>CM066032.1:997776121-1002576121 GCA_033557465.1 Ichthyophis bannanicus
ACTGGCACTGCAGTACCCCCAAAGGCACAGAGCATTGCAAGGCGTTGCTGGGGGGAAGTGTGGACAGCTAGTGCATGGCACTCCCCCCCCCTGAATCGGCACCATAGGCATCCGCCTACCCGCACAATGGATGGCCTGAGACTGCACTCCACCAGCAGCACCAGCAGACGGGCATGTCAGCAGGGATGCGTAGAGGGGTACTTGTGGTGGAGGGGAACAATGGCAGCTGCCCAGAGCTAGACCGTGGCCTAGCCCTGTGTACGTGGGTGCCATGCACTGTAGCAACAGACAGGCCCTATCTGATGAACAGTCCTGGTATCCCAAGGGAATGCACCTGTCTCTGTGACCACATGGTGGTGCAGTGCCCCACAGCCAGATTGTATCAGTGCAGAAGGTCAACGGTTCAAGTCCGAGCTGTGGTTATCTTTCTGCCAACGCCAGTCCCCATATTTTACCCACTCGTGCCAACACTGCTCTACAGACAGAACCTGTAGTTGCAGATGCCGTAGACATACCCCAAACCTGACATTGTACCCTACACAGCACAGACACCATAAACATGCGCAGTCACCTAGAGCGGAGTCTTCCCAACTGCACCCCTGGAGGGCCCAACACCATTCGGGTTCCATGCTGCCTCATAATAAATCGTTGCTGTGCTGCATTGCTATGCACCGCCCCCATGGTATGCAGACTCTCTCATGCATAGTCATTAGGGACAGACTGAAAACCCAAACAATGCTTTGGCCCTCCAGGACTGGAGTTGGGAACCTCTTGCCCTAGAGCAGCGGCCCAACATGGGCAGACCCACCTGCACCCACAGGCTCCATTATCCCAAGCCTCCCTACACAGAGCAGCGATGTTGGGCCCTGTGCGCATCTACTCATCCCCATACTAGCACTTGCATAACGTAGGCAATGCCACCCTAGATCATGGGAAAACTGTATCACAGCTATCAAAAGGTTGCTGTTGAGAACTGTCAGATAGCAATTCCTACGTTAAAGCACAACTGGCTGAGTGAGCTGCATCATAGAAACCTTTCTGAGTATCTGTGGAGTGTAGCCCAGGTCTGGTGTCTGACAGAGGGACCCTAACAGTATTTTTTGCGTACCATTATAGCCATGCCTGCACTGTAACCCAGGACTGGTGTAGTGGCCAGGTCCTTCCCCAACACCTCTATAGTTGCACAATGCTGGCATAGGTGTGTGGAGTGATGGTGTCTGTCTATCCAGTGTGTTGTGGCTGCCAACACACCTCCACAGCCCACACTGGCGAGCATGGTTGCCATTATTGGCCTGCCAATTTACATAATGAAGGATCAAGGTACTGTGGGAATAGCCTGGATACGGGTGGCCTGGCCATGCCGCATCTGCACACAGCACATAGGGCAATCGCTCGGGACATTGTAGTGTGCCCGGAACCACCTGCACGGACAGCATGGCCACAGCATGTCCTCGCTGTACGGTCACTCTCACCCTGCTTGAGCCGTGCCCCCGGCATGACTAGGTTCCCCCCAAAGTGCTATATAGGACATTTCTCTCATGTGTTTGTTCTCTGGGTCCCAATCACTTGCTTTATCTGCTGGCTGCGTATGCTGACATATCAGTTCTGGGTGCATGCATCTCTTCCAGGTACATGTGCACATATGGATTAGCTAGCAGACTGTCTACAGCTAGTATGGTGTCCTGCTAGAACACCTTGCAGGGTGCAGCATGCTGGAGGTTTGCTGGCAGGTGAATATCAGATAGGGTTGGGGTACATCCTGCTGAGCATTTCCAGGCCTAATGTTTGTCTGCTATTGCTTCTCAGGATGTGTACAGAGGCTGCATCTGACTGCCCCTGTAGGTTGTCTATTCCCCAGCAGGACTGGGGTTGATGGTCCCCTCGAACTGCCGGGAGGTAGAATGTGGATAAATTGGTGGGAGACCCGTTGTTTCCCCACTCTCAACCCCAGAGAGTGGGTCGGGTGGTGGGACATAATCCGCCTAATGGTCCATAATGGCTACCCTGACTGGTACATAAATATGGATTCAACGGTGTGGACTGCAGGAAGCTACCTACTCTCACCACTCAACACTGCTGGGGAGCTACAGTATGAGCCTATTTCTGCTAGGGAAGATGCTGTGGACCTGGTGCTCGCGCGCCCCAACCTTCACCCTCAGGGTTGCACAGTACCCGCACAATGTTACAGTCTGTAGCTACTCTGTGCCAGTAAACACAACCAACAGGTCAGTTCCCCCTACCATGCTCGTGGTGCTGTGGGGGTGCATACCCAAATGTTGTGGATTCATCTGTATACTGCTGATTTGCATGTGCAGTGGAATCATGCGGTACGGGTTGGGTTAACCCTATCCTTGGTGATCTACAGCAGACTGTTCTTGTGATGGTGACGTGCAAGGTCCTTCTGCAAGCCAGCCAGGGTTTTGTTTAGCTAAGCTCGTAACACGCTGTTAGCCCACCCAGGTTACTGTCACATGCACTGTGGAGCCACAGAAAAGTCATGGGTTCAAACCCACAGTGGGGTTATTTGATAGGGCTTTCCCCCCCCCCCCCAAAGCATTGTCTATTTTTAATGTACATTAAGTGCTGCCAGCAAAAACAAGCCTCAGAAGTACTGTAGGATGATAAGGTGCATTATACGGTGCCTATAGGGCTCCCTATAAAGCGCCTTCTGAGGCACCTTATGGTTTACAGTCTATATAAGGTGCCTTATAAGGTGTCCTATGGAGTGCCCTATAGGGTGCCCTATAGGGGACATTATAGGGTGCCGTGGCGGACAGTGCACTTTATTATGTGCCCTATGGAGTGCCTTATAGGGTGCCTTATGCGGCACCTTAGGTTACGGCACATGAGGGTGTGTTTGCTGGCAGCAATAATTAAAATACAAATAAAATGCCTCACAAAACAATATTAAACATGTCAAAGCTGATGTCTCAGCCAGCCTTATGCATTAGGCAAACTGGGGGAGAAACATGACCCCTGTATCATTCAGTCAGTGTATTAACCATTGTGCTACACCTCTGTTTCTATGTTTGCATGTCTGTGTGCCTACTTAAGATGAACGCGCTTAGCAGCGCATCGCCCGATAATGTGCGCAGCAGTGCGTGTTAGCGCGCGATAATCCCATTTTGCTACTTTAAGACTGAAACGGCTACTCCTTTTATGGCAGCCTGCACATTATCGCCGGGCGCACGTTACGACGGTTTAGTAAACATAGCCCATAGTGTATCTGGACTTTCACAAAGCATTTGATAAGGTCCCTCATGAGAAACTCGTGGCGAAGTTAAAAAGTCATGGGATAGGAAGCAGAGCACTAATGTCGATCAGGGACTGGTTAAAAGACAGAAAGCAGAGGGTAGGAATAACTGGCCAATTTTCCCAATGGAGAAAGGTGAATAGTAGATAACCCCAGGGATCTGTGCTGGGTCTGCGGCTTTTAACATATTCATAAATCACCTGGAAATGGGAATAACGAGTGAGGTTATCAAATTTGCAGATGACACAAAACTATTCAGGCTGTTAAAACCCAAGAGGATTGTGGAAAATTGCAGGAGGATCTTGACAAATTGGAAGACTGGGCATCAAAATGGCAGATGAAATTTAGGGGTATGTTTACTAAAGTGCGGTAAACGTGAATAACGCGCGTTGTACGACGTTAACGATCGTAAGTGCAGTATAACGCGCGTAATCACGCGCCAACAAGCGTTAACGTCATACTACGCACGGTACCGTAGTTAACGATCCGTAAAGCCCCACGGCGCGGTTAAAAAACAACGCAGAAGGTGGAGAAGAGAGGGCGGAGAGAAGGGGTCAATGGGCGGAGAGTGGGCGGGGAGAGGCTTCCCCTCACACTAACGCGCTGAATTTCAGAGCTCAATTCCAACGCGAATGAAAACCTGCCGTTAAAGGCATATTAAAGGGGAGAGAAACCATTTAGCTGTCAGCAAGTACAGCCCTGGCAGGAAAACCCAAAGGAAGTGATAAGTGTGATACATGTGCACAGAACAAAAGGGCACAGAAACACTGAAAATGACCCCAAAACAAACGGGAATAAAAACAAGAACCAAGTTGGTCAACAGTGGTATCAATGAGAAACACCCCCCCCCCCCCGAGTAAGCTCCATAGAACAGATAGAAATCGTGGAAGGGTCAATACACCATCCCCAGACAAGGTGAATGGACCTACAGTGAAACAGCGCTGCTCAGGGTGTCCTCCACCACCAGACAGGGTGCCTATGGCGTGAACATGGCCCGCAACAGCATGGCAGGCATATTGGAACGGCAACTGGACAGATGCTGGAGAAGGGGATACAGAGGGCCGCAGGCGGCACATGTCAAGGCACCACCAGGGAATGCACCACCTCTGTGAGAACATGGTGGTGCAGTGCACAAAAGCACTGTAAGTAGAAGCAGAAGGTCACAGGTTCAAGTCCCAGCTGTAGATGCCGCAAACCCACACTGCATATTTTACCCACCACTACAAATTCTGAATACAGACAGAACCTTATTTGCAGATGACGTAAACATGCCCATGACACCGACACCCCACCTTACAGAGCACAGGACACCATAAACTTACCCAATACCTATAGCAGAGCCCCCAAAATGCAGCCCTGGAGGGCCAAACACCCCTTCTGGTTCCATACTGCCTCTGATAAAGATGCCTGTGCTGCATGTCTATGCGCCACCCCCATGGTATGCAGATGTTCTCATGCATTGCCATGAGGGACAGCATGAAAACCTGAACAGTGTATGGCACACCAGGACTGGAGTTGGGAAACACTGGCGTAAAGCAGCAGCCAACAGGGGCAGACACACCTGCTTCCACAGGCCCCATCATCCAAAGCCACCTGGAGAGGCAGGACTTTGGGCTTTGTGTGCATCTCCCAATACCAGCACCTGCATACCATAGTAATGCCACCATAAACCTCGGAATATGGTACACAGCCTACAAAAGGTTGCTATGACCACTGGCAGTTAGCAATTCCAAGCTCAAGTACAGGTTTTCTCCTAGTGAGCTGCAGCATAGCAACCTTTCTGATGTCTGTGGAGTGTGCTACAGGTCCTGTGTCTGACAGTGTTGACCAACCTGTGCAGTGATACCTACAGTTGTGCGTACCATAGCCATCCCTGCACTGTGCCCCGGACCGTTGTGGTGGGCAGGGCTGCCGAACACCTCCATAGCTACACAATGCTGGCATAGGTGTGGGGAGTGTGTGCCCTACTATCAAGTGTGTGGTGTCGGCAAACACCCCCCACAGCCCTCAGTGCTAGCACTGTTGCCAGTATTGGCCTGCCAATGTGCATAATGAGGAGCAAGGTACTGTGGGAATAGGCTGTAGAGGGTGGCCTGACCTGGCTGCATCAGCACAAGGCATAGGGCAATGGCGAGAGACACTGTAGTGCCCGGCCACCACCTGCACGAACAGGGTGGCCATAGCATGTCCTGCTGGGAGGTTACTCTCACCTGACTGAGCAGTGACCACTGCAGGGCTAGGTTCCCCCATAGTGCCCTATGGCAGTTCGCACATGTGATATCTATGGGTTCCCTTTTGGGGCCCAATCACTGACTTATCTGCTTGGTGTGTATGCTGACATCTCTGTTCTGGGTGCCTGCATCTCATCCAGGACCATGCACTCTGGACTAGCTGGCGGACTGTCTGCAGCTAGTATGTGTCTTGCTTAAACACCACGCATGGTGCAGCGGCTGGAGGCATGCTGCTGGAGAGTGTCAAAAATGTTGTGGGCCAGCTGTGCATTTCCAAGCCTGCCATTTGTTGTTTATTGCCCTATGGATGTGTAGTGCTCTGTCTGTTCTCCAAGAGAACTGGGGATGATGGGCCCCTCTACCACTGCAGTGAGGTACACTGTGGAACCATTGGTGGGTGAACCTGACCTTCACTATGAGCCGGGGAGGGGGTGGGTGGTGGTACCTAAGCACCCACCCCACCCCACCCCCCCACCCATGGACTGCGTGGTGAAAAGAGGTACCTCTGTCAAATACATGCAAGCTCCCATTGCTTCCAATGACACCCAGACGTATAACCAATCAGGGACTCCCTCTGTGCCGTTCTGACCACACACCCTCCTCAATCCCTCTAAACAAAAGGGGTATTAAAAATGTGTGATACATCTCCACATAGCAGACATATCTGGCCAAAGGAATGAGAATGTACCCTGATTTGAGGTGTGTGCAGCAGAAGGTGGTATAAAACATGATGCTGATGCTGCAAAATGTAGCAGCAGTACTAAGAAGTGGGGGTTGTAAAGTCCAGCTCCTGCTCACAGGCTCTGATAGGCAATAGGCCAGCACAATCAGAGATAGTAGTATTAATGTTAGGTACAATATACCCTCAAGGATATGTTAATCTACAGTGCCCACACCAGAACCAACGCACGTAGTAATGCCCTCCCACGCCGTAAACAAGGCATGTAGTCAAGCCCGCAGCAACGCACGTATCCATGCGCGTTGACACGCCCATAACAACATATAGCTATGCACGTGGCTACGCCCCCACCAACGCACGTGGCTACGCACTCACTAACGCACGTGGCTACGCAGCACTGATACAGTCTGAGCAAATGGCAGCTATGTCACGGAAGCCAGCTTTCAGCCAAGGAGACCTCTAAACTCCTGACAGAGCTGTTCTGCCTCCGCCAGCAGCGCCTTTTTCCGGGCTCATCCAGGAGGCAGAACCTAGCAAGGGTCAGGAGGGCCTGGGAGCATCTCTCTCACAGATACAACAGGAGCTCTGACTACTCACGTGAGGTAAGTGCATGGGGACAGGCACCCCAACTGATGATGTTGAAAAAAACACCCTGTAACCAAAGCACAAAGAAACTGTGCACTGCCAGGGAATGTCAGGTGTTGCCGCATCCAGCTGGTAGCAACGTCTGCCACACACCCTATAAAAGACCACCCAGCCCCAAGGGGGTAGCTGCAACCATGGCAGGGGTGCACTAGAGACCACATTGGTATGGAATGGGGTGCTGTTGCAGCCCAAGGATGTGCCCTATCCACATGACACCACAGGCCCACCACTCAGGCCAAGAGACAAACAGGGGTCTGCCACTTGCCCCTGTCAACTAACACAAGTCCCAAATATATCCGCGGATGCTGCAGGCCCCAAGAGAGGGCTCCATCCCCCATCCTTGTGCTATGGAAACAGGCCCTGTTTGGGATTCCAAAAGACAAACCATAGCCCCAGGATGCTGCAGGCCCCAAGAGAGGGCTCCATCCCCCATTCCTGTGCTATGGAACCAGGCCCTGTTTGGAATTCCAAAAGACAAACCATAGCCCCAGGATGCTGCAGGCCCCAAGAGAGGGCTCCATCCCCCATCCATGTCCAATGTTATCAGGCCCTCTTTGGGATTCCAAAAGACAAAAACTGGACCCAGGATGGTGCAGGACCCTAGAGGGGGCTCCCTCCCCCATCCATGTCTAATGTTATCTGGCCCTGTTTGGGATTCCAAAAGACACATCATAGTCCCAGGATGCTGCAGGCCCCAAGAGAGGGCTCCATCCCCCATCCTTGTGCTATGGAACCAGGCCCTATTTGGGATTCCAAAAGACTGACCATAGCCCCAGGACGCTGCAGGCCCCAAGAGAGGGCTCCATCCCCCATCCTTGTGCTATGGAACCAGGCCCTGTTTGGGATTCCAAAAGACAAACCATAGCCCCAGGATGCTGCAGGCCCCAAGAGAGGGCTCCATCCCCCATCCTTCTGCTATGGAACCAGGCCGTTTGGGATTCCAAAAGACAAACCATAGCCCCAGGATGCTGCAGGCCCCAAGAGAGGGCTCCATCCTCCATCCATGTCCAATGTTATCTGGCCCTGTTTGGGATTCCAAAAGACACACCATAGCCCCAGGATGCTGCAGGCCCCAAGAGAGGGCTCCATCCTCCATCCTTGTGCTATGGAAACAGGCCCTTTTTGGGATTCCAAAAGACAAACCATAGCCCCAGGATGCTGCAGGTCCCAAGAGAGGGCTCCATCCCCCATCCCTGTGCTATGGAACCAGGCCCTGTTTGGGATTCCTAAAGACAAACCATAGCCCCAGGATGCTGCAGGCCCCAAGAGAGGGCTCCATCCCCCATCCATGTCCAATGTTATCTGGCCCTGTTTGGGATTCCAAAAGACACACCATAGCCCCAGGATGCTGCAGGATGCTGCAGGCCCCAAGAGAGGGCTCCAGCCCCCATCCTTGTGCTATGGAACCAGGCCCTGTTTGGGATTCCAAAAGACAAACCATAGCCCCAGGATGCTGCAGGCCCCAAGAGAGGGCTCCATCCCCCATCCATGTCCAATGTTATCTGGCCCTGTTTGGGATTCCAAAAGACACACCATAGCCCCAGGATGCTGCAGGCCCCAAGAGAGGGCTCCATCCCCCATCCTTGTGCTATGGAAACAAGCCCTGTTTGGGATCCCAAAAGACAAACCACAGCCCCAGGATTCAGCAGGGAGCACTGCAGGTGACAACCACCCACCCCAGCAGTGGCTGATGGGCACTGCCAGATGTGTGGAGGTGGCACACAGAGATGTGCTGTGTCATGTCCACTGGGGTGCACACACAGGGCACATGGGGCCCAGGCTGGACAGGCGTGTGCGTGGGGCACACATGGGGCTGTGCCTTGGGAAAGCATGGGGCATGAATGTGTCACCCAATAGGGGCAGGCACCTGTTGTATGAAGAGATAGGTAGGTGTTGTGGCAGAGGACTCCAAAGTGTCCTTGCGGTAGCTAATGTCAATGTTCGTTGTCAACCCGACAGGTGGAGGACCTGCGTAAGAAGGCCAGGGAGCTCAGGGCACGTTACCCTCGCTTTGTGGCATGGGTACAGCGCGAACGGATGGCGCAAAGGAATGGTGAGTAATTTGACATGGCCCTGTGGGGCACTGAGTGCAGAACCACAGGACCACTGTGACTGCGGTATCTGATGTGTGACCAGGAGATGATATGTGTTCCCCTCTCCCACAGCTGATGCACGTGCTGCCGTGGAGCCGGAGGAACCGTATGGTGGTGCGGACCGGGAGGAGGCCATTGCTGATGTGGGCCTGGAGTTCGGCGAAGGCCAGGAGCACAATGTGGATGAAGATGGCGATGGAGGCCACGAGCGGGGATCCCCAAGCCTCACCGAGGGAGAGGGGGGCAACGGGGAGGATGAGGGGCATATGGAAGGGGATGCGGAGGAGGTGGAGCACAGGGAAAGTGATGGGGTAAAATTGGGGGATGGGGAAGGGTGTGGGAGGATGTGGGGGACAGGGGAAGGGAGAGGGAGGATGTGGGTGGCAGGGAGAGGGAGGGGGAGGGGGGGGAAGAGGATGTGGAGAGGGTGGCGGGGGCAGGGGGCGGAGGGGATGTACTGGTTGTGGGGATTGGGGGTGGGGGGGCCAGGTCCCCAATGGCACGCTCCACCACAGGGCAACGGGGGCACCAGCCACATGCCCCCTGATGTTGGCGAGGCATGCCTTCTGGACATATGTCTGCCACACATAGCCGCAGACAGGTGCACCGTGCATGCAGCCACACAGACACGGGGAGATGTATGGCTGCATGTGCGGGCTGCGCCTGGCTGTGGCTGTGCATGCCCAGGTGCATGCCCAGAGGCAGTTCGCCCTCATCCAGGGGCAGGTGCTGGCGACCCTGTCCATGGTGGCTGACCGGCTGCGTGAGCTCGACCAGCGCATTGCCGGTGCCGCACCCGGTCAGCCACCATTTGACAGGGGTCCCCGGGGTGTATAGTGTGGGGACACACATGGCACACTCGCCCTGTGACGGACCGTGCCATTGCCTGCCCAACACCACGTTGACAGGGATAGGTGTGCCCAACGCAGTGTTGCTGGGTAGACTAGTTGGACCATGCTGGTCTTTATCTGCCGTTATTTACTATGTTAATATGTCACTATGTGACATGTGCAGCCCAGTTCAAAGGGGGCATCTGTAATAAAAGTTATACGTTCAGTATTTAACCCTGGTGGTCAGATGGTCCTCATTGCTATGTGACAGTGCTGTGCGAGTGATGGGTGTGTCAGTGTGCACTCAAAGAGGTGAGGGAGGACGTGGACCAGGTAAGGGATGCGTTGACAGCACATCCACAGACATATCACAGCTACATTTATTTATTTATTTTATTTATTTAACAGTATTTCTAAACCGCCTTATCTTATCAATCAAGGTGGTATCACAGCAAACAATCGGGTAAAGTGAGAGTGTTAAACATGCAGTGAGGGAGAAATTTAGTTGAGTGTGTGTTGTGTTGTGTGCTAGATTGGTTTGAGCTATGTACAATGTGTGTTGTGTTGTGCACTAGAGTGGTTTGAGCTATGTACAAGATGGGCTATATACAGTGATGCAAAAAACAATTTCTATACATACAGTGATTAGGCGGTATCATGTGCTGTTATACATTCTCTGAGGTTATGTGATGTGTCCATAGTGTTCTATGAACAGCATGGTTTTTAGCTGTTTTCTAAAGTCTTTGAGGTCTGTAGTTGCCCTCAAATCGTCCGGTAGCTTGTTCCATATTGTTGGAGCAGCCATGGAGAGTGCTCTGTCTGTTGTGTCCTTGGCGTGTGTGTTTGAATTCACTTGGGGTGCTGACTCGGTTGTGTGTTTGTTTTCTTCTAGGACGTGTGCTGGTGTCCGGTTGTATGAGGGTTGTGCAGGCTGTTGGCTGATGTGTGCTGATTTATCTTGAATAGGTTTATGATAGTTTTGTATCTGATGCGTGCACTGATTGGGAGCCAGTGTAAGTCCTTTAAGGTAGGTGTGATGTGCTCCTGTCTTGCAGTACTGGATATTATTCGTGCTGCAGTGTTTTGTGCTAGCTGGAGTGGTTTGAGGTTGGGGAAACGAGCAGAGGGGAGAGTGGCGTGCAGGAGGGACGTGCGACAGCAGATGTCCACGAAGGTGTGGGATACGCAACACAGGGCGACAATGGTGCATACAGCGGGGGACGGTGGAAGGCCTGTGTAGCGCATCTGACTTAACCCCATAGTGCTAAGTTGCGGTGGTAATGGTAGGACGGCCGAAGGGTCTGCGCAGGGGTGTAGTTAGGGTAAGAACACAGAGGGTGCACCTCAGGATGTGGTGAAGCTGGTGCCTGAGTAGGGGGTGGAGGGAGCGGGTGACGACAGCTGAGGTCGTGTAGGCTCCAGCAATGGTGGGCTAGATGGCAATCATGTATACCAGCATGTAGGGTGGGAAAGGGGGATGAGACTGGGGTCCCGCAATGGTTCACTGAAGGGCGCATGACCACCTCAGTCCATCGAGTGACGGGTGTAACGGCTGCCCCTAGGGGGTGCTAGACCATACTGTCTGTGGAGTGCATTGGCCCATCTGTGGTGGCACCCACATTGGGGTGGGGGTCTGGGGGTGGGCACAGCAGTGGGTGGGGAGGGGGGTATTGGTGGGATGATGGTCTGTGGAGTGTCTTAGTGTGCCGTGGATGGGGTGGAGCGCAGTGTGGATGGTGCAACAGGTGAAAGTTATATGTAAAAAGGTGAAAGTTATATGTAAAAAGTTATATGTAAAAAGGTGAAAGTTATATGTAAAAAGTTAAAAAGTTCTTGTTCTATGTAATGTTATACGAATGTATACAATTGTTCCATGTAAACCGCCCCTGATCTCTGGAAGGGGCGGTATAGAAGAAATAGATAAATAAATAAAATAAATAAAATAAAAACAGGTGAGTTTATGGATGTAGCCTACGGAGCCTACTATGGTATCGGGAGGTGCCTGATAGGGGGCTTGGGGGGGTGGGTGTATGGTGGGGCCACGGGTGCACAGGGTGGTGGGTGGGCCATAGTGGGGGGGCACCCTATGGTGTGGTAAGCTGCAAGGGTGTATACAGGGGAACACAGTGGACATGTGTCATGGGAGATGCCATGGTGGAGGGATAGGGGTGCCTGTGACCATGAGTATGTGACATGTCCAGTGCACAGACTGTTGGGGTCTAGCGTGATGGATGCGGCCCATGTGGCTCCCCATGCAGGACATACAGTGCACCTATCTCGGCACAGAGACAAAAGGTGGGTCAGGGCGCCACAGGGTATTGGTCCATGGGGTGTGTGCACTCCCAAGGCACAAAGCGCACCACCCAGGCATGGGAGTGGTGTTCCAGCATTGCAAGTTATGTGATCGGCTGCATACCCATGGTGGACATGGCTGGGGAGGGGGGGGCAAGGGCTGGTTGTGTCAGTGCCACAGTGGTGTCCCCTGGTCACGGGCCAGGGGGGTGGTTTGTGTGTGTTGGACCCTCAAATGAGACCCAGAACACATGTCTCCATCAAAAGGCCGCCTGTGTAGCCCTTTATTTGCCCCTCCCCCTGCCACGCCTTGCGCAGCCCCGCCCAACCCTTGGTGCTGGTTGCACCCCTGCTGCCGCAGGTGCTGCTGCAGATGGTGGTGGCGGTGCTGGATGCAGCTGGCCGGGGAGCGCACCTCCGCCTGACACCAGCCGCTCCAGGCTGTCAGCCATTCTTTCTGCCGCTGTGGCCATGCGGTCCACCCCTGCAAGGACCCCAGACATGGTCCGCTGGAGGTGACATGACATCCGTAGTTGGCGCCGCTGTGCCCGGACCACCGACCGCAGTACATGCCGTATACCTGTGGGGAGAGCCCATAGTGCAATGTGAGACAGGGGGTCATCCAACACCTGTACAGAGGCATAGCCACCATAGCACATTAGGACACTCACCCTCAGCATCTCTCTGGGCCGCCGCAGAGTGTGCCTGCATTTCCCCAATCACATTTTCAACTGCAGCCAGTGCCTCGATTCTGGCTTGCGCTGCCTCATCCGCAGGCACCTCCCCCGTACCTGCAGTGGTGGGTGGTGTAATGCTGCCTTCAGGCTGTGGGCCCTGCATGTTCTCGTCCCCCAGGGGTGCAGCTAGCCCCCCCACTCCCACCTGGGCCACCTCTACCACAGGGTCCACTGGGCTGCACGGGCCTGGGGCTGTCTCGTCTTGCACCTCCTCTTGTGCCTCAATGGTGCAGATGTCACCTTGTGTCACAATGTTACATAGGTCAGATGGGGTGTGACTGCCTGTCCACCACGTCACATCCCCGCACAGGCATATGTGTGTTGGTGAGCCACATGGGTCTGGTCCAGGGCCCCTGTGCCAACCCACAACATTTGTGCACTCCCCATGCCAGTAGCCCCTGTGCCCTGCTTCCCCAGGCCCCCCCGCCCCCGGATGGTGCCACACCCCATGCATGGCCATCACCACCCTTATGCTGCCACCACTGAGCATGGTCGATGCAGGTGCAGTGTGCCTCCCGGTTGCCCGCCTCCCTACCCGTGGGGCCCTGCTGCCCCTGCCAGTCCAGCACCATGAGCCATGCAACATGTAGTCACCCTCTTATGCCTCTGTGGTCCTGCCCCCCCTGCACAGGCACCCATTCACTTACCTGTGCTGCCCACTGACCACCATAGACATGTCCCCCCACTATGGCACGTGAATGGGTGCTGCCTCTGTGCCTCAGTGGCCCCCCAGTGCCCGTGCAGCCCCGTACTACTACCCACCCTTTGGTGTGTCCCAACCCATGTGCCTGGACTATCTCCCACTGTTGGACCACACTCACACCTACCTGCTTGTGGATGTGCTGTGTCAAGAGCAGGGGGAAGGCCATGGATGTACATAGGTCCGAGTCTCTCTGCAAGGCGACGCTCCAAGGCTGAGAGGTTTGCTAGTTGAGCTGGGCCCCCTCCAGTGCCTTGGGCCCCACGTCTCCACCCTGGCAAGCTCATTTCTAATGCTCCTCTTGATGTCACAGTATCGCTTCCTCAAACTCTCAATATCGCGATGTGGGCCCTGTGCTGCTGCCACTGCTGCCTGGACCTTGGCCCATGCCCTGGTGCGTGTGGCAATCGTGATGGTAGAGTTTTGGCATCCGAAAAGCAGGTCGTACCTGTCAAGGATGCTTGCCAAGAGGAGATTGTTTTCCTCCTGGCTAAAGCGCACCGCCCTCCTCCGGACCTCTGCAGGTACTGGGACCCTGTGCTGCCTTGGTCTCCCTGCACCACTTGACTGTGCACTGATGTTTGGATTTGCACCAGATGGCCCTGGCACCTCATCATCAACAGCTGTGTTTTGCGCTGGTGGGTGCGGTGTCTGGTCCACTGCACGGTCCTGGTCACCTCCATTGCTGCACTCCATTCTGTCGCGTGTGGTTGTGCTGGGGGGTTTGCCATACTGAGCTTATCATACATATAGGTATTGTTTGGGTGTGGGTCATGGGGCGTTGTCTACGTGCAAAGCGATGCGCGTTGCGATGCGTGTTTTCACACGCGCACGCAGCTACGTGCAGGAGGTGATGTCATCTAACTGTGCTCATATTAGCAGCAGACGGCATCTCAGTAATCCACCTTACACGTGCTTTCCTAACAGTATTGTGGTCTGTACTGCTGTCCCAAATGCTCCAAAGTTCGATATATTATACTGTTTGTCTGCGCGTTACCAGGCGCGCTGGGAACTATGGCAATACCTGACGCGCACGCTACGTCATACAGACATTGCACGCTTCGTTACGCGCGTTGCAATGCCTCTTGCGTTCTCCGCTCGTGGACATGTTTGTTGTACGTCTATCCTACATTGGCGTCTGAGTGTGGTTTCTAGTGTGATACGCAGTTTCTTTACACCCTGCTTCATCTCAGGGACTCACGTAGATGATTGTCCTCGGGTGCTTTATGGGAACGCGCGCTCCAGCGCGCGGTGCCCTTGCACACAGGTATGTTTTCTGTTTGCTTTATTCTGGAATGTGATGTCTCACCAGGTGTGTATCGTTCATGTAATGTCCATCCCCACCCCGATTCCTATTTCCAACCCAGCTATCCTCCAACCTGTGTCTATCATGGCTCAGACTGCGCATGCAGGTGGTGCAGTGGTTGCATTGCTGGAGCTGGCTGGGCTGCTTTTTCCGGAGGAGGGGGATGCTGTTCCTGGGGCTGCAGACCTGGGCATGGGTGCGATGCCACTGCAACTCAGGCTGCAGCTGTGCGGGCTCCACAGGCGGGTGTGGGTGACCAACGGTGCCGTAGACGTGCTGAGGCACGACCCCGCCTGCAACGCCTCTACAGGCCCAGGGCCTTGCTAGGGGACCTGAGAGAGGGCCAGGTAATCTCCCTCTACCGGCTGGACACAGGGGCCATTAGGGAGCTCTATCAGGAACTCAGACCTGACCTAGAGCCCCTGACTGCCCGGTCACATGCTATATACCGTGTATGGCCAAGCTCCTGGCTGCCCTACATTTCTTTGCCTCTGGCTGTTTCCAATCCTCGGTGGCAGCAGTAGGTGGGATGAGTAGGCCAACCTTCTCTCGCTGTCTCCACCAGGTACTGCGGGCCATAGTCAGCCGGGTTGGGAATTATATTGCAATTCCCAATGGGAGGCAACATTGGGCAACCCTGGCACAGGCATTCCATAGGATTGCAGGGATACCACACGTGATGGGCGCAATAGATTGCACACATGTTGCCTTTGTCCCGCCACGCGACAGGGAGGTTGTGTACCGCAACCGCAAACACTTCCATTCCCTCAATGTGCAGGTTGTTTGTGATGCAAGTATGCGTATCCTGAATGTGGTCCCGCGGTTCCCAGGGTCTGCCCATGACTCCTATATCCTGCAGAACTCGGCACTATTCGGTCAGTTTGAGGCCGGGCAATATGAGGAGTATGTCCTGCTGGGTGGGTATTCAACGTGTCTAACATGCACCTACTGTAGGTGGTTAGCGGGACACCATTGTCACCATTGTCCGCTGCATGCCTGACCTTGCGGAGTTATTTCCGGGTGCAGCCTATTGGGGCCATCACACAACATCACGCCCTGTCACTGGGGATTGGATCTCAGACATCTGTGTGCTGCCACACATCGCTCTGTCTACCATGTGTGTGTGGTTCCTCTCACCTATGTGTCACAGCGGGCATGTGGTGTGGCCTGTTCCCTGCCCGCGCCATTCATTTTCAGGGTTACCGTGTCGAAGGGCACTCATGCTGCATATGATGTGTCCCCTCCATGCCTGTGGGCAACACCTGCGGCTTGACCATGGCTTCCACACCAGGCCACAGGCATACTGCACTGGCTGTTGTACATATGTGTGCCTGCTGGGTCAGTCACTCGCCCACCCCATATGTTGCATGTTTGTGCGTGTGCCATCTTGTTGGGGGGGGGGAGGGGGACACAGACACATCCACATGGTGGTCATTCTGTATGTGCACCCTCCTCTCTCTGGCCATGCTGGGGGCTAGATGTGACATGTGTTGTGGGCGCTCCTGCCATGACACATGTCTGATGCATGTCTGGGCACCTTCTTCGGTGTCCACTGCCACCCCTGCCCCCACCTGGTGGGCACCCCCCCCAGGATGTGTTCCATTGGCCTCTGCTCTGTGTGCGCCGGATCATGCCGGTCACCTACTTGCACACCTGTGCATCCCTGCACCCCCGGGTGTGCTTTGCCACTGTCGGACATATGAGCTCACAGCTTCCACCACTGCTCTCTGGGCACAGTTTTTGGAACATGTCCTGGGACACGGTAACATGGGTGTGCACTGCCCCTATTGGCATTCCATGCTGCTTTGCATCTGGCATCAACAGCCTCTGCTGCACTACCCACTCTGTGCAGAGATTTAGCATCATATCTGTGTGCACGGCCTCTCGGCTGTCCAGCTCTGTTTTGCTATGTCAGTCATTCCATTGGTGCATCTTCACACACATATAACTTTTCACCATTGTTTTCTGAGGTGATGCAGGATATGGGTGTCGCACCTGGCTGCTTACCCCTGTGCGTCTCCCTCGGCCAGGTGCAGAGATGCGGTATAATGAGGCCCATGCCTCCAGCCGCTCAGTCATTGAGCGCACCTTTGGCGTTCTCAAAAGTCGCTTCAGGTGTCTGGATAGGACTGGCGGGGCCTTACAGTACGGACCCGTGACTGTGGCAAAGATCATCCTAGCCTGTTGCATCCTCCACAACATTGCTCTCAGGCACAATGTTCCAGTCGATATTAATGAGTATATAGGGGTGGATCCTGTGTGCCCTCCTGCATCTGGCCATGGTGACACACTTGCGGGGATGGTGGCCAGGCAACATCTGATCGAGGAGCTCTTTTCCTGTAAGTTCTGCTTGTGCTGGGGACGTGTCTCTGGGTTCGCCATGTGTGAGCTCGTGTATGGATTGTGCAGCACTACCGTGACATGTATCTATATGTCTGATGTGTGTTTTTGCCTCCCCAGGATGAGCTCCTGTGTTCCGGGCCCCCAGGGATTGGCAGACCATACTTCCCGATGCTGTGCTGTGTGTGGGGAGTGTGTGTTCATCACTGCAACATGCAGGTGACTCGGTGAGTTGGCATACAGTTAGGTTTGGATTGCTGTCGTCACGGTTTGACACATATATGTTGATTTCTCTCCACTGCTCCTATGGTGCTGCACATGTCTTTGGCCCACTGCTCCATCACCCTTAGCTTCCGTTTGTCACACATGTGGCCATTACCTGTGCACATCTTGGGAGTCTTAATGGTGTATCTGCAGCACATAATGTCAGGCTGTGTGTGTACACAAGCACAGGGCATTGTATTGTTTGAGAGCATGTTGAACACTCACTGCCATTGAGGCATTTGCATGATTTGTGGCACTCATGCATGTACTGTGATGGGGGACTCCACTTGTTGCTGATTGTTGGGGGTCCTGCCATCTGCACCTTCTGGCATGCATACCTTGTCTCACAGTGTATGTCTCTGTGTCTGCTTGACCTGTCTACATGACCGATCATTCTGCATCACACTGCCTATGTGCGTTTTCAGGGATGTGTATGGCCACCTCTCCAGTGATGTTCCCTCATCCCTCTTTTACCTTCTGCTTGTGGGCTACTGTACATTGTGCGCATGTGTCATATATTCTTTTCAGACGTGTCTTAGGTTTTCTGTTGGATCAATGTACATCAACATTTTGTTTGCGCACAACACAATGCACCTTGGACATGTTCCACTCACAGCTACCCATGCGGACGTGGTGATGTCCGCAGTCCATTGATGTCTGCAGCCACTATTGGGGCTCTTTGTGCTCTTGCCTGCCACGGACATTCCCAGTCAGGCCACTGCTCTCCCTTTCAGGTAGGCCTCAGCTTCCATCCTCTGGGACATACAACCACGTGCTGATGCTGCATTTGGCCTGTTGCTATCAACATGTCTTTCGTTGTTATCTCTGTGCGCCACCACTGCTGGATATGCTCTGTACCCCTGGGGTGCCTGTGTGTCATGTGCATGTACATGAACATATTGGGATGGTGTCCTGGTCTTCAGGGACATCTCCTGCAGTGGTCCATGTGCACTGTGCTCAGTGTTGTGGCCATGTCATGTGGTGCTATCTATGCATTCTGGGGGGAACTCTTTCTATCTCACTGTCTCCTTTCTGACCTGCAGGAGTCGTGGGTGAGTGTGCCATTCCCTTAACCTGATATCTACATCTTTTCACACAGGACACAGACAACATACCTGATACATGTACTACACTGCATCTGGAGATCCCGTCATCCATATGTGCTTGGACACAGCACCCCTGTGAGACTGTCCCTGGATGTTGTTGACACAGGGAGATGGGCCTCTGCAATTTGGACACAGGCCTTTATTCCGGAATCATTCATGGCCTATTTTGACTGTCACTGGGGGGACTGGGCCACCGTTGCTGCCATGAACTGTCTGGGTGTTTCATTTCTTGCAGTAGGGGGGGGGGGGATGAGCTGTACTTGGATTTGTAGCCCTGATACGTCAATGTTGACAGGGCATGTTGCCTTGTCACTCTGCATGCTTTCACCAGGTTCTTTTGGTTGCTGGGGGTGGTGACTGCTGTGCATACGGTGGGTGCGAACACTGTGTGGACATGTCATGGTGAAACCCTCCACATCACATATTACTGTCTGTTTGCGACAGCTGATGAGATGCGGCATAGGATTTGGGGTGGCACCAGTAGGGTGTGGTCAGGGTGTGTAGCTCCACGGGCAGCAACAGGTGGGTGGCCTCGCAACATGGGTTGGGTGTGTGCTGGCGATGTTGGCTGCCACACAGGCCCCACGTCTTTCTATAGGTTATATGGTGCACTGGGATGCAGGATACAATGTCTGCTTGGGTCTGGTGACTGCCTTTTGGGGACAAATGTTTGCACTTTCGTTGTTTTGGATATTTGGGATATTGGTCACCCAATTTCATTGCCACTCGGGTGCCTGCCAGTTTGGGTAACACATGGCATTTATCTTTTCCTTCCTTGTTTGCTGCTTACTTGCCCATATGCTGTGTGCAGTCCCATCACATCTCCACCCACCCTTCCATGGTTGGGCTGTGCATGTCAGTGTGGCCTGTTTTCAGCCTCTCTGCCACATTGTCTAGACTAATTGTAGTTTTCCTCCTCCTGGGGTGGGGCAAGTGCTGGGCTACCTGTGTATTGGGACTGCTGCTGCCGGTTGGCCTGGCCCACATCACTGATCTGGTTGGTCATTCACATGCTCCTCTTTCAGTCCATTGCCCTTGACCACAGCCCATCCACATGGCTTTCCATTGGCCTGGCCCCTTCCACCCCTCATGTGTCACTCCCCTGATCTATTGCATGTTGTTTACACTGCATTATATTTCCTGGTGTGTGTGTGGACCTGTTCATATGTGCCTCCCATCCCACCTGTGGACTGCGCTGTTGGCTGTGGACCCCTGCTCTATATGTGTACTGCATCTTGGTTACTCTCTGGGGTGCCCTCACCTGACACACAGCTGTAGTTTTGTATGGTGACATGCTGTGGTCCTGTCTGCATCCATTTCTGTGTGCCTAAAGGTGTTATTGTAGTCAATTATTTTCTGCAGTGCTTTCCATCCTAGTGGTCATGGCTTTGCACTCTCTCTGTTCTCCTTTTTTGTTGCCTTTCCAGCACTGGTACATGTGGTCACTGTGGCAGTCATCTCTTGGCTTCTATGTCCTGGCCACTCATATTATCCTCATCACATTTGCGGTCCATCCTTTGATCCATCTATCTGCATCAGTCTGCTGTGAGATGTCCCGTATGTTGCTGTGCACTGTCACCCCGTATCCTACCCTGCTACCCTTGTCTGCATTGCATCTCTTTGTGCTTGGCGGGCCTGTGCCTGTTCTGTGTGGCAGGACCACTCCTCTGGCCACCTCCACCTCCACTGGGGGACATATATTCTCCTCACCTGCCACATACTGTTTTTCTGGTACTCTAGGGTGCCAACACCCTTTGCTGTGGTGCGGTTGCCACCACCATGTTTGTCTGCACTGCTGCCAGACACATGGGATGCCCTCAGGGATGATGGTCCAGTAACTCCCTACTCTCCCTCCGTCAGTCACCTGGTCATTGTCTCTACTGTGGGTTCTATGTGGTGTTCGTACTACATCTGTCTCTGTTCCACGCAGGTCCTGCAGGTCCTCCAGACACAACTTGCAGTTCCTAGGGCACACTGACCTTGGCCAACATACCCTTTTTGGAGCACCGTGCCATATGGTTCTATGGGCCAGGGTTCCATCGGCACCCTCTTATCCCTATGTACCTCATATTGCACTTAGCTTGGGACACCCGTCTAGACACCGTACTGGTCAACTTTTCAGGCTTCTTCTTGGTCACACTGTTGGGCTACTGTCTTTTGCTGCTCTATGGCAGTGACGCACAAATTCATTTCTTCCTTCCGGGCCAGGCGCTGTGGGGGTGCCTACCCCCTCCTATGGTCATCTCGGGACTGCTGATGTACATGTGCAGTGCACCATGGGTATTGTTGCATACACCCATATCCTTAACACCCCAGCAGGCACTTTTGGTGGTGACATGGCGCCCCTCGGTGGACAGTGTCACAAGGTGGACCTATCGGAGCCTGAGAAAATGGAAATCAGCAGCAGTGATCAGGGAAGAGATGACAGGATAAACAAAAAACTGTCAGATGGTTGCTACAGACAACCTAGGCACACGTGGGTAAGGGCTGAGAAGACACACACCCAGATAGCAAGCAAAGGGAGTTTGCTTTGCCTGATAGGAATCAGCTGGGTAGAGGTGGAGCCCAGAAACACAGAGATATAATACACTCCCAAATAGTTAGAGAGGGAGAGGAGGTGAACCAGCAAGTCTCACAGCAAGGGAGACAACGGTCAGCGCAGCAGAAGCTGGGAAAAGTATGGAAGTGGAATGAAAGAGAGTCTGAATTACTGGGACAGCATGCAAGCCCACACGAAGGTCTGAGTGAGTCTCAAACCCAGAGTGAAACATTTGGAAGGCAAAAGCCAGATATTGAATGCATGTGTGAAGAGCACGAGAGACGTGGGAGAGTTGCAGTACAAGGTAACAAAGCCAGAAGTGTTGATAGTGGCTGTTTTCTACCCGAGTGGGTAAAACCCTGCAGCAATAGAAAAAGCCACCCAGAAATAAGCTTTAGAAATAATCCCTTCCCTTGTGCTAGAAAACCCAGGAGAAGAGAAACTCACTTACTTGGAAAAGCTGGTGATTCCAGTATCAACTTTAAACTCCCAGAGTTTGAGCAACCTCCGTATAGAGCAGTGCAATCCAGGGCAGCTGTGAGGCAAGGGCTAGACCCGAGCACGCTCAGAGTGTACCGTAATCACTCTAACAGCAGAGCCAGGGAAGTTCCTGAATGTCCTTATGATTACTGCAGGGGCTGAGTTCCCATAAGCCTCATGCAAAACTATATGGTAGTTCCCAGGGAGGCTTTGAGTCAGAAGGACAGCATAACTTTCTGCTTGACGAGGAAAACCTACATTATCCTTTTGAAACAGCTGACCTTGAAAACGTGAGTGTTAATGAACCAGATTCTATGGAATATGAGAATGCAGAGTTAGCAACAGTTCCTGAGCCCATGGAATGCTCAGTCTCGGTAATTGACCCAGAGTTTTCCTTAAGGTGAAAAGGGTTGAAGATAACCTGAGTAAGAGTCACAAGTTGTGGGCTGGAAAACGTGTCTCACAGAAAACTATGTGAATGAGCTGTGCTGTGGCAGCAGAAAGGAAAGCCTGTGAAAAAACATTGGGAATGTTTAATTCTTTTCTTTTTGCATTTAAGCTGAAGTAAGCTATTTTTGTTTAACCTTTGTGATTTCTGTTACATGCCCGAAGTGGGTTGTTTGCTTTGTTTTGCCAAGGAGAAAATACCTCACGGACGGGGAATAAAACCCTGAGTTTGGAACACAAGTGTCTTTTGTGGTTTATAGAGAAGGTACAACTACCACCCTCAGGGGAGTCCTCAGGCAGTACCAAGGCCTCACCGGTAGGGCACCTGGGGGTGCGACAAAATGGCGTAGTATTGAGGATTTTTTTTTTTCCCTGTGACAAGCCAATTTTCCTGGACAAGAGGAAAAAGGACATTTCTGAGAAAAGAAAAAGGTGGATACAAAGCACTGTTGGAGGAGAAATTCGACTGGCAGATTGGCCAGAGGACGGACAAAAGGCTTTTTCTCACATGCTGAATTCTACCAGGAGACTAAGGTACTAGTAGCCTGGGTAGACGGGTACGGGATACCAGTGAGAGAAAGAGGGCGCTATAGCTGGGATAAAATTTCCTGTAGAAAGTACCGCACTTGGTGGGTCTTTCTTTTCTTTTCCATTGCAGGTGCAGAGTCCACAGAAGAGGAAGATGGATCCACAGGACATGCTATCCTGGATGAATGCCCAATGGGAGAAACAAGCAAGGATGGTGCAACATCTGCAGTAGCAGTATATGACAGCCATGAGAGAACAGCAACAACCATTGCTGGAGGCAGTCAGTGTACTAGTGAACAAGTCTCGTGGAGAAGAAGCAGCATCTACTACCACACCGCAAGTAGAACTGAACACTGGTTTTGCTTTGTCATTAAGACATTTGAAACAGGAGGACAATCCTGATGATTTCATAGAAGCATTTGAACGTATAGCCGGAAATCTGAAATGGCCTGCAGAGCAATGGGCAATGAGATTTGCCATGACTTTAAGTGGTGAAGCTCTGTCTGCTTTTAAGGCCATGCCCGCTAGCCTTGCTAATGATTATCATGAGATCAAAAAAGCTGTAAAGGATCGGCTTGGTCTTACTCCTAGACATTATAAGAGGTTGTTCAGGGGAGCACAAATGCTAGAGAATGAAACACCAAGAGCCTTATGCCAAAGACTTAAAAGTCTGGCGTATAAGTGGCTAGACCCAGATGGTAGAACACTAGAATCTCTCATAGATGAGATCATTCTAGAGCAATTCCTGATAGCAATACCCTTAGAAATGAAAACCTTTCTAACACTGCAAAACTGCTCTAACACGGAGGAGGCAGCTAAACTGGCCGAAGTATATAGGGAAGCCAAACAAGCGGATACCTCCAAAATAAGCCTCTTAAAAGTGGCAGGTGTGAAAGAGATGGATGAGTGTAAGAAGGATGAAAGGGTTAAGGCACATAGGTATGATTCTGGTAAGAATGTGATGACTGGAAACATGAGGAAATGTTATAAATGCGGTAGGCCTGGACATCTCATAAAGGAGTGTAGAGTGAAGACAGTCCTCGTAGTAGGGACAGAAAAGCAGATTCCCAAGGGTATATTCTTACAAGTCCAAGTAAATGGATTAGACACCCTGGCTCTGCTTGATTCAGGAGCAGAACAAAGTTTGATTGCCCAAGAATTTTGGGAAACCATGAGACCGTCTCGTCCTGTAGCTCCGAAGCAAGTACAAGTAAAATGTGTACATGGTATGCAGCTTCCCTACCCCATACACCAAGTTTGTGTTAAAGGACTAGGGATAGAGAGAAAGATACAGGTGGCAGTAGTCCCCGGGCTACCGCAAAACCTAATCCTAGGATGTGACTGGCCTTCTTTTCAAGGAGGAATAAGACAGGGGATATGTATAAAGACAGGGTTGGTCTCTACCCGATCCCAAGCCACTGCAGCAGAAACCCGAGAATCCCCAGTAGGAGAAGTACAAAAACCGGAGGAAGAGGGTGTTAAGGAGGCTCCCGAAGAGAAGGCTGAGGCAGAAGAGGCAGATACACTTCCCAACCACGACGATTTGGTTCAAAGCCCGATTGAGGGAGGGAAGAAAGCCAAATCTAAAAAACGCCATGAGAGGAATAAGAGAACTCAGGGAAGAAGGGAACTAGAAGTGGGGGAGGGGTTGCCATGGGTACCCGCTGCCCTGGTCCAAAAATTCCCATCTTTCCCAATGGAGCAGAAAGCAGATGCAGCACTCAAAAGAGCTTTTGAGTGGGCTCAGAAAGATAGAAATGTGTTACCCCGATTCTTCTTAGATGAAGACATTCTATATAGAGAAAGCCTGGATCCCTATACAGGGGCTGTAAGAAAACAACTGGTGGTACCAGTAGCTTTTAAAGCAGTGGTTTTACGTTTAGCACACGACCATCCGGTTGGGGGACACAAAGGCGTTCAGGGAACGCTAGACCAGATTTTAGCGCGCTTTTATTGGCCGGGGATGTACCAGGAAACAAAGCGCTATTGCGATTCCTGCCCCGCTTGTCAGAGGGTTTCCATAGCCAAACCCAAAGCCGTGCCTATGGTACCATTACCAACCATAGCAACACCTATTAGACGCATGGGTATGGACATTGTAGGCCCATTAATAAAGACACCTAGGGGTTTCCAATACCTTTTGGTTATTGTCGACCATGCGACCCGGTTCCCCTGGGCTATTCCCCTCAGAAATATTTTGGCCAAGATTATAGCGCAGGAACTGGTAAAGTTGTTTTGCGAGGTGGGGTTTCCCCAAGAAATATTGACTGATCAGGGCAGTAATTTTGTTTCAAGATACCTCGCTAGGGTTTGGGAGGCGTTTGGTATACGCCACATAAAAACGTCGGCATACCATCCCCAGACCAATGGGTTGGTGGAGCGCACCAACCAGTCAATTAAGCATTTGTTACGAAGGGGATTAAGGAATGGGGAGATGGCGGAATGGGACACACTACTCCCATTTGTTATGTATGCTTGCCGGGAGCGTGTTTAAACCTCCTTAGGACCTCCGTTCGAACTCTTATATGGTAGGACCCCAAGGGGAATACTTGATATTCTACGGGATGAATGGGTGGAACCTAAGGTACCAGAGATAGGGATTCCACAGTTTTTAAAAGAGCTGAGGACGCGCCTGAGGAAAACATCCCAGGCCTCAGTAGAAAATTTAAGTCGTAGTAAACAACGACAAAAACAATACTATGATAGGGGCACACAGGCCAGAGAGCTGACAGTAGGAGACAAGGTCCTTATACAAGTAGCGGACCCAGGTCCTAAATTTGAAGCTCGCTGGAAAGGACCAGGCATAATAATAAAGAAAGTGGGATTCGTGTCATACCTTGTTGAGAACGAGAAAGGACGTAGGCAGGTATACCACGTCAATGTGTTGAAGCCATGGAAGGAAAAGGGTGGCCACAGCTAATTTGGCCTACCATGAGCAGCATTATAGAACCCCGCAAGGGATTACATGCTGTCCGCCAGAAATTGCGGCAGCAAGTAATATTTTAAGGGGGGAATGTGTCACAAGGTGGACCTATTGGAGCCTGAGAAAATGGAAATCAGCAGCAGTGATCAGGGAAGAGATGACAGGATAAACAAAAAACTGTCAGATGGTTGCTACAGACAACCTAGGCACACGTGGGTAAGGGCTGAGAAGACACACCCAGATAGCAAGCAAAGGGAGTTTGCTTTGCCTGATAGGAATCAGTTGGGTAGAGGTGGAGCCCAGAAACACAGAGATATAATACGCTCCCAAATAGTTAGAGAGGGAGAGGAGGTGAACCAGCAAGTCTCACAGCAAGGGAGACAACGGTCAGCGCAGCAGAAGCTGGGAAAAGTATGGAAGTGGAATGAAAGAGAGTCTGAATTACTGGGACAGCATGCAAGCCCACACGAAGGTCTGAGTGAGTCTCAAACCCAGAGTGAAACATTTGGAAGGCAAAAGCCAGATATTGAATGCATGTGTGAAGAGCACGAGAGACGTGGGAGAGTTGCAGTACAAGGTAACAAAGCCAGAAGTGTTGATAGTGGCTGTTTTCTACCCGAGTGGGTAAAACCCTGCAGCAATAGAAAAAGCCACCCAGAAATAAGCTTTCGAAATAATCCCTTCCCTTGTGCTAGAAAACCCAGGAGAAGAGAACTCACTTACTTGGAGAAGCTGGTGATTCGAGTATCCACTTTAAACTCCCAGAGTTTGAGCAACCTCCGTATAGAGCAGTGCAATCCAGGGCAGCTGTGAGGAAAAGGCTAGACCCGAGCACGCTCAGAGTCTACCGTAATCACTCTAACAGCAGAGCCAGGGAAATTCCTGAATGTCCTTATGATTACCTGCAGGGGCTAAGTTCCCATAAGCCTCATGCAAAACTATATGGTAGTTCCCAGGGAGGCTTTGAGTCAGAAGGACAGCATAACTTCCTGCTTGACGAGGAAAACCTACATTATCCCTTTGAAACAGCTGACCTTGAAAACGTGAGTGTTAATGAACCAGATTCTATGGAATATGAGAATGCAGAGTTAGCAGCAGTTCCTGAGCCCATGGAATGCTCAGTCTCGGTAATTGAACCAGAGTTTTCCTTAAGGTGATAAGGGTTGAAGATAACCTGAGTAAGAGTCACAAGTTGTGGGCTGGAAAACGTGTCTCACAGAAAACTATGTGAATGAGCTGTGCTGTGGCAGCAGAAAGGAAAGCCTGTGAAAAAACATTGGGAATGTTTAATTCTTTTCTTTTTGCATTTAAGCTGAAGTAAGCTATTTTTGTTTAACCTTTGTGATTTCTGTTACATGCCCGAAGTGGGTTGTTTGCTTTGTTTTGCCAAGGAGAAAATACCTCACGGACGGGGAATAAAACCCTGAGTTTGGAACACAAGTGTCTTTTGTGGTTTATAGAGAAGGTACAACTACCACCCTCAGGGGAGTCCTCAGGCAGTACCAAGGCCTCACCGGTAGGGCACCTGGGGGTGCGACAACAGTCAGGGGGTTATTGGTTCTGGTGGTACAGACGTCTGCATATTCTTTCTCCGCATATTCATAGTATGTTCGGGTTTGCTTTTGCTTTTGCCAGTGGCTTTCAGTTTTGGGAAAAAGGTCTGTGATGTTATTGGGCCTTATATATTTGGTAATGATCTTGGCCTTGGTCTTGATTGTGTTTGCCATATGCCCTTGTTTGCTGAGACCTTGGTTTGTTTCATTGCCAAGCATTCTTTGTATGTAGGTAGTGCAACTGCTGTGGATCTGGTGTGGGGGTTTTGGGCATTTCACAGTTCTGAACAAGGAGCTGGCCACCTCATCATTGGGACTGTGTTATTTGCACTAGCAATATGAGCGAATAGTTACTTCAATGTCTGTGGGGGCCCTTAGGTCATGGGTTTCAGCCCACAGTGGATTGTTTGGTGGCCCTTTGGGGGGTATTTTGTTATTTTGCTTTACATTGGTGCTGACAGCAGCACCAGCCTCACAGTGCAGACTCCTCACGGTGCCTCATCAGGAACCCTATAACATGCCCTATGGGGAGCTCTGTAACACGCCCTATAGGGTGCCCTGGCAGACAGTGCACATTAACCTTTACCCTCTGGTGTGCCTTGTAGGGTGCCCTATGCGACACCTTCGGGTTATAGCCCTGTGAGTGTGCGTTTGCCAGCAGAACTTGTTAGACGTACAAAACAAACTGCTTCTGACATCACTGAATTGGTGTAAGGGTAATGTCGCAGACTCATCCACAGATACCCCCGCCTGGCAGGGACACATTCACTTGATACAGGGCCAGAGTTGGGCCGAGAAATACATGTCGTGGTGGCGTTTGCTGCTGGAGTACGATGGGAGGACAATTGGGTTCTTACCTGCCTTGTTTACAGCACGGTTTGACATTTTATTTCCTTTATTAAATGATTTGTGGATATATTTGACTTTGTACATTTCTCACACCTGGTTCTGGTTGCGGATTCACACTATTTTCTTCTTTTGAGGGCTGCGGCTCTCTTGATTAAAAGGGTCGTCCCAATGATGGGAGGTGGGCATTTTCTCCCACCTCTCAGGTTGGTTGTGGCCAACAAAAATGGAGGGTATCTATGGTTTTAACAGAGTGGTGACTGGTTATACATATCACTGACTATGGTTTGTGGGGGGGTGATGTTGCAGGCAGCTTTAGTCCTTAGACCCACAGGGGGAATTGAACTCACAAACCTTGCACCATCTGGGAGGGTCTTAACCATTGTGCTATGGATCAAGCTGCCTTAGGTGGCACCTTTTCTAACTTCTTATGGGGCACCCTGTTGGGCTACTGTCTGTTGCTACTATGTGACAGTGACGCACACAGTCATTTCGCCCTACCATGCCAGGGGGCTGTGTGGGTACGTACCCCTTCTTGTGTTCATCTCTGGACTGCTGATCTGCATGTGCATTGCACCATGGGTATGCTTGCATTGAGACAGATCCTAGCCAACACAGCAGGCGGTTTGGGTGGTGTCCTGATGCCCTTCAGTAGCCAGCCAGGGGGTTGTTAGCAGCTATGGGGCTGCAGCCCAGTGGTTCCTTCACTGCCTGTGGGGCCAGTGGTCATGGGTTCAAAACCACAGTGGACTTGCTTTATAGGGCTGTCTGCAGCATTGTATATTTTTAATGCACTTTAGTGCTGCCAGCGACAGCCCCTCAGCGTAATATAACCTTACAGTGCCTCATGAGGCACCCCATGCGGCACCTTATCTGACGCCCTTTAGGTTGCCTTATGGGGTGTTCTATAGGGGACATTTTGGTGTGCCTCAGCGGACAGTGCACTTTATAATGTATCCTGTGTAGTGCATTATGGGGTGCCTTCTGCGGCAACTTCGGTTACGCCGCTGTGAGGGTGTGTTTGCTGGCAACACTACTGAAAAAAAAAAAAAAACTTGCCTCCTCATTCACTACATAATGGACAGGGTGATGCTTAGGCCAGCCTTCTGCATTAGGCACACTGGGGACTTGAACCCATACTGCCTGTATCAGCAGTCAGTGAGGTTACCATTGGGCTACAGCTCTGTTTCAGTGATTTGTGTCTGTACGCCTTCTTATGATTAACGCGCGGTAACGTGCCACGGCGCCCTGTAACGCTCGTTAGTTTTTGGAACGCGCATTAGCGATAACGATGTACCGCCCATGTCCTTATTTGGGGTTTCTGTCTCTACCGCGGCTCCTAACGCGAATCGCATTAACGCACTTTAGTAAACATACCCCTTAATGTGGACAAGTGCAATGTTATGCACCTAGGAAAGAACAACCCAACTATGGTTACACGATGCAAGGTTACACATTAGGAACCACTACCCAGGAAAAAAATGTAGGGGGTATGTTTACTAACAGGCCGGTAAAGTGCGGGCCACGGTAGAGTGAGTGTGCCGTATAAGGAGTGGGCGTTCCGTCCTGAAGAAGAAAAGCCGTGATTGACAGATGCGCTAAGGTGCGCGGCGCCCGTGTGCGTCCCGCACCTTACCGCAACTGAGAGCCGAACGGGAGGCATATGTGTCGCGCTGATCCTCAAGCAGAAAAACAGAGCCACAGCACAATGGTAAAGCACTGACCAATGGTGTGGGGGTCAGGGGTTCGAAACCCCACAATGCGCAATGGCTTTTTGAGGTGTTAGTTCATGAGGCAGAGAAATACTGGCCCGAATAAGGCAGCACGCTGAGTTATTTTGTGGCACACATCAATACTCGATGGGATAAGGAGGCGCGCTGATGTTTTTATGTGACATATGAATACTGGGCGGCATAAAGCGTCGCGCTGATGTTTTCTGGCGGCATATTACTACTGGGCGGCATAAGGCGGCGCGCCGGTTACGGCGGCAATCGCATAATGGAAGGTATAAGTGGGGCGCTGATGTGCAAACAGAAACACAGAGCCACAGCACAATGGTTAAGGCACTTACCAATGGTGCAGGGATCAGGGTCCGATCTCCCACAGTGCACAATGTAGACAGCTGCCTGAGGTATGTTTATTTTAGGAGGCATATAAATAATGGACATCATAACGCGTCACGCAATTGTTTTTGACGCAATGTGATACTGGCTTGCAGAAGTGGCGCATGGATGTTAAATTAGAAGAGCAGAGCCAAAGCATAATGGTTATAACTCCCACCAATGCTGCAGGGATCATGGGTTCGATCCCCACAGTGATCAATGCAGACTGCTGTTTGCTGTGTAACTTTAGGAGGCTGATAAATAATGGGTGGCATAAGGCAGTGGTATGCTGGGCAGAAAGCATCGCGCTACTGTTTTCTGAGTTATGTTAATACTGAAAGGCATAAGCAGCGTGCTGATGTGCAAATCAGAGAGCAAAGCTGCAGCACAATGGTTACCACACCAACCAATGCTGCAGGGATCAGGGGTTCAATACCCAACAGTGCAAAATGAAGACAGCTGGCTGAGGCAGTAGCTGTTAGGGGTAATATTGTTTTAGGAGTACCTTATTGTATATTTGTAGAATCATAACTGATAGCAAATACACTCTCAAAGCAGTGTAACAGAACGTCGCCCATCGGTTAATGCAGAGGGCACATGTGAAAATGCAATGTCCGCCATGGCACCCTACAATGTTGGTGAAAGTGTAGCCAAGTGTGCTATATGAGGCAGGATAGGTGAGAGCACTGTCCCAGATGGCAGCAGTGTGCATTGTAACGTATGGGAATTGTAAGTCTGTGTGCTGACCAAGGTCTGCCATACCTGATTTGGCAGGGAGGGGCTGCAGACAGGGGCAGGCGACTGATATCAACAGGGGTTCAGAGTTATTCTCATATGGTAATCAGTTGCAGGGCCTGTCTGTAGCCTCACCCAGCTAAATCAGGTATGGCAGAACTGGGTCAGCCATTCTTGATGTAGCAAGGAGCGACTGCACACAGTCCCTGTCGACTGATATCAACAGGGGATTAGAGTGTATTTTATCTTGTAAACTGCCCTATTCCCGTTGGAGACTGAAATCATAAGAGTAGTACAGCTCCATTAAACTCAAGCTCTGGGAAAGACGCCAATACTCTTCTGTTGTGAATGCTGACAACCTGTGGAGATACTGAATGATGGAGGGGTGTCCATGGTTTGAATGTTCCTGTGAATAAGGTTGGCAGAGGTATGTCAACTGTCTGTGTGCAACTGTACAGCAATCTGTGATGCTGTCTCAAAAGAACTACCCCCTTGTGCCAGATATCAATGCACCTGTTATGGTGTTTCAGAAGGCACAATATAAACACACGTTGCTAGGAAATGAAAACCTCATTCCCCACAAAGGCCATGTTGAAAGGCTGTCAACTTCCAAGGCACTATTGTACGTAACCCATAAGCTGTGTCAATCAAAGGCATGGCAAAAGATGCCCCAAGGATGTAGAGATGAGCTCAGAAACGTTACCCACTAGCACTAACATCCCTCAGTTTGAATGGCAAAGGAGGTATGTGGCAAACCCACACGTAACACAAGCACTGCACAGAGCTAAAACACAAAAACAATACAAAAGTAAAAGAGGGATGAAGATCAGTTGCTGTACTGCAGAAAGCATCTCCATCCCATGTGGCACCCATTAAAATGGACAAACATATTATGGCTAGCTACAGCCATGCACAGAGTGATGTTAATGTACCATGCTATAATGACTGTGTGTGAAAGAGGATGGTAAGATGTGGCCAGCAGAGGAGGCTCAAATGGCAGAATAGGTGACATATCAGGATGACTGTGGAGTAAAAGTGCTATGCAGAGCACACACAGGAGAGGCAATCAGGGACAGCTGCAATGCTGGAATGTGTAGGAGGCCAGGATGTGGGTTATCAGCATGCACATCAGGGTAGGATGGCACACAGTTGCCATTACAGAGAATTGTACGGAAGGATGGGTAACAACTCAGTTGAGGGTACAATATGCTCACAGCACACATCAGCACATATATGACGATCAAACAAATGTTAAACACCGTTTACGAACAAGCATACAAATATAAGACACCACAGAGGAAGCACACTAATGACCACTACCACAAATCACAATGGCTAAACCGGCATGCCACACCAACAATGTGAGCTCCATAGCAAAGACTGCATAAAGAAAGAGTGCAGTCCACTAAACAAACCACCTGCTGACTGTAAGGGCAAGCAAACACCAAAAAGTAAGCATGAGGAAATGCACATGCAGATCTGCTAATTACTCATACAATTGCAGTCTGTATTTGTGATGTGGTGCACATGTGCACACACAATGAATGTTCTGCAGTGGATACTGCATGCAAAAGAGGGGGAAAATATACCACAAGGGCAACAGAGGACGGTATGTGGATCATGTTAAGAATGTGGATCAAGACACGTGAAAGTTCAACATGTAATCAGGTGTAACACACAACACCTGAATCACAGAAAAACAAAACCCCCTGCTGTGTTGCCATGTAAACACCCTAAAGTGGGACACCTCTGAAAAAAAAAATATGTGATGGCTAAGCAGCACACAGGATGCACCGTGATGTACATTGAGGAGAGAGAAGGGTGTTTGTAGAGGTGAGGAACCTGATGTTACCTCATGGTACAGTTAGCAGATTAGAAAACAAAGGATATAGCACATGTGCTGATAAAAACACAAAACTACAGAGTATAAACACATGACTGTAGCCACTCCCAGAAACAGTACACTGAGCACACTGTAACACACTGAGCACACTGAGCCAAGCATACTAAGCACAGTGTATGGCAACCTTTAATACCCAGTGAGGTTACATATGTCTGCCAGATACACAGCTGCCACTGTACAAGGATGTGAGCACAGGTGGCACATGTACATGTGTGGCAAATGGTCCCAGACAAGTGTCAATGTGATCAAAGAGAGAAGGACTAACCTACTGGTAACAAAATGGCCTTGGACCCAAGCAAACACTGATCAATTCCCACTAGCACCCCATGTGGCCTAGGTCAAGCCATGTAACCCCTCATCACCGTGGAACAAAGACCAGTTAATCCTCATCCAATGACATTGACAAAAAAACAATGCAGTCTCTGGGTCACAACGACGCAGGACTGATAAACAGGCAATGCAATGTGTGCCTTTGTCTCACCCTGCTCAATCACCAAAAGAGTCACATGTTTGTGGAATAAATATCTTTATTTGGTTTACACATCACAGATAGTGTAGTCAGTGCCATCATAATATGAAGGTGAGTGCATCTCTGATGGAATATTGAAAAACCTCTAATAGGGCATAAATCCAACTCACACAGAAAAGTCAATTCATTCACCACAAATGAAGAGCAGGAGATATAATGTGCATCCACTGCATACAATGCACTGGGCAGCAGACCCCCAGCCCCTACCTGATTCTGCATGCTGCAAAGGTGTAATGCACATATGAGTGCATGTAGAGAGTTGGCGCTGCATATTGAGGACACAACACACATCATGTGTCCCTCAAACCATATCCATCTTGCAACACAGGAGACAACCAAACCAAAAAAGCCTATGTTGAGAAAATGTTTTATTGTGAAAATCACGCTGGGAAAGTAATGTGTGAGGTCTCACATAATGGCTGAGCTAGGAATCAAAGCTGCAACAATGTAGACACAAACTCTCCTCAAAATCACAATGAGTATATGCTAACAGGTAGCACAGGCACATGAACACAAACAAAATACAAACTAAACGACCTTCTCATACCTATACATATACCACCATGAAGGAGGTGGCCCTGCAACTTTTTCAGAGTAGACAGTGTGTGGCCACATATAACATAATACATGGAATGCACAATTGAAGAAGTGCAACGGTGACCCACATTGCCACACTACAAGCATCATGTCGCAATGTGAGTGTCCCTACCACAGGGCATAGCCTGGACTGTGCACATGGGAAATGCAAGGTGTTGACATACATGCAGACTGTCACGTCTGCACATCCAACAAACACAATAAGCAGCATCTAAACAAGGAAATGAGGGCCAAACATCCTACACGGAGCCACAAAGAAGTCTGAGGTCCACATGTTTTGTCTCACAAACATAGTGCGTCATATGCAAAAGCACCATCCACATTGCAACATGATACAGTGATGTCACACATGCACATAAACACCCTTGTCACATTGACCACATTAATTTAAGATGGTCGTGTGTCCAAAATCATTGTTGAGGTAACACCTGTAGCATGTGCAGGTGGAAAGCAGGTGGACATAGACAATAGGAGTGCTCCATCGTTGGCCGTATGGCGCAAACATGGATGTATGCTTGATTAGGAAGAAAAAGATGAGTGTATCCTGGGTGGCATGTCACACCCAGGGCCAAAACTTAACAATACTAAAACTGTGTTCGAATGCATCAGCTGCACTGTCCATGTCATTTGCTGCTGCACACGGGGGGAACACTGCAAAAGTGAACAATACTATGTGCAATCCAACAGGTGAGGTTAATAGTGTTCCACCAAATATGGCTAGGAATAGTCAAGCGTGACATGTCAACATTCCACTTTCTCTGAAAGTTCATGTGTGTTCTCAACAATGAGCAGGACTCCCTGCAGAACCATCACACAAACAGTGCATAGAACACCTCTGTAATGGAGAATTAAGTAGGTTAACAGTAATACTGTCCATCACAGTCATATGTCTCACTCTCAGAGGTAAAACATTCAATGGGCCACGTTCTGGTGTAAAATGTCTATGGTATTGTTTCTCCAAAAGGTGGGTGATGGTGACATCAGATGCACTGTAATAGACGTGTCCGGGATGTACTCAGCCCTGTGTCATGAGAGGATACGTATGTTCTTGTTAGCCACCTTTGAAAAACACCACACAATGCACACCGTTACACCTTTGCAAATTCACAAGAAAGGTATGTTAAACCACACAGTACATGATAACATTACTCAACAAAACATTGGTGATGACATCATTAATCCTAAACACACACACGGGTACAACATGGATATGGTCATGTCCATGCTCGTGTCACACAGGTGTGTCACAGCTACACACGACATGCATCTGTTTATGTGCACATAGAGGAAACATTACATGCATATGAGACAATTATGATTCATCAACAGGTAAACATAGATTCAAATCTGCAATTAACAAATGTGCAACTTACCTTGTGTGTGCATCAGGTGTATGTCAGCAATCCCATGAACCACTACACAGCAAGAAGAGGTGACAGTGAAGGGAGAGAATCTCAGCAGAACGTGTACAAAGAAAAGGTCAAGCCACTGTTGATGCATGTCCACATTATGTTCATATCTGAAAATAAATAAACGTGCACATCAGTGGTGACTCACAACACAAGACACATTTTGTCTCACACCACACAACACATGTTGATAATGCTCATACGGTAAACAGCACTACGGAAGACATACCACAGTCACAACTGCCCCCCAGGTGCACAGTCCCCTCACAGTACATGATAATGTACTATGCCTGAAGAGTGTCTCATCACACACGCAACCTGTAATCACCCACACACAAAGTATGCAAATTTATGCATTCCAGCTGCAACACATGGCCTGTATGTGTCCAAGTGGACCTTCAGACATATAAAGGCCCCGTGAACCGGCAATAATACCCTGTTGTTGGCTTATGGTACAATGTTGGGGTAGGGAGCAAGTGCAGGCAAACCAAATACAAAAGTTGACTACACACACATGCAGATCTGCTGTACCTGACACATATAGAGTGTGGCACAGGACATGCTGAACACAAACACATGGGGATATGTGTGACAACAGCAAGGGATGGTTGATGGAGCTTGAAGTGAAAAACAAAACAACACAACATCTGCCCAATATGATAGAGCAATGAAGATATGTTTTCCACATGACCCCAGGCACACACAATCTCGCTGTACATCCACCTACCGCAACGCAAAGCATCTTGGGTGATGTTCAGTCACATGCCAATCCAACACATCAACAGCATCTGAATAAAGTATGTCCTGTGCATTGGGAAACACAACAGTAACAAACATATGTCATGTTCTACAAGAGTATCACACACTGCACCTTCCTGTCCACAACTCTCATACCCCACAACATCACCTAATGTCTGACTGCTCCCTATCACAATGTATAGATCTCTCACATGTGAGAGGCAGCACAGAGTTGTATGAGGCTATCTTCTGGTGTCCATTAGCAATCCTTTCCCCATCGTACCTCTGTGTTGTTGTACAGAAAGATCAACAGACATGTCAGCAAACACCATGTTTGCACCTCATCACAAAGTACAGACGAGTCACACAGATCCACTATATTGGCAACAATGCCCCCTATCTTTGTGTAGGGGTGTGTCAATGTTGAATGCTAAGTCGCTTACAATTCTGGAAACACATATGGAATATGCACGAGTGTCTCATGTATGCAGGGACCAAATACATATCCTGGTGTGTAGATGTCATACCTTGAATCATAGTGACAGCTATTTGCTGCTGATCTCCACAGATAGCTGTCAATGTGTGCGTCATGTCATTAAAACACCAATGCCATGTATGTTTGTACACAAAGCATGATGGCTGCATGCCATCACACTGTGTGTCATTGAGAATGTCCACGCATGGATAGCCTATATGTGTACCTCAGAGAAACAACTCTCACATATGTCTGGTTTTCTTTGCCAACATAATCCTCCCCTTCCCTGTCTGACTATCTATGCAATCTATCTAATGTGGACTGTACTATCCTACACTACTCACATACCCAGCCTGTAGCTGAGGCAAGATGGCATATGTTGCGATTTTATCAGCAAGATATGCCATGTACCCCCTGAGAATTCTGCACAACCATACGCCACCAACACATTCTTTGCTCATCCTGCCCACTGTAACGCACCCCTTGCTGATATGGGGTAGGTTATCCTCTGTATCTGTGTACATATGTAGCACTGTACATAAGGTCAATTCGCCAACATGTAAATGTGGCCATACTACCTCTCTGGCTGGACAATGCTCAGATCACCATCCTATAACATGTCCATGTCATGGCTTTCTGGTGCAGTATACATTCAGAGACACTGTAGGGTGACATTACCACCCTTCACATATGTTCCCTAATATCCGCAGAAACTACTACTAAGCATCTGTCTTGTGATATGTATGTCCTGATACGGCCATAATAACAAAGCAACACATAGCCAGCTGACAGGAGTTTAAGAACAAAATGTACACCCCAAAGGTGAAACATATAAATTCAAACCACTGGACTAATGTCCCCAAACGTGGACTGCTCTCACACTGTGAACATCTCACCATATGGCTAACACTGTTCTCCACCCATATCATCACAAAACATCATTTGTGTTCAAAAACAACAGGTGCTAACACAGGCAGCCACTAACTGTAAATCTAACCTTAAAAATCACACACAGTTGTATGAGCAACCACCCACATCATCTGGCACCAAATGCTGTTTTGTACTGGCCACATTGTTTGTGCCACACACATGCCTATATGTGAGTTGTGAATTATCACTAAAATACTAATGTGGTGTCGCATACAAATGATATCCTGACATAAACTGTAACTGCTGTAAGCAGAACACACATAGGATGGAAAAGCCGTGTGGGTAGGTAATACGCACATGAGAAGATCTCTCCAATCAACCTCCGTCTGACTGCTGTGCCCTCCTGTGTGTCACCACTGGCACGTACAGGGGGGCACATTGGATCTTGCTCCAGATCCTCATTAATCTCTGCAGGGATATCGTGCCTGAGAGCAATGTTGTGCAGGATGCAACAGGCTATGATTATCTCTGCAACAGTCTTTGGCTTATATTGTAAGGCCCCGCCTGACCTATCCAGACACCTGAAGCGACTTTTCAACACGCCAAAGGTACGCTCGATGACTGAGCGGCTGGAGGCATGGGCCTCATTGTACCTCCGCTCTGCACGTGTCCGTGGCTGACGTACAGGGGTCAGCAGCCAGGGGCGACACCCATATCCTGCATCACCTTGGAAATAAAAAAAATGTGGGTGTCAATATTCAACATAACTGACATATGTTAAGATGTAGTAACCCTACCCAAAACAAATTCTGACACAAACATATCACTGAACAATTAATGAGCTCTCCCGAAAAAACATATGCAGTTAGAAAAGGACCACATAGCCTAGAAAGTCAGTACACTCATGGTAAATACTCCAACACTTCCATCTATAGTGTAACATATTGTGTGTGTGTGTGTGCGCGACATGGGTATTGTAATGCATTTACTGTCCACATTGGCACCACTGCCAATGACAGACTATAGTAACGATTCACTTGTCACATTTTCATATTGTATGTCTGAACAGTAACCTAGGTAAAATATGCTGCCATGAGAGGTTGCCAAAAAACCAGAACATGTATGCCATGGAGGCTTGGAAAAATGTAAACCATATCACCTATATGCATCCTGTCCTGTACGGGCAACATATCTAGATTTCATACTCTGTTTCCTTTTGCTGGATATTGCTAAACGGAAATTGTTTAAATACCAATCCTGTGCACTGTGTCTATCCTGGGAACATCCCACTGAAGGTGGGGTCTGCAAACCTGCACACTGTACTACTCATGTCTTAACCTCACAGAGATACACATCGGTACATTACCTTCATGTGTAGCTGTAAACAATACAACTCTGTATGCACACACTTAGACCACAGCTTTAGCCATCCCCTTTCCATTATGTTAAAGTACATGAGGATCACTGGCCAATATGTGGCTAAATCATGATCATCTACAGTAGGCCAAGGTACTGCAGCAACTATATTTCGTTACACCCCTGCTGTGACATAGGCAAAATGCGTGACCATACATATCCACACGAGTGCTGCTAGCTGGAAAGGGCAAAAGCATACATAAGATATTCCCAAACACCCCCTCATATTATATACTGGCTCCTGGGTAGCAAAAACAGTGCAGAGTGAGTGTGTGAACCCAACACACACATGAGAAGGGTTACCTGTATGGATGAGCAATTATCCCAAGGTTAAATGACATACAAGCATTAGTTGGCAATGACCCATCATGATACGTGCATTTGAGGGCCAACCTCCCCCCCCTCAGAATGTGTGCAGTTAATATTACCACACACTATGAGTGATTGTGCAACAGCCTAGCCACATGCACAGGGGTGTTGTCACCTGCACACCATGTGAATGTCAGGATCATATAATGTTAGGGGTCTGATGGTCTATGTTTGTTTGTAGTTGCTGTCTGTGTACGTCTATACCCCTGTAATAATCTAAACATACAACAGTCCTCTAACTAACATTGGTCATATGTTGATTTAAGTTTATGGGTTTAAACGAGTTTGCTAGATATGTGAGTAAACATAAAGAAAGTTACAAAGACATACATACATTACGACACCGCACATACTCACCCAGCAAAATACAGTCCCCATAATGTCCGCCTTCAAATTGTGTGAAGATTGCCGAGTGATGCAGGATATAGGAGTCATGGGTGGACCCTGGAAACCTAGGGACCACATTCAGAATATGCAGATTAGCATCACATACAACCTGAACATTCAGGGAATGGTAGTGTTTGCGGTTGCGAAACGCCACCTCCCTGTCTCTAGGCGGGACCAGGGCAACATGTGTGCAATCAATAGCTCCCATCACGTGTGGTATCCCTGCTAATGTCTCAAAGGCCTGGTTCAGGGTCCCCCATTGTTGCCTAGTGTGGGGAATGGCTATGTAATTCCCCACCCGGCTGACCATGGCACGCAGTACTTGGTGGAGACATCGTGAGAAGGATGGCCGGCTCATGCCACCCACTGCAGCCACAGATGACTGGAAACAGCCAGAGGCAAAAAAATGTAAAGCAGCAAGGAGCTTGACTAAACCTGGTATTGCATGGGACCGATCAGTCAGGGGCTCGAGGTCAGGTCTTAAATCCTCATAAAGCTCCCTAATAGCCCTTGTGCTCAGTCGGTACAGGGAGATGACCTGGTCCTCACGCATGCCCTGGAGCTGTGCCCTGGGCCTGTAGAGGCGTGGCTGCCGAGCCTGCACCTCGGCACGCCTTCTGCGCCGTGAACGCACAGCACATGGCTGGACCACCTCCACAGCTGCAGGTCTGAGTTGCTGCGGGACTACACCCATGCCCTGTGCTTCAGCCCCGTGGACACCATCTCCCCTGTCCGGCAACCGCAGCATCTGCCCACCACTCAGGACACATGCATAAGCATAAATTGCTGCCATAAACTCCTCCCGTCCCACTACCGTAACACACTCTAACAACCACACAAACTCTAACAAACACACAAACCACACTATACAGTATCCAAAAGTAAAAACAACACCTGACAATACACACACAACACAATATAATAACCAATACAAACACCAATACAATCCTCTAGTACAACTGCTTAGACTTTCGTTCTTCTTCACACCAACCACACTCCTCCTGCTCTTCGCCTACAACCCTCAACGTGGGTAATGTTGTGATGTTAATATATGGTATTATGGGGTGTGTGGTTTGCGCACAATGCGCATGCGCAGTTGATCGCATGCGATGCCCGTCGGTGGCGCGCGCGTGCGCGACTCTACGCATGGGCGTCGGTCAGTGCGTGGCCACACGTGTATGTGCGCCGGCGTGAACATGCGCACAAAGCACAGACCCCTGCGGTACTCGTTGTAGTGCGCATGCGTACAGCGACACATGCGCAGTACTGTGTCCCAGGGCGCATGTGCGTTTGTCCGCGTACGGCCACCCATGCGTTGGCGAGCACGCGCCCAACGCACGAGCGCCACGCCCGCCCAATTGCGCATGTGCAATGAAAGACACGTGGCAAAACACTATAAATAGGCCTGCACACGTGCATCACGTTGAGGGTTGATAAAGGAGTTAGTTAGAGAGAGAGGGTGTCATAGATAAAGTCTGAAACAGAGACAGTGGTGGGACTACTGCACAGGAAAGAAGCACAGTGAGGGATAACAAAAACTATACTTAGAGAGGCTGTGGTGGGAGTAGTCCAGAGGAAGGAGGTAGAGAGTCTGTCCAGGGAGTAGGGCAGCGGAGAGAGGCAGAGAAAGATAGACAGGAGCAGAGTAGATTCCTCACTTTGTGCTAATATAATTTTTACGTTCCCTTTGTTATTGTGTCCTTTACTGTGTCCTGTACTGTAACGTTTTGTAAGTCATTATTGCATGCTGTGTTTTGTTTTGTTTTGTTTAAGTGAGTGCTGTTGTGTTGAAAGGAGCATTTAAAACATACAGAGATGGAGAGAGAGAGGGAGAGAGACGGTGAGGGTGAGGGTGAGGGTGTGGAGGATGTGGGCCAACCTGTGGTGGGTGATACACCGACGCTACAGACGTCACACCCTAGGGAGGGACATGCAGGACCATCTGTTGGGCCACAGCCTGCACAATATGTCCAAACTGGGAAGAGAAAAAGGGTACCTGTGCCTGGTACACAGCGAAAAAGAGCTGTACGCTTCAGTGATAGAGAGAACTATATCCTACTCTCGCATGTAATTGAAAACTATGACCTCTTATTTGGCAGGCTCAGCAGTCGCACAACAGTGGCCACCAGAATGGCAGTATGGGAGGAGGTGCGTAATGCAATGTCAGAGGCAGGGGGCCCCACAAGGGATGTTGAAAGCCTCAAAAAGAGGTACTCTGATATTAAAAGAGGGGTGCGCCAGCACATGGCGGCTGAAAGACAACATGCGCTTGGCACAGGTGGTGGGGGCCCTTTTATCCCATCACTCACACCATTGGAACAAGAGCTGGCAACACGGTTGGGCCACATCTATCTCCGTGGACTGCCAGAGGCCCTCGACACGGCACATCCTGACGCAGGTATGTATAGTAATTGCCAGGTATAAATTCATGTTCACAATGTCCCTTCAGTACACATCATTCAGCTGCACACAATACCATACCTGTGACCCAATCCACACCATGTTTAAAAATTGGTGTCACATGTGTGTGTTATGGCCATGCACAAACTGTGTTGTTGCCATGTCCTGTCACAACATTACATATGTGTCCCTCGAAAACAGCAACCTCCCCATCTTTTTCCAAAACTCCACACAACAATTCCTATCCAACCTCCACATCTGTGATTGCAAAGCACCATATGATTTTGTGGCACACTAATCAGGTAACGTGTGTGTGACATACTATTTGGACAGTGCTACATGTGCTTCTCAGTGGCCCACAGGTGCTGGCTACATGGGATCCACGGCACAATGGGTCACAGCCAAACATATCCAACAATGAGCATATAGTATGTCTAAAGACAATATTTCCTATGCATAATTAAACATAAACAGTCAATGTATGGCCAAAACAAGTGTAAGGGTGTTGTATTCTCACACATGTGTGGACATATGTTGCACAGATAGGGGATGGAATGTGATGGGGGACACATGTGGCATGGCACTCAAAAAATACACATGGAATAAATGCAACATGTGCATGGCCACACGACACACATGTGCCCCAGAAACAGCTGAATGACGTCGACAAACATGTATGGGAGGGTGTCATGGGTCGGGTATGCAGCACACACGCACATACCCACCCCATCATCTCTGTGGTGTCTGTGCCACACATATATAGATATGATTATGTTGAAACATATGTGTTTTCTTTGTTATTGTTCAATATGCAGGTGACTACAGTAAAATGGGAGAGGAAGAGGAGGAGGAGGAGGAGGAGGAGGTGGAGGAAGAGGGTGACTTTGACATCACAGTGCCAATGAGTGTGTTGGAGGATGAACCTGCTGTCTCAGGGGGCAGCACAAGTGCTGTTGATGAGCCCATAGAGCCACCTGTACCCAGTATATCACCACTAGGGGCAGCATCAAGGGAGAACATCCAAGGACCCAGGCCGCAAGTATACACCGAGAGCCCTGACCCTCAGATGATGATGGCGGAGTTAAGGTCCCATGGCGCATCTGCACGTCGCGATGCTGAAGGTGGGTGACAAACGACAGTCATAATTTCAAAATAAACACCAATAGTCACTAGTTGGTGTTTGTGTGGTGAATGTTGCAACATAACCACCACATATATCACATGTATGGCTCATGTTGTTGGGATATTGTTTCTTGAAAGAACGGTGTGGGGTATAATATATGGTGTTATTATGTCGCAAAACAGAATCACCGAAGGTCAGTTGACACCCACAGATGCAGGCCTAAGAGGAATGTTGTATAAGGGCCACCATGTTGTTGTCATGAGAAAGATCAACACTTGCCCTTGCAACAGTCTACCTCATTGCAGACACCCAGATGTCTGGTAAACCACAGGATGACAACTAAATGATAGTTAAAGAAACAAAAATACCATATATAAAGCAATGCAACCCTCCTCTGTGATGTAACAGCACAAAGACTTCATTCCCCACAGTCTGCATCTGCAGGTGTCAAATTACATAGCATATGGAGAGAGGTGTGAAAATATGTCAGGTCAACCATAGATAAGGATCTACAGAGGGGTCTCAAACGTACAGAATGAACCTGTTGGCTTGTTTGGAGAGAACATTCCTCAATTTCCCCTGTACATAAAGACATAACATAGACTGTAATCCAGACAGAAAAGGAAAACACCATGTCCCCTTACTGTAAGGCCAACAATCCATCAACAGATTGCATAGGCTGTGAGCATGTGTGTCCCAGTTAAATTGTGGGCCTATGTCCCCATACCGTGTGATGGTCCCCAGTATCATAAGTGTCATACCTGCAATATGTGTTGTATGCAACCATACAGTAATGAGTATGAAGCATGTCTATTTCTCAACAAATGGTTAAAGAAGGACTAAAACCGTGAACAATTACTGTGCTGCAAACAAAACCTAAACACATATGACTAACTACAACAAAAGCTTGCCATGTTGAGACCATATCATACACCACGTATCCACACAACATTACCAGAATTGGCACATCACCCTACCCCTCCTTTCCGAATGCAAACATTAGAGCATTACACAAAGACCTCACATAACATACTGGTGGATGATAGCAATTGTCAAGCCCAATGAGAAATAACATAAACTGAAGACCTCATCTCCTTTACAAAATAACCAGATACATCATCATAGAGCAAACAACCAAAGAAAAACATAACCTAGTCGAAAAGTGTTATTGGAGCCACAAAAGGCAACTAGGGAATTTGACACAACACTGTATAGGTTCTAATATTAGTACACTGGCCAGTGGGTAGATAGAAATATCTGACCAATCAGTACAGTGATACATACATTATCCCTTACAGCAAGGTAAAAAATAAACATACTGAAGCTCAGCCTGTAAGGATCCATATGCTATGTCAAATGAGAAAGCGGAAAACATATGTTGTCTAGTTGTTGTGACTGTTTTCCATGTCCTAATTGCTGCATCCACGTTCACAATGCCTGTTCAAGAGTTCTGCTCACTCACCATAGTCTGATGTTTATGTGTTCAAAAAGCTCTATTGTACTGTTTTATCCACTCTACATTGTCACATTTGCTTTAACATAACCATTTTTCCTTGTAGTAGGTCTCTGACATCCCACACTATCAATGACGTTTTCAGCATGCCAATGTCTATCCTCAACTACACTCACATAAGCAGCTATGTTCATAAGGTATCACCCACTCCCACAAAACACGTAAATGCTTCACGGGATTAACGTCTGTCAGCACCATCACATTCTAGTCATTCCCCAACATCAGCTCATGTACATTTTGTACACCACCAAGCATACAAATCAGTTTAGTCCTTGCACCAGGCAATTCCAAGGACCAGCACATACGGATAATGTGTACATCCCCACATCCAGCCCTTATACTGACAATGTAACCCATCAGACCATACATTGTCATGTCATAAAACAATCATTAGGTCAGGCCAAACCTGATTTGCCGTCACACAGTCTGACACAAAAATAAGGCATCCCATGAGGCTACATCCAGTACAAACATCTCATGGAGACTAGCAAATACCATAAACACATAACACACAGTTCCTGTCATAACATGCCCCAACAGCTCATGTGCATCTCTATGCCACATACTGCAAAACCCTGGACCCATACATGACCCGTCATCCCACACCTCATAACTGTTGTCAATCAGCTATTGTCGGTTGAAGGTGTCCGCCCCCCACAAATGCCCCCTTACCCCCTACACACTCACTAAAAACACATATACTGTCCTAACCCAAAAAACCCACAGCCCTACGCACTTAACGTCATGACCAGAACCCCACCATTGTCTATGTGATGTGTTGAACAAATCCACTGCTGTATTGTGATGTTGTTGTAGCTGTAGCAGAAAGGAGTGTCTGAGGGGGGTGGGAGGAACAAAAGCCCCCTGCCTGCTGGTCCCCTCTGCAGAGCCACACATCATGGACAGGGAACATTGTCTGCATTGTGTCTCCCTTAAGGCAGCGTGCCTACTGACACGCTAGCCATCACACCCCTGTGTCCAAAGAAGCCAAGACCACAGTTACCAAAAGCACATGTGGCCTAAACACCAACAGAACGTAGACACTATCCCTTTACAGATGATAAAATACTTGCACACATTATAGGCAAACAGGGGCGACCTAGACAACACTCCATTCTGTCCTTGCTGGTGCAGCAACGGCATTAGCCAGATTCACAAATCCTTTTCAGACGGGTGCTGAAATCCGCAATGTTACTTACGTGCAAACCCCTGGAAGAGCATGACCAGTGCAAATGCACACGTGATCAAAGGTGTGGTTGGACCTGTATTGGATTGACACACGTAAGCACATAGCTGAGCAAACTACCTATGTGTGTTTCCTATACAATACACAACCCCCCGTTCAAACCCCTGATGGATATTGAAATCAGACATATAACCCGCCAACTCAGGCTATCACTGTCCATCACCAGTCAGTACCAGCAGATGTGCTTCCCTCAACATACCCCGTCACTATTTTCCTGGTTGTTGCCCACCACTGATAGCCTCCTATGTTGCTTCCCTTGCTCTGTCTGAACCCTACAGATCTTTTCCAAAGTGTACCAGATCTGATCCCCAAGCCCTCATAAGTGGTACACAAGGTGCACATGAAACTCTCACGTGTCACACACACGCGCCAGCAGTGCACATGTGCAGGTAAGGTGTGACATTCCTGTGCTGTCATTCCATACCACTGAGTTCATAACACATCACCCATTACCTGTACATATTGAGAATATGTGTCTGAAGGTGGCTGTACCTGTGCAGACATTTCCAAACACTCCTCGGTTCAGCAATGCTTCTGGCCATCTGAGGTGTTTATGGCTGCTGCATGCTGCACCTGACCTAAATAATGGATATGAGATGACTGTCCTTGCCCAATTCTGTTGCCACGTCAGTAGTATGTGGGTGTGTATGCAGAAGCTATTTTATGACTGTTGTGTTGGCCTCCCACATCTTCTTCCTGTATAGTGTTCTCTGTGTTTCTATTAGTTGTAGTACAGTGAGATATATGTGTTATACCCCTAACCATGTTCCCATATGACTCAGCACTATCACATTAGCATTAGTGTGGGATGTGTATGACATGTTGCTTTATGAAGGTGTTTTAGTGGAGAGGTATTTCATTGACCACCCTGTGTCCCATTCACAGCCAATCGACGTGCTCTGGAGCGGATTCGCTGTGCTGTGGAGCAGAACACCAGGGATGTTTGTGCTGAGCTCCGGACATTACATGAGGGGGTCGTAGCCATGCCACTAACTCGCATGTGTGAGGCCCTTGAGGGCATACGTGATGTTCTGATCCGAGCTGCACCTGCACCACCAATGTATCCGGAGGAGGATATAGCCTTGCCAGGGAGAGGGGCCCGACGTGGCAGGCGTGGCCGACCACGCCGTCAGTAACCTATGATAATATAGAAATGTACAGCAAGAAAGCAAAGGTTTCTCTTTGTTGCACTGTTCATTTTTAGCAACTATGTACATAGTTTTTTCTGTTATTGCGGCTTGGTTTGGGTTATATGTGAAAGAAGACATATGTGATTAGTATGTTGTGTTTGTGTTATGTAATTGGCTTGGGGGGATCTTTGAAATGTATTACACACATGTTTGTAACAATAGTTTTATATGAGAGAATAGCTGTGATAATAAACAGCTGTCCAAAAATAGATACACTGTTTCTTTCCAAAGAGTGTCCATTTGGTCCCATATGTATCTCTGAGAGGGGGGTGGGAGGACCATAGGATCTGCAACCATGTCCACTGCATAAGCTACTTTGCCACACACATATACTATTTCCATGATCCACACATATGTAATGTTTCACTAGCACAATGTGTCACCACAGCCTCTGAGCTGCAGCGGCACAGTGTGCACAGACATCCATGTAGAACATGGGTGTGGAACCGTGATACTGTGGAGCCGCAGACCAGTCAGGTTCTGAGCATATCCCTAATGTATATGCTGGCGATATATATCAGCATTACAATTATCATGACCACCTTACTGGTTTGTGGCCCTCCAAGACTGGATTTTGAGAGCGCTGCCTTACACCTCTGTCATGTACGATTTATTTTGGGCTAGGTGCAGATGTCACAGACATCGGATGGTTATTTGGAATGCGTAACATTGCTCCTTGTTTCTCACCAGCAGTAAAGGGTGGTGGCAACGGCAATATGTTGTTGGTGGTGAGAGGTGAGGAGGAATATGACACACTCTAGGTAACATGTTTGATGTCTTGGACATCTGCGCCTTGCCCACTCACATTCCAAAATGGCAGAGGTGTAATCCAGGTCTCTCAAAAGCGAGCCCTGGAGGGCCGAAAAATCAGTCACGCTGACAGGATATCTCCAATTCATATATATCTCTGCCACACTCATTAGGAATATTTCCAAAACCTGACTGCCCTGCGGCTCTACAGAACCACGGTTCACCACCCTTGATGTGGACACAGGGGTACTGTGTTATAAATGGCCTGTTTACGTTCCATAAACATCACCGTCTGGAACCCGTCATACACGACACATTGGTGGCATATGTGTGACCCGTGCCCTCACCTATATTAGTGGTCACATGCACCCCAACCCACCATAGGGATGCATGTTACAGAGGCAGACATTTGTGTGCTGCATATTTTGCCGGCTCATATATGTGAGAACATGTGGGTCATGTATATCCATCCCTGTGGCATGTACGTCTGTGGGGCAGCCACTACATTGTAACATGTAATGCAGCACCCTGCTATCACACACCTACACACATGATTTTCCCGACACACTGCATGTGGTGCCAATTGAGGTATCACACGCATGTTTACCCGTCAGGAATGTATGTGGCTGCACACATATGACATGCTGGCATCTATAGTCATATGCTACGTGAGACACGTGACCATTACAGGGTTCTGAACAAATACTTTAATATGTACAAACAAAAATAAAACTATATACATATTTAGGGTAGGGGGAAAATGCCATCACCCACCCACCCAAAACAAAACCGCCCCCCCCCCCACACACACACCCGCAATAAACACACTCCCACACACTAACCCCGAACCCCCACATGACCCCACCCTCCCTCAGCCTGCCCCGTGATGGCGGACAGGGCAGCACAGAGCACATGTGTGGACGTCACAGGCACCATCAATGATGCCTGTGACACCCTTCAGGGGGTGGCTGCCAACATGGCAGATGCTCAATGTCAGCAACCACCCTCTCCATGGCTCCCGCCATCCATTCCTGCAGGTGCACCAACCGGTGCACCCGCTGCTCCAGTGCATCCAGAGCCTCACACAGATGTACAACACATCTGCCACCACACACACACATTGTTCCTGGTGTTTGTGTGGTGGCATCTGCGTGCACTGTGTGTGGGGCCCTGGATGTTGGAGCCACCTGCCCTTGATGGCGGGAGCCAACAGTGCCCTGTGCTGCACTGTCCTCTATGTCACTCTCCCAGGCACCCTGCGGCCACTCTTCCCCCCTGACTCCTCCCCAACACCCCCACCACCTCCCCCCCACCCACATCACCTGCGCCCTCACCCCCCCTTGTGACCTTGGCACCCACACCTTCCATCCCAGCATCCCCCATGACCCCCTCCGCTGTGTCTTCCTCAGGACCCTCTGCCTCCTCCCCACTGGTGTCCAGGACTACCACCTCCATGGCAGCGCGGGAGGTGGGCCTTCGGAGGGCATAGGCAGAGGTACGGGGGTCTTCGTCACTGTCATCACCATCTGTGGAAGATGACAGTCATCAGCACACGTAGATGTGTGTGACACATCACATGTACCCATGCAGGTACCATGCACACTGATGGGCCACTGTGACCTCTGATGGTGGGCAGCCACGTCATCAATACGCACCATCACCATGTGATGATTCTGCATTCCTCATGCGCTGAAGGTATGCGCCATGTTGCAGGCATAGCTCCCTCCCTTTCTTTCTCAGATCCTCGACCTGTGTGTGTGAGAAAATATGGGTGGGAGCATGAGTGAGCACATACGTCTGGTGGGTGGGCAACATAAACATACAACAATGTGTCCTGGGTCTCGACACTTCAGCTCCACTGATGTGTGTTTCATGTATAGCATAGTTCAACACCTGTCACAGGGGATCTTCATGGGCACAAGGAATGTTTTATCACATGTGGACAACACCATTACCAACTGAGCCTATTCACTAATGTTGCTCATCGTCACATATGTCAGTCTCTGGAGCCATGCCATGGTGCTTGTGTGATGCTACTAGCTGTCCAAAATTTGAATCTCTTCATGTGTATGTTTAGCACACCAGGAGCGGCAGAAGGTATACATTGGAGCAGTTGCAGAATGCGACAGAACCCAAGGGGGAGAGGGATGTTTGTTAAACACATGTTGCATTTGTCATTGACAGTCATGCAATTGTTACAGCAACCGGTGTTGCAGTTTGGATGATCTGTGTTTCAACGTAGCTTGTGCCTGCCACATGGTCACATGGCACATTGTGATCAATGGCCACAGTCCTCTGTTCAAACAACACTGATGATGTCTGTGTATGAGTAGTGGCCCACGCCAGGTGGCCACAGCATGGAGCAGGTTAAATGCAACAGGATGAGGCATGTCTTACATCATGGGGTTCCATAGTAGTTTTGGGGTCTTGCCACTCACACTGGCCTTCTATGTTTCGAACGTCCACCTCAATGGCAATGCCATTGACAGTACACCTCTCATGATGGGTATTTTCCTTTGTGAGCCATAACCATTTGGTTTAGGTTACATGAGATGCACGGGTGAAAGAGTATGGCCTTGCAACACGTCTTTGTGCTAGGCCACGTTGGTGGGGAAGAGGTTACTCAGGTTGGCTCATGTGTCCTGCATGCCACTCTTGGCTGATATCCCCCTGCCCATACATTTCAACATATTTTGTGATAGCCATCACCTATGTCGAGAGCCACAATGGTTGTCAGTGACAGAGACAATACCTGCACATGCAACAAATATGTTCTGGAAGCAAGGGGGCCTTCCCCATGGTTGATGTGCCATCAGAAACCAATCTGACACCGGGGGTGGTCTTACAAGGTGTGTTTTAATTTCCGAAAGACGTTTCATTGTGTTGGTGCAATGTACCTTGGGGAATATTTCATTTCTAGGATATTTGCAGGACTGCAGAGAAACAAAATGACAGTGGCACAGGGGGATCCGTACCATACACTTTTTTAAGCAAGGCCAGGTACAATGACCCACTTAATCTGTGGGAAGCCATTACGTGGGCCAAGTTGTTTTGGAAGGAAACCTAACCATACACAGGTGCTGTGGGTTGATTACAATACCTTTCCTATACAACATTGTAGACTGTTTGCATACACGCTCTGTCGGTACTAATGACACCCACATGTATGGAGAACATCCTGCTGGTGCTGTGCCATTTTGTGTTCCCATTGAGACCTGCATACATAGTTGCATATGTGGACATGTTTGCAGTGACACCTATCTGCAGTGTGACTGCCAGCCTAAACGCATCAAGACAATACCCTGGGGCCCCCTTGCATGACGTTGCATGACCATACCACATTGAGAATGACAATGATGGTGTACTTGCTAACCCCGGTAACCCTGTTTTGGTCTTGCAAGCCATTTGTTGTGAAGTCACCTACACATGTCCTGGACAACAGTCCCAATGGCAACATCATATTCTACCAAACGTCACTGATATGTCCCTACAAGGAACATTGTATGGGTGTCCATATTCACCTTGCCAGGGCCCACTCCCATGACATTTGGGTTTATGCACGTCCCAGGATAACAATGTTTCACATGGGGTACGTGCAAGCTGTGTAGGGACTACTTATAACACTGTTTTTGGAAAGAAGACTGTGCGTGACAGACGTAGTAATGACCCAGTCTGGGCTATATCTTTTAGAAATGTCACTATGACCTAAGACCTGTATGATGACAGCAGGTGTATTTTGAAAAACCATGGACAGACAACATACCAACACACTACGCAATTGCCACCTGTGCTCATGTGGCTGCTTGTGTCTGTGGTGTCCAACCACAAGAGGTGACTGTAGCTTTCCTACAACATCAGTTCTGTTCACCTGCTCCAAGGTAATGGATTTGTAGGAGGTGTGAGGATGGGTAACCTAACTATGCATAACGTGAGGGGAATATGGCTCTGTTACAGCCTTTGGAAATATCTTTGGCTAGGTCATGAAGATGTTGTACCTATACACACATCAACATGTGCACATAGCTTTTCATCGTGATAGATCACAGACATGTGTGATGAGATAGTGACCTCACTGACTATGTGAGAGGTGCAACTTACCTGTCATAAACTAACACAACATGTGACTGCCATACCCACCTATTCAATGTGGCCTACGGCCCCATGGCGGTTGCGTGTTGTGCCACACATCATCAGCTGCATACCCCATTGCAGTGGGATAATAGACAAGGGACCTTACACAGGTCATGGGACTCCTGGAGATAGGGAGAATGTATTGAACTGGTTAGGCACACACAACCATATCACCAGGGTGCGTGATAGACCACTGTGATGGCCTCACTTAACTCCTGGGGAAATGGATGATCTATTAAACTCTTTATTCACACACGACCATATCACCAGGGTGCGTGATAGACCACTGTGATGGCCTCACTTAACTCCTGGGAAAATGGATGATCTATTAAACTCTTTATTCACACATGACCATATCACCAGGGTGCGTGATAGCCGAGTGTGGTGGCCTCACTTAACTCCTGGGGAAATGGATGATCTATTAAACTCTTTCACACACGACCATATCACCAGGGTGCGTGATAGACCACTGTGATGGCCTCACTTAACTCCTGGGGAAATGGATGATTTATTAAACTCTTTATTCACACACGACCATATCACCAGGGTACGTGATAGCCGAGTGTGGTGGCCTCACTTAACTCCTGGGGAAATGGATGATCTATTAAACTCTTTATTCACACACGACCATATCACCAGGGTGCATGATAGCCGACTGTGATGGCCTCACGTAACTCCTGGGGAAAGGGAGCATCTATTACACTCTTTATGCACACACAACCATATCTCCAGGATGGGTGAAAGGCCACTGTGATGGCCTTTCAGGACTTATGGAAATAGGGAAGATGTTTTGAACTAGTTCAGCACAAACAACCATATCTCCAGGATACATGAAAGGCCACTGTGATGGCCTTTCAGGACTCCTGGAAATAGGGAAGATGTTTTGAACTAGTTCAGCACACAAAACCATATCTCCAGGATACATGAAAGGCCACTGTGATGGCCTTTCAGGACTCCTGGAATTAGGGAAGATGTTTTGAACTGTTTCAGCACACACAACCATATCTCCAGGATACATGAAAGGCCACTGGGATGGCCTTTCAGGACTCCTGGAATTAGGGAAGATGTTTTGAACTAGTTCAGCACAAACAACCATATCTCCAGGATACATGAAAGGCCACTGGGATGGCCTTTCAGGACTCCTGGAATTAGGGAAGATGTTTTGAACTAGTTCAGCACAAACAACCATATCTCCAGGATACATGAAAGGCCACTGGGATGGCCTTTCAGGACTCCTGGAATTAGGGAAGATGTTTTGAACTAGTTCAGCACAAACAACCATATCTCCAGGATACATGAAAGGCCACTGGGATGGCCTTTCAGGACTCCTGGAATTAGGGAAGATGTTTTGAACTAGTTCAGCACAAACAACCATATCTCCAGGATACATGAAAGGCCACTGGGATGGCCTTTCAGGACTCCTGGAATTAGGGAAGATGTTTTGAACTAGTTCAGCACAAACAACCATATCTCCAGGATACATGAAAGGCCACTGTGATGGCCTTTCAGGACTCCTGGAAATAGGGAAGATGTTTTGAACTAGTTCGGCACACAAAACCATATCTCCGGGATACATGAAAGGCCACTGGGATGGCCTTTCAGGACTCCTGGAATTAGGGAAGATGTTTTGAACTAGTTCAGCACAAACAACCATATCTCCAGGATACATGAAAGGCAACTGGGATGGCCTTTCAGGACTCCTGGAATTAGGGAAGATGTTTTGAACTAGTTCAGCACAAACAACCATATCTCCGGGATACATGAAAGGGCACTGGGATGGCCTTTCAGGACTCCTGGAATTAGGGAAGATGTTTTGAACTAGTTCAGCACAAACAACCATATCTCCAGGATACATGAAAGGCCACTGGGATGGCCTTTCAGGACTCCTGGAATTAGGGAAGATGTTTTGAACTAGTTCAGCACAAACAACCATATCTCCGGGATACATGAAAGGCCACTGGGATGGCCTTTCAGGACTCCTGGAATTAGGGAAGATGTTTTGAACTAGTTCAGCACAAACAACCATATCTCCAGGATACATGAAAGGCCACTGGGATGGCCTTTCAGGACTCCTGGAAATAGGGAAGATGTAATGAACTGTTTCAGCACACAAAACCATATCTCCAGGATACATGAAAGGCCACTGGGATGGCCTTTCAGGACTCCTGGAATTAGGGAAGATGTTTTGAACTAGTTCAGCACAAACAACCATATCTCCAGGATACATGAAAGGCCACTGGGATGGCCTTTCAGGACTCCTGGAATTAGGGAAGATGTTTTGAACTAGTTCAGCACAAACAACCATATCTCCAGGATACATGAAAGGCCACTGGGATGGCCTTTCAGGACTCCTGGAATTAGGGAAGATGTTTTGAACTAGTTCAGCACAAACAACCATATCTCCAGGATACATGAAAGGCCACTGGGATGGCCTTTCAGGACTCCTGGAATTAGGGAAGATGTTTTGAACTAGTTCAGCACAAACAACCATATCTCCAGGATACATGAAAGGCCACTGGGATGGCCTTTCAGGACTCCTGGAAATAGGGAAGATGTAATGAACTGTTTCAGCACACAAAAACCATATCTCCAGTATACATGAAAGGCCACTGGGATGGCCTTTCAGGACTCCTGGAATTAGGGAAGATGTTTTGAACTAGTTCAGCACAAACAACCATATCTCCAGGATACATGAAAGGCCACTGGGATGGCCTTTCAGGACTCCTGGAATTAGGGAAGATGTTTTGAACTAGTTCAGCACACAAACCATATCTCCAGGATACATGAAAGGCCACTGGGATGGCCTTTCAGGACTCCTGGAATTAGGGAAGATGTTTTGAACTAGTTCAGCACAAACAACCATATCTCCAGGATACATGAAAGGCCACTGGGATGGCCTTTCAGGACTCCTGGAATTAGGGAAGATGTTTTGAACTAGTTCAGCACAAACAACCATATCTCCAGGATACATGAAAGGCCACTGGGATGGCCTTTCAGGACTCCTGGAAATAGGGAAGATGTAATGAACTGTTTCAGCACACAAAAACATATCTCCAGGATACATGAAAGGCCACTGTGATGGCCTTTCAGGACTCCTGGAATTAGGGAAGATGTTTTGAACTAGTTCAGCACAAACAACCATATCTCCAGGATACATGAAAGGCCACTGGGATGGCCTTTCAGGACTCCTGGAATTAGGGAAGATGTTTTGAACTAGTTCAGCACAAACAACCATATCTCCAGGATACATGAAAGGCCACTGGGATGGCCTTTCAGGACTCCTGGAAATAGGGAAGATGTTTTGAACTAGTTCAGCACAAACAACCATATCTCCAGGATACATGAAAGGCCACTGTGATGGCCTTTCAGGACTCCTGGAAATAGGGAAGATGTAATGAACTGTTTCAGCACACAGAACCATATCTCCAGGATACATGAAAGGCCACTGGGATGGCCTTTCAGGACTCCTGGAATTAGGGAAGATGTTTTGAACTAGTTCAGCACAAACAACCATATCTCCAGGATACATGAAAGGGCACTGGGATGGCCTTTCAGGACTCCTGGAATTAGGGAAGATGTTTTGAACTAGTTCAGCACAAACAACCATATCTCCAGGATACATGAAAGGCCACTGGGATGGCCTTTCAGGACTCCTGGAATTAGGGAAGATGTTTTGAACTAGTTCAGCACAAACAACCATATCTCCAGGATACATGAAAGGCCACTGGGATGGCCTTTCAGGACTCCTGGAATTAGGGAAGATGTTTTGAACTAGTTCAGCACAAACAACCATATCTCCAGGATACATGAAAGGCCACTGGGATGGCCTTTCAGGACTCCTGGAATTAGGGAAGATGTTTTGAACTAGTTCAGCACAAACAACCATATCTCCAGGATACATGAAAGGCCACTGGGATGGCCTTTCAGGACTCCTGGAAATAGGGAAGATGTAATGAACTGTTTCAGCACACAAAAACATATAAAAACATAATATATTACGCTATCAGAATATAGAAAGACTAGGGCACATGTAATGAAGCTACAGGGTAAACTATTTAAGACAAATAAGAGAAAATATTTTTTCACTCAACGTGTAATCAAACTCTGGAATCTGTTACCGGAGGATGTGGTAAGGGCTGATAGTATAGCTGGGTTTAAAAAAGGTTTGGACAAGTTCCTGGAGGAAAGGTCCATAAACCACTATTAAAAAGGGACCCAGGATATCAATGCTTGACCCAGTACAAGCATTGTGGAACTTGTGTCTTTTGGGGAAACTGCTAGGTACGTATGACCTAGATTGGCCACTGTTGGAAACAGGATACTGGGCTTGATGGACCTCGGTCTGACCCAGTATGGCATGTCTTATGTTCTTATGTTCTTATGTTAATGAACTGTTTCAGCACACAAAAACATATCTCCAGGATACATGGACGGCCACTGTGATGGTCTTACAGCACCCCTGGGGATAGGGATACTGTTTTGTACTGTGACAGCACACAGACCATTATCACCATGATGACAGATGAGCCGGTGTGATGGCCTCTCTAGTCCCCTGGTGATAGGGTGTATGTATTACATTGCTTGAGCACACACAACCGTATCTCCAGGGTGACTGATAGCCCACTGTGATGAGCTCTCAGGACCGCTGGGGATAGGGGGGCATATTGAACAACATTGGCAAAAACAACCAGATCACCTGGGTGATTGACATACCATTAATGCTTTGCTTCACATACCCTTTCTGTGGATGGAAAGGTTATTTGCTGCAGCTACACATTTCACCATATTCATATGATGTGATTTGGATCTAATTAAGCTGATCTATGGGTTTGCTTTATTACAGTATGTGTTGGCACGTGCACAGCAGCAACTGCCAGGTAATAGGGCTAGCATCATGACCTGTGTGACCATATCCATCACCACCTGGGTACAGGTCACACCTGTCACATCTTATACAAAGACAATATGGGATGTATGTTCAGCTGCAGCACATTACTGACACACAATACCTGACCCCAACAGCAAGAAGATCTGCAATGCACACAGGCTCTAGATATACATGTCTATTTCTAATGACCTGTCTCCATCCACTTACCTCCCTTGGGAATTCAGCTTCTCTATTAAATCTTCTTTGTAGCCGTTCCCAGGCCCTGCGGACCTTTCTGCTGTCCCTGTACCTGTTTTGCCCGGGGAAGAGCTTATCCTGCCTTGTGGCAATTAGGCGAGACAGGATGCGGAGCTCACGCGGAGTAAATGCAGGCTTTCTGCTTCTGGTCGCCATTTTGAGATATTATCACCTGATTGCACGCAGCATCATTGACGCGCATGCGCCCCGCAAATGCCACACATTTCCAATGTTTTACGTGCAACTGCGCCCCGCAAATGGCGAAGTTTAGCGACGTATGACGTTCACCTGCGCCCCGAAAATGGCGCACTTTGCAACGTAACACGTCTCATTGCGCTCCGCATCTGATGCCTTTTTTATAGATTTGTTGTGCCACAGCATCCCGCAACTGGCGCAATTTTTAAACATATGACGTTCAACTGCGCCCCGCACATTGTTTTGCGGAACGAGTTGCGCACATGCGCACCACAACTGAAATATACAGTGCTGTGTGTGTCTTATTTAAAAAACATAAATATTTCATGACCTTATGGTGTTGACACATTTGGGACTTGAACTTATCATCACTTCCACACTGGTTCTTAGGCATATGTTTGATGTGATGTGCTACGCCTTTAACATTGCACTGACTGCCACTACAACTGCTACTTCAACATGGTGTTTTGAGAGACCATCAAATTGGCCTATCAGGCACACTGGTGATATGGGGATATGTGTCGCGATAGATGATGTTCACTACTCCATCTCAATGTCAGCCCATAAATTATGTATGTGATGGCATGGGGGGGGGGGGGGTTGCATCTGCACATGCTACATCCACATTAGGTTGCATAGCACACATATTGGGCTTATTGAGATTGGCATGCGATGGACATGGATGTAGATGTGAGGTGGATGTGCTGACATACAGACTGAGTGGCTGGGGTGTGCACCACATTCACTGTCATACCTACCTATGTTACAGACGTCGTGTTTTCCTTCACACCGTCAGCCTAATCTATATGACTTGCTGGCACATTACTATCTACTATCAACAGTGGTTTGTGTGGCCTTTGTTTTTTGGATTTGTTTTTTGAACAAACACACTGTGACAATGCAATAACCTAGTGTGGCACATCAGGTACCCTATGAGTCACTCCAGAAAGGACAATATGAGGTGCAGTGTCCACAACAGCACCTTCTAATGTTCAAATAAACGAACCTTATAGGGAACTTTTGGGGAAGCTTCATGCTACAGCATTGAGGGTGTTGTTGGTGGCACCACAAAATGACATTACAAAGGGAAGAGGCCTCAGAGAGCTATATTAGATTAGCCCACTGTAGAATCAGAGGCATTACTTATGTCTCTACACGTTGTGACGTCACAGGGGGCGAAATCTCCATAGCTCTGTGTATGAGAGACACTCCTCCTTGAACCCCTAGGCCAGTCTGCTGATCAGTATAGCCCTAATTAATATGCATGAGATCTATAGGCATCAGAGCTACCCTGGCAACCTCACAGATTTGTTGCCCTACAGGTCTTTATTTTTAGACCCCTGTCTTACACCTCTGTCATTTAGGTGTGTGAGTGTACAAAGTGCAGATGTCAGAGACATGAAAAGCATATATACACACTGTGACATACTTTGTCAATTCTCATGACCACCATGCAGTTGTCTAATCAATAAGATGTTGGTGGTGGTGAGAGGCAGAGAAGCATGTTACACAGTTTATGTGAACTTTTTGATGTCTTGCACATCAGCACCTTGCCCACTTACAAACGTAGATGACAGAGATGTTTGGCAGGGTTGTTGATGGCCAGCCCTGGAGGGCCACACACCACTCCGTTTGGCAAGACATCTGTAATGCATATATATCTCATGCATCTTCATTTGTACTAACATAAACACACGTCATGGCTAGACTTTCACGGAGGACTGCTTCAGAACCACTGCCATAGCTGCTAACACACCCCTGGCTGGCTACAGTTTGAGTATGGGCCAACACATGACCTGTTTGCTTTCTTTACCAAGATAGACTTCAAACACACATACCCATGATGCACTGCACATGTAAATAAGCAGTCTACAAATAAAAGCAATATGGTTTATGCAGCCACAGAAACACCTACGTATGAAAATAATGAGCGTGTAGGTTAATGACACAGAGTTAGTCTTGGACATCACATTGTGCGGCTCCTGTGCTCACCCTGAATGTGAGAGGGGAAACCCAGAACCATGACCACAGCACCTGGCTCAGCTAAGATAGCCTATGGTGTGAGTCCACATCAGTCACAGTGTCTGATGAGTAGCACTTGTAGATGCACATGCACATACACATACACATACACTTATGGGCATCTGTTATTTCCCTGTGATGTTTAGCCCCTTGAGCAATTTGCTGCAACCACATCAGTCATATCCTGTGTGGTGGCCATTGCCACCGCCACATTAGTTATGTGTGGGGGAGGGGGAGAAGTGTGTTAGACAGACGGATTATGTGACAACACCCAAACGTACCAATCAAACTCATCACTGCAATGATGCTGCTGGTGGGAAGTGATAACCTCTGTCCAGCAGAGGGAAAATACAACATACAGCGTGGTGCATGCATTTATGTGAACATCAATAAGGTGACAGCAGACAGATGGCATGCCTGGACATGCTCAGCAGCCCACCACCACTATCTGACATTGTCCAGCAGCAAACACAGATAAGCTGCAGCTGCTACACCCTTCAAAGTGTGGCACCCTTACACATACTAGGTGCAAGCAGTCTGATAGCTAATCCATACTGCATACTACTGGTGACAATGTGTGCAACCCAAACTGGGACGTCTGCACACTCACCAAGCAGTTACGTTCGTGATTGGGCTCCAAAAGGCAACCCATAGATATCACTTGCAAAAGATGTTGTTGCCACTACAGCTGACCTAGCCATGCTATGGTAACTACGCAGTCAGGGTGAGAGTGACCTTCCAGGAGGACATGCTTGGGCTACCTTGTCCATGCTACTGATGACCACACACTGCAATTTCACTTACATTGCCCTACGTTCTGTCCTCATGCATCCTGCTGAGACCAGCCTGTCGGGGGTCTAACCACAATACCTAGCACCTCATTATGCACAATGGCAAGCTAACACTAGACACAGTACAAACATTGTGCGCTGAGTAAGGTGTTGCATACATCACACACTGGATGTACAGCCACACAATCCCACAGCTATGCCATCACTGTGCTACTATAGATAGTTTTTCCAGTCTATGCCAAATCAGCAGTCGTGGACACAGTGCATGCATGGCTAGGCTATGCAATAGTGCTACTGTCACACCCCATGGTGGGGAACATCGTCAAACAACAGACCTGAGACACACTCCACAAACATCAGACATATTGGTGTGATACCACTCAATAACCATATTGTGATGAACGTAGACATTGATATCTGCCACTGATCAGATCAACATGTTGCTATATGTGTGGTGTATTTCAAGGTTTATGGTGACAGTGTTACAGTGCGCACATACTAGTTCTTTGAGATGGACGCAACGCACACTATCATGACTGTCCAATAGGCTTTGGGTCCTGAAGCCTGTGTGTCTGGTCATTTCGCCTCCTGTTGATCGGTAATCTCTGGCAGAGGTCCCCAACTCCAGTCCTGTTGTAACAGACACTGCTACATTTTCACAAATGTGCCTCAGAAATATGCATGAGATATATCTGCATACCATGGACCGGCACATGCAGATGAACAGAGACATCTTTATTTAAGACATCATAACATGTGAATAAATTGTGGCCCTCCAGGACTGCATTTGAGGAAATCTGATCTATGTGATGCACATTTCTCTCTTATATGTCCACCTTGAGAGACAATATACATGTACTGTCCCTGTTTGCACTTTTCCCACTACAGGTGGTTTGTTTTTTGAGAAAAATTAGGGGATGTGACAATTGCGGGGATTGGTTTGGCAGACCTGACACATGTGATTTGAACTTGTGACTTTCACCTCCTGCAGGCAGTGCCTGTGTGCTTTGCACCACCTTCTTGACACAGAGACAGTGCATTTCCAGGTTAATCCATGTCTGTTTGTCAGACTAACCCTATCTGTTGCACTACACAGCACCCACCTAAAAACAGATAGGCCATGGTGTGATGTGGACAGGTGTCACCAGTTCCCCTGCCGTCAACATGCTCACATGGCCTTATATTGGAGTCTGCATTAACCTTTAATGATGTGGGACACTCCAGGACTGCTTTTGTTTGACTCTGCTGTAGGTGATGCACATGTTTATGTGGTGGGTACTGTTGAAGATAACATAAACATATGCCAAAATATCTTGGGTTCTCAACAGAAAATTATCAGTCTTTAATGCCTGGTTTTTTAAGGGTACACTTATGTGGACTAGTTGCAAGGAGCCACAGACAGAATTTGAACCTGTGACCTTCTGTTGTTGCACACACTGTCTGTGTACACTGCACCACTGTTTCTAAACATATATTCTGCATTCCCAGGGAAGTCCATGACTTTACATCTGACAGTGCCTGTCTGTTGTGTACGGTGCCAGGCTACACACGCCTACGGCACTGTCTGCTGTGGCTTGCAGTCCTTATCTGGCAAACCCATATAACCTGATTGCATTGTGGCACTCCAGGACGGAATTTGAGGGACTCGCCTGTACATAATGCCCATTGCTCTGGTTTGTGTGCGGTGTGGGGTAAAATGTAGGTGTTGAGACCATGCTTATGTTCTCTGCAGTAAAGCAGTGTGTGAACTCTCACTGTTTAGTGGTGGTTAAAAATATGGGTACTGGGTTGCCAGGAACCACAGCTGTGATTTGAACCTGTGAACCTCTAGTCATACAGTCACTGGCTTTGTCCGCTGCACCACACTGTGCCCACAGAAACAGTGCAGTATCTGGAGATAGGAAACCTGGCCGCACGAGCCTGACACCCTGCTCTGCATAGGTTTACTGTGGGCACGTTTTCTTTGAATGGGGACAGAGGTGCAGAACACACACAAATATGCCCTCCAAATAGGTGCAGTCACAGAAATAAACCAAACAGTGCATCAGTGATATCACTGGGAAACCTGATATGCACTCCCAGGACAGTTCCATTACATTGCAGTGCTTTTGAATGAGTCCACGGACCATAGACCCTTCCAATATTCATTTCAATTCTTTGGAGCTTTCCTGGGAGTGTTTATTATTGTTGCACATTAATAGCAGTGTTGCCCAGCAGAATTAAGATTTTCGCATACTTGGTTGTGGTTATTTTCATGTTAAATTAGCGAGTTTGTTCTGTGTACATGTTTCACACTGCTCACGTTTTTTGGGTTTCCACGATTTTGCTGTACATTGCTGACGGAAATGGTTTCTCTTCCCTTTAAATCACCTCTAACGCGGGGGTGTTTCACTGGCGGTATTTTTTCCTTGTAAATTCGGGCACGCTCCTGTGCGGGAAGTCTCTCCCCTCCCACATTCCACCCATTGACCCCGTCTCTCCGCCCCTCGGGGGCCTTCCTCCGCCCTCATTTCGCCTTTCCACGCCTCTATCGCACATGAGCGCCCCGCAAACGTGCGCGTTTTCGGCGCACGCGTGCGGGACCCGTTAATGTGCCGCGCACATGTACGGGGCGCTTAAGAGCACTTAAATGCATCATTTTAGGGCGCTCATGTGCGCCCCGCACAAGTGCCCCGTTTAGTAAACATACCCCTAAAACCGCCAAACCACATTTTGAGGGGTGAAAAATGCCATTTCTCTGTAAACTATGGGGGATGTTTACTAAATGGCAGTAGCGGACTCCGTGCGATATTGGAGTCGTGAAATCAATGAGGCCATGGCTCCGATATCGCACGGAGTCCGCTACCGCCTTTTAATGAACACTCCCCTATGTGTTTCTTTCTTTCTTTCTATTTTTTTGAGGGCAAAGATGGTCCCAGAGAGAGGAAAGGAATATTATGAATCTCAAATGCTAGACCCAAACTGTAATATGAGAACATGAATTCAACATTATAAATGCTACATTTTAGCACACAAACTCTAGTTTAGGATTTTCACCTTTAGGCATGTTCATTTATCCTTTCACCATGGAAAATAATTTATGAGAGTAGAGACTGATGCTATCTCTTTACCATCAGTGATTTCTACCTTCCTGAAAATGCAACAGCCAAGAAAAAAAAGTACAATTTGTTCTCAGTGATTATCTGCAAATTTAACATCTATATTGGTTCACTTCTTCCCAACCAAACAAGGCCGGTCAGTTTTAAGCCATATTACACAAGAGATTGGACATCCGCTTTGTAGTTCATGACTCCAAATGGAATCAAAGAACTCAAGGCGAAGGCCAGTGAAAGGTATAAAGCACTCTAGGTGAAAATTCAGCCTTGCGCCCTCTTCCCCCCCCCCTCCACAATTTTGTTTACTTAACTCAATTGTAATCATCTGAATACCATCCCTTCCAGAACAATCCTTTAAAAATGCATATTTGGACATCACATTTGTAAATATTAAACTTTGTTTTGTAAATATACATAACAGTCACTTACGAGGGTAAATGGAGTATTTGCATATTGTCCATTCTGCCTGCAGGTAAAAGTATACACTGGTGACTCTGTGTCTGTGTGGCTGCCAGGACCTGTTGCTTTGCTTTGATGTAGCTGCTCTTTGCTGCTGCCCTCCCCCCCACCTCAGGAATTGCTGAAGCTAGCACCAGTAAACAAAATACTTTCAACACATTTTTTAATGTTATACGGCACTTACGGTCGTTAACGTCGTATAACGCGCGTTAGTCACGTTTACCGCACTTTAGTAAACATCCCCCCTTGTCTTACTAATCTGTTATGTTCTTCTGAAGGTGTGAATAAACAGGTAGACAAAGGGGGATGTTTACTAAAGTGCGGTAAACGTGACTAACGCGCGTTATACGACGTTAACGACCGTAAGTGCCGTATAACGCGCGTACCGACGCGCTAACGACCGTTAACGTCATACTACGCGCGTTAACCGTAGTTAACGATCGTAAAGCTCCGCGGCGCGTTAAAACAGCGCAGAAGGTGGAGAGTGGGCGGAGAGAAGGGGTCAATGGGCGGAGAGTGGGCGGGGAGAGGCTCCCCTCCTACTAACGCGCTGAATTTCAGAGCTCAATTCCAACGCGAATGAAAACCTGTCGTTAAAGGCATTTAAAGGGAAGAGAAACCATTTCCGTCAGCAATGTACAGAAAAACCGGGGAAACCCACAAAACGTGAGCAGTGTGATACATGTGCACAGAACAAAATGTCACATAAAACGTTAAAAATGACCACAAGAAACATTTTAAAAAGCATAATTCAGCTGGGCAACAGTGATAGCAATGGGCAACAAGGAACAACACTCCCTGGAAAGCACCAAAATAAAAATAAATGATGTGTGGAAGGGTCTACGCTCCGCAGACCCTTTCAAAGAGCATTACATTGTAATGGAGCTGTCCTGGGCGTGTGGTGTAATGTTTCCCAATGACATCATTGTTGCCCAGCTTGGTTATGGGTGTGTGCCCCTTTTCTGAGGTCTTTTCTGAGGTTTATGTGCACCTTTGTCTGCATACAAGGTAAATGAGGCCACAGTAAACCTGCTGCAGAGCAGGGTTTCTGACTCGTCAGGCCGGTTTAACTAACTCCAGGGACTGCACTATCTCTGTGGCCACAGTGTGGTGTAACAAACACAGCCAGTGCCTGTAAGACCAGAGGGTCACAGGTTCAAATCCCAGCTGGGGCTCCTGCCAACCCAGTCCCCATAATTTTACCCACCACTAAACAGTGATAGTAAAGACACTCCTTTATTGCAGAGAACATGCGCATGGCCTATATTTTACCACACCAAACACAGACACCAGAAACAGGCACATTACCTAAAGCAGAGTCCCGCAAATGCAGTCCTGGAGGGCCCCACACCATTCCGGCTTCATGCTGCCTCTAATAAAGATGCCTGTGCTGCATAGCTATGCACCACCCCCATGGTATGCAGATTTAGCTCATGCATATTTATGAGGGACAGCATGAAAACCCGAACAGTGTTTGGAACACCAGGACTGGATTTGGGGAACTCTGCTGTAAAGCAGCAGCCAACAGGGCCGCACACCCACCCACAGGCCCCATTGGCCAATGCCTCCTGGAGAGGCAAGACATTAGGCCCTGCCTGTATCTCCCAACACTAGCAGTTGCATACCTTAGCAATGCCACCCTACACCTGGGTATATGGTACAGAGCTATCAAACGTTCCCTATGATAACTGGCAGATATCAATTCCTACGTTAAGCACAGTTTGCTCATTGAGCTCCACCATAACAATCATTCTGATGTCTGCGGTGTTTGCTGCAGGTCTTGTCTCTGACAGTGTTCACCACCCTGGGGAGTGACCCCCCAACAGCCTTGTGTACCATATCCATGCCTGTACTATGCCCATGACTGGTGTGGTGGGTATGGCTGCTGACCACCTCTATAGTAGCACAATGCTGGCATAGGTGTGGGGGTGGCTGTCTGTCTATCCCAGGGGTGGGCACCTCCGGTCCTGGAGGGCCGCAGACCAGTCAGGTTTTTGGGATATCCCTAATGAACATGCATGAGATATATATGTATTAGAGATATCCTGCCAACCTGACTGGTTTGTGGCCCTCCAGGGCTGGATTTGGAGACCCCTGCCTTACACCTCTGTCATTTAAGATCATGAGTGGGCAAGGTACAGATGTCCTAGACATCGAAAGGGTATATAGAATGTGTCACATTCCTCCTCGATTCTCACCACCACCAAAAAGTTGTCTAATAGACAATATTTTGGTGGTGGTGAGAAGTGAGGAGGACTGTGACAAATTCTATCTAACCTTTTTGATGTCTTGGACATCTGCACCTTGTCCACTCACAATCTTAAATGACAGAGGTGTAAGGCAGGGGTCTCCAGATTCAGCCCTGGAGGGCCACAAACCAGTCAGGTTGGCAGGATATCTCTAATGCATATATATCTCATGCATATTCATTAGAGATATCCCGAAAACCTGACTGGTCTGCGGCCCTCCAGGACCAGGTTTGCCCACCCCTGGTCTATCCAGTGTGTGGTGGCTGCAAACACCTTCCACAGCCCACACTGCCAGCAATATTGCCAGTATTGGGCTGCCAATGTGCATAATGAGGAGCAAGGTACCATGGGTATAGGCCGGACAGGGTAGCCTGGCCAGGGTTCATCTGCACAGGGCATAGGGCAGTGACAGGCACATTGTAGTGCCCGGCCACCACCTACACAGACAGGGTGACCTCAGTATATCCTGCTGAGAGATCACTCTCACCCTGACTGTGCAGTGACCATAGCATGGCTAGGCACTCCCATAGTGCTATCTAGTATTTTTCTCTTGTGATAAATATGGGTTTCCTTTTGGGGCCCAGTCACTGATGTATCTGCTTGCTGTGCATGCTGACATCCCAGTTCTGGGTGCAGGCATCTCCACTGGGCACTAGCTGACTGTTTGCAGCTGGTAGGTGTTGTGATGGAGTGGCTTGCAGGGTGCAGTGGCTGATGGCTTGCACCAGGGGAATATCAGATAGTGGTGGGGTGCAGCATACCATATCCAGGCCTAATGTCTGTCTGCTATTGTGTTATGGCTGTGTACAGAGCTGCATTGACTGCCCTGTGGGGTGTCTGTTCCTCAGCAGGACTAGGGTTGATGTTCCCCTCTACTGCCACCTTTGCAGGGAGGTAGACTGTGGATCTTTTGATAGGAGACCCTGTTTGCCACCCTCAGCCCTGGGGGAGGGGGGTGGTGGTGCATGGGGGCTACACCTGACTGAAACAGACAGAGATGTGCATGGGGGCTACACCTGACTGAAACAGACAGAGATGTCCAAGGTGGTCCTGCAGAACCTACCTATCTCACACAGTAACACTGCTTTGGACCTGGTGCTGGGCGCCTCACTGCACCCTCAGGGTGAGCACAGTACCCGCACAATGTGACGGTGTGTAGCTACTCTGTGCCAGTACAACACACGGTCAGTACCCCCTACCAGGCCGAGGTGCTGTGGGGGTGCACATGGTCAGTTCCCCCTACCAGGCCGAGGTGCTGTGGGGGTGCATTCCCCATGGTGTGTATCTGTGGACAGCTGATTTGCATGTGCAGTGCATCATGGGTGTGACTGGCACAATCCAACCCTGTGCAACCCCAGCACCTGCTCACAGGCTCTGATAAACCATAGGCCATCACACGTACATCTGCTAGCATAATGCATAGGTGCAAGACACCCTACAGAGTCTGTAAAATAAGATGCCCACACTGGTAAAAACACACGTACCCATGCACATAAAAACACACGTACCCACGCACGATTGTACGCGCGCAGCTACGCACGGGGCTACGCACGTACCAATGCACGCACCAACGTACGTGGCTAGGCACACTCCGAGGGTGTTTTTCTGACACCAATACTCAGCGTAACGAAAAACATGCCTCCTCTTTCCCTCTGTAATGTACAGGGTGATGCCTGGGACAGCCTTCTGTGTTAGGCACACTGGGGACTCGAACCCATGCTGCCTGTAACAGCGGTCAGTACCGTAACCATTGTGCTACAGCTCTGTTTCAGTGCTTTGTGTCTGTACGTCTTCTTACGTTTAACGCGCAGTGACGCGCCACGGCACCCGGTAACGCTCGTTAATTTTTTTTAACGCGCGTTAGTGGTGACGATGTACCGCCCATGTCCTTATTTGGGGTTTCTGTTACTATCGCGGCTCCTAACGCGAATTACACTAACGCAGTTTAGTAAACATACCCCAAAGGTGAGTCGGTTGATATAGTGTATCTGAACTTTCAGAAAGCCTTTGACAAGGTCCCTCATCAGAGACTTTTGGCAAAACTAAAGAGTCATGGGATAAGAGGCAGTGTACTATTATGGATCAGGAACTGGTAAAAAGATAGAAAGCAGAGGGTAGGGCTAAATGGCCAATTTTCCCAATGGAGAAAGGTGAATAGTGGTGTACCCCAGGGATCTGTGCTGGGTCCACTGCTTTTTGACATATTGAGTGAGGTTATCAAATTTGCAGATAACACAAAACTATTTAAAGTTGTTAAAACCCATGAGGATTGTGGAAAATTGCAAGAGGATCTTGATAAATTGTAAGACTGGGCATCAAAATGGCAGATGAAATTTAATGTGGACAAGTGCAAAGTTATGCACCTAGGGAAGAACAACCCAAACTATGGTTACATGATGCAAGGTTCCACATTAGGAATCACCACCCAGGAAAACGTTTTAGGAGTCATCGTGGATAACATATTAAAATCCTCCACCCAGTGTTCAGCGGCGGCCAAGAAAGCAAATAGAATGCTAGGTATCATAAGGAAAGAATGGAAAATAAAACAAAGGATATTATAATGCCTCTATATCGTTCCATGGTGAGACCGCACCTTAAATATTGTGTGCAATTCTGGTCGCCGTATCTTAAAAAGGATATAGTGTTATTAGAAAAGGTTCAGAAACGAGCCACCAAAATGGTAAAGGGGATGGAAGGATACCTCTATGAAGAAAGGCTAAAAAGGTTAGGGCTCTTTAACCTGGAAAAGAAACGGCTGAGGGGAGATATGATAGAAGTCTATAAATTAATGAATGAAGTGGAACGGGTAAACGTAGATCGATTGTTTACGTTATCAGAGTATAGAAAGACTAGGGGATGTGCAATGAAGCTACAGGGTAAACTAAGGGGCATGTTTACTAAACTGCGGTAATGGTACATAACATGCGTAATGATCGTTAAGTAACGTTAACGCGCGTTATGATGCGTTAACGATCGTTAACGTCTCATAACGCACGTTAACGTATGTTAACGATCGTAAGGTTCCGCGGCGCGGTAAAACACCGCAGAGGGTGGAGAGAGGGCGGAGAGAAGGGGTCAATGGGCGGAGTGTGGGCGGGGAGAGGCTCCAGGCACCCCAACGTGGTGAACTCAAGGGCTGAATCCTACCGCGATTGAAAACCTGCCGGTAGATGCACATTTGCAGGGGAGGGAAACCATTTCAGCGTCAGCAATGTACAGCATAGGCAGGGAAACCCACAAAACGTGATAAGTGTGATACATGTGCACGGAACAAAAGGGCAAATAAGCAGTGAAAATGACCATAAGAAACGAGGAAAATAACATAACCAAGCTAGCCAATAGTGATATCAATGGGAAACAGCCAAAAATACCACTGAGAAAGACTCAGAAAAAGATATTAACTGTGGAAGGGTGTATGCCCTGTCACCATAGAAGGTGAATGATGCCACAGTGAAATAGCGCAGATCAGGGCATCCCCTTGTTACTGAAGAGATTCCCCATTGCGTGCACATGTCCTGCAACAGCAGGGTGGGCATGTCGGAATGGGCAACTGGGCAGATGCTGGAAAAGGGGATACAGAGGGCTGCAGGCGGCACATGCAGTGGTGCAGCTGGGCCACAGTGGGGACTAGGGTGATGCTCAGTTTGGCCCATAGGAATGCATAAACAGTAGAGCCAGACTGCAACTGTTGAGGGCCCAACATGGGCATGATTGTGTCCCCCGCAGTGTCACAGGGGACAGTACCCAGCAGCCACCCCTAAGGGCACAGAACAGTGGCAGGCGGTGCTGGGGGGAAGTGTGGGCATCCATCTAGGCACCCCTACCCCACCACCCATACCATAGGCAGCTGCCTACATGCACACTGGATGGCCCGAGACTGCCCACCACCAGCACCACCAGCAGAAGGGCATGGCAGCATGGTGGCGGAGGGGTACCGGTGGCGGAGGGGGCAGTGACATCTGACCATAGCAGGCCACGGCCCAGACCCATATAGGTGGGTGCCGTGCACTGCAACAGACAGGCTCAGTAGGACAAACAGTCATGGTACCTCCAGGGAATGATCTGCCCCTGTGGCATCAGTGTGGTGCAGTAAGCACAACCAGTGTGCTCAGGAGCTGAAAGTCACAAGTTCAATCCCCAGCTGTGGTCCCTACCAACTCTGTCCCCATACCTTTTACCAGTAATAAACTGGTAAGATGGAACCTTGTATTGCTGATAGAATAAACATGCTTCGAACACCTACATTTTATCGCACAGAGCACAGACACCACAAACAGGCGCATTACCGAGAGCAGAGTCTGTCAAATGCAGCCCGAGAGGGCTACAAATCATGCAGGTGTCATGCTGTTTCCAATAGAAGGACATGTTAGCATGGTGGTGGAGGGCGTACAGATGGTGGAGGGGGCAGTGGCACCTGGCTGCAGCAGACCATGGCCTAGCCCGGTCCAGGTGGGTGCCTTGCACTGCAACAGACAGGCTCAGTATGACAAACAGTCATGGTACCTCCAGGAAATGATCTGTCCCTGTGGCGCAGTAAGCACAGCCAGTGTGCTCAGGAACTGAAGATCACAGGTTCAATCCCGAGCTGTGGTCCCTGCCAACTCTGTCCCCATACCTTTTACCAGTAAGAAATTGGAAAGATGGAACCTTGTATTTCTGATAGAATAAACATGCTTCGAACACCTACATTTTATCGCACAGAGCACAGTCACCACAAACAGGCGCATTACCAAGAGCAGAGTCTCCCAAAGGCAGTCATGGAGGTCCAAACAACATTCAGCTTCCATGCTGTCTGCGATAAAGATGCCTGTGTTGTATGTCGATGCGCCGCCCCCATGGTATGCAGATGTATCTCATGCATATTCATCAGGAACAGCATGAAAACCCGAACATGGTGCAGCCCACCAGGACTGGAGTTGGGAACCCCTGTCCAAGAGCATTGATCCACAGGGGCGGAAACACCCGCACCCACAGGCCCCATTAGCCACTGTGTCCTGGAGAAGCAGGATGTTGGGCCCTGTGTGCATCCCCCAATACTAGCACATGCATGCCCTAGCAATGACACCTAAAACCAGGGAATACGGTACACAGATAGCAAAAGTTTGCCATGATAACTGGCACATAGCAATACCTAATGTTAGCACAAGCGGCCTAGTGTGCTGTACCATACCAACCTCTGAGATGTCTGTGGAGTGTGTGTCATGTCTGGAAACTGACAGTGTCCACCACCTTGGGATGAGACCCCAGCAGTACAGCATACCATAGCCATGCCTGCATTGTGCCCAGGACTGGTGTGGTGTCCTGGGCTGCCAATAGCCTATATTGGTGCACTATACTGGCATAGGTGTGGGGGTATGCGTCAGTCTATCCAGTGTGTTGCGTTTGCCAACACCTTCTGCAGCACACACCGCTAGCACTGTTGCTAGTATTGGCCTGCCAATGTGCATAATGAGGAACAAGGTACTGTGGGTATAGCCGGAGAGGGCGGCCTGGGCAGGATGCACCTGCACAGGGCCCGGGGCAATGGCTGGGACATTGTAGGGCTTGCCCACCACCTACATGGACAAGGTGGCCACAGCATGTTCTGCTGTGTGGTCATGCACACCCTGACTGTTCAGTGACCACGGCATGGCTAGGTTCCCCCATAGTGCTACATAGTGTCCTTCTGAAGTGAGATATATGGGCTTTGTCCTCTGGAGCCCTATCACTGAACCATCTGCTTGGTGGGTGTGTGCACATCCCAGGTGTGGGTGCACATGTCATCTCCAGGAACATGCACTATGGACTAGCAGGTAGGCTGTCTGCAGTTTGTATGTGTGTGGCTGGAACACCTTGCAGGGTGCAGCGGCTGGTGACTCACTTTGCTTGCTGCTCGAGGATGTCATATAGTGGTGTGGGGCAGCTGTGCAGTACCAGGTCTTCTGTCTGTAACTGCCCGATGTCTTGAGGCGTACAGATCTGCATGGACTGCCCTGGTGGGGTGTCCATTCCCCAGCAGGATTGGGGTGAATGGTAGCCGCTGCTGTCACCCGTGTAGGGGAGTAAAATGTCCACCCATTAGTTGGAAACCATGTTTTTGACCCTGAGCCACAGAAGGTGGGTTAGGTGTTGGTATGTAAACCGCCTGTGGGCCCTAACCCCCCACTCCCCAACTTGGACCTGAAATCATGTAACCATGGCACCCACACAGTATATGAATTATTCAGGGTGCATCATAGTCCACACGGGCAAGACGTGATATACAGATGGACACAGGCAAATGCTAAGGGTATCTGCAGGGGCCACCTATCACTCAGAGGCACCGATGGGGACCTGTAGCATAGCCCATCACAGAAATGCCAGGTGCAGCGGAAATGGTGCTGAGCACCCCACCTCACCCTCAGGGTGAACACAGACCCGTCCACTGTGATGGACGGTAGCCACTCTGTGGCAGTAACACACACGGTCAGAACCCCCACCAGGCTGAGGTGCTGTGGGGTTGCACATGGTCAGGACACACAACCAGGCCGAGGTGCTGGGGGGGGTGCATCCCGCAACACAGGACCCTCTGTAGACTGCTGATCTGCATGTGCAGTGCACCATGGGTATGAGTGGGTTAACCCAAATCCTGGCCACCACAGCAGACAGTTTGTGTGGTGACCTGACGTCCTTCAGCTGCCAGCCAGGGATTTGTTAGTAGCACTAGCAATGTGGCCCACTAGTTACTTCACTGCCTGTGGAGCCAGGGGTCATGGGTTTAATCCCACAGTGGGGTTATTTGTTAGGGCTGTCTGAGGCATTTTCTTTTTTTAATTTAAATTGGTACTGCCAGCAAGAAACCCTCACAGTGCTGTCTCCTTACGGTGCCTCATCAGGCGCCCTATACAGTGCCCAATGCGAGACCCTATACTGCGCCCTGTGGGGTGGCCCATAGGGGACATTCTAGGGTGCCTTGGCGGACAGTGCACTTTATAATGTGTCCTCTGGGGTGCCTTATAGGGTGCCTTATGCGGCACCTTAGGTTACGGCCCTGTGAGGGTGTGTTTGCTGGCAGCACTAATTAAAATTAACAAACAAAATGCTTCAAAGAGCACTGATTTTGAGTAAATGGTGATGTCTCAGCCAGCTTTACTCATTAGACCCAGAGGGGCCTTGAACTCACTTCCCTTGCATCATTAGTCAGTGTATTAACCATTGTGCTACAGTTCTAGATACCTTGCTATACACCTTATCAGACGCCTTATGGGCGCGCGTTGCATGGCGCTCTACACGATGTTTTCTAACGCTCGTTAGGCTATGGCACCCGGTAACGCGTGTTATCGATAACGATGTACCGCCCATGTCCTTATTTGGGATTTCTGCCTGTACCGCGGATCCTAACGCGAATCACACTAACGCAGTTTAGTAAACATGCCCCTAAGACTAATAATAGAAAATATTTTTTCACTCAACGTGTAATCAAACTCTGGAATTTGTTACCAGAGGATGTAGTAAAGGCTGTTACTGTAGCTGGGTTTAAACAAGGTTTGGACAACTTCCTGGAGGAAAGTTCCATAAACCATTATTAAAAGGGACCCAGGATATCAATGCTTGACCCAATACAAGCATTATGGAACCTGTGTCTTTTGGGGAAACTGCTAGGTACGTATGACCTAGATTGGCCACTGTTGGAAACAGGATACTGGGCTTGATGGACCTTGATCTGACCCAGTATGGCATATCTTATGTTCTTAGGTAAACTAAGGTTACCTAGGTATGTTGCAATTGCCACCGGTGTCACTGGTTCTCTAGTATATAAGTTTTTGTAGAATGTTTGGAACAGTTGTGCAATATGAGCATTGTCATGTGAAGGACACCATGTTCATCTCGTAACATTGTTATGATTTGGGTGTCCCTGGCCCCCTTCAAACATCTTGCCAGCAAACGCCCTGCCCAATCACTGTGTCTGTATAACTGGAATTTATAATAAAGATTTATTTTCCCTTTGGTGTAGAGGCTCATTCAAAGACACTTGTGTCTCTAATAGTACCTCCTTTGTCTGTGAGGTTGGATTTCGTGTGTGTATACAGTGAGTCCAGACCGCCTGCCTCTCTAGGCGGAAAGTTTGTCCATTTATCAGTTGCCTCTTTTGTGCAGAGTATGCAGTTATATTCCCTCATAGTACGACTTTGGCAGTTTCCCACAGGAGTTTGGGGGTGTCTATATGTTGTATGTTATTGTTCTCAAAATCTTCCCACCACTCACATAAAAAAGTATGAAAATTAAGATCTCTATAGAGGTCAAGTGGGAACCGCCAAATACGCACTCTTGGCTCTGCTGTTCCCAAAATGAAGTCTACTCACAGCGGGGCATGATCGGAAATTTCCCCGGGACATATAACAGCCTCTATTGCCTTTTTGAAAAGAAAATCTGACAGCAGGATCATGTCCAACAGGGCACTTGTTCCATGTGCCTTGGAGAGGTGGGTGTAGTCCCGCTCTAAGGTGTGTAGGACTCGCCAGGAGTCCACCACCCTCAGCCATCATCTGAATCTGCCCAGCTCCTTTGCCAAGCCTCGACGAGAGTCCATCTCACCTCCTGAGGCATCGGTCAGGGGGTCCATAACTGCTTTGATGTCTCCTCCAACTATTATTCCTGTCTCTGGCAGGCTTTCTATCGCTTAGGCTACTTTGGCAAAAAAAGGGATCATTATTTGTGTGTGGGCCATATATGTTACGTAATACCACTGGAGAGCCTTCTAAGGTCCCATAAATTATGAGATACCTCCCTGAAGGGTCTGCAATGATCTTCTGGTTCTCAAATCTAAGGGGTATGTTTACTAAACCGTCTTAATGTGCGCTCTGTGACGTTATTGCGCGATAAGGGCACTTTATCGGGCACAGAGGTACCTTAGCGTGCGATAACGCACACAGCGGCGCAAACGAACGCTGAAGGTGGAGAAAGGCTCCCGGAGGGCGGAGGAAGGCTCCCCAGGGGCGGAGAGCAGAGATCAATGGGTGGAGAGTGGGAGGGGAGAGGCTCCCCGCACACTAACGATGTGAAATCCGAGGCTGAAAACTAACGCCAGTGAAACCCTGGCGTTAGAGCTGATTTAAAGGGAAGAGAAACCATATTTGTATGCAATGTACAGCAAAACCAGGGAAACCTACAAAAAAGTGATAAGTGTGATACATGTGCACGGAACAAAAGGGCAGATAAACAGTGAAAATGAACAGAAGAAAATGGAAAAATAAAATAATCAAGCTGGGCAATAGTGATCTCAATGGGAAACATCAAAAAACACTCCCAAGAAAGCACCAAAAAAAGGATACGAATTCTGGAAGGGTCCATGCTTCGTCCCCATACAAGGTGAATGAGCCCACAGTGAAATTGCGCTGTGCAGGGTTTTCCTCTCCATAAGACAGGTTTCCTATGGCATGCACATGTGCGGCAACAGCAGGGCGGGTATGTCGGAACGGCCAACTGAACATATGCTTGAAAATGGGATACAGAGGGCTGCAGGCGGCACATGCTGTGGTGCAGCTGGGGCACAGTGCGGACTAGGCAGATGCCTAGATGGCACTTAGGAATGCTGAAACTGTACAGCAGCCAGACAGCAACTGATGAGGGCCCAACATGGGCACGAGTGTGTTTATCACAGTGTCACAGGGGATAGTACCCAGCAGGTACCCCCAAGGGCACAGAACATTGGCAGGCGGTGTTGGGGGGGGAAGCGTGGACGTCTATGCAGGCACCCCTACCCCAGAACATGCACCATAGGCAGCCGCCTAACTGCACACCTGATGGCCTGAGACTGCGCACCACCAGGACCACCAGCAGAAGGGCATGTCAGCATGGTGACAGAGGTGTATTGGTGGTGGAGGGGGGCAGTGGCAGCTGCCCAGAGCAGACCGTGGCCTAGCCCTGTGTAGGTGGGTGCCATGCACTGCAACAGACAGGCCCTGCCGTACGAACAGTCATGGTATCACCAGGGAATGCACTGTCACTGTGGCAACATGGTGGTGCAGTGCACACAACCAGTGTGTTCAGAGGCAGAAGGTTACAGGTTCAAGTCCCAGCTGTGGTTCCTGCCAACCCAGTCCCCATATTTTACCCACTACTAAAACGTGCTAATACAGACAGAACCTTTATTGCAGATGATGTAAACATGCCCAAAACACCTACATTTTACCCTATAGAGCACAGACACCATAAACAGGTGCATTACCTAGAGCAGAGTCTCCCAAATGCAGTCCTGGAGGGCCAAACACCATTCAGGTTCCATGCTGCCTCTAATAAAGATGCTTGTGCTGCATTTCTATGTGCTGCCCCCATGGTATGCAGATGTATCTCATGCATATTCATTAGGGACAGCATGAAAACCCGAACATTGTTTGGCCCTCCAGGAATGGAGTTGGGAACCTTTGCCCTAGAGCAGCGGCCAACAGGGGCAGACACACCCGCACCCACAGGCTCCATTATCCAATGCCTCCTGGAGAGGCAGGACATTGGGCCCTGCGTGCATCTCCCAGTACTAGCACTTGCATACCTTAGCAATGCCACCCTAAACCTGGGAATATGGTACACAGCTATCAAAAGGTTGCTATGATTACTGGCAGATAGCAATTCCGAAGTTAAGTACAATTTTCTGATTGAGCTGCATCATAGCAACCTTTCTGATGTCTGTGGAGTGTGCTACAGGTCTTGTGTCTGACAGTGTTTACAACCCTCGGGAGTTACCCCAACAGTATTGCATACCATAGCCATGCCTGCACTGTACCCAGGACTGGAGCCGTGGCCAGGGCTGCCAAACACCTCTATAGTTGTACAATGCTGGCATAGGTGTGGGAGTGTGTGTCTGTCTATCCAGTGTGTGGTGGCTGCAAACACCCTCCACAGTCCACACTGCCAGCACTGTTGCCAGTATTGGCCTGCCAATGTGCATAATGAGGAGCAAGGTACCATGGGTATAGCCCGGACAGGGTGGCCTGGATGCATCTGCACAGGGCATAGGGCAATGGCTGGGACATTGTAGTGCCCAGCCACCACCTCCACAGACAGGGTGGCCACAGCATGTCCTGCTGGGAGATCACTCTCACCCTGACTGAGCAGTGACCACGGCATGGCTAGGTTCCCCCATTGTGCTATGTAGCATTTTTCTCATTTGATATTTATGAGTTCTCTTTTGGGGCCCAAACACTGACTTATCTGCTTGGTGTGTATGCTGATGTCCCAGTTCTGGGTTCATGCATCTCCTCCAGGAACATGCACTATGGACTAGCTAGCAGACTGTCTGCAGCTAGTATGTGTCTTGCTGGAACACATTGCAGGGTGCAGCGGCTGGAGGCTTGCTGCAGGAGAATATCAGATAGTGGTGGGGTGCAGCTGAGCATTTCCAGGCCCTAATGATTGTCTACTATTGCTTTATGGTTGTGTACAGAGCTGCATTGCCTGCCCTGTAGGGTGTCTGTTCCCAGCAGGACTGGGGTTGATGGTCCCCTCTACTGCCACCACTGCAGGCAGGTAGAATGCGGATCTGTTGGTGGGAGACCCTGTTTCCCCACCCTCAGCCCCAGAGGGTGGGTTGGGTGGTGGTACATAATCCGCCTATGGGTCCATAAGGGCTAAACCTGACTTAGAAATACAGACGTATCCAAGGTGTGTCTGCAGGAACGACCTATCTCACACACTAGCACTGCTGGGGACCTGCAGCATGGCCTATCTCTGCCATGGAAGGTGCTGTGGACCTGGTGCTGAGTGCCCCACCTCACCCTCAGGGTGAGCACAGTACCCGCACAATGTGACGGTGTGTAGCTACTCTGTAACACACACGGTCAGTTCCCCCTACCAGGCCGAGGTGCTGTGGGGGTGCATACCCCATCTTGTGATCATCTGTAGACTGCTGATTTGCATGTGCAGTGCATCATGGGTACGGGTGGGTTAACCCTATCCTGGTGATCACAGCAGACTGTTTGTGTGGTGACGTGCAGTCCTTCTGCAGCCAGCCAGGGGTTTGTTAGGAGCTGTAGCTCACTGGTTACTTCACTGCTTGTGGAGCCAGAGGTCATGGGTTCAAACCTACAGTGGGGTTATTTGATAGGGCTGTCCAAAGCATTAACTATTTTTAATGTACATTAGTGCTGCCAGCAAAAAAAAAAAACACCCTCAGAGTACTGTAACCATAAGGTGCCTCAGAAGGCACTTTACAGGGCACCCTCTGGTTACTGTCCATATAATACTTACATGTCAAAGCTGATGCCTCAGCCAGCCTTATGTATTAGGCACACTGGGGGATCAAACTCATGATCCCTGTATCATCAGTCAGTGTGTTAACCATTGTGCTACACCTCTGTTTCTATGTTTGCATGTCTGGGCGCCTACTTAAGATTACCGCGCATTACTGCGCTTAGCGGCACTTCGCCCGATAATGTGCGCAGCAGCGCGCGTTATCGCGCGATAATCCCGTTTTGCTACTTAAGACTGAAATGCCCACTCCTTTTATGGCAGCCTGCACACTATCGCTGGGCGCACGTTAAGACGGTTTAGTAAATATACCCCTAAGAGTTTTGTAAATTAGGATCACCACACCTCCCTTTCTGCCCTGTGCCGAAGCCCTGACTACCTGACCCGCCCATTCTCTCTTTAGTTTTGAATGCTCAATTGCAGATTGATGGGTCTCTTGCAAAAAAGCAATGTCACATTTGTGACATTTCAGTGCCTGGAGAATCTTAGTGTTTGACTGGGGAACCCAATCCACACACATTCCAGGATAAGACCTTCAGCCCACATTTATTTAGACCAAACAAGCGATACAATAGTAAGAAAGGGAGGTCCCTCCAGCCTAGGACTGTCCTTATGACAAATTTTAAGCTGTGACTGTAGATTTGTATAGCCCTGACATTAGGAATCCCAATTGAATCTCTTATTGCTCCTCTATCTCCCAACGAACACACCTCCCCCATCCCACACCCCCCACACTCCAAATCTCTCTTCATCCCTTCATCCTCCTTATTCCTTAGGAGTTCATTTTGATGTGTCGGGACCCACCCTCCTCCCTGGATTTATTCCTCCACTTCCTTCACTCCATCACTTACCTTCCCTTGGCACCCCTATGTCTGAGCCTAGCTTGGGTCCCCTCTCCTCCCAGGTGAAGGTGTGGTTGCCTTTAAGTACTCATAAGAACATAAGATATGCCATACTGGGTCAGACCAAGGTTCATCAAGCCCAGTATTCTGTTTCCAACAGTGGCCAATCTAGGTCATACGTACCTAGCAGTTTCCCCAAGGGACACAGGTTCCACAATGCTTGTATTGGTTCAAGCATTGATATCCTGGGTCCCTTCTTAATAATGGTTTATGGACCTTTCCTCCAGGAACTTGTCCAAACCTTTTTTAAACCCAGCTACACTAACAGCCTTTACTACATCCTCCGGTAACAAATTCCAGAGTTTGATTACACGTTGAGTGAAAAAATATTTTCTTATATTAGTCTTAAATAGTTTACCCTGTAGCTTCATTGCATGTCCCCTAGTCTTTCTATATTCTGATAAGGTAAACAATCGATCTACGTTTACCCGTTCCACTCCGTTCATTAATTTATAGACTTCTATCATATCTCCCCTCAGCCGTCTCTTTTCCAGGTTAAAGAGCCCCAACCTTTTTAGCCTTTCTTCATAGGAGTAGCCTTCCATCCCCTTTACCATTTTGGTGGCTCTTCTCTGAACCTTTTCTAAAATCGCTATATCCTTTTTTAAGATACGGCGACCAGAATTGCACACAATATTCAAGGTGCGGTCTCACCATGGAACGATATAGAGGCATTATAATATCTTTTGTTTTATTTTCCATTCCTTTCCTTATCATACCTAGCATTCTATTTGCTCTCTTGGCCGCCGCTGCACACTGGGCCGATGGTTTTAACATGGTATCCACAAGGACGCCTAAATCTTTTTCTTGGGTGGTGGTTCCTAATGTGGAACCTTGCATGGTGTAACCATAGTTTGGGTTGTTCTTCCCTAGGTGCATAACCTTGCACTTCTCCACATTAAATTTCATCTGCCATTTTGATGCCCAGTCTTCCAATTTATCAAGATCCTCTTGCAATTTTCCACAATCCTCCTGGGTTTTAACAACTTTAAATAGTTTTGTGTCATCAGCAAATTTGATAACCTCACTCGTTATTCCACTTTCCAGGTCATTTATGAATATGTCAAAAAGCAGCGGACCCAGCACAGATCCCTGGGGTACACCACTATTCACCTTTCTCCATTGGGAAAATTGGCCATTTAGCCCTACCCTCTGCTTTCTATCTTTTAACCAGTTCCTGATCCACAGTAGTACACTGCCTCCTATCCCATGACTCTTTAGTTTTGCCAAAAGTCTCTCATGAGGGACCTTGTCAAAGGCTTTCTGAAAGTCCAGATACACAACATCAACCGACTCACCTTTGTCCACCTGTTTATTCACTCCTTCAAAAAAACATAACAGATTAGTAAGACAAGATCTTCCTTGTCTAAAGCCATGTTGGCTGTCTCCCATTAGGTCATGACTATCTATATGCTGAGTAATTTTATTCTTTATGATGGTTTCTACCATTTTTCCCGGTACTGATGTCAGGCTCACCGGTCTGTAGTTTCCCGGATCACCCCTCGAACCCTTTTTAAAAATTGGTGTTACATTGGCGATCCTCCAATCCTCAGGTATTAGAGATGATTTTAATGATAGTTCACAGATTACTGATAGCAGGTCTGCAATCTCATATTTCAGTTCTTTCAACACCCTTGGATATATACCATCCGGCCCAGGTGATTTGCTACTCTTCAGTTTATCTAATAGTTGTAAGACATCTTCCCGATGTATCGATATTTCCTTCAATTCTTCCACACCTTTAAATACCACTTCAGTCGTGGGTAACATCCCTACATCTTCCTCAGTAAAGACCGAAGCAAAGAATTCATTCAGTCTCTCCGCTATCGCCTTGTCGCCTCTTAGTGCTCCTTTAACCCCTTTATCATCTAATGGACCAACTGACTCTCTCACGGGTTTTTTGCTACGAATGTACTTGAAAAGGTCTTTATTTCGCGTTTTTGCTTCCGCAGCAAGCTTCTTCTCAAATTCTCTCTTTGCCTGCCTTATCAATGCCTTGCATTTGACTTGCCAGTGCTTGTGCTGTTTCCAGGTTTCATCATTTGGCTCTTTTTTCCATTTCTTGAAAGATGCTTTTTTGGCAACAACAGCCTCTCTGACCTCAGCTTTAAACCATGCTGGCAATTTTTTAGACTTCCTTCCACTTTTCTTAAAGTGTGGAATACAGCTGGTCTGGGCTTCCAAGATAGTATTTTTCAACAACACCCAAGCTTGATGTACGTCTTTAACCTTTGCAACTGCTCCTTTTAGTTTTTTCTTAACTGTTTTCCTCATTCTATCATAGTCTCCCTTTCGAAAGTTAAAGGGTAGTACTGTGGATTTCCTTACTATCCCTCCTCCACTAATTAAATCAAAGGCGATCATGCTATGATCACTATTGCCAAGTGGCCCCAACACCCTTATCTCTTGCACTACATCTGGTGTTCCACTAAGGACTAGGTCTAATATTGCTTCCCCTCTGGTCGGTTCATGAACCAGCTGCTCCAAGAAGCAGTCATTTATTTCATCTAGGAACTTTATCTCCCTAGCATGTCCTGTTGTGACACTGACCCAGTCGATGCCGGGGTAATTGAAATCACCCATTATTATTACTGCACTGTAACTTTTGCTAGCTTCCTTGATTTCTTTGAGCATTTCATCATCCATTTGTTCATTCTGGCCAGGCGGACGATAGTACACCCCCACTGCCATCGCCTTCCCCTTTTTACATGGAATTTCAATCCATAGAGATTCTACAGCAAATTTTGTTTCTTGCAAAACTTTAATCCCTTCTGATTCAATGCCCTCTCTAACATAGAGCGCAACCCCTCCACCAATTTGATCAGCTCTATCATTTCGATATAGTTTGTACCCAGGTATCACAGTGTCCCACTGGTTGTCCTCCTTCCACCATGTCTCTGATATTCCAATCATATCTAACCTCTCGTTTAGTGCTATATATTCTAACTCTCCCATCTTGTTTTGTAGACTTCTAGCATTTGCATACAAGCATTTTAGAGACTGTATTTTATTCATATTAATTTGGCTATTGGTAGACATGGGTAATTTGGGATCTTTAAGTTCTGTCTGCTCCATACTCGAGGGCATTTGGGCTACTTTTACTCTTTTTTGGAACCTCTCTGCTTTTTGTAGTATCCTTCAAGGATACATTCTTCCGAACCATGCGCTCTTGGGCGACTGTCGGCTTTCCCCTATTATCTAGTTTAAAAGCTGCTCTATCTCCTTTTTAAAGGTTAATGCCAGCAGCCTGGTTCCATCCCGGTTAAGGTGAAGCCCATCCCTTCGGAAGAGCCCCTCCTTTCCCCAGAATGTTCCCCAGTTCCTAACAAATCCGAACCCCTCATCTCTGCACCATTGTCTCATCCACGCATTGAGACTCCGGAGCTCTGCCTGCCTATTGGGTCCTGCGCGTGGAACGGGAAGCATTTCGGAGAACGCTACCCTGGAAGTTCTGGATTTCAACTTCCTACCTAAAAGCCTAAATTTAGCTTCCAGAACCTCCCTACCACATTTTCCTATGTCATTGGTACCAACATGTACCAAGACAGCAGACTCCTCCCCAGCACTATCTAAGACCTTATCTAGGTGGCGTGTGAGGTCCGCTACCTTCGCACCAGGCAGGCATGTTACCAGGCGATCCTCACGTCCACCAGCCACCCAGCTATCTACATGCCTAATGATCGAATCACCAACTATAACTGCTGTCCTAACCCTTCCCGCATGGGCACTTGGCCCTGGAGAAACCTCCTCGGTGCGAGAGGGGTTTACATCACCTGGAGGACAGGTCCTAGTTACAGGATCACTTCCTGCCACACCAGGGTGATGCTCTCCTGTCACGTGACCTCTCTCCTCCATGGCAACAGGGATGCTGCCAGACTGGAGGTGGGACTTCAGGACTATATCCCTGTAGGTCTCGTCTATGTACCTCTCTGTCTGTCTTATGTTTTCCAAGTCTGCTACTCTAGCCTCTAGAGAACGGACTCGTTCCCTGAGAGCAGAGAGCTCCTTGCACCTAGTGCACACGTAAGACCTCTCACCAGCTGGGAGAAAATCATACATGTGACACTCAATGCAAAAGACTGGAAAGCCCACATCCCGCTGCTGGACTGCTGTCTGCATCTTAGTTTTAAGTTTGTGTTTAGATCTTTAAGTTCTATATGTACTAAAGGGTGCAATGGATATTTATACCACTAAAACTGTACCTAAGAAGTTTAATATACCTTGTTCACCTGAAGCTTAATTAATCTCAGGTCCTTGGTGTATGACTGATTTGGGTAATGAGCTTCACCTGAGAGCACCTCCTGTCTTTTAAGGTGTGCAAGTACCTATAAAGCTGTGAGTTTCCCAGGGGAGGGTGGGTGGGATATAACACTTATTAAAAAAGGGCTGCTACACAGTACCTTGTCCTGTGCTGCTGAGGAAAACTATATTCTGATTTGATTTAAATTACAGCTCTTTGCTGCTACTAGGCTTTAACCTATTATGAAATTTAAACTACAAGCTCTCTGCTGGATTCTAAATTTAACCAGAAAGCTCTCTTCTGTGTTTTAATTTGAAACTAAAAGTACTTTGCTGATGCTAGGCCCTGAGTGACTATGAAATTTAAACTACAGCTGTCTACTGGGTATGAAAGGTAACCAGAAAGTTCTCTTCTGTGTTTTTAAATTGAATCTTAAACTGTTGCTACTAGGCCTTGACTGATTTAACAAAAAAAAAAAATAGTGGGTTCACAGATTAATTAGCTTTAAAAGAAAAAAAATTCCTTTCAGAAAAATTCCCAGAAGTATATACTCACAATTTCAGATTTCTCTCCAGAAGTAACAGCCCCCCTTTCCAGTCCTTCAAGTACTCAATGTTCTATTCTCCACCTATCCCATGGTCCCCTAATCTATCACTTACTTTCCCCCCGCCTCTCTTCCCCCTCCCCATCCCTTACTCCCACATCCTTCTTTCCCCATACATTCATTCCGTCTGTAAACTTAGCTGCTATAACTACGGTATACATTACAGTGATGCTCCAATATTAACAACCAAGTCCTTTGCCATAGGTTCTGCTAGCTTCATTGTCTTCAGGTCCCATTGTAGTGTTTCACTGGTGAGTGTCTTTTGTTTTAAGTGGCGTCAATACCCATGTCCCCTCCTGTCCTGTCCTGTCCTCTCCCATCCTAGCCTGGTTTGTATCTCTATCTACCCATACTGGATCATGCTAGATGTCATCTTCGATAGCCACACGGTCTCCAATCTCAAGATCCAAGTGAGTGACCAAATGCTTTTACTGCAGGTGTCCTCCCTCGCCATTTTGTCCCTTGGTAGTGTCATTGGTGTTGCACCTGAAAGGACCTGCAGCCACCCAGGTCATTTATTTCACCATTACAGGAGGGAGGATGGGATGACACTTATTTGTATCTATGTCCATGCTGAGCTGCATTGTTCTTAAGGTGTCACAGGTTTCTTGGATTGCGTGGGAGTTAAGGCCCCTGACAGGTGTTTTTATAATCCCTGAACATATGCCAGGCAGGATGGTCTCCAGGTATCCTTTTAACTGCTAATGTTTAATAGACTCAGGTATGCCCAGAAACCTTATGTTATTTCTTCTACCTCGATTCTCGAGGTCCTCCAGTTTTTCGGCATATTTGTCTAATGCCCTTTGCAGTGCTTGCAAGTCTCTCCCTGCTGTTCCCATGGCATCTTCCACATGGATTATGCGCTGCTCTGCCTCAGAGAGCCTGGTCCCAAAGGATGCAAACGACTGCTGCATACTGTCCAATTTACTTGTGACTTGGTCAAATTTGGCTGTTAGTGCCCTCACCACCGCAGTTGTTACCTCCTCCACCAGGGCCACTTGCTCTATTGCAACAGGGAAGGCAGGAGACTCCACCATTTTAGCTGCGGCCAGGTAGGCTTTCTCCCTCTCTTTTCTCGTGGATTTCATCGTTAAGGTTCTCTGCTTATCCGCTATGGGTGTTTGGTTTTTCCCCTGCACTTTTCTTTGTTTGGTTATGTTCTTGTTGCAATTTCGGCTCTTTTTAAGGGTTCGGGAAGGAAGGCGGTCCCAGAGCAAGAGAAGAAACATCCGCTCTCCTCAGCACATCATGTGATCTCCTTTTTTTTAATTTTATGTTTTATATTTAATATGTTTATTGAGTTTTACATCAGAAAAATTTACAAAATAAAATATAACACTTCATTCTCTGAAGCAATAAAACAAATAACAGTGGGGGGGGGGGGGGAAGGAAACCACAACTCAATATAGTACAATGAAGTACCCCAAAATAAACAACATTCACCCCCTCATACTTTATACAAATGGAAGGAGAAGAGTCCTAATTTTTTAAAAAACTAATATACATACATAAGCAGGCCAATACTAGGCCAAATTACATGCATCCCATTACAGATAACCCCAATAACTTCCCTCAATAAGTTCTCATTGGTCAAGTAGTGCAATATCACCTCCATAATTAGCTCCTTCGTGGGCCACAATTAGTGCCAATACTTGAGAAGGATCCACAAAAACATAATCTTTACCCAGATATTTAACACAGAATTTTCAAGGATATTTCAAAAGAAAGGTCATTCCCAAAGTCAAAGCTCGAGGCTTTAACTGTAGGGAAGCCTTTCAGATTCTTAGGTGACATCCGGAAAAGCACTTATAACATACCCATGGAAGGGAGTCAACCACTCTTTAAAGAAAGCTGAAAATACATGCTCCTTATCTAGAAGAGTTCATAAGGAAGCCACTTTAGAACCTCTGTTGGCGGTTTCCTCCACAGAAGTCTGCAGCACAGCAGTCAAATCACCATCCAGAGAGCGAACCAAACTACCTCATGTAACATTTTTAACTGAGGACAAAATGTAATGCACACTCAAAATTTCAGGTACTTTGTCGCCCTCCAGATGTAACACATTCAAAAAATAAGTTCTAAGCTTTTCACAAGCAGATATCACATTACAATAAGAAAATTTTATAAATTAAAGATTCAGCGATCTAAGAGGGTTTTCCATCCTTTCAACTTTACCTTCTAACAATATAGTGCCCTTCATAACAGCACTATTGGCCCCATCAAGAGCACTAAGTTTCCCACTAGCCTGGTCCAAAAGACCCCTTTGAGCCCACAGCTCCCCTTCCAGAGTGGACAACCGATCAACAGTATCTACAGAAATCTGACACAATTGCGTAAGGCAGCTGGACAGATCTGGATCCATCTTTGCCATCATCCGCCAAATCTCTACATTAGTGACCTCTCCAGGGGGAGTCATTTCCGATAGCACCAGGAAAAACCACAGGCTTCAAGGGAAAAAAGGCAGAAGGAAACGCTTTTGCCTCTTCTGAAAGGAGACGACGACGCAGGATAACAGATAAAATTCCACCCGACTCTTGGTTCAGGATACAAATGCTACCAGCTAACTGCACTCCTGTACTTCCAGTTGACATCAGCCAGGAAGCACCCTGCAGCACTACAGGGGAGGAGGGGGAGAATGAGAGTCAGGACTCAGGGAGACAGTCTCGGGACTAACATTCAATGGGGTTCCTAAAACACTTGATGTTAAAGACATTTTAGTTGAAGCCATAAGGAAAGAGTCCATTAGCCTCACAGGCCACTTGAAACATCCTTTGTCTTTGCTTTCCTTTTCCCTATATTAACTCCCCCACTCAGTACCTGGATACAGTCTGGAAATTAGTTGTAACTCCGCTCCCACCACCGCGGTAACTCATCAGATGTCTTCTCCAACAACTCTTCCGGCAACTCCGAAAGGGTTCCAAGGGGGCCTACAAGCCCCTTTGATCACGTGACCACTGGCCTGCATACCATGGCTATCCCATAGATTTAAATCCGCGGGAGTGGAAGTGACTTCTCCGATGTCCTCTGATGACTCCGGCACTGCTGGGGTAGCTATAGTAACCAGAAAATGCTCCTGAACACCTCCTCTGGCAGCCTCCAATCCAGATGCACACTTGAGCCAAACTCCTTCCTATTTGAATTATGTTATTTAACCCCTTTTCCTTTTTTATGGGCCGCTACACCCCTCCTCAAGTTTCTCTCTCTCCTCTCTCAGCTCTTGAACTCAAAGTTATTTGCCACCCAAAATGCTCTACTCAACCTTGACAACTATCTGTTCTGTGGGCCCTGGCCCCAACCTTCACCTGCTGCATTATCGTCAACCGAGACCTGCTCTGCCTTTTTTGTTTTAAATTTTAAACTGTCCTCTGCATGGCCCAGAACTCCAGATTCACCGGCACTTCCAAGCCTCACAGCTGACCAAAGCAGCCATCTGAGCCTCCTGCCACAACACACTGCCCCAAGAACATCCGTGTGACTGTATTCAGTGGTCAAACCAACCCCACCGGTCCTGTGTCTGCAGCTCCAAGGCCTGCTGGCTTGCAGTGCTGCAGCATTGTTCCACCATCCCCCTACAGGCATCCCAGCCAGTTTCAGCCCAGCACCAACAGCACAGTTCCAGCTACTGCTCCTTGTAGCCTTGGGCAAATTACTTAACCCTCCATTACCTCTCATACAAATTTATGCTGTAAGCCTTCTGGAGACAGGGAAATACCTACTGCACCTGAATATCACTCACCTTGAACTACTCTACTGGGAAGCTGTGAGCTAAATGCAAGTAAAGAAATTGCTAATAATTTCAAAACCCTATCATTTCTTCTTATTTATAGGAATACTGTCATCCCTCTACAAACTCAATGGCATTTTGTGACGGATGCTAACCAAGTATCTTCCCCCAAACGAAATTGTCCTAGAATTTTAAAATTAATATTTCCACGATAGAGGCCATTTAAGTACTGAATGGCCTCCAGATACAGAAAGAGCTTTATCCAGCTATTGTTGTTTACCTCTCTCTCTCTCACACAGACATTTCTCATGTTAAAACATCCCAGCTTTTATTCGGCAAAATTGTTCAGCTGTATGAATGATTTGACTAACTACATTTTTTTCTCATGCAGAAAAAAGAAAAGATTTGAACTAGGTCACTGGATATTCAGTTCTGCCCTTCAAAAATTAACTAGCAACAGGTGGCTAAGTCGATGGTGCCAGCAGGAGGCATATTACATTCCACTTACTGGAATAGAGAGAAGACCCTCCGGAATCGTAAGTGGAGATTGTAGAGGGAAGGCACTAGGGTGGCAAAACAAGACGCACTGAGTGTGGAGGGGAAGGTAGGCTTCCTGAGCATCTTCATTATCTCAGGATGTAGGAGAGAGGGAGTCACGGTTCAGGGGTAAGTGGCGATAAATTTCATCTAGTTTTCTATTGTACTTTTCTATGTTTAAAGTTGCCCACAAATGTTTGCAATCGTTCCATGTAAATCATTCTCTCTTCTGTTCCATGTAAACCATTTTGCCTAGTAGAAAAATGGTATATAAAACCAGTTAAATAAATAAAGAAATAAATCTTTAGGCCCTTCTTGAGCGCCTATGTTGAGTGGAGGAATTCCCTAATGGTTAGAGTAGTAGAATGAAAACCAGTGGAAGATGGGTTGAAATCCCACTGCTACTCCTTCTGATCTTGGGTGTGTCATTTAACCCTCTATTGCCTCAGGCACAAATTTACATTGTAAGCCCTCTAAAGGACAGAAAAATACATAGGGAGTTATTCTGAGGCACGAAAAGCAGGGATGGACGTCCCAACGGGATGTCCATCCCCACTATTCGTGCCGGCTTTCCCCTCCTAGACGGGGGACAGGGAAGGGGCGGCATGGAGACAGGCAGTGGGCGGTCGCCAGTCCTGGATGTACAGGGCCAATTCTAATGTCAGCCTTGTACGTCCAGGGCTGGCAAAATGTCTGGGGAAGCTATTCCTCTCCCTAGGATGTTTCTTTTGTTCAGCTCCGGGGCACGGATTGGGCTGGGGAAGGCAAGAGTTAATTCCCTGCAGCCCGACCTTGGTCTTAGGAGACTGGATTGGGAGTCGGACTGTGGAGAATTAACTCTATTTTGCGTCAGCTGGTATCACGACTTTTAAATGGAGCCACGGCGCCATGGCAACATGATGCCATGACACCACGGCTCCATTTAAAAGCTCTGACTGAGTTAGTTGGGCAGGCATGTACATGCAGGCCAGGACTGAATCGCAGCCCCGGCCTTCACGTACATGCCTATTCGCAATTCTGATCCTGCGGGGCTAAACGTGTCCTGCAGGATCAGAATCGCGATCTCCTTTGTACGTCCGGCTCAGCCCGGACGTACAAAGGAGATCTACGTCCGGGACAGAATCGGGCCCATAGTGTACCTGAATGCAACTTTTCTTAAACTGCAAGGATATAGCATTGCAAGGCGTACACAAGTAAGAGTCAGTTCCTGTTCATCAGAGCTTGCAATCTAATCAAGACAGACCACACAACAACTGGGGACTAGGGTAATCCAAGCTCTCATCTCTGCCTGCCTGTCTGACATCGCTACCTTCATGTCTCACCACCGTTTGAAATTAGATATAGCCAAAGCTGAATTTCTTATTTTTTCCTCTAAACCTTCCTCTCCCATTCCTCCTTTCTCTATTTCTGTAGATAACACTCTTCTACTTCCTGTTTTCTCATCTTTACACCTCCCTCTCCTTTTCTTCTCATATCCAACAGATTAACTAAAACCTGTCATTCCTTTCTCTATTACATTTAACAAAATTCTCCCTTTTCTTTCTGAACACACTACTAAAACACTTGTCTACTCTCTAATCACTTCCCATCTCGAATATTGTAACCTCCTTCTTGCTGGTCTCCCTCTGAACCACCTCTCTCCTCTTCAATCTATTCAAAACTCTGCTACACCACTAATCTTTCATCAGCCTCAACATACTCATATAACCCCTCTTCTGAAATCACTTCATTAGCTTCTTTTCAATTTCCATATCCAATTCAGACTTCTCTGTCTGAGCATTCACTCTGCTGTCCCTCACTACCTTTCCTCTCTCCTCTCTCCCTACACTCCGCCTCATGAACTCTGCTCTTCCTCTGACTACTCCTCTCTAAGCCCTTTTCTTCTACTGCCAACTCTAGACTTCGATCCTTTCATCTTGCAGCTCCTAATGTCTGGAACAAATTTCCTGAGTCTGTACACCAGGCTCCTCTCTCCCTCTCTTCAAATCCATGCTAAAGGCTTACCTCTTTGGGGCTGCCTTTGGATCCTGATCCTTTGCTTCCTTGTGTGATACTGGTGGTGGAGGGGGCAGTGGCAGCTGCCCAGAGCAGACTGTGGCCTAGCCCTGTGTAGGTGGGTGCCATGCACTGCAACAGACAGGCCCTGTCTGACGAACAGTCATGGTATCACCAGGGAATGCAATGTCTCTGTGGCAGCGCAGTGCAGTGCACACAGCCAGTGTGTTCAGAAGCAGAAGGTTACAGGTTCAAGTCCCAGCTGTGGTTCCTGCCAACCCAGTCTCCATATTTTACCCACTACTAAAACGTGCTAATACAGACAGAACCTTTATTGCAGATGATGTAAACATACCCAAAACACCTACATTTTACCCTACAGAATCCCTCCCTGGATCCTCTGGTCCCTGCCCATTACCGTCCAGTTTCCAATCTTCCTTTCCTTTCCAAACTCTTAGAAAAATTGTTTTTTGCATAGCTCTCTCACCACCTCGACTCTACCCACTTCCTTCACCCCTGTCAGTCTGGATTCCGTCAAGGCCACAGTGTCGAAACTGTCTTACTTGCTCTCACTAATGCACTATATGTAGCCCACGATCACGGGGACATCTCGGTGGTGGTAGCCCTTGACCTATCTGCCGCCTTCGACTTAGTGGATCACTCCCTCCTTCTTCTCCGCCTACGGGAAGCAGGTCTCTGTAGTGTCGTCTATCGCTGGTTCCACTCCTTTCTTTCCTCCCGGTCCTGCACCGTTCTTTCTCCCTCTCCTTCTACCCCTTCTTCCGATCCGTTCCCTCTTTCATGTGGTGTCCCTCAAGGTTCAGTTCTGGCACCTTTACTTTTCAACCTCTTCTTGGCCCCCCTCGCTCTACTAATACAGCAATCTGGAATATCCACGTTCTATTACGCAGACAACATAGTTCTCCTTCATCACACCTCCCCTTCCTGTCCGGATCTCTCTCCTTTAAATGCTTGTCTGGTTGACACAGAATTGCAAACTGGTTGACACAGAATTGCAAACTGGTTGACACAGAATTGCCTTCATCTCAATCTCACCAAAACTATTGCAATCTGGTTTTCCCATGGCAGTCCACCTCCTCTGTTGGCACCTTCTTTTTCTGGCACCCCCGTCCCCTTAGTTTCCACCTTTCGGTATCTAGGTGTACACTTTGATTCTGACTTATCCTTCCAAGCCCATGTCTCCCACATCACCAAGACATCCTTCTTTTTTCTCTGCCAAATCCAAGCGATTCGCCCCTTCCTCTCCCCGTCAGCCCTCACTACCTTACTATTGTCCCTGGTCATGTCACGAGTGGATTTCTCCAATTCAGTTCTTATAGGCCTATCCAAATTCCAGCAAACTCGTCTCCAGAGGATCCAAAACACCGCTGCCCGCCTTATCACTCACTCCACCCCCCGGGACCACATAACACCTCTTCTCCTTCACCTTCACTGGCTACCTGTCTCTTTCCGCACCCAATATAAGCTGCTTTGCCTTGTACATCAAGTCCTTCACACTAACACTCCACAGTACCTAGCAGACCTTATTTCTTTCCACTCCCCCAGGCACACTCCCCGCTCTTTTCACCTCAATCGTCTTACTCTTCCCTCTCCCTCCCTCGCCCATCTACAATCCACACATTCCTCCGCTTTCTTTTTCGTAGGACCTGCCCTCTGGAATTCCCTCCCCTCATCCCTTCGCCTGGAGCCCCATCATAACACCTTCAAACAGGACCTGAAAACCCACCTCTTCTCCACGGCTTTTGACCTTCCTTCCCCTTTTGTGTAATCTATGTCATTTTCTACTTCCCTCCCTGAGATTGTCATTTCCTTGTCCTGTCCTGTCTCTCTCCTCTCTCTCTCTCTCCTATAAACATTGTAAAACCTCTTTTCCATTTCACTGGCCTTGAGCCTTTTCCTGCTTGTTTGTACACTGTACACTGCCTTGCTTGCTTCAGAAAGGCGGTTTATCAAATAAAATAAACATAAACATACAGAGCACAGACACCATAAACATGCGCATTACCTAGAGCAGAGTCTCCCAAATGCAGTCCTGGAGGGCCAAACACCATTCAGGTTCCATGCTGTCTCTAATAAAGATCCTGTGCTGCATTTCTATGCGCCGCCCCCATGGTATGCAGATGTATCTCATGCATATTCATGAGGGACAGCATGAAAACCCGAACAGTGTCTGGCCCACCAGGACTGGAGTCGGGAACCTCTGCCCTAAAGCAGCGGCCAACAGGGGCAGACACACCCGCACCCACAGGCTCCATTATCCAGTGCCTCCTGGAGAGGCAGGATGTTGGACCCTGCATGCATCTCCCAATACTAGCACTTGCATACTTTAGCAATGCCACCCTAAACCTGGGAATACGGTACACAGCTATCAAAAGGTTGCTATGATTACTGGCAGATAGAAATTCCGAGGTTAAGTACAATTTTCTGAGTGAGCTGCAGCATAGCAACCTTTCTGATGTCTGTGGAGTGTGCTACAGGTCTTGTGTCTGACAGTGTTTAGCACCCTGGGGGGTGACCCCAACAGTATTGCGTACCATAGCCATGCCTGCACTGTGCGCAGGACTGGTGCGGTGGCCAGGGCTGCAAACACCCTCCACAGCCCACACTGCTAGCACTGTTGCCAGTATTGGCCTGCCAATGTGCATAATGAGGAGCAAGGTACTGTGGGAAAAGCCAGGATAGGGTGGCCTGGCCTGGATGCATCTGTACATAGCATAGGGCAATGGCTTGGACATTGTAGTGGCCGGCCACCACCTGCATGGACAGGGTGGCCACAGCATGTCCTGCTGGGAGGTCACTCTCACCCTGATGGAGCAGTGACCACGGCATGGCTAGGTTCCCCCATAGTGCTATATAGTATTTCCTTCATATGATATTTATGGGTTCTCTTTTGGGGCCCAATCACTGACTTATCTGCTTGGTGTATATGCTGACATCCCAGTTCTGGGTACATTTATCTCCTCCAGGACCATGCACTATGGACTAGCTAACAGACTGTCTGCAGCTAGTATGTGTCCCGCTGAAACACCTTGCAGGGTGCAGCGGCTGGAGGCTTCCTGCTGGAGAATGTCAGATAGTGGTGGGGGACAGCTGTGCATTTCTAGGCCTACTGTCTGTCTGCTATTGCTTTATGGATGTGTACAGCTCTGCATTGCCTGCCCTGTAGGGTGTCTGTTCCCCAGCAGGACTGGGGGTTGATAGTCCCCTCTACTGCAACCATTGCAGGGAGGTAGAATGTGGATCTGGTGGTGGGTGATCCTGTTTCCCACCCTGAACCCCAGAGCGTGGGTTGTGTGGTGGTACATAATCCGCCTATGGGTCCAAACACCCCCCCCCCTTCACCTACATCATGTAACCATGGCACCAACACAGGATATGCACTATTCTGGGTGCCTCATAGCCCATAAGGGCTAGACATGACTGAGAAATACAGAAGGACATAGATGTATCCTAGGTGTGTCTGCAGAAACTACCTATCACACAGAGTAGCACTGATGGGGACCTGCAGCATAGTGTATTTCAGCCATGAAAGGTGCTGTGGACCTGGTGCTGGGTGCCCCACCTCACCCTCAGGGTGAACACAGTACCCGCACAATGTGACGGTCTGTGGCTACTGTGTGCCAGTACCACACCCGGTCAGTTCCCCCTACCAGGCCGAGGTGCTGTGGGGGTGCATACCCCATCTTGTGCCCATCTGTCGACTGCTGATTTGCATGTGCAGTGCATCATGGGTACGGGTGGGTTAACCTTATCCTGGTAACCACAGCAGACAGTTTGTGTGGTGATGTGCAGTCCTTCTGCAGCCAGCCAGGGGTTTGTTGGCAGCTGTAGCCCACTGGTTACTTCACTGCCAGAGGTCATGGGTTGAAACCCATGGTGGGGTTACTTGATAGGGCTGTCTGAAGCATTGTCTATTTTTAATGTACATTAGGGTTGCCAGCAAAAACACCCTCAGAGTACTGTAACTTTAAGGTGCCTCTTAAGGTGCCCCATAAGGCACCTTATAGGGTGCCCTATAAGGCACCTTATAGGGCGCTTTATAAGGTGCCCTATCAAGCACCTTATAAGGTGCCTTATAAGGTGTCCTATAGGGGACATTATAGGGTGCCTTGGCGGACAGTGCACTTTATAATGTGCCCTATGGAGTGCCTTATGGGGTGCCTTATGCGGCACCTTAGGTTACGCCACAGTGAGGGTGTGTTTGCTGGCAGCACTAATTAAAATAAAAGTAAAATGCCTCAAAAAGCACTACTTAAACATAAAGGGTGATGCCTCAACCAGCCTTATGCATTAGGCACACTGGGGGAACGAACTCATGATCCCTGTACCATCAGTCAGTGTATTAGCCATCGTGCTACACCTCTGCTTCTATGTTTGATTGTCTGCACGCCTACTTAAGATTATCGCGCGTTAACGTGCTTAGCGGCATTTCAACCGATAAAGCGCGCAGCGCGCGTTATCGCGCGATATTCCCGTTTTGCTACATTAAGACCGAAACGCCCACTCCTTTTATGGCATCCTGCACACTATCGCCGGGCGCATGTTAAGACGGTTTAGTAAACATACCCCTAAGGCTCCTAAAGCCTTCCGTAAACTGCTAAAAACATTCCTTTTCAAGGAGCACTTTGGTGAACCAATCACCTAGTGACAATTCTACATGTAAAACTACAGTCCTGTTGCTGATTTAAGTTAATTCGTCCCTTTTCCCCTTTCACTCCCTGATAAGATGATACATATATTTTTTGTTTAATGTAATGTTCAATCCTTGAGTTCTCTGTAAACCGCTTTGATTCACGAAAAGCGGTAAATAAGCACTAATAAATAAATAAATAGTATAGTTTATGATGGCAGATAAAGAACAGTATGGTCCATCTAGTCTGCCCAGCCAGGCGGTAAGAGTAGGTGCCCCTGCCGCTCCGTGCAGGTCACCTTTCACTATGCCTTTGTTTAGGGGTATATCCACCGCTCCGTGTAGATCACCCCTATTTGTTGAGATGTAAGAGAGTTATGATTATTTTGATTTTATCCTGTTGCTATAAAGGAATCCACTGTCTCTGTCCCAAGCCATTTTGAATGTCGTCACTGTATTGGCCCCCACCACTTCTATGAGACCTACATCCTTCCTCAGTTCAGGATCTATGCAAGCTACGAGAGTGGTGATATATCTGGAGACTGGATACCTGGGTATAATGGCACAGGGATCCTTCCTCCCATGCCCACCCAGGCCTGACCAGAGGAGCAGATTTGTTAGGAACTGGGGAACATTCTGGGGAAAGGAGGGGCTCTTCCGAAGGGATGGGCTTCACCTTAACCAGGATGGAATCAGGCTGCTGGCATTAACCTTTAAAAAGGAGATAGAGCAGCTTTTAAACTAGATAATAGGGGAAAGCCGACAGTCGCCCTAGAGCGGATGGTTCGGAAGAATGTATCCTTGAAGGATACTACCAAAAGCAGAGAGGTTCCACAAAAGAGTAAAGTAGACCAAATGCCCTCGAGTATGGAGCAGACAGAGCTTAAAGATCCCAAATTACCCATGTCTACAAATAGCCAAATTAATATGAATAAAATTCAGTCTCTAAAATGCTTGTATGCAAATGCTAAAAGTCTAAAAAATAAGATGGGAGAGTTAGAATATATAGCACTAAATGAGAGGTTAGATATGATTGGAATATCAGAGACATGGTGGAAGGTGGACAACCAGTGGGACACTGTGATACCTGGGTACAAACTATATCGTAATGATAGAGCTGATCAAATTGGTGGAGGGGTTGCGCTCTATGTTAGAGAGGGCATTGAGTCAGAAAGGATTAAAGTTTTGCAGGAAACTAAATTTGCTGTAGAATCTCTATGGATTGAAATTCCATGTAAAAAGGGGAAGGCGATGGCAGTGGGGGTGTACTATCGACCGCCTGGCCAGAATGAACAAATGGATGATGAAATGCTCAAAGAAATCAAGAAAGCTAACAAAAGTTACAGCGCAGTAATAATAATGGGTGATTTCAATTACCCCGGTATCGACTGGGTCAGTGTCACGGCAGGACATGCTAGGGAGATAAAGTTCCTAGATGACATAAATGACTGCTTCTTGGAGCAGCTGGTTCATGAACCGACCAGAGGGGAAGCCATATTAGACCTAGTCCTTAGTGGAACACCAGATCCAGTGCAAGAGATAAGGGTGTTGGGGCCACTTGGCAATAGTGATCATAGCATGATCGTCTTTGATTTAATTAGTGGAGGAGGGATAGTAAGGAAATCCACAGTACTACCTTTTAACTTTCGAAAGGGAGACTATGATAAAAGGAGGAAAATAGTTAAGAAAAAACTAAAAGGAGCAGTTGCAAAGGTTAAAGACTTACATCAAGCTTGGGTGTTGTTGAAAAATACTATTTTGGAAGCCCAGACCAGCTGCATTCCACGCTTTAAGAAAAGTGGAAGGAAGTCCAAAAAACTGCCAGCATGGTTTAAAGGTGAGGTCAGAGAGGCTGTTGTTGCCAAAAAAGCATCTTTCAGGAAATGGAAAAAAGAGCCAAACGACGAAACCTGGAAACAGCACAAGCACTGGCAGGTCAAATGCAAGGCATTGATAAAGCAGGCAAAGGAAGAATTTGAGAAGAAGCTTGCTGCGGAAGCAAAAACGCGAAATAAAGATTTTTTCAAGTACATTCGTAGCAAAAAACCTGTGAGAGAGTTAGTTGGTCCATTAGATGATAGAGGAGTTAAACGGGCACTAAGAGGTGACAAGGCGATAGCGGAGAGACTGAATGAATTCTTTGCTTTGGTCTTTACTGAGGAAGATGTAGGGATGTTACCCATGACTGAAGTGGTATTTAAAGGTGCGGAAGAATTGAAGGAAATATCGATACATTGGGAAGATGTATTACAACTATTAGATAAACTGAAGAGTAGCAAATCACCTGGGACGGATGGTATGCATCCAAGGGTGTTGAAAGAACTGAAATATGAGATTGCAGACCTGCTATTAGTAATCTGTGAACTATCATTAAAATCATCTCTAATACCTGAAGATTGGAGGATCGCCAATGTAACACCAATTTTTAAAAAGGGTTCCAGGGCTGATCCGGGAAACTACAGACCAGTGAGCCTCACGTCAGTACTGGGAAAAATGGTAGAAACCATCATAAAAATAAAATTACTCAGCATGTAGATAGTCATGGCCTAATGGGAGACAGCCAACATGGCTTTAGACAAGGAAGATCTTGTCTTACTAATCTGTTATGTTTTTTGAAAGTGTGAATAAACAGGTGGACAAAGGTGAGTCAGTTGATATAGTGTATCTGGACTTTCAGAAAGCCTTTGACAAGGTCCCTCATCAGAGACTTTTGGCAAAACTAAAGAGTCATGGGATAGGAGGCAGTGTACTACTGTGGATCAGGAACTGGTTAAAAGATAGAAAGCAGAGGGTTGGGCTAAATGGCCAATTTTCCCAATGGAGAAAGGTGAATAGTGGTGTACCCCAGGGATCTGTGCTGGATCCGCTGCTTTTTGACATATTCATAAATGACCTGGAAAGTGGAATAACGAGTGAGGTTATCAAATTTGCAGATGACACAAAACTATTTAAAGTTGTTAAAACCCAAGAGGATTGTGGAAAATTGCAAGAGGATCTTGATAAATTGGAAGACTGGGCATCAAAATGTCAGATGAAATTTAATGTGGACAAGTGCAAAGTTATGCACCTAGGGAAGAACAACCCAAACTATGGTTACACAATACAAGGTTCCATATCAGGCACCACCACCCAGGAAAAAGATTTAGGCGTCATTGTGGATAACATGTTAAAACCCTCGGCCCAGTGTGCAGCGGCAGCCAAGAGAGCAAATAGAATGCTAGGTATCATAAGGAAAGGAATGGAAAATAAAACAAAGGATATTATAATGCCTCTATATCATTCCATGGTGAGACCACACTTGAATTTTGTGTGCAATTCTGGTCGCCGTATCTTAAAAAGGATATAGCGTTATTAGAAAAGGTTCAGAGAAGAGTCACCAACATGGTAAAGGGGATGGAAGGATACTCCTATGAAGAAAGGCTAAAAAGTTAGGGCTCTTTAACCTGGAAAAGAGACGGCTGAGGGGAGATATGATAGAAGTCTATAAATTAATGAATGGAGTGGAACGGGTAAACGTAGATCGGTTGTTTACATTATCAGAATATAGAAAGACTAGGGGACATGCAATGAAGCTACAGGGTAAACTATTTAAGACTAATAAAAGAAAATATTTTTTCACTCAACGTGTTATCAAACTCTGGAATTTGTTACCGGAGGATGTAGTAAAGGCTGTTAGTGTAGCTGGGTTTAAAAAAGGTTTGGACAACTTCCTGGAGGAAAGGTCCATAAACCATTATTAAGAAGGGACCCAGGATATCAATGATTGACTCAGTACAAGCATTGCGGAACCTGTGTCTTTTGGGGAAACTGCTAGGTACATATGATCTAGATTGGCCACTGTTGGAAACAGGATACTGGGCTTGATGGACCTTGGTCTGACCCAGTATGGCATATCTTATGTTCTTATGCCACAAAGCAGACTGTGGGAAGGCAGACAGGGTTACCCCACAGATAGCGAATGTATACAGACCGATATACGCCATGATGGGACAGGTGTAGCTGCTGTGAGAAATGCCAGTACCCAGAAATGTAGGAATCAAATGCCAAAGCCACATGGCCATACTACTACCACTACTACTATGAATAATTGTATAGTGCTACAAGGCTTATGCAGCACTGCACAGACACACATAAAAGATGGTCCCTGCTCAGCAGAGTTTACAATCTAGGCAAGACAGAGAGCACAGGAGTTGCGAACAGTATACATTAAGGTGGAATGGTAAGGAAACACAAGGTAGCTTGGGTGGATCAGATCCAAAGCGGCACCGAAGTGGTGAGTGCTCAGCCTGGATTTGAGAAGGGCCAGAGAAGAAGCCTGATGTACAGACTCAGATAGTTTCTTCCAGGCATAAGGAGCAGCAAGGTGAAAGCAGCAAAGTCCAGAGTTGGCAGTAGAAGAGAAGGGCACAGATAGAAGCAATCTGACAGAAGAGCAGAGTATAGGGTAAGGGGTATAGAGAGAGATAAGAAGGGAAAGGTAGTGCGGAGCAGCAGAGTGAGTGCATTTATAGGCCATAGGCACGAAAAGGGCATACATTTGCTGCTCAGCAATATTATGCATCCTTTGAGGAATTGCAATGTTAGTTTCAGGTTTGGTGCACTTGGTAAGGATCCATCTTTAGCAGTTTTTAAAGCATGTTTGTAGCTATGACCAAGGCAGGAATCACTGGGTCCATTTCCTAATGCCAAGTATTATTTGAGGCAAGGTATGTCCTGACATACATGTTCATATTTACATTCTCTTGAGGTGCACTGGGATTACCTAGCACTTTTCAGGGCCTGTGGAGGACTGGTATATGGTCTAGATTGCAGCAGCCGTCATTTCTCATTGGTATTGATGTCTAGTTTGCATCAGCAAGCTACTGTCAGTATGAAGATCAACTTAGGAGATGCATGTTTTTCATGATGGGCATGGCATCCACGGGGATGGGCAGGATCTAAAAATGTGTAACTTTTCAGAATACAGTGGGCGAGGGGACATCCAAAACATTTACCCATGTCCCATAATATTGATGGGGGCTTGTTTCTCCATTATATTGCATGGCCTGTGCCTGCATCCATGTGAGGGTCGTGCACCGGATGAGTGCACAAGCCGGCTGAATAGTGCTTTGCCCGTGCCACACTGAACACATCTATCTCCCCAATTCCAGACCCACAAGCATGTCCAGATCGCAAATGCAGAATTAGGTTCAGATGGGGCCCATTTTTCATTTAGACGTGTCTGCATCCCGGATGTGCATTTTATGGAATCAGGCTCATTATCACGTATGTATATTTCCCAAATACCTTATCTTCCTAGCACTCTTTCCAAGCTTTCTTTTTCCTGACTCCACATTTAAGCTATTCAGGTAGTAGGTACTCATTGTACACCGGGGTTCTCAGGTTTTCAGGATAACCACAATGAATATGCATGAGAGAGATTTGCGTGCACTGCCTCCATTAAATGCAGCTCTCTCTGATGCATATTCATTGTGGTTGTCCTGAAAAACTGACTGGCTAGGTGTGTCCTGAGGTCTGGGTTTAGAATCCCTGTGCTATACTAATGCTTTCAAGTGGTTCTGTGATGCTTGCATGCAGTTCTTTTAAATTCACAAAGGTAAGATAATGGGTAAATAGAAGGACCTTGCAGAAGCTATCAACACCATTATTGCTCCTGCAGAAGATGGCTAGAAGAGAACTTAAGGAGTTTAATTGCCTCCATTAATCACCTTTGTCTACTGCTCTTGCTGTTTAATAGAAATTTAAGAAAAATTCTAGGCCATTGGTTCTACGATAAAGGAACAAAATGTACTAATGAAACCATTTGAGCAATTATTTTGTGATGCCCTTTTTTTTATTATCTCACACTGTTCTCTTTGTAATTCTCTCTTCCCACGCACACCGTTGCAGAACACTCACATCAGCTAATGAGTCATTCCAGATGTTGACCAAACAGTGTTTGCCAATGCCCAGATTTGATTTCCCCAGCAAAATTTGAACTTTGTCACTCTCCAGTTCTCTTGTCCTCCCCTGTGTTGCTGTTCTAACGCCAGTGGTCACAGGGCTTTATTGCGTCAAATAATGAAGCAGAATTCAAGGTGATCAGAGCTGGTCTAAAAATTGTTAGAAACTAGGGCCAGCAATTGTACAACAGTACACTGTACTGAGCACCGTTGCTTACAAACTTGAGAATCAAGATAGAGCAAGCAAGAAAGGTACTGCAGTAAATCATGTTAGCACAATGATTTTTTATTTCTCATTGTTGAAATAGGGATACACAAAGAAGCTGTAGGTGATACCTCTTAATTAGACTAACTTAGGAGTCTGTTTACTAAACAACGGTATCGGACTCTGTGCGATATCGGAGCCGCAGCCCCATTGATTTCAATAGGGCCGCGGTTCCGATATCGTACGAAGTCCGCTACCACAGTTTAGTAAACAGACCCCTTAATGCAGGGGTCTCAAACTCAAATTGCTTTGAGGGCCAAATGAGGACTTGTAAAGTAACCCGGGGGCCGCATAAGACGTGGGGCCTCATTTGCATAAGGGGCCTCATTTGCATAAATATTTGCATAATGTTACCATACACTAACTTTTAGTAAACATGCCTCTTAATGAGTATGGATAAAGAAAGACTAAAAGATTCAGAAATAGGAAGACAATAATTAAACTGGGAACCCCAAAAGCCAAACTTGGAATGTACAACAACACTGTAGAAATAAAACTATAAATTAATTTCCTCTTGTACTAAACAAAGCGCAAACATTAATGATGCACATTTCCCAGAGCTGACATATTCCAGTTAATAAATTCAAAATAAAGAGATATTTTTCTACCTTTTGTGCATTTTTTTTCAGTTGCAATTGCTCCAGCCACTTCTGGTTTCTTCGTGTCTTCTGCTATCTCCATCGTCTGCTGTCCATTTGTCCTTTCTTCTCTCTTCTAGTTTTTTTCCATTCTCTCTCCCTACATCTGCTTTAACATACTAATCTTTCTCCTTTTGCTCTTTCCTCATTCCTATTTCATCCACTCAAATTTTACCCCTCCATCCTCAATCCCCACTTACTCTCCCAATACCTGGCCAATTGTAGATTTGTCTTCTCTTCCAGACAAAATATTTTTCCCCTCTCCATTTCACTTTCCCAGCTCCATCCCATTCTAATCCTCCCCCAACATCAGCTCCCTTCTAGTTCCAGCCCCACCCAGCATCTGCTCCTTTCTAGTCCCTGCATCAGTCCATTTCCAGTCCTATCCTAGCCTCACCATCAGCCCATTTCCAATCCTAGCCCCCCATCAGCCCATTTCCAATCCTAGCTCCCTCCCCTCACAGCCCATTTCCATTCCAAGCCCCCCTCCCCATCAGCCATTTGCAGTTCAAGCCCCCCTTCCACTCAGCCCATTTCCAGTCCTAGCAACCCCCCCAGCCCATTACCAGTCCTAGACCCCCCATAGCCCATTACCAGTCCTAACCTCCCCATAGCGCACTTCCAGTCTTACCCCCCCATCACCCCATTTTCAGTCTTACCCCCCCCATAGCCCATTACCAGTCCTAGTCCCCCCCATAGCCCACTTGCAGTCGTATCCCCCATCACCCCATTTTCAGTCTTACCTCCCCTCATAGGCCATTACCAGTCCTAACCCCCCAATCAGCCCACCTCCAGTCCTAACCCCCATCACCCCATTTTCAGTCCTAGCCCCCACCATAGCCCATTACCAGTCATAACCCCCCCCTGCCAATAGCCCACTTCCAGTCCTAACCCCCATCTGCCCATTTCCAGTCCTAGCCCCCACCATAGCCCATTACCAGTCATAACCCCCCCCCCTGCCAATAGCCCACTTCCAGTCCTAACCCCCATCTGCCCATTTCCAGTCCTAGCCCCCACCATAGCACATTACCAGTCAAATCTCCCCCCTGCCAATAGCCCACTTCCAGTCCTAACCCCCATCTGCCCATTTCCAGTCCTAGCCCCCACCATAGCCCATTACCAGTCATAACCCCCCCCTGCCAATAGCCCACTTCCAGTCCTAACCCCCATCTGCCCATTTCCAGTCCTAGCCCCCACCATAGCCCATTACCAGTCATAACCCCCCCCTGCCAATAGCCCACTTCCAGTCCTAACCCCCATCTGCCCATTTCCAGTCCTAGCCCCCACCATAGCCCATTACCAGTCATAACCCCCCCCCCTGCCAATAGCCCACTTCCAGTCCTAACCCCCATCTGCCCATTTCCAGTCCTAGCCCCCACCATAGCCCATTACCAGTCATAACCCCCCCCTGCCAATAGCCCACTTCCAGTCCTAACCCCCATCTGCCCATTTCCAGTCCTAGCCCCCACCATAGCCCATTACCAGTCATAACCCCCCCCCTGCCAATAGCCCACTTCCAGTCCTAACCCCCATCTGCCCATTTTCAGTCATACCCCCCCCCCCGACAGAGGAAAACAAAAAAAACCCCAAAACCCTGACTTCTGCCGTTGCCGCCGTGGCAGCGGCAGAATCAATTGTCAAATTAAAAAAAAAAAGACTTCTGCTGCTCAAGCAGCAATATCACCTGTCCTGCGGCCTCTTCCCCTGTGCCCGGAGATCCAAATCTGCTCATCAGCGGCGTGCTTTTCAAGCCGCGAAGAGTATTCCCCTCTCGCGCGGTTTCAAGCCGCGCGAGAGGGGAATACTCTTCGCGGCTTGAAAAGCACGCCGCTGATGAGCAGATTCGGATCTCCGGGCACAGGGGAAGGGGCCGCAGGACAGGTGATATTGCTGCTTGAGCAGCAGAAGTCTTTTTTTTTTAAATTTGACAATTGATTCTGCCGCTGCCACGGCGGCAACGGCAGAAGTCAGGGTTTTGGGGTTTTTTTGTTTTTCTCTTTCGCGGGCCGCACAAAGTTGTCTCGCGGGCCGCGTGTTTGAGACCCCTGACTTAATGTATCTTTGACAAGCTCTTAAGAGTTATTCTCCAGGACCAAGCAGGAAGTCAGTCCTCACTTATGGGTGACGTCGGCGCCGACGGAGCCCTCGCGGAGCAATTTTCCCCAGCTTTCAAAGAAAGCCTTTGGGAATTGCAGCGCGCATGCGCGGTCCTCTTCCCGCCCAAGGGTGCCATCTTAGCCAGTCTTCTTTTTTCCGCGGAGCCCTACAGACGTCCCCGTCTTGTCCCCGCGAAAAAGTCGATATTTTCTTCAGTATTTTATTCTTTTTCCTTCGGTTCGACGCCGGTCTTTTTCCCGTCCGGACTCGCGACGCCGGTCACGAGTCCTCTTCCTTTTTTTCGGTTTTTCTGACTTAGTCAGTTTTCGTTTTTCCCTGGCAGCCCGGTCCTTTGACCTCGCAGGGGTCCTTTTTCCCCCGATGGCTGCCAGCGGTTTCAAGCGGTGTGGTCAGTGTGACCGAAATATGTCACTAACTGACACACACGACTTTTGCCTCCGCTGCCTGGGACCAGATCATGAGGAACTGATCTGTGGGCCCTGCGGCAAAATGTCCTCCAAAGCGTTGAGAAGTCGGCGGCATCAGCGTGATCGAATCTTCGCTGACCCCAGCCGTACCCGGACCTCGTCGGAGGCCTCCGCGTCCAAAGGCTCCAGCTCGGACCGTCGCCGGAGTTCCTCAGACAGGGGTTCTCCCTCCGGGGACCATCGTCGGAAGGTGAAACCCGCGAGGGCGGCGTCGGTGGACGCTCCTGGTTCCGCGAGGGCCAGGTCGCATAGCCCCGACAGCCGCCCCGGGTCCTTGGAGAAGGAGCACCTCACGAAGCGACCTCGCCTGGAGTCGGAGATGCCTTCTCGGGTAAGTCCTGTAGTCCTTCTGGACTCGCCTCCGCGACAGCCGACGTCGGGCCCGACGCCGTCGGGGCCCGAGTCGGGGGCTGCTGGGTCACCTGAGCTCGGACTCAGGTTGACGGCCTTGGAGAGCATACTGTCTGCCTTCATGGACCAGCAGCGGGCACTGCTCGCTGGCCTCGCTGGCGCCGCTGCCCCGACCGCCGGGACGTCGACGTCCAAGTCGACCCCGGAGACCGAGCCGATCCTCGAGTCCATGCGAACTCGAGTCGATCCTCGGTCGAGGTCACCCTCGGCCTCCCGTTCGGGACCGAGGTCGCCGACGCCGACTCCCTCGGCGTCGGGGCGGCAGGCGCCGCGTCCTGCCCGGGCCGACCCCACCGAGTCCTCGTCGGAGTCGGTCTGGGAGTCTGAAGAGGAAGAGTCGCCTGATTCTTTCCGGACTCGGTGTGTCCCCTCGGACTCACCGGAGTCCGAGCCTCGGAAGCAGTCCCCCCCGGAGGATGCCCGGTTCTCGGACTTCGTCAGGGATATGGCCAAGGCCTTGGCCTTCCCGGCGGACCCCGAGGAGGAGCCTCGAGCCGAAGAGCTCGACGCCCTCCAGTATGACTCTCCCGCAAGGGAACACTTTACTGTGCCGGTTCCTCCTATGCTGGAACGACTGCTCTTCCGCATGTGGGAGAGCCCGGCCTCCTCGCCGGTCCTGAGCAAGCGGGTCGATTCTATCTATCGAGTCCGCAAGAGCCCTGGCTTCCAGAAAGCACAGCTACCACACCATTCCATGGTAGTGGAATCGGCCATGCATCGTCTTAAGAGCCAGAAGATGCACTCCTCGGTGCCTCCTGGCAGGGAGGCCCGTAACCTGGATGGCCTTGGTAAGAAGTGCTTCCAGGGCTCTATGCTTGCGTGTCGTGTCCAGACCTACCAGCTGTACATGGGCATGTATCTCCGAGACCTGGCTAAAGAGCTAGCCGGATTCTCCGCTGGTTTGTCCGAGGAACCCTTGCGGAGGTTCCTGGCCTTGTCCACTGGCATTAGGGAATGCTCAAAGTTCATGTCCCGTGCAGCCTATGATGGCTTTGAAGCATCGGCTCGAGTGGCCGCAGCCGGCATCGGTGCCCGCCGACAGGCTTGGCTTCAGTCGTCCGACCTGGAGCCTTGGGTGCAGGACAAGTTGGTCGATGTCCCCTGCCGAGGCGAAAACCTCTTTGGCAAGCCCATGGCTGATAAGGCTGCACAAATTGAGACTGAGACTCTCACCAGGACCAGGCTCTCTAGGAAGACCTCCGCCCCTTCCCAGAAAAAGAAGGGCTCGGGAAAAAAGGCCTTTTACCCGAGGAAGGCGGCTGCCTACAAACAATACCCCCATTATCAGGCCCCTGCAGCTCCCCAACAGGGCCAGCAGGCCAAGGGACGGGGTAACGGGTCCCGTAGGCAGCAAGCCCCCAAGCCTGCACCACCAGCCCCTGCTCAGCAGGGTGGGGGTTTTTGACTCACTAGGCATAGCCTCTCCCCCCCCGCTGGTTCCTCCCAGCACCGGAGGCAGGCTGGTTCATTTCGCCCACAGGTGGGCCAGCATCACCTCAGATACCTGGGTGCTTCGAGTCGTGCGAGAAGGTTATCTTCTCCACTTCCATCAGGTCCCTCCCTCCTTTTTTCCGGGGGAACCTCCACGACCCCCTCTGCACAGGGACTTACTCCTTCAGGAGTTAGCGGGTCTTCTACGGGAACAGGCGGTGGAACCGGTGCCCCACCACCTGAGAGGTCAAGGCTTTTACTCCAGGTATTTCCTGATACCAAAGAGAACAGGGGGCCTCAGACCCATCCTGGACCTACGCAACCTCAACAAGTTCCTCGTGCGAGAGAAGTTCAAGATGCTTACCCTTGGAATCCTTCTGCCCTACCTCCAGCAGGGAGATTGGCTATGCTCCTTGGATCTAAAGGATGCCTACACACACATCCTCATCCACCCAAGCCACCGACAATACCTAAGGTTTGTGGTGGCAGGAAATCATTACCAGTACAGAGTACTGCCCTTCGGCCTGTCCTCCGCACCGCGAGTCTTCACAAAATGTCTCGCGGTGGTGGCGGCCCATCTCAGGCTTCACGGCCTCTATGTATTTCCGTACCTAGACGACTGGCTCATCAGAGCAGCGTCCGCCCTGGAAGTCACCAACGCCACGCGCCGCACGGTGACTCTTCTGCAGCACTTGGGCTTTGTTATAAACTTCGCAAAGTCCACTTTGCTCCCCTCACAGGATCTCGAGTTCATCGGCGCAAGGCTGCACACTCCTCAGGCGCGAGCGTACCTACCGCTCGACAGGGCTCAACGGCTCGTGGACCTAGCCGACCGTTTTCGCAGCCAGCCCCTGGTCTCCGCCAGGCGCTTCCTGAGATTGCTCGGCCACATGGCTTCCACCGTCCATGTGACCCCCAATGCCCGCCTGAATATGCGGCCCGCACAGTGGTGTCTCCGCCAGCAGTGGCGGCAAGCCACAGGCGGCCTAACAGACCTAGTGCGCGTCTCCGAGCCGCTGATCTCGTCTCTCCAGTGGTGGCTTCAGCAACCGAACCTGATATTCGGAATGCCTTTCCAGTCGCCTCAGCCGACCCGGGTGCTGACAACAGATGCATCCCTCCTGGGCTGGGGTGCGCATTGCCAAGGGGCACGTACTCAGGGCCTCTGGACCACGTGGGAGTCTGCTCAGCAGATCAACTTCCTGGAGCTCAGGGCGATCCGCCTGGCTCTCAGGGCGTTCTCCCACCTGATTTCTCACCAGTCCGTCCTTGTCCAGACGGACAATCAAGTTGCCATGTTCTACGTGAACAAGCAGGGGGGCACGGGCTCCTTCCTCCTCTGCCGGGAGGCACAGAAGCTCTGCTCTTGGGCCGTCAGTCACGGCATCCTCCTCAAGGCAGTTTATCTCCCGGGCCAAGAGAATTGCCTGGCGGACAAACTCAGCAGAATCCTCCAGCCGCACGAGTGGCGTCTGGATCCCTTGGTAGTTCAGAAGCTCTTCCTAAAGTGGGGCCTCCCCACGGTGGATCTCTTTGCCAGTCCTCAAAACCGGCAGCTTCCTCGCTTCTGCTCTCGTCAGCCACACCCCCGTCGGGTTGCGGCGGACGCTTTTCTACTCTCATGGTCGGGGAGCCTTCTGTACGCTTTCCCTCCCATCCCGCTAGTCTCTCGGACTCTTTTCAAGGTTCTCCGAGACAAAGCCTTCATGATCCTGGTGGCCCCTCGCTGGCCCAGACAGCCGTGGTTTCCGCTCCTACTGCAATTAGCGGTGGAGGATCCATTCCCCCTGGGGGCACAACCGGATCTCCTCACTCAGGATCAGGGGTCTCTACTACACCCCAACCTCAGGTCTCTCAACCTCATGGCCTGGCTGCTGAGAGGGTAGTCCTCGCTCCCCTTCTCCTGCCGGCAGAGGTGGAGGAGGTCGTCTTGGCTTCGCGACGACCTTCTATCCGCAAATGCTACGCACTTAAATGGCGTCGCTTTTCCGTTTGGTGTACCCAGCAGTCTCAGGATCCCTTCTCCTGCCCGGTGTCGGTGATCTTGCAGTACTTGCTACACCTCTCGAATCTGGGACTGAAGTCCAACTCAGTCAAAGTTCACCTCAGTGCTCTTTCAGCACATCATGTGCCGGTGGACGGCAGACCTCTCTCCAGCGACCCTCTCGTAGCGAGGTTTCTCCGAGGTCTCCTTCTACTTAAACCACCTCTGCGCCCGCCAGCGCCTGACTGGGACCTGAATGTGGTTTTGCAGCGGATCACCTGTCCGCCTTTTGAACCTATGGCTACCTGTTCTCTCCGTTTTCTGTCTTGGAAAACACTGTTCTTGATAGCCCTCACTTCCGCTAGGCGCGTAAGTGAATTGCAGGCCCTCGTGTCTGATCCCCCTTACACTCGGTTCTACAAAAATAGGGTAGTCCTACGGACTCACCCAAAATTCCTTCCAAAAGTGGTCTCCCCTTTTCACATCAATCAGGAGGTGGTACTTCCAACCTTCTTTCCCAGACCACACTCCAGCCGAGCTGAGACGGTCCTCCATACCCTGGACTGTAGAAGGGCATTGAACTTCTACCTTGACCGTACGCGGGAGCACCGTAAAGCTGCTCAGCTTTTTGTGTCTTTTGACCCCAATAAATTGGGGCTCCCGGTCTCCAAGCGTACACTGTCCATCTGGGTTGCGGACTGTATCACTTGGGCTTATGGGGCAGCCGGACTCTCCTTGGAAGGTCGAGTCACGGCTCATTGCATTCGGGCAAAGGCTACGTCAGTGGCTTACCTCCGCTCTGTTCCGCTGGCAGACATCTGCCGGGCCGCTACTTGGTCTTCGAGCCAGACTTTTGCGGTCCATTACTGCCTCGAGAGGGAGTCCCGCAGGGACAGTGCTTTCGGACAGGCAGTCCTCCGTAATCTCTTTGAGGTCTGAGCAACTCCTACCCTCCATCCCGGATGTGGGCTACCGGTGGGTGTTCATTCAGCGAAGATTCTTTCCTTCTGTGCTGCTGAGCTAGAGGGAGCTCATTTTTTGTGCTTAGGGTCTCCGGTAGCCTTGAGCTTGGGAGTCCCATAAGTGAGGACTGACTTCCTGCTTGGTCCTGGAGAAAGCGTAGTTACTCACCTGTAACAGGTGTTCTCCAGGAGCAGCAGGAATCAGTCCTCACTACCCTCCCTCCTCCCCTTGGAGTTGCAATCGTCTGCTTATGTTCTTTTGCAAAATTTTTATGCTGTCTTTTTTAGCTATGTCATCTGACTGGCTAAGATGGCACCCTTGGGCGGGAAGAGGACCGCGCATGCGCGCTGCAATTCCCAAAGGCTTTCTTTGAAAGCTGGGGAAAATTGCTCCGCGAGGGCTCCGTCGGCGCCAACGTCACCTATAAGTGAGGACTGATTCCTGCTGCTCCTGGAGAACACCTGTTACAGGTGAGTAACTACGCTTTCTCTCTTCCTCAGGCTAACACAGCAACTGCGATTCTCTGCTCATTTGTAATTCACATTTTTGTGGCACAATGAAGGTACAGTTTTAAGAGGGTAGTTTTATAATAGGCCACCTATGTGTGAAGGGCAAGTGTGTGTGTGTGTTGTATGTCATTGAGTCAATGTTGACATGCCCCTGTTTTGGGACTATTTTATAAGAACAACATAGGTGTCTATTCATCTTTAAAAACAGCCTCACAAAGCCTGCTCAGGAGTAGGTGTAAATCTACATGCAAATGTGAGTATTATATAAACATCACACATGCTTTGTGACTCCACCCATCATCCACTCAAACTGTGCCCCTAGGATCATCTACAATTAGGTCGCCTAAAAATACACACCTTCTTGTCACTGTGCATATCAACACTTGTAACCCACTGGGTAATTTTATGAGAAGCCTTTTAAGTTTTGGAAATGGTGTTGACGCATGAAAAACCCTTTAAGAAATTACCCCGAGGGTATTAGGACTGCGTGGTATAGAACAAAAGCTGGTGTTATCAGTGGAGTATGTCTCCCTTTAGATCTCCTCCTGCTACATGTCACAGAAGTGCTACCGTGCCTTACCTTGCATTTCTGAGTGATTCAAATCAGTACTACACCAGTTCTTGCTCTCTTCCACTGGCGATCCTGCTGCTTTGATCAAAATCTGACTTCTGTGGTTTTGCTAAACCAGAGTATTACTTTGTGGCACATTTTGAAATGCTTAAACTAGATCATGTGGGAAAGCCACCAGTCATTCAGGAGCACATGGTTGAGGATGAAGTACTTTCACAGGATGCTAGTCAAACAGGAAAATTAGTCTGTAGAGAGGATAGGGAAAAAGCGAAGGAAGCTGAAATGGATTTAGATAAAGAACAGATAAACGAGTTGATACAATTACCTGAATCAATAGCTATAACAAATGGGATGTGAAGAGAAACAGAAAGAATATATTTAGCTGCCAGAAAAATAATATTAGAAAGTTACAATAGACCTTGTTCAAAAAGGACACCCAATGAGATACAACAGAAGCAGGATACACAATATATCAAAATCAGAAAGCAGATAGAAATGTATTAATTAGAGTGAAGCTATATGTTAAGGAACCCATAAAGTAAAGTATAATCCAAGCTCTGCAGAAAACAAATTGCACTCTAGAATCTCTCTAGATAGAAATACCATGTGTGATGGGAAAGCATATGGCAGTTGGGGTCTACTGCCATTTACCTGACCAGACTGATGAAAGAGATCATGGGCCTGATTCAGAGACATGTGTTGTAGGATCCTATTCCCCCTCTTGCTCCCCCCGCACATCCTGAGCAGTAGGATGGGGAGAGCCAGTGGGGGGGGGAGCAGGAGGGTGCAGGGTTGGGGCGTGACAGGGGCAGGCCAGCCTAGCCCTGCATGTCCTGCGGGGTCCGTGGGGATGTGCTGCTTATTCCACTTCAGAAGTTTAATAAGTAGCACTGACCTGCAATCACAGCCGGGGAACCCTCTCTGGGGCCAGGTGCAGGGGGGTTCCCACCGTCTGATCATTTTCATAAAACTACTATAGAGAGAAACGAAATACTTTTTACTCAATAACGCAATGCACCATACTAATAGCATGTATACACTTATCCAGGGGCGGCCCAAGGGGGCTGCGAGGCCATGTGCGGAGACTCGGTGTGGGGCCTCATTTGCATAAGGGACCTCATTTGCATAAATATTTGCGTAATGTTACCATACACTAACTTTTAGTAACATGCCTCTTAATGAGTGTATGGATAAAGAAAGACTAAAGGATTTCTACATTACTATAATCCAGTGACAACTGCCAGGCACATTAGGAACTACTACAAACACTGCCCATTTAGAACCCATAGCAAACCCACCGTATCCTAACAGCACTACCAGGACTCACAAAGCACAAGACCCTACCTATCAAAGACAACACTACAAATATTAAACCAATACATTTCAGAGAACAACAGTACATGACCTACTGGGGAAAGAGAACAAGTGGCAATGTCAAATAGGAATTACATAAACAGAATACCTCAGCTCAGTTACACGTGCAGAACATAGACCGTCACCAAACAAGAAATCACAATGTAGAAACAGGAAGACAATAATTAAACTGGGAACCCCAAAAGCCCAACAACACTGTAGAAATTAAACTATAAATTAATTTCCTCTTGTACTAAACAAAGCGCAGACGTTAATGATGCACATTTCCCAGAGCTGGCATATTTCAGTTAATAAATTCAATAAAGAGATATTTTTATACCTTTTGTGCATTTTTTTTTCAGTTGCAATTGCTCCGGCCACTTTCTTCCGGTTTCTTTGTGTCTTCTGCTAACTCTCCATCGTCTGCTGTCCATTTGTCCTTTCTTCACTCTTCTAGTTTTTTTCCATTCTCTCTCTACATCTGCTTTAACATACTAATCTTTCTCCTTTTGCTCTTTCCTCATTCCTATTTCATCCACTCAAATTTTACCCCGCCATCCTCAATCCCCACTTACTCTCCCAATATCCGGCCATTTGTAGATTTGTCTTCCCTCCCACACAAAATATTTTTCCCTCTCCATTTCACTCTCCCAGCTCTATCCCATTCTAATCCTCCCCCAACATCAGCTCCCTTCTAGTTCAAGCCCCACCCAGCATCCGCTCCCTTCTAGTCCCTGCATCAGCCCATTTCCAGTCCTAGCTCCCCATCCGAGTCCCTCCATCAGCTCATTTCCAATCCCAGCCCCCCATAAGCCCATTTCTAGTCCTATCCTATCCCCACCATCAGCCCATTTCCAGTCCTAGCTCCCCCATCCGAGTCCCTCCATCAGCTCATTTCCAATCCCAGCCCCCCATCAGCCCATTTCTAGCCCTTTCCTAGCCCCACCATCAGCCCATGCCAAATCCTAGCTCCCCTCCATTCAGCCCATTTCCAATCCAAGCCCCCCATGAGCCTACTTCCAGTTCTAGCCCCTCCATGAGTCCATTTCAATCCAAGCCCCCCCAACAGCCCATTTCCAGTCCTATCCTAGCCCTCCATCAGCCCATTTCCTGTCCTAGCCCCCCTCACTCAGCCCATTTCCAGTCCTAGCTCCCTCCCCTCACAGCCCATTTCCATTCCAAGCCCCCCTCACCATCAGCTATTTGTAGTTCAAGCCCTTCTTCCACACAGCCCATTTCCATTCCAAGCCCCCATCCGCATCAGCTATTTGCAGTTCAAGCCCTCCTTCCACTCCGCCCATTTCCAGTCCTAGCCACCCCCCCCAGCCCATTACCAGTCCTAGCCCCCCATAGCCCATTACCAGTCCTAAGCCCCCCATAACCCATTACCAGTCCTATGCCCCCCATCAGCCCACTTCCAGTCCTAAGCACCCCATCACCCCATTTTCAGTCTTAGCTCCCCATAGCCCATTACCAGTCCTAACCCCCATCAGCCCATTTCAAGTCCTAGCTCCCCCATCCGAGTCCCTCCATCAACTCATTTCCAATCCCAGCCCCCCATCAGCCCATTTCTAGTCCTTTCCTAGCCCCACCATCATCAGCCCATGTCAAATCCTAGCTCCCCTCCACTCAGCCCATTTCCAATCCAAGCCCCCCATGAGCCTACTTCCATTTCTAGCCCCTCCATGAGTCCATTTCAATCCAAGCCCCCCCAACAGCCCATTTCCAGTCCTATCCTAGCCCTCCATCAGCCCATTTCTTGTCCTAGCCCCCCCTCACTCAACCCATTTCCAGTCCTAGCTCCCTCCCCTCACAGCCCATTTCCATTCCAAGCCCCCCTCCCCATCAGCTATTTGTAGTTCAAGCCCTTCTTCCACACAGCCCATTTCCATTCCAAGCCCCTGTCCCCATCAGCTATTTGCAGTTCAAGCCCTCCTTCCACTCAGCCCATTACCAGTCCTAGGCCCCCCATACCCCATTACCATTCCTAAGCCCCCCCATAGCCATTTACAATTCCTAAGCCCCCCATCCCCCCATTTTCATTATTTGCCCCCCCCCCATAGCTCATTAGTAGTCCTAACCCCCCTATAGCCCATTACCAGTCCTATCCCCCCTACCCCCATCAACCCACTTCCAGTCTTAGCCCCCCACCATAGCCCATTACCACTCCTAACCCCCTCATAGCCCATTACCAGTCCTAACCCCCCTCCCCACATCAGCCCTGATAGATTTAAAAAAACAAACCGGCTGCTGCTGCCGCTGCCACCGTGGCAACGGCAGAATCAAATGTCCCGCCGCGGGGCCCCGCCTGCCCGGCAGAGCCTCCCTGTAGCATCAGCTCCCGAGTCCCTCCCAATGCGTGGGTTTTCAGAGCCGCGAGAGTTTCCCTTTCTTCTCACGGCTCTGTTAATCTCGCCGGGGCTGATGGGATTTCTCATCAGCCCCGGCGGGATTAACAGAGCCGCGAGAGGTCAGAGAAGCTCTCCCTTCGCGGCTCTGAAAGCCCGCGCATTGGGAGGGACTCGGGAGCTGATGCTGTAGGGAGGATCTACTGGGCAGGCGGGGCCCCGAGGCGGGACATTTGATTCTGCCGCTGCCACGGCGGCAGCGGCAGCAGCAGCTGGTTTGTTTTTTTTTAATCTACTTGTGCTAATGAAGAATGTTTTTTGCGCGGGGCCCCCTGAAACGTAGCCCAGCGCGATTCAAAGTTACTTTGAATAATAGCACCAAGTCATTTGAAGATCCTGGCCTGCTGCGCAAGTACATTGAAGATCAAGAGGAGCTCCTAATGCAGCAAAGCTGAGATTGGTGATCATGTGGGGACCTTTCAATCTTTTGTTTTGAGGCCTGATACAGCTCGTAGCTATGGGGCCTTCGAGCTGAGCGGCGCAGGGCTTATTTGTCAACTGGGGTTTCTTTAGTATTGCTATTCTGGCGGGTGGTCGGGAGTTGAATAAGCTTTGTATATTGTAAGAGGCTACTCCATGTTACTTATGTGTTTCTACTGTCTCACCCTATTTGACTTTTTTTCATTTTTGGTTGGGGGGGGTTCTGGGCTCACTGTATATGATAGGATCAGGTGGGATTGGGAGGTGTCTACCGCTTATTGGGTGTTTGAAAATTTTATAAGGATTGGATGGCTAATGGGCTAAGAATTTTGTCCTTAAATGTGAAGGGGCTCAGATCACCGATCAAAAGGAAAAAAATAATGTTGTATTGTAAACGTCAGTCTGCTGACGTCATTTTGCTCCAGGAGACGCATTTGTCTGCGTCTGAGGCGAGCAAACTGGCGGATAAGCATTTTCTGCTAGTGGGATGCTCTCCCGCTACACACAAAAAAAATGGTGTCGTCACTTTAATAAAGGCCACCCTGAGGCCCCAAACGGTCAGCTCCTGTCACGATGATGTTGGGAGATGGTCTAAATCCCTAGTTAAGCTGGGGAGAGACTTGCTGTCCATTGTCAATATTTATGGACCTAATGTTGACGACCCCGTTTTTTTCAATAACCTTAGTGGGATTATCCATGAGGACCCAGAGGCTCTGGTAATTGCCGGTGGAGATTTTAACCTGGTAAGCGATCCCTTATTGGATAAGAGTCCCGGTAGGGTAGAGCGCCCTTCTCGCGCACGTTCCGCGCTTTTCTCTTTACTTGGTGCATGTGACCTGGTCGACATCTGGCGATTACTCAACCCCAGGGAAAAAGACTTCACCTTTTTTTCTCCCGCCCATAGTTCTCTTTCGCGGATAGATTATTTCTTGCTCTCCAAGTCTTTGATTCCCGGTTGCAGAGGTGTATCCATACTAGGTAGGTCAGTTTCAGATCATAGCGCTATACTAGTGGAGGTTGCCCTAGGGGAACTGGCACGCCCGGACCAGTCCTGGTCTTTTACTCGATCGTGGCTGGCTGATCCTGCTTTCCAGGAGGAAATGCGGGGTGCCATCTCCTCCTTTTTTCGTTGGAACAAAAGGAATGACACCGCAACCTGGGCATGGTGGGAGGCCTTTAAAGCCTCAATCCGGGCTGTGATCACAAGTTTTGCAATTAAGGACTCCAGGCGGCGGGCGGCTAAGCTACGCAGCTTGGAAGCGCAAATTCGTGCTGGTGAGCGATTATGGTCTGCCCAACCCGACCCTGGCATTCTTCTCCGGTTACAAAGACTTAGATTTCAATATAATGAGCTTTTGAGCTCTGAGGTAGAGCAGATCATGTTAAAACAGACTGCTCGGTTTCATGTTGAGAGAAATAAGGCTGGCCGGTTGCTCGCCCATACCATCAGAGGAAAGCAGAGCAAGCCTAGAGTAGCTTCTCTTTTATCTAGCACTCAGGAGAGTTTGATCAAAGATGAGCACATAGTGGCTGAGTTTGCTAAATTTTATAGCTCGCTTTATACTTCTGAATCGTCTGCTGACGCCAGCGCATTTTCCGCTTTTGTGGATGGTCTAGACCATCCGGTTTTGGAGGAGAGTCAAGTATGCGAGCTTGGGAAACCTTTCTCATGTGATGAGCTACTGTCAGCAATACAGGCCATGTCCTCTGGGAAAGCGGTTGGTCCTGATGGCCTCCCCGCGGAATTTTATAAAGTTTTCAGTAAAGACCTTGCTCCCTTTTTACTGGAGTACTATAACGAATTAGCGCTAGAGAATAGTCCCACTGGAAGGTTTTCGGAGGCTACAATTGTGGTATTAGAAAAGCCGGGCAGGGATCCTTGCTTTGTGGCAAATTACAGGCCCATATCTCTTCTGAACGTCGATTATAAGATTTACGCTAGTATTCTTGCGCACCGATTAGCTCTGGTAGTCGGGGACTTAGTCCATCCAGATCAATGTGGGTTTGTGCCCGGGAGATCCACGTCCGATAACGCTCGTCTTTTATGTAATTTGTTGGAGCAGGTCTCATCGGATGCCTGCCCTTACCTCGCCCTGTCATTAGATGCTGAAAAAGCATTTGATAGACTGGAATGGCCATACATGTTTTCTACCTTGCGCTGGTTTGGCCTTGGAGATGATTTTATAAATAAGGTTAGGGCGCTTTACTCTTGTGCCTCTGCCAGTATATATGTGAATGGCGTCCTCTCGCGTCCTTTTTCTCTACAAAGGGGAACTAGGCAGGGATGCCCTCTATCTCCTCTGCTATTTAACTTATCATTAGAACCTCTGGCCATTGCAATCCGCAGTCAGGCGGATCTTAAAGGGGTGCAGATGGGGCCTCTGCAAGTTAAGTTATCTGCATATGCAGACGATCTGCTCCTTTTTACGCAGTCTGAGGAAATCTCGTCTATCTTAGCACTGTTTGGTAGGTATTCCAGTGTCTCGGGATATAAGATTAATTGGTCCAAATCGGTGGCGTTTCCCCTTAATTCTCTCGCTACTTCGACGGAGATGGCGGATTTCCCCTTTAAATGGGAGGCGGGTAGTATTAAGTATTTAGGGGCGTGGTATAACGCATCGGTGGATGAGATGATACAGAAAAACATGGAGGAGTTACTCCTCTTCATTCGGCAAAAACTTGTGTCATGGTCTCCCTTATACCTCTCCTGGTGGGGCCGATTGGAGATCATTAAGATGTCTCTCACTCCAAAGATTAATTATGTCTTGGGAATGCTCCCTTTTTCAATTTCTCCGACTTGGTATCGTACGATAGAGCGGTGTCTTATTTCCTTTTTATGGAATGGGACGCAACCTCGAATTGCCATTCACAAACTGAAAGCAACCAAAGATGAGGGGGGAGTGCATTTTCCTGATTTCCATCGGTATCACCAAGCTCTTTTGATTAAACAGGGGTCCCTTTGGTTGACTGAGGATGAGTATGGACAGAGTCCGACATGGTTAAAGGTTGAGGCCCGCATGGCTGCCCCCTGTCCTTTGCCGTACCTGGTAGGGGCGTTGTACCCTGACTGGGCTTCGGCGGGGAGGGTTATCAGGTCCACACAGGGGGCTTTCTTAGAATTTGTCCGGAATATCGGTCAGGATGATTTACCCTCGGGGCAGACCCCGTTGTGGTGGAACCCCCGGTTTCGGATTCGTGGGCGCAGATTTGCCTGGAAAGCATGGCAAGAGCGGGGAGTGTGGTCACTTGGACAATTAATAGATGGCAAAGGGTGGAAATCATTTATAGCACTGCAGGAGGCGTTCTCCCTACCGGACTCCTTCTTTTTTCAATGGGTCCAGCTAAGGCACTGCATCGCTGCCTCTCGCATATTTACTAAGGAATCTGAGCTAGACGGGGGAGGTGCCTTACTCCGCTGGATGGGTGCTACGGCCTCTCAACAAGGGGCTACTTCTAAGATATATGCCCTTTGGAGGCTGCGTACTTCCAAATCCCCTATAGGACTCGCCCGGGTTTGGGAATCTGAGATCTCTCGGGAAATTTCTCCTTCTGAATGGAGAATTCTCTGGGGGCCAGTTTCCAAAGCCTCTAGGTCTGCTGCAATCACTCAATCACTATATTTTTTCATGCACAGGGCTTTTCTGACCCCATCGAAGATGGCTAGATGGGGTCCTGATATCCCTGGCAAATGCTGGTCTTGCTCTGGAAATGCAGGAACCTACATGCATATGTTTTTTGATTGTCCCCTGGTTCAGGTTTTCTGGAAACCGGTGTGGAACAGGACGCAATCGGTCCTGCAGTTCAGGGCAGACCTGAAGTGGAGCACGCTTTTCTTAAGGTCATTAAGTGTATTTCCTGTAGGGTGCTCGGATCAATCTTTCCTGTTCAATTTCATGATGGCTACAGCAATTAAGATGATTCTGTGGAAGTGGAAGAATTTCCGCAGACTGAGTCTTGACGGTTGGTGGAATTTGGTCTGTCATTATGCTAAGTTAGAGAAGACTTATAGCAAACTCCACCAACCGGATAATGTGGATCTTAATGTTCGCAGATGGAAATTGTTGGATCTTTTTGTGGCCCGCTCCCAGTTCACCTAGATTGTGGTGGACACTTCTCATTTCCCGTTTTGGAGAAGTTAGGGTAGTAGTCGTATTCCAGTGAGCCCGGATGGGGGGAGGGGGGGGTTGGGAAAGGGTGGGTGATTATTTTTGGTTTTGTGTTTTGGTTATTGTGTTTTGTAGGATAATTGTATAGTGTGTAAATTTTCATTTTATGTTGTTTTGTGAAAAGGCTAAATAAAGACTTTAAAAAAAAAAAAAGATGTCTTTGGAAGTTCTTCTTTATCAAGCCAGTGATTCACAGAATAGTCACTTGGAACTGACACCTGTATTATCAAATGCCATTTTGGTGTTTTTCTCCTTAACCACTATATCCGACTTCCTCGCATCCAGCTTTTTAACAGTCAGAATGGGAGCATCCTAGGTGATTATAACTTCCTCAATCTCTGTAGTTCTCTTAGGGTTATAGTCCCAGTGCTTTTCGGACACAGTGATGTTGCAGTGCTTAAAGAGTTTCCAATGGATGAGCCACATACCATCAGAACTTCACAGCCAGCTATGAGGTGAATCACCATTTCCAAGCCTTTCTTACAGAATCGACATATGTCTGTGTTGCCAGTTTTTCAATGCTCGCTGTAAACAATCTCATCTGTAAGCCTCTGTCCTGGGCTGCAACTATCAACCTCTCATCCTTCAGTTTCACTTCACCCCTCCTTAACCATTCATGTATCCATTCTTGATCGACAAAGGGTTCTTGGAGTAACACTCTGTATTTCCCACTGTATTTGTGCATTTGCCACTTGTTTTTCCTTGTTTGTTGATCTAATTCCTTGAAGAGGTTTTTCTCATGTTTTGCAAATTCTGTTACTGCCTTCCCTTTACATGCTTGTGGATTTTCACTTTTAGTCATCGGAACTCTTGTCCAAGTTTGATGATGGAGACAGATTCTGGACATTTACTCTGATATTTCATCACGTTTTGCGTATTTGGATCCAAGGATGCAGTTAAGTGGGCCTGGAGGCCTATGATGGTAGCTCTGTATGTGTAATCAATCTCTATGAGTCCTAGGTCTCCTTCAGCTCTAGGGATGTTCAGTCTTGGCATACACTGATTCTTGTAAATCAATTCATGGGCAAGGAGGAGTTTTCGTGTTCACATATCCAGTTTTCAAGATCTTTAAGAGGCTAGTCCACAACCCCAAAGCTGTATGAAAGTACAGGATTTGGCAGCTAATTGATTGCTTGTATCTTATTCTGTGATGTTAAGGCACTTTTCAATAATAATTTTAATGTAGTATTCTTTACTGATCTTTTCTCTCAGTAATTTCTGCTTGAGTGTCGTTCCTCCATTCTGAGATACTTATATACACCTTCCTGTTCAAGGTCCTTGATGTCACAGCCTCCAGCCAGAGAGATATTTTCTGTTTTGCTCGATTTTCCTCTAAAAAAGTGGCCTTAGCACATTTGTCAAGGCTAAAGGTCATCCTGATATCATCAGAAAAGCTTTTCACCACATGGAGTTGCTCTGCTAGTTGTTCATTGCTGGAACTATAGAGTTTCAGATCATCTACAAAAAATAAATGAGATGTTGTTTCTGGGTTGTTACCTTCTTTAGAATTCTTGCTAAATCCATATCCCAAAGAGTTGATAAGAATACTCATTGAATTAAGCACCACACAAAACAGAAGGGATGACAGGGAATCCCCTTGAAATATTCCTCGCTGGATCTTGATGTTAGGAATGATATACTACCATCTTCATATTTCAAAAACAGTGTAGTTTGCCACATTGTCATGGTGAACTTAATGTACTATATCAAACCAGGATTTATTTTAAACAGTCAAGGCAATTTATTATCCATGAGTTTGGGACACTGTCAAAAGCTTTCTTATAATCAATCCATGCTATATTGAAATTTTTGCTTTTCTTAGCGCTGGCCATGATAGTCTTATTCAACATTAACTGGTCTTTGGTGCCATCTGCCCCTCCCTTAGCTGCACAATACTGTATTTGATTTATTTTAATGATGTCAATAAATGGTTCCTTTGTACTGGATAGGGCCTTGTTCATCTTTATAATCATACTTTTAACCTTAGGTGTTAAATTTAACTTGGTTAATCTTTTCCTTGCCTGAAACCCAGCATATTCATCTTTTTCCCTGTGGACTAGGAGTTTGATCTTGAATTCCTCCATATCTGGGTCTTCTCCCTTTCTTCCCCCTCTTCAGTTGATTGGTTGACCTGGCCTGTACTTATCTCACTCTCCTGCAGTTTCAGATCTCTAAGCTCCATCTCCCCGTCAACTGCTCTTTCTGTTTCTATGTATTCTTTTCTTCTGGTACTCTCACCTAGGTCTCCTCCTCCTCCCTGTATTTCTTTTTCCACAGAAGCCCTTAGTTGCTTCAAAATATTATCATTCACATACTTCTTTGCTTTGATCTGCAAAATTAAATATTTTAAATTTGCACCAGTTGCTTTTTGCAGTTTGTCTTGTGGCAATTTTCCTCTTTCTTCCAGTTTTTGGCAGATTCTCCTTGTAAACCCTCTTGATTTAACTATAGAATTTGTAGCATAAAAGTAGCAGTACATTATCTCCTCTTTACTTGCAGAAGTCCACTTAACCATAGTTAATCCTCTTAACGTTTTCATTAATTTCCATGGTTTATCTCCTGCCACAGTGGGTCTATGAACATGCTCACCATGGCCTTTATCTATGGCAGGGTTGTTATGTACATCTGCAGTGCTTGCACTATTGCAACCACTATTGTGTGTAAGCTACGGATGGCCACTTTTTTTTATTCTGGGTGACATGCAGCCAGTATCTATTTTTCTTTTTCGTTCTTACCATATTTCAGTCATAGTATCGCCTTGCTGGAATTTTGTATAGATTTTGTACAACGGGGTTACCACTTGAAGGTACCCAGCAAGACTTGGGGAAGGATCTATAATCTCACTCTCTAAGAAAAGCACAGTTCACCAGCCACAGCTAGTGAAGTTTATGCTGCACTCCCCCTTGACCCCTTGACTGTGTATAGTGACTGAGCTTGCACTGTATTTGAGGTATATATGTGTGAGTGTATGAATCAGTGGCATAATGTGTTGTGTGCGTATATTTCTAAAGAAAGAGTTTAACTGTTTATCTGTGGAGATGTGAGGATGGGAGATCAGAGGGTAGGGTACGCCTGTGTGTATGTGTCATTGGTTTGTGTATGCTGGAGGCATATATATATGTTGGGAATGCATTCCAAATGGCTCTCTGTAGTTCTTTGCATATGCTTGTGTCATGGATATATGTTGTGTCTATGTGTATATTAAGAATGTATGTATGTTGGCAGTGTATATCATGGGTGTGTGTGTGTGTTCATGTTGGCAGTACAATCAGAGGGGGCTGTATACATATATATGTGTGTGACTGTGGGCATGTAGGCTTCTCTCCTTTGCACTCACTTCCTGCCCTCCTGCACTCACTCCCTGTCCCTCCCACCCTCTTGTACTGTTCCCACTTCCTACCTCTCACCACCTTAGAAACATAGAAACATGATGACAGAAAAAGACCACATGGCCTATCTAGTCTGTCCTTCCATAACAACAACTACAACAGTCCCCTTTTTACCTTTAGAGATCCTCTGTGTTGGTCCCATGCTTTTTTTAAATTCAGTTACTGTCCTCATCTCTACCACCTCCACTGGGAGACTATTCCATGGATCCACTACTCTTTCTGAAAAGAAATATTTCCACATATCACTCCTGAATCTATCTCCCTTCACCCTCATCCCATGTCCCCTCATAGCAGAACTTGCTTTCAATTGAAAGAGGCTCTCTCCCTGAACATTTATGCCATTTATTTATTTATTTATTTATTTAACAGTTATTTATATACCGCTCTTTCCCTAGTATCAAGTGCGGTTTACATGGAACAGTAGGTTAATTGGTATGTAATATACCAAGTCAGTTTACATAGAACAGATAATTATAATTTACAAGGAATGTTGTAACATTAAAGGTATAACATATTAGAACATATATACATTGTTAGTTTAAATCTATAATCATCATGTGAATGAGAGTGTGGTATGGTAAATAGTGTATTAGTGACATTTATTTTGAAAATAGAGTATGTAATAATAATGTATAAATGTTAGCCTGTATCTATTTGAGTATTCTGTTCTGAGGGTGTATTGTAGTGTAATATGAATAAGTGAGTTTTTAATTTTTTTCTAAATTCCTTTATATCAGATAGCAGGCGAATGTTGTCAGGTAGATTGTTCCAAAGAATTGGAGCAGAGTGTGAGAAAGCTCTCTTATTTGTTTGTTTTCTGGCTTTTGTGAAATCTTTTGGTATTGTTAAGGTATTTAAGTTTCTGCTTCTTTGGGATCGTTTATCGATGTCTATATTAATCAGTGTATTGAGTGCCGATGGTGCAAGATTATTTATAAGTTTAAATGTAGTGACAAGAATTTTATATTTGATTCGGGAGTAAATAGGTAGCCAATGAAGTTCAGCCAAAATTGGTGTAACATGTTCAAGTGGGCTTATATTCATAATCATCCTGGCAGCTATGTTCTGAATTATTTGTATCTTTTTAATATTTTGTTTTGAAATGCCATTAAGTATTGTGTTTGCATAATCAAAATGTGGGGTGATGATAGCATGAATTATATTAATAAAGTCTTGTAGATGAATCAATGGTCTTAATTGTTTTAGTGTTTTGAGTTTGTAATGTATTTTTTTAGTTAGATATTTTATATGTGAATCCATATTTAGATTATTGTCAAGTATTACACCTAAATATTTTATTTCTTTTTTTGTATTTATTTCATGAGTATCTAGTGTGATCGTGTTTGGGGGTATGTATGTTTGATTTTTAGTGATGAATAATATATCAGTTTTAGTAAAGTTGATAAGTAGATTTTGTTCTTTGAGCCATTCAGTTAGTTCATTGAAACATTCTGTTATTTTTTGAAGAGGTGGGTGTGGGATTTCAAATGGGAGGTAGAACATTATATCATCAGCGTAGATATGATAATAACATTGTGACGTTTAAAGATGTTACAAACTGGTTGTAAGTAAATATTAAATAATAGCGCAGATAATGCAGAACCCTGCGGGAGACCCTGAGTTTGTTTGAAGGTGTTAGAAATTTGGGTGTGGATTCTTAAGTTCTGTTTGATAGATATGATTTGAACCAATTATAAACAGTAGATGTAATTCCAATTTGTTGAAGTCTGTTTAACATTGTTAAGTGATTAACACTGTCAAATGCAGCTGATATGTCAAGGAAAACAAGAATAAAGGCTTGTTTAGGATTATCAATACCTCTTAATATTGTGTCATAAAGGATCGTTAGCAAGGTTTCTACTCCATGGAAGGGTCTAAAGCCATATTGATGTTCATCAAGGAGGTTTAATGTGTCAATAAAGTCTTGTAGTTGAATTTGTACAATTTTTTCAATAAGTTTGGCCATAAAAGGAATACTTGATATGGGTCTGTATGATTTTGGGGATAATTTATCTAATGTGTTATTTTTAAGTATAGGTCGTATTTGAACGTGTTTGAGAGATGGTGGTAAGTAGCCTTTTTGTAAGGATAGGTTCACTAAGGGTAGAATGAAAGAAGAGAGTATTGAGAAAGTCTTCTTTATCCAATCAACTGGGCATGGATCAAGGTATGAGGTTGTTGTATTAATGTTAGTTATTGTAGTTTTGAGAGTAGATTTTGATATTAAGTTGAAGTTGGTCCAGTTATCAAATGTAGCTTGCTTTGTTTGTGTTTGAATTTGTGGTTGAGTAATATGTAGAGGTGTTATTTGTAGCTTTGTTTTATTGATATAGTATTGAGCTAATTCTTGTGGGGAGATATCAATTGATATTTCATCAGAATTTAGTGTTTTGTTTGTTAGTTTTTGTACTATACAGAATAGTTCTCTTGGGCGATTAGTGGCTCTTGAGATTATATTAGAATAATAATTTTGTTTGGAGTTGTTTATTGTTTGTTTATAAATTTGTAGTGTATTAGTGTAGTTCTCATGATTTATTAATGATTTTGATTGTCTCCATTTCCTTTCCTCTTTTCTTAGTTGTCTTTTTAATGTTTTGATAGATATATTAAACCATGGAGCATGTCTTTTTTCAATTTTATTGTTGTTTATATTTTGGTGTGATTGTTTTGGATTACTTTCAGCTGCTTTAGAGATTATATTGTTCCAGTTTTTGATAGATTCTTCAAGATTTGTGGGTGTTTGTGTTAGTTGTGGTATTATTTGATCTAGAAATTCTTCTTCATTGAATTTTCTGAATCTATTAGTTTGAGGACGTTGTGGTCTTTTAGTTTGATTGTTGTAGGTGATGGTTATATTGAATTTTAGAAGATAGTGGTCAGACCAGGGGACTGGAATGTTTGAGAGGGATTCAGAGTTATATAGGTTGTGTAGAGAGTTTGGTAGGAAGACCATGTCAAGAGTTTTTCCTTTATTGTGTGTTTGTTCAGTTATTATTTGCTGAAAGTCCAAATTATTTATCATTTCTAAGAATTGATTAGAGTGATTGTTGGGTATTGAAGGAAGATTAAAGTCTCCCATAAGTATTACAGGATTTGTATCTGTGGATGATGCTAGTAATTCAATTAAATTGTAAATTTTATCTATGTTGTATTCTGGAGGTATTTAAACATCTCAATCATATCACCTCTTTCCCGCCTTTCCTCTAAGGTGTACATATTAAGATCCTTAAGTCTGTCCTCATATGCTTTATAATGAAGCCCATTAATCATTTTAGTAGCCACCCTCTGCACCGACTCCATCCTGTTCACATCCTTTTGAAGGTGCGGTCTCCAGAATTGCACACCATACTCCAAATGAGGTCGCACCAAAGACTTATACAGAGGCATTATGACCTCCTTTTTTCTGCTAGCCATTCCTCTCCGTATGCACCCAAGCATCCTTCTAGCTTTTGCCGTCGCCTTTTCTACCTGTTTAGCTACTTTAAGATCATCAGACACAACCACGCCTAGGTCCCGCTCTTCTTTAATGGACAAAAGTAGTTCACCTCCTATACTGTATTGCTCCCTTGGATTGCTGGAGCCCAAATGCATGACCTTACATTTTTTAACATTAAATCCCAGCTGCCAAATTCTAGACCATTCTTCAAACTTAGCTAGATCCCTCCTCATGTTATCTACACCTTCCTGGGTGTCTACTCTATTGCAGATTTTGGTATCATCCGCAAAGAGGCAAACCTTACCCGACAGCCCTTCCGCTATATCACTAACAAAGATGTTAAAAAGAATCGGACCAAGGACAGATCCCTGGGGCACAACACTGGTAACATCCTTCTCCTCAGAGTGAGCTCCATTTACTTGTACTCTTTGTCGCCTCCCACCCAACCAATTTCTAACCCAAGCAGTAACCTTAGGGTCCATCCCTAGGGTGCTCAGTTTGTTTATAAGTCGCCTGTGAGGAACAGTGTCAAAGGCTTTACTGAAATCTAAATACACCACATCTAGAGCTCTCCCTCGGTCCAACTCCCTGGTCACCCAGTCAAAGAAATCAATCAGATTTGTCTGACAAGACCTGCCTCTGGTGAATCCATGCTGCCTCGGATCCTGTAATCCGCTGGACTCCAGAAACCTCACTATTTTCTCTTTCAGCAGCGTTTCCAATCATTTACTCACCACCGAAGTTAAACTAACCAGCCTGTAGTTTTCAACCACATTCTTACTTCTGCTTTTGTGTAAAGGCACCACATGAGCCTCTCTCCAGTCCTTTGGCACCACTCCCGACTCCAACGAGGCATTGAAAAGGTCAGTCAGTGGAGTTGCTAGGACGTCCCCAAGTTCCCTCAGTATTCTAGGGTGTATCCCATCCGGCCCCATCGCTTTGTCTACTTTAAGTTGAGCTAGTTTCTCACGAACACAGTCTTCTGAAAATTGTTCAAGATGTCCCTCGCTTCTGTTCTTATTTGTGGGTGTTTTCTGAGGTCCTGCTCCTGGTTCTTTATCTGTGAACACAGAACAAAAATATTTGTTAAGCAATTCCGCTTTATCCTTATCAGCTTCTACATATTCCTCCCCTGTACCCTTGAGTCTGACAATACCACTTTTGCCCTTCCTCTTCTCACTAATATATCTGAAAAATGTCTTATCCCCCCATTTTATTGCATTGGCTATTCCCTCCTCCTTTTGAATCTTTGCCTTCTTGACTACTTTGCTAGCTTCTCTAAGTTTTTCCAAAGATAGATGCCTGTCTTCCTCTCTCTGTGATTTCTTGTATTTCATGAAGGCCTCCCTTTTTCTTCACTTTTTCAGCTACTTCCTTCGAAAACCATAGCGGTCTCCTGTTCCTTTTGCCTTTATTTACCATTTTAACAAAAAGGTTGGTTGCCTTTAAAATACCCCCTTTCAGTTTTGCCCACTGTTTTTCTACATGCCCCAGCTGTTCCCATCCCACTAACGACTCCCTGAGGTATTGGCCCATCTTCGCAAAGTTAGTCTTCCTAAAGTCTAAGATCCTCACCTTGGAATGGATTCTAACAGCCCTAGTCCTAATACTGAACCACACCATCTGGTGATCACTGGATGCAAAATGATCTCCCACTACAACATCAGAAACACTTTCACCATTGGTAAGCACCAAGTCCAGTATGGCCCCTTCACGTGTGGGGTCTGTTACCAATTGCCTGAATAGTTCTCCCTGTAGAGAATCCAGGATCTCCTTACTTCTAGATGATACTGCAGCAGGAATGTGCCAATCAACATCTGGCATATTGAAATCTCCTATCAGTAGCACTTCCCCTTTCCTAGCAATGCTGCGTATGTCTTCAATTAACTCTCTGTCCACCTCTTCCTCTTGTGAGGGAGGTCTGTATATCACACCAATGCAAATAGATTTCTCTTTCCCTCTTTCTAGTTTAACCCACAATGCCTCCTCTCTCCCTTTTAAGCTCTCTAATTCCAAAGCTTTAATAGTAGTTTTTACATATAGTGCTACTCCTCCTCCCCTTCTTCCTACCCTGTCCTTTCTGAATAAAGTATAGCCAGGTATAGTTACATCCCAGTCATGGTTTTCTGTGAACCATGTTTCTGTAACTGCCACTAAATCCAAGTCAGCCACTCCCACCAAAGCTTCAACTTCAGAGATCTTATTTCCCATGCTACGGGCATTTATTTATTTATTTTTATTTATTTAATACACACTTATATACCGCTACTTCCAGCGATCAGCAGCAGTTCGATTTATCTTTGGGGGTTGTCGAATCATGACTGGGGGGGGATCGTAAATACATAGATCTGAGGGGGGGTCACAGCACACAGGGTTAGTGTCTTGGGGCATGGATTATATATATTTACATTTATACATACATATTTACATACTTATACAGAACGCGGTTTCAAAAGCATATAATTATCTGATTGTTTTGCTACGCTTCCTTCGTACTTGAGAGTCATAGCTGATTGTAGTAACACTTGAATAGGTGGGTTTTTAGCTCCTTCCTGAATACTGTAATGTCCTTGATTAAACGTAGTTCAAAAGGGAGTTGGTTCCAGATAGTTGGCGCAGAGAATGAGAAGGCTCTGCGACATGTACTTGTTTTCATAGTTCTGATGTTGGTGGGGACCTGCAGGGTGCCCGAGTTGGTGGTTCTTCTATTCCTATTTGCAGGTTGCGTGCTGATAAGTGAGGACAGGAATGAGGGGGCTAAGTTATTGATAAGTTTGAACGTGGTTACTAACATCTTGTAATGTATCCTAGCTGCAACTGGGAGCCAATGTAGCTCGATTAAAATGGGGGTGATGTGTTCAGAAATGTTTGTTCCCATTATGATCCTGGCTGTCACATTTTGGGCCATCTGAAGGATATTTAGTGATTTTTTAGGCAGACCTTGTAAGATGGCATTACAGTAGTCTAGGTGTGGCATAATGAGTGCTTGGGCCACAGACCGGAAGTCACAGGGTTTTATTATTTTCCTTAGGGGTTGTATCACCCTAAGTTTATGGAAGATGGCTTTGTTTGTTTTACGTAGGTGTGTTTCCATTTTTAGGTTGCAGTCGAGTGTGACTCCTAGATATTTGATTTCATCTTTCGTGTTGTACGTGTTGTTGCACAGGGTGATTGTAGAAGGAGGCTTGAATTTCAGTTTACTGGATATATACATGACCTCAGTTTTTTGTGGTTAATTGTCATGTTGTTTTTCTGTAGCCATCTTAACATCTCGTCCAGGCAGGTTTCGAGCTGTGTGTATTCCGGGTTCGCAGCGTCCAATTGTGTGTAGAGCATAATATCATCTGCATAGATGTGGTAGTTGATGTTATGCCTCTTAAAAATGTCACAGAGGGGTTGCATGTAAACGTTGAACAGTAGCGCTGAGAGCGCCGATCCCTGGGGTATGCCCTGTGTTTGAGAGAACGGTTCAGTTTGTTCCCCATTGAATTGTACTTGAGGCCTTCTGTTCGATATGTAGGAGGAGAACCATTTGAGGGGGGTTCCCACAATTCCTATGGATGCCAGTTTGTTCAGGAGGATCCCATGATGTACAGTGTCAAAGGCGGCAGATATGTCTATGAAAATGAGTATAAACATTTTCTTTCTGTCTTCTAGTCCTTTGAGGAGGTTGTTCATTAGCACTATCAAAAGTGTTTCAACTCCATGGTTTCTTCTGAACCCGTATTGTTGTTTGTCTAGGGCAGTGATGGCTAACCTTTTTGAGCCCGAGTGCCCAAACTGCCGCACAAAACCAAAGAATTTCCTCAAAGTGCCAGCACGTCAATTTGCATAAATATTTGCATAATGCTAACATACACTAACTTTTAGTAAACATGTCTCTTAATGAGTGTATGGATAAAGACAGACTAAAAGATTTCTACATTACTATAATCCAGTGCCAACCGCCAGGCACATTAGGAACTACTACAAACACTGCCCATTTAGAACCAATAGCAAACCCGCCGTATCCTAACAGCACTACCAGGACTCACAAAGCACCACACCATACCTATCAAAAGGCAACACTGCAAATATTAAACCAATACATTTCAGACAATAACAATACATGACCTACTGGGGAAAGAGAACAAGTGGCAATGTCAAAAAGGAATTACATAAACAGAATACCTCAGCTCAGCTCAGTTGCAATTGCTCCAGCCACTTTCTTCTGGTTTCTTCATGTTTTCTGCTAACTCTCCATCATCTGCTGTCCATTTGTCCTTTCTTCTCTCTTCTAGTTTTTTTTTCCATTCTCTCTCTCTACATCTGCTTTAACATACTAATCTTTCTCCTTTTGCTCTTTCCTCATTCCTATTTCATCCACTCAAATTTTACCCCTCCATCCTCAATCCCCACTTACTCTCCCAATACCCGGCCAATTGTAGATTTTTTATCCCTCCCACACAAAATATTTTTCCCCTCTCCATTTTACTCTCCCAGCCCCATCCCATTCTAATCCTCCCCCAACATCAGCTCCCTTCTAGTTCCAGCCTCACCCAGCATCCATTCCCTTCTAGTCCCTGCATCAGCCCATTTCCAGTCCTAGCAACCCCCCAACCCAATACCAGTCCTAGCCCCCCCCCATCAACTCACTTCCAGCCCTAAACCCCCATCACCCCATTTCCAGACAGCCCCCATCAGCCCACAGCCCATTAGCAGTCCTACCCCCCAGCCCATTAGCAGTCCTACCCCTGCCCGCCCGCCCGCCCATTAGCAGTCCTAACACCCCCCCCCTCCTGCCCATTAGCAGTCCTAACCCCCCCTGCCCATTAGTAGTCCTAACACCCCCCCTCCTGCCCATTAGCAGTCCTAACCCCCCCTCCTCCTGCCCATTAGCAGTCCTAAGCCCCCCCCCTCCTGCCCATTAGCAGTCCTAACCCCCCCCCCCCTGCCCATTAGCAGTCCTAACCCCCTGCCCATTAGCAGTCCTAACCCCCCCCCCTCCTGCCCATTATCAGTCCTAACCCCCCCTCCTGCCCATTAGCAGTCCTAACCCCAACTACTGCCCATTAGCAGACCTAACCCCCCCACCTGCGCATTAGAAGTACTACCCCCCCCCTGCCCATTAGCAGTCCTAACACCCCCCCTCCTGCCCATTAGCAGTCCTAACCCCCCCCCTCCTGCCCATTAGCAGTCCTAACCCCCCCTCCTGCCCATTAGCAGTCCTAACCCCCCCTGCCCATTAGCAGTCCTAACACCCCCCCCTCCTGCCCATTAGCAGTCCTAACCCCCCCCTCCTGCCCATTAGCAGTTCTAACCCCCCCCTCCTGCCCATTAGCAGTCCTAACCCCCCCCCCTCCTCCTGCCCATTAGCAGTCATAACCCCCCCCTCCGGCCCAATAGCAGTCCTAACCCCCCCTCCTGCCCATTAGCAGTCCTAACCCCCCCCTGCCCATTAGCAGTCCTAACCCCCCCCCTCCTGCCCATTAGCAGTCCTAACCCCCCCCCTCCTGCCCATTAGCAGTCCTAACCCCCCCTCCTCCTCCTGCCCATTAGCAGTCCTAACCCCCCTCCTGCCCATTAGCAGTCCTAACCCCCCCTGCCCATTAGCAGTCCTAACACCCCCCCCTGCCCATTAGCAGTCCTAACCCCCCCCCTCCTCCTGCCCATTAGCAGTCCTAACCCCCCCCTCCTGCCCATTAGCCCTCCTAACCCCCCCCCTCCGGCCCATTAGCAGTCCTAACCCCCCCCCTCCTCCCCCGGCCCATTCGCAGTCCTAACCCCCCCCCCCCCGGCAAATTTAAAAAAAAAAAAAAGCTGTCTCTGACTGCGGACGCGGCAAGGGCAGAATGCAGCGTCCCGCGGGGCCCCCTCCGCCCGCTAAGCCCCTCTGCAAGGGCTTTCAGATTCGCGAGGGAGAGCGTCTCCCTCGCGTCTCTGTTAAGCCCGCAGGGGCTAATGGGAAATTTCCCATCAGTCCCTCGCGTCTAAAGGGGCTGATGGGAAATTTCCCATTAGCCCCTGCGGGCTTAACAGAGACGCGAGGGAGACGCTCTCCCTCGCGAATCTGAAAGCTCTTGCAGAGGGGCTTAGCGGGCGGAGGGGGCCCCGCGGGACGCTGCATTCTGCCCTTGCCGCGTCCGCAGTCAGAGACAGCTTTTTCTTTTTTTTGCGGACCTATGGCCCGCGTGCCAGCTGCAAGGCCTTCGCGTGCCACAGCTGGCACGCGTGCCATAGGTTCGCCATCGCTGGTCTAGGGTGTCGCTGTCATCAAGGTGATCTTGAAGTTGTAGGAGCACTGCCTTTTCAATGATTTTTGCCAGGAATGAAATGCTGGAGATGGGTCGGTATGAGGTCGGGTCTTCCTTGTTGAGGGAGTTGTTCTTTAGGATTGGCCTTATTATAGATTGCTTTAGTTGGTCAGGCATTATTCCTTGACTTAGTGACTGATTTACAATGTGAGCTATTTGCTGGTTTATCTCATTTTTTGCTGCTTTGATCCATGCAGTGTGGCACGGGTCGAGTGGTGAGGTGGTTGTATTTATGGAGGTTAGAATGTTAGAATGTTAGAATTTTAGAATTTATACACACTGCTTTCCATATGTTACCCCTGTTACCCATTTCCATAAAGGTATTTAATGTATCACTTACCTGGGAGCTTTCACTTACCTGGGGGCTTTCTTCACTCATCCCCAACGAATCTAGTTTAAAGCCCTCTTCAGTAGATTAGCCAGTCTACTACTGAAGACGCGTTGACCTTTCTTGGACAGATGGATGCCATCTCTGCTCTGCAACCCTTGGAACAGCATCCCGTGGTCTAGGAAACCAAAACGCTCCCGATGACACCATCCACGCAGCCATGCATTCATCTCCAGGATGTGAGCCTCTCTGCCTTGGCCTTTACCCTCAACAGGGAGGATTGAAGAGAACACCACCTGTGCACCTAACACCTTCCCTCTTGGGCTTTCCCTCCTCTTCCAACCATTCATGTGCGCTCCCTCTCATCCTTCCCCTTGCACTCTCTCTGCTTTCCCTGTCAATCCCCTTTTATCCCGGCGTCCTTCTCACCCTTCTTGTATTTTCTCCCTCTTTCTTCCTCTTCTAACCCCATCCCTTCCATTATGCTTCACCCTTCACTTCTTCTTCCCTCCTTTAACTCTACCACTTCTCCTACATTGTGCCCCTTTCTTCTTCTTTTCTCTTCTAACCTTGCCTCTTCCCTTATGCTCTATCCTTTCCCCTTCTCTAACTCCACCCTTTCCCTTATGCTCCCCCCCTCCTCTGAAGTTTCACCATAACACACTCTAACCATTTTTGCCACAACTGGAACCACAGCAGGTCAACTCTATGGTGTCATAGGGCTTGCAGTCCCATGGCACATTCCATCCATCTTCGCTATGGCTGGAGCCATAGTAGGCCATCTCCGCTGGTGCTGAAAGGTTTGGGATCCCTGCAGCACATTCCATCCATTTTTGCCACATGGCACCCACACCTTCACCCTTCCTGTGGCTCTGGTCATGGCAAGCTGCATCTCTAATGCTGTGGGGAACAAGACTGCGACACCAACTGCTCTTTCTTCCTCTTGCTCTGCATAGCACATAGGTTTGTTTATACATGCCCAAACAAACCTATGCATATCGGTGGATGGATAGACAGATGAAAAGATCCTTCTCAATAGGCACTATTGCTCAGTCAAATGCACCTTTAAAAATAGAAGCCAGATCTAAAAGGAAAACAAGAAAGGTATAAGTGTTGGCAAATTAGATGTAAAATATTAATAAAAGGGGCCCCACTATCTTGCTAATCCAGCAATCACAGCATTGGCAGGCAGATGCAATGAAAGTCTCCCAGTCCAGGCAAGTCCTCAATAGGGCTTGCATATGTATTTGGTTAACCCGAAAGCCAAAACTGTTTGGGGCACCTAATGAACTGGAGTCTGCCTATATTGTTGCATGAATCTGCTCTCAAATTGGAACTGTTGTGTCCAGCCATCTCCTTTGGTGCATTTAAATGTCACACCATTACTCCATGTGTCAAAGAAACCCACATACCATGACTGAACTATAGGGCTCAATTTCTTATAGCCTTTAAAAGGCTTCACTAAGTGGTGTGTGTTATTAATTGTAAAACTTACTTGGCAGTTATGGTACATGATAGTATAATCATTTGCAAAACGTTGTAAGTTTTGTGATTGAACATGCAGCTTATTACTGTAGCTGCTGGACTATCATAAAGTATCAGTTTTATATTTTTGTGTATGTGCCTATAAAATCATAAAAATTGCAGTTGTTAAGGGCATAAAATCATTATTCATTTGACTTTTGCCTCACAACATATAAGTCATACAATTGATACAACTAGAATGAAATATTATCCTCTACACATTTACAATATCTATTGATAAAAAAAGTGAAAATGCCTACACAAGTCATTGAGTTTCATTCAAAGTCATGTTGACAGACTTACTTGACTGAACTCTGTTTGTCCTTGTGCCAATTGCAATCACATGAATCTCATAATCATATGACCTAGAAAGGAATTTGTCCAATAGTAACCTTTCTTAAGCAAGTTTCACATAAGCAAGAGCATCTATTGTCAAGGCTCCATCCTTCTGTTTGTGATTTTTGTTTTGTTTGTCCGTACGCATAGGGTTCTTTGAACTTGCCCAAAGAACCTAATTGGTTCAGATTAAGCCGGCAGCAAAAGGAAGCTATGATCACGGCCAAGACTGCTGCAGTATGCCCGTGAGGATCCCATCTCCTGCGAGCAGAAAACTGACAGGCTGCAACGGTGGTCCAGAATGCTAGTGTATGCCTTTGGGGATCCCATCTCTTACTGACAGAGGAAGAAAGAAGGCTGCACTGAGCTGGGCCTACCAGCTAGCTAGGAAAAAGGTTAGACGCATGTGAGAGGGAGATGCAGAAAATGCAGGAGAAATTTAAAAGGGCTGTGGGCTTCTGAAAGGAAGACTAGAGAGGGGCAATGGAAGGCAGGAGGTGAGAGTGCAAGGTGGGATGGAGAAAGAGAAAGTCTGGAAAAGGGAACAGAGACTAGGAGTTAACAAGAGAAGGGCTGGGGGGTGCAAGAAGTTGGAACTTGAGATGACTTCATAGGGACAAAAAGTGCAACACCATCTACCACCACACACACATACACATACAAACAAAACTCCCAACACCCACGTCACTCACACACACACAGACACCCCATCCCTGCACTACACACACACACACACACACACACACACAAACACATATGCCACTTCAACTCCACACACACAGGGATTTTCAACTTGGAAAAGAGACAGCTGAGGGGAGATATGATAGAGGTCTATAAATTAATGAATGGAATGGAACAGGTATACATACATCGGTTGTTTACGCCATCAAAAAGTAGAAAGACTAGAGGACACACAATGAAGCTACAATGTAACCCATTTAAGACTAAAAAGAGAAAATATTTTTTCACTCAACATGTAATCAAGCTCTGGAATTCGTTACCAGAGGATGCAGTAAAAGCTGTTAATGTTGTTATTGTTAAGTGCTGTCAAGTCAGTGTTGATTTATGGCGACCCTCTGGATAACTGACTTAAACTGTGTTCGGTCTTCAGTCAGTCAGCTCATTGTTGACAGAGTAGCACTCATAGCTGCTGTTATTGTATTGATCCATCTCATCTCTGGCCTTCCTCGTTTGCGTTGACTTTCTACATTGCCAAGCATGATGTCTTTCTCTAATGATCTCTCTCTTTGCATGATGTGTCCAAAATATGAAAGTCATAGTCTTGTCATCTGAGCTTCTAAAGAAAGCTTAGGTTTGATCTCCTCTAGTACTGACTGGCTTGTTCTTCAGGCAGTCCATGGTATACACAGTATTTGTTGCCAACACCATAATTCAAAATACAATCCGAGTGTGTTGTCATGCACCTAAAATTCTTTTTTTGTCGGGATCGACCTGCCCGAGTGGGAATGGAGAGTCATTGATTGTGTACCAGCTAACCCTCGGGGAGAAGATAAGGAACGCCAATTGCAATGGCATGAACAGCGTTCGATCTTTCTGCTACACTCTATTATCCCTTCAGGTCTCAATTTGGAACTGGAATGGTGGAGTCTCATATAGGCTACGACATGAGTCTTCTTTCTTTTCCACAATTTGCTCTTACTGAAGGGGATCTTTTCAATGTATCCCCTTTCAATTTACTTTGTCCTACTTTGTGGTTCTGATTGGATACGTTCAAAATCACCAATCATGTGGTGCAGGTTTTAGACCAATCGGTGGCCATCTTAGCTACATTTAAGAACCATTGGGTTCGGCGTTTTTTAGGGCGATTGACAACGTTCACTGATGTTGGAAGGGAACACTTGATACAGGGCTCTTAGGGGGCCCGAAACATGCATGTTGTGTACATTCTTATCCCGGCATCTGTTGTGGATGAACATCGCCTTACAGACAAGATAAGTGTGACCACACTATTTTCATAAAGTAATGTGAACTTATTCACTTGATAAAAAGGGTTCTTTCTGCAAGGAGGGGAGGGCTTCCATCTCTACTACTCGGGCAGGTCGATCCCGACAAAAAAAAGAATTTTAGGTGCATGACAACACACTCGGATTGTATTTTGACACCCACCGGTACAATCATCAATTACTTTTTACTGAATAGTTTCATAGAATAGTCATTTGATATATTGGAGGTTAATGTCTACATGACTGGCGAATTGTGGGCACCATAATTCAGGCATCAATTTTCTTCCTCTCTATCTTTTTCACTGTCCAACGTTCACATCCATATGACATTGTTGAAAATACCATGGCTTGAACGAGTTGAATCTTTGTATGGAGAGAGACATCTCTGCTCTTGAGAATCTTGTCTAGGGCCTTCATAGTCATTCTGCCAAGAGCAATGCACCATCAGATTTCTTGACTGCTTGTTGTTTCTTTATTGATAGTTGATCAAGTAGGCTAAAGTTGTTAACTATTTCAATTTCATCTCCATCAACAATGAACTTATTGATTTTGCCAGTTGTCAAGATCTTTGTCTTCTTAACATAAAGGTACAGGCACATTTTAAGACTATGGGGTATGTTTACTAAACCTTCTTAATGTGCGCCTGACGTTAGTGTGCAGGATGCCATATAAGGAGTGGGCATTTCAGTCTAAAGTAGCAAAACGGGATTAGCGCGCGATAACGCGTGCTGCTGTGCACATTATCGGGCAAAGCGCCGCTAAGCGCGTTACCCCGTGGTAAACTTAAGTAGGTGCACAGACATCCAAACATTGAAACAGAAGTGTAGCACAATGGTTAATACACTGACTGATGATACAAGGGTCATGAGTTCTATCCCCCAGTATGCATAAGGCTGGTGGAGGCATCAGCTTTGACATGTAAGTATTGTTTCCTGAGGCATTTTATTTGTATTTTAATTATTGCTGCCAGCAAACACACCCTCACGTGCCGTAACCTAAGGTGCCGCATAAGGCACCCTATAAGGCACTCCATAGGGCACATTATAAAGTGCACTCTCCGCCACGGCACCCTATAAGGCGCTCCATAGGACACCTTATAAGGCACCTTATACGGACTGGTTACAGTACCCTGAGGGTGTTTTGCTGGCAGCACTAATGTACATTAAAAATAGACAATGCTTCGGACAGCCCTATCAAATAACCCCACTGTGGGTTTGAACCAATGACTTCTTGCTCCACAAGCAGTGAAGTAACCAGTGGGCTACAGCTCCATAGCTGCTAGCAAACCCCTGGCTGGCTGCAGAAGGACTGCACGTCACCACACAAACAGTCTGCTGTGGTCACCAGGATAGGGTTAACCCACCCAGACCCATGATGCACTGCACATGCAAATCAGCAGTCCACAGATGATCACAAGATGGGGTATGCACCCCCACAGCACCTCGTCCTGGTAGGGGGAATTGACCGTGTGTGGTACTGGCACAGAGTAACTACACACCGTCACATTGTACAGGTACCATACTCACTCTGAGGGTGAGGTGGGGTGCCCAGCCCCGGGTTCACAGCAGAAATAGGCCATGCTGCAGGTCCCCAGCAGTGCTAATATGTGAGAAAGGTAGTCTCTGCAGACACACCTTGGATAATCTGTATTTCTCAGTCAGGTTTAGCCCTTATGGACCCATAGAAGGATTATGTACCACCACCCCCCCCTCCCCTCCCCTCCCCTCCCCTCTGGGGCTGAAAGTGGTAAGCAGGGTCTCCCAACAACAGATCCACATTCTACCTCCCTGCAATGGTGGCAGTAGAGGGGACCATCAACCCCAGTCCTGCTGGGGAACAGACACCCTACAGGGCAGTCAATGCAGCTCTGTACACATCCATAAAGCAATAGCAGACAGACATTAGGCCTGGATATGCTAAGCTGCACCGCACCACTATCTGATATTCTCCTGCAGCAAGCCTTCAGCCGCTGCACCCTGCAAGGTGTTCCAGCAAGACACATACCAGCTGCAGAAAGTCTGCTAGCTAGTCCATAGTGCATGTTCCTGGCGGAAATGCATGTACCCAGAACTGGAATGTCAGCATACACACCAAGCAGATAAGTCAGTGACTGGGCCCCAAAAGGGAACCCATAAATGCCACATGAGAGAAATACTATATAGCACTATGGGGGAACCTAGCCATGCCGTGGTCACTGCTCAGTCAGGGTGAGAGTGATCTCCCAGCAGAACAAGCTGTGGCTAGCCTGTCTGTGCAGGTGGTGGTCGGGCACTACAATGTCCCAGCCATTGCCCTATGACCTGTGCAGATGCATCCTGGCCAGGCCACCCTGTCTGGGCTATACCCATGGTACCTTGCTCCTCATTATGCACATTGGCAGGCCAATACTGGCAACAGTGCTGGCAGTGTGGGCCGTGGAGGGTGTTTGCAGCCACCACACACTGGATAGACAGACACACACTCCCACACCTATGCCAGCATCGTGCTACTATAGAGGTGTTTGGCAGCCCTGGCCACCATACCAGTCCTGGGCACAGTGCAGGCATGGATATGGTACGCAATACTGTTGGGGGTCACTCCCCAGGGTGGTAAACACTGTCAGACACCAGACCTGAAGCACACTCCACAGTCATCAGAAAGGTTGCTATGATGGAGCTCAATCAGCAAACTGTGCTTAACGTAGGAATTTCTATCTGCCAGTAATCATAGCTACCTTTTGCTAGCTGTGTACCGTATTCCCAGGTTTAGGATGGCATTGCTAAGGTATGCAAGTGCTAGTATTGGGAGATGCACGCAGGGCCCAATGTCCTGCCTCTCCAGGAGGCATTGGCTAATGGAGCCTGTGGGTATGGGTGTGGGTGTGGGTGTGTCTGCCCCTGTTGGCTGCTGCTTTATGGCAGAGGTTCCCAACTCCAGTCCTGGTGTGCCAAACACTGTTCGGGTTTTCATGCTGTCCCTCATGAATATGCATGAGATACATCTGCATACCATGGGGGCGGTGCATAGATATGCAGCACAGGCATCTTTATTAGAGGCAGCATGGAACCTGAATGGTGTTTGGCCCTCCAGGACTGCATTTGGGTGACTCTGCTCTAGGTAATGCGCCTGTTTATGGTGTCTGTGCTCTGTAGGGTAAAATGTAGGTGTTTTGGGCATGCTTATGTCATCTGCAATAAAGGTTCTGTCTGTATTAGTACGTTTTAGTAGTGGGTAAAAAATGGGGGCTGGGTTGGCAGGAACCACAGCTGGGACTTGAACCTGTGACCTTCTGCTCCTGAACACACTGGCTGTGTGCACTGCACCACCTTTTTGCCACAGAGACAGTACATTCCCTGGGAATCCCATGACTGTTCATCAGACAGGGCCTGTCTGTTGCAGTGCATGGCACCCACCTACACAGGGCTAGGCCACGGTCTGCTCTGGGCAGCTGCCACTGCCCCCTCCACCACCAGTGCCCCTCTGCCACCCTGCTGACATGCCCTTCTGCTGGTGGAGCGCAGTCTCAGGCCATCCAGTGTGCGGGTAGGCGGCTGCCTATGGTGCGGGTTCTGGGGTAAGGGTGCCTGCATAGGTGTCCACGCTTCCCCCCAGCAACGCCTGCCACTGTTCTGTGTCCTTGGGGGTCCCTACTGGGTACTATCCCCTGTGACACTGTGGGAAGCACACTCATGCCCATGCTGGGCCCTCATCAGTTGCTGTCTTTCTGCTCTACTGTTTCAGCATTCCTATGGGCCACTTAGGCATCACCCTAGTCCGCACTGTGGCCCAGCTGCAGTACAGCATGTGCCGTCTGCAGCCCTCTGTGTCCCCTTTCCCAGCATCTGTCCAGTTGTCCATTCCGACATGCCCGCCCTGCTGTTGTGGAACATGTGCACCCCATAGGAAACCTGTCCATTGGAGAGGGAAACCCTGATGAGCGTAATTGCACTGTGGGATCATTCACCTTGTATGGGGACGGAGCGTAGACCCTTCCAAAATTTATATCTTTTTTTTGGAGCTTTCTCGGGAGTGCTTTTTTATGTTTCCAATTAATATCACTATTGCCCTGCTTGGTTATGTTTTTTTTATATTTTTTGGGGGTCATTTTCAATGTTTCTTTTCACTTTTGTTCCATGCACATATATCACACTTATCACTTTTTTGGTAGGTTTCCCTGGTTTTGCTGTACATTGCTGACAGAAATGGTTTCTCTGCCCTTTAAATCAGCTCTAACGCCAGGGTTTCACTGGCGTTAGTTTTGAGCCTCGGATTTCACATCGTTAGTGTCCGGGGAGCCTCTCCCCTCCCACTCTTCACCCATTGACCCCTTCTATCCGCCCCTGAGGAGCCTTCCTCCGCCCTCAGGGAGCCTTTCCCCACCTTCAGCGCTCATTTGCGCCGCTGCACGCGTTAATGCGCGCTAAGGTACCTGAGCACCTGATAAAGCACCATTAACGCGCGGTAACGTCACGGAGCGCACATTAAGAAGGTTTAGTAAACATACCCCTATGTTCCTTGATCTTGAGAAGCAAATGTTTCAGATCATCTTCTCTTTCAACCAATAATGTGGTATCATCAGCAGAGTGAAGGTTTTTGATGAGTCTTCCACCAGCTGGGTTTAAAAAAGTTTGGATAAGTTCCTGGAGGAAAGGTCCATAAACTATTATTAATGAGGACCCAGGAAATCCACTGCTTGCTCTGGGACTAGGACTGTGGAACCTGCCAGCTACTTGTGACTTGGACTGGCCACTGTTGGAAACAGCATACTGGGCTTGATGGATCTTGGTCTGACCTAGTATGGCATTTCTTATGTTTTTATACACAGCACTGTACATATAGCTCAGGGTGAGTCTCTTCTCTATAGAGCTTACAATCCATTCAGGACAAACAAAACAAATAGAGGAACTGAATAAACTAAGGGTGGTAAACAGGAGAGTATTTGGGTCAGGACCCAAAGGCAGCCTTCAAAAAGCTGGGTTTTTAGTCTGGATTTGAATAGGAACAGGGATGGAGCTTGGGGTACTGACTCAGGCGGAACTGATGCATTGATCTAGCTATCCCCAGTCCAGATTCTGCCTTGGTTTTGCTTTAGTAGAACATAATGTCTACTCTATTCTGGGTTAATCTCTGCTTGGTCAGATGATAATAAAAACTTATGACTAGGGTTTCTGATAAAACACTCCTGATGCAAACAACAGTGGATGGTTACTGGATAAACACCTGAAAAACACCACTTCCTCAACCACTAGTCTTCTCTTTCACCCCTCACCTAGCTTGTCTTGCATCCTCCATTCAGTTTTTGTGCTTTTTTTGCACTGATGACTCCTAAGTGACATAAACATACATTTGTGATTCCACCAGAAAAGATGCAATAGCACTTGTGACAAGAAAACGCTGATAAACACTGATCGTTTTATACACTCAAAGAACTCCTAATTAGTTGAAGAACAAACACACATTTACAGTGAATTAATGTCTAAAAATAGAAGGCCTATGTATGAAATTACAAGTTGTTTTATGTGGATCCCAGAGAAGTACCCGTCCTGTTGGGATAGCAGCAAGGGACACATGTTTGGCTACATACAGTAGTTAGACTGAGCTGCCTTACTCACACAGACATGTTTTCCACTTCTAGGAAAACCAAACAAATACAAAGGAATTGTTTTGAACACACAGGCGGAGCTGATTAAAAATTCAGGCAAGACATAAATCTTAGCGCAGACTCTTCCTTCAGATACAGGCACGCTGAGCGATAGAGAAGGATGTTTTGCTTTGATTGCATTTGTTTTAGGAGTTTTTCATTATTTACAAAGCAGATCTCTGAGATAGGGACCAAGATCTCAATGCAGTAAGCTCTGCATTTCAATGCTGCCCTAAGCTTTTGCTTGCGGTATCCTAACACATCACTCCTGCTGCAGAAAGCTAATGGCCTACAAACTGCCTCAGCATTAAACAGTGTGCACCACAAGAAAAAAATAGCATGCTCTGTCATGGTAATTTGCAGTGGTTTGCTGTTTCATGACTAAAATATCTCCTTTACTGTTAGTGCGTGAGTGGGGGTTGGCTCACACACTGGCAGGAAGGGAGGCAATTTAAAAAATGCCAGGCTTATTCCCCGACCCTGCTATTCCCACCCCACAAAAATTCCCTTCATCCTTTCCAGAACCCCTTGATCCTACTGAACCTCCAAATTCCCCTGATCTCACTGGAACCCCCTTCCAGGACACACTTGGCCCAGGCACTCTAAGCTAAGGAACTACTGGTACAGGCACTCTGAGCCAGAGCACGCCTGGCCTGGGAAGCCGACACAGAAAGGTCCTTTGCCAATGCAATTAGATCGCCCCTCCCCAACCAATAATACTTGGTGTCCAGCATCATCCCTGTCTTTATGCTGCCAGGGGTCAGTCTGACCCTAAAGGGGAGTACTTTCCTTATTTAGGTAGCATTGTCTTATTTGGCAGACTGGTGTGTTCTGAATCACCACTAGGGGTCAGGCACTGCTAATTTGGAAAATGGCAGTGCCGGAGGCAAGAGCAAGTGGGCATTGCTCCTGTCCCCTGCCTTTAGAGGTGGAAGGTTAGGCGATCAAGTGTCTGGAGGGCTGGGGAGGCGGTGGGAGGTGCAAGGAGACCAGGGAGATCTTTGGGGGTGGAGTGGGAGGTCTAGGGGCCCACTTTGACCATCGGAGATATTTTTCGTGGGGTTTGGAGGTGGAGGAGGGGTCTTGAGCCACCAGGGGTCATTGCTAAACAAGGTCACCTGAGAGGCACTGCATTTCACCTCAGTCGGCCTTTTCATTCCCACGCTGCATTTTTACTCTAGCCCTGAGCTGGCATAAAGATTCAGTGCTATGAGAAGGGTAATGTAAACATGCTAAATGTTAGCATAGCTTTTTAATATCAGGATCAGTTTGAAATTCAGCATTTTGCATGCCTTGTGCACTACCCTTTAGCACAGCGGTTTTACGGCTGATTTTCCATGCTAAAATGCTTGCTGCACTGGAAGTAAAGTTAGTGTAGGAAAATCAGGAGTAAGGCACTGCGCTAAAGGATAATAGAGCTTACTACATTGAGGAATGGTGTATAGAATGCTAGTGCATTAGGAAGTATGGTCTTCACTATAGGAAATGTATAGACAGAAGGAAGACTATGACGAATGAAGGGAAAGCAGGGATATGATACAAATATCAAATTATTCATGGAATGAAAAACTCAAGAACATCAGATGAAACCAAAGGCAGGAAAGCTCATAAGGAACGCAAGGAAATAATTTTTCACTGAGAAGGTGGTGAACACCTGGAACACACTTCTAGCAGATGTTACAGGAATGAAGAAAGTGACAGAATGAAAGCAACGATGAGGCAGACACAAAGGGACTTTAGTGCCGAAAGGAGGGAGAGAATCACAGATCATGTAAGACCTGAGACAGCACAATTGGCAGGTTGAAATGAACAGACTTAGGGATCCTTTCTGGCAACACCTTCCTTGTTTCTAAGTGCATACAAAACTAAACATCTTAGAATTTATCTAGCAGCGACCAAGTATAGGAAATATGAAAGAATTAAATCAATATATGTATGGACTTTACATTAGATTTATTTATTTGTACTTAGCATATGACTTTCCAGTAGTTCAAGGACTTATAAATTTGAGCTAAAGAAGCCTAAGATCAAATCTAAACAAATTCCCATGGGTTAAACCAATTAAAGAATAAAACTAGACTTTGTGAGAGGAAGCCATTATCAAGGGACAATGGAGTAAATTTCCAAAGGTTTCAGATGCCAAAACTTAGAAATTTAGATGATTAAATCATCCCCTTTTAAAACTGACTAGGCCGAGTGCCTACATTTAGATATCTACTGTCATGAGGCTGAGTATCTAAAAAGGATATGACTGAGAAGGTGGAGCTAGGGTGGGGAAAAGGTTAGGCGCCTGCTGTTGATTTTCAACGCTACACACGTAGAGAGCAATTCTGAAGACGTGCATGTCTGGGCAGCGGGCAGGAATAGAGGATTCTGTATCATGTGGGGATAGACGCAGCCGTGGGCACAGAATAGACCACATAGATGTACAAGGTGCAGCCTGCACAAAGCACTCCCCTTTAAAACGTGCAGCATTTAAGCAGCTGTGGCCATGGACAGTGCTGTTATGATGCAGAATTACAATGTAAGTTGACTGTGCCCATAGGAGGATCAAGTTAGACGATAGAAACTAGTCTGTGGCATGCCCAGAATATGACGAAGCAATCACGGTGCACTGTAGCGTAGCAGGAAAACAGGTAGAGAGTGATCCATCTGGCACAAGAAACAGTGCAGCACCACATACATGGCAGTCGACAACCTCCCCAGTGTAAGGGGCCTACTGGGCCACAAGGGCCACTATCTCACCTTACACGGAGGAAGTACACAGAAATCAATTTCTCAGCAATACTAACGCAATCTTTATTACACGATATCCTTTTCTCAGCATAAATTTTTCACCCACAAATTCTCTAACGCTGTTGCTTACAGATACAAGGTAGCTACTGCATGGGGAATAGACAGAGGAGAAAGGTTAATGGGGCAGTTCAGCACACTGTCACATCCATGGCAGGGCTGAATAAACTCCCCACTTTCTGCTCTGTCCTGGTCTGTTTTTTTATACAGTTTTTCTGAAAGGCTGGTATAATAACAAAGGTTCTTTCTTTTCCTGCAGCTGGCTTTTAGTGATTTTTTTTAATATACAAGTATAATATTGGCACATTTCACATTTCCCAAGGTTCAAGCTAGCATGAAACACCATCTCACCTTCCAAAGGACAGTGCCTAATTAAATCTTACTCCCTGGTTCCCCCTCATGTCTCCCTTTTTGTTTCATTTTGTGTTATCTGGTTTTCTTAGCAAAGCACACTAAATCAACTACATTCTGTATCAGTCCCAGAATTTTCTCATGCTCCATCAGCAGCTCACTCTTCCCCTAATTCTTCTTTTAGCCTAACAGTGGTCAAGGGTCCCAAGCAGGCCTGTGACCTGTATCCAGGCCTGCTTCACAGGCCTAGCTACAGGGGCCTGTCCCGGCTTGGGTCCGACTCCCTACACTAAGTGCATGGTGTAGACATCTCAGGAACATCTGTACAATGCTAAGTAAGCACATGAACTCAGCAGAACAGGCCCCCCCATAGTGAACCAGCAGCATTTCCCTATCACTAATAAAGGGCCACTGGAATGACAGCACTCAGCAGTGCAAGCACCACACAGACATGCCCAACGTCGCTCCCTACAGCTATGCATATTTGTGAAGAGCAATGCCGGTGCACCTGGGCATGGCGTACTGCGTGCTGCTCTTTTCCATGCCGTCCTGCTGAGGTCCCGTTATCAGCAACAGGGAAGTGTATGAACAGATAAGGCTTGCTTTCACCTAATGTCTCCAACTTGGTCCACTGTCCCTCTCACTCCTCTGTCTCACCTTCCCCCCAGTCCCTCCTGCTCCTTCAGCTTGCTCTTTTAAACTGTCGCTCTCTCTGTTTTAAAACTGTCCTAGTTCACGATTTCCTCTCTCAGCACGCCCTCGATGCCTTCTTCCTAACAGAAACATGGTTGAGGGATGGTGAGGAGCCACTCCTCAACCGCTGCTTGCCTCCAGGCTACTCTGCTTTGTCCACCACTCGCCGGGGCAGGAGCAGCGGAGGCGTTGCTGTTCTATACCGCTCCTCCCTCCCTCTCCAGGAGCTTTCCTCCCCCGCGCTGCACTACCCTGAGTCCCTGCTCCTTCATCTGGGTTCCTCCCCCTTTCTTCACTTTCTCCTCGTCTACGTTCCCCCCCCCCTCCTTGCTACCCTGTCTGAAGCTTCTCTTCTCTATCCACATCTTCTGATCTTAGGTGATTTTAATATTCATGTCGACTCTCCTTCCACACCCCGGGCCCGTGCTTTTCTGACTTTCTTGTCCGATCTCTCCCTTATCCAATCTATTTCTTTCCCCACCCACTCTGCCAGGCATTCCCTGGATCTTCTTATTTCCCCTGTCACCTCCCCCTTCCTCCCTTTCTTCCCTATCCCTTCCCTGGACCAACCATTCCTGTCTCCTCTTTTCCCTCCCCAGTCCCTCTCCTACCCCTAACCCCTCCTCTTAGCACTCATTCTGCCTCTGCCCCTTCTACTTTATCCCGTCATATCAATCCCAACACCCTCCAGCAGTTCCCCTCTTCGGATACCCTGTTCCCCTCTGACTTTCATCTCCTTTCCCTGACTCCCAGGCACGCACTTGATACTCTTGCTCCCCTCCACCCTCGTCGCTTCCTCCACCAACCTACTCATCACCCTTGGTTTCACTCTGGGATTTTCCTTCACCGCAGGTACCTCTGCCGAGCTGAGAGTCTATGGCGAAAACATCCATGTCCCTCAAATCTACTTCACTTCCATTCATCCCATTGTCACTATTGTTCTCTTCTTCACTCTGCTCACGATCTTATTTCTCCGATCTTATCACCTCCTCTTCAAATTCTTCCCGCCAACTATATTCCATACTCTGCTCTCTCTCCACCCCACATTCCTCTCCCACCCCCTTCTTCCCTCTCTACCCCTAATCCCTCCTCCTTAGCTTCTCATTTTGTTTCCAAAGTCCACTCTCTTCGCCTCTCCTTTCCCTCTTGCCCTCCCTCTCTTTCCCCTCCTCCCCTGGTGGCACTCCCGTCCCCCATCTCCCCCACTTCCTCTCTCACTACCTTCCCTTCCCTCTCCCATCGCTGGTCCACATTTGAGCCCATTACTCCCGCTGATCTCTCTAAAGCTTTTGCCTCCACTCGAAAAACCTCCTGCACCGCAGATCCTATTCCTTCACACTGGTTGATGGAATCTTCTCTTGCCCTGTCCCTATCATCCTCTCCATCTCTAATTCTAGTCTGTCATCTGGTATCTTTCCCACCCCCTGGAAGAACACCTCTGTCTGCCCCATTCTTAAGAAAGGCCCCCTAGATCCCTCCTCCCCCTCTAGCTGTCACCCCAACTCTAATCTTCCTTTCCTCTCTAAACTGTTGGAAAAACTAGTCTTCTCTCAGCTCTCATCTCACCTCGAAGCTTCCCTTACCCTTCACCCCCGACAATCAGGTTTCCGTCCTGGCCATAGCACAGAATCTGTCCTTCTCTCTCTTCTCAATGACCTGCATGCTGTTCACAATCGTGGTTTGCTTTCTCTTGCTGTTTCCCTGGACCTTTCTGCTGCCTTCGACCTGGTTGATCATCGCACTCTTCTATGTCACCTTCAGGATGCCGGTCTCTCCGGTCTGGTTCTTCACTGGTTTCAGTCCTTTATTTCTTGTCGCACCTTCTCGGTTCAAACTGGGTCAGGGTCTTCCTCCTCTACTCCCCTCCCCTGTGGTTCTGTTCTTGCTTCCCTTCTTTTTAACGTATTTCTGGCTCCTCTTGCTCAGCAACATGGTGTTTCTGCATACTACTACGCTGATTACATCTTTCTTCTATACCACACTGACTCTTCTGCACCAGATATCACCACCTTCAATACCTGTCTCTCCTCTGTTGCCTCCTGGATCTCTTCTAATTTCCTCCATATTAATCTCTCTAAAACCTCTGCTATTTGGTTCACTTTTGGTAATCCCCCCCCCCTCTCCTAATCCCTCTGCTTTCTTCCTCCCCTATCCCCACTGTCTCTTCCCTACAGTACTTAGGTGTAACTCTTGATTTATTTTATTTATTTATTTATTAACATTTCTTATATACCGCACTATTTGCCATCAGCGCGGTTTACATAGAACATCAACCTCCGACAATCTACATATGTCTGGTCATTACATTTAACAGGAAATGGAACTTGGAGAACAAGGTAAACTATATACATAAGAAGTTGAATGAGAACGGATACTGTTTAGTGTTTCACATTGTTGGGGACGCCTGTTGCAAGATCTTGTCTGGTTGGCTACTAATAATGTTGAGAAGCATGCTATTCTAGTGTGACTGTGGTTCGGAGCTGTCAGTGAGATATTTGATAAAGAGGAAATGTTTAAGGGCCTTCCTGAACTGGGTCAAGTTGGGGATTGCTCTGATATGTGGTGGTAAGGTATTCCATAGACTTGGGGCGCAGAGTCGGAAGGCTCTGTTAGCTGTTGTTTTGGTGCAGCTTGTCATTTCCTTTGGTATTGATAGCATGTTGGACTCTGCGGTTCTCCTTAGTCTGTTGGGTGCAAGTGGTTGGATGAGGTCAGATAGAGGAGGAGGAGGAGAGCCCCTTGGCAGCTTTGAAAGTCAGCAGCAAGGTCTTAAAACTGATCCTGGCTTGAATGGGGAGCCAGTGAAGCTGTTTCAGGAGGGGTATCACATGATCTCTCCTGGATGCTCCAAAGAGTACCCGCGCTGCACTGTTCATAGCAAGTTGCAGGGGGTTCAGGGTGGATCGGGGGAGCCCTTGTAGTATGGAGTTTGAATAATCAAAATGAGGAATGATAAGGGCTTGGTAAAGGTGCGGAAATCATCTGGTTCGAGTAACGGGCGTAGGTGTCTGAGGGATCTGATTTTGAAGTAGATCGCTCTTACGGTATTAGCTATGTGTTTCTTCATGTCGAGATTTTGGTCCAACGTCACCCAAGGTAACGTATAGCCGGTTTCACTTGTAGTTCGGCATCATTTACCTTCACACAGCTGGGTGGTATGAAGCTGGGATTTCTCGAGATGAAAAGAACCTCCGTCTTCTTCTCTTTCATTCAAAGACCACATCTCCTCAGTCATCCAACTCTCATTTTACACCCTGAAACAAATTCGCACTGTCCGTCCTTTTCTCACTTCCTCCTCTATGACCACCCTCCTTCTATCCCTTGTTATGTCCCGTCTTGACTATTGTAATGTTTGTCTTGCTGGTATCCCCCAATCCCAAATTCATCGTCTCCAATGTGTACAAAATACTGCTGTTCGTATTCTGACTTACGCCTCATGCTTTGATCACGTCACTCCCCTCCTAATACACCTGCACTGGCTTCCTATTGTCTTTCGTATTCAGTTCAAATTTCTCATCTTTGTGCACAGGGCGATCGACTCTCGTATTCCCCTTTACCTCGCGGACCAGGTTCATCTCCACACCCCTCACCGTTCCCTCCACTCTATCCACATTAACCGTATGTTCCTTCCCTCCCCCTCCCAAACCCACCTGGAATCCACTCGGTCTTCAGCTTTCTTTTTCCTCGGCCCCAGACTCTGGAACTCACTCCCCCATTCACTCTGTCTACAAACCTCCTATAAGTCTTTTAAAGCCAAACTAAAAACTCATCTTTTCTGCTCCACCTTCAATCTCCCCTTCCCTTCCTCACCCCTCTCCCCTACACCTCGTTATTGTTCTAGCTTTCCTATCCCTTCCCCCTTCCTCTTTCTCCCCTGTTCTTCTTCCCACTCGCAATGTTCAGTGTCTACTCTTTCCCTTCTATGGTATGTACTTTTGCCTCTTTTTCTCCACTGATTCTTTTCTTTTCTGTCCTTTAAAAAAGATTTTATGGCGTTCCTTTTCTTTTTCCTTTTTAAATTTTTTTGTATGTAAACCACCCAGATGCTAATCATTTATGGCAGTATATAAAGTTTTAATAAACATAAGGGAATGTGGACCTGTCCTGCTCACTCCTGCCTGTTCTCACTTGCACCTGGTGATGCTGCAGTCAGCCCTATGGTCCGGGTACCTGCCAGGCATACCTGCTCCCCCCCCCCCTCAGATATGTGGATGAGCAATCTAGATCCCCCCCATGCAACCTTCCAACCACACACACACACACACACACACTCTCATTTATAGTCCCACAGAAGCAGATGTCTGCCAACAGCATGCCCTGCGCCAAATAACAAAGATGATGGAAAGGAAACCATGGATATCAGTACTTCCAACCCATCACCATACCTGATCACTACATTTCAAGATACATACAGACATACATGATACCTATGTAAGTGGACCTCAAGCAGTCACAGAGCTGCTTTAGGCTAAAACAGCCCATCAAGTATATAAGCCTCAAGGGTCAGACCTCGTATGCACATTGCAAATCATAGGCCCACATACCTATGCAAAAATATTTGTGCACACGATATGTGCCATAGGGCCACTGGAGTAGACTTCCCCCATTATTGTGTTCCAATAGGTTTACATCTGACCTTCTCTGTATCTGTGGACTGTACACATTGCATAGAGCATATTATAAAGCTCCACTGTCTGTGGCACAACACTCCAGCTGGCAGGGTGCTGCACATGGCACCAATGGCTGGGGTTACATTTTCACATGGAGTCCTAGGGCTCCATCATCGGTATCATTTTGAGAACGTGGGCATTGTTAGGGGACCCACGCTTTGCCCTTTAGCTCACTCAGCAAATGCCAGCATAGTGGTAAACGCACCTGTGCTCTTCCCCATACATGTGTGGGGGTGTTGGTTTTCTTACTGCAACCTCTAACCTCCCTCTCCTCTACTTTCTGTTCAGGCACACCGCATGCTGTGGTTTCCCAGCCTGCAGACACAACAGTGCACAGTATAGGTTACACATCCATTCACCACTATGGGCTGCATTGAGGTGCAGGGCAGAAATATGTCTAAGTCCTACCTGGATTTACACATAGGCAACATTGTCCAAAGGAGATCCTGCTCATACTTTAGGGCAATAAAAGAATGCTGCTTCGAAAGGACAAAATTATGGCCTTCTTCTGCTCCTCTTCTGGCTCTCCAATCCTTTTGGGATCTCTAACACCCCCTTTTTCTCCCATTCTCTGGAATCTACTGTCTAGTAATGCCTAAAGGGCAGACTAGAAAAGCCATGAGGTTCTTTTCTGCCGTCATGTTTTTATATTTCTATGGGTGCCAAAATCTTAAATCCAGTCTTGATGAAGGTCTGGCAACCTCCAACCGCTCCATAACATGCACACACATATGCAATTATGCATATATATATATACACAACTCTTGCTCTCTCTTTCTCTTTTTTATGACAAATGTGATCATGGGCAGCAGAATACCATTTTGGTTGGAGGGGTCAAACAAACCAATCTTCAGTCATGACCTCCAAGTTCTCTAGATGCTGATGCTACGTTGGGCAAATTCTTGGTTAGACATGGCCCAGTGACCTACCCTATTCCCTTACCTCTGAGTGTGATTTTTTCCTACAAAATATAGACATGACAGAGATTAAAGAGAGCAAGAAAATGAAACAATTATGACAAAACTCCCTAAATATTATGGGATGTATCAAGCATTTCATTCTGCAGTATGCATATGTTCCATGTTCCAATTTTCATTGTAAAATTATGTACACAGAAATCTCTATTTCATTCATATTTTACCTAGAATGGAAAATTATTGCCCGACAGTTGAGAAATGATTGATGGAATTATTTTAAATTTGACCATTTGCAGAATAAACTATAAGGGGATACTATTCATTGTGGCAGTCAGCCTATTAATTGAAATGCTGACCACAGCATTTAGATTAATATTTATTTATTTATTTATTTTATTGCTTTTATATACCGCGCTCTTTAAAATCAGTGCGGTTTACAGATAACAGTTTTGTGCAGAACAGGGGAACTGTTATGCACTTACATTGAACGGGTGATACAACTTGGATTTCAACTGGGGAAACTATCTACAGCTATCTACAACTATCTACAATATAAACATGAGTTGTCTGTAGCTTACAATTGCCTGGCAGGATGTATGGTGGGTGAAGTTGAGTTACTGGGTTGTGAGTAGTGTAGGAGAAAGAGGTGGTGCTTTAGTGCTTTTCTGAATTGGGCAAGATCCATGATCGCTCAGACTGTGGTTGGGAGCACATTCCAGCAGCTGGGAGCATAGTACTTGAAGGCTCGGTTCTTTGTTGCCTGGGTGCATTTTGTTATTTCATTATGGGTCTGTAGGGTATTGGTGGCAAATGTTCTCCTTGCTCTGTTTGCTGGAGTGGGGTAGAGAAGGTCTGTTAGGGAGGCAGAGGATATTTTGTTGATGGCCTTGAAGGTCATCAGGACTACTTTATAGGTGAGCCGGCAGTAGATTGGTAGCCAGTGTAAGTCCTTTAGGATTGGGGTGATGTGATCTCTTCTAGAGGCTCTGTGTAGGAAGCGTGCAGCTGCGTTCATTGCCAACTGTAATGGGTTTAGCGTGTTTTTGGGTAGGCCATGCAGGATCACGTTGGCGTAGTCAAAGTGGGGGGTAACCAGTGCCTGAAAAATTGTTCTGAAGTCATCTGGTTGCAGCAGGGGTCGGAGATGTCGCAATGTTCGTATTTTCTGGTAAATTTGCTTGATGGTGTTGCTGATGTGCGTTTTAAATTCGAGCTGCTGGTCTTACGTAACACCTAGGTAGTGGATGCTGGGTCTACATGGGAGTTCAGCGTCTCTTGTCTTTAATGTTTGAGTTGGTGAGAAGGATTGATTTCTTGTGATGAACAGTACGTCCGTCTTGCTGAAGTTTATCTTGAGGCTCTGTGAGTGGAGCCAGTCGGTTACGGCCTCGAAGCATTTTACTAGTTGGGTGAAATCAGGATGGTCGATCGTGAATGGAGTGAAGAGTAGTACGTCATCTGCGTAGATCAGGCATGATATGTTAAATGAGCGGATTATTTCACATATGGGTTGCATGTATATATTGAATAAGAGGGCGGAGAATGAGGAGCACTGCTATATATATTACCAGTGAGACTGAATAGACATATTAGCTGCCTCAACTATGTGTCTGGTTTTGTCCTGCCTTTCAGTAGGCCTTAACTAAACTAAAAGAGGGCAATATTCAGTGATGGCAGTTAGGCTTTTTAAAGCACCTAGCTGCTGCCGCTTGTGATAAGGAAGCTTATCATAGCTCAGGTAGGAGCTATAGAAAGGATGATGTGACTCTGAACAAGCAACCTGTCAGTTCTGGTAGAAGCAAGAAAACAGAGTTTTCACATAAAAGACTACCAGTCCCAGAATGCACCAGGTTTCCAGCAGCCATGAGGGAGGCTGAAGTAAGAAAATGTGTGTGCAATCAAGAGAGCTATGAGGTAATCCCTAAGCACTCATCTCAAAGGGCAGGGCCTGATTCAAGACAGCTGCGCTGTGTTAGGGAGCAGCACACATTAGAACAGGATAAGAGTAGAGCTTATTCTTCAGGAAACAGTTACAGCAAAAGTTTCAGCAACAGTTTCAAGAACAGCTTCAGGAAGAGATACAGAGGGGAGAGTTTCAGCAACAGTTGGAAGAACAGCTTCAGCAAAAGCCACGCAGATAGAGAGAGAAGGAAACTCTCTGGAAGGAAGAGAAGAAAGGCCATTGGAAGGTCTGGGAGATTCCAAGGCAGTACTCATACTGGGAGGTATTCCAAAAGCCAGCAGAGTCCATTGGACTGGATTCAGCCAGAGGAATGGAGTGGCAGAGATAGGAATCACCAGTGGCTACCTGGAAGAGAGAAGACTGCATGTGGAAGGGACTTTCAGACCAAGGCCAGAAGGTATGTGAGAGAAGATCCAGTGTCCAGGGATCAAGATTGGAAGGCTGGACATCAGAATTGGGTTACATATTGGCCAGGCTATACAGAGAGGAATAATGATAGCAGGAGAGGCTCAGGTATGAACACTGATCCAGACCCTATCTATAACAGAGAATGGCAGCCAGGGAATAAGCATTCTCATGATAGTGCCTTAATGAAAGACTCATCTGTGCCAATGTATGATATTGACCCTATGATTGTTGATGCAGGGGGAAATACAGCAGATGAAACTATTTACATGGACTGTTCTTTATCTAAATGCTATTGCTAGTTTTCTATGAGCAAACACATCAGCCATCACAAAGAAACCTAACTTTGTTCTTTATTTCCACTGCAAACAGCTCTTAAAGCAGGATTTGGGCTCACACAGTAGCAGCCAGCCAGCTAAAGGCTTTCAGCTGGTCCATTGATAGTAATTAGGGCTGCACCTGATTGTGTGTGTGAGCAAGGGAGAATCACTGCTGAGATCGGCGTGGAAAATAAGCAGAAGTTAACCTAACCAGCAAAGTTTATTCTTTACTTTGTGCCTTTGTATTTGGTAATTATTTGCTAAGAAAACATTAGCTAATTGCCTGACAAGCTGAAGGTTGTTTTCTGGTTTACTTTGTGACTTTTTGTTATCCATTTTAAACACTGCAAGCAAGTAACCTCATTTATAGTGCTATCAAGCATACATGTGCTGGGTGAATTAAACCCCATCAATAAAAGAAGTATTTTATTGATCTTACCACTTGGTTTCACAACTCAAATTATTGTCATCAGCTGTGTTTGGGAGTGAATGAACTACAATACCCACAATACCTTGCAAGAATCATATGAATATATGCATCGTCAAGATTGTGTAAGTTCTCACCCTAGGCAGCCGTCTGACACGCTTTAAAAAAACCCTGGCTATTCAGCACCAAAACGTATCCAGTATCTGGCGCTGAATATTTTTATCTTTATCTTTATTGTCAGATGTTATATACCGCCCTTCATTACACCAGGACGGTTTACAATTCAAAAATAGCCACAGAGGAGTACGGCGGGATCATGAAAAAGAAAGGAATTGCAATGGTGACAGGATAGCAACACATTCATATAACAGCAAAGGAGCAAAGGGGGGATAAGAGGGGGGCCATAATACAGAAGATCTAAGTGTCAGGGAAGGAGAGGTCATAGGCAGCCTGAAAGAGATGAGTCTTGAGAAGGGCCTTAAATTGGTGAAATGAGGATTACATAGGAGCATAAGACATGCCATACTGGGTCAGACCAAGGTCCATCAAGCCCAGTATCCTGTTTCCAACAGTGGCCAATCTAGGTCATACGTACCTAGCAGTTTCCCCAAAAGACACAGGTTCCACAATGCTTGTATTTGGTCAAGCATTAATATCCTGGGTCCCTTTTCTAGTCAGATGTCAGTGGGCAGAGAGTTCCATCTGGGTTTGCCAATCAGCGAGTCGCTATCTGGTCAGTGACGATGTCACATGATATGCTGAATTACTGATTTGCTGAATTCAGATATTACGTTTACTGAAATATAGCAATTGGACTTAATGAATTTGCCAGTTAACTGCCCACTAAGGAACAGGTGCTACCACTCTTCCTCCTGATAGAAGATTGGCTATGACAAAATATAATCTGGGAAGGGAGGAGTGGCCTAGTGGTTAGGATAAGGTACCTCAGGCAGGAGGGTTCAATTCCCACCTAGGGACAGCAATCTCAGGGCAGAATGACTGGGGTTTCTAGTCCTATAGGCACTCCTTCACCCTCTGTTGCCTCAAGTATGCATACATTATGATCCCTTTGGGGAGGAGGAAATGTATCCAGTACCTGCTTGTAGTGATTGTAAACCACTCTGATGCCCTTCAGTCTGGGTGGTATATCAAGAAATTGCATAAACATAAACAAAAGTGATAAGACATATTGAAACTCTCTGCCCAGTGTGCAGCGGCAGCCAAGAAAGCAAATAGAATGCTAGGAATCATAAGGAAAGGAATGGAGAATAAAACAAAAGATATTATAATGCCTTTGTATTGTTCCGTGGTGTGACCGCACCTTGAATATTGTGTGCAGTTCTAGTCGCCATATCTTAAAAAGGATATAGCATTATTAGAAAAGATACAGAGAAGAGCCACCAATGTGGTAAAGGAGATGGAAGGATACCCCTATGAGAGGCTAAAAAGGTTAGGGCTCTTCAAACTGGAAAAAAGATGGCTTAGGGGAGATATGATAGATGTCTATAGGTGTTAGAACAACTTGCTAAACTGAAGGTGGACAAGGCCATGGGACCGGATGGGATACATCCCAGGATACTGAAAGAGCTCAGAGGTTCTTGCAGGGCCGTTAAAGGATGTCTTCAACAGATCCTTGGAAACAGGAGAGGTTCCTCAGAACTGGAGAATGGCTGATGTCGTACCTCTACATAAAAGTAGTGACAGGGAAGAAGTGTCAAACTACAGGCCTGTGAGCCTTACCTCGGAGGCGCTCCTGAAAAAGCAAATAGTGAACTTTCTCAAAACCAACAGGTTGCAAGATCCAAGGCAACATGGTTTTACCGAAGGACGATCTTGCCAAAGAAATCTGATTGAGTTCTTTGACTGGATGACCAAGAAACTAGATCAGGGGCATGCGATGGATGTCATCTACCTGGATTTCAGCAAAGCCTTTGATACTGTTCCTCATAGCAGTCTTGTCAATAAACTCAGTAGCTTGCGGATGGGTCCCAAGATTGTAAACTGGATCAGAAATTGGTTGACTGACAGACAACAGAAGGTGATGGTAAATGGAGCTCACTCAGATGAAAGGAAGGTGATTAGCGGGGTTCCCAAAGGTTCGGTCCTGGCCCCGGCACTGTTCAATGTTTTTGTGAGTGATATTGCTGAAGGACTGAATGGAAAAGTCTGTATTTTTGCAGATGACACAAAAATTTGCAACAGAGTGGACTCCCCCGAGGGAGTGGTTAACATGAGGAAAGATCTACAAAAGCTGGAAGAATGGAATGCTTGGCAATTAAGATTTAATGCAAAAAAGTGTAGTGTCATGCACTTGGGTAGCAGAAATCCAAGGGAAATGTACACGATAGGGGGCAAGAGGTTGGTGTGCACGGATCAGGACAAAGACCTTGGTGTGATGGTGGCAAAACAGTGCGACAAGGCAGTGGCAAAAGTCAGGAGGATGTTGGGCTGCATACAAAGAGGGATTACCAGCAGAAAGGAAGAGGTACTAATGCCACTGTACAAGTCACTGGTGAGGCCTCACTTGGAATACTGTGTTCAGTTTTGGAGACCATATTTTGCAAAGGATGTAAAAAGACTGGAAACGGTTCAGAGGAAGACGACCAAAATGATTTGGAGGCTGCATCAGAAGCCTTATGAGAAGAGACTTGAAGACCTAAATATGTACACTTTGGAGGAGAGGAGGAACAGGGGAGATATGATTCAGACTTTTAAATACTTAAAGAGAAATGATGAACAAACAAAGCGCTTCCAAAGACGGGGAAGTTGTAAAACTAGAGGACATAACATGAAGCTGCAAGGTGGTAAATTGAAAGGCAATGTCAGGAAATACTTTTTCACTGAAAGGGTGATGGATGCTTGGCATGCCCTCCTGATGGAAGTGGTGGGGGAAAACATGGTGACGGAATTCAAAATGGCATGGGACAGACACAGTGGATCCCTTTACAGCAATAGGATAAAAACAAAATAAACTGAACATCTAATTTCTCAACAAATAGGGGTGTCCTACATGGAATGGTGGGTTCACCCCTAAACAAAGACATGGGGAGGGGTGCCTGGACAGAGCGGCAGGTGCACCTACTCTTGCCATCGTACTGGGCAAACTAGATGGACCATACTGGTCTTTATATGCCGTCATTTACTATGTTACTATGTTACTATAAATTAATGAATGGAGTGGAATGGGTAAACGTAGGTCGATTGTTTACATCATCAAAATATAGAAAGACCAGGGGGCATGCAATGAAGCTAGAGTGTATCCTGTTTAAGACTTATAAGAGAAAATATTTTCTCATTCAACACGTAATCAAACTCTGGAATTTGTTACCGGAGGATGTAGTAAAAGCTGTTAGTGTAGCCAGATTTTAAAAAAGTTTGGACTAATTCCTGGAGGAAAGGTCCATAAACCATTATTAAAGGGGGCCCAGGAAATCCACTGCTTGCCCCAGTACAAGCACTGAGGAACCTGTGTTTTTTGAGGAAACTGCTAAGTACTTATCACCTAGATTGGACACTGTTGGAAACAGGATACTGGGCTTGATGGACCTTGGTCTGACCCAGTATGACATTTCTTATGTTCTTATGATTTACTACTTTTCAGTTTATCAAATACTTGTAATACATCTTCCTGGTTTAGCGATATTACTTTCAGTTCAGGAATGGGTAACTTCTCTACATCTTCTTCAGTAAAGACTGAAGCAAAGCATCCAATGGCATTATCTTGATCGTACTGCTGAATATCGAGATTGCTGCATTTTAGCTGGATACGAACTAACCAGCTAAAATGCTTTGAATATGCCTCCCATAGTTTGTCTAGAATAGATAGTGGCTATAAATTGCTGCTATCTGGATAATATTGCCATTTGACCCTCACTCCACCCTCCCTACACCCCTCCACTATATGGATAACGGTAGCGAGCTGAGGTGGATTTTCACATACCACTATCTATATAGGGGGTGATTCTTATAATGCATGTAAGTCCCTGTTCTCAAGGACTCATACATATGAATGGGCACTTGTGTGCGCAGGTTAGGCAGTTGCTATTCTCTAACATAACACCCATCATGTGTACTTTCGGTTAGGTTATGCACAAGAGCAGAGCTTGGGTAGATTATAGGCAGGGCTTAAATTTATGCATGTAAATTATAGAATAGTATAACTTACTCACGTTTTCGCCATACCTAGGTGTGGGCATTTACACCAGCTCTAGAGCAGGCATCCTTGAAATGTTGTCTTGCAAAAGTTAATATGTTCCTGATATAGCTTGCTATGCTGCTTTTATGTTGCTATGTTCTATATTCTATGTTCCATGTTAAGCCCCATTGAGCTATGTTGCTTCATGTAAACTGTTTTGACTTCTAGAAATAGCGTTATAGAAAAAGCTAACTAAATAAATAACTGCTGTGCCTAGATTAAGGCGCGTTGGTATGCTTGTACATTATGCATAAGTGCTAAATGCACACAACACATTTTAAACTAGGTATCCCTTATAAAATTACTCTTTGAGTGACTGAAAATCTACAGATAATGACGTATACCTTACCGACTGCTGGTAAACATATAGGGGGGGATATTTAGCGGCGGCTGCTAGCATTGATAAAGCGGCTAGCCAATGCCGCTGATCTATAAACCCGGATATTCAATGTCAGGGCCATATCCGGCTACTGGAATTGAAGATCTGAGTTGCATGGATAGCAGCCCACCTAACCAGGCAGCAGTGATATTCAGCCGCAGGCCCAAGAACTTTGCCGCAAGCCAGTTCTCCTCGGGTACCGCCTCTGCTCCACGCCCCCCCCCCCCCGAGCGCCCTGATGCTAGCCGGCCAGCATCGAGGCATTTAGTGGCGGCACTAACCACATTAGTGCCAATGAATATCCTGCTTACCGTGATTAAGGCAGTGAAAGGTCTGCTAACAGCATTAATTGCTTTGAAAATCCCTCCCATCCATAACTTCCTTTGAAAATTGGCCCATAAAATTCACATCACCATCTCGAACATCATCTAACACAGAATGGACCGACCTAAAACTGATTCAGACTCATAGTGGTGATTCATCCATTTAGAGGCAGGAAATGAGGCCACAGTGAATAACTATTTATTTATTTGTTTATTTATGTAACTTAGAACATAAGATATGCCATACTAGGTCAGACCAAGGTCCATCAAGCCCAGTATCCTGTTTCCAACAGTGGCCAATCTAGGTCATACGTACCTAGCAGTTTGCCCAAAAGACACAGGTTCCACAATGCTTGTATTGGGTCAAGCATTGATATCCTGGGTCCCTTCTTAATAATGGTTTATGGACCTTTCATCCAGGAACTTGTCCAAACCTTTTTTAAAACCATCTAAACTAACAGCCTTTACTATATCCTCCGGTAATAAATTCCAGAGTTTGATTACACGTTGAGTGAAAAAATATTTTCTTTTATTAGTCTTAAATAGTTTACCCTGTAACTTAATTGCATGTCCCCTAGTCTTTCTATATTCTGATAACATAAACAATCGATCTACGTTTACTCGTTCCACTCCATTCATTAATTTATAGGCTTCTATCATATCTCCCCTTAGCCGTCTCTTTTCCAGGTTAAACAGTCCTAACATTTTTAGCCTTTCTTCATCACCTTTACCATTTTGGTGGCTCTTCTCTGAACCTTTTCTAATAACGCTATATCCTTTTTAAGATACGGCGACCAGAATTGCACACAATATTCAAGGTGCAGTCTCACCATGGAACGATATAGAGGCATTATAATATCCTTTGTTTTATTTTCCATTCCTTTCCTTATGATACCTAGCATTCTATTTGCTCTCTTGGCCGCCGCTGCACACTGGGCTGAGGGTTTTAACATGTTATCCACAATGATGTCTAAATCTTCTTCCTGAGTGGTGGTTCTTAATGTGGAACCTTGCATCGTGTAACCATAGTTTAGGTTGTTCTTCCCTAGGTGCATAACTTTGCACTTGTCCACATTAAATTTCATCTGCCATTTTGATGCCCAGTCTTCCAATTTATCAAGATCCTCTTGCAATTTTCCACAATCCTATTGGGTATTAACAACTTTAAATAGTCTTGTGTCATATGCAAATTTGATAACCTCGCTCGTTATTCCCTTTTCCAGATCATTTAAGAATATGTCAAAAAGGAGCGGACCCAGCACAGATCCCTGGGGTACACCACTATTTACCTTTCTCCATTGAGAAAATTGGCCATTTAGCCCTACCCTCTGCTTTCTATCTTTTAACCAGTTCCTGATCCACAATAGTACACTGACTCCTAACCCATGACTCTTTAGTTTTACCAAAAGCCTCTGATAAGGGACCTTGTCAAAGGCTTTCTGAAAGTCCAAATACACTATATCAACCGACTCACCTTTGTTTACCTGTTTATTCACACCTTCAGAAAAACACAACAGATTAGTAAAACAAGATCTTCCTTGTCTAAAGCCATGTTGGCTGTCTCCCATTAAGCCATGACTATCTACATGTTCAGCAATTTTGTTCTTTATGATGGTTTCTACCATTTTTCCTGGTACTGACGTCAGGCTCAACGGTCTGTAGTTTCCCGGATCGCCCCTGGAACCCTTTTTAAAAATTGGTATTACAGATGATTTTAATGACAGTTCACAGATTATTAATAGCAGATTTGCAATCTCACATTTCAGTTCTTTCAACATGCTTGGATGTATATCATCCGGCCCAGGTGAATTGCTACTCTTCAGTTTATCTAATAGTTGTAATACATCTTCCCGATGTATCGATATTTCCTTCAATTCTTCCTCACCTTTAAATACCACTACAGTCATGGGTAACATCCCTACATCTTTCTCAGTAAAGACCGAAGCAAAGAATTCATTCAGTCTCTCCTCTATCGCCTTGTCGCCTCTTAGTGCCCCTCTAACCCCTCTATCATCTAATGGACCAACTGACTCTCTCACAGGTTTTTTGCTACGAATGTACTTGAAAAAGTCTTTATTACGCATTCTTGCTTCTGCAGCAAGCTTCTTCTCAAATTCTCCCTTTGCCTGCCTTATCAATGCCTTGCATTTAACTTGCCAGTGCTTGGACTGTTTCCAGGTTTCGTCGTTTGGCTCTTTTTTACATTTCCTGAAAGATGCATTTTTGGCAACAGCCTCTCTGACCTCACTTTTAAACCATGCTGGAAGTTTTTTGGACTTCCTTCCACTTTTCTTAAAGTGTGGAATATAACTGGTCTGGGCTTCCAAGATAGTATTTTTCAACAACACCCAGGCTTGATGTAAGTCTCCAACCTTTGCAACTGCTCCTTTTAGTTTTTTATTAACAATTTTCCTCATTTTATAATAGTCTCCCTTTCGAAAGTTAAAATGTAGTACTGTGGATTTCCTTACTATCCCTCCACCACTAATTAAATCAAAAGCAATCATGCTATGATCACTATTGCCAAGTGGCCCCAACACCCTTATCTCTTGCACCAGATCTGGTGTTCCACTAAGGACTAGGTCCAATATGGCTTCCCCTCTGGTCAGTTCATGAACCAGCTGCTCCAAGAAGCAGTCATTTATTTCATCTAGGAACTTTATCTCCCTGGCATGTCCTGCCATGACACTGACCCAATCGATACCGGGGTAATTGAAATCACCCATTATTATTACTGTGCTGTAACGTTTGTTAGCTTCCTTGATTTCTTTGAGCATTTCATCATCCATTTGTTCATTCTGACCAGGCGGTCGATAGTACACCCCCACTGCCATCGCCTTCCCCTTTTTACATGGAATTTCAATCCATAGAGATTCTACAGCAAATTTTATTTCCTGCAAAACTTTAATCCTTTCTGACTCAGTGCCCTCTCTAACATAGAGCACAACTCCTCCACCAATTTGATCACCTCTATCATTAGATATATTTTGTACCCAGGTATCACAGTGTCCCACTAGTTGTCCTCCTTCCACCATGTCTCTGAGATTCCAGTCATATCTAACCTCTCATTTAGTGCTATATATTCTAACTCTCCCATCTTATTTTTTAGACTTCTAGCATTTGCATACAAGCATTTTAGAGACTAATAAGGGGCATGTTTACTAAAAGCCGTACAATTGCGTGCCGCACAATAGCGCACGGAAACGCGGCACTCAAACGCTCAGAAATGCTCTTAAACGCCCCGCACAAGTGCGCGTGGGCCCCGCACAATTGCGCGCCGCACTAACGTGCCCCGCACAAGTACCCGGCCCGCAAATGTCCGATAGAGGCGTGGAAAGGCATTCTGAGGGCGGAGAAAGGCTCCCGAGGGGCGGAGAGACGGGGTCAATGGGCGGGGAAGGGGAGGGGAGAGGCTCCCCGCACAGTATCGGGGACGAATTTGCAGGTTAAAAATAGCGCGAGTGAAACACTCACGGTAGAGGGCATTTAAAGGGAAGAGAAACCATTTCCGTCAGCAATGTACAGGGAAACCGGGGAAACCTGCAAAACGTGAGCAGTGTGATACATGTGCACAGAACAAAAGTGCAAATAAAGATAGAAAAAGACCCAAACAAACATATTAAAAATAGGAAGTGAGCTGGGGAACCCTGATATTAATGGGCAAACATAAGAAACACACCCAGGAAAGCTCCAAAAAAATGAAATGAAGTATGGAAGGGGCTACGGAGCGGAGACCCTTCCAAAAACCATTTCCTTTTTTCTGAGCCTTCCTGGGAGTGTTTGCTATGGTTGCCCATTAATATCACTGTTGCCCAGCTTGGTTATATTTATCCCCAGTTCGTCGTGGTCGGTTGAGGGGTTTATCTGCACTTTTGTCACCATACAAGGTGACTGAGCCCACAGTACAAATGTGCAGAGCAGGGTTTGTTACTCCTTTGGTCAGGTTTCCCACCCCCAGGGACTGCACTATCACTGTGGCCACAGTGTGGTGCAGCAGACAGAGGCAGTACCTCTAGGACCAGAGGGTCACAGGTTCAAATCCAAGCTGGGGCTCCTGCCAACCCAGTCCCCATATTTTACCCACCACTAAACAGAGATAGTAAAGACACTCCTTTATTGCAGAGAACATAAGCATGGTTCACACACCCATTTTGTACCCAACACCGCACACACACCATAACAATGGGCATTACCGACAGCCAAGTCCCCCAAATGCAGTCCTGGAGTGCCACAACTCAATCAGGTCATATGCTTTTCCAAGATACGGACATGCCAGCATGTTGGCGGTAGGGTACAGGTGGTGGAAGGGGCAGTGGCTGCTAGCCACAGAAGACAGTGGCCGAGCCATGTGCAGGCTGGCACATCCACTGCAACATAGGCCCTGTCGGATGTACAGTCATGGACTTCCCAGGGAATTCAGCACATCTGTGGCAACACAGTGGTGCAGTGCACACAGACAGTGTGTGCAGGAGCAAACGGTCACAGGTTCAAAGCCCAGCTGGGGCTACTTCCAATCCTGTCCACATATTTTCCCCACAACTAAACCATGTTAGTAAGGGCAATCCTTTATTGCTGGGGATATACGCATTGGTCATACGCCTATCTTTTACACCACCAAGCACAGACACCATGACCAGGGGCATTACCTAGAGCAGAGTCTCACAAATGCAGTCCTGGAGGACCACACACCATTCAGGTTCCATGCTGCCACTCATACAAATAACCGTGCTGTATATCTATGCACCACCCCCATGGCATGTAGATGTAGCTCATGCATATTCATGAGGGACAGCAGGAAACCCCAACCAGTGTATTGCAAACCTGGACTGGATTTGGGAACCTCTGCCGTACAGCAGCAGCCAACAGGGACAGACACACCCACTCCCACACCCACAGGCCCCATTGGCCAATGCCTCCTGGTGAGGCAGGACATTGGGCCCTGCGTGCATCGCCCAATACCAGCACTTGCATACCTTAGCAATGTCACCCTACACCAGGGTATATGGTACACAGCTCTCAAACGTTTGCTATGAGTACTGGCAGATAGATATCCCTACGTTACGCACAGTCTGCTCTATGAGCTCCATCATAATAATCTATCTGATGTCTGCGGTGTGTGCGTCAGGTCTGGCCCCTGACAGTGTTTACCACCCTAGGGAGGGACCCCCAACGGTATTGCATACCATACCCATGCCTGTACTGTGCCCAGGACTGGTGTGGTGGGCAAGGATTCTGAACCCCTCTATAGTAGCACAATGCTGGCATACGTGTGGGAGTGTGTGTCTGTCTATACAGTGTGTGTTGGCTGCAAACACTGTCCACAGTTTTGGCCTGATGATGTGCATAATGAGCAGCAAGGTACCATGGGTATAGCTCAGACAGGGTGGGCTGGCCAGGATGCATCTGCACAGGGCATAGGGCACTGGCAGGGACATTGTAGTGGCCGTCCACCACCTCCACAGACAGGGTGACCTCTGTATGTGCTGCTGGGCTTTCACTCCACCCTGACTGTGCAGTGATGGGAGCATGGCTAGGCACCCCCATAGTGCTTCATAGCACTTCCCTCATATGATATATATGGGTCACCTGTTGGGGCCTAGTCACTGATGTATCTGCTTGTGTGTGCTGCCATCCCAGTTGGGGGTGCATGCATTTCCAGTGGGACTAACCAGCAGACTGTTCACAGCTGGTATGTGCCCTGCTGGAGTGCCTTGCAGGGTGCAGTGGCTGATGGCTTGATGCAGGGGAATATCAGATAGTGGTGGGGTGCATCTTAGCCTATCCAGGCCTACTGTCTGTCTGATACTGTTGTCTGGGTGGGTGTGTGGGGCTGCGTGGACTGCCCTGTAGGGTGTCTGTTCCCCAACAGGACTGGGGTTGATGGTCCATTCTACTGCCATCATTGCGGGGGGGGGGGGGGGTGTATAATGGGGATCTGTTGATAGGAGACCCTGCCTGTTTGCCACCCTTGGCACGGGGGGGGGGGGTTTGGTGGTACATAGCCCACCTAGGGGTCCATGGGGGTTCCCCTGACTGAGACAGACAGAGATATCCAAGGTGTTCCTGCAGAAACTACCTATCTCACAGATTACGACTGTTTTGGAGCTCTGCCATGGCCTCTCTCAGCCATGGAGGGTGCTGTGGACCTGGTCCAGGGCGCCTCATCGCACACTCAGGGTGAGCACAGTTCCCGCACAGTGTGACTGTGTGTAGCTACTCTGTGCAAATTAAACACCCGGTCAGTACCTCCTACCAGGCCAAGGTGCTGTGTGGGTGCACACGGACACGTCCCCCTACCAGGCCGGGGAGCTGTTGGGGTGCATTCCCCATCTTGTGTTCATCTGTGGACAGCTGATTTGCATGTGCAGTGCATCATGGGTATGGGTGGCCTAACCCTATCCTGGTTCCCACAGCAGACTGTCTGTGTGGTGACATGCAGGCTCTCTGCAGCCAGCCAGGGGCTTGCTGGCAGCTATATAGCTGTAGCCCAATGGTTACTTCACTGCCTGTGGAGCCAGCAGTAATGGGTTCAAGCCCACAGTGGGGTTATTTGATAGGGTTGTCCAAAGCTTTTTTTAGATTTAATGTACATATGTTGCTGCCATCAAACACACCCTCAGTGTACTGTACCCATAAGGTGCCTCTGAGGGTGCTTTATAGGGCACCCTATAGGGCACCTTATGGATGCCGTCCATATAAGGTGCACTATACATTATCCTGTGACGCAACATATATGGTGCCCTATAGGGGACATTCAAGGGTGCCTTGGCGGACAGTGAACTTTAACATGTGCCTTATGGGCCGCCTTATGTTAACACGCTTTGTGAGTGCGTTTGCTAGTAGTGATAACTGAAATAAAAATAGATTGCCCCCTACAGCACTCATCCCCATAATACACACTGCCTCAGTGAGCCTTCTTCATTGGGCACTGTGGGGGATTGAACCCCTGATCTCTGCACCATTGGTCAGTGTCTTAACCATTGTGCTGTGGCTCTGTTCCTATGCTTGGGCATCTGCGCACCGCCTTATGCCGCTCAAACCTAACAGTGCACCGCCTTATGCCACCCAAAATTAATATGCCTCCTAAAGCACTTTTACCCATTACAGTTTTACCCATCTCAGTGCCGCCTGAGATTAACAGTGCACCGCCTTATGCCGCCTGAGATTAACAGTGCACCGCCTTATGCCGCCCAAAATTAACAGTGCACCGCCTTATGCCACCCAAAATTAATATGCCTCCTAAAGCACTTTTACCCATTACAGTTAATGCCTCAGCCAGCCCTTTTTGTTGTGCACAATGGGGAATTGAACCCATGGCAGCTGCACCCACAGTCAGTGTCTTAACCATTGTACTATGGCTCTGCTCCTTTGTGTGTGCACATCAGGGCGCCACTTAGCCTTCCCACGCACTATTGTGCACGGCACACAATAGCGCCCCGCGCAAATGTGCGATCGCTTACTCCCGTTTTTTTTCTTTTCTCTGCCTGAACCGCCCACTCCTTATATGGCACAGGCACACTACCGCGGCCCCGCACATTAGGAATGTTTAGTAAACAGACCCCTATATTTTATTCATATTAATTTGGCTATTGGTAGGTATGGGCAATTTGGGATCTTTAAGCTCTGTCTGCTCCATATTCGAGGGCATTTTGGCTACTTTACTGTTCTTTGGAACCTCTCTGCTTTTGGTAGTATCCTTCAAGGATACATTCTTACGAACAATGCGCTCTTGTGCCACTGTCAGCTTTCCCCTATTATCTAGTTTAAAAGCTGCTCTATCTCCTTTTTAAAGGTTAATGCCAGCAGCCTGGTTCCATCCCTGTTAAGGTGAAGCCCATCCCTTCGGAAGAGCCCCTCCTTTCCCCAGAATGTTCCCCAGTTCCTAACAAATCCAAAACCCTCATCCTTGCACCATCATCTCATCCACGCATTGAGACTCCGGAGCTCTGCCTGCCTTTTGGGTCCTGCACGTAGAATGGGAAGCATTTCAGAGAACGCTACCCTGGAAGTTCTGGATTTCAACTTCCTACCTAAAAGCCTAAATTTAGCCTCCAGAACCTCCCTACCACATTTTACTATGTCATTGGTACCGACATGTACCAAGACAGCAGACTACTGCCCAGCACTATCTAAGACCTTATCTAGGTGGCACGTGAGGTCCGCCACCTTCGTACCAGGCAGGCATGTTACCAGGCGATCCTCACGTCCACCAGCCACCCAGCTATCTGCATGCCTAATGATCGAATCACCAACTATAACGACTGTCCTAACCCTTCCCTCATGGGCACATGGCCCTGGAGAAACTTTCTCAGTGCAAGAGGGATTTACACCACCTGGAGGACAGGTCCTAGTTACAGGATCACTTCCTGCCACACCAGGGTGATGCTCTCCTGTCACGTGACCTCTCTCCTCCATGGCAACAGGGATGCTGCCAGACTGGAGGTGGGACTTCAGGACTATATCCCTATAGGTCTCGTCTATGTACCTCTCTGTCTTTCTTATCTTTTCCAAGTCTGATACTCTAGCCTCTAGAGAATGGACTCGTTCCCTGAGAGCAAAGAGCTCCTTTCACCTAGTGCACACATAAGACCTCTCACCAATTGGGAGAAAATCATACATGTGACACGCAATGCAATAGACTGGAAAGTCCTCATCTCGCTGCTGCACTGCCGTCTGCATCTTAGTTTTAAGCTTGTGTTTAGATCTTTAAGTTCTTTACTTACTAAGGGTTGCTATGGATACTTATTCTAATAAAATTGTACCCAATATGTTTAATATACCTTGTTCACTTGAAGCTTAATTAATCTCAGGTCCTTAGTGTATGACTGATTTGGATAATGATCTGCACCTGAGAGCACCTCCTTTTCTTTAAGATGTGTAATGTAATGTGTGCCTTCAAGTCAGTCCTGACTCCTGGTGACCCAGAAGCTCCTGGGTTTTCTTGGCAGTGTCACTGGAAGTAGATTGCCAGATCTTTCTTCCGAGGCAATGGAGGGTTAAGTGACTTGCCCAAGGCCACAAGGAGTGCTAGTGGGAATTGAACCCTGGTTGCTTGGTTACCAAGCCAGTGTTCTAACCACTAGGCTACTCCTCCACATCCTTAAGATGTGTAAGTATCTATAAAGCTACGATTATCCCAGTGGTGGATGGGTGTTGGGGAGGGAGGGAGGGAAATAACACTTATTAAAAGAGGGCTGTTACACAGTACCTGTCCTGTGTTTCTGAGGTAAGCTGTGACCAACTTCCTGGGTGATTAACAGTCCTTGCTTGGATAGAAGGAGTTTTTCAAAATGGCCTTTTGACCTGCCACCTGCCATTAACACCTATTGAAAATGTTTCACAGGTCTCTTGCGCCCTAGGTAGAAGGCCTCTTTGTAAAGGTCTCTAGAAGTCTTTACTTGTGGCTCAAAGAATACTGACCCTGTTTTGCCTTTTATGCTGTTATATTCTGATTTGATTTAAATTAAAGCTCTTTGCTGCTGCTAGGCTCTGACTTATTATGAAATTTAAACTTGAAGGTCTCTGCTGGGTTCTAAATTTAACCAGAAAGCTCTCTTCTGTGTTTTAAATTTAAACTAAAAGTACTTTGCTGATACTAGGCCCTGAGTGAGTATTAAATTTAAACAACAAGCTCTCTACCGGGTATGAAATCTAACCAGAAAGCTTTCTTCTGTGTTTTAAATTTAAACTTAAACTGCTGCTACTAGGCCCTGACTGATTTAACAAATATACTGTGTTCACAGATTAATCAGCTTTAATCCAAAGAAGTCCCTTCAGAAAAATTCCCCAGACATATATATTCACAATTACAGATCTCTCTCCAGAAGTAGCAGTCCCCTTTTCTAGTCCTTCAAGACTTGTTTTTTATACCACCTTATCCTGAAATCAAAGCGGTTTGCATTAAACTTCAAACTCGAACAAGATACATTTAACTAAGCTTAGATCAGATGAATATTTGTTATTCTAAAATAGATTGAAAAATTTAGCTTTCTGAACCTGAGGAGCAACAAATGGAAAGAAGGAAGGATGATATCTTTGGCTCAGAGTCAAGGAATCTGTCAGGTCACCAGTCAGCTTTCCCTTGAATCCAGAGGGACTGGCACACACGCCTCTCCCAGGGCGGAGGCCAAGGATAGTTCTTGGCCTCAGGAAAAACAGCTGGCTCAAGACCTCTCTGGAAGTAGCAATGCATGTAGACAAGTTAAGAGGAACAGGTTCAGCCAGATGCAAGTATAAACCGGAAGGCCAAGTCATTCAGATTTCAAAGTAGAGAACCTCTGTGCTTTAGTACAGAAATGGCATTTTGGTTCCGACTATGATGTATTGATGTATCTTATATGATGTAAACGATTTTAGGTCTCCTAAGGCAGGTAGTCTTCGAGGTGCTGGAAACAATTTCTCTGTTCCCAGCAGTATGGTTACTGGTTTCTCGCCAGCATCTAAATCTTTCTTGTGCTGAGGGTTTGGCTGAGTTAACCAGAGAACTAGTCTGTTACCCCAAACAGTTTACATTGAAGTCTCACCAGAGGTCAGTTCTACAAGTCCTAACAGGCATGCAACATACCTCTACAGAAAAAACAAACAAACAAAGGAAGTGTGTGAATCATTCTCAGTCTGGAATACCACCACCAACCAAGAGTAAGAAGCCATTCCTCATTTACAGTATATATGCAGCCATTATATTACCATGTTTGTTTAGTTATTTATTTATTTAGATTTATATAACACCTCCCATATGCAATTCCAACTGCACAATATTTATAACTACCATCCCCTTAAAAGCCCTCTCAATCAAAACTCTTACTAACAAACAGAACCTCTTTGTCCCCCTCACCTTCTTGCACTCACCTACCCCACCTTCACAATTGTATGACAGTATCAACCCACCCCCCCCCCAAAAAAAAAATCCCATCACCCTCCTATGTGCCTCCCCCACTTTTCATTCATTATGATTCTACAACCTGCTTAAACAGAAAATATTCACTAGTCAATAGAATAGTAAATAATCTGAAGACAGCTTCATTTCTTCTGGTTAAGTATTCCACCAGCTAAAACCCAAAGTTAAAAACACCCTATCCCGAGTCCTTTCCAAATGTGCCTCAGCCATCTTTGGATTCACTAACAATCCCTCCGCCTTGATCAAAACAGTCAGCTCGACACATAGTTCTCTTACTTACTAGTCAAGTTCATTGGTCCCAACCCTTCAAGAATCTTAGACGCAGGGCTGCTTTAAAGGGGGTATGCAGTGGTATGGAGTACCAGAACCTTTTTCATTGCCTGCTGAAACTGACTCATGGTCCCCCTGTATTAATGAAAGAGCCCTGCATATCAGTACTGGCACCTTCTGGAGCAGGCCTGGCCCAACCACCAGGCAAACTAGGTGAATGCCTAAGTCCCGGCTTCTTGGGGTTGGGGGCGGTTCCTGAGTTGAAGTTTCATACACAGGACGGGTACTAGGCTGAGACCACCCTGCGATATTTTATTAAAGTTCTGTGCGCAATAAGAGAAAATAGAAAACAGAGCAAATATATATTTTTTGTGTGTATTTGTTGTTTTGAACGTAATATCATTATTTTTACCGTGAGGATACGTTCAGGAAGAGACCAATATTGACGTGATTTACACGGCAGCAAAGAGCAAGCCATTCAAAACTATACGATAGAGTCTGACAGCCACGGGAAGGGAGATTAGGCTTTAGGTTTGCCTAGGATGCCATTGCCTTGAACCATCTCTAGGGCCACCCATGCTCTGGAGCTCCAACACCTTCTGACATCTGCTTTTAAAAGCAGACAAGCAGCATGTGACAGTGGAACCGAAAGAGAAAAAAATCATCAAATCAGACAACAGCGAGCACAAACTGGGAAGAACAAAAAGAAGAAAGGTCATGCCTCTGAAAGGACACATCTTTATTAGAGTAAAGCTCAGGGCTTTCATGCATCTGCTGGCAGTAAATCTGGACGGATGCATCATGTCCTGGATGGACTTTTCAGTCAAAAGAGAAAAAGAAGGACAAGAAGGGAGGGGCAGTTGCAATGAGCACAGGTAGCGTGCACAGAAGAAATACATACCCTGCAAAAGACAAGGCAGACTCTAGTCACGTGCTAAAACACCAATCAGTGACCATAGAGAATGCTCATACGTTTTCTTTGCATGCAACATGGTACTGAATTTGAAGCATAGAAATGAAACTATTCTACAAAATATGCATGCCTACAGACATACAAAAGACATACATGATGCATAAGCTGTAGCACACAGTACACCAGAATGCAGCACCTGCCACACTAGCTTACCTGACAAACAGAGACAGCACACGATTATATACTTTCAGTAAGGAACACCAAAATCACTGCACTGAATGACTAGAGATATGCAATGGAAAAAACCCACAGGATAGCTGCCTTTACCTTCTCATTTCCTTCTGGGACCTCAAGGAACCACTGGGGCATAAAAGACCTTACTCAAAAATGGAAAGGAGGATGCCCCACTCCAACCTTAGACTAGAAGTTGGATCTTCACAGGGTCTGGATAAGTGGTCACAGTCTAGCAAAATACAAATCAACTGTTACTATTCACTTTTAGCTTGGCAGTCACACTGACCCATCAATAATGAGTGAGAAATCTAAACTTAACTTTGATGTAGGAAAGGACATGGAAACTTGCCTATTTTTGGTCCAGGACGAACTATGGGGGGAAGGGGTGGCTACAGATGCATTGCAGCATACAGGAAGCCCTCTTGATAAAATCCATATCAAACATCACTGCGTCTCCTCTTTCCTAGTAGTCAAATCAGCAGTAGTGATGGTATAAGGGCACATTATGCATGCACTTTCAGAGTGGGCAGCCCTTCCTCTCCTCCTCCTCCTTATGCTTCATGGGGGAAAAGCAGTTCAAGGGGATAGAGAGCACCTAGCATATTTCCATCATGCTGGGCTGCCGGTACTCTGCCCATAGAACAGGGGCAGATGGAGAGCAGAGTCAGAGTGGGGTGATAGAGAAGAATCTGAAGAGAGAGGGAGAGATAAAGAGATACCTAATGAAAAGGGGGATGGGCAGACACTACTGGGGAGGGAAGTGATGGAGAGAAACCTATGGGACTATGAGAATATAGGAATTGTTTTATGAGGGAGGGGGGGGGGAGTGAGAGGATGTGAGGAAATGGAAAAGAGCTCAAGTGTGAGCTCCCCTTTAGGAAATCCTAGATCTTCCCAAACGTATCTTGTATGAAATTTGGTTGAATTTCTTTCCCTATCTATGATCAGTCTTGCTTAAGCAAGACACAAAAACATTTTTTTTTTCAAAACTAATGCTGCCCCTATAAAGAAGACGCTTGCCCACCCGCAGCTGCTGTGATGTAGGCAGAGGAACAGGCTGAGGCTGCCGTCCTGGCTGTCAGCAATTCACAGAAACATGTGGCAGATGTCTTTTTAGAGTCTTTTGTCTTTTGACAGCATCTCTCAGCCTCTTGAAGAAATAATTTTATTTTTTTTATTTAGACAGTTTTGTATACCACCTTATCCTTCAATCAAAGCGGTCACAACACAATTGGGGGATACATTTAACACACGGGGATATGAGACACATACACTAATACTTACAGGGAACATGGGCAATGAAGAGTTAAGTGGCTTGCCCAAGACCACAAGGAGCATCTGTGGGACTAGAAACCCCAGTCCTTCTGGCCCAAGGTTGCTGCCCTCTAGTGGGATTTGAACCTCCAACCTTCTGGCCTGAAGTACCTTGCCCCAACCACTAGGCTACTCCTCCCTCAATGCATGTTTGGGCTGTGCTGCCAGAGCTAAGAACCCTTTAGTGGCCTTTTCTCATAATCAACAGAAGGACCATGAAGAGCGAAAGGCTAAATTCATCTTCTGGCTCCAGATGTGTCCAAGTACTAGTACTTCAGTGCAAGGCAGATGACATTCATTATAATTACAGAGAACAGCAGAAGCAAGTGGGTAGAAGGATCTCTTATCAGCTTGTCCCCTTTCCCAGTCCTGCCGATGAATGGAGTTTGTATGTAGAGCAGACACTGACAAAAGTGCCATCTATAGATAAGAAAGCATAAATATCTGGCAAAAGGAATTTTAAGTTTTGACAGGTCTTGATCTTGACTGTTAGCAGCTGTTTAATCTTACTAGTTTGCTGAGCAATCGCTTGTTTAGATGTTTTAGTTGTAAAAACCTTAAAAGACAAATACGAGTGTTTCTACATGCTGGCTTTTACCCCATTATGGAGCCTAGTAGATATGTACTAATAGGCAGTAACATGGATAGATAATGTACATTACCTGATGATCTCACTGCCTGCGTTAAACTTCTGTTTAAGAGGTGAAGTGGCATTTTAGAACTACTACTACTATTAGTTATCTTTTGTATACCGCTACAAAACATACATAGCACTGTACATATACACATAAGAGAAAGTCCCTGCTCATCAGAGCTTACAATCTAATCAGACAGACCACACAACAACTGGGCACTAGGAGAATGGCAAGATATAGACAGGTGATGAGGGGATCAGGATCCAAACATAGCCTCAAAGAGGTGGGTTTTTAGCCTGGATATGAATAGGACCAAAAAGGGCGTTCAAGTCAAGTTGGGGACGTCCAGGGTAGAACGTGCCAAGGAACGCCAGAGATATCTATGTCTCCACCCGATTTTAGTAACATAAGTGTCCCCAACAGGTGGCCACAAAGATATCTCCCTTAGGAAAGCATGGGGAAGGGACGTCTATCTCATGCAAGCTAGCATAAACGGATGTCCAGCAGTGTAACAAAATGAAAATATGGGCCGTCATTCCCTGTCAGTGTTCGTTGTCTTATTGTAAAATAAAGTGACATTTTACTTACCAGATAATGTCTTTTCCTTGAGTCCTGCTAGACCAGTCCAGATAAGTAGGTTGTGTTCTCTTACCAGCAGATTGGTAGAGACATACACAGTGCTGCACAAACACATAAAGAAAACTGTCCCTGCTCAAAGAGCTCACAATCTAGTCAAGATAGACAGTACAAAACAGAAGAAACAAGTGGTAAAAGAGAAGGATACTCAAGGAGAATAAGGGATTAGGAATTAAAAGCGGATTTGAAGAGGTAAGCCTTTAGCATGGATTTGAAGAAGGGGAGAGAATAGACTTGACATAAAAAAACAAGAAGTTTGTTCCAGGCATAAGGAGCAGAAAGATGAAAAGATTGAAGCCTAGAGCTTGCAGTAGAAGAAAAGGGCATCGAGAGAAGAAGGCCAGCCAAGGAGCAGAGTTCATGAGGTGGAGAGTAGGGAGAAAGAAGAGAGGAAAGATAATGAGGGACAGTGGAGTGAATGCATTTATGAGTTAGAAGAAGTTTGAATTGGATATGGAAGTGGAAGGGGAGCCAGTGAAGAGATTTTAGAAGAGGAGTAATATGAGTGTATTGGAGCTGGCAGAAAATTAGCCATGCAGCAGAGTACTGAATGGATAAAAGAGGAGAAAGATAACACAGAAGGAGACCAGCAAGGAGATTACAATAATCCAGACAGGAGGTGACTAACGAATGGACAAGAGTTTTAGTAGTGTGTTCAGAGAGAAAGTGAAAAATGATACTGAAAACCATAGGAAGAAATAAGAGCAGAAGGGCAGAGTTGGAGGTTGAAGGAGGAGGTAAGTGAGAGGAGTCTTGATGCATAGGAGTCGAAGGGGTTATCAATATGAAAAGTAAAATCACCAAGAATAAGGGAGGGGGAAGAGGAGTCTAGGAAGAAGGAAAGCCAAGAATCAAAATCAGTTAGGAAGGTAGAGGAAGACTTATCAGGGTGTCTATAGAGACAGCAATCTTGAGAGGAAGGAGAGTAAAAAGATGAATGGAATGAACTTAAAAGGAGAGAAAGGAATTGGTTTGAGGTAGAGTGAGGGGTTGAAATTAATAAGGAGACAGTAGAAAGCCACCACCACAGCCATTGGGCCGAGGAGATTGAGAGAGTTAGTAGCCACCATGACAAAGGGCAGCAACTGAAGCAGTGTCATCAGGAAATAGCCAGGTTTTAGTAAGAGCAAGAAGACTGAAAGCATGAGAGATGAAGAGTTCATGGGTAAAGGGAACTTTATTAGAAATGGAGTGTGCATTCCATAGGGCACATGAAAAGGGGAGAGAGGAGAGGGATATGAATGAGAATACGGAGGTGGAGAGGGGATCTAATAAGGTGGTGACAAAGAAGAGAAGAGGGACCAGGGTTGGGATTAATATCACCAGAAGACAGGAGGAGGAGAAGGAGGAGAAGAAGAATACGAGGGAGAAAAGAGATAGTATGGCAGAAATGAGGTTGTTTGAGAGAGGAAGGAGGAGGAATCAATGAGAGGAACGCAGATACTTTGCTGATCCTCCTTGATCAGGATATGAAAATATGCCATGGCCAAATCCAGAGATGCCAGGAACGCCCCTCAGTACAGAGCTTAAATCACAGATCATGAGGTCTCCAACTGAAAGCGCAGGATGCACAAATGCTCATTGATATCCTTGGAGTTCAGAATGGGCTGGAGGGATCCATCCTTTTTCAGCACAAAAAATATAATGAAGACCTGCCCTTGCCCCAATTGTCCAGAGGGAACAGACACTACTGCCTTCAGGAGCAGCAATTTGTCCAAGGTGTTCCACACAGCGGCACTTTTGATCGCAGATTCAGAAGGGGAGATAAAAAAGATGTCCAGGATTGGCTCTTTGCATTCCAGAGCATAGCCATACTGAATGGTGTCTAGCACCCAGCGATCCTTGGTGACCCTGAAGCCTGTCCCTGAATGGAGGAACTAGGAAATGGGCCCCCAAAATGTCATTGCGCAGCCTGGGAGGGTCCACTCGTACCAGGAAAGGACTGAGAATGAACCTGAAGTCCAGAGGCAGAGGGGCAGAAAGACTTTGCAGTCCAGCAGTGAAAGGAGTATTGAGACCCCTGAAGAGTCTGACCTGCACGCCTGCAGGGATGAGGCAAAGGCTATTGGAAAAGGGGCTTCTGCCCACTTCATAGGCCCATTGGACCTGTCCTCTGGAAAGTGGTAAGATTTCGTTTTGCCCAAGTCCTTCACCAGCTTCTCCAAATTGTCGCCAAAAAGAAGCTTTTCTTAAAGGCCAGTTGGGTCAATCAGACTTTGGAAATGTGTCTGCTGCCCAGTGTAGGAGCCAAATCCAACGTCATGTCACCATCGACAGGGGACTATTCCTGGCGGCTTAACATACCAGGTCATATATGGCATCAGCAAGGAAGGCCATTGCCGACTCCAAAAGAGGGAAAATATCACCTGATGGAAGAGACTGAATCCACTGGAGTAGGGCTCAAGATGTCAGGTTTGCACATACCACCAACTGAAGAATAGCATCTGCCACAATGAACTGGTTCCTCAACAACAAATCCACTTTTCGATCTAGGCCGATTGCCTTTCACAGGAATGGTGATCTGTCTGGTAACCGCCGTGACCTGCACATCCACCTTGGGAATATCAAACAAAACAACGCACTCCTTCTCCGGGACAGCATACATCTTCTTATACACCCTTAGCTGTTTAGGCAGGGAGTTGGGGCAATCTCACTCCAACCGAATCATGCCTCATGCCCTTGAGTACCTCCATGAATGGGAAGACAGTAGTGGATTTCTGCACCCCTTGCAGGAGTGGATGCACCTTTGGCTCCTGCCTTGTGCCTGGAGCATCCACCAAGCTCAAGGTGGATGAGACCCTGGTAACCAACACTGCCAGTTCCTCCTTCCAGAACAGGTGGATAACACTGGCCTCTTCACAATCCTCTAAAGGCGAGAGTACTTCTTCATCCACATCAGAGCCTAGAACTGTGACATCTGAAACCAAGTCACAGTTGATCCCCATCTCCAGGGGGCACCCATCGCCGAGAATGCTTAGCCGTAGGGAATCAAACATGGCTTCCACTCTCAGCCTGTCCCTCACAAGACTATGCTCAGGGGAACCCAGAGGCTGCAGGATCTGAATTTCCATGCCAGATGACCAAGCCTTTTGTAAAATGGAAAGGAACTCTGGGGAGGACAATATGGACTCCAGAAGCTCTCCTTTTGGAAATGACCCCCCAACAACAGGGGACATAGCCGCTGCCCAAACCCTAGTGGATGGGGAGCGGCCCACAGCATGATTGCTGGAACTTCTAGCTGGTTGGTCTTCCTTACCCATAGCGCCATCTGCCACCTCCTGCCCTGGGACAGGCAAGTCCAGAACAAATGCATCCCCCTGCTGAGAGAGGTGAAATGGGCTCTCCAGCGACAATTCAGAAGCTGCAATGCAAGAAGAGTAGAGTCCAGAAGGAATGCCTCGCTTGCCACAGATCAAACAATGTTTCCTGGAAGAAAACACAGAGAATTAAGGCAAGTGCAATAGCAGCCCATGCTAAGGAAGTGGCAGCTGTAAGGTGCATGTTAACAGCAATCGTACAGCAACACCCAAAATAGGAAATTGGGTATAAATGCGCTTTGGATCCACTCGACTTCCAGGTGCACAATAGTAAAAAGCGCTAATAACACGTGCAGAAAATGGGAAACCCCCACACCATGCCAATGGTCACTAGCGGTCCAACCAATATTGCAGTCCAGATGGACGGAATCGGGAGTCCCCAATAAGGACTATGACAAGCCTTGGTGATCACTCCCTAAGATCCCCAGGCAAAAATCCATGCCGGGCTCAACTCTACTCCCCTGAAACTATTTCTTTGCTCTCCAGGCACTGTGTTTAAGGTGGCTGGCAAGCAGATTCCTCTGAGAGCTTTCTGCAATCTTCAGGAGAGAACAGTGGGGACAGAAGAGGAGGGAGTGAGCGTTGAGACTATGTGAGGCTGTTGAACTCTTCCAAATCCTTCCAATCCTTCCATTTTTCTGGCTGCTCAACAGGCCCTTATCAGGATAGGAGTGTGGCACTGAACCAATTTTCCTCCTCCTATAGCTACCAAAATGACTGCAGTCCAGTGGAGCCTACCCATCATGCCCATGTGAGAGAGTCACCCTCAAGGTGGTCAGTCACAAGCATTTAAATCAATTTTTTCCTCTCAATTTTTCAGATTTTCTTTAGAGAGGGGAAAATGCATCCACCATCTGCTGGAGACAAAGAAATACTGAAGAGAATTCTGGTGGCTGAGGCAGATAGAGGCATGGGAGTGTTGTCAGTAAGACCTAAACTTTTCATCAGGGGCGGCCCAAGGGGGATGCGGGGCTATGTGCAGAGACTCAGTGCAGGGCCTCATTTGCATAAATATTTGCATGTTACCATACACTAACTTTTAGTAAACTTGCCTCTTAATGAGTGTATGGATAAAGAAAAACTAAAAGATTTCTACATTACTATAATCCAGTGCCAACCGCCAAGCACATTAGGAACTACTACAAACGCTGCCCATTTAGAACCATAGCAAACCCACCATATCCTGACAGCATTACCAGGACTCACAGAGCACCAAACCCTACCTATCAAAAGGCAATACTGCAAATATTAAACCAATACATTTCAGAGAATAACAATACATGAGCTACTGGGGAAAGAGAACAAGTGGCAATGTCAAATAGGAATTACATAAACAGAATACCTCAGCTCAGTTACACATGCAGAGCATAGACCATCACCAAACAAGGAATCACAATTTAGAAACAGAAAGACAATAATTAAACTGGGAACCCCAAAAGCCAAACTTGGAATGTACAACAACACTGTAGAAATACAACTATAAATTAATTTCCTCTTGTACTAAACAAAGCGCAGACGTTAATGATGCACATTTCCCAGAGCTGACATATTCCAGTTAATAAATTCAAAATAAAGAGATATTTTTCTACCTTTTGTGCATTTTTTTTTCAGTTGCAATTGCTCCAGCCACTTTCTTCTGGCTTCTTCATGTCTTCTACTAACCCTCCATCATCTGCTGTCCATTTGTCCTTTCTTCTCTCTTCTAGTTTTTTTTCCATTCTCTCTCTACATCTGCTTTAACATACTAACCTTTCTCCATTTGCTCTTTCCTCATTCCTATTTCATCCACTCAAATTTTACCCCTCCATCCTCAATCCCCACTTACTCTCCTAATACCCGGCCAATTGTAGATTTGTCTTCCCTCCCACACAAAATATTTTTCCCCTCTCCATTTCACTCTCCCAGCTCCATCCCATTCTAATCCTCCCCCAAATCAGCTCCTTTCTAGTTCCAGCCCCACCCAGCATCCGCTCCCTTCTAGTCCCCGCATCAGCCCATTTCCAGTCCTAGCTCCCACCCCTCACAGCCCATTTCCATTCCAAGCTCCCTCCCCATTTGCTATTTGCAGTTCAAGCCCCCCTTCCACTCAGCCCATTTCCATTCCAAGCCCCCGTCCCCATCAGCTATTTGCAGTTCAAGCCCCACTTCCACTCAGCCCATTTCCAGTCCTAGCAACCCCCCCAGCCCATTACCAGTCCTAAGCCCCCATCAGCCTACTTTCAGTCCTAACCCCTCATCACCCCATTTTCAGTCTTAGCCCCCCCATAGCCCATTACTAGTCCTATCCCCCCATCAGCCCACTTCCAGTCCTAACCCCCCATCAGCCCATTACCCCCACCAAAGCCTATTTCCCCCTCAAAGCCTATTACCAGTCCTAACCCCCCCCCCATCAGTCCACTTCCAGTCCTAACCCCCCATCAGCCCATTTCCAATCTTAGTCCCCCCATAGCCCATTACCAATCCTAACCCCCCAATCAGCCCACCTCCAGTCCTAACCCCCCCATCAGTCCATTTCCAGTCCTAGCCCCCCATAGCCCATTACTAGTCTAACCCCCCATCAGCCCACTTCCAGTATTAGCCCTCCCCCATAGCCCATTACCAGTCCTAACTCCCCTCCCCCTCATCAGCCCATAGATTAAAAAAAACCCTGGCTGCTGCTTCTGCTGCTGCCGCCATGGCAGCAGCAGAATTAAGTGTCCTCCGGGGCCCCCGCTGCCCAGCAGAGCCCTCCCGGCATCAGCTCTCAAAGCGCAGGCTTTTCAGAGCCACGAAGGGAGAGTTTCCCTTTCTCGCGGCTCTGTTAAGCCTGCTAGGGCTGATGGGAAACAGGAAGTCCCATCAGCCCCGGCGGGCTTAACAGAACCGCAAGAAAGAAACTCTCTCTTCGTGGCTCTGAAAGCCGCCGCTGATAGAGCTGAAGCCGGGAGGGCTCTGCCGGGCAGGGGGGCCCCGCGGGATGCTTGATTCTGCTGCTGCCACGGCGGCAGCGGCAGCAGCAGCCAGTTTGTTTTTTTTAAATATATGGGCTGATGCAGAATGTTGCTTGCGCGGGGCCCCCTGAAACGCGGGGCCCTGTGCAAACAACATTCTTGGTCAATGGACGGGCCGGCCGTGCTTTTCATTGGTACTTTGTTTCTACCAATCTGCTGGTAAGGAAACACAACCCACTTGTCTGGACCTGTCTAGCAGGATGATATGGAAAGGGGTTATTAGTGTAGCTCCTTCTCCAGACCTTCCACATATCTGTCTGTCTGACAAAACAAGCACTGTTTTGATGCCTGTTTGTGTCTTGAGCATGTCTAAGCTTGGACATGGCTTGGCACATCCAGGGCATTTCTGAAATTTGGTGAGGATATCCAAGTTCTGGGAACACCACGGACATGCCTACTTAGACGTCCTCACCCCAGGGACATTCACAGAGCCAGCTTGTAAAATGGCTCTGAGGACAGCTGCATGCTTTGGACATCTCTATGTCTATTTTCAGCATGAATAGGGCTTCTAAAGTAACCCCTAGTACTGTATGTAAATACCTAATGAGATGCAGAACACTGCTGTGTTACAGTAGCTGAACAAAGGTGAGCAAGGCTATAGCAGCACAGCAACATTCTGTATACATGTGGCAGATGCTGCTTTCCCATGTTAACCACTACTGATTATCTACCTGGCCAGAACCTTTTTCCCACCAGCAAAGCCCCTTTCCAACTAGAAATCCCCACCATAAAGACATCCCTGACTAGAAATGTCATCCATCAGGATTCCTAGCTTGTCCAGAAACCACCTCATCAAACCCCTCTCAGACAGAAACCCTTCTTATCAATAGGCATAAAAATGAAAAATGATTTTGTTACTAATGGCAGTGTCTTCATTTTTAAGTCTTATATAGACACCTTCAATAATTAATATATTCTCTGTTTTTGATTGTTAATCATATGTTTTTGATTATATGTTTTTGATTGTTTTTTTTAGCTTTTCTATATGCATTATATAATTTATATTGTAATTTCAGATATTGGTTCTTATATTTCTATGTATGTGTTGTAATCATTGACTTATAATTTGTACATACTGTACTTATTCAATGGAATCCCTTTTCTATTATTTAGATTATGTATTTAACTTTGCTTATTACATGTACATCTGATTATAGCTCCTCTAGTTTTTTTGCTATTTCATGAGGTTTTATTTACCTCAAAACTTTTATGTAAATTTATTGACTTACAATTTTTCCATTTTATTTAGTGAATGCTGTTTTTGCGTACCCATCTATAAGTGTCTGCATCCTCACTTTGAGAGTTTGATATGTTCTCCTTTTATGTTTGTGTGTGTGTATATATATTTCTTCGTGTTTAATTATTTTTTACTTTTTATGTTTAATTTTATTATTGTTTTATATATGTATGTTTTAGTAATGTGTATAATATTATTTTGAGGCCCCTGATAAAGGCTTTGTTGCCAAAATTCGCCCAAGTTGGGCTTCTCTCAAAAAAGAAATTTGTGTACAAGACACTGGTCTCTGTGTGCTGATTGTTTGGTCTGCAGAAGTCCTACCTTCTAGTTTGCTTTGTGTTTTGCCAGAACCTCTTAACCCCTATCCAAGCCTCCACCAAAGAAAATGAAGTGAAAAAAGAAAGACAGCAGCCCACCTCCATCCTGCCACTTGGCCTTCTATTTGCAAATGGCGCTCACCTGCTTGCTCTTTGAACTTTAAGCATGGCCTTGACACCTGAATTCTGGTCAGGAGGAGGGAGACTTGTTGGGAAGTTTTAATAGGGGGAAAACCTAGTACCCATTAGCACATAAACCTCATATCTTCTTGAACTTATCAGATTCCTTTTGGCTGTTCATATCCCGTTTAATGACTTGTGATAACGTTTAAGCAGTGCATTTTTCCTAGAAAAAAAGGAGTCTTTTTTCTTTCAAATTTGAGCAAAAATGCTCACTTTGTTTAAAAAAATTCTTAAATAAAGAAGAAACTTCATCCATTATATAAATGAGTTTGCTGCTCACCACTCTGTTTGAAATTATAATTAGAAAAGGAAATCAAACTGAAAACTAGTGTACTAAGATATTGGTACAACTACTTATTAGCCTGACAATCATTTATAATTATATTTTATTAGTATTTCTGTATAAAATTAAAGCACAATTTTTCAATAATTCAGTATACTGTGTTATAAAAGAAATCAGCCAACTTAAAAGATTTTACCTTTGCAATTACATATTTACAGCAGGTAGCCCACAAGTGTAAAATTCCCTTTTCTCACTTGACTCTCACTGATGAATCATGACCTGAAACAGGGTCTAGGAAAGTCATTTCGACCCAAAGCGCAATATTGCATTGTGGATTCTGGAGAGTGGACAGAAGTTCATGGGATTGATTTAGAGGGATCACACCATCATTTCAGCTAAGTAAAGTGTTGCTTGACCATGTGGGCTGCTTTTATTGCAAATAATGATTAAAATGGACATTTCTTAGTAGGAGTCGATTCCCCACTTTGATGGGACCGACAAAAAATATTTTGGGATAATGGGAGTTTGCTCTCTTTGGTTCTCCTTGTTCTACTGTGAGAGATTTACTGTTGGAGATCTGATTTTGGAAAGTGTTACACTTTTGGATACAAAAATGTTCCAGCAGTGGTGTAAGTTTCAATGAGGGCCCTTCTCCCCCTCCCCCCCCCCCCCATTGTAGTGGTGACATTCCCCTTCCTTGTGCAACAGGCCCTTCAGTGTGTAGGTCTCCCCCATGTGGTGGGAGCGGTGGCGGCTGGCTTACTTTCTCTTCTTGCCATGCTGCCTCCGCTCTTGTAAATTTGGCACAGGTCCGTTTGTTTCATGGTGCAGTAGCTATCACAAGACTTCAGCCCGGTGTGGAACAGCTGCCGGGCCTCCGCCAAACTTACAAGAGCAGAGGCAGCATGGCAAGATGAGAACGTATGTTTGCCACTCTGCTTTACCACTGCGGTTTGGGCCCCCTTTCTGCTCGGGCCCCTCCACATTGCATGGACTGCTTGGGCAGAATTTACACCACTGTCTTCCAGTAGCTTGCCCTGCAACAAATTACTGGTGTACAAGTATGGGCAGGACTGGTGCTACCCAGTAAGCCAAGTAAGCATGGCAGGGGGGCACTGGTGTTTGAGGGCGCCGCATCAAACTTGCAGTCGCAATTGCCTCAGCAGCGCAATGGTGTTCAGTGCCTGCAGAAACAACCTGTCCTGCAGATCAAAAAAAGAGAAGCAGCCCACAAGCAGTACACTGGTGTTCTGCTTTTTGCTCCGTGGGACAAGCTGTTCTCCACAATTGCAGCCCACATATGTAAACAACCTCAACAGTGACCTGTGCACAAGCTATGTGTCATGTAGCCAACGGCGTAAGAGATCTCCATCATAGTGTTCCAGTCGGGGTTACATAAGAGCTCATCTGCATCAGAGGACTGTGCACATTGCATTGAGCATATTGTAGAAATCCACTGTGTGGAATGCGACACTCCAGCCGGTTGGGTGCTGCACATAGCACAGATAGCTGGGATTACATTTTCACATGGAGTCCTAGGACTCTGTCACCAACATCATTTCCAGGACTGGGGCATTGTAGGGAACCCTAGCTTCGCCCCTTTAGCACACACAGTAAATGCCAGCATAGCCGGAATGTGCACCACTGTTTCTGTATGTAACTTTGACTTACATCCTCCATCTCCTCTGCTTTCTGTTCAGTAACACTGCATGCTGTGTTTTTCCAGACTGCAGACTCACCAGTGCACAGCATAGGTTTCATATCCATTCACCAATATGGGTTGCATTGAGGTGCAGAGCAGAAATATTTCCTAAATCCTACCCTTATTCCACATTTCTGCAGGTATAACGTGAACATCTGCAGGGAAGACTGCTGACATACAAGGGTCCCTCTTGAATATGCTTTATACATCTCTGTGCCTGGCTATGCCCCCATTCCACCCCCTGCCCACATTCTGAGATCCCCATTTAAGTGCTGTGTACATCCAGGGCCGCAAAGGTTCAGAATATGGTTCTAGACATTTTTGCGAGGAAAACATCTATCCCGCATGTCCAAACGGCTTATTCGTATTTCAGAATGACCCCCTAAAGGAAGAGGAAATAGGGCTAGAATTGAACAAGAGATAGGAGGGACAAATTTAAAGGCATAATGTTTATGAAAGAAAGAAGAGGGGAAGGGGAGTGAGAATGCTGGGGGGAGGGCGGGGGGAGGGCTAGGGGAGGGAGAACGGGAGAGAGGCTGGGAATGGAGGAGAGTTTAGGGGAGGCAGCAGAAGAGGGTCTGCAGCAAGGGGTGTACAGTTGCAAGGGTTGGAGGTTGAAGAGAGGGCAGAAAAGAGCACAATGAATATACGCTAGAAGGTGCTGCCCCCTCCCCTGCAGAAGACATCCAGGCACCCCACCACACACACAGGCACACCTCCCCCACACCACACAAACATGTACACAGAGGCACGCCACCACTATAGCATATACACATACACAAAGGCACATGACCCACGAAGTGTGCAGACACACAGGAACTCCACACCACACCACATACACACAGAGGCAGGCACTCCACCCCCACACTGCACCACACACAAAACACACAGGCACTGCACCCACACACCACACACCCACCATCTGAAGAGAGAGACATGTATATAGACAACACTAATTATAAAGGTTACTTGTATAGCTCCTGCCACCATACTTTTTGAACTCTTTCTCTCCACACACACACATGCATATATATGTATGACTGTGCAAATGAAGGACTGGGAAATATGTTGCTTTGTCACACAGTAAGCATGCTGTTTCACATGCACACACAGTTCCCAACAGATATTAACAGAAAGATACAAATACATGCACCCACTGACACTTGAACATACAAGGAGCCCCCCCCTCCCGACACAACCTGTGACACACAGAGATGAAGCCCCGAATGTCTGATCCTGTAAGTGAGAGAAACCCTCTACTGTGTCACACTGTAAAGTATGAACTTTTCAACAGGTTTCAGCTTTGCTGCAGGGTGCTAAAGATGCTAGACCTCCCTCCTTCCCTCCTGTGGCATGCTCCTAGGGTGATATTTACTTTTATGTCACAGCCAGGCACAGAGAACAGAGGGAGTAGGATGGCCTCCAGTGCAGTGAGTTGGTCAGTCAGAATCAGATACACATGTGCCACAGCACAGGGCATGAAGCTTGAGATCAGCATAATCTGCCAATCCACTATAAAGAATACCACCGCTGGCTCTTATGGGAGGTTACGGAGTGATCTTTCCATTTTCATCAGCCTAGCTGCAATGCCAGCAAAGTCTCTATATGTTTCACAGTTGTAGCTGTGAAGCAGTGATCTCAAAGGAATACCAAAGCCCAGCCAAGTACTGTTTCTCATGTTGATGCTGCCAATGTTGACTGTCGGGACTGCCGACATCAGCTCTGGGACTGAGCCCTGCCTCTTAGTACTAACTGCGGTTTCCATGTGGCTTACACACAGGGACAGCAGTGGCTTTCCCCAGGTCTCTCTTAACAGTCTACTGACTTTTTCTCCAGGAACTTTTCCAAACCTTTTTTAGCCCAGTTACAGTAACTGCTTTTATCACCTCCTCCTCATTTGTCGGATTTATAAAAGAGCTGCACAACCATGGATGCAGAGGTAGAGTGGCTGTAGTATCTGTGGCAACAATAACGGGCGGGAGAAGAGGCAGGAAAAGCTAAGTGGTTGTTACCTTTTTAGGTTAAATAATAAACACATTGATTGTGTTTGCTTTGATCACATTAACCCTTTGCTATCACAGCCTGTTCATACAATGTTAAATATTTATTTCTCAGTACTTCTTTTTATTCCAGCTATACATTTGCCCCTTCACTGCAATTCTTTTGTTGCAACATTTGATTATAAGGAAAAATATTAGCATCATGTGAACAGAGTTCACAAAGGAGTTTTGGGAAAGGAAGGAGGGTGCAACCTACCATTAATAGTAATGAGGGTGGGGGCACTGATCTATAGGTTGCAGGGGGGAGCCAGAGACCCTAGCACTGGCCCTGAGTATGGGAATATTGGCATGGAATGCTTCAGGGTTATGGAGTAGGAATTTAAATTGCAGAACCCTTCAACGTAAACATGTCCTATTATGTAGATCAGCTGCTCACCTCGTGTACCACAGTAGTAATGAAAAGAAAACATGTTCATTTAAAAAAAATGTACACATTTATTTGTTCTTCCTCTAAACAACTGTTCCAGGAAGGCAAACACCCCCCTTTCTAATCCAGAAAAGGATGTTTACAATGTGCCATACAAAATTTCCAGCTTGTCCAAGTGCTTATCAAGTAATTTTTTTTCATTTGCATTTTTTGTAACATAGTCAGACTCCATCAATAAATACTGAGCTTTGCTGAAACTTAGCTTGTATTAATCAAAACAACTACTGGTCTCCTCTTCAGTTGCTCTTTGAAGATAAGATGAAATGAATAGTGAGACAGCCTCAAGATCAGGAAAGCAGTAGAGAGAAGCTAAAGGTTGACATGACTTTTTCTAGAATGTCACACGACAGAACAAAGAATGGGCTAAGATTCTGAGTGGTTGTAGTTTCATCATACATTTTCCATTTTCACTTTTCACAGCCAGAGGCAAAAGTATTGCTATTCAGCTTATCTGTTTGATGCTTCTTCTGTAACTTTCTTTTAGTGCAATATTAGAGTGATTCACCTGTGGTTTGATGCTGAAGGAAAAAGGCTCCTATCGCTAAATATCAAAATAGGTTATTGTTGGTGACAAGAGCTGCTGGTTTAACAGAACCAGCCTAACCCCTTTCCCACCATCTAACATTAAGTCAAGGTGGGTAATGACATCACTGGAGTGTTCTCATCTACAGTCATGTAGAGGACAAAATATTCTCTACTTAATTCAATTTTTCACATTTTGATGGTACCAGGTGAAGAGCCACCAAAAGCAATCTGGAAAGGTTTATGTGTGTTTGATAGTTTGTTTGTGGTTTGAAGATTGAACTGATTATTTTCCCTGACCAGAGGTCAACAGTGCTTTTATTAGCTAAATTCATGCTGTTCAGACACTTTGTTCAAGTCTTTCAGTTTTTTCCAAGTCAAAACCAAGACCCAGAGATGTCTTTAAGTATACACTAGGAACCTGCTATACAGTACATGATTTCAGGCAGGGTTTTTTTGACATGGTTTACATTTTACCGCAGCTGGCAAAATGTTATGTCTTTTTGCTAAATACTGTCTTTGCTGGCAATGCTAACATATTTTAGTTGTGCAAGAAAACAAGTACCGGGCTCTGAAACTGTACAGCAAAATATTTCCTAGAATTCCTACTGGAAATTGGTATCTATTACAGTACAGAAGAGTTAATATCTTTTTTGTATAGATCCAGTTCTTGGGAAAAATATGCTGTTTCTTCTCTGAGAGAATGTCTTCAATTTTTCAGCAGTTTTATTTCAACTGTTTGATTCTTCTCCTGTCTGTAAACAAGATAAATTGAGAAAAAAAAGTAACCACCCGGTGCATCTACTTCTCATGGAAAGTCAGCTGCTGTATTACAGGCATTTAGTATGGTTTCCATCAAATTATTAATATTTCTACTTCAAGTGCCATGTGAAACTCTATGGTTTAGACCAGCGAGTGCATCCTATGCATACAGAATGCTGAGCACACACATGAAGATGAGTTTGGTTTCTATATGATAAGAAAATGTACATCTAGTTTTCAGTATCATCCTATGGTGGTCTTTATAGAAGCCTTATTCGTGATTTGGACTTCTGAAAATGGGCATACAGAGGACCAAATCATGAAGACATCCCCGGAGCCATTTTGCAAACCATGTCTAAAGATGTCCCCGATGTGGGGACATCCAAGTAGGTAGGGGTACGATGGAGGCATGTTCAGGGCCGGACGATGGATTTAGATATCCATGCTCGATTTCAGAAATGTCGGGGACGTCTACAACCTTGTCCAAGTTTAGATCTGCTCCAGGCACGAATAAGCATTTGGGAAAGTGCTCGTTTGGGCCGTTAAACTACACCATCCCCAGTACTTTCCACAATCGCAATGATATTTGGGTAATTAGGGAACTTGTTTTGTGCTTGAACCACCGCTGAATGTCTCTTAGATGTCCCCAATCTTGCATAGTATTCTGGGGATATCTACAGTATATAGATGGCCCTGCAGTCATCCATATCGAACACATCCATGTTTGTGAAATCGTGCCAGAATTTGAATCTGCCTGCCTTTTTTCAGACATTCTGACTTGATCATCCCAGATTTCACTTGGACCTTATTTGTAAAATGTGCCTTTATATGTCCTGTAATAAGTACACACTTTCTATACTGACCAGACAAATCTTTTATTGCCACTCCTCTCCTCCCCAGTACAATCCTCCACACTCAGTGTGCAGGCATTCTGAAGGACCTCAGTTACTATGAATACCACTGTTGCTCAGATTCTTTTCTGTTTAGTTACAGGACATAGGACAAGCAGACTAAATGGAAAGAAACCCCAGCAGAAGCAGAATTCGTCATAACAAAGAATGTCTGATCAACACTAAAAAGATAGAAGGCAGAAATATAAAAGGTAAAAGCAATTAATTGGTTAGCAGCATCTGTTAACCAGGTATGTACCGGTGACAGGGATAGTGTTGGTGACTGTTCTGTCCGATCACCTTGGCATTATTCAGATAGTTCCAGGGCAGTCAGGGGGTGGAGCTGCAACTGAGCCATTTAGCAGCAATTTTCTGCATCATTAGCTGGACAGCTAAGCACAAAGCTTAGGACAGCATAAAGCTGTCTTAAATGGCTATCTGTAGAGAAGTGCTAAATATCACCGCATTGCTAGTGCTGTGGATATTTGGCACCAGCCACTACCCAGATACTGACACTGAATATCTGGATTTAATGTAGCCGTGGCGGCTGTCATTAAAAAAAATAAATAAAACAAACATAGAAGTATATTGGCAGGCCTTTCTTCTAAGGTTAAGTGATTTGCCCAAGGCCACAAGGAGTACTAATGGGAACTGAACCCTGGTCTCTAGGTTACTAAGCCAGTGCTCCAACCACTAGGCTACTCCTCCACAAGCACTGGATACCCAGATTGCATTCAACAGTGGCAGCCAATGTTGAAAAAAATGCTGACACCATGATTTAATACCGACTCCCTTTTCTAGGGCGAGTTACACATGCATGGAATAAATATATCCATGTGCTATCTAAAATCAGCATTGGACCTTCTTTTAGGAGTAGGGAGCATGTGCTAATGATTTTTTAAATAATCCTAATAGTGTTTTATGATTTATGTTTTTGAAATGTATTGTACTTCTTTTGCACTGCATTGTGTTTGTGTAGGGTCCACCTCAACTCGTACTAAAGGAGTGTGTCCCTCTTAGGCATGGCCAAATTTAAGCTCCTGCCTTGCATATGAACAAAATTTAGAAGCACCCATGTTGATTGAGGAGGGGGGAGGGAGTCTGTGTAGATTACCCCCATCCATGCCTTTGTTTAGGGTTGTACCTGCTGTTCTGTGCAGGATAGGCCCCTCTATTTTTTGAAGTGTAAATGTTATTTAAGTTTGCTTTGATTCAAAAACTAGAGGTGACGTAACCTGCACAGAGCGGCAGATACAACTCTAAACAAAAGCAGAGCGGCAGGCGCAACCCTATAAAGAAGCACAGTTGTACCAGTCTACATGTAGCAGCAGCCACCTTAAAACTGAAGCAAGACTCAAGTAATGTGGTAGGGGAGATGGTGAGGGACAGGGGAGGGAGGTTGTTGTGTCAAAAAGAAAGGATTCAAATTATTTGTTGTACTGCCTCTATTGCAAAGGAAAGTAAATAATTAGCAGTCTCTGTAGTAGACACTAACTTGATGCCTTCTGGCACTGGAGGTAAGTGCCTATGCCTAAATCCAGGCCTGCTCTTAGGAGGGTCATAGTGATTCATTGTAATGTCCAACTGCTGTGTTACAATGTATCAGTACAGTATTAAACATCTATAAGCCCTCACATGTGCTGCATTCAGATGCTTTGAACATATTCATGAATGACCTGAAAATGGGAACAATGGGAATGAGAGTAAAGTAATCAAATTTGCAAATGACACAAAATTATTTGAAGCTGTTAAAACACAAGAGGATTATGAAAAATTGCAAGAGGATCTTAATAAACTGGGAGGCTGGGCGTCCAAATGGCAGATGAAATTTAATATGGACAAGTGCAAAGTTATGCACCTAGGGAAGAACAACCCAAACTACAGTTACACAATGCAAGGTTCCACATTAGGAACCACAACCCAGGAAAAGGATGTAGGCGTCATCATGGATAATACGTTGAAACCCTCCGCCCAGGGTGCAGCGGCGGTCAACAAAGCAAATAGAATGCTAGGAATCATAAGGAAAGGAATGTTAAATAAAACCAAGGATATCATAATGCTTCTGTATCGTTCCATAGTGCGACTGCACCTTGAATATTGTGTGCAGTTCTCGTCTCCACATCTTAAAAAGGATATAACAGAATTAAAAAAGGTACAGAGAAAAGCCACCAAAATGATAAAGGGGATGGAAGAGTACTCCTATGAGGAAAGGCTTAAAAGGTTAGGGTTCTTCAACTTTGATAAGAGATGGCTGAGAGGAGATATGGAGAACTATAAAATAATTTATTAATTTTCTTATTTAATGGTTTTTATAGACCGCTTTTCCTAAGATCACAGCGGTTTGCATGTAACTAGATGCTTTTAAATACTGCATAGGGCAACTAAACATAGAACATGATAAAGATGATGGACAGATCAACACAGTTTACATTTAACATAACCAAATGACATAGTACATCGTGCGATTAAGAGAGCAACAGGATTAACGTGTTTAATTTATGTAGATTATGCATAACACATGTGTCTACGATTTGATCAATAGTCTTGACTGTGTAGCCGAGCTCTGTAGATAATGGGTCATGTTTGGTGATCATTAGTCTTATTGCTAAGATATTCTTAAGTTTGTAGGCTGATGCTTCGCTTCCAAAATATTGAATAGCAGTGTTTTTTAATTCCTTTGGAAATGTTGAGAGATCTGAGATAATTCTAGTTTTTTCAGGAATGGCTTTCCAAAGTCCTGGTGCATATAACAAGAACTCACATGAGCATGTGGTTTGATTTTTCTTGGGTCTTTCGAGTAGAATGACAAATGTATTTTGTATACTGCTTCTACTGCACCTGCTGTCTGGTGGTATTTGCCAGATGGACTGTAAGTACTGTGAGGTTAGGTTGTGCAAAATTTTAAAGGCAGTAATTAGGACTTAGCATTTAATTTGCTTAGAAGAGGCAGCCAGAATAGCCATTTTAAAATGGGCGTAATGTGTGTACTTCTAGATGTACCCTGGAGGATTCGCGCTGCTGTGTACTGAGCCATTTGTAGGGAGTGCAAGGCACTGTTGGGTATTCCTTGGTAGATAATGTTGCAGTAGTATAAGTATGGAAATATCATCACTTGAAACACCATATGGACATTATGGGCTTTGAGGAGTAAGCGTAGGTGTTGTATAACTCCTGTTTTATTGTAGATTATTCTTGTGGTTTTGCTGATTTGTGATTGTAATGATAGTCATTGATCCAATGTTATTCCTAGATATTTTACTTCAGGTTTTACCTGCAACTCTGCACCCTTGACCTTTAAGGTTGTTGGAGGAGTAAAGCTTTAATTCCTCGCTATGTAAAGTGCATCCATTTTCTTATAGTTTATTGTTAGCCCATGATCCAATAACCTGAGTGAGATTGCATTAAAGCAATTTATTATTGCTGTGTAATCTGCTTTTGTAGCAGTAAAAGGGGAATAAATCATGATGTCATCGGCATATATGTGGATAGTAAACATTGTGCGCCTGTATGATATTACAAATTGGTTGGATATCTATGTTGAATAGTAGTGAAGATAAGGCATTCCCCAAGGATCTGTGCTATCTTTAATGTGTATGGTGTAGATTTGAGAGATCTTGTATTCACTTGTTGTAGCTGTTCAGTTAGATATGAGCAAAACCATTCTAATGTTGTACTCTGAATTCCTATAGCTTATGGACGTGAAAGTAGAATATCATGGCAGACGTTGTCAAATGTAGCTGTTATATCAAAGAATATTAGAATAAAGCCTTGCTAAGGTTTCTATTGTATATGTCTTTTATGACTCTAAGAGGAAGATTAGTAGCGTTTTGACTTCATGGTGTAGTCTGAATCCATGTTGTTGAGGGTCTAGTGGTGCATGAGTATTGAGGTGATCCTCCATTTGGTGTTGGACTATTCTTTCGATTAACTTTGTTAAGAAGAGTAGATTTGAGATAGGTCTGTAAGAATTTGAGTCATTTGCTTCTAAGTTGGTGCTTTTCAGAATGGGGCGGACATATGCGCTTTTTAGGCTAGTAGGCATGTAGCCTTGAGTGAATATGAGTTGTATTATCCTGTTTAGTATTTGGGCTAGTTGAGTTCAAACAATTTTAATCCAACTAACCAGACATGGGTGAAGTGGAGATGTTGTAGTATTTAGACTACGAATGACATTCTCTAAATTTTCTAGAGTGATCGGACTGAATGTCTGAAGGGAAAAGCTAGTTATCTTAGTGTGCTGTGGATTTGATGGATTGGGGAGGGAATTGTCAGATTTCAATTGGAAGAAGTCTGCCAGTGCCTGTGGTCCTGGGATGGTTTTCTTGGTGGCTTGGTTATTGATTTTCACTAGTGATTTCACTATGTTGAATAGCTCTATAGGCTTGTTTAGAGAGTTCATATGAGTTTTATGAGGTATTCTTTTTTGCAGTTATTGATCTTGTTACAATACTCCTGTAGCTTGCACATGTGCCTGTTTATGCCCTGTTCGTTTCATGTGTGTTGCCATTTGTGTACAAGCCTTCGGAGCTCACGCTTTATGTCTTTTAATTCTAGGTTGTACCAAACCACCTTGTGGTGTGTTCTTGCTTGTTTCATTGGTGGTGGTGCGGCATTTTCACCTATAAAATAATGAGTGGAGTGGAACAGCTAAACGTAAATCAGTTGTTTACTCCTTCAAAAGGGAGAAAGCCTAGGGATATACAATGAAGCTACAATGTAGCACATTTAAAACTAATCAGAGAAAATATTTTTTCACTCAATGCGTAATCGAACTGTGGAATTTGTTGTTGGAGGATGTAGTAAAAGCTATGAGTCTAGCTGGATTTCAAAGAGGTTTGGACAAGTTCCTAGAGGAAAAGGCCATAAACCATTAATAAAGCGCCCTGGGTAAATCTACGATTTCCCCTAGGATCAGTCTACCTTTTGGGAACCTGACAGATATGTATGGCCTAGATTGGCCACTGTTGGAAACAGGATACTGGGTTTGATAGACCTTGGTCTGATCCAGTATAGCATATCTTATGTTCACTAAGGGCCCCTATTACTAAAGCCCGTTAACTGGTTAACATGCATTTTAAGGCGCAGCAACTGGCAGTCTAGAAAATTACCACATGGGCGTGACTGCCACCGCATGCTAAAATGCATGTTAATTGGTAATTGCGGGATGGTGCAGGCAATGGGCAGAGTGGGGGCATGGAGAGCACATCATCGCTAGCACCAGGACTATTGCCACACACTCAGTGGCATCGCAGCTCTTAACATGAGTTCACTTACTGACTTCTCTATGGGAGTCATTAAGTGAACCCACCTTGGTGAAGCGCATATTAGATTAGGACCAAAGGCACCTACTGTAGAGGCTTTGCATTTAATGTGCATTTATTTGGTGTATCAATTGCAAAAAAGGGGCCCTAAGTGTGCTTAACAGAAATGCAAGCTTGGACTTGCACTGTGGTCAGCCCAGTACTATGGAATCCGTTATCAGATGAACTGGGAAAGGGAGCTAATTATATGATATTTAGGAAGAAATTAAAGGGTTTTCAGAAATGGTACTTTTTTAGATTGAAATATTGGTGATTACCAATTCTCGGAATGTTCATGTGCTCTCCTGTTTGGGGACCTAGTCGCTAAGCTGTAATTAACTGTGCAAACAGCTAATGGGACACTTTTGCAATTGGTATGCGGTACTTCTGCATTAACAGCCACTGTAAACCAGGGCGTAGAATGGGAGGGGATTTTGCCTCACATTTAAAACATGGGAAGTTACTACACACTGGCAGTTAACATGACAGCTAATGCGGCACAGTTCATGCCACTTGAAAAGGTAAAGAACCTTTCCCTGCATTTACTGAATGGCAAAATGTGGGGAATGCTCCCAACGGTTAGCATGGAAGCTTTGCCATTACTGTGTGTTAATTTTGGCTGTTGGTCCACAGTAACTGCAAAGTTTTATCACAGTTCAGTAAATAGGCCCCCTATATATATGATTTACCTGTTATTTTGATTTTAATTTGATTGTATTTGTTGTCATTTATTTTTTGATTGCTTCTCTATTTAATGAGCCTGCCAGTTATAATCTTGTTTTAACAGAACTCTGGTTTTGTGTTTGTTGTTCGATGTTTTACTTTTTAGTATGTGTGTGAATTTGTAATCCCAGAATTGAAGATGGAGCCAATAAGAACTTTCTTAAATAAATAAATATCCAATGACCCTTAGTATCTATGTAGTCATTTAATTTGACCTTCTCCTGTCATACTGTAGCCATTTTAACTTAAACTTACAGGATGTGACACCTTGTTGAAGCTGGAAATAATGAATAAGATTCTTTACACTACCCTGCTGACTGTTCAAAAAAGATACAAGCGTTTGCAAGAGGTAATGCTGAAATTCCATGGAGAGGGAAAATAGCACGGATTAGCTGGGTGAAAGTTATGTTAAGGAAAAAGCATGATGGAAAAGAGCTACCAAAATCTATGGTTGTATAACCTGGCCTGCCAAATGAGGTCTGTAGGAATGTGTTTGTTGGGAGGAAAATTATCCATGCCAGGATTGATGGAGGCTATGTGTGGAACTCAGTGTCTCCTACATATGTAATACACCTAAAGAGTGACCCCTGGGATTTATGTGGGAGGCAAAGTGATATAAGGAATGAGTTCTTCAGAAACAGGGTACCTGCCTCTGATAAGAACCCGGATTTTAGTCTGGAAATGGAAAATAAAATATTTCTGAAATGCAGAATTAAAGGTTTGGCCAAAGTGCAAGATCTCCTAGATGATGATCATCGGTGTGTATGCGCATTCATGCAACTTTCGAAGGAATATGGCTTGCCTCCCCTGCAGTTTTATGCATTTCTGCAGACAAGACATTATGGTGGTCATTCAGAGCTGCAAATTGCAGGGTTGTACATCCGGCTTGGATGTACAATCCACGCACGATGGCCAGATGTGATTCTGAGGCACCTGCTCCCCACATATACACTGGGGATGTGCGGGGAGCACGAGATGGGGGCAGGGCTGGGGCAGAGCAGGGGCATGGCCAGGCACCTGGATGTACAGATGTCATTCCGGGCAGGATGTGACCTGGATGCCCACCTTATTCCATCACAGAGGCAGAATAAGCACTGGGCACGTGGGAGATCAGGGCCTGTGGCCCCCCTCTGAAATTGCACCACCGTGGGTGCTGTCCCACCACCCAATCCCATACCTGCCTGCCCCCACCGAGGGTCGGATGTTGGGGAAAGTTGGCTTGTAGTATGGTTGTGCATTGTATGCTCCTGCTGGACATGTCAGTGCCAAGGCAATGGGATGCCATGGTATCAGCACACCAGCCAAAGAGTTAGGCAGGCTGGCCGAGCAAATCCCTGGACATCTCCACCATCAGAATAGGCTACACGCTGCAACCACGGGAATGCATATTTCCCGTGTTGCAGAATAGGGTACAAATCTGCCCCATCCATTTTCTGGGATGTCCAGATGGCCTGAACATGAAGACTTCTAAATTGATCTCCACATGATCTTCCTAGGCTGGACGACTGGGAAGATAAGACAGGATGGGGAGTTTCTAGCCTATTTAGAGGAAGATGGGGAGGGAAGACTTCTATTTCTGGGTGATACCATTGGTACAGGGACAGAAAGCATGGAGGAGCTAAGAGAGCCCCGACATGTTCTTGGCAGGATGAGCTAGGGCAGGAGGTAGCTGCTAGGGATACTGAGCACCTCGTTGAAAAAGCCCAGGAAGCTTCAGTAGACATGGGACTGAGAGAGATGCAATTTAAACTGTTGCACCATTTAGCTGGTTAGTGCCACTGAAGATTCCTGGGCGCTGCCACTAAACACCCCAACAGTAACTCGTTAGTGTGGGGGCATTCCAGGTGCGGAGCAGAGGTGGCACACAAGGATAACCGGCTAGTGGCAATATTCAGCTGATAGCTGGTTATCCAACAGCAGTGAAATTTAGGTGCAAAATTCAGCAGCATCGGCTAGCAACTAGCCACCACCACGGAATATTCTCCCCTGAGCTTTCTGGAGGTGATAGTAAGCAGGAAATCACGATGTATTCTGCCATGGAGGTGCTCAGGCAAAGGATAATAATTCTGCTGGGGGACATGCAAGGGTTAAAAGGGTGAGGACCAAGGTCTAAATGTTTGTCAGACTGGCGCTGTTGCTGGAAAAAAAAAACATGCTCACAAAGTGGACTGAGGAGACCTTTCCATCATCTCAGCTATGGGGAAAGAGCATGACGCAGCCCTTACAGATGGAACAAATGAGCCTGTGAATGACGCAGAGGAAATTTGCTGAGGGATACATAGATGCCTGCTCCAAATACCATGGAAGACTGCCGACAGTCACCAGGAGAGGATGCATGGTTAACTGGCAAGAATTGGGGGAAAGCGGTGGAGGAAAGGAATGAAGGAATTTTGGGAATTATGTGAAACACAGGGAAAGGGGTGGGGTTAGGGAAAAGAGAACATGAATATCTTTAGAAGAGATGACTAGATTGTGGGAGTCACAGGACTGAGTTAACTGTTATCAAAGTGATACCATGTTAGCTGAGTCTCGGGTTCAGTTGCTGGACCGTACAATTGCAAGTTAAGTTAAACATGTACATGTCATGCTTCTGGATGATGTACTGAATAAAAAAAAAGATGTAGGTGAAGCAAGTTCTCTACCTGTTTTCCTCTAGTCAATTTAATTTAGAAGTCAATGAGAGCAGGAGCTGTAACAGTGTGCTTGGCTAACTCTGATGCTTTATAAATAGCAGGGTTGAAGCAACAGGCAGTTCTGCTGCATGCTCTCTTAAATTCTCATTTTCTGCTTCAGAGGATGAAAGCAGTACAGGCTAGTAACTTGTCTGAATTGCACTGTGCTTTGGGAAGCAGAACTTTGGCTTACCCTAACATTTCTGAAGGAGAGTAGAGTCTACGGCATACAGGGAGAAGTACTAGGAGAACGATTTGGCTGCTTGTTACCTGAAGGGGAGGAGAAGGAGAAATAGAGCTTCCCAACAAGAGGCAACTAGAGGAGGTATCAGTCAGATGCCAAAATGGAGAAGAGAGTCAGAAAGTGGAGTCGGTGAAGGACACTGATATTTCCTCTATTTACAAAGCCCAGAGTCACCCAAGAATGACAGAAAGGACCCTGAGTTTCAAGGACAAAATGAATTCCAGGAATCTGAAACACAAGCATTTGGAGTTAGCCTTTCCAGGTACTGTACCGGTTGCAGCTAACTCCAGAGTCCTGCTGCGTACCATGTACCACTGTATTCATCTCATATTACATCAGTAAATAAATATTGGAACACCACCTCTTGCTTTACACAGAATAATTCCACCTCTAATCAGAGGACCCCCCTGATATATATTCCCCATCAGAGTATATACTGAAGGAGAAAGAGGAGAGATTTGCTGAGTGCAAGAGTGATTGCACTTGGGATGCACTGTTTCTTCATAAGCTGTATGCCACTTTGTTCTTGTTTTGCATGTAACATGTGGAATATAAATTTGTAAATTGAATTAAATTACATAGGGCACTAGTGGCACTTTTAAGTTTTGACACCCTGTCCTGACATACGCAGAAATATGTGTTTTAGTCTCTAGTCAAAATCCTGCACTTGCCAGTGTTCTTACCAATCATGGTTCTTGCTGAGAGTATGATCAAAGCATTTCACAAAGAGCACTGGTTCCTTTCCTCGTTTTAGATGGGAATGAGTACTGTCCTTAGGGCAGAGCACCGTCCTAAAAGAGGTTAAAAAAAGAGCACACTTTTTAATATTTCAAAGCAGACATTTGTACTCTTAGCATCTTGAGGGTAATAAGGTGCCTATTAAGAGGGCAAGCAGATGACTAGAGAAGCGCTATTTTATAAAGACACATAGACATCTGTGTGTCCATAAAACACTAGCATAAGAAGCAGAGATCATGCCTTAAATGCAAGCCCCTACTCAAGAACAAGTGTAAATGAACATACGTAAAGTACACAAGTATGCACATAGATTAAAGTATTTCATAATCAGAGCACGTGCTTGCGAACTCAGTCCAAAGCCTCTGTATCGCTCCATGTGCGATCACACCTTGAATACTGTGTGCCATTCTGGTCACTATATCTTAAATAGGAAATAGCAGAATTAGAAAAGGTGCGGAGAAGAGCAACAAAAATGGTAAAGGGCATGGAAGGATATCCCTATGAGGAAAGGCTTAAAAGGTTAGGACTTTTCAACTTGGAAAAGAGACGGCTAAAGGGAGGTATCATAGAGGTCTATAAATTAATGAATGGAGTAGAACGGGTAAATAATGGTTGTTTACTCCTTCAAAAAGTAGAAAGACTGGGGGGGCATGCAATGAAGCTACGATGTAGCACATTTAAGACTAATTGGAGAAAATATTTTTTCACTCAACACGTAATCAAACTCTGGAATTCGTTACCAGAGTATGTAGTAAAAGCTGTTAGTGTAGCTGGATTTAAAAGAGGTTTGGACAAGTTCCTGGAGGAAAAGTCATTAAACCATTATTAAAAAGGACCGGGGAAATGCCCTGCTTACCCATTGGACAAGCAGCATGGAATTTGTGTATCTTTTGGGAACCTAACAGACACTTGTGATCTGGATTGGCCACTGTTGGAAACAAGAAACTGGGCTTGATGGACTCTTTGTCTGACCCAGTATGGCATTTCTTATGTTCCACCCAGACTGTGCCCCTAGCTGTGCCTACAGCCAAAGTCCGTGTGTTCCTGTCAGTGCACATGCTGTTACCATAATCAGAATTTTATAACAAGTTATTGGCGTGTGTATGTGGTTACATATGCACAAAAATGACTGAATAAAATCTAGTTCTGAATTCAAGAAAGCATGGGACAAACACAGAAAATCTCTAAAGGAAAAAAGGGTACTACTATAGTTGATATGAAGGCCATATGGTCTTTTTCTGATGTCATGTTCCTATGTTTCTAGTTTTTTAACGTATTGAAATTTTCAACAATTTATGCCAAGAATATACATACCTGACAAGAACTAAGAAGCCATTCAGAGCAGCAATTACAATTTTTTAAAAAATCCAGAATAACAGGAATATCAATAGAAACAAAAAGCATTTTTATCATCACAGCTTGAAAAGTAAGGGGGGGTGAAGCACAAGGAAAAACTAAATGTAAAAAAAAAAAAAAAAAGCCCACAGAAAAAAAAGTACAAGCTAACCATACTACATGTTAAAAATGCAGCCGTGATAGAAATCCTGCACTAACTGCGTGAATCCACAACTGGGTGGAGACTGGGCAGGTTAGGAGCAGAGAGCGGATGTTGGCTGTCCATTGCATTTAGCGCAGACATCATTAGCATGCATTAATCGTCAATGCTCCACTAAGAATTCTGGCTTTTGTCAAAAAAAGAGGTTTTTGATGTTACATATGTGTTATAAAGGAATATTTTTTATCAAATTTCACTTGATTTTGGACAGAAAATCTGAGCATAGGAATTGTGTCTAAGGAGAAGATCCGCCGTATTCGCTCATGAGAGAAGCCAGTGGCTCCTGACACACTAACCAGCATTTGGAAGCATGAGCTTATGAGGACAAGAGTCTGCTTCATTCTTGGAAGCTCATCCCAGAATAAATTGATTAGTCTCTCATGTGTCACCAGACTCACTCATTTTTGTTACTTCAGACTAACATGGCTACACCTTCTCTCATATGATTCTGCATTTGCTTTAAAAGTTCTTCAAATATGTCTCAATTTCCTTAATACAGAATTATTTATTTCAATTAATCATCTCTTTCATCAGGCCCAAAATAATTTACAATACATTAAGAAATCTCAGTAGAAAAAAACACTCCTTGTGCTCTACTCCTACATAGCCACGATATCAATTGCACTCATCAACTCCCCTTCCACGGTCTAACCTACCTATCCAACTCACCTCCACCCCTCCTCCACCAAATTACAGAACTGTGATTGCTCTTTCAGATCTATTCCTGGTTACGAATTACTTTTGGTTCATTATAGCATCCAGTGAAAACAAACAAAAATGAATCACCATCACAATAAGGGGCCCTCTTACTAAAGGCGAGTCACGTTTTGTCATGCGATTACTGGGCTGCAGTGAAAGCTAATATGCAAACATGTCAGCTACCAGCCACCAAAACACATTAACAGGCAATCACGTGCTAATGAGGAGAGGGGGGTGGGATGAGGCGGAGGGTGGGTCTGGACAGCTCATTAGCACACTTCACCATCAATGTGCCAATGATATCTCTATGGGTATCAGATGCACCCGCATTAATTGCACCATCAATGTGCCAATGATATCTCTATGGGTATCAGATGCACCCGCATTAATTGCACCATCAATGTGCCAATGATATCTCTATGGGTATCAGGTGCACCCGCATTAATTGCACCATCAATGTGTCAATGATATCTCTATGGGTATCAGGTGCACCTGCATTAATTGCACCATACATTAATGTATGCATTCGCACATTAACTGCCAGGAACCCGCTGCTCATGCCCCCGATGATTGATATGCATGTTTTGTACTTACTATGCATTAAAACTCATGTTAATTGCAAATTCCTATACTATGTCCTATTTTTCAGAAGGCATGGAATGTGAAAATGTCTTTGGACACCTGAACAGCAAGCACTGAATATTCAGAACTGCAGTTAAAAATCTGAGAAATTACTACAACTGAATTGTTTATATCTGAGCATCCTAAAAAAAAATTCTGATTACATTTATTTTTTTAAAAAAGTATATCCCCTACTGCCATGCACTGCTTTGACAAATAACAAGCTACTGTACTATAAGAAATGTGTGTACGGTGCTCAGTCCAACGGAGATTCTTTATGCAAGCCATATATCTGAAATATTATAGTGAAGGGGGGGGGCGGGAAGGGGCTACAGGGCTTATAGTGGGACTCCTCAGTTCAGCAGCCCATACTGTCAAAGGTAGACTTATGAAGGTAGACTTATGAATTGTGTACCCGCCTGTGACATTAATTCAGCTCAGTGGAGCATGCATTTGTCTACTGCAGTTGTTAATTTGCAGACCATCTTGTGCAACTACTGCCAGACCCATGTCCAAAAGTCCAAATGCTAGGATAAAGAACATAAGGATTGTTACTTTTTCTGTGTTTCTCCCGATTTCACTCTTATCTTCCGAATTTCAAAAGCATAGGTGGTCCACCAATCTGACCAGCTGAAGATAGAATCTTTCTCCCAGCGCAGCTTCAGCATAAGTAGATCTCCAACATCTATCTCGGTGTATATGAGGAATGAATAGGTCATGTTTGTAGAAACCTTAGGCCTGTGTAGGACAAACCATCTAGTTAGCGTTCAGTTTAAGTGTGCATTAATCTATGTACAGTACGTATTTTTAATGGCAAATAGCAAAATAGCCTATAGATTTCCACTGAAGTGAATAGAGTTATAATCTGCCTGCATACCTTTCACCATAGATGTCTGTTTATGTCTCAGCAATGCTGATGCATCAGAGTATATAAGGGAAGGCTTTTTGTTTTTCTTTGGGATTTTTTGCAGAACAGTAGGGATTAAACTCTTCCCTTGCACAAATAGCACAATCTGTACATCAACGTTTAGACATTGCAGGATATGTACTATATCATCTTATTTAATGACAACATCAATAGTGCTGCACAGATTCCCAATACTACACTGCACAGTGCCGTCAAAACTAGATATAAGCATGGGACTAGTGAGATGCCAAAACAGCTATTCGATCTACCCAGTATTCTTTAAAAGGGAAGTGATGTGCCACTTTATCAGATGAAGACTTTGATTACTTAAAACATATCTGGGCCAATGTATGATAATACTTACAACATAATCGCAATGTTTTCACTTTCATCTTTAGTACCATAGAGAGAGACTAGGAATGGCTGATCTGTCATTGTCCAGTTCTTTGTCCCAAACAAATGTACTTTGACCTGATAATGAAAAACTGTGAATTGAAGGAGAAGAGTATGATTTATTCCACAGAAAAACAACAAAAAATTCTTTATAAGATTAAGCAGGGAAACTGGTCCTTCATACATGGGCCTATCCTGCAGCAGTCGCAAAATGGAATGCTTTCAAGATGCCCTGGGACTTTCTCATGCTGACTAATTAGGGGATTTTTCCTTCCACATGTAAAAAGGGATAGATGTACAACAAAATAAATGACCTTCCTATTTGTGCAGCCACTGTGTGACAACCAGGAATGCACATCAGACCTTTTATTAATAATTCTATTAACCAACTCTGAACGAGCAGACAGAATTCAAAACACACATTTATCATCATTATTTGTATCGCTATCCAAAACAATAGCACTTAATGAAAGCCTGGACTGTAACATCCATCCGCATATATCACTAGAAACAACCAGTCAGCCTCAAATTTTACCAGGCCCTGTTGAGCTATCCAGCACACTTTATCAGACTATCAGAGCAAAGAAGGATATTTCAAAAGTATAACAAAGAGGTTTCAACTTGTTTCATTTTTTGCATAATATGAAAGCAAAACTGTATGTGTTACATGCTTTGCCTGAACTATAGATCAAAATGGCTACTCTGCATTCTGCGGCTCAAATGATGCTTCGTAAACATTTTGAACATGTAAAGAAATATAAATGATTCTACTTTCCTTCTGTGCCATAGAGGTAGGCATACCTACGCACACAATCTACCTCTCCAGTGCAATGCTGTTAAGACTCAGGCCGCTTTTACTAAAGTGTGTTAAGTAGCTAACACGAGAATTAGCATGCGCTAACATTTAATGCAGTGGCCTCAAACTTATTGTGAGCTTATTCCAGTATTAACTGCGGAGTGTATAATGGGATGAGGAATACCCAGGAGCAGTGCCTCACAGTTAGTGTATGGTAACTTACTGTGCATTAACTATTAACTCAGCAGATGATGCACATCTGCAGTGTCTACAATGCAGTTAATACGCGATGAGTATATTATATCTGTATTAACAGGGAAGATGCAGAGACACCCCAGACAGTTAACACAGAAGCTTTTCCATACTGCTCAGTAACTGCAACACTGTAATGCGCTTTAGTGAAGGGGGGGGGGGGTCTTAATTTCTATAACCAAGCTGGCGGCTTACCTTTGTAAGGCATTTGAGCTCGTGTCTTCAAATACATTTTGGTGCTCCTCTTGCTTCTCACTTTGTTGACCTTATAGCCCAAGGTATTACAGCGGTTCTTCCTGCAGCTCAGACATAGGCCCTGTTCAAAAGCTTCCTTGGAACTACAACGATAGGTCATGCTCTGCTTCTCATCATACAGCAGGGAGTCAATGAAGAGATGAATGGAGCGTTCATGAGAGCACTTCACTAGCTGGTCCACATCTTCAAAAGAAAAACACAATGTTGCAGTGGCCTTTGCAAAGAGAAAAAAAGTACACATCTAATTGTCTCTTCATATTGGTTCCACTGTGGTCCCCCCCCCCCCCCCCCATTTTAGAGAGCAGAAAAAAATCTTTGGTGAACAGATTCTATTAGGAAGACTTCCTAGCCAAAGGCTAGGGCACTGGAAGACTCTTGGCGTGGTTACTACTGAGATCCAAAAACAGGAGAAATTAACACACAATCAAGGTTTGATGTTCAGATGTCCCCTAGTTGTCTATAATGAAATACTTATTATCCATATCCTCCAGGATTTTCCGTGTTTCTTATGATATCCTACCACGCAGAGGTCAGCCATCACAGTAAATGAGATTAGAAGCGGAACGGAGCTTGCCCGCTGCCTTCTTCTAACTGGTCAGTCATGATACGCAGTAAGAGTAATTCTTCATCTCTTGATCACAGAACAGGCTTCGGGACTGTGGGATAGGACTACAGTGTAGGAGAGGGGATGGAAGGGAGGGAATTCGGCTTCTACTAGTCCACACTACGGAAACCACTCCTCAAGACATTGTCGGTTTAAGAACAAAAGAAGCCTCGAAGAGAAATGTTGTAAGGGCTTTCTTAAAACTGCTAAATGTGCTCAATGTGCATAAAAGTGGGCAAACTATTCAAAAGTGCAGGGACTGCAGTAAAGAAAGCAGCCTTCTGTGTACTTTCGTACCTAACTACGGCTGGGGAGGGAAACTGCAGATGAAACTGTTGCTCTTGCATACTGAGTCAGAGCAAAAGGTTCATCCGCACTTTCCCTCCCCAGCCGTACGTAGGTATGAAAGTACACAGAAGGCCACTTTCCTTACTGCAGTTCCTGCACTTTCAAATAGTTTGCCCACTTTTATTCATATTAAATACAATTTTAAAAGTTTTAAGAAAGCCCTTACAACATTTCCTGAATTTCTATTTTATTGTGTTGTAAACCACATAGCTTGTATTTGGTTTTGCGGTATATCAAATAAAGTTAGCCACAGCTGCAAACATCAAGCAAGCCCAGTATCCTGTTTCCAACAGTGACCAATTTAGGTCACAAATACCTAGCAGGATCCCAAAAAGTAGACAGATTCCTTGTGATAAGCAGTGGATTTTTCCAAGTTCTCCTTAATAATGGTTTATGGACATTTCCTCCAGGAACTTGTCCAAACCTTTTTTAAACCCAACTACACTAACAGCTTTTATTACATCCTCCAGCAAATTCCAGAGCTTAATTTGCACTGAATGAAGAAATTTTATCTTTCCTTAATCTTAAATATACTACTCAGCAGTTTAGATAGGACATGGAAAGGGGAATTCTCACCATATTTTACAAAGGTCCCTTCCAAATGCAGAGCCTCTTGTAAAATATGTGGAAGGATGTGCAGAAATACACCTTGATGTCTCCTCACATCTAACAGGAACAGCGATTTCAGAAACCTGCACAAGGGAGGGGGGGGGAACCTTCAGCTTTACCCCATCTGTGCATGGAAGCAGCTTTTTGAAATTTCCGCTCCTGATATCCAGACACAGCAGCACAAGACCCCATTCTCTTCCGATGCCCCCCATGACATTGTTCCCCCACTTAACATCCACCTTCTCGGCATGTGATCTCACCTAACATCACTTCTGACATCAGATCCCCCCCCCCCCAAAAAAAAAAAAAAAAATTACCCACTAACATCCCTTCCCACCATCAAGATCCCCCTGCACTATCAAAAAAAAACACCCTCCATGACCTCTTCAGCAGATCCCCACACTCCCCATCATCCAATCCCATCCCCAGAGTCTTACCAGAATCCCTAGTGCCTACTCATGCTGGACCCACATTTCAAAATGGTTGCCATGACCCCTAGCGGTAATCTAAATCTCATTGTATTATTGCTGGTGGTCAGACGGCCAAATGAGGGCCGACATCTAGACATTTGTGTATCAACATGGATTCCCCTTATAAAGTAGGGTATATACATCAGTATTGTATGTCCATCCAAACCAATCCATCTCTACATCCTAGCCATACTCCCTTGCTATCTAGATGCGGTGCAGTTCTCCACATGTAAACAGCGGCTTTCTAAAATCGCTGTCTGCACATGTGGGCCATTATTTACACATGGGAATGCTTCTAAAATAACTCCCTTAACCTTCCGAGAGGGAATTGTTAATGATTCTTCATTAAAGCAACTTCATCTTATGAATTATTCTTTCCACATATTTGAAGGAAAACGTTACTCTAGTTATACAATGCTATATTTAAAAAGTAATATAACACGTACTAGCTCTCATGCAGTAGTAATTAAACAGTTTGGCCTTAACACTGTATTTACTTAGGGGTCAATATTCAGAACTTGCTAACTAGATAACCCCAGTGTGAGCAGCGTTGAGCAGCGATATCCAGACAGTGCCACTGAATATTTGCCTCAGACCGTAATGCCACTATCTGGATATTGCTGGGAGGTCCGCGGGCAGAGCTGGAGATTATCCAATAATAGTGACTTTCAGCCACTAGTCACATACATTTGCAGATAAAGTTAGAACAGCAAAAAGGAAGTCCTAACTTTATCTGCAAAGGCCTTTCCAGAAAGCAGCTGTACATAAGAACATAAGCAAGCTATACTGGGTCTGACCAAAGGTCTATCAAGCCTAGTATCCTGTTTCCAACACTGGAAATCCAGGTCACATGTACTGTCAGGTTCACAAATGATAAACAGATTCCATGTCACATATCCCAGAGGTAAGCAGTGGATTACCCCAGTCCACTTTAATAATGGGCAATGGACGTTTCCTCCAGGAACTTGACCAAACATTTAAACCCAGCTATACTAACAATATTTAATACATCCCCGGAACAAATTAGAGTTTGATTACTCATTGAGTGAAAAAATATTTCCTCCAATTAGTCTTAAATGTGCTACATTGTAGCTTCATTGCATGTCCCCTAATCTTTCTTCTTCTTGAAGGAGGAAACAACTGATCTACATTTATCTGTTCCACTCCACTCATTATGTTATAGACCTCTATCATATCTCCCCTCAGCTATCTCTTTTCCAACCTAAAGAGCCTTAACCTTTTAAGCCTCTCCTCATATGGGTATTCTTCCTTCTTTTTCATCATTTTGGTCACTCATCTCTGTGCCATTTCTAATTACATTATGTAATTTTTTAGATATGGTGGCCAGAACTGCACACAATATTCAAGATGTGGTTGCACCATGCAGCGATACGGAGGCATTATAATATTTTTGGCTTTATTCTCCATTCCTTTCCTTATGATTTCTAGCATCCTATTTGCTTTCTTGGCCACGGCTGCACCCTGGGCAGAGGATTTCAATGTGTTATCCATGATGACAGCCAGAACCTTTTCCTGAGTGGTGATTCATAATGTGGAACTGTGCATTGTGTAACTATAATTTAGATTGTTCTTCTCTAAGTGCATAACTTTGCACTTGTCCAGATTAAATGCCATCTGCCATTTGGACATCCAGTCTCCCAGTTTCTCATGGTCCTCTTGCAATTTTATACAATCTTCTTGTGATTTAACAACTTTGAATAATTTTGTGTCATCTGCAAAGTTTGACACCTCACTCATTATTTCCATTTCCAGGTCATTTATGAATATGTTAAAAAGCAGCAGACCCATTGAGAAAATTGGCCATTTAGCCCTACTCTCTACTTTCTATCTTTTAACCAGTTCCCACTATCCAAATAAGGTTGGTGCTAATTTGCCCGCAGCAGCCGGTGATTAAAGACATCACTGACCATCATGGGCTGAATATCAGCCCATTAACTCTTTGAGTTGTCCAAGCACACATCATCTGAATATCTAGAAGCAACAGGGCTAACAGAGATGTAGTCTGGTCCACACTGAAATGAACAGTGTCCCAATGCATGTGCTGTTACTCCTGATACAGTAAACTAATAGCATGCAAATTATCGAGGCATTAAAAAATGTGCGCTGAGCGAACAAACAGCACACACCACTTTGGTAATATGCCATGGTTTGGGGCATTGAACATAAGATGTCTCTCTTCCTGTCAGTGAATGAGCAAAGATTGGCTCATGCACTAACAGGAAGAGAGATGAAAAAAATCCAATAAACTATCAGTCCCAAATCCTCAGACATCTATCTCCCAACATACAGCACTAACATTCCCTGGTGACCTAGTGCACCCCTGAGCCCTGGACCTCCGGCATGCATAACCCCGCAAACATTGCCAATGACTCAATGGACCATAAACCCCATTATTCTATCCCTGAACCCCACCCCGCCTCTGGATTTTGGAGGCAGGAGTAAGGCCGACTCATTCCTGCCTTTGGTGCTGCCATCTTGCAAATGGTGCATCTGTGCATCTGGCTGTACCATTAGGGTCAGAACGACAAATAAGGGGGGGGGAGACTCCCCCCTGGCCTAGGCACTTGGAAAGGGAGGCTCTCGACCAGAGCACCTCCAATACCATGGCGCTCTCTCCCTGGGCACCAATAACAAGGACCTTGTCCCAGAGAGACACGCTATGGCATTTAATTGGACATCATACTTTTAAACATTAAACTTTGCTTTGTATATATGTGCATGCCTGCTCTTCCTGCAGGTACAAGAACGTGCAGTGGCTTTTTGAGTTTATGTGGAGATCAGAATCTATTGTTCTTTGAATGCTCCTGCTCTTTGCTACCCCTCAAGCTTTTGCCCTAGGTGACTGCCTGGTCTTGCCTAATGGTTGGACCATCACTGCCTTTTCTTCCTGCCACCATCTTCCAAAATGGTGTTGCCTGAGCACTAGTAGCGCATCAGGAGTCAGTTTGCCAAATAAGGGATGCACTTCCCTATTTGTCAAACTGACCCCTAGCAGCACATCCCAATGCAGTGCTAGGGTCAGGTGCTACCATTTTGGAAGATGGCTGTACCAAAAGGCAGGCATAAAGATTCAGTGCTACAGAGGGAATAAAAAGACATGCCAAAATGTGGTGTCCTTTTATTTTACATCAGGAGCATGTTGTATGCATTTTGCATGCTCGCAGTGTTGCCCTTTAGGGCAGTGGTTTTACTAAAAAATCGTTCTACAAAGGGAGCAAGAGTAGCATAGGAAAGTTGGGAGTAAATGCTATGCTAAAGGAGAACACAGCTGATTACATCGGCCCTTCAATAGGAAGTTAATTTATGACATTGTTCCTACTATGGCTATTCTCAAGCATTCAGGGGTATTGCAGACATGCTGCTAAAAGAACCTCCATCAGAAATGTTCCTCCCTTCTCAGTTACCCCACCACAAACACAACACATGCACGGCACACACTCACACACAAATACATGAACACTACACACATAGAGACCCAGGGATTAGAAATAATTCCCTAGCTATGACATACCCTATTTCATATTGACATATATATTTCATTTCCCTTGCGATTATTTCTACTATGAAAACTACTGAGTGAAATGTACTGCTTTCTTCTTGGTTGTTATGTGCAATGCAAGCTACTATCTGTTGCCTTGAGCAGGGCTAAATAAAGTCATTGGCAAGCCAGGAACATACCTAGAGTCAAATGTTTAGGGGGCAGCACCGTCAGATGTGCTCGAGCAGTCCAGAAGTTAGGATTGACAACTGTCTGGCATTTTTCATGAATCTACTGATTTTTATGTTAACGTCTAAAAGCTAGATAGAAGGCTAATATCTTAACATTTTTCAGAGTTTAAAACCTCTACTCTATCTGCAGTTTTCTAATCCTCCCTCTCTGTGAGTGATCCTGCCCTGCCTGCTTCCAGTGTAACTAGCAGCAGAGACTATGGTTAGGATCCAGCCAATGGGAAGGCTGTGGGGGCGGAGCACTGGAATGCTGCTCTAGTCACAGGAAGAGAGGAGGTGAGCCGGGAGAAGTTCCTGTGCTGTACAAGTTTGATTTCTACATATGGAAGGAGATGGAAGAAAATGAAAGCACCTCCCCCTTCCCAAAATATCCCTCAATGCATTTTTATAGGAAAAATAGATTCAATAGCTGCACTATATAAATAGTGACTCACAGTAACAGTGACATAGCGATTACAGAATTACACCTGTGAAACAGCCCTCCCTCTCATCCCCTCTCCTTATCAGACAGAGAAACAACACAGATATAAATACTAATATGTCCACACACACACAGACATATACATCCAAGCATTCGCACACACACATACAAGCACACATAATGTGACACACAAATACTTGCACATTCATTCAAACTTGAATAGACATAACAGGCTACAAAGACGCATATACATACTTATACAAACAAACACACACATACACAAACAAAACAGAGATACACACACACAATAAAAAAGAGAAACATACAAAACAGAGAGATGCACATGTACATATATACACACACATACACATAGATACCACATATGCAAGACACACTCATAAACATTGGTATTACCGATACAAATAGATGGGTGTATACAAGAACACAGGCACACACAGAGGGAGGTTGGAAAGAATTCCATGTACCATTCTCTGCATGTTTTCCCCACTGGTTTATTTAATACAAAATGAGTATTACTATTCCATATGTTACTTTCAAATTATTGCACAGAGGTTGGGAGAGGCAAGATGGCGGCAGGTACCTAATGGTCAGCGTCCGCTCCGAGTGGTTCCAGTGGGTTTTTTGTCTGAGCGGCGAACTCCTGTTCCATCGGCGATGGGACGGAGAAAAAGGAAACAAGCGGGCTTCCCTGTAGCTCCACCGCAAGTTTCAGATGACGGCCAGAGAACTCTGGAGCACTGTAGTTTTGCAGCCGCCGGCTCAGGAGTGGTGTCTTTGGCAGCACGGCAGGAGGACTCCGTGCTGGGTGCATCAGGGGTGAGTCTTTCCCCCGATCAGCGGTTGCCCCCGATACAACCCGGAAGTGCTGCATCTCGGGACGGTGCTTGCCTCTCTGTGCCGTCGGGCTTTCGGGTAAGCACACTGTTGCCCTGCGATGAGAGGCAAGCCTGGCAACGGTCGGCCCTGGATTCTGGTGGGGATAGTCTGCCAGTGGTATCTACACGACAGGAGGAGTCTGGAGTCGGTTACTCGGGTGGAGAAGCCTGCAGTTATTACATTAGAAGCGCTATGGGATGCCATATCTGCTCTAACAACTACCCTTTCAACCGTGGTGGGTTCTGTAAGTACTGAGTTATCTAATATTAAGTTGGAGGCTTCTAAAAATCTGGAGCTACAAGCTGGTTCTTTACTACAAGTTAAAGAGGACATTGTCCATCTTAAAGAGGAGCATACAGCTCTGATGAAGGAAAGGACTGTGTTCATAAGGAAAACTGAGCACCTTGAAAATCTAGCTCGGCGGAACAATCTCCTTCTATTAAATTTTCCAAGGTCCCCTCTCATGTCTCCGGTGGAAATTGTGCGGAAGTATCTGAATGAGGTGCTTAAAATACCAACGGAGCATCTACCTCCACTGACTAGGGCACAATATCTGTCGGTTAACAGCGGAGAAGTTCGGAGGAGGAGTGAGGGTGCCTCTGTGAGTGGCACCGGGGACCTGACGGGATTCCTTGAAAATTCTCTAGACGTGGTGACGGAAAGAACTACTTTGATTGTGACTCTGGCTTTGGAAGCTGACAAAGTGTTAATTCTTCGATCTTTTTTTAGGAATATTAATGAGAAGTTCTTAGGCTCAAATGTCCGTATATTTCCTGATTTGTCACGAGTAACCCAATTAAGGAGGAAGGGATTCCTGGCTTTTCGAGCCAGAACCTTATCCTTGGGTGCATCTTTTATGTTAAAGTATCCGTCTAGATGTTATATTTCCTATCAGGGGAAGAATTTCCTTTTTTTTTATCCTAAGCAGCTCTCAGAATTTATATGTGCAAGGGAAAAGGTTAGGGCTGAGGTGGATCCCATTACGGCTGACGCATAAGTTTTAGCCTGCTTTTTATGTTTGTTTTTTCCTGTTTTCTACACAGTTTCGCTCTCTTAAGAGTGTAAATGGTGGGATTGATATATTTCCTGTTGCCTCCCAATGTATAATGTGGACTAATTTTTTGGGAGGGAAATTATTTCTTTTGTAGGATGTAAGAGTTTCATTACATTTTGCTTCATTGTTATCCCATGATTTCATATCCTCATTTATGTATATACCTGAGTGTTATATAAAATACTAATAAAAAAAATAAAAAAATAAAAAAAATTATTGCACAGAGTGTGGGGGATCATGCTTTCTTTTTTTCCTCACAATATTTTTAACAAAATCAGTAGGAAAATAATGTAGAACAAAATCTGTATATAAGGTAATTATAAGTCCACAAGTACTTTAATTAGTGGACTTTGCCTAGGGAAAAAAATGTCCACAAAGATTTGCATCTATTTCTCTGTGGATACGTTTTCCCTTCCTGACATCCAGTGACAGATTTATACCCACTGGCTGCCCTTAGACATGTGGACAACCAGCTTCCCCTCCCATAACATGCCATTTCATTTGGCACTGGTGGCAGTCCTGCTCACAAGTGCAACCGGAACACAATAGCTACTAGATTTTGCTGCGGTTCAACAGTTTTGCAGTTTAGAGAGCAACAAGGATGAACAACCATATCAGCCGAGTGCTGTAAATGATGATGTAAAACAATTGACTCACACAAGCTGGGAGGCTGTCTATTGGTAAATCTGCCTCTAAAAAAATGCACATAGTTTTTAAACGGCAGAACTATGCATATTGCAGCCTTCCCCAGCCCTGCAAATGACTCCTCTGAAAGTGTTAAACACTGTGCATGTGGAGGCCAATTCCATAACACGAACTTCCAGCCCACAGACATATCTAAATTAAAATGGGCCCCTTTTGAACCTAATTCCACATTCGTGGGTCTAGACATGCCCACAGGTCCAGAATCGGGGAGGTAGACGTGTTTGGTGCAGCATGGGCAAAGTGCTATTCAGCAGGCTTGCGCACAAGTGCAGGAACAGGTCATGTGACAGAACAGAGAAACACATCCCCTCGTCAATATTATCAGACATGGGTAAAACTTTTGGACATTAATGCGCCACTGTATTCTGAAAAGTTACACGTGTCAGATCTCTTGCCCGACTCTGCGATGTACCCGGGATGCCACACCCCTTGGGAAAAACGTGCATCTCCTAAGCTGCCCTTCACACTGACAGTAGTATGCTGATGCAAACTAGACATAATTACCAATGAGAAATGACTGCTGCGGTAACCTAGACCACAAACCAGTCCTCTACAGGCCCTGAAAAGTGCTAGGTAATCCCAGTGCACCCTAATATGGTATAAGAGAATGTAAATATGAACATGTATGTCAGGACATACCCTGCATCAAATGGTACTTGGCATTAGGAACTGGCCCCAGTGATTCCTGTTTTGGTCATCTCTACAAACATGCTTTAAACCAGGGGTGTCAAACTCAAATACACAGTGGGCCAAAATGTAAAACTTGAACAAAGTCGCGGGCCAGCATTGAACAAATGAACCTTTTAATATGGACCCAAACAAGATTTGCTTTAACATTGAATATGAAGCAACACTTATTACTATACAATTTATAACTTAATAGTTCAGATATGCAAAAACCAATTTCAAATAAAAAAAAACATCAATGACATTCATTTATTAAATAAGATTTAAATAATAATAAATAATAATTTTTAAAATAAAATAACAATAATAAAATTAATCAACCATTCAAGCCCATGTCTTGGAGTAGCAAGAAAAAGTGCATAAAGAAAACATTAATTATTGCTCAGTTTGCTGCACACTGATCTAATCTGATGTGCCCAAGCCAGATACCTGGCATCTCTTCTTGGATGATAGTTCATCAGTGTCTGGGCTCAGGCTTTGAGCTGAGGAAATCCTCAGTATCGAGCGAAGGTGTTCATCAGTCAGACGTCTCCTGTGAGATGTTTTGGTCATCTTCATCGAGGAGAAAAGTTGCTCACATAGATAAGTGCTGCCGAACATGGAGAGCATCTGAGCAGCTTGGGTGCGGAGCTGAGGCATTGTGTCAGGGATGAACTGTGGAAACTGGGCGGCGCCCACAGCATCATACTTTGACTTCAGCGTGTCATTACACTGGAGTTCAATTAGCTCCATTTGGAGGTTGGTTGGTGCGTTTTCCACATTAACTGCAAAGGGATTACTGAGCAGTTCAAACCTACATTTCTGGACATCAAAGTCGGCAAATCGCCGGCTAAACTCAGCGCCGAGTACACTGAGTTTTTCAGCAAACTGTGCGCATGGGAACAAGTTGGTAAAGAACTGCGTTTTCATGGTTTGGCAGCAGGGAAAATGGCCAAGGTTTCCTTGCAGCATCTGATTCTCCCACAGGCACAGTTTAGTTTTAAAAGCCCTCACTGCAGCGTACATGTCTGTGATGATGCGCCCCCGCCCCTGAAGCTGCAGGTTCAGCGCATCGAGATGGCTCGAGATGTCACACAGAAAGGCCAGCTCACACAGAAACGTTTTCTCCCGAAGCTCTGCTGTGTCCTTCCCTTTGCTTTCCAGAAACTGACATATTTCCTCATGCAGCTCAAAACATCTATTCAGTACTTTTCCTCTACTTAACCATCTCACCTCTGTGTGATACGGCACGTCTGCGTATTCCGAACCACACTCCTCCAGAAAAGACTTAAACTGGCGGTGATTCAGACCTTTGGCTCTTATAAAGTTAACTACTTGTGTTACTGTGGTCATAACATGTTCCATCTTTAGGGCTTTGCCACACAATGATTCCTGACGTATGATGCAGTGATAAACAGTTAGTTCACCTGCACAGTTCTCTTCCTGCATCTTCTCCCGGACCCTGCCCACCAGTCCACTTGTTTTACCGCACATCGCTGGCGCACCATCTGTCGTTAATCCCACGAGTTTATCCCACGGCAGCTTTATTTCAGTTACGCATTTGGAAACTTCCTCAAAAATTTCCTTTCCTGTGGTTGTGCCATGCATTGATTTGAATCCCAATAGCTCCTCCGTAACACACATATTTGAGTCCACTCCACGGATGAAGACTGACAGCTGAGCAGTATCAGATGCGTCGCTGCTCTCATCCACAGCAAGGGAGAATGCAACGAAATCTTTTCCCTTTTCCAAAAGCTGGTCATACAGATTGGTGGCAAGATCACATGTGCGATCAGCTACTGTGTTTCTGCTCAGGCTCACGTTTGAAAAGGCTTGCTTTTTCTCTGGGCACATGATGTCACAAACTTTCAACATGCACTTTTTCACAAACTCTCCCTCATTAAAGGGCCGGGCTGATTTTGCGATCTCTGCTGCCACAATATAACTAGCCTTTACAGCAGCCTCACTTTGTGATGTGGCTTTTTTGAACATATTCTGTTGTGAAACCAAACTTCTTTTCATCTCCTCCACTTTTTGGCTCCTTTGAGTCATGTCCAGGTCCTTGTACTTGTCATGGTGTTTTGTTTCATAGTGTCGTCGAATGTTATACTCCTTAGTTATAGCCACGTTGACTCCACAAATCAGACAAACAGGTCTGTCTTTTACATATGTAAACAAATATTCTGTCTCCCACCTGTCCAGAAAGTTCCTGTTGTCTGCCTTTCTTTTTGCCATTTTTGGGAAGGGGTTCCACAGTGACAGTTGTAGCTTGAGATCGCTATGACTTCTGTCACACAGGAGAGGGCGTTTCTGGGACCTGTCCTGATTGACGCGCCAAAACAACAGCAAGGCATTATGGGATTTGTAGTATTAGCGATGAATGAATGCGCTGTATAATACCGGCGGGCTAGCTCTAGTAGTCATTTGGTATAGCCTCGCGGGCCAAATATAATTACACTACGGGCCAAATTTGGCCCGCGGGCCAGAGTTTGACACCTATGCTTTAAACTGTTAAGGATGGACCCATACCAAGTGCACCAAACCTGAAACTAACATTGTAGTGCCCCAAAGGATGCATAATCTTGCTGAGCAACAAATGTATGTCCTTTCCATGCCTATGGTCTATAAGTGCACTCATTCTGCTGCTCCACACTACCTTTCCCTTCTTATCTCTCCCTACATCTCTCCTCGGGAACTCCGCTCTTCTGTCAGATTGCTTCTATCCGTGCCCTTCTCTTCTACTGCCAAAGTCAGACACTTCTCCTTTCACCTTGCTGCTCCCTATGCCTGGAACAAACTACCTGAGTCTATATATCAGGCTTCTTCTCTGGCCCTTCTCAAATCCAGGCTGAGCGCTCACCTCTTGCTGCTTTTGGATCTGATCTGCCTAAGCTCCCTTGTGTTTCCTTACCACTCCTCCTAAATGTATCCTCTCCACAGCTGCTGTGTTGTCCGTCTTGACTAGATTGGAAGCTCTGCTGAGCAGGGACCATCTTTTATGTGTGTCTGTGCAGTGCTGTATACACCTTGTAGCGCTATACAAATTATCAGTTGTAGTAGTAGTGGTAGTACTATGGCCGCCTGGCTATGGCATCTGATTCCTACATATCTGGATACTGGCATTTCTTACCGCAGCTACACCTATCCCATTGTGGAGTATGTCAGTCTGTATATATCCGCTATTTGTGGAGCAACCTTGTCTGCCTTTCCACAGTCTGCTTTGAGGCACTGCTCTTCTGGTCAGACCAGGAAGGGGGATCCCTATGCCATTATCCTCAGGCAAACTACCGAAATATCACCACTCTCACAGCCTGCATAGAAACTGGACTGGGGAAAGATGTAGACCACATGCCATAATCTGGGGGATGTTGGCAAACATCAGTCATGTCTCCCAGTGCCTGGCACAGCTGATGTATGGCTGCCCTATCACACTGGCACCTGATGACACTGCAGTCATCCATATGGTCCAGGTACCGGCCAGCCATTCATGGCCTCCCTGAATTGCAGATCAGCGCACCAGATCCTCCTGTGCTATCACCACACAACACACTCTCACTTGCAGTCACAGAAGACATCATTCTGCCAAACCAAACCTATGACTAACAGCTGCTATGCCATAATGGCATGATGTCCCAGGGCTACACATATGATCTCCCTTTCTCACTGCAACATGATTTGTTTCCAGACTCACTCACATACTATTCCTACATCTGCAGTCCCAGTTTTCAGAACCCAGCATTTGTTAGGGTCCCGTAGATCAGCTCTTTTAGCACAAACAGCACATTTCAGCATAGCCTGAATAAATACTATTGCTCTTCTTAACATTTCTGTAGGGATGTTTATAAATGTTTCTTTACCTTACAACATTCCCTCACCTCTGCTTTCTGTTTTTTGTAACTGCATCTTGTATTTTTCCAGACTGCAGTCACACCAGTTCAGCACATACTTGTCACAACCATTCCTCTATATGGGACAAATTGCAGAGCACAGCAGATTTTCTAAGTCCTGGCCTTATTCCATGTTTCAGCAAGAATAACGTGGACGTTTCCGGGAAACACTGTAAACGTACATGGGCCTTTCCTAAATATGCTTCATACATCTCCGTGGCTGACCATGCCCCTGTTCTGCCCCTTCTGGGCACGTTTTGAGATCCCCGTGCTAGCGCCATGGACGTGTATGATAGCAGTGTTTCCGAATACAGTTGAGGACGTTTTCAGCACATAAACGTCCCCACTGCATGTACAATACCCTTATTCATGTTCTGGAATGACCCTCGTTGTTCCACAGCACATGAGGGAACATATTCAAAGTGATCCAGCCGGTTAACAGACTGCTAACCAACTAAACCGTGTTCAGCGGCATTAAAGCAATTAGTGCTGCTGAATTTTCCTTTCTACCTGGTTTAAATGCCCAGACACTAACTGTGGTGACATAGGTTAGCCAGTCAGTGGTGATATTCAGCCACTAACCAGGTGACCTAAACCGACTAAAGTTATTCAGAAAAAAAGCTGTCCTAACTTTAGCCAGTTTAGTATCTGGCCAGCAGCTGAATATGGCCCCAGTATTGAATATCTATGCTTTATTTAAAGTGGTGACAGCGAGCTGCTTTAACAGCACTGGCCACCTCTGTTTAATATGCCCCCCATGGGTTTTTGCCCACATCAATTGAAAATTGCTCTTATAACTGTCTGAATTAACAAACAGTACACACACGCTTTTCACCAAGCGGATTTTGACGGATTTTCAAAGTGAGAACAAATATTGTGGCATGTGTACTAAAGGCTTTAATGCACGTTAATAAAGTTAACGCACATTAAGTGCCCATAGACCTTTTATTTCATTGGGTACAGTGGTATTAACTTCATTAGTGCATGTTAAGCTTTAGTAAACATGCCCCAAAGTGCATTTTCACATTGAAAATTACCCCAAAAAAAATTACCTATGTACATTTACACCTACAGTAATTACACCAAGAAAAAAATAAATGCATGTTTTATAAGTGCACACTTCTCCTCAACCCCATCCCTAGAGACGCTTCTTCAAACTGCAATTAAACTTTTAAACTTGCAGGCACTACGTATGTAAGCTAACCCACAGATATTGTGTGAGCAATTTTGCAAAAGACCATTTCCATGTGTAAAGCACAGTGTGGTAACTTTTAATATTATGTTTTTGGGAATCTGCTTTTTCCATTAGGTATTTAAACAGTCCTTACCTCCCAGACCTTTTTCAGCTATCAGGCGGAGAGCTTCACCCAGGTTGCAGCCAGGTTGAAAGTTCCCTCCATTAGGATAGATATCTATATGTCCCACGGGCTTCTGTATTCCGATACTGCGGTCTGGGGATCCCCTGGTATAAGTGTGGAGCACATCAACAAAAGTTGCATCATCGGGGGAAAGGCGACTCGGAGCATCTGCATATTCAAAACTAGGTCCAGCTGGATCCAACCCTTAATGGAAAAAATACATATTTTCTTTTTAAACATTTCTTTCTTGTTTTTTAATCCATCTTTTTCCTTCTTAGATATATGTATACATCTTTCACCCTGCAAATGGTATTCCCAGCAACTCAGCTAGAAAGGTTGAAGGGAAGTCTCTATTTAGGCATACCCATTGCTCTATTCTATGGTCAGGAAGGGAATGACAGCCATTTTGCATCTATGCAGAGTCAGAGCAAGGTCCACTGAACTCAGTATCTTGCCTCTGACAGTATCTAGTCAAGGTCACAAGGATCTGGCAGATCCCAAAAGAAGTAGATCTACTTCTTATAGCTGATTTCATGGGATGAGCAGCAGGTGTCCCATCTGCAGCATGCATGATTCAAGTCAGCCTGTTTGACAAGAGACTCACCTGCCCGCACCATGCACTACTACAGTCTGAACCCTGTGGCTAGCTCAAGACAAAGCAGTTTTGAATATGAGATTTAAATAATACATCAGCTCTGTATGCACCTTTCCACATAAAACCTAAGGATGTGTATCAACTTGGATTGTCTTTAGGCAAGCTGGCTTCCTAGGTAGAGTATCCAAGACAAGTAACTGCAGAAACTTTTATCCCACATGACCCCAATTTAATAACTGAATATTCACGTGACCCCAGATGATGATGAAATCAAACTAGCAGGTCTCCAGTCTCCTCCCCCTCCCGCCACTCATCTAGAGCAGGAAGGCAGCAGCAACAGCGGCGGCAACAGAAGCAGCAGTCAGCACAGGGTCCCTCATGCCAGTGTACAGCGTGTGCTTACAGACCCCAGTACTCAGCATAGGTCTCCAGCCCAACAGGAAGCTTAATAGGGAGGGGGCAAGGGCCTATGAATATTCACTGGTTCGAGGGTCACATGCGGACTAGTGACTGCTGCTAATTGCCATAGGTCAAAGTAAAAGTCCAGAGAGAAGGGGAAATAGCCATGTTTCTGTGACCACACACACTAATGATGTGACCCCATTTGGGGTTCCAACCCCAAGTTTGGGAACCACTGGTTGAATAGATCTTCCTTAGTATTGCTTTGGGTATAGCAGTGCACAATCAGTGATGATTACTGCAGACTGAATATGCTTGGATTGAAAGAAAATATTTATGTGAACTCAACTACTTCTTTATATAATAAAAAGTACTGTCAGCAGAAAGAGAATCAACAGATTAACTGGGTTAACTCAGATTAATTCTGTGAACTCCTGTCAAATATTGGGAAAAGTGGAATGTATAGCAGAAATGAATGAGGGGAAGGCTTTTCCTCAGAGTAATGCTTCATGTTATTGATCATACGTTTTTGAATAAGGTTGTGCCTTCTAGTGTATGTCTGAATAACAAGTTGAGCTATGGCCTCTACAGTAGTAGGAACATTACAGTGTATTTGTAGTGCATTCCATTCCTATCCAAAGTCCCAGAACCAGCTTCATATGGATAAGATTATCGTGAAAAGAGTGGCAATGAGTGAATGAGATGTTGAAGTGAATAATCCTGAGTGCATGAGTGTTCATCCTCCTAGGTCAGAGTAGATCCTGATACTGGACGTGGTGGGAATTATTTTAGAAGCACTCCCGCCAAATAAATAGCGGCTTTTTAATGTGTAGCTCGCCTACATATACAAATAGCAATTTTAGAAAGCTGCCATTTATACCTGTGATCCACACCATGCAGAGACTGCAAGGAGACATGGTTAGGACATGGAGAGGGAATGGTTTGAGAACCCTAAAATATCAACATGTATTCCCCATTTTACAAGGGAAGTCTTCTTGGGCGTACAAAAATCTAGACATCAGCATTTACATCTACCCCAAGGCACACGAAAGGGACAAAGACAAGGCCAACACTCCCAATTCCCCTCTAATGTCCCCAACCCCTCTCAACACCTACCCTGGAATCACTACCCCCACCCAATGGTCCCCCCAACAATCATCCCACTCCCCAACATCAATCCTCTCCCCCAACCAATAGTGACCCCCAGCAGATACCCTCATCCCCCGATTTCATCCTCAGCTCTTACCAGGGTCACTGTTAATAAAATGGGAGAAGGAGCGACCCCCCCCCAGTCATTCCTGCTTCATGGTACTTCATTACAAAATGGCACCCATTACCCCATTGGTAATATTTCAGTGCTAGTGTTAGGGTTCAAGCTGCCAAAGGAGGGTATAGCATGTATTTGTTGATACCCTTTTCAAGAGAATCTTACCCATATGAAGCTGGTTTGGGGGCTTTGGATAAGATTGGAACACACTACAAATACAAGCCCCTTTTGTAGCATTTTGCCCTTATTTGGCACTAGGTCCTAATTTGGCCACTAGGTGTCATGGTTGCCATTTTTGAACCCAGGACCACCATGAGCAGGAGTGACTGGTCCCACTAAACTAGCAGGGACCCTAATAGTAACACTTGATGGGATCAGAGGGAATAGGATGGGGGTAGAATGTGCTGCATGGCAGGAATATTGGGGGGGAAATTATGTCAGGGGACTGGTGGGTGCCTTGAGATCGGGAGGGGTTGCATAGAGGTATTGATTTCAGTGAAGGGTCAGGAAGTGGGGTGATTGTTCTTAGGGGGGGGCAATGTTTGGGGGAGTGATGATGTCACACAGGTTGTCGAGGGGTAAGTGGGATGGATGCTATCAGGAGCAGTGACTTTAAAAAGCTGATCCTATGCACATTTGGAGAAAAACTTCACTTTTTTCCCCAAGTGCAGCTTTTTAAAATCACTGCTCCTGCTGGATGTGGTGTATGTCCTTACATGTAGTTTATGAGAGGCTTTGCATCTGATAGCACCTTTGTAAAATACCTGGATGGCTTTTCCCCTCTCCATATCCTATCTAAACTTCGTCTTTTAAATGTATCCTTAAAGCATTTGAAACCGTTTCAAATCTGTTTAAAAAGTGTTTACATTACAGTAACTGAAGACTATTAATTTCTCAGCCATAAATTGGTTTCAAACTCAGAAATTCAATGAGGACTACTCTGTGCATCAAGATAACAAGCAACAAAGTACTATAATTTCTAAATAATATGCAACAGCAGCACAGCAGACTGTAACAAAACTACCAAGAACAGAATTTAAATTATACACACAAATACACCATTTTCTTACCAGTAATTCTGTTAACCTTTTTCTTCGTCAGACTTCCAGCAATACCAGCAGCATGAGCACCAAGACTGTATCCCAACAGATGCATGTTGTCCACAGGGTAGTTCAGCTCTTCCTGTTGAAAGAAAGCATTCCCATCAGCTCTTTCTACCATATATTACCAACTACAGAATGTTAGCCATAAAGTATGTAACAGCATAGTCAATGGTTCTTTTAATACTCTAAATTATTATATACATTGCATTGTGCTCTAGAACAGAGGTTCTCAAACCAGTCCTCAGGGACCACTTGGCTTTCAGAATATTCAATATGCATCGTTAGATCTGCGTACAATGGAACAGACTTACATCAAGCCTGGGTGTTGTTGAAAAATACTATCTTGGAAGCCCAGACCAGCTGTATTCCACGCTTTAAGAAAAGTGGAAGGAAGTCCAAAAAACTGCCAGCATGGTTTAAAGGTGAGGTCAGAGAGGCTGTTGTTGCCAAGAAAGCATCTTTCAGGAAATGGAAAAAAGAGCCAAACGATGAAAACTGGAAACAGCACAAGCGCTGGCAGGTCACATGCAAGGCATTGATAAAGAAGGCAAAGAGAGAATTTGAGAAGAAGCTTGCTGCGGAAGCAAAAACGCAAAATGAAGATTTTTTCAAGTACATTCGTAGCAAAAAACCTGTGAGAGAGTCAGTTGGACCATTAGATGATAGAGGAGTTAAAGGGGCACTAAGAGGCGACAAGGCGATAGCGGAGAGACTGAATGCTTCGGTCTTTACTGAGGAAGATGTAGGGATGTTACCCATGACTGAAGTGGTATTTAAAGGTGCGGAAGAATTGAAGGAAATATCGATACATCAGGAAGATGTATTACAACTATTAGATAAATTGAAGAGTAGCAAATCACCTGGGCCGGATGGTATACATCCAAGGGTGTTGAAAGAACTGAAATATGAGATTGCAGACCTGCTATTAGTAATCTGTGAACTATCATTAAAATCATCTCTAATACCTGAAGATTGGCGGATCGCCAATGTAACACCAATTTTTAAAAAGGGTTCGAGGGGTGATCCGGGAAACTACAGACCGGTGAACCTCACATCAGTACCGGAAAATATGGTAGAAACCATCATAAAGAATAAAATTACTCAGCATGTAGATAGTCATGGCCTAATGGGAGACAGCCAACATGGCTTTAGACAAGGAAGATCTTGTCTTACTAATCTGTTATGTTTTTTTGAAAATGTGAATAAACAGGTGGACAAAGGTGAGTCGGTTGATATAGTGTATCTGGACTTTCAGAAAGCCTTTGACAAGGTCCCTCATCAGAGACTTTTGGCAAAACTAAAGAGTCATGGGATAGGAGGCAGTGTACTACTGTGTATCAGGAACTGGTTAAAAGATAGAAAGCAGAGGGTTGGACTAAATAGCCAATTTTCCCAATGGAGAAAGGTGAATAGTGGTGTACCCCAGGGATCTGTGCTGGTTCCGCTGCTTTTTGACATATTCATAAATGACCTGGACAGTGGAATAACGAGTGAGGTTAACAAATTTGCAGATGACACAAAACTATTTAAAGTTGTTAAAACCCAAGAGGATTGTGGAAAATTGCAAGAGGATCTTGATAAATTGGAAGACTGGGCATCAAAATGGCAGATGAAATTTAATGTGGACAAGTGCAAAGTTATGCACCTAGGGAAGAACAACCCAAACTATGGTTACATGATGCAAGGTTCCACATTAGGAACCACCACCCAGGAAAATGATTTAGGCGTCATTGGGGATAACATGTTAAAACCCTCGGCCCAGTGTGCAGCAGCAGCCATGAGAGCAAATAGAATGCTAGGTATCATAAGGAAAGGAATGGAAAATAAAACAAAAGATATTATAATGCCTCTATATCATTCCATGGTGCGACTGCACCTTGAATATTGTGTGCAATTCTGGTTGCCGTATCTTAAAAAGGATATAGCGTTATTAGAAAAGGTTCAGAGAAGAGCCACCAAAATGGTAAAGGGGATGGAAGGATACTCCTATGAAGAAAGGCTAAAAAGGTTAGGGCTCTTTAACCTGGAAAAGAGATGGCTGAGGGGAGATATGATAGAAGTCTATAAATTAATAAACGGAGTGGAACGGGTAAACGTAGATCGACTGTTTACGTTATCAGAATATAGGAAGACTAGTGGACATGCAATGAAGCTACAGGGTAAACTATTTAAGACTAATAAAAGAAAATATTTTTTCACTCAACGTGTAATCAAACTCTGGAATTTGTTACCGGAGGATGTAGTAAAGGCTGTTAGTGTAGCTGGGTTTAAAAAAGGTTTGGACAAGTTCCTAGAGTAAAGGTCCATAAACCATTATTAAGAAGCGACCCAGGATATCAATGCTTGACCCAGTACAAGCATTGTGGAACCTGTGTCTCTTGGGGAAACTGCTAGGTACGTATGACCTAGATTGGCCACTGTTGGAAACAGGATACTGGGCTTGATGGACCTTGGTCTGACCCAGTATGGCATGTCTTATGTTCTTAAGTTCTTATGTTCAGTGCATGCAAATTTATTTCATGCACATTCATTGTAGCTATCCTGAAAACCCAACTGACCAAGCGGTCCCTGAGGACTGAGTTCAGAATCGCCATTCTAGAGCAATAAAGGGGCAGTTACTAACATGCATTAAGGGGAAAACACTTGATTTTTTTTCATAACGTGTTAAATGACAAAATCATCGCTTATTTTACTCTAACGCATATTAGTAAATTGCAATGTGTGTTGTACAATGAGATGCAAAGCATGCAAATGCATGCCACACCTCCTTATCATGCAAATCGAATAATGCAGCTTGATTGAACTTTGTAAACTGAGTTATTCCTGGAAAAATAACACCAGATCGAAGTTGGCGTGATTTTTCCTGCCCAGGAAAATCATGCCACGAACACAAGGCCCAATGCTCCTGGATATCATTTAAAAGTCATGCAAACATCCAAAGGAGAGCACACACACTTGCAGAAAAACTACAATGCAATATCGAAAGTGGATAGTTAAGACTCCGTATTCGTTAAATCCTACACGGCCATGTTTCGGCGTGTGCCTTTGTCGGGGGGATTTTTATTTTTATTTTTTATTCTTTTAATCCTGCTTTTTTATTTTCCCCTTTTGGTTTGATTTGCTATTCTACTTATTAGGGAGTCCAAGGGTAAGGCGTAATTTACATAGATTTTTATTTTTGAAGATCGTTTTTCCTTCCCTCACTCTTACCCTTTTTCTCCTTCTTCCTTCTTTCCTCTCCTTCCCCCTTCCCCCACTCCTTCGCTCATCTCCTCAACCCTAGATTTTAATTTTGATTTTCATCCTTAACACAAGGACCTATACTTTGTAAAACGTATTTCTTTTCCATACAGTTTCAGTGGTCTAATTAAGAGCTTGGTCCAGTGGATCTCATTTACCTACTGACATGACAACTGTCAACCTTGTGCTTTGGCGCGACGTGAGCTTTACAAATGGACGTCGCACCAGCTTACATGTTCATTCATATGGAGGCCAATTCTGATCGGGGCATGTTTGGACCATTTGGATGACCAAAAAATGGACAGGCCAAACTTGTACCCAGTTCTGCAACTGCGGGAGCTAGACATTCCCGCAGTTGCAGAATTGGGCACTTAGCCCAGATGTGCCCCGCGTCTGCCACAGGAGATGTCCTTCCCTCTGCCCGGCCAGCCCGGCCCATGCACCTGCTAGAATGCCTGTGCCATGGCATCCTATCTCCATAGCACCGGGATGCACAGCATGAGCATAGAAGGCCCAACATTGCAAACAGCTTCCTTTCCCCGCCACCCAACCCTCGGCAGATGCCGCCAGGGACAGGATCGAAAGGCAGGGCCTTACCTTCAGCACTCCTGAGACTTTTGGGGGTCTGCATGCCCTGGTCTCTGCCACCCTTGAAACTTATTCCACCTCCAAGTTGGAATAGGTCCCACGCTAACCAGCCTCCAGTAGATGTACAGGGCTGTGGCCTGACTGGGCCCTGTACATCTGGGTTATGCAGCCTGCCCCTGCTCCGTCTACTCTCTGCCCAGTCCCTGCCCCCATTCAGAGCTCTCCACATAAAGACCCTGTGCATGCGGGAAGCTCTTGGGTCAGAATACAGCCCCTGCGAATACCAGGGGTTGCACATCCAAACCAGACATACATCCCCACAATTCGCAGGTCAGAATGACCCCCATAGTGTCTGTGGGCGACTTACACACTCGGTATTTTAATCCAGAGAGGTGAGGAATATACAGTGTCCAGTTTCATTCACTAACTAGATTATGTTTTCACATTTGCTTCTGCTCTATGGTTTTAAGTGGCCTTTTAAGAGGTACAGTAAGGCATCTCACAGCATCGGCTAGTGCCGATATATCCCACCAGATTATACTGCCTTTTTACTGTTTATATAGTATGTTCTGGAGCCCCTATGGAGGATGATTGTGTAAGCCCTTTAGCTTATAATAGACACATATATGAACTGATCTGGATTCTGGATTGATTGTTATATTGCCTGTCTTATTCTTTTATCTGTTTTTTCTCACAGTCAGTGGGAGTGTTGTTCTTATGTACTATATTGTGATCCTCACTTGAGTAAGCGTGGGTTCACACCAGTATCCTTCTGTAAGTGTTTACCTCCCTTCGTCATAATTTTTCCACATTGTTCGCTAAGAAATATAGATGAAATTGGTACTGATCCTTTATATCTTTTTATCCCAGTGTCCCCTTTATTCATTTATCTAACTAATTACCTTTTGTAACAGTCTCTATGGATTTTGTCTCTGTTCTAAGTGTCTCTGATGCACATACATGGTGGTTGTTATTGTCCCCTATATGATAAATCGTTCATGATTGGGATTAATAGGAGATGCCCCCTCTTTCATGTAATAAGGATTGTCTCTTTTATTAACCAAGATTACTTGTTTACCCTTCTTTATCTTACATTTTAATTATAAAATACATTAGTCATGAGTGACTTTTATGTACATGTCTTAATATTTTCTTTACCCATCCCATTTTACTGCTTTGTAAAGCACTAATGCTTCATACAAATTTTATCCTTCTTAATGTTACATTTTAATTAGATTAAGAACCAGTTATGAGTGACTTTGAGGCACATGTCTTAACACTCCTTTACTCTTCCCATTTTACTGTTTTGTAAGGTGCAACTGCTTCATACAACTGTTACAATGTTCATTTACATGCAACCACCCTCTTTTTTATTGGTTTAGCTAGCATCACTTTTTATATGTACATGCAGTATATCATGTTTTATACCTTATGGTTTCTGTTTTTATTCTTCCTATTCTTTCATCCATTTTTTTAGCTTTTATTACTTTATATTGATAATTTACTTGTTCAATTGTATGTTATATGTACTACGTATATTTAATGATTGTTTTTATTTCCAAGGTTCATTACTCCTGACGAAGGCATCCACTGAAACATGGCTGTGTAGGGTTGAATGAATAAAGGGTCCTAATTATCCACCTCACTCCTGGTATTGCATCATCATTTAAAAGGGACTGGCAGCTTGGAAAAATTTTGCAAACCTCCCACCCCATTGATGCCCCACTCCCACAGACGTCTCCCCTTGGACCCAGACACCCTGTCCCCCTCTAAATATCCCAGAGATCATCTCCCCCCAAGGAAGTCCCCCTACCCCCCAAATCCCCCTTATATGGCAGATTGACCCTTAGCAGTTAACCACTGCTAGGGGTGAACCAGAACCATTTTGAATCCAGTTCCAGAAGGACAGGAGTGATTCCCCCTTACCCTAGACCAGAAAGGATTTTTTCGGGTAGGTCTAGGTGGGTCTATAGGAAGTGGTGGTCTTCTTTGGAGAGGTTTGGGGGTGACTTTCCTAGGAGGATGGAGGAGTTTTCTGGGGAAATTTTCTGGGAGGTGCAGCATCTGAGGGGAGAGGGGTTCACAAAGATTTCCCAACTAATGACCTCTTTAAGATATTTCCCCAAGAGTAGAATAATACAGCCTATGAAGTTGATTGCCTTATTCATTCAGCATAAGAGTCACTAACATGCAGTACTGATTTACAAGAGGTTAGTGACTCCTGTGTTAAAATGTGAAATATTACTGCAGCTTAGTAACTAGCCCCCTAACATGGTAATGGGTGCTATAAAACAAATGTGTTTAAATAGATGTGCTATGGTTTAGTGTAGGGGTTCCCAAACCTGTCCTGGAGCCTCCCCAGCTAGTCGGGTTTTCTGGATATCCACAACAAATATGCATGAGAGAGATTTGCATACAATGGAGGCAGTGCCTGCAGATCTCTCTCATACATATTCATTGTGGATACCCTGAGAACCCGACTGGCTGAGAGGCAGGTTTGAGAACCCCTGGTTTAGTGTTCTATTGTACAGCAGAAACAGCTACAGTGTGATCTGACATTAGGGCTGAGTGCTGTGAAATCAGCAAAGTATAATATAAGATGCTATTCTTATTGACATTCATTTCTTGTCATAAGCAAGGTATGGTCTTTCCCTTTAGCATTCTATGATTCATCTTTGATCCCTTTTACCAGGGATTTATTTAGAGTTTAGGCAGGAGTAGGGATGTGCACATCTCTTTAAAAGAGATTTACAATCTGGTTCATAGAGCTCATGAAAAATCCACAGCATTATCAAGCTAATTCAACAAACCCCTTTGAAAAAATAAATAAGTGTGCATTTGTAGTATTTTTGCATTTGTAGCAAAATCTGAATTGGATTTATTAACCACAGACTTCACCATTCTGGTATATCATCCTCAGATTTTGTGGACACACTTTATATTTTCAGATACATTTTGCATTTTCCTCAGATTTTCCCAGTGAACCTCAAAAAATCCACATTTTCATCAAACTCAAACCAAGCTAAGCTCCATCTGGTTCAAATTTAATGACAACATTGTTTTCACATTCATAGAAACATGACAGCAGAAAAAGACCACGTGACCTATCTAGTCTGCCCTTCCATATCAACCACTACAATAGTCCCCTTTTTTCCTTTAGAGATCCTGAGTATTTGTCCCATGCTTTTTTGAAATTAATGTCCTCATCTCTACCACCTCCACTGGTAGTCTATTCTACACATCTACCACTCTTTCTGTAAAGAAATATTTCCGCATATTACTCCTGAGTCTATCCTCTTTCACTTTCATCCGATGTCCCTCGTAGCAGAGCTTCCTTTCAATCAAAAGAGGCTCCCCTCCTGTGCATTTATGCCACGGAGGTATTTAAAAGTCTCAATCATATCACCTCTATCCCGCCTTTCCTGTAAAGTATACATATTCAGATCCTTAAGTCTGTCCTCATATGCTTTATAACAAAGACCTTTAACCATTTTAGTAGCCACCCTCTGCACCGACTCCAACCTGTTTATATCCTTTTGAAGGTAAAGCAAGTCTAATACATATACCCAAATATGCCAGATTTGTGTCACAGAAAACATTCTCATAACTACTTACCGCCATCCAATCAATAAAATTTGCAACATCCTTTCCCACTAGCTGGGTGTATTCCGCAGAAACTGGATAGTGCTGTTGGGCTCGTGATAACCAGTCAACTACAACCACATTAGAGTCTGGTTCTCTCTTATATAGGGCACCCACCAGCTTGGGAACCCAGCTTTCATACATGCCGATCACCTGAAAGTTATAAAGCAAAAGGAAATCGTGATACTTAGGACCAGCCTGTTGACTCACAGGGCAGGATTAATGCACAGGCAAAACTAGGCATTTGTCTTGGACCCGAAGTCAAGACCTGCTCAATTTCCCACATAACAATGGTAAACTCCTGGGTGACATAGGGCCAGAAGACACTTGTCAACTAGCTGCTTTATTTAAGGAAGGTCAGTGACTGGCCAAATCTTTTACAGGCAATATAATTGTCAGTAATCTTCAGACTGACTGTAGCCCTGGCAGCAGACTTGAGTGCATAGAACAAAATTTTGCACATCAAGCAGGTATTTATAAAATTGCCCAGGAGTGTATCTGCATAAAAGTAGGCATTCAGAAAACATAGCTGATAATATTCAGTATATTTATATATATAATATTCAGCCTATTAATTTAAAAGCCAATAAGTATATTCAGCTTTGTTCAATGCAGATAGTATACAGCACTGAACATACATGTTTGCCACTTACAACCCCCATTACTATCCATTTAGTTTAGGCCTGCTTTTCATTTTCAGCTTTGAAAAGAAGCAGCAATATTTTAAACTGGATGCAAGCAATTACTGACAATCAATGCAATGCAATGAGGCTGGGGTGATATGGTCAAAACATGCACATCCAGTCAGCAAACATACTGCAGCATTCTCTACTGACTGTAGCGCTCTAATAGCCACATCGCAGATAAATCATAGTAAATGGTATTGCAGATAAATCATAGTAAATAAATTGTTGGAAAACGTATTACTCGCACCACTATTCAGAAATCAGAGGAACTAAGAATTGGTTTTAGTTTGTTTACCATTCACAGTTTAAAAAAGCCTGTCCCTATAACATTTCTGATCTGAGACTTTATTGTCAATTGAGCATTAAGGATTACTTCCCAGATATCTAACTTCATTGCATATTGGTATAGTACAGTCATCAACGCATCAACAGAGATGTAGCTCTCATAACAACTAATCAGAAAAAATATTTTTTCACTCAATGCAGACTAAAAGTCTGGAATTCATTACCAGGGGATATAGTAAAAGCTGTTGGTGTAACTGGGATTAAAAGAGATTTGGACAAGTTCCTGGAGAAAAAGTCAATAAACCATTATTAAAGAAGAACAGGAAAATCCACTGCTTACCCCCTGGATTAGCAACATGGAATCTGTGTACCTTTTTTGGAAACCTGATAGTTACTTGTGACCTGGACTGAATCCAAATCACAGCGAATTGATGGTCCCTTGGTCTGATCCAGTATGGCATAGCTTATGTTCTTATCGTTTTTTAAAAAATTAAATGTGAATTGGTTTGTCTGTTACATTTAGGATATCTGTAATATAGTCAATATAATTTCCACTTGTTCATCTAAACAGATGCAAGTAAACGAAAAAATCATATTACCTGCACATATCTTATAAGAAACATCATGCACCTTCTTTATGGTATACAAGGGAAGTATATAGATATTAAATAAAATGGCAGACAGGATAGAGCCCTAAGAGATACCTGTTCTCAGGACTTTCCAGTCTGAAACCTTCTCACAAAGCCTGACTTTCTGGAATCAATGACTAAGAAGGACTCAACGAAACAAGGATTGGTTGATCTCGCCCAATATTATGCAACCTATGAGTAATGTTGGATGATCAATAGTGCTGAAAGCAGATTAAATGTCTACAAATGCCATCAACAAAGCTCCATTTTCCTAGCATTGTGATTGGCAGTGCTTCAGTGCCATGTGTGGGACTGAACTCATGCTGATGGGTACCCAAAAGAGCAAAAACGATAAAGACATTCCATAATCAATATGTAGCCTGGAGTTACTTTAGCAAGAAACTGATCTACGGTTACTAGGATCTGAAAGCACATCAGTTGGATTTTTCAGCACCAGAAATACATAAGCATATTTCAGGGACTATACTATACTATATGAAGCTTGGACAATAAACGCTAAATATGGTCCATTGCTTTCACAAACGGCTTTCGTAACCGTGACAGAATAGCAATCTAATCTACAACTTCAGCTTTTCATTCCCTAATGATTTCAACAATGAATGATGCTGATACTGGTCAAATGCTCCACCAACCACCACCCTTAATACTGATATTGCACTTTGGTTACGAATTTGGTTAATCACTGATGTTTGTTACATCGTCATTAAAGGAATTTTTCCAGATCTTATCTTCAAAGAAGATCTAGGTTTGACTGCTCCCTTGGTCTCACGCAGTACTGGATAACATTTGCATTGTTAGAACAATTCTTGATGTTTATTTAAGGCTATGTGCATTTTATTAGTAAAATACTCCTTTGTAGCTAATTATCTCCTCTCTTAATAGTCTTTTAACTGGACACAAAGCTCCATTTTTGCATCCACTGACCAATTTTATGCCATCTTGGCTCAAACTGGCAAAGACAGTGTTTTAAGGCAGAAATCTCTTTTGTCGGCTGCAAGGCAGCATTTACTTGAACAGCTAATATCATCCAAAACATTATTGGCAGTCATGGTCCAATCCTGAACTAATTACCTCCATAAAACAGGTGTAACATATACATCTGTGTGCCTTCCCTACCGAGACACCCTGTTATAAAATTATCTTCTCTAACACTCCAATCCCTTCCCAGGCCTCCTGAATCCACATCTTGTCTCATTGCCTATCTGCTTCTACTCTCTCCCTTCTTGTACAGACATCTACTCCCCCATCTCCTCCCTCCCCTGTTTATCTCTACAGAGCAACTGCAGAGGTGGTCCTGAGTATGGCAGGAAATTGCAAGTGAGTGAAAGGGCAAAATCAAATGTGCATTCATCAGCCACATAGTAGCCTTTCCTGCTCCTGTGCAGGAGACAAGGCTTTCCGAATTTGAATTTAATTACTTGCCTTGTCAAATCGGATCTCAGGACAAATTACAAATCCAGATATAGTTGGTAGGTCCAGGTCCTAAAGGGCTTAGTCTAAGGGCCTTGGTTACTAACCTGTGTTAAAAACCTTAACGGATCTCAATACAAGTTATGCATGTGGAGGCCAATTCTGTTCTGGGCATCACCCGCCTGTGCGTGCGCCCAGAATCTGGACATGCCCTGGTTGCATCTGATTCTGATCCCGCGGGGGCTAGATATGCCCGCAGGATCAGAATCAGGTGCAACCAAGCAGATGTGCAGACCGTGTCCCAATTCTGGGCACCCAGACGTTCAGCCCAGTACCTGGCTATCCCAGTCAGACTCCTGCATGGAGTCATGGCACCATGGCATCCTGTTGACATGGCACTGCGACTCCATGCAGGAGCTACGATTCCCAGCAGCCCCAAGATGTTCCTTTCCCTGCTTCCTGACCCTCAACTGGGCCTGCCATGGCCAGGATCGGGCCACGGGGAACCCCCCTGTACCCCTCACCTTCCTTTCCAGGCCTGGGTCCTCTGCCCTCCATGTTCAGGGTGACTTATTCCACCTCTGAGGTGGAATAAGTCCCCCGTGCAAATAGCCATCCCCGGACGTACAGGACCGACCTCAAAAATCAGCCCTGTACATCTGGGGTCAGGTTCCTGCCCAATCCCCACCCTTGCTCCTCCTCCAGCCCACCCCCTCCCACCCACAAACAGAGCTCCCCCGTACAACTTGCCTATACGTGCAGGGAGCTCTGTCTTCTTGACCAGCAACCTGGCATTTAGCAGGTCTGCATGTCCAGATCGGACATCCAGCCCCGCTAAACACTGATCAAAATAGACCCCTTGGTTGCTAAATAGGCTCCATTAAGAACATAAGATATGTCATACTGGGTCAGACCAAGGTCCATCAAGCCCAGTATCCTGTTTCCAACAGTGGCCAATCTAGATCATACATACCTAGCAGTATCCCCAAGAGACACAGGTTCCACAATGCTTGTACTGGGTCAAGCATTGATATTCTGGGTCCCTTTTTAATAATGGTTTATGTATCTTTCCTCCAGGAACTTGTCCAAACCTTTTTTAAACCCAGCTACACTAACAGCTTTTACTACATCCTCCGGTAACAAATTCCAGAGTTTGATTACACGTTGAGTGAAAAAAATATTGTCTCTTATTTGTCTTAAATAGTTTACCCTGTAGCTTCATTACATGTCCCCTAGTCTTTCTATATTCTGATAGCGTAAACAATCGATCTACGTTTACCCGTTCCACTCCCTTCATTAATTTATAGACCTCTATCATATCTCCCCTCAGCCGTCTCTTTTCCAGGTTGAAGAGCCCTAACCTTTGTAGCCTCTCTTCATAGGAGTAGCCTTCCATCCCTTTTACCATTTTGGTGGCTCTTCTCTGTACCTTTTCTAATAATACCATTGAGAATAATGGATATTTGTCAAATAACATGCATTAATTTATGTTAATGCGTATTAATGTGCATTAACCCAGCTTGGTAAATGAGGCTATAAATTTACACCTGAGGCAATGGAAGACAAGGGAAGTAAGATTCAAACCCTAGCATCCCTAATTCTCAGCATGATGTGTTAATTGGTAAGCTATTGCTCCACTCCTATCTATTTCTCTAGAGATAAGTTGGAGGGAAGGGTAATCTGGAGAGTAAGGCCAGGGCTGTACCGAGGGCTGTGTGAGTGGTGCGGCCGCACAAGGTGCAAGTACAGAAAGGGCGCTGATATCACTGGGCTTCAAGGATGCTCAAAACAAGTGAGCTACTGCTCGTATCTGGAGAGGAGGGGCACCAGATTCATTCATTTTACAGGGCACATTTCTAGCTTGGTACAGTCCAGCGTAACGCCATACTTAGAGGTCGCTCAGAACAACAGGGAAAGAATGAACTTGACTCTTCATGGAGGGAAGAAAAAGAATGAATGGGGGTTCTTGGTAGGGGTTCCTAAATGTATGTTTGCCTAGGGCCCAATATAGTGTTCAGCTATCTCTACTAGCACAGTAGGGTATGCAACCATGAAAGAAACTCTTTTGGTTCTAACAACTAATTCCATGGGAAAGAAAGAAGATTGAATGCTTGCTACTGATTACAGATTATCTGTTAGGATCCATGGAAAAGTCCCTGTCCCTTATTTGGAAGGCAACCTTTACAATATGTAAGTTTTCTGAATGAGGAAGAAAAAAAAAGAGGATATGTGTAGGTATGGGGTGAGCAGGGGATGGCAAAGAAGATTAAAGACGGCGTCTTCGCTGTGCATTGATTCTCAGACGCTCTCACTGTGCTGGGGCAACATTAGACAGGATTCAAGATGGGCTGAAAGTCATGAATCTAACGAGAACAGCTGACAAAGTAATAAGAAATTGTAATTGATAGGATTCTAAGATCCAGCTCCCATTTTTCAGGGACAATGCAATCAAACACTTGCTAAGTAGTAAGTTTTGTCTTGGTTCTCAGACATAAAGATCCTCTTTCACGCCTGGATTTCAAAGATGCACTATTATGAAAAATGGTGCCACCCTTATTTTAGTGGAAATCACTGGTTTTCAAAAAACAAAATGCAAAATCTCAAAAGATTCTAAGATGAGAAGCTCCATTGTGAAACCATTGTACTTGCAATTAGCACATCACCTCAGGGCTGCTTTCAAACTTGAAGCAATTCATTTGTCACGTGAAATCCATGCTCCATAAAGATTATAATTTGCTAAATATTCTTGTGCGTTTATCCTACTTATCAGCCCAGCTCTTTAAGAAGATGTTGCAAGGTAATCTAGGAATATCTTTGTTTGGAATAGAAGTGGGTTGAGAACCACAAGAGACGACTCTAAAGAAGAGAAATGGAAGGCCAGCTGAACACACTAGGGACCAAAGAGAAACCTGAAACGTTCTTATTCAGTGCAACCCCACACAGCCTTCCCTATGCGCTGAAGAGAGGACAGCTGGGCTGAACATTCTTTGATGCAGAGAGAGAGAGAGACTGTTAATTTGATTTCACAGTGTGTTTCAGCTGCTGGTCCAGTTAAGAATATGACAGTGTTCTTAATTCTAAGTCTTTCATTCTCTTTTCTAGGAAGGCTGAAGTCTTGCCATTGTGCAAAGAATTCCCTGTGCTTGTGTATTTGCCAAGCTTACAATCTGAGTCAATGGCAAAAATCAACTGCAGCCTTGGAAGTAACAGTATCCCGACTCCTTTAAAAATTAGGAGGAGGAGGGAGAAGCATTTGCCCATTTAGATAACTGGTTTGTAGGGTTACTGATATAAGACAACAGTTCTGTATTAAAATTCTTTCAATATCTAACACCTCAAAGTTTTACGGTATGATTATGAAAGCACTCTGTGATAGTTCTGTAGCAGAAGACTCCTGCACAGCTTCATGGGATCGTTGTCCAGCAGGACTGAGAAGTCTTGCTTTAAGACTTCCAGGGTATAGGGCATCCCCTTAGAGTTTAAGAGCAAAGACACCTATTCAAAACTACAAGGGTTTGCTGAGAAACCTCCTCAATAAGTTGCCAAAAAAATCCACACATTTTCTTCTCGTAATATTTATCATTTAAATGCAGGCAATCACATAAAGAGATCACAAACATGCAGAGGGTCTCTCTTAACCCCAAATACGCCTTCCAACTTGCTCCAAACAATCATCTGTATTTTTGAGATTCCCGCCCTTCTTTTCCTGAAGCCCAAGCTGAACACCCGGGTCCAAGCGATCTCTAGGCTCACCCTTTCCTTTTTTTCAGTCGACAAACCACTGGAGAAAATCCTACTATTTATCCTTTGTGGCAAAAACTCCCATTTGCAGATATCTGGACTGACTTACTCCAGAGTGTATGTCCTCCACCTTCAGATCCCCTGATGAGAAAAACGCCCCTTAGAACAAGAAGCATGGGGAATACGTCCGCTTAAAGCCTAACAGAGGGAAAGCCAAGAGGGATATTTCGCCTAGGCCTCACTCTGGTACCTTATTTTATTTTCATGTTTTGCCATTCTTTGGTTTAATTATGGCTAGAACTCTCAAAGGCTAGAGGTTTTTTGGACCTCACACAGATTCCTAGTTGGAGACCCTCATAATTGCTCTGAGCCTATCATGTTACTTTAGTCCAGATCTTCTGTGCTCTTGGTTTTAATTCTCATACCACTATTCAGGCAGTACCCATTGGGACATGTCTGAATCACACTACTTCCTCCTATCGCCTAACATGCATGAACTACTTTAGAGTCTGGTGTGGTCTCAGAATACTGGAGAAAGGTGCATGTTGTCCCTTTAAACAAAAGAGGAGCTAAGGATGAGGTTGGGAACTATAGGCCTATTAGTCTGAACTCTGTGGTCAGTAAACTAATGGAAAGGCTGCTGAAACAGAGGATAGTGAGGTGTCTGGAATCCAATGGATTGCAAGATTCAAGGCAACATGGTTTTACGAGAGGCAGGTCTTGTCAGACAAATCTCATTAATTTCTTTGACTGGGTGAACAAAGAGTTGGACCGAGGGAGAGCTCTAGATGTGCTGTACTTAGATTTCAGTAAAGGCTTTGACACTGTTCGACACAGGCAACTTATAAATAAATTGAATGCCCTAGGAATGGACCCTAAAGTGACCAAATGGGTTAGAAATTGGTTGAGTGGGGGGGGGGGGGGGCGACAAAGGATATAGATAAATGGTGCTTACTCTGAAAAGAAGGATGTTGCCAATGATGTGCTATAGGGATCTGTCCTTGGTCCAATTCTTTTTAACATTTTTGTAAGTGATATTGTGGAAGGGCTAATGGGTAAGGCTTGCCTCTTTATTGCATATTTTGCAATCATGTGCAGAGTAGACACCCAGGAAGAAGTAGATAACATGAGGAGGATCTAGCTAAGTTTGAAGAATGGTCAATAATTTGTCAGCTGAAATTTAATGCTAAAAAAATGCAAGGTCATGCATTTGGGCTGCAAAACTCCAAGGGAGTTGTACAGTATAGGGGACAAAGTGCTTCTGCCTACAAAAGAAGAGCGGGACCTGGGCATGATTGTTTCTGATGATCTTAAGGTGGCTAAACAGATAGAAAAGGTGATGGCAAAAGCCAGAAGAATGTGTGGGTGCATAGGGAGAGGAATGGCCAGCAGAAAGAAGGAGGTGATAGTGCCTCTGTATAAGTCATTGGTGAGACTTCATTTACAGTACTGTGTGCAATTCTGGAGACCACACCTTCAAAAGGATATAAACAGAATGGATTTGGTGTAAAGGTTGGCTACCAAAATGGTCAGTGGGCTTAAAGCATATGGGGAAAGACTTAAAGATCTAAATATGTATACTTTGTAAGAAAGATGGGGGAGGGAAGATATGATAGAGACATTTAAATACCTCTGTGGCATAAATGCACAGGAGGAAAGCCTCTTTCAATTGAAAGAAAGCTCTGCAATGAGGGGGCATAGGATGAAGGTGAAAGGAGATAGACTCAGGAATAATTTGCAGAAATATTTCTTTATGGATAGAGTGGTAGATGCGGGGAATAATCTCCCAGTGGAGGTAGTAGAGACAAAAACTGTCTCTGAATTCAAGAAAGCATGGGACAAACACAGAGGATCTCTAAAGGAAAGAAGATTGTAGAGCTTAGTGGTTCATATGGAAAGACAGACTGGATAGGCTGAATGGACTTTATCATGCTTCATGCGTCATGCTTCTATATTTCTAACTCCTTTTGTAGAGACATACATTCCTAATACGGAACCTGTGGGCACCCTTACAGTTCTATGAGATTTTGTTTGCAGTCTGAATCAATTATCAAGGAAACTACCAAACAACCTAAGGAGCACAGCTCATATTTCAAATGAGGAACTATGACATAATCTTAAGAACTGAATGTAATTCAACAGTTTTGAAATGGAGACAGGAGCCTTATCTGACTGGTCATGCTGAGTTATGAGCTCCAGTTAAATCTGATGTCATTCTTAGATCAAAGAACTCCAACTCCAATCCTGGAGGGCTGCAAACCAGTCAGGTTTTCAGGATATCCCTAATGAATATGCATGAGATATATTTGCATACGATAGGGTCATCTCATGCAAATATATCTCATTGATATTCATTAGGGATATCCTGAAAATCAGACTGATTTGCAGCTGTGCGGTACTGGTGTTGGCGATCCCTGCATACCTAATCATATCTCTTAAGCATGGTCTAAAGCAGCGGTTCTCAAACTAGTCCATGGGACACACCAAGCCAATCTGGTTTTCAGGATATCCACAATAAATATGTATGAGATAGACTTACATACAGCGGAGGCAGTGCGTGCAAATCTATTTCATGCATATTTATTATGGATGTCCTGAAAGCCTGATTAACTGAGTGCATCCTAAGGACTAGGTTGAGAACCACTGGTCTAAAGATTGAACTTATAGTATAGGATGAGTGGGAAAACACATACAACAAAAAGTAGCCAGTGCTTTATTCATCATCAGACTCTTACTCCAGAAAAGCTCAACTCTTAAAGGAAACACTTATTCTTGTTGCTCAGTTGCTATCACCCTGTAACAGTTCTTTCTCCTATCAAGGACATTAAAGTTCTTGAAAAATAAATGAGTGAAACAGATCTGCTTAGTACTAGAAAGCTTTGTATGAAGAGTATAAACAGAGCCTGATGAGAATAAATAACCAATGAATGAGCTCCATATGCAATTAATTTATGTAACTGCAGCAAGCTATGCCATTTCTGGATGTGTTACTTGCGAAAACTGAATGAACACAGCTTCTTGCAAGCGTTACAATTTATAATGGTAGTCCAGCACAGAAAAATAAATCCAATGCATCATTCCCAAAACGGGAAGAATTTCTTTATGTTCCCGGTTTGTTCAGACAAAAACAAACCCCAAAATAAAACAATGAGACAAACAAAAAGAATACAGCACTTGTCTCAGTGCAATTCAATTTGATTTTCTCGTGTATGTCAAACATTTCTATCCCACCGTCCGCAAGGCTGCTTGCATCCTTTAACAATGCTTCTCTTACCGTCCATCCATGGAGCACCACAAATGTTTTGCTAGTGTGGTTGAAGTTGCATTTTGAAACTGTTTCCACCTGACCAGGGACAAGATAGCAGGTGTCATCGTCTGGTTCCTCAGGGGTCCGCAAAGCAAATTTGCTCTCAATATTCTTGTAATCAAATGTTTTTTCTGTCGGGCTGCCTGCAACAAAGAAAACCACTGGTGAGGTTTGTCATGGAAGGGATTACATAGGCCTAATGGCAGAAACAGAAGCAAACAGAAAAGTCTGCAGAACAGCAGACTGAAATGAACAGCACAAAGGCAATTAACTAGGTGAAAGTCAGTGAAAACTGGCTTGAGGGTGAAACAGCAGCAGTGAAGTTTGATCAAGCACCTTTCAACTGGTTCCAGAGTTAGGAATACATGTGATGGCATTGGCTACATAAGAGCTGATTTGACCCCTCTCTGTACACCTCAATTACCTATTTATACAGATATTTTGAGGGTCAACCTGTAAGCCAGGGCTGAAATGCATCGTTGTTTCTCCAATGCTCTTTAGATGAACACATGGACAGTTTGGAAACACAGATCAGATGTGTGCACATTATAAATGATCAGAAAGGTCAGGGGTTAAGCATACCAGCCTGATGATATGCCTGGTTGCTTCAGCAATTAATCACCTGCTTCCTCTGGTTAGTTGTCAAAGGCAAAAGGTTCAACCTTGTTTGATAAGGAATAACTGAGGCCAATAAATAAATCAAGATAGTATTTATTTATTGCCTGGACTGAGTAGACAGTTTGTAGGTTGATGAATAAAATAGCAATCTGAGAACTAAATGAACTTTGCACATTATTTTCTGAGCCTGTGCAATGGCCTTGTATTTCAGCTGCATTCAACCCTTAAAACTGGAGAAGTGTCTGTACGGTTCCCTACACAATGCTGTGAAACAATAGTATGACCTGTTAGTAGTAAAGATTAAAAAATAGACCCTCCAGTCCTCAAGCATGATTATACTGGGGAGGGAAATTTATTTTCCATGTTACCTATGTAATAAATAGTAGTAGTACTACTACTACCTATCATTTGTAAAGCGCTACAGGTTTACATACACAATTAGGAGACACAATCTCTGCTCAATAGAACTTACAATCTAATCAAAACAGACAACACACAAACTGGGGACTAGAGTATATCTAGGGTAATGATAAAGATACACATAGGTAGTGAACAGTAGAATAAGGGGACCAGAATCCAAAAGCATCCTTGAAGATTACCACTAGGGGGCCATCTACATGAAATCTACCTTCCAAAGCCAAATGTGGAAGCGTTCTCAAGGTCGAGGGATGAAAACAGCACACAAACATCACTAACAGCATGCGTTAACACCATTACTGTGCATTAGTTTATTTTATTCAATGGGCCCATGGGCCCTATGATAGATATGTTGTAAATAACATGCAATAGCAGCATTAGTAAATGACCCCCCCCCCCCCATGTGTGTTATCTTTCAATGGAAAGAAACCCCACACAAAAAGGTGCAAATGTCTGTAGCTTTACTATACCCATGGCATATTTCAAAGTGAACATAAGTGTGTATTCCTTCTCCTTGAAAACTGGTATGAATTCTGGTTCCACAATAATAACTAGTGTTAACCTTCAGTAGAGCAATTTACTCTTGATTTTACTGTGCTAATCTTATCCCCAGTGTAGTAAGATTTTTTTTAGCATGGAAAAATTAGAAGCACAAACACTATGCTAAAGGTGGGTATGCAAACACGTGCAAAAGGCCATACTCTTAATTGCTTCTCATTTAAGAAAATCTATTCCACATGTTGGCAAAGTTTTTTACTCTCTTCGTAGATCTGAATGTATACTCCAGTTCAGGACTGGAGTAAAGATACAGCATGGGAGCAAAGGATCATCTGAGGTGAAGTGCAGCACTTCACCTTTTCAGTGGATCACCTTGGTGGCCCAAGTGGGACCTCTGGAACCCTTACTTTCCACCCACGAACCTCCCAAAAATCTCCCTGGTGGCCCATCTCTGGTGGACCTTGGGCCCCCAACCTCCTCATCCCTCCCCCTCCCCACTTTCTGAAGCTATACCAAGTGGCCTAGTCACTCCAGATGCCTACCTCCACCCCTCATAGACTCCACAAGATCTCCCTGGTGGCCCAAGCAGACCCCTGAACCTTCCACTCCCAACCTCACAAACACATTCCAGCTACACTGACTCCTCCCACAAGCCCTCAACCCACTTCTGAGTCAGGAGACAGGAGTATTGCCTATTTGCTCCTGTCTGTGTATGGCCAACTTCCAAACTGGTAGCGCTTGACCTTTATTGGGATGCACTACTAGGGGTCAGTCTGCCAACTAAGAGAGTGCTTCCCAGTAAGGGAGGCATTCCCTTATTTATCAGCATGATGCCTAACAGTGCATCCTGGCACACTATTAGAAATCAGGCACCACCATTTTTCAAGATGGTAGTGGTAGGAGAAAACTACCACTGGACACCCCCCTGGATCAGATAAATATTAATGGTTTAGGAGGTCCAGTCTAGCAGTATGAGTGCTCTCTGGTCAGCACCCTCCCTCTGTAGGTTGCCCAGTCCAGGAGCGCCTTGACTCGGGTTGCCTGGACCAGAGGTGCCTTGACTCAGAGTCTCATGCCAGCAGTGCCCTGAGCCAGAAAGCCTCAGGGGGGAAAGAGGCCTGAGGTGGGAGTCAAGGGGGCCCACTAGAACACCAGAGAATTTTTACAGGATGCAGGGTATGAGATGGGGGTTGCGGTGGCAATCAGAATTCCAGGGCCCACTAGGCCACCAGAAAAGTTTTGTGGGGATGGGACTGGGGAGTCAGGGGTCTACTGGACCACCAGAGAATTTTTGTGGGCTGGGGAAAGAGAAGAGAGTCAAACAATCTGGGCTCTTTTTTTTTTAAATGCTGTAGTAATCTGCATGCCATTAGTTTACAGCATCAGGAGTAAAAGATCTTTCAGCATGTGTGTTAGAACGCTGTGTACTGAAGCTTAGGGCACCAATCTAACATCGTCCTCTCTGAAGGTAAGAATATCCACTTTTTCACCAGTATGGACAGCGTGAAAGCTAAATCAGGAGAATCTTGAAAATATCAATTTGCTTGTCTGTTGGCAACGTTATGTCCCTTTTTTAAATTAGCTTCTGTACTTTTTGTTCCTAACATATTTTGCAACCATTTCTTTTGGTATGGGAATAAAAGGTATGTGCAGTTTATTATGTCCTCATTACCTGCTGTTTATAAAAAAATGTATTTATAAAATGGGATTCTGATGAAGGTCAGAGCAGCACCAGCTCAATTTATTTTGATGCACAGCAGTAGGGGTGGATAAACAGCCACATTGCACACCAACATCTCAACCCCCCCCAAAAAAATACAAAACATATGATACCATAATCATGTCAACTGCGACTTTTCACATATTCATTTAGTTATTTAAAAAAAAAAATTCACAAGCACTACTGTGACTTCTAATGCAGCGATTACTTTCCAGCCTTTTCTGGCACTGAAAATATTATTGGTGCCAGCACAAAGGCTGCAATACTGCTGGACCCCTCAATCACCAGGAGCCTGAATATTGCATTAAAAACAGGTAAAGCCCAGAAGCAAGGAGTTATATTCTAACAGGCTTGTGTCCCCTCTGAAAAGCATGCCATCAAACTCCTGCCCACATCCCCCCTCCCTTACATACAGAATAAATCCAAGTCTAAGACCCCAACCAATAAGATCTTCCCTGCTCCTCTCAACACCAAAAAAATCTGACCAATATAAGAGGACCCTGCAACAACAAACACTCAAAGCACGTTGAATAGTTCTTTAGAAAGTCAAAGGAGCTAGCTGAGAAAGCAGATTGCTGGGCTAAGAGTGATTTTTCTCCTCCTTGCATGGTATCTGTTAGAAATATGAGACAACCTATGAGATAAATGTTTAATCAAGCACTTTAGGTTGTTTATATGCTGAGGCTGCATGTTTTCTTTGGTACTCTGTCTCTCTAACTTTCATTCTTAGGCAAGTTTCCCAGATTAGCAGATTCTGCCCGATATTAACAAATTGAATGTTTACCAATTCAACTTTTGATCTGGCCCCTTCCATTTTTTTTTTACTATCTCTACCCCTCCGTACCTCCCCCCAAAAATGTTGTATGCCTGGTGGTGGCTCTTGTGAACCACAATATTTAAGTGAACACAGACATTTTCCAGCACGCATGGCATACCCTGGTTTAGGAGTGAGGTTCATTACTGTCATGGTATGCACAAAACCAACCCGTTTGGAGAACTTGCACCCAGGCAGGTTTGTTTATGGTAAAGAGGAACAATTTCAGCTCCTATTTACAACTCATTTATGCTACAGGAAAAAAAATAATTATATAAACTTGCACTGAAAAAAAGCAGGCTTCCTTATGGCAAAACAACGACTTTGCAATTTTATTATTCATAGGGGTATGTTTACTAAACCGTCTTAACATAGCAGTGGCGACATTATCGCGCGATACGCAATGTTATCACGTGATAACGTCACGTATCGTGTCATAACATCGCCAGCGGCGGTGAGGTGCACAGAGAGAGGAGAAAGGCACCCCAGAGGGTGGAGTAAGGCTCCCCAGGGGCGGAGAGAAGGGGTCAATGTGTGGAGAGTGGGCGGGGAGTGGATCCATGCACACTAACGCTGCAAAATAAGGCTCTGAAAATTAGCGCCAGTGAAAACCTCGTGCTAGGCACATTTGCAGGACAGATAAACCATTTCAGTCAGCAATGTACAGCAAAGGCAGGGAAACCCAGAAAAGTGATAGTAGTGATACATGTGCAGGAACCAAAAAGGCAAATAAACATAGAAAATGACCAGAACCACATCTGAAATCCCAATAACCAAGCTGGCCAATAGTGATATTAATGATAAACATAAAGCAACACTACTGACAAAGCGTAAAAAGGAAGATATCATGTTTGGGAGGGTCTATGCTCTGTCCCCCTACAAAGTGAATGATCCCACATTGAAATAGCGGTGATCAGGGGTTTTGTCGTTTATATTGGGCAGGTTTGTTAGGGCGTGCACATGTGCAGCAACAGCAGAGTGGGCATGTAGGAAAGGGCAACTGTACTGATGCTGTAAATGGGATACAGGGGGCTGCAGGCAGCACATGCTGTGGTCCAGCTGGGGCACAGTGCGGACTAGACAGATGCCTAGGTGGCACATAGGAATGCCTTAACTGTAAAGCAGCAAGACAGCAACTGACAAGGGACCAACATGGGCACGAGTGTGTGTCCCACAGTGTCACAGGGAATATTACCCAGCAGGTACCCCCAGGGCATATAACATTGGCAGGCAGTGCCAGGGGGAAGCGTGCATGTCCATGTAGGCACCCCTCCCGAGAACCCACACCATAGGCAGCTGCCTACCGGCACACTGGATGGCCTGGGACTGTGCACCACCAGCACCACCGGCATAAGGGTATGTCAGCATGGTGGCGGAGGGGTGCTGGTGGCGGAGGGGGCAGTGGCATCTGCCCACAGCAGACCACAGCCAAGCCCCGTTTAGGTGGGTGCCGTGCACTGCAACAGACAAGATCTATCTAACGAACAGTCATGGTATCCCCAGGAAATAATCTGCCCCTGTGGCAACAGTTTGGTGCAGTACACACAGCCAGTGTGTTCAGGGGCAGAAGGTCACAAGTTAGTACTGTGGGTATGGCCCGGAAAGGGTGGCCTGGGCAGGATGCATCTGCACAGGGTACCACCACCTGCACGGACAGCGTGGCCACAGCATGTGATGCTGGGAGGTCACTCTCACCCTGACTGAGCAGTGACCACGGCATGGCTAGGTTCCCCCATTGTCCTATGCAGCATTTCTCTCAAGTGATATTTATGGGTTCTCTTTTCTGGGGCCCAATCACTGCTTGGTGTGTGTGCTCACATCCCATTTTTGGGTGCACACAGTTCCTCCAGGAACATGCACTATGTACTAGCTAACAGACTGTCTGCAGTTGGTATGTGTATGGCTGGAACACCTTGCAGGGTGGAGACTGACTCTACCCTCTGCTGGTAAATGTCAGATGATGGTGGGGCAGCTGAGCTTCTCCAGCGTGCATCGACTGCCCTGTAGGGTGCCTGTTCCCCAGAAGGACTGGGGTTGATGGTGCTCTCTACTGCCACCATTGCAGAAATGTACACTGTGGATCTGTTGGTAAGAGATCCTGTCCCCCCCACCCTGAGCCACAGAGAGTGGCTTGGGTGGTGCTACACAATCCGTTTTTTGATCCAAACGCCCCCTTTCATCTATAACATGTGATCATGGCACCCACACAGGATATGCACTATTCTGGGTGCATCATAGTCCACAACAGCTACACATGACTGGGAAATACAGATTGACACAGGTATATCCTAGGTGTGTCTGCAAGGACTACCTATCACACACTGGCACTGATGGAGACCTGCAGCATAGCCTATCTCAGCCAAGCCTGGTGCTGGGTGCCCCACCTCACCCTCAGGGTGAGCACAGGACCCGCACAATGTCACAGTCTGTAGCTACTCTGTGCCAGTAACACACACGGTCAGTTCCCCCTACCAGGCCTAGGTGCTGTAGGGGGAACTGACCATGCATTATGTGATCAGCTGTAAACTGCTGAGCTGCATGTGCAGTGCATCATGGGTACAAGTGGGTTTACCCTATCCTGGTAACCACAGCAGTTTGTGTGGTGACCTGCAGTCTTTCTGTAGCCAGCCAGCAGTGTGGTAGTAGCTATAAAGATGTAGTTTACTGGTTACTTCAGTGTTTGTGGAGGCAGAGGTCATGGGTTTGATCCCACAGTGGTGTTATTTAGGAATGCTGTCTGAGGCTTTTCCTTTTCATTTCAATCAGAGTTGCCAGCAGAAACACCCTCACAGTGCTGTAGCCTAAGATGCCTCATAGGCGCCCTATACAGCACCCTATAGGGCACATTATAGGGTGCCTTGGCAGACAGGGCACTTTATAATGTGACCTATGGGGCGCCTTATAGGGCACCTTAGGTTACGGCACTGAGAGGGTGTTTTTGCTGGCAGCACTGATTTAAATTAAAAGAAAATGCCTCAGACAGCCTTTTTAGATTACACCACTGCAGATCAAACCCATGACCTCTGCCTCCACAGTCATCGCAGTAACCAGTGGGCTACATTGTTATAGCTTCTAACACTGCGCTGGCAAGTACTTAGGGCTAACGTGCGTTAACGTGCCACAGCGCCCACTATCGCGCGATACAGATTCTTGCTACCTTAGGACTGGAACGCCCACTCTTCACATTATCGCTGCAACTAGCACCGGTAACATTAAGACGGTTTAGTAAACATACCCCTAAGTGTCCCAACTGACAACACTCAGCTCCACTTGCAACATGCACATGGTAGCTAACTATCTACCTTCCCAAATACCCAATTTAATACTTATCCTCCACCATAGGAGGATCTATACAGCCTACAGTTGGCCCATTACCAGTATGTTTGCCCTTCTCTTCCCTCTTCTACTTAAGTATTCAATCTTCCACCCCCTCCCCCTCCTTTCTCTCCTCCCACCCCCTCCCTCCTCCCCCTTCAGTTTACATATGACCAATATTCTAACTCTGTACCTTTTGGGAACCTAACAGTTACTTGTGACCTGGACTGGCCACTGTTGGAAATGTTGGGCTTGATGAACTCAATATGGCTTTTCTTATGTTTTTAACTATGTATCTATCCATATAGCGCTGTGCCATAGGAGATAGGCAAATTATCCATCCAGCTTTCATCCCATAGCATTTGCAGTCTTATAATTTCAATTTGTCTATGAATAGCAGGATAAAATAAGGAGTGTCTCAGGCTGTGCCTTATCATATAAAGCTATGTGATCACTTTACATTAAAAAGGTAAGACACTGAATTTCCACAAAGGAATAAAAATAACTATCCAAATGTATCAGACTAACAATCAAATAGTAAAAGTCACCATCTGGCCTCAGAACTGTCAACTATTTTTTTCATTAGTGGATCTTTGTCGTTAGTGTCGTGGGGGGGGGGGGGGGGAGGGGGATGGAAGGGAACACAGTATTTTCTTCCTCGAAACATGTGGTTGTGTCCCTGTCAACTTCCTGCTTTTTTTCCTGCCTTCATCGGACCCATGAAATGAGTTGTCTCAGACAACTTCTCTGAGCAAAAGGACATCCTTTTTGCTGCAGCTCCATGTTTTCCAGTTTAGTCCCTCAATAAAACCCGTCTGCTGGTCCCATGCATGTCAGCCAGCCTGGACCATGTATGCTGCACATCTCTGTCACTAGAACTTTCAGACTTGTCAACCGCTTTCTGCCGTACTTTCTGGAGGGCGGAGGAGAGAAAAATCGGCAAAATAGAAAAATATTCTGCAGTGGGTCACGGATTTCTTAGAGAGAAGCGCATGTGCTGAAATATTTCTAAGTTTGTTTTTCCTTTTGTAAAAACACTCAATTCACGTGCTCGATGAAGGCAAGAAAAAAAAGCAAAAAGTTGACGGGGACACAACCACGTGTTTAGAGGAAGAGAACACTGCGGTCCAACACGAGCAGCAGAAGCGGCCACGGAAAAAGAGCACGAGACGCTCCGCAAGCTCTGACTTTCCTTTGGACGAAACGGGAGGAGGGTGGGAGGAGGTTGGGAGTGCACAGTGCGGCCAATGAGGCAATCGCCCAGTGAAGCAGTAGCCAATAAGAGAGGGGGAGGCGGCTGCCAGGCGCGAAAGAATCAGGGTGACCTTGGCAAACGTTCCATTCATTCTTACGCTCTTGTGGTCTCCCTATCGGAGGTTACTCTCGGTCATCTCCTTGCAAACACAACAGTGCGTCGTTTCCCGGGAGCAGCAGAAAGGATTTACAAAATAAGAGGCACTCAAGCAAAAAGAACATGACACTTCCCAGACCTAACAGTATAAGCCAATTTAATGTCTAGTTCCATTCAGAATGGAAACAAGTGGGAAATATATTTAAATGCAATCTGTTTGTCAAATACATGCAACAAAATCATTTAATGTCTAATTTAAGCGATGCTATGTAGTTGAAGTTTAAGCTCACTTTGCACAATAAAAAAAAATCTCTGGTAATCTTTTCTTGTCATCCTATTCTTTCAAAATCAACAAAATGATAATAAATATTTTGCTCCTCAACTTTGTACACAAACACAAACTTACTTGGAAGAGTCGGTTCAGTGATTGCAAGAGCTCCGTTGAAAAAAATGAAACAGTGTATCCACCATATACGCAGTGCAAGCATCGCTCTCCTTACTCCTTCTTTACAAGATTATCCCTGATCGGTTAAAAAAGAAACACACACAGATTGTCTTCTACTGCACGGTAGAAGAGAAAGCGCTTAATGCAGCTTTCTTTAAAGTTTTCTGAAATTAAAGTGCTGAAAAGTTAAAGTGCAGAACTTTATCTCTCACAGGAGAAGTCTGGTTCTGCCGGTGTCCTGGCTACCGTCTCCTTATGTTCAAGTGAAATATGCAAATACAAAGCCTCCCCACCTATTGGCCATAAAAATCATACTTTTCTAAGGAGAAGAGGCGGGCTCTAAATCACATTTCTGACAACTATGATGCAAATAAAACTGAGTGACGTGTTATGACTAAGGAAGCCTGTGGGATCTCTTCCAGAACGGATGAGATCCCAGAAGAAAAAGTCTATATCTATTTCTTGTCATAAACACTTTATTTACAAAGCACCCCTTGTATTCAACATCCCCTCCCCATCTTTCCTTCCCCAAATAACATATAAACCTTTCCATTTTATTAATGCACTGTTTTACAGATCTCATAAGCTGAATACCTGAGCCAAATTCTGCTCTCCTTTCCTTTCCTTTTATGCATCAATAAGTATGTGTCTAAAACACGTTCCCACTCCGTCTACCTCTTAACAGTCCCAGTTTTTGTAGTAGCTAGTAGTGTAACCTAAACTCCCTGGATGGAAAGAATTTACTACTGAAACCCTTGGAGATGAGATAGTGTCAACAGAGCAGCAAAACAAACAAAAAAAAAAGAAAATGATTCAGCTTGAGCCAAAAGCCTTTCTTTACGACTGTCAAAAGTAAGGCTGTCTGTGATCTAAGACCATTTGAGACCACAAAGCGAGGTTGGCTGTGGGAGAGAGGTGGGCAGTGGGTGTGTAAGCGCGAGGAGCTTTCCTATTGGTTGTAGTCCTCTGCGCCGATCCGGTGCAACAGCTCTTTAGCGGCTGTTGCTGATGCAGTTAATTTAACTTTCTTGGAGGTTATGTGAAAAAGCAGTACCAAGGGAACAGGTCGTTGTTTTCAGAAGTCACTGTTTAACTTTAATGCGACAACTCCTTTACTCTACTGCAGGAGAGAGCGTGTTTTGGCGTGCAAGCAAGGACACACACAAAAAAAGAAGCGTATAATACAAAGGACGGAATCACGTGAAAATGTACAAACATTACAGGAAGGGAGGGGAAGTGTTCTAAAAAAAAATAGAGCATGTATTCTTTTTGTCCAAGGGAAATCATTTTTCAATCTGAATTTGCAGGGGGAAGGAAGGTTATTTAAAACATTGGACAGAAATAAGAAGGTACTGTATAAATATGTTATTTCCTAGGGATATACACAGCAAAAATAATTGTTTATGCTCATTTAAGATGATTTTTTCCCCAGTTCTCAGTCATTTTTTTGTGCTTGTTTCACAACATAAACATAAACATACTGTTTTTTTAGGCAGGCATTATATGCTAGAACTTTTTTAAGAACTCAGATCAGTTCTATGTGTGTGAATTCCTAGGTATGAATGCATACAAGCAATTTGCATACTCCTGAAACTTTTAGTTTCCCAAACTAACCAAATGCATGCGCATGAATTCACACCCTTATTAATTCCAAACATTATATTTGTTTCTCTAAGGTCTTATGTCTTATTCTTTTGATTTCTAAAGGTTTGAGAATGCCTACCAATGTTTTAATATAGAATTTGTTAACTTTTAAAAATACAAATTATTTGAACCCTTGATTTTTAGTCTTTTTCTTTCTCCAAATTTCAGAAACTGAGAGCTGAAAATGACAAGCAGGAAAACAAAAATGACTAATCTTTAAGGGACCTTTTCACTAAACCACAGTAATGGTTACCATAAGGTATAGCACGCACAAATGACCCAAAGTAACCACTATTACCTGCTAAGAGCAGCCATCACAGTGAAAATCCCATGATAACTGCTCTTGCTCTCTCTTGGTTTGTAGTTTGTCGTGCTGTGAAGGCTTGTGTGTATCAGTGATGCTGAGGGCTAAGCTATTGGTAGCTTAACTACTGGCAGGGTCTCACAAGATGGGCAGGTCTCAGCTGAGGTGCCAGACCAAGACAAACCACCCATCTGGACAGCAGCTGAATGGGACATTCTTGGCGGTGGAGGATCCCATTTCTGTGACAACGGCAACAACACTAGAATTACCTGTGCAGAAGAAAGGCCTGGCAATCTACTTCTGCATCTTGCCTCAAAAACCCAAGGGATAGTCACAACAAAACAAATTGCACTGTAGTGCTGAAAGATGAGACCCCCAGGTTGGAAGGCACTCGACTGGCAACTGGGGAGGAGCTGAAGACTTTTCAGAGTAAAGCCAGCATTTATGATATGGTTGGATCAAAGCCCTCGGGACATCTGACTGCTGATATAGCTGCACATGAAATGAGAGTCAGAAGTTGCAAAGGTGTCTTAAATATTGGGACATGGAATGTACAAAGCATGAACCAAGAGAAGTTGGAGGTGGTCAAGAATGAAATGGAACGTGTACAACTCAGTCTGTTGAGTGTCAGCGAATAGAAATAGATTGGCATCGAGCACTTTGCATCTGCTGATCACATGGTCTACTATACTGGAAATGAAAGACAAAATGATGTTGCATTGATAATCAAGAAGAAACTTGCAAGAACCATAATGAAATATAATGCAAATGTAATGCAATACAATGCTTAATTTCTATTCGTCTACAAGGAATGCCCATCAACACAACTATAATTCAGGTATATGCCCCAACAACAGCTGCAGAAGAGGATGAAGTTGATGAGTTCTATGAAGAAGAACAAGCTGAAACTGACAGAACATGCAAAAAGGATATCCTGATAGTCATGGGTGATGGAACACAAAAGTTGGCAACAAAGAAGAAGGCAAAGTGGTTGGAAAATATGGACGGCAATGGAAATGAAGCTGGAGAAAGACTGATAGAATTCCGCAAGACCAATAATCTATTCATCTCAAACACCTTCTTCCAGCAACACAAGCAAAGACTGTACACATGGACTTCACCCACTGGGTTGTACAAAAATCAAATTGACTACATCTGCAGAAATCAACAATGGAAAAGCTCTATAACATTATCAAAGACAAAACCTGGAGCTGACTGTGGTAGAAATCACCAACTACTAATAAGCTAAAGTTAAAAAAAGAGCAAGCCACTCATAAATGTAGAAAAATATGACCTTGAGAATATACCACCGGAATTTAAAGACTGCCTGCAAAATCTATTTGCTGCTTTAGATACAAATGAGAGAGCGCCAGTAGAGTTATGGGATGGCATCAAGAAGGTTGTGTTGGCAGAAAGTGAGAAGTCTCTACAAAAGGTGAAAAAGCAAAACAGCCAAAATGGATGACAAAAGAAACTCTGAAAATTACCCAGAAATACAGAGAAGCTAAAGCAAGAGGAGAAAGAGAGGCAATTGTAAAACTCAACAGAGTTTTCCAATGTGCTGCAAGACAAGGAGAAGTACTATGATGCATGCAAAGAAATAGAATCAGAAACTATTAGAAGAAAATGATTGACTTTCCTAAAGCTATGAGAATTAAAGAAAATTTCCATCCTCAAATTAGAATGCTGCAAGATGCTCAAGGATCCATATTGAATGATGCTGAGACCATCAAGAAATGGTGGAAAGAATATACAATTATTATACCATAAAGATCAAGTGGATCAACAGCCATTTCAATCTCTCCCTTATTACTTTATGATCAGGAACCATTGGTGAAAAAAGAAGAAGTCGAAGCAGCATTAAAAGCACCAGGCATTGATGGCATTCCTATCAAAGTATTACAGTAATCAAATTCAGCCATTACCATACTTACAATGCTCTGCAGGAAATTTGGAAGACAACATCATGGTCAACTGACTGAAAAAGATCTGTGTTTATACCAATACTAAAGAAAGGTGATCCAACTGACTGTGGAAATTATCACACAATCGCTCTGATCCCATATGCCATTAAGATTCTACTGAAGATTATTTAGCAGAGGCTACAACCATACCTGGAACGAGAACTGCCTAAAGTGCAGGCAGGGTTCAGGAAAGGGCGAGGAATGAGAGACATCATTGTGGATATGAGCTTGATGCTTGAAAAGATAAAAGACTATCAAAAAGATATTTGTATGTGTTTTATTGACTACAGCAAGGCTTTTGACTATGTAAACCATGAGAAAGTCTGGTCCACATTAAGAAGTATGGGTATACCAGAATACCCGATAGTTCTCTTGCACAACCTTTACATTGATCAAGAAGTAACAGTTCGAACAGAACAAGGAAAAACAGAATGGTTTACAATCAGCAAAAATGTACGACAAGGCTGCATACTTTCCCCCTACTTGGTTTTTTTTTTAGTTTATTTTTTATTTATGCAATTTTCAAATCTTTACACAAGAAACAACTTTTTACAGAAAAGGAAAACATAGAATCAAAAACCAGGAAAGAGACAAGCTCCAACCCGCAATACCAAGAAAATTAAGCACAAAAAGTTCTCTTCCAGCAGTCCACCATTAATTAGCGGAAGCCAGACATAAACAAAGGAAACTTTCCAAAGAAATAGAACACATACTGCTGCAATAACTCCTACTATGTGAGATCAAAGTTACCAAGGGGTTCCATCAAGGATTCACATATTCCAAGAGAGAATTAACATTTTTGCTGACAACAAATTGAATTAAGTGAGAGAGATCAAAGAAGATATAATTTAGACCCTGATACTTTATCAAACATTTACATAGGTAACATAAAAAGAACAAAGCCCCCCAGTTGCAAAACCTTTGGATGAAGCAGTAAAAATTGCTGCCAATGCTTCTGGGTGGCCTTAGAGACATCTGAAAACAAACGAATAGGAGCTTCCATAAATAATTCATTCCTAGCCTTGAAATACATTTTCAACAGTCAATCTCGATCAGGTTCCAGAACCAACGTTAGCAAATGTGTTAATCGCTGAATAGCCTCAGGATCTGAGGTCTCTAAGAAACCAGTCAGGTCTAAAGAGTCATAAGAGGGTTTCTGAATGAAGAAGAAGCAGGATCTTTCCGTTTTGTGGCAGGCAGGTAGAAAACCCTAGCAAGTGGAGGAATCGAATCTACTGGCATTTTCAACACAGAAGTAAGATATGAGTGGAAAGGCTCCTTAGAAGAAATAGTAGGCATTCTTGGAAAGTTTTCCAATGACTCAATCTTCAGATGAACAGTAGATAAATCTTTAGTCACAGTACCTGACACAGCAAAAATATCTTCTACTTTCATCTCTAATTGAGACACTCTCATTGTCACAGCAGTTACTATTTCCTTCTTTTGATCCAAAATCTGTACATAACCAGCAAAATTTGAAAAGAAGCAAACTGGGAGAGGAAGGATGACTCCAATGCCTGCAGGCACCCCACAATTTTTCCAACGTAATGGCAGCCAACTTCCGCAACACAGGTTTCAACTCCAAAGCATCAGCATCAAACGCTGAGAGATATTGACTTGATCCCCAACAGCAAGATGTAGTGCACTCTCTGCTCCAGAAGTCATGACCCCAAGCTCAACAGCGGGATCCAAGGTGGGTATAGAAGCCACCGCGGCACAGTCCCTGTCCACCGGCATCCCTGTCCGATTCCCCAAACTGCAAGCAGAATCAACCAATGATGAATCATCATCAGGGATAGAGGGCTGCTTTGGAGCTGATCTCACCTCCGTGCTCAAGGTGATGTCTGGCTCAGAGAGACGCGAGGAACCTCCTTCCGCCCCCATCGTCCCCAGTGAGCCTTCCTGTACAGGAGTAATCCTTGCACCAGCGGGCCAAACAAACTTGTCGAGCAGCCCCTTAACAACAGCTGCACTCCTCAGGGGTTCCCAAAACATGGCTTTCTATTTTCAAGGCATAACACTTCCAAGTAATAAGCTGTTTCAAAGCCAAAATGAGAACTGATGGGAGCGCTGTTAGCACGCATTCGCCATCTTGGCTTCCTCTCAGTTCTCTTTTCTCCTCCTACTTGTTTAATGTACATGCAGAACAAATCATCAGAGAAGTGGGACTGCTTGAAGACAACCGAGGTGTGAAGATTGCTGGAAGACTCATCAACAACCTCCGCTATGCTGATGATACCACATTACTGGCTGAAAGTGAAAACGATCTGAAACATTTGCTTCTCAAGATCAAGGAACATAGTCTTAAAACGGGCCTGTACCTTAATGTAAAGAAGACAAAGATCCTGACAACTAGCAAAATCAATAAGTTCATCATTGATGTAGAAGAAATTGAAATAATGGACACTTTAATCTTCTTGGATCAACTATCAAAGAAACAACAATCAGTCAAGAAATCCGATGATGCATTGCTCTTGGCAGAATGGCTATGAAAGACCTAGACAAGATTTTCAAGAGCAGAGATGTCTCTCTCCATAGAAAGATTTGACTTGTTCAAACCATGGTATTTTCAATTATGTCATATGGATGCAAAAGTTGTACAGTAAAAAAGATAGACAGGAAGAAAATTGATGCCTTTGAATTATGGTGCTAGAGATGAATACAGTGTATACCATGGACTGTCCAAAGAAGAAAGCAATCAGTACTAGAGGAGATCAAACCAAAGCTTTTCTTAGAAAGTCAGACGACAAGACTTTAACTTTCATACTTTGAACACATCATGCGAAGAGAGAGGTTGTTAGAGAAAGACATCATGCTTGATAAGGTAGAAGGCCAGCAATGAGATGGATCAATACAATAACAGCAGCTATGAGTGCCACTCTATCAATAATAATAAGTCACCTGACTGAAGATAGAACACAATTTAGGACAACTATCCAGAAGGTGGCTAAGAGTTGACACCGACTCGATGGCACTTAACAACAACAACTGCTCTTAGCATGATAGGATGGGATTGGTGCAGGATCGAGGAGGTGAGTACCCATGGTGGCCATGGGGGATAATGCTAACTGTCATGACTGCTGATAGCATGACTGCCCGCATTTACGGCCATTTCAAGAGATGGTGTTATGTTCAGCCATGCTATTGGCAGCTCAGGAGCACTGCCACTGCGCATACAAAAAAAAAGTGATGCTGTGTTTGTGCCAACTCCCTAACAATAATCACCCTAATCCGAGCCCTCCTTTCTGATCAGAACCCTCCCACTTGTATATGCCCACCGTTCAAAGCTCCCCAGAAAGTAATCCAACAATACAAGCCCTTCCCCAAGACCCCACCCACAAGGTCCATATCTGAACCCTACCTCTACCCCACCAAGATTCCACAGGTTTTACCTGGGACCTCTCTAGTGGTCTCAGTGATTTACTGAACTAGAGCATCCCCCTCTGCTTCTGCCCTGGCTCCGACAGCTCTTAAAATAGCGTCGGTAATCCCTGACCCTAGTGGTACTCTCAAGGTACTACTTCTAGGGGTTACTGGTGCCATTTTGAGAGCTGCTGGAGCTGAGGCAGGAACAGAGGGAGACCATTCCTGCACAGCCTAAGAGGGGGCTAAGAGATTCTGCTCCATATAAGGCAAAATTGTATTTCAAGGCCTTTATAGTGGGAGCTGGAACAAGGTATTTTAACTAATTCATGGAAACACATGTTGACTGTTCCCAAAACCGTTTCTTTACACAATGAAACCCTGTGTTTGCTTTTCTATCCCCTTTCTCTCACTCCACCTCCTTTCCTCGTTACAAAATCTGGTTGCTTTGTAAAACTTGGCAGCTAGGTTTATCCACTAAGGGGAGGAAAATATTTAGCCTAGAGAATTTCCCAGGCAAATTCCTTTAAAAATTGTGCTAAGTTCAATTTTCCAAGGTTTCAGTCAGAAAGGGGACTAAGTTATTTGCTGCAGCCATGGGGGACAGGTTATTGAGGAATTTTATTTTAATTTTAATTTAATTTATTTTTAAGTGATTGTCATTGTTTTTATACTTGTAAGGCACCTTGGGCATCTGTGAAAGCAAATAAATAAATAAACAGATTTCTTCTTAATACAGTGACTTTTATTTCGGGTTTGGGAAACCTGTCATTTGATTTCAAGAGGAAACTCTTCTTACAGGCACACAGATGGTACTCAATGCAAGAAAAAAAAAGAAGCAAAACAGAGATCAATCATGGTCTCAGGCAGACAGATGTCCTTCAATGGTAGTTTATTATTAGACCTAAAATATAGGAAGGTCCTCACTACCTTTCTTCTCTTATCTCTCCCTAAGCTCCTCTTCAGGAACTGTGCTCTTCCAGCAAATCCATGGGTATAGTTTGATGCTTCATTTGGGGGATAAAATGTGGGTGATAGATTTGAATATTATTTGCATACATTTCCATATTAATTATGGTAATCTTAAAAAAATACTAGATGGATAGGAAGCCAGTATATTAAACAGGCAAGAGATGAGCTGGTTCCCCCAAGATACTCAAAAGATGGAGCAGAGGTTCTCTTTCAGAGGCTTTGCCAAAAAAAAAAAGAGAAAGGAGCATATTCCGGGGCTATATAATTAAAATGCAGCAAAAATTGTAGCTGTTTAATTATTTAGCCTGGCACTCAAAGCTTAAAAGAAATACTAACACCTGTAAATATATATTCTCCAAAAAACAGAGGCGATGAAAGGTGCTCACATGCCAAAGGACAAAAAGAAAAAGAGAACCACAACACAGTTTCTAACTCCAAAATAAATTATAATTAATTTTATTTTGGTGTTAAAAACTGTGCTGTGGTTCTCTTTCTTTTTGAGCATCTATTTTGCATCCAACTAGGAAAGCAGAACTAGGATATATCACCTTAGAATCCACCATTCAAGAAAAAAATTTGGATTCTGGTGTCACCTCATTAACAGCCTCTCTAGTACCAAGCAGATTGTGAACTAACCCCAAAGCATGCAAAAGCCACTGAAGACCTATAATGTAATCTACCATAACATAATAACACCAGTTTCTAAAATTAACACAATAAAGAGCCTACCCAATAAAAGCAGCACCATAAATATTGCAGTGGGCATCTTAGGAGCCAGTGCTTATGACCTCCACGTCTCCCCCTCCCCCTCGAACCACAATTGTCTCTCATGCTGGTCTCATGTTCTCGGCTCAAGACCATCATGATATTTCCTATACCACATGGCATCAATAGACAAGAATACAAATAACAGTTATAACTTCCAGAGATAAACCTGACAGAACAGTATTAAACTTGGGCTCCCAGTCTGCTGCATAGCAGAAAATAGCCCCTCTGAGAGTCATCAGACCAGTAGGGGTACAATATACTGTATATGATACATGAATTTAATCAAGACATCCAAAAACAACAGACTATTGAAATATCAACCTGTTGAAACATCAACAAGGGTGAGCCAAGATGGCAGACGTTATTAACTTATGACTGGACTTCTCAACTACCATTATTTCTGTTTTTATTTAAAGATTTTGCTTCTTTTAAATGAAGAAGGGCAAGAGGAAAGGGAAAATCTGGGCAAAGAACCTGCTGGTCAGCCTTCGATCAGTTTGCAGAGATTGCAGGTGTATCTCACTTGAGGACATTTTCCCTCACTGGCAGCGGGGAGATGAGGAGCCGCTTGCTCAACCTTGACAAAGTATCTCTTAGTCTAGAATCCAAAAAGACTACTTTGGCTCCTCTGAGCAGTTTGCAGATTGAGGGGGCTGCTAAGAAGTGAAGGTTGGATGAGGAGCTCCATGGACTATTGGGAAATCTTTCCTCAGGCACTTGTAGTCCTTCGGCTGGGGGAGACTCAGCTGAGTGCAGAAGCAGAAGGGGCAATCAGTGTACAGAATGCAGTTGGAACATCTTCAGCAAGACACAAAAAGGGTTTTGAGTGTCAAGTCACTGGCCTTACTCAAGGAGGGAAAATCAGAGAGGATAAGACTGGAAACTAATTGGGAGGCCATTATACATCTTGAAGGAACTGTTGAGTTTAAGCTGAAAGCTACCAAAGGCTGTACTAGAAACATAAAGACATGGGTGGAGACACTGGAAAACTGAGGAAGAACGGGCTAGAAAACTGCAACTTTATAGGATGAGCTAAGTACAGTACTTTATGTCTGGTACAATCTGAGATGATAAAAGATTGTTTAAATCTTCATTGAAAGATGGAAGTACTGAAAAATAAACTTAGACAACTTAACATGCTGATTCTTAATTTTCTTTAAGTGCAACTACAAATTTGCATGAGCTTTCAAGAAATTCTTGAAAATTCCAGTGGAAGTAATTCCTCTATTGAGTACAGTCTTGTATCTCCCTTATAGGAAGAAGGTGGAGTTAGATGGAGATAAAACCTTTGCTTCCAACCTGGATATAGTGGTAATGTTAGAATTATCAATGGAAGAAGTGCAAAAGTGGGTCATCCTGTTCATGACTTTTATTTTTGAAGCAGGCAAGAGCTCTATCATGAAGTTATTTTTCATAACAGAGAAACTTGTTTATGGATTATCATGTGTGATGTTTTTCTAATCTCTGCCAGGAGACTCAAAGAAGGAAGAAGCTCTTTCTTCATCTGCAGCAAGGGGGTGAATTATTTTTAAGATTTCCTGGGAAATGTTTAGCAGAGATTGCTCATAAGCAATATGCGTCATGTTTGCAAAGTGTGTTAATTGTGATGCGGTGGTGGTTAGCATGGGGCAGTAGGTAAAAGTCCTATGCTAACCATTTAGCAGAGGATGGGACAGGACTGGGCAAGTTAGGGGTAGAGGATGAGCATTGATGGCAGATCATGTTTAGCGTGGCATCATTGGCACATGCTAACCAGGTGCACATACCAACTCTTCCATGGGAGGCAATAAGTGCATCCACCTTAGTTGTGCTTGCCGGTTAATATGGTGAGGTGTGTCTCCCCACAATAACTGCATGGGGACATGTAAGGCATGCCCCCAAACAGCACTGGTCTATGTCACTCCCACACGCTAACATAGCACACTTTAGTAAAGACACCCCTAAAATATTTTATGACCTTGAGCAGCTCAAAGATTTTCTTTTGAAAAAGTGTTTCAATTATGTAATATGGCATTATAGTTCTCCGGAATAATCCTCTGATTTAAAAGAATATCTGCCTTAATTTCTCATTTTTTTCTATTTCCATTTTTATTTTTTCTACTTGCTGTTACTAATTTCGGCTTGATAGGTGTACTGACAAATTTTTTGGATTATCTTTGTGGATTATGATTCTATTCTTTCATTTTCTACTAACGTTTACCTTATTTTTTTCATAAGGATGATTTAAGTTCTTTTTATTATTTTAAACATTTTGTAATAAAAAAACAAATTACAAAAAAAAAAGAAACAAACATGTTTTGGTGATTGCCTGCATCAGGGTTGCTAACCATAAAAATATTGATGTAAATGCTTCGAAAAACAGCAAAATGATTCTGGATGTGGCAGAAGGACAACTGATAATTACCTACAAGGAACCCACTGGGGACAAGGGGGTGATTAAAATTGTGAAAAGGAACTGGGAAAGCCAAAAAGGGTGCTTACCCACACAAAGGGGAGCTGCTAGCTATATTCTAAAAGCTTGCATACTTTTTTGACTATGATATTCCCTGTATACTGTCAGGTTTGTGAGTCATATCTCTCATGATGTCTATGGGGTATGTTTACTAAACAGCGGTAGTGGCTTTCGTGCGATATCGGAGCTGTGGCTCCATGATGTTATTTGAACTTCCCTTGTTTTTATTTGAGGTGAGCAGGCAAAAAAATGTCTTTCATTCTGTTTGCAGGTTTTTTCATTTTATTTTGTTTTGTTTTAATACATTTTCATTTTGTATCTTTTCATTCTTTTTTATTAATTTTCATTTCAATTTAAGATGATTTATACAATCTGATCAACTTTGTTTTATATGAACACCCCATTGCATTTTATGTAACAGCATATTATATCCAGAAGTTTGAATTAGTCTTAACTGTGCTACATTGTGGCTTCATTGTGTGTTACCTAGTCTTTCTATTTCTTGAAGGAGTAAACAACCAATCTTACCCATTCCACTCCACTCATTATTTTATAGACCTCATCTCTTTTCAAAGCTGAAGAGCGCTAACCTTTTAAGCCTTTCATCATAGGGGCATCTTTTCATCCCCTTTATCATTTTGTTCGCTCTTCTCTGTACCTTTTCTAATTCATCTATATGTTTTTCAATATATGGCAACCAAATTTGTACACAATATTCAAGGTACATTCACACCATGAAGCTATATAGAGGCATTATAATATCCTTGCTTTTATTTTTTATTCCTTTCTTTATGATTTCTTGCATTCTATTTGCTTTCTTGGCCACGCTGCACACTGGGTGTAGGGTTTCAATGTATTATCCATGATGATACCTAGATCCTTTTTCTGAGTGATGATTCCTTATATGGAACATTGCATCATCTAACTATATAATTTGTGTTGTTCTTTTCCACATGCATAACTTTGCAGTTGTCCACATTAAAGTTCATCTGCTGTTTGGACATCCAGTCTCAGTTTGTCACGGTCCTCTTCCAATTTTTCACAGTCCTCTTAGGGCTTATTCCATTCCAGACGCAGAACCCCTCTGTACGTCCGGTCTGAGCCAGACCTACAGAGGGGATCGTGATCCTGATCCTGCGGGGCACGTCTAGCCCTGTGGGATCAGAATCACGAACAGTCCTGTATGATTCAGTTCAGCCGACACATACAGGACCTTCCCGGCCTACTCAGTCAAGGCTCTTCAATGGAGCCACAGTGCCATGGCGTCATGTTGCCATGTCACCGTGGCTCCATTGAAGAGCCGCAATGCCGGCCACCAGCTTCCCAGCTTCATTCCCCACAGCCCAACTCCTGATCCAGCCTCCTAAAGTCAGGGTCGGGCTGCAGGGAATGTCTTCGGGTCTCCCCTGCCTCATCCATGCCCCGGGCCAGCGGTAAAAAATGTGCAGGAGAATTATTCCACCTCAGAGGTGGAATAATTTCCCAGCACAAGTTGCCGGCCCTGGACGTACAGGGCCAGCTTTAGAATTGGCCCTGTACGTCCAGAGCCAGCGACCGCCCAGACTCCGTCCCCAAGCCGCCCCTTCCCCGCCCCCAACTAACTTCCCCGCACAACTGGCAGGGAAGTTAGACATGGAGGGAAAGGCACGGATAGCGGGGATGGCTTGTGTTTTAACAGCTTTGAATAATTTTGTGTCATCTGCAAATTTAATCACCTCACTCATTACTCCCATTTCCAGGTAATTTTTAAATATGTTAAAAAGCAGCGGGCCCAGCACAGATCCCTGGTGTACTCCACTATTCACCTTTCTCCACTGAGAAAATTGGCCATTTAGCCCTGCTGTCTGTTTTCTATCTTTTAACTAGTTCACAATCCACAATAGGAAACTGCCTCTTATCCCATGAGGTTTTAATTTCCTCAAGAGTCTCTCATGAGCGAACTTGTCAAAGGCTTTTTGTAAATCCATATATACTATGGGGGTCATTATGATCCCTGAATAGCAGGAATGGACATCTGACCTGGATGTCCAACCCCTGCTATTCACAGGGAGCGAATTCTGACCTCTAGGCTCTCCGTACGTAACGCTGCGTTGTGCGGGGAAGCTTGGAAAAGAGCAGGAGGGGGAGGGCCAGAGGAGGAGCATGGGTGAGACGGAAGTGGAACCCTGACCCTGGACATACAGCACCAAGTCCAGTCACGGCCCTGTATGTCCTGGGAAGTAGAGCTGGCCGGGGAACTTATTCTACCTCAGAGATGGAATAAGTCCCCCCAGCCAGGACGATCAGATCCATCGGCCCGCGCACATCAGGTGAGGAGCAGCAGGGGGTTCCCCGCGCCTAATCATGGGTCTGGCAGCGGGAAAATCATCATTAAAAAAGCTGTGGGGATCAGGGCTTCTGCATGGTGCCCTGGTGCCATGGCAATGGGACTCCATGGCATCAACCACCGTGCAGAAGCATTGGGGAGAGTTGAATGGGGAACATGCAGGATATGCAGCGGGTCAGAATCAGGGCACTTCCTGCCTGTCCAGGTCCTCTGCACCTGATTCTGATCCCATGGGAATGTCTAGCTCCCGTGGGTTCAGAATTTTGGGCCAATCCTGCCTGTCCAGATTTTGGATGTCCAGATGGGCCGGACGTGCCCCAATAGGAATCAGGCCTCTGCACATCCCCCAGCACCTGGATGGATGCCCGCCTTATTCCACCCTGATGATGGAATAAGTGCCGGGCAATATGGAGATTCCGCGCTGCAGCCGCTCCTACCTCATCATGCTGCAGCGGGAGAGCTTCAGCCACCCAATTCCAGCCATTTGGGCTCCCAGCGAGGGTCGGACAGTGGAGTGACAGGGCCGCTTGAGATCTGGCAAATTGGTGTCTCTGGCTGGATGTGCCATGCCATGGCGATGGGATGCCACAGCACTGGCACACCAGCCAGAATGTTGTGTGGGCTGGATGGGCAGATGCATGGACAGCTCCTGTCATGGAATCGGGCCTTCTAAGTGCCTGATTCTGCAACTGCGGGAATGCATAGCTTCCGTGGTTGTGGAATCGGGTACAACTTGTCCCCGTCCATGTTTTGGGCATCCTGACGGCCCGGCCATACACCTTTCAGAATCGGCCTCCATGTGAATTGGTGGAACTAGGTGGTACAGGATACACTGGATAAAATTGGTCCTCTTTGTCTTTTATTTCCCCTCCTTCCCCCCCCCCCCCAATCTAAGACCTCACAGTGGTTTATGGATAGGCTGTTGAAAAAAAGAAGCAATGTAGAAAGTTGGGAAGGGTTTGGTGGGCATCAAGAAATGACATGGATAAACTAGCTTGGAAAAAACAGATTAAGGAGGGCACATTCAAAGCGAGTTAACCAGTTAGCAGACCTAAGAGACAATTAGGTGTTAGACCGAAAGTGAACGATTTTGCTTATTTAGTTAGACATTAGGGGAGTTATTTTAGAAGCCCTATTCATGCCTTGGAGATCTGAAAATGGGCATAGGGATGTCCAAAGTGCAGAGATGTCCCCAGAGCCTTTTTAGAAGACAGGTCTGTGGACATTTCCAGTGCAAGGATGTCCAAGTTAGAATGGGGGCATGGTGGAGGCATGGCTGGAGTGTTCCCAAGAACTTTGACATCCTCGCCAAATTTCAGAAATGTCTTGGAAGTCCTGAACCATGTCAAAGGTTATCCCTGCTTTATCTACCTGCTTATTCACACTTTCAAAAAAATATAACAGATTCCTGAAACAAGACTTTTCTTTGCTAAATCCATGTTGGCTTTGTCCCATTAAGCCATGACTATCTATATGTCCGCTAATTTGGTTCTTTATAATGGTTTCTACCATTTTGCCTGGAATTGATGTCAGGCTCACTGAGCTCTCTATTTGGGCTGAATTGTCCCCAGACACTTCCCACAGTGCCTCACTATCTAGTGAGCCCCGCGGTTGTACTGACTCCAAAGTCAGGAGAACCACACCTGGAATGATGGGGACAGTATGCTCATTTGGACTTAGCTAGTCCCCACCACAAGTAGGTCTTATGCTTCTTCCAGAAGGTTAACATTACTTGTATCAAAAGAAAGATTCACATTACAAAAGACTGACTTGTGTCATCCACAAAACTAATATGGGGATAACCTGAAAGAGAAAATGGGTCTGTCCAGTGCATGTTTAAGAGGTTGTGATGGACTAGAAGTAAATTTGATAACTATAACATCAAGAAAGTGGCCAAAGACTACTGTTCTTCAGGTATTTTTTAGAGTTCCAGGAATCCTCCATGGATTTTCCCCTTTTGTTTGCCCACAGTACAAGAATAAATAGACACTAGAGCAGGGAGCTCTTCTTATGCGGCAATTTTAGTTCCCCTCTTCATTTTTATTTCTTAATGTTTTAATGTTTTCTGAAGTAATAACTTATAGGCATATTTATTGAACCAAGCTAACCACTAGAGCAGGGTTTAGCATGGGTAAGCTAACTAAAAGTTAGTGTGGGCCCTGCATGAAAAATCATGTGCTAGGTTAATGCATGAATGGTTGGAGACAGGGTGGGTTGGGGTGGAACATGGGAGCTGATGGCACATCGTGGTTTGTGTTGGTGTGATGGGCATTTGTTAACTGCAATTGTTGCCTGATAGCATTCTTGCCAGGTTCCTTGGTGCTACCCATTAGTGGCGCACTAATGGGGGGGGGGGGGACAAATACATACACTCCTTGAAGTTAGTGCAGGCCTTTAGACTGGTTTCGCAGCCCACTATGCACTATCAGCATGCTCTTTAGTAAACATGCCCCTTAGTAACCAATAATAACTTCCTTCATCTAGTTGTGATTTCTATGAAAGAGTAGCTCTGGTGTTGGAAGAAGTTTCTCACTCTACTTCTGCAGTACAGGTACCATTTTTAGTTAGGGAGGTCCCTGGGTGTCAAAATTCAAAGTGCAGCAGAACTGAGCAATGACACTTAAAAGCTATTAGCACTGAGCTCATGGTTTGCTGTATCTCAACACCTCCAATAGAAAGTTTGTGTCAGAGGGGGAGGAAGATGGCAAGCTTTGAGTGTGCACATGTGCTCAAAAGCCTAGTACCACACGTACTGTTTTTTAGTGCTGCAGGGTGGCCCGGGCAGAGGTAAGATGGCAGTAGCAGCAGTGGATAGGGGGAGAGAGCAAGGCTAGGAAAGGAAGAGGGCGTGATGAAAGGAAGATGCTGGATATCTGTGGAGAAGCTATGGATGGGAAGAGGAGATGCCGGAAACCTAGGAGAATAGGGAGGGGACATGGAGATGTTGGACACTTGAGGGGTAGGGGAGAGAAGGGGAGATGCTAGATATCTCAGGAAGGATAGGGAAAATAAGGGGAGATACTGAACACCTGGGGAGGAGAGGGAAAGGAAGTTAAGATGTTGGACTATGAGGGGTGAGGAATGAAAGAGGGAAGGAAAATGCTAGACATGAAGCACGGAGAAGGGAAGAGAAGTGGAGAGATTCTGAACATGGAGATTAGGAAAGAGAAGATGCTGAATTATGGGAGAGGTGAAAGCACTGAGAAAAAAAAGGGAAGAGAAGGGGAGATGCTGGACAAAGGGTTTATAGAAGGAAGGGGAGATGCTGGACTATGCTCAGATAGAAAAGGGAAGATGGTGAACATGGAGCACAGGGAAGGAAAGAGAAGGGTTAAAACTGGACATAGGTCATGTAGGGAGATGGAAAGAACAGGGGAGCTAGTGAGAGGTTGGGGAGGGACAGAGAGATATGGGTAATAGGAGAGCTAGGGTGAGGGAAAGTTGTAGGTAGATTCAGTAATGGATTGGTGAGGCTGGGTGAAATCTGAGTGGAGAGAGAAAAAGAAAAGTAAGTGGAAGAAAGCTGAAAGATCAGTATCAAAGATGGATGTGTAGAGGGGGAAGCGAATATAGAAGGCAAGAAAAGAAATGGCAAATGGACAAGAGACTCTGAGAACAGGGTTAAGGGGAAGTGGAAGAAAGTAGAAACCAGAGACTGAGAGCAAGACAATTAGAAAAAAAATAAATGGGTAGACAAAAAAGGTAAAACAAAAAATTAATTTTCAATTTAGGGAATGGGATATGTCATTTTCTAGAATTTATTTCTGCTGCCTGAATATTATGCACAATACGGAGAAAATGCATCACTGTTTCTGTTTCTGTGGTGCTGAACTTCATGCAGAGTCTGGCTTCTTGGGGCTTCAGTTTAATTTTTGTCTACATATTTATATTTTTAGTTCACAGTAATATATTCTGTAGTTGGTGAGGGTTTATCTGCTCAGCATCTGTGACCGAAGCCAGGTATTCCCTTAGCATGGAGTTTCTATGTAGGGATCTGTAGTAATCCAGCCTTTTCACTTTTCCCAATAGCTTTATTGATGTTCAAGAGCCCACTGCAATATTTAGAAAGGGCTTCACCATCAGAGAGTCTTGGTCTGTCTGCCTGTCTGTCCATTCACCCATCTGTATACATAGGTTAGTTTGTACATGTGCAAACTAATCTATGCCTAAAGAAGAGCAAAAGGCGACAGCAGAAGAGGCAAGCTGGAAGCCACGGCAAAGAGGAGCTCTGTGTGCTATGGGGAAGCTCAATCTCTGTGGCACTAGAAGAAGAGGCAAGCTGGCAGATACAGCAAAGAGGAGCTCTGCATGCTTGGGGTTCCAAAGCTGAGGGTAGCAGAAGGAAAGACAGCTCAGAAGCTGTGACAGAGGTGATCCAAAGCCCTGTGGCTCCGGAAAGGGGGCAGTTTGTGATTGTGGCAGAGAAGTACAGCTTCCATAGCTATGGTGAAGAAGAAGAGTTGGCTTAAAAATGAAAGGACAAAACTGAAGAGGAAAGGAGAGAGGAGGAGCAGTTAGTGTGGGGAGTAGGGGAGTGAATGCAAGGAGGACAGAGGAGGAAAGGGAAGTGTACCATTGTGTCAGACTACAAGATGGTAATTTTATAACAGGGCATCTAGATCCGGAGGTGGAGAAAGTATCTATTTTAAGCCTATTTATTCTTTCCAACCCAACAGAGGTTGGAAAACATTATACAAAAGGAGTCGAGAAATGTCTGTCTATCCATCTGTTTGTCTCTCTGTCTGTCCATCTGTCTACCAAAAATTAAAGAGAATGGGATTAATCTTGGCATGGGGGGAAACCAGTCAAAAGAAAAATTGAGTCCACAAATGGACCAGATCAGACGAGCAAGGATTGCCAACTCCAGTCCTGCAGGGCACCAAACGATTCAGGTTTTCAGGCTGTCCCTAATGAATATACATGAGATAAATTTGAATGCATTTGGGGCCGTGCATGCAAATATACCTCATGCGCCTCTATAGCTCCCCGGTCTGGTAGGGGGAACTGACCGTGTGTTTTACAGGCACAGAGTAGCTACAGACCGTGACATTGTGTGGGTCCTATGCTCACCCTGAGGGTGAGGTGGGGCACCCTGCACCAGGTCCACAGCACCTGGCTTAGCTAAGATAAGCCGTGTTGCAGGTCCCTATCAGTGCCAGTGTGTGATAGGTAGTCCTTGCAGACACACCTAGGATACAACTCTGTCCATCTGTATTTCCCAGTCACATCTAGCCCTTGTGGATTATGATGCACCCACAATAATGCAAATCCTGTGTGGTTGCCATGGTCACATGTTATAATAGAAGGAGGGTGATGGTTGGACCCAAAAGCAGATTATGAAGCACCACCCAACCCACCCTCTCTGGGTGAGGGTGGGGGACAGGATCTCCCACCAACAAATCCACATTCTATATCTCTGCAATGGTGGCAGTAGAGGGGACCATCAACCCCAGTCCTGCTGGGGAATAGGCACCCCTACAGGGCAGTCAATGCAGATCAGTATCAATCACATAGAACACTAGCAGACAGGCAGTAGGCCTAGAAAAGCTCAGCTGCCACACCCCCATCTGACATTCACCAGAAGAGAGCACAGTCAGTCTCCACCCACTGCACAGTGTTCCAGCCATACACATGCTATCTGCAGACAGTCTGCTAGCTAATACATAGCACAAGTTCCTGGAGGAACTGGGTGCACCCAAAAACAGGATGAGAACACACACACCAAGCAGGTATGTCAGCAATTGGGCCCCCAAAACAGGAACTCATAGATATCACTTTAGAGAAATACTGTATAGCACTATGGGGGAACCTAGCCATGCCATGGTCACTGCACAGTCAGGGTGAGAGTGACCCCACCCAGCATGACATACTGTGGCCACCCTGTCCGTGCAGGTGGTGGTCGGGCACTACAATGTCCCAGTCATTGCTCTATGCCCTGTGCAGATGCATCCTGCCCAGGCCACCCTGTCCAGGACATACCCACAGTACCTTGCTCCTCATTATGCACATTGGCAGGCTAACACTGGAAACAGTGCAAGCAGTGTGGGCTCAGTAAGGTGTAGGCAGCCACAAAACACTGGATAGACATACACACATTCCCACACCTATGCCAGCATTGTGCAAATAGAGAGGTTTTTGGCAGCCCTGGCCGCCACACCAGTCCTGGGCACAGTGCGGGCATTGCTATGGTACGCAATACTGTTGGGGTCATTCCCCAGGGTGGTAAACACTGTCAAACGCAAAAACTGAAACACACTCCACAGATATCAAAAAGGTTGCTATGATGAATCTCTGTCAACAAATTGTGTTTAACTTAGGATTTGTTATCTGACATTAATCATAGCAACCTTTTGTTATATGTGGAACGTGTTCCCAAGTTTAGGACGGCATTGCTAAGGTATGCAGGTGCTAGTATTGGGGGATGCTGGTCCGCGCAGGGCCCAACAGCCTGACTCTCCATGAGGCTTTGGATAGTGGAGCCTGTGGGAGTGGGTGTTTGTTCCCCTGTTGGCCTCTGCTCTAGGGCAGAAGTTCCCAACTCCGGTCCTGGTGGGCCAAACACTGTTCAGGTTTTCATGCTGTCCCTAATGAATATGCATGAGATACATTTGCATACAATGGGGGGTGATGCATACAAATGCAGCACAGGCATATTTATTAGGGACAGCATGAAACCTGAATGGTGTTTGGCCCTCCAGGACTGCAGTTGGGAAACTCTGCTCTAGGGATTGCACATGTTTATGGTGTCTGTGCTCTGTAGGGTAAAATATGGGCATTTCAGGCATGTTTAATTTATCTGCAATAAAGGTTCCGTCTTTATTACCATGGTTTAGTACTGGGTAAAATATGGGGACTAGGCTGGCAGGAGCCACAGCGGGGGCTTGAACTTGTGACCTTCTGCCCCTGAACATTTCATTTAATTTCATTAAAGATAACCATACTTTAATAATTTTCTAATAATTTCTCCAGGACTTATGATTCGCCCCATTCCATGCTCTTATATCTCAAATCATGACATCCATTATGACATCTTAGGGGTATGTTTACTAAACCATCTTAGTTACCGGCACTAGTTGCAGCGATAATGTGAGGAATGCCATATAAGGAGTGGGCGTTCCAGTCCTAAGGTAGCAAGAATCTGTATCGCGTGATAGTGGGCACCATGGCACGTTAACACGCGTTAACCCTAAGTAAATGCCAGCGTTGTGTTAGAAGCTATAATGATATAGCCCACTGGTTACTGCAATGACTCTGGAGGTAGAGGTCATGGGTTTAATCCTGCTGTGGTGTAATCTGAAAAGGCTGTCTGAGGCATTTTCTTTTAATTTAAATCAGTGCTGCCAGCAAAAACATCCTCACAGTGCTGTAACCTAAGGCGCCCCATAGGTCACATTATAAAGTGCCCTGTCTGCCAAGGCACCCTATAATGTGCACTATAGGGCGCTGTATAGGGTGCCTTATAGGGCGCTTTACAGGGCGCCCATGAGGCACCTTAGGCTACAGCACTGTGAGGGTTTTTCTGCTGGCAGCACTGATTGAAATGAAGAGGAAAAGCCTCAGACAGCATTCCTAAATAACACCACTGTAGGATCAAACCCATGATCTCTGCCTCCAAAGTCATTGAAGTAACCAGTAGACTACATCCCTATAGCTACTACCATACTGCTGGCTCGCTACAGAAAGACTGCAGGTCACCACACAAACGGTCTGCTGTGGTTAACAGGATAGGGTAAACCCACCTGTACCCATTGTGATAAGGAAGCTTATCATAGTTCAGGAGGGAGCTATAAAAGAGGTGAATTGGCTCTGAACAAGCAACCTGTCTTTGCTGGTAGAAATACTAAAATAGAATGTTTTCATAAAAGACTACCAGTCCCAGAATGCACCAGGTTTCAAACAGCCTCTAGGAGGGCTGAAGTGGGGAAACGTGTGTTCAATCAGGAGAGCTATGAGGTAATCCCCAATCACTCATCTCCAAGGGCAGGGCTTGATTCAGCACACCTGGGCTGTGCTAGGGTGGAGTGTCCCTCTAAGCACGTTAAAAGTAAAGGATATTCTACACAGAACCAGAACAGAGAGAAGCAGGAGAACCGTGAGAGCAGACAGAAAGAAGAGAGAGGACTATAACAGCAGAAGCAACATGGCAGAAAGAAGAGAAAGACATCTTGGAGGTCTAAAGAAGGAGCCCACAGCAGTACGTGTGTTAGGAGTGATTCCAGAGGCAAGCATACTCCATTGGACTGGAGGAAGCCAGAGGAGTGGGGTTATAAAGCCAGGAATTCCCAGACGGCACCTTTGAAGGAGACGGCTGCATGTGGAAAGGGCGCTAAGACCGGTGCAAGAAGGTATGTGAAGAGAGACCCAGTGTCCAAGGATCTTGATTGGAAGGCTGGATATAAAAGCTGGACTACTTACTGGCCAGGATATCTGGAGAGGAAACCTAAGAGCAAAGGAAGCTCAGGTATGAACTTTGATCTATGCCCTAGCTCTTCTCCAGGAAGACAGCAGGGAAACAAATATTATCCTGAGAGTGATCAATTAAGGAATTCCTCTGAGCCAGACCATGATATTGATTCCATGATATTTGAGGAAGAAGGAGATATATCAAATGATCAGAATGAATACATGGATTGCTCTCTGTCTAGGCTGCTGTTTTAAAATAGTTTCTCACTAATACAAAAACCACCAAAAGGAACTGTAATTTGTTCTTTTATCTACCCAGAAAAGTCTGCAAGAAAGCTTTAGGGTAGGATTGAGCCACGTAGAGAGAGTGAACCAGCAAAGGGGTTTGCAGCTGGCTAATTAGTGATAATTGGGCCAGGCACAAGTGCACGTGAGCTCTGAAAGGAAACTTCTTTTTGTGTGTGTAAATAGAAGAAAGTTATCCTTGATAAAGAACAGTTTTTTGTTACTTTTTGGGTTTTGTTTTTGCTTTTGGAGCACTGCTAAGAAAGTTATTAGCAGGAGCCATCAAAAAGACCTTTTCTGTTTCCCATCAAGGTCTTTATTGATTTTTGCTTAAGAAGTTCAGTTACCTTATTTCATGTTTTGTTTTCCTGAGTGCAATACTGAAAGCAAGTGTCCTTTTTTGTGTTACCAAGTAAATCTGTGTGGGAGAATTAACCCCATGAATAAAATCCATTTTTCTTTGCTTACACTCGAGCATCACAACTCATTATTTTGTGAACGGCTGATTCTGGTATGAATGAACTACAACACCCATAGTCCTTTGCAAGTCATAATAAAATTTTGCCTTTGCCAAGACTGTGGACATTCACGACCAGCGCCCCCGTTTACACCATGATGCACTGCACATGCAGATCAGCAGTCTATAGCTGATCACATAATGGGGTATGCACCCCCACAGCACCTAGGCCTGGTAGGGGGAACTGACCCTGTGTGTTACTGGCACAGAGTAGCTACAGACCGTGACATTGTGCGGGTTCTATGCTCACCCTGAGGGTGAGGTGGGGCACCCAGCACCAGGTCCGCAGCACCTCGCTTGGCTGAGATAGGCTATGCTGTAGGTCCCCATCAGTGCCAGTGTGTGATAGGTAGTCCTTGCAGACATGCTTAGGATACACCTGTGTCCATCTCTGTTTCCTAGTCACATCTAGCCCTTGTGGGCTATGATGCACCCAGAATAGTGCATATCCTGTGTGGGTACCATGGTCACATGTTATAGGTGAAGGGGGTATTTTGACCCAAAAGCAGATTATGTAACACCACCCAACCCACCCTCTGGGGCTCAGAGTGGGGGGGACAGGATCTCCCACAAACAGACCCACATTGTACGTCTCTGCAATGGTGGCAGTAGAGAAGACCATCAACCCCAGTCCTGCTGGGGAACAGGCACCCCACAGGTCAGTCGATGCAGATCTGTACGCATCACATAAGGCAATGGCTGAGAGGCAGAACGTTGGAGAAGCTCAGCTGTCCCCCACCACTATCTGACATTCACCAGCAGAGGGTACAGTCAGTTTCCACCCGCTGCACGATGCTCCAGCCATACACATGCAAACTGCAGACAGTCTGCTAGCTAGTACATGTTCCTGGAGGAACTGTGTGCACCCAAAAATGGGATGTGAGCACACACACCAAACAGTTAAGTCAGCGATTGGGCCCCAGAAAAGAAAACCCAAAAATATCACTTGAGAGAAATATTGCATAGCACTATGGGAGAACCTAGCCATGCTGTGGTCACTGCTCAGTCAGGGTGAGAGTGACCTCCCAGTATGACATGCTGTGGCCACCCTGTCCGTGCAGGTGGTGGTCGGGCACTACAATGTCCCAGCCATTGCCCTATACCCTGTGCAGATGCATCCTGCCCAGGCCACCCTGTCTGGGCCATACCCACAGTACCTTGCTTCTCAATATGCACATTGGCAGGCTAAAACTGGAAACAGTGCAAGCAGTGTGGGCTCAGTAAGGTGTAGGCAGCCACAACACACTGGATAGACAGATATACACTCCCACACCTATGCCAGCATTCTGCAAATATGGAGGTTTGTGGCAGCCCTGGCCACCACACCAGTCCTGGGCACAGTGCGGGCATTGCTATGGTACGCAGTACTGTTGTGGTCACTTCCCGGAGTGGTAAACACTGTCAGAAGCAATAACTGAAACACACTCCATGGATATCAGAAAGGATGCTATGATGAATCTCTATCAACAAATCGTGTTTAACTTAGGATTTGTTAGCTGACATTAATCATAGCAACATTTTGATAAATGTGGAACGTGTTACCAAGTTTAGGATGGCATTGCTAAGGTATGCAGGTGCCAGTATTGGGAGATGCTGCTCCGCGCAGGGCCCAACAGCCTGATTCTCCATGAGGCTTTGGATAGTGGAGCCTGTGGGTGTGGGTGTTTCTGTCCCTGTTGGCTGCTGCTCTAGGGCAGAGGTTCCCAACTCTGGTCCTGGTGGGCCAAACACTGTTCAGGTTTTCATGCTGTCCCTAATGAATATGCATGAGATACATTTGCATACAATGGGGGTGATGCATACAAAAGCAGCACAGGCATATTTATTAGGGACAGCATGAAACCTGAATGGTGTTTGGCCCTCCAGGACTACAGTTGGGATACTCTGCTCTAGGGATTGCACATGTTTGTGGTGTCTGTGCTCTGTAGAGTAAAATATGGGCATTTCAGGCATGTTTAATTTATCTGCAATAAAGGTTCCGTCTTTATTACCACGGTTTAGTACTGGGTAAAATATGGGGACAAGTTTGGCAGGAGCCACAGCTGGGACTTGAACTTGTGATCTCCTGTCCCTGAACACACTGGCTGTGTGTGCTGCACCAAACTGCTGCCACAGGGGCAGATCATTCCATGGGGATACCATGACTGTTCGTCAGCAGGGGCGTCTCAAGGCAGTCTGCTGCCTGAGGTGAAGAATGAGATGGCGCCCCCCCCCCCCCACCACCACCTTAGAGGGTGGCGGGGCCTTTTCAGAAATCCAATCAGAGACTGAACCATACCAAAAAGCTGATTAGATTATATGGAGGAAATGCAAGATGTTTGCACACAGGGCCGTATCAAACTGCAATCGCGCCTTGTGTGACTTGCAACTCAGATGCACGTTCCCCTCTCCCCCCATACCTCCATCCAGTGCTGCCTGCTCTTTCCCTGCTGCTGCCGCTCTCTGTTTTTTTCATGGCGGCGCGGGCAGCAGGGAAAGAGCAGGCAGCTCTGGACGGAGATATGGGGAGGAGGAGGGGGGCATGCGTCCAATCTGAAATGCACCGGCACTCTAAGCTGATCTGTCCCTCCCTGCTCTGACATTGTGTCGGAGGAGGGAGGGACCAGACCTGCTTAAAGTGCTGCGAAAAGGCTTGGGGGTGCATTTTAACTACCTGCTATTGTCCTGCCAGCGGCGGCAGGGCAACAGCAGAAAGCTGAAATGCGCCCCACAAGCCTTTGCGCCCTGTGCAACTGCACTGCTTGCACAGTGCTAGGTATGGTCCTGTTTGCATACCAAGGAACTAAAAGACAGCAAGAATCAATAGCACAGTTTTTAAAACTAAATTATAACCCATTTTTATTTTGTTATAAACTGTGTTATGGTTCTCGCTTTTTCTTTTTCAACATATATTTTGCATCCACAGTAGATGCAGAGCAGAACCAGAACATTCACCCTCAGAACTCAATATTTAAAAAAAAAAATCTGATTCTGATCATCTCACTAACAACAACAACAACCACTATTCTCCAGTACCAGGCATATTGTGAACTAATTAAAAAAACCTACAACAAAAAGCAAACCTACCATACCATACCATATCAGCACGAACTTCCAAAAGTCACATAAGGAGCCCATCCAAAAAAAGCATCACTGTAAATACTACAGTGGGCCCTGGAACATCCATACACCTATTTGAAAAGCTGAACAATTCAAATTACTACAGTATAGTATAGATCTTTATATACAAACTGCATGTTAACAGAACACCTGACCTCAGTCACACACACACAACATCGACCCTCACCAAGTACAGAATAAGTAACCATAATCTAAAGTAAAAATAAAAATATGTAGACAAAATTTAAACTGAAACCCCAAGAAGCCAGAGTCCACATGCAGTGCAACATTAGATAAATAAGAGATGCAGTTCCCCAATACTGTGTAAAATATAAAAATAACACAAAGTCCAATCACCAAAATTAAATAAAATTAATTGTTCTACCTTTGTTGTCTGACCATTTTATTCTCTGATCATGCTGGTCCCGATCTGAGGCTTCTGCTTTCCTGTCTTCTCTTAGCTCTCTTTCTGTGGTCCATGGTCCATCTGCCATTTCTTATCTCTTCTTTTGTTTTCTTCACTTCCTTCCATTAGCCCATTTCCATTTCCAGTAACCCTCGCCTGTATCAGTCCCCTTTCCAGTCCTCCCTTCCCAGTACCCTCTAATGTCAACCACCTTGCATTCCCATGACTGCCTTCCAGTCCCCCTCCTTTCCCACTGTCCAGCCCCTTCTAGCCCAAATACCATCCCAGGTATCAGTTCAGGTCCACACTCAGTGCCACCCCCCAGTCAGCTCCCTTCCAGCCACCCTACCCTCTGTCCATCTCCCTTCCAGTGCCATTCACATGTCAGCTCCCTTCCAGCCTCCTCCCTATTACCCAGCCACCTACCACTCCCATCCCCAAGTGTCAGCTCCCTTCCAGTTCCCCTTCGGTACATCTCAGGTGTCAGCTCCTTTCTAGCCCCCTCCTTCCCTTCCTGCCTCATCCTTCCCCTGGCAGACCCTCTCAGTATCCGCTCCCTTCCAGTCCTATTCTACCATCCCCCCGCATCATCCCATTTGTAGCTCTAGCCCCTAGTTTTCTTCCAGGGCCAGCAGCACTCTCCTCCCTTCCCCTATTAGCCCATTTCTTGTCCCATCCCATTTCTAGTCCTATCCCTTTTATCAGCCCACCCCAGTCCTATCCCCCAATCAGTCCATTACCAGTCATATCCCTCCAATAAGTCCATTTTCAGTTCTAGCCCCCCAATCAGCCTATTTCCTGTCCTAGTCTCCCCCCACAGTCCATTACCAGTCCTAACCCTCTCCCCATCAGCCCATTTCCAGTTCTAAACCCCCATCAGTCCATTTCCAGTCCTAGCCCTTCCCCGATAGCCCATTACCAGTCCTAGCCCCCCTCTGATCAGCCCATTTCCAGTCATAAGCCCCCCATCAGCTCATTTCCAGTTCTAACCCCCCCCCATAGCCCATTACCAGTCCTAGCCTCCCTCCTAATCAGTCCATTTCCAGTTCTAAACCCCCATCAGTCGATTTCCAGACCTAACCCCCCTTCAGCCCATTTCCACATCTAACCCACCCATAGCCCATTACCAGTCCTAGCCCCCTCCCGATCACCCCATTTCCAGTACTAACCCCCCATCAGCCCATTTCCATTTCTAACCCCCCCCCCCATAGCCCATTACCAGTCCTAACCCCCCAACAACCCATTTCCAGTTCCTGTCCTACCCCCGCCCCATCAGCCCAGTTCCAGTCCTAGCCCCCTCCCCCCCAAAGCCAGGGAAATTGAAAAAATAAAAAAACTCTGATGTAAGAAGCAGCTGCCACTGCTGCTCCAACAGGATTTCCTCTTTCCCATCAGTACCGCGGACTCAGCTTTAACAGAGCCGCGGTTAAGGGAAACACTGTCCCTTCACCGTGCCTCTGCAAAGCGGAGCTGGTGAAACCAGGGGAAACAGAGGGGAAACCAGCAGGCTCTCCGGTGGGGTGGGCTGCCGCGGGGCTCCTCATTCTGCCACTGCTGCTGCTGGAGAGGCAGCAGCAGCTGCTTCTTACGCCAGAGGGTTGGTTTTTTTTTTTATCTTGAGGGCCGAGTGAGGCGGTCTTTTTGGAGGCAATTTTGCCGCCCCCAAAAAGTTGCCACCTGAGGCCACCAGCTCACTTGGCCTCATTATAGAGCCGCCCCTGTTTGTCAGACAGACCTTGTCTGTTGCAGTGCATGGCACCCACCTAAACGGGGCTTGGCCGTGGTCTGCTGTGGGCAGAAGCCACTGCCCCCTCCGCCACCAGCACCCCTCCGCCACCATGCTGACATGCCCTTATGCCGGTGGTGCTGGTGGTGCGCAGTCCCAGGCCATCCAGTGTGCCGGTAGGCAGCTGCCTATGGTGTGGGTTCTCGAGTAGGGGTGCCTACATGGATATGCACGCTTCCCCCCCCACCCCTCCGGCACCGCCTCCCAATGTTATGTGCCCTGGGGGTACCTGCTGGGTAATATCCCCTATAACACGGTGGGACACACACTTGTGCCCATGTTGGTCCCTCATCAGTTGCTGTCTTGCTGCTTTACAGTTTTGGCATTCCTATGTGCCACCTAGGCATCTGCCTAGTCTGCACTGTGCCTCAGCTGGACCACAGCATGTGCCGCCTGCAGCCCTCTGTATCCCATTTACAGCATCAGTACAGTTGCCCTTTCCTACGTGCCCACTCTGCTGTTGCTGCATATGTGCACGCCCTAACAAACCTGCCCAATATAAATGACAAAAACCCTGATCACCGCTATTTCAATGTGGGATAATTCACTTTGTAGGGGGACAGAGCATAGACCCTTCCAAACATGATATATTCCTTTTTACACTTTGTCAGTAGTGTTGCTTTATGTTTATCATTAATATCATTATTGGCCAGCTTGGTTATTGGGATTTAAGATGTGGTTCTGGTCATTTTCTATGTTTATTTGCCTTTTTGGTTCTTGCACATGTATCACTATTATCACTTTTCTGGGTTTCCCTGCCTTTGCTGTACATTGCTGACTGAAATGGTTTCTCGCTCCTGCAAATGTGCCTCTAGCGTGAGGGTTTCACTGGCATTAGTGTTCAGACCAGGATTTCACAGCGTTAGTGTGCCTGGAGACTCTCCCCGCCCACTCTCCGCCCATTGACCCCTGTCTCCGCCCTCTGGGAGGCCTTACTCCGCCCTTCAGAGCCGGATTTCACAGCGTTAGTGTGCCTTAACGCTGCTGCCGACGTTATCGCGCGATACATGACGTTACCACGCGATATCACGCGATAATATTACGTATCGCGCGATAACATCACCATTGCTACGTTAAGATGGTTTAGTAAACATACCCCTTAGTTTTGTTGATGCCATCATTTATATATTATTGTTTAAAGTCACCATACATTTTAGAACCCATTGTTCCGCTCCGATCTAAATCTCCCAGACCATTTTGTTTTGTCTTGCTAGTTTCGGTCCTTCTTTTACTTGGATTTCTATTTTATAATTTTAACTTTTTTATATTTATTTGGTTGGAATCCTCCTCTTTTATTTATATCTGTTTTTAGTCCCTATTTTTTAGTCTATTATGTTTTTATCATATCGGTCTCCCTTTATCCTAGAAGATCTTAATTTGTTTTATGATTTGTTCCTTATTGATTTTTTTTACTTTTTATGGGTGTTGTTTTTATTTCTTTAATTTTTAATGGTTGGGCTACATAGACCGCAGTTTTTTGATCTATGACCTTTACATTCTATTTCTGCATAATGTTCTGACCTGGTCCTTCTATGGTTTTAAAATATCTAGGGGTATGTTTAGCACACACTAATAGTGCATTTTTGGGCCCCGCACACGTGCGCGCTGCACTAACGGGCCCGCACAAGTGCGCGGTGCGCTCAAGTGCGATAGAGGCGTGGAAAGGCATTCCGAGGGCGGAGGAAGGCTCCCGAGGGGCAGGGGGACGGGGTCAATGGGTGGAGAGTGGGAGGGGAGAGGCTCCCCGCACAGGAGCGGGGCTGAAATTAGACCAAAAAAATACCGCGAGTGAAAACCTCGCGTTAGAGCCGATTTAAAGGGAAGAGAAACCATTTCCGTCAGCAATGTACAGCAAAAACGGGGAAACCCTCAAAAGGTGAGCAGTGTGATACATGTGCACAGAACAAAATTGCAAATAAAACATGAAAATGACCACAACAAAAATGTAGAAAATTATAATTCAGCTGGGCAACAGTGATAGCAATGGGCAGCAATAAAAAACACTCCCAGGAAAGTTTAAAAAATGATTTTTGTAAGGGTCTACGCTCCGTAGACCCTTTCAAAAATCATTTCATTGTATTTGAGCTTTCCTGGGAGTGTTTTTTATTGCTGCCCATTGCTATCAATGTTGCCCAGCTTGGTTATGGTTTTTTTCCCCTTTTTTCGAGGTCATTTTGAGGTTTATTTGCACTTTTGTCCCCATACAAGGTAAATGAGCCCACAGTAAAATTGTGTAGAGCAGGGTTTCTGACTCGTCCGGCCAGGTTTCCTATCTCCAGGGACTGCACTGTTTCTGTGGCCACAGTGTGGTGCAGCAGACCCAACCAGTGCCTGTAGGACCAGAGGGTCACAGGTTCAAATCCCAGCTGGGGCTCCTGCCAATCCAATCCACATATTTTTCCCACAACTAAACCATGATAGTAAGGACAAACCTTTATTGCTGAGAACATACGCATGGTTAATATGCCTATATTTTACCACACCAAACACAGACACCATAAACAGGTGCATTACCTAGAGCAGAGTCTCCCAAATGCAGTCCTGGAGGGCCCCACACCATTCAGGTTCCATGCTGCCTCTAATAAAGATGCCTGTGCTGCTTATCTATGCACCACCCCCATGGTATGCAGATGTAGCTCATGCATATTTATGAGGGACAGCATGAAAACACGAACAGAGTTTGGAACACCAGGACTGGAGTTGGGAAACTCTGCCGTAAAGCAGCAGCCAACAGGGCCAGACACACTCACACCCACACCCACAGGCCCCATTGGCCAATGCCTCCTGGAGAGGCAGGACAGTGGGCCCTGCGTGCATCTCCCAATACTAGCACTTGCATACCTTAGCAATGCCACCCGACACCTGGGTAAACGGTACACACCTATCAAATGTTTCCTATGATTACTGGCAGATAGCAAGTCCTACGTTAAGCACAGTTTTTTCTTTGAGCTCCATCATAACAATCTTTCTGATGTCTGCGGTGTGTGCTTCAGGTCTGGTCTCTGAAAGTGTTTACCACCCTGGGGAGTGACCCCCAACAGTATTGCGTACCATATCCATGCCTGTACTGTGCCCAGGACTGGTGTGGTGGGCAAGGCTGATATACTCCTCTATAGTAGCACAATGCAGGCATAGGTGTGGGAGTGTGTGTCTGTATATACAGTGTGTGGTGGCTGCAAACAACTTCCACAGCCCACACTGCCAGCACTGTTATTTATTTATTTATTATTTTTATTTTATTTACTTCTCTTATATACCGCGCTATTAAAATCAGTGCGGTTTACAATTGAACAAAAAAAAACATACTGCAATGTCACACGACAATTGAGTTTTTACATTGAACATGGACGAGATAACCTGGAGGTAACAGGGGTAACTAATTACAGAGTAATTATTCATGGAGCATGGTGAGAAATTATACATATAGTATGGTGAGAAATTATACATATAGTATAGCTTGGTTTCAATATATTTATAAGAGGTTTAATCAATAAGATGTGTGATCAGTACCAATAATAAATAAGAGAGGGGATATGGTGGTAGAGCTAGTCATTTTCTTTATGGTGTTGGATTTTGGGTGGGGTGGAGTAGGGTGTAGGATGTGAGGATGGGTGGTTGTTTCTGGGATTGGATTCTGGGTAATGGATGAGGAAAAGGTGTTGTTTGAGGGCTTTTCTAAATGACAATAGGTCTGGAGTGGAGCGGAGCTCAGTGGGGAGGGCATTCCAGGTCATGGGTGCAAATAGGGAGAAGGCTCCATGACTCCTTTCACCAGTGGTGCCAAGATTAACTTTAAAGTGCAGGCTCTACCTGTTCGCCGGCTTACTAGTCTGCTTGGCAAATGGCATTTATACTGATGGCACTGGATGTTCACTCTTAGGGGTATGTTTACTAAACCGGGGCTAACGGTTAACCTGGGCTATCTGCCATTAGGTCCCATATTATTCAATGGGACCTAGTTGCAGATATCCCGGGTTAACCGTTAGCCCGGTTTAGTAAACATACCCCTTAGACTCCAGCGGCGCTTGCGGCCCTTGATATAAGGTAATTTTTGAGTTATTCTTTTTTTCTCTTGGTACATATTGATGGTCTCTTATGCTTTTTGAACACCCCTTGAGTATTTGCATAATAATTTTTTGAGCATTGGCATGACATATTTTATTCAAGCTTTCTTCCTCCTGCTGGCATCTACCTAATAGTTTTGCTTTCTGAATCGGTTTCCAGCTACTTGGGATGCATTAGTTCCATTAGTTTTAACAATAGGATGGGTTTTTTATATAAACTCAGAAGATTTTCTTTATATTCCTATTTATTATAGACTGTTCCCAACAACGAGACTCTGGTTATGATTGTCTAGCCTGTATTGGATTCTCTACAACTAATCAGCAAACTGTAAGCCCGGACAGTGACTCTTTGGAGTATGTTTACTAAACGGTGCTAATGGTGCAGCTGCAATGTTATTTATTTTATTTACATTCTCTTATATACCATGCTATTCTGCATCAGTGTGGTTTACATTGAACAAACTGAAATTACATTGAACAGGGCATTATAACTTGGAGATAACTATTTTACAGGGAACATGGGCTATGGAGGGTTAAGTGGCTTGCCCAAGACCACAAGGAGCACCTGTGGGACTAGAAACCCCAGTCCTTCCGGTCCAAGGTTGCTGTCCTCTAGTGGGATTTGAACCCCTGACCTTCTGGCCTGAAGTACCTTGCCCCAGCCACTAGGCCACTCCTCTACTCCTTAGATTTAGATTAAAAGGAATTGCCTCAGACAGCCTTTTTACATAACACAACTGCAGGATTGAACCCATGACCTCTGCCTCCACAGTCATTGCAGTAACCAGTGGGCTACATCTTTATAGCTTCCAGCACTGCACTGGCATGGATTTAGGGTTAACGCTCGTTAACATGCCACGGCGCACACTATCGCGCGATACAGATTCTAGCTACCATGCCGCCGGAACGCCCACTCCTTATATGGCATTCTTCACATTATCGCTGCAACTAGCACCGGTAACATTTAAGACGGTTAAACTTACCCCTTTGTTTTGTCCATATAGTCACTTCACTACTCATATACTTTATTGGCGATTAGGAGTATCTATTCTATATGTATCACCTTGTAATATTTTATGGTTTTGTTTGTTAATCTTTTTACCTCGTAGTCTTTTGCATGTTTCTACATAACAGTTAACGGCTATTTATTTATTTAATTCTATGCCTATCAATTATTTTTTAATTTTTGCTTTTTACCTTCCTTTTATTATGAGCCAATAATTCTTTTTAATGTCAATATCATATTTATATTTTTAATTTGTTGGGTTCTCATTTAAATTACCACACTTGAATGTTCTCTGCACTTCTATACATCATACTTTTTTAATGTAATTATTAGTATAATTTAATTAATTCATTTATTATTATGATTTGATATGACTGATTGTGTTGACAAGTTTTAATTATTTTATATATGTTTTATCTAGAATTGTCTCACCCCTGACGAAGACTCTGCTGAAACATAACCGTGTCAGGTTTTGGCATCTTTTTCTTTAATAAAAATTGTTTTTTGTTAACTCGCTCCATACTTGTTTTATGGACTCTTGAGTGTGTGTACTGGACTATCCTTATAAGATGTAAGCCAGGCCCAGGCTTCAAAACAGAATGACAGCAAGCCTTGCAGCACCCGTGTGAGAGCATGCAGCAGGTGCTGCAAGAAGACCAAGGCAATGAGGACGAATAGTTTGGGCATTGGTGTTTAGTTGCTGGGGGCCATTCTCCAAACATTTGCCCACTGGGGTTCAGTAGGTAGATCAGCATTAATACTCAAGTTCTCTTGAAATAACCGAGTGCATGAAACTTTCTATCCTAGGAAGAGATGTTATTCTGGAAGGCACTTGGCAATCAGGAGTTAAGAGGCACAGCACTCATTTCTTCTCTATACAATGGAGAGAAGACCCCAATATACTGCACCAAAGGTAAAGAAGCACCAGCAACAGTGGAATGAAGACACAGGCACCAATAAAGATACAAAAAAGCAGAGGAGGATGACTGGCATCAATGCTGAAAGACACTGATCACAGAGGGTGTAAACTGATGGCATAGGTGGTAGAATCAGAAGAGCAGATCACTTGGGTTCTTCTGTAAGCAATGTTAGGTGCTTATATTGTCTTTATAAAAAGTAGGCTTAAAGTAGGCACCTTTTTGGATTACTGTAACTCGGTATCAGGTAGTGGTGCCCTAGGCAAACCTTAAGCCCTTTGCCCTCCCTGGCTGTCAGAATCTCTTTCTTTTTTCTTTGAATGCCCTGCTCTTTACCGCCCCACAGAGGTTGCTGCCGTAGGTGACCACCTAGTTTGCTTTATGGTTGGCCCAGCCCTACTCAGTATTTTGTGGTCTCTGCACTTTCCATAGGAAGAAATTACAATTGATAAAAAATACTGCAATCTGCCTTCTGACAACTGCATCAAACTTCAAACACATTTACCTCTATATTATCAGAATCACTTGTTGCCCCTAACTTAATGTTTTCATTTCAAAATTCTCAGACTTCTGTACAAGGCTTATTACACAAGTCCACCTCAGACACTTCGATCTCTAAATTCCAGTCTGTTAGTCCTTTCCTCAGCATCCTGTGCCGATCTCAAATCCATGTGTCACTCTGCTTTTTATTTTCTTGCACTGCATCTTTGGAATTCTCTCCCTTACTACATACGATTGGAGTGCTCTTTTAAGAAATTTAGAAAAGCTCCGAAGGCTTTCAGTTTTGAAGAAGCATTCACAGGCGTTCGGGATCAGACATAGTCTTGACCTTGAATATTGTAGCTTTTAATTTGATGTCCTGGTTTTTCTTCTTTTTTTTTCATCCCTCCTTTTCTGTCTGTTCTGCCCTTTCCTTTTATACAATGGAGTTCTTCTCTTTGTCCATATTTTTATTGTAAACCGCTTTGCTATTAATCTATGTATAAGGCGGTATATCAAATTTTTTAATAAACATAAATATAGGGGTATGTTTACTAAACCGTCTTAATGTTACCGGCGCTAGTTGCAGCGATAATGTGAAGAATGCCATATAAGGAGTGGGCGTTCCGGCGGCAAGGTAGCTAGACTCCTCCCCCTGACCCCCTCCCCCTGAGGTATCCTGTAACCTTGTTCCTGTTTTCTCCACGTGTGCATAGGCTGTTTTAGTTGCTTTTCTCTGATCAGAGAAAGGCTGAACTTTTACAGAGCTCTGCTAGTGAGTGGATTTTTGCCTCCTGGGACATCTTACTGTGAGTTCTAGCTGTTTATTTAATTATTTACTGTTTGTCTAACTGTTGTTTGTTTAATTATTTAGTGTTTGTCTTAGTGGTGTGCAAGTTCAGCCTTCTCAGCTGTACTTACCTTGCCTCTCTCAACTAACTGGGCTTTGTGTGGTACCCCCATCCCCCTGCTGAGGGTTCAGGACAGGGTACCTTGTAACTGCCCTCTTTAATAGGACTTATCTCCCCCCCTCCCTCCCCAGCACCCACCCACCCCTGGGGAAATTGTAGTTTTATAGGTACTTGGACATCTTAGAGGAAAGGGGCTGCTCTCAGGTGCAGCTCTTAATCCAAATCAGTCATACACAGAGGACCTGTGATTAATTAGCTTCAGGTACACAGGGTGTATTAGGGGTATTAGATACACTTTTATTAGTATAAGCATCTACACCAATCCTTATTATATACCGATTTAAAAGACCTAAACACAAGCTTTAAACTAAGATGCAGTCAGAGGTCCAGCAACGAGATGGGGGTTCTCCAGTCTTTTGCATCGAGTGTCACATGTATGATTATCTCCCAGTTGGTGAGAGGTCCTACATATGCACTAAGTGCAGGGAGCTCTTTGCTCTCAGGGAACGAGTCCGTTCTCTAGAGGCTAGAGTAGCAGACCTGGAAGACATAAGAAAGACAGAGAAGTACATGGACGAGACCTACAGGGATATAGTCCTGAAGTCCCACCTCCAGTCTGGCAGCATCCCTGTTGCCATGGAGGAGAGAGGTCACGTGACAGGAGAGCATCACCCTGGTGTGGCAGGAAGTGATCCTGTAACTAGGACCTGTCCTCCAGGTGATGTAAAACCCTCTCGCACCGAGGACGTTTCTCCAGGGCCATGTCCCCATGAGGGGAGGGTCAGGACAGCTGTTATAGTTGGTGATTCAATCATTAGGAATGTAGATAGCTGGGTGGCTGGTGGACGTGAGGATCGCCTGGTAACATGCCTGCCTGGTGCGAAGGTAGCAGATCTCACGCACCGCCTAGATAGGATCATAGATAGTGCTGGGGGGGAGTCTGCTGTCTTGGTACATGTTGGTACCAATGACATAGGAAAATGTGGTAGGGAAGTTCTGGAGGCTAAATTTAAGCTTTTAGGTAGGAAGTTGAAATCCAGAACTTCCAGGATAGCGTTCTCCGAAATGCTTCCTGTTCCACGTGCAGGACCCAAAAGACAGGCAGAGCTCCGGAGTCTCAATGCGTGGATGAGACAATGGTGCAAGGATGAGGGTTTTGGATTTGTTAGGAACTGGGGAACATTCTGGGGAAAGGGGGGGCTCTTCCGAAGGGATGGGCTTCACCTTAATCAGGATGGGACCAGACTGCTGGCATTAACCTTTAAAAAAGAGATAGAGAAGCTTTTAAACTAGAAAATAGGGGAAAGCCGACAGTCACCCAGGAGCGCACGGTTCGGACAAAGGTATCCTTGAAGGATACTACCAAAAGCAGTGAGGTTCCAAAAGGGAGTATAGTAGCCCAAATGCCCTTGAGTAAGGAGCAGACAGAGCATAAAGATTCCCAATTACCCATGCCTACCAATAGCCAGATTAATATTAATAAAATACAGTCTCTAAAATGCTTGTATGCCAATGCTAGAAGTCTAAACAATAAGATGGGAGAATTAGAATATATAGCATTAAATGAGAGGTTAGATATGATTGCACTCTCAGAGACATGGTGGAAGGAGGATAACCAGTGGGACACTGTGATACCTGGATACAAACTATATCGTAATGATAGAGCTGAACAAATTGGTGGAGGGGTTGCGCTCTATGTTAGAGAGGGCATTGAGTCAGAAAGGATTAAAGTTTTGCAGGGAACAAAATATGCTGTAGAATCTCTATGGATTGAAATTCCATTTATGAAGGGGAAGGTGATGGCAGTGGGAGTATACTATCGACCACCTGGCCAGAATGAACAAATGGATGATGAAATGCTCAAAGAAATCAAGGAAGCTAACAAAAGCCACAACAGAGTAGTAATAATGGGTGATTTCAATTACCCCGGTATCGACTGGGACAGTGTCACAGCAGGACAAGCTAAAGAGATAAAGTTTCTAGATGAAATAAATGACTGCTTCTTGGAGCAGCTGGTTCATGAACCGACCAGAGGGGAAGCCATACTGGACCTAGTCCTTAGTGGAACGCCAGATCTGGTGCAAGAAATAAGGGTGTTGGGACCACTTGGCAATAGTGATCATAGTATGATCATGTTTGATTTAATCAGTGGAGGACAGATAGTAAAGGAATCCACAGTACTACCTTTTAACTTTCAAAAGGGTGACTATGATAGAATGAGGAATATAGTTCGGAAAAAACTAAAAGGAGCGGTTCCAAAGGTTAAAGACTTACAGCAAGCTTGGGTGTTATTTAAAAATACTATCCTCGAAGCCCAGACCAGCTGTATTCCACGCATTAAGAAAAGTGGAAGAAAGTCCAAAAAACTGCCAGCATGGTTTAAAGGTGAGGTCAGAGAGGCTGTTGCTGCCAAAAGAGCAACCTTCAGAAAATGGAAAAAGGAGCCAAATGATGAAAACTGGAAACAGCACAAGCACTGGCAAGTTAAATGCAAAGCATTGATAAGGCAGGCAAAGCGGGAATTTGAGAAGAAACTTGCTACGGAAGCAAAAACACGAAATAAAGACTTTTTCAAGTACATTCGTAGCAAAAGGCCTGTGAGAGAGTCAATTGGACCATTAGATGATAGAGGGGTAAAAAGGGCAGTAAGAGGAGACAAGGCTATAGCAGAGAGACTGAATGAATTCTTTGCTTCGGTCTTTACTGAGGAAGATGTAGGGGTGTTACCCAAGACTGAAGTGGTATTTAAAGGTGATACTGCAGAGGAATTGAGAGAAATATCGCTACACCGGGAAGATATATTACAACTATTTGATAAACTGAATAGTAGCAAATCACCTGGACCGGATGGTATACATCCCAGAGTGTTGAAAGAACTGAAATATGAGATTGCAGACCTGTTATTGGTAATCTGTGAACTTTCATTAAAATCATCTGTAATACCTGAAGATTGGAGGGTCGCCAACGTAACACCAATTTTTAAAAAGGGTTCCAGGGGTGACCCGGGAAATTACAGACCGGTGAGCCTGACGTCAGTACCAGGGAAAATGGTAGAAGCCATCATAAAGAACAAAATTACACAGCATGTAGATAGTCATGGCCTAATGGGAGACAGCCAACATGGCTTTAGACAAGGAAGATCTTGTCTTACTAATCTGATCTGTTTTTTTGAAGGTGTGCATAAACAGGTAGACAAAGGTGAGTCGGTTGATATAGTGTATCTGGACTTTCAGAAAGCTTTTGACAAGGTCCCCCATCAGAGACTTTTGGCGAAGCTAAAAAGTCATGGGATAGGAGGCAGTGTACTATTGTGGATCGGGAACTGGTTAAAAGATAGAAAGCAGAGGGTAGGGCTAAATGGCCAATATTCCCAATGGAAAAAGGTGAATAGTGGAGTACCCCAGGGATCTGTACTGGGTCCGCTACTTTTTGACATATTCATAAATGACCTGGAAAAGGGAATAACTAGTGAGGTAATCAAATTTGCAGATGACACAAAACTGTTTAAAGTTGTTAAAACCCAAGAGGATTGTGGAAAACTGCAGGAGGATCTGGATAAATTGGAAGATTGGGCATCCAAATGGCAGATGAAATTTAATGTGGACAAGTGCAAAGTTATGCACCTAGGAAAGAACAACCCACACTATAGTTACAAGATGCAAGGCTCCACATTAGAAACCACCACCCAGGAAAAAGATTTAGGAGTCATCGTGGATAACATGTTAAAACCCTCCGCCCAGTGTGCAGCGGCGGCCAAGAAAGCAAATAGAATGCTAGGTATCATAAGGAAAGGGATGGAGAATAAAACAAAGGATATTATAATGCCTCTGTATCGCTCCATGGTACGACCGCACCTTGAATATTGTGTGCAATTCTGGTCACCGTATCTTAAAAAGGACATAGAGTTATTAGAAAAAGTACAGAGAAGAGCCACCAAATTGGTGAAGGGGATGGAAGGCTACTCCTATGAAGAGAGGCTAAAAAGGTTAGGGCTCTTTAACCTAGAAAAGAGGCGGCTGAGGGGAGATATGATAGAGGTGTATAAATTAATGAATGGAGTGGAACGGATAAACGTGGATAAATTGTTTACGCTATCAGAATATAGAAGGACTAGGGGGCATGTAATGAAGCTACAGGGTAAACTATTTAAGACAAATAGGAGAAAATATTTCTTCTCTCAACGTGTAATCAAACTCTGGAATCTGTTACCGGAGGATGTAGTAAGGGCTGTTAGTATAGCTGGGTTTAAAAAAGGTTTGGACAAGTTCCTGGAGGAAAGGTCCATAAACCACTATTAAAAAGGGACCCAGGATATCAATGCTTGGCCTAGTACAAGCACTGCAGAACCTGTGTCTTTTGGGGAAACTGCTAGGTACGTATGACCTAGATTGGCCACTGTTGGAAACAGGATACTGGGCTTGATGGACCTCGGTCTGACCCAGTATGGCATTTCTTATGTTCTTATGTTCTTATGTTCTTATTCTGTATCGTGGCATAGTGGGCGCCGTGGCATGTTAATGCGCCTTATAGGGCACCTTATGAGGCACCTTAAGGTTACAGCACTGTGAAGGTGCATTTTGCTGGCAGCACTGATGTAAATTAAAAGGAAAAGTCTCAGACAGCCTTATTAAATAACACCACTGTGGGATCAAACCCATGACCTCTGCCTCCACAGTCATTGAAGTAATCAGTGGGCTACATCTCTATAGCTACTAACACACCACTGGCTGGCTACAGAAAGACTTATGGTCACATGTTATAAGTGAAGGGGGAGTGTTTGGACCCAAAAGCGGATTATGTAGCACCACCCAACCCGCCATCTGTGGCTCAGGGTGGGTGACAGGATCTCCCACCAACAGATCCACATTCTACATCTCTGCAATGGTGGCAGTAGAGGGGACCATCAACCCCAGTCCTGCTGGGGAGTGGGCACCCTACAGCACAGTCAATGCAGATCCGTACGCATCACACAAGGCAATGGCAGACAGCTGGAAAAGCTCAGCTGCCCTCGACCACTATCTGACATTCACCAGCAGAGGGCATAGTCAGTCTCCACCCGCTGCACCCTGCAAGATGTTCCAGCCATACACATGCTAACTGCAGACAGTCTACTAGCTAGTACATAGTGCATGTTCCTGGAGGAACTGTGTGCACCCAAAAATGGGATGTGAGCACACACACCAAGCAGGAATGTCAGTGATTGGGCCCCAGAAAAGGGAACCCATAAATATCACTTGAGAGGAATACTTTATAGCACTATGGGGGAACCTAGCCATGCCGTGGCCACTGCTCAGTCAGGGTGAGAGTGACCTCCCAGCATGACATGCTGTGGCCACCCTGTCCGTGCAGGTGGTGGTCGGGCACTACAATGTCCCAGCCATTGCCCTATGCCCTGTGCAGATGCATGCTGCCCAGCCAACCCTGTCCGGGCCATACCCTTTTGATATATGTGGAACGTGTTCCCAAGTTTAGGACGGCATTGCTAAGGTATGCAGGTGCCATTATTGGGAGATGCTGCTCCGCGCAGGACCCAACAGCCAGACTCTCCATGAGGCTTTGGATAGTGGAGCCTGTGGGTGTGGGTGTGGGTATTTGTGTCCCTGTCGGCCGCTGCTCTAGGGCAGAGGTTCCCAACTCCGGTCCTGGTGGGCCAAAAACTGTTCAGGTATTCATTCTGTCCCTAATGAATATGCATGAGATACATTTGCATACAATGGGGGTGGTGCAGACAAATGCAGCACAGGCATATTTATTAGGGACAGCATGAAACCTGAATGGTGTTTGGTCCTCCAGGACTGCAGTTGGGAAACTCTGCTCTAGGGATTGCACATGTTTATGGTGTCTGTGCTCTGTAGGGTAAAATATAGGAGTTTTGGGCATGTTTATTTTATCTGCAATAAAGGTTCCGTCTTTATTACCATGGTTTAGTACTGGGTAAAATGTGGGGACAAGGTTTGCAGGAGCCACAGCTGGAACTTGAACTTGTGATCTCCTGCCCCTGAACACACTGGCTGGGTGTACTGCACCAAACTGTTGCCACATGGGCAGATCATTCCCTGGGGATACCATGACTGTTCGTCAGACAGACCTTGTCTGTTGCAGTGCATGGCACCCACCTAAACGGGGCTTGGTCATGGTCTGCTGTGGGCAGATGCCACTGCCCCCTCTGCCACCAGCACCCCTCCGCCACCATGCTGACATGCCCTTCTGCCTGTGGTGCTGGTGGTGCGCAGTCCCAGGCCATCCAGTGTGCCAGTAGGCAGCTGCCTATGGTGCGTGATATGGGGTAGGGGTGCCTGCATAGACATCCACGCTTCCCCCCGGCACTGCCTGCCAATGTTATGTGCCCTTTAGGGTACTTGCTGGGTATTGTCCCCTGGGACACTGTGGGAAACACACTCGTGGCCATGTTTGCCCTTGGTCAGTTGGTGTCCTGCAGGTTTTTGGCTTACATATTTGTATGTGTCACCTAGGCATCTGCCTAGCCCACTCTGTGCCCCAGCTGCCACACTTCATGTCCTGCCTGCAGCCCCCTGTACCCCATTTGCAACCTCACCGTAGTGCCCTCTCATACTTGGGCACTATGATGTTGCTGCACATGTATCACTACTATCACCTTTCTTGGTTTCCCTGCCTGTGCTGCACATTGCTGACTGAAATGGTCTCTCTCCCCTGCAAATGTGCCTGTAGCGCGAGGTTTTCACTGGCGCTAATTTTCAGACCTTCATTTCACGGCGTTAGTGTGCATGGGGCCTCTCCCCGCCCACTCTCCATTCATTGACCCCTTATCTCTGCCCCTGGGTAGCCTTACTCTGCCCTCTGGAGAGCCGTACACCACCCTCTGTGCACCTTAACGCCGCAGGAGATGTTATTGCACGATACGTGATGTTCTCACACGGTAATGCGCCATTATCGTGCGATAATGTCACGTTTCGTGCGATAACGTCACAGCTGCGACGTTAGCGCCATTTAGTAAACATACCCCATAGGTGTCCTGTTGTAAAATCAGGCCCAAAGAAGCAATTAATTGTGACAATGTCACTAGAGTTTTTTGGTAATATGGGTGTCCTGTGTGTACCATTGAATCAATGCTGACTCCTGGTGACCTAGCAGCCCCCAGGTTTTCTTGACAAGGTATGAACAGAAGTAAATTGCTTGTGTGTGCGCCATTAAGTCAATGCTGACCCCTGGCAACCCAGCAACTCCCACGTTTTCTTGGCAAATTGTGACCAGAAGTAGATTGCCAGGTCTTTCTTCTGAGGCAATGGAGAGTAAAGTGATTTGCTCAAGATCACATGGGCTCCTAGTGGGAATTGAACCCTGGTGTTTTGGTCATCACTAGGCTACTCCTCCACTCCAGGGATGTCTTACCTAAGAGGAAATTAGACAATGCAGCACAACTGAAGTTTGCATGACTTTGTTCTGATAAAAGGTATGCTGTTAGGTTAACAGAATTCCAGCATTTCAGTAATAATTGTTTCTGAATATGGCTGCAAAAGACTAAGCAAACAACAAATCATTCTCCTTGTCAAGCTGTCTTCCTAAGATTATCTACTAAAGCTACCAAAGTTGTTTCCTTTCCATACTGGGGGCCAAAATACAGACTATAAAGACTGAGATTGTAAGTATCATCCAATAATCTTTGCAGCTGGGCAGCAGCAGCCCCTTCAATGATCTTTCCTAGAAAATAGATGTTTGAAAATGGAGAGTATTTATCTTTTTATATAGCTCTACAGCAGGCTTATTTAGCAGTAGTTTAACCACTGCTTTCTTCAACTTCTGAGGCATAGACCCTCCTCTGAAAGATGAATTCACTTAATTTAAATGGTCCCTATTAAAAGTATTGAGTGTTTTAGATGGGTGGGGTTCTACTAAACAGGTCATTAATATAAGAGGATCACAGCATTCATTATGATAGATCATTCCATCTTATTAGAATGCCTAGCCAGAGAAGGAGTAGGGGGAAAAACCTTGAGTTGTTTTTTGATTGATTTGGAAGACAGGGCTTCTAGTGAATCTCTTAAGGAACAATCTTCTGCCCTATGTTCATTACCAAGTGAATCTGTAGGTATCTATAATGTCTCCAGTCTTTTTCAATTTGTATCTACAGTTGGTTAGCAATTAAATTCAATAAAATGGAATTCATTAATTATTTTATGTTAATAGGAACATAATAGCATAGTAAATGATGGCAGATAAAGACCAGTATGGTCCATCTAGTCTGCCCAGTAAGATGGCAAGAGTAGGTGCACCTGCCGCTCCATGCAGGCCACCCCTCCCCATGTCTTTGATTAGGGGTGAACCCACCGCTCCGTGTAGGACACCCCTGTTTGTTGAGAAATTAGATAAGTTTATTTTGCTGTAAAGGGAAATTAGATAAGTTCCTTTTGCTGTAAAGGGATCCACTGTGTTTGCCCCATGCCATTTTGAATTCTATCATTGTATTTGCCCCCACCACGTCCATCGGGAGGGCATTCCAAGCATCCACCACCCTTTCAGTGAAAAAGTATTTCATGACATTGCCTATCAATTTACCCCCCTTGCAGCTTCATATTATGCCCTCTAGTTTTATGAATTTCCCCGTCTTTGGAAGTGTTCACCTTTATGTGCATCGGAGAATTCAGCATTCAGAAACTATGAATATGATGAATGCATGCTTAGAGGTGATATCTATGTAGATGGACTTGAATAAATTAAAACATAATCCATCCAAATAGGAGGTATTATTGATTTTTTAAAAAAGGGTTAAAAACACAAGTTTTGAAAGTTACTCCAAGGATAGATGGCCTAGTTCTTCTTTTTACAGATCAAGTACAACAGCCTTAGAGCCTTGGAGTCATTTTAGATTTGGGTTTGGCAATTGGTGCTAAAATTTCTTTGGTCTGTAGACATTGATTTAAGCATTTCAACTTCATCGGTTTCTTAATAGAAAGGATCTTTCATCTCTACCTCATGCTTCAATCACTTCTCACATCAGCTATTGGAATTTGCTGTATACAGGAGTGCCAGGGAAAAGTTTTAGAAACCTACATTAGGAGCAAAATATCTCTGCTCATCTATTGTAAGGGTTGAAGCATTATGATAGCATCAGACCAGTTATTAAAGCACTTCATTAACTTCCATTGTTTTATCATAACTTGTTTAAGCTATTGTCTTTGACCTTTAAATCTCTCTATTATCTTGGCCCTAGCTATCTGAAGGACAGACTGCAGCTGAATAAACATCTCGGTCTCTGATATCAGAAGTGAAGGTCTATTCTTGTATGCCTTCAGCAAAAAAGGCTAGACTTATTAGAGCACACAAGCAGGTCTTTTCCGTTCTGGTGCCATGCATTTGGAAGTTTTGCCAATAGAAGCTCACTTGTGAGGTCACCAGATATCTGTGATTTTGGGGGATTATTCCTAATTTTTGAACCAGTGCCCTGAGCTCCACAATTTACAAAAACATCCTGTCCCTGAGTCCTCTGAGGAAAGAGATGCAGGACTTTGTTTCCTCCCCCTCGCCTCTCCAGTGCAGCAACAGCAGTTATCCAGTCCTCTCAATCATGCCTCTCTCCCTCCACAGCAACAGCATGAGCAGTACTTAATAGCACATCAACTTCCTGCCAGCATGGAGAGATAGAGCAACCTCTTTGTAGCTAAGCCAAAAAGAAGCAGCTGCTTCCACCTTCCTCCTTCAGAGCCGAGATGTGACGACTGAAAGAGATTCAGCCCTAAAGCAGAAAAGCAGATGAGCTGCAGAACTACTTGGGGTGTTGCTGGTAGGGTCCAAAAAAAGGAGGAGGTGACTAGAGTAAAAATCAATGGAAATGAGGATGATATGATGGAACAGAGTCAAAAGAAAAGGGACTGGAACTAATGAGGGGGTAGCTGGATGAGAGAACTCAGCAGCAGAGCCAGTGCATGGATCCTGAGTACCCTAAGCAGATCTTTAGCTATGCACCAGTTCTTCCCTCATCTCCAACTCTAAATTCAACTTACCAACTAGGAACAGCTCCACTGCCCTCCCACTGATAGTAACATAGTATATGGTGGCAGATAAACATCAGAATGGGCCATCTAGTCTGCCCAGCAAGGCGGCAAGAGTAGGTGCACCTGCTGCTCCGTTCAGGTCACCCCTCCCCATGCCTTTATTTAGGGGTGTACCCACTGCTCTGTGCAGGTCACCCCTATTTGTTCACATATAAGAGATAGGTATGTTTATTTTGATTTCATCATGTTGCTATAAAAAGATCCACTGTGTCTGTCCTATGCCATTTTGAATTCTGTCACTGTGTTTGCTCCCACCACTTCCATCGGGAGGGCATTCCAAGCATCCACCGCCCTTTCAGTGAAAAAGTATTTCCTGACATTGCCTTTCAGTTTACCCTCTTGCAACTTCATGTTATGCCCTCTAGTTTTACAGCTTCCCCGTTTTTGAAAAAGGAGTGCATGTGTCTGGTCAAAGCCCCATGCTGGCCGTTTTCACTTTCTGTTAGAGAACTGGCCGGATGGAGGGCAGCACTAGTGGAGCTTTTATTTGGACTGCTGGGGACTGTCATGCCGGTGCCAGCACCTCCCACAGATTTGTGCCACCTTAGGTGGACACCTATTCTGCTTAGTGGAAGGGCTGGCCCTGGAACTTAGAGTAGAAGATAGAAAGTTGCTGGATAGGAGAGAAGTAAATTGAGAGAGATTGAAGACTGTAGGTTAAAGAAAAGGGAATAAGAAGGAATAAATCTAGCTCTGGGTGGATAGATAGGAAGAGTGAAGAAATAGACAAAAAAAAGTTGGAAGATCATTTTCAGAGAGAAACAGAGGAAGATAGGAAGAAAACAGAGGGAAAAGAAACAAAATGGAAAAGGGCAGAGGAAGGAGAAAATGAAAAAAAGAGGACCATCGGAAAATTAAAGGATCATATAACAAAGGTAGAAAAATAGCATTTTCTTTAATATTTTTAGTGATTGGAATATATCAGCTTTGAAAATATGCATTTTGCTCAGTGTAGGTCAATATGCATTTCTGTTTCTCTTTTTTAAGTTTTCCAGTGTTGAAAGTTTTGTTTCCATTTCAATTTTTGTGTGTTTCTGTTTCTTATTTGTAGTTCCTTATTCACTCTGTATTTGATGGAGATCTCTCTGTGTTCTGCGTGTTAGCTATTTTGCTAGCATATACTTTCCATATGAGAATCTGTATCACTTCAATTTGTTCTATTTTTTCAATGTGAGGTGTTGGGGCTCTAGGGCCTGATTTAATTTTACAAAGCCGGCTTTTCCTAGGTAGGGTTGTTGCTGTTTGAGTCATGCTGCTATGGAAATGGTTCTCAACCTTTTCTCCATCAGGAAACACCCAATGGACGATGCATGCATGTGTGACCCACCACCCATGTGACCCTCACAAACCTTTGGTCTGACACAGTATTGAAGCTCTTACGAGTTAAATATAAACATATTTTGGCATAGTGAGCTGAACCTCATTGCAGTAGTGAGCTGAACATCATTCGGTAGTCTTTTGCTCTGCGTGGCTTTTTTTGTTGGGATGGCGGGTAGATGAGGGCAGCTGTATACCCTGCTGTCTAAGAAGAAATCCCGTTACAGGTAAGCAACTCCACTTTCTCTGCAGACAAGCAGCAGGATGCAGCCACACTTGAAAAGTGAGTCCAGAGTTAAGGGCCACCCCGGGGTCCATTGATCTACAGCCCATATATCCTATAGAGGATGGCAGAGTACGTTTGGAGCTATGAAGGTTACTTAGGAAGCAAAAAGGTTCCCAAGGACCACCTGGCCAAAGACAAGGTCCTGAGCTGAGGAGCAGTCCAAATTGTAGTGCTTGGCAAAGGTGTGAATTGAGGTCCAAGTGGCCACTTTGCAGATGTACAGAAACAGAAGATAGGTAGGCTTGGGGAGGAATTTTGAATGTGTATGTAAGCTGACTCTGTTATGGAAGAACTGGGTGTATGATGAGTAGTGAATTAGCACCTGTAATTCATTAATTCTGCTTGCTGAGATGATCATGACCAAGAAGACAGCCTTCCAACTGAGATGTTTCAGGGAGGCTGGGACTAAGAGCTCAAAAGAAGGCTTTATACATTCTGAAAGAAAGACATTGAGGTTTCAGGGTGGAAGAGGCATTCGGAGTGGAGGTCTAGTGTTCATGATGCCTTTAATGAAACGTGAAAATAGGGGATGAACAGAGATGGCTTTCCAGTCCACTGGGGCATGCAAAGCTGCAACAGTCGAGATATGATAGTGAACTGATGTGGTTTGCAGACTAGAGTGTGAGAAGTGGAGCAGGTAGGTGAAAATCTGCCCCAGGAGACAGTGGAAATGGCCAAGGTTTCTTTCTTTCACCCAGGCAGTGAAACGGGACCACTTTTGATGGCAAGAAAGCTGTGTTGCAGGTTTCCTTGAAGCATAGAGGAAATCGCACACTTCACCTGGCAGAGTAAGATTGTCCACTAGGTGAAGCCCACTTTCCAGGCTGCTAAAGAGAGGCTGGTAAGGTTGGGGGTGTAGTAAGGTTCCATGATTCTGTGTGAGGAGATAGGGATCAGTTCCAAGCGGATACGGACCACCCTCCGTAAAGGTTAGGAGGTCTGGATATCAGATTTGATGAGGCCACTGGAGGACTATGAGGATGAGGTCCTCATTGTCCTCAAGTTGTGATCAGGACTTGGCTGATGAGAGGGAATGGAGGGAAGGCATACAGTCAGTGGTGACTCCAGCTGACGGCAAATGCATCGTGGGCCCATCGGTGCGGACTGGGCTGAAGGGAGCAGCAGAGGGGGCATTTTGCATTCTCAGCAGTGGCAAAGGGATCTACCAGAGGTCCCTGGTTCTTGTGCCCATTTGTGGCCCTTACCTGGGGTGGCAGTTGGCTGCTCTTGAAGATCCTTGTGCCTAGATTTACTTTTAACCTTTCCTCTTGGGGCCCCTGAGACATCACCTGGTCTGGGGGAGTAGCGGGACCTGGGGAGGAATGGGTAGAGCCACGGGCCTGAGTATGCAGGCTCTGGGCTTGTATTTGTTCAGCCAGGGCCAGTTGGAGTTCTACCGGCATCTGGCCGTACGCTTGCTTCTGGGGCTCCCAATCATGGAGGGAGGTATTGAGAAGAGGGAGATCCCATCTGATTCACTGCTATTGACTGGTATATAAAGTATGTACGTATCTGCTAGCTATTTCTTTCTGCCTTCACTTTTGTTTTTGTTTTTTTTAATTCAATGTTGGTGTCCTCCTGGGAGGATTATCAGAGGCGGGAGGCATGCTCACATGACTGTGCTGTGGAGCTTTGTTTTTTAAGTTGTTGCATTGAAAGAGGATCGCTGTTGTTGAAATCGCTGGTTGAATTAATGAGGAGAAGTCACGAGTCTAAGCTAGGGAGAGCCCAGCATGTTGGCAATGTCAGAGCCGTCACCTATCAAGTGCGGCTGCATCCCCCTGCTCGTATGCAGAAAAAGCCAATTCTGGCAGACTCAGGGGATCCTGCCAAAATAGCCTTAGCTGCAGGCAGGAGCTTGCCTCCTTCGTGTTCAACTATCTGACTGACAACAAGTAACTTGAGTTATTTCAATTCTGTCATTCTGTATGGCCACTTGAAGTTTTTATTTGCATCTAAAATGTAAAACAATGAAACAAAGTGTGAACTGTGAGGTGTAATATTTTTGTTTGGTAAGTGCAAATTTTAGTTCATACATGAAATATTTTACTGAATTTGAATAATATCTTAAACATGGAGATATATTCGTCTTTGCTAATTCTTAATTGCTTTAAACTAAAGAATGAATCAAGAAAATAAAATGTTACATCAGTGGTATGCAGGGCCAGCACAACCACTAGGCAAACTAGGCAGTTGCCTAGGGTGGCGGCTTCTGGGGGAGAAGCAAAGAGCAGGGTATTCAAAGCTAAACAATACATTCTGATAGCCAGAGGGTGCATAAGGCTTAAGCAACTCTGGGGCCTGGTCTGGTGGTAAGATTTAGTAGCTAAATTTTAGCTTTGCGGACATTTCTTTTCTGGCCATTATTATTATTTGTTTCATGTCATAATTATTTATGAAAATAATGTTGTTGTATAGAGGAGAAGGATGTTAAAAAAATGATCTGCTCCTGGTGTCAAATACACTAGGTATGGAACTGATGTCTACTACCACCCAAGTTAACTTTGGGCATCTCCCTCCAAAAATTATTTCTGGCCACATCACTGCTTTTCAGCATCAGATCACGACATCAAAGAACTCATGACCAAAGGAAAATATAAAAGAATCCAGGAATGTAATGATTTCTGAAGTTAACATAATATGACCAGAAAGAATTGCTTGGTACTAGCTCATTAAGAGACATAACATTCTTCTGCTGTCACGTTCGGATCAGCCACAAACGTCTGCAGCCCTACCTTGCTATCACTGGCATGCTTCTTGTGATTTATATTTCTGCCAAATGCCATCTTTTTCTTATCCTGTTTGGAATCGAGAAGAGGAGTATTAGCCTCCAAAAACGAGTTAAGAAATGTATTAAATTAGTTCAATAAAAAGGTATTACCTTATATTTTTGGGTGTTTTGTTTTCTTAACCTTTATTTCTGTTCACTGCAACCACACTACTTATTTCAAAAGACTTATTGATTTTTACTTTTTTTCATGATTAATTATTCTCTCTTCATCTCATGACTGCAGTCTGTGGGTCCATCCGAAACCGTTCTGTTTTAGCTTCTCTTCTGTCTTGTTTTGTCATGCATTTGCAATTTCAGTGAAACCTTTTTAAATCCAGCCTCGGTCATATCTCCTCAAGGCTTAGTGCTTGGCCCACTAGTCTTGCTCTCCCTCTGCTCCCAGGGGTAGGGCTGCTATTTCACCATGTGACCTTTCTTATCATACTAATTCAAGCAACATTCAGTTCATATCTCTCATCTCCCAGTCAATCAAACGCTATCTAATCTTGTCTTTTTTTCTATACCTACGTGGATGCCAAGTTGTCACTTATAGATTAATCAGGCCCAGACTAAGCTTCTGCATTTCCCCTGATTGTTAGGTTTCTCTTTTTTTATATTGACCTGTTGCATCTCCCTTTATCTCTTTCACTGTTTTTCTTCTTCTGAGCTAGGTGTTATCTCATTTCTTTCTTTTTCTACTCACTTATAAGTAATAGCATTTACCAAATTTCCACTTGTTTTTCGTTCGCTACACTAAATTTCTGGCTAAAGCTTTGGTTCTTTCTCCACTAAACTTTTCCAATATTCTTCTAGCTAAATTAGCACTAAAGTGTTGCAAATGCAATGTGTGCCTTCGAGTCAGTCCTGACTCCTGGCGACCCAGAAGCTCCTGGGTTTTTTCTTGGCAGTGTCACCGGAAGTAGATTGCCAGGCCTTTCTTCAGAGGCAGTGGAGGGTTAAGTGAGTGTTATTACTATTAAAATTCTCTTCAACCCCTGCTCCCTCCCCTAGCACAGAAAATTATATTCGGCAGAGATGCAATTCCTTCCTTAAATCCCTACTAGAATACATTACTCTTTAGGGAATTCTGTGCACAATATTTCAAAATTCTGTGAAAATAACAACATAATTACTGTTTGAGTAATAGATAACTTTAAATGCAATAAAGGAAAAAGGTCCTGTGCAAAGATGCAGAATTTATGTTTTGTGCCTAATTCTCTCAAGAATGTTCTTATGGTAAGGCCCAGCCCCTCCCCACCAGGCTTGAAACCCCCCCCCCCCCCCCCCAACTTTCCTGTCTACCTCAGACTGGGCCTCTCTATCTCACATGATTCTCTAGCTTGATTTTGCCTTTCCTCCCACCCTTTGGTGTGAATGATCCCCCAGCTTGTGCTTTTCTCTCATTGAATTGCTCTTGCTACCTCATGCTCAAGTGTCCTCCAGCTCACTAATGACCCCGCTCACAAGTCTCAGTTCCTCTCAGCCCCACCCTGGAGTTGACACTTGCCGTCTCAGGTTAGAACCCCTTCTGCTTGCTCTCTACCCCTTATCCCCAGGCTCATTCCCCTTCAGTTCCCTCTCTACCTTCTCCCTCAGCTTTTTCTCCAGGGCAAGAGTTAATTTTGGGCATACCATGACAATCATGAACCTCACTTCTAAACCAGCGTATGTGGAATATGATCTCAGTCTCTTAAATGTACTACTAATGCTTGGTGCAGGACTTGGTGCAGGGGAGATATGACAGAGGTCTATAAATTAATGAACGGAGTGGAACGGGTAAACGTAGATCGATTGTTTACGTCATCAGAATACAGAAAGACTAGGGGGCATGCAATGAAGCTACAGGGTAAACTATTTAAGACATAAGTGAAAATATTTTTTCACTCAATGTGTAATCAAACTCTGAAATTTGTTACCGGAGGATGTAGCAAAAGCTGTTAGTGTAGCTGGGTTTAAAAAAGGTTTGGAAAGGTCCAGAAACCATTGGGACCCAGGATATCAATGCTTGACCCAATACAGGCATTGTGGAACCTGTGTCTTTTGGGGAAACTGCTAGGTACGTATGACCTAGATTGGCCACTGTTGGAAACAGGATACTGGGCTTGATGGACCTTGGTCTGACCCGGTATGGCATGTCTTATGTTCTTATGTTCTCATGACTTGCATCGGGCCAAAGGGAGCCTCCTTTTGGAATTCATAAGGTGTAATATGTATGGGTAATTTATCAAGCTGTGCTTGGAAAGTCTTCTTAATCAAGCTTGTGGCACCCAACATGATTTTATTTAATTATTTAGCTGTTTTTCTATACTGCTGTATCTCGAATTCTAAGCAGTTTCCATGACAACAAAGATGGCCAACAGGGCTTTATGTTGAACCTTGTCATTTCAACATTATAAATGGTAAGTGAGCTAATAGCAGAACAGTGTAATGCTGAAACTATAATACATTCTTATAGTTATATGGTTAACTATAAGCAGAGGGTGAAAAGGGAGAGTGGGGTGAATTTGCTTAGGATGTGAAAGGTCTATTCAGTCCGAGCGGTTAAGGTGGGTCTTTAAAGTGTCCAAGGAAGAGGTGGATTTTCAGTTTTCTTCTGAAATCTGCCAGGTTGTTCGTGGCATGAAGGTCATCTGGCAGTGCATTCCAGAGGGCTGGGGCGAACAAGAAGAAGGCTCTCTTGGAAATTGTGTGGTTAGTCTTGGTAATTGTTGAAGGGGTGTGTAGATCTGTCCTGCTGTGCCTAATGTTGCAATGCAATGTGTGCCTTTGCATCAGTCCTGACAACCCCGAAGCTCCTGGGTTTTCTTGGCAGTGTCACCAGAAGTAGATTGCCAGGCCTTTCTTCAGAGGCAGTGGAGGGTTAAGTGACTTGCCCAAGGCCACAAGGAGTGCTAGTGGGAATCAAACCCTGGTTGCTTGGTTACCAAGCCAGTGTTCTAACCATTAGGCTACTCCTCCACTCCATGCCTAATATTAATGCTGATAATTATTATCTCTAACGGCCTCGCCACTATCTGGCTAGTGCTGGAGCAGTCAAAGGGCAGAGCTGGGGTAGAGCTGGCATTTATCCAGACAGCTGTGATTTTCAATGCTGCTATCTGGATAACAATCTGCACTATTACGACAGCAAAAAAACTATCCTAAGTGGCATGCGACGTGGCTTTCCGGATAGCAGTGGAACACCGGATATTCAGTGGCAGCCACTATCCAGATATTACTGTTGAATATCTGAGTTCTATTTAAAAAAATCATCATGGTTTGAATATTACTTCCAAAGAATGTAAATTTTTCTTTCACATGGAACATTTTCAGACCAACCCATAAACTCCCCAACAATGGGTGTAGAGCAGAAATAGAATGTTTCTCTTTACAAATCAATATACGAAACAGATTCTATTCAAATTCTGGTATCATATGAGTGACAGCAACACAAACATTCTACTCTCCCAATCACAGATATTGTGTGAAGTAATACAAAACCTTGTAAATAGACAGCATCAATTCCAAGAAATCAAACTGCACCAACCCTACCTATAAAAACTCAGCAATGCAAATATTCTGAGAAAAGAGAACAAGCCAGACTGCTAAAGATTCTTACACAGAACCTATAAGTAAACAGAGTCCTTCACCTCAGTTATACAGACAAAATGCAGAGCAACATCTAGCCAAAAAATTTTAAAAACATGCAAATTGGAAACAAATATACAGACAAAAATGAAACTGAAAACCCAAGAGCCCAGAACGTGATTTTGAATATGGACTGTGTATTAATGAACCGTGATTGCTAAAGGTCCTTATAAATCTTGTATTTTTTATGGGTCATAAGAGAATCCTCTGGAATATATACTGTATTTATGAACTATGAACATTATTTTGCTATTTGCCTAAGACAAAATCTATTTTGAATCTGATTGGACCGATGATGATATTGAGTATATGAGGGCTTATGTGCCTTCTGCCAAAGTACACTTTGCTTTAGAGATGTGATGTATGGAAGGCCTTGACCGTATATTTATTCTTTCTTATGGTAGAAGCACTACCACCTCTTACAAGCACCACATTTATACTATGAAAGTGCACAGACCTTCATTCCAAATAGAATGAACACAGGATCGCCATATAGCTGTAGTTCACAAGGAATAGGCGGGTCATACAACGTTAAGGCAAAACAAAATCTACTCTGATCTCCTCAGATCCCTGCTTCTGATTTGTGAAGAATTAGCAGAAAATCGCACAGATAATCAGAGCGGCTATCTATTTTTTTAAAAGCCAGAATTATTACAACTGGATCATATTTACCTGACTATTCATAGATTTCAACTATGTGGCGTATACAAAAGCAGTCTCCAATTTGGATATTTCAAACGCTGTACAAATTAGTATCACTATTTAATAGCTGAAATGGGCTAAAAAGATCCAAACTAGGGTATTATGAATAATACGTTTTAGGAAAACCTCCCCCCCCCCCCCCACACACACACACACACATGCACATACACTACACACCACACATTAACTACCCCTCCTCCATTCATGGTTAGAGGGAGCTTAGATTTAATAAGACCTGTTCTGGCCATCTCTGGCTTTCAATAACTATTTCAAAGCATTCTGCAAATTCTTTAAAAGATAAGTTAGAAATCCGGGGCTGACCTGTCTGTTCATGGTGATTTGAAGACGAGGGGTCAACCATAATCAGCATAGGTTTACTCTGAAAAGCCAATGCACTATGAGAACTATTAAAAACTACTGTTTATCACTTTTATATCACTATCGGCCATACAAAGAGCTATAGAGATTTTATTGCCACAGATTAGCAGAAATGAAATAATAAAATATGCACAATCTAATTTTTATTTTAAAAAATTGACAAATAAATGCTGAAGTATCCTGGATTAGCTATAGGGCTACAAGTCCTCATCAGTAAGGATGGGACTTCAGCGAGGATAAGCATTCAAATTTCAATAAAGACAAGTGCTCTTTATCATCATACTCACTATATAAAAGATAGTTGTGTTGTTCAGGTCTAGTTTGTCAGCGCACGATCCCAGTGATCATGAGCATGCAGTCTGCCATCCAGCAGTGGTAAACATGGCGGCACAAAAGATGGAAGCACCATAGCAAACGTCAGTGATATGATCACCTGCCTGAACCATGTCTACTTGTTATTTTGTGACTGTCCCTTTCTGATAGTTTATAGTAATATGCTTGGCAACTCATGGTATCCATCTATCTGCGGGGTTCACTGTAGCAGTAATCTCAAGGTGGCAATATCCAATGCTACAGTGAAGGGGGAAGGGGAGGAGGGAAGGATCCGAGAGAAGGAGTGAGGAGTGACAGAGTTGAGGAAAGATGGGTTGGAGGGAAGAGGGATAGGTGGCAGTATTGGGGGAAGAGGTGCATGGTGGGGAAAGCATGCAGAGCATTCTCATGTAATTATTTCCAATCCCCATGTGTATGTCTGTTTTGCTTGTGTCTATATGTCCATGGTTTGGTTGTATCTGTGTCTATGTCTGCATTGTGTGTGCATGTGTATATGTATGTTCAGTGTGTGCGTGTGTGTGTCTGGATGTCTTGGAATCTGTGTTTTATGTGTTTGTATGTTTGCGTCTTGTTGCAGTTTTTACATGTGCCTGCGCATATCTGTATGTCTCAATGTCTGTGTCTTCTTTGTATGTCTGTGTTTTGTTTTGTGTTGGCTCTGTGTGCATCTAGTGCCCAAGGGAGTAGAGAAGACAGGAGAGGCAATCTGAAGGAGCAATTCTTAGCTGTAACAAAGTTTCTATGCTGCAGAAGCTGGGTTTCTTTCTCCCACAGAAACACACTAGGCTGTTTTTTGGGGGAACTGATCTTGTCCATTCTCGAACTCAATGTCTTTCACCAGTCCCCCCCCCCCCCCCCACCACCACATTTTGGTCCTATTCTGTATTGTTTTTAGAGAATTCTGTTGCCCCTAGGCAGAAAGGAATTCTTCATCCCTTATATATAATTTCTTTGCAATATCCATTGGATTGGAAAGAATAAAAACACAAGATATGAGTAAATGAGATCCTGCTGGCCTTATAAGGGGTGACAAGAATGCGCATAGATGACTTGGGTATAGGCGTGTTTGGAGGTAGATTTTGGGCACAACATGGGTGGAGTCACAATGTATAGATATGATGTTTATAAAATATGCAAGTTCATTGTACCTATGATTGCTGAAGGATTTGTGAAGGTATTAAATAAAGATTCATCGGTATATACTTTATGTGTCTTTATAAAATAGGCCCAAAATAGTCACCTACGTACTGTCCCCATCTAGGCAATCTGTTATTAAATTACTCTCATAGGAATAATTTTATAAAGGATTTTTCATGTGTGAAAGTCTTTTTGGAGTAATTTTATAAGGAGGTGCGTACTTTTAAGTGCCAAGGACATGCCTAAGTGGAAGTTATTTTAGTCATGTGTGTTAATGATTCTTATATGTATATCAAAAAATTAGACCCATTCATAAAAATATTTGATGCACTATAGAGAAGACTCAAATAAACCTTTAACCATCTCTGAGCTTAATGGACGGTCTTATTGGTGTCCTAAATATATGCCCGCCATTCCCTTAAGTCATTGCTCATATCAGTGTTGTGACCTAATATCCAAACTCTTAACTGAAATAGAGGGGGCAACAATGTAACTCCGACACATAAAGCTGTAAAATGCTATGTATCAAATTGCCAAAAAGCTAAACACTTAGAGCCCTATTCCAATCTGCATGTTCGGGCCTCTCTGCATCCGGTCAGAACCGGACGCACAGAGGAAGATGGGATTCTGATCCCGCAGGGCACATCTAGCCCCCACAGGATCAGAATCCCATCTAAACCTGTACGTGCTGGCCTGGACCCGATTCCGGTCGGCCTGCATGTTCAGGCACCTGCCCAGCTCTGCCCTGCCCTGCCAAACTCAGTCAAGGCTCCTGATAACTTTGTTCATTCCCCGCAACCTGACCCCCGATCTGACCTCCCAGGGACGGGCTGCAGGGAATCACCCTTTGATGTGCCCGGGCCTGCCATCCCCCCCCCCCCCCCACCTTTCCTGTCTAGGGGAACTTATTCCATCAGAATCGGACCTGTATGTCCAGGGCTGCAGAACGCCCACTGCCTGCCCTAACTCCACCTCCACACCTCCCCTTTCCCACCATGTCTAACCTCCCCCGTACAAACGGTGAGGCTTGGCAGGGACGAGAAAGGTGGAAGAATAGCGGAGATGGGCGTCCCAACGGGACGTCTATCCCTGCTATTCATGGTTCAGAATAGACCCCTTAGCTTTCAAGCCTTCAGAGATCCATTGCCAAGTATATGGTGCCTGCTAAGAAGCCTCCCATCACCAGCAGTTTTCCAACTCCTGAACAACATTAACCATGGCCAATGGACAAAATACCAACCAGCATAGAAGTAGACTTCTTGCTTGATGGCATGTGCTTTTGCCTGTGGACATACATATAGATAGAGTTTGGGTGGAGCATGTGCAGATATCACAACTATATGGGTAGATTATTGAATTCAATACTTTGCACCAGTTACTGAAAATTCTAGGCAAGGGCATTTACATCGGCTCTAGAGCTATGTAAATATCTGTGCCTTAGCATGTCCATGCCTTAATTTAAAGCGCAGTCTCTGCCGCTTATGTTAGCATTTAACCCCTAAACTGGGCAAAAAGCAAATCACCTAACCAACCACTGCTTGGGGAATTAACTATCCAACTGCAGAGTTTGTTCCCCACAGTGATCATCAATCAAGCACTGTTCCTTCTGATTACTGATCTCCCTCCTTCTCTCTGCAGTCTGTCAGTCACCGCCTACATAGCTGCCTACTTTCACATTTCAAGTAGATGCCTCCTTATGTGCTTAAGAGGTTTTCATAAAATTATCCCAGGGGTTACATGCATAAAGGTATACACAGCACCAAGGTATCACGTACTTTTACAAGACCAACGTGATGAAGTATGAGCAGAGCATTGGCAGCATCACAATCTACACACATACGGGTATTTTATGAAATATTTTATGCACAATCTCTATACTTGCTCCCAGGCAGGAGCAAGTGTCCACAGTTTCACTCTACCCATGATTTCTGCTACTTTTGCCATAGTTTTTAATAAAGGCACATAGGTGACTACTGTATTTATAAAATAGCCTCAAAGTAAGCCCTATGTGTCCTTCAAGTGACCTGTCATGAAATTACCCTCACAATCTGCACCAACCACAAAGGCAAACATATTGGAAGAGCAAAGGGTAGATTACTGCTTGATTCCTACACCATTGGCAGCAGAATGGGGTAGGCCCCTGGGGGCCATAGCTCGACCACTATTTTGCCCAATACAGCATCGGCCACTAGAGAGCTTGGAATCAGGGCCAGCTATTGATTTGTTTGGACCTTTCAACTAAAAAGTTGTTTTGCTGTTCCTGGCTTACACAATCAGTAATGTGCTGCCAGTTTTTTGTCTATGGGCTCTCATTACTTCTGTCCCACTTGGAAATGTAGTCCTTGCTTTCATCAACGTACTTAACACATCACATCCCGCTACAAAAGAAAATATAAGTTAGGCATAGAACATACAATAAATTTACATTACAGTCACTGGATTCCAGGCAGATTCTGAAAACCTTTTGAATCAGCATAAAAATTATCTAACAACATTATACGTCAGGTTTTGAAACTGCATAGATCTCATTTTCTGATGTCACATCAGAGACATTGGTCACATCTGAAGAGAGGATCTATGCAGTTTTAGAACCCAATGTAAATATTTCTATCTAGTTTACACCAGGAGCAATATAGCTACTAGTTCACCAAGTTGCATATTCCAAGCACTGAAGTGAAAATGCTTTTTTTCTACTTTTGTTGTCTAGATGAAGTTTGTTTCTAATTGCATGGGGAATTTTTTCCTGTTTATTTTCTATTAACTCCTTTTCCAAGGTCTTCTATTCATTTTCTCTCCTGTTTCCTGTCTTCATCATTTCCTCCCCCCCCCTCTCTGACATCAGTCTTTCCCCTGTCATCTCATTTTGCTCTATTTCTTTTTTTCTCTGACTCTAACTATCTCCTTTACATTACCATTTCTTCAGTCTTTTTATCCAATATCACTTGGATTTCACCTCTTCTTCCTTCATCTTTATGTATCCTCGACCTCCAGTTCTCCTGGTCTCAATGCTTTACCTCCCTAACACTATAGTCCATCGTTCTCTCACGGCACTCCATTTCCCCTTTACCAGCTTCCTTGCCTATCGCTTTTCTCCCTGGCTCTCTTCCCTCTCTGGCTCTCTTCTCTCTGGCTCTCTTCCCTCTCTGGCTCTCTTCTCCCTGGCTCTCTTCCCTCTCTGGCTCTCTTCCCTCTCTGGCTCTCTTCTCCCTGGCTGTCTTCCCTCTCTGGCTCTCTTCCCTCTCTGGCTCTCTTTTCCCTGGCTCTCTTCCCTCTCTGGCTCTCTTCTCCCTGGCTCTCTTCCCTCTCTGGCTCTCTTCTCCCTGGCTCTCTTCCCTCTCTGGCTCTCTTCCCTCTCTGGCTCTCTTCTCCCTGGCTCTCTTCCCTCTCTGGCTCTCTTCTCCCTGGCTCTCTTCCCTCTCTGGCTCTCTTCCCTCTCTGGCTCTCTTCTCCCTGGCTCTCTTCCCTCTCTGGCTCTCTTCCCTCTCTGGCTCTCTTCTCCCTGGCTCTCTTCCCTCTCTGGCTCTCTTCCCTCTCTGGCTCTCTCACCACTTTCTATCATATCCACACCGACTCGGTCTTCCTCAGCTATCATTTCTTCCTCTCCTTCCCTTTCAGTCATTTGATTTTACTCATCTCCTCTCAAATTCTCCTCACCTCCATTCCGACTACCTTACCCATTCCTGCTCTGACTGCCTCGCCCCCAATAATCTCTTCTTATGCTGTCCTACTCCCAATTATCCACATTCTGCCGCTCAACCAGGTGCAAGAATATTAGGCTTCCTAGGTAAACCTTTATTCTTGTGCCCCCTCCACCCATCCAGTATCTCCCCTACAACCTCCTCCCACCCACGCCCCTACCATCATTGCTGCCACATCTGCATTGGCTTCCCATCCCTTCTAGAATCAAATACAAGTCTCTCACCACAATATTTAAAACCTTACACAAGGAATCCACCACCTGTCTCCAGACCCTTATCTCAAACCCAAGTTGAAAGGTTACAAAGAAATCCCACCCTCAACTACCTACTCACAAACCCAACTCAGAAGACCAAAAGCAAGCAGTCCATTTCAATCAAGCATTCACCCTATTCACCCCCACATTATGGAATTCCTTACCCCCAACATTAAGAGGATACTTGGACCTGACTGAATTCCAGAAAAAAACTAAAAACGTATCCTTTCCAAGAGGAATACAGCACAACCTCGGACCTAGAGACCCACCTACCCTAGAAACATGCTGTTAACAAACCAGTCCCAGTCTACTGTATAAATGCATAAATGTTGAAGAATGACAAACTCCCACCTTCACTAACACTGTAAATAGTTCAGAGTTTCAATGCATGCTATTGTAATATTGTTAAACCGTTTTAGTTCCCTGTACAACAGAGTGCTTTCTACGACCCTGTTACATTGTTGGTTAACTGCAAACCACTTTGAATGGTAGAAAGATGGTACAAAAATAAGTTTAAATAAATAAATACAATAAATCTGTCAGAGAGGTACCAGCTGGGGGGAGAGGCAATAGCCATAAAAGGGAAAGGAAGCCAGTATGGGGCCTTTGAACCCATGTGCACTCAATGTCCAGCCGCATCTCGCCCCTCCAACACAGCTATTCTGTTTGATTGGGAGGAGAATGCAGCTGGACTTTCAGGGGACAGCACAAGGTGTTCAGAGGCCTCACACCATTCTGTTTTTCTCTTTTATTGCCATTTCCAGTGCTTTTTTTGTGACGGTACGTGGCGGTACGGCGTACCGGAAAATTTTGAGCCAAAAAGGAGGATCAACAGTGAAGGGCAAAGGTCGGATCCACCCCGACAAGAGCCGTTCCGACGCGAGCCCGAGGGAAGGCAAGTCTGGAGAAGGCTTGCCGCGACCTCAGTGTGGCCGGTTAGAGTCGCCACACAACGTTGTGATTGGTAAAGAGTCTACTCTTAACAGTTTACGAAAACAACGCAGCTTATCAATGCCGCCTGATGACATGTACTGACAACTGACTCCTGAGGAATGCGTACCGGCAAATATCTTTTTCCAAAAAAAGCACTGGCCATAGCCAATGCCACCACAAGTCCAGGGAAGCTATGACAGCCGTGCAGCAATGGTGGACGTAAATGGGAGGAAGCAAGTTTGGAAAGGTTAGCAAAGGCTACCAGTGCAGAGGCTTTTTAGGGGCACTTTCTGCCACCTCCCCACCCCCCAAAGTTTGGCACTCCAGGCAACCAACTGATTCACCTAATGGTAGTGCCAGTCCTGCTCTCAACCACAAATCAACCCCTCTAATGCTCTCTCAGGCTGTCTCTTATATGCTCCCCTTTACCAAGGTTCACAGGTGAAATGTAGCTATGGGATGCAAATAATTTTTCATATATTCCCAGCTATGGCAACATGCAAAATATCTCACAAAAAGTCCTATTTTGCACAATAGTGGCACAATTTAAAGGACCCTGATGCCCTGCATTAAAGGCCGCTTGTTCCCCCCAGGGGATCTCCTGTCCCTATGAACCAGCAACTGCAAAACCTCCCTATCCCAACATGACTCATAAATGAGTACTTCTGTGTGTGTCTGTTCTGCAAACTACCTCAAACAAGACTAGAAAGGGCTAAAGAAATCCTTTTCCTGACTGAAGCTCTGCCCTTAAGTAAAAATATTAGAGGGCTAGCCCCATCCGAGGATTCCAGCTCAACCAAGGGTTGGGGGGGGGGGGGGCAATGAGGGCTGGAGCGATCCCTACTCACTCCTGCCCTGACAGCGGCCACATTCAAAATGGCGCTGCCTAATCCCTAGCAATGTGGATTGCAAAACCCTACATAAAGGCTTTCAGGAAGGCTCCAACCATATAGGCTCTTGAAGGCAAATTTAGCATGGAGTCATTCTGCTGAGTTGTACTGGAAAAGGTATGTTTGGATCTAACTGCTGTATTTTGTATGGTGAGGAAGATCTTCATCGTTCTCTTCTGGGAACATTTCACCACATAATGATTGTGAGAGCCCTGGGATCATGTATACCAAAACCAACAAACGACACTCCTGAAAATTATAAATTGAACTGTTGGACCTCCATTGGATGACCCTGCATGATTCTGGCTGGTTGTGCTTGTCCTGTTTGCGCCCTATATGAAACAAAAAGGGGAGTCATCTGGTGAAGCCAAAAAAAAATGTCGTAAGGGGACCATGACTTTTATCTATGCTTCTATAGTTTGTCCTGACATTTTTGATAGTTCTCAAGGATGGTGTAAGCTTAGCTGAGCATGGTCGCACACTAAGGCATCCCCTTGCCCACCATACCAGTCATGCACAGTAAAGCTCAAATCCAGTTTCTAATATTCCAAAGGATCTTTATTTCCTTACCAGCAGGTATCATCATTTTGATCCTGTTCTGTCTTGGTTTGTTTCCGTTTGTGTGCTCCCTCTGAAATGTGCACATGCAGGGCCATTCAGCGTTTTGAGGGTTGCCACTTACATTGCACCTCTGGCCACATACAACCCAGCGGGAGAGCAAAGGAGCAGGAGAGGCCTGTAACACTGCTACAGGCCTTTTCATCTCATCTTTGCAGGTATCACAAGCAGGTTCAAAACTATTCAGGAAGCACCAGTTGCAAGTTGTGAACCTGCTCGTGATGCCAACAGAGACGAGGGTTAGCAGTAAGTAGCAACCCTGTGAGCTCTGGCTGCTAAGCTTGTCAGGAGGGGGCATCTGCTAGGGATGAGGATGGGTATGGATGCAATAGAGAGGTGGCAGGAGGCAGATTCTGGATGGAAGGAGGCACAGGGTGGATACTGGAGGACAAGTGGGAAAGGCAAGGTTCAGATGATGGGAAAGTGGGGAGAAGAAGGGGAGATGAAACTAGGAAAAGAGCTAGAAACAGATAGTGGGGAAATGGGGCTAGAGTCACGAGTCAGGAGGACTGATGCTGGGGAAGAGAAAAGGAAGGATTTTGGTGGCAAGAGATAACAGTGGAAAAGAGTGGAGGAGTAATAGGGTGATGAACTGTCACCGATGCTCCTTTTGACCTTGGCAAGTCACTTCATCCTCCGTAGTCTTGGACACAGATTGTGCAGTCGCCCTGGGCAAGGAAATACCTTCTATACCCTTATATCTAACTTGCCTTTAGCTACCATTGTAGATATGGTGGATTAAGGGAAAAAGACGGGATAGATGTAAAATAAAGAAAAAGAATCAGAGTAGGTTAGAACTGAAAGATGTGAGAAAAGCTAGGGAGGATTGTTTCAGGGTCAAAGAAGGAGTGCTCTGCTTCTCACAATCCTCAGGCAGCTATGAGAGGGTGCGCCCAGATTCCTGCAAATCGTGAACCATAAATGGAATGCACTGACATCTTCATTCATACAAAAACATTCCATTTCATTTTTTCCAGGGGTGTGTACAGGTATAATCTACTACTGAGCACATAATGCTTGCAAGTCAGGAGTCGGAGGCAGGAGGGAATGCAAAATCTTTTATAAAAAAGTTATAAAGGCACAGGAAAAACACATAGAAGTGCCAGCACATATAGTAGGAGTGCTTAATTTAGACAAAAATATGTAAAAATAAAAGTCACATCACTCGGGGCTTTGCACATCTAAAATCCAGGACTTACGCGTGTAAGCTGCAGCTTTGCGACCTATACTTTTAAGTGTCACTGCTTACACACATAAGTGTCAGATTGTACAAAACTGGACATCCATGAGAGGCCAACTAAAGAGCTGAGCTATAATGTTTGGATTTAGGAGGTGCTTTTAAATGCAATTGCTCCCTCAATCCCTTCTCTAAAGCCTAAGTTTAAATGAGCAGTTAGTTGCAAGTTACGTGTGCCCTTGAACAGCTATGAATGCTGGAGTCTAGATTTTTTAAAGTACGTATGCAAAATCGGAAGCGCACGCAAACATTTCAGGCCCACCCTAACCACAGCACTCCTTCAAAACTGTAATGTGCTGCAGTTGTCTATGCATTACATAGCAGCTTTTCTAAAATAGCTAACTTTCACACTCAAGGTATTTCTACATGGTAACACTGTTATTCGCACAAGCAAATGCCACACTTGCCTTCAAAAATAACCTCCCAAATGTAATAATAATCCTTGGTTTATTTTTAAAACTAAATCAATAACTCCAATATTAAATTTCAGGAGATGAAATAATTATATTTGTTACAAAATATCACGTCTTTTTCTCAAGTCATGCTATTTCTTTCAAAAGCATTGCTAAGGGCCAGATTTACGAAGTTTTCCCTCCTTAAATAACAACAGGCACTTGCCTCTTAGTTTGTACACAAGCACAGACTTACTTGGGAGAGTTGGTTCAGTGGTTGCAAGAGCTCCACCGAAGGAAACGAAACAGTGTATCCACCATACGCACAGTGCAAGCATCACTCTCCTATGCCTTCACAAAAATGCTCTGTCGGTAAAAAAATGAAAATGCAGGTTTTCTTCCACTGCACAGGAGAACGAAGGCTCTATGCAGCTTTCTGAAGTTAGGGAGCTAAGGGTTAATGAACAGCGGTTTCCACTCACAGGAGAAACAGAATCTGCCACTGTCTTCTCTGCCTTTTTATGTCCAAGTGAAATATGCAAATACAAAGCCTCCCCAACCATTGGTTCAAAACTATCATTCTTTATTAAGGAAATGAAGTGTTCCACTGTAGGGATGTGCAGGCAAACGTTTTTCATTTCATTTTGTTTATGAGGAGTTGTTGTTTTTTTAATTATTTTTCTGTGATATTTCAGGGGTATTTTTTGCATATTCTTTACCAATAGTTTGCCTGTACAGGGTAATTCTATAAACTTCCGCGCAGTTGATGCACATTGCCACCAATGAATGTGGGGCCTAGTCTATAAAGGGTTTTGACTGGCTCCTTGTGAGCATCGCCGATCTACCAGTGCTCTAGAGCAGCTGTAAATGCCCGCACCTAGATTTGGAAAAAATCTGTATAAATTATTTACATTCTCTTATATACTGTGCTATTCTGCATCAGTATGGTTTACATTGAACAGGGCATTATAACTCAGAGATAACTATTTTACAGGGAACATGGGCTATGGAGGGTTAAGTGGCTTGCCCAAGACCACAAGGAGCACCTGTGGAACTAGAAACCCCAGTCCTTACAGCTCAAGGTTGCTGTCCTGTAGTGGGATTTGAACCCCTGACCTTCTGGCCTGAAGTACCTTGCCCCAACCACTAGGCCACTCCTCCACTCCATATAGAAATTAGAATATTCTATAACTTACGTGTGTAAATTTAGGTCCAAGTTCTGCTCCTGTGTACATCCTAACCAAAAGTACATGCAGTGGGACACATGTGCGTGCTTATAGAATAGCAAGCACTTAAGGTGTGCAAGTAAGTGTCCATTCATACACAAGCACCTCTTATAGAATGACCACTTAAATGTATTATTCTGTTAGTGACAGTGTGCACTAAAACCTGGCAGCCAGTTCGGCCCCTGGTGATTAAGCTCACACTGCAAACTTTTTTTAAAAGTTCCCTAGTGCTTGCTCTCCATGCCTCCCTACCCCTTGGCCTTCCCTCTATCTTATCTGAACCCCTGGGTTCAAATAGGGCAGGAGAAATAACCTCTGTCACTTCTGCCTCATGGGTGCTGTACTCTGGCCATTAGGACTAGGGAGCAGTCCTGTCCCATTTGAACCAGAGGGTTGAGTACGATGAAGAAGGGATAGGGGTTGGAGTAGGCAAGAGGGGGAAGCATGAAGTGCAAGAGTGGAGGAGGAATAAAAGTTGACAGTATGGAGGAAGCAATGTCAGCTGATCAGATGGTGACCCGAACCTTGAGCTCCGCAAGTCCTAAATGAAAAGTGAGTGAACCTAGCCCCACTGAATGAAGCTTTTCTCAAATTGAGAGTGTCTTACCGCTGGATCAGGAAGGAATCACCACAAAGTCAATTTTGACTCAAAGCAGAGATTCGCATCATGCTTCAGCCCAGTTCACCAACAAGGCCATGGCACGATCCAGTCGGCGTCCCCCTTAAGCATAACATTGGCAGAATCCGAAGGCAAACAATGTCCAAATGATAAGGACAAGCCCATGGGATCCCAGAGTCTCAAAAGTGAGTTCCACAGGTGTTTTAAGAAGCAATGCAGGAGGACGTACCAGCTAAAATAGAAGATATTCATGGTGATTTTAGAGCATTTGGTATGTGGGTCAAGGAGATGAAAACATAAATTACAGAACGGCTGGAGGTGCTCAATGTGCTAAGAATGAAAATGCACCTTCAGAAGCTGAACTATTTGGAGCTGCAATATAAGGCAGTTGAGACTGAAAATGTGTGCTTTAGAGATGTATCCAAATCTAAGGAGGTGGAGGATGCGGAAGCTGTTGTGTGGGAGCTTTGTGCACTGCTCTGGCATGGAGGAGAATCAGAGTGGGGCAATACCAACTGAAAGAGCATAGAGCACCCAGCGCTCCCACAAATAATACACCATGGGAAATTATTGTGCGATTCCTTAAATACACGGATGCCTGAACTGTATTTCACCGCATGCACTTGCAAGGACCCTTTACATTCAAGAAGATGCAAGCAATGGTGTATCAGATTTGTCAGTGTTTAGTTTGGCCAAGCGGCATGAAATTAAGCCAGTAAAAGAAATACTGAATAAAGAGAAAGTTAAATACCACTGCTTCTTTCCCTTCCATATCAACTTCACTACTGAGGGGAAAATACATTCTGTGTAAGGGATGTAACTGAAGCTTGCCGTGTACTGCACTTGGTGGGGCTAGGTGATGAAACCTGTCTGCTAATCTACTAGGCCATTGGAAAAGGCTGCTATCAACAGACGTATGAGAGTGGCAGCTAAGCATAAGCAGCTACAAAGAGAAAATGAGGTGCCAGGCATAGTGCAATAAAAGGGAAGAAAGTGCAAAAGTCACCGACTGAACCAATAGCCTTGAGTCTGATTAGAATCGGACATTATTGGGTCTGTTGGAGGGAGGAGGTTGAGTTGGTATTGAATACTCCTCAGATTTCTCCTTCAGAGATTCCTGGGGGGTTAGTTAATAGTAGAAGGGGTGGAGGAAATGGGAGGGGGGATTGCTGCTTATTTTTGTCTGTATTGGGGATGGGTGGAGCAGGAGGTTCAAGGATGTGTGGTGAGATATGTGTGAGAAGCAGGATGAGAAGTGTGGATTGGGGGGGTGGGGCTTAAAATGGGGATGTGTGTATTGATTATAGTGTGCCTGGGCGTATATGGTTGGAAATGTTTAAGATAATTTCATTTAATGTTCGGGAGATTGACTTTCCCAAGCTATGTTTGCTATTTAAGGAAGCAGCTGCATTGCAAGCAGATATTCTGGCAAGACAAATCTTAGAAGTGAGCTGTGATGGCTGCATCTGATTCCATGGAAAGTAAACACCAGGCATTGGCCATACTTTTTCATACTGCTGTATGTCCAGAGATGCAACAGATCGTTCAAGACCATGGGGGAAGGTGGGTCTATGATAATGTGTGAACTGAAGGAACCCTGTACTCCTTGGTAAATATATTTGCACCAAATGATAATCAGAAGGCCTTTTTTGATGCAGTGAAGGTCTCTCTAGCTGGTTTTTCTAAAGGGATGATTTTAAAGCACGCATATACCCTGAGATGGAGAACATAGGAGTTATTTTGGAAGCCCTATTAGCACTTTGGATGCCTGAAAATGGGCATAAAGACATCTCCAGAGCCATTTTAGAAGCCAGCTCTGGGGACGTCCAAGTCTGAAAAGGGGCTTGGTGGAGGCATGATCGGAGCATTCCCAGGAATCTGGACATCCCTGCCTGATCTCAGAAACATTCTGGACATTTGGAGTCGTATTGAAATTTAGGCCTGCTCCCTGGCATGAACAAGCATCTGAAAAGAGTTCATTTTTGCTGAAAAGCATCCAGACGGTTTAGAGAAGATAGCACACCATCATCCCCAGTACTCAGAACAATGTCATAGATAACAGCAGTGGGATTTGAACCCTGGCCCTAGCCCACTACTCTGACCATTAGGGTATTTCTAGAGGTCCAGGTCCTGAATAAACTACTAAGACCTTTATCGACTCTTAGTCACCTCCCTTCTAGACTATTCCAACCTCCTCCTTGCTGGTCTCCCTCTGAATCATTTCTCGCCCCTTCAATCTGTTCGATTCAGCTGTGTGGCTATCTTCCTCCAGCCTCTACATGCTCGTGTAACCCCTCTTCTCAAACTGCTTCATTGGCTCCCTATCCGTTTCCTTATTCAGTTCACACTTATCATACTGACCTATAAGTGCATTCATTCTGCTTCTCCTCACTACCTTTCCTCTCTTATCTCTCCCTATACTCTCCTTGGGAACTCCACTCTTCTGGCAGATCGCTTGCTACAAGAGAACAACCTATCCATCAACATTAAAAAAACAGAAGCCCTCAGAGTGACCAAGGACCCTAACTTCACCCCGCCACCACACCTCATATTAGGATCCACCCAAATACAAATTCAACCCCACATAAAATATTTGGGAATCATCATCGATCAAGCACTTACATTTAACCAACAGAACAGTATTCCACAAAACAAAGCTCGTACAACGGCTCAGACCACTTATCGACCCAAAGGATTTCAGAACAGTCATGCAGGCCATGATGCTCCCCCACCTGGACTACTGTAATATGATCTATCACAGACTACCCGCCACTCAAATCAACCTCCTATGAACAGCCTTAAACACCACAGCAAGAATCATCCAGAAAGCGAAAAAACATGATCACATCACTCCAATCGTAAGAGAACTTCACATCCTTCCTCTCAAAGCTAGGATTAAATACAAATCTATCCTACTCATCCACAAAGCCCTCCATCAAACGCAGACTTCCCAACTCTGGACGCTACTACCCCAGCCTATCCCCAACAGACCAACCCGTCAGAGCACCAGCAACACACTCTCCATCCGCCACGAACGAACTAAGTTCAATCAACAGACGTGCAACAGAACATTCAAACTGTATGCACCCTTCCTCTGGAACTCCTTCCTGAACCCGATCTGAAGCAACAGAGACCTCACCACATTCCTGAAACAACTAAAAAAACCATCCTATTTCAAGAATATCTTGGACCAGAAAAAGACTTTCATCACTGATTGCACTTCCAGCCCCCCTGACCTACCCTCTCCACCACCAACTAAGAGACTAACGTCCTTTGTCTAATTTGTTACTTTCTGTTTGAATCATCAATGTTGGCCCTCTTGGTGACGGCCAACCCTTTTTTCTGTCGACTTGATTACGTCCCGTCCCCCCTTTTTTTGTTAAACCGCTTTGACCCGGTGAAAAGCGGGATATAAATGTAGCTAAATAAATAAATAAATAGCTGTGCTTTTTTTTCTACTGCCAACTCCAGCTTTCAATCTTTCCACCTTGCTGCTCCTTAACCTGGAAAAACTACCTGACTCAGTATGTCAGGCTTCATCTCTAGCCCTTTTCAAATCCAGGCTGAAAACTCACCTCTTCGAGGCTGCTTTTTGATCCTGATTGGCATGGTCTCCTGGTCTTCAACTATTTGTTTCCTTACCATTCGCCTAGACCAGTGATGGCTAACCTTTTTGAGCCCGAGTGCCCAAACTGCCGCACAAAACCAAAGAATTTCCTCAAAGTGCCAGCACGTCAATTAAAGCCTCATTTACATAAGGTGCCTCATTTGCATAAATATTTGCATAATGTTACCATACACTAACTTTTAGTAAACATGCCTCTTAATGAGTATATGGATAAAGAAAGACTAAAAGGTTTCTACATTACTATAATCCAGTACCAACCGCCAGGCACATTAGGAACTACTACAAACGCTGCCCATTTAGAACCCATAGCAAACCCGCCGTATCCTAACAGCACTACCAGGACTCACAAAGCACCATACCCTAACTATCAAAAGGCAACACTGCAAATATTAAACCAATACATTTCAGAGAACAACAATACATGACCTACTGGGGAAAGAACAAGTGGCAATGTCAAATAGGAATTATATAAACAGAATACCTCAGCTCAGTTACACATGCAGAACAGACCATCACCAAACAAGGAATCACAATTTAGAAACAGGAAGACAATAATTAAACTGGGAACCCCAAAAGCCAAACTTGGAATATACAACAACACTGTAGAAATAAAACTATAAATTAATTTCCTCTTGTACTAAACAAAGCGCAAAAATTAATGATGCACATTTCCCAGAGCTGACATATTCCAGTTAATAAATTCAAAATAAAGAGATATTTTTCTACCTTTTGTGCATTTTTTTTCAGTTGCAATTGTTCCAGCCACTTTCTTCTGGTTTCTTCGTGTCTTCTGCTAACTCTCCATCTGCTGTCCATTTGTCCTTTCTTCTGTCTTCTTGGTTTTTTTTTCCATTCTCTCTCTACATCTGCTTTAACATACTAATCTTTCTCCTTTTGCTCTTTCCTCATTCCTATTTCATCTACTCAAAATTTACCCCTCCATCCTCAATCCCCACTTATTCTCCCAATACCCGGCCAATTGTAGATTTTTTATCCCTCCCACACAAAATATTTTTCCCCTCTCCATTTTACTCTCCCAGCCCCATCCCATTCTAATCCTCCCCCAACACCAGCTCCCTTCTAGTTCCAGCCTCACCCAGCATCCATTCCCTTCTAGTCCCTGCATCAGCCCATTTCCAGTCCTAGCAGCCCCCCAACCCATTTCCAGTCCTAGAAACCCCCCAACCCAATACCAGTCCTAGCCCCCCCTCATCAACCCACTTCCAGTCCTAACCCCCATCACCCCATTTTCAGTTTAAGCCCCCCCTATAACCCATTACCAGTCCTAACCCCCATCAGCCCACTTCCAGTCCTAACCCCCCCATCAGCCCACTTCCAGTCCTAACCCCCATCAACCCATTTCCAGTCAGCCCCCCATAGCCCATTGCCAGTCCTAACCCCCCCATCAGCCCACAGTCCATTACCAGTCCTAACCCCATCAGCCCACCTCAAGTCCTAACCCCTCCCCATCAGCCCATTTCCTGTCCTAGCCCCCCCATAGTCCATTATCAGTCCTAACCCCCCATAGCCCATTACCAGACAGCCCCCATCAGCCAACAGCCCATTACCAGTCTTAACCCCCCCATAGCCCATTGCCAGTCCTAACCCCCCCATCAGCCCACAGCCCATTACCAGTCCTAACCCCATCAGCCCACCTCAAGTCCTAACCCCTCCCCATCAGCCCATTTCTTGTCCCAGCCCCCCCATAGCCCATTATCAGTCCTAAACCCCCCCATAGCCCATTACCAGTCCTAACCCCATCAGACCACCTCCAGTGTTAACCCCCCATCAGCCCATTTCCAGTCCTAACCCCACCCAACAGCCCACCTCAAGTCCTAACCCCTCCCCATCAGCCCATTACCAGTCCTAACCCCACCCAACAGCCCACCTCAAGTCCTAACCCCTCCCCATCAGCCCAGTTCCAGTCCAAGCCCCCCATAGCCCCTTACCAGTCCTAACCCCATCAGCCCACCTCATGTCCTTACACCTCCCCATCAGCCCATTTCCTGTCCTAGCCCCCCATAGCCCATTACCAGTCCTAAGCCCCCATCAACCCACTTCCAGTCCTAATCCCATCAGCCCATATAGACTTAGCTCCCCCATAGCCCATAGCCCCCCCATAGCCCATCACCACTCCTAACCTCCCCCAGCCCATCACCACTCCTAACCCCCCCATCAGCCCATTTCCTGTCCTAGCCCCCCATAGCCCAGTACCAGTCCTAGCCCCCCCCAACAGCCCACAGCCATTACCACTCCTAACCCCCCCAGCCCACCAGTCCTAACCCCCCAACAGCCCACAGCCATTACCACTCCTAACCCCCCCCATCCCATTAACACTCCTAACCCCCCCAGCCCATCACCACTCCTAACCCCCCATCAGCCCATTTCCTGTCCTAGCCCCCCCCAGCCCATCACCAGTCCTAACCCCCCAACAGCCCACAGCCATTACCACTCCTAACCCCCCCCAGCCCATCACCAGTCCTAACCCCCCCATCCATTACCACTCCTAACCCCCCATCAGCCCATTTCCTGTCCTAGCCCCCCCCAGCCCATCACCAGTCCTAACCCCCCAACAGCCCACAGCCATTACCACTCCTAACCCCCCCCCAGCCCATCCCCCGTCCTAACCCCCCCCCCCGCCATTACCACCCCTAACCCCCCCCCCCTAGCGATATTTTTTTTACAAAGAAAGCTGTCGATGCCGGGGCCGGTGCCGCCGCGGCAGAATCGAGTGTGCCGCGGGGCCCCCCCGCCCAGCAGAGCCTGCCCTCCGTCCCCGGTATCACCTCTCTCAGCTGCCTCCAGTCACACGCGCTGGCTTTCAGAGCGCGAGGGAAGTTTCTCCCTCGCTGCTCTGTTAAGCCCGCGGGGGCTGATGGGAACTTCCCATCAGCCCCCGCGGGCATAACAGAGCAGCGAGGAAGAAACTCCACTCGCGCTCTGAAAGCAGGCGCGTTTGACTAGAGGCAGCTGAGAGAAGGTGATACCGGGGACGGAGGGCAGGCTCTGCTGGGCGGGGGGGCCCCGCGGCACACTCGATTCTGCCGCGGCGGCCCCGGCCCCGGCAGCGGCAGCTTTTTATTTTTATTTTTTTTAATGCCGCATATTTTGATTGCGGACCTTCCCGCGTGCCAGCTGCAAGGCCTTCGCGTGCCACAGCTGGCACGTGTGCCATAGGTTCGCCATCGCTGGCCTAGACATATCCTATTCCCCAGCTGTTATGTTGTCTGTCTTGACTAGATTGTAAGCTCTGATGAGCAAGGACTGTCTCTTACTGTCTCAGTACAGTGCTGCGTATGCCTTGTAGTGCTATATAAATGATCATTAATAGTAGTAGTAGGAAATACGATTCTGGGGATGTCTATGTAGATGCCCCCGCAGACATCTATATCAGGCATATCCTTGTTTGTGAACTTGTGCCTGCACCTGAATCTGCCTGCTTTTTTTTTGAGACGGTCTGGCTTTGACATCCCTGATTGCACTTGAACTTCTCTTCTAAAATCCCCCTCTATGAGTTTTGGGAGGAGTGGGAGGAGACAGAGGGCCATGTGCAGACTAAGACGGGTTATTTTAGAAGCCCTATTCATAAGTTGAAGTCTGAGAATGGGCATATAGATGTACAAATCACATCCTCTGAGCCATTTTAGAAAGCCGGGCATATGGGTGTCCTTGGGGGTGAGCATTCCCATTACATATGGGGACGCAGCAGAGGAATGTCCAGGGTAGTCCAGAAACGAAACACGTGCATGTAGGATTTCAGAAACAGTAAGTACATCTAGCCCAGCAACAGTAATGTCCATGTCTATTCCCACTCCAGGGCATGAATAGGCATCCATGAAGCTCTTGTTCTGCCACCAAAGCAGCTGGAGGGAGCAGAGAAGAAGGTCCTCTGATATCCCCCAATACTTTTCATGGCCATAAAGAAAACTGAAGGGAAACGAGGACGCTTGTTTGCTGGTCAGCGCACCGATGCATGTCTCTGTTGCAAAATAGCTGGCAGGGACATGTGTGCAGCATGGAATAGCCATCCCTGTCCTAATTTTTTTTTTGCGAGGATGTCTTTTGCTATGGCCACCACTATCCATTTTGGGCATGTGCAAATCAGGCTAAAACTTGCATATGGCTGGCCTTGTGTCATTCATTTTGTCGTGCATGCCCCAGATTGCACCTAGATGTCATTTCATAAATATGCCTTCACGTTTTTGCAGACCTTGGTTAATGATTTGGGGTTCTTTGGACATTTGAAGGGAGCCACAACCTAAGAAAACAGAATATACCTTTTCTTTTAAATGTTCACAATGCCTATACTTGAATTGATTATTTGTTGCTAGATCAGGCTATCCAGACTGCTGCTGGATGGTCAGGGATAGGGACTGTAGTTGGGTCATATCAGACTCCTTGCTGGGTGGAGATAAGGGAGATGCAGGAAGAGGGGGATTGGACAAAAGTGGACCCTGAACAATAGTTTGTTGTATAGAGTGAAGGTGGTACAGGCCTACCACTTGATGATTCAGGAATATTTTGATAGCCATGAGGGCACCCCCACCCCTGTAGCAATTGTGTGATATGCATTTGAGGCTGTTATGCACGTGGTTCATGACTGACAGAGCAGCAAGGTAGAAGAAGACATATAATGAAGCTGTTCACAAACTGTGAACCCAGTTAGAGAAACTAAAGGCAACATATCGTGACTGGCTCAAAAGTCATACTGATGGATTTGTTGGAAGTCTAAGCAAAACTACATTGATTGGCCCAGGCAAATTTGAACCTATTAAGCTTGATACAGTAAAACAGCAGACAAACTGTTAGCTTTTATTTTGCAAAAACAAAGCAATCGGTGTCAGAAATTAAGGGGGAGGGAGGGGTTGTACACAGAGACTCAGATAATGGGAGAGTTGCCTATTTTTTACAAGTGTTGTATGCTAAGGATAAGGATATAGCCACAGAAGCCATAGAGGATTTGCTGCATGGGATAGATTTACCTGAAGTATTAGTAGAGCAGGTTGAGTTGCAGAGATTACAGCTATTACAGCATACGTGCCGCTAAAGGGCTCAATGCTGGAATTCTATAAAGCCTTGAGCAGGCAATTGGTGCTGTATCTGTCAGTGGTATATAATGTGGCCTTGGGGGGGACGGGACATGAAGCTTCCTCCTTCTATGAAGGAAGCTTTGGTAGCTATGATTCCCAAAGAAGGGAAGCACAAAGCCAACTGCCAATCATATAGGCCAGTCTCCCCACTTAATATAGATGTGAATGTCCTAGTAAAGGTCTTAGAAACTTGTTTAAAAATGATTCTTCCACAGCTAATCCACCTGGACCAAGTGGGTTTTATCACCAGGAGGAAAGAAGCATACAAGGTGTGTAGGGGCCCTTCTTTTAGTGACTGATGCTGAGAAAGTATTTGATCAGGTTCACTAGGGCTTGCTGCACTAAGTTATGGGAAAGTTTGGTTTGGCTGTGAACTTCCAACTTTGGGTGTGTAAGCTTTATGTGAGTCTTAATGCATGTGTAAGAGTAAATAGGAGAAACTCCAAAATTTTTCCACTGGGAGGGAATGAGATAGAAGTGTCCTCTTTACCCTCTTCTGTTTGCATTGGTGATGGAGTCCCTGGATCAGGCAATCAGAGTTTATCTCAATATTAGTGCAGTAATTTTACCAGTTGGGGATCATAAAATTGCTTTGTTTGCTGATGATGTGCTGTTGACCCTATTGTATCTGTTGACTGCTCTCTTGAACTTGGTTTGGGTATTGAGGAGTTATGCAAAGGTTTCTGGATTTAAGATAAATATGTGTAAGATGAAAGCTCTTAATACTAGCTTGCTAAAGGGATTGGTTGCCCATCTTTGGGAAAGTTCCCTAGTGGGCCAAGGATTGAATTAAGTATTTGGGAGTTAATTTGACTAATAAACCTGCACTGTTGTTTGATGCAAAGTATATAAAGAAGAGGAGGAGCTAGAGGAATCGTTTGAAGGTGGAGGTACAACTAAGGGGTCTTGTAGCTGCCTTATACCATTGTCTAAATGACCAAAATCGCCAGTCCTTAATACACCATAGTTTCTGGGAATGAGAAGCAGTGGGAGCAGATGGAGAAGGATCTAGCCAAATCCTCAACTATGGCTTTTGTTCAAGAAAATAACTATAAGTTGATTTATAGGTGTTATCTGACCCATAGCATGCTCTCTTGTTATATCGCTGAGGAATCACATAATTGCTGGAGATAATGTGAGAGAAAACAAAGTTACTCATCTGTAGCAAGTGTTCTCCATGGACAGATGGGTTACATCACTGACAGAGCCCTCATATGGATGCCTTCCCCAACTCCTTTTAGAAGTCTCTGGAAAGACTTCAACGTGCATGAGCTCATCTTCCTGCCTGCAGTCACAGTACCATTTTATCTCATTCAGATGAATAGCTGAGTAGAATGCAAATCCAACACCTGCTATAGGAGAGTAGAAACATAGAAACATAGAAATATGACGACAGAAAAAGACCACATGGCCTATCTAGTCTGTCCTTCCATAACAACTACAACAGTCCCCTTTTTACCTTTAGAGATCCTCTGTGTTTGTCCCATGCTTTTTTGAATTCAGTTACTGTCCTCATCTCTACCACCTCCACTGGGAGACTATTCCACGGGGATCGCGGCTTTTAAATGGAGCCACGGTGCCATATTAACCGGATACCATGGCCCCGCGGCTCCATTCAAAAGCCCTGACTGAGTTATCCGGGCAAGGCCTATACGTGCAAGCTGACCTGAATAGGGGTCCCAGCCTGCACGTACAGGCCTGCTATTCTGATCCTGCAGGGCGTGACGTGCCCCGTGGATCAGAATCCTCTGTGCGTATGGTTCTGACCGGGCACACAGAGGGTTGGGATGTCCAGGACTGACTTGGGGCCTAGTCCCTACAAAAGTCACCGAAGAGCTATAATGCAAATCACCATACCATAATGACAACAGCTTCGAAAATTAACAGAATAAGAAGCTTACCCAGAAAACAGCCGCACCATAAATATTGCAGTGGGCCTTAGGACATCCTTATACCTATTTGGAAAATGGAACAAGCCAGATCACTACAGATCCTACACAGAAGGCCCAGAGGTGGAGGAATTCAGATGAGTATGCTGGGTTCCAAGCAAGGGAACGATTATCCAAGTTAAATTTAATACCTAAGGTTAGAAGTATGATAATTAAGTTGAACAAGGCCATTTCCAGTATAAAGGGACCATTTAGTGACATCACCAAAATAAATCAAATATAATATTGTGCAGATAAAATTATTACTGCAAAAATAGTACCAACTAAAGTGCAGGGTCAGAAAAAAAAGAGAATAATAACACATCCTCCTTGGAAAAAGCACATCAAAGGAAAAATGCAATCATTGTGTGCAGAGGTATCCCTGATAGACGGGTATCTAAAAAGATTAAGATCACCAAAGATATTGAGGAAGATCCAAGACATCAAGCTGAAACATGCTGTGTTAACAGAAGACCTGAAATTTATATGTTCCAACAATAAATTGAAAGAAGCAGCAGAAGCGCAAAAACTGCGAAGATATGAAAAAAAAACAGAAAAGAAAAATATCAAAATAAACTATTTAGGGAGAACCCAAAACAATTCTACGGGGAATTGGGAAAGAGCATTGATATGGAAAAAGCACCACCAACCAAAGCCGAAACAGAAATCTTCTGGAGAAAACTATATGAGGACCATACAGAACAAAATCAAGAAGCAGAGTGGTTACCCTGCACACAGGAGCATTTAGAAAAAGCAAACATCAAACCTATAGAATGGCCTGTAGTAACTGTGAAAGAGCTGGAAAGCAGCTTAAAACGAGCCCCAAACTGGAAGAACCCTGGCCCACATGGAGTAACCAACTTTTGGCTCAAACAGTTCACATCACTCCATCAAGACCTGGCAAACTGCAAAAATCAATTGTTCAAGCAGCCAAACTTAAAAACCCAAGTAATATTCCCAATAATTACAGACCAATAACTTATTTACCTACAACCTATAAACTGCTCACAACAATAGATGCAGACCGAATATATGAGCATAATGAGTCCAATAACATCATGGCAATAGAGCAAAAGGGCAACAAGAGAGGAGCATATAGAACCAAGGACCAGTTAATGTTGAATAAGGCCATCATGGCCAGCACTACGAAAGGCAGAAATCTCAGTATAGCATGGATTGATTCACTGGTCTACAATTTTTTAAAACTTGTCTGCTTCAGAGATAAAATCTGCCAATTCTTATGGATTTTGATGCGCTGAATTCAAAAATGGCAATTAAAACCACTGATTGGCTACTGTTTCCAAGATACCTAAGCTTTTCCATTTTCCATATATATAGCATGTTGGTAGTAGAGGTTTTTTTATCACAAATTATTATAAACCTAGATCTTTTCATGTGTTTATGGTTGCCATATATAAGACCTTGATAATATTTCACCTGTCATCTTTGTTTAAAAGTATAAAAATTAGCCTAAGGCATTGGTGGGATTTGACCAGTTCAGCCCAGTTTGCGTGAACCAGTTCCTGCCATGGGCCATGTTTGCCGAACCAGGCCAAAAACGGTGTCCCAATGCCGGTGCTGCATTGGCGGGAATCCTTCCCACTGGCCAGTGCTTTGACAGCATCAGTGGACCACGGCATTGGGGGAAGCCCCTGATGCCGTCAAACCACTGGTAGGTGGGGGGTTCAGGCCATTGGGCCACCAGGGATTTGATGCCCTGTGGTGGCCACTAGCAGCCCGAGCATGTGGTGTCAGCAATGCAAACACATGCCAAGCTGCCACCTGCTCGGCTCCCTCAGTGGAAGGATCGATCTGAACCGGTTCCTAGTCAGATCAAATCCCACCACTGGCCAAAGGGTTATTTAAATAACAATTATTTAAAAAGTTAGTATGAAATAGAAAGCAAGAAACAACTATGCATGCATTAGCAGTCATCTCAGACCTTATTCAGTATCTACTCAACATTTCTTGGCTTACCCCTTGTATTTTATAAATGGAGTATCTCTTGTCATTGTCCACCAATAGTCTGCAAGAATTCATGGGCTCCATTTGCCTTGATATCTTTTCTCCATTGCTGCAATGTCCTGATGCAATCTCTTGTTACGCTCATTTCTCACTGCTCCACAGTTCAATGGAAAAAAATCAAGATGAGAGTGCAAAAAAATGTATCTTTAGTGACATGTTGGTGCCAAGAATTTTGTATGCATTGAGGAGTTTTTCCAACAACTCCCTGTAGTTGCCGACCTTGTTGTTTCCAAGAAAACCTGTTGCCATTAACTGGAAGGCTTGCCATGCTATCCTTTCTTTGCCACATAAGGGTGCTAACAAAAGCTTCCTTGATTCAACAAGTAGTGGATGCTGCACAATTTTTTGCCCAGGTTCTAATGACTGTTGGAGTGGCATCTCAACGACTGTTTTATAATGTCATAGGTTTCCTTCATATGGACTGGGTGACCAACTGGAATCAATGAGAAAACATTGCCATTTTGCAGCAAAATAGCTTTAAGACTCGTCTTTGATGAATTGATGAACAGTCTCCACTCATCTGGATGATGAATGATGTTGAGGGCCACAGTCAGACCATCGATGTTGTTGCAGACTACAAGACCACCTTCCATGAAGAAGAAAGTAACAAGATCCTTTTGACGTTCACAGAACATGGAAACCCTAACATCACCTGACAGGAGATTCCACTGCTGCAGTCTGGAGCCCAACAGCTCTGCCTTACTCTTAGGTTGTTCCAAATACCTGACAAGGTCATTCAGTTCACCTTGTGTTATGAGGTGTGGTTCAGAGAAGGAGGATGGGAGAAAATCTGGGTCATGAGACATTGATGGTTTGGGACCAGAAGTTTCATCCTCTTCCTCTTCCTCGTCTGACTCAAGTAAGAATGATTCTGGAGCATCAGGAACCAGCAGTCCTTCTCTGTGGGTTACTGGGTGTATATCTGATGGAATGCTTGGATACTGAATAGTCCACTTTTTCTTCTTTGACAAACTTTTCCCAACAGGATTCACCATGCATTAGTAACAATTGCTGATATGATCTGTCGGCTCTCTCCAAATCATTGGCACTGCAAAAAACATGTATTTCCTTTTTCTATTCAACCATTGGCAAAGATTTCTTGCACAAGTATTGTAGCATATGTGTGAGGCCCAGTTCTTGTCCTGATCTCCAATTTTGCAGCAAACATAAAGGTGGGAGGCTTTCATAATCAAAGCGCTTAAACTGCATTTTTGTGATGCAAAAGTCACTTCACCACAAATGTAGCAGACATGATCTGCATTGTTTAAACAATTATGAGGCATCACTCACATTGGCTAAACGGAAAAAAAATCAAACACTGAGAATACCAGTCTACAGCCAAAATATTACTGACACATCATGTTCATTAAAAAAAAGGTTGCATAATTTATTCTTCAGAGTGATGTAACTAAGCTGAGTTAGGATTGTATCATCTATGACTTCTAGGAATAGCATAATGAAATTCATATCATGTATGATGGAATAGCACCTTCAAATTGCATTATTCATTAATTATTTTGCCTGTAAAGCAAGTACTGTCCAGAAAAAACATAGATTTATCACAAATCCAGTCAAAGATGTGTATGTATTTTAGTAATTTATGGTTTAAATTGAGATCCCTTCCCATTATAACTTGCATATCCTTAGCATTTCTGAAGTCAAGGATGTATGTACTGACCCAGTAGTGTAATTGAAAATTAGAGCAAATAAACAATTTTAAGCATCATTTTCATTCTCAGTGACCCAGACTTAGTAAAGTGTGACTGAATTTATTTTGGAAGCATTTTGGCTGTAGAACAGTATTATAAGAAAGATTTTGACAGCATCCCAGACACTTGAATAAATGCTTTGAAATATATAAAATAAATCCTGGTTTGATAGAGTACATTAAGTCCACTATGACAATGTGGCAAACCATACTCTTTTTGAGATATGAAGATGGTCAGTACATCATTCCTAACATTAAGATCCAGCAAGGAATATTTCAGGGAGATTCCCTGTCGCCACTTAATCTAATGAGTACTGTCATCAGCTCTTTGGAATACGGATTCAGCCTGAATCCTAAAGAAGGTAACAACCCAGAAGCAATATCCCATCTACTATTTGTAGATGATCTGAAGCACTACAGTTCCAGCGACCAACAATTAGCAGAACAACTCCCTGTGGTGAAAAGCTTTTCTGATTACATCAGGATGACTTTTGGCCTTCACAAGTGTTCTAAGACAATTTTTTTAGAGGAAAACTGAGCAAATGGAAAACATTTCCCTGGCTGAGGGCTGTGACTTCAAGGACATTGAACAGGAAGGCGTATATAAGTATCTTGGAGTAAAGGAAGGAATGACACTCAAACAGAAATTACTGAGAGAGAGAAGATCAGTAAAGAATATTACAGGAGATTAAAAATGTTATGCTTTAACATCACGGAATAACATACAAGCCATCAATCAGATGGAAATTCCTGTACTCTCATACAGCTTTGGGATTGTGGAATGACCTCTTAAAGATCTTGAAAAACTATAGATTTGCGAACAAGAAAACTTCTCCATGCTCATACACTAATTTGCAAGAATCAGTGTATGCCAAGACTGTACATTCCTAGAAGTAAAGGAGGGCTAGACCTCATAGAGAGCCTCTTTCAATTGAAAGCAAGTTCTGCTACGAGGGGACATGGGATGAGGGTGAAGGGAGATAGATTCAGGAGTGATAAGCGGAAATATTTCTTTACGGAAAGAAATAGTCTCCCAGTGGAGGTGGTAGAGATGAGGACACTAACTGAATTCAAAAAAGCATGGGACCAACACAGAGGATCTCTAAAGGTAAAAAGTGGACTGTTGTAGTTGATATGGAAGGACAGACTAGATAGGCCATGTGGTCTTTTTCTGTCATCATGTTTCTATGTTTCTATGTAAACCTACAGAGCTACTATCATAGGCCTCCAGACCTACCTGACAGCATCATCAGATTCAAAAACACAAAAACTGCTGAAATATGAAAGTAAAGGTCCAGAATCTGTCTCCATCATCAAACTTGAACAAGAATTCTAATGACTAGAAGGAATGAGTGAGAATCCACAAGCACACACAGAAAAGGAAGTAACAGAATTTGCAGAACAAGAGAAAAAAATCTTCAAAGAATTAGTTCAGTAAATAAGGAGAAACAAGTGGCAAGATAGAAGGGTGCCTAGATAACCCATCCTGAACTTTGTTCTCTTTATTTAATTTATTTATTTATACGTTTTTTATAACGCCTTATCAGTCAATCTTTCTCAGCAAGTAGTATGACCTTTGCAGTTATCCGGATCATGATGCATCTTTGTAAATGGAACAGACGTTTCAGCCACCATACTGTGGCTTTCTTCACAGTAAAGTGGTTAAGCATTGGGTGTCTATTCTTTTTTTTTTTTTTTTGTATTTATTAAGTTTTATACAAACCATCAAGAAAGACACTCGTACAAATAAGAAATACAATGGATGAACAATATAGGAAATATAGAAATCAGGAACCAAAACCCCTAAAAGTTCTCTTGTAGTCCACATCAAAAGGGGGGGGGGCGTGGTATACTTTACTCTAAAGATAGGAACAATCCTCTAGTATCATGAAAATAAATTATAGACATATCAGATCAAGATAGCCGTTGAGCGGTCCAACGTAATGTAAAAAGCGTATTAACAGAGCGTATATTGATAACTAGAAATCTCGCTTGCGCTCTAAAATATTCACCCCTAAATCTTAAAACCTTTTCTCAATCCAAACTGTGCAACATTGAATTGGCAAGGTCTCAGACTTCCCGACGCTCTCTTGGCTACCTGTCAGTGAACCGACAGGACCGCGCCAACTAGCATCAACGACCTGCCTAATTCATGGCCAGTTTTTCAATGCTTTGAACTGTTTTCCAAACCATGTAAACAGATAATTACAACTCTCCAAAATGTTTGAAATACAGAATCATACAAAATCGTATCAAATATCTTAACCACCACCCTACCAGAAAGTGTAACATATTAAAAAATACACATTCATTGTAAAATGCCTCATGAATAGTATAAACTTGAAGATCTCAATATAGACACTCTGAATTTGAAAAAATGTTCCCAGTCTCAATATATATCATCTGAGTTATTCCCAACGCTGTCCTAGTCGCACTCCTGCGCGTTTCTCCCACACGGGATTCTTCAGGGGAAATTATAAGCAAAAATGCTTTCTGGGAGATGTCCACATTGCTTTCAACAGAGAAAAATAAATCTTCTTAACCAATTGAATTAGCCCTTATCCAAACGTCTCAAACTCCATCTATTGGGATCGTTGAGAAAAGATCCGACTTCTCATGGTCTTCAGTGAATTTTTGTGGAGAAGGTGCTGCCCGCGTCTTCAAGGATTCTCTTTGCCTTTCAAAAAAACGCCGCAGTCTTCTCGGTCATGATGCGTCTTCAAAACTAGAACCAATGGACTCTTCCTGCAAAATTCAAATTCAAATTTCCTGCTTCAATCCCACCAATCCAGTTTGAAGACTACATGACCCGGAAGACTGCAAAGTTTATCCTGAACTTTTCTCAGACTAGAAACTTGTTCAGGTCTCTCATGTCTAGGACTGGGCAGAATCCTTCCATCTTTATGGGCACTAAGAAATATTTAGAATAAAATCCCTCCTGCCCTTCCTGCCCTAGCAGAACAGACCTGTTTGCATTTGCACATCAAAGGGTTGAGATTTTATGAAGAATCTCCTGATGCTGAGGGGGAACGGAATTGCCCCTCAGTGGACAATTTGGAGGAGTTCAAATAAACAAATTCTGTACCTTTTTTGGATTATTTGTAAAACCCAAGAGTCTGAGGTTACAAAGGCCCACCTCCGGAAAAAGAGAGTGATCATCCCTCTGACCAATGTTCCCTCTAATTTTCTGTAGGCTGTGTGCGCATAAAATATCAGCTGTGCAGCTTTTGAAGGAAGGTTAAATTTTTGTGCGCCACATGACGACGCTCGGAGTTATATACTTTAAAATTTGACTAACGGCAGAATACAGTATGTACACCACATTGATTTTAATCAAATTAAATGAAAATAGACGATTACTAAATGAAGCGGAAAATTTCTAATAATTAGAATCACAACTTTTACATTTTAAGACGTCTGTGTTTTCTATCAGAATCAGAACTATAATTTTTGTGCGCTCTGTTGTAAAGTATGTGCGCTCGCTCGGAGAGGTGTGTGCGCGCGCACACGCGCACAGCTTAGAGGGAACAGTGCCTCTGACTAATATGGTGTCAGAGTGTGGCATGGGAATAGAAGCTGTGTTCTCAAGAAACCAGTCAAACCCCCATCCCTGTTCTTGCCAAGAATGGGTATAAGGAGTCTATTTGGATTGAATGCAGTGGGAGGTAGGAGCTGAATATTACCACTAATCAGGTAGCCATGCTGATGTTCAGTCAGCCCAGATATTCTGCATCAAAAGCCCAATATGTTCTGCTGTTGAATATCTAGTTTTAAATAAAGTAGCGGCTGTGATTAGGTGCTTTATTTAGCCTAACCACTAAATATGCCCTCCTCAATTTATATGTCCAGAAATAACAGTTTTTTAAAAGTTATTTATTTCTAGCTCTAACATATATATATACAGGGTGGCCCAAAAAAAGTGAGAACATCTCGTAGCATATAAGTTATTTAAAAATTCAAAAAGACAGATGTAAACGATTGACAAATTTAAAAAAAAAAAGATGGCGACTGGAAATTGTCGAAATAAAGAAGTTATATAGCTAAAAAAGGTAAATAAGTAAACTATTTAAGCTTTTAATTTACGAGATGTTTTCACTTTTTTTGGGCCACCCTGCATATATATATATATACATACATACACACATACACACACACAAAGCGTAGCTTTATGTATTACAATTCTCAGTTTACACAACTGACACACTGGCCACCACAGCTATGTCTGGAGAGGTTGTAAGAGCCAACCATCTTATGTCCCTGTCTGTGCTGTAAAACCAAGTTTCACTACACAGCTGTACCACCGAGTCTTCCTTTCCTAGTTCCAGGTTCCCACGCTACGGTTTTAACCATTGCAACCATGCAAGATGCTTCGCCACTTAAGTTCACTATAGGTACCAGCATAGTGCTGACTTGGGAGGAGATCTTCTGGGGTAAGTTGGGATAAGACTTCAGCTATGCCACTGAATTGTAAATCTAAATGATGTGCATAAGGACACAAACTGAAATGAGATTCAGAAGAGTAAATCCTTAATATATTCTTCATATATAGTAATAGTAGTAATAGTATTGATAGTAATAATAATAATAATAGGGGAAAAAAGAGAACTAGCCTGATACCCTTGGAATCTTGTTTCCAAAGATACTACTTGGATTCCCTGTATGAGGGATTTCAAGATTTTCTAGGCCAAATACAGTAAAAATATGGGGGGGGGGGGGAATTTTAGAAGAGCCGTCCAAGCGCAATCTGGGATGTCTAAGCCAGAACATCTAAAAAAGAAATGTAGGCACATCCAGGTTCGGAGGTGATTTCATAAACCTGAACGTCCCCAATATGTAGGTCTTTGGGGACATCTTTCTGGACATCCACAGAGCAGCACAACTGTGATAGTCTAATGGTTGGAGTACCAAGCTAGGAACAGGGCAGCCAAGGTTCAAATCCTGTTGTTGCTGCAATTGACATTATGCTGAGTACTGGGGATGAGCAAGTGTTCTTCTCTGGATGTTTTTCAGCTGAAAGGAGCAATTTTCAGTTAGATGCGACACTGGATATCCATAATGCTTCTATGATCAGTGGAGATGTGGAAGTTCCTGGGAACGCCCTGACCACACCTCCAGGTTTCTGGGAATGCTCCGGCCATGCCTCCTCCATGCCCCCATTTAGATTCAGACATTCACGTCCCCAGAGTCTGCTTCTGAAATGGAGATGTCCAATGCGTGAATAAGCTTTCTAAAATGACCCCCTCAACATCCAATCTTAGACAGATGTTATGATTTTAGCTTCCTGGAACTCATAGAAGATAGATGGTGTGGAAAGCATACCATGCTATTTTCATAGGTCATGAGCATGCACCTTAAGGTAAAGAAGACAAAGATCATGACAACTGGCATAAGCAACAGTTTCATCGTTGAAGGAGAAGAAATTGAAATCATGAACAACTTTAACCTACTTGGATCAACTATCAATAAAGAAGCAACAAGCACTTCAGGCCGGAAGGTCGGCGGTTCAAATCCCACTAGAGGACAGCAACCTTGGGCCGGAAGGACTGGGGTTTCTAGTCCCACAGATGCTCCTTGTGGTCTTGGGCAAGCCACTTAACCCTCCATTGCCCATGTTCCCTGTAAGTATTAGTGTATGTGTCTCAAAATCCCCATGTGTTAAATGTATCTCCCACTTGTGTTGTGACCGCTTTGATTGAAGGATAAGGCGGTATATAAATACCATTAAATAAATAAATAAATAAACAAGCAGTCAAGAAATCAGATGACACATTGCTCTTGGCAGAATGGCTATGAAAGACCTAGATACGATTCTCAAGAGCAGAGATGTCTCTCTCCATACAAAGATTCAACTTGTTCAAGCCATGGTATTTTCAATAACATCATATGGATGTGAAAGCTGGACAGTGAAAAAGATAGACAGGAAGAAAATTGATGCCTTTGAATTATGGTGCTGGCGGCGAATACTGTGTATACCATGGACTGCCCGAAGAACAAACCAGTTGGTACTAGAGGAGATCAAACCTAAGCTTTTTTTAGAAGCTCAGATGACAAGACTTCGACTTTCATACTTTGGACACATCATGCGAAGAGAGAGATCATTAGAGAAAGACATCATGCTTGGCAAGATAGAAGGTAAACGCAAAAGAGGAAGGCCAGCAATGAGATGGATTGATACAATAACAGCAGCTACGGGTACCAGTCTGTCAACAATGAGCCGCCTGACTCAAGACCGAACATAATTTAGGATAGCTATCCATAGGGTCGCCATGAGTCAACTCCTACTCGATGGCACTTAACAACAATGAGCTAAGTAAAGTTTCATTTGCATATGATGATCTCTTTTTATATGCATACACATGCTAATTTTTATGCTTACTCATTTGATGATGCACATTCTTAACATGCATGTTAAGGCCTTGCTGCATGACACATTAGCATTTACAAAGAGGTCATCATTACGCACGTTAAATTTTGTTGCATACTACATAGACTCTTCAGCATCTATAAATGAGTAACAGTGAACTTGGAATCCCAAAACAGATAGCATTTCATTGCTTAACTGACTTGGGAATCAAATTTTCAGAAGCTGACTGCAAAACCTCTTACCCCTCCCTTACAAGCTAGATATGGGAAAAAGTCTGTTGCAACAAAAGCAGGCGCCATTTCTCTATTCCCTCAGGTGTAATAAAATATAAAACAAAACAAGCATCTGTATTTCTACAAATAGGGACATGCACAAAGTCAATTCTTTACTTTGTGGAAAGGTTTGCTAGAAATCAGCAATGTGGTTGTCTTGCTAACCCACCTAGACACAAAATGAAAATAGAAATGCATGAAGTGTTGTCTGCTACAACTTGTTTGAATTTACTGGTGATTTGATAAAACGTTTTCCACATGTAACACATGGTTTACATGCAGTGAATGGCTCTCAGAAAATTACACTGGTGTATACATCTATACTAAGTAGGCATGTGAAGGACGTCCAAGTGCAATTTGGGGCGTCCAAGCTAGAATGTCTGAAGAAAAAGCAGACACATCCAAGTTCAGGCACAATTTCACAAACATTGATGTGCTCAATATGGACATCTATAGGGACAGATATCTCCATAAACGTCCCCAGAAGAATATTTCAGAATGGTGACATCTAATTGTCTAATGGTTAGAGTAGTGGGTTGTGGCCAGGGTTCCAATCCCAGCACTGTTCCTTGTGGTCTTAGGCTAGTCACTTAACTCTCCATCTTCTTCATACCCTCTGGATGTTTTACAGCCAAAACAAGCACTTTCCTGAGGTCTATTCATGCCTGAAGCAGTCTAAACGTGGACTCACAGACATTCCCGACGTTTCTGAAAGCAAGGTGGACATCCATTGCACCTTCCTAGACAAGCCTCCACCACGCCCCTTGCCTACTTGGATGACTCTGGACTGGAGACATCTTTAAAAGTAATTTGTAAAATGGCTCTAGGGACGTCTCTGTGATTTGGATGTCCACGTGCACATCTTTGGGTATCCAAATTACGACTAAGATTTTTAAAATGACCCCCTTAGCAACACTGCATCGATTTTTATGTGATATATGCATAGACCTTCCTAGAGGCATGGTTTGGGTGCAGCAGGGGCGGAGTTCTGATGTACATATTTTTTTTATAAACTATATTAATACACGCACACACATTTGAACCTGTCTATTTTACAAAGGCATATAGGGTCAATGTTCCCTTCATAAACAGGAATGTTTTTGTATAGGTGCTCTGTTATAGAATTAGCCCCTTTTTTCTATGTACTGATATGCAGCAACTAATATGGCAACCACATTATTTTTTCAAGATGGAAGATATCACACAGAGCTGTATAAAATCGCAGAAATGTATTACATTAGTTTCTTAAGAAGTATCAGTGACAACTTGTCTGTTAACCTTTGCTTTTATACAAGAAATGAAAAATGTTTGTTTTCTTGTTAAAATGTTCACAAATTCCAAATCTTACAGGCAAACAATTAAAATCAAAGCAAAGGCTTTTATGACAAGGCTTTGGACCAGAATGTAATCACAGCATGTCAATCTTTCCATGATAGAATTGGAAACAAAATTCTTGAACAAATAAAAAGCAACCTTAAATGTTAAGCTGTTTTGGAGGAGGCTTAACTAGGGGAAAAAAGTTGATAATGCCTCTGTACAAATCTTTTCTGTAGATCATCAGTGAGAATTCATCTGAAAAGTTATGCCTAGTTCCTGACAGAGCAGGGTTTCTGAAACTAGGTTTTGACCTCAAAGGGAATCGGGGAAACTTTAGCAGAGGTCATGAGTGTTGCACACATAGGCTTGTTGAGGCGAAGCTGCCCTGCCCAAACCATCCGCAATCTGAGTCAAACTGAGAGGCAGCACTGCTAATTTATCTGCCTGCCAGATTGACATAAAGTTGGGGAATAGCAAATAGCTGCCACAGTGCTATGACCAGCATTTTCCTCCCACCCTACCCCCGCTTGCTGCTGGCACCGCTGCCACTTCCTAGTACCTATGGAAACCATAAAAATCCAGTAAAAAAGCATGGGGCAGATCAGTATGCGGCACATCTGCACTGCTGATGACTCTGCTGGCCTCACTCTTCGAAATAGTAAGTTCATGTCAGAGGGAGCAGGACTGGCACAGCCATCAGCAGTGCAGAAGTGCTGCATACTGAACTGTCCCATGCTCTTTTGCTGTTTTTCCCCCTGCTGGAAAGAGGGAATATAGTGCCTTCTGGCTAGGGGTGGACACAGGAATACTGTGACAGAGTGGATATGATGGCCTGGGAGAGGGGAAATGAAGGCTAGGGACATAAAGGTGGCTGTTGGGGAGGGGGAGGATGGGAAGGAGTAGGGTGACAGGGAGATGCTTTACATGGCACAGTAGGTAGACAAGGGAGATACAGGATGGAGGTCATGAGGGGGCAAGTAGAGAGAGGGGTGATGCTGGTCATGAGGGACAGTATGGAGATAGAGTGATTGATGCTGGACATTGAGAGGGAGTAGGAAGATGGGGGGGGGGGGATGCTGGATAATCTTGAAGGACTGCTTGCTGGGAAGGAATCTACACTGGGAAATTCTCAAAATCTTGGAGGAAAGGAAATTCTTTGAAATCAAGCTTATAAAATTTGTATTTACTTTATCATCCTGTCTTTTATTAAAACTGTTAGGGCATAGTATAACAAGCAAACTTTTAGTTAGCGTCTATTTCCCACCCACCCACCCCCAGCTCCCACCCATCCCAGGCACAATCTTTGATTTTAGGCTGTTCATCAGCAAATTATTAGGCCTTAGGAATAGATTAATTAGGTCCTGTATCTCATCTTGAAGTGAACTTTAAACAAAGTCCTTTAAACTTATTAGGTGTTTTTAAATTGGTTCAAGTGTCCCTATTCTCCTAGTAACTTTACAAAACTGAACAATTTTAAATAGCTAAACAGTCTATCCAGTCTTCTGCACTGAATGCCACGTGCATGATTTTCTCCCAGTTCGTGAGAGGTCTTATGTGTGCAAAGAGCTCCTTGTTCTCAGGGGGAAAAGTCTGATTTCTGGAGGGTAGAGTAGCAGACTTAGAGGAGCTGAGGAAGACAGAAAGGTATATAGAGAAGACCTTCAGGGACATAGTAGAGAAGTCCCACCTCCAGTCTGCCATGGAGGAGAGAGGTCATGTAAAAGGAAAACATCACCTTGGTGAAGCAAGAAATGATCCTGCAGCTAGGACTTGTACTCCACGTGATGTAATACCCTCTTGCATTGAGGAAATGTCTCCAGGGTTGTGTGCCCATGAAGAAAGGGTTAGGAAGGCTGTTACAGTTGGCACTTTTATTATTAGGAATGTAGATAGCTAGATGGCTGGTGGACATGAGGATCACCTGGTAACTTGCCTGCCTGGTGTGAAGTTGACAGACTTCATGCACCTCCTTGATAACATTTTAGGCTGCTGGCATTAACCTTTAAATAGGAGATAGAGCAGGTGGCAACACCGGGCAAGATGGCTGGCTGAAGCCCGAGCTCCTGCAGAGCTGCAGTGAAACAAGCAAACTCTGAGCTCCTGCCTTGGTAGAAATGTTGCAGTTTAAGGTCAGAGGGTCCTTAATGTTGAAGGATGGTGGCAAATCAAAAAAACAGGACTTGAAAGAGTTCACGTATGTGGGAATCGCTGCAAAAAAAACCTCGGAAAAGATGGCAGGCGCAGCAGCTCGGCCGGTGGGAAACCACAGCAAGTAGCCCAATAGAGGGAACTATAGGCAAAGGGGGCCTAGAGGAAGAAATGCACACGTGGTTTAAAGGATTAAAGCTGGACATAGTACAAGTATGAGCGGAAGTGGTGACAAATATAGAAGGCCCACAAACTGGGCTGACTGAGCTCTGCCACAGAGTGGAGAAGATGTAGGAGTGCATGGAGGTAAATGTGAAAGGCCTGGGCAAGGTTGGAAACAAGCTGGAGATGCTAGAGCACCTACATGGAGAGCTGGAAGACAAGCTGGAGATGCTAGAGCACCTACATGGAGAGCTGGAAGACAAGCTGGAGATGCTAGAGCACCTACATGGAGAGCTGGAAGACAAGCTGGAGATGCTAGAGCACCTACATGGAGAGCTGGAAGACAAGCTGGAGATGCTAAAGCACCTACATGGAGAGCTGGAAGACAAGCTGGAGGATTTGGAGAATAGGTCTCAGCGACACAACCTCCGTTTCATGACTGTAAAGCTTTTTGTGACTGCAAAGAGGTAGTTCAAAATATAGCAAAAGCTCTACTGCAGGAAGCTGATTTGCCCTTTGATCAAATGGATCTGAGAATAGATCAGGCACCCAGAACACTGTAGCGTGCGGGCCCCCCCCCCCCCCCAATAACAATGTGCCCTGCGATATCATAGCTTGCTTTCATGACTATGGGGTGAAAGAACAAGTGGCCTTGCAAGCGAGAAAGCATGGAACACTAAAATGGGAAAACCAGAACATGGAAACTTTTGCAGATTTAGCCCAACTGACATTGCAAAAACATAGGGGCATGCAGGACATAACATCTAAGCTCCGGGAAGAGGGCATATGTTATGTGTGGACCTTCCCCTTTGGTTTGACCTTCATGCTTTGAGGGAAGAGGCAGCAAATTAGAACACACAAGGAGGCAATCTGCACGCTTGCGGTAGCCAGAATTGAAGGACTAGAGATGAAACCTAGGACAGATGGGGGAAGTGAGCAGATCCACCAAAATGGCAGAGTAACCCATGGCAGAAAGAGGCTACGGAGGCAATTTGGGAGCGGAGGATCCAACAGCATGGAGAAAGCCCCTACCTGAAGGACTGTATGCTTGAGGAGACAGGACATTGTTTTATCTGGGAGGTAAACCATTGGACTCCAGGAAGGCACCTGTTGGAGATGTGGCGGGCGCGTCTCCAAGAGAGGAAGTAGTTTGGGAGGAGGACTGTTTATTTATTTATTTAGTTAGTTGTGTTTATATACCACTTTTCACAGGGTCAAAGTAGTTTACAATAAACAAGTATGGATACATTTAACAGGATTATTTGCAATTATAGGAGGAAAAGGGGTATACGCTCACCAGGGGGGGAGTATAACATATATACATTCTCACGAGATGTCTTCAGACTATCCAGTAGAGATGAGGGTTAACTCCCATTTTTTGTTTTAATGTTACGGTTTGATGTGACTAAAGTTGAAGGGGAAGTAGAGGGGGAAGGGGTGGGAATGAAAGTTGAGATGGGGGAAGGAAGGGAAGGAATAGATGAGGGGATTGTATCGGGGCAGGAGATGGGGGGAAGGAAGGGGAGGAAGGGTTGGGGAGCGGGACGGGGCTGTCTGCTGCAGGATGTTGGCTCATACTATCCAAGGTAGGGGAAAGGGATGGATAGTATTGGGAGTGGGAGGAGGGGAGGAGGGTTCAGGGGTGGGGGTTGGGAGGGGGGTGGGGAGGGGAGGGGAGGGGGAGCAAAGCTTAATAGCTGAGAAAGGTTATACAAATGGGGGAACTTAGAATTGTAATAATGAATTTGTGCGGGCTGAACTCCCCTTTTAAGAGACAACTATTGCAGAAAGAAATGATACGGCATAAAGCTGGCATTTATCTGGTGCAAGAAACACATCTGCATAGGAAGCACAAATGTTTGGTGAGGCCAAGAGGATGTACCCTGGGATTCTTTGCGTCTAATCTGGTGGAGCAGAAAAAGGGGGGCGTAGCAATCTTTATTGCCGCCTACCTGAGAGTGGAAATAGGAGAGGTGGTAAAAGACCAAGGGGGGGGATATCTTTTAGTAAGGGTAAAGATAGGAGAAGAATGGCTGTGGATGGTGACTAGCTACACATCCAATAGAAACCGGGGGGGGGGGGGATTCTTTAGAGAGGTAGAGGACCGCATCAAGAACCTTGGGGAGGGGCTATTAATATGTGGAAGAGACTTCAATTTAATGATGGAACCAGAGAGAGATAGCACAGGAAGGGGAGGATAGAAGGACCGATAGAATATAGTTAAAATTTTGGCCCATTCAAGCATGTTGGTAGATGCTTGGTGCTTCCTAAATTCTAGGAGGCAGCAGTTTACCTTTTACTTTTCAGTACATGGAACATACTCCAGAATTGTTATGATATGGGTGGAGATAGAAGGCCTAGCGAGGCTGGTAGATAGAGGTGATAACCTGGTCAGACCATGCACCAATGGAAGTTCGTATCAAAGCCCAGGGGGATGAAGGAGGGTCAAAATGTTGGCTACTTAACGATTCCCTCCTGGAAATTGAAAAGAAGCTCACCATGGAAGAAAAAACTCATTCGTAACAAAAAATCTGTGAGTGAGTCAGCTGGACCATTAGATGATAGAGGGGTAAAAGGTACACTAAAGGAAGACAAGGTCATAGCGGAGAGATTGAATAAATTCTTTGCTTCAGTCTTTACCAAAGAAGGGAGTGGAGAAGTAGCCTAGGGTTGGAGCACTGGATTAATAACCAGGAGACCAGAGTTCAATTCCCACACCTTGTGGCCTTGGGCAAGTCACTTAACCCTTTGTTGCCTTAGATGAAAGGCCTGGCAATCTACTTCCAGTCACACTGCCAAGAAAACCCAAGAACTACTGGGTTGCTAGGAGTCAGCATTGACTCCAAGGTAATGGTTTGTTTTTTTTAACGAAGATGTCGGGAAGTTATCAATGTCCGAAATATATTTCAAGGTGATGTATTGGAGGAATTGAAACAAATCTTGATAAACCTGGAAGATAAACTAAAGGTAGCATATTTATCTGGTCCAGATAGTATACATCTTAGGGGCATGTTTACTAAAACCCCGCTAATGTGCGGGCTGCGCTAGTGTGCGGGTGCCATATAAGGAGTGGGCATTTCTATCTGAAAAAGAAAAACCGGGATTTAAATATGCGCTAAGGTGCGCGGTGCCCATGTGCGCCCCGCACATTAGCGCATGAGAAAGCTGCGCGGGAGGCATAAGTGGCACGCTGATGTGCAAGCAGAAGAGCAGAGCCACAGCACAATGGTGAAGACACTTACCAACGGTGCAGGGATCAGGGTTTCAATCCCCCACAGTGCTCAATGAAGACAGCTGGCTGAGACATTACTTTATGAGCCAGTGTAATAGTGGACGGCATAAGGCGGCTCGCTGATGGGCATAAGGCGGCGCGCTATTGCTTTAGCAGGCATATTAATATTGGGCGGCATAAGGCGGCACACTGATGTACAAGCACAGGAACAGAACCACAGCACAATGGTTAAGACACTGACCAATGGTGCAGGGATCAGGGGTTCAATCCCCACAGTGCCTAATGAACAAGGCTGGCTGAGGCATTACATATTATGGGGAAGATTGCTTTAGGAGGCATTTTATGTTTATTTTAATTATCACTACTTGCAAACGCACTCTCAAAGCGTGTTAACATAAGGCGCCCCATAAGGCACATTTTAAAGTGCACTGTCCGCCAAGGCACCCTAGAATGTTGCTTAAAGGGCGCTTTATAGGGTGCCGTATGAGGTACCGCAAGGTCAGAGTACTGTTTTTGATGGCAGCACTGTGCAGTTCAAGGAATGAAAAGCATAAGTAGGTGCGCTGACATGAAAGGAGGAGCAGCAGTGGAGCACAATGGTTAAGGCACTGACTGCTGATACAGGGGTCATGAGTTTGCTCCCCAGGGTGCCCAATACGTAAGGCTGACTGAGACATCAGCTTTGCAATGTATGTTTTGTTTCCTGCAGCACTTTATTTTTAATTTATTAATTGCTGCCAGCAAACATGCCCTCACGTGCCGTAATTGAAAATGCCGTATAAGGCATCCTATAAGGCACTCCATAGGGCACATTATAAAGTGCACTGTCCGCCACGGCACCCTAAAATGTCCCCTATAGGGCATCCTATAAGTTGCTCCACAGGATAACGTATAGTGCACCTTATATGGATGGTAACCATAAGGTAACCTATAGGGCGCCCTATAAGCCCTATAGGGCGCCCTATAAAGCGCCCTCTGAGGCACCTTATGAGTACAGTACAATGAGAGCGTTTTTGCTGGCAGCAAAAATGTACATTAAAAAGAGATAATGCTTTGGGCAGCCCTACCAAATAACCCCACTGTGGGTTTGAACCCATGACCTCTGGCTTGCACAGGCAGTGAAGTAACCATTGGGCTACAGCTCTATAACTGCTAGCAAGCCCCTGGCTGGCTGCAGAGAGCCTGCACATCACCACACAGACAGTCTGCTGTGGTCAGCTGGATAGGGTTAGCCCACCTGTACCCATGATGCACTGCACATGCAAATCAGCTGTCCACAGAGAAACAAAAGATGGGATATGCACCCCCTCAGCACCTGGGCCTGGTAGGGGGAAGTGACCATGTGCACCCCCCACAGCACCTCGGCCTGGTAGGGGGTACTGACCGTGTGTTTTACTGTCACAGAGTAGCTACACACCGTCACATTGTGCGGGTACTGTGCTCACCCTGAGGGTGCGGTGAGGCGCCCAGCACCAGGTCCACAGCACCTTCCATCGCTGAATAAGGCCATGCCAGAAATCCAAAGCAGTGTTAAACTGTGAGATAGGTAGTTTCTGCAGAAACACTTTGGATGTCTCAGTCAGATATGGACCCCCAGGTGGGCCATGTACCATCCTCCCTCCCCCTCCTCCTCCAGGGCCGAGGGTGGCAAATAGGGTCTCCCATCAACAGATCCATATTCTACTTCTCTGCAATGGTGGCAGTAGAGGGGACCATCAACCCCAGTCCTGCAGGGGAACAGACACCTTACAGGGCAGTCAATGCAGCTCTGTACATAACCATAACACAATAGCAGCCAAACATTAGGCCTGTATATGCTAAACTGCACCCCCCCACTATCTGATACTCTCCTGCAGCAAGCCTTCAGCCACTGCACCCTGCAAGGCATTCCATCAAGACACATACCAGCTGCAAACAGTCTGCTAGTTAGTCCATAGTGCATGTTCCTGGTGGAAATGCATGCACCCAGGACTTGGATGGCACCACACACAACAAGCAGATAAGTCAGTGACTGGGCCCCAAAAGGAAACCCATACATATCACATGAGAAAAATATTATATAGCACTATGGGGGTGCCTAGCCATGCTGTGGTCACTGCACAGTCAGGGTGAGAGTGATCTCCCAGCAGGACATACTGAGGTCACCCTGTTTGTGTAGGTGGTGGCCGGGCACTAAAATGTCCCAGTCAGTGCCCTATGCCCTGTGCAGATGCACCCTGGCCAGGCCACCCTGTCCAGCCTATACCCATGGTACCTTGCTCCTCATTATGCACATTGGCAGCCCAATACTGGCAACAGTGCTGGCAGTGTGGGCTGTGGAAGGTGTTTGCAGCCACCACACACTGGATGGACAGACAGCCACCCCCACACCTATGCCAGCATTGTGCTACTATAGAGGAGTTCAGCAGCCATACCTACCACACCAGTCCTGGGCACAGTACAGGCATGGATATGGTACGCAATACTGTTGGGGGTCACTCCCCAGGGTGGTAAACACTGTCAGAGACCAGACCTGGAGCACACACCGCAGACATCAGAATGATTGTTATGATGGAGCTCAATGAGCAAACTGTGCTTAATGTAGGAATTCCTATCTGCCAGTAATCATAGGAAACGTTTGATAGCTGTTTATGTTTATGTTTATTTGAATTTGATATACCGCTCAGACCAAAAGGTATTAGAGCGGTTTACAATGCTACATCATTTAGGGAAATATGAAAGGAACGCCAATTATAAGATAGGACAGAGTAGAGGACAGAAATAGTCAAACAGATAAGAGGAGAAGGACATGGAACAGCAAGTTACCCTGATACATACATACGCAGGATATCAATATAGGCTCCAGAAACCAACACCACGGACAAACGCCTAAGGACCACGCCAAAGGGCCCTCTTGCGAGGCCCTCAGGCACAGTCCCGCAAGGCGCGGATGCGCCCCGGCAACGGCAGGTTTTAAGTCGTTGAGCAGGGATGTTGATTGGCGGCTCGGGGAGGAAGGGGGAGCTCCTGCTCTCACCCCGGACTGAAGCGCTGCTCAGCTGAGGCCCCGGCAACGGCAGGTTTTAAGTCGTTGAGCATGGATGTTGATTGGCGGCTCGGGGAGGAAGGGGGAGCTCCTTCTCTCACCCCGGACTGAAGCGCTGCTCAGCTGAGGCCCCGGCAACGGCAGGTTTTAAGCCGTTGAGCAGGGATGTTGATTGGCGGCTCGGGTATAGTGTATGGTGTAGGGTGGCATTGCTAAGGTATGCAAGTGCTAGTATTGGGAGATGCAGGCAGGGCCCAATGTCCTGCCTCTCAAGGAGGCATTGGCCAATGGGGCCTGTGGGTGTGGTTGTGTCTGCCCCTGTTGGCTGCTGCTTTACGGCAGAGGTTCCCAACTCCAGTCCTGGTGTGTCAAACACTGTTCGGGTTTTCCATGCTGTCCCTCATGAATATGCATGAGCTACATCTGCATACCATGGGGGTGGTGCATAGATATGCAGCACAGGCATCTTTATTAGAGGCAGCATGGAACCAGAATGGTGTTTGGCCTCCAGGACTGCAGTTGGGAGACTCTGCTCTAGGTAATGTGCCTGTTTATGGTGTATGTGGTCGGTGGGGTAAAATATAGGCGTATTAACCATGCGTATGTTCTCAGCAATAAAGGTTTGTCCTTACTATCATGGTTTAGTAGTGTGAAAAACAAGTGGACTGGATTGGCAGTAGCCCCAGCTGGGATTTGAATCTGTGACTTTCTGTTTTTGCACACACTGTCTGTGTGCACTGCACCACCGTGTTGCCACAGATATGCTGCACTCCCTGGGGAGTCCATGACTGTACATCCAACAGAGCCTGTCTGTTGTAGTGGACGGTGCCAGCCTGCACAGGCCTAGGCCACTGTCTGCTGTGGCTAGCAGCCACTGCCCCCTCCACCACCTGTAGCCTTCCGCCATCATGCTGACATGTCCTCATCTTGGAAAAAGCATATAACCTGATTGAGTTGTGGCACTCCAGGACTGCATTTGGGGGACTCTGCTGTAGGTAATGCCCATTGTTATGGTGTGTATGTGGTGTAGGGTAAAATATAGGTGTTTGAACCATGCTTATGTTCTCTGCAATAAAGGAGTGTCTTTACTATCTCTGTTTAGTGGTGGGTAAAATATGGGGACTGGGTTGGCAGGAGCCCCAGCTGGGATTTGAGCCTGTGACCCTCTGGTCCTACAGGCACTGGCTGTGTCTGCTGCACCACACTGTGGCCACAGAGGTAGTGCAGTCCCTGGAGATAGGAAACCTGGCCGAACGAGTCAGAAACCCTGCTCTGCACAATTTTACCGTGGGCTCATTCACCTTGTATGGAGACAAAATGGCAAATAAACCTCAAAAATGACCTCGAAAAAAGGGGAAAAAAACATAATCCAGCTGGCCAATAGTGATATCAATGGGCAACATTAAAAAACACTCCCAGGAAAGCTCCAAAAAAATGAAATGATTTTTGCAAGGGTCTACGGAGCGTAGACCCTTACAAAAATAATTTCTTTTTTTTTTGGAGCTTTCCTGGGAGTGTTTTTTAATGTTGCCCATTGATATCAATATTGGCCAGCTGGCTTATAATTTTTTAGAATTTTGTTGTGGTCATTTTCAATTTTTATTTGCTATTTTGCTCTGTGCACATGTATCACACTGCTCACGTTTTGTAGGTTTTCCCGGTTTTGCTGTACATTGCTGACGGAAATGGTTTCTCTTCCCTTTAAATCGGCTCTAACGCGACGTTTTCACTCGCGGTATTTTTAAGCTGGGATTTCAGCCCCGCTCCTGTGCGGGGAGCCTCTCCCCTCCCACTCTCCACCCATTGACCCCGTCCCTCCGCCCCTCGGGAGCCTTCCTCCGCCCTCGGAATGCCTTTCCACGCCTCTATCGCACTTGAGCGCGCCGCGCACTTGTGCGGGCCCGTTAGTGTAGCGCGCACGTGTGCGGGGCACAAAAACACACTATTAGCGTGCGCCCCGCACAATTGCGCGGTTTAGTAAACATACCCCTTAGGGTATTGAAAGAGCTCAAAAACAAGATAGCTCACAGATTACTATAGGTCTGCAATCATCTGTAGTCCCTGAAGACTGGAGAGTAGAAAATGTAATGCCAATATTCAAAAAGGGTTCCAGAGGTGACCCAGAAAACTACAGACTGGTGAGCCTGATGTCAGGACAGGGCAAAATGGTAGAAACCATGATCTAATCAGACAAAGCCAACAAGGATTTAGACAAAGAAGTCTCCACTCAATAATCTTCTATATTTTTTGAAGGTATAAATATACAGGTAGATAAAGGTGAGCCGGTTAATATAGTGTATCTGGATTTTTAGAAAGCTTTCGATAAGGTCACTCATAAGAGACTCTTGGGGGAATTAAAAAGCCATAGAATAGGAGACAGAGCATTTTGTGGATTAGGAACTGACTAAAAGATAGAAAATAGAAAGTAGGGCTAAATGACCAACTTTCTCAGTGGAGAAAGGTGAATAGTGGAGTATCCCAGGGATCTGTGTTAGGTCTACTACTTTTTAACATGTTCATAAATGACCTGGAAATGGGAATGAGTAAGGTGATCAAATTTGCAGTTGACATAAAATTATTCAACGTTGTTAAAACCCAAGAGGACTGCAAAAAATTGCAAGGGGAGCTTGAGAGGTTGGAAGATTGGGCGTCCAAATGGCAAATGAAATTTAATGTGAACAACTGCAAAGTTATGCTCTTAGGCAAAAACAACCCAAATTCCCGTTACGCGATGCAAGGTTCCACATTAGGAATCACCACCCAGGAAAAGGATCTGGGCATCATTGTGGGTAATATGTAGAAAACCTCTGCCCAGTGTGCAGTGGCAACCATTTATTTATTTATTTAGTTTACACTTATATACCGCTACTTCCAGCGATCAGTAGCGGTTTGATTATAAATTTGGGAGATGTCAAATCAGGACAGAAAAATTGGGATAATATCTACATAGATTTGGGGTCTGGCACATCACGCAGGATTAGGCACTTCAAGGTTAGGTTTACGTATTTACATATTTACAGTTCTACAATAATTACATTTGTACAGATCAGCTTCATGATTCCACTTTGGTTCACATCTGGTTATAATGATATTTGAACAGCTATTTGAACAGCTATTGAACAGCTATTGAACAGATATTTGAACAGATATTTGAACAGCTATTGCAAGCACATAAAAAATGTATGTGTGAAAATCGCCTGAGAAAATGTGGGTTATACTTGTTTTATCAACATGACATGAACAGTTACCTATGTAACACACTTCTCATTGCAATGAAGATAGACACTACTTCTTGCCTGTTTTTGTAAATTACTAGAGTCTTCACTTTCTGAACTTAGGCCTGTTGCATGGATATTTGCTGGTGTTGATGAAACAATTATATAAAAAATAGCTTCATATTTATTTTATTTTATTTTTTCTAATACATATATTTCCTGCCCATCCTAAGTCTTTGGCATGAAAGCAAATAGAATGCTAGGAATCATAAGGAAAAGAATGGAGAATAAAACCAAGGACATTATAATGCCTCTGTAACACTCCATAGTGTGACTGCAACTTGAATATTGTATGCAATTCTAGTCACTATATCTTAAAAAGGATATAGCAGAATTAGAAAAGGCACAGAGAAGAGCAACCAAAAAAATAAAGGGGATGAAAGAATACCCCTATGAGGAAAAGTTTAGAAGGTTAGGGATCTTCAGCTTGGAAAAGGGACGGCTGAGGGGAGATATGATAGAGGTCTATAAAATAATGAGTGAATTGGAATGGGTAAATGTAGATGGGTAAATGTAGATTTTCTACTTCAAAAGATAGAAAGAGTAGGAGACACACAATGAAGCTATAATGTAGCACATTTAAGACTAATTGGAGAAAATAGTTTCTTCCTCAATGCGTAATCAAACTCTGAAATTCATTGCTGGAAGATTTAGTAAAAGCTGATAGTGAAGCTGGGTTTAAAAGAGATTTGGGAAAGTTCCTGGAGGAAAAGCCCATAAACCATTATTAAAGTAGACTGGGGAAATCTGGAAACTGTCCACCATTTGGGAACCTGACAGGTACTTGTGACTTGGATTGGCCACTGTTGGAAACAGGATACTGAGTTTGATGGACCTTTGTTCTGATTCAGTATGGCATATCTTATGTTCTTAAATTGCACGGGGGGGGGGGGGGGAAGGGGGAGATGGGGGAGATGATGGACATGGGGAGGGGGAGTAGGGAGACAGACGGGAGATGTTGGTACAGGTAGTGATAAAGAAAGAGAGCCTGGGGAGATGCAGGACATGAAGGGAGCAAGGAGACAGGTTCTGGACACAAGACGAGTAGGGCAACAGAGGCGAGATGCTGAATGGAGAGAGGGGAGAAATAGTAAGACTGGAAAACAAGAGAAAAGGGAGCAGGAGGGCCAGTGACAGGGAAAGATAGAAAGCTGTAGGTAGATGCAGTAAAAAGATGGAGACTGAAGACTGGATAGTAAGAAGGAATTTGATCTGTGTGGATAGAGAGGCAGAAAAATGTAAGAAAGCCGAAAGTAAAAGGCCAATGTCAGAGATCGATATAGGGGAGGAAGTGAATAGGAGAGAGAAAAATGACAGATATAGAGCAGACCCTGGAAAGAGTTACTACTGCTAGAATTCTGCACATAATAATTCAAAATTTTGCACTTTTTGGTGATATTTTTATTGTTTTGTATTTTGAATTAACTATCACTCAAAAACAATACGCTCTGTTAGTTTGACAAACAAAACATGCAGAATTTAGCCTTGAGAGAAGACAGAGGAAAGCAGAAACCAGAGACTTGAACCAACACAATTAGAAAAAAAAATGGCAGACAACAAAAGTAGAAAAAAATCATTTATTTTTAATTTAGTGATTGAACTATGTCAGTTTTTGAAACGTATCTGCTATCTTTATATTTTGTACAGTACAGGGGAAACGAGTCATTTCTATTTCTCTGGTGTTACACTGCATGCAGATTCTGGCTTCTTGGGGTTTCAGTTTAATTTCTATCAACATAATTTTCTGTTTTTAGTTTGTGATTACTTATTCTATGCTTGGTGAGGGTGTTCTGAATGTGTGAGAAGCCGGGTAATCTGTTAATATTCGATGTCTCTTTAGGAATGATCTGTATTAAGATGGCCTCTTCCGTTTCCCAATAGGTGCAGTGATGTTCTAGCACCCACTGCTGTGCTTACTCTGCTGCCTTTTCCGAGATAAGCTCTTGTTACATGACCCCTGGAAGTTAATACTGTTACAGAACGGTAGAATTGCTCTATAACTCCTGAGTGACTTTCTTCCAGTTTTGTATTATTTCACAATGTGCCTGGTGGTGGGGAGGGTTTATGTTTATAGACATTGGTACAGATAATACTCTGCATGTTCCAAACATGTTTCGTAACTCAACAAGAAACTAAAGGCCAGCAGATCTGAAACGTAACGGCTATTTGGCAATCTACCATAAAAACTGATAAGCAAATCACTTTATGGTTGCCAGTAACCACAGGATTTGTTACACTGTTCACATGGCCATTAGGAAGATGCTGGATTTGGGGTTCTAGGGCTGACTGATAATAATCAAGTGCTGAAGTGTCTGCATATACTGTATTTCTATAATACTGAAAATGCTGTTTTTGTTTCATATGTTGCATTATTTTAATTTCTTTTTGACACATAATTCACTGGAGTGTAGTCGGTGTGCATATAAGCATCAGTGGCAGGAGGCAGCGGGTATAGCTGCATCAGAACACAGTGAAAGGATCTTTCCCTGCCTCTATTGTCTCTTTGCTGCTGACATAAGTGTTGTGCCCTTCCCCACTTTCGCCTCCCCTAACAGCTGAGTTGCTGACTGCCTACGGCCTCACATGGCAGTGGATTGTCTGTGCATCAGAGACAATGGCACAAATTTAGTTTAAAGAAAGCATTATAAGGTCTAGGTGGTTTCCGACCAGCATACACATTAAGGCAGGGCTTGACAAATCCTGGGCGCCAGGTCACCATGGCAACTATAAATGTACCCTGGTGCCAGGAATTTGATTGCCTCCCTCCCCCCCCAGCCATTACTCCAATGTCTCACCATTGTTCTGGCATTTTTTCCTCTTCCACCGACATCGGCTCTGTGTGTAGTTTGAGTCATAGAGCGGAGGAAGTTCTATAATCGCATTGTTTCAAGTTTTGCAAGATCAGCAAACAACAAGGTCAGCTAACTTTCTTTACCACATGGCTTCTGTGCAGAGCTGATCGCGATAGAAGAGTGAAGAATGCCAGAATAATGGTGAGACATCGGATTACAGCTGGGAGGGAGGCAAGAGAGATGGATATCGGGTAATGGCTGCCGGGAGGGCAAGAGAGAGGCAATGGGCGATGGCGGGGGCAAGAGAGAGACATTGGGTGATGGCGGGAGGGCAAGACAGAAAGATATTGTGTTATGGCTGGGGAGAGCAAGAGAGAGACATCAGAGAAGGAAGCAGGAATAGCGACATAGTGCTGGAGTTTATGGGAAGCACTGGGTCACTGTTTATTGGTAATTGTTGTCGCTGAAGGTCCCGGAGAGGGGCAGCGGGGTGAGAGGTGGCAGGAATGAGGCTTTTAGGGCATCTCATATTCTTGCACTGGCCTGCCTGAAACTGACGCCATTTCATTCTAGGGCCATACAACAAAATGGGTTAGTCCTCAAAGTCAGCTGGCATCATTTGGTTGTATTGACCTGATGAGGATTACTCCTGCTCCTCAGAAACTGCATAGAAGGGGTGAGATGCAGAACAGGATCACAAATTCTTTTTCATTTTGGCGGTACAAGTTTTTATGCTGAAGGAATGAAGTCACATTTAATTTTTTCCCCAGTTTCATTCATGCCTTTTCCAGTAAAGGATCAAGGTGAGTTACATTCAGCCACAGTTGGCTATTTTCTTGTTCCCAGAGGCAATGGAAGGTTAAGTGTATTGCCCAAGGCCACAAGGAGTGCCAGTGGGATTTGAACCCTGGTCTTTCTGGTTCTAGAATGCTACTCCTCCACTCCTTACCTCATATGGGTATTCTTCCATCCCTTTTATCATTCTGGTAATTTTTCTCTATACCAGTGGATCTCAACCCAGTCCACTGGGACCCCAGGCCAGTCGGGTTTTCAGGATATCCACAACGAATATGCATGAGATAGATCTGCAAACAAAGGAAACAGATATATCTCATGTATATTCATTGTGGATATCCTGAAAACCTGACTGGCCTGGGGGTCTCAGAGGATTGGGTTGAGAACCATTGTTCTACCTTTTCCAATTCCACTATATCCTTTTTATATATGATGACTAGGGTTATGCTTTCATTTAAAATGAAAGCAGGGATCCCAGCAAAACAGGAGATGACCACTACACTATCATTCCTGTTTACCATCAATAGTGCAGACTCTTTTGCAAGAGCACACATTATTGAGCATTAGTGTGCTCTCTTCCACAACAGCACACTCAGTGATGAGGAATGTAAACTGTTTGTCTTTTAAGAGTATAGCTGTGGAGGGGCATGGCGGCGTGAGCCATGGCACAGGTGAGCTGGAGGAGAGAAGAAGCACGCTGGTGCCATGTCTCACAAGAGGAAGGGGAAGACTTTGGCAGTTGTGACTACCTCCCCACCAAAGCCGCTTATGCAGTCTCTCCTACCGTTTTCACCGCCTGTTCCTATGCCGCAGAGATCTTTGGCCCATTCGGCATCCAATGCTAGCTGCAGTGGGGTTTCTTTGAGCCCCAAATTGAAAACAGCCCCACCACCGCCGCAACTGGGGAAAGCCGAGAGAGGGCAGGAAAGCTCTGATGGTGTTTCCCGGAGTGTTTCCTTGATGGCGAAGCACCCCTTGGAGTTGGAGGCCTTGTTGCAGCCTCCTGCAGTTTCTCTAGAGGCGGATCAGCATCGGGCAGTCGCTGAGAGACCAGCTGTGGTGACACTTGATGCATTATGGGATGCAATCAAGGCTGTGGAGTCTGCTCTAGCAGGATATGCTATCAACATGGTCGCTCAGTTGGAGATTGTCCAGACTAAGATGGTGCAGTATGATTCTACGCTGGCACAGCATGCTACTCAAATGGAGAAGGTAGAAACTGCTTTGGAGTCTCTTCAGACTGTGAGTACAGCACAGATAAGGGAAGGGAGACCTTGAATAGTAAGGTACTGCTCCTGGAAAATCAGGTTTGAAAGAACAATTTAAGTTTCTCAATTTCCCTAAATGTCCTCTTATTACTTCTATGGACATGTTGTGGAAATATCTGACTGACGTTTTGAAGATACCGGCAGATGCGGTCCCCCTGGAGGTCTGAGCTCAGTATTTGTCTCTTAACATTGTGGGTTAAGGGAGGGAAAGAGCTTTTGGGTCAGCCCAGACATCGGAAGTTGAGAATTTAACTGCTTTTTTTGGCATCATCTCTAGGGGTCCTTGGTAGCATGCTTTGCTTTTGAGTCCAATAGGAATTCCATCTTATGTTTATTTTTCCGTAATATGTCTCTTTCATTTCTTGGCTCAAAAATTTATGTTTTTCCATATGTTTCATGAGATACACAAAAGAAGCACAGGGAGTTCTTGACCCTAAGGAAAAGGGTCTTGGACCTAGGCACTTCCTTTAAACTCTTGTTTTTTTGTAAATGTTTGATTTCTTACCAATCAAAAAAATTTGTGTTTTTTGAGCCAGATCAGTTACTACAATTTATTGTGTTAAGAGATAGTACTGTAGCTTTGACGAATCCCATAAATGAGGCAGTTAGGAAGGGCCAGCTGTTTCTGCGGCATTGGTTAGCCATTGTCTTGATAATTGTTTTATTTTCTTTGTGGCATGTCCTGAATGTTTTCTTTTCCTGATCTTGCCCACTTGTGGTTTATTGTGGTTGATCAAATGTTAAGATAGTGGTTATGAATAATTGTGTTATTTTCTTTTTATTGCTGTATTACTGTTCATTCATGATTTATTTTGGATGTAATGAAGAAATGCATAAATAAAAATTAATTTAAAAAAGAGTATATAGCTGTATGTTTGGTAGTAGGTGTGTATGTGGTTGTGAAAGAGTATATGAAGTAGCTTTGTATGTTGGATTGCTGTAGGGTGTGTCAGGAGAATAATGGGTATGCATTTACATTTGGAAGTCTGGATCTGGGTGGGTTTGTGTATGGATGGATATTTGGAGGTCTGATGTGTGTTTTTTTCATTGGTTTATATGTGTGAGTAGGAGTTCTGTAAGTGGGTAATGTGTGGTAGGGTTGTGTGTTAAGGTGGGCTGCGGGGTGTTGATGTATGTGTTTTGCAGCTATGGTTGTTTGTTAATAAAGAATGTTTGTGAGAGTATAATGTGTGGATGTTTAACAGGAGCAGCAGGGGGACTCTACAGAGCCTATAACGGATGTGGAAGTATTGCATGGGCTGTGTTATCATTATGTTTGGCCACCGGACGCCCACTGGATTTTGATGTAAAGTGGATGGCTTGCGCCGCACTCAGTGTTTTTAGGGGTGGGAGAAGAGTCGGAGAGGGTGGCTGGGCATGTTTTCCTGGGTGCCTTGCTCCAGCTTAGGGCTCAAGTGAGCCAAGGTGAGAGGGTTCTTTATTTCCTCAGGTCCAGTTGTCAGATTTTTCCCCTTTTGGTGGCCCATCCTTTGAGGGATTGCATTGGGTGTGGCAATCTAACAGGATCTTATGTTTTAAGGACTGATCGACGATGGGTCGTGTCTGAGTTTAGAACAGCTGAACTGTAATGGGAGCACCCGGGTTCCATTTTTTCAGTACTTTCAGTTGCATTATTTCATTATGAGGGCAGAGCATTGGGTTCAGCTGACCCAGGTGCCACAGTAGTGGAGCAGATCCTATTCCATAAGGTGTGGCAGTGGAAGAGGCTGCTTTCCCACCTTTATCATGCCCTTTTGGAACTACACTTTGTGGACCAGACTCCCACATTCATTGCTGGCACTGCCTTTTGGGCCACACCTTTACTCCTGTGAAGTGGCGCCTTATTCATTGCAAGGTTATCGCTATGTCTGCCATCAGACTCACTATCAACTTCTGATGCAGGCTTCCCTGACCCCTGTGCGACTGCAACATTTTTTATCTATGATGGGATTGCCCTAAAATTCAGACATACTGGCGAGAGATGATAGACTCCGTCAATGCTACAGTGGGTGCCCTGGTGATGGATCTGGTAGTCTGCCTGTTGGGTTACTTGGAGCTCGCCCAAGTAGTCCCATCTGGGTGGTGATGTCTGGTCAAACTCTTGTTGGTGGGGGCACATATGGTCATAGCCCGTAAGTGGAAGAATAGTAGGGGTCCCATTCTGGTGGAGTGGAGGACCCAAGTGAATGCCTCATGAATATGGACCAGCCTGCCTTCTTCCTGAAGGGTCAGTGAGAGGCTCATGTTACCCTGCGGGCACACTACTGTCAATTGGCCACGTCTACTGACCATACCTAATGCTTTCAGGATGGGGGGGTACTGTCTATGGTGGAGGGGTCCATATATCTCCTGCCCTAATGTTTTAGTCTTTTTTTTTTCCTGATGGTCCCACTGGAAGACTGAAGTTGTCCTTAGTGTGCTCCTTACCCTGGGCCTCCCCGCTCCCCATGCATCCTCCTATCCCAAGCCTCTAGATAAGATAATGTGATTTTGCTATCCATCTACACCACTGCTCAGACTGTTGGGTAGGTATTTGGTGTGTGATTTACTGTATTTGGGGTTATAAGAAGTTTGTTGCTATTGGATGTCTGTGATAACTCTTGTACTGCTGTGTTCACTGGTGTTATGCTTGCACTCTATAAATAAAGAATGTTCCAATAAATAAATAATGTGCATTAAGTATATAACCTCTGGTAACTGTCATGAAAATGGCTTGCATGTTCCTGGCTGTTAACTTGCAGATGCATACCCTAATACATGGTGCAATTATGTCATGTGCGCCTAACTCCACCTATTTTTCTACACCTAAAACCTTCCTACATGCTGTCTCCCCCATTCCAACATCTCTGCATACTCACATATGGCTCCACACTTATCTATACCCGCCCACAAGCATTAGTATACCCCCACAAATCACACCCCTAGACCTGAACTACTCACAAACACCCACACTTCCATTCCCCCCAAAGGCACTCTCAGTTCCAACCCCCTCATAAGCGCGCATGCCATTCTGCAAATCTATGTTAGAAAACATTCCTGAAACCACGACTCTGCATGCTTTTCCTTTTCTTCTTATTCGTTAGTGATGCTTTTATATGTCCCTAGCATTCATCCTAAGCAACACCAGCCCAGGTTGCACGGATAAGTATGATACATTTTTGTTGGCTACCATTTTATTTTGTTTTATGTAAAGCTACAGAAAACATACACTTCGTTGCTAACTTTCTCAGTTTATTGTATGGTGGTTGAAAGAGTTTACAGTCCTGTCTAGGGCACTGGCGAGCTATTAAGCAATACAGTGTGACAGGCTGCAGTCACGCCCCAGGAGAACTGTCAAGGTCATGCCCTAAGCTACTTAAAAAAAAACCTGGAAATGCTGCACAGCATTATGAACCACTGTAGATAAAGTTGAAAAGTAGGCATTATTTTAGATTGTATTTGCATTTATATAGAGGGGGTAATTTTATAAATTGCTTTTATGTGGATAAAGAGTTTCTATAACATTACCTCGGGGTTACAGTGCATAAAGTAGGTATGGAGAATGTTCATGCCTACTTATGCAATGTGAGTGTGAGTGTCTTCAGGGGAGGGGTTTGGGTGGAGCATGGTTGCTGTTGTAAAATACACACATATGCATGCCATTGATGTGTGTAAATTTACCCCAACTCCAGGGCAAGTGTGAATTTACAGAAGTACAGTTACCCTTGATTTTTGCAAGTTTTTTGAAGCTATTTTTATAAAAACATAGGCACCTAATAAAATAGCCTCAAAAAGGGTACCTACCTAGGCAACCTTTTATAAAATTACACTCAGAATGCATAAAACAGTAGTACAAAAAGCTTGATTTAGTATTTCATTGTTACCATCTCAACTTCTGATTGTGAGATATGTAATGTTCATGTTTAAAAAATGTTTTAGTAGACATTTTTAACCAATAGAAATATTTTGAATTTAAGAACCTCAGAAATATTCCACTTAATGTTAAATTCAGTGTAAACATGCAGGGCCGGCCCGTCCATTGAGCAAGAATGTTTTTTGCACAGGGCCCCGCGTTTCAGGGGGCCCCGCGCAAAGAACATTCTGCTTTTTTCAAAATTAAATTAAAAAAAAAAACGCTGGCTGCTACCGCTGCTGCTGCCGCCGCCGCCGCCGCAGCAGAATGGATTGTCCCGCGGGGCCACCTCTGCCTGGCTGAATCCCTCCCTCCCTCCCTCCGTGATGACTGAGCCCCTCTGTGCTGGCTTTGAGAGTCACGAAGGGAGAGTGTCTCCCTCGCGTCTCTGTTAAGCCTGCAGGGGCAGATGGGAAATTTCCCATCAGCCCCTGCGGGCTTAACAGAGACGCGAGGGAGACACTCTCCCTTCGCGACTCTCAAAGCCGGCACGGAGGGGCTCAGCCGTCGGGGAGGGAGGGAGGGATTCAGCCGGGCCGAGGGGCCCCGCTGGACAGTCCATTCTGCTGCGGCCGCGGCGGCAGCGGTAGCAGCCAGCGTTTTATTTTTTTAATTTAATTTTACTTGATCCGATTGGGGGGGGGGCTAGGACTGGAAATGGGCTGGGGGGGTTAAGACTGGAGGTGGGCTGATGGGGTTAGGACTGGTAATGGGCTGTGGGCTGTTGGGGGGGTTAGAACTGGTAGTGGGCTGTTGAGGGGGTTAAGACTGGTAATGGGCTGTGGGCTGATGGGGGCTGTCTGGTAATGGGCTATGGGGGGGGCTAGGACTGGAAATGGGCTGGGGGGCTTAAGACTGGAGGTGGGCTGATGGGGTTAGGACTGGTAATGGGCTGTGGGCTGATGGGGGGTTAGGACTGGTAATGGGCTATGGGGGGTTAGGACTGATAATGGGCTATGGGGGGCAAGGACAGGAAATGGGCTGATGGGGAGGGGTTAGGACTTGAGGTGGGCTGATGGGGTTAGGACTGGTAATGGGCTGTGGGCTGTTGGGGGGGGTTAGAACTGGTAATGGGCTATGGGGGGGTTAAGACTGTTAATGGGCTGTGGGCTGATGGGGGCTGTCTGGTAAGGGGCTATGGGGGGGTTAGGACTGATAATGGGCTATGGGGGGGCTAGGACAGGAAATGAGCTGATGGGGAGGGGTTTGGCCTTGAGGTGGGCTGATGGGGCTAGGACTGGTAATAGGCTGTGGGCTGATGGGGAGGGGGGTTAGGACTGGCAATGGGCTATGGGGGCTGACTGGAAATGGGTTGATGGGGTTAGGACTGGACGTGGGCTGATGGGGGGTTAGGACTGGTAATGGGTTATTGGGGGGCTTAAACTGAAAATGGGGGGATAGGGGGTTAGTACTGGAAGTGGGTAAATGGGGGGGGCTAGGACTGGTCTTGGGTTGGGGGGTTGCTAGGACTGGAAATGGGCTGATGGGTGGCTAGGACTGGAAATGGGCTGATGCAGGGACTAGAAGGGAATGGATGCTGGGTGAGGCTGGAACTAGAAGGGAGCTGATGTTGGGGGAGGATTAGAATGGGATGGGGCTGGAAGAGTAAAATGGAGAAGGGAAAAATATTTTGTGTGGGAGGGATAAAAAATCTACAATTGGCCGGGTATTGGGAGAGTAAGTGGGGATTGAGGATGGAGGGGTAAAATTTGAGTGTTTGAAATAGGAATGAGGAAAGAGCAAAAGGAGAAAGATTAGTATGTTAAAGCAGATGTAGAGAGAGAGAATGGAAAAAAAACTAGAAGAGAGAAGAAAGGACAAATGGACAGCAGACGATGGAGAGTTAGCAGAAGACACGAAGAAACCAGAAGAAAGTGGCTGGAGCAATTGCAGCTGAAAAAAAATGCACAAAAGGTAGAAAAATATCTCTTTATTTTGAATTTATTAATTGGAATATGTCAGCTCTGGTAAATGTGCATCATTAACGTCTGTGCTTTGTTTAGTACAAGAGCAAATAAATGTATAGTTTTATTTCTACAGTGTTGTACATTCCAAGTTTGGCTTTTGGGATTCCCAGTTTATTGTCTTCCTGTTTCTAAATTGTGATTACTTGTTTGGTGATGGTCTATGTTCTGCATGTGTAACTGAGCTGAGGTGTTCTGTTTTATTATAATTCCTATTTGACATTGCCACTTGTTCTCTTTCCCCAGTAGGTCATGTATTCTTGTTCTCTGAAATGTATTGGTTTAATATTTGCAGTGTTGCCTTTTGATTGGTAGAGTATGGTGCTTTGTGAGTCCTGGTAGTGCTGTTAGGATACGGCGGGTTTGCTATGGGTTCTAAATGGGCAGTGTTTGTAGTAGTTCCTAATGTGTCTGGCAGTTGGCACTGGATTATAGTAATGTAGAAATCTTTTAGTCTTTCTTTATCCATACACTCATTAAGAGGTACGTTTACTAAAAGTTAGTATATGGTAACATTATGCAAATATTTATGCAAATGAGGTCCCTTATGCAAATGAGGCCCCGCACCGAGTCTCCGCACATGGCCCCGCACCCCCCTTGGGCCGCCCCTGTAAACATGTATGCTGAATGGGATACATTGAAAAAAATTGAATAGAGGAGTATGATAAATGATCTCAGTCTGTTCTACTTTGGAATAGGGATGTGCAATAGTTTTCAAATGCTAAAATCGATGAAAATTGGCAAATTTGATTAGTTCCTCTAGAACTGACCCATGCAGGTACAGCTTTGCATAAATCACCATTCATCCCATTTGTTTTTGTCATAGGTGCGCTCATGCCACCAGACACACTGAAGCCTGCTGGGAGGGGGGAAAGGGGCGGAGGACAATCCAGAAGCATGAGGCAGTTCAGCCAATCATATTAACTCTTTCACAAGCAGCCAAACTAGACTATCCTTGCCTGACATATCTAAATCCCATGGGTAATGTCATAGATGGGCTGGAAAAACACAGGCAAAAATCTCTGTACATTTCCTCAGTTTGAGTTGGAGGCCTATAGACTACACCATTGTGGATGATAGTACCATCTCCTCTTTCAAATACAATCCACAGTATTTCTTCTTTTCCCCATGTCTCCCACATTTCAGCGACTTTAATATCGTTGTTCTAGAAAAAAATTCCGATCAATCATTCAAGGAACTATCCCTAGTATAGATTATTTTTGTTGGAGCTACCAACCCAGTGAAAGGAATCAATCCATTCACCACCGTGGTTCCTCTGTTTTAATTAGAAAATTTCTTTAAAAAAACAGCTAATCATTGTACTTAGCTGAATCATGAAATCCTTCAGGCTGTTCTGAAAACCACAAAGACAAACGACGTGTAACCCAGGGTGCCTTCTAAGGTGCCTTGTCCAGGGGTGCCTAATATGGCACTTAGCCTAAGGAGCCCTATAGGGCACCTTACAAAGCGCCTTATGAGGCACCTAACAAGGCACCTTATAAGGCACCTTACTTATAAGGCACCTTACATGGCGCCTTATAAGGCACCTAACAAGGCACCTTATAAGACACCTTACTTATAAGGCACCTTATAAGGCACTTTATAGGGCACCTAACAAGGCATCTTACAAGGTGCCTAAGCAAGGTACCTTATAAGGCACCTTACTTATAAGGCACCTAACAAGGCACCTTATAAGGCACTTTATAAGGCACCTCACAAGGCACCTTATAAGGCACCTAACAAGGCACCTTACAAGGCGCCTAGCAAGGCACCTTATAAGACACCTTACTTATAAGGCACTTTACAAGGCACCTAACAAGGCACTTTATAAGGCACCTAACAAGGCACTTTACTTATAAGGCACCTTATAAGGCACCTCACAAGGTGCCTAGCAAGGTGCCTTATAAGGCGCCTTGTAATGCGCTTTAGTCTGAGGCGCCTTGTAATGCGCATTAGCTGATACGTCTTGCTGTAACGATGCACCGCCCACGCCTTTATATGGGCATCTGTACCATTACCGCAGAACCTAACGCGGGTAACATTACCTCAGTTTAGTAAACATACCCCTAAGAACATACTCCATATACCCTGGTTTAGAAGTGAGGTTCTTAACTGCCATAGAGTGCGCAAAACTAACCCATTTAGAGAAAGTACCCTCAGTAACTCATTTTGTGCCTGAGGGAAAATGGGCGGATAAGATTCTGCCCTCAACAGATCCTTACCAGGCTTCGGAATAAGGATTATGAACGCCCGGTTAACATCCATGGCAAACTGCCTCCTCCATCCTCTGCTGGTACATCGCCACCAAGGGAGCTATCACCTGACCTTGCAACAGTTTATAGAACTCCGCCCTGAAACCATCCGGGCTTGGTGTCATACAGCATTGTACCCGTTTAATTCCCTGCTGAACCTCCTCAGCAGATATCGGCGTCCCGAGCTGAGTGGCCTGGTCCACAGTAAGCCTGGGTAAATGCACTTCCTTAAGGTAGGTGGCTATGTGGTAGGAGATATCTGTTCCCCAGAGTAAAGATGCCATTAAATGTCTGGAATATTTCTTTTATCGCCGTAGTATTTATTTATCTTTTATCGCCTTAGTATTTATTTATTTAACAGTTTTTATATACTGCTCTCTCCTTCATTCAGAGCGGTTTACATAAGAACATTAAACTTTTGCAGACTACTAGTGAGAGATAACAATTGACTGCTACAATAAAACATAGGTAAATATGGTAGCATATTTTAAACTTTTAAAATTGCAAAAACTTCTATGCAACTATATACAAAACTTTTAGTCTTGCCATAGAACTATGTACAAAATGGTGTGTATTATAAGATAGTCTGTTGGAAAGTGACCTGTGCTTGTGTATGGTTAAGTGATGTGTCCAACGTGTTTGGTGTATAGGTAGGTCTTTAGTTTTTTGTGGAAGTCCTTCATATCCAAAGTTGTTCTGATGCCTTCTGGTAGGATATTCCATAAGGCTGAGGCAGAGAGGAAAAATGCCTGGCAGAGGTGGTCTGGTTGGCTTTCTTGTATTCCAGAGGGGTGATGATCAAATTTGTTTTGCTTGTTCTCTTGGGACGGTTACTAGTGTCTTGGTTGATTAGTTCCTGTAGAATATTTGCAGAGGATTTGTGTATTACCTTGAATATTATTAAGATTGATGCAGAATAGCGCGGTATATAAGAGAATGTAAATAAAAAAAATTTTGTACTTGGTACAGGAGTGTACTGGGAGCCAGTGCAGATGGTTTAGTATGGGGGTGATGTGTTCTTGTTTGTGGGTTCCAGTGAGTATACGGGCGGCCGTGTTTTGTGCCAATTGCAAGTGGTTGATAGAACGTTTTGGTAAACCCTGGTATATTGTGTTGCAGTAATCCAAGGTTGGTGTGGCTTGAAAGACGGTGCAAAACAGATCATGGCTGAGTAACGGTTTAAGATTCTGAGTAGCTTCATTTTGTGGTAGGCATTTGCGGTGGTTTTCTTTTTTTGGGTCTGTAACATGAGGTTTTTGTCTAAAATGCTGCCCAGATACTTAACCTCATTTTATACTCTGATGGTGTGGTGTGATAGGCAGATTTCTTGTGGGGGTATGAATGATGTATCTCTGGTGATAATCAATGCCTCTGTTTTGTTGAAATTTATGCTAAGTTGTTAGTTTCTAGTCAGCTGATCATTTCTTCCATATAGCTTGTTATGGGTAGGATGTCAGGGTATTGGATGTTGATTGGTGTGAAGATCATGATATCATCTGCATATATTCTGTATTGTATGTTATGGATCTGGATTATGTTGCAGATGGGTTGAACGTAGATATTGAAGAGCATGGATGAGATTGGTGATCTTCGGGGGATGCTGTGGATTAAAGTGAAGGGAGATGACTTGTGCTTGCTATATTTTACTTGTTGCTGTCTGTTGCTTAGTATGCTTGTGAAGCACTCCTGGGGCATCTCGAAGTGCCGCCACCCAACAGGAACCCTGGGCACCCCTCAAGCAGCGAGCCAGGATTTTACCAGCCTTGTTCCCATATTGATAGAGTTGGCACTAATAACATAGCAAGGACTTCTTTGCCCTCTGGTGCAGCAGTTCATTAAAGGCTGCCTGAGTCTCCAGTATCCAGGCTTGGCCCCCTACCATATGCATTCGGGCATACTGTTTCTGATCAGTCACCACCTGTTTCTCTAACTGAAGAATTTGCTTGCGACGGGGAGCCACATGTGCTATAACATCGCTCTGCAGAACTCATGCTGTGTGCTCTAGATAGGTGAGTACAGTCCCATTCCATGGGGTATAGGAGATGCCAAGGGTCCAGGAGATCCAGCCAACTTCTAAATTTCTGTAAAATGCACATAATCCCTACTCTTTCCCCCGATCCTCCCTACAATATGTCGACCAGCGGGTCCATTGAGGTCTCTTCCAACCACCACCTGCCTATCTGATAACTGCTCCAGTTTCGATGCCACCTGAGCATAGAATTGTGAGTCTGGGACTTTGGGGCCATAGATGTTACAAAGTACAGCCAATATCCCATGAAACTTCACACTCAAAATTACATATCACCCCCCCCCCCTCCATCACCCCATTCCATCTCACACTCGAATACTGCCTTCTTTCCAAACAATATAGCCATGCCCCCTCTTTTCCCCATCACTGATGCCCCATAGAGCTGGCCCACCCAGTCTCATTGCAGTATAGAGTACTCTGGGGCACTGGTGTGTTTCCGGTGGAAAAGCCACCTTACAATGCTGCCGGCTAAGGCCTGAAGGACTTTGTGACACTTTACTGGTAAACCCAACTCACAAACATTCAACAATTTAACTCTCAGCCCCTATCCCATTGCAGGATTTGGTCACAAATATACCACTTGCTCAAGAGGGTCAGGGGACCTCCCCAGCCTAAGGTTCTCCCCCACAACATTGAATCATCCTCCTCATCTGAGGTACCCCATCATCACCAGAGTTGACTTCTACCCATATCCCCCCCCCCCCCCATCTTCCTCTCTCTCCCTATTCATCTCACCAGACCTCACCCTACTCCCATAGAATTCACTGCTCCCACCTACCTTCATCTGGAGCATCACATACTGATGTGTCGGGACTCCCCCCACCATGTACACACACATTCAATCAATCAAATCCCCATACTCCCCCCACACACACTCCAACATGAGACACTCAGGGTCACCCTTAGCCTTCCCCTGGATAAAAGGTGCAGGCTTGTTTTATGCGCATTGGGAAAAACAGTGCAGGATGCTTTATGTGCATTGAGGGGGGGGGAAGAGATGAGCATGCTGGCTGTGTGTGTTTATGTGGGCAACAGAGAAAGGTATGCTTACTGGCAGGGTGTGTTTGCGAGTGGGACAGAGAAAAGTATACGCTAGCAGAGTGTGTGTGTGTGTGTGTGTGAGTGCGTGAGAGAGCGTGGCAGAGAGGAGGACTTGCTGGCAGTGTCTCTGTTTAGGGGGGTGGCAAAGAGATGGTCGTGCTAGCGATGTGGGGCACCAAATTTGGCTTGGTGTGCCATGAAGTTCAAGCAAGCTTGAAAGTGTGCCCTGAAATAAAAAAGGGTGAGAAGCACTGTATTACAGTGTACAATATAAACTTCTGACACTGGTACACAAGGCCATTTACACTGGTCCTTTTGTCTCTCCTCACTGATTATTCTTCATGCTCTCATAAGGTCCTGCACTCTATTCGTGCTAGCCACCTCTTTCTCCCCTCTGCCTCACAAGCTCGATATGGATCTACAAGACATTCTGCTTTCTACTTCCTTGCACCAAGTTTATGGAACAATCTCCCCCTCAAACTCTATCTGGAACCCTTCTACATCAGATTTAAAGCCTCTCTTAAAACCCGTCTGTTTCAAAAAGCCTTTCATCTCTCCTCCTAGATAATGCAGCTGCCTGAGATGTTTATTTGATCCTGAGATGTTTATTTTATTCTGTCTAACTCTGTTTTTCTTTTGCTTTCTCTTGTCTTTCCTATTACTATTTGTTTATATGTTTCTGGCTAATATCTCATTCTTTTATTACTTGGAGTTCTTTTGTTAATTTCTCTTGTATGCATTTTATTATAAACCACTTTGCTGGATTGAAATTGCAGTATATCGAATTTTAATAAATGAATGCAGTTGGAAAGCTGGGCAGGCTGAATGTAAAGATGTAGAAGGATATTTGCACCATAGGGGAATTGATAAGTATTAAAGGATCTAAAGTTTATTTCCCTGAAGCAGGGCTTACTATATATAAGAAAAGTAAATAGCCCGAAACATAGTGCTTTGTCAACTTTGTGAATAAAAATGTTTGAAGCTAACTTGGTCTTATAATGTAAAAGGAATGGTGAGGTGAACGAAACGAGAGTAAGTGGATTTGATTCGGCATTAAATTAATAGAACAATTGATTTCATGTATTTATTTAACAGGTCTTTTATACCACGTCATTATTTTCCATTGTAACTTAAACTCGGCAAAGTACATGAAACAGGGACATTAATAACTTGGATTATTCTAAGGCAATAGAGGGTTAAGTGACTTGCCCAAGGCCTCCTAGAGTGCTAGTAGGAATTGAACCCTGGTCAGTTGGTGCCTAGGCTAGTGCTCTAATCATTAGGCTACTCCTCTACATCCAATTTTTTCTAGAATCACGGAGCACATAATAATCCACAATAAAGGACATTCTATAGGACCTTTTAGCAAAGAATACATTGCTTCATGATCACGGTTTAATAAGGTCCAACAAAAAAAAATATGTAAGCTAAGGAAATAAGGTATGCATTATATATAAAAATTAGGACTCAGTTTATTTATTTTATTTATTTGTGTGTTTTATATACCACTATATCGGGTAATCATAGCGGTTTACAATTAAAACAACCAATACATTAAACATTGTAACAATAAATTGTGCAATAACAGGCAATCAAGAATGTACATGATTCAAGAAGGTTTTAAATTATATACAGCATATTTACAGCAAATTTACATATTTTATACATAAGAAGATGGTTGTGTACCTAGACAACTGCCCGATATTCTCTGTGAACTCAGCCAATCATGACCATCAAGTCTGTCAAGTTCTGGAGCATTTTCAGAAGGATAAATTGTATGTCAAGCTAGAGAAGTGCAAATTTGTCAAGAGATCCATAAAAGTTCTGGGATTATAGCATTTCCCCTGATAACATCTGAATGGATCCCCAGAAGATTTCAGTGGTGACTAAATGGCCAGTCCCGAAAGATATCAAAGGAATTCAGCAGTTTTTAGGATTTGCCGACTTTGACTGACAATTTTTCAAAGGGTTCTCCAGAATGACCACTCTGCGAGAGAAATCCCGAAGAAGGGTACCCCATTCAAATGGGGATGAGAGCAACAGCAAGTATTCAAAAGCCTCAGGTCAGTGTTCACATCTGCCCCTATTCTGGTATATCCTCACCAGGAGCAGCCCTTTATCGTAGAGACTGATACATCTAAAAAGACAATTGGTGCAGTGCTCTCCCAAAAGAAGGAACAGGGGAATCTCCCCCTTCTATGTGCATTCTACTCCCACAAGCTGACTGCCACAGAGAAATTATCATTTCTACAATGATAGTTGTTGGTTGTTAAAACTGACTTTTAAGGATGGTGTCATCTCCTTAAGGGATCATGTTATCAAGTAAATGTCTACACAGATCACAAGAATCTGTAACTCTTCAAGATCTCGTGAAATATGAATTCATAGAAGCTTGTTGGTCACTCTCCTTTTCCCACTTTATCTTTGTTCTGAGCTACCAACCAGGCTCCCAGAATAATCAGGTTGATGCTCTCTCCAGGAGGAAAGAGGATGAGGTGCCAGAGCCAGAGTCTCCTACCATGATCCTCGATTCAGAGGATTTTATCCTGGGTACCTTTAGAATGAACATCCTGGAACATGTAAAGGTGAGTTTGCCCAGTGATGAGTTTGCCACGATCCACAGTGAGGGTTGGAGCTGGAATCAAGGGCTCCTATAAAAGAGATAAGCTGTATATACTCAAGGGCAAGGTATACCAGGAAGAAAGGACCAGAGAGCTAGAGGGCTGAGATTTCTGTTGGCTAAGGTGGGACCCCGGAACAGCCCTATAATACTGTTATTGTCTTACCTATACTTTTTTAACATTGGGAATGGATTTCCATGAACTTTGTTATGGATTTACCCATTTTGCAATGAAAATCCATCATCCTGGTAGGCATGGACTCTTTCTAAAATGGCCCACTTCATTGCTGTTGTTGGCCTTCCAGTCACATGCAAAATGATGGACATGCTGATCCAGGAGGTGGTTCATCTTCACAGGCTGTCTTCCCACATAGTCTTAGACCAAGGTACACAGCTCACTGCATGATTTTGGAGACAAGTAATGAAGCTAGACATTCATATCAACTTGTCTTCAGCCCATCATCTGCAATTGATTCGACAAATGGAACATGTGAACTAAACTTTGGAACGGCATTTATAGGATTTCTGTAACTACCATCAGAACAACTGGACCCAGTCATTTCCCACGTCTGAATTTGCATACAGTTCTTTGGAATATCCATCTACTAAATCCTCCATTCTTTACCAACAATGGTTTCTATCCTCCTTTCCATTCTGAAGAAGTGTAAGAGTTCAGGGTTTCAGCAGCTACAGACTGGGTTAATGCTTTAAACTATCAATCTTTACAAATATCATAGGAGTTAGAAAAAGTTAAGGAAGCCCAGAAGAAATATGTTGATTAAAGACAGTAAGACACTCTTCACAGTGAGAGTTAGTTTGGATCTCCACAAGACATCTAAGGGAATGTCTGAGCAAATGTTCATGGAACCCTTCATAAGCAGTGAGTAAATTCAGTGGCTTTCTGTGTGTATCTCCTAGAACACCTTCACATCTAGTTTTCATATTTCCCTGCTGAAGTTCTACAAACAGAACCTGTTCCATAACCAACACTGTGCCTCCACAGCCAGTCACAATGAGGGGCTCCCAGGAATTTGTTGTTCTGGACATCAAGTATCTCTGAAATCATTTGCATTATTTTGTAATCTGGAAATCCAGAGGACAACAGTCAAGCTAACAACAATTCCACCATGACCACATGTTAAGGCCTCAAGAAGGGCCCACACCAGGGGGATTATTCTTTAAGGTTTGCCAGGGATTGAGCCTGTGACCTTTCAGAGCAGAGATTGTGACTTGCAATTGAGCCACATTGGCTGCTTAGCTGCAATCTAAGATCCAGGGAATGAGCTAGAGACAACAAAAATATATGCCTACTCCCTCCAGAAAGAGTCTATTGGACCACCAAGAGGTATGTCTTATGAGACTCTGTATATAAGGAAGCCTAACTAGACACAGCCTTGCTAGTTCAACAGTTTTTGGTGGGCCTGACCTGTATCTACTACTACCTAGCTCCACAGCTCTACTCTCTGTTCAGTAAACTTTCCTTGCTACTTCTGCTCCTGTTCCATGCCTGGTTCCTTCTCCACGTTGCCCTGAGCCTAGCCTCTCCACCAGGCTCCTACCCAGGATAGACCCTAACAGTTAACTTCTTCCTTTCCATTATCCTGTGATGTTCCTCAAGAATCTGTGCTTACTCCTATTCTTTTTAATTGTTGTTTTCTCCCAGCTGCATTGATTCAGTCTCTTGGTTTTGTAGCTTTTATATCAGCTGATGATATTCAGCTATTTTATCCAATAGATCCTGAAATGAGAAATTATAACCCAGACACCTGAGTGCTTGAATAAATTCAAGTCTCTTTGCACCAATCTACCAATCTGTCCGATTCCTTAATACCTTATACTCCTGCCAGCGTCCTCAGATCATTAACTGATAATTGGTAGCTCTTCCAGCTTCAGGATACACTAGATTGGAAAGTATATACCATGTTGCCTTTTATGTTTGGCAGCACAATTACTGAACCTTCTCTAAATTCAAGGTGTCCCTCATCTCTTATTTTCTCAAAATCTGTCAGCGAAGGATGGGTGTTGTATTCTGATATCAATGGCCCGGGTTGGATGTTACTTGGAAGCTGTGTTCTCTCTTTCTCTTTTATCTGTCTTTACTTGATAGTCTGTGAGAATATATATTAGTAGCTATTTGTTCTATAACTATTCTGTCCTGTTATATCTAAGCTGTTACTATTGTATTAAAATAGGTCACTTGATGTTAACTGCTATGGTATCCTGCAAAGGGCAGTATAGAGTCTTTAGTAAACATAAACATACTATAGAGCTACTTGGCTTCAAGATCAGAGTCTAAATTTGAATCTTTTGATATTTTTTTCTAAGAATAATAACATAGTTACATATTATATGATGGCAGATAAAGACCAGCATGGTCCATCTAGTCTGCCCAGCAAGGTGGCAAAATTAAGCGCACCTGCCACTCCATGCAGGTCACCCTTCCACATGCCTTTGTTTTGGGGTGTACCCACCACTCCGTGCAGGTCACCCCTATTTATAGAGATATAAGAGATAGTTACGTTTGATTTGATTTTAACCTGTTGCTATAAAGGGATCCGCTGTGTCTGTCCCATGCCATTTTGAATTCTGCCACTGTGTTTGCACCCACCACTTCCATCGGGAGGGCATTCCAAGCATCCACCACCTTTTCAGTGAAAATGTATTTCCTGACATTGCCTTTCAGGTTACCCCCTTGCCCTCTAGTTTTACAGCTTCCCCGTCTTTGAAAAAGGTTTGTTTATTCATTAATACTCCTTGAGAATTTAAAGGTCTGAATCATATCTCCCCTGTCCCTCCTCTCCTCTATTGAATACATATCTAGGACAAGTCTCTTCTCATACATCTTCTGGCGCAGGCTCTTTTTATATCATTTGTGAGATATGAAAACCAAAACTGAACACAATATTCCAAGTGATGCCTCACCGGTGACTTGTGCAATGACATTAGTACCTCTTCCTTTCTGCTGGTAATTCCTCTTTGTATGCAACCCAACATCCTTCTGGCTATGGCCACCGCCTTGTCACACTGTTTTGCCACCTTCAGATCCTCAGAAACCATCATTGCAAGGTCTTTCTCCTGGTCCATGCACACCACCGTTTCGCCCCCTATTGCATACCGTTTCGCCCCCTATTGCAAATCCCCTTGGATTTCTGCATCCCAAGTACATGACACTGTACTTCTTTACATTAAATCTTAACTGCCAAGCCTTTGATCCAACTCTCCAGAGCTAATCTCAGCTAGTCCCACAGCATCCTCCATTTTCCCAGACATTATATTCTCACTTCATCAGCTGGGAATCCCAGCTGCCTACCGCAGTGGCTATCTAGTGCTCTTTTTTTTTTTGCCCAATGATCCAAATTCTGACACTTTTTCTACCTACAGTGAGAAATTATACTGTTAATCAAACCTAGATCCCATACTACCTCATAAAGTTGTGGTCAACATTATTGGCACACTTGCAGTTCAACCTCTTAATGTCCAATATCTCCTAAAAAAACAACCCACAACTGCAGTCTGAAACATGACATCATGTTGGATGTTGTTTTGTGGTGAAATTGTATTTTTGTTACACATTCAGATGAGACAGATGAATGATACGGCTGGGATTTAAAGATATGCAGGTATGACCTGTTTGTTAAATCCTTAGCAATGCTCTGATGGTTTCTCTGTTCATGGTTCATAGCTGCATGATTGTAAAGTTGAAGTGCTAAACAGATTGTAAGCCTTTTTTAAAGATATTTTAGAGGGTTTGTGAGAGTATATAATATTTGTATTCTAACTCTTTGTCATGAGGGTCTGTTTTGGAGTTATAAAGACATGATTATAAGGGCATTGTACATTGCCCTGACCAGGAACTTCGAGCAGTCTTTGCCATGGCCTACCAGGGTATGATAATGCTCCAGTTTCTCTGGAGGGAGGAACAGGCACAAGTTGGCAAGATTACACATGATGTCCTTCAAGAACATGCTCATCTAGAGCTGGTAAGAGTGTACTCTGTCCATGAGCATGGAGCTTTGGAAGCACATCCTTCCAAAGGAGACCAACATCTGAGCCTTCCTACCCGGGGATGTCAAGGAATCAGTCTTGGTGCTCTTAATCCTTTTTAGGACAGACTCTACCACTAAAGAGTGTGTGGAAGCTAAGACTTCTCAAATTAAGAGGTCTTTTGAACCCAATACATTACGTCCAGCCTCCTACTGACCAAGGGCACAGTGAGGGAGTTCTCCCACATCCTCATTTGCAGCCTTTGTAGGATTCGGTGCACCAGCACTGGCACTGCTTCCATAGGAGTTAAGGAGTATTGGGAGGATCTCCAACTCCTCCACCTTGGAGTCATCCTCCATCTCCAGCCATCAGAGTCAGACTCCGAGAGGAAGTCAAAGTACCTCAGACTCTACCTGGAGCTCCCTCCAGCTTCAAGGGGAGTGGCAGCATCAACAGGATCGATGATGCATCGAGTGTTTTTGGGGCTTCGTTGGGACATCGAAAGCCAATACACTCAAGAGAGAGATGGCCCCACAGGGAACTGGCGTTGGATCTCTTCAACGTCCCAATGTCGATGCCTCCGCAGACAGAGCATGCGTTTTGAGGATTGACTGTACAATGGTTGATGACGATGCCCTGGGCACCGAAGGACCAGCCAGCTGTTTCTACAGCATTGATACGATACAGGCCTCGAGTGCCTGAAGGCATTCCTCCATGGCTGCTGAATCTGAATGCCCTCGGGCCTGAGAAACTTCAACCAATGTCTCCAGCATCCCTGCCGGAGTATCGGCATGGCCTTGGTCATTGGGAGACAGTCGGTGCCCCTCTGAAACCCGGGAGGTTGATTTCTCTCATCAAGGCACCTTGGCAGGCCATTCACAGCCATTACTCTCAGTATCACGTTGGGAAGGGCTGCGATGCTGATGCACATTGGGCTTTGGCGGTGCTCAGAAAGGTCCCCCTTTGACGTTGATGGAGCCCAGGTCAAGTCCTTTTTTGATTCCATGTGGAGACCAACCGATGGCCAATGCTCTGGGGCACTATAGGTTCTCAGCTCCAATTGAGCCTGGGAACCTCTCTATGTTGATTTACTTTAAGAGGATCCTAGGGGAGTCATCAAGACTGATGTTGGTGCCAAAGACGCTGACTCATACCTGTGGCCAAAAAGAGATGCTCTTGCTTCTTTTAACCCCTCAGGCCTCTCTTTGTCATCTGTAAGGACAAATTACAAGAAGAGGGCTGTTGATCAGGACCCAGACACTGGAGGCACCAATTGTGCTTGTCGGTGACCGAGATGGTCCTGGCATATTTGGTGCATTTCTTGAACCTGCTGGCCAGTTTCTGGGACATCTGCCATTATTTACTATGTTATGTTATGTCTGTGAAAATGGCCATGACTAGATCCAATCTCTCAAAGATGACCCGAGGCTCAGCCAGGCTCTCAGGAAAGCAATGAGAAAGTAAACATTACTGAAAAAGTGTCGGAATCGAAGGCGGAACCACAAGCAATGGACCTGATGCTACTGATGGCAGGCAGAAATTGAAAACAGACAAAAAGAAACCCATAGGGGAAAAACAAAACATTTACCAATGGAGGACACATTCACATCTGTGGAGCTCCATTGAAAACAAACCCTGGAGAAGATGGCAACGCGGCAGGTGGGAAGGGAGGCACGCAGGTGCAGTGCAACCTCCCAAAAGCTTCCAATAGAAGCTGGGGAGCGTTCCCATGTGGGGTTCCATCGGTGATGTCACCCATACATAAGGACATCACTCCTGCTTATCCACAGAGAAAGTGTATGTTATGGTGGATCCTCTTCTACCCCCATCCCGCTTTCAGTCAGTGTACCTCACAGCGCTGTCTTGCGGCCTCTCCTTTTGTCTCTCTACACTCAGTCCCTTGGTGCACTCATCTCCTCCCATGGTTTTCAGTATCATCATTATGCTGATGGCTCTGAGATCTACCTCTCTGCACCTGAAATCTCTCCAGGAATTCAGGCCCAGATCTCAGCCTGCTTATCCGACATTGCTGCCTAGCTGTCTCACCACTGAAATTGAACATAGCCAAAACCAAGCTCCTTATAGTTCTCCCTAAGCCCACCTCCCCAATTCTTCCTTTCTCTATCTCAGTGGATAACACACTACTTTTCCCTGTTTCCACAGCTCACAATCTTGGGGTCATCTTTGACTCGTCTCTTTCTTTGCACATATCCAACAGATAGCTAAAACCTGTTGTTTCTTTCTCCGTAACAACAGCAAGATTTGTCTTTTTCTTTCTGGACACACTACTAAAACCTTTATCCTTTCTGTAGTCACCTCCCATCTTGACTGTTGCGACCTGCTGCTTTCTAATCTCTCTCAGAATCATCTCTTTCGCCTTCAATCTGTTAAAAACTCAATTACGTGGGTAATCTTCCACCAGTCTTGCTATGCTCACATAGCCCCTCTCTCAAGTCACTTCATTGGCTCACTATGTATTTCTGCATTGCATTCAAACTTCTACTAATCTATAAGTGCATTCATTCTGCACCTCCTCACTACCTTTCCTCTCTTATCACTCCCTATACCCCTCCTCGGGAACACCATTTCTCTGGCAGATCTCTTTTCTCTCTGCCCTTTTCTGCCAGCGCTAACTCAATACTTAACTCAATACTTAACTCATCACCTATTTCCATGCCCTTAGATTTCCTAGTCCCCAATTGTTATGTGGCTGCTTTGATTAGCAGGGGCTGTCTCTTACTTTCATATGTACAGTGCTGCATATGCCTTGTAGCGCTATACAAATTATTATTAGTAGTAGTAGTAGTACAATGTATATGTGAGGTGAGAAGTCCAGTAAAATAGGGTCTTGAGAGTTAGCTCTCCCCTGACCCTTAGAATCCAAAACCAAATTGAACTCATCTTCTGCAACTTTTCGAAGCTGCAAAGCAAAAGTCCACTGGGGAGGGGGGCTGTCGTATATTAATGCAGACACTCATCTTATCTTTCCTGTTCATTCACTTCCATTCACACAAATAATGGTTTTGCTTTCACTAGTTCAGCACCGAGAAATGTTTTAGTGCTCAGCCTCTCACGGTCACTCAGGCTGATTTTTGAAGCTTTTCTTTTTCTTTAATCTCTGGGATTTCATTTCAATCATTTTTTTTCCTTGGACAAAAAAAAAAACCAGCTGTTTGCAACAGTTTCTGGTCTCTACCCTGTCTAGTTCCCCAGCAGCTCTTTGCGACCAGCAGCTCTTTGCCTGACACATCCCGGTGTTGCCTAATTTCCTCAGGCCGAGCCTTCCACACCTCCGCTTATGTCCCCTGTTGCCATGCTAGACATGCTGCAAGCATGCATATTCTCCTTCCTCTCCGTTTCCAACCTTCAAAAACGTGACAGCAGTTTCCCAATCTTCTGCACTTCCCCTTTTATGGTCTCAGTGTCTAAATCCATCCCAGCTACTGCCACCCTCACCTGCTTTGCACTGTAAAACCTGGCCAGGACTGTCACTCCAGTGGACAACCAAGCAGTACCAGACGTCAGTCCTCCTAGCCATCACTATCAGGGCAAAACAATGTTTTTATTCGCTTATTAACACAAAGTATATGGAGATGCAGGGAGGAGTGTTATATTTGAAAAACTGGAATTTTGCAAGAGGATGTTCCCCACATATTTTGGCAGTGCCCAAAAATTTCAGAGGAGTGTCTATTGGGAAATTAGCTCCATCCTAAACAGGCCCATAGCCCCAAACCTTCAAGAATATTGTAGGAATTATAAAAGATGATGCCCATTTTGACTGTGAAAAAGAGTTAAAATCACGGGCCTGCTCAGTATATTTTTCCTAGCAAAAAAAGTGTTGGTGCTCATATGCAGGCTCTTTCATGAATACTGTACATGAAAGCCATGGGTCAGTTTTAGCAGGCAATGAAAAAGGTGCCAGTACCACCTTGTAGCCCCTCAAAAAAAGCAGTGGTTCTGCTTATAATGAATGTATCAGTAGCAAGTAGCTTGGTCGAGATTCTCATACTAGGGACAGAGTTTGAAAGAGGTGAATCAGATGAAGAAATATATTCTTTTTGGGAACCAAATGTTTATCTCTGTTAACAGATGGTAAGAATACAGCCATTCCATAGGCTGAAGTAGTACCTCAGAATATGACTGATATAGAGAATAGCAGTTTACATACATAAACAGGCTGTCTGAAAATTGCCCTAGAAGTAGCCATATTGTTCTACAGTACAGGTACTTTTAGCTATATGTGGTTGAGGCATTCCTGTGACTTTTGGGATAGGCTCAGAAAACATAGTGGGCATCAGGGGCAATGCATATAAAGTGCATTAAGCAGTTAACAATAGCACAGTAAGGGCCATGTTTACTGAAGCTTAGCACATTTATTTATTTAGACAGTTTTTGTATACTGCCTTACCCTTCAATCAAAGCGGTCACAACACAATTGGGGGATACATTTAACACGCGGGGATATGAGACACATACACTAATACTTACAGGGAACATGGGTAATGGAGGGTTAAGTGGCTTGCCCAAGACCACAAGGAGCATCTGTGGGACTAGAAACCCCAGTCCTTCCGGCCCAAGGTTGCTGCCCTCTAGTGGGATTTGAACCCCCGACCTTCTGGCATGAAGTACCTTGCCCCAACCACTAGGCTACTCCTCCCCTAACAAACAAGCACGTGCTAAATGCTGCACGGTCCTTTTTATTCCCTAAGGTACAAACTTATTAAAGAGCGGAATGGCGTGTGTGGTTAATGCGTGGAAATCGCTAGCAGTGTGGTTGTGTAGCTTGCATGTGACCACTGCACCCGCTGCAGCTGTGCACCCCGGCTCTGCTCTCTATCTTACCCCCACCTATTCATGCGCAGCTTGGGATTTTTAGCAAACTCGCCTTTGGGCCGCACGCTCATTGCTACCATGCAGCCAGGGCCAGATTTACCTATACGCCACCTACGCCGTGGCGTAGGGCCCACAGCTGACAAGGGCCCACAAAAATAGCCTTTTTAAAATTAAATTTAAAAACAAAATGCTGGCTGCCGCCACGACAGCATGGACTGTTCCCGCGGGGCCCCCTCTGCTGCCGCGGCAGCGTGGATTGTCCCGCGGGGCTCCCTATGCCCGGCTGAATCCCCTCCCTGCCTCCCTCCCTGCCGGCTTTGAGAGGCGCGAAGGGAGAGTGTCTCCCTCGCGTCTCTGTTAAGCCCGCAGGGGCTGATGGGAAATATATCAGTAAGCACTGTGTCGTGGTTTGGGGGCCAATTGCTACCGCTGCAAGCCCCTGAAAGGTGCGGCAGCAATGGCAGTAGGGGCAGGGGGTCACAGAGGCGGCAGTAGGATGGAGGGACACCTAGGCCGCTTGCAGTCCTTGCACCAGCCCTGGTCATGGCTGTTATGCCTGCTGTGGAGCAAATGCAAATGCCCACGCCTAGATCATACAGATACACAAATAAATTATAACTTATGTGCATAAAAATTATGCCCTGTGTACGCTCTGCCCCTGTGAACACCCAAACTGAACCTTCTACACACGAGGGGTGTTATGGATGTACAGAATGGCAACCGCCTAAAGCACACATGTAAGTGCCCATTCATGCATGCAAGCCCTTTAAAAAAATGGACTTGCATAAATGGTGCATAACTTTCTGCGCGCACCTTCTAGAATTACCTTCTAATTGTCAATGAGTGTTACCACCAAATATATTCTGCTTAAAGTATGTTAAAATGTAACGACCTATATCACACCCAAATGCTTGACCTCTAGTCATAGTACTATGAAATTCCCAGATGGTGTCATTTTGAAAAACTGAGGCTCGCCTCTGTCCCCCACTAGACCACCACGGTTACTTCCCAATCCTCCCCCCCCCCCCCCCCCCCCGCAGGCTCTTTCAGAGGGATTTCTGTTTATCTCACTAGCAAACTCTTTCCACATAGGATCACTCCATTTCAGGCTCACACATAAAGGGCGATCTTATGCCTGGTATATACAACAACAAACAAAATTTAGAACCTAGTGCTTCATAATATTCATAAGAACCTTTGTTTGTATAATTTGTGAGGACCTGTTGAGATAGAGTTACCCCTGTAAACTAGGCTTTGCATGTTTTATGTATATGTGGGTGTTAAGAAACCTCTATAGGTTACAGTTCAGGGAGCAGCGATTACATAGCTACCAGGAAGTAACTTAAGCTGGACTAGTGCAAGAAGGTGAAGCGCTACAGGTGAACCTCATCCCTTGTGCCCCCTTCCCTCTCCAGTGCCCATTGCTGCTGCTGCTGCTGCCACCCCTCTCTAGCACATGCCGAGGGGAGCAATTGCTAAAAACAGCCCCATGGCACTTACCTTGAAACTTTAGCAGCATGGGGCTGTTAGCTTCTGCCCCCTCTGACACCTGATTCCGACTTCCTGTTTGCATCCGGTGTCAGAGGGCACGGAAGCAAACAACCCTGCAGCGTCGAAGTTTTAAGGCACGCACCACAGGGCAGTTGCTGCAGGTCCCGAAAGGGGGCATCAGCAGTGGAAATGGGCCTCCAAATGACAACGGTTAAGAGCTCAAAATAAAACACTCTCCTCACCATTACTACAAGGGCTTGACAAACTGAACATTACACTCAACCCAAAGATGGCGTTCTCTATATACCCATTAGTGTCCCATTAATGACCCCCATGCTAGGCAACTCCACTAAAAACCTCCTTTTAGTATCTCCCCCCCCCCCCCAACATATACTCAAGGCACCTCTCACTAAAGTCCTCGTACTAAAGATGTCATCCTCTCAAGGTTGAGCCCAACAAAGACTACCCCATTGAAGCTCCTCAGGCAAGATTTCCCAGTGATCCCTTCTCAAATGTCACCATTCAAGACACCCTAACTAAACATCCTAGGACCCCGCAGCCTTCAATGGCCACCTGTTTAAGTTTCAAGTGAGGCACCTAAATGCTTTGAAAACTTTCCCAATAAAATGCTTGAGGCCCTTTTCCATTGTTTTCCACTTCATCTCCAGGAAACCCTTTCCTACCTTAATACTATATATTTACTGTCTCCCACATATATAAAGTTGGGATAGGGATTGTACTAAAATAGTAACCTCAATTTTTATTTTTATTTAATATGTACAGCATGTATAAATGGCAAACTGATTATGAAAATGTCTACCCTAAAAACTGAGACAAGAATTAGGAGACAGAAAGTTCTTCCCAGTGTTTAGAAATCATTACTTCATGCAAAACTATATAAATTTATGTGTGAGAGGCTACAGACTTAATAAAATGAAATGCAGTAATGTCTCTTCACTGTTACAGAATTCAGTTTTATCACATCCCTCTTGAGAATTGTCTAGGAGATGCACAGTTGATTATGACAATGCTGAAGCTTAGCAAGTAATTGTGACGAATATAATTTAGCAATATAATTTCTCACTACTTGAAATATTTATGGATAGCAGCAACAGGATTGGCAATTTGTTACTCATCTGAATAAAGCATTCTGGGCTTTTCCATAGTCTCCTGAAGATAACATTGAACAGACTTGCTCTCTCAGTTAATCTATTTGCTAAACAATAAAATTCAAAAAAAGTTTTCTAATCTTTAATTTGGAAGAAAATTTTACTTTGTATTTTCCTTTCTGGATCTTTAAGAATAGCATTACCTTGACGCAGATTTAGTTACAAGACTCTTAAAGGATCATTTTATAGCACGCTGCCTAGGTGGGGAGGCCAAGCAGTAGGACCAGAGTATGGCATTGTGGTACCCTAGGTCAATTTAGATTTTCTGCTTCCAGCCTGGGGCCACTTGGAGGTTGGGGCTCACACCACAGAATGGCCCCACACCACTGTTCCCTCTAAGCTGTGCGCGTGTGCGAGCGCACACACCTCGCCGAGAGAGCGCACATACTTTACAACAGAGCGCACAAAAATTACGGCTCTGATTCTGATAGAAAACAACACAGATGTCTTAAAATTTAAAAGTTATGATTGTAATTACTAGAAATTTTCCGCTTCATTTAGTAATCGTCTATTTTCATTTAATTTGATTAAAATCAATGCAGTGTACATACTGTATTCTGACGTGTAGTCAAATTTTAAAGTATATAACTCCGAGTATCGTTATGTGGCGCTCAAAAATTTAACCTTCCTTCTAAAGCTGCACACAGCTGATATTTTATGCGCACACAGCCTACAGAAAATTAGAGGGAACTTTGCTCCACACTGGAAGGAAGCTGGCGATGTAGTTCAAATGTTACTGTTTACCCAGTTTTTGGACTTGAAGTAATCAAAATCTTTAGATCCCACAGCATTTCCCCCTTCCATGAATGAGCATCTATCTGTGCTTGTGCAAACTCTGCACCCTCCCTCCTGAGCTCCCCTTACTGTCCCAGCAAATCCAGCAGCACTCCTGGCTAGCTCCAGCTGTAGCTAGTAAGAAGAAAGTAAGCAGTGTAGTGCAGGGCCTTTGTCAGCTCCTAAAATAGAAATGCAAACCCAACTCTGATTGGTTACTGGGCTCTTTCTTGATTGGCTACTTCTGATTATATCAAACAAAAGGGAGGGAGGTGTAGAAACAAAACTCCTTTATTGATCAATAAAGGACTTCTGTTTTTACACCTCTCTCTCTCTTTTGTCTGGTTTGTTGCTTCTGCGAGGGTGTGTGCTCCCTTGTGGACACTTCGGTTTATAGGCCAGCCCCAGGTAGTTTCAGCCACCAACTAAGAATATCATTGCAATTTTATTTAACTTAACTGTCATTCTAACATATATTATCAGTGTAAATCATATAGGACCTGGTATATCTTCACAGACCACCTTGTCACAGGGACGGTCTGGGGAGGAGCCAGGGCAGAGAGATGAGTTATCTAGTTAGAGGCAATTTTCAATGCATAAAAGCTGTCCTAAGTGCTATCCAGATAAGTTATCCAAATAATAACTGAATATCACTTCTCTGATTAGTGCCACCTGCTCACTGCACTGTCCCGATATTCAACGACAGCCAGCACCTGGATGCAGATGCTGAATAGATGGCGGCTGGAGTTCAAGAAAATGCTGACTAGCACAGGATTAATAGCAGCCTGATAGAACATTATTATTCATTTACATGGCACATTCCTAGACCAACCAATAAAACATCCTCAACAATGGGTGCAGAGTAGAGGTAGGATATTTCAGTTTACAACTCAATATGCAAATGGAGTGCAGTGGAGTGGAGGAGTATCCTAATGGTTAGAGCACTGGCTTAGGAATTAAGAGACCAACATTCAACTCCTACTACTACTCCTTGTGACTTTGGGCAAGTCACTTAACCCTCCATTGCCTCAGAAAAATCCAAGCTATTAGTGTCCCTCTTTAATGTACATTACCAAGTTTAAACTAATGTGAAGTAACACTAATGACTTTTACTACATGCTCCATCAACAAATTGCAGAGTTTGATTATGCGTTGAATAAAAAAAATTTTTTCTAAGATTAGTACTAAATGTGCTACATTATGGCTTTATTTAGTGTCCCCCTACTCTTTCCACTTTTTGAAGTAGTAAAGAGTAGTTACTCACCTGTAACAGGTGTTCTCCAGGAGCAGCAGGAATCAGTCCTCACATATGGGTGACGTCGGTGCCGACGGAGCCCTCACGGAGCAATTTTCCCCAGCTTTCAAAGAAAGCCTTTGGGAATTGCAGCGCACATGCGTGGTCCTCTTCCCGCCCAAGGGTGCCATCTTGCTCAGTCTGATGACATAGCTAAAAGACAGCAAAAGAAAAAAAATTAGCAAAAACGAAATCATAGGACTGCAACTCCAAGGGGAGGAGGGAGGGTTGTGAGGACTGATTCCTGCTGCTCCTGGAGAACACCTGTTACAGGTGAGTAACTACTCTTTCTCCAGGACCAAGCAGGAAGTCAGCTACCGGAGACCCCAAGCGGAAAAACGAGCTCCCTCTAGCTCAGCAGCACAGAAGGAAGGAATCTTCTCTGAGTACGCCCCCAACCGGTAGCCCAACATCCGGGACGGAGGGCAGGAGTTGCCTATACCTCAAAGAGATTACGGAGGACTGCCTGTCCGAAAGCACTGTCCCTGCGGGACTCCCTCTCCAGGCAGTAATGGGCTGCAAAAGTCTGGTTTGAAGACCAAGTAGCGGCCCGGCAGATGTCTGCCAACGGAACAGAGCGGAGGTAAGCTACTGACGCAGCCTTCGTCCTAACACGATGAGCCATGACTCGACCTTCCAACGAGAGGCCGGCTGCTTCATAAGCCCAAGCGATACAGTCAGCAACCCAGATGGACAGAGTACGCTTGGAGACAGGGAGCCCCAACTTGTTGGGGTCATAAGACACAAAGAGCTGAACAGCCTTTCGGTGCTCCCACGTACGGTCAAGGTAGAAGGTTAACGCCCTCCTACAGTCCAGGGTATGCAGGACCATCTCAGCTTGGCTGGAGTGTGGCCTGGGAAAGAAGGTCGGAAGTACCACCTCCTGGTTGATGTGAAAAGGGGAAACCACTTTAGGAAGAAACTTAGGGTGAATCCGCAGGACTACCCTATTCTTGTAGAACCGAGTGTAAGGAGGATCAGAGACTAGGGCCTGTAGCTCACTAACGCGTCTAGCAGAAGTGAGGGCTACCAAGAATAAGGTTTTCCAAGAAAGAAAACGAAGATGACAGGTAGCCATAGGTTCAAAAGGCGGACAGGTAATCCGCTGTAAAACCACATTCAGATCTCAGTCAGGAGCTGGTGGGCGCAAAGGTGGTTTAAGGAGAAGGAGGCCTCTGAGGAAACGAGCCACTAGAGGGTGGCTGGAAAGAGGTCTGCCATCCACCGGCATGTGATGCGCAGAAAGAGCACTGAGGTGGACCCTGACCGAGTTGGACTTAAGGCCAAGTTCGGAGAGGCAAAGCAAGTATTGCAAGACCACTGATATCGAACAGGAGAAGGGATCATGAGACTGTCGAGCACACCAGACGGAGAACCGACGCCACTTCAGAGCGTAGGACGTTCGGGTGGAGGGTCGCCTGGAGGCCAAGACGACTTCCTCCACATCTGGAGGCAGCAGGAGGGGAGCCAGGACTACCCTTTCAGCAGCCAGGCCATCAGATGAAGGGACCGGAGGTTGGGGTGTAGGAGAGTCCCGTGATCCTGGGTCAGGAGATCGGGCTGAAATCCCAGAGGAAGTGGAGTGTCCACCGCCAGCTGCATGAGAAGCGGGAACCAAGGTTGCCTCGGCCACCGAGGAGCCACGAGAATCATTGAGGCTTTGTCCCGGAGAACCTTGAAGAGCGTCTGAGACACCAGTGGCATGGGAGGAAAGGCATACAGAAGGCCTGTGGACCAGGAGAGAAGAAAAGCATCCGCCGCTACTCTGTGAGGATGCGGTTGTCGAGAGCAGAATTGGGGAAGTTGCCGGTTGAGAGGACTGGCAAAGAGATCCATTGTGGGTAGGCTCCATTTGAGAAAGATCCGCTGGAGCACCAACGGATCCAATCTCCACTCGTGCGGCTGGAGGATCCTGCTCAGTTTGTCTGCCAGGCAATTTTCTTGACCCGGGAGATAAACAGCTTTGAGGAGGATGCCGCGGCTGATGGCCCAAGAGCACAGCTTTTGTGCTTCCCGACAGAGAGGGATGGAGCCTGTGCCCCCTTGTTTGTTCACGTAGAACATCGCAACTTGATTGTCCGTCTGGACCAGTACAGACTGGTGAGAAGTGAGGTGGGAGAAGGCCCTCAGAGCTAGGCGGATAGCTCTGAGTTCCTGGAAGTTGATCTGCTGGGCAGACTCCCAAGGAGTCCAGAGGCCTTGAGTACATGTCCCTTGGCAATGCGCTCCCCAACCCAGGAGAGAAGCATCGGTCGTCAGGACCTGAGAAGGCGGAGGAGACTGAAAAGCCATTCCGAGCACCAGGTTTGGCAGATGAAGCCACCATTGAAGAGAAGAGACCAGCGGGTCGGAGATCTGTACAGAGTCCGCTAGGCTCCCAGTGGCCTGATGCCATTGTGTGCGAAGGCACCATTGGGCAGGACGCATGTTCAGGCGGGCATTGGGGGTCACATGGACTGTGGAAGCCATATGGCCGAGCAGTCTCAGAAATTGCCTGGCAGAGACCAGGGAATTGCTGTGAAAGCGGCTGGCCAGATCTATGAGCCTGTGTGCCCTGTCGAGAGGCAGAAAGGCATGCGCCTGAAGCGAATCTAATCTGGCGCCGATGAACTCGAGATCCTGAGAGGGGAGCAAAGTGGACTTTGCGAAGTTTATGACAAAGCCCAAGTGCTGGAGCAGAGCTACAGTGCGGTGCGTGGCGTGCGTGGCCTCTTGGGAAGACTGTGCTCTGATGAGCCAGTCATCCAGGTATGGAAATACAAAGAGGCCTTGAAGTCTTAGATAAGCCGCCACCACTGCTAGACATTTGGTGAACACCCTTGGCGCGGAGGATAGGCCAAAGGGTAGTACTCTGTACTGGTAATGATTGCCCCCCACAACAAACCTGAGATATTGTCTGTGGCTGGGGTGGATGAGGATGTGAGTGTAGGCATCCTTTAGATCCAAGAAGCATAGCCAGTCTCCCTGCTGGAGGTAGGGCAGCAGGATTCCAAGGGTAAGCATCTTGAACTTTACTTTGCGAGGAACTTGTTGAGGTTCCGCAAGTCCAGGATGGGTCTGAGGCCTCCTGTTCTTTTTGGTACCAGAAAGTACCTGGAGTAAAAGCCTTGACCTCGCAGGTGGTGGGGCACCGGTTCCACAGCCTGTTCCTGAAGAAGACTTGCTAACTCCTGAAGGAGTAAGCCCCTGTGCAGAGGAAGCCTGAGAGGCTCCCCTGGAAAGTAGGAGGGAGGTATCTGGTGGAAGTGCAGAAGATAGCCCTCTTGGACTATGTGAAGTACCCAGGTATCTGTAGTGATGTTGGTCCACCTGTGGGCAAAGTGGACCAGCCGGCCTTCCGTGTTGAGAGAAACCAGCTGAGGGGGAGAGGCTATGCTGATGAAGTCAAAAACCCCCACCCTGCTGAGCAGGGGCCGGTGGTGCAGGCTTGGGGGATTGCTGCCTACGTGATCCATTACCCCATCCCTTGGCTTGCTTATCCTGCTGGGGAGCTGCCGAGGCCTGATAATGAGGGTAGTGGTGATAAGCAGCCGCCTTCCTCGGGTAAAAGGGCTTTTTCCCCGAGCCCTTCTTCTTCTGAGAAGGGGCAGAGGTCTTCCTTGAGAGACGAGTCCTGGTGAGAGTCTCGGTCTCGATCTGTGCAGCCTTCTCATCCATGGGCTTGCCAAAGAGGTTATCACCTCTGCAGGGGACATCGACCAACTTGTCCTGCACCCATGGCTCGAGGTCGGATGACTGAAGCCAAGCCTGTCGGCGGCCACCGATGCCGGCTGCGGCTACTCGAGCCGATGCCTCAAAGCCATCGTAGGCTGCTCGAGAGATAAACTTCGAGCACTCCCGAATACCAGTTGACAAGGCTTGGAACCTCTGCAAAGGTTCCTCGGAGAGACCAGCAGAGAACCCGGCTATTTCTTTAGCCAGGTCTCGTAGATACATGCCCATATAGAGCTGGTAGGTCTGGACTCAACAAGCAAGCATAGAGCCCTGGAAACACTTCCTACCGAGGGCACCCAGGCTTCGAGCCTCCCGACCGGGAGGCACCGAGGAGTGCATTTTTTGACTCTTAAGTCTATGCATGGCCGATTCCACCACCATGGAATGGTGCGGTAGTTGTGCCTTTTGGAACCCGGGGCTCTTGCGGACTCGATAAATGGAATCGACCCGCTTGCTTAACACCGGCGATGACGCCGGGCTCTCCCACATGCGGAAGAGAAGTCGTTCCAGCATTGGAGGAACCGGTACAATAAAGGCCTCCTTCGGGGGAGAGTCATATTGGAGGGCATCGAGCTCTTCGACTCGAGGCTCCTCCTCGGGATCCGCGGGGAAGGACAAGGCTTTGGCCATATCCCGCACGAAGTCCGAGAACCGGGTATCCTCGGGGGGGACCGTCTCCGAGGTTCGGACTCGGGGTAGTCCGACGGGACACACCGAGTCCGAAAAGAACCAGGTGACTCTTCTTCCTCGGATTCCCAGGCTGACTCCTCGGAGGAGGAGTCGAGCGGCTCCGGTCGGGCGGGCATCGATGCCCCTCGCCCCGACGCCGAGGGAGTCGGCGTCGACAACCTCGGTCCCGAACGGGAGGCCGAAGGAGACCGCGACCGAGGATCGACTCGAGCCCTCATGGACTCGAGGATCGGCTCGGTCTCCGGGGTCGACTTGGAGGTCGACGTCCCGGCGGTCAGGGCAGAAGCACCGGCGAGGCCAGCGATCAATGCCCGCTGCTGGTCCATGAAGGCAGACAGACTGCTCTCCAAGGCCGTCAACCTGAGTCCGAGCTCAGGAGACCCAGCAGCTCCCGACTCGGGCCCCGACGGCGTCGGGCCCGACGTCGGCTCCTTCGGAGGCGAGTCCACGAGGACAACAGTACTCACGTGAGCGGGCAAGTCCATCTCGAGACGAGGATGTTTGGAAGGCCTCTCCATCTCCGAGGACCCGGGACGGGAATCGGGGCTATGCGACCTGGCCCTCGAGGAACCAGGAGCGTCCACCGACCCCGCCCTCGCGGGTTTCTTCTTCCGATGATGTTCCCGGGTAGGAGACCCCCGTTCAGAGGAACTTCGACGATGCTCAGGACCAGAGTCCCGAGACGTCGAAGCCTCTGACGAGGTCCGAGCCCGGCCGGAGTCAGAGAAGATACGTTCCCGCTGATGCAGCCGACTCCTCAACACTTTTGAGGACATCTTGCCACATGGACCACAGATCATCGGGTCATGATCGGGTCCGAGGCAGCGGAGGCAGTAGTCGTGTGTGTCTGTAAGAGACATGAGCTTCTTACACAGATCACACTTCTTAAGCCCGCTGGCAGCCATCGGGAGAAAAAGGGCCCCTGCGAGGTCAAAAGACCGGGCTGCCAGTGAAAAAGTAAAAAGGCGCGAAATCTATCACGAAGGACAAAAAAACGAAAAATAAAGAACGGACTCGCAACCGGCGTCGCGGGTCCGGGCGGGAAAAGAACCGGCGTCGAACCGAGAAAAAAGACAAATAAATCAACTTTTCTGCGGGGAATCACAAACAACGTCTGTAGGGCTCCGCGGAAAAAAGAAGACTGAGCAAGATGGCACCCTTGGGCGGGAAGAGGACCGCGCATGCGCGCTGCAATTCCCAAAGGCTTTCTTTGAAAGCTGGGGAAAATTGCTCCGCGAGGGCTCCGTCGGCGCCGACGTCACCAATATGTGAGGACTGACTTCCTGCTTGGTCCTGGAGAAACAACTGATCTACATTTACCGGTTCCATTTCACGCATCATTTTATAGACCTATATCATATCTCTCATCTGCTGAAGGGTCCTAACCTTTTTAGCCTTTCCTTGTAGGAGCAGCCTTCCGTCCCCTTTATCATTTTGGGGCTCTTCTCTGTACCTTTTATAATTCTGCTATATCTTTTTTTAGATATTCAATGTGCGGCCATGGAACGATATAGAGGCATTATAATATCCTTTGTTTTATTCTCCATTCCTTTCCTTATGATTCCTAGCATTTTATTTGCCTTCTTGGTTGCCACTGCACACTGAGCAGAGGGTTTTAATACATTATCACGATGATACCCAGATCTTTATTATGTGGAATCTTGCTTTGTCTAAACATAGTTTGGATTCTTCTTCCCTAAGGGCCTGCTATTCAATTGAGATGGCTATGTGCTGCTATGGTGCATAGCCGTCGTAGCCAACCTCTAACCCCAGATATTGAATGCCAGAATCATATTAAATGCCGGGGCCGCATATCGGGGGTCACCGCACAGCCTCTGACGCTGCAGAAGCTAAGCAGGTAGTGGTGATATCATACTGCTATCCGGTTAGTTCCCACAGGTAAAACTTTGCTTCGTCTAGTTTTACCACAGGTCGCTAACCAGGTAGCAGTGCAATATCACCACTACCTGGTTAGTGACTGCTGCCGCCCAAAACACACCCCAGAACACCCATGACACGCCCCAATGCTAAGCGCTCAGCTCCGGTGCGTATAGAGGCATTAGTTGGGGATATCCAGCGGCACTAACCATGTTAGTACTATTGAATATCCCATTCAGTGGCATTTATATGGTTTACAAATCAGTAAATAATGTAAATACCTTTAGAATATCAGACCCTAAGTGCATAACTTTGCACTTGTCCACGTTAAATTCCATCTGCCATTTGGACGCCCAGGCTCCCAATTTTTCAAGGGCCTCTTGTGATTTTTCACAATTCTCTTGTGATTTAACAGCTTTGAATAATTTTGTGTCATCTGCAAATTTGATCACCTCACTCATTATTCCCATTTCTGGGTCACTTATAAATATGTTAAAAAGCAGTGGAGTACAGATCCCAGGAGTACGCCATTATTCACCTATCTCCAATGAAAAGTTTCCAGTTCACAATAGTACACTGCCCATCTTATTCCATGACTTTTTAAATTCCTCAGGAGCCTCTCATGAGGGGCCTTGTCAAAAGACTTTCTGAAAATCCAGATACACCATATTAAGCAGTTTGCAGGTCTGTTTCCCAGATCACCCCTGGAACCCTTTATAGGTTTACAGGATATTCCTTATTAATATCCATCAAAAATATTTGAAAGCTAGGCCTGTTTGTGACTCTCAATTATCATATCTGAGCTCATGTTATAGAGCACAAATAAGTAATATCAGCTTCTGCATTCTAAGCAAGAAAAATGCTTTATCTTTCATGTGGCAAAGTTTGCATTCTATCAACACTATCAATGACGGACTAGATAGCTTATGTGTTATTTTTCTGTTGTCATTTTTCTATGTTTCTATGATCTCCTCTAGTCAAAGAGACTACACCAGAAGGTAATAGGAGTGGCCTAGTGGTTTGGGGTTTGTTGTTTCCAGCCAGAGAGATGGGAGTTTAAATCCTACTGGAGAACAGCAACCTTAGGCCAGAGGAGCTAAGGCTTCTAGTCCCACAGGTTCTCCTTGTGGCTGTTGTCACAGGTACAAAACATAGATTGTGAGCCCCTTAGGGACAAGGGAAATATATACCATACCTGAAGGTACACCACTTTGGGTGAGAAGCTGTATGTAAGCATTGCTAAATAGACATGGCCAAGATTCTTCTCAGTAGTACAAAGAAACAGCACCCTCTGTTGATGACTTTTAGTCAGTGAGTAAAGTATAAAATATGCAAGTTGAGAAGTACCAATCAGTTTGCACTAGCCACATTGACAATTCAGTAAGACTGAGGGGCCTTTTTGGAAAAGCTTAGTATGTGTAGGGACCAATGCAATAAACCTTAATATACATGTTAAGTTCCTATTCTACATGCTAGACATAGTGTGCTGGGCCTTTTCATGCACATTAAAATAGTGTGGAAAGGCATCAGTGTGAGCATGCCAAAATTAACATTGCTGCACATGTAAATGAAGAAACATTATATGCAAGCAAAGTTTTAATGTGCACATAGTAAATAAGCTGGTTAGTTTGTTCTCCATATGACAAAATGCTATTTAATACTGCCTCAAACCAAGTAATAACTTCACAAGGTGTATGTTATTGAAAGGACTCGACTATTTGCAAACAGTAGGACTGAAAAATGAAGGTTGTGGCTAGGTGTGACACTAAAACTATATCTATAGGCCTTTAAGGATGAGCACATTTGACCACACTTCTCTTTGCCAAAACAAAACACAGCAAACACACACGTTTTGAGGGAATCATTACACACATACGCATATTCACACCCTAAATAAATATAATTTTATACACATACAGATACACTGTGTGTGGGCCTTTTTGGATGCTCTAGTAAGTCTATGCTCCCTCTCAGCAAAGAGCATATGGATAGTGTTTACTGGTTAGTACAGAGTGGATGGAACCATTTTGCTCTGGAACTCCCTTCCTCCCCCCCCCCCCTCAGGAGTGACCACAGTGGTACAGCCCAGGAACTGGTCAGTGTGTCCTCAAGGAGATTCCGAGCAGTAGGAGAAGAACCCGATTTAGAGAAAGAGGGAGAAGCTGGTATCTCCTGTCTCTCAGAGGAGTTCTGGGCTGGAAAGAAGATTAGTCTTGTCTCCCCCTAGGCCTGGATGGGAGAAAAATAACTTTGTCTCTTGTTTCTCAGCGTCTTTAGAGTTGGAAAGGGAGTGAGTTTTCCTCTTGTCTCTAGTATCCTGTACTGGATATAGAGAACTATACAGAAACGTTTCTCCAGTGCTGTTTCCAGTATTCAGTGAAATAGTGCTCCTAAGGGATCATGCAGTGTGAAACAGAAACTTAGAAATTCACAGCAGATAAAGACCATATGGCCTATCCAGGCTGTACATCCATGAGAATTATTAAGTTCTAGAACCCATTCTTCTCCTTCAAGAGATCTTCTGTGTCTCTCTCATGCTTTCTTGAATTCAGATACAGTTTTCATCTCCACCTCCACTAGGAGGCCATTTCATGCATCCACCACTATTCCTGTAAAGAAATATTGACTCAGATTACTCCTGTTTCTATCCCGATATTCCGTCTTTCAAAAATACATCAAAGAAGTTTAAAACAACATACTAAAAAAATATATTAAAGCAGAATGACCCCTCATTCCAGAGTCTCCTTTCAACTGGAAGAGGGCCACTTCCTGTGCATTTATAGCACAAAGGGATTTAAATATCTTTATCATATTATCCATCTCCCACCTTTCCTCCAAAGAATAGATAGCGAGTTCTTTAAGTCTATCCCCATATGCCTTATGACAAAGACCACTAGCCATTTAGTAACTACCCTCTGGACAAACTCCATCCTATTTATATCCTTTTGTAGGCGTGGTCTCCAGAATGGTATAGAGTACTCTAAATGAGGTCTCGCCAGAGACTTATATGGAGGCAATATCATCTTCTTTTTCCTCCTGATCATTCCTCTCACTATGCACCCAAGCATCCTTCTGGCTTTTGCCATCACCTTTTCTACCTGTTTGGTCATTTTAAGACCATCCGATACGATCACCCCCAGGTCCTGCTCTGCTTTTGTGCATTAAAGTACCTCACTCCCCGTACTGTACTGCTCCCTTTGGTTGTTGCAGCTGAAATGCATGATTTTGCGCTATTTTTTTAATTTAATATTTATAAAGATTTTACAATAAATCAAGCAAACAAGCTTGGAAGCAAAGAATGACCATCCAAGAAAAACAACCCAATACATAACATATCAAAACAAGATAATATAACAGAAGGTCATCTGTAGTCCACATTGAGGGGGGAGAGGAAAGGAAAATGAACTCACATAGGAAGAGGAAACCAATGTGAATAATACATGTAAATCTATAGGTAAAAGATGGCAATACACAAGGCAGACATAACTTTATGGCAAGACCCATCAACCCTCAACCAAGGAGAAAGTAGAGGGCAACCTAGAACTAATAAAAGTAGATAATGCTTCCGGTTGATAGAAAATAAATCTTTGAGAATGAAGCCCAACTAAGCATTTACAAGGAAAACACAACTGAAAGGGTCCCCCTAACTGCAAAACCCCATTTTTCAATAGAAGAAATTGCCTAGGCCTTTTTTGTGTGTCTTTACAAATATCTGGAAAGATTGATATCTTCACCCCATGAAATAAAGAAGAATGCTTCTTAAAAACAATTTAAGTATCCACTCTCTGTCTGATACTAAGGCGAGAGTAACTAATAAAGTAGACACTCTAACAGGCTGAGAGATAGGAGAAGAAACCAAGTCAGAAACATTCAATACATCAGTAGGAAAATCATCACTAACAAAGCCAGGCTCCCTTTTACCCACAGGAAGGTAAAAGGCCTTTGAGATAGGTGGCATTAACTCTTGAGGCACTAACAATATCTCTGACAAATATTTCTTAAACAGTTCTAACGGCGCTGTCCCTGAGATCTTAGGAAAGTTTAAAACGCTCAAATTAGAAGACCAAACAGCATTTTCCAGACTTTCAACCTTAGCCCGAATCAAAATATGATCCTTAATGACAGCCATGTTGGAATCAGAAGCAATAGCAGATTTCTGACGACTTCCTTCAAGCTGAATTTTAATCTGATCCATTTCCGTTCGATATTCCTGTAGGTTATCTTCTGTTTAGTGGATTTAGTGGCAGTTACAGAAACATGGTTCACAGAAATCCATGATTGGGATGTAACTATACATGGCTATTGTGACGATTAGAGCGGTGTTGAACACATGGAAACAGAGGAAAATAGGGAATACGCCTTTAAGACAAGAGACAGGCAAGGTTTCCACATGGTTCAAGCTCCAGATAAACTAAATAAACACATACTAGCTGAGGCTGAGCCACGCCCAAGCCCTAAGGTAGGTGCAGGTTTGAGCTCTAATCAGAAGCACATGTGCAGGGTGCAGGGAGCAGGGAGTGGTAGCTGGAAAGAAGATTTTTAAGCCGGCCTCAGTGGCAGGAGAGAGAGGAAGAGGAGAGAGAGCAGCTGAGAGTCTAGCAGCTGTGAAGTCAGAGGGTTCAGGAGCAGTGAAGCCTGGTTCAAGGAAGCCAAGAGAAGGCAGAGGTGGAAAGCTTTACTCCACGTGGGAAAAAGGTTTTAGCAACCAAAGAAGCAGTTCTAAGGTGAAAGGTATGCCTGCTTCAGAGTCCAGCAGATGGATAGCTGGGGATGTTGCTAATGAGCTAAGCCAGACTGCAGAGCAGAGTGTGCAAAACCCAGTTCCAGGAACCCAAGCTGAGAGAAGGTGGGTGCAAGCAGTTATAGACAGAGATAACCAGAACTCAGCCTCGAGCAGAGAGATAGACCTGAATACAATTAAAGTATTAAAGAAACTGTTCCAAGACAGAAAAGCCTACTCTCAAGGTACAGCCAGTTCTTATCAAGGAGAGCAGCTTTTAGAGGAACTCCAGAAGTTTCTACAAAACAATAAGTTTGAACATGTTGTTGAAAACCCAGGGGAAGATAAGCAATGTATGGTGCAAGAGGACATGCAAATTGATCCTTGTGAGGAAGATTCTGGGTGTAATGAAGCACCGATGGATTGTTCTCTATGTAGAAGGGAAGTTTAACTATTACTAAGAAAAAGGACAGAGACAGGAAGTCTTTGAAGAGCAATATTGTACTTAGCTAGGACAAAGCTAAGACCTTCTGTTAAACTAAAGAACATTTACTGAACCCAGAGTTTATTAACTAAAACTACATTGGATATAAATTGAATGAATTTACCTGGTTTGAATGACAAGAGGTAGCTGTGAATTAACATACTGAAGAATTAGCTGGGAACAGCTGTGACGTGAAAAGGTGTTTTCAGTTCCGAGGTTCCAGATGCAATTTTTATTCCTGTTATCTTTTTGGAGAATAATCCTATTTTTGCCTTGTGTTTGAATTTCATGTGAAAGGGGAACCCAAAATAAATTTTCTTGTTTTCCCTGAACAAACCCGAGTGGTCACAATACTTTGTCTTTAAGTAAGAACTACAACTCCCAGAATTCCCTGGGGGAGAAAACCAGTGACTCTTTATTTAAGGACAAATAAGGCAGCCCCTTTTGCCCTAAGCCTCTGGCCTAGGCAAGGGGGTATGACACTATATTTTATTCAGAAAGGACAGGGTAGGAAGAAGGGGAGGAGGAGTGGCACTATATGTAAAAACTACTATTAAAGCTTTGGAATTACAGAGCTTAAAAGGCAGAGAGGAGGCATTGTGGGTTAAACTAGAAAGAGGGAAAGAGAAATCTATTTGCATTGGTGTGATATACAGACCTCCCTCACCAGAGGAAGAGGTGGACAGAGAGTTAATTGAAGACATACGCAGCATTGCTAGGAAAGGGGAAGTGCTACTGATAGGAGATTTCAACATGCCAGATGTTGATTGGCACATTCCTGCTGCAGTATCATCTAGAAGTAAGGAGATCCTGGATTATCTACAGGGAGAACTATTCAGGCAATTGGTAACAGACCCCACACGTGAAGGGGCCATACTGGACTTGGTGCTTACCAATGGTGAAAGTGTTCCTGATGTTGTAGTGGGAGATCATTTGCATCCAGTGATCACCAGATGGTGTGGTTCAGTAGTAGGACTAGGGCTGTTAGAATCCATTCAAAAGTGAGGATCTTAGACTTTAGGAAGACTAACTTTGCGAAGATGGGCCAATACCTCAGGGAGTTGTTAGTGGGATGGGAACAGCTGGGGGATGTAGAAAAACAGTGGGTAAAACTGAAAGGGGATATTGTAAGGGCAACCAACCTTTTTGTTAAAATGGTAAATAAAGGTAAAAGGAAAAGGAGACCGCTATGGTATTCGAAAGAAGTAGCTGAAAAAGTGAAGAAAAAGAGGGAGGCCTTCATGAAATACAAGAGATCACAGAGAGAGGAAGGCAGGCATCTGTATTTGGAAAAACTTAGAGAAGCTAGCAAAGTAGTCAAGAAGGCAAAGATTCAAAAGGAGGAGGAAATAGCCAATGCAATAAAATGGGGGGATAAGACATTTTTCAGATATATTAGTGAGAAGAGGAAGGGCAAAAGTGGTATTGTCAGACTCAAGGGTGCAGGGGAGGAATATGTAGAAGCTGATAAGGATAAAGCGGAATTGCTTAACAAATATTTTTGTTCTGTGTTCACAGATGAAGAACCAGGAGCAGGACCTCAGAAAACACCTACATATAGGAACAGAAGCAAGGGACATCTTGAACAATTTTCAGAAGACTGTGTTCGTGAGAAACTAGCTCAACTTAAAGTAGACAAAGCGATGGGACCGGATGGGATACACCCTAGAATACTGAGGGAACTTGGGGACGTTCTAGCAACTCCACTGACTGACCTTTTCAATGCCTCGTTGGAGTCGGGAGTGGTGCCAAAGGACTGGAGAGAGGCTCATGTGGTGCCTTTACACAAAAGCGGAAGTAAGGATGTGGTTGAAAACTACAGGCCGGTTAGTTTAACTTCGGTGGTGAGTAAATTATTGGAAATGCTACTGAATGAGAAAATAGTGAGGTTTCTGGAGTCCAAAGGATTACAGGATCCGAGGCAGCATGGATTCACCAGAGGCAGGTCTTGTCAGACAAATCTGATTGATTTCTTTGACTGGGTGACCAGGGAGTTGGACCGAGGGAGAGCTCGAGATGTGGTGTATTTAGATTTCAGTAAAGCCTTTGACACTGTTCCTCACAGGTGACTTATAAACAAACTGAGCACCCTAGGGATGGACCCCAAAGTTACTGCTTGGGTTAGAAATTGGTTGGGTGGGAGGCGACAAAGAGTACAAGTAAATGGAGCTCACTCTGAGGACAAGGATGTTACCAGTGGTGTGCCCCAGGGATCTGTCCTTGGCCCGATTCTTTTTAACATCTTTGTTAGTGATATAGCGGAAGGGCTGTCAGGTAAGGTTTGCCTCTTTGCAGATGATACCAAAATCTGCAATAGAGTAGACACCCAGGAAGGTGTAGATAACATGAGGAGGGATCTAGCTAAGCTTGAAGAATGGTCTAGAATTTGGCAGCTGGGATTTAATGTTAAAAAATGTAAGGTCATGCATTTGGGCTGCAGCAATCCAAGGGAGCAATATATGGGGGTGAAGTACTTTTGTCCACTTAAGAAGAGCGAGACCTAGTCGTGGTTGTGTCTGATGATCTTAAAGTAGCTAAACAGGTAGAAAAGGTGACGACAAAAGCTAAAAGGATGCTTGGGTGCATATGGAGAGGAATGGCTAGCAGAAAAAAGGAGGTGATAATGCCTCTGTATAAGTCTTTGGTGCGACCTCATTTGGAGTATACTGTGCAATTCTGGAGACCGCACCTTCAAAAGGATGTGAACAGGATGGAGTCGGTGCAGAGGATGGCTACTAAAATGATTAGTGGTCTTCATTATAAAGCATATGAGGACAGACTGAAGGATCTTAATATGTACACCTTAGAGGAAAGGCGGGATAGAGGTGATATGATTGAGATGTTTAAATACCTCCGTGGCATAAACGTTCAGGTAGAGAGCCTCTTTCAATTGAAAGCAAGTTCTGCTATGAGGGGACATGGGATGAGGGTGAAGGGAGATAGATTCAGGAGTGATATGTGGAAATATTTCTTTACGGAAAGAGTAGTGGATCCGTGGAATAGTCTCCCAGTGGAGGTGGTAGAGATGAGGACAATAACTGAATTCAAAAAAGCATGGGACAAACACAGAGGATCTTGAAAAGTAAAAAGGGGACTGTTGTAGTTGTTGATATGGAAGGACAGACTAGATAGGCTATGTGGTCTTTTTCTGTCATCATATTTCTATGTTTCTATATGAGAAATCCTAGCCAAAGTTCCAGCATATTGAGTCGCAACAACTTCCGATAAATGGGTTATAGCGTCCCAGATATTCTCCAAGGAAATAGATTTGGGGCGAGTCATCTTAAAATCCAACAATGAGGCAGCAGACACGAAAGGCGTATCTAGTACAGATACCTCACCAGGGACTTGCAATCCTGGTTGAGTGGACTCCTCCGCAGCATTCTCTCCACCGACGGCAAAGTTCACATTCTCCCTGTCAATCGCGTCAGCTTCCCACCCCACCTCTGCAAGGCTGCTGCCTTCCAACGCTCCTGCAGGGGAAGCCAACAGCGCAGGCGGGGAAGACTCCGTGGCAACAACAGCGATCTCACCTCCGGAGAGTGCGTGATGTCGAGGCCTGGAGCAACCATCTCCTCTTGTGGTTCTCCTCCGCCCACTCTAATCTCCCGAACCATCTCCTCTGATACAAGAACAAACCAATCCATCGGACCAGCCAAGGGTTCAGACGGGAACACCCTCGGTTTACCCTTCCGCTTCGGCATGTTGCAACAGAATTAGAGCTAGAACGCCATCTTGCTCAAGCCACTCCCCCACCCCAAGACGATTTTGCATTTTTTAGCACTAAACTTTCTCATCTCATTCACACCTTCCAGGATCTCTACCCTGTTGCCGGTTTTGGTATCATCCACAATATCGCTAATAATGATGTCAAAAAGAATATGACCAAGGATCAGTCCCTGAGGTACACCAGTACTATCCCAGTCCATTTACTACTACCCTCTGTTACTTCCCAGTCAACCAGTTTCTTATCCAGTCAGTTACTTTAGGGTTCATTCCAAGGGCATTCAGTTTATTTAAAAGTCACGATACAAAACGGTGTCAGAGGCCTTGCTGAAATATAAGTATACTAAGTGCTCTCCCCCTATCTAATTCTCTGGTCACACAATTAAAGATATCAGATTTGTCCAACAAGACCTACTGTACCTCTACCTACTGTACCTCTATAAAGCCATGCTGTCTCAGATACCTGTAATCCCTTGTATCCCAGAAACCGTACCATTCTCTGCTTTGACTGTGTTTTTATTAATTACTTACCACAGAGGTCAGGCTAACTGGTCTGCATTTACCAACCAATTCCTTACTTCCGCTTTTGTGGACAGGAACCACATTGGCCCATCTCCAGTCCTCCAGTATCACTCCCAACTTTAAAGAAGCATTGAAAAGGTCAGCCAGCGGAGCCACAAGTACTTTCCTAAGTTCTTTCAATACACTCAGATGAATCCCGTTTGGCCCCATTGCTCTGTGCACTTTTAGTTCTGCTCGCTCCTTAATACAGTCTTCTGAAAAGAGATGGAATTCTTTTATTCCTATTTGTGTTTGTCGTCTGAGGTCCCATTCCCAGCCCTTCATCTGTGAACACAGAACAGAATTATTTGTTAAGCAATTCCACTTTATCCTCATTACACCTTCTTCCCCTTCATCTTTGAGTCTCCCAATGCCACCTTTGCACTTCGTCCTGTCACTAACATCTAAAAAAATCTTGTCCCCATATTTTACTGTATTGGTTATTTTTTCTTCCATTTGCATCTTTGTTTTCCTGACTACTTTACCAACTTCCCTTAGCTTCTTCAGCTATTGATGTTTGTCTTTCCTCTTCCTGTTATAATTTATGAAGTCTGAAAAGGAGAGAGCTGCCTAACTGATGCTTAATTCAGAAGTCTGTAGAGGTTCAGACAACGAGGGAGGAAAAGGTGCACCAAGGAGAAATTCAAGCAGTAGGAATATCAGGCACTAAGTTGGGTTCTTGGGGAATCAGAGTCCATGAAGGTGCAAAGAAACCCCCTAAGTCCAAAAAAAAAGGAAGGAGAGTGTCCCAGCAGTATGTGGCTCAAAGGATCAATCTCCTTTGTGCGAATTGGCATTCTAAGAATCTGCCAGTTTACCTGTTACCTTATACACTTTTATTTTGAAAAAGCTTTTATTCAGTAAAGATATTTATTTTGGAACACCATTATCTTGTCTGACATGTTTCCTTGAATTTTAATAGTGCACATTGGTCCACAGGGGTGCACCCAAAGGATTATTTATCAGTATTAGATGTTGATTAATTCTCCCTTGTGGTGATGGGTGATTTCAGCATCCATGTTGATGGATCTTCCCTCTGTTCAGTAGAGGGTGAGTTGTTAGCTGTTAAGAAAGCCAAAGGCATTTTTCAGATTGTAGATATGCTTTCTCATGCAAAAGGGTCATATTCTGGATTTAATTTTTGTTCTGGCATTGTTAGCGATTGATATACGCAAAGTAGTTGCGACACCAATAGCCTAATCTGTGATTTCTCTTTTAGTAAAACATCAATCATGTTGAACCACACCAGTCTATTGGCTGGGTCAGAGAACTGATCCTACTGAATTTAGACATCAGTGGTTGAAGAATAGTATGACTTGTGAAGCTGAGGGTCCAGTTTTCAACAAAAATAATATGATAATACATTATTTGATATTGTGAAGAATCTTGCTCCTATGAAAGGCAAAAGTCCATATTGTGTAATTTTGCTCCTTGGTTTTCATTAAAGCTGAGACGGTTATATCACTTTCAATGGCTTTTGTTTTTATTTATAAAGTTATTTAATTAGTTACAACAACCACTTTCAATGGCTTTGACGTAAATCTAGGTTAGCTGCTGATAAAATTCAGTTCCTGCGGATGCTGTCTGACTATCACGCTTGTAAAATCCAGATGACACTGAATCATCTCAGTGAATTTTTGCAATTGTACAGGATCTTCTTACTCATGACTCATACTCTATAGCAGTAAATGTTCCTCGTCAACTTCAACCTCAGTAACTGACCTTTCTCTTGCAAAGGTTGATAAGATTGTTTCCACTCTTGAAGATGTTGTTCTGAATCCCTTTAATATGCTGCCACAAGCCATTCAGAAGTGTTTTGGAAAAAGTTTCATCTAGTTTCAGCAGATATATTGAGATATATTGTGCAAATGAATATTTTTTATTCATTTATTAGTATTTAGCTTCACCTTTCCAGTAGTAGTTCAAGACGAGTTACGTTCAGGTACAGTAGGCATTTCCCTGTCCCCAGAGGGCTTACAATCTAAGTTTATACCTGAGGCAGTGGAGGGTCAAGTGACTTGCCCAAGGCCACAAGGAGTACCAGTGGAATACTACAACTTGCGCATTGGACCCCGGCCCAGAAGGTGTAATGAAGGCTGATTGTTTAGCCTTTAGCCAATTCCTTATATGAACTAGTTTGCTCATCCCTTGTTGAAGCACAGTTGCTATTCATTCTTATGTAAGCGAATATGTGTCCTATCGTTAAAAAGCCATCTCTAAATTGTCATGATCTGTCCAATTATACATGGATTTAAACAGTTTCTTTTGTCTCTAAATTGATTGAAGAGGTTATACTAACTAAATTGCAGAAGTGACATAGTATTCTGGATTCAACACAATATTTTATTTATTTATTTAAAAGATTTATATTCTGCTCATTAATATTACAGTGGAGGAGTAGCGTAGTAGTTAGAGCAACTGCTTAGTACCCAGATGATCAAGGGTTTGTTTACCACTGGCACTCCTTGTGACCTTGGGCAAGTCATTTTACCCTCCATTGCCTCAGAAGAAAAGGCCTGGCAATCTACTTCTGGTGATACATTACCAAGAAAACGCAGAGGCAGCTGGGTCGCCAAGAGTCAGCACTGACTTGAGCGCACAAAAAAAAAACCCTACTAGCACTACAAGGCATACGCAGTGCTGTAGAAATACATGTAAGAGACAGTCTCTGCTCATCAGAACTTAAAATCTAATCAAGACAGACAGCACAACAGCTGGGAACTAGGATATGTCTAGGGGAATGGGAAGGAAACACATAGTTCGAGAGTATGAGACTATGTGGATCAGGATCAAAAATTGGCCTTGAAGGGGTGAGTTTTAGCCTGGTTTTGAAAAGGGCCAGAGATGAAGCCTGACGTATTGACTAGGTAGTTTGTTCCAGGCATAAGGAGCAGCAATTTGGAAAGATTGAAGTCTGGAGCTGGCAGTAGAAAAGAAGGGCCAAGATAGAGATATGCTTTGTCAAGTACCTGCTGAGGATATCCCCAATGGAGGAGATGAGCATACAAATCCTTAGAATGCGTAATAAATTGTTCAGTGGACGAACAAATCCGTTTTAAATGGAGGAATTGGCCAAAGGGTAAAGCTCTATGAATGGGGCCAGGATAATGACTCTGAAAGTGCAACAGAGTGTTACGTTGAACAGGTTTTCTGTATAAAGTAGTGCATAAATGGTTATCAGATTTGTATAGGCAAGCACCTAGAAAATCTATTGTGGTGGAATGATATTTGGCCATAAATTGTATATTCCCTTTAATGGTATTCAACCATAACAAAAATCGAGATAAAGAGTGTTCCGTGTTTGTCCACAAAAAGAAAACATCATCCAAAAACCTGACCCATAAGGGAATATGTCGAAACCATTCAGAGACATAAATGGCAGATTCCTCCATAGAAGCCATATAGAGTGTTGCAGCAGAAGGAGCCACAGTTGCTCCCATGGCTATTCCATAAATCTGAAGGTAAAAATTGGAATCATACAAAAAATAATTTTGTGACAGAACCAAGATGAGGAAGTCCAAAAATAGTGATTGTGGAATCTGATCTGGTAGCGGAAACGAAGCTGATTGAATAATGTCAATAGCTTCCCGTTGGTCAATATTGGTGTAAAGTGCTGTTACATCTGCCGTAACTAGCCACACTGTATCCATAGCAACCTCACATTGTTCTATGAGGGATAAAAAATGGGAAGTATCCCTCAGATAGGATTTAACAGAACCAATTAATCTTTGTAGAAAGTGGTCACAGAACTTGGACAATGGTTCTAAAACAGAACCACGGCAGGGGATTATAGCATGACATGGTGGGTTAAACAGTGACTTATGTACCTTAGGTACTGTATAAAAGATTGGAATCCGAGGGTGACGTGGAGTCAAGAACTTGGCCTCCTTAGAAGTTAAATGGCCAAGTTCTAGCGCCCATTCCACTATCTTTGCAATGTCTGACTGTAATTGAGTAGCGGGATCATGATGTAAGAACCAATAGTATTTAGAATCGGATAAATGTCCCATAATTTGCTGATGATAAAATGAAAAAGAAAGCAGAACCCCCTTTCCCCCTTGTATAATGGACTCTTCCGACATTTGATTCAATTTTTGTTATGTGTATTTTCTCCTGCTAATTAATAGGATTAGCTTCATTTTTTTAGTTTATAGAGAAAGAAATGGCAGGTTTTAGCTATCAGTTGGATGTGTGTGGAGGAGAGAGAAAAGTCAAAGATGACTCCAAGGTTGCAAGCAGAGGAAACAGGAGGAGTAGAGCACTATCCACAGAAATAGAGCAAGGAGGAAGCGGGGAGGTGAGTTTAAGGGGAAAGATAAAAAGCTCAGTTTTGGCCATGTTCAAACAGCAATGAGATATCCAGTCAGCAATGTCAGGTAGGCAGGCAGAGATATGGACCTGAATTCCCAGAGAGATTTCAGGTGTAGAGAGGCAGATCTGAGAGTCATCAGCATAAAGATGATACTGAAAACCATGGGAGGAGATGAGTTCATCAAGGGACTGGGTATATAGAGAGAAAAGAAGTGGTCCCAAGAAAAACCCTTTGGGTACATCTACTGAGAGTAGGATAGCAGTAGAGAAGGACAAACAGAACAGAGACCTTAAAACCAAGTGAGGACAAGGTATTGTGGAGAGAGTGGTGGTCAACAGTATCAAAATCAGCAGAAAAGTCAAGAAGGATGAGAAGAGAGTAAAGGCCCTTGGATTTGGCAAGGAAGAAATCACTGGAGACTTGGCAAGAGCCATTTCAGTAAAATATAGAGGATGAAAGTCAGATTGCAATGGATCCAGAAGGGCCCGAGAGGAGAGAAAGCCAAGACAATGCTGGTGAACCGAATGTTCAAGTAGTTTAGACATAAAGGGGACGAGAGAAACAGGTCAATAATAAAAAGAAGATTCTTTGAGGCAATGGTTCAATGGCTCTCTCAATGCAACCTAAGTGTAAACTACAAAAAAACAGAGGTTCTCCACATTTTCAGGGACACATCATTCAACTTGCCATTAACAATAAGAGTATCAAACAATGACCTAACAGTCAAGCATAAGGCCAATTACTTGGGAGTCACACTTGACCAAAATCTAAACTACAGTCCCATACAGTATCAGCAAAACAATAAAAGCAGCCTACCACAAGATGAAGATCATACAAAAACTATACCCGTTACTCAACGATGTCCACACAGTATGCCAGACTACAATAATACCACATCTGGATTACTGCAACATAATTTACCAAGGTCTCCCAAAGTACACAATATACCCCCAACACATGGCCCAAAATATGACAGAGCATATAACAGGTGCTTCAAGTCACATCCACGTAATGCCCATCTTAAAACAATTACACTGGCTCCCAATAAAGACCCGCATCAAATACAAAACAATACTCACCATATTTAAGATCCTACACCAATTATCAGCAGTGACCCTTTAAACATTGATACACAAAGCTCTGGAAAACAGACCAAAAAGAACCAACAACAAAAACTTGCTTATCATCCCCACCAATAAAGCAAAGAGCAAACAAATAACATGCAACAGGCATTTTCCCTATTAGCACTAGGCTACTACTATTGCCCCAACTACCCATTCCCATTTAGAGCTATAAGCAGATAGCCTTTAAGTATGTGAGTCGTATCCCCTCCTGTTAAATGTATACCTCCAATTGTGTTGTTGACCACTTTGATTGAAGGATAAGGTGGTATACAAAACTGTCTAAATAAATAAATAAATATTGCCATTCTGATTCAGCTCCTCCCACCTGGCTAGGCCACACTTACTCAACCCTAGACACCACCAGGCTACTACTATTGCCATTCTGATTCAGCTCCTCCTGTCCAGCTAGGCCACACCCACTCAACCCCAGACATTACCAGATGGCTCACTATGGATTGTATATTACTTAGAGGAGCAGCGGCATCCGTGCAAAGACTGTATGTCTAGATTTGTTTATATTGCTATTTTATATATGTTCTTTTAATTCATTTTAGTGCTTATCTGCCATTCACTGGTTCCCTCTAGGCTACTACTATTGCTGCTCTGATTCAGTTCCTCCTGCCCGGCTAGACCACACCCACTCGACCCCAGACATCATCAGGTGACTCACTACAGATTGTATAATACAGCGGCATCCACGCACAAGGACCAGGTCATGCTTCTTGGGAGACTCCAGGAGCGCAGCTTGAAAGGCCGCCCCTATTCTGGTTCTGCTGGTTTGTTCTCATGACACTCGTGTTGGTTAAGCAGGAACCACTTTTTGCTAATATAACAACCATTCCAGTTCAGTGAACAGAACATCCACAGCTGCGTTCCCCTTTTAATCCCCCTAGACTTTGCCAACTGAATAACTTAATTCCATGTTATCCACAACCGCACCCGACGTATTCTAGATTTTCTAATTCAGATGACAAGGCCTTAACCCCACTTCGTATGGCCTTGCTTAACTGCAGATCCATTAAAGTCAAAACAGATGCAATATCCGATCTAATTACCAGCCATACCTTAGATGTTCTTTGCCTAACAGAGATATAGCTTTGAGAAGGTGAAGAAGCCTATTTGTATCGCAATCTCCTGACAGGTTATCTCACCATGTCTGCCCCCCAGCCCTCTTGAAGAGGTGGAGGAGTTGTTATCATTTATAAATCTTCCTTGTCAGTTACCAAACTTACATTTGCACAGCCCAGGGCACTGAGTCTTTATTGCTTAGGTTCGTATAGCCCCTTCCTTACTTTTTACCTTCTGCTGCTCTACTTCCCCCTCCCTCCCTTCAACAGCCAGTGTGGGAAGGCCAGCAGTTTATCCTTGATCATACAATTACTTATCCAGCTCTTTGGATCCAAGGTGAACTAAATATCCATGTCAATGCTCCCAATCGTTCCTAGGATAGGACATTCTGCACCTTTATTGAGGATCATGACATTTGGCAATATGTTCATTTCCCCACACATAAAGATGGACATACTTTAGACCTCATTCTCTCGCACTGCACAGCCAGGCTATTTCTCTCTAATTTTACCTCTCTTCCCCTCCCTTGGACAGATCATGTACTACTTCTTTTTCTTCTTAAGATATCACCTCTGGAACATCCTATTCTTCCCTCAACCTCCCTTCCTAGTGTGCCTACCTGTCGTAGTCTTTCTGCTGACACATTAGCATCCAGGTTTCTATCTGGTTACATAACTCTTTAAAGTTTAACTCTTTGAAATCTATGGCCATCTGGTTCACAGGGTCACAAGCAAGTCCTACTTTAGCCCCTGTCCTGGATGGCTCACCACTACTACTCCATTCTTCCCTGAGATACCTAGGAATCACTCTTCATTCCGAACTGTCTTTTTCTTCCCAATAAGTCAAAGTTTCTAAAACTTCTTTTTTGTCATTGCATAGATTTTGAGCTATCCAACCTTTTTTGGATAAAAATGCACAAAGCCATCTTGGTACATACGGTTCTATCGCATTTGGACTACTGGAATGTTGCCTACCTGGGTCTTCCACAGTACTAACTTAAGCGGCTAGAGACCATCCAAAATATTGCAATATGTACCCTTCATTGTGCCTGGAAACATGACCACATTACTTTACTTTCCACTCAATATCACAGGTTACCTATCAATTCATGGATCCAGTTTAAAGCTTTGACCTTGATTCATGAAGCATTACATGAAGCAGACTTGGACTACCTATCCGCCTTGATAACCTTACATGCCCCTGTCAGGTCACTGTGTTCCTTACATGGTCAACGGTTACACTTTCTGTCCCCCATCTACTGTCAGATATGAAAATACTCGAAAATCTGCCTTCTTTGCCTCAGCTCCTGCTCTCTGGAATTGCCTTGCTCATATGCAGCACAGTTTTAAACATTTTAAGAAGGCCCTCAAGATGCACCTTTTCGGATCTGCATTTGGCCTCAATCCCTCTTTACCATGAGGACTGTAACATACGACAGTACTAGTAGCATTACCTGTTCCCCTTGTCCCCCTCTCTGTCTTTCGGACCTTCCCTCTATGCTCTTGACTTCCACTGTCCATCTCACATTTTATCTGCCCTGTCATTTAATTGGAAGTTCCTTTCTTTATTCCTATGAATTTTAAAAATTGCAAACCGCATAGCAGGTACGCAGTATTGCAGTATATTAAATAAAGAATAACCATAACCATAACATCATTATGGAACTCTCTCCCAAAAGACCTAAAAATCCATGGATAACACCCCTGATGTCTGAAAGAGACTGAAAACATACCTATTCACAGAACACATTGGAACCAATATAGAACAGAAAACTGTCCAAATTCATATTATACCAAATATCACTGTGATCTGTTAACTGTACTTGTACACTGATAAGTTACTTGTATACTCCAAGTTGTCCCTGTACACCATAGTTTAAGTTCACTGTAAACTGCTTTGACTGAATGATAAAGTGGTATAGAAAACCTGTTAAATAAATGCATTAAAAGGACAGGTAGGTCTAGTGAAGGTTTTTTGAGGAGATTAAGCTGATTCCAATAAAACACTCATATTACATATTCTTTCATGATTGGAAACTCTTTACCAGGATATTTGTTAGGGCTACCCTGGGCAGGAACATGCTGAAGAGGCTAGAACCAGGGCACGAGGGAGCTGTGCAGAAACCAGGCAGAGTCAGGAACTGAGAAGCAGGATTCTGGTTTGGAGCAGGAACTAGATCCAGTGACAGACTGTGTCAGGACAGGAGCAGAAACTATACTTGAAGCAGAAGCTGGGGAGCTTGGCCCAAGCGACTTAGAAATAAATGCCCCATTGAGCAGTGAAGGGAGTTGGAGAGGCAGTAGACGCAGAACAGGCCCACCGAACAATGCTGAATCAGCAAGCATGTCTCTGGCTAGGTTTTCTTCTGTACGGTGGCTCATAAGTTAGGCTTCTGATCCAAGGTATTTATTTGGAATTTTAGGGGTTTATTTTTAAGGAAATTAGATGCTTTCCCAGAATTGGAAAAATAAGGGTCTATCAGAGTATTTGTGTTGTGAAAAAAATGTAGGGTTTTTTTGCTAGATTCCATTCAATGACCCATAGCACAATTTTCAGTCTCAGCAACAGAATCAGCCCCGATACCTTCTTCTCCAAGCCCCAGCCCCCTCCTACTTATCACAGAACAGTAGGAGCTTTTGTTTTTGCTTCCATAACTCTGTTCTGCTTGCTCCAGCTCTTTTGTTTGCAGCAGGGGCTGATTTAAAATTAAGAACACCTCTTCTTGCATTTTAAATCAACCCTCACTGCAGACGGAAGAGCCGGAGCAAGCAGAACAGAGCAGTGGCAGCAAAGACAAAAGCTCCTGCCACCGGAGAGAGACATCAGCGGCTACGGCCCAGCCAAATGATGTCATCAGGCTGCGAGAGCAACAGCCTGATATCATCAGATGCCACAAAGGAGGGCAGTTTTCGGGACTTCACAGTAATAATCTAAAACACAGTTTTCCCCCTCAGGGGGCTTTTATCAGAGATTTCCAGTTATAGCCAAAAATCAAAAATCCTACTTATAAGACACACATCTTGCTGGTCCAATGGGCTCCTCCAAGAGGTGACCTTCCCCTTCTGCCACTGTTACTCAAGGCTCCCAGAGCTGGCTCTCTTACTATGCTGATTTTGTGGTTTGACTATAGGTCACCTGCTTCCAGAAACTGGGGTCAAGAGTTTGATCCCTTGTACTCCCCATGTTTGATCCCAATATCTCAGATAGAAAGGCTCTTCAGATTTTTTTTTATATATCTTCTTTATTTGATACTATTAATCATTTTACTTTATTGCCACGCTTGAGAATGGAATTGGTTCATAGGTTGCCCATCTTCCCTCCCTTCCAACTTGTTGCCCCTTTTCCAGCCCATTCCCTAGCAACCATTCACTTTGCCCATTCCCCAGCAACCACTCCCCTACCTTTTGGCCCTCCCCTTCCTCAGTATATGCTCCTCATGCCCCTGCCCTGTGCCTCTTACGCTCCTGGCTGCATCAGTGTCATCAGGAATGGATAAATTACCCTTACCTTTTGGTGTCCAGTAAGTCAATGGTACGGGGAGTTAAAGAGAACAAGAACTTTGTAACTGTGATGTGGGGAGTTCATTGTTTTTTTAATTGGACCCGGAGTGTCAGTGGGACTCGCCCAGAGGCAGTGAGAACTGTGGCACTGGCAGCAATTGGTGATCACAGTGGTCAGCAGTCACGGGACAGGCTCGTTGCTCCTCTTCCATTCCGGATCTTGCATAGGCTGAAGGGTGACAGACATGGTGGCTGGAACAATGCTGCGCAGCCACACATACCTTCAATGGAACAAGGTATACAGCTCGATGAAATGTTGCCACTCTAACTACTGGGTAATCTCAAAACTGCTTCCAAGTTTCATGTCCTGTTTCTGAAAGAACCCAGGGTGGATTTTCTGATGGTGGCAAGGAATATAGCCATCAAGGCCCATGGTGTCTCTTTATGCCAATAATTCCAGAATCCTTTTTGGGATGATCCAATAATAACTTTAGTCAAACAGGTACAAATACAATCAATCACAATGGAGTACATTTTTGGCATTAGTGTGCTGTTGGTGAATAGCATGGAGTCTAAAGGATAATTTTGTGACAGCCCACCTAACAAGTTGGCATACTTTCCCTTTGAAAATCATTGCAGTGAACACACATGCACTCCACTCCTGCTAGTTGGTATGCACAATTGCACAATGATCTCTTGCAAATTTACATGCATGCCTTTGAAAATCCTAAAGTAGGCATATAACTCCAAATCCCACCACAACTCTCCCCATCCCCTTCACTGTGGATAAAAGCATGCATGAAATGGCATTATGCACATAATTTTACCATTGTATAGATTAGGTCATTTTATAAGAAGCCATTTTTGTGCATAAACCATTGTTTTATAGGGATACTGTATATATCTTTTAAAATTATCCCCTCAACATTAGCAGCCACAATTACTGTACACTAAGCCTAGGAAAGGTAATTTCCAAAATCATTTCCACAGAGAAAGCAGTGCTTTACCCACAGAAATGAGTTCTTATAAAACTATCCACCCTATATGCATGTGATGTAAGTACCTATAGTTGCTTGTGCACACATCTATGCAGCCAGGGTTTGAATCCTACTGTACCTGAATGTAACTTGCTTGGAACTCCTGAGAAAAATCCTGAGCTAAATCCATTGTTTAAGGAGGCGTTCCCTGGGGTGGAGTTGGAATGCAAATCCTCATAAACCTTTGAAAATGTACCCTATATAGTTCCATCGGAAAGAAATGGTATCCTATCTTTGGCACATGCTGCATGACTACCCAGATAACTAAACTTTCATTCAGCTTTACGTATGAAGCAATGCCAGCTCCTATCCTCCAAAATATTTATCAGAAATACAAACTGAAAAATATAGATTGTACTGGATGACAAAATGACAATAATTTATTTATTTATTTATTTAGTCGGATTTAATATACCGCTTTATCATTAAATCAAAGCGGTTAGCACTTCAAACAATCAGGAGGGGGTTGTAGTTTGCAAATATGCAGTGGAAACATTGGCATGAGTGGTGTGGGAGGGGTGTGAGCTATATACAAGTGATCTACGTTCAGGTTTATATACAGTTCTGTTCGTATGTAAAGGTCTATATATAGCTCTGTTCATATGGGTTGCAGGGTTGGATAGGGCAGAGTCTGGTTCAAGTGATGTCCTTGTAGTGTACAATAAGGGTTCCGTCTCTGAACTGTGTCACAAATGAACTGAACCCCTCTTTGAATACTCAGCTGAACCAGGTGAAAAGTAATGCTTTCTGTATGCTCTCAGACAGACAGGTAATAGTTGTAGACTTAGTTTACAATAGTTGCTATAAAAAAAAACAAAAGGTTCTCTCCCACTAAAACTAGATCTCCCAAAATATACAGATTCCCACTCTAGCCTTAACCAATCAAAACAAGCATTACAAACAGTTTTTCACAGATGCATGAAGTAAACTACAAAGCAGTTTCTTAATAGAGTCACCAGGTGGAGACACAGTACATGAGAACAATGTATACAGAAAAAAATATATCATTTTCTATAATAACCCATAGCAATGGCACATAGGGCCCAATGTATTAAAAGTATATTTTGAACCTGATTCATCAAACTCCTTCTCAGAGGCACAGAATGGGAGAAACGCAATGAAGCCCCAATTGGCACATCATGCCTGCCTCCCCCCCCTCCCCCCAAAGTAGAGCAATAAAGGTTATCATGCTGCCTTCTGTTTCTGCTTTCTAGAAAAACTTTTCTTTTCCCAGCAATGGGCACCTCCTGCTGGCAGGTTGAGGTCTCACAATAACCGGTGTGTGATTTCACGGCTGTTATCATGGGGCGTGTTATCATGGGGCTTCTGCCTGGCAATGGGAGGTGCTGCCTGCCAGGCAAGAAAGGTTTTGCTAGAAAGCAGTAGAGGGCGGCAGATGGCAACTTAATTGAAAGAAAATCATGTTTGCTGTGCTCTGCCTCAGCTATAGCAGTGCGGGGTTGCTGGGATGTGTGCACCCTCTTTTTGCATGGGCATTCTCCATTGCACTGATGAGAAGACGACAGGCAGAGGAGAGATGGAGAGAGGGTGAGTACAGTGAGTAGAACTGGGATACTCTAGAGTGGGTAAAAGAGGATGACTTGAAGAATGTGAAAGGAGAGAAAGACCAGAAAGGAGAATGGAGGAAGGAGGCAAAAATCTAGCTATGGGTACACAGAGGCAGACTACAGAAATGAAACAAAAATTTAAAAAAGAAAGATAATTGCCAGAGAGAAATGAAGGGCAGGAAGGAAAGAAAATAGAGGGAGAAGAAACAGAAATTTGAAAAGAGACCCTGGAAATGGATGGATGGAAAACCTCAAGAAGGAGAAAATAGAAAGAGACCAGGATCTTAGAAAAATAAAAGGATCAGACAACAAAGGTACAAAAAAACCGTTATTTCATGTTTTTATGGATTGGAATATTTCTGCTTTGGGAATGTACATTTCTTATGCCTTTGCATTTTACTCAGTGTTCCATGAGTCGGTTTCTTGGCCTTTCATCTCAGAGTTTGTATGCCTGCTTCTGTTTCTAATTTGTAGCCTCTTATTCTACCTGTGAGGTACTCACATACTCGTAGTTTCTGTACGGGAACTCATATTCTTGGGCTTGATGTAATTTTACAGTGCTGCCTTGTGGCCTTTTCTGATGTAGGTTTTGAGCTGTTTGAAGATTGGGAGTTAGGGCTGGCATGGTACAGTAAAATTCTGAATGAAATTTATTTGCTAGATTTATGATTGTTATTTTGTCATAATATTAGATGAAGTTTTTGAATATTTTGGTTGATACTGCATTTTGTAATGTTTGTCTTTATAGCAGACATGTCCGCTCAAGTTAAACTTCAACTGTGGGATACTATCTCGAGACAGCTTTAAATATGGAAATGGTGCAGTGTATGTGTGGCTTAGCATTGGTGAGGGTTTGAAATAGTTGAGTTTAAAATATTTAAGATATCATCCAAAATGTATGATAGCTGCTGCAGATTACTGAGAAATCCGTTGTAAGGTAAGTTTTAAAGGCACTATTTTGTTGATAAGAGCCATGCTAGTTACACTCTTATCTGTATTCCTAGGGCCCAATATTCGAAGGGCATTTACACTGTTTACAGCCTAATAAATCATGTAAATGCCTTAAATGGGTATATTCAACGGCATGTACACAGGTAGTGCCGTTGAATATCCCCATCTATGTCTCTACGTGGCAGAGCAGAGGCGGAAGTGTATAACTGGGCAGCAGCGATATCGCCTATCTTTATGGTGCAGAGCACTAATCGGGCAGCATGCAATATCGCTGCTGCCCAGTTAGCTTCGGCAGCTTCCAGGTTGTGCGGCGATACCCAGATATTCAATGCCAGGGCCACATATGACCCTGGCATTGAATATCCAGGCTTAAGGGTCGGCGGGCAGGGCTATGTGCCGACACGGCGCATAGCCTGTCCAGAAGAATATTGGACCCCTAGTGTCCATCCCTGTTAATCTTGAGAATCCAAAATATCAGTTCAGATGAGCGAGTGGTGATTGAGAGAAAGCTATGGTGTGATGTGTGCTGGGGAGGGTCTTGAGAAGAGCTTTGAGTGTGTGTGTGTGCTGGGGGCATAGGTTATACAAATAATTATGCAAATGAGGCCCCACAGTGAGTCTCTGCATATGGCCCTGCATTCCTCTTGGGGCCCCCCCCCCCCCTGGCTGAACGTCAGCGTGACGGGGAGGGGGAGCATGAAGGGCAGATGCTGGACATGGGATAGAGTGGGGGACAGATGCTGGCCATGAGGTGATGGGGTAGAGGGCAGATGGTGGCAACAGGTGGGAAGGGGCAGAAAGCAGATGGTGACAACAGGTGGGGAGGGGCAGAGGGCAGATGCTGGCCACAGGGTGGGGGTAGTGAAGAAAAGATGGAGCATATGGGACATGGTAGAGAGCAGATGATGGATGGTGGTGGGGGATTTGTGGAGTTGGAGGAAAGATGCTGGACATGGGGGGAGCATAGAGGGGGATGGGAGAGTAGATGTTTGACACATGTTGTGGGCTAGATGCTGGCCATGGATGGGAGAGGACAGACGATGGATATGGTATGGGGATAGACAGCAGATGATGGATATCAGCAGAGGGGCATGGAGATGGAAGTTGAGGTCAGATGCTGGACACGGGATGGGGGTGGGGAACAGATGCTGGCTTTGGAGTGAGGGGCAGAAGATGGCCACAGGGTGGGGGGTAGAGGACAGATGGTGGACATGGGTTGAGGGCAGAGAGCAAATGCTCAACATGGGGAGCATAGGGGGATGGAGAGCAGATGCTGAGCATGGGAGAAGAAAGGGGAGATGCCGGACATGGGGCAGAGTTAGTGGAAAAAGGGCAGATTCTGGGCATAGGGTAGAGATGGGGATGAAGGGCAGATGCTGGACATGAGGGGTGATAGGCGAGATGCTGGACAGGGGGAGGAAGAGAGAGAGGAGTGATGCTGGACATAGGGAGAGAAAGAGAAGAGATGGTAGGCACGGGGGGGAGGGGGAGATAGAGGTGAGATTCAGGACACAGGGAAGGGAGAAAAAGAGAGAGGAGAGATGGTGGACATGGGGAGGTAGAGAAAGAGGAGGAAATACTAGACGAGGAGGATAAGGAGAGGAAGATGTGAAATGCTGGATATTGGGTATGGGGAGAAGCAGAAGGAAGATGCTGACCATAGGGGACGAGAAAGAAAGAGGAATATATTGGACATGGGGAGAAGAATAGGGAGAGAAGGGGAATGGTGGATGAAATGGGGTGAGAAAAAGGAGATGAGAAGCTGGATGGAGGGGAGAGACACTGCATAGGGGATGAGAGAAGGGGACAGATACTGAACATAGAGGAAGAAAGAAAACTGAGAGTTAAAGACTGGGGAATAAGAGGATGGAGAAGGAGACAGATGGGGAATGAGAGGACTGTGCTAAATGTTGAAAAGTGGTAGATGCAGTAACAAGAGGGGGGACTGAGGACTGGATGGTAAGAATGAAGAGTCAAATCTGAGTTGATAGAGAAAAATACAGCAAATGGAAGAAAGATAAAAGGAAAGGATAAATGCCAGAGATGAAAGGAAGTGAAAAAGACAGGAGGGGAAAGAAGTGGCAGATGGGCTAGAGGCCCTTTTTTAATTTTATTTTTTAGTGCCATCAAGTCAGTGTTGACTCATAGTGATCCAGCTACCTCTGGGTTTTCTTGGCAATGTATCACTGGAAGTAGACTGCCAGCCTTTTTTTCTGAGGCAATGGAGGGTAAAGTGACTTGCCCAAAGTCACAAGGAGTGCCAGTGGGAATTGAACCCCTGATCTTCTGGGTATTAGGCAGTTGCTCTAACCACTAGGCTACTCCTCCACTCCAGGGAACATAGAACAAGTTAAGAGAAGACAGAGGAGAGCAGAAATCAGAGATTGAGATCAACATGATTAGAGAATAAAATGGCCAGTCAACAAAGGTGGAAAAATGAATTTTATTTTCAACTTAGTAATTGGGATATGTCAGTCTTTGGCATTCACATATTTTATCTTTATTTTTTGCACAGTACATGGGCACATATATCTCTATTTCTCTGGTGTTGTACTGCATGCAAGGGTGTAGCCAAGGCTGGGCTGTGACCCCTCCATTTTGGCATGAGGCTCACCGAATCACTGGCAACAGAAGAGTTGAATGAGAGGATAATTGGAGGCAGTATCAACATTTGCACTGCTTTGTGCGCATCTGTATTAGCCACAGGCCCCACCAAAAAATCATGCCTGGCTACACCACTGATGCACAGTCTAATTTTCAGTTTAAATTTTGTCTATATGTCTATTTTTAGTTGGTAATTTATTCCTTACTTGATGAGGATCTATTTTCTGAGTGACTAAGGCCAGGTATTCTATGTCGGGATTGGTAGTAATTCAGCTTGTTCAATTTTCTGAATATGTTTATGAATGTTCTATGGCCCATTGCAATATTTACAGTGCTTCTCTTTTCTAGATAGGCTATTTGTGTGAGTTTTTGAAGTTGATGCTGTTATGGTATGGTAGATTTTCTCTATAGGTGTCGAGTGATTTTTGTTAAGGTTTTGTATTACGTCACAATATGCCCTGTGGTAAGGAAGCTCATTCTGAGTTAGGAGAAAGGGGAAAAAAACAAAGAATTCACATTAATAAAAGGTCCTATTTTACAAGGTCAAAGAAATAAAACCACAACCACACCTAGAAACCAGAAAATCCCAAGCTGGAATAGGTTTCAGAGTTCCCCTAGTGGAGTAAGGGAGAGTGAATACAGACCCAAGGTAAAAGACCCTTACGTCAGTAAGCTCCCTGATTACCCAGGTGCCAGAGGGCAAGCTGATCTCCGTCACCTGGGAAGAGAAGAGGTGGGGCTGGAACCCTGTAGATTTAACCCTAGGTTAGAATATACAGGAGTTAGCAAGGAGAGCTAGAGGAGCAACAGGAACAGGAGCAGGAACAGCAGGAGAGGAGAGTGCTAGAAAGAGCCCGAGAGAGGTACAGAGCACGAGAGAGGAGAAGCTGCTACAAGCCAAGGCACAGGTACAAGCCTTAGAAGCCTGTCCCATACTGAGCAGTGTAGAGTTGCAGGAGATACTCTCAGCTCTAATGAGAGGCTGTCAGCTAAGCCCAGTGAGCTAGAATGAGAGATAGAACCAATGCAACTAGGAGAACCTGAGGCAGCTTTGAATGAGGAAGATATATTCATGGATTGCTCTTTGTGCCAAGCCTTAGCTACAGAGGGGTTGAAGAAAAGCCAACCTTAAGAGAAAACTCTCCAGAGCAAGGTAACCTTGAAAAGCAAGGAAGATGTTTTGTGAATTCCCTGTGTGAGTAGAGCTTTGGTTGCTTATTGGAAGGTTGTTCCTGTTGGAAGTTTTGCTTTGCTTATAAAGAGGAATACAGCCTGGGAAGGTTTGGAACTGAAAAGAAAGAAAACTGCCATTGAAGAAAGCTGTTTGTGTCTATGCTTTAACCAGCAAGGCTAGAGGAAGCTAGAAGCCTTGCTGTTAAAGGGGTTTTTGCTTTTGAGCTGAAGAATACTGTAAGCTGATATTTTGTTTTGACCTTTTGCTTATATCCTGTTGTGTTTTTGAAAGAAACCTGGAGAAATAATCCTGAAAGAGGTAATTTATGAAACTTGCATTTGAGTAATAAATTTCTGTCATTGCCTTATCACAAGAGCCAAACTACAAGTTTTTTTCTACCTGAAGCCATTTGTGTAGCAGTTAAACTACATTTCCCAAGAAGCATTGCGGGGGAACCAATCAGAGAAAGCTGAAAATGGAAGTTTCTATTAGAACCATGACCCTCCATGCTGAATGCAAGGAGCAAGGGCGTGACAGCCCAATACTAATGAGGGTTTATATTGCTGTTACTGAGATGACACTAGAATCAAAAATTACTTTTGGTATGTTGAGTTCTGCTCTGCACTTATTGTTGGAAGAGGGGTTTCTTTGGATGCAGCATGTTGTTAAGTGCATCAAGTCGGTGTCGACTCCTGGTGACCCTCTAGATAGTTGACCTAAACTTTGTTCGGTCTTCAACTAAGCGGCTCATTGTTGATAGAGTGGTATCCATAGCTGCTGTTATTGTATCAATCCATCTCATTGCCAGCCTTCCTCTTATATTTATGTTTATTTTATTTGATATACTGCCTTTCAATAAAAGCAAAGCGGTGTACAATTTCAAAATTACAAGAAGGGCCAGTGGCCCAGAAAATGAAAGGAAGTTACAATAAATGACAGGACAGAGGATAGTACAATCAAACATAGTAGACAAAAGGAGTAGACAATACTGAGAGATAAGGAGAAACAGGATCACATGGGGGAAGTAGGGAGGTCAAACACAGACGAGAATAGATAAGTTTTTAAGCGTACTTTAAAAGTACTTTCATATTGTGGGGTATGAGTGTAAACAACCTGATTGACCAAGGTGAGGAGTTTAAAGCAAATAAAAAAGTTTATGGGGAGCCAATGAAGGTGAATGAAAAGAGAGGTTACTGAAAGGAAGTTTGTCTGTACAGGGCTGTGTACACTTTGAGGATACTTAATAACATTATATTACTGAAAGTCCTCAGAAAGAGTTAACACCACAGATTCAGTGACTCAGACATTCCAGGGCCTATTACTTAGCTAACGACCTTGAGAGACTACTGAAAAACTAGGTTGAATTTTCACATAACAGAGAAACTAAGTTTGTTATGAAACAAATAGTGCAGGGATAAACTGTCTCTTCAATCTTAAGAAGTTATGCCTAGGAAAACATGTATGTCTTCTCATGATGACCTATGCTAATAAGATCTGACCTATGACACAGACATAGATGCACATTATGAATATACGTGATGCTTGACATAGAACAATAAGGTGAAAATTATGCTGTGCAATGGAATTATGACCTATAAATAAAATAGTCAAAGGCTGTGTTTTCAGGGAGACAAGGTGCTAGCTTTGTTCTCTCTCCCAAAGCTTTGGTGGTTTTTATAATACAAGTGTGTGTTGTGTTTTGTATTATTAACCGTATTTGCTTCCTTCTCATTGCTCTGGGTTTGGAAATCCGTTACCCAAGAACCCAGGTGCTGTTACCGGTGAGGGGAGGTGCAGCGTACACAAACAGTTACGTGCTCCTGACGAGTAGAGTGAGAAATGATGCGTGCTGCCGTGTTTTGAATATGTTGCGTTCTGTGCAACTGGGACTAGGGAATACCGGCAAGGGCAGAGTTACAAAAGTCAAGACATGACATAACAAGGGACAGCATAAGGGTGGTAAGGGCCTATGGGGTAAGAAAGGGGCGAACAGCATGGATCTGACAGAGAAAGAAGAAAGAGGTTCTAGTGATATGGGAGATGTGATCTCGAAAAGAAAGATCAGAGTCAAGGAAAACACCAAGGTAGCGAAAACAGGACACCAAGGGAATGGGTGAACAAGAGAAGGATGGGGCTGCCTGAGGAGGACTACCATGAGTGAACCAAATAGCAAGTGTCTTAGATAAGTTTAAGTGCAGACAGTTAGTGGTTAGCCATTTAGCAACAGAGAGAAGACAAGAATTAAGGGGGGAAAGATCTGGGTGAAGAAGGGAAGTGTGGTATAGAAGGACAAAGTCATCAGCATAGTAGAAAGCAGATATCCCAAATTGTTGCACCAGAAGAGCAAGGGGTGCTAAGAAGATATTAAATTGGAGAGGTGCCAGTACTGAGCCTTAGGGAACGCTACAGTGTAAAGGAAGAGGGTCAGAAGAAACAGCTGGGGTGGAATGAGAAAGGATAGCACAAGACCAGGAGAAAAGATATTAGTGAAACCACCGGTAGACAGTGCCACAAAGACCAACCTCACGCAAACGGGAAAGAAGAAGGGAGTGATCAATAAGATCAAAGGCTGCCAAGAGATCTAGGGATACCACCACCGAAAAGTCACCACGGTCATGAGCAATGTGTAGTTCATTGAGGAAAGCAAGGATAACCGTTTCAACACTATGGCCTGGACAAAAACCTGATTGATGGGAATGGAGAAAGCGAGTGGTGTCAAAGTGATGGGATAGTTGAGTGAAGACTGTTTTTTCGAGTATTTTGGAAATAAAAGGGAGGTTAGAAACGGGACAATAGTGAGCAGGAACAAGAGGGTCAAGTAAGGGCTTTTTGAGAATAGGGCGAATGAGTGCATGCTTCCAGGGACAAGGAAAGTACCGGTGGAAAGACTAGTGTTAATCATGGTAAGGATTGAAAGAAGGAGAGCAAGAGAAGGTGTGAGAAGCCACGAGGACGGTATGGGATCAAGAGAACAAGTGGTCTTATTGGAGGAAGAAATGGATTTAATAAGCTCAGAAATTGTAAGCGGGTGGAATGAGACCCAGACAGGTGAAAGCAGTGAAACGGAGGGGGGGGGGGAGAGGAGGAGGGGAGGAGATAGGAGGGAGACAGTATGGTAGTGATTCCCTAAGGTCAATAATCTTTGTGTTGAAGAAAGAGGCCAATTGCGAAGGGGAAGGAATCAGCTGTAAGGGTACAGAATTGGAATCTGGTCAGAGTGCTGTGAGGGACATGAGAACTGTGTAGAGGTGACGAGTTTGATTTGGGGCAGAGGAGACAGCAACAGAAAAGTATGTTTGTTTGGCCTTGTGGACTTGAGTGCGATAATGGGAATGATGCGCCTTGAAGGACAACAGTGAGGATGGTGAGCGTGACTTTCTCCACAGTCGCTCCGCATGACGGAGCTGGGAACGAAGGAGGCACAAGCTGCAGTGAAACCAGGGCTGTGAAGGACAACAGCATGAGGGGCGGGGCTGTAGTAGTGCCAATTGATCTAGAATGTCCGAAAAACAAGAGGACCAATGAGAAATCTGTGAGTCAGGGGAGAGGGAGGGGAACTCTGCAGATAGGAGATCCCCAGCAGCTGGGAAGTGTTGGAGGGTAAGAGGGGTGATCCGAAAGGAATAGCGCAAAGGGACTGACAGGGGGGAGTCAGATGGATCAGAGGGGGAGGCAGGGCAAGATGGCTGAAAAAGACATTGGAAAGTCAGACAGTAGTGATCCGTCCAGGGTAGGGGTATAGAGCATAGACAGCGCAAGAGAAAATTAGAATCTGTTGGAGAAATAACTAAGTCAAGGGTGTGGCCAGCCAAGTAAATGGGAATGGTGACATGCTGGGTAAGAGACAGATCCTGAAGGAAAGAAATAAAGGAGTGATCCCTAGAGGAGGAAGGTGAATCAAGGTGCAGGTTAAAATCCCCTGCAATTACTAAGTGAGGAAAATTCAGTGACAAGTCAGAGATGGTCAACAGAACTGAATCCGAAAGGTCAGGGAGGAGAGTAGATGACCAGAATATGTAAAGCTGGGGAGGTCTGGAGGCAGCGAAGAAGGGCTTCTGGGTAGTGCAGCAGAGGGGAGGTGATTTGCGTGAAGGAAAGAGAAGAGCGGATAAGCACTGCTATACTGCCACCTACACGACCTTACAGTGACCTTCTACCTTGCAAAGCATTATGTCTTTCTCCAATGATCTCTCTCTTCGAATGATGTGTCCAAAGTATGAAAGTCAAAGTCTTGTCATCTAAGCTTCAAAGGAAAGCTTAGGTTTGTTCTCCTCTAGTACTGACTGGTTTGTTCTTCGGGCAGTCCATGATATACACATTATTCGTCACCAGCACCATAATTCATAGAAACATAGAAACATGATGAGAGAAAAAGACCACATGGCCTATCTAGTCTGTCCTTCCATAACAACAACTACCACAACAGTCCACTTTTTACCTTTAGAGATCCTCTGTGTTGGTCCCATGCTTTTTTGAATTCAGTTACTGTCCTCATCTCTACCACCTCCATTGGGAGACTATTACATGGATCCACTACTCTTTCCGTAAAGAAATATTTCCGCATATCACTACTGAATCTATCTCCCTTCACCCTCATCCCATGTCCCCTCATAGCAGAACTTGCTTTCAATTGAAAGAGGCTCTCTCCCTGAACATTTATGCCACGGAGGTATTTAAACATCTCAATCATATCACCTCTATCCCGCCTTTCCTCTAAGGTGTACATATTAAGATCCTTAAGTCTGTCCTCATATGCTTTATAATGAAGCCCATTAATCATTAAAGTAGCAACCCTCTGCACCGACTCCATCCTGTTCACATCCTTTTGAAGGTGCAGTCTCCAGAATTGCACACTATACTCCAAATGAGGTCGCACCAAAGACTTATACAGAGGCATTATCACCTCCTTTTTTCTGCTAGCCATTCCTCTCCGTATGCACCCAAGCATCCTTCTAGCTTTTGCCGTCGCCTTTTCTACCTGTTGAACTACTTTAAGATCATCAGACACAACCACGCCTAGGTCCCGCTCTTCTTTAGTGGACAAAAGTACTTCACCTCCTATACTGTATTGCTCCCTTGGATTGCTGCAGCCCAAATGCATGACCTTACATTTTTTAACATTAAATCCCAGCTGCCAAATTCTAGACCATTCTTCAAGCTTAGCTAGATCCCTCCTCATGTTATCTACACCTTCCTGGGTGTCTACTCTATTGCAGATTTTGGTATCATCTGCAAAGAGACAAACCTTACCTGACAGCCCTTCCGCTATATCACTAACAAAGATGTTAAAAAGAATTGGACCAAGGACAGATCCCTGGGGCACCCCACTCGTAACATCCTTCTCCTCAGAGTTAGCTCCATTTACTTGTACTCTTTGTCGCCTCCCACCCAACCAATTTCTAAACCAAGCAGTAACTTTAGGGTCCATCCCTAGGGTGCTCAGTTTGTTTATAAGTCGCCTGTGAGGAACAGTGTCAAAGGCTTTACTGAAATCTAAATACACCACATCTAGAGCTCTCCCTCGGTCCAACTCCCTGGTCACCCAGTCAAAGAAATCAATCAGATTTGTCTGACAAGACCTGCCTCTGGTGAATCCATGCTGCCTCGGATCCTGTAATCGGCTGGACTCCAGAAACCTCACTATTTTCTCTTTCAGCAGGGTTTCCAATAATTTACTCACCACCGAAGTTAAACTAACTGGCCTGCAGTTTTCAACCACATCCTTACTTCCGCTTTTGTGTAAAGGCACCACATGAGCCTCGCTCCAGTCCTTTGGCACCACTCCCGACTCCAACGAGGCATTCAAAAGCATCAATTTTCTTCCTGTCTATCTTTTTCACTGTCCAACTTTTGTATCCATATGACATTATTGAAAATACCATGGCCTGAACAAGTCAAATCTTTGTATGGAGAGAGACATCTCTGTTCTTGAAAATCTTGACTAAGTCCTTCATAACCATTCTGCCAAGAGCAATACGTCATCAGATTTCTTGACTGCTAGTCCTTTATTGATTGTTGATCCAAGTAAGTTAAAGTTGTCAACTATTTCAATTTCTTCTCCATCAACAATGAACTTATTGATTTTGACAGTTGTCAGGATCTTTTTCTTCTTAACATTAAGGTGCAGATCCATTTTAAGACTATGTGCCTTGAACTTGACATCAGCATTGCAAAGGTTGTTGATGAGTCTTCCACTAATCTTCACACCTCGGTTGTCTTCATACAGTCCTGCTTCTCTGATGATTTGTCCTGCATATAAATTAAAGAGGTAGGGGGAAAGTATGCAGCTTTGTCGTACACCTTTGCTGATTTTAAAACATTCTGTTTCTCCTAGTTCCGTTCGAACTATTGCTTCTTGATCAATGTAAAGACTGTGCAAGAGAATGATCAGGTGTTCTGGTACACTCATGCTTCTTAATGTGGCCCAGAGTTTCTCATGGCTTACACAGTCAAAAGCCTTGCTGTAGTGAATAAAAACACATATGGATATCCTTTTGGTATTCTTTTGTCTTTTCAAGGATGCATCTCACATCCACGATGCTGTCTCTCGTTCCTCACCCTTTCCTGAACCTACTTGCAGTTCAGGCCGTTCTTGTTCCAGGTATGATTGTAGTCTCTGCTGAATAATCTTGAGTAGAATCTTGCTGGCATGTGGGATCAGAGCAAATGTGCGATAATTTCCATAGTCAGTTGGTTCACCTTTCTTCAGTATTGGTATAACCACAGATCTTTTCCAGTCAGCTGGCCATGAATTTGTCTTCCAAATTTCCTGGCGGAGCCTTGTAAGTATGGTAACAGCTTCATCCAATTATTGTAATACCTTAATGGGAATGCCATCAATGTCCAGTGCTTTGTTTTTTGATAAGGCTTCCAATGCTGCGACTTCTTCTTTCATCATCAAAGGTTCCTGATCATAAGGTACAGGTTGAAACGGTGGTTGGTCCACTTGATCTTTATGGTATAATGACTGTATATTTTTTCCACCTTTTCCTGATCTTCTCAACATCATTCAACATGGATCCTTGAGCATCTTGTAGCATTCCAATTTGAGGCTTTAGAAAAGCTGTTCTTGTTCTTCCTCTAATGGTTTCTGATTTTATTTCCTTGCGTCATTATAGTACTTCTCATTGTCTTGTCTTGCTGCACGTTGGAAATCTCTGAGTTCTGCAATTGCCTCTCTTTCTCCTCTGACTTTAGCTTCTCTGCATTTCTGGACAATTGTCAGAGTCTCTTCAGTCATCCATTATGGCCATTATTGCTTTTTCACCTTATATAGAGATTTCTCGCTTTCTTCCAATATTACCTTCTTGATGTCATCCCATAACTCTTCTGTCACTCTGTCATTTGTATCTAAAGCAGCAAATTGATTTTTCAGGAAGCCTTTAAATTCCAATGGTATATTCTCAAGGTCATATTTTGCTACATTCATGAATGGCTTGTTTGTTTTCAACTTTAGACTGAGTTTGCCTACTTGTAGCTGGTGATTTGTACTACAGTCAGCTCCAGATTTTGTCTTGGTTATCGAGCTTTTCCATCATTGTCTTCCACAGATGTAGTCGATTTGATTTCTGTACAATCCATTGGGTGAAGTCCATGTGTACAGTCAGTACTTGTGTTGCTGGAAGAAGGTGTTTGAGATGAATAGATCATTGGTCTTGCAGAATTGCAGTCTTTCTCCAGCTTCATTTCTGTTATCCATATTTTCCACCACTTTGCCTTTTTCTTTGTTACCAACATTTGCATTCAAGTCACCCACAACTATCAGGATATCATGTTTGCATGTTCTGTCAATTTCAGCTTGTACTTGTTCCTAGAACTCATCAACGTCTTCCTCTTACATAAGATAAGAACATAAGATATGCCATACTGGGTCAGACCAAGGTCCATCAAGCCCAGTATTCTGTTTCCAACAGTGGCCAATCTAGGTCATATGTACCTAGCAGTTTCCCCAAGAGACACAAGTTCCACAATGCTTGTACTGGGTCAAGCATTGATATCTTCGGTCACTTCTTAATAATGGTTTATGGACCTTTCCTCCAGGAACTTGTCAAAACCTTTTTTTAAACCCAGCTATACTAACAGCCTTTACTACATCCTCCGGTAACAAATTCCAGAGTTTGATTACACGTTGAGTGAAAAAATATTTTCTTTTATTATTCTTAAATAGTTTACCCTGTAGCTTTATTGCATGTCCCCTAGTCTTTCTATATTCTGATAACATAAACAATTGATCTACGTTTACCCGTTCCACTCCGTTCATTAATTTATAGACTTCTATCATATCTCCCCTCAGCCGTCTCTTTTCCAGGTTAAAGAGCCCTAACCTTTTTAGCCTTTCTTCATAGGAGTATCCTTCCATCCCCTTTACCATTTTGGTGGCTCTTTTCTGAACCTTTTCTAAAATCGCTATATCCTTTTTAAGATAAGGCGACCAGAATTGCACACAATATTCAAGGTGAGGTCTCACCATGGAACGATACAGAGGCATTATAATATCCTTTGTTTTATTTTCCATTCCTTTCCTTATCATACCTAGCATTCTATTTGCTCTCTTGGCCGCCGCTGCACACTGGGCCGAGGGTTTTAACATGGTATCCACAATGACGCCTAAATCTTTTTCCTGGGTGGTGGTTGATAATGTGGAACCTTGCATCGTGTAACCATAGTTTGGGTTGTTCTTCCCTAGGTGCATAACCTTGCACTTGTCCACATTAAATTTCATCTGCCATTTTGATGCCCAGTCTTCCAATTTATCAAGATCCTCTTGCAATTTTTCACAATCCTCTTGGGTTTTAACAACTTTAAATAGTTTTGTGTCATCTGCAAATTTGATAACCTCACTCGTTATTCCACTTTCCAGGTCATTTATGAATATGTCAAAAAGCAGCGGACCCAGCACAGATCCCTGGGGTACACCACTATTCACCTTTCTCCATTGGGAAAATTGGCCATTTAGCCCTACCCTCTGCTTTCTATCTTTTAACCAGTTCCTGATCCACAATAGTACACTGCCTCCTATCCCATGACTCTTTAGTTTTGCCAAAAGTCTCTGATGAGGGACCTTGTCAAAGGCTTTCTGAAAGTCCAGATACACAATATCAACCGACTCACCTTTGTCTTCTGCAGTTGTTGTTGGGGCATATACCTTAATTATAGTTGTGTTGATGGGCTTTCCTCGTAGATGAATAGAAATTAAGCGTTCACTGACTATATTGTATTTCATTACAATTCTTGCAAGTTTCTTCTTAATTACGAATACAACACCATTTCTTCTTTGTCTCTGTCTTTCATTTCCAGCATAGTAGACCGCATGATTTATTTTGATTTATTTTATTTTGGTGTTATAAACTGCACTGTGGTCCTCGCTTTTTCTTTTTGTTCTCTGGTATGTGATCATCTTGCATTTCCTTTGTCTTTTTCAGATTATATATTTATATCAAAAACCAGGTGCAGTGTCAGGAGTCAATATGTTTAATATTAGATTCCCAGGCTATATAATTAAACTGCTACAATTTTTGTTGAACATACACATCACTGCAAAATTTAAAAAAAAATTATATAGGCTGGGAAAATGTTACTTTCTTTTTTTTTTTTAAACGTTTATTTTCATTTTACAACAAGCAAAAGAAACAACACACCAAAGGAGACAAATACAAGCATACAATAAGGAAAAAGCAACCCCACTTACCCCCCACCCCTATGCTTCTTCTCTAAGCTGATAAGTATCATCATATAAGCGCTTACAAACTACAGTAATTATACATCAAAACAAACAGAAATAGTATCTGCGATACAGAATGATCATGTGACAGAGATTTACATAGATTTAAACAGTCAGATGAGAGCATTTAGCAGTTTGAACATAGTCGTTGAGCATCTTCCATTTAGACAAGTGGTGGGGGGTCTGAACGGAAGAAGCTAACATACGAGGTATTTGCTCATATTTACTGTAGAGACAGACATGATTCCACCATTCATTGGGGCTCAGATGGGAGCTATTTTCCCGGTATTTCGTAATTAGGGAAATAACTATGCCCCAAAAAACCAAACACAGGGATGTTCACCTTGCGTAGCGACATGTAATGAGAAAGATATGGCAGCATGATCTGAGAGATGGAGAGGATGAATCCTAGCCGTGTCCACTTGGGATATCAGTGCTTTGGAGATAAGAAGAAAATCTATTCTAGATTGTGAGTGCTGGGGCCTGAGAAAAAGGTGAACTCTAAGTCGGAGGGGTGAAGCAGCCTCCATATATCTACTAACGCAAGATCTTTCATCAGAGCTGTAAGGGTATCAAGACTCTTGGGTGGACCACTCATTCTAGGCGGCAGTCTATCAATCAAAGGATCAAGTACTTGGTTGAAATCGCCGCCAAGTATTAATAGGGTATTGGCAGAGGCCTGTGCCAACTGCACAACACTTGCATGGTAAGCAGGGTTATCCACATGCGGAGCATAAATACAAATACACGTGAATTTACTATCTCCAACCTTAAGGTGTGCACGGGCCCATCTACCCTCCTTATCAGAGCTAGTATCCATTACCGTAGCTTGCAAAAACTTCTTAACCAAGATGGCTACCCCACACCGTTTGGAAACGGCGGGAGAGTAGGCAGCCACCTTGTAAAGCTTAGCATTAAGTTTCAATATTTCAGCGGAGTTTAAATGCGTTTCCTGAAGAAACACTAAGTCAGCATGCTCATGATTAAGATAGCTAAGAATTTTCTATCGTTTGATTGGACTATTGATGCCTTTTACGTTCAGTGATAAGATCTTACATAAGGCCATTCAGAAAGGTTAAAATTCTGAAAAGGAACATGATAACGCACATAATTTCACAATGTCCCTCATATTAACTGTATATGGCTGTACACATGACATGATAGAAAATAAGCTAATGAAAACCAATGAAGCGCCCTATATAAAAAAAAAAATAAGCACCGAAGTGCATTAGAGAAGAAGCAGAACCCCGAGAATTACTGGCGTCCATATGTCTGCGGGGAGAAACCCCAGAGAAGGCCTAAATTGAAACATATACCCTGTATAGCTATGCGTGTTCCGAATCCAACCGAGGTGCACATCATGGAGGGATAGGAGACCAAGAAAGTTATAGATAGAAAGAAAGAAAAGTCCAGGCAGTCTCTGTTCCAGGCTGTGATCACCGCGTCGAGCCATTCAAAATGGCAGGCAGATCCGACAAATTACAAATCCAAGTTGTTGGATTAGCGCATCTGGTCTGCTTCTTTGGAATCTAAAAATGTTGCTAGTAGATCAGGATCTTCGAATGTTCTAGTTTGGTTATGGAGAGTCACTCTGAGCTTCGCTGGATACAATAGACCAAAGCGAGCCTGTAGCTGTTGAAGTCTAGGGCGAAAAGCAAGGAGTCTCTTCCGACGGACAACTGTGGGCTTTGCCAAGTCAGGGAAGAAGGAGACTTTATGACTTTCAAACTCCAGATGATGATTCGCCCGGGCAGCATTTAGAATTTGCTCAACTTGCTGATATCTCAGTAATCGAAAGATGATAGGCCGGGGGGTCGTCCGATTGAGCGCCATGCTGGTAGGAACACGATATGCTCGATCAATTTCCAGATCTCTGTGAAAAGTGGTCTTCAGCAAGGAGGGAAGAGTTTTGACCAGGAATTCTCTTATATCTCCTGCTTCCGCCCCCTCCGGTACTCCAATGAGCCTTACATTGTTGCGACAGGCTCGATTATTGCCATCCTCTAACTCTTTTTGAAGATTCTGTATCTGACGCTCAGCCTTGTCCAGTTTCTCCAAGCGCACCGCGTGCGAGTCGAGGACCCCCGCCATGTTGTCCTGCCTTAGTGAAAGACCTTCAAGCCGGTCCTGAAGCATACCAAAGTCTTCTCGCATGGCTCGGAGCGCCTCTCCGTTGGACTGTACCAGTTCCTTCACACCGCGTATTTCCTCCAAGATCTCCAGTTGCATTTCGGGGTTTTCCCGAAGTGGAACTATCTTTTGTGGGGAAGACAACTCTGTTTTGGAGCGTTTTCCATGTGAAGAAGAGGGAGACCCGAAGTCTAAGCGCGCTGGTTTGTGGACCGCCATCCCCCCCAAGGCACCCCGGTAAGTTCGGAGCAAAATATTAAGTTTATGTAGGTATTAAGTCAGGATTCTGAGTAGGCCTCTCGGGAGCTTCAGCGCAAAGCGTCTAACCCGCTGGACATCAGGCTCCGCCCCCCGGAAAATGTTACTTTCTTTATTCTTGGAGTAACCACCTGACTGGTGTCCTGACTGAGGGGACTCCTGTGCTCTGACTAGAGCTCTGAGGAGACCCCCCTATTTTGGTTAAGGGGGGGGGCACAAACTCATCTCTCGCTTCAGACAGCAGATTGTCTTGAGCCACCCCGGCTATTATTTGGTGGGAATTTTTTTTTTAAACCTAACCATTATTGTATAAATGTGTGTGTGTGATTCAGTTAGCTGAATTCCAGGAAGAAGGATTTTTAAACAGGAACTTGTGTGTTCTGTGGTTGATGACTGTTGACAGGGAAGAACTCTGAAGTAAAGAAAGTATTTTGGCTTTGGGTTATTTTCCCAAAGTTATGCTGGTGCTTGATATTCCTGCGCTCATGCTGTGTTTCCTGATATAACACTACACAGGCAGTTAAACCAATTCACATCCAAGACAAGACCCAGCCTTTTATAATCCAGCTGTTTATTATAACAAGTAAATTGTATAACTTACTGCAAAAGCTGAATCAAGAGGTGCCACACTCCTGATTAGATATGCAACATGCTGGATTTGTCTGAACTATGACTGAAGATGGATTATGGAGATGTCTGAAGGAGTACAAGTTGGAGCAGGCTAAATGTTGCAAAAATGTGAAAGGGAACATATAAAACAGAGATGGATACGAGTAATATATGCAAATTCGTGAATTTGGTAAAAGGATGATCCAAGGGGAAGAAATGAAAAGGAGAGGGTTGTAGAGCTTTGCTCCCTGACACAAAATGGAGAGTCTGCACGGAAGAGAGAGTTGGAGGGAAATTACCCAGAAGGCAGCGGGAGATTCAATAGCCCAGTGGGATCCCATATTATAAGGCATGAAGCTGGTTGCCCTAATTTACAACTGGCAGCAATGAATAATATAATGAACCATGCACAGATAATTATGGGAGCAGAATATTTGATTTTTAATTTAATTTACATTTTTTATTTTTGCTTGGATGATAAAGGTTGAATGTGAGTAAATGAAGAGAGAAAGTAGCTGAGTGTGAAGGGGACTTATGGAAAGAAATTGTCTTTCTTGTGAGAAATCAACAAGCTTGCAAATCTTATTTAAGATAGTCTCATTAAATAAAAGAGAAAGGAAGCCACTTCTAGTCTGGAATTAGAAAAATAGGAAGCTAGTGTCTTTTTAGAACAATTAAAGGTTAGGTAACAGGAAAAAATATCCTGAACTTTTAAGAAAGAAGAGATCCAGTGACCAGAAAAGCAGAAAAAGTTGATGAAGACCGGGGCCCCAACAAAAGAACAGAATATCTCAAGATAAGTAAGTAGCAGTACATACAAAACTGACACTACAATACACTGAAAATTTATATTTGAGCACAAATATAGATGCATGCAATTCCTGTAATCAAGAATTGTAATATGGCTAACATGTATATTTTCTAACCTGCTTTATTTTTTTGAGGTTCTAAAAATTAAAATGAAATCTCTTTAAATAGAAGTTTATTTTTGGAAAAATTAGAGTTTACACTAGCTTAACACACATAAGTACTTACCTTTGTTCCAGTAAGGCTGTTAAATACCTGAAAAAGAAAGGAGACATTTCAGAAAGAATCAGAAGCTGATAACTATTCTAACAGGTTAGGTGAGCTATATATTAGAAAAAGGTGCTTATCTGATTAGCTGGAGTTGCTTTGATTCAAGGTGTCTGTGACATCAAAAGTGAATATTGAGGAGTACAATTTCGGAATGCTAATGCAACTTCATTTGTTGATTTTTTTTAAGTAAATGAGAACAAAATATTTTGTACATTTTAATACAAAATTTAACAATATCTCTTGTTCAACAATTTGTGGAAAGCATATCATTTTCAGACATTCAAATCATTATTCAAAACCCACCTATTCCAATCTGCCTCTGACCTCCTTTCTTCTGACTCCTGACCTTCCTCGCCCTCTCCCTCGTCCTTTTCCTCGCCTCCTCCCCCTCCCCCCCCCCCCAAGTTCCTTTCCTTTCTGCTAGCAGCTACTATTGTTGTTTTGTAAACTGCCCTGATGTCTGCGAAGGCGTGGAATATTAAGCCTCAAAATAAAGATCATTTCCTGCTACCATCATATTGACATCATCTGATTGGAATTAAATAAAATTCAAACAGTTTGTAACATCATACTGGTCCTAATCTTTTCTATTTATTTATGTATTTACTTTTTTTAATGCAATTTTGAATAACAAATCAAGAAAAAAATCTTGCACAGAAACTGAGATATGGTCATGAAATCGACAAAAACAAACATCAAAATGATTAAAGTAATTACTAAAGGTCCATAAATCTCACTCCAGCCCACAATAAGAAGAGATCTAAGAAGGAAATCAAACACTATACCTAAAGTGTAAGGAAATACAGTACACTGAACAACTGGTACATTACAACAATCACAGCGGCACAACAGGAGAAAGCACCTGGTTCTCCAAGCGTCTGGCATTAAGGAAGGTCAGCAGTTGGGATGGCTGAAAAAAAAACCCCATAGGAAACAGCTTGGTATTTTAAAAAGAAAAGTGCTCCCAACTGCTGAACCCCCGGGCACAAAAGGAGGAACTCCCGTCGCCTACGTTAAGTATCATAGGCACAGTCTGGAAACATACAGACTAGCAAGCCCTTAAAATGCAAGTTCCTCTTCTTAAAAAATAACTTCATCAACCATTCTTTATCTGAAATCACAGCTAAAGCCACCAATAATCTAGCAGAAGTAACCATGTCTTTGCTAGAGTCTTGGAGAGTAGCTGAAACATCGAGAACATCTATGTGCTCCAGCTCCGGGGCTACCCCAGCCGTGGCCGTAGGTGTTCTTCTTGAGGTTGGAATATAATAAATCTTCACCATTGGCAGGTGGGATTCAGATGGGATAACCCCACACTTCAATTAAATAACTGCCACATCTCTCTAGAAGATACTAAAGGATCCCTAGGGAAATTAATAATCCTCAAGTTAGCAGCCCTGACGGAGTTCTCCAAAAGTTCCATCCTCACCTTGTTTATAGACTGTTCTTTCACAAAAGATTCAGAACATTCTCCAAAGCATCAACTTGAGTTTGAACACCAGACAAAACAGTTTGAAAAGTTACAACCTTAGATGCTGTCTCTTCAATATTCATAGAGTTAAGTTGACCTTTCTGGTGTAAAGAGGAAACCTGAGGGATCAAGGCAGCTCTCAATTGCACTATTGCCATCCAAATAGACTCTAAAGTAAAAGTCTCCGGTCGCTGTAGCGTAAAAGCTACAGAAGGACTCTCCCCCACTACCTTCACAGGGCTCTCGATGTTGGGCAGCCCAATCTGCTGCCTGACCTCCTGCAGACAAACTGGCAAGACTGGTAGGATCCTGATGATCAGGAGTGGAGACAACCCCCTCATTGGGAGACCACGGGATTCTCTCTCATTGGCCTTCAGAAATCCCCTTAACAGTGAATGCCACAAGCCACTGCTCCTCTGGGAAATCCTGAAGACACACCATCTTAGCCAAACACTGCAAACCCAGGAAGACAGCTCAAAGCAAGTCACCCGACACCGATGACGGCACAGCCGAGCTTAACTCCCCTGGCTCCACCAGTTGCTGAGCAGGGCCATCCTAATCCTTTTTTAAAAAAAAAATAGTTTATATATTTTTCCATCTGCTCTCTTCCTCCTCAAGGAAGAGCAGTACCAGTGGAAAGTAGTGTTTTTTTCTGTGAAACACTTCTTAGAGGTACTGTATATAATTTGAGATAAGCTTGGCTGCTGATAGTTTTATTTGAAAGATCTGTTAAATAGAGGAAAGTAGAATTGTATTACCTCTGGAGATAGGCAGTTACCTTAATATATATTTTTTTCATTGTTCTTATTTAGGGCAAAACTATTTATTTAAAAGAAACTGGATACATTAATGCCATATTTAAGACTTTAGTAGGGTGGGAGCTGAGGTGGGGAGGGGAGGGGACTGCTTAGGGGATGATTGGGAGTTTGCGAGCAGATAAGGAAGGTTGCTGGTGACATATCTTTCACGCCTAAATATCTGGATGTTACTTATCTAGGTTTTTTTTTGGGGGGGGGGGTGCCATTGTTATTTGGGGCTGGGGAGGCAGGTGAACTATAAAGGAGGGTGGGAAAATGGGCCTGATAGCAATATTATATAAATAATTTAAAAAGGAATCTTGGAATTCATTGATGTTTTAAAATGCGCACGGTTTAAGTTTTTCTTGTTTATGTGACTTTCTAAAAAATATTTTCAGATAATTATGTTTTGCCAAATTAAAAAATGTTGGTTTGATTAATAATTATTATTTTCTTCAGGTTTTTGATACATTTTTGCAGAAATGCAAGCAATTGAACTGTGTAATGTGTTTGAATTTTTTTGAAGGGAGTGGTTACCTAGCAATTTCCCTGCTCCAATAAGCTTCCTGCTCAGTTAGTCCTGACCTATCATGGGGCTGCAGTACCAAGAGCTTCATTGACAAGCATCTGGGGATTATCCCGATTTTAGCCTTCTCTCTGAAGGAAAAGAAGTATGTGAATGCTGTAACTTTCTATGTGTCCCTAATAACATTTTGCTTGGTATCTTCCCCAGATTTTCAGAACATGTCAAGGGGAATTTGAGGACTCTGACAGGGCTGGGGGCCATTTCCAGATTTAGAAACATACATAGACCATAGATGCATGTATACATGCATCCTAATAAGTGGGCTGCATAAGTTCTGAGATCTAACCCCTCTCACTTTGTCCACCTATCGCAGCAACAGTCCCTAGCCATGGACTACATACCGCAGCTCCTTTCGGAAGCCAGTATGTTTACACCCTGGATCTAACTCTAGAGGGCATGTTCAATGGGACCTAGTTACAAATAGCGCTCACTAACCATAGCTCTGTTTAGCAAGCATGCCCCTAGGTGTCATTGTAGTGCAATGGATGGAATGCCCCCCATCCCCCGCCTCCACCACCAACTCTACACCACTCTCATCTCTAGTCAACCCAAGGAGCAGAATCCAGACTTAGAAACTGAACCAACTTCCACATGGCAACATGTGACATTACCGTAACATTATCCGAACATTGCATTTGAAAAGTGTGGAGGAGTTACAATCATGATAGCGGCAGTGCTATTGTGCCACCATAGTGTTACATTCTGATTTGCAGCAAATAGTTGTTTAGAGTAACTAAGCATCTAAAATGGAAGAGGCTACACATTTATTGTAACTTAAAAAGTGACTTCATACACAGCGCCCTTCAAAAACAAAATTACAAGTATCTTCATGCTTTGAAATTTGTGGCTGCTTTTCTTTATGGTATTTAGAGTAGGAATTTGAAATGTGTTATATTTGTCTTTTAGACATTAAAGTGTCTTGATAGGAACATTAGTTGGGGGACTAGAGAGCTGATGTGAATCACGCTGAAAAGGTAATTGTATAATAGCTGTTCTTTATCACAGTAATTTATGTCAAAGGCATGTCACGTATAGAAGTTTCACATTTGCAAAGCAAAGGTTTTGGGTGCTGTAGCACAATTTGCTAAAACATATTATTGGCCTTTTTCCCCTACTGTATCGAGTGTAGGAAAAGGGCATGAAAACTGCTTAAGCCTGAAATTCCTCCTCTTCGGGTCAGTGTCTCCTTCACTTGATGCATGCAGAAAGCACCGTGCATGATCAGAAATTCACATTAGTACTGAGCTCTGGGAGAGCTGTTTATTCCTGTGCCACTGGAAGATGTCACCCACTTGTGTGCCTGATGAATCTTGCTAGCTCCAGAGTACACGTGTTACAGGTAAGCAGCTTTGTTTTCCAATATTCCATTGGACTGGAAAAAATATAAGTACTTATGAAGCAGACATCTGCCTCTGTACTTGCCCCCTAAAAGTGATGATGAAGAACGTTTTGATGCCGGATTTAAGTCATAGCTGAACACTGGATGCCTCACCACAACATTTATTATTCATGTCGCATACCACCAGAAGGCTCAGCTGAGTGTCCTCTCTGATCCAGCATTTTGGTATAATTGTCAAGTCATGCTCACCAGACCCTATAACATCTAGCACAAAAATCTTCTAAATGAGGACTGTGATATTTCTGATGATTATTGCCAAGGCAGTATGAAAAAATCCAGAGACTAAAAAAAATGTTATGAGCTCAGTAGCTTGATATGAGCAGTTAAAGGTTGGGATCTGCCTCTCAGAGAACCAGCTCATCTTTAAGATCCTCATGCAGGGACATAATGACCTATGAGTTCAGTTACCTCCCTCTTCTCTCAGACCTATCAATGTGCCTGCATTCTCTTCAAGGTGGGGGAGAAGGATGGGCTCTTTCCACAACATGGACTGATTCTTTTCCAGCTCTCCATGCACCGCCATGCTCTAGAGAAGTCTGTTTTTTTTGGTTTGTATATATAGTATGAAGGTGGAAGGACATCAGAAAAGTGATATGTTCTCTCTACATCATAGCAACCTTCCTAGCATGCTCCAGCACGCTATTGACCCATCAGGTTCCCATAGTAAATCACCTCATCTCACATATCCAGCCCTCTATATTCTACAACCAAATACTCCCCTATAACAAACAGGGAAATAGCCCTCATTCCCAAAAATACAAACAGCATCGCAGACTAATCTATGTTAACACAGCTACAATCACCTCTCCACACACAAAGTTAGAAATCTTCATCACTCTCAATGGTATCCTAATAAACTCTCGTTCCATCCGAAATAAAATCCCAGTAAGCTGAGATTTCCTCATTGATGAATCTCCGGATTTTCTTTGCATCACAGAAACATGGCTCACTGACCATGACTTTGTCCTTATCAATCAATTAAATACCAATCGCTACTCATTATCGAACTGCCCCAGAGACACCAAGAGAGGTGGTGGACAGGGGCAGTTCTTCCATTAGGCCACCTGAGGCAACAGCCTCAGGCGGCACTCGTTAGCTGATGGGGGCGGCACTCCGGCTCTATTTTAATTTTAGATTTTTCAGCCTCTGGCCTGCCTCTGATTTCCCACGTGGGAAGACAGAGGCAGGCCAGAGGCTGCAAAATCCAAAATTAAAACAGAGCCAGAGTGCCGTCGCTGAACAAATTAGCCTGATCGCTTGCAGGAACAATGCAAGCGATCAGGCTGATTCGTGCGGCAGCGGCAGCAACGGCACTCAGGTTATTTTTATTTTAGATTTTACTGCCTCTGGCCTGCCTCTGAGTTCCAGCTGCTTTTTCTTTCTTGCTGCAAGCATTCTTGAGGAAAAAAAAGTGGCAGGAAGGCAGAGGCAGGGCAGAGGCAGCAAAATCTAAAATAAAATTAACCGGAGTGCCACCGCCACCGCCGGATGAGAGGTGCAGTTGGAGGGAGTTCGGACAGGAGGAGGACAAGGAGAGACAGACAGGGGGGCAAATGCTGGACAAAGGGGAGAGACAGGGGGCAAGTGCTAGACAAAGGGGAGAGACAGGTTGGCAAATGCTGGACAAAGGGGAGAGACAGGGGGCAAATGCTTGAAGGACTAGAAAAAGGGACTGTTACTTCTGAAGAGAGATCTGCAACTGTGAGTATATACTTCTTGTAATTTCTAAAATGAATTCTTTGTATTAAAGCTAATTAATCTGTGAACCCACTATTTTTTGTTAAATCAGTCAGGGCCTAGTAGCAGCAGTTTAAGTTTAAATATAAAACACAGAGGAGAACTTTCTGGTTACATTTCATACCCAGCAGAGAGCTTGTAGCTTAAATTTAATAGTCACTCAGGGCCTAGTAACAGCAAAGTACTTTTAGTTTAAATTTAAAATACAGAAGAGAGCTTTCTGGTTACATTTGGAACCCAGCAGAGAGCTTGTAGTCTAAATTTAATAGTCACTCAGGGCTTGACATCAGCAAAGTACTTTTAGCTTAAATTTAAAACACAGAAGAGAGCTTTCTGGTTAAATTTAGAACCCAGCAGAGAGCTTGTAATTTAAATTTCATAAGAAGTTAGATCCTAGCAGCAGCAAAGAGCTATAATTTAAATCAAATCAGAATTTAGCTTAGCACAAAAGGCAAAACAGGGTCTGTACTCTTTGAGCAACAAATAAAGTCTTCTAGAGACCTTTACAAAGAGGCCTTCTACCTAGGGGGCAAGAGACTTGTGAAACGTTTTCAATAGGTGTTAACACCAGGTGGCAGATCAAAAGGCCATTTTTGAAAGACTCCTCCTATCCAAGCAAGGACTGTTAATTACCCAGGAAGTTGGTCAGAGCTTACCTCAGCAGCACAGGAATAAATAGTTCAACCAGAGCTCTGTAATCCTCTGTCTTGAAGGACTAGAAAAAGGGACTGTTACTTCTGAAGAGAGATCTGCAACTGTGAGTATATACTTCTGGTAATTTCTAAAAGGAATTATTTGTATTAAAGCTAATTAATCTGTGAACCCACTATTTTTTGTTAAATCAGTCAGGGCCTAGTAGCAGCAGTTTAAGTTTAAATATAAAACACAGAGGAGAACTTTCTGGTTACATTTCATACCCAGCAGAGAGCTTGTAGCTTAAATTTAATAGTCACTCAGGGCCTAGTAACAGCAAAGTACTTTTAGTTTAAATTTAAAACACAGAAGAGAGCTTTCTGGTTACATTTGGAACCCAGCAGAGAGCTTGTAGTCTAAATTTAATAGTCACTCAGGGCTTGGCATCAGCAAAGTACTTTTAGCTTAAATTTAAAACACAGAAGAGAGCTTTCTGGTTAAATTTAGAACGCAGCAGAGAGCTTGTAGTTTAAATTTCATAAGAAGTTAGAGCCTAGCAGCACCTAAGAGCTATAATTTAAATCAAATCAGAATTTAGCTTACCTCAGCAGCACAAGACAGGGTACTGTGTAGCAACCCTCTTTTAATAAGTGTTATTTCTCTCCCTCCCCTGGGATAATCGTAGCTTTATAGGTACTTACACATCTTAAAAGACAGGAGGTGCTCTCAGGTGAAGCTCGTTACCCAATTCAGTCATACACTAAGGACCTGAGATTAGTTAAGCTTCAGGTGAACAAGGTATATTACACGTATTAGGTACAGTTTATTAGTATAAATATCCATAGCAACCCTTAGTAAGTAAAGAACTTAGATCTAAACACAAACTTAAAACTAAGATGCAGACAGCAGTCCAGCAGCGGGATGTGGGCTTTCCAGTCTTTTGCATTGAGTGTCACATGTATGATTTTCTCCCAGTTGGTGAGAGGTCTTACGTGTGCACTAGCTGCAAGGAGCTCTTTGCTCTCAGGGAACGAGTCCGTTCTCTAGAGGCTAAAGTAGCAGACTTGGAAAGCATAAGACAGACAGAGAGGTACATAGACGAGACCTACAGGGATATAGTCCTGAAGTCCCACCTCCAGTCTGGCAGCATCCCTGTTGCCATGGAGGAGAGAGGTCACGTGACAGGAGAGCATCACCCTGGTGTGTCAGGAAGTGATCCTGTAACTAGGACCTGTCCTCCAGGTGATGTAAAACCCTCTCGCACCGAGGAAGTTTTTTCCAGGGCCATGTGCCCATGAGGGAAGGGTTAGGACAGCCGTTATAGTTGGTGATTCGATCATTAGGCATGTAGATAGCTGGGTGGCTGGTGGACATGAGGATTGCCTGGTAACATGCCTGCCTGGTGCGAAGGTAGCGGACCTCACGCGCCACCTAGATAAGGTCTTAGATAGTGCTGGGGAGGAGTCTGCTGTCTTGGTACATGTCAGTACCAATGACATAGGAAAATGTGGTAGGGAGGTTCTGGAGGCTAAATTTAGGCTTTTAGGTAGGAAGTTGAAATCCAGAACTTCCAGGGTAGTATTCTCCGAAATGCTTCCTGTTCCACGCACAGGACCAAAAAGGCAGGCAGAGCTCCGGAGTCTCAATGCGTGGATGAGACAATGGTGCAGAGATGAGGGTTTTGGATTTGTTAGGAACTGGGGAACATTCTGGGGAAAGGAGGGGCTCTTCCGAAGGGATGGGCTTCACCTTAACCAGGATGGAACCAGGCTGCTGGCATTAACCTTTAAAAAGGAGATAGAGCAGCTTTTAAACTAGATATTAGGGGAAAGCCGAAAGTCGCCCAAGAGCGGATGGTTCGTAAGAATGTATCTTTGAAGGATACTACCAAAAGCAGAGAGGTTCCACAAAAGAGTAAAGTAGCCCAAATGCCCTCGAGTATGGAGCAGACAGAGCTTAAAGATCCCAAATTATCCATGTCTAACAACAGCCAAATTAATATGAGTAAAATACATTCTCTAAAATGCTTGTATGCAAATGTTAGAAGTCTAAAAAATAAGATGGGACAGTTAGAATATATAGCACTAAATGAAAGGTTAGATATGATTGGAATATCAGAGACATGGTGGAAGGAGGACAACCAGTGGGACACTGTGATACCTGGGTACAAACTATATCGTAATGATAGAGCTGATCAAATTGGTGGAGGGGTTGCTCTCTATGTTAGAGAGGGCATTGAGTCAGAAAGGATTAAAGTTTTTCAGGAAACAAAATCTGCTGTAGAATCTATATGGATTGAAATTCCATGTAAAAGGGGGAAGGCAATGGCAGTGGGGGTGTACTATCGAGCGCCTTGCCAGAATGACCAAATGGATGATGACATGCTCAAAGAAATCAAGGAAGCTAACAAAAGTTACAGTGCAGTAATAATAATGTGTGATTTCAACTACCCCGGTATCGACTGGGTCAGTGTCACGTCAGGACATGCTAGGGAGATAAAGTTCCTAGATGAAATAAATGACTGCTTCTTGGAGCAGCTGGTTCATGAACCGACCAGAGGGGAAGCCATATTAGACCTAGTCCTTAGTGGAACACCAGATCTAGTGCAAGAGATAAGGTTGTTGGGGCCACTTGGCAATAGTGATCATAGCATGATCGCCTTTGATTTAATTAGTGGAGGAGGGATAGTAAGGAAATCCACAGTACTACCTTTTAACTTTCGAAAGGGAAACTATGATAAAATGAGGAAAACAGTTAAGAAAAAACTAAAAGGAGCAGTTGCAAAGGTTAAAGACGTACATCAGGCTTGGCTGTTGTTGTAAAATACTATCTTGGAAGCCCAGATCAGCTGTATTCCAGGCTTTAAGAAAAGTGGAAGGAAGTCCAAAAAACTGCCAGCATGGTTTAAAGGTGAGGTCAGAGAGGCTGTTGTTGCCAAAAAAGCATCTTTCAGGAAATGGAAAAAAGAGCCAAATGACGAAACCTGGAAACAGCACAAGCACTGGCAAGTCAAGTGCAAGGCATTGATAAGGCAGGCAAAGGGAGAATTTGAGAAGAAGCTTGCAGCGGAAGCAAAAACGCGAAGTAAAGACCTTTTCAAGTACATTTGTAGCAAAAAACCTGTGAGAGAGTCAGTTGGTCCATTAGATGATAAAGGGGTTAAAGGAGCACTAAGAGGCGACAAGGCGATAGCGGAGAGATTGAATGAATTCTTTGCTTCAGTTTTACTGAGGAAGATGTAGGGATGTTACCCATGACTGAAGTGGTATTTAAAAGTGCGGAAGAATTGAAGGAAATATCGATACACCGGGAAGATGTATTACAACTACTAGATAAACTGAAGAGTAGCAAATCACCTGGGCCAGATGGTATACATCCAAGGGTGTTGAAAGAACTGAAATACGAGATTGCAGACTTGCTATTAGTAATCTGTGAACTATCATTAAAAACATCTCTAATACCTGAAGATTGGAGGATCGCCAATGTAACACCAATTTTTAAAAAGGGTTCCAGGGGTGATCCGGGAAACTACAGACCGGTGAGCCTGACATCAGTACCGGGAAAAATGGTAGAAACCATCATAAAGAATAAAATTACTCAGCATGTAGATAGTCATGACCTAATGGGAGACAGCCAACATGGCTTTAGACAAGGAAGATCTTGTCTTACTAATCTGTTATGTTTTTTTGAAGGAGTGAATAATCAGGTGGACAAAGGTGAGTCGGTTGATATTGTGTATCTGGACTTTCAGAAAGCCTTTGACAGGGTCCCTCATCAGAGACTTGGCAAAACTAAAGAGTCATGGGATAGGAGGCAGTGTACTATTGTGGATCAGGAACTGGTTAAAAGATAGAAAGCAGAGGGTAGGGCTAAAAGGCCAATTTTCCCAATGGAGAAAGGTGAATAGTGGTGTACCCCAGGGATCTGTGCTGGGTCCGCTGCTTTTTGACATATTCATAAATGACCTGGAAAGTGGAATAACGAGTGAGGTTATCAAATTTGCAGATGACACAAAACTATTTAAAGTTGTTAAAACCCAAGAGGATTGTGGAAAATTGCAAGAGGATCTTGATAAATTGGAAGACTGGGCATCAAAATGGCAGATGAAATTTAATGTGGACAAGTGCAAGGTTATGCACCTAGGGAAGAACAACCCAAACTATGGTTACACGATGCAAGGTTCCACATTAGGAACCACCACCCAGGAAAAAGATTTAGGCGTCATTGTGGATACCATGTTAAAACCCTCGGCCCAGTGTACACCAGCGTCCAAGAGAGCAAATAGAATGCTAGGTATGATAAGGAAAGGAATGGAAAATAAAACAAAAGATATTATAATGCCTCTATATCGTTCCATGGTGAGACCGCACCTTGAATATTGTGTGCAATTCTGGTTGCCGTATCTTAAAAAGGATATAGCGATTTTAGAAAAGGTTCAGAAAAGAGCCACTAAAATGGTAAAGGGGATGGAAGGATACTCCTATGAAGAAAGGCTAAAAAGGTTGGGGCTCTTTAACCTGGAAAAGAGATGGCTGAGGGGAGATATGATAGACGTCTATAAATTAATGAACGGAGTGGAACGGGTAAACGTAGATCGATTGTTTACCTTATCAGAATATAGAAAGACTAGGGGACATGCAATGAAGCTACAGGGTAAACTATTTAAGACTAATAAAATAAAATATTTGTTCACTCAACGTGCAATCAAACTCTGGAATTTGTTACCGGAGGATGTAGTAAACGCTGTTAGTGTAGCTGGGTTTAAAAAAGGTTTGGACAAGTTCCTGGAGGAAAGGTCCATAAACCATTATTAAGAAGGGACCCAGGATATCAATGCTTGAACCAATACAAGCATTGTGGAATCTGTGTCCCTTGGGGAAACTGCTAGGTACGTATGACCTAGATTGGCCACTGTTGGAAACAGAATACTGGGCTTGATGGACCTTGGTCTGACCCAGTATGGCATATCTTAGGTTCTTATGTTCTTATGCTGGTCAAAGGGGAGAGACAAGGGGCAACTACGAGATAAAGAGGAGAGACGGGGCAAATGCTGGTCAAAGGGGAGCAATAAGGGGCAAGTACAAGATAAAGAGGAGAGACAGGGGACAAATGATATAGCGGAAGGGCTGTCGGGTAAGGTTTGCCTCTTTGCGGATGATACCAAAATCTGCAATAGAGTAGACACCCAGGAAGGTGTAGATAACATGAGGATGGATCTAGCTAAGCTTGAAGAATGGTCTAGAATTTGGCAGCTGGGATTTAATGTTAAAAAAGTAAGGTCATGCATTTGGGCTGCAGCAATCCAAGGGAGTAATATAGTATAGGGGGTGAAGTACTTTTGTCCACTAAAGAAGAGCGGCATGGTTGTGTCTGATGATCTTAAAGTAGCTAAACAGGTAGAAAAGGCAACAGCAAAAGCTAGAAGGATGCTTGGGTGCATACGGAGAGGAATGGCTAGCAGAAAAAAAAAAGGTGATAGTGCTTCTGTATATGTCTTTGGTGCGACCTCATTTGGAGTATAGTGTGCAATTCTGGAGACCGCACCTTCAAAAGGATGTGAACAGGATGGAGTCAGTGCAGAGGGTGGCTACTAAAATAATTAGTGGTCTTCATTATAAAGCATATGAGGACAGACTGAAGGATCTTAATATGTACACCTTAGAGGAAAGGCGGGATAGCGTAGTTACTCACCTGTAACAGGTGTTCTCTAGGAGCAGCAGGAATCAGTCCTCACATATGGGTGACGTCGGCGCCGACGGAGCCCTCGCGGAGCAATTTTCCCCAGCTTTCAAAGAAAGCCTTTGGGAATTGCAGCGCGCATGCGCGGTGCTCTTCCCTCCCAAGGGTGCCATCTTGCTCAGTCAGATGACATAGCTAAAATCCAGCAAAAAAAAAAAAAAAAAGATCAAAAACGAAAGCATAGAACTGCAACTCCGAGGGGAGGAGGGAGGGTTGTGAGGACTGAATCCTGCTGCTCCTGGAGAACACCTGTTACAGGTGAGTAACTACGCTTTCTCCCTGACCAAGCAGGAAGTCAGTCCTCACATATGGGACTCCCAAGCTTAAGGCTACCGGAGACCCTAAGCACAAAAATGAGCTCCCTCAAGCTCAGTAGCACAGAAGGAAGGAATCTTCTCTGAACACGTCTCCAACTGGTAGCCCAATATCCGGGATGGAGGGCAGGAGTTGCCTATACCTCAAAAAGGTTACGGAGGACCGCCTGTCCGAAAGCACTGTCCCTACGGGACTCCCTCTCCAGGCAGTAATGGGCTGCAAAAGTCTGGCTTGAAGACCAAGTAGCGGTCCGGCAGATGTCTGCCAATGGAACAGAGCAGAGGTAAGCCACTGACGTAGCCTTCGCCCTAACACAATGAGCCGTGACTCGACCTTCCAACGCGAGGCCGGCTGCCTCGTAAGCCCAAGTGATACAGTCAGCAATCCAGATGGACAGAGTACGCTTGGAGACAGGGAGCCCCAACTTATTGGGGTCATAAGAGACGAAGAGCTGAACAGCCCTTCTGTGCCCCCGCGTACGGTCAAGGTAGAAGGTTAACGCCCTTCTACAGTCCAGGGTATGCAGGACCATTTCAGCTCGGCTGGAGTGTGGCCTGGGAAAGTAGGTCGGAAGTACCACCTCCTGGTTGATGTGAAAAGGGGAAACCACTTTGGGAAGAAACTTAGGGTGAGTCCGGAGGACCACCCGGTTCTTGTAGAACCTAGTGTAAGGAGGATCAGATACCAGGGCCTGCAGCTCACTAACGCGTCTAGCAGAAGTGAGGGCCACCAAGAACAAGGTTTTCCACGAAAGAAAACGAAGAGGACAGGTAGCCAGAGGCTCAAAAGGCGGACAGGTAAGCCGTTGCAAAACCACATTGAGATCCCAGTACGAGGCTGGCGGGCGCAAAGGTGGTTTAAGGAGAAGGAGGCCTCTGAGAAAACGAGCCACCAGAGGGTGGCTGGAAAGAGGTCTACCATCCACCGGCATGTGATGCGCAGAAAGAGCACTGAGGTGGACCTTGACCGAGTTGGACTTAAGTCCAAGATTAGAGAGGGAAAGCAAGTACTGCAAGACCACTGATGCTGAACAGGAGAAGGGATCTTGAGACTGCTGAGTACACCAGACGGAGAACCGACGCCACTTAAGAGCGTAGGACTTCTGGGTGGAGGGCCTCCTGGAGGCCAAGACGACCTCCTCCACATCTGGAGGCAGCTGGAGAGGAGCAAGGACTACCCTTTTAGCAGCCAGGCCATCAGATGAAGGGACCGGAGGTTGGGGTGCAGGAGTGTCCCCGATCCTGCAACAGGAGGTCGGGCTGAAATCCCAGAGGAAGAGGAGTGTCCACCGCCAGCTGCATTAGAAGCGGGAACCAAGGTTGCCTCGGCCACCGGGGAGCCACTAGGATCATCGATGCTTTGTCTCTGAGAACTTTGAAGAGTGTCCGAGACACCAGTGGCATGGGAGGAAAGGCATACAAGAGGCCGGTGGACCATGGAATTAGAAAAGCATCCGCCGCTACTCTGAGAGGATGCTGCTGTCGAGAGCAGAATCTGGGAAGCTGCCGGTTCAGAGGACTGGCAAACAGATCCATGGTGGGGAGGCCCCACCGGAGAAAGATCCGCTGAACCACCAGCGGATCCAATCTCCACTCGTGTGGTTGGAGGATTTGGCTCAGTTTGTCTGCTAGGTAGTTTTCTTGACCTGGGAGATAGACAGCTTTGAGGACGATGTTGCGATGGACGGCCCAAGAGCAGCGTTTCTGTGCTTCCTGACAGAGAAGGAAGGAGCCGTTTCCGCCTTGCTTGTTCACGTAGAACATTGCAACCTGATTGTCTGTCTGGACCAGCACCGACTGGTGAGAAATCAGGTGAGAGAAGGCTTTGAGCGCTAGGCGGATGGCTCTGAGCTCTAGGAAGTTTATCTGCTGAGCCGACTCCCAAGGAGTCCAGAGACCTTGAGTACAAGTCCCTTGGCAATGTGCTCCCCAACCCAGGAGAGAAGCATCGGTCGTCAGGACCTGAGAAGGCGGAGGGGGCTGAAAAGGCACTCCTAGTACTAGATTTGGCAGAAGAAGCCACCATTGTATGGAAGTGACCAGCGGGTCGGAGACCTTTACTGAGTCCGCTAGGCCCCCATAGGCCTGATGCCATTGTGTGCGAAGGCACCATTGAGCCGGTCGCATGTTCAGGCAGGCATTGGGGGTCACATGGACCGTGGAAGCCATATGGCCGAGCAGTCTCAGAAATTGCCTGGCCGAGACCAGGGAATTGCTGTGAAAGTGACTGGCGAGATCCATGAGCCACTGCGCCCTGTCTAGAGGCAGGAAGGCCCGCGCCTGAAGAGTGTCCAACCTGGCGCCGATGAATTCGAGATTCTGAGAGGGGAGCAAAGTGGACTTTGCGAAGTTTATGACAAATCCCAAGTGCTGGAGTAGAGTCACAGTGCGGTGAGTGGCCTGAGTGGCCTCTTGGGAAGACTGGGCTCTGATGAGCCAGTCGTCCAGGTAAGGAAACACAAAAAGGCCTTGAAGTCTTAGATAGGCCGCCACTACAGCCAGGCATTTGGTGAACACCCTGGGGGCGGAGGATAGGCCAAAGGGTACTGTACTGGTAATGATTGCCTCCCACAACAAACCTGAGATATTGTCTGTGGTCTGGATGAATAAGGATATGAGTATACGCATCCTTCAGATCCAAGGAACATAGCCAGTCGCCCTGCTGGAGGTAGGGCAGCAGGATTCCAAGGGTAAGCATCTTGAACTTTTCCTTTGCAAGGAACTTGTTGAGGTTTCGCAAGTCCAGGATGGGTCTGAGGCCTCCTGTTCGTTTTGGTATCAGAAAATACCTGGAGTAAAACCCTTGACCCTTCAGGTGGTGGGGCACTGGTTCCACCGCCTGTTCCTGAAGGAGACTTGCTAACTCCTGCATGAGTAAGTCCTTGTGCAGAGGAAGTCGTGGAGGCTCCCCTGGAAAGTAGGAGGGAGGTACCTGGTGAAAGTGAAGAAGATAGCCCTTTTGAACTATGTGAAGCACCCAGGTATCTGTGGTGATGTTGGACCACTTGTGGGCAAAGTGGACCAGCCGACCTCCTGTGCTGAGAGGAACCAGCTGAGGGGGAAAGGCTATGCTGATGAAGTCAAAAACCCCCACCCTGCTGAGCAGGGGCCGGTGGTGCAGGCTTAGGGGCTTGCTGCCTACGGGACCCATTACCCCGTCCCTTGGCCTGCTTACCCTGTGGGGGAGCTGGTGAGGCCTGATACTGAGGGTAGTATTTATAGGCAGCCGCCTTCCTCGGGTAAAAAGGCTTTTTACCCGAGCCCTTTTTCTTTTGAGAAGGGGCAGAGGTCTTCCTAGGGAGACGAGTTCTGGTGAGAGTCTCCGTCTCGATTTGTGCAGCCTTCTCATCCATGGGCTTGCCAAAGAGGTTTTCACCTCTGCAGGGGACATCGACCAACTTGTCCTGCACCCATGGCTCGAGGTTGGAGGTCTGAAGCCAAGCCTGGCGACATCCACCGATGCCGGCTGCGGCTACTCGAGCCGACGCCTCAAAACCATCATAGGCTGCTCGAGAGATAAACTTGGAGCACTCCAGAATACCAGTTGCCAAGGTTTGGAACCTCTGCAAAGGTTCGTCGGAGAGACCAGCAGAGAACCCGGCTATTTCTTTAGCCAGGTCCCGGAGATACATGCCCATGTAGAGCTGGTAGGTCTGGACTCGACAAGCAAGCATAGAGCCCTGGAAACACTTCCTACCGAGGGCATCCAGGCTTCGGGCTTCCCTACCGGGGGGCACTGAGGAGTGCATTTTTTGACTCTTAAGTCTATGCATGGCCGATTCCACCACCATGGAATGGTGCGGTAGTTGTGCCTTTTGGAAGCCGGGGCTCTTGCAGACTTGATAAATGGAATCGACCCGCTTGCTTAACACCGGCGACGACGCCGGGCTCTCCCACATGCGGAAGAGAAGTCGTTCCAGCATCGGAGGAACCGGTACAATAAAGGCCTTCTTCGGGGGAGAGTCATATTGGAAGGCATCGAGTTCTTCGACTCGAGGTTCCTCATCGGGATCCACGGGGAAGGCCAAGGCCTTGGCCATATCCCTCACGAAGTCCGAGAACCGGGTGTCCTCCGGGGGGGACCGTCTCCGAGGTTCGGACTCGGGGGAGTCCGATGGGACACACCGAGTCCGAAAGGAACCAGGTGACTCTTCGTCCTCGGATTCCCAGGCCGACTCCTCGGAGGAGGAGTCGAGCGGCTCCTGTCGGGCGGGCATCGATGCCATCCGCCCCGACGCCGAGGGAGTCGGCGTCGACGACCTCGGTCCCGAATGGGAGGCCGAAGGAGACCTCGACCGAGGATCGACTCGAGCTCTCATGGACTCGAGGATCGGCTCGGTCTCCGGGGTCGACTTGGAGGTCGATGTCCCGGCGGTCAGGGCAGAAGCACCGGCGAGGCCAGTGATCAATGCCCGCTGCTGGTCCATGAAGGCAGTTAGACTGTTCTCCAAGGCCGTCAACCTGAGTCCGAGCTCAGGAGACCCAGCAGCCCCCGACTCGGGCCCCGACAGCGTCGGGCCCGACGTCGGGTCTTTCGGAGGCGAGTCCACGAGGACAACAGTACTCACGTGCGCAGGCAAGTCCATCTCGAGACGAGGATGTTTGGACGGCCTCTCCACCTCCGAGGACCCGGGACGGGAATCGGGGCTATGCGACCTGGCCCTCGAGGAACCAGGAGCGTCCACCGATCCCACCCTCGCGGGTTTCTTCTTCCGATGATGTTCCCGGGTAGGAGACCCCCTTTCAGAGGAAATGCGACGATGCTCAGGACCAGAGTCCCGAGACGTTGAAGCCTCTGATGAGGTCCGAGCCCGGCCGGAGTCAGAGAAGATGCGTTCCCGCTGATGCTGCCAACTTCTCAACGCTTTTGAGGACATTTTGCCACACGGACCACAGATCATCGGGTCATGATCGGGTCCGAGGCAGCGGAGGCAGAAATCGTGTGTGTCTGTAAGAGACATGAGTTTCTTTAGCACTATATCCTTTTTAAGATACGGCGACCAGAATCGCACACAATATTGAAGGTGTGGTCACACCCTGGAACAATACAGAGGCATTATAATATCCTTTGTTTTATTTTCCATTCCTTTTCTTATAATACCTAACATTCTATTTGCTCTCTTGGCCACCGCTGCACACTGGGCGGAGGGTTTTAACATGTTATCTACGATGACACCTAAATCTTTTTCCTGTGTGGTGGTTCCAATGTGGAACCTTGCATCGTGAAACCATAGTTTGGGTTGTTCTTTCCTAGGTGCATAACTTTGCACTTGTCCACATTAAATTTCATCTGCCATTTGGATGCCCAGTCTTCCAATATATCAGATCCTCTTGCAATTTTCCACAATCCTCCTGAGTTTTAACAACTTTAAATAGTTTTGTGTCATCTGCAAATTTGATAACCTTACTCATTATTCCCTTTTCCAGGTCATTTATGAATATGTCAAAAAGCAACGGACCCAGCACAGATCCCTGGGGTACTGCACTATTCACCTTTCTCCATTGGGAAAATTGACCATTTAGCCCTACCCTCTGCTTTCTATCTTTTAACCAGTTCCTGATCCACAAAGGTACACTGCCTCCTATCCCATGACTTTTTAGTTTTGCCAAAAGTCTCTGATGAGGGACCTTGTCAAAGGCTTTCTGAAAGTCCAGATACACTATATCAACTGACTCACCTTTGTCCACCTGTTTATTCACATCTTCAAAAAAACATAACAGATTAGTAAGACAAGATCTTCCTTGTCTAAAGCCATGTTGGCTGTCTCCCATTAAGCCAAGACTATCTACATGTTCAGTAATTTTGTTCTTTATTATGGTTTCTACCATTTTACCAGGTACTGACATCAGGCTCAAAGGTCTGTAGTTTCCTGGATCACCCCTGGAACCCTTTTTAAAAATTAGCGTTACATTGGCCATCCTCCAAACTTCAGGTATTACAGATGATTTTAATGACAGTTCACAGATTACTAATAGCAGGTCTGCAATCTCATATTTCAGTTCTTTCAACACCCTTGGATGTGTACCATCTGGTCCAGGTGATTTGCTACTCTTCAGTTTATCAAATAGTTGCAATACATCTTCCCAGTGTATCGATATTTCTTTCAATTCTTCAGCAGTATCACCTTTAAATACCACTTCAGTCATGGGTAACATCCCTACATCTTCCTCAGTAAAGACCAAAGCAAAGAATTCATTCAGTCTGTCCACTATGGCCTTGTCTCCTCTTAGTGACCCTTTTACCCCTCTATCATCTAATGGTCCAACTGACTCTCTCATAGGTTTTTTGCTACGAATGAACTTGAAAAAGTCTTTATTATGCGTTTTTGCTTCCACAGCAACTTTCTTCTCAAATTCTCTCTTTGCCTGCCTTATCAATGCCTTGCATTTAACTTGCCAGTGCTTGTGCTGTTTCCAGTTTTTGTCATTTGACTTTTTTTCCATTTCCTGAAAGATGCTTTTTTGGCAACAACAGCCTCTCTGACCTCACCTTTAAACCATGCTGCCAGTTTTTTGGACTTCCTTCCACTTTTCTTAAACCATGGAATACAGCTGGTCTAGACTTCCAAGATAGCATTTTTAAACAACACCCAGGTTTGAAGGAAGTTTTTAACCTTTGCAACTGTTCCTTTTAGTTTTTTCTTAACTGTTTTCCTCATTTTATCATAGTCTCCCTTTCAAAAGTTAAAAGGATAGTATTTATTTATTTATTTAACATTTCTTATATACCGCGCTATTTCTCATCAGTGCGGTTTACATCGAACAATAAAACACTTGGACATACAGATTTTGTCCTACGTTTACATAAAACAGGGTTTTAACATGGATTTAACTGGGGAAGCTATATACATATGAAAATATGCTACAAGAGATTAACAAGATGAACTCATAACGGGTTTTACAGTGAGAGTTTGATTACTGCATGTTTGCACTCTCTTGGTCATGCAGAGTTAAAGTTCTGTAATAACATGTGGTGTACATTAGAATGCAGATTTAGTGTGCATATGTTCACGGTTGACATGATTGAGTGATTGCGTTGGTGGAGGGGGAATCGTCGAGCTGAGTGAGTGTGTGGGTAGAGGGGGAGTCATTGAGCTGTGTAAAGTGCATAAGGAACAAGTGATGTTTGAGGGCCTTTCTAAATTGAGTGAGGTCCCTGATTGCTCTTATGCTAGAAGGGAGTTTGTTCCAACACCTGGGGGCATAGCTTGTAAATGCTCTATTGATGGTTGATTGGTTAAGTTTCATAGATCCACTTGGTATAACTAGAGTATTTTCCAAGATTGCTCTTCTAGATCTGTTGTTGGGGGTGTGAATGAGCAGATCAGCAATTGAGGAGGGTGATGTTTTGTTGAATGCTTTAAAGGTGATGAGGAGGGCCTTATAAGTGATTCTGCAGCTTATTGGGAGCCAGTTAAGCTCTTTTAATATAGGTGAGATGTGATCTTTTCTGGATACTCCGCAGAGGACACGAGCTGCTGCGTTCATGGCTAATTGTAGCGGGTTCAGAGTATTTTTTGGGAGGCCATGTAGTATTATATTAGCGTAGTCAAAATGCGGTGTCACTAGGGCCTGGAAAATAGTTCGGAAGTCGTCAATTTCCATCATGGGTCTCAGGTGGCGGAGGGTTTTGATTTTGAAGTAAATAGGTCTTACTGTGCACTTGATGTGATCTTTGAAGTCCAAATGTTGGTCTAATATTACACCTAGATAGCGTATGTTGGATTTGACCAGAAGATCTGCGTCTCTGACTTTTAGTGTTGATAGTGGGGAGAAGTCTTTGTTCCGTGTGATAAATAGCACTTCTGTCTTTTTGAAGTTTATATGTAAATTCTGACTAAAGAGCCAGTCTGTTATTGCGTCGAAGCATTTTGTCAACATTGTGAGATCTGGGCATGTGACCGTTATAGGTGTGAATAGTAAGACGTCATCCGCATACATGAGGCAGGATATGCCGAAGGAGCGGGTTATGTCGCAAATTGACTGCATATATATATTGAAAAGTAGTGCAGATAATGACGATCCTTGTGGTACTCCCTGTCTTTGCTGGAAGGGTTCTGATGTATTGTTGCTGATTCTAACTTGCTGCCATCTTCCTTGAATGTAAGACTTACACCAGTCCCATGCGTGGTCATGGATTCCCTTTGCGTGGAGTCTCATCAGGAGTAGTTCGTGATCAACTGAGTCGAACGCTGCTGAAATATCCAGGAAAATCAAAGCAAAGCCTTTCTTGATGTTGTCTATCCCATTGGTGAGTGTGTTTGTCAATGAGGTTAATAGGGTTTCTACGCCGTGCGCCTCTCTGAATCCATGTTGACATGGGTCTAAAGGGGATGTTATGTCAATGTGCTGTTGAATCTGTCTTTGAGTTGTTTTCTCCAGTATTTTAGCTAGGAAAGGGATACTGGAAATTGGTCGGTAGGAGTCTTCTTTCTTCGGATCGAGCTGGTTATTTTTCAGTAAAGGTCGTATGGATGTTTCCTTAAGGGTGTCCGGGAAGATTCCAGTTGTAAAAGATTGCTTTGCGATATCAGCTATGAATGGGCTTAGTTCTGAACGCATTGTTCTGATCTAGTGCGCTGGGCATCGGTCATTCGGTGCTGGCGTGATATTGATATTGGAAATTGTTTCCTCGATGGTTTTCACTGATGGGGGTGAGAGCTTGGTGAGTGGAGAATGTATGTGGGGGTTCTGATAGGATTCGCGAGGTGTAGTAGTGATTACTTTTATTGCTTAAATTGGATGTAGTTAGCGTATGTCTGTGGTTGGATATGCTCCTGTTGTGGTTGGGGAGGTTGGCTGGTCAGTGATTTTACTAGATTGAAGAGGTCACGAGGCTTATTTAACGAACGGTTAAGAAGCTCGGCATGGAATTTTTTTCTCTCTGTCCACGTTGAGTCGCTATGATTTTTCAGATGTTCTAGATATGTAGATTGGTCTGTTGAACTGCGGGTCCATCTCCATTTTCTCTCCAGTTTTCTCAGATGTAGTAATGAGGATCGTAGCTTGGAGGAGAACCATGGGGTGTTCTGCTTCTTGGAGGAATGACTATTGGTTGTAGGCTTTTTGTCATTACTTGGCTGTTGGGCGTACAGAGTGAGGGTGTTATTCCAGTTTGTGAGCAATTCGTTGAGGTTGGCAGATGGTTTAGATAATGTTGGGAGTACCTGCTGAGTAGTTTTGTGTCATCTGCAAATTTGATAACCTCACTCGTTATTCCACTTTCCAGGTCATTTATGAATATGTCAAAAAGCAGCGGACCCAGCACAGATCCATGGGGTACACCACTATTCACCTTTCTCCATTGTTGCTGTCATGTCAGGCAAGGAGATGGCAGGTACAAGGCATGGGATGCCTGCGAGGCAACACACAGGGCACGTAGGTGTCGCACGACACATGCCCAGCCTCACGCCTACACATGCAGGCGGAGGTGCCAACAGGCACTGTTCATGTGTGCCTTCTCCACAGAGGCTGCAGATGCTGGGGAGGAGACCTCCACACCCATACTGGCCATACCAGGAACGGCCACAGTTGCACACAGACATGTGTGTCATGTAGTTTGCCATGTGTAGGGATATCAGGACCCTAATGGCCGCAAACATTGCTTATCCCCACAGGTAGAAGACCTACGCAAGAAGGGGGCGAGAGATGCAACTACACTGCCCTGGGTACCTACGCCGCATGCAGTGGGAGGCAATGGCCGAGGGTGACAGTGAGTGTCTTAGCCTCTGCATGGTGCCACACCATGTCCCAGGGACACGGCAGCCTGTAGTGCCACATACAATGTGTCTGTGATGTGCGAAATGCATGATGCACTGTTCATGTCTGCCTTCTCCACAGAGGCTGCAGAAGCTGGGGAGGGGACCTCCACACCCACAACACATGGTGGCAGCCCCCCCGTGACCACTGGAGGGCCAGATGTTCAGGATGGGTCTGCTGCGGCAGAGGACAGCATGGATGTGGGGGAGGAAGATATAGAGGGCCTGGATGGTGGGGAGGGGTGGCAAGGAGGGGGTGTCCGAGGGTGATGGGGAGGTGGTATGGGTGGGTGAGGATCCTGAGGAGGAGTGCGTGGAGGAAGGTGAGGGGTCCAGGCAGGGCGTGGAGGGAGAGGGGGCCATGGAGGGTGGGGAGGGTGGGGAGGGGGAGCCTGTGTCTGGGAGCAGACACAGGACAGCACAGGGCACCGGGGTCCCCTGCCACCTGCCCCATATGCGTGTTCATTGTGTCGGCCTAGGTGTGGGACCCCCACACATCGCCACACACAGGGGCCATGCAGATGCCACCACCCAGACATCAGTCGCCTGGTGTGGGTGTGGTGGCAAATGCATGGGTCTCCTGTGTGTGGCAATGGGCACCATTATGCAGTCCCTGAGAGACCATGGCCACGCCATCAGGCAGCTGACAGCTGGTGTTGAGGGTATGGCTGAGGTGATGCGCTACCAACATTATCATGGCATGTTCACGGCGCATCCCCAGCCATACCCTCACAGTGGGCCCCTGGGTGTGTGAGGCACACATGTGCACATGGCAAACCTGCCCTGTGTTGTCCTGGGACCTGCGACCAGCACATGGGGTCCAATGGCAATTGACCAGCATGGGACATATTACCAAATGTAATATAGTTGTAATGTTTACCCGCCTGTGGGTGAGGGTTGTATGTTTTGGACTATCTAACATTTGTATGGCAAGTACTGACACAAATGTGAAGTAAAACATCATGTGGTCAGGCAACCCTTGCAATGGTCATGTGTTCTCTGTAAATACATACTGTAGCAGTGAGTGTGACACCTGTGTGCATGTCCCAGTGTGTATGTGTCACATAGACATGGACTAGGGCCCACAACAGGGTGTGGAGAGCGCCGTTTGTGCTGCTGACACCCTGATGTAACCATGTGCTGCACAGTTCAGCAGACATAGAGACATCCACGTTGTCACGGATAGTCAGTCTGTATCAGGGATGCACCATGTGACAGGATGGTGAAGAGGTAAGAGAGTTGTACCTGTGAAGCTGATACCTGAGATGGACTCGTTTGTTCACGTGTATGATGGAGTGTGAGGTGGTGATGCTCCGAGAGGTTGTGTTTGCTGGTGTGGGGAAGCAGCAGCTGCCTACAGGCACTGGAGGGATGTAAACAACTGTCCACAGCTAGGTAGATATGTCCATTGGGTCTGTAGTCAAAGCATGTGCAGTTAGAATGACACGGAGACCTTGGTGTGTGTATGATAGACGGGTCACCCATGTGGATAGCCGATGTGGATGATATGCAGTGACAGAGAGGTGATGCCCCTCATTATGTCATTGATCAAGCAGACATATACAGCAGGTGGGAGGGGGAGGTAGGGTGTAACCCCTGATGTATGTATAGCTGTGCACACATGGCACGGTGCATGGCACACAGGGCATGTGTGGAGAAATCTGTCATGTCTGCTGCTGATGCAGACACCCCACTACTCTGCAGCATGGTAGGGCACATGTGCCCATGGTTACCCCAATGAGGACAGGCCACCCATGGAACCCCCGACACAAACAGTGGACACGTGCACATAGGTAACAAAAAAAGGATATATTTGCTGCGGTGTTCTGTCGTACATACAATAACAGCACTACCATCTGCTTGGCCACCATGCCCACGACCCCCCATACCCCTTGGCGCCGGGGCCGCCAATGCCTCTAGCGCCACAGCTGGTTGCTGGACTCAAGCCGCCATGGCCTCGAGGGCATCAGCCACCCGGCCTATCCCCACTGTGATCTCTACATCTGTCCCTCGCAGCCGCTGAGTCTCCAGGTTGTACTCCCACACGTCTCTGCGGAGCCCCAGTACTGCCCAAGTGAGGGCCTGGACAGCCTGGCATTGGGCAAGCTGTGCCTCCCACTGTCCATGCAGTTCTGACCATAGTGCCAGCAACGCCTGGTCAGTGCCTGTGGGTGGGAGGGAGTGTGACCTGTGAGACATCTGCTGCACACACCCATACATTCATGTCCTGTTCATTCCCCAACGTGCCACACCACCCACTCCAGACATGACCAGGGGGCCATATGTATGTGTGGAGGCCCACTGTCATTGTGCGTGTGTCAGCCCCCACCGCTTTGTCTGGGGGTTGGTGTGTCACACCAGCACATGCAAACATCCTGCCAGTTACCTATCTGCAGCATCCCTGCATGCCAATGCTGTGTGTGCCCTCAGCTCCTGGAGGATGACATACATTGCGCTTGGTGGTGCGGCTGCAGACCCTGGTGGTGGCATTGTGGGACTGACCCCCCATATCCTCCGTCCCCTCCCCAGCCACTGTGACGCTGGTATGAACACACCGCTGTGGTGTGTGTTCGTTCTCTGGTGCGGCCACAACCTCAGGCATCACATCAGCCCCTGGGGTGTCTGGAGCAGTGCTGGTGGCAGCCTTTGGATACGGCTCCTCGGGGACCCACCCTGGCTCAGGCTCTTCGCCATATCCCTCCTTGCCCACCTCAATGGCATGGATGTCACCTGGGGGGTGGAACAAGGTGCCCAGTAGATATGGGGTTGACACTGACACAGACATAGAGATCATTGGGACGTCACTACCATGGGCAATGTGTGCACCGCCTGTAGGCGATGTCACAGCGCCTACAATGGGGTCAGCACATGTGTGTCAACTATGATGCACCTGGGTGAGGGGGCAGCACGTTGTGGTGCATGAGGTGCAGCACCACATTGTTATGTTGGATTTTGGGGTGGGGATGGCGAGTGCTGTGCACACATTGTGCATCACCAGGTGTGCACTGTGTGTCAGACAGGGACTGTGAGCACAGAGCTACATGTGGCAGGTGTGTGCGTGGGACCCTGCAAGATGGGTGGGGCCTGTGACATTGTGTGTGAGCGATATGTATACACTGGGGGGTGCGGGTATGGGTGGTAGATGTTGCTGGTGGCGTGGTGGACAGCCAGACGTGTGCAGGGACAGGTGCAGTGTTGGATCATGTGTGTTGTGGGTGGGGAGCAATGCAGGACTGTGCACCCTGTGGTCTGCCTATGCGGGGGATGGGGGGAGCCCTGCCGTGCATGAGGTTGCACTGGGGGGGATTGGAACAGTGTCCCCGGCACTGTGGTGTCTGTGAGGGGGTTGACCCCTGGTGGTGTCGGTGTTGGTGTAGGTGCATCTGTTACAGGGGCCAGTGGGCCTGGAGATAGGGACATGACTTGTAGGTGGGAGGATGTGTTCACTGTGTCGGTGGAGGTGTATCAGCACATATGCCTGTGTTTTGGATGTCCTGTGGTGGTCAGTTGGATGCCTTGCTGACTGGGGGCACACCTTTGCTGATGGTGGTGTCACGTGGTGGGAGGGACTGGGGTATGTGGTTCATTTGTGCATGAGCAGATGACATTGAACATGCAATGGTGACATGGCATTTCCCTCTGTGGTTGATACATAATATACAATATACTGCAGGGTGTCACACCCCTTTCACTGGACATGGACACCTCCCACAGCCTAGGGCCGAGACAATGCTAACCCTATAATCCGCAGTTACCAACATCACGTAGTAGGTGGTCCCATGGGTATGAGGATCACGTGTCACCAAGACATGCACTGGGACCCACTAAAAGATCTCTACCCAATGTGTCATGGACATAGGTACTGGGAACACTGTCACGGTGTGACGGTGGTTGGTGGCCTAGGTGATCCGCTGACAGGTAATAGATCTGAGGCGGTGTGCATTTCTGTGTAGGCACAGAGCCATCACAGATCCATGCTCAATGGCCACCAGGGTATGCAGAGTTGACAGGGCAATGGGAGGTGTGAGTGGGAGTGGCAGATGCATTCCCAATAGACAAAGGGTCTATTGGGAATGGGGATACTCTCACATGATAGATCCATTAATGTTGGTGTACTGTACACCACATTCACCCGAGCTGTTGCTTCGCAGCTTACCATGGTATGTCAGCTGTGGTGTGTGTGGTACGTGTGTGATATCTGCGTGACATACACCCCAGCTCATTACTGGGTATGCCTGGGTCTATTCCTTGTCACTGTGCTGTAATATGTCTATGGCCAGGACATGTCTTTATGATGCTATGCCTGTGATCGGCGGCTGTAGTGTGGATAAGCCAGGGCACTTGGTGTGTCTGTCGCCTGGTCTGCATGTGGTGTGTCTTTGCATCTGTGACAGAGGTTTGGATGCTGCATTCATGCATTTGTCTGATATGTGTGACATATGTAGCATGTAGGGGTAGACGCAGCATGGACAGATATGTTGGGGGGGTTGGCCGTCCCTGTCTGCAGATCATTGTGTTTACTTGTGCACGGTTGGGAGTGGTGTCAACCTACCCGCCCAACTGAGTGGCCCCCCTCGTTCCATACACCTGTTCCGTGCTGTATCATATCCACCACTGTGCATGTCCGCAACACACCACTAGGTACCTGTCAAAGCCTCCCTGGGGACACATAGCTAGATGTTGCTGCCCCTGTGGCCTCCCATGCATCTGTTGGAGCACACCTGTTCCTAGGACATGGGCCCGCACCACCCCGTGGCTAACACAGCATGTGCTTGGTGGATAGCTGTACATGTGCTGCATGTCTCGGACATACCTGCTTGTGGGTGGTCCGTGTCCAGCGCCGGGGACAGTCCATGGAGGTAGATCGGGCCTAGATGCTCAGCAAGCTGCAGCTCCAGGGGTATGAGGCTTGGGGTGAAGGGACCACCCCCACCAGTGACGCTAGCATGCCTGCGTTCGGCGGTCATGTGTGCATGGACCCTCCACCTAATGTCATTGAATCTTTTCCTCAGACTGTCAAGGTCCTTTGGTGGCCACCCTGCCTGTGCCATGGCCTCCTGCACCTCCTCCCTCACCTGGGTCCTTATGCTCACAGGTGTGCATGAGCTCTTGCGGCCATAAAGGTCCTCATAGTGTTCCAGGACACTTGCCAGCAGGTTGTGGTTTTCCTGCTGGCTGAATCATGATGCCCTCCTCCTCTCCTCATGAGGCACAGGCTTCCGCTTATGCTTGGCTGATTGGCACCCCTCTGTCTGCTCCTGGGTGGAGTCGGACATACCAGATGGGCCTGAAAATTCAGATACCTGGTGACCCAACCCTCCCGGCTTATTGGCCCGTGTCCCTGGGGCTTTCCCAGATGCCCCACCTGTCATGTCAGCCCCCGGCATGTCTGTGCTCTCCCTGTCCTCCCTCTGTATTCCGGACATGTCTGACCTCCTGCGACTCACCTCCCCCACCACTCACCTCCCCAGCCACACACCTACCCCACCAATCACCAACCCAGCATGCCCAGCATGTGCAGCGCCAGCTCTCCCAACACTGTGTCCGTTACGGTGTGCCCAGATCCATGCGCTACACATGCGCAGACACGTACAGGCTATGCGCATGTGTGGGGCATGGTTCCGCATATACTGCAACAGACAGGGCATGGTGGTAGCTTGTGCCACACATGCATATGACCCCTCCACAGAAACATAGTCTGCATGCGCATGTGTGGCAGCAGGTTCTGCGTTGCCACCATTGCGCATGCACAATGTGTGCATGCACATGCAGATGGCAAAAGAAGCATAAATAAATATGCAGATGTGCCACATGCTGAGAGGTTTGGGTAGGCAATGGAGAAGGGAGGCATGCATTGGTGTTGGTGAGGCGAGGAGAGGAGAGGGACAGAGTCAGGTTAGGCGAGGAGAGTGGCTGGGCTGGTGAGTGGTGGTGGAGGTGGAGGTGGGTGCTGGTGTTGGTGAGTGGTGTTGAAGGTGAGCGACTGGGTTGGTAGGTGGTGTGGGAGGTAGGTGGCACGGTTGGTGAGTGGAGGGGAAGGCGAGTAGCTGGGTTATTGTGAGGTAGAGGTTGTGAGGGGGGCTGAGTTTATAGGGTCCATTATGGCAGGCTTTATGATTGCTTCTTGTGCACTGGGGGATGTGCAGGGGCTGCGGTTGCCTGACGAGGGAGATGGTGTTCATGGAGCTGACGCACAGGGCATGGGTGCAGTCCCGCTGCAACACAGGCCTGCAGCTGTGGGGGAAGGCCAGGCAGGGGCTGTGCCGGCACTGCGCAGGAGGCGTGCCAAGTTGCAGGCTCGGCAGCCTCGCCTCTACAGGCCCAGGGCCCAGCTCCAGGGCATGCACGAGGACCAGGTCATCTCCCTCTACCGCCTGAGCACAGGGGCTATTAGGGAGCTCTATGAGGATCTAAGACCTGACCTTGAGCCCCTGACTGGTCGGTCACATGCCATACCGGGTCTGGTCAAGCTCCTTGGTGCCCTACATTTCTTTGCCTCTGGCTGTTTCCAGCTGTGGCCGCAGTGGATGGCATGAGCCGCCCCACCTTCTCACGCTGTCTCCACCAGGTACTGTGTGCCATGATCAGCCGGGTGGGGAATTACATTGCGTTTTCCAACACTAGGCAACAGTGGGGGGCCCTGAACCTGGCTTTTGAGGCGTTTGCCGGGATACCACACATGATGGGAGCTATCAATTGCACACATGTTGCCCTGGTCCCGCCCACAGACAGGGAAGCAGTGTTCCGCAACCGCAAACACTACCACTCCCTGAATGTTCAGGTTGTATGTGATGCAAATATGCGCATTCTGAATGTGGTCCTGAGGTTTGCAGGGTCCACCCATGACTCCTATATCCTGCGTCACTCTGCAATATATGGACAATTTGAGGCTGGCCAATATGAGGAATGTATACGGCTGGGTGTGTATTTGTCATCTCTGACATGCACATTGTGTACCCCGACCTACCGTATGCACATATGTTTGTTTTTGAGATGTGTCCCCAGTTGTATGTCTGTGTCGTGTGTGTGTGAGAGCTAATGCTGGGTGTCACTGAAGGTCCTCTGTGCTGCGGTGCTGTGTGTTGCCGGCACAATGACCTCTGACGTTTCTGGCCATTTGACATTGTGTGTTTGTGTTGACACAGTACAACACACATGTATGCTTCATGTTTCTCAACAGTGTAGTATTGTCTCTGCCATCCTGTCTGGCAAGGTGAGGTTCCTGTTCCTGTCCCACCACCTGTCTACGGACAGTATCATGACCTTCATATGCCTGCACAGGTCAGCAACTCATTCCTTGTCCAGGGTGCATTGCATCTGTGTCTCCAATGGGTTCTGGGCTGGTGCTAATACCTTTTCGCCTCTGGTGTCTGGCCATGTGTCTGCAGTGGTGGGGGCTTATGTTGTTTGCACTCTTCCTACCTCCCCCCTGCTCAGTCGCTCACACCTCCAAACACGGGGGCCTAGTTGTTGTGTCCCATCATGTGTTGTCCTATGTTTCAGTCTGACCTGTCTGTGGTGTTGGTTTGCACATACAGTCTTGTAGGCATGTGTGTGGACATCAGCTTGTGGTTTAATGTTAAACATTTCTTTCTGAAGGCGATGCAGGATATGGGTGTCGTCCCTGGTTGCTGACCCCTGTGCGTCTACCACGGACATGTGCAGAGATGAGGTACAATGAGGCCCATGCCTCCAGTCGCTCCATCATCGAGCGCACTTTTGGCATTTTGAAAAGTCACTTTAGGTGTCTGGATCATACCAGCGGGGCCTTACAGTACAAACCCGTGACTGTGGCAGAGATCATTATGGCCTGTTGCATCCTGCACAACATTGCACTCAGGCACGATATCAATGTCCAAATTAATGAGGATCTGGAAGAAGATCCAACGTGCCCTCCTGTACGTGCCCGTGGTGACATACGTGAGGGCACAGCAATCAGGCGGCAGCTGATTGAGGAGCTTTTCTCATGTAAGTACTGCATATGTTGGACATAACCTTTTGTTAGATACAGTATATATGTACTACTACTACTACTACTGAGCATTAGTATCGCACTATCAGTCATACGCAGCACTGCCCTGACATAGCTGAGACAATGCCTGGCCATCACAGCTTATAATGTAGTCAAACCTGTAACACAGCAGGTGTGGCCAGAGGACACCAGCTGGTGGAGGGGGTCAGTGTAGGCATGATTATTGGGTGTTGGCAATGTACTGAGCTGTCACACATGGGTTTGACCTTGTTGGTGGGAGTAGCTGCCCTGCAACAGGTGGTTAGCTGCAGGCATTGGGTGCTGCAAGGTGAGAGGTGTGTGGTTTGTCATCCAGAGTAGGGGGGCAGGCCATGGATGGGAGCAGTGGCCTTGACGTGTGGGGATCACATATGGGGGTTATGAGGGGATAAATTGGATTGTATGCTCAGATGAGCAGGGGCTGTGTGTTAGCTGTGTCGGTATAGTGATGCATACATGTGTTAGCACTATTTACATGGTCAGTTGTAGTTGTATTTGTACTACCAGAGTTAAGCGATTAAAGGTACAGGGCAGCCACAGTGTGACTGTATGTAAAGATCAGCAGGTGCGGCTTGACTTGTATGCACAGACAGGTGGGGAGCCTGTGAGGTGTCATGACATGTGGTGTATTATTGCCATGATGGGGTAGATCAGCCATGCAGCGCTGTGTTGCATGCATTGCAGCGGACAAAGAGGTTTCAAAGGCAGACATATGTTACATCAGACAAGATGGCAGATGATGAAGGGGGGCATTTACATTTAATATCTGTGTTCAGGGGTGAGGGAAGGAATTTTGAGTATGTTTTCTGGAACTACACGGCAGGCACTAGCTACGCGATGGATATGTGTGGAGAGGGGGAGAGAAACGAGTCATTGACAAACAATACCTTGCAGACAAAGTAGATGGACGGTGTACGAACCTAGACACAGACACTCTGAAGGTTGGGGAGGGTTTGGGGGCGATGATCAGATGTCCGGTCTTGACCATGCTCATTTTCAAGCAGCGGGGGAACATGCAGCCAGCAATGTCAGCAGGCAAGCTGAGATCGCGATGTGCATTGCGAACCATAGTTCAGGCGTGGGGAGATATGTTTGGGACTAATCACCATACAGCTGCTCCTGAACGCTGTGATAAGGAAGCTTATCATAGTTCAGGAAGAAATAATACAAGAGGTGAATTGGCTCTGAATAAGCAACCTATGCTGGCTGGTAAAAGCACTAAAACAGAGTGTTTACCTAAAAGACTACCAGACCCAGAATGCACTGGTTTACAGAAAGCCTCTAGGAGAGCTGGAATAGGGAAGCATGTGCCTAATCAGAGAAGCAATGATGTAATCCCTAATCACCCATCTCCTAGGGCAGGGCTTGATTCAGAACACCTGGACTGTGCTAGGGTGGAGTGTCCATCTAGGCATTTTAAAGGAAGAAGAAATTCTTGAGACAGACAGCAAGGGGAAAGAGAACAGCAAGAGCAATGGCAAGAGAAGGAGAGACGGAGCCTGAACAGAAGGAAGAACAGCAAGGCATCCAGGAGGTCTAAGAAAGGAGCCCGAGGCAGTACGTATGCTGGGAGAGATTCCTGGGGCAAGCATTCTTCATTGGACTGGAAGAAACCAGAGGCTTGGAGATATACAGCCAGGAACCCTCAGACAGCACCTGTAAAGGAGACGGCTGCATCTACAAAAAGAAGGAGCTCTAATACCTATTTAAGGAGGTATGGGAAAAGAGACCTGAATTCCAGGGATTCTGACTGGTTTGCTGGGCACAGAAGCTGTGCTACCTACTGGCCAAAATACCCAGAGAGGAAACCTAATGACAGCGTGATCTCAGGTATGAACTCTGATCTGTCCCTAGCTTTGCACAAGGAAGACAGCAGGGAAACAGTTTCTATCCTGGTAGAGATCAGTTAGAGAATTCCTCTGAGCCAGTGTATGAAAGTGATCCTATGATATTTCAAGAGCAAGGGGAAATATCAAATGAGAAAGTGGAATGCATGGATTGCTCTTTTTCTAAGTTGCTGTTCTAAAGTAATCCTCAGTTAAGAATCAAACACCAAAAGGAACTGTACTGTTTTTTTAGCTTCCCAGAAAAGTTTCTTTGAGAGAAAGCTTTGGGGAAAGTTGGAGCCACGTGGAGAGTGAACCGGCAATGGTTTGCAGCTGGTTAAGCACCTGTGATTAGAGCAAGGCACAAGTGCACGTGGGACTTTGGAAGGAAAACTTCTTCACTGTGTGAAAGGAAGAAAGTTGTTTTTTTGATAAAGAGAATTTTCCTTTTGGGTTTATTTCTCATTCCAGCACTGCTAAGAAAGTTTATTAGCAGGGGCTAGAAGAAAGACCTTTTCTGTTCCATCAAGGTCTTTACTAAGTTGTTGCATAAGTAATTCAGTTGCCTTATTTGTTTTGTTTCCTGAATACAATTCCTGAAGAAATTATCCTGTTGATGTTACCAAGCATATCTGTGCAAGGGAATAACGCCCCATAAATAAAATCTGTTTTCTGCTTTACACTCAAGCAACTACAATTCTTTTTTTCTTGTTGAACGGCTGGTTTTGTGTGATTGAACTACAACACACACAATCCTTTGCAAGTCAAGTAAATTCCTGTCTTTTTGCCAAGATTGTGGAACTTTCACAACATGCACCCCTGTTTACAACACCAGGGGGTGAGCTTGCTGCACCACGGAACTGGGTATGGTGCCAGGGGAACATAGCAGCTCCTGCATATATCCCTTTGGTACAGCAAATGTGAGCGGGTTACCAGGGGAGATGTAGCCAAAGGAACACACACTGAGGGTGCACTGTAAGAGAAATGGGTGCGCCAGGTTTGTACGAAGGCCTTTGGGCCAGGTAAGGACAGGCTAGCGAGGAGACGGTTGTGGTCAACGGTACCAAGGGCATCAGTGAGGGCACGAAGGGGCCTGACTGGCTTCAGGCCCTTGTATTTGGCCAGGGACATGTCCGTGGGGTGTTTGGGAGGAGGCAATTTGGTACAGTGTCATGACGAACTGCCAGATTGTGACGGATCGGGGGGGGGGGGGGTATGAGAGGTGGGTACTTGAGGGTGCTGTGTTTGGTGCACATCTCCAACATAATATATGTATATTTTAAGGGTTGCAGAACAGAGATGGCATCCATCTGTCCAAGAAAGGTCAACGCGTCTTTGGTAGTAGACTGGCTATTCTACTGAAGAGGGCTTTAAACTAAATTCGTTGGGGATGGGTGAAGAAAGCCCCCAGGTAGGTGAAAGCCCCCAGGTAGGTGATACATTAAATACCTTTATGGAAATGGGTAAGAGGGGTAACATATGGAAAGCAGTGTGTATAAATGCCCGTAGCATGGGAAATAAGATCCCTGATGTTGAAGCTTGTGATAAGGAAGCTTATCATAGTTCAGGAGGGAGCTATAATAGAGGTGAATTGGCACTGAACAAGCAACCTGTCTTTGCTGGTAGAAATACTAAAACAGAATGTTTTCATAAAAGACTACCAGTCCCAGAATGCACCAGGTTTCAAACAGCCTCTAGAAGAGCTGAAGTGGGGAAACGTGTGTTCAATCAGGAGAGCTATGAGGCAATCCCCAATCACTCATCTCCAAGGGCAGGGCTTGATTCAGCACAGCTGAGCTGTGCTAGGGTGGAGTATCCCTCTAAACAAGTTAAAAGTAAAACATATTCTACACAGAATCAGTTCCAGATCAAGAAGCAGCAGCAGCAACGGGGAAGAAAGAGGAGAAAGACATCTTGGAGGTCTAAAGAAGGAGCCCACAGCAGCACATGTGTTGGGAGTCATTCCAGAGGCAAGCATACTCCATTGGACTGGAGGAAGCCAGAGGAGTGGGGTTACAGAGCCAGGAATTCCCAGACGGCACCTTTGAGGGAGACGGCTGCATTTGGAAGGGGCCCTAAGACCAGTGCAAGAAGGTATGTGAAGAGAGACCCAGTGTCCAGGGATCTTGATTGGAAGGCTGGACATAAAAGCTGGACTACTTACTGGCCAGGATATCTGGAGAGGAACCCTAACAGCAAAGGAAGCTCAGGTATGAACTCTGATCTATGCCCTAGCTCTTCATTTGGAAGACAGCAGGGAAACAACTATTATCCTGAGAGTGCTCCATTAAGGAATTCCTCTGAGCCAGACCATGATATTGATTCTATGATATTTGAAGAAGAAGGAGATATTTTAAATGATCAGAATGAATACATGGATTGCTCTCTGACTAGGCTGCTGTGGTAAAATACTTTCACAAATACAACAACCATCAAAAGGAACTATAACTTGTTCTTTTATCCACCCAGAAAAGTCTACAAGAAAGCTTTTAGGTAGGATTTGAGCCACGTAGAGAAAGTGAACCAGCAAAGGGGTTTGCAGCTGGCTAATTACACAGGTACACTACCAAAAAACTGCCTCCAGTTTTGCAACTGATTCCTATAGATTTTGGGGTGCTGAATCCAGGAAAAATAGCCAAAATGTTCCATCACGTCACGTTTTCTTGCAAAATTAGATTTCTTACCCATATAAGGAATGTTCACATAATTTCCTTTTAGCCGACTGCAGTTTATTTTCTTGGCCCAAAATAGAGGTTGTAATGGTTAACTAACTAGAAACACTCCCTCATGATATTTTAGAGTGTTTTGTATTCATTTTATACATTAACAGGACAATTGGGAGGCGGGGGGCTAAATCCAGTACTCACGCTGGCGCATGTTCTTTCCTGTACGCCTCGCCTCGTTCGCTCGCTCAAACACGGTGGTTGCGACATGAACATTCCTGTCAAATTTCAGTTTCTTGCAAGTTCATTATTACCTTTTGTTTGCTCAGTCGTAATCCAGCTTTATTCCGAAGTGCTTCACTACAGTTGTAGTTTGCAGTGCTGTGTATTTGTGATGGTTGCGTCAACTCTCCGGACAGTTTTTGTTTTATTTGTGGGGAATATACCGTGAAAAAGCGGCAGAGGAACATTTCTGCATTTATTAAAAAAGTATATTTTGCCTATTTCGGTTTGAAGTTAGGCGATCAAGACAAACCGTGGGCTCCTCACAAAGTGTGCAAGACATGTGAGGAAGATCTACGCTTATGGATGAAAGGTAAAAAACAAGCATTTCGTTTCGGAATACCAATGATGTGGCGTGAACAAAGAGACCACAGCAGTGACTGCTATTTTTGCTCTTGCATTGTGAAGGGATACAACTTAAAAAATAAGAACGTAATAAGTTACCCCAACCTTCCCTCAGCAATTAGGCCTATGCCTCATAGCAACGAAGTACCTGTGCCTGAACCACCAAAATCTTTAGATCATATTTGTGTGGACGGTTCTGATCATGATGAGACTCATCAGATGGCTTTTCCCGATGAGTCCAGTACTTCCGAGTTTGAAACTGAACCAGATCCGAAACCTGAACTTTTCTCTCAAGCTGAATTGAATGATTTAGTCCGGGATTTAGGACTCCCAAAAGATGCTACCCAACTGCTAGGTTCTCGGCTTAAACAGAAAAATCTATTGTCACCAGGAACAACTTTTTATTGGTACCGCAACCGCGAGACACAATTTTTGAAGTATTTCAGCAAAGAGGAAGATTTGGTATTTTGCAACGATATATACGGAGTGATGGAAAAGTTTAAACTCAAGTATGATCCTGCTGAATGGCGGCTGTTCATTGATTCGTCAAAAGACAGCATAAAAGGTGTTCTTCTTCATAATGGCAACACATTCGCTTCAGTTCCTATTGCTCACTCTGTTATTCTCCAAGAAAAATACGAGAATTTGGCCCTGATTCTTCAGAAGATTCGTTATGATGAGCATAAGTGGATGATTTGTGGAGACTTTAAAATTCTATCCATGCTATTAGGGCAGCAATCCGGTTTCACCAAATATCCCTGCTTCCTTTGCTTGTGGGATAGCCGGGCCCGCGACCTACGCTGGGGGAAAAAAGACTGGCCAATTCGGGAGTATTTGAGACCCGGTGAGAAAAATGTTCTTCATGAGAGTTTGGTACCTCGTGATAAAATTCTATTACCACCTCTCCACATTAAGTTGGGTCTCATTAAGCAATTCATCAAGTCCCTTCCAAAAGATGGTGAGTGCTTTCGGTACCTTTGCTCAAAGTTCCCCCGACTTTCTGAAGCAAAGCTAAAGGAAGGAGTGTTTGTTGGCCCTGATATAAGGAAACTCATTTCAGATGGAGCATTCGCTGAAACGATGTCTGAGAAGGAAAAAGAAGCCTGGGATTCCTTCAAGGATATTGTTCTCAAATTCTTGGGGAACAGGCGGATGAGAACTATAAGGATATTGTTGCCAGGATGCTCAATGCCTTCAAAGAACAAGGCTGTAACATGAGCCTGAAAGTCCATTTCTTGCACTCCCATGTGAACTACTTTCCCGAAAACTTGGGGGCGTACAGTGAAGAACAAGGTGAAAGGTTTCACCAGGACATCAAGGACGCAGAGAGAAGGTACCAAGGAAGATGGAACACCACTATGATGGCTGATTTCTGCTGGTTGCTGCTGCGGGGAAACCCCAGATGAAAAATACGCCAAGCAGCGCACCAAGAGAAGCATTCAGGGGAAGAAGAAACGGGCCCACCAGGAGATTGATTGACCCAAGAATGACTTTAAAATCTAAACTGTGTTGACAAATATCGTGTTTTTACTAAACTTTGAAATAAAAATTTGCTAGTTATTACCACAGTGTCGGATCTCATTTATTAGAATTTTATTTTCACACCATCGGGTGTTTGTCTTCATGTATTGCAATGGTGCGGTTTGCGTTTTCTATTCTTACATACATACCTGTACAACATTTTTTGCACATTTCTTTGCTTTGCTTTGTGTCTAACCTCGCTCTTATATGTTCAATGTTTGTGCACATGTATGTGGCTGTTTTAAGTGCAGACAATTTTGCTACCATCACAGTGTGTTTTGTTGACATTACTCTATTCTTATGTGCTGCCTTGTTACAATTTTCTTTATTCTTATTTGAATAACTACTAAACAATTAGTATAAAGAATTCATCCAAGAAACTTTTATCTCGATCGCACTCAATCTGAAACGTTCACCTCAAACTGCTAACCCAAAGTAGCAAAAAATCTGTACGTGATGGAGCAAATTGGTTACCAGATTTGGATTCAGCGCACCAAAAAACGTAAAAATCAATCGAAACATTAGAGGCAGTTTAAAAAAAAATTTTTTTAGTGTACCTGTGTTATTGGTAATTAAGCCATGCACAGTTGCACGTGAGCTCTGAAAGGAAACTAACGTTTGTGTGTGAAAATAGAAGAAAGTTATCCTTGAAAAAGAACAGTTTTTGGTTACTTTTTTGGGTTTTGTTTTTGCTTTTGGAGCACTTCTAAAAGTTATTAGCAGGGGCCCTTAAAAAGACCTTTTCTGTTTCCCATCAAGGTCTTTATTGTTTGATTGCCTAAGAAGTTCAGTTGCTTATATCATGATTTGTTTTTCCTAAGTACAATACTGAAAGCAAGTGTCCTTTTGTGTTACCAAGTAAATCTGTGTGGGAGAATTAACCCCATGAATAAAATATTTTTCTTTGCTTACACTCGAGCAACACAACTCATTATTTTGTGAACGGCTGATTCTGGTATGAATGGACTACATCCCCCACAATCCTTTGCAAGTCATAATAGTATTTTGCCTTTGCCAAGACTGTGGACATTCACGCCCAGCGCCCCCGTTTACAGTTGGCGTAGTTTTTCGGATTGCTTTTGCGCAAAGGATTTACATGATATAAGGATTACAACTGAAATCTGAAAGAAAAAAAAAAAGTTCAAGTTAAAAGCTGGAAAAAGGATTTTTCCCTTAACAACACTTTGGAGAGAAAAAGAGGTAGCTGTTCCAGGAGCTGTCCCAGGAGGAAAAGACCCTGTGTGAGCTGGATTCATCACTGGCATAAGGTAATAAGTACCTGGGCATGTCTAGTGGTGGATGGGAGTAAGACACAGGGGTAATTGAAAAAAAAAATTAGGAGAAAAACACCTGTTTGGAGGGTGCTGCTCTGTGTTTTTTTTTCTTTTGTTTTCTTGCAGGGATTCAAAATGGATCTGAGGGAGCTGGCCAGCTGGATGGCAGCCCAGTTTAGCAGGCAACAGGAGCTAGCGCAGCAGGCTCAGGACACTGCAATTAAAGCATTAAGGGACCAGCAGAAGCCAGTGCTTGATCTGGTGGAAGCCTTAATTGCTCTTCATAACCAAAGTGGACCGAATGCAAGACCCGCAGTAACAACTGGTATACCACATGTGGACAATGTGGGACTCAATCAGGGAATTGGGGCATTTAGTTTTGGGAAGCTGTCTCCAGATGATAATGTTGATGATTTCCTTGAATCTTTTGAGAGAGTGGCACAAGCATTAGCATGGCCAGAGACCCAGTGGGCAGTAAGGCTGGCAGCCTCATTAACTGGAGAGGCACTTGCAGCTTATAGAGCAATGCCAGCAGCTCAGGCTTTGAATTATAAAGATGTAAAGGCTGCTATTAGAGATCGCCTAGGGTTGTCTATTTCAGAGTATAGGCGAATGTTTAGAGCTACTGCATTAAGAGTGGGTGAAACACCCAGGGCTCTGAGTCAGAGAATCAGAGGATTGGCTGTAAAATGGTTGGAGCCTGAGGGAAAGACTGTGGAAATGTTATTAGACATTATTATTATGCTTGAACAATTTATGTCTGCTGTGCCTAAAGATTTGCACACTTTCCTTATACAGCAAAATTGCCAGAATCTTGGAGAGGCAACCATGTTAGCAGAGAGATTCTTGGAAGCCACGCAGGCTTGCCATAGAATGGGTGGCCCTCTGAAGGTTGGTGCTGGGGCAAGCTGTGCTGTATCAGAAAAGAAAATGGTTAAAAATATTTCTGAGAATAATTGTACTGTGCCAACCCAGATGACATAGTGGAGTAAAAAGAAATGTTTCAAATGTGGAAAATGGGGACATTTGGAAAGGGGATGCCAGATACACACTAGCTTGATGGGTGTTGATTTAAAACAGCCCAAAGAAGGATTCCTTTTGGTGGTTGATGTGCAGGGAATTACCACAAATGCTCTGTTAGACTCTGGGGCAGACCAGAGTATGCTGTCAAAGAGGTTTTGGAAGAGGATAGAGGCCCAAGAAGGATTTGTGCCTAGAACCCCTGAAAGCCAGGTTCACATCAGATGCATTCATGGTGCTGCAACATCATATCCCACCTATAGGCTAATGGTTAAGTGCCTGGGGGAACAAGAGGAAATTCTTTTAGCAGTGGTGCCTAGGCTTCCATTTGATTTGGTTCTAGGAAGGGACTGGCCAAGATTTAAGCAGGGACTAGTGAAAGGACTAGGAAAGAAGGAGGGAGAAGGAATGATGGTAATAGCTCCCGGGCCTTTGTTTGGAAGTCCTCAGACCCCAGCTAAAAAGATGGTTAAGCTTCCAGAAGTCCAAACTACCCAGAAGCAGACATTTGTCTTGAAGTACCATAGGGTCACAGAGAAGGCCCAAGCTCCTAAGCAGGCAACCCCTCAAGCTGCTGGGTTTGACCTGTGCAGTGTGGAAAATGTGACTGTACCTAGCTAAGGGAGAGCCCTGGTTGACACTGGACTCCAAGTTGAAATACCCATTGGGTGCTATGGGCGAGTCGCCCCAAGATCCGGATTAGCCCTTAAATATTTCATTGATGTGGGAGCGGGAGTGATTGATCCCGATTACAGGGGCAATCTTAAAGTTCTGTTATTTAATTTTGGACAGAATGATTACCATGTGAATACGGGAGACAGAATCGCTCAATTGATATGTGAGAGACTGGGTTTCCCACCTGTGGAGGAAGTCACATCCCTGTCAAATTCTGAGCGTAGAACCAAAGCCTTTGGTTCTACTGAAGACAAATGGGTTAAAAGCCTAGCTGCCACCAGTGCCCGAGAAAGGGAGGTGCACGAAGAGGAGGATTTGGGACCCCAGGTATCTGACTGTAAAGAAAAGTCAGAACCCCAAATAGGTGAGGACCTGACAGTGGTACAGCAGGAAGAAATAAGGAAATTGCTTAAAGAATTCCCAGATGTTTTGACTCCCATACCTGGGGAGACACATTTGGTTGCCCATGAGATAATAACTCCACCTGGGAAATTAATTCGTCAAAGGCCATACCGCTTGCCTGAAGCAAAGAGACAGGAAGTAGTGGCACAAGTTCAGGAAATGTTGGACATGGGAGTAATAGAGGAGTCGAAGAGTCCCTGTAATAGCCCCATAGTCTTAGTGCCAAAGCCTGATGGCTCTTTAAGATTCTGTATTGACTTCCGGCAGGTAAACGCCATATCAGTTTTTGATGCATATCCAATGCCAAGAATTGAAGAGCTGTTGGACCAGCTTGGACAAGCTCAATATTTAACCACCCTTGATATGACAAAAGGCTATTGGCAAATCCCTCTAACCAGGGAGTCGAAGCCGAAGACTGCGTTCAGCACCCCCGTTGGCCTTTTCCAGTTCAAAATGATGCCTTTCGGACTGCATGGAGCGGCAGCTACCTGCCAAAGGTTAGTGGACCAGGTACTTCGACCCCACCAAAATTATGCCTTTGCCTATATGGATGATGTCATAATCCATAGTAACACTTGGGCAGAACATCTAAAGAGAATCAGGGCAGTCTTATGCTCCATGAAGCAAGCGGGAATCACTTTGAACCCAAAGAAGTGTGCCTTTGCTAATAGAGAGGTAAAATACCTAGGCCACCTGGTGGGAAGAGGGAAAATTAAACCTCTAATGAGCAAGGTGGATAGCATCAGGAATTTTCCCCCTCCAACAACAAAGAAACAACTGAGAAGTTTCTTGGGACTTATTGGATACTACCGCAGATTTATACCACAGTTTGCAGAGAAAAGTGCAATTTTTACTGATATGCTGCGGAAGAATTGCCCAAACCAGCTGAAATGGACTCCTGAAGCTGAAAAAGCATTTTCAGTCCTAAAAGGGAAGTTGTGTACAGGACCAGTACTGAAAGGGGTGGATTTCAGGAAACCCTTCTTGGTTCAAACAGATGCATCGGATGTAGGGCTAGGAGCTGTTTTATCCCAATGTCATGAAGGGGAGGAGCATTCTGTGATGTACCTGAGCAGGAAATTGTCACCGGCTGAACAGAAGTATTCCACAATAGAAAAGGAATGTTTAGCTATAAAGTGGTCAGTGGAGGCATTAAGGTTTTACCTTACAGGGAGGAAGTTCCAATTGGTCACAGACCATGCCCCACTCGGTTGCAACAAATGAAGAACCACAATGCCAGGTTGACACGCTGGTACATGGCCTTACAGGCATTTGATTTTCAAGTGGAACATCGTGCTGGGAAGTTACACAAAAATGCGGATGCCCTTTCCCGTATTACGGACTGTAAAGAAGAAGTTTCACCAGTTGCACCAGTCCGTAATAACTTAAGCAGGGGGGTATGTGATAAGGAAGCTTATCATAGTTCAGGAGGGAGCTATAATAGAGGTGAATTGGCACTGAACAAGCAACCTGTCTTTGCTGATAGAAATACTAAAACAGAATGTTTTCATAAAAGACTACCAGTCCCAGAATGCACCAGGTTTCAAACAGCCTCTAGAAGAGCTGAAGTGGGGAAACTTGTGTTCAATCAGGAGAGCTATGAGGTAATCCCCAATCACTCATCTCCAAGGGCAGGGCTTGATTCAGCACAGCTGAGCTGTGCTAGGGTGGAGTATCCCTCTAAACAAGTTAAAAGTAAAACATATTCTACACAGAATCAGTTCCAGATCAAGAAGCAGCAGCAGCAACGGGGAAGAAAGAGGAGAAAGACATCTTGGAGGTCTAAAGAAGGAGCCCACAGCAGCACGTGTGTTGGGAGTCATTCCAGAGGCAAGCATACTCCATTGGACTGGAGGAAGCCAGAGGAGTGGGGTTACAGAGCCAGGAATTCCCAGACGGCACCTTTGAGGGAGACGGCTGCATTTGGAAGGGGCCCTAAGACCAGTGCAAGAAGGTATGTGAAGAGAGACCCAGTGTCCAGGGATCTTGATTGGAAGGCTGGACATAAAAGCTGGACTACTTACTGGCCAGGATATCTGGAGAGGAACCCTAACAGCAAAGGAAGCTCAGGTATGAACTCTGATCTATGCCCTAGCTCTTCATTTGGAAGACAGCAGGGAAACAACTATTATCCTGAGAGTGCTCCATTAAGGAATTCCTCTGAGCCAGACCATGATATTGATTCTATGATATTTGAAGAAGAAGGAGATATTTTAAATGATCAGAATGAATACATGGATTGCTCTCTGACTAGGCTGCTGTGGTAAAATACTTTCACAAATGCAACAACCATCAAAAGGAACTATAACCTGTTCTTTTATCCACCCAGAAAAGTCTACAAGAAAGCTTTTAGGTAGGATTTGAGCCATGCAGAGAAAGTGAACCAGCAAAGGGGTTTGCAGCTGGCTAATTATTGGTAATTAAGCCATGCACAGTTGCACGTGAGCTTTGAAAGGAAACTACTGTTTGTGTGTGAAAGTAGAAGAAAGTTATCCTTGAAAAAGAACAGTTTTTGGTTACTTTTTGGGGTTTTGTTTTTGCTTTTGGAGCACTGCTAAAAATTATTAGCAGGGGCCCTTAAAAAGACCTTTTCTGTTTCCCATCAAGGTCTTTATTGTTTGATTGCCTAAGAAGTTCAGTTGCTTATATCATGATTTGTTTTTCCTAAGTACAATACTGAAAGCAAGTGTCCTTTTGTGTTACCAAGTAAATCTGTGTGGGAGAATTAACCCCATGAATAAAATATATTTTTCTTTGCTTACACTCGAGCAACACAACTCATTATTTTGTGAACGGCTGATTCTGGTATGAATGGACTACATCCCCCACAATCCTTTGCAAGTCATAATAGTATTTTGCCTTTGCCAAGACTGTGGACATTCACGCCCAGCGCCCCCGTTTACAAGCTTTGGTGGGAGTGGCTGACTTGGATTTAGTGGCAGTTACAGAAACATGGTTCACAGAAAACCATGATTGGGATGTAACTATATCTGGCTATATTCAGAAAGGACAGGGTAGGGAGAAGGGGAGGAGGAGTGGCACTATATGTAAAAACTACTATTAAAGCTTTGGAATTAGAGAGCTTAAAAGAGAGAAAGGAGGCATTGTGGGTTAAACTAGAATGAGGGAAAGAGAAATCTATTTGCATTGGTGTGATATACAGACCTCCCTCACAAGAGGAAGAGGTGGACAGAGTTAATTGAAGACATACGCAGCATTGCTAGGAAAGGGGAAGTACTACTGATAGGAGATTTCAATATGCCAGATGTTGATTGGCACATTCCTGCTGCAGTATCATCTAGAAGTAAGAAGGTCCTGGATTATCTACAGGGAGAACTAGTCAGGCAATTGATAACAGACCCCACACATGAAGGGGCCATACTGGACTTGGTGCTTACCAATGGTGAAAGTGTTTCTGATGTTGTAGTGGGAGATCATTTGCATCCAGTGAACACCAGATGGTGTGGTTCAGTATTAGGACTAGGGCTGTTAGAATCCATTCAAAGGGGAGGATCTTAGACTTTAGGAAGACTAATTTGCCAAGATGGGCCAATACTTCAGGGAGTCGTTAGTGGGATGGGAACAGCTGGGGGATGTAGAAAAACAGTGGGCACAGCTGAAGGGGATATTTTAAGGGCAACCAACCTTTTTGTTAAAATGGTAAATAAGGTAAAAGGAAAAGGAGATCGCTATGGCTTTCGAAAGAAGTAGCTGAAAAAGTGAAGAAAAAGAGAGAGTCCTTCATGAAATACAAGAGATCACAGAGAGAGGAAGACAGGCATCTATATTTGGAAAAACTTAGAGAAGTTAGCAAAGTAGTCAGGAAGGCAAAGATTCAAAAGGAGGAGGAAATAGCCAATGCAATAAAATGGGGGGGGGGGGGGGATAAGACATTTTTCAGATATGTTAGTGAGAAGAGGAAGGGCAAAAGTGGTATTGTCAGACTCAAGGGTGCAGGGGAAGAATATATAAAGCGGAATTGTTTAACAAATATTTCTGTTCTGTGTTCACAGATGAAGAACCAGGAGCAGGACATCAGAAAACACCCACAAACAGGAACAGAAGTGAGGGACATCTTGAACAATTTTCAGAAGATTGTGTTCATGAGAAACTAGCTCAACTTAAAGTAGACAAAGCGATGGGACCGGACGGGATACATCCTAAAATACTGAGGGAACTTGGGGACATTCTAGCAGCTCCACTGACTGATCTTTTCAATGCCTCGTTGGAGTTGGGAGTGGTGCCAAAGGACTGGAGAGAGGCTCATGTGGTGCCTTTACACAAAAGCAGAAGTAAGTATGTGGTTGAAAACTACAGGCCGGTTAGTTTAACTTCGGTGGTGAGTAAATTATTGGAAATGCTGCTGAAAGAGAAAATAGTGAGGTTTTTGGAGTCCAGCGGATTACAGGATCCGAGGCAGCATGGATTCACCAGAGGCAGGTCTTGTCAGACAAATCTGATTGATTTCTTTGACTGGGTGACCAGGGAGTTGGACCGAGGGAGAGCCCTAGATGTGGTGCATTTAGATTTCAGTAAAGCCTTTGACACTGTTCCTCACAGTTGACATAAACAAACTGAGCACCCTAGGGATGGACCCTAAAGTTACTGCTTGGGTTAGAAATTGGTTGGGTGGGAGGCGACAAAGAGTACAGGTAAATGGAGCTCACTCTGATGGTCCGATTCTTTTTAACATCTTTGTTAGTGGTATAGCGGAAGGGCTGTCGGGTAAGGTTTGCCTCTTTGCGGATGATACCAAAATCTGCAATAGAGTAGACACCCAGGAAGGTGTAGATAACATGAGAAGGGATCTAGCTAAGCTTGAAGAATGGTCTAGAATTTGGCAGCTGGGATTTAATGTTAAAAAATGTAAGGTCATGCATTTGGGCTGCAGCAATCCAAGGGAGCAATATAGTATAGGGGTGAAGTACTTTTGTCCACTAAAGAAGAGCGGGACCTAGGCATGGTTGTGTCTGATGATCTTAAAGTAGCTAAACAGGTAGAAAAGGCGACGGCAAAAGCTAGAAGGATGCTTGGGTGCATACGGAGAGGAATGGCTAGCAGAAAAAAGGAGGTGATAATGCCTCTTGTTACCCTCACGGTGGCCAGCCCAACGCCAAGGGCGCTGAGACTTGGTCTGCCTGTGGTGTTCCTGCCTCAGAGAGCGTGGGCTTGCTTTAATTCTGCAAGGCTTTCTTGGAATGTGAGTCCCTTTACCCTTTGAGTACAGATGAATTGCAGTCGAATGGTTTCAGGCAATGACAGGAATTTATTTTCCCCTTCCCAACGGATTAAATGCAAGTGAATAACTCAGGACAAAACATGCCATACATTTGGCTTGAGGAAATTATATATGAACTCAGGTAAATTAGCCTTGTCAGCTTCAGGCTTTAAACATGCAGTGCTTGATACAAAACAAAATCACAACACCTTCAATTAGCAAAGAAAATGTTCCCTTTTCTTCTGCTGCTTTTACCGTCTTTCTCAGACACTGTTCAGTATAAGGAATTCACATGGTCAGCCAAAGATAATGTACAGTCTGTCCGATCATCCACTATTTCATTAGGGACAGAGTCTATCTGCATTTCTTCAGCCTCAGGTATAGCAGGGCGTGGCAGTAAGCTGCTATCCTGATCTCTGAAACAAACGGTTTCTCTGACGTCTCGTGGTTTCTCTCTGTAACACTCTCCTGAGCAGGGTTGTAAACTACCATATATGCTGTAGTTTTTGTCCAGGGAGTTTGCTACTTTCTGGTAACTATAGGGAACTGCTTTATAGCTGGGTTCAAACTTATATGAATTATTAAGCCTACCTTTTGGCTTTGAAAGGGAAGGAACTCTCCACTCTGCAGGGTCAGACTGGTTTTCAAACACGGCTTGTGTTTGCTTGCTTCTCAGCCTATTAACTTTCCCCTCAGATGCACCGATATTCTCCAGCCAGCCTGTCTCTCTCCTCTGAGCGTGTGAGCTTTGCCAAGCCTGCCTCTCAGGAAGATTCCTTTCTCTCTTGCCTTTACCAGACAACACCTGTCCTGGGTTGCTTCCTTCTGGCCTCAGGAATATGGCTCCCTTGGTTCTCACTCCTCCTTGACTCCTTCTAGTCAGCGTGCTCCTTTGCTGGCTTCCTTCCTGGTTCTCCCAGTTCCCGTGCTGCTTGCTGTTCTGCTTGCTGTTCTCCTCCTGCCTGCTGTTCTTGTTCCAAGCTAATGACCACTTTTTATCATTGTAATTCTCAGGGCTTAGCTGTGCCCTGCCCTGAAACAGGTGAAACTTATTACCTCCTGAGCTAGGGAATACGTCACAGCAGGGGCGTGTCTTCCTAGCTCGTGACTCTCTTTGTTTACTTCTTCTCTGCAAACACTGAGCCATGTGCTCAGACTGCCTGTCAGTTTCTGAAAGCAAATCCTCATCTTGCCCTACTTCCATAGGCTCAGAAGGGACTTCTTCATGACACTCTGTATAAGTCTTTGGTACAACCTCATTTGGAGTATAGTGTGCAATTCTGTAGACCGCACCTTCAAAAGGATGTGAACAGGATGGAGTCGGTACAAAGGGTGGCTACTAAAATGATTAGTGGTCTTCATTATAAAGCATATGAGGACAGACTTAAGGATCTTAATATGTATACCTTAGAAGAAAGGTGGGATAGAGGTGATATGATTGAGATGTTTAAATACCTCCATGGCATAAATGTTCAGGGAGAGAGCCTCTTTCAATTGAAAGCAAGTTCTGCTACGAGGGGACATGGGATGAGGGTGAAGGGAGATAGATTCAGGAGTGATATGCGGAAATATTTCTTTACGGAAAGAGTAGTGGATCCATGGAATAATCTCCCAGTGGAGGTGGTAGAGTTGAGGACAGTAACTGAATTCAAAAAAGCATGGGACAAACACAGAGGATCTCTAAAGGTAAAAAGGGGACTGTTGTAGTTGTTGATATGGAAGGACAGACTAGATAGGCCATATGGTCCTTTTCTGTCGTCATATTTCTATGTTTCTATGTTCTCTTGTGTTTCTCATACCACAGGACAATGCTTGTTGACGTTCCTGGTGCTGTGGTGCAGTGGCAGCTGTGTGTACGTCATTCAACATGCAGGACACTGTGGTAGGTGGACATACAGGTAATTTGTCTGTGTGGAGAGTCATGAGCAGCACATGTATGAGGTTATCTGTCTAATGCACATATGTTGTGGTGGACCTATCTTGCATGCTCCACCATACACCATATTTTGATGTTGGCACACATATCCACATGTTCTCGTGCACAGTTTGTCTTCTCTAGCACTGTCTCTGTGACACATCCAACAGAGCTGCATGTGACTACAGGTCCTAGGTGTTCTGGTGGTGGCCTGCACTTACACCCTTCCCTGACATTGTAGCATCAGATGACAGCAGTGTATTATCGCATATCAAAGACCTTAATCTCCACTAATCTCGAATTGTGCACATACAGGCCATATGTTACTCTTGGCATGCTCACCTTATCATGTGTGTGTCTGTTTGGGGGTGGCTCTGTAATGATACCGTGTGCATGCCGTTTGCATTATCATGTGGTGGGGGGTGTCTGTACACCTGTGGAGCAGTGGTGACTGTGCTATCTCTACCTTACTGGTGTTGACCTTGTGAACATTGTGCACATGTGTTGAGGGTTGTGGGTTTACCTATCTCTTGTGTGTTGAGAGACCGCTGCGCAACAGTATTTATGTATCACACATATCGCCATTACTTGGACATGCGTCAACGGTGACTGGACATTGGGACATGGTGATTCCACACATTTTGTGGACATCTTCTGCCTTCACTGTGACATGTTGTGGCCTTTGCCTGCCTCGTAGACTCCCAACCAGACACTTGGTGCTGACACACGGTAGGTTGCACCTTGGTTCGTTTGTGTGTGGCATCAGCATTTATATGTTCGTGTTTTGCTGTTTGTTTCATGGACGTTTCCTTTTAGGTGTCTGTGCACCAACACTGATGGACATGGGGTGGGGCTTTTAGATGCCTGTGTGACATGGGCATGGGCATAGACATGAACATATCCATGGGACACGCTCGCCTGCGTTTCCATTGCGAAATGTCCAGAACATCAACAGTGTTCTGTGCTGTGATCATGTAATGTTTGCCTGTGTGACGTTGCATTACATAGATATTGATGTTTGACTCCCTGCAATGTGCCCTGATGTTGCGTACAGCATACCAAGACACTGTTTCTCCTTATTTTGACACAGGGCCAAGGACTCACACAGCACATCTACTACAGTGCATCTGCGGCCCACATCAACCACCTGTTGGAGGACACAGCAATACCATGCAACTATCCCTGGGAGTTGGTGCCATAGGATGTTTTATCTCTGCGAGTGGGGCACATGCTTATGATGAACATTATTGTTCGACTGCTACTTTGAATTTACCAGGCCTGAACAACACACCTTTGCTGCCGTGCTCTGGCTGGGTGTCTTGTTGAATGTGTGAGACACACATGACCTTTCGAGTACTGTAGCACATTGAGATGTCGCACTTGAATATGCAAGCCCATGGATTCACGGACAGTCTTAGCGTGACATGTTGTGTTGCAGACGCCCCTTGCAGTGTGGACACTGTGTATTGGTCCCTACGTGTGCAGTACGGACTGACATAGTCGCTGTATGTTCTACATCCATCTGACATTTTGTTAGTGTGTGTTGTCCATGTGTGTAATATGTACCGCAGGATATCTTCATCTGTTGCAGTCACCCGGAGCATACAGCCATGCGTGTGGCAGAGGGGCAACATTGTATAAGTACTCTTGTATATGTCGGCCTATCCTGCACTTGGACATGACACAGTTGTTACCATCACACCATTTTAATGGCCACCAACATCTTGGATTGATGTTTGCCCTCACCAAGGGGGTTACAGTGCATCTGGGGCATCACTGTGTCATGGTTCAACGTACACGATGCATGTGCATGTGACTGAATATGTTGCTACACCAGTGCATGTGGCAGTGTGGCTTCTTTGTGGGGTACTGGTCCATCTTTGATCTTTCTTTCAGACTTCATATACAGGTCATTGTGTGGTTACTGTACAGACATGCCGCTGTACATTGATTTACAAACATAGCATTGCATGTCGGCACAGTCGTCCTTATCCCCTGACATTCCGCCACTCACATTGGCCGATTACATTTGCATTGTGGCTGTGTGATTGTCCATTTTTCTTCCTTCATTTGTGCATCACAGGTACTCTGATCTCTGTCTACGGTTCATGTATCCATGCCACCCATTGGAGAGGAACCTCTGCATGGTGCTATCTCTGCATGTTTGTGTGGTTCCATTTTTGGTGTTCTCTGGGATAATGTGCCTCTTGTACCTGTTCCCATATCCTCATTTTGCACGTCGCCTTTGTTTTGGGTTACATTGGTGATGCTTTGATTGCTATATCAGGCATTTTGGACCAGCTGTAACATATTTATTTATTTTTATTTATTTGCAGTCTCTTTTATACCGCGCTATTCGACATCAGTGCGGTTTACAATGAACATAAGAGTTGCACATCTCAATTTCATGATTTGTGCTTACAGTGAAACAGGTATAATAACTTGGGTATACATTAAACAGGAAAATTAAACTTGGGTATGCATTAAGCAGGTATAACAGGTAAAATGGGGTTGTTGGGATGTGTCTGACTGTTACAGGCAGGAAAAGGAATTGCCTCATTATATATCCCCACTGGGGGATCAAACTCATGACTGCTGTATCACCTCTAGTTCATTGATCACAGCTCAGCGCACGAACCTAAGGCACCCTCTGTCACACAGTAACCCGCCGTTGCTACCTTAAATCCGTAACGCCCACTACCTTATATGGCAGTCGTCAAGTAATAGACTTAATCAAAATTGTAAACAAAAATGTATGTCCTTTATAGACCACCTAACAACTATCACTTCAACCTTACTACCATACTTGAATCAGCCTGCACATCTCCACTGAAGAAACCCCACATCATTCTTGGAGACTTCAATTTAGCATCCCTCCCCCCACAACATTCCACAGACTTCCTGAATTTATGGAAGACTTAGGGGTCTGTTTACTAAACATTCCTAATGTGCGGGGCCGCGGTAGTGTGCCTGTGCCATATAAGGAGTGGGCGGTTCAGGCAGAGAAAAGAAAAAAAACGGGAGTAAGCGATCGCACATTTGCGCGGGGCGCTATTGTGCGCCGTGCACAATAGTGCGTGGGAAGGCTAAGTGGCGCCCTGATGTGCACACACAAAGGAGCAGAGCCATAGTACAATGGTTAAGACACTGACTGTGGGTGCAGCTGCCATGGGTTCAATTCCCCATTGTGCACAACAAAAAGGGCTGGCTGAGGCATTAACTGTAATGGGTAAAAGTGCTTTAGGAGGCATATTAATTTTGGGCGGCATAAGGCGGTGCACTGTTAATTTTGGGCGGCATAAGGCGGTGCACTGTTAATCTCAGGCGGCATAAGGCGGTGCACTGTTAGGTTTGGGCGGCATAAGGCGGTGCGCAGATGCCCAAGCATAGGAACAGAGCCACAGCACAATGGTTAAGACACTGACCAATGGTGCAGAGATCAGGGGTTCAATCCCCCACAGTGCCCAATGAAGAAGGCTCACTGAAGCAGTGTATATTATGGGGATGAGTGCTGTAGGGGGCAATCTATTTTTATTTCAGTTATCACTACTAGCAAACGCACTCACAAAGCGTGTTAACATAAGGCGGCCCATAAGGCACATGTTAAAGTTCACTGTCCGCCAAGGCACCCTTGAATGTCCCCTATAGGGCACCATATATGTTGCGTCACAGGATAATGTATAGTGCACCTTATATGGACGGCAACCATAAGGTGCCCTATAGGGTGCCCTATAAAGCACCCTCAGAGGCACCTTATGGGTACAGTACACTGAGGGTGTGTTTGATGGCAGCAACATATGTACATTAAATCTAAAAAAAGCTTTGGACAACCCTATCAAATAACCCCACTGTGGGCTTGAACCCATTACCGCTGGCTCCACAGGCAGTGAAGTAACCATTGGGCTACAGCTATATAGCTGCCAGCAAGCCCCTGGCTGGCTGCAGAGAGCCTGCATGTCACCACACAGACAGTCTGCTGTGGGAACCAGGATAGGGTTAGGCCACCCATACCCATGATGCACTGCACATGCAAATCAGCTGTCCACAGATGAACACAAGATGGGGAATGCACCCCAACAGCTCCCCGGCCTGGTAGGGGGACGTGTCCGTGTGCACCCACACAGCACCTTGGCCTGGTAGGAGGTACTGACCGGGTGTTTAATTTGCACAGAGTAGCTACACACAGTCACACTGTGCGGGAACTGTGCTCACCCTGAGTGTGCGATGAGGCGCCCTGGACCAGGTCCACAGCACCCTCCATGGCTGAGAGAGGCCATGGCAGAGCTCCAAAACAGTCGTAATCTGTGAGATAGGTAGTTTCTGCAGGAACACCTTGGATATCTCTGTCTGTCTCAGTCAGGGGAACCCCCATGGACCACCAACAACCCCCCCCCCCCCCCCGAGCTGAGGGTGGAAAACAGGCAGGGTCTCCTAACAACATATCCCCATTATACACACACCCCCCCCCCCCCCCCCTGCAATGATGGCAGTAGAGTGGACCATCAACCCCAGTCCTGTTGGGGAACAGACACCCTACAGGGCAGTCCAAGCAGCCCCACCCACACCCAGACCACAATATCAGACAGACAGTAGGCCTGGATAGGCTAAGATGCACCCCACCACTATCTGATATTCCCCTGCATCAAGCCATCAGCCACTGCACCCTGCAAGGCACTCCAGCAGGGCACATACCAGCTGTGAACAGTCTGCTGGTTAGTCCCACTGGAAATGCATGCACCCACAACTGGGATGGCAGCACACACAAGCAGATACATCAGTGACTAGGCCCCAACAGGTGACCCATATATATCACATGAGGGAAGTGCTATGAAGCACTATGGGGGTGCCTAGCCATGCTGCCATCACTGCACAGTCAGGGTGGAGTGAAAGCCCAGCAGCACATACAGAGGTCACCCTGTCTGTGGAGGTGGTGGACGGCCACTACAATGTCCCTGCCAGTGCCCTATGCCCTGTGCAGATGCATCCTGGCCAGCCCACCCTGTCTGAGCTATACCCATGGTACCTTGCTGCTCATTATGCACATCATCAGGCCAAAACTGTGGACAGTGTTTGCAGCCAACACACACTGTATAGACAGACACACACTCCCACACATATGCCAGCATTGTGCTACTATAGAGGGGTTCAGAATCCTTGCCCACCACACCAGTCCTGGGCACAGTACAGGCATGGGTATGGTATGCAATACCGTTGGGGGTCCCTCCCTAGGGTGGTAAACACTGTCAGGGGCCAGACCTGACGCACACACCGCAGACATCAGATAGATTATTATGATGGAGCTCATAGAGCAGACTGTGCGTAACGTAGGGATATCTATCTGCCAGTACTCATAGCAAACGTTTGAGAGCTGTGTACCATATACCCTGGTGTAGGGTGACATTGCTAAGGTATGCAAGTGCTGGTATTGGGCGATGCACGCAGGGCCCAATGTCCTGCCTCACCAGGAGGCATTGGCCAATGGGGCCTGTGGGAGTGTCTGTCCCTGTTGGCTGCTGCTGTACGGCAGAGGTTCCCAAATCCAGTCCAGGTTTGCAATACACTGGTTGGGGTTTCCTGCTGTCCCTCATGAATATGCATGAGCTACATCTACATGCCATGGGGGTGGTGCATAGATATACAGCACGGTTATTTGTATGAGTGGCAGCATGGAACCTGAATGGTGTGTGGTCCTCCAGGACTGCATTTGTGAGACTCTGCTCTAGGTAATGCCCCTGGTCATGGTGTCTGTGCTTGGTGGTGTAAAAGATAGGCGTATGACCAATGCGTATATCCCCAGCAATAAAGGATTGCCCTTACTAACATGGTTTAGTTGTGGGGAAAATATGTGGACGGGATTGGCAGTAGCCCCAGCTGGGCTTTGATCTTGTGACCATTTGCTCCTGCACACACTGTCTGTGTGCACTGCACCACTGTGTTGCCACAGATGTGCTGAATTCCCTGGGAAGTCCATGACTGTACATCCGACAGGGCCTATGTTGCAGTGGACGTGCCAGCCTGCACATGACTCGGCCACTGTCTTCTGTGGCTAGCAGCCACTGCCCCTTCCACCACCTGTACCCTACCGCCAACATGCTGGCATGTCTGTATCTTGGAAAAGCATATGACCTGATTGAGTTGTGGCACTCCAGGACTGCATTTGGGGGACTCGGCTGTCGGTAATGCCCATTGTTATGGTGTGTGTGCGGTGTTGGGTACAAAATGGGTGTGTGAACCATGCTTATGTTCTCTGCAATAAAGGAGTGTCTTTACTATCTCTGTTTAGTGGTGGGTAAAATATGGGGACTGGGTTGGCAGGAGCCCCAGCTTGGATTTGAACCTGTGACCCTCTGGTCCTAGAGGTACTGCCTCTGTCTGCTGCACCACACTGTGGCCACAGTGATAGTGCAGTCCCTGGGGGTGGGAAACCTGACCAAAGGAGTCACAAACCCTGCTCTGCACATTTGTACTGTGGGCTCAGTCACCTTGTCTGGTGACAAAAGTGCAGATAAACCCCTCAACCGACCACGACGAACTGGGGATAAATATAACCAAGCTGGGCAACAGTGATATTAATGGGCAACCATAGCAAACACTCCCAGGAAGGCTCAGAAAAAAGGAAATGGTTTTTGGAAGGGTCTCCTCTGAGTAGCCCCTTCCTTAGTTCCTTTCATTTTTTTGGAGCTTTCCTGGGTGTGTTTCTTATGTTTGCCCATTAATATCAGGGTTCCCCAGCTCACTTCCTATTTTTAATATGTTTGTTTGGGTCTTTTTCTATCTTTATTTGCACTTTTGTTCTGTGCACATGTATCACACTGCTCACGTTTTGCAGGTTTCCCCGGTTTCCCTGTACATTGCTGACGGAAATGGTTTCTCTTCCCTTTAAATGCCCTCTACCGTGAGTGTTTCACTCGCGCTATTTTTAACCTGCAAATTCGTCCCGATACTGTGCGGGGAGCCTCTCCCCTCCCCTTCCCCGCCCATTGACCCCGTCTCTCCGCCCCTCGGGAGCCTTTCTCCGCCCTCAGAATGCCTTTCCACGCCTCTATCGGACATTTGCGGGCCGGGTACTTGTGCGGGGCACGTTAGTGCGGCGCGCAATTGTGCGGGGCCCACGCGCACTTGTGCGGGGCGTTTAAAAGCGTTTCTGAGCGTTTGAGTGCCGCGTTTCCGTGCGCTATTGTGCGGCACGCAATTGTACGGCTTTTAGTAAACATGCCCCTTAGACTTCATACAAATAATGAGACAGCACACATATAACAGGTAACACACTTGACCTCATATTTGTCCCCAAGTCCCTAACCACACACCCATACTTTACCTACACATCAGCCTATCAGTTGCCCTGGTCGGATCACTTCATCATAAGAATGGCCTTCCCAATTCCCGTAATGACCCAGACAACTAACAATACACTTCACCAAAAGCTGCACTTTAAGCACTTTGACAAGGATGCATTCCTATCTGAGGTTTCACCACTCCTACCTACACAAATCCACTACCTTAACGATGCAATAAAAAACTGGACCACAACAATAAATAAAGCCGCAAAGCCTACCTCATCCACTAAGAAAATCAACAAAAAACAATCAGAAAAGTGGTATACCCAAGAACTCCACAACCTCAAGAAACTCCACAACCTCAAGAAAACTCTCCATAAGCAGAAGAAAAAATGGAGATCCAATAAAACTCCTGAAAATAAGGAATATTACATCACAACCTTAAATACCTACAAAGAAACAATCCCCAAAGCAAAGAAAGACCACCATACTACTATACTAAACAAAGCTATCAATCGCCCCAGGGAGCTCTTTGACATAGTAAAATCTTTAACCAAACCACATATAAACCAGACAAATAGCTCAGACCATAGCAGACCACCTGGCAGCTAAATTAAAGAGCAAGAACACATCCGCAACGCGCACCAGTAATTATTCCCAGCAACAACCAAACAAGTGGCACACCTTCCACCTCATTAAGGAGAAACAGCTTCTAGAAACAATCACTAAAATCAACACTACAACCTCACATCTAGATCCTTGTCCAGTATCCTGGATAAAAATAGTTAAAGTGGAACTAGCACCTGTTATATTTAACATAGTAAATCAATCCCTCCTTCAAGGCATTATGCCTGACACACTCAAACTTTCTGTCATTCGCCCAGTACTAAAAAACAAAGCCCTCAATAAAAAATGATTCCTCCTCATATAGACCAATAGCCAGTATTCCGTTCTTAGCAAAGATTATTGAAAAAGTAGTCCAAATACAGTTACAAGATTACATAGACATCAACACACCACTAGACACCTACCAATATGGTTTCTATCCTTACCATGGCGTGAAAACCCTACTACTAGTTTTATTTGACACATTCATCTGTGGACTGGACAACCCAAACCAAGCCTTCATTATGATTTTTCTGGACATACCATCTGCATTTGATAATGTTGATCACTCTATCCTCCTGTCCAGATTAGCTCACATAGGCATAACTGGTACAACACTAAAATGGTTTCAGTCTTACATTTCCAACCGCTTTCAAAATGTAAAAATTAACCAAGACTCATCTACCACTTTCCCACAAGAACAAGGAATACCCAAAGGTTCAGCCCTCTCTGCCTCCTGTTTAATTTATATCTGCAACTGATATGTGCCATCTTCAATAAATACAAAATCAAATATCATATCTATGCAGGCGATGTAATGGTTTATGCTCCAGTTGACATAAAAAACCCACAATATAACATCATCGACTGCATATATTTATTTATTTATTTATTTTATTGTTCTTATATACCGCACTCTTAAAAATCAGCGCGGTTTACATAAAACGAATATTGTGCCGGTCGACACTTACAATGAAACTGGGGAATGAAACTTGGACTTGAACAGGGGAGCTATATACAATATTAAGAGAAATAACTACAATATGTATCTACAGTATGTACATTCTTATATATGAAGCTGAATCATGGCTCAACAAAAATAACTTGCAAATCAATTACAAAAAAACACAGAAATCTTATTTACTACAAAAAATCAAAACTTCACACCCAACTCTACATTCAACTTTCACAATATCAATTTGCCAGTCAAGCAGGAAGCAAAATACCTAGGGGTTCTTATTGATTGAGTCCTCAATATTATTGTTGTTGACTCATGGCGACCCTCTGGATAGTTGTCCTAAATTGTGTTTGGTCTTCAGTCAGGTGGCTCATTGTTGACAGACTGGCACCCATATCTGCTGTTATTGTATTGATCCATCTCATTGCTGACCTTCCTCTTTTGCACTGATATTCTATTTATTTAACATTTCTTATATACTGCCTTTCATTATATCAAGGTGGTTTACATTGAACAAACTGAAATTACATTGAACCAGGCATTATAACTTGGAGATAACAATTTTTTTTTACAGTCAACATGGGCAATGGAGGGTTAAGTGGCTTGCCCAAGACCACAAGGAGCACCTGTGGGACTAGAAACCCTAGTCCTTCCAGCCCAAGGTTGCTGTCCTCTACTGGGATTTGAACTCCTGACCTTCCAGCCTGAGGTACCTTGCCCCAACCACAAGGCCACTCCTCCACTCCATCTATCAAGCATGATGTCTTTCTCTAATGATCTCTCTCTTCGCATGATGTGTCCAAAGTATGAAAGTTGAAGTCTTGTCATCTGAGCTTCTAAAGAAAGCTTAGGTTTGATCTCCTCTAGTACTGACTGGTTTGTCCTTCGGGCAGTCCATGGTATACACAGTAGTCACCGCCAGCACCATAATTCAAAGGCATCAATTTTCTTCCTGTCTATCTTTTTCACTGTCCAGCTTTCGCATCCATATGATGTTATTGAAAATACCGTGGCTTGAACGAGTCGAATCTTTGCATGTGGATAGAGCCCTCAATATGACATTGCAAATTAAACATACTACTAGGATGATATTCTATAAATTAAAAACCATACAACATCTCAGACCAATTGATTTATTTTATTTATTTATTTGTTTGTTTTTATATACCGCTTTGTCTTGGAAATCAGAGTGGTTTACCTGGAACTTTTGAACTACTGTGCAATGCAGTTTACAAGAAACAAGAAACACTTACATATAACAATTGCAGTTAAAAAAAACAATAAGTAAGGTAACTATTTACATGTTCACGTATTCTTATTACTTTACAAGAGAGTGAATGGTAACAGTGAGAAGATGGTGAGAGTCGTTGTAATGTTGTAATGTTGACCGGAGGTAAATATGAAATTTATTGCTGTTGATCACATTTATAGTAGTCCATGAAGATGAAAGTCTTGAGATGTTTTCTAAATTGGGTGAGGTCTTTGATTCTAGACCTCTATGACTTTAGAACAGTAAACCAAGCATTAATCACTCCACACTTGGACTACTGCAATGGTCTCCTTCAAGGTCACCCAAAGAAGATCATTCACACACTTCAACTTGCCCAGAACATAACTGCCAGGATAATATCTAAGGATAGCCTAACCGACCACATCACTCCAATTTTCTACAACCTCCACTGGCTCCTAATAGCTTCTAGAATAAAATGCAAGAAATAGTTACTACTTTCAAATTGCACAATGCTATCTCCCCCTCCTACCTATCCACCATAATACTCTCACAAAAAGACACCAGTAGCAGGTGAAAAAGTACACAGAACCTCCTAGCAATACCCCCTGCTATACGCAAAACCAGACAAATTACAAGCAATAGGGCATTCAGATTCACAGCCCCCAGCCTCTGGAACTCTCTGCCTGACCCAATCAGAGCAATCAAAGACCTACTAACTTTCCACAAGGAATTACAAACTCATCTGTTCTCTGAATACTATAACACCACCTCCATCAACAACACACTCCATGTCCCTAACCACCCCCCTCCCAAATAACCTAAATCACTCACTTATTCCCCTTTCCGTAAGACCTTGTAAATAGTTAAGAGAACCAGCTATTACTATACTTCCGTCCAAGTGATTACTGGTATGTATATAGTTCTTTGTATCATTGTTCAATAGTTCAATACGTTCCGTGTAACTGTGTTTTATTGTCTGATGTAAACCACCCCTGATCGCTGGAAAGGGCGTATAGAAAAACTGATCAAATAAATAAATAAATATGATTTGTGTGTGTTTGTGAAAAGCAAGGCTCTGTGCATTAAATGACATACATATTAATTCACAAGTTCTCACTAAAGCACCCAACAAACTTAAAGAAATAAAGGCTAATAAATAAAAGCAATAAAACAAACAAAAAAGAATATAAGGTGACACCATTTTAGTGGACTAAATTAATTTTTGTTGTAAAACCATGGTAAAAAATATTTAGGGGCATATTTACTAAAGGGCGTTAGCTGCTATCGAGCAGCTAATGCAGATTTATCCCACAGCAGTAGCAACTAAACTGGCAGAAATGCCGATATCACAGGCACTTTTCTTTGATATCTGCATTTCGCGTGGTGGACCCAGAGGCAAGGCTGGGATTAAGGTGGGGAGTAAGTGTGCCAATTATCGGCAGCCATTACACAAAACCTCATTGCACAATGGCTGCTGAATCAGGCATCATTGTGGCTGCAACAATATGTAAAAAAATGACCTGCACCCCTTGAACACCAAACTCTTCCCCCCCCCCCAAACAGCTCCCAATCCCCATCAGGAACTGCACACCCAGACAAAAATAACTTTCCCGGCTAGTTTGTTGGGTGGCAAAAGGCCCCCCCCCCCCCCCCGATCCTTAAAACTAACCTGGCTAGCCTGTTAGCATCTCGAGCCATCGTCCTCCCTCCCCCTCATTAAGAACTAGCTATCCTGGCTAGTCAGTCAGCCTACAAGAGCTCCCCTGCACCCCCAACTACCTTGTAATCCATGGTTGTCCAGTGGTCAATGGGCGTGTTTCGTTTCCTTCTTCAGGGGCAGGCTATAATACAATAACAGAAAACATAAATAAATAAATAAATAGTTAAAAACATGGTAATACATAAATACATACAAAGGTCCAAGGATGTCAAAAGCAAAAAATAACCACAAAAATATACATATATGTATCATCAAATAAATAACCAATATAGGTAATAATATCATATAAAAAATAATATATATCATATAAAAAATAAATAATAAAACAGAAGTGATGATAAAAGGGATTAAATAAGATCAGCACAGCCAACAGGAAAGGGGGGGGGGGGGGAAAGAAACAATATATAAAATGATAAATCAATAATATCTATAAATAACCAACACATGATGATTATAATTAATCAATAAGTAATACAACTATATAGGGGGAATAAAAGGACATGAACTTCATAAATATAAACACACAAATAAAAAATAATCATATTGAAAAGTCGATAAGGAATTGATGAATAAATACAATTATAAAGGAGAGGACATCCACAGTGAGCTAAAGAAATGCTGAATCTAGTTGGTATCTAGTTACACTAGATATTGAATCATTATATACCAACATTCCACAAAAAGAAGCATTGAAACTTATAGAGTACTATTTGACTAATAGTCAAGAAAGGGGTCGTATCCCCACATCTTTGCTGATGGATTTGCCCCGCATCGCAATATGTGAGAATTTCTTTTGTTTTCAGGGCCTGTTCTATAAACAGATAAAAGGGGTGGCCATGGGGTCTTCCATGGCCCCCGACATCGCAAATCTATATGTTTTTAATTTCGAAGAATCCTTTATTAAAGATAGTCCATACAAAAATAATATAAAACTCTGGTTACGATATATAGATGACGTGTTCTTGTTGTGGGATGGTTCAGAAGCCCTTTTGGGAGAGTTTAATATTTGGATTAATTCTTTGGATAATCATTTACGTTTCCAATTAACATTTCATGATATAAAAATTTCTTATTTGGATTTACTCATTGTAAAGACTGATGAAGGATTTATCACCACATTATACAAGAAACCCACGGACCGTAACCAATTACTTCACTTCCAGAGCTTCCATAATTCATCATTAAAATACAACCTTCCTGTAGGACAGTTCCTGAGGATACGCAGAGTGTGCACCTCAGAGCAAGAGTTTAGAAAACAGGCCAAAATAATGACTAATAGGTTTTTATCGAGAGGCTATCCCCCGTCCTCTGTTAATACGGCAATGGATAGAGCAGTGCAGTGTTCTCGGCAGGAATTACTATGCAAGAAAACAAAGATGGCTGATGTGGGTTTGGTTTGCCCGCTTTTGTATTCTTACCAATCACAAAAAATAGTTAGAATCATTAGAAAATATTGGAGTTTGATCCAATCAATTCCTTGTTTTCAAGATCTTAGGCTTACGATAGCCTTTAAACGTAATGTGAATTTAAGAAATCTTTTGGTTCCTTCTGCTTTCACTGAAAGAACACCTCTGTCTCGGCACAAAGGACACTTTCAGTGTGGCAAATGCTCCGTGTGCAGTCATGTTTTGGTTGTTAGGAAACAGTTTGTCCATCCTGCAACACATCAAGTTTTTACCTTGGACGATTTTAGCAATTGCTCCACCAGCCATGTCGTTTACGTGATAGTTTGTCCCTGTAGAAAATATTATGTAGGGAAAACTACTCGTCCTGTTCGCCACAGGATTATTGAGCACAGAAGTTGCATCAAGAGGGGGCCCATCGATAAACCTTTAGTCGCCCATTGGCAAGAAATGTCGCATAACATTTCGGATTTGAGGTTCTTCGTTGTAAAAAAGGTTAAGATGAATTGGAGAGGAGGAGATGTAGATGCTGCCATTCGCCGTTTGGAGGAACGCTATATTTTTAATTTTGGTAGTTTATCCCCTAATGGCCTAAATATGGAGACAGACTTATCAGTGTTCTTGTGATTTTTTTATATTATTTATATTACTTTTATATATTTATTTATTTATTTGTTAAGGTATTTATTAGTGTTGGTATTCTGTGTATTTTTTACTATATATTATATTGTTTTATTGTAATTTTGTATTTATTGTTTTTTATGTTACATTGCTATTATAGTTTATTTATTGCAATTAGTGGGTTTACATTTTAACTACTTTTGTTTTTTAGGGTTCACATATGTGTACTGGCTTTTAGTAGTTTTAGAAGTGTCCTTTGGTTCTATTCATTTGTATTATGGTTTGTTACACCTAGTTATATTCCCCCTTCTTATATAATCCTCCTTTTTTTGGTTTATTTGTTGCATTGCATATGCCCACGGAAGCGTTCTTTTATTTGATGTACAGTTTTCATAATATGTAATACATGTTGTGTTTCTCGCGAACCATTAAGTTATTCGTTGTGAAGATACGTTTTCTTACACCAGCGATACATCTGATGGGTTTTAAATAGAGTAAGTGATGTCATTTCACAATTTACATAACGCGGGAGACTTAAGCCTTCAGCGCGCAGACGCTGGCGTTTTTACTTTCGTTTGTTGCAAGAAGGTGTCTACTTGTGTTGTCACAACGCTGATGTTCTGAGTAAGTTTCTGTACATTTACATTTGATTTACCTATTCTTGAGAGGCTTTGCCCTAAGGTGGATGTTTTTCTAATGGCCACTCTATCACAAGTTCTTAACCATTGCTTTTCAATGAAGGAAATCTTGGCCGCCGTTTTTTCTGACCCTTGTATATACATTTTAGGAATAACCTCTTTAGTGAGACCATCTGTTCTGCGAAGTGTACAAATTTTGGCGTGTGAACCTTTGGGCTAAACAGTAAGGTTTTGTTTTTATATTTTTTATATTTCTGATTATAACATCTTTGGTACACTTTATTTGTAAATATTTGTATGACTTCACATCCCGGGTGGAGCGTGTGGTTGGTTCTCTTTGCCTCTTTGAAGTATTTATACGATTACAATAGGATCAGTGTACTTGTCATAACTCAACGTGGCTTGGGAGTAAGTGTTTGTGTGTTCTAATAAAGAATGAAGTTTCTTCCCCCATCATGTTTTTTATTTTCTCTGGCACAGATTTCCATTGTCTTTTTTTAAAAAAAGGGCATGGTATCAATTTTTATATTGGCTCTCATCCTTGTCCCTACTCCTTTTACAGCATTTCTTTAGCTCACTGTGGATGTGTGATTTGCCCACTAAGGTATGGAATGTTCATCTATTTATTATTTTTTCACTTGTATGTCATATTTATGATGGTAAATTCCTCCTTTGTCCTCTCCTTTATAATTGTATTTATTCATCAATTCCTTATCGACTTTTCAATATGATTATTTTTTATTTGTGTGTTTATATTTATGAAGTTCATGTCCTTTTATTCCCCCTATATAGTTGTATTACTTATTGATAAATTATAATCATCATGTGTTGGTTATTTATAGATATTATTGATTTATCATTTTATATATTGTTTCTTTCCCCCCCCCCCCTTTCCTGTTGGCTGTGCTGATCTTATTTAATCCCTTTTATCATCACTTCTGTTTTATTATTTATTTTTTATATGATATATATTATTTTTTATATGATATTATTACCTATATTGGTTATTTATTTGATGATACATATATGTATATTTTTGTGGTTATTTTTTGCTTTTTTTTTTTTTTAAAGCTTTATTTTCATTTTCCAAAACAAAACAGACATAACAAATGTCACACAATGCTATCTACTAAGTAAAACAAGCTACCTCTAACACAACAATACAGAAATACAAAAATACAAAAAAAAAAAAAAAACCCTGAGACCCTCCTCCCCCCATCCTCCCCAACCCTACCCTCCAGGGTTTAAGATGCACGATCAATGAAGTCAAAATCATAACGGATCTCGAGCGTAGTTATCTACTCAGCTTAGCAGCCTCAATGTAGTCATTTAATAATTGCCATTTAAAAGACTGATTCCCCGGTAGCCCTTTAGTTTTACCAGAATGCTGCTCAAACTGACTATACAAGCAGACGCGGTTCCACCACTCGCGCTCAGTTACAAGGGCAGTGGACTTCCAATGACTGATAATTAAACATATTGCAATACCCATCATAAAATCTAAGAGAAAGGCACCTTCCTTAGGCAAAGAAGGTATACCCGCTGTGGACCTCAGACCTATTATCCGCCAAGAAAGGGGCTCTCTGAATTTGAGAATGAGTTGTACTTGCTTCCAAACTGAAGTCCAGTAAGTCCGGACCCCCAGGCATTCGTATACTATATGTTTCAAGGTGCCAGTCTCCACATTACAGGTCCAGCAGAGAGGGTTGAGAGTATTGTCCCACTGGGCTAGTTTGATCGGTGTGTAAAAACATTGATGAGCGAAATAAAACAGAGTCTGAGTAAGGGAGGCGGATCTAGAAACCCTTACTTGCTTGCACCAGAAGTGTCTCCACTGGATATCAGATAGTCTCTTCCCCGTCTCCCTTTCCCATCTCTGCCGTATCGGCTGCATCAAAAGCGATGAGGATTGGGTTAATCTCCTATAAATCTGTGAGACAATACCCGGCGCTTGCGTTATGTCGCGAAGAAGTTCAGTTGCCCCTTGAGTGGATAAGCCCTGTTCAGGATCTATTCCCGCCCCTACTAAACAATGTCGGAGCTGGTACCATTGAAAGAGACAAGTAAGCGGGAGGCCAAATTCATGCTGAAGCATCTCAAAACTCTTCCATCTGTTGGCAGTCTGTAATTGACTCACTCGCCATATCCCGCGTGTATACCATGTTTTCCAAGCGAAGGACTTCTTCTGGATTCTAAATAAAGGATTATTCCAAATGGGGAGGTGAGCTCGAAAATTACAATCAGATCCGCCGACCTTGATAAAAAACTGAAAGGCCTTAAGTGTATCAACAATGATTATGGGGTGTGACGAGGCACTTGAGAACTGCATCCCTGGAGCACACTCTAATGGAATTGGTGCCAATAGCCGCTCTTCCAAGGTTACCCATACTGGTCTACCAGCAATTGGGGTCTCTAGCCATCTAGAGCCTTGTTTGAGGAGGAAGGCATGATGATAAGATTGAAAGTTAGGGAAATTCACTCCACCCTGTTCTCGACTAAGCCTCAACTTCTCTTTGGAGATCCTCGGTGTACGATTTTTCCAAAGGAATTGAAGAAGCAGCCGCTCGAGCTGCTGATAGACGCGAATCGGGAGAATACTAGGAAGCATCTCCAAAATGTAATTGACCTTGGGAGTTATCATCATTTTTACAGTTTCCAGTCGACCCCACCACGAAAGCATTAAAGGGGACCACTTGGTAGTCAGCTCCCTGGCTAAGCTCAAGATCTCTTCAGCAGTCCGTCGAACCGATTCCTCAAAGGGGTAACAGTAGTGGGCCCCTAAATATTTTACGGCGCCGGACTCCCACACAAAAGGGTACTGACTAAGATTGTCCTTATGTACCCATTTATTCATAGGAAACACCACAGACTTTGACCAATTAATTTTGTAGCCTGAGTATCTCGAATAGTTCTCTATTTGCTCTAATATCCGAGGAATCGAGTCAGGGGAGGTGAAAAGAAGGAGATCATCGGCATACGCCGAAAGTTTAATTTCCTGTCCCCCTATTGAGGATCCATGTATATCGGGACTTTGCCGTATGAGAAGAACTAAGAGCTCCATCGCTAGATTGAAGAGCATGGGAGATAGCGGGCAGCCTTGGCGGGTGCCCCGTCGCAAAGTAAAAGGGGCAGAAGTCACTCCATTAACACAGACACGTGCGGTGGGGAGAGTATACAAAACTTCCAGAGCTCTTATATAAGTTGACCCAAAACCAAACCATCTTAGTATTGCAAAAAGAAAAGGCCACTCTAGGCGATCAAAGGCCTTTTCGGCATCTAAGGAGAGACCAACTAAAGGCTTATCCATCGCGTCTGCTCCCATCAAAATATGACATAGCATACGCGCGTTATCGGCGGTCGAGCGCCCCGCCGTAAAGCCACATTGGTCAGGATGGATCAAAATCGGTATAATTCCCGAGAGCCGGGTTGACAAGGCAGTGGCATAGATCTTATAATCAGCGTTGAGCAATGAGATGGGACGATAATTGGTAACTACCTGAGGATCCCTACCAGGCTTCTCAAACACGACTAGATTAGCTGCTGCAAAAGCACCCGTTGACTGCTCTTCCAAGGATAACATCTTGAAATACTGCTCTAAATGAGGAGTAAGGGTTTTAGCAAAGGTTTTAAAGAATTCGACTGGTAGCCCATCCGGTCCAGCGGCCTTACCCGCTGACATGGAAGCTATTGCTCTACCAATTTCTTCCCTAGTTAAAGGGGCGTCTAATTCCTCCCGCTGCTCGTCCGAGAGAACGGGCCGATGGGTGTTGACTACTAGTTGCTCAAAGCCCTCCTGTGAAAATTCCCGTTCAGAGCTATATAGTTTAGTATAATAATCTCTGAAGGCCTCGGCAATCTCAGCATCTTTAACAATCAGGCCGGTGTCCCCCAATCTCTGTAGGGCACTGACCCGTTTGGCCTCTCGCTTACCTTTTAGCGCCGTTGCTAGCATCCTACTTGCTTTATTGCCTTCCCGGTAATAGTTCCCATATTGCCTCCTTACACTCTGGGAGGCCTCAGAGGTAGCAAGAGCGTTATACTGAAATCGCAGGTGCTGAAGCCTCACCAGAATGCAAGGGTCGGTCCTTCTCGTCAGAACCCGCTCTCCCGCCTTGATCTGCTGCTCAAGGTCGTGCAAGTGTTTCTTCTTTTGCCTTCTCGACCTTATACTAAAACTAGTGATGGCCGCCCTAATTGTGGCCTTAAAGCCCTCCCACCAAGCCCACCCGGAAGTGGCCTGTGGAGAGTTAAACTGAAAGTATTCAGAGATGGCGATAGCCATCTCTATACGAAATTCAGGGACATCTAAAAGAGACCTATCAAACGCCCAATCGACAGACTGACTATGGCTGGAGTCAGCTTCGAGGACCACTGAAATAGGGGCATGATCTGAGATATGGATTGAGTGAAGACTAGCAGGCCCCATGTTGGGAACCATGGCCTTGGAAACCAGAAAAAAATCAATGCGGGACTGTGATGCATGTGGCGCTGAAAAAAAGGTGAATTCGAGCTCTTGTGGATGTTGCAGGCGCCAGATGCCTACTAGGGCTAATTCCTGGATCAGAGAGGCTAAAAAGAGCTGTCCCTTCGAGCGCTTAAGCGAGCGGGGCGGCTGGCGATCAATTAATGGGTCTAGTGTTTGGTTAAAATCCCCCCCAATAATGAGTGACTTTCCACTATCCCCATATAGCTCTTTCGCAATCTCAGCATAGAACGCCAAGTTATCAGTTGTAGGAGCATATAAACACATAAGGACCATTTCAAGCCCCCCCATCTTTACCCGGACCTTGGTCCAGCGCCCCTCTGTATCAGATCGGCGGCTGATTACTGTGATTTTAAGAGATTTTCTAACGAGAATGGCTACCCCATTATGCTTCCTCACTGCCGGGGAATACGCTATTACCTCATATGGCCGCAGACCCAGTTTCAAAGACTCCTTCAAATTTAAATGTGTCTCTTGTAACAGCAATATGTCAGCCCCTTCGCGACGTGCGTAGTCTAAGTTTTTCCTTCTCTTAATCGGGCTGTTGACTCCTTGCACATTAAAAGAGACTATTTTACAAGGAGCCATTGAAAACGGTAACAGAATTGCCACCTATAGGCCATAACAGAATACATATTGTTACCTGAAGTATAATACTTTTACTTTGTGGAAGAGCTATGCACCTCTTCAGTAAGTAAAAGCCCTTAAGATTTCGTGCCAAGCTACCCAATTGAGAAATTAACAGAAACCCTGGAGGAGAGGCGATACCCCAAAAAGTTACCGGTGAGCACAGGCCGGCAGGGCTGGTCCGGGAGACCCAATAGACAGGAGGGCCCCTGCCGCCAGCGATGCTAGCTACAAATACATGCATGCTACGTGGTACAAAATTAAACCCATCTCCCACCCCTAAGAACAAGCTTTCACATCCCTTATATAAAGGTACAGGGACTCCCCAGAGAAAAGCAAAATTCCCCTGTTAAGCACAGAATGTCAATCTGGGGTCTCTGACGCAGTTACAATTCACTGCGCAGGAGGTTAAACCGGGCTATTCATGCCCTACTGTTCATCGCATCTGGGCTGCTTCCATTTCTTCCAAATATTGTAGAAACGCGTCCGGATCTTCGAAAGTGCGAGTTTGATTATGAAGGGTGACACGCATTCTGGCAGGGTAAAGAAGACTGAAGCGTGCTTGGAGTTGCAGCAACCGAGGTCTATATTCCAGGAATCTTTTACGCCGGTTAACTGTAGGTTTAGCCAAGTCCGGGAAAAATGAGATCTTGCGCCCCTCAAATTCTATCGGGGCGCGTGTGCGTGCCAATTCCAGAATCTGCGCCGCTTGCTGGTAGCGCAGTGTGCGAAAAATAATAGGCCTCGGCCTGGAGTTTTGCGGCATAGTATGAGAAGGGACGCGGTGGGTGCGATCTATTTCGAAATCCTTATCAAAGGTGCAGTGCAGAAGGTCAGGTATCGCCTTACCCAGGAAGACTCTCATATCTTTCCCTTCCGAGCCCTCGGGCATTCCTACCATTCGCACATTATTACGGCGAGCCCGGTTATTGCTGTCTTCTACCTCTCTTTGTAAAGCTTTCAGCTGCTTTTCAAGTTTGGTGGTTTTCTCCAATCGGGCCTCGTGGGCAGACAGGATTGCCTCCGTTTTATCTTGCCTCATCGAGAGGCTTTCAAGCTTGGTATGTAGCCCGGCGATCTCATCATGTACAGAGCTCAACGCCGCACCGTTAGCTTTAACTAGCTCCTTGACTCCTCGAATTTCTGTAAGTAGCTCCAGTTGAACATCAGGCCCTTCTCGTGTGGCCGCCATTTTTTGTGGGGAGATGGGTTCCGGTTTAGATCGTTTAGCATTACTGCTTGACGCGCTGGCAAAATCTAAACGTTGCGGTTTGGGGCCCGCCATCAGGAAGGTGCCTTAATTGCGTTCAGGAGACTTTGGAATTTTTAAAGGGCACTTTTATCCGGATTTGTGCACGGTCTCCTCGGAGCCACCACACTAAGCGTCTGCTCTGCTCGGCATCAGGCTCCGCCCCCCTGGTTATTTTTTGCTTTTGACATCCTTGGACCTTTGTATGTATTTATGTATTACCATGTTTTTAACTATTTATTTATTTGTTTATGTTTTCTGTTATTGTATTATAGCCTGCCCCTGAAGAAGGAAACGAAACACGGCCTGTGTCGGGCCATAGGCTTTTGTCTGCTGTTTAATTGTTAATAAAGTTGGTTCTTCCTTCTGCTCTCCACATTTTTACTGGGTCCCTCATAGCACGTGGTGCGTGCCCCTTGTTGGTACCTACAGTGGTCAATGGGGACAGGAGTGGCTCAAAATGGCTGCGATCATGCCGTGCTGACACCTAGCAACCTCATGCATGGGGGCAGCACTGTGAGATTGTGGCTATTTTTGTTAGTATTATTGAGGAGCCAGCATAGCTCTCCGACCAGCTGCTCAATATCACCACTGACTGGATTGCTCAATCAACATCCCGGTAACCTGGATATTCAATGCCAGTGGCTAAGTATGGCATGGAGGAGTAGCCTAAGGGTTATTGCAGCAACCTAGGATCAGAAAGCCCAGGTTTTGAATCCCACTGACTCTCCTTGTGACCTTTGGCAAGTCACTTAACCCTCCACTGCTTCAGGTACAAACCTAGATTGTAAGCCCTCTTGGGACAGGGGAAATACCCACAGTACCTAATTGTAGCGCACCTTGATCTGCTACTGGAAAAGCATCAGATAAATAAATATCTGGGTTTAATTTAAAGCAGCAACAGACCACTGCTTTACTCTCTCTGGCCGCCATCTCTGAATATGCGTCCTCCATGTTTAGTTTAGACCTTTTGAATAGCAGGTCTAAAGTAAACATATAGCAGCGGCAGTGTTCAGCATTTGCTATGTACATTCAGAGCTACTATAAGGCACATTTTAGAAATGATGTCCAAGTCAGAATGTCATAAAAAAGAGCAGGCTAAACTTAGGTGAGGTTGCAGACATCCCCAACGTTTCTGAAGTTGAGCGAGGATGTCTAAGTCCATCGCCCCACCCCAAACACGGTCCACCATATCCTTTACCTACTTGAATATCTCCACACCAGGGACATCTTTAGAGATCATTTGGGAAATGGCTCTAGAGATGTCTTTGTGATTCGATATCTGCGTGCCTGTTTTCGGATGGCCAGATCGTGAATAAGGCTTCTAAAAATACCACCTAAACGTATAACGACGCTGAATATATGTATTAATTTAAATACCAATACTGCTGAATATTACCCCCACATATTTTAACATCCCTCTCCCTCACTTAAGCTGGCTATTGTGTCAGTAGACATCAACCAAAGGCCATACAACCATACTCTCTGTGTGCATGAAATCATGGTTTACCAATTACTGACCATGAGCACCGCCTCAAACATCTCCAGTGCCAACCAGCCAAGATCTCAGGGTCCTGGTCTGGAAACTGAACTCTCTCTCCCTCCCCTCCTCCCCCCCCCGAACACACACACACACACACACACACATTCTCTCCATCACTTTCTCAGCCTCTCTCCCCTCCCAGTCTCTCTCTCCCTCTCCCCCTGCACTCTTTCTTCCCTCTGCAATACTCTCTAAGTACTCTCTCTGTTTCCCTATTGCCTTCCTCCAAACCTCTCTCTCTCTTTTCATATCTAACTTCCCTCTCCTTCCTCCCACACCCCGGCACTCTTCTTCTCCTCCTTGGCCTCCCCTTTTCCTTCTCTACTCTTTAGCAACTTCGGCAGCCTTCATGACACCCCTGTTGAGCACCGTGGTGTTCATTTTGCCATGTCTCTGTCCCTCACCAGCATGGTGCACATACACTGTAACACACACATGTGCACCCTGCACCTCAGCACAAACATAGCTAACCTGCTTTACCACTATTATAGATAGTGGTAAGGCAAGGCACTGAAAACACTCCTGTTCACAGAACACTTTCACACCTAACATAGAACACCACTGGCACGCACAGAAAAGAAGTACCAAATGTCTAAAAGTCTGCATGTACTTCATCTTGCCCCAACCCTCTCGTTCAATGTAGACCCTTTGCGTTGTCGACCACTTTGATTGAAGGATAAAGTGGTATATAAAGGAGAGCACGTGATGCGGTGAACTCGGCGGTCGTCTTCCGTCTGAGCTCCGGTCTCTTCCACCCGAACCGAGTCATTAAGGCCGGCTTGAGGACTGACTCACAGCAAAGTCAATATTAGTGTTAAGGGGGAAAGGTACCCGAAGCGAACCCAGTGGCCAACGAGCAGCCCGGGCGATGGCGGCGACAGTTAAAGCGACGAGGAAGGAGCGGGAGCGAGGAACCCCAGCACCTAAAATGGCGGATGCCATGGGCCCGCCGAAATCGCCGGCCTCACCGGCCTTTCTGGAAGAGGTATCCGCGGCGGTAGCAGAAGCTCTGGCCTCACAGTTCACGATCCTACGGGAAAAAATGGACAGTTTGCAGGCCTCCTTCGGAGATCTGGGCAACCGCATGCAAGAGGCGGAACATCGCATAGGGCTCACCGAAGACAACTTGGCCTCACTGACCCAGGAGCTGGAAGCCCTCAAAGCTAAGGTCCAGGCGCAGGAAGAAAAACTCGACGACCAGGAGAACCGGTCGCGCCGAAACAACTTACGGCTGATGGGCATCCCGGACTCCGTTGCAGACAAGGACCTTAAATCTTACCTGGAGAACTTGCTCCCCAATTTCCTGGAGGGGAGTGCAGAGGGCGGGAAATTGCTGATTGAGAGGGCACACCGCGTGGGTCGCAGGCAACCGCAGGAGTACAGGCCACGGATAGTCCTGGTTAAATTTCTCCACTTCCCCCAGAAGGAGTCTATTCTACAGGCAGCTCGGCGAAAGGGAGTGCTGGAGCATGACAACCTCCGCATACGGGTAGCACAAGACTACTCGGTTGCTCTCAGCCAGCGGCGCAGGGCATACGCACCAATCTGCCAACAACTCATCGAGGCCAGAATAAAATTCTCGGTGCAATATCCCTCCCGATTGCACGTTTTCCATGAGGGAGCCCATAAAACTTTTGAAACTGCGGCTGAAGCCAAGAACTTCGTGGCGCAGATCGTGGGTGAGGAGCGACGGCCTACACTGCAGGGACATTCCTCGTGACAACTATCTGGGACTGCTCTCTCTCTCTTTCTTAACACTGGATGTTTACCTCCACGTAAGGGGAAGATAGCTTGGGGAGAGGCCGGGAGGAGGTGGCAGGGGGCTTAGGAGGTTGGGGTCTGAGAGGGCTAGGTCACAGGCCTGTTGCGGTCCCCCCCTGGGGGTCGGGTACATATCATGTAGGGCCGAATTTTGGGTAGGGGAAGTGGGAGAGAAGATGGGGTGGGGGGGGGGAGAATGTCTGTGGGACAGAAGGGGTATTACCTAATTAAGTGGGTTGGGGTTTTTTTTTTTTTTTTTTGTTCTTTCCTCCCCCCACACCTGGTTTGTGTTTTTATCCCTCCTTTTACTGGGGGGATTAGTAGTGTTAGGGGGGGGGGGTTATATGGAGGGGTTGGGGCCTATAGGGGGGTTTGTTTGTTGGTCTGGGGGTATGGGAATGGAGTTTGGTTGGGGTTCTCAAAGTGCCTCTTCTATTGCTGTTTGTATTAAACTTGAGGCAATAGTTTGCTATGCTGGGGAGTAACTATGTATGTACATTGTTTCGTTGCTGCCCTGTTTGAAGATCTGCTTACTGTATGGGGGGCTGGTAGAGTTGTTTTTATTGTACAGTTTTTACAGGGACGAGGGATCTGTTCACCGCTCCTTCTGGGCGGCGTGCGGGGGCATGCGCCCGCGCCTAGCTGAGTGAACACGTATGCTTTGCAGCAGAGCGCTCACGACTCACGGCCCTAGTTCTGATGGCTGCAACCACAGACCTCGGAAAGGGAAAGTTCTCCTATACCTATGGCTGTCACAGGTTCAACAGTGTTTTGTTAGGGCAATTTAATGTTGAGTACATATTGTTTTTTTTGATGTGGGGATGGGTCCTGCAGTGTATGGCTCTGAGTGTCGTGGCCACGGGGGGTGGAAGGGGCCTGGGAACATTTTAGAGGGTGGAGGAGACCGTACGCACTACAGCTGCTCACTACCTCTTAAAGGTAGTAGATGGTGAAGCGGGAGGAGAGGAGGAGGGGGGGAGGGAGGGGAGGGGGGGGGTTGTGGTCGCATCCCATCACGAGGTCCTGGGCACTGGGGGACTGGATAAGAGCGGGCGGGGGGGAGCTCCAGGCTGGGGGGGCTCTTCCCGGAATATGGCTGGGTACCTTCTTAAAATACTGGAGTGATAATAAACCAGACTGAAGCTCTTATCGTGGAATGTTTGTGGCCTGGGCAGCCCGTTTAAAAGAGCAAAAGTATTGCAAGCATTGGCGCGGCAAAAAGCTGAGATAGCATTCCTCCAAGAAACCCACCAGACAGCGGCGGAACACGCAAAGTTATGCAGATCATGGGTGGGACAGGTGTGGGGGGTCCCAGCCCAAAATAAAAAAGGAGGGGTGGCTATACTACTGCATAAGCGGATTCGCTTCGAGGTTACCAAAGAAATAGCGGATCCGACTGGGCGCTTCCTCCTGCTGCAGGGCGTGCTCGAGGGGAAGCCTATTCTTCTCGGTAACATTTATAGTCCCAATGTGCTAGACCGAGACCTATATGCTCGCCTGGCCTCTCAAATAGAGCAGCTCCCGGAGCTCCCACTGATCTTGGGTGGAGACTTCAACGGGGTGATGGAAGTGGCGATGGATACCTCTCGGGGCGAGGGGACCAGGGAGCGTTCGCAGGGGGCCCGAGCTTTGAACGGATTGCGGACTAGGCTGGGGCTGGTGGACCCTTGGAGACTGTTACACCCGGCGGAAAGGGACTACACACACCAGTCACGGGTACACAGCTCTAGTGCACGTATTGACTATTTGCTGACGTCGCAATGTTTGTTTGCTGGGGTAGAGGATGCGCAGATTGGACCGGCGGAAATCTCCGACCATGCACTGATCTGGCTCCAGGTGCGCTGGGGTATGACTCCCCCGGGGCGCGATTGTGGCGGTTTCCCTTGGAGCTTTACCGAGACTCTCAGTTCCGCCAGTTTTTGCAAAGGCGCTGGCGGGAATTTGAAGCGGATCATAGTGGGCATGAATCGGAGCCTGAGCTGGTCTGGGAGACAGCGAAGGTTGTCCTGCGCGGAGATATTATCGGCTTTTGGGCGCGTAAACGTCGACTTATGGCAGAACGTATTATCCGCCTGGAACGCTTAGTCACCTTGCAGCGGCGGAGGTGGGCGAGTAATCCGAGCGCGGCTCTCAAGAAGCGGCTATGGGAGTTACAGACGATGTTGAACGATCTTTTACACCAGAGGGCCAAAAAATCGATTCAGTATTATAGATTTCAGCTTTATTGCTATGGGGACAAACCGGGGAAGCTACTGGCCCGGTGTCTGCGCGGTTCCCGGGGTTCGACGTTGGTGCATGCGTTAAGGGACGGGAACGGGGTCCTTTGCAGGGACAAGCCGGAGATAGCGCGGGCTTTCCGCACGTTTTTCCAGAAACTGTACACCGCAACCCCAGGCACGCCGGCGCAAATATCTGATTACTTGGAAGGGTTGGAGTTGCCACAGCTGTCTGACCAGCAGCGGCTGCTCATGGACCAACCGATCTCTGTCCACGAGATACAAAATGTTATTGCCAAAGCGAGCTGCTATAAATCCCCTGGGGCGGATGGGCTGGGGGCTGAGTTCTACAAGATCCTGGCTGGTTTAACACCCCCGATACTGGGGGCGGTGTATTCTCGGAGATCCGAAAAAGGTGCGTTTCGGTGGGGAAGCAACTTGGCCCATGTGGTCCTGTTGCCGAAGCCAGGAAAGGATCCACTAAGTGCTGCCTCATATCGGCCTATCTCCCTCCTTAACTTTGACCTTAAAATTCTGGCCAAAATTCTCGCGGATCGCTTAGCGTCGGTGTTGGGGCATTTGATCCATGATTCCCAAGTGGGCTTTGTTAGAGGGAGGTACGCTGCACGTAACCTCCGGAAAATCATAGCTTCCTTAGAGTGGGTACATTACCGTAATCTCTCGTCTCTGTTAATCAGCTTCGATGCAGAGAAAGCCTTCGACAGAGTGGAATGGAACTATCTATGGGACCTGTTGCCTCGGTACGGGATTGGGACCTCTTTCGGTGCTATGGTTAAAAGTCTCTATCACGATCCGGTTGCGGCCATTTGCTGTAATGGAGTACTCTCCGATACATTTTCATTACAGAGGGGGACAAGGCAGGGCTGCCCTTTATCCCCGTTGCTTTTTGTTCTGTCCCTGGACCCGTTCATTAGACGGGTGGAGGCTTCCCGGGAGATACAGGGGGTGCGGATCCGTACGGCCGGTTTTAAACTGTCGGCTTTTGCCGACGACCTGCTTGTGCATCTAGTGCGGCCCTTCGATTCGCTCCCCAGATTAATGAGTGAATTTGAGACCTTCGGTCGAATTGCCGGTTTGAAAATTAACCTAGATAAGTCTGAGGCCTTGGATATCTCGGGGGCCGTGAAGGGTACCTGGCGAGGACCCTTCCCCCTTAAATGGGCGACTGACCAGTTTAGATATCTGGGGGTTACTTTAACCGGACAGCCTTCCCAACTCTATGAGTGTAACCTGACTAGAATTACTCGGAGCCTACAGGCACAGCTGCAGGCGTGGCGACCGCTACCCCTGTCTCTGTCTGGCAGAATTGCAGTGGTAAAAATGGTCATTCTGCCTCGGATACTTTACTGGCTCCAAACGCTGCCAGTTTGGCTCCTGCGGAAAGATCAAAAGCGGATGGAGAGCATTATCGGAGGGTTCCTGTGGGGGGGGGTCCCGGGCACGCATTCGGTACTCCCGCCTGGTGGGACATTGGCGGTGTGGGGGGCTGGGACTCCCAGACTTAGGGGCTTACGCATTGGCCTGCCAAGCTCGGCATTTGGGGGACTGGTTGGGCGGCACTGAGGTCTACACCCCCCGGGGGGTGGAGGAAGCCTACACGGCCCCGGTGTCGGTTCTCTCACTCATACACTTGGACTACCGTCTTCTTCCGGCCCACGTGGCTGGGAGTGTGCTTATCCTGCCGGTCTGTCGTACCTGGCGTCAACTCAACATCTACTGGAAGACGAACTGGAGGGTGTCCAGTTGGTTGCCGATTCAGGGCAATGCATTGTTTACTCCCGGTACTGAGAACGCGCGGTTCCGGGTATGGGCGTCGCAAGGTCTTCTCAGCCTTGGACATGTGCTCGACCCCTCCGGACGTTGTAAGCCGTTTCGGTCTCTATGTGCGGAGTATGAGCTTAGTGCCGGTAACCAATTCGCCTATCTGCAGCTTTCGCATTACATCGCCTCTTTGCCAGTCGAGGGGCTGCGGGCAGAACACTCTGCACAGATCATCGAATTTTTTGATTTGGTTGGGGGCTCCCAACTGTCTATCCGCCTGTTGAAGGCGCGGTTGGCTCCTTATCGACCGGTTCCGGACTATCGCTCTGTGGAAGTGGGGTGGGGGTTGGAGTTGGGTCGGGAAATTCATTCGGGTACACTTTTGAGGGCCTTGCAGCGTACAGGGGCGTTGGCGGTGGGGGCCCGCTGGAGAGAGGTGCAGTATAAATCTCTCACTAGGGTGCATATCTCCCCTCGACGGGCCCTTCGCACCCATCTCGCTTCGGATGGGAGCTGCCCGCGGTGCTCGGAGCCCCTGGCGCACCTGGTACACATGTGGTGGGGATGCCGCTGTATTCGGCCCTATTGGGCAAGAATAGGGTCTTTTATGGAACGAATCCTGGGACAGTCGATATGCTGGGATAGCTCCCTGGTTCTCCTTGACCAACTGCGCCTCACGCAGCCCAAGGGTAGGTGGGAAAGACTGTTAGTGCGTAAAGCCTGTCTGGTGGGCAAAGGACCTTTATTGCACAAATGGAGGGAATGTAGCGCGCCCTCTTTTTGGGAGTGGCGGAATGCCTTTCACCAAATGATGCTGATGGAAGCTAGATACGCTCGGGGCAATGTTAAGCGCTGGCCACATTTCCAATTGCTGTGGGACCCGTATCTTCAGAATCTGGGGGCACGGAACAGGAATGAAGTGCTACAACTGGGCTCTTAACCGCCTGGAGGGGGCGGTGGTGTATTGAAGGGGCGAGTGGACCTGGGATCTCGTGCTGTGGATGCGACCAGGACGCTGAGGGGGGTTGGGGGGAGGAGAAGGGGGGGGGAGGGGAGGGGTTTCTCTATCTATAACTTGAAAAACTGTACGACACACATGTATTTGTCTCATTCCTGGAGGGGGACAAGAGTTGCCCCCCCCTCCAGATGGTTGGTTGTTATATTGCCGAATTTGTTACATGGTGTTGCTAAATAAAGTATATAAAAAAAAAAAAGTGGTATATAAAACTGGTTAAATAAAATAAATAAATAAATAAAATAAATATAGGCCCCTATATTCCAGCGTACTTACACAGTTAGCATGAGCTGCTAACTGGATCAGTTCCAGTGAGAGCGATATTCAGTACCTCTATCTGGATATGCTGCAAAATATTCCCTCTGGCTGCCAGATAGTACCAGGGCAGTCTAGGGGTGGAGCTGAGGCAGAGCTGGCATTTATCCGGATCAATGCCGCTATCTGAATAACTATCTGCATTACTTAGGAAAGCAAAAAGGCTGCCCTGTCTTAATAACTGCCGAATATCACTGCTATTGGGATAGTGCGGCCGCTGATGACAATATATGGATACTGAACTGTAGCTGCTCTCCAGGTACTGCTGCGGAATATCTAGATGTATTTACTCACAGAGGCTGACGTTTTACAGAACGCTGACTACCGCAGGCTGATATCACCCACAGATGCTACATGGAAATATAAAAATAATTTAGAAAATTAGTAGCTGGCAAAGATGCATTTCAAGCAAAATGTTCTCTTTCAAGAGGATATATCTTTCATCCACTAACATATCCATTTGTTTTAATAGAAATGGCACCTATGGCAGAAGATTAAAGCTATGAACTTGCAATCCGTTGTTCAGGGACAATTTAAGCAACTAGCTAGGACTGCCCAGTATCACAGCAGGTTGCTATGCTGAGAATAGTTTATATAGCTTTTGCAATTAAAATGATCGTTGACAGGAATTTTTTTCCACACTGAGAGTTTTTGGTTTTAGAAAAATTTTCAAACACAGCATCAAAAAAAATGATCAAAATACCCAAAAGACTCAATCCATGAGATAATGATTTTTGTATGTATATATTCCAGTTGGTGAGATCTTTTGTTGGCCACCTTGGCGTCTATGCACTAAAACTCAAGCTAAAAGAATTTTAGTGGGAAAGAGCTAAAAGATTTTCCAAGCATGCGGAAACGGCACTTAACAGGAAATGGTAGAGGATCCCAGGCGCCATTTTAAGCTTGAGCTGGTGCCACCAGAAGCATGGAGGGAAATCGCTTCTGTCAGCCTACACCCCTAGATCATCAGAAACATCAGAAGTAGGACCCAGTGGCCACTGGGAATTAGGGGGTCTTCTGAGGCGGGGTTGAGATCAGAGGTAGGAGTCTTGGGGAGGGGATGGCTGGACTGTGGCTTGTGGGGTACTGGAGAAGGGGGTAGTTTCATGGGGGGGGGAGCCACGGCATCAGTGGTGCCAGGGGAAGGAGATCCCCGTTATACCTGTTGTACTGCTAGGCATGGTCCCTTCAATTTCACGGCCTGGAGCATCGGATCACGATGCTCCTAGTGGAAAGATAATGCCAGCCTTGAGCAGATGTTATTTTTCCATGGGATTAATTGCAGATTGCTGTGATTTATCACAAGCTGCGTCATTCCTTTACTGCAGGAGTCAATAACCTGGGCTACAGAGTTACCACAGCTTAGTGGCCACTGTGGTAAAATGTCAGATTTTACCATAGCTTCGTAGCTACCCTGCTTCATCCTTTACTTAATAGGCATGCTAGCGTATGTCATGATATCTCATGGTGGCATCACTGCCGCCTCTGAGTGAATACCAACTATTGCACTTTTTGATCCTCAAATAATCTGCTATCTAAGCAGCAGCTGGAAGTTTCAGCATTCACCTTCTCACCTGGTGGCTTTAATCACCTGTTAGCAGTGGCACAGAGTACCAGCACCTTTTTCATTTACCTGCTAAAATTGACCCATGGTCCTCATGTATTAATAAAAAAGCCCTGCATGTGAGTACTGTTACCTTTTTTTTCTAGGAAAAATGTACTGCCTGTTAGTATGTGTTACACGTGATATCCTGATGGTATCAGCAGTATGTAAGTCACGTGTGTATACATTAATTGCAATCTGTATTCACTGGTTACTGACCTGACATAGAAATTATGCAAAGATGTTGATTTCCATAAGCCTCACTTACCCACCCCATTTTCTGCTTTGCTTAAATAGGCTTTTCTGGGGCAAAAACCTGATTTCTTATAGCTTTACCTAATTAAAGTGGTCCCTGCTCTCAAATAAATCCCAGCAATTAAACAAACTGAGAATTTATGATACCTGCTTTTCCCCAAACCCTTATTTCTTTTATCTGTCTGTCTTCACTACAGTCAAACTATAGAAATATTATCTCGAAAATGAGCAGGCAGTAAAACAGATTGTCCCAAAGTGAACCTACCCAATAGTATGAACTGACCAAATAAGGTTGAATTAAAAGAGGAAAAAGCCCTCAGTATCACTCCCAGGGTTTTTACGATCGCTGATATTTCGCTGCCTCTTCTAGCTTATTACACAGAAGTGGTTGGCATTCTCCATCGAGATCCTCTTGATTTTTCGACTCTGGGAGTGATACTGTGGGCTTTTTCTTCTTATAACTCAACCTTATTTGGTCAGTTCATACTATTGGGTAGGTCCAGCCGTCACACTAATCTTCTACGTTGCAGTTTTCCAGCGCCTGCACCGACCTTCTTTTATTAATTGTCTACATTCCAAAAGTCTGCCTGTAAATAACACACAATGAATTTCTTTCTCTAAGTGTGCCACACAGTGCTTTTTATAACCCTAAGGGGCATGTTTATTAAAGTGCACCAACAGCTGAATATCCTCTGAATATCCCCTTATTTGCCCTGATGCTAACCACTTAGCATCGAGGCATGTTGAGGGTGTTCCGGGCAGGAGTGGAGGTGGCGGCAAGTGATGACCGGGCAGCAGCGATATTGTATGCTGCCCACTTAGCTCCTGTACCTTAAAGATAGACAAGGGTTTTCCTCGCTTATCTTGTAGGTGCAGGTCACTAAATGGGCAGCATGCAATATCGCTGCTGCACGGTTATTGCTTGTCGCCTCCTCCACTCCTCCCCGGAACACCCGGTCAACATCGGTGCGTGTAAGGGAGATCATTGCGGATATTCAGTGGCACTAACCGTATTAGTGCCATTCAATATCCCTCTCAGCGGCAGTTACATGGTTTACAGCGCCGTAAACCATATAACTGCCCTTCGAATATCGGCCCATAGAAAACGAGAGCAGATAAAGACATGCGGTCTATCCAGTCTATACTTCCGTACCAGTACTAGGCTGTGCAATCCCTACCTCCCTTAGAGATCCCTTCTTGAATTCAGATACACTCTTTGTATCCACCACCTCTGCTGGGAGGCTGTTCCATGCATCCGTCACCCTTTCCATAACTAAATATTTCCTCAGATTACTCCTGAGTCTGTCCCCTTTCACCCTCATCCCATGCCCCTTCGTTCCAGGGCTTCCTTTTAATTGAAAGAGGCCATTGGAAGAGTGAGGTTTTATTCTTGCCCTAGACAAAGCCATTCAGGTCTTTACTCCAACCCTGTCATCTCATGTTGCTTTCTTCACCTCTAATAAGTTGTAAAGCCATTCTCTTTCCTGGAACGAGGTCCTGGATTTGATAGGAAGGAAGTGGAGGCTCTTCTCATATTGCCTTAGAATCACAATAGTATTGCCAACTCAATCTTTTACCGTTCTGCAATCCATGTATACCCACCACTACCATCTCCCCCCCCCCCCACCCCCCTAACACACACACACGCTCAGCTCCAAAGGTGAAAATCCTTTTTAGAAAGGAAATCCACACTGCAGTGAAGAAGGAGTATGAAGACTGTGAACATGCGCTGGCTCACATTGTCCACGACTGGAGGGAGATTGCAGCTACTGCAGTTCTAAGGCTGAATGCGCTTTCAGAAGACAAAGGAACTGAGCAGTTAGGGAGAGTGAAACTGGGAGGGGGAAGCAAAGCCACCAAGGTGGAAGATTTATAGGACAGCCCTGGCTTTCAGAAAACCTTATCCTGATGTAGGTACTGAAAATATCACAATGCATTGAGAAGAAAAGGGGGGAAGGGATATTCAGTGATGGCAGCTAGCACTGATAAAGCAGCTAGCTGCCACCACTGAACTTTAAACCCAAAGAGTCAATGCCGGGGTCATATCTAGCCACCAGCATTGACTATCCAGACTGGCAGCATAGTGCAGACGCTAACTGGGCAGCGGTGATAGTCAGCCACTGCCCAGTTAGCTTCAGAAGCAAAGGTTGGGCCAACCTTTCAGGTGCCTAACATTTGCTGCTGAGGGATATCCCGCTCACTGGGATGAATGCAGTTAGAAAGTCCGCTAACCGTGTTATTCGCTTTGAAAATCCCCTCCAAGTTTATAAAGTCTCTCTTCATGAACTGGTCACTTTGCAGTCCTGGGAATGAGTGGAGGTGCATAGGGGTAGGGTGGGACATCTTTGCTTTGTAGGTTTGAAGAAAGGTTGCAACCTAAGACCATGACATCTCAAAAAAAAAAAGAAAAGAGCTCCATGGACTGTGTCCAACTTATTGATTGAACATTGTACAGCTAGGAGAATGAGGTTTTCCCTGAGGTTTTATAGCCCTAACTGTATGGTTGCACAAGCAGCGTATGAAACAGAGAATGTGTTATTATGTCTGTTGCCTATGCCTTTCAACAATTGATTACTGATTCTCTAATGCCGTCAGCTAATTATTAATGGAATGTACTTGTTTTGCATTACTCAGCATCTTCCTCTCCCTTCCCCCCTCCCTCAGCACATAACACACACACACACACACATTCTAGTGACTGCAAAGGATTAATCAAGAGACTGCGATCACATACTTACTCAGTCTTATAATTTTGTCAATATATACCACAAATTCAGATGAACCAGAAGTTCCCAGAATATGCAGTCAGAATTTTATATATTTATTTTGGGTTGGGGACTTGTTTGGTAGTTTTCAACACTTCTCCCCCTCCTAAAAAAGCATCAGAACTTTGTTTTACAGTAATAACTTACAGCCTCCCTTACTGCATTCTGTATCAAATCAAATTGGATTATATAATATCTTTAAAAAAAGAACATAACATAAAGCATAGAAACATGCCAGCAGAAAAAGACTATATGGCCTATCTAGTCTGTCTTTCCATATCAAATACTATAGTCTCTTTTTTACCATTACATATGCTTTCTTGAATTCAGATACTGTCCTTGTCTCTACTACCTCCACTGGCAGAGTATTCCATACATCCACCACTCTTCCCATAAAGAAATATTTCCGCATATTACTCCTGAGTCTATCCCCTTTCACCTTCATCCTAAACCCCCTCATTACAAAGCTTAATTTCAGTCGAAAGAAGCTCTCCTCTTGTGCATTTATGCCATCTCTATCATATCTATTGTAAATCACCTTTCCTCTAAAGTATACATATTAAGATCTTTAAGTTTGTCCCCATATGGTTTATAACGAAGACCACTGACCATTTTAATAGCCACCCTCTGTACTGACTCCATCCTGTTTATATCCTTTTGAAGGTGTGGTCTCCAGAATTGCACACAATTCTCCAAATGAGGTCGCACCAGAGACTTATACAGAGGCACTATTACCTCCATTTTGCTGCTGGCCATTCCTCTCCCTATGCACCCAAGCATCCTTCTGACTTTCACCATCGAAATTCTAGCTGTTTAGCCACTTTAAGATCATCAGAAACAATCACACCAAGGTCCCGCTCTTCTTACGAGGACAAAAGTACTTCACCCCCTACACTGTACTGCTCCCTTGGATTTCTGTAGCCAAAATGCATGATCCTGCATTTTTTAGCATTAAATCTCAGCTACCAAATTCTTTAGCATTCTTCAAGCTCAGCTAGTTCCCTTCTCATGTTATCTACTCCTTCCTGGGTGTCTACTCTATTACAGAGTTCGGTATCATCCACAAACAGGCAAATCTTACCCCACAGCCTTTCCACAGGCTGACTAGGAGTAGCCTAATGGTTAGAGCACTAACTTAGGAACCAACAGACCAGGGTTTGATTCCCACTAGCACTTCTTGTGGCCTTGGGCAAGTCACTTTACCCTCTATTACATCAGAAAAATCAATGTCCCTGTTTAATGTACATTATCAAGTTTAAGTTACAATGTAAACTGCTTTGACTGAAATGATAAAGTGGTCTAAAAAAATAGTGGTGTTAAATAAATCACTAACAGAGATGGTAAAAAGAATCAGACCAAGGGCAGATCCCTGGGGCACACCACTGGTAACCTCCTTCTTCTCAGAGTGAGGTGTACTCTTTGTCGCCTCCCACTCAACCAATTTCTAACCAAAGCAATAACTTTAGAGTCCATCCCTAGGGTGCTCAGTTTGTTTATAAGTCACCTGTGCGAAACAGTGTCAATGTTTTATTTAAAGCCAAGTATACCACATCTCGGGCTCTCCCTCAGTCCAACACCCTGGTCACCCAGTTAAAGAAATCAATCAGATTTGTCTAACAAGACCTGCCTCTGTTGAACCCATGCTGCCTCGGATCATGCAATCCATTGGACTCCAGAAACCTCACTATCCTCTGTTTTAGCAGTGTTTCCATTAATTTACTCAATCTTTCCAACACAGAGCAAAAAGCCACGTCAGATGAGGCACACAGTCAGAGAACGTGGTAAGACCAACCAAGGAGTAAATATTTGAAAAGGAACTTTATTTGATTTGCCAATAAAACCCGACACAGGCTGTGTTTCGTTTAAAAACTTTCTCAGGGGTAAAGGCAAACTGGGGTCAAGGAAATAAAAACAAACAAACAATTAAGAACAATATGAACAAATATCATAAAACATAAAAAACCTAAAACCACATGTAAATTTATGTCAAATACATTCAAAACATACGTAAAGAAATGTTGGAACGCTATAAACTAAAATTAATCACTAAAACTTAATAAAAAAAAATATATAAAGAAAGCAAAGCGATAATGTGGACATAAATATTTTAAAGACCATACAGTAATATAAGAAAAACAAAGCAATAGTGTGAACATGAATATTTTTATAAAAACATACAGTAAATAAAGATAAAACCAATTAAAACATAAGTATAAATACAAATAAACTAAAACCAGAAACCAGGAACCAGAGGGTGACATTAAATTAAGCTGGACCAAGATGAAATTAGACTTACCTGCTAATTGTAGTTCCTGGAGTGGACACAGGCTAGTCCCGAAACCTCTGGGTTCCCCATCTCATGTAGCAGCTTGGAGACTGAGAAACTCCTCTTTTTGTGACATCACTGGTATATCCTCTCTGGATCCGCCTCGAGTCACCAGTTACCTATTGACAAAGCAGACTCACCGGAGCAACAAGTAAGAATTCAGAACAACAATAAATAACTAGAACTGCTCCAACCCTTTAATCAATTGTGACTTTAGTCTGACCAGACCACACCCCCGCTCCGAAGGAAGGGAAGTGTACCCGAAAACAGTAGTATACTGAGGCAAAAACACTCCTGTAACCCCAGAATCCCTGCAAATATTGCCAGACTTATCGGTAAAGGCATCTGTAACGCTTCAGGCTCCTTGAACCTCGAAAACACTTGGGAGGGATACGGGACTAGCCTGTGTCCACTCCAGGAACTACAATTAGCAGGTAAGTCTAATTTCATCTTCCTGATCATGTCCACAGGCTAGTCCCGAAACCTCTGGGATGTACCAGAGCAGTGAAGAGACTCTTCAAGTACGGGGAGGGGTATGCAAACCAGCCTGAAGCACAGCCGCCCCGAAAGCGACTTCCTCCCGCCGTTGGAGGTCCAACCGATAGTGCTTCACAAAATAATTCAACGACGACCAGGTCGCCGCCCTACAAATCTCCCCTGGAGACACCGACCGACTCTCTGCCCAAGAGGCGGCCTGAGCCCTGGTAGAGTGGGCTCGCAAACCCGCCGGCACCGTCTTCCCCTTCAAGACATATGCCGATGCAATGGCTTCCTTAATCCACCTAGAAATAGACGCTTTGGATGCCGCTTCGCCCTTTTTCAGCCCTGCGAAAAGCACAAAAAGCCTGTCCGACTTCCGAAAGGACTCCGTACGCCGAATATACTTCTTTAAGGCACGGCCAACGTCCAAACGGTGCAGGCTCTCTGACGCTGCGCCACGCGCACTCCCCGAGAAGGCCGGCAACGAGATGTCCTGACTCACATGGAACGGCGAGACGACCTTCAGCAGGAAAGCTGGCACCGTCCGCAGTACCACCTTTGACGCAAAGAAGGAGAGGTAAGGCTCTCGGCACGACAAAGCCTGCAGTTCCGAGATCCGCCGGGCAGAACAGACCGCTACTAAAAAAATCACCTTTAGCGTAAGGTCCTTGAGAGTCGCCCGGGACAGAGGCTCAAAAGGTGCGCGTTCGAGGGCTTCCAGCATGAACGGAAGGTGCCACTGGGGTACGATCTGCCGCAACGGAGGGCACAGGATGGATACCGCCCGTAAAAAACGCTTGACGTCCCCCTGTGAACCCAGCGATTGACCACCTACTCTGCCCCTGTAACAGGACAGGGCAGCGACTTGCACACGCAGGGACGCGGCTGCTAAGCCCTTATCAAAACCATCTTGTAGAAATTCTAAGATATGAGGCACAGAGGCCTTTAGAGGCACGCACCCCTTAGCTCCGCACCACGACTCAAAGATCTGCCAAATACGGACGTATGCTAGCGAAGTAGACCGCCGGCGGGCCCCGCAACAAAGTCGCAATGACCGCCGACGAATGGCCCCGCGAGCTCAGCCGCGCCCGCTCAAGAGCCAAGCCGTAAGCGAGAATCGATCCATGTGCGGCATGAATAGGGGACCCTGCGACAGGAGGTCCGGCCGGGCTGGAAGACGCCACGGCTTTGCGACCAACAACCGCACCAGATCCCCGTACCAGGGCCGGCGAGGCCAGTCCGGGGCTATCAGAATGACTTGTCCCCGGAACCTGGCTATGCGCTGTATCACGCGGCCGATGAGAACCCACGGCGGGAAGACGTAGAGCAACTGACCCTCTGGCCAGACCTGAATCAGAGCATCCAGGCCTTCCGACATTCTCTCTCTCCGCCTGCTGTAAAAACGACTTGCCTTTGCCGAGGCGAAGGTCGCCATGAGATCCATGACCGGCTCGCCCCACCTGCGGACCACCATACGGAAGACGTCGGGATGCAGTACCCACTCCCCCGGGTCCACTTGTACCCGACTGAGGAAGTCGGCCTGAACGTTGTCTACTCCGGCCACGTGCGCCGCCGAGAGATCCCGCATGTGGGATTCCGCCCAACAGCACAGCTCTCCGGCCTCCTCCTCGAGTGCCACGCTGCTGGTTCCCCCTTGCTTGTTGACATAGGCCACCGCCGTCGCATTGTCGGAAAACACCCGGACGGCCCTCCCGCCGAGTAGGGAGTGGAAACTCCGCAACGCCAGCGCTATGGCACGCAGCTCCAATCTGTTGATCGGCCACAGTCGTTCCTGAGCATTCCACTGACCCTGCAAGAAGTTGCCTTGGCAGTCAGCTCCCCAGCCGAGGAGGCTTGCATCGGTCGTCAGAGGAACCCAGGTTGGGGACTCCAGATCCTTGCCGCGGTCCAGCGAATTGGGAAGAAGCCACCACTGCAGGGCCTGCCGAACCCCCTCTGTGCATGGGAGCCTCTGGGACAGCGGGTCCCGCTGAGGCGACCAGCACCGAAGGAGCGCTCCCTGCAAGGGTCGCATGTGCGCCCTCGACCACGGTACCGTTTCTATGGTCGCCGCCATGGTGCCCAGCAGCTGCAGGTAAAGCCAGGCCGTTGGTGACTCTAATGTCAAGAACTTGGCTACCAGACCCCATAGGGCCAGCGCCCGCTTGTCCGTGAGGAAGACCTTCCCCACGCGCGTGTCGAACCGGGCCCCCAAGTACTCCAGATTCTGACACGGCTCTAAGCGACTCTTGGAAAGATTGACTATCCAACTGAGCCCTTCGAGGAAGGCTACAACTCTGGTCGTCGCCGCCACACTCTCTGTCCGAGACTTCGCTCTGATCAGCCAATCGTCTAGGTAGGGATGCACCAGGATGCCTTCTTTCCACAAGGCCGCCGCTACTACTACCATGACCTTCGTGAAGATCCGCGGAGCCGTTGCCAGGCCAAAGGGTAGCGCTCGGAACTGGAAGTGACCGAAGGGAAGCGCAAAGCGGAGGAACCTGTGGTGGTCCGGACGTATGGGGATGTGAAGGTAGGCCTCGGACAAATCTAGTGAGGTGAGGAACTCTCCCTTCTGCACCGCCACGATAACCGACCGCAGTGTTTCCATATGAAAATGGGACACTCGGAGACAGCGATTCACGCCCTTTAGATCTAGAATGGGCCGCATCCCGCCGTCCTTTTTCGGGACAACGAAGTAGATGGAGTATCGACCGCTGCCGCATTGTTCCGGAGGAACCGGAACAATGGCCCGGAGCGCCAGAAGCTTTTGCACGGTCTCCCGGAGAACCGCCCATTTGGCGAGCGACCTGCCAGGGGACCGCACAAAAAACTCTCTCACGGGCCGCTGAAACTCCAGCGTATAACCTTCTCGGATGACCTCCAGAACCCACTGATCGGAAGTGATTTGGGCCCAGGCAGGATAAAACTCCTGCAATCACCCCCCCACGGCCAGAGGAGGCTGCTGGGCCCCCCTTATCTCATTGTGGCTTTTTGGAGGGGAAAGAGGATGAGGAGGCAGCACCGAAGCCCCGGCCCGCCCCCGAAACCCCCGGAAACCTTGGGAGCGGTTAGGGAAACGACCGCGGGGGAAGGAACTGAAGCGCGGAGAACGGAACCGGCGGAACTCCCGCTGTTGACCTCTGCCCGCCGGGGCTGGCCGCCCAGCCCTGGGCTTGTCCTCAGGCAACCGACCCCCTTTGGACTCCCCAAGATCTTTAACCAGCTTCTCTAGGTCTTCCCCTTAGAGCAGCCGCCCCTTAAAGGGAAGCTTACTCAACCGAGCCTTGGAGGAAGTATCCGCCGCCCAGTTACGTAACCACAAGTAGCGGCGCGCTGCCACGGCCGAGGCCATACTTTTGGACAAGCCGCGCATGAGATCATAATGAATATCCGCCAGATAAGCCGCCCCTGACTCCAATCTGGCCGCCTCCTCCGACAAAACGCTTTCCTGACCAGTATGCACCCGCTGGGACCAGCGCAAGCAAGCTCTGGCCACCCAGGCCCCACATATAGAGGCCTGAAGCGATAGTGCATTAACATCGAACACCTGCCTTAACAGGATATCCAACTTCCTGTCCTGGGAATCCTTAAGGGCCGCACCACCCTCAACCGGGATGGTAGTCTTCTTAGTTACTGCGGAGACGGCCGCGTCCACCTTCGGAGATCTAAACACCTCCTTGTCAGCCTCCACCAGGGGATACAGGCGGCTCATGACGCGCGCCCCTCTCAACGGAGCCTCTGGAGTATTCCATTCTTCCTGAATCATCTCGCGAAACACCCGGTGCACCGGAAAAACGCTCTGGCTTTTCCGGAAGACCTGCAACAAAGGGTCCTCTAGGGTTTCCTCCTCTTGAGAACCCGGAACCGGGATGTTCAACACCTTCAAGGCCTCCGCGATTAAGGCTGGCAACTCCTCTCGGCGGAAGACCATTACCACTCGGGCTTGATCCTCACTGTCAGCCAGCTCTCCTTCCTCCAGCTCTTCTTCTAAATCCAGGCTCACACCTTCCTCATCCGACAGTGGCCCCTCAGAGGCCAATGACTGTTCCGCGCCAGCCCCCTCACCACGTGGTCTCTTCACCCCGTGTGGAAGGTCTTCCAGCGGCCCCTGCGCAGAGGTCCGCTTCACCGTGCGCCCGCATACCGTAGCCTTCGGCTGCTGCGCGCTACCCAGGGCGGACTGCTGTAGCAGTAAAAGAAAATCTGTGGAAAAAATAGATGCCAGTTGCTGTGGCCAGGCCACCGGTGACGGAGTAAGTTCCCCAACGGAGGAGGGCCCTGCCACCGGCTCCTCCTGCGTGACCTCGGAAGCCTGTGAGGCAGCAGGCTGTGTGCTGGTTCCTAATGTGTCTCCTCTCTCCTGCTCCGTCCCAGACGCATCCCTCACACATAGCTTACAAACCCCCGACTCCGTGGCCTTCTTAGCGCCACAGACTACACACAGGGGTTTGGAGGGCATGGTAAAAGCGAGAAACCCACCTGAGCTGGGCTATTCACAATCACCCCTGCAGGAGGAGGAAAAAGGATCCGGGCCCGAGATCGGGCTTATCAGAAAAGGTGCCCTCTCAACCAACTTTGCAATTGAGCACTGGTGCCCGGTTTTAATAATCCTACCGGCGCTCCGCTATGGTTTTTTTTTTTTTTTTACAAAGAACCTACACTAACGCTGTCCCGAGAGCCTAAGGCACGCCTTTTAGGGTAGTCCGGCAATCCTCCGGGACAAAAGTCCCCGTCGGTACGCGCAGGCCCTGGGGCCTGAAACAGAGAATGCACGCGGCGGTAGGCCCGAAGCCTGGTTCGCACCAAAACCGCACTGCCGGTTTCTCCCTCAGAGCGCGCGGCTGCTTACCTGCGCCGGGAACAGCAGAGCCTTAGCCCGGTCAATCCCATCTGCCGCCGCCTCCCGGAGTCCGACTTCGAACCGGGGGGGTGGGGGGGGGCTCTGAACGCCGAAGAAGCGCCTTTTCTCTCCTCCTCCTACCTCGTATAGGCACTGCTCAGCTGCCAGGCGTGCGTGCAGGCAAACTTCTGCTTGACGCCGGCAGCGCTGAGAGACCGCTCCCACCAAGCCAGGTAAACCAGAGCTGTTTAGTACTGAGGGATAACGCTAAGCAGGGATCCCGAAGCCCCGAAGGGAGACAGGAAGACGGGAGGAGGTACCCGGAGCAGAGGTCAGGCCTGCCAGACTTAAAGGCACAGACACCCAAAGCCCAGGTCTCTTAAGGCTGTACAATTGGTTGCTAAGTTTAACCCAAAGTAAAAATGTCCTAAAGGCAAACTACACTATTCCCATTTGTTTCTCCAGTGAGCCCACCTCTGGGCTCACATCCATCCAGCTGCTTGGAGACTGAGGTAACTGGTGACTCGAGGCGGATCCAGAGAGGATATACCAGTGATGTCACAAAAAGAGGAGTTTCTCAGTCTCCAAGCTGCTACATGAGATGGGGAACCCAGAGGTTTCGGGACTAGCCTGTGGACACGATCAGGAAGCACCATTATACATAAGGACACAAAAAGACTTTGTTACCTCACCGATGGAATGAAATTCCTGTACTAATTGATCGATGGGCATAGGGAAGAAAAAGAGAGAAGGGGATTGAGTCTACATAAAAAGAAGATATGTAAAAAATTGTTAAAACTAGTTAAATGTAAACAATCTTTACAAATATATGTGTTAAAAGCATAGCACATAAAAAATGGGGAAACTACAAAATAAAAGGACCACTTTTAGAACCTGAAATCAAAACGGGAGCGAATTGAATAAGAAATGTAACCCTATATTTAAAAAGAAGATCAGCAGCCCTAAACCGTGCTCTACAAAATAACCTATGTTGAAACCCATAGGAAACACCACAAGCAATCAAAAACATATTGTTTACAAAAGGAAAAACTAAAATGAAGTCTTTATCAACACGGCAGCAAAAAACAAAAAACACGGTTTGGGGCTGCTGATATTATTTGACTCTTTCTTTTTATCCTGAAGGTCAATATGTTGCAATTTCTTTTCATTTCTGGTAGTATTTGTTTTTAAACAAAGGGTCATTTTTGGCCATCAGTTTGCTTCCGTTTTGTTTTCCAAGTTCTAAAAGTGGTCCTTTTACTTTGGAGTTTTTCCTAACTTTTATGTGCTAAGCTTTTAACACATTTGTAAAGATAGTTTGTACTTAATTAGCTTTAGAAGTTTTTTACAGTTCTTCTTTTTAAATAAAGGGTTACATTTCATATTCAGTTCGCTCCCATTTTGATTTCAGGTTCTAAAAGTGGTCCTTTTATTTTGTAGTTTCCCCATTTTTTATGTGCTATGCTTTTAACACATATATTTGTAAAGATTGTTTACATTTAATTAGTTTTAAAAAAAATTTATACATCTTTTTATGTAGACTCACTCCCTTTCTCTCTTTTTCTTCCCTATGCCCATCGATCAATTAGTACAGGAATTTCATTCCATCGGTGAGGTAACAAAGTCTTTTTATGTCCTTATGTATAATGGTGCTTGGTCCAGCTTACTTTAATGTCACCCTCTGGTTCCTAATGCATTTTAACGTTTTAGTTTATTTATATTTATCCTTATGTTTTAATTGGTTTTATCTTTATTTATTGTATGTTTTTATAAAAATATTCATGTTCACACTATTGCTTTGTTTTTCTTATATTACTGTATGGTCTTTAAAATATTTATGTCCACATTATCACTTTGCTTTCTTTATATATTTTTTTATTAAGTTTTAGTGATTAATTTTAGTTTATTTATTTATTTATTTATTTATTTATCTATATTTTTCTATACCGCCCCTTCCAGCGATCAAGGGCGGTTTACAAGGAACATTTTAACAATTGTACACAGATGTATACATTTACATTGAACAATCAGATTCAACTATTTACAATGAACGGTAAGTTTAACTATTTACATTTAACAAAACTTCAACTTCAAGATGTATTAGTAATACAAACAACCATTAAATTATTTACATTGGATATTTACAGTTTATAGCATTCCAACATTTCTTTCCATATGTTTTGAATGTATTTGACATAAATTTACATGTGGTTTTAGGGTTTTTTATGTTTTATGATATTTTTTCATATTGTTCTTAATTGTTTGTTTGTTTTTATTTCCTTGACCCCAGTTTGCCTTTACCCCTGAGGAAGTTTTTAAACGAAACACGGCCTGTGTCAGGTTTTATTGGCAAATCAAATAAAGTTCCTTTTCAAATATTTACTCCTTGGTTGGTCTTACCACATTAATTTACTCAATACAGAGGTCAGACTAATCAAAGTGTAGTTCTCAACCTCGTAAAGCACAACAAAACATTATGAGGCTGATACTCAGCAGCGGCGGCCAGCACTGTTAAAGCAGCTGGCCATTGCCACCTTAACTTAGACCCGGATATTCAGGGCTAGTGTCATTTCCAGTCACTGGCACTGAATATCTGAATTGACTGGATAATGCTGAAGCTAACTGTGCAGCAGTGATAATCAGCCGCTGCCTGGCTAGCTAAAGTGGCTGAAGTTAGGACAGCCTTTATTCTACCTAACTTTAGTTGCTTTAAGATAACCAGGCAGTGGCTTAATTTCACTGCTGCCTGGTTATCTTCAGCACCACCCCCAGAACGCCCCGATGCTATGCAGGTTAGCATCGGGGTGTCTAGTGGGGTTAGAGGGGGATTTTCAGGGGCACAAATTGACTATGTACCAATGAATATCCTACCCAATGCAATTAAAGAGCTTAGCAAACTTGCTAACCGTGTTAATTACTTTGAAAATGCCCCTCTGTCTAAGTTAGGGGTGCACAAATGTAGTTCCAGGGAGCCAGAAAAGGTCAGGTTTTGAGAATATCTTTAATGAATATGTATAAGATAGATCTGCATGCCCATTACCTCCATTATATGCAAATCTATCACCTGCATATGCATTAGAGAACTCTGAAAGCCTGACCTATTTGAGGCCCCCTGGAAATAAACTTGTGCACCCCTGATTTATATAGTGAAAGATGAGATTGCAGACCTGCTATTAGTAATTTGTGAACTATCATTAAAATCATCTGTAATACCTGAAGATTGGAGGATGGCCAAGTAATGTCAATTTTTAAAAAGGGTTCCAGGGGTGATCCGGGAAACTACAGACCGGTGAACCTGACATCACTACCGGGCAAAATGGTGTAAACCATTATAAAGAATAAAATTACTAAACATGTAGATAGTCATGGTTTAATGAGAGAAAATCAACATGAATTTAGCCAAGGAAAGTCTTATCTTACTAATCTGTTATGTTTTTTTGAAGGTGTGAATAAACAGGTAGACAAAGGTGAATCAATTGATATAGTGTATCTAGATTTTCAGAAAGCTTTTGACAAGGTCCCTCATGAGAGATTCTTGGCCAAATTAAAAAGTTATGGGATTGGAGACAGTGTACTATTGTGGATCAGGAACTGGTTAAAATTAGAGGGCAGGTCTAAAGGGCCAATTTTCTCAATGGAGAAAGCTGAATAGTGGAGTACCCCAGGGATCTGTGCTGGGTCCGCTGCTTTTTAAGATATTCATAAATGACCTGAAAAGAAAAATAATGAGTGAGGTGATCAAATTTGCAGATAACAAAAAATTATTCAAAGCTGTTAAGGTGCAAGAGGATTGTGAAAAATTGCAAGACGACCTTGATAAATTGGAAGACTGGACATTCAAATGGCACCTGAAATTTAATGTTGACAAGTGCAAAGTTATGCACCTAGGAAAGAACAACCCATACTACGGTTACACGATGCAAGGTTCCATATTAGGAACTACCACCCAGGAAAAAGATTTAGGTGTCATCATAGATAATACGTTGAAACCCTCCGCCCAGTGTGCAGCAGTGGCCAAGAAGGCAAATAGAATGCTAGGAATCATGAGGAAAGGAATGGAGAATAAAACCAAGGATATTATAATGCCTCTGTATCATTCCATGGTACAACTACACCTTGAATATCGTGTGCAATTCTGGTCTCCATATCTTAAAAAGCATATAGCAGAATTAGAAAAGATGCAGAGAAGAGCTACGGAGATGGAAGGATACCCCTACGAGGAAAGGCTTAAAAGGTTAGCGCTTTTCAACTTGAAAAAGAGACAGCTGAGGGGAGATATGAAAGAGGTCTATAAATTAATGAATGGAATGGAACGGGCTAATGTAGATCAGTTATTTACACCATCAAAAAGTAGAAAGACTAGAGGACACGTAATGAAGCTACAACGTAACCCATTTAAAACTCATAAGAGAAAATATTTTTTCACTCAACTTAAACTCTGGAATTCATTACCGGAGGATGTAGTAAAAGCTGTTAGTGTAGCTGGGCTTAAAAAAAGGTTTGGACAAGTTCCTGGATGAAGGTCCATAAACCATTATTAAAGAGACCCAGGAAATCTACTGCTTACCCCAGGACGAGCATTGTGGAACCTGTATGCCTTTTTGGAAACCTGCCAGGTACTTGTGACCTAGATTGGCCACTGTTGGAAACAGGATACTGGGCTTGATGGATCTTGGTCTGACCCAGTATGGCATCTTTTATGTTCTTATAACGTTTTGCTATGTTGTAGATGCTGTAATAGATAGAGGTAAAGACTGGGAGCCTCTGCCTGAAATCACTATTTGAAAGATTATGACTCTGACCATCTTAGATTAAAATTTTCTCCTCCCCCACTTCCCCCCGTTATTCCTCCCCCTATGAAAACCTCCAGCTTTCTTTTTTTTTGCCTTCCTCCCCCCTCCCCACCAGCAGGTGGATGGAAGTGCACTCAATTGGTGATGTCTGAGACAGCACCAGTGTGCCGGGCTCTCTCCTAGCTCAGAGAGGTCTTTTAGACTTCTCTGAGCATGCATCCGGTTTCCCACCCAAGTTCCCGCTTTCTCAGTTTCTTCTGACCTCAGCTTCATTCAGCAGTGGCTCTCCCCTCCTCCATCAGGTTTCCTTATCACTTTCATTTTTAATACCTTCGCGTCTTGTATTTCCTGACTGCCCTCAGCTGTGGCAATCTCGCCGGCAATTTCAGCAGAAAAACAAAACAAAAAAATGCAAGGAAAGTATCAACACGCACAGATTTCAGTCAGCAGCGCAGCACCGCGCTGCGCCTCCTCTCACTCTCCTCACCAGAGTTTAAAAACAAAAAATAAAAACCACAAAAAAAAGTACAACTCTGTTTATTGAGCTAGGAAACAAAAGTAAGTGATTGCCTGAGCCGCCACAGCTGCCTCATACTGCAGTGCTGCTAGCTCATCAGTCTAAAGCTGCTTTTCCCTACTGTGGTTAATTTTCTGATATGGCGACTCCTGGACCATTGCTTGCCCCAGTTCCACTAGGACAAACAAGGCACCACCAGGAAGAGAAGAGGCTGTGAGGCCGGAGGCAGACTCCCTCCCGGTCCCAGTACACCGTTCTGCAGCCCAGAGCCTCTGAACCCAGGCTTGTGACTCTACACCTTCCCCTCCAATTCCAGAGCTACTAGTGTCTCCCCCGTGGGCTGACCCCTCCACAGCGTGCATTAAGCACAAATTTAAATCCAAACATGCATGTAAGGACTCATCAGGGTGCTGTGGCCCAAAAGAGAAGGGCAGAGAAGCACTGGCAGGATGTAGAGGAAACATCAGTCAAGCAGGGCAGACTTCAGGCTCTGGCCATACCTGTACTCTCCCTGATGGCTCCAGAAGTGCCAGGTAGTTCTAATGACCCTCTCCTAATACTGCTGCACCTCTTCATACAAAACAGTGCAACTAAGCTCAGGGCCCTTCCGGCCTAGGTACTACCATCTCCCTCTCCACAGCCAGGGTACCGCTCTTCCTCCCCAGCTGCTACTGCCTACCATGAACCTCCCGCCTTGACTCATTGGTGAGGCCCAGCATCTCTCTAAGATGACATCAATTCAATGGGGGCCTTGCCCTATTCCCAGCACTGGGAATCAGACCCATCTATCTATGAGGACCACAACGATTCCCCATTGCCGGACCTGCAGTCTCCGGAAGGACTGCCTGAGAACTTCTCATATCCAAAGTTTCCCCAGAAGATCTGCACCCTGGCACTGAGTGATTCCCAGACTCCTACAAATAAAAAGGACTTCTAATCCATACTGCGTGCTTGCAGCATGCCTAAAGAAATACTGGCTATTTCAGTTCCCTAAATCTTGCAAGATCACCAAGCCTCCATTTGGAAAACACCAGCCTCAGTGCACCCCACTTGCAGATGGCTAGACCTGAAGTACAAGGTGCTGCCAGCCCCCAGCTTTCAACACCAACAACTCCCGCATCAGTCTATTATCTCAGAGGCTGTCCTGAAGAAGGCAAAAAGCATGAAATCTGTTGCCCAGACCCTGCTGGGAAAAGACCAGTGAAACCTGAACTCCGTAGGCCGAAAGTCTTTCCAAAGCGGTCTCCTCGCCATGAAAATCTTGGCCTACCAACTACAGATCCTCCATTACATAGTAACTTAGTATATGACAGTAGATAAGGACTGGTATGGTCCATCTAGTCTGCCCAGCAAAGCGGCAAGAGTAGGTGCACCTGCCACTCCATGCAGGTCACCCCTCCCCATGCCCTTGTTTGTGGGTGTACCCACCACTCCGTGTAGGTCACCCCTACTTGTTGAGATATATAGAGATACTTATGTTTATTTTGATTTTATGCTGTTGCTATAAAGGGATCCACTGTGTCTGTCCCGTGCCATTTTGAATTCTGTCACTGTATTTGCCCCCACCACTTCCATCGGGAGGGCATTCCAAGCATCCATCACCCTTTCAGTGAAAACGTATTTCCTGACCTTGCCTTTCAGTTGCAGCTTCATGTTATGCCCTCTAGTTTTACAGCTTCCCCATCTTTGGAAGAGGTTTGTTTGTTCGTTAATACTCTTTAAGTATTTTAAGGTCTGAATCATATCTCCTCTGTCCCTCCTCTCCTCCAAAGTATACATATTTAGGTCTTAAAATCTCTTCTCATAAGTCTTCTGACACAGGCTCCAAATCATTTTGGTTGTCTTCCTCTGAACCATTTCTAGCCTTTGTATGTCCTTTGCGAGATATGGTTTCCAAAAGTGAACATAATATTCCAGGTGAGGCCTCACCAGGGACTTGTACAGTGGCATTAGTGCCTATTCCTTTCTGCTGGTAATTCCTCTCTGTATGCAACCCAGCATCCTTCTAGCTTTTACCACCATCTTGTCACATTGTTTCGCCACCTTGAGATCCTCAGAAACAATCACTCCGAGGTCCTTCTCCTGGTCCAGCTGAATATCCTTACCCATTGTGCCATTCTTCACACCTCCTGCCCTGAGGCAGGGAAGGGCGGACTAATCACATCCCCTGGCTGAGAGGGGGAAAGCATGCCCTCCAGGGGCGACTCAGAAGCTGCCATGCAGGAAGGGCAGAGTCCAGAATCCAAAGATGAGCCTCATCACTTGCCACAGGTCTAACATTTCCTGGAACAAGACATAGAGAGTTAGGGTAAGTATCATGAGCACATGCTAAGGCTGCATCGGCCCACAAGCATGCATTAATTGCGTTTGCACGTTATGTGCATTAAAAGCACTAGGGAAGGAGCACACATTGGAGCTGCCCAACCACCAGGCACATAATAGGCAAAAATGTTATTAACACATAAAGAAAATGGTGGGAAAACCTGCATACAGTGCCAACAGTCTCTAGCAGTCCACCCTGGATTGTACCCCTCAGAGATGGAACCAGGAGCCCCCAACAAGGACAATGACAAGGTCTCGCCTTGGTACTCACCCTCTGAGAGCCCCAGGCATAGGATCCATGCTGGGCTCAGCTCTACTCCCCTGAAACTGCTTCACTGGCTGGTTTTGTTTGTACAGCACTGTGTGGAAGGTGCCTGACAGCTCTCTAAGAGCCTTCTGCAATCTTCAGGAGAGAACAGGGGGACAGAGGAGGAGGGTGGGAACACTGAGGTTGCGTGAGGCTGTTGTCTCTTCCAGATTCTTACAAATCCTTTCAATTTGTGGCTGCTCAAAAGGTCCGCCTCCTATGGCTACTGAAAAGACTGCAGTCTAGTGGAGCCTCCCATGTCGTGCTGAAGTGAAAGTCACCTTTCTGTACTCAAGGTTGTCATTCACAAACATTTAATCAATCTCTTTTACTCTCAATCTTCATATTTTCTACAGAGGAGAAAATCTATCCACCATCTACTGGAGACAAAGAAATACTGAAGGGATCACTGGTGGCTGAGGTGAATGGGGCATAGGATTGATATCATTGAAATCTGGGCTTTTCATTGGTTCTTTGTCTCCAGCAATCTCCAGCAATCTGTTGGTAGAGGAACACAACCCACTTGTCTGCACTGGTCTAGCAAGACGATATGGAATAACAGACATTTCTTTGTCTGTTGTTTGAACTTCATTATAGAAATTGCACAACTGAGAAAATTGACAGATGTGCAGAGATTCCAACACACAAGACAAGTCTCTGACTATGATTGATCAAGCTAATCTTTTATAGGCGAAATAGAGCAACTTAGCAGTATTGAAGCCTAAAGAATTACAAAAGTAAAGGTAAAGAAGTGTGATAGCCGTGTTAGTCCACTATAATGGTAGTTGAAAAAAAAGAGAAACAAAAAGGAAAATGAGGTGATACCTTTTTATTGGACCAAATTAATACATTTGTAGACTAGCTTTCAACTCTTCTGTTTTTTAAAACCTTCTTCCTTAGGTCAGAACAGTATGAGCAACAAATGATGTAAAGGTATAAACAGAGAAGTAGAAGGGTCTCTTGGCAGATATTCCAGGCAGATGTCTGCAAGACCCCTGCACCGGTTTCCTTAGTCTAGTACACAGTATATTTTAGCAAGCAACATTCCAAATTTTTCCCAACTTCTATGCCAACAGACTTTATTGTTTCCTTTTAGTTGTTTTCCCCTACAAGCTCAAACCTTGTCATTGCGATTAAACTAACTGCTAAAGACAGATGATTCAACATTCATTTATCTCCACCTATCTTCCTTTTTATTTGGTTTCACTACTCATTGCAATTGAAACCTAACAGACATCTACAGTTCTCCTTTTAGCCTGAATAAACATCTAATGTGCCTCTTGCAGTTTTCTATGTTTCAAATGATTTATACTAGCTTATGCCAAGCAATTTTAACCATTTCACTCCTCAATTTCTCCCTTTTAAACATTGTTCTACCTATAGATCCTTTGTTCAACCTTTACAAGTTTTATCTCCATCATTCCTTGGAAAGATTTACACACCTTAAAGATATGTTTGCCATCCTGTTGGAGGTCTACCATGCCTGAAAAGTGGTTAAATACACTCTGCACCTCTTTAGATCTCTTATCCCAAGCTCTCCCAGCAATGGAACAGGACTCTGTCCAGTGCAGGCTGCCCTCACAGGCAAAGGGCAGGCTGGATTGTGTTATATGCTTAAATTTTGTGTTCCATCTCTAATCCAGGATCTTCAGTCCTAGAGAAAGGGTTGCATTAGTCATGGCTCTCCAGCCCATATCGGTAGTTTCCATTTTGCTCTTCTTCTTTATCAGTACATTGTGTTGCACAGCAAGTAGTTTTGCAAAAATGCAATGTGTGCCTTTGAGTCAGTCCTGACTCCTGGCGACCCAGAAGCTCCTGGGTTACAAATATAAAAAGTGCTTATCTTGATTAACTTCAGCACTTTTTGTATTTGAAGATTTGATAACATCAGTTTAAAGTAGTAGCTATAAACAACAATAGAGGTCGTTGATGTAATACTGGTACTTTGCAAAAAGTTACGTTTTGAAATTAGTACCATAAAGTCTGAGACCTCTAATAGCTACGTATCTGTGGAATTTGAGATAAGAGACAACCATTCACCTTTCTCTGTAGCACAAACCTAGTTTCTCCAAGAGACTGCTAAATTATTCCCATATCTATAAGTACAACAACATCGGGGCAATGAAGGTTCTGATGAAACAGCAAGCCTTACACATTCCATATATATATATATATATATTTCTTTTTTTCTGTTCAGCCAGCAAAAAGGTTTTTCTGCATACAGGATACTGCTACTACCTTTAAATCATGGCGTTAAAGTCCTTTTAACAAAATTATGTATGATGTTCTCAGCAGAATAACCGAGGTAGTTCGGACCTGGTGCTCCGGTCCGCACTAACCATCCAACCCTCTTCTCCCCCCCCCCCCACACCTTTAACTCCACCCTCATTGCCCACAAATTGCACACAGACAACCACTCTTGGGAAATAACCGGTCGCAGCTTTATTAACCTTTATAACATACCGAACATTACAATCCAAGAATAATCCTCTTAACAATCCAAACAGCGGAGCAATGCCTCACCAGCCATGCTATTAGCAAGGTGACCCTGCCTCCGCTTCTGCCGCGGTCATGCCAACGGCAATCTTCATAATCCCCTTTCCCCGACCTCGCCATGTAATTAGCAAAAGTCAGCAAGGGGTTGTCCGGGTCGGGGGCACCCCGCCCCCGGCCCAAGTATAGCTTAAGGCTCCGGACCCCGGACCTCCGGGATTCCGCCCCCCCCCCCGCTGCGACACCCCATCAGCCCCCACCCCCCCCCATCCCTAACACAGGGAGGGAGGGAGGGAGGAAAGCAGGCACCAGACCACGAGGAGACGCATGAGTTTGGGCAACCGCTGCCGACTCATGGCGCCTCTCCTCCACTGCTGCCCGCCTCCAGCTCCCAGGCTCCACCACGCTCCCAGGCGCGGGTGGAGCCAATCACCACCATCGGAGCCCCCTACGTCACCATGCCTCCGCCCCATTCCTATGACGTCCGCGGGCCAGGGTCCTCGCACTGGCCGAACACACGGTTACATGCAGCCGCCGGGACCCTGCCCCGCGGCCTTTCATTAACCGAGGTAGTTCGGACCTGGTGCTCCGGTCCGCACTAACCATCCAACCCTCTTCTCCCCCCCCCTCCACCTTTAGCTCCACCCTCATTGCCCACAAATTGCACACAGACAACCGCTCTTGGAAAATAACCGGTCGCAGCTTTATTAACCTTTATAACATACCGAACATTACAATCCAAGAATAATCCTCTTAACAATCCAAACAGCGGAGCAATGCCTCACCAGCCATGCTATTAGCAAGGTGACCCTGCCTCCGCTTCTGCCGCGGTCATGCCAACGGCAATCTTCATAATCCCCTTTCCCCAACCTCGCCATGTAATTAGCAAAAGTCAGCAGGGGTTGTCTGGGTCGGGGGCACCCCGCCCCCGGCCCAAGTATAGCTTAAGGCTCCGGACCCCGGACCTCCGGGATCCCGCCACCGGCACAGAGGACATTAATGTCAGGTCGAGGGCACCCCGCCCCGACCACGGTAGGCCTACAGCTCCGGACCCCGGACCTCCGGGATCCCTCTACCGGCACCGGTGACATTAATGTCCCGAAGCCGCCCCCCCCCCATACAAGCTGCAACCGGTGAGCCCCCCACCTAAGCACACCTGTCACACCCCAGCCATTGCTGCCAAGCAAGACCCCCATAGGGGAGAAGTGCTCTCCATCCCCTGACCCACCATGCAACCTTACTCTCCACGCACAAAGGTCTGATTAGCTAAACCGTCTTGCACACGGACCCCGACTGACACACAGCCGATTACCCCCCCTCCCCCCCCCCCCGTTGGTTGTGTATTTCGTCGTTTATTTATTATAAAATTTGCCAGCCAGCCTTGACATGAAGTCCACCACAGAACCCCCACTGGGAAACCTGCACCAAAGTACCGCAAGAGACCTCGCTACCACTCCTATCACCGATGGCCGCTCCCTAATCCAATTGTTGCCCTTCAGCAACTGTAACCCGATCCATGCCGGCTAGGCCCTCGATCCCGAGGGTGACCGAACAAAGGCATTAGGAACGGCCCACATGCGACCGCGCTCACCCAGCCATAATGACACCCCAGCCGGATCCTGACCACAAGAGCCCACACCAGCCACACTGATGCCCGCTCACTATCCCCCTACATGATGGGATGACCATCAGCCAACCTACCCTAGGCCTTGCCCCCACCACTGAACTCCAACCACCCTGAACTCCAACCAGTTAGCCACCAACAATGGTATGTCCCTGCGCCTCCCCGAAGCGTAAACCAGCCCGCAAACCCCCATTCCCCCTCCTCCGATGCTTGTAGCCATTAGTCCGGCACCACCACCCCGACCCCCCCCCCCCCCGGTCGCTGCCCCCAAAATCATACGGGCTGGCTGTGAACTGCCTCATGCCGTCGCCGACACGCGGACACACCATCCCCCAACACCCCTGAACATACCACCGCGCCCATCTCGTCGTGCTGGCGCCGCATCCTCAGTCCCGCTGAACTGACAACACTGCCCTCACCCTGAATCCTCATACCTGAAGATTCCCCTCCCCTGCGTGCAACTAACACCACAAGGGGTCCAATGGGCAGAACAGTAGCCCAGCAATCCCCTCAATACCTGGAACTTCCTTCCCTTGCAGTCCACTTCTGATTACTCGAGGATGACCCGCAACAGCCCCTTGCCTGCCCATACCCGCCGTCGCAGTATACCCCCCCCCTTGCCGTGCTGGAAATAGCTATGGACCCACCCCTGAGGATCGCAAATAAATTACCCGACCTCACCGCCATGACTAGGGAGGCGACATGCTGTAAAGCTGACCCCCCCTCCCCCGGTAAGGCAGAGCATCCTTCCCCCGCAGCCCTCGTGTAATAGACCCACCAGTGTCGAGAGGCGTTGACCATGGATACTCCCGCCCCTGCAGCAATTCGTATGCCTCTCATCCGTCCCGGCCGCTGGTCCAGCCCGTCCGCGGGACCCCGCACCATTCCGGGGCTACCACCATACCCCTTCGAAATGGGAGAACGCGTCCACCATCCCATTGGAGCCATCTGGATATGCAGAGACGCGTCCCCCCCATTCCGATGCAAACCTGCCAACAACACTGCCCCGCTCTGACCACTGCTACAGTGTCACCCCACTCCACTAACCTGCAGTTGCGCGCCTAACGAGCTACAGACCTCCCGCCCCTAACTGGAAAACAATTCACGGAAGGCTATTGCTAGATAGGCAGGAGTCACGCCCAGCCCGCTATGAGCTGTCCACACGCCCACACACCCAAGGAAGGCTTCCCGCCCCCCTATACTGACAATCCCAGCATAGAATGCCCCTCAAGCCCGCACCACAATCCGCACGCATAACCTCTGATTCCTAAAGCCTGTGGGGCATTACAAGCACTCCTGCAGCTGCCAACCCCCACTGCTGCAGCAACCATGTATCAGTGGAGCCTGCGTTTCCTTCAACGCTACGCACAATGCAGCCGACCCAGACATCCCGAATACCCCCCGTATCGACGTCTTATCAAGAAGGAGACGATCAGCCAAATCCACGACATCCAAAATCCCTGCAGAACCGGCACTCCTCAGCACCGGGCCTTCCATCTTACCTAGCCCGTGCTGCAAATCCATGTGCCCTACCTAACTTCCCCCCCCCCCCATCGGTACCGAAAGTAGTAAACCTCAAGTAGGCAACCGAAAATGCACCGCCCATCGTCAGGCATTTTCGACCATCACAGCCGAAACCACCATTGACACTCCGACAGGTGTACTGTCCACAACATCGAGCGGAGTCCGCAACCCCTGTGCCAACCGCGCCCCAAGACCAAAATTGCCCACCAATGCAACCGTCCGATCCACACCCAGCATGACCCGTACCCCGCTCCACTGGACGTGAACATTACCGGCATGCCCCACCGACCGATGAGGTAGGAAACCGCCGGAATTTCCAAGCTTCGTCATGTTGCTTGGCATTGTTTTGTTTTTTTTTGGTGTTGAATATCCCCCACTCGAACCTAAACCCGCGCCGAAGTGGCACAACCCATGGACCTCGCGCCTGGGCCGCTCCCACAGTTCATATACCGGACCCCAAAACCATCCCGGAATCCCCACGCCCCTTAATACATCCCCCTCTCCACAGCGGGACTTGTCGAAGCCAAACCTTAAGGCCCCTAAACGAATTAGTGTAGTAGGCCGGCAGCCCCCCACTGAATGCTCGAGGGGTCGGCACGGAGGCCTAATGGGCCCCTCATCCACCAGTCCTGCCGCGCTTCTGCCCTCCAGAAGGCGGAAAGATCTATCGCCGCTTCCGACTCCTCCGGCCAGAGTCTTCGGACGCTATCCCAGAGCCCCTTCCCCTCGAAACACTGCTTCCCGCCCCTTACGCAACAACAACCGCCCCCCAACAACGCAGTAGAAAAGTAGGTGAACAAAGCGGGGCAGGACCCCACACCGTGGGGCCACCCCAACACTACTGCCCCATATGGCACGCTTGTCACCCTTGCTCCTCCCCGCGATCTCCACCACCGAACGGGCCTCCTGACTGCTTGCAACTCACCTGCTGCCGTAGTCTCGGCCACCCTGCTGTCGATGGCTGAAGCCTCAATCGTCCGCCATTCTCGGCAACTAGTGCAGCCAGTCCTGTACGTTCTGCTCGCAGTTGGCCACCTCCACTGCACCTGCCAGTGTGCGAGTTCTGAACGCCACCTGTGGAGACAAAGAGAACAACAAAAGAAAACCAAGGTGGGGAAACCACTGAAGCCCGAAAGGAAGTCCAGCCCGAAACCATTCCGCCCCACATGGACCAAGGCCTCCCCCAAGCCAGCTCTCCCGTCGTCAGGGCCCCCTACTGGTGAATAACCTCCAGGACCGCGGCCAGCCCTCCGGGAGAACCCCACACCGCCCCACCCCCACCCCTGAGCCCCATCACTGCCCGCCATCAGAAGGCCCACAATCCCATCGCCCCCGAGACCCCCTCCCGCCTTGGAGCAGCCTAGTACTGCGACCCTTCGCTAACCCTCCGCTCCACTTGGAGCACCGTAATAGCCCCCCAGATCCCCCCGCCCACTCTTCCAACCCGCGACCCACCACCCCCAAAACCCAAGCCCTGCGAACCGCTCGGTGTCCCCATCGCCCGAGCACATGCCCCTCCCGAGCCCTCCCAGCCTCCCCTGCGACCACTCTCTGTGTTCTGCCGGCCACTGCGGGCCCTTTTATCGCTCTGGCTGACCTTTTGTGGCACATTTATAGTATATAGCAATTGTACTACGAAGAAGCAGCGAGGAAATAGAAGAAGACATGTTAGCACTCTGCTCCTGCTCATCAATTAATACCGCATGCTATTGTCGTGCTACTCCAGACTTATCTCTGGCTTCCCTCCTGCAATATTCGTTTGTATCTCTTGTTATCTCTCATATTACCAACACACTTTTTTTTTTTTTGGCATTATATAGTTAGATATAGTTAACTAGATATTTAATTACATCTCTCCACTTGCCCCCCCCCCCCTTTTCTTTTTTTTTTATTTTTTATTATAAGGATGTGAGAATCTACTGCCATCCGTTCCCCACACAATTACCCCTCACAATATTCAAGGTCTGCCTGTTATAGTTACTGCTATACCCACTTATGTCCACCAGATGGCAGCCATAGCCAACGCTAGGCCTCCGTGTTCCTCTGTTCTCTTTTTTTTTTTTTGCATGTCTCCGCGCTCTACGGGCGTCCCCCAACCGGCCCCCATCTTCAGCCCCACCCCCTCCCCTCAATACTGGCTGCTCCCATCCACCTAGACCCACGCACTCCCGAGAATCGACCGGCAGCACTGCTCTCCATGTGCTCCAGCTCGGTTCCTCCGGCCCCCCATAGCTGACCCTGCTCTCACTATCCTCCGGCGCCGAGTAAACCCACCCATGTTTGATCCGTGGATCGGGGCTCAGCCCGCCTCCCCATGCTCGGTGATCAGGACCCTGCGCTGCCGCCGCCCCACTCAGCCGGCATCCCGCCCGCTGCTCCCCCCCCCCCCCCGAGGATGCGAGTGCCACGCCGAGGCGCGACCAACAGTAGGACGCCTCCGTCTCTCCCCCCACATCGTGCCTCCCCCCCTTCTCCCTTTTCTAGCCTGCTGGTGCTGTACGCCAAGGAGGCTCCTGGATGCCATGCGCTCCAAGCCGCTCCCGGGGCACCGGCGAGCAAAACGCGCCCGCCCGCCACCCGTCCCATAGCCACCAGCCCGATGCGGGGAAAGAGCAAGCAGGCACCAGACCACGAGGAGACGCATGAGTTTGGGCAACCGCTGCCGACTCATGGCGCCTCTCCTCCACTGCCGCCCGCCTCCAGCTCCAAGGCTCCACCACGCTCCCAGGCGCGGGTGGAGCCAATCACCACCATCGGAGCCCCCTACGTCACCGTGCCTCCGCCCCATTCCGATGACATCCGCGGGCCAGGGTCCTCGCACCGGCCGAACACACGGTTACATGCGGCCGCCGGGACCCTGCCCCGCGGCCTTTCATTTATGACAGTAAAAGACCTGGGTTAACATAAGGGCCTTCTTTTATGCTCTGAGCTATCAGTAACATGGTAACTGCCATAGAAGAAAAATCACAATAATGAAATAATTGCCAAGCTAAGAATTCAAGATCCATATTATAAGAATCGCCAAAGAGGAGGAGGAAAAAGCAGCTTAATATCTCAAGTAGTGTGGAAGGCCCTCTGCTAAAGCATCTGTCTTACCCAGGCAGCAGGCATCTACGAAGCATCTAGGCGAGGTATGGGCGTTCCCACTGTGGTGCCACTTGTGTAAGCCTTGAAAGCCCATGCTGCCAGCGCTTAGTGGGCAGCAATGACGGCCAACACAACGGAGGCAGTAGTACACAATGGATCCCTGTGGTGGTAGTAATGCGGCGGGCTGTGGTAAATTCAGGGGGATGGCTGTCCCTGCCCCCCAGTATCTAGCACAGTGCCCTGCTCTAGCAACGAGGCCCAAACCCATGTTGCTAGTTTGAGACTTGGCTTAATAAACCAAGCAGCTTAGTGGTTAAAGCAATAGCCTAGGACCAGAAAGACTAATGTTCAGCTGACACTCCTTGTGGCCGTAGGCAAATCACTTAACTCTCCATTGCCTCAGGTACAAACATAGATTGTGAATGTAACTTGTCTTGAACTAATAATGGAAAGGCATGAGCTAAATTCAAATAAAATAAACATACCCCTTCGATACTTAAACTAGGGAATTATGTTTTGGGGTTTTTTATTGTTTATTTCTTATGTTCTTGCTCTCTTCCCCAGTTTTTTTAGTTCCTTTACCTGTTATAGTGTGAGTTCTATGTCATTTTTGTTCATTTGTTAAAATTATTAAATGTGAAAAAAATAATATGCCTGGTACTAAAAAGGGTTGCTATTACTGAGAAGAAACTAGAATCAGGAAATTTTTTTTGTATGATGAGTTCTATGGGGAGATGTCCTAGTTCTGCTCTGCATCCATTGTGGGCGAGGGGCAGTTCTGTGGATGCAGACTATATGGGGCCCTTTTACTAAATGGCACTAAGCAGTTAGCATGGATTACAGCATCCACTAATCCTGTGCTATGACCCAAGCTAACTGTTAGCACAGGGCCAGCACAATTTGAGCGGCCCAATTCCTGCATTAACTGTGCAATGCACATTGGGGTTGCAAGTGGGCAGGTTAGCGGCAGAGAGTGGATAAGGTGAGCGCACCCCACGCTAACTGTGAGGTAAGCAATTAGTGCGAGTGCACTTACCACCATCTCTATAGGTGCAACCATGCTAATTTTGGTTCAGCAGGTGAGGAGGCATTTTAGAAAGGAAATCCAAGTCAAATCCAGGGTGGAACTTGCAGAAGAATACCAGCAATGTCTATGTCGCTAGCTGATTTTCATAACATGGACATCCTCGACATGGGCATCCCCGCCCCATGCTTTCCTAAGGGGGAAGTCTATCTCTTGCAAGCTAGGACGTAACAAACAGAAACATGAACCCCCATTCCCTGTCAGTGCTTGTTGTCATATTGAAAATAAAAGGGGCTATTAGTGTAGCGCCTTCTCGACAACCTTCAAACATTTGACGCAAAACAATCACTTTTCAGATGCCTGTTCATGCTTGGAGTAGGTATAACCTTAGATGCAGCACCAGATATGCAGAATGTTTCTGTCATCAGGCAGAAGTATCCAAGTTCTTGGGAACGCCCAGGCCAATGCCTCCGCCACATCCCCTGCACACCCCGGTCACTCCTCATTGCCACCACTGCCACCCCTAATGGGATCTACCATGGTAGCAATGCCTTGAAACAGCCCCTCACTTCAAACTTCGGCTCTGTGGGATAGTTTGCTTCTGCCCCCACTGATGCCGACTTGTATGGAGGCAGAAGCCACATCTGCCCCATGCAAACAGGAAGTCGGCATCAGTGCGGGTGGAAGCAAACAGCCCTGTGGCACTGAAGTTTGAAGGTAAATGCAGTTGGGCTATTTCCAACCATTGCCAATGCTGTAGGTCCTGGTGAGGGGTGACAGTGCTGACACTGGATGCCCGGAGAGGGCCAGTGCTCTAGGCAACCCCCTAGTTTGCCTAATGGTAGTGCCACAGCACTCTATAATAAAAGGGGTCACTCTGTTTATAATTAATACCCTATTGGTCCATTGTTCAAAGTAAGGGGTCAGTATTTTTTATATTGTAGCCTTAGGCTACATAATTTAACTGCTATAATTTTTACTGACTATAACCCGTGACTGCAAAGGTTTTATTTATTATATAGTCTGGGAATATAAGGACGCACGGCTGAAGGTTCACTTAGGGCATCAGATACCATTGGGCCAGCTCTGCTCTTCAGTGATTTACTTTAAACTGCATCGTACATCTGCTTTGTGCATTTCACACCAATATAATAAGACATGAAATGTACATCTGGAGGAATTCTGCACAAAAAATATACAATTCTGTGCAGCAATTTAGAAAGTTCTGTGCACAGTGTTTTAAAATTCTGCATGTTTCATTAGTAAATGTTTGCGCAAAATTCCCCATCATAAAGCCTAACTCCTCCTCTAGACCTGAAATTCACCCTGCCTTTTCCCACCTTAGCTCTTTCGCTCCAATCATATTTCTCCCCTGTGAGGAGAGGCTACAAATGTTAGGGCTCTTCAACCTGGAAAAGAGACGGCTGAGGGGAGATATGATAGAGGTCTATAAATTAATGAACGGAGTGGAACGGGTAAACGTAAATTGATTGTTTACGCCATCAAAATATAGAAAGACTAGGGGACATGCAATGAAGCTACAGGGTAACCTATTTAAGACTAATAAGAGAAAATATTTTTTTCACTCAACGCGTAATCAAACTCTGGAATTCGTTACCGGAGGATGTAGTAAAAGCTGTTAGTGTAGCTGGGTTTAAAAAAGGTTTGGACAAGTTCCTGGAGGAAAGGTCCATAAACCATTATTAAAAGGGACCCGGGAAATCCCCTACTTGCCCCAGTATAAGCACTGTGGAACCTGTGACCTTTGGGGAAACTGCTTGGTACTTGTGACCTAGATTGACCACTGTTGGAAACAGGATACTGGGTTTGATGGACCTTTGTCTGACTCAGTATGGCATATCTTAAGAATAGAACTACATTACAAGCAGATATCTCCTGCTACCTTCCCTCTAAATATATAACTTCACTCCTCCATCAACATTCCACATAAATGACTATAAACGGACAGTAAAAAATTAAGTTAAAAATCTGGGAATCATACTAGATCAGTCTCTAAACATAGTCTCTCATATAAAAGCCATCACAAAAACCATATACTTCAAGCTACGAATGATGCAATATCTCAGACCCTTACTAGACAGTTCCAATTTCAGAATGGTCTTACAGGCTCTCATTATGCCCCACTTAGATCACTGCAATAGCATCCTACAAAGTCTGCCCAAGAAAACCATCCAACAACTGCAGGTAGCGCAAAATCTAGCAGCTCGCATAATTCATAAGGCACACTACTTTGACCATATCACACCTTTTCTTCACAACTTGCACTGGTTGCCAATTACATCCAGAATAAAATATAAATTCATAATGATAGTGTTCAAATTACACAATAAAATATCTCCATCACACCTTAGTTCTCTCATCAGCTTATCCGAAAATACAAGAACCAGAAGAAACCACTCACAAAATACATACACACTATACCTACCCACATTAGAAACACCAATCATACCACCAGCACTAGAGCCTTTACATACATCGCTCCAACACTCTGGAATGAGCTCCCAGAAAATTTAAGAGCACTAAAGGACTTACAATCATTCCGAAAGGAACTCAAAACCCATCTATTCGTCGAATATTATGGTGCATCCTCTGGCAGTTAACAACAGCACCATATAACCTAAATAACTATTCCTATCTATGTTAACATGTAGACAAGTGAGACCCCTTTCCTTCCTGTCCTCCCCAACCCTCCTCCCCAGCTCACCCAAATTGTACCTAGTTAATGTATTATAGCTATGAGTGTTATAAACTTTGTTAGTTATGTAAGTTGATCATTGTTCAATGTAAAGTTCATTGTTATGTTATATGTAAACCGCCACTGATCTCTGGAAGAGGCGGTATATAAAAGCTTTTAAATAAAACAAATAAATAAATAACAAGTAGGTTACTTCTCATTTCACTTACCTTACTATATTTCAACAATTCACTCTACGTATTCTCTCCCTGGTGCTGGGATAAATAAACCAAGTTGACCCACCACTTCACTTGTATTACCTCTTGCAGTTATCCTGGTTGGGGCAGAGTTAGTTGTTGCTCGAGGAGGGGTGAGATGAGGTACAAAGCTCTCTTTTACAGTTGTGGTGTTATTTAGGGTCGTGGGACCATATTTTTAATGTGTTGTAAACTGCCTTGAATGTGATGAGCGTATGGTGGTATATAAATGTTTTAAAATAAATAAATAAAACCTCTCCTTTGTTAATACTATATCACTCAGTTAACCTGGAGCGGATGGCTTGTACAGGTGCAGGTTCCGGATACTGGCCATGTTCACTCCTGGCTCTGGTGGCACTGGTATCTGCTGAACTTCTGTGGTTCCTCTCTTTCTTGTACTGGGGCCCTTGATTCTGCACTGCAGGTACTCCTGGCTCTGTAGATGCTGTGTTGCTGGAATGTTAATGTACGTCTTGGCACCATCTCTCTTTCCCTCTGAGTATGTGGCTCCCCTATCCCTTGCACAGTCAGAGCTGCTCTCCTACTGAGCCAGTGAAGGTGCCCTTTGCACAGTCACTCATGACTTCAAAGTGTAGGCTTTTGCCTAAAAAAACTCTGCTTCCCTGGGCCTTTGGTTTCCTCTGGATGGTATGAGGTGCTGGAGAATAACCACCAACACCTGCCCATCTGGGGCAGACTATTAAGTCCTTCCCCCTATGGTACACTGCCTTTGGGAATGGTTTACATATGACTTTGATTTTCCCTCTGAGAGGAGTTTCCTCTCAGCATGATTTTTTATTTATTTATCTAGGCTTATATACCACTTTTCTACCAATCAAAGCAGTGTACATTCAGGTACTGTATATATATTTTTCCCTTGTCCCCAAAAGGCTCACAATCTATGTTTTTGTACCTGAGGCAGTGGAGGGTAAAGTGGCTTGTCCAAGGCCACAAGGAGCACCTGTGGGACTAGAAACCCCAGTCCATCAGGCCCAAGGTTGCTCTCCTCTAGCAGGATTTGAACCCCTGGCCCTCCGGCCTGAGGTAATTTGCCCCCAACCACTAGGCCATTCCTCCCTACATGATGTAAGTGGGTAGAAAGTACCCTCCCCTTTTTGTAAAATTACCAGATTACTAGACTATTTTGTAATTACTTAGTAGGGACACTAAGGGGTATGTTTACTAAACCGCGCACACGTGCGCGGCGCACAAGAGCGGACGCTAATGATGCACTTAAGAGCTCTTAAGCGCCGTGCACGCGTGCGCGTCACATTAACGGGCCGCCGCACGTGTGCAGAGCGCTGATGTGCGATAGAGGCGGGGAAACGCTTATGGAGGACGGAGGAAGGCTCCCGAGGGGCGGGGGGACGGGGTCAATGGGTGGAGAGTGGGAGGGGAGAGGCTCCCCGCACAGGAGCGGGACTGAATGTCGGCATTAAAAATACCACGAGTGAAACCTTCGCGTTAGAGCCGATTTAAAGGGAAGAGAAACCATTTCCGTCAGCAATGTACAGCAAAAACCGGGGAAACCTTAAAAACGTGAGCAGTGTGATACATGTGCACAGAACTAAACAGCAAATATAAATGTAAAATGACCACAAAAAATTCCAAATAAATTACACCCCAGCTGGGCAACAGTGATATTAATGGGCAACCATAAAAAACACTCCCAGGAAAGCTCCAGAAAAAAGAAATGATTTTTGGAAGGGTCTACGCTCCGTAGACCCGTTCAAAAAGCACTGCATTTTAATGGAGCTTTCCTGGGAGTATGTTACATGTTGCCCATTAATATCACTGTTGCCCAGCTTGGTATTGGTTTTTTCCCCTTTTTTGGAGGTCAGTTTTGAGGTTTAATTTCACCCCTGTCCCCAGACAAGGTAAACGAGCCCACAGTAAAATTGTGCAGAGCAGGGTGTCTGACTCGTGCGGCCAGGTTCCCTATCACCAGAGACTGCACTGTCTCTGTGACCATAGTGTGGTGCAGCGGACACAGCCAGTGCTTGTAGGACTAGAGGGTCACAGGTTCAAATCCTAGCTGAGGCTCAAACCAACCCAGTCCCTATAGTTTTACCCACCACTAAACAGTGATAGTACAGACACTCCTATATGGCAGAGAACATAAGCATGGTTCCAACACCTATATTTTACCCTACACCGCACACAAACCATAACAATGGGCATTACCAACAGCCAAGTCCCCCAAATTCAGTCCTGGAGTGCCACAACTCAATCAGGTCATATGCTTTTTGCCAGATAGGGACATGTCTGCATGTTGGCGGAAGGGTACAGGTGGTGGAGGGGGCAGTGGCTGCAAACCACAGCAGACAGTGGCCTAGGCCTGTGCAGGCTGGCACCGTCCACCGCAACAGACAGGCTCTGTGGGATGTACAGTCATGGACTCCCCAGGGAACACAGCATATCTGTGGCAACACAGTGGTGCAGTGCACACAGACAGTGTGTACAAAAACAGAGGGTCACAGGTTCAAAACCCAGCTGGGGCTACTGCCAATCCAGTCCACATATATTTCCTACAACTAAACCATGATAGTACAGACAAAGCTTTATTGCTGAGAACATACTCATGGTTCATACGCCAATATTTTACCACACCAAACACAGACACCATAAACAGCCGCATTACCTAGAGCAGAGTCTCCCAAATGCAGTCCTGGAGGGGCCCCACACCATTCAGGATCCATGCTGCCTCTAATAAAGATGCCTGTGCTGCATATCTATGCACCACCCCCATGGTATGCTGATGTAGCTCATGCATATCTATGAGGGACAGCATGAAAACCCGAACAGTGGTTCGAACACCAGGACTGGAGTTGGGACACTCTGCCGTAAAGCAGCAGCCAACAGGGCCAGACACACCCACACACACCCCCACAGGCCCCATTGGCCAATCCCTCATGCAGAGGCAGGACATTGGGCCCATCTTGTATCTCCCAATACTAGCAGTTGCATACCTTAGCACTGCCACCCTACACCTGGGTATATGGTACACAGCTATCAAACGTTGCCCATGATAACTGGCAGATATCAATTCCTACATTAAGCACATTTTGCTCATTGATCTCCACCATAACAATCATTGTGATGTCTGCGTTGTGCGCTGCAGGTCTAGTCTCTGACAGTGTTTACTACCCTGGGGAGTGACCCCCAACAGTAGTGCGTACCATATCCATGCCTGTACTGTGCCCAGGACTGGTATGGTGGGCATGGCTGCTGGACTCCTCTATAGTAGCACAATGCTGGCATAGGTGTGGGGGTGGCTGTCTGCCTATCCAGTGTGTGGTGGCTGCAAACACCTTCCACAGCCCACACTGCCAGCAATGTTGCCAGTATTGGGCTGCCAATGTGCATAATGAGGAGCAAGGTACCATGGGTATAGACCGGACAGGGTGGCCTGGCCAGGGTGCATCTGCACAGGGCATAGGGCACTGACTGGGACATTTTAGTGGCCGGCCACCACCTACATAGACAGGGTGACCTCAGTATGTCCTGCTGAGAGATCACTCTCACCCTGACTGTGCAGTGACCACAGCATGGCTAGGCACCCCCATAGTGCTATATAGTATTTCTCTCATGTGATAGATATGGGTTTCCTTTTGGGGCCCAGTCACTGCTTTATCTGCTTGCTGTGTATGCTGACATCCCAGTTCTGGGTGCATGCATCTCCACTGGGAACATGCACTGTGGACTAACTAGCACACTGTTTGCAGCTGGTATGTGTTGTGATGGAGCAGGGTGCAGTGGCTGATGACTTGCTGCAGGAGAATATCAGATAGTGGTGGGGTGCAGCTCACCATATCCAGGCCTAATATCTGTCTGCTATTGTGTTATGGATGTGTATAGAGCTGTGTTGACTGCCCTGTGGGGTGTCTGCCCCTCAGCAGGACTGCGGTTGATGGATCCCCTCTGCTGCCACCTTTGCAGGGAGGTAGGATGTGGATCTATTGATAGGAGACCCTGTTTGCCAACCTCAGCCCTGGAGAAGGGGTGGTGTTACATGGCCCACCTGGGGGTCCATAGGGGCTACACCTGACTGAGTCAGACAGAGATATCCAAGGTGTTTAGTGCAGGAACTACCTATCTCACACATTAACACTGCTTTGGACCACTGGCATGGCCTCTTTCAGCTATGAAAGGTGTTGTGGACCTGGTCCTGGGCGCCTCATTGCACCCTCAGGGTGAGCACAGTACCCGCACAATGTGACGGTGTGTAGCTACTCTGTGCCAGTAAAACACACGGTCAGTACCCCCTACCAGGCCGAGGTGGTGTGTGGGTGCACATGGTCACTTCCCTCTAACGGGCCGAGGTGCTGTGGGGGTGCATTGCCCATCTTGTGTTAATCTGTGGACAGCTGATTTGCATGTGCAGTGCATCATGGGTATGGGTGGGCTAACCCTATCCTGGTGCCCACAGCAGACTGTCTGTGTGGTGACATGCATGCTTTCTGCAGCCAGCCAATGGCTTGCTAGCAGCTGTAGCCCAATGGTTACTTCACTGCCTCTGAAGCCAGAGGTCATGGGTTCAAACCCACAGTGGGGTTATATTGATAGGGTTGTCCAACACATCTTTTTTAATGTACATATTTTGATGCCAGCAAAACCACCCTCAGCGTACTGTACCCATAAGGTGCCTCTGAGGGTGCTTTATAGGGCGCCCTATAGGGCACCTTATGGTTCCCGTCCACATAAGGTGCACTATACAATATCCTGTGACGCAACCTATAGGGTGCCCTATAGGGGACATTTCAGGGTGCTGTGGCAGACAGTGCAATTTCTAATGTGCCCTATGGAGTGCCTTATAGGGTGCCTTATACGGCACCTTCAATTACGGCACGTGAGGGCGTGTTTGCTGGCAGCAATTAATAACATAAAATTAAAGTGCTGCAGGCCAAAATATGTACAATGCAAAGCTGATGCCACAGCCAGCCTTACATATTAGGCACACTGGGGAGCAAACTCATGACCCCTGTATCAGCAGTCAGTGCCTTAAGCATTGTGCTCCACTGCTGCTCCTCCTTGCCTGTCAGCGCACCTACTTATGCATTTCATTCCTTAAACTGCACAGTGCTGCCATAAAAACCAGTACACTGATCTTGCGGTACCTCATACGGCACCCTCTAAAGCGCCCTATAAGCAACATTCTAGGGTGCCTTGGCTGACAGTGCACTTGAAAATGTGCCTTATAAGGCACCTTATGTTAACACGCTTTGGGAGTGCGTTTGCTAGTAGTGATAATTAAAATATGAATAAAATGCCTCCTAAAGCAATCTTCCCATTAATATGTTATGCCTCAGCCAGCCTTGTTCATTGGGCACTTTGGGGGATTGAACCCCTGATCCCTGCACCATTGGGCAGTGTCTTAACCATTGGGCTGTGGCACTGCTTCTCTTCCAGCACATCAGCGCGCCACTTATACCGCCCAGTATTATAATGCCTCCATAAACATCTCCGCACTGCTGTATGCCGCCCAGTATTTCTGCGCCTCATAAATTAATGCCTCAGCCAGCTGTCTTCATTGGGCACTGTGGGGAATTGAACCCCTGATCCCTGCACCATTGGTCAGTGTCTTAACCATTGTGCTGTGGTTCTGTTCCTGTGCTTACACATCAGCGAGCCGCCTTATGCCTCACAACATTAACAGCGCACCGCCTTATGCCGTCCACACCTGACAGCACACCGCCTTATGCTGCCCAAACTGCCGAAACTTCAACGCACCGCCTTATGCCCAACATGTACAGCGCACCGCCTTATCACGCCAAAACTTAACAGTGCACCACCTTATGATGCAGAAGATTAACAGTGCTCCGCCTTAGGCCTCACAAAATGAATATGCCTCCTATAGCACTTTTAGAAAAACATCACTACCTCAGGCAGGTTTTTTTGTTGTGCACAGTGGGGATTGAACTCCTGATCCCTGCACCATTGGGCAGTGTCTTCACCATTGGGCTGTGTTTTGGTTCTTGTGTTTGTATATCAGCGAGCCACCATATGCCTCACAATATTAAATTGCCCCCAAAAACATTAGTGTGCTGCCTTATGCTGCCCATTATTTCAATGCCTCCTAAATTAATGCCTCAGCCAGCTGTCTTTAATGGGCTCTGTGGGGATCAAACCCCTGATCCCTGCACTATTGGTAGGTGCCTTAACCATTGTGCTGTGGCTCTGCTCTTCTGCTTGCACATCAGCACGCTGATTATTCCTCCCGCGCAGCCATCTCATGCAATAACGTGCAGGGCGCATATGGGCGCCGCGCACCTTAGCGCATATTTAAATTCCGGCTTTTCTTTTTCAGGACGAACCGCCCACTCCTTTTATGGCACCCGCACTCTACCGCGGCCCGCACTTTACCGGGGTTTTAGTAAACATACCCCTAAAGGTTTCTACTGTTTTAAGCAGTGCCTTCCAAGTGGTCTCTACAAAACATACGGGTCAATATTTAAAAGCACACTGCCGAGCTGTGGAACAAGATAGCCGCATAAATCCTGAGCTTCCGACGATACTGTGCAGAATCCGGTACCCTTCCCCACTTAACAGTACTGTCTGAATCTCCTAAGAGTTTCCAAGCAGGCATCATGTCAGGCACGAAACCAGCTAAGCTGGACTTTCCTGCGGGTCAGAACGAAGGGGTAAAAAGAGCTAAAGCTGATCCTCTATCACCACAAAAAATGGCTTCTAGCCATGCAGCTGTGAAAGGAATGCAGGAGATTCTAACGGAAATATGAACTGTGAAAGATATGGTCACAGCTAATGGAGACTCACTCATTTCGCTGCAATCCAACATCAATGATTTGAAATCACAGCTAATATCTCTTACGATGTGGCAAGATAATGCCAGTGCCATGTTGAAGGCCCACAGCGAGAAGTTAAAACAAGTCTCTAAAAATGCAAAACGGATCATACAACTTGAGTGAAATCTGGAAGATATGAAAAATCGCTCTAGAAAAAAATAACATTCACATCCTCAGTATTCCCGAGGGTGCTGAAGGAACAGACGCAGTGCAATTCTTGGAGGCGTTGGTGCTTAAATTGCTGAAAATCATCTTTGTCCATCCTCTGGAAATCGAGAGGGCCCATCCGCTCAACCCTCTTCAACTACCCAGCAACCTCGTCCTCTCATACTCCGGATTCTCCATTTTCAATATGTTTCACACATTATGACTACAGCCAAAGTTCAGGCACAAGTTCTTTACAAAGGGCATAACGTTTCCTTTAATCCAGATTTCAACAAGATTACCGTGGACAGATGCAAGCAACTATTGGCCTTCTGTCCCAGACTCCACCTTCAGGCTTGTTATGGCTTGTTTTTCCAAGCTCGACTCAGGGTGGCACTGCATAACCAGACCAGAGCCTTTGAGGACCATGAGGCATTACAAATCTTTTTAGAAGAAAAAAAAGTGGCAATTATGCAATGAGCTTGAGGCATCTGCTCCAATAGCTATGCCGTTGGAATTCTCGGATCAGCCTGTACTTTATGCCATGGCTTGCAGTGGCCCATGTTACTGCAACATGGTTCTATCTTCTACCTGGTTTATTCCTAGTTTGCATATCCAACTCAGTTCCGACTACCCTTGAGGTTGATGAGATTATTATATGGATGAGTACAGCTACAATTGGTATGTGCGGGGATGTGTGTTTGGGACTGATATGATTGGGGTGTATAGGTAAATAATCCAGTAGTGAGCCCTGCAGATCTATGGATCTATGGGCACAAACTGGGGTGGGATGTGTGCTTGGCAGATCCATTGGTTGGGTTGCCACCACCATTATGCCTGCCCGTGTGTGTAGGATACGCTTCAGTTTCTTATAGTCCAATGTCTTTGGTTTTCTGTGAATGTATGTGTGGGCTATAAGAGATGAATGTAGGTGATAATATGGGCCTATTCGGTTGGGCCTTGAGGTCTCCAATCCTTTATTATTTTGATCTTATGCCTCTCTATCTTACACAATGGCCCATCATTCTGTGATTGCTAACTCAGTTGTATTATGTTACTAAGGGGGTCATTCTGAACCAGGAATAGCGAGGATGGACATCCCAACGGGACATCCATCCCCGCTATTCGTGGCAGCTGCAGGTCCCCCACTAACCTCCCCGCCGGTTGTGCAGGGAAGTTAGTCGGAGATGGGGAAGAGGCGGCCCAAGAGCAGAGAGTGGGCGAGCAGTGGGTGGTCACTGGTCCTGGATGTACAGAGTCGATTCTAATGTCGGCCCTGTACGTCCAGGGCCGGTGAAGTTATTCCATCCCTGAGGTGCAATAACTTCCCTGGACGTTCCATTTCGGCGGCTCCGGGGCATGGAAGTGGCTGGGGGGCAAAAGTTAAATCCCCACAGCCTGACCCTGGCCTTAGGAGGCCGGTTCGGAGGTCGGGCTGCGGGGAATTAACTTTTTCATCGGCGGCCAGCATTCAAATGGAGCCACGGCGCCATGGCAACATGAAGCCATGGTGCCACGCCTCCATTTAAATGCCATGATTTTAAATACCTAATTTTGCTTAGTGTAAATATCTCATGTATATAGTTCACCCCTGTTATCCAAGTTTGTACTCCTGTTCGATGTAAAACCAAACAGCATGTTGTTGTGGTTGTTATGTTATAATGTAAACCGCGCTGATGCCGAATAGTGCGGTATATAAGAAATTGTAATAAATAAAATAAATAAATAAATAAATGACTGAGTTAGTCAGGCTTCACTCTATGCACAGGCCGGACTGAATCGCAGTCCCAGCTTGCATGTACAATGGTGTTCGCAATTCTGATCCCGCGGGGCTAGACGTGCCCTGCGGGATCAGAATCACGATCTCCTTTGTATATCCGGGTCAGCACAAAGGCACCATTCATGGATCTGTGATGGGATACAAAGGGAGGAGGGAGGGTGGGAGTATTGGTGTTGGGTATACTATGTGGTGGACTTGTTGTAACGCTGGTTCTCCCAATTCAGCTCCTTTGTGGGTGTGGGTATATAAGGCCCCCTGTTTGGTGTTTTATTGGTATTATGTATGAGGGACAGTCTCTGCTGCTAAGCATTCGACTGTTTAAGCTTTCCCTTTTATTAGGCGCAAGGGGCATTAGGCTTTTGATACTGGAACTTAATCAACTCAAAGCTTGCAAGGTTTCTTACTATAGCCTTAGGGCTAGACGAGCACGTGTGATGATATTGGTTATCTTATGGGAACTCTTAAAGTGTTATCACTGAATGTTAAGGGCATCAACAAACCAATAAAACAAAAAAGGATTTTCATCTATTGCCCGAAAGAATGTGCGGAGGTTGGGTACTTATTGGAAAGCCACTTATCTGCTTCTGAAACAAAAACATTGAGTCAAGGTCAATTCTTGTTGGTGACATACTCAGCTGCGCTACATAAGAAACATGGTGTTGCTATTCTTTTCCATAAATCCATTTTTCCAACAGTTGTATAGACTAGGTCAGTTCTGCAGGTGGGAGGACAAACACTGGCGTTAATAAACAGCTATGCCCCCAATAATGACGATCCAAACTTTTTCTGTGCTGTGGCTGGGGAGATCATGGATGCAGGTGCTCATTTGATCATTCTAGGGAGAGACTTTAATATGGCATTAAACCCTTGACCAGCAGTCTGCATACGCTGGATGATCAGATTAGAGCGGGAGAGTGACTTCTCTCACGCCGTTCTGACCTAGTGTTTTTACCCATCTCCAGCGCTTACTATATCGATATAACCAGCTATTGAGTTCCAAAGCATCAAAAGCGATGCAAACACAGCAAGGACACTATTAAGTGGAGCATAACAAAACTGGATGTTTGCTGGCTAATTCCCTTAAAGCGCAAAAGACAGCCACTAGAGTGGCAGCAATCAGAAATTAACAAGATCAGCTTTTGGTGCATGATGATGCCATAATGGCTGCATTTCGCTCCTTTTATCACCAGCTCTATTCCTCTGAGACATCACCAGATGCATTGAGCAGCTAACGAGCAACCTCGACCAACCCACCATTACTGTCGAAATGGCTGAGAGCCTTGGGAAGCCCTTGCAAGACACAGGGATATATGACACTTTGGCTTCTATGCCCGCCAGGAAAGAGCGGGCACAGACGGCCTTCCTAGTGAGTTTTATAAGTCATTTGAGGCAGAAATCTCCCCTTATCTCCTTCAATACTTTGCCCTTCTTAACGCACAGATTTCACACACAAAAAAAATCTTTGCCATTGCCATTGCCATTGCCAATATCATTGTTTTGGAAAAGCCTGGGAGAGACCCCCAGATGGTGGATAGCTACTGACCCATTTCGCTCCTAAACTCAGATTACAAACTATACACCTCCATTTTAGCCTGACGGCTGACTTCAGTCTTTCCTATTCTTATACATCCCAATCAGTGTGACTTTGTGGCTGGGCGCTCTATGGAGGATAACGCAAACCTTCTGCGTCAAGTCCTGGCTCTGTTGGAGCGCCTTGACTCACCCTGTATGGGTCTCTTCCTGGTTGCTGAAAAAGCGTTTGACAGGCTTGAATGGTTCTTTTTGTTTCTCTGCTGGTTCAGCATTGGAGAGAATTTTATTGATATGGTCCGTGTTTTCTATACCAATCCCTCAGCTAGGATAGTTGCCAATACTGCATAATCACAGACATTTACCCTTCATTGAGGCACTCGTCAGAGCTGTCCGCTTTCTCCTCTTCTTTTTAACCTTGCTCTTGAGCCTCTAGCCCTTTTACTCAGGCAAACTCCAGAAATCCAGGGAATTTCAGTCACAGATCTGCAGATAAAACTATCTGCTTATGCAAATGATCTCCTGCTTTTTGTGAAACCTTCTTCTATCCCCAAAGTGCTGGAACTAATAGGGTGTTATTCCCAGTTATTGGTATATAAAATTAATGGACTTGGAGGGGGAATGCCTCGGACTTGCCCTCAACAGGTATATGCTGAAAGCTGACTTAGCATCTTTTCCTTTCATGAGGGAGCCTTCTGTTATTAAATATCTAGGAGTCCACTACGGCATCTCAGTGGAGGAGACTTTACACTTTAATATTAAGGAGATATCTAATATGATACAAACGTTAACTGCAAAATGGTCTCCCTTTTATCTTTCTTGGTGGGGGTGCCTCAAAACTATAAAAATGGTGCTCACACTCAAAATTAATAACATTCTGGAGATGGTTCCTTATCTTTTCCCCTTTGTTTTTACAGAGATATTGAAAGATTGTTTGTTTCCTTCTTATGGAGGGGAAAACCCCCAAGGATTGTAATGAAAAAGCTAAAAAGGGTAAGAGTTGTGGAGGGGTTCATTTTCCCAATTTTCATTGGTATCACTCGACCATTCTCCTCAAACAAGGCTTCCAATGCATGTCATCAGCAATTTTGACGGAGCACCCAGTTTGGCTTGAGTTGGAAAAACAACTAGTTTTCCCAGTTCCTTTGGATCTTCTTTTAGGTATATGCCATTCTTATCAATCTCCGGCTAACCCAATTATAGCCATGACTCAGAAGGCCTTTCAGGCCTTAACACAGGCTATAGTTGCAGATAACCCCTCTTGCGACAGCACTGTGGCATAACCCACTATTTAAGATTCAATGCAAACCAATTGGTTGGCAGGGTTGGCAATCTTGTGGAGCATGGTCTATAGGGCAATTGCTACAGGCCTCCTCCTAGAAACCCTTCAAAGTGCTGCAAGCTGAATTTAGTCTTCCACACTCCTGTTTTTTTTAATGGTTACAATAGAGGCACTGTATCACTACATACAAAATTTATATTCATAGTTTGGCTGAAGAATGGAGTCTACAGCGGGTGGTGAACTTAGCAAGCAGTGAACAAGGGCTGGCATCAGCCTTTTACGTGCTTTTGTGCGAACGGTTGCAAGTACAGCCAATTGGCTTAATAAAAATCTGGGAAAGTGATTTTGGTGATTCTCTCCCACCACAGACATGGTCCAATTTTTGGTGTTCTTGGTTTCCCGTTGCACTGCTCTTACCCTGACACTGTTCTTCTTGGTCCACTGAGCTTATATCACTCCAATACAATTAGCTAAATGGGGCCATTCTCAAGGCAATAGATGTTGGTCTTGCCAAAGCAATGCCTGGGACTTTCTCTCACATGAAGATTATCCTGTATATATGTATTTATGTATATATGTAAATGAACTCCCCCATAGCTAAGAAGTGTTAACTCTGTATGATGTGCTTTTCTGACAATCTGTATGTAAACAAAATTTGTACCTGCCTTGATTCGGCAGTTTCACAATAGTAATCCTACCCGCTTCTGATCGCTGGAAGGAGCGGGCTACAAATGCTTGCTAAATAAATAAATAAAATAAATGTTGTTTGATTGCCCTAATGTTAGGCATTTGGGAACCTGTATGGGTCATGATCCAGACAATATTTCACTTTCAGGCCCCTTTAACATGAAGAACGGTGGCTTTGAGGTCACTAGCTGAGGTGCTAACCGTAACCCATGAAAACCTTTTTCTCTTTGATTTTATAGTAAGTGTTGCCCTCCAACTTATTTTCTCGGACTGGAAGGCACCCTCTTTACTGGGTTGACGTCTCTGGTGGAATCAGTTATGTCTTTATTCCAGATACAAAAAGGCGCATGAAGCTATGTTTTGCAGTCTGGATCCCCACGTTGTTAAATGGAAACCCCAAGAGGGTTCTGTTGCTAAAGCTCACTATGAGCTTGCGCAGCTGAGACTGTCCAGCCAAGCTAGTTTGATGTCATAGTACCTTAAAATGCTTTTGTTTGTATTGATGGACCTAGGCATGTTTTTCCTCTCACAGAGTCTTCCCTACGGAGAAGTCATCGTGAACCTTCCAACAGGGAGTCAAGGGGGGGGGGGGGTGGTTGGGAGGTGTTTATGTTGTTATTTGATGAGCGATGAACCTGTTCCTGTGGTTGTCGAAAAGCTAAATAAAGATTTTTTTTATAAAAAGCACACTGCCTTATATATATTTTTTAAATATCCAGGGGCATTGTATGTACAGCAGAATATGGATATTCCTCTCTATGTATAATGCTACGAGTAGAGCGAGGAAGACAGGTTTGGGGTGTTCTGGGGGTAGAGCTGTCAATTCATGCTAATTATGCACATGGGCGCTGATAATCAGCATATATATATATATATAGTTTGTGTTTGTCTCAGATGCAGAAAACCCAGGTACAACTTGGACCATCCAAGCCAAGCACATAAACTACACATATAGGTATCCAGTATCACCGATATTGAACATCTATGTGTGTAAAATATGCACATATATTTGTGCATACCTCTTTGCCCATATTCAGTGTACACAGCACCAGTGAATATAGGCATAATTTGAAACATCTAGATGAGATGTTTCAAATTATTCCACAGGTGTCCTGCTCAAAATTGGCCCGATGATTTACTGGGTAAATAAAAACAATTAATCTGTTGTTTCACAAATAATCAAATGGGAGACAATGACAGAAAATAACTGTAAAACACTGAAAAAACACAATACTTGGAGCTAGAACTTCTTATTCATGACTCTCCTTTCTCCACAGAATCTGGATCTTCAGATGTAAACTCTCTACTTCTGAGTGATTCCTCTAAGGAATTCTTCATTCTCTTGGATACTCTAGGCCCGATATTCAAATCCACTTATCCAGAGAGCAGACCATGCTATCCAGATCAGCATGGTGAGAAATATATTTCACATCTCTATCCAGACAGTGCCCTTGGATATTTCCCCTTACTGCTTCAGTTGATAATTCAGGGGCAGTCCATGGGCGGAGAGGGGGTGGAACTGGGTATTATGTGGTGTGACCAGCAAGGATCAGAGGAGGTACTGCCCCAGCCGGATATTGACTCACAACCCTAGCAGAGGAAGAGGGGCAGGGCTAGAAACAAACCCCTAGACCAGCGATGGCGAACCTATGGCACGCGTGCCAGCTGTGGCACGCGAAGGCCTTGCAGCTGGCACGCGGGAAGGTCCGCAAAAAAGAAAAAGCTGGCTCTGACTGCTGCCGCGGACGCGGCAAGGGCAGAATGCAGTGTCCCGCGGGGCCCCCTCCGCCCGCTAAGCCCCTCTGCAAGGGCTTTCAGATTCGCGAGGGAGAGCGTCTCCCTCGCGTCTCTGTTAAGCCCGCAGGGGCTAATGGGAAATTTCCCATCAGCCCCTTGCGAGGGACTGATGGGAAATTTCCCATTAGCCCCTGCGGGCTTAACAGAGACGCGAGGGAGACGCTCTCCCTCGCGAATCTGAAAGCTCTTGCAGAGGGGCTTAGCGGGCGGAGGGGGCCCCGCGGGACATTGCATTCTGCCGCGGCAGCGGCAGCAGCCAGAGCCAGCTTTTTTTTTTTTAAAATTTGCCAGGGGGGGAGGGGTTAGGACTTCTAATGGGCGAGGGGGGGGGGGTTAGGACTTCTCAGGGGCTGGGGGGGGTGTTAGGACTGCTAATGGGCTGGGGGGGTGTTAGGACTGCTAATGGGCTAGGGGGGGTTAGGACTGCTAATGGGCTAGGGGGGGTTAGGACTGCTAATGGGCGGGCGGGCGGGGGGGGGGTAGGACTGCTAATGGGCTGTGGGCGGATGGGGGCTGTCTGGAAATGGGGTGATGGGGGGTTAGGACTGCTAATGGGCTATGGGGGGGTTAGGACTGCTAAAGGGCTAGGGGGGGTTAGGACTGCTAATGGGCTAGGGGGGGTTAGGACTGGTAATGGGCTGTGGGCTGATGGGGGCTGTCTGGAAATGGGGTGATGAGGGGTTAGGACTGGTAATGGGCTATGGGGGGGTTAGGACTGGTAATGGGCTATGGGGGGTTAGGACTGGTAATGGGCTTTGGGCTGATGGGGGCTGTCTGGAAATGGGGTGATGGGGGTTAGGACTGGTAATGGGTTATAGGGGGGGCTTAAACTGAAAATGGGGTGATGGGGGTTAGGACTGGAAGTGGGTTGATGGGGGGGGCTAGGACTGGTATTGGGTTGGGGGGTTGCTAGGACTGGAAATGGGCTGATGGGGGGCTAGGACTGGAAATGGGCTGATGCAGGGACTAGAAGGGAATGGATGCTGGGTGAGGTTGGAACTAGAAGGGAGCTGATGTTGGGGGAGGATTAGAATGGGATGGGGCTGGGAGAGTAAAATGGAGAGGGGAAAAATATTTTGTGTGGGAGGGATAAAAAATCTACAATTGGCCGGGTATTGGGAGAGTAAGTGGGGATTGAGGATGGAGGGGTAAAATTTGAGTGGATGAAATAGGAATGAGGAAAGAGCAAAAGGAGAAAGATTAGTGTGTTAAAGCGGATGTAGAGAGAGAGAATGGAAAAAAAAACTAGAAGAGAGAAGAAAGGACAAATGGACAGCAGATGATGGAGAGTTGGCAGAAAACATGAAGAAACCAGAAGAAAGTGGCTGGAGCAATTGCAACTGTGTAACTGAGCTGAGGTATTCTGTTTATGTAATTCCTTTTTGACATTGCCACTTGTTCTCTTTCCCCAGTAGGTCATGTATTGTTATTCTCTGAAATGTATTGGTTTAATATTTGCAGTGTTGCCTTTTGATAGGTATGGTATGGTGCTTTGTGAGTCCTGGTAGTGCTGTTAGGATACGGCGGGTTTGCTATTGGTTCTAAATGGGCAGTGTTTGTAGTAGTTCCTAATGTGCCTGGCGGTTGGCACTGGATTATAGTAATGTAGAAATCTTTTAGTCTGTCTTTATCCATACACTCATTACTGTTTACTAAAAGTTAGTGTATGTTAGCATTATGCAAATATTTATGCAAATTGACGTGCTGGCACTTTGAGGAAATTCTTTGGTTTTGTGCGGCAGTTTGGGCACTCGGGCTCAAAAAGGTTAGCCATCACTGCCCTAGACAAAGGACATGGTTCCTTGAAAGCTAAGGATTCCCAACCAGTGTTCACTTCCCTGACCAGCTACAGTGACCTAGACAAAAGAGAGAGTCAGGGGAAGTGAAGAGTTTCCAGGGCAAGCTTCTGGTGACATCACCTCCTCAGTAGCAGATATGCCAGATGTATCTATGGCTAAAGAGGAACCCTGCAAAACTGACAAAGTTTTAGTGTAATTTCTGCAAACAGGTACTGAATCTATGGACTGTTCTATAAGCAGAAGCTATACCTATTTGGTGACAGAAAAATGCAAAGCACTATTTGAATGAACCCGTTTATGCCTGACAGGTCGTGGGAGGCTCAAGCCATGCAGAGTTCATAGTTGACTTGCAAGAGGGAGGCAGCTCTCTTCTCTGCTAGCTTCAAACTGCAGAGGGGCAGAACAGTGAAAGAACTGGCAAAGAGATGGTTTGCAAGTATTGAAGTGTTACAGAGACAACAAACTGTTATGGAACTGAGAAATTGCTAGAGAGAAGTTCTGACTCACCTGTGTGGAGAAAATTACTTGGGAGCATTCAGCCAGAATGCAAATTTTAAACAGAGGCAAAGCCAAGCAGCAGAAGCTGTAGCCAAAACCTGGACTGGAGTTGTTCCTTTCTACTGCCAAAACTTGAGAAGCACAGGCAAGCAGGGAATACCTTTCAAGAACTGAGTGAGTCAATCTGTTTCGTTTTTCTTTTGGGGGTTTTTTTAGGCAACCTGCTTACAAAGGGAAGTAAACCACCAAGCTAGATTACACACTGAACGTTGGATATGGTAGAAGAGCTGAAAGCTCATTAAAAGGGAGGTTTGTTGCACTAGCAAGAAGGAAAGGCAAACCTCCTGGAGAGCTAAGTGTGTACATTTTTAATTTAAATTTGTTTATGCTATAAGCAAGAGGCTGATATTAAAATTACTTATAAGGGCCTGTCTCAGACTCCAGCTGTATTCACCTATTCCAGCCTGTTTCCGCAGTTTAAAGCCTTCATTTGCACTATTAAAGATGTCCTTGCCAATTAAACATTTTTGATTGAGCCTCCTGTGTAACTAGTAATCCTGCTTTGGAAGAACATTGAGCCACTGGCACTTGAAGAACCCCTACTGTGGACAGTGGAGCTTTTTAGAGCCACTATCCAGTTAACTGCTTAAAGTCTGTCCTACGTGCATGTGGATAGGATATCCAGATAGCAGTTGAATATCACTGCTACCAGGATATTCTGTGGTGGCCACTATCTAGATACAGGCACTAAATATCCAGATTTTATTTCACTACAGTGGCTGGCATATTTGTTTAAACTCTGACTACTGTGGTTAAATATTGGCCAGCCTGTTGTTCCATGCACTCTCTTTCTCAATGACTGTCTTCCCCAGTCTCTGGTATTCTTTGGAAGTTCTTTACCCCTAGCTTGATCAAACTCCCCAACCTTTGCTTAGCAAATATAATTTTCCCTTTTCTCAGCTTCTCTTTACTGGTGTGAAGGCTCCAAACAGCTCCTCAGTACCTGACAGCCAGAGTTCTTGATGAAGGACAGATAGCGGGCAGGATCCTCCCTGCACTGCGCTCCTTCAGCAAAATCTCTCCTCCTCCGGAATATAGGATAAATTTGGTATCCAACTCTTTGTTTTCTCTTTTGAATTCAGCCTTGTTCAGCACCGAAGGAAAATCTCTCCTTTCATTTAATATGGGCATGGGCATGGGCATGGGCATGGGCCTGGGCATGGGCCTTTCCCCTTTCCCCTCCTCTGATATATTTGAAGATCTGCCTCCCTGATGTCAGATTGACAGAAAAAGAAAAAGACGGTTGCCCTTCAAAAACACCCCCTTTTATCTACTTTGCCACAGCACTAACTCCCCCCTGACTCATCAGATTAGGAAACCAGCTAGAATAATCTCCTCTAATTATACTTTTAGCCTGATGCTGGGGCACTACTGTATGCTATGCACTGTCAACATCTACCTCTCAAAGTCATTTCCAATAAAGAAGCCTCTAAATACAACAGCACTCAGTGACCCTGAGGCCAAACAAATATTGTATTTCACTTTAACCACAAAAAGAGATCCGAATTCATAGCCACATGCCAACATATATATGTAAAACATCTATGCTACAATCTGATTGAAAAAGAAAACATGATCACTAATGATGTGTGTTTGCAAACCCTCTGAGGGAGGTGTCGGGCCCCACAGTGCACAAATAATCTGTTATTTATTTTATTTATTTATTTAACAGTATTTCTATACCACCTTCTACTTCAATCAAGGCGGTTTCCATGGCAAACAATCGAGGGGTGTTCAAGTGTTTTCATGCAGTGGTGTGTGTTGTGTGTTATGGGTGGCGAGTATTTGATTTGGGTTGTGCTTTCTACATTGTGCGCTATTATACATCGTGAGCTATTATACATTCATATATACAAGCTTAGGGTGGGGGGGAGGGTCCGATGTTCTGGCTTGGTTGGTAGCTCATGTGGCATGTCCATAGTGTTCGGTGAGTAGAGTTGTCTTCAGCTGTTTGCGGAAGTCCTTGCTAGTACAGCAATTTGACCCAAAGGATGTCTCTGATTTTGTGGCAGTTGCAGTCTCATTTACAGGTTTCAGAACACAGGACTCAGTATGAATGTTCAGTCCAGTGTGGATAGACTCGCCTAATCTTTTCATCTAGTCCCAGAGGAATGCTAGGAGAACACTGGGTAATTTTCACTCAAGGATCATTTGTCAGAGCAAAAAAATAAAGACTTTCGATGCAAAATGCCTGCAGCACTTGGTTCACTCCTTACCTACATGATATACTGCCTGCCAGGGCTCTCGAGCCCATCAATTTAGCCAATAGAATTTCCGCTTGCTCATTGCTTGGCAAGTTAAGATAAATCAAAGAAATTAAATCGAAACCACAAGTCAGTATTAACTAGAGTTTTAACAGACTTCAGGCCAGATTTAAGCACTGAATGAAAATGCCACTCTGCCATTTTTCTTTATTTGCACAGTTTATGACTTACAGCAAATGTATATCTTAATCAAAATAGGCATGTGTCCCCTTCTGGATTAGCATTAATCAGGTTTACTGTGCATCAGGTCCCTGCTCCCATGAGCTTCTGTGGAAAAACATGCCGTGGACTTTCTGACAGTGTTAAGGGGATTATTGCTCAGCTCCAACTCCCTATACATAGTATTCTTACAAAGGAGACACTTTAAACAATGGGCGCCATATTCAAAAATATGTCTGCTGAGAATCTCTTCAAGTGACATTAATGGCAAATGACATTCAACACAATACTTCAGAATACAGGCAGAGAAAACAGAGCAGCATTTGATCCCTTTCTCTTCTTGGTTCGCTTGCCTTCTAGGACACTTTCCTTCCTTTGGACTTTGGATTCCCTTTTCTCTCTAACTGAGCACCCAGGCCGCAAGGAACCTTTTTTGACGGAGTCTCTCTCCTGAATCACCTCTGGAAACCATGGGAACCCAGGATGCAGCACCGAATAGGATAAAGCTACCCTTCTTCTCTTCTTGAACGCCTTTGAAAACTCAGCTTTAGACCAATAGCAATGGTCAGCAGCACCCCTGCAAACTCTTCTGCTGGGTCCTCTTGATTCCTCTGTGACAGGAACTCAGAACAAAAACCCAAGGACTCTCCCTCTGTGGCACCTTTGTCTTCCTCTGTGGACAAAGGCAGAGAGACAGGATGTATGCTCGCTCTTTCCCTCTCCTTCCTCAGGAATCCTTTGGAGCTCAACAGCAGGAGCTTGTCCTCTAGCGACCTGGATCACCTCCTTTTCATCCTGGAGAAGTGATAGAATATACATCTGCCACTTCTATCCCTCCCTCACAAATTCTGTAAACTTCACGTGGACACATGTTGACCACTGACTGAGCTCTATATACATGGTCACGCCTGTGATGATGCAGTAGAGGAAATGCTCTCACCCTCTATTATAGTACAATTCCCATGTTTCCCAGTGGGGAAACAAAGCACTAGCAAAGGAAGACAAAGGTTCCCGTACATGTAATTCCAAAATTGCACAGGTCAACAATTATTTTCCTTACTAGCGACTTGAAAGCTTCTATGAGCTCTAGAGGTAATGATGCCTGAGTGGGAAAAGGAGTAATGATGCTGTCCAAGAAGAGGTACTGAGAAGGGTATATTTAAAAGGGCTCATCAGTTAGGCGTGTTCTCTTGTCCTGTTTTCTCTATCTTTCCTGAAGTGTGCTTAGACTCAGCAGGAATACCCAGGCACAAAGGAGTGGCTGCTAGGGTACAGAAGGTCCTGGGGCTAGGGAGAAGGGGCCAACAAGGACCTAACTGAGATATTTGTGGTGCTGGAATTATTCTAGAATAAATCCTGCAGGGGGAGACACTGAGCTGAGCAGTCAGAGCAGGAGCACTGGGGCTAGAAAAGTACGTCTGCTAAGAGATCTAGCCAGGAGACGTTGAGCTGAGCAGCCGTAGCGGGAGCACAGCGGAAGACAGAGGCTCTGTGCAGGACAGCCCCGATACCAGCTGCGGCTTTAAAAGTTTGCGTGTCTCTAGGCGCACAGCTATTGACACGCAGTCATGGTGAGTTCTAAGGGGCATGTTACAAGGGGCCGGCCCCTTGTACCACACCCCTTGGAGCCACGAAGGTGCCTTGTAGCTTCCTGGTTACCATTTGATTTGTCCATGGGAAAGAGAAAGAAGAAAGTGTTTGAAGCCTTGGAACCTGATGTTGGACTGATGGACAAGCACATGGTGGCTAAGGATATGACGAATCTACCTGCAGGTACTGTCTCTACTTCCTCGCTCCTTCTGGGGGCATCTTTGAGTTCCCCAGAGCGCATTCCACCTCCCCCCACCATCTCTAGTGACTCCGCTCGTTGACCGTGGACAGCCTGTGCAACAGAGTACTCCGTTGTGCCCTGTTGATTCCTATCAAGCTGTTGCCTGGTCCCTACCTTTGATGGACCGCGGGGTAGGTTCTGATGTGCAGATCTCCCTGGCAGACATCTGGAAGGTGGTAACCCAAACGGAGAAAACGATGGTCACCACGATTTCCCAACTTTGCAAGTTTTCACAAGAAACGGTTGCAAAGTTGAGGCAGACTGCGGAATGAATGGAATCCTTATCTACTCAGATTTTGAAATGTGAGAACCAAACAGCCTCCCTCCAAGCAGTTAGTGCTTCTATTGTGAAGAACATTTTAATAATCCCTAGGAGGTTAGAATCCTTTGAGAATGTTGTTAGGGTGAAAAATATTTGTTTTTTTGAATTTTCCTATTTGTCACTTGTTGTCACTTGAGATCTTACTGCGTAAGTACTTTAAAGAAATATTATCTTTATGTAATTCTGATTTGATGTTTTTTTCCAAACTGTAGTACTTAATGGGCAGGAAGAGTACAGATGACTCTCTTCTGGGGGAGCTGACATCATGCAACCCCCTTCTGAGTTAAATTTAATTCAGTTTTTAGAAGACTCATCTGATAATATTCCCACCTGGGCTCCCTTAGAGGTAACATTTCTTTCAGAGTAGGATAAGATCTCTGTTTTTAAGAGTTACTTTAAAAACAAAGATGTGTGTTTTTTTTGTGGTGCTAAAATTCAGATGTCTCCAGAGCCATGCAGCTCCGTAGAAGAGCTTTTCTGGCTCTTCGGCCAAGGTTTTTTTTGCTCCGTGGCCTCCTCCTTTCTCCGATAATCATGTAAATGTCTAGTTACATTTCAGGAATTAAAGTTTGTGTTCCTTGACTCTTTGCGGTTGGAGGCCTTTCTGACTGGGAGAGAGTCACAGGGCTCTGATGGGTGAGGGTGTGGTGGGATAACTGTATATGGCACCCTTTTTGTGGAAAGATTTCCTAAATTCTGTAATACGTTTTGTTATTCTCCCCAGATGAGGGTAATGGATTTGATTGTGTATTTTGATTCAATTGTCTTATTGCCTCTATTTTCTATTTTTTTGTATGTTTTGTTTTATGCTTGCTTTGTAAGTATGTTTTGATAAACTCATAAATAATCCCTGCAGGAATGAAAGAGAAAAAAAAAGACAAGTGAATGTTTATGGTGAGTAGTGATATACACCTACATCGATTGTAGGGGCTGAGATGAGGGATGGTAAATACAAGTTGGGTTCTATTGAATATGGGAGAAGGGATTTGAGATATAGGGACTAGACGGGCATGACAGAAATATGAATGTGGAGAGCGATAGATGGGCATAATAGGAAGGTAAATGAGAGTGATACTCAGTAGAGAGTATTAAAAGGACGAGAGTGGAAGCAGATGACTGGGGGGGAAGGGGAAGAAGGGAAGGGACAGAAGTGTGAAGGAACAGGTGGGAGAGCAGAGTGAGGAACAGGAGGAAGTTTGCGGGGGAGAAAGAAAGTGGGTGGACGTGACAGAGCTGAAAACAGGAAGGGAGCTGGGAGTGAAAGCAGTGGGAGGAACACCCCCTCCCCCCCCCCCCCAGTCATCTGGTGCAGGGAGTGAGTAGTACATAGTATGCAGTAGTAGGCAGTAAAAGGAAAAGCAGCAGATTTGAATTGAGCCCTGACCGAAATGTTGAAAACATAGAAAATAAAACATGAGGATCTAAATCTATATATCCTAGAGGAGGGATGGGGGGAGATATTATATGAATGTTCAAAGTCTCCCCCATCCCTCCTCTAGGATATATAGATTTCGATCCTCATGTTTTATTTTCTATGTTTTCAACATTTCAATGTGAGTTGTATCTGTAGCAGAATGAGCTGTATTTAGAAATGCTTGATATCAAGAGAGAGAAAATTGAGCTGTGAGTAAGTTGTATGAAGAAATCTAATGATCCACATCATGGTGTTGGTCTGGAGTAAAGTTCAGCAATCAGATAAGTAAACTGTTGAGGGTATGGTTGCAAACTGGCTCCAGATGCGCCCGACAGGCTTGATCCAGTCCTGGGTTTACTCTATTGCATGCAGGGACATGTAGTTCTGATTTCTCCATTGCACTCCATAAGAAAAGCAAGACTACAAGTCCCTGCATGCAATGGGGTAAACACAGGACTGGATCAAGCCTGTTGGGCGCATCTGGAGCCAGTTGGCAATCCTAGTTGAGGGTGCTATGCCCTATTTACTCTAGTTGTTTGACTTGCAAGTTCTTCGCTTCGTCAGACAATTGGTAGTTCCTGTTTGAGCTCTGTTATCATTATGCCAGTCTAAATTGTATCTTATGAAATTTTCAGTTTCATTCACTTTTGAACATTTGTCTTATATTATGTAAGCATTGGGTGTTATTTAGGGATCCTTATAAATACCCAATGATTGATAGGTATTTAGAAAATCGTGAGCTTTAGAAATTTATAGGAATATGTTTAATGGGGAGTTTTTGTATAGCCTATGATGTTGAGCTCTTCTTTCCCCTATAGCCAACTGTTGCCGCCTAGTGGATGAGACATTGTCCTGAGGTGTTTTTCTCCCTAATAGTAAAGTTTGAGTACTTGCATGCTTATGTGAACAGTCATAGTTTGATTTTTTTTATAGGGATTTATTTTACAGAGTTTTTCTTTTTCTAGAAGTGTTTTAGGTAATATGAAGTAATGAGATCCTGGATTCTCTACAGGGAGAACTATTCAGGCAATTGGTAACAGAACCCACACGTGAAGGGGCCATACTGGACTTGGTGCTTACCAATGGTGAAAGTGTTTCTGATGTTATAGTGGGAGATCATTTTGTATCCAGTGATCACCCAATGGTGTGGTTCAGTATTAGGACTAGGGCTGAGAATACATTCAAAAGTGATGGTCTTAGACTTTAGGAAAACTAATTTTGCCAAGATGGGCCAATACCTCAGGGAGTCATTAGCGGGATGGGAAGAGCTGGGGGATGTAGAAAAACAGTGGGCAAAACTAAAAGGGGATATTTTTTGAGGGCAATCAACCTTTTGGTTAAAATGGTAAATAAAGGTAAAAGGAGATCACTATGGTTTTTGAAAGAAGTAGCTGAAAAGGTAAAGAAAAAGAGGGAGGCCTTCATGAAATACAAGAGATCACAGAGAGAGGAAGACAGGCATCTATATTTTGAAAAACTTAAAGAAACTAGCAAAGTACTCAGGAAAGCAAAGATTCAAAAAGAGAAGGAAATAGCCAATGCAATAAAATGGGGGGATAAGACATTTTTCAGATATGTTAGTGAAAAGAGGAAGGGCAAAAGTGGTATTGTCAGACTCTAGGGTGAAGGGGAGGAATATGTAGAAGCTGATGAGGATAAAGCGGACTTGCTTAACAAATATTTCTGTTCTGTGTTCACAGATGAAGAAACAGGAACAGGACCTCAGAAAACACCCACAAACAGGAACAGAAGCGAGGGGCATCTTGAAGAATATTCAGAAGGCTGTGTTCATGAGAAACTAGCTAAACTTAAAGTAGAGAAAGCGATGGGACTGGATGGGATACACCGTAGAATACTGAAGGAACTTGGGGACGTTCTAGCAGTTCCACTGACTGACTTTTTCAATGCCTCATTGGAGTCGGGAGTGGCACTAAAGGACTGGAGGCTCATGTGGTCCCTTTACACAAAAGCAGAAGTAAGGATGTGGTTGAAAACTACAGGCCGGTTAGTTTAACTTCGGTGGTGAGTAAATTATTGGAAACGCTGCTGAAAGAGAAAATAGTGAGATTTCTGGAGTCCAGCGGATTACAGGATCCAAAACAGCATGGATTCACCAGAGGCAGGTCTTGAAAGACAAATCTGATTGATTTCTTTGAATGGGTGACCAGGGAGTTGGCCTAAGGAAGATCCCTAGATGTGGTGTATTTAGATTTCAGTAAAGCCTTTAACACTGTTCCTCACAGGCAACTTATAAACAAACTGAGCACCCTAGGGATGGACCTTAAAGTTACTGCTTGGGTTAGAAATTGGTTGAGTGGAAGGTGACAAAGGGTACAGGTAAATGGAGTTCACTCTGAGGAGAAGAAAGTTACCAGTGGTGTGCCCCAGGGATCTGTCCTTGGTCCAATTCTTTTTAACGTCTTTGTTAGTGATATAGCGGAAGGGCTATCGGGTAAGGTTTGCCTCTTTGCGGATGATACCAAAATCTGCAATAGAGACCCAGGAAGGTGTAGATAACATGAGGAGGGATCTAGCTAAGCTTGAAGAATGGTCTAGAATTTGACAGCTGGGATTTAATGTTAAAAAAATGCAAGGTCATGCATTTGGGCTGCAGCAATCCAATGTAGCAATATAGTATAGGTGGTGAAGTACTTTTGTCCATTAAAGAAGAGCGGGACCTCGGTGTGGTTTTGTCTGATGATCTTAAAGTAGCTAAACAGGTAGAAAAGGCGACGGCAAAAGCTAGAAGGATGCTTGGATGCATAGGGAGAGGAATGACTAGCAGAACAAAGGAGGTGATAGTACCTTTTTATAAGTCTTTGGTGGAACCTCATTTGGAGTATTGTGTGCAATTCTGGAGACCGCACCTTCAAAAGGATATAAACAGGATGGAGTCAGTACAGAGGGTGGTTACTAAAATGGTTAGTTGTCTTCATTATAAAGCATATGAGGACAGACTTAAGGATTTTAATTATGTATACCTTAGAGGAAAGGCGGAATAGAGGTGATATGATTGAGGTGTTTAAATACCTCCATGGCATAAATGCACAGGGGAAGAGCCTCTTTCTATTGAAAGCAAGTTCTGCTATGAGGGGACATGGGATGAAGGTGAAAGGGGATAGATTCAGGATATGCAGAAATATTTCTTTACGTAAAGAGTAGTGGATCTGTGGAATAGTCTCCCAGTGGAGGTGGTGGAGATGAGGACAGTATCTGAATTCAAAAAAGCATGGGACAAACACAGAGGATCTCTAAAGGTAAAAAGGGGCCTGTTGTAGTTGTTGATATGGAAGGACAGACTAGATAGGTCATGTGGTCTTTTTCTGTCGTCATTTTTTTATGTTTTTATGAATATTCATTAGGGACATCCTGAAAACCAGGCTGGATTGTGGTATTCCAGGACTGGAGTTTTCCATCCCTGCTGTAGAGCTTTTTTTTGTTTTTTTTAGTGCCATCGAGTCAGTGTTGACTCATAGCGACCCAGCCACCTCTGGGTTTTCTTGGCAACATATCACCGGAAGTAGATTGCCAGCCTTTTCTTCCGAGGCAATGGAGGGTAAAGTGACTTGCCCAAAGTCACAAGGAGTGCCAGTGGGAATCGAACCCTTGATTTTCTGGGTACTAGGCAGTTGCTCTAGAGAAGGTGGTGGAAATGAACAATGGCAATAGAATCCAAAAAGAAGTAGGATATACACATCAAATCCTTAGGGCAAGAGAATGAGAATCAAGCTTTGAATGTTTCATCTCAAAACAGCATTGAAATTATTGTTTGCATTTCTAAAATGGCAAGGGGTGATGTAATCTGCAGAGATTAGCAGTTACGAGCCTTACCACCCTACTGGGCAGACTGAATGGGCCATTTTGGCCTCTATTTGCTATCATTTTTCTATGTTCACTTCACTACAGAGAACAGCCTACTGGTTTAGCACGTCTGCAAGAATTCCAACCCACTCTATAGGAAGAAGACAGCATCAGTGTAGAAGGTCAAGTTCTGGGCAATGCTACAGAGCAAACAGCAATTCAGCAACCCTCTCCAGGAAGTCAAGTTCAGGGTGACAAAGGTAAAAAAAAAGCTTGCCAACAGACTAGAGGAAGCCTGTCCATACACTCTTCAGCTAATGCCCCTAGCGGAACTTGTGAGGGCTACGCTTCTGTCTGACATTGTGTGTAAGCTGCCAGAGGGCAGTGACACAGGGCACAAGGAAAATGGTTGGTTTGTTTTCGGATCAGTCATCTGTTTGTTTTGTTTTTGGATACAGAATGGTTTCTTCCAGTAGTTTTGTTCATTTCCATTGAAGTCAATGGTCCAAGCAATTTTGTCCTCTAAGAGGGATATTCATTCATTTTAACGAATGTTACTTGAAAACAGAGAGGAGGAATAGTCCAGTGGTTAGAAGTGTGTGCTAAGCCCACAGGAAATCAATGCTCAAATCCCACTGCTGCTATATTGCTTCAAGTACAAAGTTAAAATTTTATTTAGAAAGATTTATATCACACTGATCACTGGTTCAGATATTTCATAAGCACAGAAAATATAAAAAAATAATAACAATAAAAAACCTATTAAAATTACAAGCAAATAATCTACTCGGAGCAGGTAACCTAACCATAAATGTCAGCAGGACATAACTAGGATATTTTTCCAGCAAAAGCCTGAGCAAGAAAAAATAATTCCTTACCCTCTTTCTAAATAATGTTTCTACTGGAAAGGTGTGAGCTAAATCCAAGCATTCTTCAAAATTTGTTAGCAGGTGTTTGTAAGAGGCAACAGCAGAAGTCATGATGAAGACTCCAAGGCACCAGAGAGGGGCAAAGCAGCAAAAATGTTGACAGGCAAATCTCAAATTACCAGAAGAGTAAAGTGGCACCAATACTGACTGTGCTCTTTTCAGTTTATTTCCTATCAAGCTTCTTACCTTAGAGCTTGAGTTTTCTCTGACACACAAACTCAGTCAGTGCTTAGCCCCTCTGTGCCTGAGCCCTGTGCTTGTTATTTGCTTTCCTCCTGTCTCTACGCCTCATCATTTTCACTCCTTTTCCTTTGAAGTTTATATCTTCCAAATACAAGCTGCTGTGTGGACACTCAGGGAATATGCAGGCACATTTGCTGGGTAGCACCCTTCAGACGGATCCTCAAGGTGCGATCTGAAGCTAGTCCTCCCCCCCCCCCTCCTTAGCTCATGAGCATGCACGCAGGTTCCTATGCGCTCTGACACTGACTGAGCCCACCAGTCAGTTTTTCTTCATGAGAGCCTCAACAATGCAGTCCCAGGGCCCTGACAGGATCTTTAAAAAATCCTGTTCTTTCCTTTTTAAATAACCTAAGATTGGCTGTCTACCCCCTCCGGCACCACTGGCGAGAGCCAGAGGAGCAATGTTTTTAATATTAAAATATTGACTTTACCGCCACAATGAGCTGCAATAGATCAGGCCCTCGCCTCTTGATGGTTGCCACTTCTCCCCATGGCTCCATGATGTTCTCACAGGCCAGCTCCAACTCCAGGATGTGATCATGCACCATAGTTAGAGAAGCACCCTGCAGCTGCATTCAAAAGCTCTCTTCCTGACGAGATGTAAAAAACATACCGGTGGCAGTATCCTCGCCCCAAGGATTCAACGGTCATGGCAACCAGGATCACATTCCTCCCCAATCCTATGCCTGCTCCTATAAGTATTAGAGGCATTGCTGGGGAAGAAGCAGAGGAAACAAAGTCAGATCATGTGGATGCCGGCAGCAAAGGCAAAAAAGAGCACTGAGCAGGTGAGTACCCTGCTCTCCCCAACATCTTGCCCACCCTCCCCACCCCCCCATAGCCAGCACAGAGGCATTAAAGACTGTACAGCCTGCAAGGGATCCCTCCGTCTCCTGTCTGAGACCCAGTACCTGCAGCACTCTTCCCTGCTGTGATTCATGTAGCACTTCCTCCTGGAAACCGCAGCTATATTGCAAACAGCCAATCCCACCTCCCAGATGAGTCCATGGCAACTGTCGCTCACCTCCTGGGGCCCCTTAGCTATCAGTTGCTGTCTCACCTCCACCCTGCTCCTCCACAGAGTCTCTTTCAGTGCCCCCACTTACTCCACCCCCTTGACCCTCCAGGAGCAGCCCCTGCATTCCCTGTAGTTATCACGGATACCAGTGAAGTCTCCTACCCTTCTCTGCCTTTGCACAGCATCCTCCTGGACTTACAACTTGGCAGCATAGCAAATGCCTCTCTTGGTCAAGGCAGTATCACAGTGCCTAAAAGCCAAATATAAGCTCACTGGAGGACCAGATCACCTACAGGCGCAACTGACACGGTTGGTGATCTCAGAAGTGGCCATCAAGAGATCCAAGCCCATGAAATCATTCACCTACATAAGATCTGGATGTAGTAGGGAAAAAGATGTATCAAAGCTGATGCTTAACATAAAAATACTATCACATTGGCTCCAGATGCTCCATGACCATCACTCCTTAATGAAGCAAGCCAGATTGCCAGGATTGTCACCAGATGCCTTTGAGCAGGTCCACTTAGCCATTAAGAAGTGTGCCTATCATTTTCTTAAAGTTACTTATGATGCCACTTCCAGAGTTGCAGCGGTGGCCATTGGCACAAAAGAACAGATTGACTTTGAACATCTGGATTAAGGGAAGATCTCTACGATTGTCTTGCAGAAACCCCCGCTCAAAAAAGTCACTCTTTGATGAGAAGGTCCAGAACACAGTCACTCAGATGAAGGAGAACTCCTCCCTTACAGTCATAATACCAACAAAATTAACAACCCTATTTCAAGTGGCAATATCTACTGCAGTTCTTCCTGTACTTCATTCCAAGATGTTGATATCAGCTATATGCCAGACCACTGTCTCGACCATATCAGCAGCCTCGTGAGGCAAAGCAGCAACTGACACTGGCAGCACCGATCCTCAAACACTGTCCTTCCTTGACTCCTTACCATTGAAAGGAAGAATAAGGTACTTGAGGGAGGTCTGGCAGTCATCAACAGAGATTGCTAGGTCCTGTCGCTAGTAGACCAGAGTTATTTTCTTCAGTTTGACTCTCCTCCACCTCCAAACTCAACCTGACACTCTTACTGCAGCAGCATATTTCACTCCTGCAAGCCAAGCTCAACTCCCTGATGGCAGCACATACAGTGGAGATACTGCCCACGGAAGAGCATTGTCAGTGGTTCTACTTGAAGTTCTTCCTCATTCCCAAGAAATAAGGAGGTGTCTGACGATCCTCAAACTTTGAGGCCTCAACCTATACATCCAGCAACAGAAATTCAAGCTAAATACCCTGCTCACAATCATACCTCTCCTCCAGCGAAATAACTGGATGGCCCTACTAAACCTGAAATATGCCTATGCACACATCCCCATCCACCCTCAGCACTGAAAATTTTCTACATTTTTTCTTCCTGGGCAAATATTACCAGTACAAGGTCCTCCCATTTGGCCTTTGTCAGTGCTCAGGTTCTTCACCAAATGTTCGACTACAGTAGCAGCAGCCCTTCACAATGTGGGCCACTTCATCTACCCCTACCTTGATGACTGACTGATCTCTAGTTTGAGCCCATGCAATGGTGTACCAGAACTCCAGCACAAAAGGGCTCCTCAAATCTCTAGGCTTCATGAACCTCTATGCCCAGATGCAACAGTTCTGCTTCATTGGTGCAAAAAGCAACACAATGTCAATGGCTATTTGTTTTTTCTTTCAGAAGACAGATAATGCATCATACTGCTGCTGGTGCATCACATACAATCAGCCAGAAGGTCCTCTGCAGGGTCTATCTTATGACTTCCGGGCCACATGGCTGCAGCAGATGCCATGGTTCATTTGCCTGATGGTGAATGCGTTTTCTTCAATGGCATCTCAAGATTCATTGGAACCAGCGATACCATTCCCTCTCCATATGGATAACCATCCCACCTTCAGTCTGAGACAGTCTTGTCTTGTTTAGTGGACTTAAGTTCAGAATCTGGCAGCGGGGTGCCCCTTTCACAGCCCCTCCCCACACCTGATCCTTGTGATTGATGTATCCCCTTGGGAATGGGGAGCACATCTATAGCACTGTTGGACCCAGGCAACATGGTCTCTAGTGGAGGCCCATTTTCACATCAACCAGCTAGAATTTCGAGTCATGCTCCTATGCCCTTCGAGCCTTAATGGCCCTTCCTGTGAAACACCTTGCTTCTGATTCAGACAAACAATCATGTGACCATGTTTAACATGAACAAATAAGAAGGACTGGGGTCTTGGAAGCACTGTGCAAAGGAGCTTCATGTTTGTCCACAAGATTGGCTGCTGCCTCCAGGCATCCTATCTACTAGAGGAGCTCAACCAGATAATTGATTCCCTCAGCCGACAGCTTGACCCACATGAATGATCATGGAGAAAGAAGCAGTCCTCAACCTATTTCAGATATCGTATGGGGGTTAGTTAGAAGTGAACTTCTTTGCTGCCCTGAACAATACCAAGCACCCCAGCTTTTGTGCAAAGCAACCAGTTCCCAAGCATCTCTACTACAATGCCTTTGCCCTGTCCTGGAGCAAGGGCTTCCTATATGCTTTTCCACCATATCCTCTGATTACCAAAATGCTGCAGCAGATCCACCACAACCAGGACTTCGTGCTGCTCATAGCTCCACATTGGCCCAGAAAACTATGTTTTCCCCTCCTCTTCAGCATGTTGGTGGACTCGCCAATCTCCATGGGGAACCAACTTGAATATGCTCTCCCTCATGGCATGGACATTAAGATTGTCTCTCCCATTATCCAGAGAGGTATGCACAGTACTCCTTTGTGGCATCAAAAATCTATACCAAGAAATCCTATGCATTCATGTGGAACCGCTTTGTCCATTGGTGCTGACAGTGACACCTCAGTCCTCTTAGCTGCCCTACAGGAGAACTCCTTGACTACCCTCTTCACCTGACAGAATCCAGACTTCAGACAACCATCCTATTCCAAGAACATCTCTGAATAGGAACCCCCCCCCCCCTATTTCTCTCCAAGATCTCCAAACCAGTAACTATGCTATCTTGTCAGTCTCTATGTTCACCCCAAAAATCATCAATGTTGAACCCCCGGTGATGGCCCCCCCCCCACATTTGATTCCCCCCCCCCCCCTGGTTATATGTCCCACCGCTTTGACCCGGTGAAAAGCGGGATATAAATACAGTTAAATAAATAAATAAATAAATAAACCACAGTTCAGCTACACCTAGCAGCCTTTGCTACCTACCACAATAGAGTAGACTGTCTTCCCATCTCAATGTACCCTATTATCCCCTGTCTGACTGCCCACACTGGCATGGGATTTAAACATGGTACTAACCTAGTTAATGTCCAGCCCATTCAAGCTTCTAGGAGTGGCCTCCCTCAAGCACCTCACCAGGAAGATCGCATTCCCAATAGTGATAACACCTGCATGACAAATCAGTGAGTTACAAGCTCTCCTGCATTATTTCCCCTATAATCAATTTCTTGCCAACAAGGTTGTCCTCAGGACTTTCCCCAAGTTTCTTCCCAAGGTGGTCACTGTCTTCTACCTCAACCAAGTCATCACTCTGCCCACCTTTTTTTCCCCAAAACTCATTCCAGCAAAGCAGAGACTGCTCTGCACTCCCTCAACTGCCAGTGAGCACTCATCTACTTCCTGATGGCCACTTGGAATTTGCAGCAGACTTCTTCACTGCTTGTTGATTTTGTAATTCCTGATCGTCCCTCCAGTCTGGTCCTGGAATCACTGGGGTTGTCAACCTCCTCTAGCAGCTTTGGAGACTGAGAAACTTCACTCCTGTGATGTCATTGGTATATAAGGCCTGGCACCTCCTCCTCACACCAGTTTTATCAGTCTCCAAAGCAGCTAGAAGGTGGTGAGCCCAAGGGGATTCCAGGGCTCACAAGAGGAACGATTAAGAATTTAGGGATTTCATTATTTAGAGGAGTTTAGGAATTGAAAAAAAAAAAAGAAAACAAACAATAAGGGGGTTTGTACCTTTACTTGTTTTAATCTGATCTGCCGGATGCCCTGAGGTCCTCTGCTCCGTTTTTTTTTGTTAGTTTAGTTATTTCTTTTCTTTTGCCAGGAGATAGGCAGGGGCCAGCGTGGGGATTTGGCTGCCTGCAGAGCAGGATCAAGGGCGGGTTACCTTCCCGATTGTAGGGGGACAGGAGCCCTGGAGGGGAGGCTCAGCGCGTGCAGAGGCTTGCCTGCCGGCGCTTGGAGCTCCCGGGGAGGGGACTGCTGCTGCAGCTGATTGCAGGAGGCATTAAGACACGGCCTTACTGATTTCGGCGATTTGCTTCTTCCTGGCGGGGAAGGGCAGCCTAAGCAGTCCCTCTTCAACAGCAGCTGCCCTAAAGGTAAGGGGGTAGTTTTTGGCGCGCAGAAGCTGGTCAAGCCGGGACAGGCCGCACAACGTGTGCAGAGCGCAGGAAAGTCGCGGTTTGTAGTGTGGGGCTTTGCCACGGTATATCTTAGAAACATAGAAACATAGAAACATGATGACAGAAAAAGACCACAAGGCCCATCTAGTCTGTCCTTCCATAACAACAACTACAACAGTCCACTTTTTACCTTTAGAGATCCTCTGTGTTGGTCCCATGCTTTTTTGAATTCAGTTACTGTCCTCATCTCTACCACCTCCACTGGGAGACTATTCCACGGATCCACTACTCTTTCCGTAAAGAAATATTTCCGTATATCACTCCTGAATCTATCTCCCTTCACCCTCATCCCATGTCCCCTCGTCGCAGAACTTGCTTTCAATTGAAAGAGGCTCTCTCCCTGAACATTTATGCCACGGAGGTATTTAAACATCTCAATCATATCACCTCTATCCCGCCTTTCCTCTAAGGTGTACATATTAAGATCCTTAAGTCTGTCCTCATATGCTTTATAATGAAGACTACTAATCATCTTAGTAGCAACCCTCTGCACCAACTCCATCCTGTTCACATCCTTTTGAAGGTGCGGTCTCCAGAATTGCACACCATACTCCAAATGAGGTCGCACCAAAGACTTATACAGAGGCATTAGCACCTCTTTTTTTCTGCTAGCCATTCCTCTCCGTATGCACCCAAGCATCCTTCTAGCTTTTGCCGTCGCCTTTTCTACCTGTTTAGCTACTTTAAGATCATCGGACACAACTACGCCTAGGTCCCGCTCTTCTTTAGTGGACAAAAGTACTTCACCTCCTATGCTGTATTGCTCCCTTGGATTGCTGCAGCCCAAATGCATGACCTTACATTTTTTAACATTAAATCCCAGCTGCCAAATTCTAGACCATTCTTCAAGCTTAGCTAGATCCCTCCTCATGTTATCTACACCTTCCTGGGTGTCTACTTTATTGCAGATTTTGGTATCATCCGCAAAGAGGCAAACCTTACCAGACAGCCCTTCCGCAGGGATGCTTTGTTTTTGGTTCATTCCTTCAGGTTTGGGCTCAGGGGCCTGTCTCGATTGGAAATTGTGTGGAAAAAAAACATTTATTTCAGGGTTAGTTCTGCTGTACAGTCTGTCAGAGCAGCATGCCTGCAAAACAGCTCTGCCTACTGTGTGGAGCCAGACGGAGCTCAGTGTCTCAAGATGGGGTTTGTAGGGGCTGTGCTCCAGAGTTGGAGGCAAAAGAGTTAGCTCCTGAATCCGAACTGGGGGGGACAGGACATCGTGGAGGAGATGGGGGTTCCCCTGCTTCCCTCCCTGCCTGTGCCTGAGCCGGCGGGTGCAGCACTTGTGGTGTCCGAGCCCCCATTGTCCCAGCAACCGGTATCGGGGGGCTAGCGGCGATTTTTTTCGCCGGATTTCATAGCACTGCTGCAGAAGGCACTGACTGGCTCTCAGGGGGGGGCCAGTAGCGAGTACTTCGGGGCGGGCCTGGGGCAGAAGAGGCCCGGTTCCCCTCTGGCTGAGGACATGGCCGGCAGTAGTGCCAAAAAGCCTCGGTTGGATAGGGATCGTCTGGATCAGTCCATGCTTTCGGAGGACTTGCGGTCAGAAGAGGCGGACATGGACCTCGGGAAGCTCGAGGAAGGAGAGATTAGAGAACAGGAAGATCAGGCTAGGGTCGTAAGGGTGTTCCGTAGGGAGGAGCTGCTGGCGCTCATCGCGGAATCTCTCAAGGCTCTCAATATGCCGGAAGGGGGGCCGGCAGAGGATTCTACCCTGGAGGATCCTCTGCTGCAGGCCGTCCGGAAGACTCAAAGGGCGTTTCCTCTCCATTGGGTGTTTAGGGAGATGATTCAGGAGGAGTGGGATACGCCTGAGGCCAATCTTCGTGGGGCTAGAGTTCTAGCGAAGCTCTATCCTCTCTTGGATCAAGACAGAGAGTTGTTCAAAGCGCCGAGAGTGGATGCTGTGGTATCGGCTTTGACCAAGAAGACTACCATCCCGGTGGAGGGGTCGGCAGCGCTTAAGGACCCGCAGGATCGTAAGTTAGAGACCTTGCTGAAGAAGGTCTTTGAAGCGAATGCCCTATCCTTGCAGGCATCTATTTGTGGGGCCTGGGTGGCTAGAGCCTGCTTGAGATGGCGCAGAGGGTCCAGGGGGACCGCGTGGAAGAAGTGACTGAGGAGGCGTCCCGGTTGGAGTCTGTCAACGGGGGTGCTGGGTGAGAATGTCCACAGTCTTGGCAAAGGCAAATATTAATATGACTTGCAAAGGATTGTGGGAAATGTAGTTCATTCATACCAGACTCAGCCGTTCACAATAAATTAGTTGTGCTTGCTCGAATGTAAAGCAAAGAAGATATTTTATTTATGGGGTTATTTCTCCCAACACAGATATACTTGGTAGCACATAAATAAGGATACTTGCTTTCAGTATTATAATTAGAAAAACAAATAAGGAAAACCAACAGCTGAACTTGTTAAGCAATCAAATCAAAGCATAAAGACCTGGATGGGAACAGAAAGATCTTTTCTGTAGGCACCTGCTAATATCTTAGCAGTGCTTCAAAGAACAAACAAAACCCCACAAAGGCCTATTATATTTACTATTGACATGCATTTTGTGATGTAAACATTAATTCTTGTAGATTACAAAAAAACTAGAGCCAACTTTGCAATTTCACTGTCATATTCGTATTCAGCATATAAAAAATGATAAGAAATGACTATTTTTATTTCAGTAACATGACTTTTGTAAAAATTTGTTGACCAGTGTATCTGTACCGGGCAAAATGCTAGAAACCATTATAAAGAATATAATTACTGAACATGAAGGTAGCCCTGGTTTAATGGGAGTCGGAAGTGGTGCCAGATAACTAGAGAAAGGCACATGTGGTCCCTTTACACAAAAGTGGAAGTAAGGATGTGGTTGAAAACTACTGGCCAGTTAGTCTAACCTCTGTGGTGAGTAAGCTATTAGAAACACTGCTGAATAGTGAGGTTTCTGGATACAGATCTTGGCAGACAAATCTGATTGATTTCTTTGGCTGGGTGACCAGGGAGTTGGATCAACGGAGAGCCCTGGATGTGGTGTACTTAAATTTCAGTAAAGCCTTTGACACCGTTCCACACAGGTGACTTATAAATAAACTGAGCATCCCAGGGATGGACACTAAAGTTACTGATTGGATTAGAAATTGTTTGTTTGAGTGGGAGGTGTCAAAGGGTACAGGTAAATGGAGCTCACTCTGAGGAGAAGGAGGTTACCAGTGTTGTGCCGCAGGCACCTGTCCTTGGTCCAATTCTTAACATCTTTGTTAGTGATATTGTGGAAGGGCTGTCAGGTAAGGTTTGCCTCTTTGCAGATGATACCAAAATCTGCAATAGAGTAGATACCCAGGAAGAAGTTGATAACAGCATGAGGAGGGATCTAGCTAAGCTTGAAGAATGGTCTAGAATTTGGCAGGCTGATTTTTAATGCTAAAAAATGCTGGATCATGCATTTGGGCTGTAAAGGTCCAAGAGAGTGGTACAGTATATAGGGTGAAGCACTTCTGTCCACAAACGAAGAGTGGGACCTGGACGTGATCATGTCTGGCAATCTTAAAGTAGCTAAACAGGTAGAAAAGGCAATAGTGAAAGCTAGAAAGATGCTTGGGTGCACAGGGAGAGGAATGGCCAGCAGAAGAAAGGAGGTGATCATGCCTCTGTGTAAGTCTTTGGTGCGACCTCATTTGGAGTATTGTGTGCAATTCTGGAGACCACACCTTCAAAAGGATATAAAAAGGTTGGAGTCAGTGCAAAGTGTGACTACTCAAATGATTAATGGTCTTCGTTATAAAGCATATGACTTAAGGATCTTAATATGTATACTTTAGAGGAAAGGTGGGATAGAGGAGATATGATAGAATCATTTAAATACCTCCATGGCATAAATGCACAGGACAAGAACCTCTTTTGATTTGAAAGCAAGCTCTGCTATGAGGGGACATAGGATGAGGATGAAAGGGGATAGACTCGGGAATAAAATGTGGAAATATTTCTTTACAGAAAGAGTAGTAGATGCGTGGAACAGTCTCCCAGTGAAGGTGGTAGAGATGAGGACCGTATCTGAATTAAAAAAAGCATGAAGCAAACACAGATGATCTCTAAAGGAAAAAAAGGGACTATTGTAGTAGTTGATATGGAAGGGCAGACTAGAAAGGCCATGTAGTCTTTTTCTGCCATCATGTTTCTATGTTATATTTTTTTAAAGGTGTGAATAAACAGGTAAACAAAGGTGAGCTGGTTGATTATAGTGTATATGGATTTTCAAAAAGCTTTGACAAGTTCCCTCATGAGAGACTCTTGGCGAAATTATAAAGTCGTGGGACTGGAGGCAGTGTAGTATTGTAGATTAGGAACTGGTTAAAAGATAGAAAGCAGAGAGTAGGGCTAAATGGACAATTTTCTCAGTGGAGAAAGGTGAGTAGTAGAGTACCCCACGGATTTTGCTCTGGGCCCGCTGCTTTTTAACATATTCATAAATAGGAATAACGAGTGATGTAATCAAATTTGCAGATGACAGAAAATTATTTAAAGTTGTTCAAATGCAAGAGGATTGTGAAAATTGCAAGAGGACCTTGAAAAATTGGAAGACTGGATGTCCAATTGGCAGATGAAATTTAATGTGGACAAGTGCAAAGTTATGGACCTAGGAAAGAACAACCCAAGCTATGGTTACACCATGCAAGGTTCCACATTAGGAACCACCACTCAGGAAAAAGATTTAGGTGTCATCATGGATTATACGTTGAAACACTCCGCCCAGTGTGCAGCAGCTAAGAATCATAAGGAAAGGAATAGAGAATAAAACAAAGGATATTATAATGCCTCTGTATCATTTCATGGTGCGACTGCACCTTGAATATTGTGTGCCATTCTGGTCGCCATATCTTAAAAAGGATATAGCTGAATTAGAAAAGGTACAAAGAAGAGTACAAAAAATGATAAAGGGAATGGAAGGATACCCCTATGAGGAGAGGCTTAAAAGGTTGGAAAAGAGAGGGCTGAGGGGGAGACGTGATAGAGGTCTATAAATTAATGAATGGAATGGAACAGGTAAACGTAAATTGGTTGTTTACGCCATCAAAAAGTAGAAAGACTGGAGGAGACACAATGAAGCTACACTGCAAGCCATTTAAAATGAATAAGAGAAAATATTTTTTTCACTCAACATGTAATCAAACTCTGGAATTTGTTACCGGAGGATGTAGTAAAAGCTGTTAGTGTAGCTGGGTTTAAAAAAGGTTTGGGCAAGTTCCTGGAGGAAAGGTCCATAAACCATTATTAAAGAGAACCCGGGTAATTCACTGCTTGCCCCAGGACAAGCATTGTGGAATATGTGTGCCTTTTTGGGAACCTGCCATGTACTTGTGACCTGGTCGGCCACTGTTGGAAACAGGATAATGGGCTTGATGGACTTCGGTCTGACCCAGTAAGGCATTTCTTATGTTCTTAACATTGTAAGTGTGTGTGACATTCCTGCAGAGAGTCATGAGTGCAAAATCTATGCATTGAAGTAGAATTTATGCACCTTTATAGACCTTGAAATGAGCCTTATAGAAACAGCAGTACATTAAATTCAACACATACATGTTTACATTGATGCACATATACATATCGTATGATCCATGATCAAATACAAAAATGACAATAAAGGTAAATTTTCAGTGGCACAGCAACCATAGTAATTTAAATACCAGTCTTTAAATTATTACCTACAGTATATACAGCACTGCTATGGAATATGCATTTTGAGGGTAACTATACAAATGGGACACCTATGTGAGCAGGCCAAATAGATGCCTACTGCAAGCCTATTTTATAAAGACTCACAGGCACCAATTCTACAGTAATTGTGCCTAAAATAAAGCCGCTGACCTTTATGCCTGCTTGGGAGCACGGGTAAATGTTTGCACGCAAAGTATGCATGAAGACGCACTTTCTAGAATCCATGCACATAAATCCAAACTTCATCCATGCTCCGCCCAACCCTGAACACCTTATTGGGAAGACTAGATGGGCCATGTGGTCTTTATCCACCGTCATTTATTATGTTACTATGTTATGAATTTGAGGGAGTTTTGGCAAAAGGAAGTCTGCATCAAAGGGGGGCGGAAGCCAAACAGCTTTGTAGCGCTGGAGGTTTAAGTAAACACTGATGGACTGTTTAAAGCCATTGCCACAGCTGCAGAAACCAGAAAGGGGATGGCAATGGAGACTGGGGAAGGGTGGGCGCCAGGAGTAGGGTGGCGAAAGAGCACCTCGTATCCTCACACTGGCCCTGCTGCCACACAGTGCAGGTTACTTTCCGCATAGTTTCTGAAATGGTCATTTCACATCTGTTTGGAGTTGAGGTGGGGTAAAATGTTAGTAATACAATGAGAAAGCTAAAGTTAAATATACGTTAATAGTTTGTACGTTTCTGTTAAGGAAGCAGCTAAATGTGAGCAGCTAGTGTATAGCTAGTCATATATGGCTGCCTCTTGTTTCAGTCTGATATTTAAAAAAATAATAATTAGTGCCACGCAGGTACCAGCCTGCCAGACAGAACTGGATGGTTCCTAGCTCTGCCTATTACTCTCTCTAGTTCCAGTCTTCCCTTTCCTTTATCTGTGCTTTCTGTATCTGCGTCGTGTGCTTGAATTTTGTCACAATTTTAGTAGCTACCACCTCTGCTGGCAGGCTCTTCAAGCTATCCACAACCCAGCAAGCAAAGTAGTATTTCCTCATATTGACACTTAGATCGTCTCTCCCAAATTTAGATCATGATCTCTTGTTCTTCAATATCTTTTTCTATGGAAAATGTTGCATTCCTTGATTTCAAATAAGCCTGCTGGATATTTGATGATCTCCAGCAAATTCTTCTTTTCTCTTATTTCTTCCAAGAGCAGTTTATTCTTTGCAGATGATTTTGCCACAGTAGTTGTGATTAATCATGCAACATCACTGCCATCTACTGTTCTCTATCACAGTACTAGAGAGGAAATATTTTTCACTACAGCAACAGAGCAAAGCATGTAGGAGCCTTGAGGCAATAAGCCTAGTGGCGTCACTAAGCTTCAGCACACAGGATTCTAATGCACAGGCATTATGATCCCTATATAGTAAATTAATGGCATTAAAAAGTGTGTGCTGAAAAACATGGTGCACACTGCCATAGAAATTTGCAGTGGTTTTATTGTATTTATTTAAAAAAATATATATTCAGCACTATCATTCTAGGGGAAGCACAAGAAAATGCACAAAAAATGTAAAATATACATATAAAAGACAATGGGGGTCATTCTGAGGCACGAATAGCAGGGATGGATGGGGAAAGTAGACGGGAAAGGGGCGGATCGGGAGCGGAGTTAGGGCAGTCAGTGGGTGGTCATTGGTCCCAGACATGCAGGGCCGATTCCAATGTCTGCCCTGTACGTCCTGGGTCGGCAGCTTGCACGGGAAACTTATTCCACCTCAGAGGTGGAATAAGTTCCCTAGTCAGCAGGGAATAGCAGGCCCGGGGCTGGGAAGATGCGGGAGGAGCAGAGGAGATTCCCTGCAGCCGAACCTTGGCCTTAGGAGGCCAGATTGGGGGTCGGGCTGCGGGGAAAGCACCTTTGCAGCCGGTGGCCGAGGATTTATTTTATTTATTTATTTTTTATTTAACAATTTTTCTATACCGCCTTTTCATTTAATCAAGGTGGTTTACATTGAAACTCAGAATCGCCTGCTGTTCAATGGAGCCACAGTGCCATGGCAACTGAACAGCTGTGACTGAGTTAACCAGGGAAGGCCTGTCTGTGCAGGCTGGATAGAATCGGTGTCCCGGCCTGCATATACAGGCCAGTTCACGATTCCGATCCTGCGGGGCTAGACATGCCCCGCGGGATTAGAATCACGGCTCCCTCTGTGAATCTGGTTTCAGCTGGTCGCACAGAGGGCCAGGACGTCCAGGATGGAATTGGGCCCAGTATGTACATTACAATCTCTAAAACTGTATAAAAAATCATCTCACTAGGACTTCACTTAGTGCTCATTTGGTACATATCAGTTACCAGCTAGTAACCCTATAACAGCTACAACTCTATGTTCCACTGAGAGATGGACATGCCTGCCTGAATAAATGAGTACATCAGGGATAACCGGCACCTTTTAGTACATTAGCAGGAATTGGGTCATGCATTGATGGGAAGGGAGACATTTCAAAAAGAAAAAAGACCGGACTCCTTGCCCTCTGCCCCCTCTCGCAAAACTTTCCTGGTGGCCCAATGGATCCCAGAGCCCCTGAACCTATCCAGACTTCCCTGATATCCCCCTGGGCTATCTGGTCCAGGCATCTCACGTCAGAGCACCTTTGGACCAGGCACTTAGCACAGGAACGTACTTGACCAGACAACCTCCATGCCACTGCTGAGTCCTCCTTGGACCAATAACACTTGCCTGGTCCATGGAGGTGCTCAGTTTTGTTTCTCTCCTCCTACCACCATTTTGGACCTTTAGTGCACTGGGATGCACCGCTAGAGGTCAGCCTGCCTAATAAGGGATTGCATCCTTTTCCGGGAGCACTCCTTTATTTGGGACTTGGATTTAGTTCACACCTTTTCTCAGACATTCAAGGTGAGTTACATTCGGGCACTGAGCCCTAGCAGCATATCCCAGTGCACTTTGGAAGATGGCACTGAAGGCAAGAGTGAAGTGGGTATTGCTTCTGCATCCCAACCTGGAGGTGAGAGGGGGAATTGGTGGGATCCGGGGACCACTAGGACCAGCAGGGAAGGTTTTTGAGAGTCCGGTGAGTGGTGGGAGATTTGAGGGCCCTCTTGGGCCACCAAGGATGATTTTGTGGGATTGAGGGTAGGGGGTAGAGGGTGGGAAGTCTGGAGATCCACTTGGACCACAAGTGAGATTTGTCGAAAGAGCCAACTGAGGTGAAGTGCAGCAGTTCATTCACATCAGATGATCTTTTGCTCCCATGCTGCATCTCTAAAAATTCAGTGGTACAAAGGACATAAAAAAAATCACACCAAATGTCAGCATTTCTTTATTTTTTTTTTTACATCAGGAGCAATTAAGAGTTTGGCCATTTACATATGTTTTGCACGCCCACCCCACTATCTTTTTTAGCATAATGGTTTTACTTTTGATTTCTTTGTTATCATCCTTATTACATCATGAATAAGATTAGAAGTAAATTGCCAGACCAAAGGATAGCACAGCTTACTGCATGGGCTCATGAAAATAGATGAACGATGAAAAGGAAGCAAAATTCTATTTTCAAGCACAGCAGTTTTCTCATTTAATAAAATCTGTAATATTTCCAGCAAAGGCTAATCTAAAATCAATGGCAAAAAAGCACAAAGTTAAGATTTCCCACCAGAGTTATGACTTGCATTTTCTGTCTGGCTCCTTGGTTCCAATTGTTTGGAAGGGAGGGTTCAGAGAAAACTTAAAGGAAATTACTTTCATCCATATTTTTTTATATATTTTCAACCAGAGGGAAGAAATGACTATACCTTTATAGCATTCAGTAAATGCTAGCTTGGTAATGCATAAATACTAGTTATCGCATCATTGTTGCAGGTTGTTGTTTTTTTATCACTAAGACATAGTTAGGGGAGGGTGATGGGGTGGAGGGGTTGCAGTTGTTTTCAGTCAGCACTGGGGGATAGTTAGAGTGGAAGCTCAGGATATTAGCCCAGTGGAAACCATGCTGCCCCATACATGGCTTGTAACCCACTGGGTAAAAAGGAGACTAGTTTAAATGTACTGGCAGATTGTATTTCAGAACTGAGTGTGCAGCTTGATCAACTGAGGATTTTAAGGGATTTAACATTCCAGATAATACAGTACTTAGCCAGGAGGAGACGGTGGCATTCTTGCAGGATATATCAAGTTTGGATTTTGTCCACGACATATCTGCTCCCATGCATAATAAAGGTATATGTTGGATCTAATATCTGTATCAAGGTCCTGGGAGACATTTTGACTCCAGGCCAGATCGTCTTGCTTTCTTGGTCAGATCACACCATTTTGTTCATTTTGAGCTTTTATTGCAATGTCAGAAGAGGGCCTCTTAGGAGAGGAAAACTGCATACATGTCTGCAAAGGTTAACTATAGAGGAGACAGAAGAGTAATTTGAGCATGTTACGCCATTTTTTTTGAACTGGCATTAGAAGAGGGGGTGCAATCATGGCATCAAGTCCTTGGAACGATCTAAGGTGATGGTGATTAGCTTTGCCTTAGCTGAGCATAAGAGTGGAAGGGGATGATATCATGGGGGCCTCAGGCTGATGCATAGGTAACTGACGCACTGTGATTGTCTCAAACTTGTATATATGGAACATAAGATAAGCCATACAGGGCCAAATCAAGGGTCTATCATGCCCACTATCCCTCTTCCAACAGCGCCCAATCCAGGTCACAGGTACCTGTCAGGTTCCCAAAAAGGTATACAGATTCCATGCTGCTTACGCCAGGGGTAAACGGTGGATTTCCCAGGTCCCCTTTAATGATGGTGTATTGGCTTTTCCTCCAGGAACTTGTCCAAACCTTTTTTTAAAGCCAGCTTTTATTATATCCTCCACAAATTCCAGAGTTTGATTATGCGTTGAGTGAAAACTTATTTTCTCCTATTAGTCTTAAATGGGTTATGTTGTAGCTTCATTGTGTGTCCCTTAGGTTGTTTACTCCATCAAAAAGAAGAAAGACTATCTAAGTTTACTCGTTCAACTCCACTCATTAATTTATAGACCTCTATCTTATCTTTCCTCAGCCGTCTTTTTGCCAAGTTGAAGAGCCCTAACCTTTTTTTGCCTTTCCCCATAGGGGTATCTCTCCATCACCTTTACCATTTTGGTGGCTCTTCTATGTACTATTTCTGGTTCTGCTATATCCATTTTAAGATATAGTGACAAGAATTGCAAGCAATATTCAAGGTGCAGTCACACCATGGAAAGATACAGAGGCATTATAATATCCTTAGTTTTATTCTCTTTTCCTTTTCTTGTGATTCCTAGATTTCTTTTTGATGGCTTGGCCGTGGTTGCACACTGGGCAGAGGGTATCGACGTATTATCTATGATTATGCCCAAATCCTTTTTCTATGTGTTGGTTCCCAAATGTGGAACCTTGCATCATGTAACTCTAAGGGGTATGTTTACTAAAGCGGGCTAACGGTTAACCCGGGCTATATGCCACTAGGTCCCATATTATTCAATGGGACCTAGTTGCAGATAGCCCGGGTTAACCGTTAGCCCGCTTTAGTAAACATACCCCTAATTTTGGCTGTTCTTCCCTAAGTACATAACCTTGCACTTGTCCACATTAAATTCCAACTCCTATTTGGATGCCCAGTCTTCCAATTTGTCAAGGTCTAATTGCAATTTTTCATAATCCTCTTGTGTTTTAACAACTTTGAATAATTTTGTGTCATCTGTAAATTTGATCACCTCGCTCATTATTCTCATTTCCAGGTCATTTATGAATATGTTAAAAAGCAGTGGGCCCAGCCCAGATCCCTGGGTACTGCACTATTCACCTTTCTCCATTGAGAAGATTGGCCATTTAGTCCTATTGTCTGTTTTCTATCTTTTAACCAGTTCTTAATTCACACTAGTACACTGCCTCCTATCATTACTTTTTTAATTTTCCTAAGAGCCTCTCATGAGGACCTTTTCAAAGGCTTTCTGAAAATCCAGATACAAACTACATGTACGGCACTGCGTATACCTTGTAGCGCTATACAAATAAGAAGTAGTAGTAATAGTAGTAACTGAGGTACTGTGAACAGAGGTGATACAAAACAAACTCCTTAGAGAACACAGCACCATGCAGGGAGTTAAGTTGTCAATGTTGTTCTATGGTAAAGGCAAGTTAAGAAGTACTGTATTATATAAACCAGATTGGGCATGAAGATGATAAATGGGAGGGTGGGAAGGGACAGGCAGGCTCAAAGAGAGATTTAGGGGGCCTTGTTCAGACTTTGCAAGATCTTTTGATAGTAAGATTGATAAATATTGTCAGTAGTTTAGTTCTCCAGTATATAAAATCACAAATCAAATACATAACAAACCGAAAACTATCTGAAGGAGGAGTGGCCTAGTGGTTGGGGCAAGGCACTACAGGCCGGAAGGTCAGTGGTTCAAATCCCACTAGAGGACAGCAACCTTGGGCCGGAAGGACTGGGGTTTCTAGTCCCACAGGTGCTCCTTGTGGTCTTGGGCAAGCCACTTAACCCTCCATTGCCCATGTTCCCTGTAAGTATTAGTGTATGTGTCTCATATCCCTTCATGTTAAATGTATCCCCAACCGCTTTGACCCAGTGAAAAGCAGGATATAAATGCAGATAAATAAATATACACTCAATTTATGAAGTTTTGAGACACTTTTTTTACATATTTAGATTCATAACCTTGTTATATAACATTTGCATGTACACGGGATCCACCTGTACTTCTGATAAATGTTTTAATTTACTTTTTGTCATATTATTTTTATATGCACTATGCTTTTATATGATCATATGGTTTTCTGTTACACATGTGATTTGTGATTTTGCCTATATATCGTGTGTTTGCATTTTTATGGACCTCTACTGCAGGGAATAATCTAAGCAAGAGGTGATTGAAGAGTGGATACGTGTTTTACTAGTGTGCTCAGAAAGGAAAGGGCAAATTTTGTTAATGTTATAGAGAGAGAGAGAAAGAAACAACAGGCTTTTGCTATTTGTTGTATATGTCAGGAGAAGGAGAGGGAGGAGTCAAAACCACAACAGAATAAATTGAAGAAAAAAATCAAAGAGCAAAGCAGATAAAACCAACACAACTTTCAAAGTTTTATGATCAGAACACCTGAACTGCAGCATTTCTTCAATTTGCCCTCCAAGCGGCAGTAGACAGAGTAAGCTTGGGACATCAGCTGCTTTAGACTAAAGGCTGTTCTGAATACAATGGCCTTTTCCCCCTTTCTCTGAAAAATTGGAACTAAATGTCCATTGATGCAGCTGCTCAAAAGCAGGACAGGATCAGTTTCTCATGGTTGATCTAGGGCAGGGATTCTCAGTCCAATCCTCATGACAGCATCTAGCCAGTCAGGTTTTCCGGATGAGCACAAAGAATATTCATGAGAGAGAGAGATTTTACATGCTCTGCCTCCACTGTGTGCATATCATCCATATTCTTTATTGGTATCCTGAAATCCTAAGTGGCAGGGTGTATCCTCTAGATCAGTGGTTAAGAAGCAGTGCAGAATATGTTTTGGCAAGTAAGAAAAGCTTTTCTAGGTGGATTAGGTTTGCAAAATGGTTGACATTTCAGTCAGCTTTAAAGTTTAGCACAGCCCCTATCTACATAAATAGTTATTTAACAGTACCACATTAATGTTGTCTGTGTTTTACAGGTAGCTATTTCCTGCCATCTGTAGTGCATTCCAACATTGCTATAAGGATCTGCTCCATATTTTCTACTTTACATTAGAGAAAGTTTGATCCTCTTTTGGAGATCTGCAGCAGAAGAGCACAGATATGTGTTAATGTAGCACTTCTGCAAATTCCTATGTGTCCTGGTGCTTCTTATCATCAGTCAGCAGGCATTTTAGATACCAATTCTCACGTTTCATCTGAAATACCTTCACCTCTCACTTCTGCTGTTACTAATGGAACACAAGCTATAAAGGGAATGAAGACTGAAGTCCATAATGGTACAGTAAGTGATCCTGTTAAAGAAGGAGATTTTAGGGCAGGCATGGTTTTCTGGAATCTTTATTTTTATCCTCCTAGAGTGGAGGAGTAGCCTAGTGGTTAGGGCAGCAGCATGGAAATGGAAAGACCAGGGTTCAAATCCCACTGATGCTCCTTGTAGCCTTAAGCAAGCCACTCCTCTGCCTCAGGTTCAAACTTAGAATGTAGGTAACTCACTTTGAACTGCTACTGGAAAGACATGAGATAAGTACAAATAAATATATTATGGTATTTGCAATGCTGATTTGAATGACAGAAACAGAGACTGCAAATACCATAGTTTCAAAACAGTGCATTTACATAAATATACAGTGAGCAGTTATTGATGGATTTTACGGAGAAATAAGATGCATGGGAGAGGAAACTGAGTATCTTGAAAAATAAAGCAAAAAAAAAAAAAATTAATATAGAAGTTATGTGAAGTTCAAAGTAATGGACTGGACTAAATGAGTTGGAGACCGATTGAAATTAGAAGCAACAAGAGTAAGCATTTTATAATATGCTTGACACCTTTCTGATAGTTCCCATCTTCACAATCACTATTTTTGGACATTATTTTTTCAATTTATATATATTTTATATAGGTGAAGGAGTGCATTTTATTTGTGTGATTTCTTCCTTCAGACAGTGGGTTTTTGCATATGAGTTTATCTTTTATTCAGCTGGCATCCATAACCAGAGCTTGATACAGCCAGCTTCTCTCACCTGAATTTTTGTCTCACATCTGTTCCTTCTGAGGATTCCCTACTCAAATTGTCACACAAACCTCCATAGACTCCTTGCAAACTCAATTCTCTAGGAGCTGTTTCCTCAGGTACGTCCAGATGCTCTACAATTTTTTAAGCGTTGTCTGCTTCAGAGACAAAATATGCCAATTCTTATGGATTTTGATACGCTGAAATAAAAAATGACATCTAAAACCTCTGACTAGCTATTGTTTCCAAGATATCTAAGCTTTTCCATTTTATGCGTTTATATAGCATGTTGATAGTAGTCTCAATTCATCTGGATGATGAATGATGTTTAGGGCTTCCGTCAGACCATCGATGTTGTTGCAGGCTACAAGATCACCTTCCATGAATAAGAATGTAACAAGATCCTTTTGAGGTTCACAGAACATGGAAACCCTAACTCTTAGGTAATTCCAAATCCCTGACAAGATCATTCAGTTCGCCTTGTATTATAAGGTATGGTGAGGAGGAGGAGAGAAAATCTGGGTTGTGTGACATTGATGGTTCGAGACCAGAGGTTTCATCCCCTTTCTCTTCCTTAAGTAAGAAATATTCTGGAGCATCAGGAACCAGCAGTCATCCTCTGTGGGGTATTTTATTTACATTCTCTTATATACCACGCTATTCTGCATCAGTGTGGTTTACATTGAACAAACTGAAATTACGTTAAACAGGGCATTATAATTTGGAGATAACTATTTTACAGGGAACATGGGCTATGGAGGGTTAAGTGGCTTGCCCAAGACCACAAGGAGCATCTGTGGGACTAGAAACCCCAGTCCTTCCTGCCCAAGGTTGCTGTCCTCTAGTGGGATTTGAACCCCTGACCTGCCGGCCTGAAGTACCTTGCCCCAACCACTAGGCCACTCCTCAACTCCTAGAGGGTAGTGGGCCTATAGCTGATGGAATGTTTTGGATATTACACAGTCCACTTTTTCTTCTTCGACAAACCTTTCCCAACAATTGCTGATATGATCTGTTAGCTCTCTCCAAATCATTGTCGCTGCAAAAGGCATGGATTTCCTTTTTTCTATTCAACCACTGGCAGCAGCATATGTATAGGGTCCAGCTCTTGCCCTGATCTCCAATTTTGCAGCCAAAGTAAAGGTAGTAGGCTTTCTTAATTAAAGTGGTAATGCTGCATTTTTATGATGTAAAAGTCACTTCACCACAAACGTAGCAGAAGTGATCTGTATTATTCAAACAATTATGAGGCATCTCTCACTTGGCTAAACAGAAAAAAATCAAGCACTGAGAAGACTGATCTACAACCAAAATACTACTGACACGTCATGTTCATTCAATAAAATGTTGCAAATTTGTTCTGCAGAGTGATATAACTAAGCTGAGTTAGGACTGCATCATCTATGACTTCTAGGAACAAGTCATATCATGTATGATGCAATTGCATCCAAAATTGCATTATTCATTAATTGTTTCTGCCTGAAAAGCAAGTACTGTCCAAACAAAAACATAGATTTATCACAAATCCAATCAAAGATGTGCATGTATTTTAGTAATTTATGGTTTTATAACTCACAACCTCAACTTTGGAAGTGCTAAAGATATTTATTTATTTATTTTATTTAACAATATTTCTAAACCGCCTTATCTTATTAATCAAGGTGGTATCACAGCAAACAATCGGGTAAGGTGAGTGTGTTAAACATGCAGTGAGGGTGAAATTTAGTTGAGTTTGTGTTGTATTGTGTGCTAGATTGGTTTGAGCTATGTACAATGTGTGTTGTATTGTGTGCTAGAGTGGTTTGAGCTATGTACAATGTGTGTTGTATTGTGTGCTAGAGTGGTTTGAGCTATGTACAATGTGGGCTATATACAGTGGTGCAAAAAACATTTTCTATACATACAGTGTATAAAACATTTTCTATACATACAGTGTTTAGGTGGTGTCATGTGCTGTTATACATTCTCTGAGGTTATGTGATGTGTCCATAGTGTTCTATGAACAGCATGGTTTTTAGCTGTTTTCTAAAGTCTTTGAGGTCTGTAGTTGCCCTCAAATCGTCCGGTAGTTTGTTCCATATTGTTGGAGCAGCCATGGAGAGTGCTCTGTCTGTTGTGTCCTTGCGTGTGTGTTTGAATTCACTTGGGGTGCTGACTCGGTTGTGTGTTTGTTTTCTTCTAGGACGTGTGCTGGTGTCTGGTTGTATGAGGGTGTGCAGGCTGTTGGCTGATGTGTGCTGATTTATCTTAAATAGGTTTATGATAGTTTTGTATCTGATACGTGCACCGATTGGGAGCCAGTGTAAGTCCTTTAAGGTAGGTGTGATGTGCTCCTGTCTTGCAGTACCGGATATTATTCGTGCTGCAGTGTTTTGTGCTAGCTGGAGTGGTTTGAGGGCTTGTTTCGGTAGTCCGATTGCAGAAGTCCAGTAGAGGGGTTATCAGTGCTTGACAGACGGTACGAAAGTGTTCTGGGGCGAGGAGTGGTTTTAGTCTCTTGATGATTCGCATCTTGTAGTAGACTTTTTGGATTGTTTTGTCTATGTGTGGCTTGAGGTTTAGTTTATTGTCCAGAGTAACTCCGAGGTATCTCACTTCTGACCTTATTGGTATAGTAGTGTTTTGTATCTTGATATTTGGCGGGTGTATGAAGCTTTGGTTCCGAGTGATGATTAAAGCTTCGGTCTTGTTGTAGTTTATTGCGAGGTTGTTGTTTTGACACCAACTCGTCATTTGGGTAAGGCAGTCTGTTATCTTAGAGAAGTCCGGGTTGTCGATTCAAATCGGGGTGTATATCATGATGTCGTCTGCATATATTGTGTATTGAATGTTGTTCTCTTTCATGATGTTGCAGATTGGTTGGATGTAGATGTTAAATAGGAGTGCTGAGAGTGCGGATCCTTGCGGTACTCCTTGACGGACATTTATGGGTCGGGAGGTGTTGTGTCCCACCTTGACCTGTAGCTGTCTTTCGGCTAGGTATGAGTGGAACCATTTCAATGTGATACCGTGTATACCAGTGTTCTTTAGTCTTTCCAGGAGCGTGTTGTGGTCCACTGTGTCGAAGGCTGCGGAGATGTCGATGAAGATCATTATGATTCCGTTCCTGGTGTTGTCAATTATTCTTAGGATGCTGTCGAAGAGGTAGATCAGTAGCGTTTCGACTCCATGGTTGGGACGAAAGCCGTGTTGGTTGTCGTCGAGTGTTTCATGTTTGTCTATGTGTTCCTGGAGTTGTAGTTGCACTGTTTTTTTGATGATTTTTGTCAGGAAGGGTATGCTGGAGATTGGTCGGTATGCTGCTGGATCTTTTTTGTCGAGAGTTGTTTTCTTTGTGATTGGTCTTACTGAGGCAAGCTTTAGTTGCTTTGGCATGAGTCCTTGAGTGAGTGAGTTGTGTACTATTTTATGTATGGTGTGGATGAAGTTTGATTTGGTGGCTTTTACCCATGACACTGGGCATGGGTCTGTAGGAGCAGTGCTTGTGTTGATTGTAGAGATGATGTGGGATATCTGCTCTGTTGAGGGTGAGTAGAAGGTGCCCCAGGTTTTGGTGTATACGTCTGTCCTGGTGGTCCCACTGGGTGTTGTGCGCTCTGTGGAGTGAAATTTGTCTTTGATGTGGTCGGCAAATTCCTGTGGATCAACTTGTACTTCCCCTTCTGTTGTTTGCTCTTTTGTGAGGATCTTGACTATTTCGAAAAGCTCTCTGGGTTTGTTGATGGAAGTATTTATCATGTTTGTGTGGAATTCCCTCTTTGATTGGTTGATGAGTTCGTTGTATTGTTTTTGTTTTGTTAGGTAAAGATGTTGGTCGGCTGTCGTTTTGTTTTTTCTCCATCTCCGTTCAATCTTCCTGAGCTCCCTCTTTTCCCGTCGTATTTTTGCTGAGTACCATGGTTTGTTTTGTCTCCTGTTGTGGTGGTGTTTCTTGTGCCCGCCACCCGATGGTTTGGCGGCGTTAGCTAAGATGCTGTTCCAGCTGGAAACTTGTTCCTCCAGGTCATCTGTAGTAATGTTCAAGTGTTGTATTGTGTCCTGTATGAATTCGTCTCTGTCGAAATGCTTGAATCGTCTTTGTGTGTGTGAGATGTTTGCTCTTTCGTTTGTCTGGTCCTCTTGTGATCGCAGTTTTGTCTCGATTAAGTAATGGTCAGACCATGGCACTGGGGTAATGGTGGGTGGAGAAATTAGGTCTCTTGATGTTAGGTAATTGGATGCGAAGATGAGGTCTGGGGATGATCCATGTCTGTGCGTTGGTGCATTGATTATCTGTGTGAATTGAAGTGAGGTCATTGCTTGAAGGAAGGCATCTGCGTCTTTGGTATTGGTGGACTTGAGGTTGAAGTCTCCAATCAGTAGCGCTGGTTTGTTGTTTGTTGTTATAGCACAGGCTTCTTCGAGTGTGAAGGCTAATTCGTCGAGTGGAGCTCTGGGTGCTCTGTAGGTTAGGCAGATTGCAATGTTTTTGTTCTTGATGCTGATTGTGTTACATTGCTGTGTATTGGTGAAGCTCTGCGTCTTGAACTTTAGTTTTGTCTTTGCTATTATTAGGACTCCTCCTCCACGCTTGTGGGTGCGTGGGCAGTTGTACGCTGAGTAGTTGTCCGGTACTAGTTGGTTGAGTAGTACATTGTCGGTAGGGTTGAGCCATGTCTCTGTGATGCATAATATGTCGGGCTGTCACTCTTCTATGTGGTCTACAAGAGTGTGTATCTTGTTGCAGACTGATCTGGCGTTTATGAGCTCAATCATTGTTGTCTTTGTTGAGGAGGTTGCAGTTACATATGCTTCCTTTGTGTAGGTTTGGGAGTTTGATTTGTGTCTGTTTGGTCGTTTTGTCTGGGAAGTTCTGAGTGTTTCTTTGTGTGTGTGCTGTGGTTCTGAATATGGCAAAGCTGTTGGTGGGTACCATGATGTGTTTGCTTGTGGGTAGTGGAGGTGTGCGGTTGGTGGGAGGAGTTGTGTGACGAGTAGGTAGAGTGGGAGGAAGTATGTGGCGTGCATGTTGGTCTTTTGTGATGTTCTGTTAGGGTGATGCCTGTTTTTCTTAGGTCTTCGTCTGTTGCTTGTTTTGCTGTTGTTTTTCTTCTGATATTATGGGGGTTTTTTGGGGGTTTTTTGGTTTTTTTTTCTGGTGTACTGGTGGCTGTGATTTTCCCTTTGTAGTTCCTTTGTGCGCCTTCTTGCCGCGCTGTTCTTTATATGGCCCCGAGTCTGCCCCGATTGGGCAGTATTTTGCCGCTGGCTGGCTGTGCTCTTGTCGCCGCTCAAATCCCCCGATTGGGGAGAGCTGAACTCGGTGCGGGAGCCTGTCCCCGTGGAGGGGGCCTGTCCCCGTGGGGGGAGCCTGTCCCCGTGGGGGGAGCCTGTCCCGTGGAGGGAGAGCCGGATCCGTTAGGGTGTGGGTAGTAAAAGAGACAGTTTGGTGGTAAGAAATGTGTGCTGTTTTGTGAGGATTCTACTTGCGGTTCTGATGTCCTTCGCCTCGGTCTGCTCCTTTGTTGGGTTCTGCTGAGATGTTGACGGCGCTGCTGTTACCTTTGGTTGTTTCCTTCTGCTCGCCTTCGTGCCGCGCCTTCGTGCCACACCAAAGGGCCCTCTGGCGAGGCCCTCAGGCGCGGGCCCGCCGGCGCGGGAGCGCCCAGTAGGGACGCCGCTTAAATGTGCTGCAGTGAGCCGGCTTTTGAAGCTCCCACTGCCCCGATTGGACAGGAGCACTCGTACTGCCCCGATTGGGCAGGAGTGTAGTGTGGAACAGCCGGGGGTAAAGTATTGATCCAGTAGTGTAAATTGAAAACTAGAGTCAATAAAGAATTTTAAGCATCATTTTCGTTCTCAGCAACCCAGACTTAGTAAAGTGTGACTGAATTTATTTTGGAAGCATTTTGGCTGTAGAACAGTGTAATTACTCAATATTTATTTTTATTTTATTTAGTAGTATTTACAATAGCTCAAACCTTTCCAGTAGCAGTTCAATTCAAATTACAATTGGGTGCAGTAGCTATTTCCCCGTATCCAGAGGGTTTGCAATCTAAGTTCCTACCTGAGGCAATGGAAGGTTAAGTGACTTGCCCAAATCTACACGGAGTGCCAGTGGGATTCAAACCCTGGTCTCTTTGGTTATAGACCACTGGAGCCCCCTCCTCTTGATGCTGTTTTGCTCCATCTCTAATGGCTCATGTTCTAACTGTACCTTTAGATCAATACTAGGCTGCTGGGTCAAAGTCATGCCCTCCCTTCTCTCAGGACTACCCCGCCCCACCCACCCACTCTATCTTTTTAGGTTTGTTAAACCTCACTGAATATTGAGTTCACATCCCCCCTCCCCCCCCAACAAACCAATACTCACAAAGCCTGCTCACCCTCCAGTAGAAGTACTTTCTGTTTAGAATAGTACTTTCTGTTCAGAATCCCCCAGGATGCCAATTAACATAGTAACAAAATACTTACACACAAGAAACAACCACCAAGAAATAAGCTTGCATTTTCTACAAAATCTAGTGTGCAAAAACACAACTATTGGTCAATCGGGTTTTTAAATGATTCCTAAATGACAAAAGAACTCATCTTTCAAAAATGCCATTTGTATGAAATTCCTCGACTCTGCTTTGCCTATTTTTTAAATTAAAAGTGAAAGAGAACCCTTGGGAAGAAAGCTATGCTCCAGTGAATTCTTAATCAAGTTATTACCAGTGTTTCTACAAGGCTGCTGGGCATTCCTTAACCCCAAGTTACTACTCTAAAAGCATTTCTTTGGACTGTCTACCAATAGTACATTCATGAATACACATATTTTAAGATCTGGCCATTTATTTCCAGGCTCACCATTTCATAAATGCTAAAATTATATTTCAAAACTGCAACACAAATATTAGAAGTCCTAGCATATCGTCCTTCAGGTGGTCATTAAATTAATGACAGAGAACTAATGAGGAGCAATAGTGTGGCTCACACTGCTTGCTGACATTTATCACCTGCACAAAACCAAATATATCAAAACCCTCTAGCTGATAAATCTGCAACACATGCAATTTAGATTATTCATTTTAAAGGGCATGGAACCTAATTTCCTAGTTGGAAACCGGCCTTCTAAAAATCATTGTGTCTGTGTCTATGCTCCCATCCCCCTAATAGCTTTAAGCGCATGTCATCCAAATTTCTGCCACAGATATTATATGACCTAGAGGCTTCTGGATCATACTGCCCATGTTTCTATCCTCCCATCCTTCCCCCTCCCCCAACTTAAAATCACTGACCTCACTGCGATCAGGGCAGTTTTTGATAAAGCAAATACTAACTGCAGATTTTTACAGCAACTTGCCCTGGCGGATGAAAAAGTGATTTAACCTATTAGCTGGCCAAACCACCATCTCTGACTTTTGAATCCCAATCCCAATCCCAATCCCAATCCCAATTCTAAGGTTGCATTTCCAGTGATTAGGGGATTCTTTCCACTGCCTGCAAAAATCTCACTCCCGCCTCCTGTGCTATACCTTCTTTAAGTATAATTGGATGACTTTGGTGCTAGATTGATACCAATAGAAATTACTCATGAACACTAATACTAATATTCAGCAAACTGGTGAGCCACGACTTATATAGATAAATAAAACTGCACCCAAAGAGAGCTGCAATTTTCAAACTGGCAACTCTTATCCAGATAATGGATGAAAATACACGGATAGCCGTTTGTAAATATCTGTGCATAAAGACGCTTATCCAGCACTGTTAAAAATCAGATTTACTGCCTCGGTAACACATTCAGATAGATAGAAAGATATGCATTTATCCATGTACAATATTGACTGCCAGAATTACATTTTGCTATGTAGAATAGGACTTGTATGCATTAATGATGCTATTGGTAACTTACAGACTATAATAACAAAACTCACCAATAACAGACAGAGAAGAAACACCGCAGAACACTTCCTTGCGTCGCATCCAGACTTCGCGAAATGCAACCAATCAGCACGTGAAAGAGCATTCTCATTGTATGCTTCAACGGTATGGAACTCCCGCCCTGTGAAGGATTTCGGGAAACTCCTGAAAATGCACCTGTTCCAAGTGTACTTTCAAGGCATAACATAAACAAGCAAACACCACTAACTTATATACAAAGACATCGCTTAGATATAGCCCACCTTCACCCCTCAACAATAAAAGCACACTGCACCGATACACCTGCGTAGTATTTGTATATATGTTATTTATGCCTTGGATTATTTACTTTAATGTATCATTAATGTTAATGTTTTGGATTCTAAGGGCTCCCTGCAAAGTTGTATGGGTTTCTTATCTTATATGTAGTTAAATGTTCTTTATAATGTAAACATGTTCCATGTAATGTTCTGGTCTGTTCTGTTATATGTAAACCGTTTTGATCATTGAAAATGCGTTATATAAACATCTCAAATAAATAAAAAATAAATAAATTACTGGCAAAGCCTCCCAAGACAGGTTTCAGCTGAGATGCCAGACTAAGACAAACCACCCATCTGGGCAGCAGCAGCAGTATGGGACAGTGTTGGTAGCAGAAAATTACATTTCTGTCACAATGGCAATAAAACAGGGATTACTTGTGCAGAAGAAAGGCCTGGCAATCTACTCTCGTATATTGCCATGAAAGCCCAGTGGATAGTACCAACAAAACAAACTGTGATAGAGTACTGGAAGTTGAGCGCACCCCCCCTCCCCCCCCCCCTCCCCAGATCTGAAGGCATTCAACCGGCTTCTGGGGAAGGGTTTGCATGCATCAGTGATGTTGAGAGAGATGCCATCAGTAAATTAACTAATGGCAGGATCTCCCAAAATGGACAGGTCTCATCTGAGGTACCAGACTAAAACAAATTACCCATCTGCGCAGCAGGAGTATGGGATGGTGTTGACAGTTGAGGATCACATTTCTGTGGCAATGGCAACAACACTGGCATTAACTGCATATTTTGCCACAAAAGCCCATTGGATAGTCGCAACAAAACAAGTGTCATGAGGCACATTCCAATCTGACTGTCCAGCTCCCTGTGTGGCCGACCAGAAGCAGGACACCCAGTGTTAAACCCGATTCTGATCCCGCGGGGGACTAGACATTCCCACGGGATCAGAATCGGGTCTATGGCCTGGACGTGCAGGCCAGGCCCAGATTCTGATCAGCCTGCATGCCCAGCCACATGCCGGGCTACCTCAGTCAGGTTCCTGAATGGAGCTGGAGTACCATGGCGACCCATTGCCATGGCACCGTGGCTCCATTCAGGAGCCACAAATATTGGCTGCCACCAAAATCCTTATTTCCCAGCAGCCGGATCCTTGATCCTGCCTCCCATGGCCAGGGTCCACCTGCAGGGAACTTCCTGCACCCCAACTACCTTTCTTTCCAGGCCCGGCAGCATGATCCCCCAACAACCAGGGGGACTTATTCTACCTCTGCGTGTCTAAGTCCCCCGTCCAAATTCACGGCCTTGGACGTACAGGGCCGACCTCTGAATTGGCCCTGTATGTCCGGGGTCGCAGCCCGCCCATGCTCTGCCCTCGTTCCACTTCCGAATGCACCTTCCCACCCCCTCGGGTTCTCTCCGTTCAAATGCACTGTTCGTAGGGGGAGGCTATAGCCAGGGGACAGGGGAGTGAATAGCGGGGATGGACATCCAAACGGGACATCCATCCCTGCTATTCACTGTTCAGAATGACCCTCATAGTGATACAGTGCTGGAAGATGACCCCTGGAGTCAGTGCAGAGGGTGGTTACTAAAATGGTTAGTGGTCTTCGTTATAAAGCATATGAGGACAGACTTAAAGATCTTAATATGTGACTTCCGGTGACGACGTCAGGCTTCATGGTGGGGCCGTAGAGGGGCTCCGCCGCAAAATACCTGCAAAAGTGGAAATAGCGCACCCCAAGCAGCAATCGGTTAGTGGAGCCATGCAAGGGCAGTGAGTGGAAAGCCCCCACAGCAAAGTTGATAAGTGAAGGAGTCATGGTAAGCGCCAGAAGAGCTCTAATTTGAAGACCGCAGCAGTGGAGAAGGGGACCACGTGGTCGAGGTGCAAGGCGGGCGCGTAGGCCACGGGGCGAGCAGGAGAGCCGGGGAAAGCATCTGCGAAGTGCAGGAGCAAGATCTGGAGTGGCGGTAGAGATACGGCGGGGAGCAGGACCCCGGAGCAGGCAGCTTTGCGGGTTAGCAGCCAGGAGGAGTGCATCAGGAGATTGCTGTTTTGTCGCGGCGCAGGAAGGCAGAGACGAGCCAGCACGGGGAGAGAGGGAGTGTAACAAGCAGAACAACCGTGGCAGGAGGATCGGAGGAGCAGAGAAAAGTGATCTGCAGTGGACAGGGAAATCAGAGTGAAACCCAGCAGCGGAGGGGACGTAAAGTAAGCTGATAAGGGAGCACGCCATAGAAAGCAGCAGCAAGAAGTCATTTGCAGTACTAAGCAAGGTATCTGAAACTGGGATCAAAAAGGTCTTAGCAAGCACCAGAATAACTAAATATCAATAACTTCTACAGGATAGAAGGAATAGAGGACTGCTTAAAAGAGTGAACAGTAAGGAAGAACAGAAACGTCTCACTAGAATAGGCCTGCCAGCGCAGATCGGGGAAGGAGGAAGTTGAGCAGAGGGAGAGAACGTGCATATGGAGAAAGCAAAGGGAGGGATGCCCACAAAGAAAAAACTAGCAGACTGCCAATATAGTTCATATGAAGTGAGTCAGAAGCTGCAAAGATGTCTTGCACGTTGGGGCATGGACAGGGCCGGATTTACCTATACGCCATGTACGCCATGGCGTAGGGCCCACAGCTGGCAAGGGCCCACAAAAATGGAACAAGTTAGCGCTTTTTTTTTTAAAAATAAAATTAAAAAAAAAACCTGCTAGCTGCCGTCGCGGGGCCCCCTCTGCTCCGCGGGGGCCCCCTGTGCAAGCTCGATCCGTCGATTCGATCCGTGCGGGCTTATCAGAGACGCGAGGGAGACACGCTCCCTTCGCGCCTCTCACAGCCTGCACGGAGGGAGGGATCGACGGATCGAGCTTGCACAGGGGGCCCCCGCGGGTCAGTCCATGCTGCCGCGGCAGCAGAGGGGGCCCCGCGGCGGCAGCCAGCAGGTTTCTTTTTTTAAATTAAATTTTGCTTTAGGCCGATGGGGGGGGGTAGGACTGGTAATGGGCTATTGGGGGGGCTGGGGCTGGGGGCTGATGAGGCTGGGACTGGAAATGGGCTGGGGGGGGACTGGGGCTGGGGCTGGGACTGGAAATGGGCTGGGGGGGTTAAGGCTGGAGGTGGGCTGATGAGGTTAGGACTGGTAATGGGCTGTGGGGGGGGGTTAGGACTGGTAATGGGCTGTTGGGGGGGTAGAACTGGTAATGGGCTTTGGGGAGGGTTAAGACTGGTAATGGGGTGTGGGCTGATGGGGGCTGTCTGGTAATGGGCAATGGGGGGCTAGGACTGGAAAGGGGCTGGGGGGGTTACGGCTGGTGGTGGGCTGATGGGGTTAGGACTGGTAATGGGCTGTGGGCTGTTGGGGGGGGTTAGAACTGGTAATGGGCTTTGGGGGGGTTAAGACTGGTAATGGGCTGTGGGCGGATGGGGGCTGTCTGGTAATGGGCAATGGGGGGGGGCTAGGACTGGAAAGGGGCTGGGGGGGTTAAGACTGGAGGTGGGCTGATGGGGTTAGGACTGGTAATGGGCTGTGGGCTGATGGGGGGGTTAGGACTGGCAATGGGCTATGGGGGGCTGACTGGAAATGGGTTGATGGGGTTAGGACTGGAAGTGGGCTGATGGGGGGTTAGGACTGGTAATGGGTTATAGGGGGGGCTTAAACTGAAAATGGGGTGATGGGGGTTAGGACTGTAAGTGGGTTGATGGGGGGCTAGGTCTGGTATTGGGTTGGGGGGTTGCTAGGACTGGAAATGGGCTGATGGGTGGCTAGGACTGGAAATGGGCTGATGCAGGGACTAGAAGGGAATGGATGCTGGGTGAGGCTGGAACTAGAAGGGAGCTGATGTTGGGGGAGGATTAGAATGGGATGGGGCTGGAAGAGTAAAATGGAGAAGGGAAAAATATTTTGTGTGGGAGGGATAAAAAATCTACAATTGGCCGGGTATTGGGAGAGTAAGTGGGGATTGAGGATGGAGGGGTAAAATTTGAGTGGATGAAATAGGAATGAGGAAAGAGCAAAAGGAGAAAGATTAGTATGTTAAAGCAGATGTAGAGAGAATGGAAAAAAACTAGAAGAGAGAAGAAAGGACAAATGGACAGCAGACGATGGAGAGTTAGCAGAAGACACAAAGAAACCAGAAGAAAGTGGCTGGAGCAATTGCAGCTGAAAAAAATGCACAAAAGGTAGAAAAATATCTCTTTATTTTGAATTTATTAATTGGAATATGTCAGCTCTGGTAAATGTGCATCATTACCGTCTGCGCTTTGTTTAGTACAAGAGCAAATTAATGTATAGTTTTATTTCTACAGTGTTGTACATTCCAAGTTTGGCTTTTGGGATTCCCAGTTTAATTATTGTCTTCCTGTTTCTAAATTGTGATTACTTGTTTGGTGATGGTCTATGTTCTGCATGTGTAACTGAGCTGAGGTGTTCTGTTTATATAATTCCTATTTGACATTGCCACTTGTTCTCTTTCCCCAGTAGGTCATGTATTGTTGTTCTCTGAAATGTATTGGTTTAATATTTGCAGTGTTGCCTTTTGATTGGTAGAGTATGGTGCTTTGTGAGTCCTGGTAGTGCTGTTAGGATACGGCGGGTTTGCTATGGGTTCTAAATGGGCAGTGTTTGTAGTAGTTCCTAATGTGTCTGGCAGTTGGCACTGGATTATAGTAATGTAGAAATCTTTTAGTCTTTCTTTATCCATACACTCATTAAGAGGCACGTTTACTAAAAGTTAGTATATGGTAACATTATGCAAATATTTATGCAAATGAGGCCCCTTATGCAAATGAGGCCCCGCACCCCCCTTGGGCCGCCCCTGCTGGGGGCCCACAATTTTTGTTGGCGTAGGGCCTCACTCAAGGTAAATCCGGCCCTGGGCATGGAACATACAAAGCATGAACCAAAAGAAGCTAGAGTCGGTCAAGAACCAAATGGTGAACTGAAATTGACTGGTATCGGGCACTTTGAACCTGTTGGAGCTGCTTTATTGAAAGCGGCAGAGAGCCAAATATAACCTACTGAAACCAATGACAGAAAAAAGAAAAAAAAATCAGAAAAAATATAAAGCATGTGGATAAGGACAGCAAGAGGAAAAGGGGGGACTAATACCTAGTTCCCCTTTTCCTCTTGCTGTCCTTATCCACATGCTTTATATTTTTTCTGATTTTTTTTTTTACCCCCCTCAGTAACCCCTAGAGTCCCCCTGCTGTTGTTTAAGCACACCAAGCACTATGAACCATAGGTAACAGCGCTAGACAAAGAGCAGCTATCAGCTCCAGGAGACATAAGAAAATAAGATATTTATTTATTTAGTATACATTTGTATACCGCTACTTCCAGCGATCAGCAGCGGGTTTTTTGATTACAGATTGGAAATTGTCAAATCATGACAAGAAATGTTTTGAGGTATAAACACATTGATTAGACAGGAAAGCACAGCACACAGAGAACTATTTTACAGGGAACATGGGCTATGGAGGTTAAGTGGCTTGCCCAAGACCACAAGGAGCACCTGTGGGACTAGAAACCCCAGTCCTTCCGGCCCAAGGTTGTTGTCCTCTAGTGGGATTTGAACCCCTGACCTTCCGGCCCGAAGTACCTTGCCCCAACCACTAGGCCACTCCTCCACTCCACATATGCCATACTGGGTCAGACCAAGGTCCATCAAGCCCAGTATCCTGTTTCCAACAGTGACCAATCTAGGTCATAAGTACATAACAGTTTCCCCAAAAGACACAGGTTCCATAATGCTTGTATTGGGTCAAGCAGTGATAACCTGGGTCCCTTTTAATAATGGTTTATGGACCTTTCCTCCAGGAACTTGTCCGAACATTTTTTAAATCCAGCTACACTAACAACTTTTATTATATCCTCCGGTAAAAAATTCCCGAGTTTGATTACACGTTGAGTGAAAAAATACTCTCTCTTATTAGTCTTAAATAGGTTACCCTGTAGCTTCATTGCATGTCCCCTAGTCTTTCTATATTCTGATAATGTAAACAATTGATCTACGTTTACCCTTTCCACTCCATTCATTAATTTATAGACCTTTATCATATCTCCCCTCAACCGTCTTTTTTCCAGGTTGAAGGGCCCTAACATTTTTAGCCTCTCTTCATAGGGGGTATCCTTCCATCCCCTTTACAATTTTGGTGGCTCTTCTCTGTACCTTTTCTAATAACGCTATATCCTTTTCAAGATACGGCGACCAGAATTGCACACAATATTCGAGGTGCGGTCGCACCATGGAACAATACAGAGGCATTATAATATTCTTTGTTTTATTTTCCATTCCTTTCCTAATGATACCTAGCATTTTATTTGCTCTCTTGGCCGCCGCTGCACACTGGGTGGAGGGTTTTAACATGCTATCTACGATGACACCTAAATCTTTTTCCTGGGTGGTGGTTCCTAATGTGGAACCTTGCATCGTGTAACCATAGTTTGGGTTGTTCATTCCTAGGTGCATAACTTTGCACTTGTCCACATTAAATTTCATCTGCCATTTGGATGCCCAGTCTTCCAATTTATCAAGATCCTCTTGCAATTTTCCACAATCCTCATAGGTTTTAACAACTTTAAATAATTGTGTGTCATCTGCAAATTTGATAACCTCACTCGTTATTCTCATTTCCAGTTCATTTATGAATATGTTAAAAAGCAGCGGATCCAGCACAGATCCCTGGGGTACTCCATTATTCACCTTTCTCCATTGGGAAAATTGGCCATTTAGCCGTACACTGCTGCAAGCAACGATGGGGCCTACCATTCTCAATCTCTGTGGCCACAACACTATAGCATGGGCCAGGAGAGTCAAGCCTATCGGCATTGCTGCACCAGTCCACACACCATGGCACCTGCTAGCAGCAGAAAATACCGGCTTCCCTCAGTGCTGCACCAGAAGATATATCAAATGATGGGAGACACAAGGAGCAAGAGTGATGATGACACAATCGCTTTATTGATATTCCCCAACGCGTTTCGGCAGAGCGCCTTCCTCAGGGGGTAAAATCACTTACAAATCAGGCAAACAAAAACATATATTAAAAACATATCAAAAGCAGTTAAAGTATAAAATAAGCAATTAAAAACAGTTCAAAAACATGACCAAGCAAACCGGGCAACATGTTAAAAATGAAATAGTATATCTACATCACATGACACTCAAAACAAATAAATAAATAAATAAATAATTGATAAAAGCACATATAAATAAAGATCATTACATAAAAGTACCATACATATTACATATAAATGCATAATGTGGTGTAACTTATATATAATAACAATTAAGGGGACCAAAAGAAAACTAACAAAAATACAATAAAGCAATAGACGCAGGGCAGACAGAGAGCTAAAACAATAAATAAATAAATAAATAGTGAAATACTCAAAAATGAACCGTATACAAAGAGGTGGTACTCACTAAGCAGGTACTATGGAAAAATCTCCATGTGGTATGATTTAAAAGGCATTAGCCATGAGCTCAACAGGAGAACAAGCTATAATGCAAACAAATCATTGGTTGTCAAAGGAGCTGGTACATCTCTATACAGAACTTTTTATATGTCAAAAATGAAGCAGGGTGCTCAACTTGTGTTCATTCTACATTAATTGTGAAGAACGTAAACCCATGACCAAAGAGCTGTATGGTAGGGGGGGGATGTCTTATCGCAAACCGGGTATTTAGAGAACATTGATATTACTTAAACCACAGGCTTCACTTAGCCGGGTTGGCGAAAAAGTAAAATTACACTTACTAAACCACAGTGAAGCGTTAGAACATCGAAGCGATCCTGACAGGAATTACTGCGCCTGTACGGTAAACTGCTAACCATCTAAAGGGAGGAATGGTGGCAAAGGGAACAATTTAGGAAGTTAATGTATCAGCAATATGCGTGGAAAAATCCAAATATTCGCAAAAAATTCATACTGCTGAAATAAGAAAACCCTCCAATCATAGAGAGTAGCCAAATTGAAGAAACAGACATGCAATCAATGCGATCAAAGTATCGTTCAAAATTGTAAAGTAAATGTAAAATGCTTGATGCACTTCGCCGGAACCAACCCAATGCCCAGGGAGGTAGGTAGAATTACTTAAATCCAGATCTATCACGAGGAATCATAGCGTCATGGATAAAGAAAAAAAACAACAAAAAGAACTAGCAATGTCAGTAAAGTATAAAATGCTTTTCCAGAGCAAGCCATATAGCCATGCTTTGTAAGAACTGACCAGATAATAAATAAACTGCTTCCCTTTAGTAAAAAGAATAATTAACAAATATCAACAATACCTAACACAGTATACTCGAGAGAACAGGAACTCCAATGCAGTGTGTAAAAGGTTGACTGCTGAAAATACCAATGTTATGTAGACGCTGAAAACCGCGCCAAAAAAGGGGGCGTGGCTTAGGTCAAATTACAAGGTAGTGATGAAAACACAAATGTGGCAGCTGTAGGAAAAAATCATTAAGTTGGAACTAAACAATGTTAATACCAACTAAGGAGATGTCATGTTCCAAAGTCAAACTAGTAAATACCAGTGCAGGGTGGTCACATAAATATGTAATGGGAACGGGGGGGGTTGGGGTAGGGGGGTGGGGGTGGGGGGTTGGGGTAGTGGGGGTGGGGGGTTGGGGTAGGGGGGGTGGGGGTGGGGGTGGGGGGTAGGGGGGAGGGGGGAAGGGGGGGAAGAGGGAGGGGGGAGGGGGAAGGGGCGAAGGGGGACAATCACTCATAAACTACATTAAAACAAGATCAAGACAAACCTTTTTGAAGAAATTGTCTTTCAGTAAAGTTTTGAGCATGTATGGCATTTTCCATGCATGGTAGTCTCCTCAATCCCCTCAGTTAATTCCATAGCTCAAGGAGAAATGCAACTCTCGAGAAATGGGAGCGACGGTGCGCCTGATTAATCCTGTTGTCTATGGAAAACACCTGCTATAGGTAATCATCTCTGCTTTCTCCATCAACAAGCAGGATAGAATCACGAATGCAGGTAGGCGACTCCTAAACTCAGGGCCACTATACTTTATAGATAACATCTCTGTGAAGAGTGGTCCGACAGGTGCTGTGATTGAGGACTGCTCCAAATAGTAGTATGAAGTGAAGATATATAGCAAGCACATAGTTGTTTTGCAGATGATTTCCAGCAAAGCACCTTTCAAAAGTGCAAAGATGTTGCAGTGGCTCTGATTCGATGATGTTTGACTTTGAGTTAGAGCAGGAGTGCCAAACTGAAACCCTGAGAGCCACAACCAGTCTTGTTTTCAGGCTATCCCTAAAGAATATGCATGAGATATATTTACAAACACATTCCCACTAGCACTCCTTGTGGCCTTGGGCAAGTCACTTAACCCTCCATTGCCTCGGAAGAAAGGCCTGGCAATCTACTTCCGGTGACACTGCCAAGAAAACCCAGGAGCTTCTGGGTCGCCAGGAGTCAGGACTGACTCGAAGGCACACATTGCATTTGCACCTCCATATATATCTTGTGCAAATTCCTCAGGGATCGATTGAAAATCAGACTAGTGTGCAGCTCTCCTGGAATGGTGGGGGACTCCCTTGAGTTTGAGGGATAACGGTCTGCTCAAAGCAGATTCTGATACAAGATGCTAGCCAGTTAGCTAGAGTGCACGTTGCCACTGGAATGCCACATCTGCTGCGGTCAAAGGAGGAGAACCTCCGTGTAGACGTTTGAAGCATTCTGATCTTTTCAAATATTAAGTAAAAGCGCAGAGTATGGAGGGACTTCTTGCGTGGATGTTTGTCCAGTTGAGGATAAATCGTAGCCAGGTCTATTTATTCATCCACATGAAAAGGTGTGACCCCTTAAAACAAGTACTACTTTATTGTGACGAAACTGAGTGCACGCCCCATATGTGCTTAAGGCCTGATGTTCACTAATTCTAATAGCGGAAGTAACCACTACTACAAAGACCAGGTTCTTTTCAAATAACTGTATTTCTTCATCTGATGTTTCTAAATATTTCAACAAAATCTGGTAAAATGTTCAATATTTAAAAAAATGTTTCTAGCAGAGAATTTACCGGTCAGTATTCAAAAATGTGAGTGGTAGATAGCCAGATGAATTTCTCCTTTATCCGGATAACTGTACTATATCCGTCCATGCATATTATTCAGCATATTATCGGTTCTAAATTGCCACCTAACCAGATAACTATGGAGATGCTTTTGGAAGCATGGCAGGTCGTGTGCTTATTATGGTGATTTGGGAGTGCCACAGCCCTCAGAGGCCACGCCCTGGCATTCTCTCCCACAGGAAGTTTTCAACATATCATCAAAGTCAGCAAGGCCATCACTCAGTTAGCCACCTGCCACTGCGCTGAAGCCTTCCGCAAACTCTGCTTAGAAGACAGCATGAGTTCTTCAATTTCCCACATACTTGTGAGCAGAGGGAACAAACAGTGAAGGACTCTTATGCAAAAGCTGAGTTCCCCTCAGCGTTTGGAGCCATTGATAGCACTCACGTGGCTCTGAGATCACCGGGGCAAGGTGAGAGAATGTATAGGAACTGCAGGCACTATCATTCCATGGACATACAGGCGATGCGAACATTGCTGGCTCATCATCACAAATGTGTGTGCGAGATACCCAAGATCCTGACATAACTCATTTGTGCTGTCAAGACTGTACCACAGGACAATTTGAGATGTTTGGCTGCTAGGTAAGGCATAGCTGTAACTGAGAATATACTCCAGCACCCAGGGATTCCAAGTCACAAACAAGGCCCTAATGCCCATCACTCTCTATATAGCAGATAGTGTTTTTCTGTTGACCAGCAGGGGAGGTGCAAGCACACTTGATAGTGAAACCTCTAGGCTGATCCTTCAAGCTTCAGTAGAAGGTTTATTTTTTCTTAAAACAGCACTGAGCATGCGCAGTTGGTCTCATGCCTCCTGACATTCTGTCCTCCTTCAAATGTTTTTTTCCCCACAATATCCTTCACACACACTGCCGGCTCTCTCCTCTCCTGACACTCTTATTTTTGTTTTTTAATCGGCATTTGCCAGCCACTTTGCCAGCTATCCTGCCATTTTTCACTAACTAGTGCCATTGGAAGAAAAATAAATTGGCACCAATAACTTTCTTCATTACTCTACTTTACCTCAGGAATTGAGCAGACATGCTGGAGCACACAGCTCAGACAGCCCTGCTGCCTGACAGTTGAAGGGCGTCAATTGCTCCTCCCCCTCTGGGTCCTATCAGTACATTGCTGGAAAGAGAGTGAGTGATGAGTACAGAGCAAACACCAAGCTGCATAGGAGAAAGTAATGCACCCACGACGGCTTTGATTGTAGGAGCAGTTGGCCGTACAATTCTGGACTGCAAAGCTATAGGAATCTGGTAAAGAGCACGCCAAAGTGAAAAGTACGGCTGCTTCCATTTTTTTCAATCTGGGGCTGAGGGCTTGGAAAAGGAATCCTGAAAGCATTTTTCTGCACAGGCTCAACTGGAGGCAAGTGCTAGGGACGGTCAGGTTTCATTAGGAGACCTATTTAACCCTTATATTTATCCTTTCATAAGTTTCAGCAACAGCCATGCCAGCCCTTTCACCCCATTCCCATCAGGGCTCTTTTCTTCTCTTACTGCAAACGTTCCTATGGGAGACCACTCAAATGTTTCAGAGTAAGGCTGCCTATACCTCAGCACATCCTCTGCTTCCTTTCACCACTAATCCAGGCTTAGACCAGCATGTGTTTGGCTGTCCACTGCAGCAGTCATCCTCAGCCTCTGTGTCTTAGCCTACTGAGTCACACAGCATCCCTTGGGAACACCCAGATGACATAAGCTCCATGTTTGAGCACTCTATTATTCATGATGCGAATGATGAACCAGAAGGAGAGTGTATGCCACCTCCTACTTCTAAAGTGCAACAACCGTCCCAGGCCGACATGCAGGATGATCCCAAATCCCTGCTTAAGCTCACCAAGGTGCTGGCTCTGGGTCATGGAGACGATCCTTCCACCAAGAAAGACTTGAGAATGGATTGGAAGTACATGTCTATGTCCAAAGAAGTCCTTGTATTTCCTCTCCATGAAGTTTTACAGGACTAACAGTTAACCACTTGGTGTATCCCTCTCTGTGAGAAAGCTTTCTCCTGCTATCTTTTTTTTTAATTCATATTTTTAAGTATTTTTCCAAAACATTGTAACAATCAAAAGTCAACATTCAAAATACCCCTTCCCCTCCCATCTCTTTGCTGGTTCATAAAATAGTACAGGTAAATGGAGCTCACTCTGAGGAGAAGGATGTTACCAGTGGTGTGCCCAAGGGATCTGTCCTTGGTCCGATTCTTTTTAACATCTTTGTTAGTGATATAGCGCAAGGGCTGTCGGGTAAGGTTTGCCTCTTTGCGGATGATACCAAAATCTGCAATAGAGTAGACACCCAGGAAGGTGTAGATAACATGAGGAGGGATCTAGCTAAGCTTGAAGAATGGTCTAGAATTTGGCAGCTGGGATTTAATGTTAAAAAATGTAAGGTCATGCATTTGAGCTGCAGCAATCCAAGGGAGCAATATAGTATAGGGGGTGAAGTACTTTTGTCAACTAAAGAAGAGCGGGACCTGGGCGTGGTTGTGTCTGATGATCTTAAAGTAGCTAAACAGGTAGAAAAGGCGACGGCAAAAGCTAGAAAGATGCTTGGGTGCATACGGACAGGAATGGCTAGCAGAAAAAAGGAGGTGCTAGTGCCTCTGTATAAGTCTTTGGTGAGACCTCATTTGGAGTATAGTGCGCAATTCTGGAGACCGCACCTTCAAAAGGATATAAACAAGATGGAGTCAGTACAGAGGGTGGCTACTAAAATGGTTAGTGGTCTTATAAAGCATATGAGGACAGACTTAAGGATCTTAATATGTACACCTTAGAGGAAAGGCGGGATAGAGGTGATATGATTGAGATGTTTAAATACCTCCGTGGCATAAATATGCAGGGGGAGAGCCTCTTTTGACTGAAAGCAAGTTCTGCTACGAGGGGACATGGGGTGAGGGTGAAGGGGGATAGATTCAGGAGTGATATGTGGAAATATTTCTTTACCGAAAGAGTGGTGGATCTGTGAAATAGTCTCCCATTGGAGGTGGTAGAGATGAGGACAGTATCTGAATTCAAAAAAGCATGGTACAAACACAGAGGATCTCTAAAGGAAAAAAGGGGACTGTCGTAGTGTCGATATGGAAGGACAGACTAGGGGGTATGTTTACTAAACCGTCTTAACGTAGCAGTGGCGATGTTATCACGCGATAATGGCGCTTTAGCGTGCGAGAACATCACATATCGCACGATAATGTCTGCGGCGGCGTTAAGGTGCGCAGAGGGTGTAGTAAGGCTCCCCAAAGGGCGTAGTAAGGCTCCCCAGGGGCGAAGATGAGGGGTCAATGGGCGGAGAGTGGGCGGGAAGAGGCCCCATGCACACTAATGCTGTGAAATGAAGCTCTGAAAACTAGCGCCAGTGAAAACCTCGCACTAGAGGTACATTTGCACGAGAGAGAAACCATTTCAGTCAGCAATGTACAGCAAAGGCAGGGAAACCCAAAAAAGTGATAGTAGTGATACATGTGCAGGAACCAAAAAGGCAAAAAAACATAAAATGACCAGAACTACATTTGAAATCCCCATAACCAAACTGGCCAATAGTGCTACTAATGATAAACATAAAGCAACACTACTGACAAAGTGTAAAAAGGAAGATATCATGTTTGGAAGGGGCTATGCTCTGTCCCCCTACAAAGTGAATGATACCACAGTGAAATAGCGGTGATCAGGGTTTTTGTCGTCTATATTGGGCAGGTATGTAATGCTGTGGTCCAGCAGGGTCACAGTGCAGACTAGGCAGATGCCTAGGTGTCATATAGGAATGCCAAAACTGTAAAGCAGCAAGATAGCAACTGACGAGGGTCCAACATGGGCACGAGTGTGTGTCCCACAATGTCACAGGGGATATTACCCAGCAGATACCCCCCAAGGGCACATAACATTGGCAGGTGGTGCTAGGGGGCACCACTACCCGAGAACACACACTATAGGCAGCTGCCTACCAGCACACTGGATCACTGGATGGCCTGGGACTGCGCAACACGAGCACCACTGGCAAAAGGGCATGTAAGCATGGTGGCGTAGGGTTGCTGGTGGTGGAGGGGGCAGTGGCATCTGCCCACAGCAGACCAATGCCAAGCCCTGTTTAGATGGGCACCGTGCGTTGCAACAGACAAGGGCTGTTGAATGAACACAAATGGTATCCCCAGGGAATGATCTGCCTCTATGGCAACAGTGTGGGGCAGTACACACAGCCAGTGTGTTCAGGGGCAGAAGGTCACAGTTTCAAGCCCCAGCTGTGGCTCCTTCAAACCATGTCTCCATATTTCATTCAGTACTAAACAGTGGTAATAAAGACAGAACTGTTGTTGCAGATTAAATAAACAAGCCATAAACGCCTATATTTTACCCTACAGGGCACAGACACCATAAACATGTGCAATCCCTACAGCAGAGTTTCCCAACTGCAGTCCTGGAGGGCCAAACATCATTCAGGTGTCATGCTGTCCCTAATAAATATGCCTGTGCTGCAATTGTATACAACGCCCCCATTGTATGCAAATGTATCTCATGCATATTCATTAGGGACAGCATGAAAACCTGAACCGTGTTTGGCCCACCAGGCCCGGAGTTGGGATACTCAGCCCTAGAGCAGCAGCCAACAGGGGCACAAACGCCCACACCCACATGCTCCACTATCCAAAGCCTCATGGAGAGTCAGGCTGTTGGGCCCTGCGCGGAGCAGCATCTCCCAATATTAGCACTTGCATACCTTAGCAGTGCCGCCCTAAACTTGGGAACATGTTACACATATATCGAAAGGTTGCTATGATTAATGGCAGATAACAAATCCAAACTTAAACACAATTTGTTGACAGAGCTGCATCATAGCAACCTGTCTGATATCTGTGGAGTGTGTCTCAGTTGTGGTTTCTGACAGTGTTTACCACCCCAGGGAGTGACCCCAACAGTATTGCATACCATAGCCGTGCCTGCACTGTGCCCAGGATTGGTGTGGTGGCCAGGGCTGCCAAAAACCTCTATATTTGCACAAGGCTGGCATAGGTGTGGGTGTGTATGTCTATCTAATGTGTTGTGGCTGCCTACACCTTACTGAGCCCACACCGCTTGCACTGTCTCCACTGTTAGCCTGCCAATGTGCATAATGAGGAGCAAGGTACTGTGGGTATGGCCCGGACAGGGTGGCCAGGGCAGGATACATCTGCACAGGGCATAGGGCAATGTCTGGGACATTGTAGTGCCCGACCACCACCTGCACAGACAGGGTGGCCACAGCATGTCATTCTGGGAGGTCACTCTCACTCTGACTGAGCAGTGACCACGGCATGGCTAGGTTCCCCCATAGTGCTATATAAGCATTTCTCTCAAGTGATATTTATGGGTTCTCTTTTCCAGGGCTCAATCACTAACATACCTGCTTGGTGTGTGTGCGTCAGATTCCATGCCTGGGTGTACATTGTTCCTTTTGGAACATGCACTATGTATGTGCTAGCACACTGTCTGCAGTTAGCATGTATATGGCTACAATACCCTGCAGGATGCATCAGGTGCACACTGACTGCTGTCTTCTGGTGCATGTCAGAATGTAGTAGGGGGCAGCTGAGCTGACCAGGTGCATTGCCAGTGGTTCAGTTCCCTGTGCAGATCTGCATCAGCTCTCTGTTCGTCAATTGGCCGGGAGTTGCTGGTCCCACAGTCTGTCATAAGTTAGCTCAACTGGCCCTATTGCAAACAGTGATAGTGTGTATCTGTTGGTTGCAGATCATGTTCCCTACCCTAACCCACAGAGGATGGGCTTGCTCCATATATCTTTGTCATGTGAGTCCAGACACACCCCTGCTTCAAAAACAAGTGTCCATGGCAACCTCACTCAATATGCATTATGTTGCGAGCATCATGGTCCACACAGGCTATGCATCATTGGCATATAGAAACGGACATAGAAAAACGTCCAAGGCTGGCTGCAAAGAATACCTGGCAGCAATGGTGAACTGCAGCAAAACCTACCGCAAACAACCCGGGTACTGTGGACCTGGTGCTGTCTGCATGACTTTACCTTCAGGGTGATCACAGAACACGCACAATGGCATGGTCAGTAGGCCGTTGTGCCAGTAACATGCACGCTAGGTCCCCCTACGCAGTTGACGTGCTGTAAAGCTGAAAACCACATCTGGTAAGCAGATGTAGACTGCTGATATGCATGTGAATTGCATCATGGGTACTCTACTTGCTAACCTATCCTAGTAGCCACACCAGACAGTGTGTATGGTGACCTGCACTGGTTGAGTAGCTAGCCATAGTTTAGTTACAACCAATATTGTAGGACAATGGTGAATATACTGACCTCAGTGGAAGAGGTCATGAGTTCAATACCCCAGTGGGCCTGTATATTGATGTATCTGGATGGATAGGATATAGTGTATTATCATTACATCAGAGCATTTTACCACATGAGAATAGTTTTAGAAGTGTGGCCAGTTGAATGCAGTGGGTATGTTGGAAGAGTGGTGTGGGCTACAGGTTGCTAGATTAGCTGGTGAGCTGTATACAAAGTGCGTTCGTCAGTCTAACTGTCCGAGGATATGGCCGTTTATGCCTTTAACAGTCTGACATGGATATGAAATCCATGTGCACATCCCAAAGCACCCTCAGCTCAGTTGGCCAAACAAAGGTGCCCTGTAAAGTGCCCTAGCTGTGTCCTTACACTAGCCTGGTAAGCAGAGCAGAAAGTGTGTGTAGATGACCTGGTGTAGCTGTGTAGCCAGCCATTGCTATGTTAAAAGGCAAAGCACACTGGTTAATGCAATGCCTTCCCAGCCAGTGGTGATGGATTCAAGACCCCAGTGTGCCAACACCAAGATAAATGCCTAATACGTAAATTGTGGTAAGAAATGTCAGACACATCTCTGCAATGTGTGTCTGCATTATAAATCTTTATATATATTGATGGCACCACCGTTTGCCGTGTACCGGCTGTGACACGGGCACGTAGCTAGCGTGCCGTAATGATGCACGGCAGCACGCATTGAGGCATGGCAGCACGCTTATGCAGCGTGCGTGCATCAGCAAGGTATCTGAGAAAATGGCGACGCGGTCCAGGAAGCCTGCCTTCACCCGTCGGGAGCTGCGACACCTTGCTGGACTGATCTGCACTAGGCAGCATAAATTATTCCCCGGCTCCTCCACACGCCAGGACCTCAGCCATGTTAGGAGTGCATTGGACCGCGTCACGAGGAGGTACAATCATCTTGCTGACTACCCATGTGAGGTAAATGTATGGGGACAGGTCACACAATGCAAGATGTTCAACATATTATCCAGCAATAAACACACATCATACATGTACAACATGGTATAGACACCAGTCTGTGGGATATCCAGTGCTGAATGTAGCTGCATATGCTGCTGTGTGTAGGTATTTCATTTCATTTTTTTTTTCATTTTTATTTCACGTGATATACCGCTTATTTATCGCATCAAAGCGGTTTGCCCTATCCCCAGGAGGCTAAGAACCTGATCGCAGAGGTCCAGTGGTCAGCCTGGTGTTATGGTACCTGCTGCTGTTGATGTGTTAAAATCCACCCTAACCCCAGGAGCCCCTAGATCTGCCTAAAGAGATCTGGTAAACAGCATGCTGACATGGTAGGTTATGCAGTTGCAGGTTCACACAACTGCCCTACCCCTAGGGGTCCTGAGACCTGATTACACAGGTCTGTGTTAAATCCTGTCAGTATGGTAGTGTATGCAGTTGCAGGTTCACACATCTGCCCTACCCCTAGGGGTCCTGAGACCTGATTACACAGGTCTGTGTTAAATCCTGTCAGTATGGTAGCGTATGCAGTTGCAGGTTCACACATCTGCCCACCCCCAGGAGTCATGAGACCAGATTACACAGGTCTGTCATAAATCCTGTTGGTATGGTAGGTGCAGCTGTTGATGTGTCCCTATCCACCCCACCCCTAGGAGTCCTGTGACCTGATTAGAGAGATCTGTAATAAATCCTCTTAGTATGGGTAGTGTATGCAGTTGTAGGTTCACACATCTGCCCATCCCCAGGAGGCCTGTGACCTGATCAAAGTGGTATGGTCAGTCAACCTGGTGTTATGTTTTATGTTGCTGATGAAGTGTTCTAATCTACCCTACCCCCAGGAGTCCTGTGACCTGATCAAAGTGGTATGGTCAGTCAACCTGGTGTTATGGTTTATGTTGCTGATGAAGTGTTCTAATCCACCCTACCCCCAGGAGTCCTGTGACCTGATCAAAGTGATCTGTTAGTGACCCTGGTGTTATGGTCATTTATGCATTTACAGGTTAAAACATCTGCCCTACCCCCAGGGGGCCTGAGACCTGATCAAAGTGGTCTGTCAGTCACCCTGGTGTTATGGTATGTGCTGCTGTTGAAGTGTTCTAATCCACCCTACCCCCACGAGTCCTGAGACCTCATCAAAGTGGTCTGTCAGTCACCCTGGTGTTATGGTTTATGTTGCTGATGAAGTGTTCTAATCCATCCTACCCCCAGGAGTCCTGAGACCTGATTACAAAGGTTGGTATGAAATCCAGATACCATGGTAGTGTATGCAGTTTCAGGTCACACATCTGCCCTCTCCCCAGGAGGTCCGTACCTGATCGCAGAGGAACATTATAGATGCTGGTGTAAGGGTATTTGCATCTGTTGGGGTTTCACAGCTCTGCCCTAACTCCAGGAGGGTCCAGACCAGATCACAGATGTTAATAGCTCAGGTAGGTGTGGTGGGCCATGCTCCTGTTGCAGTTGCCCACAACCGCCCTATTCACAGGAGGCCTTAGTTGTGACCATAGAGGTATAGTAGAAAGCCTAGTGTCATGGTAGTGGCGCCTGGCAATGTGTACAGGGTCACCCACCTCCCGCTCTATCTCAGAACACATCACCCATGTGTTGTAAGGATATCATGGTGCCATGGCGGGTATGTCGGATGATGTGTGTAGGTCAGGCAAACACACAGGTGTTTGCCGGACCACACAAGGAGTTAAGGAAGACCTCCCCTGGACACCAGCATGGCCAAACCACACGTGGCATGGTTCTGCCATGTCATGCAAGGAGAGTGTAGGAACAGGGTATGGGGTGTCTGGGGGGTTATGAACAGTACACATAGGTGGCACCTCACACATGCCCAGACCCACAGCCACACATGCAGGGGGCCCTGGCAACAGGTAGTAGAGGACACACTGGCCAGAGGAGCAGGAGCAGCATGATGCTGCTCACAGAGTTGTGTGATATGTGTTGGACACCCACCAGAGATATATGGCCTCTAATGCTCCCACCCATTGCTTTTCCCCCCCAGATAGATGATCTACGGAAAAAGGGTCATGAGTTGCGGCTGCACTGCCCGGAGGTCCTTGCCTGCCTCCAAAGGGGGGCGATGAAGCAAAGTGGTGGTGGGTGTTGCAGCCTCTGCAGCGCAGTACAGCATGTCACAGTGGCCCACCAGCCTGTGGGAGGCCAAACTATGCACATGTGGTATGTGACTCACATGATGGTGTGCTAATGACTGTCTTCCCCCACAGAGGATGCTGCTGCTGGTGAGGGCCCATCCACATCGGGGCACCACAGAACAGGCCCCACAGTGCCAGTCCAGCTAGAGGAGAAGGAGGAGGAGGGGGTAGATGGCAAAGAGGAAGAGGACAACATGGAGGGGGCGGAGTGTGGGGTGGTGCAGAAGGGAGGGGAGGGGGAGCTGTGTGTGACAGGCAGTGAGGAGGGTGAGGGGGAGGTGGAGGAGGCAGAGGAGGAGGAGGAGAGCGTGGAGGGGGCGACAGAGAGGGTGGGTGGGAGGGTCAGGGGGAAGGAGGGGGTGTGTGGAGGGGGGAGGGTGTCTCTGTGGGTGGAAGGGGACACAGGACAGCACAGGGCACTGTGAGTCCCTGCCAGCTGCCACATGTTTGTGGCGATGGTGTCTGCCTTGGAGTAGCGTCTCCACCCATTGCCACAGACAGGACCCACGCTCATGCTACCACACAAACACCGGGCACCTGGCGTGGATGTGGTGGCAGGTGTGTGTGGGACCTATATGTGGCAGTGGATGGTGTGCTGCAACACCAGCGGACCCAGGACCGCACCATACAGTGGCTGGCAGGCGCCATTCAGTGGTTGGCTGACGAGATGCACATGCAGCGTGCAGCTGCTATGGGTGGTGCATCTTGACAGCCATCCCCCGATGGGCATCCCTGGAGCATATAAGGGGCACAGGGGCACCCACACACGTGCCCTGTGCTGTCCTGTCACCCAGCACAGAACATGGGGTATTTATTTTGTTTTTATGTTGAAAAATTTGTATGACACCTTTTCCTCCAATCAAGGTGGTCACGTCACATCACAATTGGAGGTTTATATTTAACATTAGGGTACGTGTAAACATGTAGACAGTACAGTTACTTACCAGTGTTTAGACAATACAATGGAGGTAACATTTAACATAAAGGTATTATATAACGTGGTATGATAGATATGTGTGTGTGGATGGGATGGGTGTGTGTTTAGTTTGCGGAGGTAGTAGTGTTACTGTTTGGGTAGGGGATGTTGCCTGAATGCTCATTGATTTCCATAAATAACAATGTTTTGAGGTCTTTGTGGAAGTCTGTGAGGTCATATAATGCCCTCAGTCTCGTTGGTACATCTTTAAATATGTACAAATGTAAATATGTAAATAAAAAATTTTGTACGTACAGCACAATGGTCACGTGTCTCCCCTACAGACAGACTGTGGACATGAGCATGGGACATGTGTGTAGATCCCTATGTGTATACGTGGTAGACATAGGTAACATACATGGAACGTCTCCACACGCAGGTGTGGGGCTTGCCCATGTGCATAGGCGTCTGTGTCCCATGGTGCCCCTGTGATGTGCCAATGTGCAGTGTGTCCCAACAGCTATAGTCACATGCATGCTGCCTGTGATGTGTGGGCACCATATCTGATGCACCCTGCTTGTGGGGCAATAGGTGTAAAGGCTAGCAGCAGGTATGTGGCAGGAAGGGTAAGAGGGAATGCTGTACCCAGGAGCTACACAGGTGGATAGCTGGTGAGGGCGACACAGGTTGATGCATGTCCCAAGGATGAGCATTGGGGGACTACAAGGGCTGGTGAAGAGTGATCAGCTGACTGAAGCGAGCTACCTTTGTCTGCCTGTGCCGCATGCAAGCCTATGTGGGTAGACAGCCACGTAGTCCCTAGTGTGGGCAGGGAGGATGGTCACACATGTGTGTCTGATGATGGAGACCATATGGGGTGGGAGAGGGTGACCGATCCTTACAACAGACATGTGCCACCGTGAACATCTGGCTGGGCAACGGGTGAGGTTGGATATATCCCCATGCATAGGTAGGAGGGTGACCACCTGCCACAGTCCATGGCACACAGGGCATGGTATAACCTATGTGCGATGATTGGTGGCAGTACAGATACCACACCCCTGAGGGATATGGGTAGGCACATGTGGGCAGGGTGACAACATGGGGTGCAGGGTACGTAGGGGATCACAGTGCCACACATTGGAAACAAACACATAGGTTGTAATAGGTTGTGATGTCTTTATTTATAATGTTCACATCCTCCATGGCCGACCACGGCCCAACCCACCCCTCTGTCCCGGGACTGCTGGTGCCGTCTCTGGTGCCAGTGCTGGCTGCTGTGTAAGGGCAGCCATGGCCTCCTGGGCATCTGCAATACGGAGGAGCGTCCCCTGCCATTGTGTCCGCTGTGGCACGCAGCTGGTAGATCTCCTGGTGAATGGCCAACAGAGCCTGACGAGTGCCTGTTGGTGGGACACAAGGTGATGTGTGAGACACCTGTTACAACCCCCACTGTGACACATGCACATGTCAAGCTAAAAAAGAACCCCCGCTCAAGGTAAAATCCCAAAAAATAAAGCTAAACCCTGGCGTGCAAAGAAAAACCTCCACTTATTTTTATTTGTCGGAACAGTCATACAAAAGAGGGATAAAATAAATAAATCAGTTGTTTCAACTGCGAGATTTATTTAGCCTGAAGCAGGGTCAGAAATTTGTCTGATCCGAAACAGGGCCACGTCGTTTATCTTGATCTTTGCGGTTTTGCCAAGCTCTGAACAAAATGATATGATAAGTGTTTTACTATGCTACATGTTTTTTTCAAATGTTTAGAAGGAGCAGTCATGGCAAGGGGAAGGTTCTTGTTCCTCCCTCTTTTGTATGACTGTTCCAACAAATAAAAATAAGTGCACACCGGGGTTTAGCTTTATTTTTTTACATGCAGATGTCAGGCATATCCCACCAGATCAGTCTGCAGATAAATCATGCACGCAACAACTAGCAATGCATGACCATGTTTACACCTGTGTGTCCCATGAGCTATTCTCATGCCAGGAAAGGGTCCCGATGAGGGGTTGTGTGAATCACAGATCTCACACATGGTACAGTGTCGCAGTTCAATGTGTCAATGCTTGATCTGCGCACTGGTCGTATGAGATAAGCCAGATGACGTGAGGAGTCATGGCACACACATACATATATCTGGGGGGCCCTGTTTTCTATAATGCTGGTGCACAGTACAGATTACGCTGACAAACTATGCTAGGTACCAATACCCATGGGGAGGGGTCAGTCATGTAAGCTGTCTTGGTGACCTGGGATAGGTGTTTACCGCTGTGCGCTTCCTTGGGGTATATGGCTGTGAACAGTGTGCATGTGTCTGAGCTCCTCACACATGCTAACACCTGACAAGCCATGCTACAAGAGGGAGGAACGCACATGGCACAGGCCCCCCCCCCCCCCACATATGAGACGATCTGCTTTGTTGCCAACATATTGTGGTGCACTTGCAATCTCATTGTGGATGTTATGGCAACTGCCATGGGGATTGTTGTGTATGCTGTTACCCACCTTCGGCATCGTGCCTTGCTGAGGCACTGTGGGCCCGCAGCTCTGCCAAGATCATAGCCATGCTTGTGGGAGGGGTGGCTGATGTCCCTGGTGCCTGCACGGTGTGGTGACTCCCCTCCATCTCCGTACCCTCTAGAACCTGTGAGTTGCTGCTAGTGGCCCCCACTGTAGCGTTGACATCCGGTGGCATGTCCTCTGCCTCGGCCAGCACATTGTTTCCTGTTGTGCCCTCACCATTGTTGATGGTGTCCCCGTACATTGTGGCCTCTGGCCCCTCACCATCCTGAGGCCCTGCCACATCTTCCTCCTCATGTGCCTCCATGGTTCTGTAGTCACCTGGGGGTTGGAAAAGGGTACACAGCACAGATGAGTTTGCGCAGTGCACCTCTGTACACCTGTGTAGTACATCCCTGCCAAAAACAATGTGTTGTCCGCCTGTGCCTGCTGTTGCTGTGCCTACAATAGGACAGCACAGGTGCCACATGGGATGCGGTATGTGGGGGATGGTGTGCTGAGTGCCATGCCCCCTATCTGCAGCATCAGGTATGGACTGGCCACCTGACCTTGGATGTGGCCTCAGCAATACATGTGGCCATGGCGCATGTGGGAGTCCTGAGTGGGATTGTGTGCCGTCATTTTATTTTTTTTATTTATTTATTTATTTATTTATTTACATTCTCTTATATACCGCGCTATTCTGCATCAGTGCGGTTTACATTGAACAAACTGAAATTACATTGAACAGGGCATTATAACTTGGAGATAACTATTTTACAGGGAACATGGGCTATGGAGGGTTAAGTGGCTTGCCCAAGACCACAAGGATCACCTGTGGGACTAGAAACCCCAGTCCTTCCGGCCCAAGGTTGCTGTCCTCTAGTGGGATTTGAACCCCCGACCTTCCAGCCTGAAGTACCTTGTCCCAACCACTAGGCCACTCCTCCACTCATTGTGTGTGTGAGCGATGTGCTTGCATTGCCCTGAGTGGTATGCACGTTAGGTGTTGCAGGATGTGTCTGTGTCAGCCAGACATGTGTGGGGGCCCTCCGCTTTGCAAGACACCGTGCGGTGTGGGTGGATAGCTATCCCATACTCCATGGGTGTGGTGGGGTGTCTGGGGGGATGGGTGGAGCACTGCTGGGTATGGGGTTGCACCGTATGTGGGGATATGGGAATGTGTGTGTGGCACTGTGGGACGTGTATAAAGGCTGATCCCAGGTGTTGTGTGGGTTGTGCTATATGCATTTGGTATGGGTGTGGCAATGTGTCTTCCAATGTCTGGTGAGGGTGGGTGGGGTATCCCCACTGTATGTGGGCCCTAACAGAGTATTAAGTGTGTGACGTATGTGTTGTGTTTGCTGCCGTTTGTTTGCATCTACGTCATCATCCCCATGTGTTAGGCCCTTCCCTGTCAGTGGTCTGGGATATGTCCCTAGATAGGTAGGTGCATACAGACGTCATATGTGTTTTGGTGGTGTGTGTGGGTACCCACAGGCCACTGTGTTCTGAGCTAGTTGTATGTCCCTCTTGTATGTATCCCCCTGTCACAATGTGCTTGGTAACTGGCTGCAGAGGTATGATGAGTGGCTGTGACCTATATGCCAGGTACTATTTTAGCAAGTAGACCTCAGGGGGACAGAGAACACAGGCTGGTAATGATGAACACACCCCAAAATGAGTAGGTACAAAAAAATAACTAAATGTAAGCCCTCAAAAAGCCATATGTGAGGAAGGAACGCTAGACCAATCTGGGTAGGATAACTCCAGTAGTAGAAAAATCAGACCTCAGTTAGTCCCCCAACCACATATCCTTAGGAGGAGGAGTACTTCAAAGGACAGACAAGCCCTGTAATTGCATGAACTCTGCATACATCAGTGGCCAAACGCACCTATATGAAAGGCCCAGAGGGTCCAGCAGCACAGCCAGACTTCACAGTACTAGAGAGCAACAATGTAAACGTGATACAAGGAGGTTATCTGAATACTGTCAAATGATATCCCAATGTGGCTCTTTACTGTTACATTGCACGCACATGTATGTGTGATTACAGTGGGATATCATTAGCCACTCCTCAGATAGGTCCTTTACATCACTGTTACATTGCTGATCTGTAGTGCTGTGAATTGTTGCTATGCAGCTTAACCCTCTGGGCTTTGCATGTCTGTTTTCTGGACCATTGATGTATGCAGTGTTCAATCAGATCTGGGCCTTGTCCGCCACGCCCCCTGCTTCTCCACTGCTTTGCGGTCCTCAACTACTTTCAGGACTGTGTCTATCATGCACACAGGCCCAGGTACCTGTCACACACACCCTGTACCTACCCTGCCATGTGCTGCTGTGTCATCACCCCAGAGTTGCCTGTGTTAGGGCACGCCTGCTCTCAGGACATGGTCCCCCTCCATGTGCCATATATGCTTGGGCGTGCCCTGTACATGTGCTGCATATCTACTACTACTACTCCTTCTACTACTAATAAGCATTTATAGGGCACTACCAAGCGCACGCAGCACTGTAAACGTGAAAATACAAAAAGACAATCCCTGCTCAGTGGAGCTTATAAAGACAGAGCACTAACAGGTGTGGAAAGAGGTTTGGAACAGGATCAAAGAGACAAGAACAGGGGGACAGGACAAAGGAAGGAGGTAGGAACAAGTGTGAGAGGAAGACAGAAAGGTGAAATGAAAAAGGGGAGGAATGGAGAACAGCACACCCATGAGCCAAAGGCAGAGGCAAATACAAGAGCTGTGAACTCAAGTGTGAGGAGGGGCAAAGAAGATGCCTGACGCATAGACAAAGGACGTTTATTCCAAGTGTAAGGAGCAGAAAGGTGTAAGGTGCATACCCACCTGCCTGTGGATGGGCAGTGTCCAGCGTTTCTGGTAGTCCACGCAGGTAGATGGGCCCAAGACGGTCTGCGAGCTCCTGCTCCAGGGGTGTGAGAGTTGGGCAAAGGGGGCACTCCCACCGGTGCTCATGGCATGTTGCCTCTCCGCCACCATGTGTGCACGGACACCATGCTTAATGTCATTGAATCTCTTTCTCAGGCTGTCCAGGTCCCTGGTTAGTCCCCCTGCCTGGGCAACAGCCTCCTGTACCTCCTCCCACACGTGTGTACGTGTTGCCACAGTGGTGCTGTTGCTCAGCCGGCCATAGAGCACCTCATACCGCTCCAACACACTGGCCAGCAGGATGTGGTTTTCTTGCTGACTGAATCTCACAGCCCTCCTCCGTTCCTCAGCTGGCACTGGTATACGCCTTTGTTTGGCACTGGGTGGCTCCTGTGTGGGCTGCAACACATCCGATGGGCCGGCAGCCAACACCACAGGCCCAACACTCTCTGCCAGCTCTGGGCCCTGCTGAACAGGTACCCCCCTCCTCCCCTCCTGCCATGTCCTGTCGCTCCATCTCCCTGCCCTCTGTACACATGCACCAAGCCTCACGCTCACGCACAGCGCATGCATAACATGGTGTCCTGTGCATGCACCTTCTGTGTCTCTGCGGCGCATGCGCAACGCGTGCAGCCAATGTGCTCGCATCACTGTGCATGCGCAATGTGCACAACGTAAAAAACCCCATAAATACACATGCACACCTGGCACACATTGAGGGGCTTGTGTAGGCGAGGGAGAGAAGGCGTGCGCTGTTGGTTGTTGGTGAAGCAAGGAGAGTGTTAGAGGCAGGTGTGTCGTGGGGAGTGGCTGGGTTCATGAGTGGTGGTGGGGTTGTGTGGCTGGGTTGGTGTGTGGTGGGGGAGGTGTGTGGCTAGGTTGGTGAGGTGGGTGTCTGAGTTTGAGTGAGTTAGAGGAGTTGAGGGGGTGGAGTTTATGGCGGGCTTTGTGGTTGCTGCATATTCAGTGGGAGGTGAGCAGGGGCTGCGGTTGCCTGACGGAGGAGATGGTGTCCATGGGGCTGAGGCACAGGGCATGGGTGTAGTCCCGCTGCAACACAGACCTGCAGCTGTGGGGGCAGGCCAGGCAGAGGCTGTGCCGGCATGGCGCAGGAGGCGTGCGGAGTTGCAGGCTTGCCAGCCTCACCTCTACAGGCCCAGGGCCCAGCTCCACGGCATGCGTGAGGACCAGGTCATCTCTCTCTACCGCCTGAGCATGGGGGCTATTAGGGAGCTCTATGAGGATCTAAGACCTGACCTCGAGTCCCTGACTGGTCGGTCACATGCCATACCGGGTTTGGTCAAGCTCCTTGGTGCCCTACATTTCTTTGCCTCTGGCTCTTTCCAGTCATCTGTGGCCGCAGTGGGTGGCATGAGCCACCCCACCTACTCACGCTGTCTCCACCAAGTACTGCGTGCCATGATCAGCCGGGTGGGGAATTACATTGCCATTCCCAACACTAGGCAACAGTGGGGGACCCTGAACCAGGCCTTTGAGGCGTTTGCCGGGATACCACACATGATGGGAGCTATTGATTGCACACGTTGCCCTGGTCCCGCCCAGAGACAGGGAGGTAGTGTTCCGCAACCGCAAACACTACCATTCCCTGAATGTTCAGGTTGTATGTGATGCGGACTGTATTCTGCTGGGTGTGTATTTCTCATCTCTGACATGAACATGGTAATCCTGTGACTAACCGTATGTGCACATGTCTGTCTTTGAGATGTATCCCTAGTTGTATGTGTGTCTCATCTGTCTGTGTGTGACCTAACGTTGGGGGGGGGGGGTAGTGCCCTCCAGCTGTACCTTGCTACGGTGCTGTGTGATGATGGTAGAATGGACACTAGCATTTGTGTCGTGGTTACAGATTATGTTGTTTGCAATCCGTACACCTACCCCTTGTTTTGTGTGTCATAACTTCACACGCTGATGCATAGTTGTGGTGTCCCATCATATGATGTCATATGTTTCTGTCAGGATGTTTTGTGCATTTGGTTTGCATGTACATACTTGTGTCCATTTGGGTAGACATCAGCTCCTGCTTTAATGTTCCACATTTCTTTCTACAGGTGATTCAGGATATGGGTGTTGCCCCTAATTGCTGACCCCTGTGCGTCAACCATGGATACGTGCAGAGAGGAATTACAATGAGGCCCATGCCTCCAGCCACTCTGTCATAGAGCGCACCTTTGGTGTTTTAAAGAGTCGCTTCAGGTGTCTGGATAGGACAGGCGGGGCCTTACAATACAAACCACAGACTGTGGCAGAGATCATTATAGCCTGTTGCATCCTGCACAACATTGCTCTCAGGCACCATATCCCTGTCCAAATTAATGAGGATCTAGAGGATGATCCTACGTGCCCTCCTGTACGTGGCCGTGGTGACACACGTGAGGGCACAGCAGTCAGGCGGCAGGTGATTGAGGAGGTCTTCTCATGTAAGTACTGCATATGTTGCCACATACATTTGTTTAGATATGTGTGTACGACTACTACTAGTGAACATTTGTATCCCAATAGCAGAAAGATGCAAAACTGCACTGACATATAACAGACACTGCCTGGCCATCCCAGCTTACAATCTAGTCATGACTGAAGCGCAGAAGATGTGAGCAGAGCACAAGAGTGGGTGGAGGTGGATTATGTGTGTCAGGAGTAGTAGGCTTGTGGGAGGTGGTAAGCTGACACACATGATTTGTGGCTGATTGGGATAGGGGCTGCTGTACAGCCACAGGTAATTAGTTTGGGGCTTTGGGTGCAGCAAGGTGAAAGGCGTGTAGTATGGGGTCAACAGTAGGAGGGCGGCCCATAGATGGGACCAGTTGCCTAGACGTGTGTGTTTCACATTTTGTAATATGGGCTGTTGATTGGTTGGTATGCTCTGATGAGCAGGGACTGTGTGTTAGTTGTTTCTGTATAGCGCTACATGTGACAAGTAGCACTATATACATGCTCAGTAGTAGTTGGATTACTGGTACTTGAGATCAGTAAGGGAAGTTACTGCAACACCACAGTGTGCCTGCATGTATAGGTCAGCAAGAGAGCCTTGACATGGATGCAGAGACGGATAGGAAACCTATGAGGTGTCCTGATAGGGGGAGTATTATTGCCATTATGTGTGTGGCTGTAGAATGGCCATGCAGTGCAGTGTTGCATATTTTCAGGCAGACAGAGATGATTCAAAGCCAGATCAGCAAGGTGTAGGTTACAGTAGGCAAGCCGGGAGCTGATTAAGGGGGTGGATTTGAGTTTTAGTTGTGTGTTCAGGGAGGACTGGGGAAATATAGCTGATGACATCTAGACAGAAACCATAAGCCTCAACTACAAGCTGGGTATGTGTGTAGAGGAGGAGAGTGCAGTCCAAAACAACACCTACATTGATGACCCTGGAGAAAGGAAGGTATGGTCACACACACAAGAACGCTCTGATGGGAGGGGAGGGTTTAGGTGCACATATAGGATATCCATGCTTTGCCATTATCAATTTCACACAGTGGGATGACATGCAGCCATCAATGTCAGGTGGCAAGCAGACATTGGGGTGTGGTTTGGCAGACATAACTCAGGCATGGAGAGATATATTTGCAACTCATCAGCACACAGCTGGTAATGTAAGTCAAGGGATGAGATAGCCACACCAAGGAAATGTATATCGACAGAGGATAAGGAAGAGGCCCCTGGATATTTCCCTGTGGTACAGGAACTGACAGCAGGGTAGCAGAGGACATTGAGACACCATAACACACACTGAAGGGGCAGTGGCCGCGATATGGGGGACGCAGGATAGTACTGAGGCCTTAGAGCCGAGCAGGGACACAGTAGCAAGGAGACAGTTCTGTTCAACAGTGTTTACAGCAGCAGAGAGGTGAGGAAGGGGGATGGACAGAGTATGGGCCCTTGTAGTTTGCCACACACACTTCAGTGATAACTTTAGCATGAAGCACATCTGTACAGTGTGATGGGGAACAGTCAGTCTGTAAAGGATCTTGGGGGGTTTGGGAGCTGAGGACATGAAGGTGCAGTGTGTGTTGCACAGTTCCAACATGACATATGTATGTTTATCTTGTGTTCCTCAATCCACAGGACATACTTGGTGATCCTCCTGCTGCTGTGGTGCATTGGCAGCTGACTGTTGTCATGGGGTAGAGCAGTCAGAGCCTATGGAGATAGGAAACTCTGAGCAAAACAGAGCTAACACTGACAGCTCAGATCTGCACATGGCCCAAGGTTGCTATAGGCAACGTACACAAGCTGCTCCACGAGGTGTGAGGGAACGCCCAAACAGTAAGCTAGCTCATAGCTCATTAGGGAACGAGGGGCAGCTGGGAAGGGGTGGAGCCCAAGCAAACACCAGAACACATGCAGTTAAAAATCACTTACCGGAGGGTAGTGAAGAGAGACCACCAGGGAATTCAAGAACCGTTGCTGACAGAGAGAGACCACCAGGGAATTCAAGAACCGTTGCTGACAGAGAGAGACCACCAGAGAATTCAAGAACCGTTGCTGACAGAGAGAGAGCACCGGGGAATTCAGGAGCCTTGGTAACAGGGAGAGACTACCAGGGAAGTACAGAGCTGTTGAACCCACGAGGAACTGCTTTGGAAAGCAGTGCACAGCTGAACAGTATCCCAGGGAACCTTGCTACGGAGGGAGCAGAGGAGGTAGTCCTGGAACCAGGCTGAGGAAAGCCAAGTTGCCCAGCATCAGGTACCAAGAGGGAGAGAGCTTCTATCCTGAAGATAGTTTTATGCCAAGAGGAAAGCTGAAAGAGAAACATAGTAAAAGGCTTCCGTACGGGCAAAGCTCTGCTCGGCTGAGAAACTCTGAAGAGAGAGTGCTGGAAGGTAGGCTTATTGATCCTAATAGAAGAGGAATAGAGTATAACGAATTGCCCTGTACTTATCAAGAGTTATGTGACTCTCCTAAAAGAAACTACAGAGAATATGGTAATTACCCATTCCACGCTAGCCGGGAGGAGGAAGGGAACTCTCTGAGCTGTAGGGAGGAACTCTGTAACAATAACGGAAGTTTCAGTCCAAAGGAAACTTACTCCGGTGTTGAAGAAATGCAGTGTGATTCCTATGAGGAACCTGCTTATGAACATTGCATGGACTGTACGTTTACCATGTCTAATGCCATCACTTCTTTGTGCTGAAGTGCTGTAAAAAGTGTTTCTAAAGAAAACAGGAAGAAAGGTATTTGGTTTGAAAGAGACTGTTTTCTTTTCCTTTTTGTCCGTTGCAAAGCTGAAGTTAAGCAGAGTTTTTGTTCCAGTGTTTCTTTAATTTGGTACCAGACGAATGGTCTTTATGTTCCTTTGTTTCATTGTGCTTGAAATCCAACCCCGGGAAGGGGAATAAAAAGTCCTGTCTTTAAGCCTTACCACTTGACTGCAACTACATTCTTTTGCTAGTTTGTGGAACCACAAGTCCCAGGGGGCACTGCAACGCCTTTCTATAACACTCCACAGCTACTGAAGAACATGCCCCGATGAATTACCCATGCTTCTGGCCTCTGGGGACCTTCACGGGTGACACTGTACATCATCCAACATGCAGTAGTCTGTGGTAGGTGGACCTACAGCTACTTTGTCTGTGACGACAGTCAGGGGGAGCACATGTCTGCAGTGATCTGTCATATTGTACATATGTTGTTGTTCACCTCTTTACCCTGTACCCCCATACCCCATATGTTGCTGTTGGCACACATATCCACATGTGTTCCTGGCCAGTTCGTCTTCTCCAACGCTGTCTCTGGAACACGTCCAACAGAGCTGCGAGTGTGTGCAGGTCCTAAGTGTTTGGGTGGTGGGCTGCACGTATACCCTTCCCTGACATTGTAGCATCAGCCAACAGCAGTGTATCATTGCATCTGACAAGCCATTATCTCCACTAATCTCCAATTGTGCACATACAGGCCATATGCTACTGCTGGCATGCTCACCTTAGCATACTGTGTGGGTATGTGTTTTTGGGTTGGCTGTGTGATGATACAGAGTGCAGGCATTTTGCATTATCATGTGGTGTGAGGGTTCTGTACACCTGGGGAGTGGTGGTGACTATGCTATCTCTACCTTACTGCTGTTTACCTTGTGCACATTGTGGCCATGTGTTGTGTGTTGTGAGCTGACCTATCTCTTGTGTGCTGACAGACCACTGCGCAACAGCATTATTGTATCACAGATATCGCCATAATGTGGACATGCATCAACAGTGGCTGGACATGGGGACATGGTGATTCTACACATTTCAGTGACATCTTCTCCCTTCACTGTGACGTGTAGTGGCCTTTGAGAGCCTCAGGGGATCCCAAACTGACACTTGCTGCAAACACACGGTAGGTTGCACCTTTGGTCTTTTGAGAATGACATCAGCCTTTACATGTTAATGATTTACTATTTGTTTCATGGACATTTCATGTTGAGTCTCTGTACACGAACGCTGATGCACATGGGGTGGAGCTGTGAAACACCTGTGTAACATGGGCATGGACATGACCATATCCATGTGACATCCTCGTCTGCGGTTCCAATTCCAAATGTCCACAACATGCACTGTGTTCTGTGTTGTGATCATGTTATGTTTGCCTGTGTGACATTTCATTACATACATATTGATGTTTGACTCTCTGCAATTTGGGTTGATGCTGCAAGCAGCATACCAATACATTGTTTATCCTCTTCTGACAGAGGGCAGAGGACACACAAAGCACATCTACTACAGTGCATCCAGCATCACCATCACCCACCTGTTGGAGGACACAACAACACCATTGAACTATCCCTGGGAAATGGTGCCATAGGATTTTTGACCTCTGCGAGTGGGACACATGCCTAGGATGGACATTATTGTTGGACTGCTACTTTGGCCATGACAGGCCTGTCCAACACACTGTTGCTGCCGTGCTCTGGCTTGGTGTCGTGTCCATCGCAGGAGACATACATGACCTTTCCAGTACTGTGGCATATTGTGATATCACACTTGACTATGCATGCCCATAGTTTCAAGGACAGTCTTAACAGGACTTGTTGGGTTGCAGACACGCTTTGCACTGTGGACACTGTGTACTGGTCCCCACGTGTGCAGCAGGGACTGACATTGTTGCTGTATGTTGTACATCCTTCTGACATTGTGTTGTTGTGTTTTGCCCATGTGTGTGACATGGAACGCAGGATACGCTCATCTGTTTGGTTCATATAGCCATGCGTGTGGCACAGGGGGAACAATGGAGAGGTCCTCTTGTCCATGTCCGCCTACCCGCCACTTGGACATGACACAGTATTTGCCACCACACCACTTTACTGCACACCAACATCTTGGATTGATGTTTGCACTCACCAAGGGTGTTACAGTGCATGTGTGGCATCACTGTATCATGTTTCAATGTACACGGTGCATGTGCATGTGACTAACTATGTTGGTGGAACACAGCATGTTGCAATATGGCTTCTGTGTGGGTTACTGTAACATGTTTGATCTTTCTTTCTTTCCATCTCTATATACAGGTTATTGTGTTTGTTTACTGTACAGACGTGACGCTCTGCATTGATTTACAAACCTAGCATTGCATGTCTGCACAGTCCTATTTATCCCCTGTTCTGTTCCATATTTTGCCCTGCTCCCTGCCGCCCTTTGGGTTTAGGTTCTTTCCTCTTTTGCATGCTGTATCCACTGCATAACATTTCATTGTGTATGTGCATGTAGTTATATGTGTCTCTGGTCCCAATTACAGACTGTGATCTGAGCTGTACACACCAGATCTGCATGTGCATTCCATCATGGTTTCTGTTGGAGGTTTGCCTATCCTGGCAGACAGCAGGCTTCTTGTGTGATGCCCTGCAGTATTCTTGAATGCAGCCTTTGCTATTGACCTCACCTTTGTGGTGTAGCCTACCGGTTTGTGCATTGACATTTGTGCTGATGGTCATAGGTTTGATTCCTCTCTGTTCTCTTTCATTTGTATGCTTGTCCTGCACAGCTACTTTTCATTCCTGTAATAGTCATATCTGGGCAGATCTGTGCTGTTAGCACATTGTACCCTTATCACAGTTGCCAACCATCCTTCTGTCCGTCTATGTGTGTCTGCCAGCTGTGTGCCGTCTTGCCCTGATGTGCAAGCTGCTACCCCATGTCCTGCACTGGTACATGTTTCTGCATTGCAGCTCTTCCTGGTTGCATCTCCTGTGTGTGCTCTGCATGGCACTGCTACTCCTCTGTCCTCCTGTCATTGCACCTATCCTGCCACCTCTACCTCCTCTTCTGGACACGTCTTCCCATCCTCTACCACACACTGTCATTGTTGCACTGTACAGCTCCCGATATGTTTGTCCATTTTTCCAGCTGCCACATGGGCTGGATGCAGATTTGTCTGATCCATCAGCTCAGATCTACTTCCTTCCATCACTTGTGCATTGTCTTTCCTTGGTGCTCTGTGCAGTGTTAGGGTTACATCTGTGTTTGGCCCATGCCTTTCTTGCTTTTCAACTTGGGGGACCTTACTGCCCTTGGCCAACATTTCTTGAGTCACCTATACATCCTTGGGGCATCTTTAGTCACACCTTAGATTCAGCCAGCTTATGGGGCACCTAATATGGTGCCTTGGGGGTTGACAACCTTTCGACATGCTCTCTGGGGCACATTATAACCCGCCTTGGCTGATGTGGTGGTTTAGGATGTGCCTTCTGGTGCGCCCTAAAAGGTGCATTAGGTTATGGCACTGGGGTGCGGGTATTTTTAGCTGGCAGCACAGATTGTTGGACTGTTTCAAGCAGGAAAAGGAATTGCCTTGGCCACCCTTATTCATTACGCCCACTGGGGGATCAAACTTATGACCCCTGTCTCAGCAGTCATTGTATTTACCAGTGTGCTACACCTCTGTTGCTGTGATTGCAGATCAGCACGTGAAGTTAAGGTTAACGCGCAGTAACGTGCACGGCTCCCTCTATCACATGATAACGAGCACGGCGCACTTTATCGCATGATAGCCCGTGATTGCTACCTTAAGACCAGAACGCCCACTACCTTATATGGCATTCCTCACAGTAACACTGCAACTAGCGCCGGTAACATTATGACGGTTTAGTAAACATACCCCTAGGTAGGCCATGTGGTCTTTTTCTGTCGTCATTTTTCTATGTTTCTAAGTTTCATGTTTAACAATTTTGATTACACACATATAGGAGTTATACCACAAATAATATTACCTACTGTGACAAGGAAGCTTGTGTTGAGCTTATGGAAATAGGAAAAGGTGATGAATTTGCTTTGAGGAAAAGTGAAATCCCTGCAGTGCATGGATTTCAGCTTCTACATAAAGAAAGTAAGCTGAGAGAAACTAAACCTAGGCTGCCACACCCAAGCTCTGCTGACGTAGTTGCAGGCTTGAGAGATAATTACAAGCACCTGAGCAGAGAGGGGAGGTTAGTGCCCTGGAAGCAGGGATATAAACCTTTGCTAAAGTCAAAGCAAGGGAAGAAGCAGGAGAGGGAGAAGAAGCAAGAACTGCAGGAAGCAGAGGGGCAGGAACGGGTTCAGATCCAGGTTCCTGATCAGAAGGTTCCGAGAGCTCAGAGGAGGGAGCCCAGGACTCAGCACAGGAGTCCAAGGAGCCAATCCTGGAATAGGGAGCATTGGCAGAGCTCCAAGAGGGAACTCAGAGAAGCAAACCAAGAACTGTTTCCGAGAGGCTGGAGAGAGGCAAGTGAATACAGCCAGGGAGAAGTGTCCACAGCTTCAGGTACAATCTATCCTTATTGGGTGGAGCTGAGCTCAGGGGAGACACGGGGATCCTCAGAGAGAATACACCCGGAGACATACTTTAAGAGCTCAGAGCAGGGCACTGCATTATCAGAGCCAGAGGAGATGCAGGTTGAGCCTATTGAGCAGGATTTATTGTCTCCAGAAATGCCCATGGACTGTACTCTATGCCAGGCTACTAGCGTTGAATCCCTATGCTAAAGGATAGCTGAAAAGGTGAAAGTCTCCTAGAAGCAGTATATTGAAACCTAGCCTGAAGTGAAGGTAGGAGCTTGCTCTTCTAATGGGGAGATACCTGTTACATGTGCTATTAAATGCTTAGCGAAGACAAAGTTAAAAAGAAGACATTTTTACTTTGTTGAGGGAAGAAGCTGTATTTCCCATATCAGTTACATTGTTAAGCAGCTGCATATAGTTAATGACTGTGAAGCCATAGTGAAGCTCATCAATGCTGCGTTGTAAATAATCCTGAGCGAATGAATGGAGAAGTATCCTGTTACAGTCTACATGGACTTTGTTTGCGTTTTGAAATAAATTCTGTCATTTGCCTTCACCTTCGGTTTCATGACTACACTTCATCTTAAAAGGTCAAACTACAACTCCCAGCATGCATCAGAGGGAAAGATAGTTTATCTAAGATTTATAAGAGAAGTTAACCGCAACCTCGTCCCTCTAAGCCTGAGTCAGGGGGCAAGGGCGTGACACTACATAATATATTAACAGTAGCATCATAGTCATCCAAATAGACTTATTTGTCTTGTGACCCCCCCGCTGAACGTGACCTTTTCATATCTGCAATATAGACACACCAAGTTCCACCATAAGTGCCCATCTAATTTAAGAGGATCTTTCCAGATTGAAACTATCAGTTTTAGTGCAACAGTCATCATTATGTTTGATGCATTATTTTATATAATTTATATGTTTCGTTGTGTTTTTATGTTTTTATATCGTTATGCAATATGTGTTAGTGTTATTTTAATTTTTGCCTGTGATTATTATTATCATTTATTTGCTGTTTTTGCAGTTCTGAGCCCCCTGATGAAGGCTGTGCCGAAACGTGTTGGGGCATTTCTTTTATTTTAATAAAGCATCAGTGACCACCTACCACCTCTCGCCTTTTGTGTACACTTTTTGTGTCTCCTTGGCTGGCTACGCCCCGTTCCACCCCTTCCTGCCCATGGTCTGCAATCCCCATGCTGATCACATGTATGTGCAGGCCACAGGAGTATCAGAATACGATATGGGACATTTTCAATTGAAGACCTACCACGTACGTTTAATTGGCTTAATCGTATTATGGCATGACATCCAAAGTGCCTTGCTGTAGTAGCAGCACACCTGTGCAAAGATGGTCACTGTGTTTCCCTACCTTGACAACTATCTAATCTCAGGCAAATTGCCTCAAACAGTGCACACAACCCTGAATGTCACCATCCAACTTCTTTGGAGTCTCGGCTTCCTCATCAATGAGTGTGAATTGCACCTTGTCCCAATTCAGCAGCTATGCTTCATTGGGGCTGACCTGGATACCCACACTGCCACTGATTATCCTCCTCAAGTAAGAGTACAGACCATAATCTTATTGAGAAAATCCATCTTGGTGTCTTACAGAACCCTACAATAAAGACAATCTTATGCCTTCTAGGCCACATGTCTACTGCAATTTAAGTAGTCCCCAATGCCAGATGGAGGATGAAACCGCTGCAGTGGCACCTTAAAAAATGTTGGAATCCGCTCCTTTATCCTCTTTCCAAGAAAATTCCAATTCCGAACTGTCTAAAGAACACTCTTCTTTGGTGGACCCGTCCTTCAAACCTGTCAAAAGGTTGCCCCTTCTGTCCCCCTCTGGAGCAACAGGTTCTAACCACTGATGGAGTTGGGGAGCTCATCTCTGTTCTCTCCATACCCAGGGTCTCTGGTCTCCCACAGAACATCAATTATATAATCAACCAACTAGAATTATGAGCAGTTCTTTACAGTCTCAAGACTTTTGCGAGCTGGTTGAGAAATGTGGCCCTTCAAATTCGTACAATCAAGTCATGATATTATATATAGTATAAACAAATAGGATGGATCGTGCTCTTTGCACCTCTGTAAGGAAGCTCTTCAGATATGGACTTTGCAGCTACTCTGAACTGCACAATTCAAATGGCCTATCTCCTTGGGGCCCAAAATCAACTAGCCGACTCCCTAAGCAGACAATTATAGCCCCACAAATGGTCTCTCAACTTCCATATGGCACAATGCATTTTTCAGAAAAACGGCCACTCCAGCAATAGACCTCATTGCCTCTGCAGACAACACCAGATGTTCCTGGTTCTGTTCCCTCAGACCAGTATTGTAACATTTTCACCACAATGCTTTTGCACTTCCCTGGCAAATTGGATTAATGTACGCTTTTCATCCCTTTCCACTCATACCCAGAGTTCTTCAGAAGATATTACAAGATCAAGATTTGATGATACTCCAACCCCAACCCCCCCCCCCCCCATCACCTCAGAGCAAAAACCTCAATAATAGCTAATCTCTGCTCAGTCTCCATACAGGACATATGCAATGCAGTTACCTAATCAACCCATCCACACCTGCACCAAGCATTACTGCCTTGATTATTCATCATCTGCAGATGCTGCCTTCAGACAATCTATTCTATGCAACCTCTTTGCCTCATTTTAATCCCTTCAAACTAGGCATAAGGTCTCCTCAGTTCTTCAAATCTGGTCCTCCATACAGTAGGGAAAAGAGAAAGAGACAAGACACAGAGATTCAAAATTAATCTGGAGCTTCAGCTGGAAAACAACCAGTGGCCATGAATGGGCAAAGCTTTTTCCTGATTGATTCAAAGTTCTTCCTCCCAAGGGGGAAACAAGTCTGCTGTGGTCACCAGGATAGGGTTAGCCCACCCGTACCCATGATGCACTTCACATGCAAATCAGCCGTCTACAGATGAACACAAGATGGGGTATGCACCCCCACAGCACCTCGGCCTGGTAGGGGGAACTGACCATGTGTGTTACTGGCACAGAGTAGCTACACACCGTCACATTGTGCGGGTACTGTGCTCACCCTGAGGGTGCGGTGGGGCGCCCAGCACCAGGTCCACAGCACCTTCCATGGCAGAAATAGGCCATGCTGTAGGTCCCCAGCAGTGCTAGTGTGTGAGATAGGTAGTTCCTGCAGACACACTTTGGATACATCTGTATTTCTCAGTCAGGTTTGACCCTTATGGACCCATAGGCAGATTATGTACCACCACCCAACCCACCCTCTGGGGCTGTGGGTGGGAAACAGGGTCTCCCACCGACAGATCCACGTTTTACATCCCTGCAATGGCAGCAGTAGAGGGGACCACCAACTGCAGTCCTGCTGGGGAACAGACACCCTACAGGGCAGTCAATGCAGCTCTGTACACATCTATAAAGCAATAGCAGACAGACATTAGGCCCAGAAATACTCAGCTGCACCCCACCACAATCTGATATTCTCCTGCAGCCACTGCACCCTGCAAGGTGTTCCAGCAAGACACATACTAGCTGCAGACGGTCTGATAGCTAGTCCATAGGGCATGTTCCTGGAGGAGATGCATGCACCCAGAACTGGGATGTCAGCATACACACCAAGCAGATAAGTCAGTGATTGGACCCCAAAAGGGAACCCATAAATATCACATGAAAGAAATACTATATAGCACTATGGGGGAGCCTAGCCATGCCATGGTCACTGCTCAGTCAGGGTGAGAGTGATCTCCCAGCAGAACATGCTGTGGCCACCCTATCTGTGCAGGTGGTGGCCGGGCACTACAATATCCCAGCCAGTGCCCTATTCCCTGTGCAGATGCATCCTGTCCAGGCCACCCTGTCCGGACTATACCCATGGTACCTTTCTCCTCATTATGCACATTGGCAGGCCAATACTGGCAACAGTGCTGGCAGTGTGGGCTGTGGAGGGTGTTTGCAGCCACCACACATTGGATAGACAGACACACACTCCCACACCTATGCCAGCATTGTGCTACTATAGAGGTGTTTAGCAGCCCTGGCCACCACACCAGTCCTGGGCACAGTGCAGGCATGGATATGGTACGCAATACTGGTGGGGGTCACTCCCCAGGGTGGTAAACACTGTCAGAGACCAGACCTGAAGCACACTCCACTGACATCAGAAAGGTTGCTATGATGGAGCTCAATCAGTAAACTGTGCTTAACGTAGGAATTGCTATCTGCCGGTAATCATAGCAACCTTTTGATAGCTGTGTACCGTATTCCCAGGTGTAGGGTGGCATTGCTAAGGTATGCAAGTGCTAGTATTGGGAGATGCACGCAGGGCCCAATGTCCTGCCTCTCCAGGGGAAGCAAAAACAGGAAGCGGCAGATTCAACACCCAATAAATTTATTATAACCAAATAAGTGGCCTAAGCCCAACACAGGCCGTGTTTCGTATACAACTTCCTCAGGGGCTATCAGGACACACTGTGGGTGTGATGTGCATAAACTGCACCAGGCTCAAAAAAGACAATGGAGGTCGCAACTAACAGAAAAACTTCTTCTCAAAATCCGATGGATACATCGTACCACGTGATCCACTACAGGATTCTGAAACAATGTTCATAGAACAGAAGCAGTCTCTGCTTCTGTTCTATGAACATTGTTTCAGAATCCTGTAGTGGATCACGTGGTACGATGTATCCATCGGATTTTGAGAAGAAGTTTTTCTGTTAGTTGCGACCTCCATTGTCTTTTTTGAGCCTGGTGCAGTTTATGCACATCACACCCACAGTGTGTCCTGATAGCCCCTGAGGAAGTTGTATACGAAACACGGCCTGTGTTGGGCTTAGGCCACTTATTTGGTTATAATAAATTTATTGGGTGTTGAATCTGCCGCTTCCTGTTTTTGCTTCTGCTCGTTTGAGTGGCTAGCGCTGTTTCTTTGTGGACCCCCTGCCTCTCCAGGGGGCATTGGCTAATGGAGCCTGTGGGTGTGGGTGTGTCTGCCCCTGTTGGCTGCTGCTTTACGGCAGAGGTTCCCAACTCCAGTCCTGGTGTGCCAAACACTGTTCGGGTTTTCATGCTGTCCCTCATGAATATGCATGAGATATATCTGCATACCATGGGGGTGGTGCATAGATATGCAGCACAGGCATCTTTATTAGAGGCAGCATGGAACCTGAATGGTGTTTGACCCTCCAAGACTGCATTTGGGAGACTCTGCTGTAGGTAATGCGCCTGTTTATGGAGTCTGTGCTCTGTAGGGTAAAATGTAGGTGTTTTGGGCATGTTTGTGTCATCTGCAATAAAGGTTCTGTCTGTATTAGCATGTTGTAGTTTTGGGTAAAATATGGGGACTGGGTTGGCAGGCACCATACCTTCTGCCTCCAAACACACTGGTTGTGTGCACTGCACCACCGTGTTTCCACAGAGACAGTGCATTCCCTGGTGATACCATGACTGTTTGTCTGGCAGGGCCTGTCTGTTGCAGTGCATGGCACCCACCTACACAGGGCTAGGCCATGGTCTGCTCTGGGCAGCTGCCACTGCCCCCCTCCACCACCAGTACCCCTCTGCCACCATGCTGACATGCCCTTCTGCTGGTGGTGCTGGTGGTGTGCAGTCTCAAGCCATCCAGTGTACAGGTAGGTGGCTGCCTATGGTGCGGGTTCTGGGGTAGGGGTGCCTGCATAGGCATCCACGCTTCCCCCCAACACCGCCTGCCAATGTTCTGTGCCCTTGGAGGTACCTGCTGGGTACTATCCCCTGTGACACTGTGATAAACACTCTCGTGCCCATGTTGGGCCCTCATCAGTTGCTGTCTGGCTGCTGTTCAGTTTCAGCATTCCTAAGTGCCACCTAGGCATCTGCCTAATCCGCACTGTGCCCCAGCTGCACCACAGCATGTGCCGCCTGCAGCCCTCTGTATCCCCTTTCCCAGCATCTGTCCAGTTGCCCACTCCGACATGCCCACCCTGCTGTTGTGGAACATGTGCATGCCATAGGTAACCTGTCCAATGGAGAGGGAAACCCTGATCAGTGCTATTTCACTGTGCGATCATTCACCTTGTATGGGGATGGAGCGTAGACCCTTCCAAACTTCATATCTTTGTTTTGGGGCTTTCTTGGGAGTGTTTTTTGATGTTTCCCATTGCTATCACTATTGCCCAGCTTGGTTATGTTTTTTTTACATTTACTACTGTTCATTTACAATGTTTATTTGCCCTTTTGTTCCGTGCACATGTATCACACTTATCACTTTTTTGTAGGTTTCCCTGGTTTTGCTGTACATTGCTGACGGAAATGGTTTCTTTTCCCTTTAAATCAACTCTAATGCCAGGGTTTCACTGGCGTTAGTTTTGAGCCTCAGATTTCACAGCGTTGATGTGCAGGGAGCCTCTCCCCTCCCACTCTCCACCCATTGACCCCTTCTCTCTGCCCCTGGGGAGCCTTCCTCCGCCCTCCGGGAGCCTTTCCCCGCCTTCAGCGCTCGTTTGCGCCGCAGCGTGCGTTATCACACGATATGGTACCTGTGCGCCTTAAAAAGCACCATCATCGCGCGATAAGGTACCTTATTGCGCAATAACGTTGCAGAGCGCACGTTAAGACGGTTTAGTAAACATACCCCTTGGTGTTAAAATTAATTTTGTGGGCATTCTAGGTTTATCTAAGGTTTTTTTTTTGTTTTGTTTTGTCTTTTTTTAGTTTTTGATTTAGTTTTGTGCATACCATGACAGTCATGAACCTCACTCCTAAACCAGGATATGTGAAGTTCTGATCCTTTGGAGAACTGTTCTGTTCCAGCACCATGTGATGATGTCACTCTAATTAATACTGCTGTCTACAGAGAACACTTGTTGCTAAGGTTGCTAAGTGCCTGCATTGTAAAACTGAAATTCTCCTTTGTGCAGATAAAAATGATCCACCATGTAAACCCTTGTTTTACATGGGTAGACGATGACTAACGTTTTGCAGTTCTATTCTTTAAATTATATTTTTATCTTATCTACTTTAAATACTGCACAATCCACATTTAATATTCCATCAAATGCATTTGAAATGTATTCCACATCCCTTTCAAATACAGCTAGAAAACATTTTCAAATGCAAATAAATTGCTCTTGCATCTTTTTAGGCACAGAAGTACATTGTTTCTTGATTTAATTAGAATATTGCTGGATGTACTGAAAACCACACAAAATAAAAAAATAGCAGTTTACCGTGTTGAGACCTAGGGGACTACAGTGAACCACCATCTTTATTTTATCTGGTTTCTCTTTAAGTGAGATTTCGGGGATTATTTTAGAAGCCTTATTCACCATTTCCATATGCAAAATTGGACATTTACACATGGAAATGGGTTCTTTAGAAAGGGCTGAATTTACATGTAGATGTCTTTATTACACAGATATTGCAAGGGGGCATGTTGGGAGCATAGTTAGGGAGTGGTCTAGGTGGACCAAAAATCTACGCGTTCTTTCCCCATTTCATAAAGAGATAACATGTGTATGCTGCAATTGTCCACATTTGGAATTTGCAGCTGTTTTCTGACACATTTTGGCCAGCTCTTTACAGGAGGTATGAAGGAGGTTATCCTAGTTAATCCCCCATTGTTTATGCCCCTCTTCAGATTGGAATTAGAGAAAGATAGCAGCCTCTGTAGTTAACTGGTGGCAATTATAAATGTAGATTTTACTAAATGGCTCACATACATGTATACATGCTGGCAGCTACATGGGGGCATTGATTTTTGCCACATGTGGATTTGCAAAAGGGCAACTCCAGCTCCACATATCGGGAAATACACGCGCAGGCCTTTACTATTTTAGAATAGGCTGCACATTCAGCACAGCCCTTTCTAAAATACTGCCAGAATTGTGTATGTCGTGACCTCAACGGCTCAATTCTGACCTCCATATACTATCTAAAAAGTGCCTTAAAATATCACAATGAGTATTATGCCGAACAAGTTTTGAACCATCTTTGTTATCTTTTTTTTTTTTATCAGTAAGTTGACTCAGTGTTTCCTCAGTTCCCTCTGTGTTTACACATTAACTACATGATTTCATTTGTGATGTAAATACTGTAATAGGCAGCATAAACATAGATTTATTTTATTTAAAAACATTTATATTCTGCTAATGACTATTAGTTCTAAGCGGTATACAATCAAAACATAACATGAATTAATGCCACACTGACATGCAAGCATACATTCAAATAACAAGCAAATAAATCCCAAAGCTTGCAAAATAACCTAAAATAAACATAGAAAAACCAATAACTAGCTATCCGCCCACTCAAGTATTATGAATGCTTGAGAAAAAAGCAAGCTTGGACTTTCTTTGAAAAGTCAAGAAAGTCAGTCAGTAGAAGTGGTAATTGGTTCCAAACATGGGGACCGGATAAAGATAAAATTCTCTTACAGATTTTCACTCCACATGTTTCAGTGCGTGCTGAGACTAATATAATGGACTCTGATTTTGAGAGCTTAATAGTCGGTCAACACAGTACTGACTAATTAGGATTGCAGTTGGAAGAAAAACTGCTAGTCTGACCATTTCTGAAAACCAACATAATAATCTTAGAATGGCTTTCCATTGAGTGGAATATTCAATAAGTCACAAGAAATAGATTCATAAGATCTTGTTCCTGTGGGGATTTTGTGTGTTTTAAACTATTTGGAGTAGTTTTAATATGGTAATCCAAACATCAACAAATAACAATAATCCAGGGGTAATAAAACTACCTGTTTCAACACTGTCCTAAAATCAGGTAAATCCAAGAACAATTTGAGCCTAGTCAACAGCTGGAGCTTAAAAAATGACTTCTGCACTAGATCTTTCATATGTGAATGAAAAGATAAATTGGAATCCAAAAGAACCCCATGGTACCATAGCAGATTTATTTTTTTATTTATTTATTTATTTATGCTTATTTCTATACCGCTTTTTCCAAAGATCAAAGGCGGTTTACAGGTAACATTTAGTGAACATGGTTTTACATAGAACATCGTTTTTTTTTCATAACTATGTACAGTTAACATGATAAACGATAACATGGAACATTGTTACAGAACTAAATACAGTTTAACATGGATTATTGTTACAGAACTATATACATGGAATCGAAACCTTACACTCGCCAACAAAAAGCTTGGAAGGAACATAGAGGTTCATGGCACACTTCATAACCAAGACCTTGGTTTTCTGTCAGTTTAGAGATGGCTATTATATAGGCTGCAATCTGTGACAAAGTAATCTGAATGTCATTTTCTACAACGAAAAACATCATAATACCATCAGCATAAAACTTATAGTTAATGTAGAATTTGTTTTAAAGATCATAAAGAAGGGGCAGATAAATATTAAAATATACAGGTGATAAAGCAGAGCCTTGAGGCAATCCATGTTTCATTTTAAACCAGAGAAGGGATCACCTATAACCATTTATTTATTTTTTTATTTTTTTATTTAGCTTACATTTGTATACCGCTACTTCCAGCGATCAGTAGCGGTTTGATTAACGAAACGGATTTGTACAATCATGTCAAAATTTAGAGATATACACACATTGATTTGGCGGAGAAAGCACAGCACATGTGGGAAGGTCATATGGGAATGATTCAGACATTACATATTTACATATTTACTTATTTACATAAATTGCCACCATGTTTCATTGGGGGGTATCATTTCTACCCCTGGGATTATAACAGATTGTATTGGCACTGGAAAAGATGTGTCTTGAGCTTCTTTCTGAATTCAATAAGGTCTTTGACATCTCTTAGCTCTGGTGGTAGTTGGTTCCAGATGGATGGGGCCAAATAGGAGAATGCTCGTTGGCTAGTAGTGGTATTTACAGATCTGATATCCGGGGGAACATGGAGTGTATTTGTGTGGACTGTTCGCCTGCTTCTGTTGGGTGGTTGCGTGCTGATAAGGGTGGAGAGAAAGGATGGTGCTATGTTACGAATCAGTTTGAAGGTAGTTACTAGTATTTTATATTTTACCCGGGCTGCAATGGGGAGCCAGTGAAGCTCGATAGTACAGGGGTAATGTGATCAGTGAGGTTCTTTTTCATGATGACCCTAGCCGCAACATTTTGGGCCATTTGGAGAATGTTGAGGGTTTTCTTTGGAAGACCCTGTAGGATGGCATTGCAGTAGTCGAGGTGCGGCATGATTAGAGCTTGCGCAACCGTCCTGAAATCTTGAGGATCAGTGATGCTCCGTAGGGGTTGTAGGACTCTAAGTTTGTGGAAAATGGCCTTGTTGGTTTTGCGGAGGTGCTTTTCCATCTTTAGATTGCTGTCGAGTGTTACACCCAGATATTTTATTTCATTCTTCGTGTGATATGTATTGTTGCATAGGGTGACTGACGCAGGCGGGTCAAAGTTTGGTTTTCTTGAGATGTACATGACCTCAGTTTTCTTATGGTTGATCGCCATGTTATTTTGCTGTATCCAATTTAACATCTCGGCTAGGCATGTTTCAAGCTAATTATAATTCGGGTTCTCGGAATCCAACTGTGTGTAGAGCATAATATCATCCGCATAAATGTGGTAGTTGATATTGTGCTGTCGTAGAATATTACAGAGGGGTCGCATATAGACATTGAAAAGTAGTGCCGAGAGGGCGGAGCCCTGAGGTATGCCTTGCGTTTGTTGGAAGGCTTCGGCTTCTTCGCCATTGAAATGAACTTGTGGCATTCTGTTGGTTATGTAAGACGAGAACCATTTCAGGGGGGTTCCCAATATTCCTATTGATTCAATCCTTTGTAGGAGGGTTCCTACAAAGGATTGAATACATTGTTTTCCATTGTTTTCCATACATTGTTTTCCATTGTCTAGATAAGTTTAAACCAGTCTAGTATAGACAATTCTATACCCAGATCAGGTAATCCTGCAATGAGAAGTTACAAAAGAATTAAATGCTGCAATGGCATCAAGAAAAGCAGCTACTATAGAATTCTATCGCCAAAGTTCAGAGACCCAGCAAAAGGTAGCTGAAGCCAAAAGGTTTTCTGTACTATAAGCGCTACGAAGATCAAATTGAAAATGATCCGATACTAAATAAGGATCAAGAAACTGTTGTAATTGATCTAAAACTACGCATTCAGTCAATTGTGTGAGAAAAAGAAGGAGGAGGACGAGACAGAAAAGAAATCTTGGAGGAGCGGAGAAGGCATGAGGGATAATATGGAGAGATAATGGAGGCAAGGTAGGTGAAGGGATGGCAGCATACAGGGCATGGTGGGGAAGGGTAATTATCTTAGATTTATGTCTGGCAGAGACCATGAGCCAATAGAAAAAGATCAAAACTGAAATGGTATGACCATAGTGATGGGCCCCAAAGATAAGCTTAGCAGGAGTTGACTGAATGAGCTGGAGATGAGACAGAGTAGAAAGGAAGCCCGATATAGGGGGTATTACAGTAGTCAAGGAGGGAAATCACAATGGTCAGAGTGAGTTGTTGCAATTGAGGGACGGTCAAGATAGAACAGGCAGCACAAATACATCAAAGGGAGGGAGGGAGGAGTGGCCTAGTGGTTGGAGCAAGTTACCTCAGGCCAGAGGGTCAGGGGTTCAAATCCCACTAGAGGACAGCAAACTTGGGCCAGAAGGACTGAGGTTTCTAATCCCACAGGTACTCCTTGTGGCCCAGGGCAAGCCACCCAACCCTCCACTGCCTCAGGCACAAAAACACAGATTGTGAGCCCATCAGGGGCAAGAGAAAAACATATACATACAGTACATGAATGTATACCTCAGACTGGTAGAAAAGCAGTATATAAGCCTAGTTAAATAGAGCAAAGAAACAAGACAGTAATGACATTTAATTTGTCCTTGAAAGGTAGAGAATCCTGGACATGAACAGGGGATCCAGCAAGACTAGGCAGGGAATTAGAATGGGACAGTCAAGGAGGGGAAAAGCAAATAGTTTCACATTTTGACACATTCAGCACCAGACGATGTTCAAGAAACCAGATCCTAATAGAATCCATACAATGCTGAAGTGGGGGAATATTTAGATACCTGTACAATGATGAGGATTTGCATATCATCTACATAAAGATAATAGTTGCAACCAAGGAATTGAACCAGAAGAGGAAGAGGGGAAACAAACTGGGAGCAAGAAGAAATCCCTGAGAGATACACAACTAAAGTGGACATGAAGAGGAGAGCCTGGAGTTTGAAGAAATCTGGAAAGAACACTAAGAAAGGTAAGATGAGAACAACTGAAGAAGGTCCCAGTGAATACCAATTTCATGTAACCTGTGCAACAGAAGAGTGATCAACCAGACCGAAGGTGGAAGATAAATCCAAAAAAAACAGAATGATGGAGTTGCTTTAATCCAAAGCTCATAAGAGCAGTGAGTAAAGATTCTGTGCTATGCCCAGGAGTGGGGGGGGGGGAGGGGGGAGAGGGAGTGGGGAATACCCACTTGACGGAGGTAGAAGACAAGGACCTTATCCAAGAAAAGGGAGAGCTGCCATAGAAAGACCTGCTCCAGGATTTTGGAGAGGAAAGCCAAGTTAGAAACGGGACGAAAATTAGAGAAAGGAGGAATCAAGAAAGGGTTTCTTAAGTAAAGGGAAGATGACTGTGTGCTTCCAAGAGGAAGGAACAAACTGGTTGTAAGACTTGTTCGAAGTAGAGGGAGAATTTTTCACAGCATGGAATTAGCCAACTGCTGAGCCAAACAATTTGGCCAGGGATCCAAGGAAGATGAGGAAGGGTGGACAGAGTGAAGAGCACATTAAAGGTAGACAGAGGTCAGAGGAGGGAAGGCTGACCAGCTAGAGGAAAGAGAAAGCAAATGGACAAGAAACAGAAGGAGAAATAAGCAGAGGACACTGAGGGGGGTTGCAAAGGGGAGGGGTGAAATGACAGAGCAGTTGGAGAAAGGGGGCAGGACTGGGGGTAGAGGAAGGGGAATGGGGAGGGAGAAAGCAGACAGGTTGAAGTGAATAGAAAAAAGGTAATTGGTCTTATCCAAGAGGAAGGAGGTAAATGCATTAGGAGAGGTGAGAGACGAGAAGGCTGAATAGCAGAGGAGGGGGCCAGATGAAACGGGGTGGAGAAGGACTTACGGGGCTTATTGGAGGCAGAGGAAAGCAGAGATTCAAGTTTTGGGATATGAGAAGGCATGCTCCTTCCAAAGCCTTCAGATGCTAGGAGAGTGTCACTTATTCCACAGCCGTTCGGAGTGGCACAGTTGGAGCTGAAGAGGAGCGAGACCATGATGAAACCATGGGTTCATGGGGCAATGGAGTCTAAAGAAGCAGAGAGAGCCTAAGATCAAGAGGAAATATGGTCATCCAAGGGGGCAGAGGGAGAGAAAAAGGTGAGAGAGGAAACCTATTAAGCTAGATGATTCATATTGTTGGGACAGATGTTATGAGAGAACGTCTGAAGAGAGGCAGCAAGGGGTGGGAGAGGGGAGTAAAAAGGGAGAAAAATAAAAAAGTGATCAGTCCTGGTGACCAGAAAAGTGATGGTAGATAATGGAGGAAAACGAGAGGATCACTGGAGTAAATTCTGCCCAAGCAGCCCCCACAGTGTGGGGGGGGGGGCCAGGCATAAAGAGGGCCCACACAGAGGCAACGTCAGCAGCGCGGCAAACTTACTTTATTATTATTATTATTATTAAAGACTTATAAAGCGCTGCAACATACGAAGCGCTGTACAAACATAGAAGAGAGACAGTCCCTGCTCATCAGAGCTCATAATCTAATAAGACAGAAAACAAAATAAGTTACATAATACAAATAACAAAAATTTACAGGACAAAGTAAGTAAATGTTGATAGAGAGATCAAGATTTATTTATTTTATTTATTTATTTTATTTTAATTTCTTATATACCGCACTCTTTGAGATCAGCGCGGTTCACAGAGAACATAAACAAAACAGAACAGCAGGCTGTTCGGTATTACATATAACAGGAGTATCAACTTGGAGCAACGTGGGAGAACTATTTACATGGAATATGCAATCTGTTAACTAGATAACATACTCGAACTATGTACATGACTTAGCAAGGGTGTTGGGGGCGAGAATGAAAAGAAAGAAAGAAAGAAAAAGTAGTTGGATATGTGGTGGGACTATTATGTTAACTTCATATGGGGTAGTATTTGGTGAATAGGATGAATTTAAGGGCCTTTCTGAACTGGGCTAAGTCGGTTATGGTACGGATGTCAGAGGGGAGGGAGTTCCAGCATTTTGGTGCGCAAAACAAGAAAGCTCTGTTCGCTGTTGATAGATTGCATGTTATTATGGCTTTTGGTAATGCTAAGGAGTTTAGTGCTGCCTGTCTTCTAATTCTGTTTGGTGGTACAAATTGGATGAGCTCAGAAAGTGAGTTGGAAGATATACCCTTAATGGCCTTGAATGTAAGAATCAGGGTTTTGAACATCAGCCTTCCGTGTATGGGGAGCCAATGGAGCTGTTTGAGGATAGGTGTGATATGTTCACTCTTGGAAGCTCCTTGAAGAATCCTTGCAGCAGTATTCATGGCGAGCTGTAATGGACCCAGGGTGGATTGTGGGAGTCCTTGAAGAATTGAGTTGGCGAAGTCAAAATGTGGTAATATTAATGCTTGATAAATGGTTCTGAAGTCCTCTGGGTCAAGTAGGGAACGTAGGTGCTTGAGTGTGCGTATCTTGAAGTATACCGCTTTTACGATATTATTTATGTGTGGTATCATGTTGAGCCGATGGTCAAGTGTTACTCCGAGGTATTTTATTGCTTCCTTGGTGTATAGTTCGGCTCCCTTGATGTTTATATGTGATGGTGGGGTGAAGTTGGGGTCTCTGGAGATAAAGAGAACCTCAGTTTTTTTGTGCTGAATGCGGAGGTTCTGTGACAGGAGCCATTCAGAGACTGCATTGAAGCAATTCGTTATAGGCAATAAATCCATTTGCTTTGTGGAAAATGGCATGTAGAGAAGGATATCATCTGCATATACCATGCATTTCACATTGAAGGAACTGATGATATTGCAGATCGGCTGCATATAGATGTTGAACATGAGGGAAGAGAGAGAGGACCCTTGCGGAACGCCTTGTTTTTGATGGAAGAGTTTGGATTCTCCTGTTGCGGATTTTACATATTGCATTCTGGTGTCGAGGTATGATTTGCACCATTCGAGTGCTGAGTTGCAGATGCCTTTTTCTTCCAGTCGACCGAGGAGAATCTCATGGTTTACTGAATCGAACGCTGCTGCTATATCCAAGAAGATTAGTACAACGCCTTGCTGTAGGTTGTCTATGGTGGTGAGAACGTCATTGAATAGAGTAGTAAGCAGTGTCTCAACACCATGGAATTCTCTGAAGCCATGTTGAGAATGGTCCAGGGGGGCTGCGGAATCTATATGGTCTTGGATTTGCCTTTGTGCTACTTTCTCAAAGATCTTTGCTAGAAGGGGGATGCTGGCTATTGGCCTGTAGGAATCGGGCCGTTTAGGGTCAAGTTTTGCGTTTTTTAGTAGAGGTCTAATGGATGTGAGCTTTAAGGCAGATGGGAAGGAGCCAGATGTAAAGGAGAGGTTAATGATTCTTGCAATGAAAGGGCTGAATGAACTTCGGAGATCCTTTATCCAAAAGGCTGGGCATGGGTCGGTTTGTGCAGTCGTGGTATTGAGTGAGGCGATTGTGTCTTCAATGTGTTTAGCAGAGGGTGTGGTGAGTGCAGATAGGGGTGTTATACAGGTCGTTTCGTGTATAGTGGTTTTGGAGAGCTCATCTGTTTGTAGAAGTTTTGATTGCAGGTAATCAGCAAATTCCTGTGGGTGGATATCTTCTTTTTGTTCTGAGGATGGTTCCTTTGATAGTGATTTGACCAGGTTGAAGAGGTCGCGTGGTTTGTTCAGGGATCTTTTGAGCATATCAGTGTGGTATTGCTTCCTTATGGTTGTAATTGCTTCGCGGTGAGATGCAAGGTGTTGATTGTAGGCTGCGTGATCATTGATGGAAAGTGAGCGGCGCCAGCGTTTTTCGAGTCTTCGTAGGTGGGAAAGGGAGGACTGTAAATCGGGGGAAAACCATGGAGCAGGGGTTCTTTTTCTTGATGATGTGTTCTTTTTGTGTGGTAGTTGAGCAATGGTGTTGAGGTTGTTGTACCAGGCGATGACAGACTCATCAAGGTTGAGTACTGTGTTGTTTAGGAGTGGTTGGGTGCTTGACAGTATGAGTTCCCTATTGAAAGGTCGGAAGCCTCTTGTTGTTCTAGATGTGTTGTCCGGTTTTCTGTTGTTGAGAAGATGATTGTTGCTCAGAGGAATTTGTAGGTTTATAAGCTTATGGTCTGACCATGGTACATTGGTGATCGATTTTACAATGTTGTAGTTCTGTTCGGAAATAGATTGGGGAGCGAAGACCATATCAAGAATGTTTCCTTTAGTATGAGTGGGCTCAGTGATGAGCTGTTGATATCCAAGATCTTCAATGGCGTTGAGGAGTGAAGATGACTGGTTTTGCTGTAATAATGAGAGATTGAGGTCTCCCATTATCCAGTTGGGAGTGGTGGGGTTGCTGGTATTGGCAGCCAGGTCCAATATGGTGGGAAGTTCATCCGGTGAGCTTGAGGGGGCTCTGTAGACTAGGTTGATGGAGCATTGTTTGTTTACTATGGTGATTATATCTAGGTTGCTTGTGCTATGAGAGCTGGTCATGTTGAAAAGGAGTTCAGACTTGGTGAGTATCAGGGCTCCTCCTCCCTTCTTGTTTTTTCTATGTGTTGTGTGTATAGAGAAGTTAGGTGGAATGAGTTGGTTGATGAGGACATTGTCCTCTTTGGATAACCAGGTTTCGGTGATCATGAGTGCATCAAGATTGTGAAGGGTAATTATGTCTAGGATTACAGGCCATTTTTTTCGAATTGAGCGTGCATTTATGAGGGCACATTTTAAGCTTTGTGGGAGTTGGGATTTGTGTTGCTTAGGGTTGCTGGTTTGATGTATTGCTATGTGGATGAGGTGGGAGTGTCGTATACGAGCTTCCTTATCTGGATGATGATAAGGGTTGCCTGACCATTGTTTTCCGCGGTTCTTGAGGATTGGTATATGATTGGTGGAGGGAGAGTAGGCAAGGGAGGTCCCTAGCCAGTCTGTGAGAAGGTAAAAGCTGAGGAAGGTGATGAGGTGGAGAGACATTTTAGTTTCTTGGTATGGGATGTGTATGGGAGTCTCAGATTCTTGGGAGGCAATTTACAAGTTACAGTATAATTAGTAAAGGCTATGTTACAGTATAAGTGGTTCAATACAGTGTTACAGTACAGTAAAAATGACAGTACCAGATTATGGTAAAGGTATGACTACTGGCAACAGTATAAGATTATGGTAAAGGTATGGCTACTGGCAACAGTATAAAATTAAGGTAAAGGTATGACTACTGGCAACAGTATAAGATTATGGTAAAGGTATGACTACTGGCAACATTCCATTGTGGATGGCATTAAAGAGCAATTCAAGATAGGGTAAGACAGGAACGGAAAGCAATAGTGAAGAGGTGGGATTTTAGTCTGGACTTGAAAATGGCCAGGGAGGACGCTTGGAGCACAGAGATAGGAAGACTATTCCAAGCAAAGGGTGCTGCCAGTTGGAAGAAGCGAAGTCTGGAATTAGCAGTATGAGTAAAGGGCACAGATAAACGAAGACTGTTAGAAGAGCGAAGCAACCGAGAGGGGGTGTAAGGAGAGATGAGAGATGAAAGGTACTGGGGGGCAGAAGAGTGAATACATTTATAGGTCAGGAGGAGAAGTTTAAGTTGGATATGGAGACGGATGGGAAGCCAATGGAGTGACATGAGGAGAGGAGTGATGTGGGAAAAACAAGACTGGCGGAAAATGAGTCGAGCAGCGGAGTGTTGAATTGACTGAAGAGGTGGCTTGCAGGGAGGCCGGCAAAGAGAACATTACAATAATCAAGACGGGAGGTGATTAAGGAGTGGACAATCAATTTAGTGGTGTCAACAGAGAGGAAGGGGCGAATTTTGGAAATATTGTATAGAAAGAAATGAAAAGTTTTAGCAATGAGCTGGATATGTGAAGAGAAAGAGAGAGAGAAATCAAAGATAACACCAAGGTTACGTGCTGAAGAAACAGGGAGGAGTACAGAGTTATCAACAGAGAGAGAGAAAGGGGAAAGAGGAGGGGAAGCATTCGGGGGAAAGATAAGAAGCTCAGTTTTGGCCATGTTCAGTTTTAAGTGGCGGTGGGACATCCAGGCAGCAATGTCAGAGAGGCAGAGTGAGATCAGGAGAGATAACAGGTGCAGAAAGATAGATTTGAGAGTCGTCGACATAGAGATGATAGTGAAAGCCATGGAAAGAGATAAGGGTGCCAAGGGATTGGGTATAGAGAGAGAAGAGGAGTGGACCTAAGACGGAACTCTGAGGAACTCCTACAGGTAGTGGGGTTGAAGAGAAGGAGGAGCCATCGAAGCACACACTGAAAGAGTGATGGGATAAATAGGAAGAGAACCAAGATAGTACAGAGTCTTTGAATCCAAGTGAGGATATGGTGATAAGAAGAAGGTTATGGTCAACAGTGTCGAAGGCAGCAGAGAGATCAAGAAGAATGAAGACAGAGTAAAAGCCTTTGGACTTTGCTAAGAACAAATCATTCTAGACCTTAGTAAGAGCAGTTTCAGTGGAGTGTAGGGGACGGAAGCCGGATTGTAAAGGATCCAAGAGGGTATGAGAGGAGAGGAAATCAAGACAACGGTGATAGACTACACGCTCAAGTAGTTTAGAGACGAAAGGAAGGAGAGAGATGGGACGATAGTTAGAAGGACAAGTGGGATCAAGTGAAGGTTTTTTAAGGAGGAGTGTAACCACAGCATGCTTGAAAACAGAAGGGAAGGTTGCAGTGGAGAGAGAGAGGTTAAGAATATGAGAAATAGAAGGGACGAGAAATGAAAAGATGGAGCTAAGGAGGTGGGTGGGGAAGGGGTCAGAAGAGCAGGTAGTAGGTTTGGAGGAAGAGAGAAGGTGCGATGTTTCCTCGTCAGAGACCATAGGGAAGGAAGAAAGGGTGGCAGAAGTTTGGAGAGGGGAGAAATGGGAAATAGGGGGGGGAAGAGGGGGAGGAGAGGAACTGGAGGGTGATTGTGTGGATTTTGTCATGGAAGTAATTAGCCAAGGTTTGGGCAGAAAGGGAGGGAGGAATCAGGGGTGGAGGCACACTGAGGAGAGAATTGAGTGTTCTAAAGAGACGACAAGGATTAGAGGAAAGAGAGTTAGTCAGATTGAGGAAGTAAATTTGTTTGAAAAGCACAACGGCTGATTGGAAGGAGGAGAGCATGAATTTAAAGTGGAGAAAGTCAGGATAAGAGCGGGATTTGAGCCAGGCATGCTCAGCAGAGCGGGCACAAGAGCGCAGAAAGCAGGAAATAGGGGAGAGCCAGGGCTGAGGAGAAGAACGCCTAACAGGACGGGGGATGAGGGGGGCAAAAGTATCAAGGGTGGAGGAGAGTGCAGTGTTATAAGAGGTCACAGCGTCATCAATAGAATTGGAAAGCAGAGTGGATGAAAGAGATAAGGAGAGAGAGGAGGAGAGAGCTAAAGGATCAATGGCAAGAAGGTTTCTAAATAGGTTAGTGCAGACAGGATGAGGCTGGGGTGGGGGATGATGAATAGTAAGGCTTAAAAGGTGGTGGTCAGATAAGGGAAGGACAGAGTTATAGAAATTGGAAGGTGAGCAGTAAGAGAAGAAAATTAAGTCAAGGCAGTGACCATGTCGGTGAGTGGATCAGTGGAACAGAGTTGAAGGTTATGTGAGGAGGTAAGGGAGAGAAGCTTTAAAGTAGGGGGATCAGAAGGGCTGTCAACATGAATGTTGAAGTCACCAAGAATAAGAGTGGCAAAGGAAGGGTGAAGAAAGGTAGAAAGCCAAGAATCAAAATCAGAAAGAAAAGTAGAGATGGAAATGTCAGGAGGACGATAGATACTTTTTAATGTTTCCTGTGCTGCTCTACTCTTGTAAGTCTGCTGTGAACCCGGCAGCTGTTATTTGCCAGGCCGAAGTTTCACAATAATAGCCACACCACGAGACTTCGGCCTGGGGCCTTTCTGAAAATGCTGCTGCCATTCTAACCAACTTTCACTGCCTTTGGGGCTGTCATAACAGTGTATCATCTGCTGTCTATCCAAATCCCACAGGATCTTATCCAACCAGTTGATACATACATTTGCTCCCCAGCCCAGGGGCTGTTCCCTTCAGATTATCCATGCTGGGACAAAATCTCCAATGCCATTAATATGACTTAGAGGCATCCAGCTCAGCTCTCTTCACTTCATTCTTGCTAACTGGGCTTTTCCAGCCAATCTGGATGCAGTGTTGTTGGCCGCCTCAGATGTTTTGTGGCCTTCCAGTCTATCTTGCTGCTGTGTTGGCCTTGGAATATTCTTAGATGCAGAAATTGACAACCAACAGAGAATGACCACGGCTGATATACTCCCCTCCCCCCCCCCCCCTTCTTTTCTCTGGGATAGGTACATCTTATAGTTTTTGTTGCTCTTTTAGGTTTTTGGACTGTGTATCTGATACAATATATTGCATCTCTATTTACATTTTTTAACATTATTTCAGATTAGTTATACTCTGAGATTTTTTTTAAGGTTGGTCACTTGGGAGGGTCATTCTGGTGGGACATTGGGACGTCCATCCCCCTATTCATCCCCCTGCCATCTTCGTCACTAACGTCCCTGTACGAACAGCGGGTTTGTACAAGGAGGCCTACACAGGGGTGGGAGGAGGTGTTCCGGAGGTAGAGCAAGGGTGTGACGAGGGCAGCCCTTCACCCTGAAATTCTTCTGTAGTCCAAATTGTATGGACTGATAGGATTCAATATAGATCCACATTTAGAGGTGTTTTTCTAGTGGTAGGTTGTAATTTATACATCCCTCGATTTACTATTTTCTTTGTATCTCTTTCTATAAGTATATTTTTCAGTTTTATCACCTTTGCCACTATTTCATGTATTTGTATGCCTATTTAGGGATCTTATTGACTAATTATTTATGTTATAATTTTAATAATTTTTATAGTTCTTTTAGTTTTATATTGTTTTTGTATGATGTTTTTATTGGGCTCATTTTGTTTAGCTCCGGATTGATTTTACTTTTTGATATTTATATTTGTTTTCTTATATATTATTTATGGTGTCTTATTACTTGTGATGATTTATCATAATTTATCAATGTTTTTTTGTAAATGTTTTCATATAAAAAGGTCACAGTCCCCTGAAGAAGGCTTTGTGCCGAAACACGTGTTGGGCTGAACTGTCTATATTAATAAAGCTCTCATTTCCAATGGCATGGCTCTACTGCTCCTTTTGTGTTGCCTGTATGTCCAGGGCCTTCAGGCTACATGGGGGACTTATTCCACCTCAAAGGTAGAATAAGTCCCCTGGACAGCGGAGGACCATGGCATGGGTCACAGGCAAGCAGGTGAAAAGGCTCAAGGGGTTTCCCGCAGCACAACCTAGGCCTTGGAAGGCCGGATTGGAGGTCAGGCTGCAGGAAACTGGAGTCGCTCTGGGGCGGCTGGCAATCGTGGCTCATGAATGAAGCCACAGTGCCATGATGACAGGACACCATGGCACTGTGGCTCCATTCATGAGCCCGGCTGAGTTAGCTGGGTAGTCATCGGGATGTATAGCTGAATAGAATAGTTTCCTGGCCTGTATGCCCAGGCACTAGACCCAATTCTGATCCTGCAGGAGCGGTGGGACTAGAATTGGATCTAACGTTGTACGGCCCAATTCAGCCCAGCCGTACAGGGGGCTGGACATCCTATTGTGACTAGGCCTCTTGGCATTTAATGCACATATGCAATTTTAGTTTTTAGCCACTTTTTTATATACAGTTAATTTTCATTTTATTTTGTTTTCAAGCTTCATTTATAGACACATAATCCCTTTGTTGTATACATGACACTTTTGTTTTTACTCATCTGTGGTACATATTTGTTCACTTAGTGCTTATATGCTTTTTAGAGTTGCAGTCTCTTTTATATTCCTTTTAAATATATATTTTTAATATATTTATTATATGGGCTTGTATTATATTTTATTGTTATGATTTCTACAAAAGGTGAAAAATCAAAAAATGGCCAAAATGGAGGATGGAAGAAACTCTGAAAATTGTCCAGAAATGCAGAGAAGCTAAAGCCAGAGGAGAAAGAGAGGCAATCGCAGAACTCAACAGAGATTTCTAATGTGCAGCAAGACAGGATGAGGAAAAGTACTACAATGATGCATGCAAGGAAATAGAAGCAGAAACTATTAGAGGAAAAACAAGATCAGCTTTCCTAAAGCTATGAGAGTTAAAGAAAATATTCCAGCCTCAAACTGGAATGTTACAGGATGCTCAAGGATCTATGTTGAATGGTGCTGAGAAGATCAAGAAAAGGTGGAAAGAATATACAAAGTTTTTATATGATAAAGATCAAGTGGACCAACTGCTGTTTCAACTTACACCTTATGATCTGGAACCATTGGTGATGAAAGAAGTCAAAGCAGCTTTGAAAGCCTTATCAAAGAACGAAGCACCGGGCATTGATGGCATTTCCATTGAGTTATTACAGCAATCAGAAGAAGCTGATACCATACTTACAAGGCTCTGCCAGGAAATTTGGAAGACAAATTCATGGCCAACTGACTGGAAAAGATCTGTGTTTATACCAATACTGAAGAAAGGTGACCAACTAACTGTGAAAATTATCACACAATTGCTCTGATCCCACATGCCAGCAAGATTCTATTGAAGATTATTCAACAGAGACTACAACCATTCCTGGAACAAGAACTACCTGAAGTGCAAGCAGGGTTCAAGAAAGGGTGAGGAACGAGAGACATGATCGCGGATGTGAGAGGGATCCTTGAAACAACTAAAGAATACCAAAAGGATATCTATTTGTGCTTTATTGATTACAGCAAGGCTTTTGACTGTGTAAACCATGAGAAACTCTGGGCTACATTAAGAAGCATGGGTATACCAGAACATCTGATCGTTCTCTTGCACAATCTGTACATTGATCAAGAAGCAACAGTTCGAACGGAACAAGGAGAAACAGAATGGTTTAAAATCAGCAAAGGTGTACAACCAGTCTACATACTTTTCCCCTACCTGTTTAATTTATATGCAGAACAAATCATCAGATAAGCAGGATTATATGAAGACAACAGAGGTGTGAAGATTGGTGGAAGACTCATCAACAACCTTCGCTATGCTGATGATACCACATTACTGGCTGAAAGTGAAGATGATCTGAAACATTTACTTCTCAAGATCAAGGAACATAGTTTTAAAATGGGCCTGCAACTTTAATGTAAAGAAGACAAAAATCATGACAACTGGCAAAATCAATAAGTTCATCATTGATGGAGAAGAAATTGAAATCATGGACAACTTTAACCTACTTGAATCAATTACACAGGTACACTACCAAAAAACTGCCTCCAGTTTTGCAACTGATTCCTATAGATTTTGGGGTGCTGAATCCAGGAAAAATAGCCAAAATGTTCCATCACGTCACGTTTTCTTGCAAAATTAGATTTCTTACCCATATAAGGAATGTTCACATAATTTCTTTTTAGCCGACTGCAGTTTATTTTCTTGGCCCAAAATAGAGGTTGTAATGGTTAACTAACTAGAAACACTCCCTCATGATATTTTAGAGTGTTTTGTATTCATTTTATACATTAACAGGACAATTGGGAGGCGGGGGGCTAAATCCAGTACTCGCGCTGGCGCATGTTCTTTCCTGTTCGCCTCGCCTCGTTCGCTCGCTCAAACACGGTGGTTGCGACATGAACGTTCCTGTCAAATTTCAGTTTCTTGCAAGTTCATTATTACCTTTTGTTTGCTCAGTCGTAATCCAGCTTTATTCCGAAGTGGTTCACTACAGTTGTAGTTTGCAGTGCTGTGTATTTGTGATGGCTCACAGAGCCAGAGGTTGCGTCAACTCTCCGGACAGTTTTTGTTTTATTTGTGGGGAATATACCGTGAAAAAGCGGCAGAGGAACATTTCTGCATTTATTAAAAAAGTATATTTCGCCTATTTCGGTTTGAAGTTAGGCGATCAAGACAAACCGTGGGCTCCTCACAAAGTGTGCAAGACATGTGAGGAAGATCTACGCTTATGGATGAAAGGTAAAAAACAAGCATTTCGTTTCGGAATACCTATGATGTGGCGTGAACAAAGAGACCACAGCAGTGACTGCTATTTTTGCTCTTGCATTGTGAAGGGATACAACTTAAAAAATAAGAACGTAATAAGTTACCCCAACCTTCCCTCAGCAATTAGGCCTATGCCTCATAGCAACGAAGTACCTGTGGATCATATTTGTGTGGACGGTTCTGATCATGATGAGACTCATCAGATGGCTTTTCCCGATGAGTCCAGTACTTCCGAGTTTGAAACTGAACCAGATCCGAAACCTGAACTTTTCTCTCAAGCTGAATGGAATGATTTAGTCCGGGATTTAGGACTCCCAAAAGATGCTGCCCAACTGCTAGGTTCTCGGCTTAAACAGAAAAATCTATTGTCACCAGGAACAACTTTTTATTGGTACCGCAACCGCGAGACACAATTTTTGAAGTATTTCAGCAAAGAGGAAGATTTGGTATTTTGCAACGATATATACGGAGTGATGGAAAAGTTTAAACTCAAGTATGATCCTGCTGAATGGCGGCTGTTCATTGATTTGTCAAAAGACAGCATAAAAGGTGTTCTTCTTCATAATGGCAACACATTCGCTTCAGTTCCTATTGCTCACTCTGTTATTCTCCAAGAAAAATACGAGAATTTGGCCCTGATTCTTCAGAAGATTCGTTATGATGAGCATAAGTGGATGATTTGTGGAGACTTTAAAATTCTATCCATGCTATTAGGGCAGCAATCCGGTTTCACCAAATATCCTGCTTCCTTTGCTTGTGGGATAGCCGGGCCCGCGACCTACACTGAGGGAAAAAAGACTGGCCAATTCAGGAGTATTTGAGACCCGGTGAGAAAAATGTTCTTCATGAGAGCTTGGTACATCGTGATAAAATTCTATTACCACCTCTCCACATTAAGTTGGGTCTCATTAAGCAATTCATCAAGTCCCTTCCAAAAGATGGTGAGTGCTTTCGGTACCTTTGCTCAAAGTTCCCCCGACTTTCTGAAGCAAAGCTAAAGGAAGGAGTGTTTGTTGGCCCTGATATAAGGAAACTCATTTCAGATGGAGCATTCGCTGAAACGATGTCTGAGAAGGAAAAAGAAGCCTGGGATTCCTTCAAGGATGTTGTTCTCAAATTCTTGGGGAACAGGCGGGATGAGAACTATAAGGATATTGTTGCCAGGATGCTCAATGCCTTCAAAGAACAAGGCTGTAACATGAGCCTGAAAGTCCATTTCTTGCACTCCCATGTGAACTACTTTCCCGAAAACTTGGGGGCGTACAGTGAAGAACAAGGTGAAAGGTTTCACCAGGACATCAAGGACGCAGAGAGAAGGTACCAAGGAAGATGGAACACCACTATGATGGCTGATTTCTGCTGGTTGCTGCTGCGGGAAACCCCAGATGAAAAATACGCCAAGCAGCGCACCAAGAGAAGCATTCGGGGGAAGAAGAAACGGGCCCACCAGGAGATTGATTGACCCAAGAATGACTTTAAAATCTAAACTGTGTTGACAAATATCGTGTTTTTACTAAACTTTGAAATAAAAATTTGCTAGTTATTACCACAGTGTCGGATCTCATTTATTAGAATTTTATTTTCACACCATCGGGTGTTTGTCTTCATGTATTGCAATGGTGCGGTTTGCGTTTTCTATTCTTACATACATACCTGTACAACATTTTTTGCACATTTCTTTGCTTTGCTTTGTGTCTAACCTCGCTCTTATATGCTCAATGTTTGTGCACATGTATGTGGCTGTTTTAAGTGCAGACAATTTTGCTACCATCACAGTGTGTTTTGTTGACATTACTCTATTCTTATGTGCTGCCTTGTTACAATTTTCTTTATTCTTATTTGAATAACTACTAAACAATTAGTATAAAGAATTCATCCAAGAAACTTTTATCTCGATCGCACTCAATCTGAAACGTTCACCTCAAACTGCTAACCCAATGTAGCAAAAAATCTGTACGTGATGGAGCAAATTGGTTACCAGATTTGGATTCAGCGCACCAAAAAACATAAAAATCAATCGAAACATTAGAGGCAGTTTAAAAAAATTTTTTTTAGTGTACCTGTGTTATCAATAAAGAAGCAACAAGCAGTCAAGAAATCAGACGACGCATTGTTTCTTGGCAGAATGGCTATGAAAGACCTAGACAAGATTTTCAAGAGCAGAGATGTCTCTCTCCATACAAAGATGTGACTCGTCCAAGCCATGGTATTTTCAATAACATCATATGGATGCAAAAGTTGGACAGTGAAAAAAAATAGACTGGAAGAAAATTGATGCCTTTGAATTATGGTGCTGGTGGTGAATACTGTGTATACCATGGACTGCCCAAAGAACAAACCAGGAGATCAAACCTCAGCTTTCTTTAGAAGCTCAGATGACAAGACTTTGACTTTCATACTTTGGACACATCATGTGAAAAGAGATATCATTAGAGAAAGACATCATGCTTGGCAAGGTAGAAGGTCAACGCAAAAGAGGAAGGCTAACAATGAGATGAATCGATACAATAACAGCCTCTCAACAATGAGCCGCCTGTCTGAAGGATGAACACAATTTAGGACAACTATCCAGAGGGTCGCCATGAGTCGACACCGACTCAATGGCACTTAACAACAACAATAACAACATGATATTATTGTGTGTTAATTGTGTATACTGTTATTGTAGATCTCTGACAAAGGTCCAATTTGCCGAAACCTGGCCAAGTTGGGTCCCAATAAAATTGAGTATTTTCAGATATATCAGCTGTGGTCATTCTCCATTGGTTGTCTTCTTCTGCATCTACTTGTTTGTATACAGAGAAACCCTTCCCTTTGTTTTCCTGAAATAGTCTTGCCAATGTTACTGAAGTTTTATCCCTCACAGAGTGCCTTGACCTAGCTTAGTCCTGTTTTGCCCCTCTTCCAGTATCTTGAGATCTTCATTCCACTGTTTCTACTGTTTTTTTCCTTCTAATAGTGGCCTGAAGTCTTCATGCCACCGTTAGTACCCTTTGTCACTCTCTTTGGTCTCCCACTGTCTTTGTGCCACTCTTGATATCTTGTATTGCTATTGCCTCTTTTATAGATGCCTGCAGCATCACACCTATAGCTCAAATTTACAAACACACAATTGATATATGTGTGCACAAGCAGTTTGTTTATTTTATTTATTTGGTTTTATATACCGCACTATTTCAAAATAAGCGCAGTTTACAAAGAGCAGGTATAAACACTTTACATAGAACAGGCTTTAACAAATAATATCATTAGATAATATACTAAACAGTTACCCAAATTGACAAACCAGTTTAATGTATAAAGGTTAACAGGGTGAACTATCTACAGGCTGATTAGTGGACTATGCAGTAGATGGGTCTGAGGTCTGGCTAGCAGGCGGTATCAAAGCGAAGCTATGTTATATGGTCATAATATAGTTGGAAGAGGTGGGTCTTTATTGCTTTTCTGAATGTTGATAGGTTGGAGATGGCGCGGCTTAGGGCAGGGAGGGAGTTCCAGAGAGATGACGCGTATAGTGAGAACCTCTGTTCCTAGCTGTTTGCAAGCTTTTTCTTGTTGCTGATGGTATGGTGAGCATATTGGCCATGATTGCTCTTTTCATTCCATTGTTCAGAGTCCATTGTAGGATTTCCTCCAGGGAGATTGCAGAGAGGCTGTAAATGTTACTAGGAGGGCTTTGTATTTTAGGAGGCTAGCTATAGGAAGCCAATGCAGTTGTTACAGGATGGGTGTAACATGTTCATGTCTGGAGGCACCATACAGGGTTTGGGCTGCAGTGTTCATGGCAATTTGCAGGGGATGAAGTGTGCAGTCTGGAAGACCATTAAGGATGATATTCACATAGTCAAAGTGTGGAATAAGTGTCTGAAATATGGTGCAGAAGTCGGCGGTCTCTAACAAGAGCCATAGGTGATGGAGAGTCTTTGTTACCAAGGCAGTATACAATAAAATAATTTTTATGTGTGCTTCCATACTAAGTGCTGGTCCAGTGTGATACCTAGATACCACACCTCTTGTTTCATTATCAGATCTGCATCTTTTACCTGTAAGTAAGGTGGTGGTATGAAGGTTGGATCTTTGGTAATAAACAGCACTTCAGTCTTCTTACAGTTCACCCTCAGGTTGTGTGTACCTTGCCAGTCCAAGACAACATTAAAACATTTGGTAATTCTGGTGTAATTGGGACTGTCCAAGGAGAAAGGGGTGTACAGCAATATATCATCAGCCTAGATGTGGCAAAGTAAGACTGGATTATAGCGCAAATCGGCTGGATGTATATGTTGAAAAGCAGGGCAGATAAGGATGAACCCTGCAGTACCCCTTGTGTTTGCAGGTAGGCTGATGATGTTTGAGCACCCAAACATATTTTTTGTTGACGATCAGTCAAGTAGGATCTACACCAGTCTAAGGCCAAGTTCTGTATGCTCTTTTGTTGTAATTGCGCAAGCAGGAGATTATGATAGACCGTGTCAAAGGCTGATGCGATATCCAAGAATATTAGGATGAATCGTTTTGTTCATGCCCATGACAAAATTGTTAATGAGTGAGCAGTAGGGTTTTGACACTGTGTTGTTGTAGAATCCATGCTGCTGATGGTCTAGAGGAGTGTAGGTATCGATGTGGTCCTGGATATGCTGCTGGACTTTTTCTGTTATTTTAGCCAAGAATGCGAGGCTAGAAATGGGTCTATAGGAGTTTAAGTCACCAGGGTCCAGCATGGAGTTTTTTAGTAGAGGTATGATGGTGGCAGTTTTTAGAGATGCAGGGACTAGACCTTTGGAGAAGGAGAGGTGAATGATTGTTGCAATGAAAGCACTTAGGTCAGCGCAGGCTGACTTAATCCAGTATGATGGGCATGGATCGGCTGGGGAGGTGATGGTGTTAAGCTCCCTTATGGTGTCCTCAATGTGCTCAGCGGAGCATGGGTGGAAGCGGTGTAGACCAGAGATAGTAGTGTTTACATTGGGAGGGGTGTTTGAGAACCAAAGTCCTGTATTAGGGGGATTCCCATTGGCTTTATTTTGGAAGTGGGTAGTGAATTCCTGTGGATGGGGGGGTGCCAATAGCATGCTGCTTCATTGTGTCCTTTATGAAGGACTGAATGATTCCAAAAAGCTCTCGGGGCTTGTTAAGGGAGCACATCAGGATATTGGTGTGGTATTCTTTTCTTCTCCGGTTAATTGTATCGCAGTGTACTTGCAGGGACTTCATGCATGCGACGCAGTCTTGGGGGAGTCTAGAATGCCACCATTTCTGCTCCAGCTTCTTGAGTTGTATCTGAGACTCACATGGATTAGCTGTAAACCATATGGCTGGTAGATTTCACAGGTTGTGGTCGGAGTTAGGGTGGCCAACTGGCTCCAGATGCGCCCGAGAGGCTTGATCCAGTCCTGGGTTTACCCCATTGCATGTAGGGACATGTATTCTTGCTTTTCTTATGGAGTGCAATTGAAAAATCAGAACTACATGTCCCTGCATCCAGTGGGGTGCATCTGGAACCAGATGGCAACCCTAGTCAGAGTGCAACTTTGCTTAGGGTGGAGTTCCACATGTGTACATGCTCATTGTTCTCAGAGGTATCAGTAATGAGGTTGGGTAGAGTCTCTTCAAGGAATTCATCTTTTTTGAAAGTCCGGAAGTGACGGGCTTGTGATGGTGTAGTAGTTATAGCAGGATCACATTCACTTGTGCATGTGAGGATGTGGAAAAGTATGGCCTTGTGACCAGACCATGGTATGGGTATGGCCTGTGACTGGTCAGGGTTGCTGTCTATAAGCATGGATGAGGGTGCAAAGATGAGGTCTAAAGTGTTTCCACTTGTGTAGGTGGGAGCTTGTATTCATTGTTCATAGCTTAGTGCAGACATAGCATCAAGAAAGGCAGTGGAGTGCTTCATTGAGAGCGCAGGAAGGTTGAAGTTGCCTAGCAGCCACAGTGGTCTGCCCTACGTTGACTGGTTGCATGATAGATCAAGAATTATGGAGTGGACATCAGCGCATGTAGATGGGGCTCGGTAGCATGGCAATGTTGCAAGGTGATTATTTGTGATTGTGATGTGTTGCACGGTCTAGTTTTGCATTGGTTATTAAGTTCCTATACGATTTTCTTTTCACAGAAGCCATCAGTACATTTGTTTTTAGATTACAGTCTCCCGCAGTTTTGGTATAACTCTGCCCCTTGCCCTTTTTTTAGTGCGCAGGTGCAGGCGTCCTTCGCTATTGTGTTTTCACTTTCAGCAGTCAGGCAAATAGTTCTGCCGTTGAGAAGGTAATCTGTGCTTTTAATATATTTCACACATTTGTTTCAGTTGCACAAATCTACATAGTGGGTAGTATGTTCAATTGAGACTTTTTTTAAGCAGCGTCTGTATGATCAAGGCTAGTCTTTTTTTATCACTTGGTTTGCAGCTTGTCGTGCTGTGAGGGCTTGTGTGCATCAATGATGCTGAGAGCTAAACTATCGGTAGTTTAACTACTGGCAGGGTCTCCCAAGATGGACAGGTCTCAGCTGAGGTGCCAGACCAAGACAAACCACCCATCTGGGCAGCAGCAGAATGGGATAGTGTTGACAGCGGAGGATCACATTTCTGTGACAACGGCAACAACACCAAACTTAAACTGTGCGGAAGAAAGGCCCGGCAATCTACTTCTGTATCTTGCCATGAAAACCCAATGGATAGTTACAACAAAACAAATTGTGCTATAGTGCTGGAAGATGAGACCCCCAGGTCAGAAGGCACTCAACTAGCTACTGGGGAAGAGCTGAAGACTTTTCAGAGTAAAGCCAGCATTTATGATGTGGTTGGATCAAAGCCCTCGGGACATCTGACTGCTGATGTAGCTGCGCATGAAATGAGAGTCAGAAGCTGTAAAGATGTCTTACGCATTGGAACATGGAACGTACAAAGCATGAACCAAGGGAAATTGGAGGTGGTCAAGAATGAAATGGAACATGTACAACTTGATCTGTTGGGTGTCAGCGAACTGGCATCGGGCACTTTGCATCAGATGATCACATGGTCTACTATGCTGGAAATGAAAGACAAAGAAGAAATGGTGTTGCATTTATAATAAAGAAGAAACTTGCAAGAACTGTAATGAAATACAATGCAGTCAGCAAACGCTTAATCTCTATTCGTCTACGAGGAATGCCTATCAACACAACTATAATTCAAGTATATGCCCCAACAATAGCTGCAGAAGAGAATGAAATTGAAGAGTTCTATGAACAAGAACAAGCTGAAATTGACAGAACATGCAAACAGGATATCCTGATAGTCATGGGTGACTGGAACGCAAAAGCTGGCAACAAAGAAGAAGGCAAAGTAGTTGGAAAATATGGACTTGGCAACAGAAATGAAGTTGGAGAAAGACTGATAGAATTCTTCAAGACCAACGATCTATTCATCTCAAACACCTTCTTCCAGCAACAAAAGCGGCGACTGTACACATGGACTTCACCCAATGGATTGTATAAAAATCAAATTGACTACATCTGTGGAAGTCAACGATGGAAAAGCTCTATAACATCAACAAAGACAAAACCTGGAGCTGACTGTGGTACAGATCATCAACTACTAGTATGCAAACTCAAGCTAAAGTTGAAAAAGAGCAAACCACTCATGAATGCAGCAAAATATGACCTTGAGAATATACCACTGAAATTTAAAGACTGCCTGCAAAATCGATTTGCTGCTTTAGATACAAATGACAAAGCTCCAGAAGAGTTATGGAATGACATCCAGAAGGCTGTGTTGGAAGAAAGCGAGAAGTCTCTAGAAAAGGTGAAAAAGCAAAAACGGCCAAAATGGATGACGGAAGAAACTCTGAAAATTGCCCAGAAATGCAGAGAAGCTAAAGCCAGAGGAGAAAGAAAGACAATAACAGAACTCAACAGAGATTTCCAACGTGCATCAAGACAGGACAAGGAAAAGTACTACAATGATGCATGCAAAGAAATAGAAGCAGAAAATATTAGAGGAAGAACAAGATCAGCTTTCCTAAAGCTGCGAGAGTTAAAGAAAAGTTTCCAGCCTCGAATTGGAATGTTACAAGATGCTCAAGGATCTATGTTGAATGATACTGAGAAGATCAAGAAAAGGTGGAAGGAATATACAGAGTTTTTATATGATAAAGATCAAGTGGACCAACAGCCGTTTCAACCTGTACCTTATGATCGGGAACCATTGGTGATGAAAGAAGAAGTTAAAGCAGCATTGAAAGTCTTATCAAAGAACAAAGCACCAGGCATTGACAGCATTCCCATAGATGCATTACAGCTATCTGATGCAGCTGTTACCGTACTTACAAGGCTCTGCCAAGAAATATGGAAGACAACATCATGGCCAACTGACTGGAAAAGATCTGTGTTTATACCAATACTAAAGAAAGGTGATCCAACTGACTGTGGAAATTATCGCACAATCGCTCCGATCCCACATGCCAGCAAGATTCTACTGAAGATTATTCAAAAGAGACTACAACCATACCTGGAACAAGAACTACCTGAAGTGCAAGCAGGGTTCAGGAAAGGGCGAGGAATGAGAGACATCATTGCGGATGTGAGATGGATCCTTGAAAAGACTAAAGAATACCAAAAGGATATCTATTTCTGCTTTATCGACTATAGCAAGGCTTTTGACTGTGTAAACTATGAGAAACTCTGGGCCACATTAAGAAGCATGGGTATACCAGAACACCTGATTGTACTCTTGCATAATCTGTACATTGATCAAGAAGCAGCAGTTCGAACTGAACAAGGAGAAACAGAATGGTTTAAAATAAGAACATAAGAACATAAGATATGCCATACTGGGTCAGACCAAGGTCCATCAAGCGCAGTATTCTGTTTCAAACAGTGGCCAATCTAGGTTATGTACCTAGCAGTTTCTCCAAGGGACACAGGTTCCACAATGCTTGTATTGGTTCAAGCATTGATATCCTGGGTCCCTTCTTAATAATGGTTTATGGACCTTTCCTCCAGGAACTTGTCCAAACCTTTTTTAAACCCAGCTATACTAACAGCCTTTACTACATCTTCCGGTAACAAATTCCAGAGTTTGATTACACGTTGAGTGAAAAAATATTTTTTTTTATTAGTCTTAAATAGTTTACCCTGTATCTTCATTGCATGTCCCCTAGTCTTTCTATATTCTGATAAGGTAAACAATCGATCTACGTTTACCCGTTCCACTCCGTTCATTAATTTATAGACTTCTATCATATCTCCCCTCAGCTGTCTCTTTTCCAGGTTAAAGAGCCCTAACCTTTTTAGCCTTTCTTCATAGGAGTATCCTTCCATCCCCTGTACCATTTTGGTGGCTCTTCTCTGAACCTTTTCTAAAATCGCTATATCCTTTTTAAGATACGGCGACCAGAATTGCACACAATATTCAAGGTGCGGTCTCACCATGGAATGATATAGAGGCATTATAATATCTTTTGTTTTATTTTCCATTCCTTTCCTTATCATACCTAGCATTCTATTTGCTCTCTTGGCCGCCACTGCACATTGGGCCGAGGGGTTTAACATGGTATCCACAATGACGCCTAAATCTTTTTCCTGGGTGGTGGTTCCTAATGTGGAACCTTGCATCGTGTAACCATAGTTTGGGTTGTTCTTCCCTAGGTGCATAACCTTGCACTTGTCCACATTAAATTTCATCTGCCATTTTGATGCCCAGTCTTCCAATTTATCAAGATCCTCTTGCAATTTTCCACAATCCTCTTGGGTTTTAACAGCTTTAAATAGTTTTGTGTCATCTGCAAATTTGATAACCTCACTCGTTATTCCACTTTCCAGGTCATTTATGAATATGTCAAAAAGCAGCGGACCCAGCACAGATCCCTGGGGTACACCACTATTCATCTTTCTCCATTGGGAAAATTGGCCATTTAGCCCTACCCTCTGCTTTCTATCTTTTAACCAGTTCCTGATCCACAATAGTACACTGCCTCCTATCCCATGACTCTTTAGTTTTGCCAAAAGTCTCTCATGAAAGACTTTGTCAAAGGCTTTCTGAAAGTCCAGATGCACTATATCAACCGACTCACCTTTGTCCACCTGTTTATTCACATCTTCAAAAAACATAACAGATTAGTAAGACAAGATCTTCCTTGTCTAAAGCCATGTTGGCTGTCTCCCATTAGGTCATGACTATCTACATGCTGAGTAATTTTATTCTTTATGATGGTTTCTACCATTTTTCCCGGTACTGATGTCAGGCTCATCGGTCTTTAGTTTCCCGGATCACCCCTAGAACCCTTTTTAAAAATTAGTGTTACATTGGCGATCCTCCAATCTTCAGATATTAGAGATGATTTTAATGGTAGTTCACAGATTACTAATAGCAGGTCTGCTATCTCATATTTCAGTTCTTTCAACACCCTTGGATGTATACCATCCGGCCCAGGTGATTTGCTACTCTTCAGTTTATCTAATAGTTGTAATACATCTTCCCGATGTATCGATATTTCCTTCAATTCTTCCGCACCTTTAAATACCACTTCAGTCATGGGTAACATCCCTACATCTTCCTCAGTAAAGACTGAAGCAAAGAATTCATTCAATCTCTCCGCTATCGCCTTGTCGCCTCTTAGTGCTCCTTTAACCTCTTTATCATCTAATGGACCAACTGACTCTCTCACAGGTTTTTTGCTACGAATGTACTTGAAAAGGTCCTTACTTCGCGTTTTTGCTTCTGCAGCAAGCTTCTTCTCAAATTCTCCCTTTGCCTGCCTTATTAATGCCTTGCATTTGACTTGCCAGTGCTTGTGCTGTTTCCAGGTTTCGTCGTTTGGCTCTTTTTTCCATTTCTTGAAAGATGCTTTTTTGGCAACAACAGCCTCTCTGACCTCACCTTTAAACCATGCTGGCAGTTTTTTGGATTTCCACTTTTCTTAAAGCGTGGAATACAGCTGGTCTGGGCTTCCAAGATAGTATTTTTCAACAACAGCCAAGCCTGATGTACGTCTTTAACCTTTGCAACTGCTCCTTTTAGTTTTTTCTTAACTGTTTTCCTCATTTTATCATAGTCTCCCTTTCGAAAGTTAAAAGATAGTACTGTGGATTTCCTTACTATCCCTCCTCCACTAATTAAATCAAAGGTGATCATGCTATGATCACTATTGCCAAGTGGCCCCAACACCCTTATCTCTTGCACTAGATCTGGTGTTCCACTAAGGACTAGGTCTAATATGGCTTCCCCTCTGGTCGGTTCATGAACCAGCTGCTCCAAGCAGCAGTCATTTATTTCATCTAGGAACTTTATCTCCCTAGCATGTCCTGACGTGACACTGACCCATTCGATACCGGGGTAGTTGAAATCACCCATTATTATTACTGCGCTGTAACTTTTGTTAGCTTCCTTGATTTCTTTGAGCATTTCATCATCCATTTGGTCATTCTGGCCAGGCGCTGGAAGATGCGGTATATAAATAAGTGTTAAATAAAAATAAATAAATAAATACACCCCCACTGCCATTGCCTTCTCCCTTTTTCATGGAATTTCAATCCATATAGATTCTACAGCAGATTTTGTTTCCTGCAAAACTTTAATCCTTTCTGACTCAATGCCCTTTCCAACATAGAGAGCAACCCCTCCACCAATTTGATCAGCTCTATCATTACGATATAGTTTGTACCCAGGTATCACAATGTCCCACTGGTTGTCCTCCTTCCACCATGTCTCTGATATTCCAATCATATCTAACCTTTCATTTAGTGCTATATATTCTAACTCTCCCATCTTATTTTTTAGACTTCTAGCATTTGCATACAAGCATTTTAGAGAATGTATTTTATTCGTATTAATTTGGCTATTGTTAGACATGGGTAATTTGGGATCTTTAAGCTCTGTCTGCTCCATAAGCAAAGGTGTAAGACAAGGCTGCATACTTTCCCCCTACCTGTTTAATTTATATGCAGAACAAATCATCAGAGAAGCAGGATTGTATGAAGACAACAGAGGTGTGAAGATTGGTGGAAGACTCTTCAACAACCTTCGCTATGCTGATGATACCACATTACTGGCTGAAAGTGAAGATGATCTGAAACATTTACTTCTCACAATCAAAGAACATAGTCTCAAAATGCGCCTGCACCTTAATGTAAAGAAGACAAAGATCATGACAACTGGCATAATCAACAGGTTCATCTTTGAAGGAGAAGAAATTGAAATCGTGAACAACTTTAACCTACTTGGATCAACTATCAATAAAGAAGCAACAGGCAGTCAAGAAATCAGACGACGCATTGCTCTTGGCAGAATGGCTATGAAAGACCTAGATAAGATCCTCAAGAGCAGAGATGTCTCTCTCCATACAAAGATTCGACTTGTTCAAGCCATAGTATTTTCAATAACATCATATGGATATGAAAGCTGGACAGTGAAAAAGGTAGACAGGAAGAAAATTGATGCCTTTGAATTATGGTGCTGGCGGCGAATACTGTGTATACCATGGACTGCCCGAAGAACAAACCAGTCGGTACTAGAGGAGATCAAACCTAAGCTTTCTTTAGAAGCTCAGATGACAAGACTTTGACTTTCATACTTTGGACACATCATGTGAAGAGAGAGATCATTAGAGAAAGATATCATGCTTGGCAAGATAGAAGGTCAGCGCAAAAGAGGAAGGCCAGCAATGAGATGGATCGATACAATAACAGCAGCTACGGGTAGCAATCTGTCAACAATGAGCCTCCTGACTCAAGACCGAACACAATTTAGGATAGCTATCCAGAGGGTTGCCATGAGTCGACTCCGACTCAACGGCACTTAACAACAACAACAATCCCTGTAGTTAGAAGACATGTTTCATATCCATTAGACTATTAAGTTGCTTTGAAGGGAGACTCCGCTCTTTGATTTCTATTTTTTAGCGTCAAGGATCATATACCACTATTGTTTGAACACATGTACAGACAGATTTTCAGTCGTTTTTATCACTTCATGCTATTTTTTAGAACATTACCCCTGTTGTTATTTTTTAGAACATCACCTTATTCTTTAAAATATAATCTTTGTATTCAGGTGACATCGTTGTGTCCACATGATAAATAAGTTGTTTCCAAGGGAGGTTCTGTATTTGACACATTTTTTTAGCTTTCAATGTCAGGTATACCTCTGGGTCTCGATAAGATCAGTCCCCTGCAATGTTGTATCAGTTCCAAGGAAACACATAAGACGGAACCATGTCCCTTTTGTTCTATCCATGGCATGTTTTACTATTAGTCTAAATTGATTCATTTGCATTCCTTTGCACATTATCAAAGTACATATAAGTGCCACAGCATAGGTATGATGTATTAATGTTTCTCTCTTGCTGACTCACTCCTGCTACCCTCCCCCCCCCCTCATTATAGGGAATATGATGTTTAATATGTGTGCTTTTGTTTTTCTTTCGCTCTCTATGTTTTTCAAAAATATCCACACACTTCATGTATTTATTGTTTTTAATTTATTGTTTTTAACTTATTTATTTACATTCCTTTTAGAGTATACAGAATTATAATAGCTTATAACGGTATGGTACAAGACCTTCTAGTTTAAAAATCCCAAACAGAGGTATTTATGTTTTTTGTGTCACATCCTTTTAACCTTTTAATATTTTTAGATACATGAGCAATTTTGTGCTTTGGTTACATTTGTTTGTTTTTTATTTATTGTTTCTAATCTATGTTTTAATTTTAATTATATTTTATTTTGCTTTTATCATTGTATCTATTTATTGAATTATTGATTATGTTTCTGTGGTTTGAGTGATCTGTTCTTTTATGTTCTAAGTATTTATATATTTATGTTTTAGCATATGCCAGACAAACCCCTGACGAAGTGTATCAAAACACCGCCTGTGTCGGGTTGTCATTGGTTCATAGAAATAAAGCTCTGTCTTTCCACAATATCACGTCTTGGACTGATTTCTGTAACTTATAACACTAGGCATAGTCAATAATTATTGGCCATTTATTTTGAATAGATCGGGCATTTATGAGTATACAGGTTAGATTTTTTTCCATGTGGAGGCTTCCGTCTGAGGCTCTTACCTAGGGGCTAGCATACCATGTGAATGAGGTGATCATAGCATGCTGTGTGTGGTGACTTCGTATAGTTGAAAGCACCTTCATGTCTTCTCTGGGCATAGCCAATTATAATGGGGATTAGGCCTTGTTGTTGCAAAAACCTTTCAGCCTGTATGATGGATTGTGCCAGGCAATATAGAAATAGCATGCTGGTCAGCAGGTCCTGCGTTGTGTCAGGGAGTGAAGAAAAGTTAGGTGTGGTGGGCTGAGTGAAACCAAAGGATTATGAGTATGGGATTTATCGGAATAGTGGGAGACTAGCTACTACTTTATTTATTTAGATAGATAGATAGTTTTGTATACCACCTTATCCTTTAATCAAAGTGGTCAACAATGCAGTTGGAGGTATACATTTAACAGGAGGGGATATGACACACAAACATAAAGGCTATCTGCTTATAGCTCTAAATGGGAATGGGTAGTTGGGGCCACTTAATGTGCCAGCAGGGTGTCTTCTAGTCCAGCTATAGTGACAGAGTTGTGAGCCTTAATAGCCTTTCCTACCTGTGTTTAATATGTATCTAGTAAGTTATCTATTCAAAATGCAGGTTATACAGCAAGATAACGGCAATAATATCTAACTACAGCAAATAAAAGCATTAGTTCATCGCATATACTGACCATATAGTGATATGCTATCTGGTATGGGCATTACCTTATCACACTGCATGCTCTAACATAGAGCAGAGAAAGCAGTGATAGCATTAATACAATAACATAGCACTTTGTACGGGAGCTATCTAAGAAGGACTCTTACCCTTCATTGCAGGGTGCGTCATACACAAGCTTTTACAGACAAACAGCTACAATTTCCAATGGATTTTGGCTTATGTAGCTGGCCATGGAGGTCCCGCCAAAGGGCTCTCTGGCGAGGCCCTCAGGCGCAGGTGCACCCGATGGTGCTGCTGGTCTTATCAGGTGGTATCTTGTTGCAGCTTGACTGGCCTCGTGACAAGGGGCTGGATAAAAAAGCCTCCTGCTCCTTGCTATGATGGCGATTGGGTCCCTCTGAGGCTCTGAATGCGCCCAATGGCGCTGCTGGTCTTTATAGTTTACACACACACTTAATTTTTAGGCATGCAAACAAAAGCCCAGAGGAGCCTGAAAACAGATAGAAAACCCCACTGTTATAGAAGAAAATCATTTGCCATAATGAATTAAATGAAGGTGACCAAACCAAAAATTTTTGCCACACACATCCCTAGTATCAGACAATAGTAGGCTTTCTTCTTAATATCTTTCCTCTTAAACCCATCAGACAGCATATTTCCTAGGACTTCATTTCTGGTTGGCAAATGGGTGCTTGCATGCCCCTCAGAAGGAAGTCACCATCTTCCCTTCAACACTTAGGCATAGTGCTTTCTGATCCCACAGCTTTGGGGTTTACAACTTCCAGTTCCTCTGCTTCCTGCGATGATTATACTTTGTCAGCCTCCAAGCTTTAAGCCTTGTGATCATCTCCTGGAACAGCGTGACCTAAATATTAATAAGAAATAATAGATGGGTTCATACCGGTCCTTCAGCTCAAATTAAGATAGACTTGGGATGTAAATTCTACTGACTGTGCTAATATGTGTGCAGCTGTCATTTTTCAGTCCATTTTTTCCTCTGTGCTGGAGGTATCCATCTTAGACTCCTTAGGCAGCATTTCATTGACATAGTCCATTATGTTACAGCGGCTTCTCACTTCAACACCTCCTCCTCTCTCTGTTCCACAAACTGTTTCCTGAAGCAGTCTGTCTACACCCATCTTTCATGTTGAACCAGTTCCTTTCTATAGATCAGGATATCTATCTGGATAGAGGCAGAAAAAGGACAGTATTCACAGCTTTGGCAATGTGGATTTTCCCAGCCATCCTTCTGTTATTAGGAGCTTTCATACCTGTTAAAAGAAATAAACAGATCTACCTTTTCCTCATCTGTCTTGCAAGTAAAATCAGCTTTTATTTTTTGTAACTCCTCATAAGAACATAAGCAATGCCATACTGGGTCAGACCAAGGTCCATCAAGCCCAGTATCCGGTTTCCAACAGTGGCCAATCCAAGCTGCGAGTATCTGGCAGGTTCCCAAAAAGGCATACAGGTTCCACCCTGTTCGTCCTGGGGTAAGCAGTGGATTTCCCGGGTCCGCTTTAATAATGATTTATGGACCTTTCCTTCAGGAATTTGTTCAAACCTTTTTTAAACCCAGCTACACTAGCAGCTTTTACTACATCCTCCGGTAACAAATTCCAGAGTTTGATTACACATTGAGTAAAAAAGTATTTTCTCTTATTAGTCTTAAATGGGGTTACACTGTAGCTTCATATTCCCTTTTGTAGTCCTGTTTGCTTGTTAACATACTATTGTGTGATATGGAATGGTTTATTTTATTCTTGCAAACTGTAAACTGTAGATATATATGAGATGTGTAATCTAGTTTGGTTCCTTTTGTTAGAATCATGCTGCCTAGGATACAAGAAACTCATTAGTCCTCATATAGGGGTCAACACTATATACACCACTCCACAAATCAAGCCCAATAATCTGAGTTGCTCATAGGTTAGCCATGGAAAACAAATTGTAGGACCAAGACAATTGTGCTTGGTATGCAACCACAGAATGTCTACTAGGTCCAAATTACTGAAATTATATATATTCCAAAAAGGTCACTTCATATTTGTACAGTAAATTGACTTGGGTCCTACAAATAAAAATTTTCAATGGCTCACCTATGAGCAGCTCAGGTTATTGGGCTCAATTTGTATAACAGGGTGTAAGAAAAACAAGACCAACCTAAATTTATTTTGAAAATCAAATAAGATAATACCAATCAAGCTTGCCCTAAAACATACTTAAGTGATCCGTTTTCACGGCTGACCTACAATTGATCTAAAGTTGTTCCTTGTTCTCCTTTCTAACCAATGTCAAACAATTCTGACTAATACTGATCAGTGAGTCTATATAGTATGACTGGAAGCTGGGGAGCGGGGAGGGAGGGAACTAATATCTACAACTGCTAAGGATTCAGAATATTTATTTATTATTTATTTTATTTTATACACATTTATATACCGCATCTTCCACAGATCAGTTGTGGTTTACAGAGAACAAAACTTAACACTTAACAACGCAAGTTGTTTTACAAGGAAGGTCAATGTTAGTATAATTAACCGAATATAAATTTACAAGGAACGTCATAATATAATTCTAACAATGTGAACAGAACATAACAGAATAAACTATTTACAGATATATATATATATAGATGTGTACATACACATAAAAATATATATACATATACACACATACATACATATATATATACATATATATATATATATATATATACATATACATATACACACATGCCTACATATACACATACATACACCTATGGGAGTAAAAGGGCATAAGATGTGGGGTCATCAAGGGGCGTAACTATAAGAGCTGTGTTGGGTGAAAGGATTTTAATTGGAACAGCCAGAATCCTGTTTAGCCTTTATCTAAAGCAGGTGGGAGAGTCTCTGTGTTGTTATAGTATTTGGTGAACAGATGAGTTTTCAAATTCTTGCGGAGTTCCGTGATCTCGGTTAGTGTTCGTAGCTCCTCGGGGAGGGAATTCCAGATGGTGGGGGCTACGTGGGAAAATGCTCTGTGGTTTGTTGATTTGTGAGCTCTTGTGTAATCTTTTGGGGTTTTTAGTTTGTTTAATTGGCCTTTTCTTTGTGTAGGTTTAGGTGGTTCTTTGTGTATTAGGTTGCATAGTGTGGTTGGAGCTAAATCGTATAAGGCTTTGAATGAAGTAATTATTATTTTGTAAATTATTCTGCTTTGAATTGGAAGCCAATGGAGGGAAGCTAGTATTGGTGTTATGTGTTGGAGTGAGTTAACTTTCAATATAATTCTTGCAGCTGCATTTTGTGCTAATTGTATACGTTTGATGTTTTGTTTTGATATGCCCATGAGTATTATATTGGCAAAATCAAAGTGAGGAGTTATAGTAGCCTGGATTATATTAATGAAATCTTGTGAGAATACAAGAGGACGTAGTTGTTTGAGCGTTTTTAGTTTGAAGTAAATTTTCTTTATCGTATTGCTGATGTGAGTTTCCATGGTGAGATGTGTGTCTAGTATAATGCCTAGATATCTTATTTCATTTTTTATTTTAATTTCCTGATTTTGGAGTCTTATGTGTGTTGGTGGGGTATATGATTTGTTTTTAGTCACAATTAAGACTTCAGTTTTGGCGTGATTTATGTGGAGATTTTGAGCTTTAAGCCAAGTTGTGATTTCATTATAGCAGTCCGATAGTAGTTGGAGCGGTAGATTGGGTATCGTGAATGGAATGTACATCATGATATCATCTGCATATAGATGATATTGTACTCCAAATTTTTTGAATATTTTGCAAACGGGTTTTATGTAAATATTGAAAAGTAGAGCTGATAATGCTGAACCTTGTGGTAGTCCTATTTCTTGTTTATATGTGGTGGAGGTTTGATTCCCAATTCTTACATTTTGTGTTCTATTGTTTAGGTAGGACGAGAACCATTTGTGTACTATGGAGTTTAAACCTATTTGTCTCAAGCTGTTGAGCATTATTGTGTGGTGTACGCTATCAAACGCCGCTGATATATCAATGAAAAGTAGTATGAAAGCCTGCTTATGGTTGTCAATGCCTCTTAGGAGCGCATCTAATAGAACTGTAAGGAGTGATTCTACTCCGTGGCGGGGGCGAAAGCCATATTGTTGCTCATCAAGCAGGTAAGATGAGTCTAGGAAATCTTGTGTCTGAAGTTGGACCACTTTTTCAGTTATTTTAGCTAAGAATGGGATGCTGGATATGGGTCTATATGATGTTGGGGATGTTTTATCGAGTTTGCTGTTCTTAAGGATTGGGCGGATTTGTGCATGTTTGAGTGATGATGGGAGATAACCTTGAGTTAGTGAGAGGTTAACTATTGAGAGGATGTAGGGTAATAAAATTGGCAGTGTGTTTTTTATCCATGTTACTGGACATGGGTCTAGATAAGAAGTTGTAGTGTTTAGGCTGGTGATGATGTTTTTTAGTGTCTCTTTAGTTATGGGATGAAAGTCTGTCCATTCGTCTGATGGCTGGTGGGATGTATTAATGGGGTCTATAATCATTGATGGTGTTTTTGCTTTGTTTTGATAATGACAGGCTAAAGTTTGTACTGTGATGTCTGTAATTTCAGTGCCTGAAGTTTGTGGGTTGGTTAGATTTCTGACCATGGAGAATAACTCTCTAGGTCTGTTGTAAGATTTTGACAGAATTTCAGAGTAGTATTCTTTCTTTGTGCTGTCTAGGGTTTCTTTGTATTTATTAAGGTGGTTGTTGTATATTTCTTTGTGTATTGTCAGTTTAGATTTGCGCCAGATGAATTCTAATTTTCTAAGATTCTTTTTCATTTGTTTTAGAGTAGTGTTAAACCAGGGTTTGGTGTTAGACTTAGAGTAGATGCTCTTTTTATTCGTATGATTAATTTTGGCTGCGTTGTTAATGGTTTCATACCAGTTTTTGACAGTATCATCCAGGTTCGTTGGAGATGATAACAGGTGTGGGACTGTTAAGTCAATGAATTCAGTGTTATTAAACTTTTTAAATCTTGTAGTTGGGATAGCTCTAGTGGAGTTATTAGTGCTAGTGACAGGATATGTGATGTTGAATTTGACAATATAGTGATCCGACCAGGGTATCTGTGTACATTCTACAGCATCTGGGTTGATAAGTTCGAAGAGAGAATTAGGTAGAAGGACAATATCGAGTGTTCCACCTTTGGTGTGAGTTGATTTGTTTATTATTTGGTGGTAGTCCATGTCCGATATAGCATCAAAGAATAGTTTGGAGTCTAGTGTTGGTAGCGAGGGGAGATTAAAGTCGCCTAGCATGATTATAGGGTGTTGATCGGAGGATGAGCTGAGTAGTTCAATAAAAGAATCAAGGCAGTCTGCTTTTTGGTCTGGGGGTCTATAGACTAGACAGAGTTTCAGGAGTCCAATTTTTATAAGTAGAGAGTCTATATTGTTTGAGATGTTTGACTGGATTGTTTTGGCATTTAATTCTTTTTTTGTCATCATTAATACTCCTCCGCCTCTTTTATTATTTCTGTGTTTGTAGAATGTGTCATAATTTTCGTTATCCAGTTGATTTAGGTAGACTGTATCGGTCTCTGAGAGCCAGGTTTCAGTGACACATAATATGTCTGGCTTTAAATCAGATATTAGGTCATTAAATATGGGAAGCTTGTTTTTCATCGATCGTGCATTGATAAGTATGCATGTAAGAGATGTTAAGTAGTTGGTACATGTTCCCTTAGGCGTTTGACGTAAGTTTGTATGTTTTATGTGAATTAGTCTATGGAAATTTGTTCTAGGAATGTTGTTTGTATAAGTGTTTCCTATATGATAGTTGTTGCAAGTACGTGTATGAATTATAGGTATTGTTTTATGACTTTTGCTATCTAAGCTTAATGTTAGGTCGATGATTAATATTGTTAAAACTATACAAATGTATGATAGTTTCATTAGTGTGGTATTTGTGCGTAGCATTTTAAATGAGGTGTTGTTGGAAGAGCTAAGCAATAAAATACCAAGGTAGAATAGTATGAGCGAATAGATCACTGAAACGTAGTGTTATGTAGAAGGTAGGGGGAGAGCAGCTGGACACTGTATTGAACCAAATTGTGTGAGGTTGTTTAATAGCTACTGGCAACAGTAGATATCAAGAGCTACTGATAATTGAGGAGGTGCTACTGGTAAGTTAGAGAATAGTATGATCGTATAGTCAACTGTACTTATTGAAATATACTACTGAAAACAGTAATGGCTACTATTAGCAACATAAACTACTAGAACAGAAATGAATACAGTAATGAATTGCTACAGACAACTGTACTTCTTGAGGATATACAAATGGCAACAGTTATGAGGCTACTGCTAACAATTTACTAAAACAGAATGATTACTATTTGCTGCAGTATACAAATGTAGGATCACTACTAGTTACTGACGACAGTACTGATTGATGATTACCAATTACTCTAATTACATGTGGGGAGGCTACTGACAACAGTAGTTAGAGTATATCTAGATGATAAACATATAGCAATTAACACAAACACCTACTACAGTTTAGCAGATTAATCATAGTGGTATGATAAAATTGAGATATTGGGCTGTAAAGAGTCAGAACTAGAGTTTGCTGAGGGTATACTTGCAGTTGTGAAAGATCTGTGAGGAGATGAAATACGCGAGCTCAACCCTGGGGGAGCTCAGCTGTACTTGGTTGTAGATGCTGGTTCCACGTTGACTGTTTCTTCGATGTTGCCGTATGGGAGGAGTAGCCTATTTGCCTTAGCCTAAGGGCCGTGCCAAAGAATAATATTATTTCTAGCTTTCTCATTTCAATGTTTAAGGTTAAAGTTAGAAAAAAACACCTGCAAAAAATCCTTGAACCATCTTTTCTTGTGCTCAAGAATTCTTATGCAAAGTTTTGTTTTTCCTATGCAGAGTAAATTACAGGGACAATGAATGATGCAAGTCGCATTCTCAGATTTACAAGATGCAGTGAAGTTACAATGTAGCACATTTAAGATTAATTGGAGAAAATATTTTTTCATTCAACACATAATCAAACTCTGGAATTCGTTTCCAGAGGATGTAATAAAAGCTGTAAGTGTAGCTGGATTTAAGAGGTTTGGACAAATTTCTGGAGAAAAAAAAAATAAACATTATTAAAGAGGACCAGGGAAATGTATTGCTTACCCCTGGGATAAGCAGCATGGAATCTGTGCTCCTTTTGGGAACCACCCAGATACTTGTGGCCTGGATTGGGCACTGTTGGAAACAGGATACTGGCTTGGTCTGACCCTGTATGACCTATTTTCTGTTCAATTTGTAGGCCTTTCCAGAACTGTGATATGTCAATGTATCAGTAGTGAAAGGCAGAGTGCAAACCCTGCATTTGCTGCACTTTCTTAACAATGGCTTCTCTACGAGCCAGATCGAGTGGACAGCACAAGCTTATCTCTAAGGTTCTGTAGGGGGCCTACCGGGCCGCGAGGGCTTTATCTCACCCTACACGGAGGAAGTACACAGAGACCAATTTCTCAGCAATACGCGCAAAAACCTTATTGTACAGGATATCCTTTTCTCAGCATAAATTCTTCACAAACAAATTCTACTTACAGGTACAAGGTAGCTACTGTATAGGGACAGACAGAAGAGAAAGGTTAATGGGCAATTCAGCACTCTGTCACCTCCGTGGCAGGGCTCAATAAACTCCCCAGTTTCTCCTTTGTCCCAGTCTGGTTTTTATACAGTTTTCTCTGAAAGCTTGATAAAATAACAATGGTTAGTTCTTTCTTTACAGCTAGGTTCTAAAGATACATTTTCTGCATAGGATTGGCATAATTTTACTTTCCCAAAGTTCAAATTATGTCACCTTCTCAAGGCCAGTGCCTAGCTACATCTCACTCCCTGATAGGGTTGCCAACTTTTTCACCGAGAAAAACCCGACACCTGTGGCTCGCCATGCCCCACCCATTCTTCGCCCCTAGTCCCACCCCTGCCCCGCCCCCAGTCCCACCCATGCTGCACCCCAGCCCCACCCACAAAAATTACCGAGGATAAGTGTAGGCTAACTCCCTTGGTCAGATAATAATTAAACTGGGAACCCCAAAAGCCAAACATGACATGTACAACACTGGAGAAATAAAACTATAAAGTAATTTCCTCTTGCACTAAACAAAAACGCAAAGATGTTAGCAATACCCCCCCCCCTCCACCATCACAGCCCATTTGCAGTCCTAGTCCACCCCACCATCACAGACCATTTGCAGTCCTAGCGTCCCTAATCACAGCCTATTTCCAGTCCAAGTTCCCCCTCCCCCCACCATAGCCCAATTCCAGTCCAGGTCCCCCCCCCCATAGCCCAATTCCATTGCAGCCCCCCATAGCCCATTTCCAGTCCAGGGCCCCCCATAGCCCATTTCCAGTCCAGGTACACCCCCCCCCATAGCCCAATTCCAGTCCAGATCCCCCCCCCCATAGCCTATTTCCAGTCCAGGTTCCACTCCCCCCCCCCCCATAGCCCAATACCAGTCTAGGTTCCCCCCCATAGCCCTTTTCCAGTCCAGGTACACCCCCCCCCCCAATAGCCCAATTCCAGTCCAGATCCCCCCCAATGCCTATTTCCAGTCCAGGTTCCACCCCCCCCCCCCCCCCATAGCCCAATTCCAGTCTAGGTTCCCCCAGTAGCCCATTTCCAGTCCAGATACCCCCCCCCCATAGCCCAATTCCCATCCAGTCCCGTCCCCCCAATAGCCTATTTCCAGTCCAGGTTCCCCCCCCCCCCCATTTCCAGTCCAGGTACACCCCATCACAGCCCATCCAGTCCTTGGCCCCCCCTCCCCGCCCCCCCCCCATCAACGCCCAATTGTAGTCCTAGCCTCCCCCCCCCCCCCCCCGACCAGCCCCGCGGCTGTCTGAGGTGCTTCAGAGGGAGCCGGGGAAGCCCGCGCGATGCCCCGGCTCCCTCTGTACAACTGTCAGTGTGAAGATCCTTTTCCTTCACGCTGGCAGTTGTTTCTGTGAAGCCGCGAATGCTGGGAAAGGTTAAAGGGCATTGACTTTAACCTTTCCCAGCAATCGCGGCTTCACACGCTGGCGGTTGTAAGAGGGAGCTGGGGCCTCGCGCGGGCTTCCCTGGCTCCCTCCCCCGCGGACTTCGGGAGTCAGGAGAAAAGCCGTTTTTTTGCTCTGGCCGCTCCCGATCTTGCGGCCAGAGCAAAAAAACGGCTTTTCAAGGGCCGGTTTTACATCTCTGCCGGCAGCCGGCCTGGCCATGGAAAAACCGGCCAGGCTGGCTGAATACCGGCCGGTTGGCAACCCTACTCCCTGATTCCACCTCATGTCTCCTTGTTTCATTTTGTGTTATCTGGTTTCTTTAGCAAAGCACATCAGGTCAGTAATCTTTTGTTTCACTCACAGGATTTCATGCTGTCAGCAATTCATCCTTTTCTTTTTCCCCGATTCTTCTGTTAACCTAACTGTGGTCAAGGGTCCAGGCAGGCCTGTGGCCTGTATCTAGGCCTGCCTCATAGGCCTAACTACAGAGGCCCTGTCCTAGTCTTATCCAGCTCTGGTCCGATTCCCTACAGTTCAGACCCCCTCGAGTATGCTATAGTGGTATTCTTGTCTTACGAACACTTAGGTTGCTGCATAATATGCCAGTGTTTACTAGTTATCTATCTGATACTGCGAGCAAGAGGATGTGAGAACTGGAATGTACAAATCAAATCTGACTTGAAGCTGCAAGGTGGTAAATTGAAAGGCAATGTCAGGAAATACTTTTTCACTGAAAGGGTGGTGGATGCTTGGAATGCCCTCCCGATGGAAGTGGTGAGAGCAAATACAGTGACAGAATTCAAGATGGCATGGGACAGACACAGTGGATCCCTTTACAGCAACAGGATAAAATCAAAATAAACTTAACCATCTAATTTCCCAACAAATAGGGCTGTCCTACACGGAGCGGTGGGTTCATTCCTAAACAAAGATATGGGGAGGGGTGGCCTGTATAGAGCGGCAGGTGCACCTACTCTTGCCATCTTGCTGGGCAGACCATACTGGTCTTTATCTGCCGTCATTTACTATGTTACTATGACTTGTCTCTTTCCTTCTTATATTTTCATAATTCAGACCTAGCAGATTACAGTGCTTGTAGGTACCCTTTTATTAATACTCCTTTCCGGATATCCACTATCCAAAACTCTTTTCTTCATATCTAAAGGCCTGTTTTTCAAATTCCTTTTTGCTTCTGAACACAGATATCTAAGACTTAAGAAATGATTAGTCAGCAAATTGATTTTCAAATTCTTATCATGCTGACTGAACATAAAAGTTTATGAGCAACCAATGTTGTAAGCACTTAAGAACAACAATGTGTGTCCTTTAAAAATCTAGATGTGGGCATCTACGCTAGCTGTAGGGCTGGCGTAGGTGCGTGAGCCTAGATTTAACACACGTCTTTGGACACTTACACCTCCAGCTTTATAAAGAGAAGTAAACACCTGCTTTTCTTTATAAAATAGGCTTAAGATAGATGCCTTCTGTTTGTTTAAAACCAGGTACCCAGTTATAAAGGTACTCTCGAAAGGTCCAAGTCATTACCAAAAAGACCTACTTTGATATATAAACAGAAATGTTTTCAGTCTGTTTTAAATCCTACTTCTCCACTTTTCTCTATGACACACAATTGTAGCTGCTTCAGTCGGTTTTAAGCCCTATGGGATCAACAGTCAAAATATTTGTCGGATTATTTTTGGAAATTACGCTAAAAATTGTAGCCTGCAGGCTACTTAAATTATGATTCAATAACTTGTTAGCCAGACAAAATTTAGCTGGTTAGAAATGGGAGGGGAAAGAGGGTGTGCCAGGGTTGTAGTTAACTTGGACCTGGGCAGCACTGATATATTTAATACTGTTCATATAAAGTTGACTGGTTAAGTCAGGTCGCATAGTAGACCTAATGTTAACCGGGTCCATTATCATATTTATCTTTAGGTGAATATATTCAGTGGCCTGACTTAACTGGATAAGCTGGTTGAATATCTGGTTGAAATTAATCAGATAATGATGCAGTTAACTTTAACTAGATATCAGGCTGCTGAATACTGGATATATCCCTCTGTTTCCCTATTTTAGAAATGTTTTTTTATTTATAAAAGACTTCTAACCTGCACTGTTCTAAAAGGGGTACAACCAATATACACAATAAGAATACAAACAAATACAGCAACAAAATATCAAAAACAATATCTAAAAGAAAAGCATGCCCTGGAACATCTGAAGTCATCTTTAACTGTGTCGGTCTAGGAAAGTCTTAATAGAAACTGGATTATTCAAAGGGCTGTTGAAACAGCAAAGCTTTGAAATGTTTTCTGAAGGTGACATTTGGAACTTTCTTACAGATCCTCTGTCCCTATACTCCCCTATGACGGCTTTTCCCCTTCTGCGGTTTGTTACCCTGTTGCTTCATTTTTGATCTGTACCTATTATGCCTTATTTTATTACGTAGTACTCTGTGAAATGAATTGCATATTTATCAAGTATATATGTACATGCACATTTTTCTGGGAAATCATGTAATAAATAGACAATGATGCTGACTCAAGTGCTTTGCCTATTAGTTCTGAAAAGAGATTTTTTTTAACAGATTTTTTTCAGTTGCTGGGCTATTTTTGTTGCTTGTTTTTTAGAAGGGAATTTCAGGATCTGAGTTGTTTTGACTGGTTTAGTGTCCTAGTTTCTAACTTTAACATTTGAAATTCAAAGGGGAAGGCTAGGTTTACATTTACTTAGAAATGTGAATGGATGTTAGTTTGCATTAATGTAAGTTATGCGCTTAGGGGCCTTTTTACTAAGATGTGGGGGTTTTTGGTCTCTTTTTGCACTTACCACATTTTCCGAATGAAGATTAATGCATGGTAGTTGCAAAATTCATTTGCTAATGGTCCTGGGCATGACCAGCACGTCCCAGCAATTCCCACACTGAAACTTACCCTAATATGCAAGAGCAGCAGCATTTGTAATTAGTGCCTGTGCACCTAATATCACCCATTAACAAATGGCACACAATATGTACCCTTACGCTATTTGTCCAGTCCACACCCACTCTCTGTCCCTAACCTGCCCGTTCCCCAGCCCGTGATGGTGCAGTTAACTTGGGAATTAGCATGTGGCAACTGTCATGCCAAAATGGTAACAGCGTGAGACCGCATTAACAGTTATCGTGCCCTAATTCCTTCATTAACCGTTTAGTGCACTATTGGCAGTAAAGTGGCTTGCTTTAAAAATGTGCATTAAAATTGCATCATCGTGCGTTAAGATGTTAATGCATGTTAGTAAATATGGCCTTTCGTTTGAGGTCTTAGCAGTCCCAGGCATCACCTGTATTACTAGTGGTGCTAATTAAATCGCTTAGGAATCAGGGGCTGAGTGCTGAATAAGTTACCAGATCCAAGAAACTTCTTGAATTCTTGGAGGGACTCAGTACAAGCTAAGGTGTTTTCTGGCTTTTTAATTCAAGTGCTTTCACTGTTGTTTTTCAAAAAGGGAATTTATCTGCTTTGCTTGTCAGGCGCTAGATTATTTTTGTTGCTTATTTTTAGAAGGGAACTTCAAGAGGAAAGAGGCTTTTTTTTGCCGAGCTGGTGTTTTTTTTCTAACTTTAACCTTGAAAGTTCAAATAGAAATAATATTATTCTGCATCCTTGGCAGTTGTCACGGTGGCTACCAATTCTCCCACATGCCTTGTTCCATTGGCCATGGTGGTGGTATTGGGTTTCTTCTCTCCCCTTCCTGCCCATTTCAACCCCTCCTTTTCCTCCCGTGAAGTCCATTTTATCTGCCTTTTTAATCCCTTACCTCTCCAGATACTTGCTATTTATAGATCCCTGACATATCCACCTCTAACTTTCTCACTGACTTTGACTCATAGCATTTCTTATTTCTGGACTTTCCCTCCCTTATTCTATGTGACTTTAATATTCATGTTGATAACCTTTCTGACCCCTATGCTTCTAAGCTCCTTTTCCTTACCTCCTCATTCAGCTTTGTTCTACTGCCCCACTCATCAGCACGGTCACTGTCTTGACCCTGTTTTCTTCTCTAATTACTTTCCCTCTGATTTTCGTACCTCAGTTCTTCCCTTATCTGACCATCATCTGCTAAGCTTCACTCTTCATCACTCCCCGCTTGTCTTCATCAATCTCAGCCTGTCTCCTCCTACCTTTTCAGAAATCTTCATGCTATCAATCCATTGGCGCTCTCCACTTTTGTCTTAGCACCTCTTTCCTCCATTTGGTCTTATAAAACTGTTGATGAGGCTTTAGCTTCCTATAATACTGTATTCTCTTCTGCTCTAGATACTCTTGCTCTGTCCATGCCACATTCTGTGAGGTGCACTATCCCTCAGCCCTGGCTATCTTCAACTATCCGTTATCTATGCTTCTGTACCCATTCAGCAGAACACATTTAGCTCAAATCCTGTACCCTTTCTGACTTTCAAATTCATGCTTGCCTCCTTCCAGTCAGCCATAATACTCACCAAGCAAAGTTACTATATCCATCTGACTAACTCTCTTGCCTCTGCCCTCATTTCTTTTCAACTCTCAACTCATAGTAACATAGTAACATAGTAAGTGACGGCAGATAAAGACCAGCATGGTCCATCTAGTCTGCCCAGCAAGATGGCAAGAGTAGGTGCACCTGTCGCCATGTTTTTGTTTTTGTTTAGGGGTGAACCCACCACTCCATGTAGGACAACCTTATTTGTTGAGACGCTAGATAGTTCGGAAGTTAGATGGTACCGTTTATTTTGCTTTTATCCTGTTGCTGTAAAGGGATCCACTGTGTTTGTCCCATGCCGTTTTGAATTCCATCACCGTGTTTTCCCCCACCACTTCCATCGGGAGGGCATTCCAAGCATCCACCACCCTTTCAGTGAAAAAATATTTCCTGACATTGCCTTTTAATTTACCACCTTGCAGCTTCATGTTATGCCCTCTAGTTTTACAGCTTCCCCTTCTTTGGAAGAGCTTTGTTTGTTCATCATTTCTCTTTAAGTATTTAAAGGTCTGAATCATATCTCCCCTGTCCCTCCTCTCCTCCAAAGTGTACATATTTAGGTCTTCAAGTCTCTTCTCATAAGGCTTCTGACGCAGGCTCCAAATCATTCTGGTCGCCTTTCTCTGAACAGTTTCCAGTCTTTTTACATCTTTTGCAAGATATGGTCTCCAAAACTGAACACAGTATTCCAAGTGAAGCCTCACCAGTGACTTGTACAGTGGCATAAGTACCTCTTCCTTTCTGCTGGTAATCCCTCTTTGTATGCAGCGCAACATCCTCCTGGCTTTTGCCACCGCCTTGTCGCACTGTTTTGCCACCTTGAGATCATCAGAGATAATCACACCAAGGTCTTTCTCCTGAACCGTGCATACCAACCTCTCACCCCCTATAGTGTACTTTTCCCTTGGATTTCTGCTACCCAAGTGCATGACACTGCACTTTTTCACATTAAATCGTAGTTGCCAAGCATTAGACCAGTCTTCCAGCTTTTGTAGATCTTTCCTCATGTTAACCACTCCCTCGGGGGAGTCCACTCTGTTGCAAATTTTTGTGTCATCTGCAAAAAGACAGACTTTTCCATTCAGTCCTTCAGCAATATCACTCACAAATATATTGAACAGTGCCGGGCCCAGGACCGAACCCTGAGGCACCCCGCTAATCACCTTCCTCTCATCCGAGTGAGCTCCATGTACCATCACCTTCTGTTGTCTGTCAGTCAACCAATTTCTAATCCAGTTTACTATCTTGGGACCCATCCCCAAGCTACTTAGTTTATTGACAAGCCTCCTATGAGGAACAGTATCAAAGGCTTTGCTGAAATCCAGATAGATGACATCCATTGCATGCCCCAGATCTAGTTCCTTGGTCACCCAATCAAAGAACTCAATCAGATTTGTTTGGCAAGACCGTCCTTTGGTAAAACCATGTTGCCTTGGATCTTGCAACCTGTTGGTTTTGAGAAAGTTCACTATTCGCTCTTTGAGGAGCGCCTCCATTACTTTTCCTGCCACCGAGGTAAGGCTCACGGGCCTGTAATTTGACACTTCTTCCGTCACCACTTTTGTGTAGAGGTACAACATTAGCCATTCTCCAGTCCTGAGGAACGACTCCTGTTTCCAAGGATCTGTTGAAGACATCCTTTAACGGTCCTGTAAGAACCTCTCTGAGCTCTTTCAGTATCCTGGGATGTATCCCATCTGGTCCCATGGCTTTGTCCACTTTCAGTTTAGCAAGTTGTTCTAACACCTCATCTTCTGTGAATGGTGTGGTATCTACTTCATTCCTATTTTTATATTTGGGAGTCACAGCTGGTCCATCTCCAGGATCTTCTTTAGTAAAAACAGAGCAGAAGTATTTGTTTAGCAATTTTGCTTTTTCAGTGTCACTTTCCACGAGTCCTTTCCCAGCACTTCTGAGTCCTGCAATTCCAACTCTGATCTTCTTCCTTTCCTGAATATACCTGAAGAAAGTTTTGTCGCCACCTTTAACATCTTTAGCCATCTTTTCCTCTGCCTTTGATTTTGCTATCCTTATTTCTCTTTTTGACTCTTTGAGCTTGATCCTGTATTCATTTCTGTGTTCTTCTGTTTGCAAGCTTTTGAATTTTGCGAAAGCTGTATTTTTTGCCTTTATTTGAGCAGCCACCTCTTTGGAAAACCAAATAGGTTTCCTTCTCCTCTTGCTTTTATTTATTTTTCTTACATATTTATCTGTTGCCCCTTTTATTGCCGCCTTTAGTTTAGTCCATTGCAATTCCACTTCCCTTATCTCCTTCCACCCCGTCATCTCCTCCTTTAAGTACTCGGCCATTTTATTGAAGTCAGTGTTTTTGAAGTTTAGGACTTTGAGCTTGCTATGATTGGCCTGTACCATGGCTTTTATCTCAAACCACACCGTGTGATGGTCGCTGTTGCTCACAGGGGCACTCACGCAGACATTCGACACGTTATCACTGTTGGTGAGCACTACATCCAGCGTTGAGATTTCCCTGGTTGGTTCCATCACCATTTGTCTAAGTAATGCATCTTGGAGAGCATCCACAATTTTTTTGCTTCTTTCCAGATGTGCAGAAGGAGTAATCCAATCCACATCAGGTAGATTAAAGTCACCCAATATGATTGCTTCCCCCTTTGTTGCTATCTTGGCAATATCTATAATCAATTCGTTATCTCTCTCTTCAATTTGAGTCGGAGGTCTGTAGACTACGGCAATATGGATGACAGTGCCATCTCCTCTTTCCAATGCAATCCAGAGCGCTTCTTCTTTTCCCCATGTTCCCTGCATTTCAGTAGCTTTAATACTGCTTTTGACATACAAGGCTACTCCTCCTCCTTTTCCATTTTCTCTGTCTCTTCTGAATAGATTATAGCCAGCTATGGCTATATCCCAATCATGCGATTCATTAAACCATGTTTCTGTAATGGCCACGATGTCCAAATCCGTTTCCACCATTAGGGCTTCCAGGTCTGGAATTTTTTTGGCTAAGCTTCGAGCATTTGTGCTCGTTGCTTTCCAGCATTTATCTGTCTTGTGTGTATTTTGCATTGATTTTATTCTGCCCACTTCTTCCCACTTGTTTTTGATGTGTGGTTTAAGAGTGTGGCTGTTTCTGATGTTGTTCTGCTTTTGCAGGGGGTGGCATGCAGGTGTTGACCTTCCACATCCGTCACCCCCTTTTCCTAGTTTAAATGCATATCCACATACTTCCTGAATTTTTCACTTAGGTTTCTTTTCCCTGCGACAGAGAGATGTAGTCCATCAGCACAGTATAGTCTCTTGTTGGTCCATCTGTTGCCCCAGTTGCCAATAAATCTGAATCTTTCTTGTTTGCACCAGGTCTGGAGCCATGTATTAAAGCTGTTAATGCGATGCAGCCTTTTTGTCCCCTTACCAAGAACAGGTAGAACTTCTGAGAATGCAACAGTGTTAACAATGGGCTTGAGTTTCTCTCCCAGAGATTGGAAGTCCTTTTGGGCTGTAGAGGCACTGTTTCTAGCCAGGTCATTTGTGCCCAAGTGGATAGTAACATCAGGTTTGGAGTGCTCACTTTTTGTGCTAAGTATTTCAACAACTTGGTTTGTATTCCTGCTGGCTGAAGAGCCTGGTAGGCAAATGACTATCTTCTCTCCTTTGAACTGTGTTCCCAAGTTGGTGCCTCTGATGATGGAATCTCCAAGTACTAATAGTTTTCTGTTTGTTGAGGTTTTCTTCATATTTGGTGCTTTAGCAGGAGATTGGGCATTGTCTGACTCACTTAAGGGCCCTTCAGTTTCTTTGGATTGGGCATCCTCATTAGCCAAGGCAGAGAAGGCATTATGCAGGGATATCTCTTGATGTGTAGGATGTCTCTGCGTTACAGGTCGCAATCTTCCGGAACCCACTGTGATCCATTTGTTCCTGGGGTGTTTGATTCTTTGTGGGAGCGGTGGTGGACTTTGTTCAGTTTGTATCCTAGAAGAGGTGCACTTCATTGCAGCCAGTTCCTCCCTCAGTAGAGACACTTCTTTATGCATGGCTGCTAGGTTTTTCCTTAGTAGAGTCAGTTCTTCATGCATGGCAGCTGACTTTAGGCATATAGGACAAGCTCTTAGGCTCCAAATGATTCTTCTTTGAATGAAAGTACCTCAGTTATTGCACTGAATACACAACATGTTGATTAAGCAGTCCCAGAAGAGGAAGAATAATAATAAGAAAAGTTGAAGATGTGGGCGTTACCCAAGTTAGGAACGACAGATGGCACGTATGTGACCACTATGGTATATAGGCAATGTAGCCCCTGGGGTGGGTGGGGTGAGGGGTAGGGTGGGCGGGAACCTAAGTGTCTTTGGCCAGTAGGCTGTTCCTGAACAGTGGACACACAGCAAAGGAGTAGGTAAGGGAACCCACCAAGAAGGGCAAATAGATGGATAAATATGTGGAGACAAACAGACAGACAGATAGAACTCACAGTTTAGCAGCAAATTCAGCAAAAATCACTTTTTGGGAGAGTCCTGGAAAGCACTGCTCCTCTCAAGGAAAAGAAGGGCAATCTGAGCAAGCCCTCTCCTTAAGGCATCTTCGCCTCCGACCTCTCCTTCTCTTTCTGCCCAAACCCTAGCTAATTATTTCCATGACAAAGTCCACAAGATTACACTCCAATTCCCCACAAGATCAGCTTCATCTCCTCTTCCCCACTCTTCAATACCAACTCTTCTTCTCAATGCCTGCTACCCTTTTGTTTTTTTTTCTAAAATCTCTGAAGAGGAAACCACTCATCTCTCTTCCTCTAAACTCACTACCTGTTCCTCAGGTCCTATCCCCACCCATCTTCTTAACTCCATCTCCTCCTCTGTCATCCCCTCCATCACTCATATTCTCAACTGCAACAGTCCCAGCAGCCTTCAAGCATGTGTGGTCACACCTCAAGAAACCCTCACTGAACTGTACTTGTCCTTCTCAACCTATCTCCCTTCTTTCTTCCATTTCCAAACTTCTTGAACATGCAGCACTCTGCTGTTGCTTTTATTTATTTAGCTGTATTTATATCCCGCTTTTCATCAGGTCAAAGCAGTCAATTGGGGGATACATTTAACACGAGGGGATATGAGACACACACACTAATACATACAGGGAACATAGGCATTGGAGGGTTAAGTGGCTTGCCCAACAACACAAGGAGTGCCTATAGGACTAGAAATCCCAATCCCTCCAGCCTGAGATTGCTGTCCCCAGGTGGGACTTGAACCCCTGACCCTCCGGCCTGAAGTACCTTGTCCTAACCACTAGACCATGCCTCCCGCCTCCTGATGCTTTGAATTTCTCTCCTCTCAAGCCCTTCTAGATCCACTACAATCTGGTGTTCATCCCTTACATTCTATTGAAACAGCACTTGCCAAAGTCTCCAGCAACTTATTCCTGGCAAAATCCAAAGGGCTTTAATCAATCCTCATTCTTCTTGACCTTTCTGCTGCTTTTGACGCTGTTGACCACCTCTTTCTCCTCGACACATTGTCTTCATTTGGCTTTAGGGACTCAGTGCTGTCCTGGTTCTCTTATCTCTCTTTCAGTGTTCTGGTAATTCTTCCTCCACTGCTATCCTACTCTGTCAGTGTATCCCAAGGGTCTCTTCTGGGCACTCTCCTTTTCTCTCTCTCTATATCCAGTCCCTTGGTGCTTTCATCTCCTCCCATAGCTTTCACTCCAGCCCCAAATCTCTGCTTGTCTATCTGACCTCACTGTCTGGATGTCTCACCGCCGTTTGAAATTGAACATGGCCAAAAACGAGCTTATTATTTTCCCTCTAAACTCTCCTCCCCCTTCCTCCTTACTCTATCGCTGTAGATAACAATCTTCTATGTCCTGTTTCCTCAACCCGCAGCCTTGGGATCATCTTTGACTCCCCCCTCTCCTTCTTCACACATATCCAACTGATTGCTAAAATCTGTCGTTTCTTTCTCTATAACATTAACAAACTTTGCCCCTTCCTTTCTGAACACACATTCTTTGGTCACCTCCCATCTTGATTATTGCAACCTCTTCTGTGTTGATCTCCCTCTGAGTCGCCTCTCTCGCCTTCAATCTGTTCAGAACTCAGCTGCGTGATTAATTTTCCGCCAGCCCCATTTTACTCATATAACCCCTCTTCTCAAGTCACTTCATTGGCTCCCTTTCCCTTTCCATATCCAATTCAAACTTCTCCTTCTGACCTAGGAATGCGTTCATCCTATTGCTCCTCACTACCTTTCCTCTCTCCTCTCTCTCTACACCCCTCCTTGTGAACTCCACTCGTCTTCTGCCTTGCTTCTTTCTATGCCTTTTTCTTCCATTGCCAACTCCATACTTCGATCTTTTCACATTGCTGCTCCTTCAAACTACCCGACTCTGTACGTCAGGTTCCATCTCTGCTCATTTTCAAATCCATGCTAAAAGCCGACCTGTTTGAGACTGCTTTTGGATCCTGATTCCTTATTCTCCTTGTGTCTCCCTATCTTTCCCTATTTGTACCCCCGTTCTAAGTTAATGTATTGTCTGTCTTCTTTTAGACTGTAAACTCTGATGAGCAGGCACTGTCTTTCTACATGTTTATGTACAGCACTGTGTAAGTCTTGTAGCCCTATATACATGATTAGTAGCAGTAGTAGTCGTCGTAGGTGTTGGTTCCCTCCCCGCTCCCCAGCTTCCAATCTTACAATGTATCTTGATCCATATAGTCTCCTGCTCTCCAACTATGCATTTTCTCACCATTCCCCTTCACATATCCTAGTCCCCTGCTGTTCTGTTGTCTGTCTTGAGTAGATTGTAAGGTCTGATGAGCAGAGACCGTCTCTTACATGTCTCTGTACAGCAGTGCTTACACCTTGTAATGCAACACAAATGATCAGTAGTAGTAGTAGTAATATATAGAATGACCGATCAGTATTAAACAGAATTATTTGACATTGGTTAAAAGGGAGAGCAAAGAACTAATTTAGATCAAATGTTAGTCATCTGTGAAAACAGAACACTTAGGGGTATGTTTACTAAGCAGTCTTAACGTGCGCTCTTCCACGTTATCACGTGATAAGGTACCTTATCGTGCAATAATGGCGCTTTATCAGGTGAAAAGGTACCTTAGCGCGCGATAATGTGCGCAGCGGCGCAAATGAGCGCTGAGGGCGGAGATAGGCTCCCAGAGGGCGGAGGAAGGCTCCCCAGGGGCGGAGAGAGAGGTTGGGAGGGGAGAGGCTCCCTGCACACTAACGCTGTGAAATCCGAGGCTGAAAACTAACGCCAGTGAAACCCTGGCGTTAGAGCTGATTTAAAGGGAAAAGAAACCATTTCTGTCAGCAATGTACAGCAAAACCAGGGAAACCTACAAAAAGTGATAAGTGTGATACATGTGCACAGAACAAAAGGAAAAATAAACATTGAAAAGGGCTCCAACAAAATGTAAAAAAAACATAACCAAGCTGGTCAATAGTGATATTAATGGGAAGTATCAAAAAAACACTATGGAGAAAGCTCCAGAAAAATAATATTAAGTTTGGAAGGGTCTATGCTCTGTCCATATACAAGGTGACTGATCCCACAGTGAAACAGTGCTGATCAGGGTTTTCCTTTCTATTGGACAGGTTTCCTATGGCATGCACATGTTCCACAACAGCAGGGCGGGCATATCGGAATGGGCAATTGGACAGATGCTGGAAAAGTGGACACAGAGGCGGCACATGCTGTGGTGCAGCTGGGCCACAGTGCGGACCAGGGTGATGCCTAGATGGCCCATAGGAATGCTGAAACAGTAGAGCAGCCAGACCGCAACTGATGAGAGCCCAACATGGGCATGGGTGTATTCCCCACAGTGTCAGAGGGGATAGTACCCAGCAGGTACCCCAAGGGCACAGAACATTGGCAGGTGGTGTTGGGGGGGAAGCGGTGACGTCTTTGCAGACACCCCTACCCCAGAACCCGCACCATAGGCAGTCGACTACCGGCACACTGGATGGCCTGAGATCGCGCACCACCAGCACCACCAGCAGAAGGGCATGTCAGCATGGTGGCGAAGGGGTACTGTTGGTGGAGGGGGCAGTGGCAGCTGCCCTCAGCAGACCATGGCCTAGCCCTGTGTAGGTGGGTGCTATGCACTGCAACAGACAGGCCCTGTCTGACGAACAGTCATGGTATTCCCAGGGAAAGCACTGTTTCTGTGGCAACACGGTGGTGCAGTACACGCAACCAGTGTGTTCAGGAGCAGAAGGTCACAGGTTCAAGTCCCAGCTGTGGTTCCTGCCAACCCAGCACCCACATTTTACCCACCAATAAAACGTAGTAATAAACACAGAACCTTTATTGCAGATAACTTTAACATGCCCAAAATGCCTACATGTCACCCTACAGAGCACAGACACCATAAACATGCGCATTACCTAGAGCAGAGTCTCCCAAAAGCAGTCCTGAAGGGCCAAACACCATTCAGGTTACATGCTGTCTCCAATAAATATGTCTGTGCTGCCTTTCTATGCACCGCCCCCATGGTATGCAGATGTATCTCATGCATAGTCATTAGGGCCAGCATGAAAACCTGAACAGTGTCCTGCCCACAAGGACCGGAGTTGGGAACCACTGCCCTAGAGCAGTGGCCAACAGGGGCAGAAACACCCACACCCACAGGCTCCATTTTCCAAAGCCACCTGGAGAGACAGGAGTTTGGGCCCTGGGTGCATCTCCCAATACTAGCACTTGCATACCTTAGCAATGCCACCCTAAACCTGGGAATAGGGTACACATCTATCAAAAGGTTGCTATGATCACTGGCAGATAGCAATTCCTAAGTTAAGCACAATTTGCTGATTGAGCTGCATCATAGCAACCTTTCTGATGTCTGTGGAGTGTGCTACAGGTCCTGTGTCTGACAGTGTTTACCACCCTGGGTACCATAGCCATGCCTGCACTGTGCCCAGGACTGGTGCGGTGGCCAGGGCTGCCAAACACCTCTATAGTTGAACAATGCTGGCATAGGTGTGGGGAGTGTGTGTCTCTCTATCCAGTGTGTGGTGGCTGCCAACACCCTCCTCAGCCCACACTGCTAGCACTGTTGCCAGTATTGGCCTGCAAATGTGCATAATGAGGAGCAAGCTAATGTGGGAATAGCCTGGACAGGGTGTCCTAGCCTGGATGCATCAGCACAGGGCATAGGGCAATGGCTTGGACATTGTAGTGCCCGGCCCACAACCTGCACCAACAGGGTGGCCACAGCATGTCCTTCTGGGAGGTCACTCTCACCCTGACTGAGCAGTGACCACGGCATGGCTAGGCTCCCCCATAGTGCTGTATTGTATTTCTCTCAATTGAAATATATAGGTTCCCTTCTCTGGGGCCTAATCACTGACCTAGCTGCTTGGTGGGTGTGCTCACATCCCAGCTTTGGGTGCACACATCTCCTCCAGGATCATGCACTATGGACTAACTAGAAGACTGTCTGCAGTTATATGTGTATGGCTGGAACACCTTGCAAGGTGCAGTGGCTGGTGACTCACTGTGCCTGCTGCTGGAGGATGTCAGATGGTGGTGGTGGGCAGCTGAGCATTTCCAAGCCTACTGTCTTTCTGCCATTGCCTGAGGGATGTGTACAGCTCTGCATTGACTGCCCTGTAGGGTGTCTGCTCCCCAGCAAGACTGGGGTTGATGGCCCCCCTCTACTGCCACTATTGCAGAGTGGTAGAATGTGGATCTGTTGGTGGTGGAATCCTGTCTCCCACCCTGAGCCACAGAGGGTGGGTTGGGTGGTGGTACATAATCCACCTATGGGTCCAAACACCCCCCTTCACTTACATCATGTTATCATGGCACCAACACAGAATATGTGCTATTCTGGGTGCATCATAGCCCATAAGGGCTAGACCTGATTGACAACTACAGATGGACACTAATGTATCCTAGGTGGGTCTGCAGGAACTACCTATCACACACACTGACACTGATGAGTACCTGCAACATGGCCTCTTTCAGCCATGGAAGGTGCTGCGGACCTGGTGCTGGCCGCCCCACCTCACCCTCAGGGTGAGCACAATACCCACACAATGTGACGTTCTGTAGCTACTCTGTGCCACTAACACACACCGTCAGCACCCCCTACCAGACTGAGGTGCTGTGGGGGTGCACTCGGTCAGTTCCCCTACCAGGCAGAGGCGCTGTGAGCTGAATACCCCATCCTGTGATAATCTGTAGACTGCTGATTTGCATGTGCATTGCATCATGGGTACGGGTGGTTTGACCCGATCCTGGTAACAACAGCAGAGTGGTTGTGTGGTGACCTGAAGTCCCTCTGTAGTCAGCCAGGGGTTTGCTAAGAGCTATAGAGCTGTAGCCCACTGGTTACGTCACTGCCTGTGGAGTCAGAAGTTAGGGGTTCAAACCCACAGTGGGGTTATTTGATAGAGCTGTCCAAGGCATTGTCTATTTTTAATGTACATTAGTGCTGCCAGCAAAAACACCCCCAGAGTACTGTAACCATAAGGTGCCTCATAAGGCGCCTTATAGGGCACCCTATAAAACGCCTTATAAGGTGCCTTATAAGGTGTCCTATAAAGCGCCTTATAGGGTGCCCTATAGGGGACATTATAGGGTGCCTTGGCGGACAGTGCACTTTATAATGTCCCCTATGGAGTGCCTTATAGGGTGCCTTATGCGGCACCTTAGGTTACGGCATGTGAGGGTGTGTTTGCTGGCGGCACTAATTAAAATAAAAATAAAATGCCTCAAAAAGTAATACATACACGCAAAAGCTAATGCCTCAGCCAGCCTTATGCATTAAGCACACTGGGGGATCAAACTCATGACCCCTGTACCATTAGTCAGTGTATTAACCATTGTGCTACACCTCTGTTTCTGTGTTTGCATGTCTGCGTGCCTACTTAAGATTACCGCGCATTAACGTGCTTAGCGGCGTCTCGCACGATAATGTGCGCAGTGCACGTTATCGCGCGATAATCCCATTTTGCTACGTTAAGACCGAAACGCCCACTCCTTTTATGGCAGCCTACACACTTTTGCCGGACGCACGTTGAGACTGCTTAGTAAACATACCCCTTAGGTACATTTCAGGGCAAGCTTGATTGGTAATATCTTATTTGATTGTCAAAGTTAATTTAAGCTGGCGTTGCTTTTCTTGTATCCTACTCCATAAATCAAGCCTAGTAATCTGACTTGCTCATAAGTCGGCCATGGAAAATTTTGTGGCTCATTGTTTAGAAAAAAATCATCTCTTTAGAGATATGAAACTTTTCATCAGGTTATCTCTCATGCCATAGTGGCGATATAGTGCCCTATTATGAGAAGAACAAAAGTGTATCTTTAAATTCCAATGCAATGGCAGCCTTTTGGCTCAACTCTATGGATAGTTGGCAATATTTAGTCTAATATCTGTATACAGTAGTTATGTAGTTTAATTTAGTGCAGCAAAAAAACTGCTTAGCTATACAGGTTAGACTACATATTGATGCTATCCATACTATTTTGGTGGTCACCGTTGTGCTCGCTATCCAGATATATATGGATAATTTAAAAACACTGCAGCCAGTGTTTAAAAAAACACCGACTGCATATTGACCCAAATATTAATTATTTTAGGAAGAAATTGAAAAGTTGGCTATTTTCTTTTGTGGTAAACTTAGATGATAATGGTTGTTTATCTTTGGTCCAATTGCATAGTATAACTGATCTATATATCTAGATAGATATAGATATATATGAACTGTTTTTATATGGGGTACTGAATTAGAAGGATTATTGATGGGGAGATATAAGAGTTGATCAATTATCATTTAGATGTGTGTAGTAAGAATGGATTGTCCAGTGATAGGTAGTTTTGGACGTTAGGTGAATTTTAAATTTGCATATGAAATTAATTTGTTTTCTGTAAGCCGCCTCAAATCTAATTTGATAGAAGCAAGCCATAAATGCATTTTAAACTAGACTATGGGGCCCTTTTAGTAAAGGGTGCTATGGTTTTGCACCCAACAGACCAGTAGTTGTAAAACTTCATGAGCAGTAAGTACAAAGCCTGCGTGTTAACTGTTGAGGGCATGGAGAGCATATTCCTGGCAGTGAAAGTGCAGCGCCCTACCCTAGCACAGGCACTATTACTGCAGATGCGTTTAACTCCACCTATTGAGCTGGAGGTAACTGCATCCATGCTAATTGCCAGAGTGGCTACACATGTGCTTATCCCCACACTGACAGCAATGTGTTGACTACTCTCTGCCCCAACCCGCCCATTCACCACCCCAGCCTGTGAGTCTCAGCGTGTGATCACCATGCAGTAACTGTCTTGCGTCTGCGCTAATAGATGATGTGCACTTAAACCCATGCTAACTGCTTAGCTTGTTTTAGTAAAAGGCCTCCTAAATGTATTGTGGTATTTTAGGTGGAGTTCTAACACGTATCAGGCTTGTTAGTGAGGCATGGACATCAAGAACCGGAAAATGCTGCTAATTTGTGCATGTTATGCCATCGTTTGACACAATGTAAGTGTACATGTGTCGCCTTAGCATAAGGTTACCAGATGTCCAGATGACCCTGATTTTCAGTGATTATCCCCAGTTTTGAGGTAGTGTTCAAGAACCCTGGACTATAACCACCTCCTATCCCTGATTTCAGTGGGGGCAGAGGTAATGGACATTACTTCTCCTGAATATCCCTCTGATGCAGTCTTCTCAATCCTGATAGAAGATATAAAATTAACTTCTTTTCTGAAAAAAGGAGAAATTTTGGAAATATATAGAATATTTATTTATATGTATAAAATAAAGTTTAACACCACACTGTATCCAAGGGATTCAATCAAACCAATGTCTCCTACACAGAACTTCCCTAGATATAATTGAAAAAAGATGGACAAGGAGCTCGTGAAACAATAACTTTTACCTGTCGACCATTAAAGATAATGAGGAAAAGACCTCTGTGCAGTTTATTTTTCCCCTGTACTGCTAGGGATAAGTCCCTTGCTATGAGGGGAAATAGTAATCATTTAGCCATCATGGGTCAGAAAAAACTCCCTATACACTTGGATGCTGAACTAACCGGAAGTCTCTGATGAGCCATCAGCAAAACAAAGATCTTTGTCGGGTGTTGAATAAATTTGATGAACTGTGGACTCTGGAAGTTGGCTTGGAGGAGCTATAGATAAGTGCTGCTTGCTATGCCATTAATAGGCTAGCCGGTGTCACGGGGCTGCAGGCCTTCGCCTAGGGCCCCGAGGTTGCAGTTGCCTTACTATCTTCTGGTAACAAGAACAGTCTCCAAACCGAGTGTTTAAGGCAAAACAAAATAGGGCTTTATTCCCCTTCCTTCAAGGATATCATTTGCACAACAAAACATGGAAAACAAAACAGTTTTTCTCAAAGAAAAATATCTTCTTTTTCTTTGGTGTCTTACAGGGCTTCAGCACAAGGACTTAATATCATCCGCAAGACATAGGGTACAATCCATGGGGGTATATTCTGAAACACTGGAATTACTTTCCCATTGCATATCCTCACATTCCCTGGATGTTGAGTTTGGGTTTAAACCTGAGGATTCAAATACCTTACAGGGACACAGTTCTGTGCAAGAGGGTTGAAAAATACCTGTAGGTGTGGTGTTTCCTCTCCAGCTCTCCTTTTCCACCCTCCAGCTGTTAGGGATTAGTTTATATCTTCCTGCAGACCTTTCTTGTCTTGTGCTCTGCTCTGGCCCTCCGTTCCACACAGAGCTTCTAGCTTTCCCTCTTACAATGCTAGGCTCCCACCTGGGTAAATGCTGAGGTCTTTCCTCTGGCAGTGAGGACTGGGGACTTTCCTGCTCTCCTGGTCTGGGCAGCTTCCTAGCCACAGGTTGTGCCTTCCTTCTCCCTGGAGCACTGGCTTCTCCCCCTGGGCTGTGGTCAGGTTCCTTGCAGGACCTCCAGCTACCAACCTTCTGAGCACTTCTCTTGCCACGTTCCTCTGAAGCCTTGCCTCTGCTGCTTCCTATTCCAGTGACACGCCCACTGCTTCCTCTGATCAGCAGGCTTCCCTCTCTGTGACCTCTGCCTCTCTGGTTGCTGACGTCTGCTGGATCTCCGCCCTCTCTGAGCTCCCTGAGCTCTCTGACCTCTGCTGGATCTACCCAGCAGCTTTTATCTCCCTGTTCTCTGCACGCTGACTGTGCTTTCTTGGACAGGTGATCATAATCAGTTCCTAAGCTTTCTACTACGTCATAACTTGGGTGTGGTAGTTCTACTCCTCTGTTCCTTTGCTTCTCCTGAGCTGCATATGCTGGCTGCCTCACAGATTCTAAGGGAAATTCCTCTTTTTTATCTATTTGCATGTGCTCTGTGTGAGCTTCTACGTCACACCGGGGAGTAATGACAGATATCGGCATGTCCTCTAGTCTTGTACTGTAAAATGTTGGTACATTCTTTAATAGTCTTGATTTTAACATAAAGAAAAGTTTCTTAAGTATTTTTGCACATGAACATGTTTGAATGAGTACCTACAGTCGCCAAATGAAGCATATAAGGATTTTTTTCTGATAACTACATCAGAATTCAAGAAATCATGGGACAAATAGAGGATCTCTGCGGGAGAGGGAGGGATTGTAGAACTTAATAGTTCTTATGTATGGGCAGACTGGATAGGCTATATGGTCTCTGCTATCATTTTCTCTGTTTCTGTTTCATTTCACTTAATTATGTTAAGGGAAAACTTTTCACATCTTACTTTATATTCTTGAAGCCTAGAAATGAAGAGGGTCACAAGTCTCATTTTAACAACAAATCCATCTACTTTGAGGGGGGTTTTCACAACAAGATAATTCTTGCCCAGTTGATGTCATTAAATAGGCAGCAATAAAATTCTCAGCACTGTCCCTGTCTTACGCTTTCCTCCGATGCCACTTCTGCTATCAACTGATCATGCAATCCTCCAGCGAGCATAAGACATCCACTGTCTGAAAGAAAACATTGGCAACATTTGGCAAATGCAATGCCTCTGTATAAGACATGGAGTATGGACTAAAATGTACTAATGCTAGAGGTAAGGGACTGGAAGCCAAAATCTCAAATTTAAATAAAATCATGTAGCTAAACACACAGAACTCCTATTTTCATGTTTAAAATGGACTTTAAAACTGCCATTCTCAATCTCTAGCTTAGAAGCAGAGCTTTGTGCCGCAGCGCAGGGGAGCTGAGTTTTGATGAACTGCTGGAATCTCAGGACATGGTGAAAACAATGTCTGCAGGTCCCGGCTCTTGGTGGGAACTGCGCTGTTTGTAATTGTCATTTTGTACTCTGTGCCAGCATGGGAAGTGCAGTGACATGCCGCAGTTAATCAGGGGCTACATCCAACAAGGGTTATCAGTGCAGCACTTGAAAATCAGTGCCTCTGCGTGGATCGACAGGGAGAATGACGATGATGACTGCCACATGCTGGGCATTTCTCTATCTAGTGTTCAATGGTATTAACAACTTGGCTTTCTAAGGAGTCTTGTCATCCAGGGATTACTGCTGAAGGGGATTCTCTGTAGCTGTTCTGGTGAGGGGAGATTCAAAGCATTCAACAAAGAAGACTTCCTGACACTGACCCTACCTAACCTACATATGAATTCAAACAACCTTGATGACCTCATGGACAACTGGAACACCACAATCTCCACAGCATCCAAAGCAGATATAAACAAGACCAGCAACAAACTCATCTCCTCAAAAGCCCGCTGGTTCACCCCTGACCACCGGAAACTGAAAACAAAACTTAGAAGAGCAGAAAGAAAGTGGAGGAAAACCAAAAATGACAAAGACAAAAAGCAATACCTATATGAACTCGCTGCCTACCACTCAGAAACCGACAACGCAAAGAGAAACTACCACACCAAAATCATCACGTCTGCTGCAAACAAACCTCGAGAACTCTTTCAAATTGCCAAAAAACTGACAAAGGCACCAACCACGTCCGATCAACCCCCAGATATCCCCTCAGATCTCTTGGCCCGACAATACAAACAATTTCAGCAACCTCAGCAACCTTACCGCTGTGCTACAGCCACAAAAACGTGCCCCGGAATCACCATAAACGCTGACTGGGATACCTTCAATGAAACCTCAAAAGAAGAGATATCCTCCACCATCTCCTGTCTGAACACCACCACCTCTCCACTAGACCCCTGCCCTACCGAATGGATAAAGAAAACCAAGGAAGACCTGAGTGCTCCACTAACTCACATCGTAAACGAATCCTTTAAACAAGGATACATACCGGATGCCCTCAAAACATCAATCATCCGACCAACCATAAAGAAGAACAACCTGAACCCCATGGACCCCACCTCCTACAGGCCAGTGGCAAGCCTCCCCCTCACCGCCAAAATAATAGAAAAGATAGTCCAACACCAGCTTCAAGATCATCTAGACACCAACGACATACTCGACCCACAGCAACACGGTTTCCGACCACTACATGGAGTTGAGACCCTCATGACCATCCTAATGAACACACTCATCATCGGAACCCAAGAAAAAGATTCGGGATACATCCTGATCTTCCTAGACATATCAGCGGCCTTTGACACAATCTCACACGAAATCCTCATACACAGACTACAAACAATTGGAATCAAAGACACTGTACTCCAATGGTTCAAATCCTACTTAACTAACAGACAGCAACGGATCCGCACCCTCTCTGCAACTTCGTCCCCCTATCAACAACTACAAGGAGTACCCCAAGGATCCACCCTATCGGCCATGTTGTTCAACATCTATCTCCGTCCACTATGCTCAATCATACGCACCCACAACATCAACTTCCACATATACGCGGACGACATAATGCTCTATGCACCAATTACAACCACCAACCCAAAAAATGAACAACTATCAGCCTGCTTCAACGACGTGGCCAACTGGCTACAGGAGAACAATCTATCCATCAACATAAAGAAAACCGAAGCCCTAATAGTAACAAAAGAACCGGACTTCAAACCACCTACCCACCTCAACATGGGTACCACACAAATACAAATCCAGCCTCAAATAAGATATCTAGGCGTCATCATTGACCAAGCTCTTACCCTCAAACAACAAATCAACAAAACCGCCGGGATGATATTCCACAAAGCCAAAACTATTCAACGCCTCCGGCCCCTCCTAGAACATCACGACTTCAGGACAGTAATGCAAGCAGTGACACTCCCTCACCTGGACTTCTGCAACATAATCTACCATGGACTTCCTACCTCGCACACCAACTCCCTCCGTACAGCCTTGAACACTACAGCAAGGATTATTCAAAATGCAAAAAAACGGGACCACATCACCCCAATCCTAAGAGACCTTCACCTCCTTCCAGTGCAAGCAAGAATCAAGTACAAAGCTATCTTACTCATCCACAAAACAATCCACCACACACAGAACACCTCACTACACCCCTTACTGCCTCGACCATCCCACAACAGATCAACCAGACATTCCTCCAATAACTCTATCGTTGTCCCCCACAAAAGAACCAAAGCCACACAACGGACCTGCAACAGAGCATTCGAACTTTATGCTCCATCCCTCTGGAACTCTCTACCAAATCACATCAAGAACAACGCTGACATCACATCATTTAGGAAACAGCTGAAGACAGTCCTATTCCGTGAACATCTTTCTACCACCATGACCTAATACCTAACTTCAACAGGAGTAAATTATGTCTATGTCTACCCAAATCATTAATTGTTGACCTTGGTGATGGCCCCACCCAAAAAATTACCCCGTCCTATGTTACGTGTTCCACCGCTTTGACCCGGTGAAAAGTGGGATATAAATGCAGTTAAATAAATAAATAAAATAAAGAAAGAAAGAAAGGTGGAGAGGTGGAACCTTCGTAGTAGAAATTCCTGCTGGAACACTGGAGGGAGAATAAAATGAGGTGAGGGTCTTGAGAAGCAGGTATCACTATGGAAATGCTAGTAGAAGACTGCTGGAAGAATAGGCTAGTACAGCATGAGTCATTATATCATGTGACAAGGAAGGCTCCCACAGGCAGCAGGGGGACAACCAGGAGTGGGCCGTTGCATGCAGCCAGGCAAGCCCGAAGGTTGAGGGAAAGAAATTGGCAACAGCCCCTGCAGCTAGGGAAATTCCTGATCAATCCTCGATGAGAAGGGAACCAGTCCTGAGAAACAGGGGGAGGGGATGAAGACCTGCAATTCCCTTGGAAGCATAGGTAAATGTATTGTAGCCTAGGCCCCCAATCAGAAAAGGGCAGGGGATCTGCTATAGTGCAGGTAACAGGGCGAAGGGTCAGAGACATGGAATTTCCTTGGACCAACCTGATCTACAGCTGGCAGCCCAACCAAAAGGGGTTTGAAGGCCCAAAGCATTCTCTTGCAGGCAGCCAGCCTCTCCTCTGTCTGATCAAGGGGAAGCCAATCAGAGCTGGGGAGGTGATCATACCTGCAAGCAACCCCACAGTAGCATCAGCTGCAAGCAGCCCCACAGTAGCATTGGGTAACGTTATCTGCAGCTACAATGGGGCCCGATTCGGCAGCCATTGCACAACAAAGGTTTGCATGATGGCTGCAGATCGGCATGCCTACTCCCTGCCCAATCCCTCCCCTCACCCCCTCACCCAAGGGTCCACTGCATGAAATGCAGATATTGCAGATAGGTGCTGCAATATCTGCATGTCCACTGCATTAGCTGCTACCACCAGGCAGTGTTTATGCATTAGCATAACACTGCCTGGTGGTAGCAGCTTAGTAAACATACCCCTAAAAAACAAAGAAACACAGAATCAGAGGACAAAGCCATAGTTTGCTACCTGGATCTAAGACTTGATCAATGGCTAATCTCACAGTCGCATATTAACACCTACAGGGGCAATGTTTCTGTAGATCGTGAGTGGAGGACAAGGTTACACACATAAATTATCTTAGAACATAAGAACATAATATATGCCATACTGGGTCAGACCAAGGCCCATCAAGCCCAGTATTCTGTTTCCAACAGTGGCCAATCTAGGTCATATGTACCTAGCAGTTTCCCCAAGAGACACAAGGTCCACAATGCTTGTACTGGGTCAAGCATTGATATCTTCGGTCACTTCTTAATAATGGTTTATGGACCTTTCCTCCAGGAACTTGTCCAAACCTTTTTTAAACCCAGCTACACTAACAGCCTTTACTACATCCTCCGGTAACAAATTCCAGAGTTTGATTACACATTCAGTGAAAAAATATTTTCTTTTATTAGTCTTAAATAGTTTACCCTGTAGCTTCATTGCATGTCCCCTAGTCTTTCTATATTCTGATAACGTAAACAATCGATCTACGTTTACCCGTTCCACTCCGTTCATTAATTTATAGACTTCTATCATATCTCCCTTCAGCCGTCTCTTTTCCAGGTTAAAGAGCCCTAACCTTTTTAGCCTTTCTTCATAGGAGTATCCTTCCATCCCCTTTACCATTTTGGTGGCTCTTCTCTGAACCTTTTCTAAAATCGCTATATCCTTTTTAAGATACGGCGACCAGAATTGCACACAATATTCAAGGTGCGGTCTCACCATGGAACGATACAGAGGCATTATAATATCCTTTTGTTTTATTCTCCATTCCTTTCCTTATGATACCTAGCATTCTATTTGCTCTCTTGGCTGCTGCTGCACACTGGGCCGAGGGTTTTAACATGGTATCCACAATGACGCCTAAATCTTTTTCCTGGGTGGTGGTTCCTAAAGTGGAACCTTGCATCGTGTAACCATAGTTTGGGTTGTTCTTCCCTAGGTGCATAACCTTGCACTTGTCCACATTAAATTTCATCTTCCATTTTGATGCCCAGTCTTCCAATTTATCAATCTTTTATGCACATTTCTAGGAAATCTGGGTACTGGTTCCTAGCAAATCTAGGTCTGCTGCAAGTGCTAACATCTTAAGTTAATAGATGTTTTCAACCACTTATACCCCGATTTTTCTATAGAAAAGCAAGCGCATACTTTACTTCATGAAACAGGCATGAAATATGCAGAGAAATGTCCATTAACTATGTGGGACTTTATAAAATGACCCTCTATGAGGGTAATTTTTATAAACTGGTGTCTAGTTAATGCATGTTTTAACATACTTTATTCCTGCTTTCATAAAGCTTAAGTGCAAAAATAGGTGTGTGTATCGAGAAGCGATCACTTACACCACCCCTAGAGCTGGAGTAAAAGACTCCACCTACCTTTTGCAATTATACATGCAAATTTAAAGAACTTTATAATTTACTCCTATAATTGCTCGTATAGCCCATACATCACCCAAACTCTACCCATGTGCACATCCACAATGAAAGTATGCATGATGCAAACTGCAATTGCCCCGCCACCAGGCAAACCAACCAATCCCCTGGGGGCAGCAAAGAGCAGGGCATTCAAAGCTAAACAATATTGGATAAGAAGCTACTTCCATGCATAAATGATTAAAATACTGGAATTTACATGTATAACTCATGTAAATCTAGGTGGCTGCTTATGAAATTACCTCCTATATGTTCAAAAATGTGTTTTATAAATACATGTATCCATCACAACCTCACCCCAAACGATTCCCTTGAGAACGCCCATGCACAGATCGTGTTTACTTTTTGTGAGCATAGCAATTGCGCACTCTTATAATAACTCTTTTGTAAAACATGGAAGAAGCTTTATGAAATTACCCCAGAACCATTTTAGCACAAAATAACATAAAACAAAACTTCACTTCTCTTTTCTTTGTTTCATTTTGAAAACGACGTTGTAGAAAACGACAGTCCTTGTTCTTAATGTTTTCATGCCAATGCACAATGTCTAACCAACAGGTGCACAAATCACAAGGATGACTAGCACAGCTTGATACCATGTCTGAGTTACAGCACAGATCTTGGGTAAATCAGTATAAATAGCAAAAGAAATAAAAATATTTCACCATCTTTTGTTCTTACATATTACCAATTATAGAGTCGTTCACAGATGATGCATACTGTTCACTACCATTTTGGAGGCTCAAGATGACATTCGGGACAGGTACATAACCCATCCAACCGCTGTTGGCAGTGCAACATAGGGATGCTGTCACAGATAATGTTATACTGCCCTAATATCCATTTTTTGGGATATGGTTAAAAAGATTCCACCTCAATATTTCTTATAGCATTGTAATATGTAGGTGAAGGGCACTGCTGAATCTTCCGGAACTCTACCCTGGGAAATCATTTGATAGAATGCTGTCTGTTTTAATGCAGGCTAATCTTAGCAACCATAACAACTCAACTTTACCAAGTTATCACTTCTAATGGAACATCATGATGATACAAAACTAGGAGTTAGCAGCTGCCAAGACAAACAGAAAATTTTACAGAAAGGCACATTTTAGAAGGGCTATTTAGGCAGTGGCAGGTTTGTGCAAAGAAAAACGTGTGACAATGAGCAGAGATTTTAGAAAAGGCACTGTGCATTGATAGGGCTGGTGCTACCTGGTGTACTGCTCTGTGTAAGTGATTACAGTGCTGCCCTCTGCCCAATGAATTCCAGTAGAGCCCTAAATTCTGTTTAATACTAATCGGTCATGAACCTCGCTTCTAAGCCAAAATATGTGGAGTATGATCTTGGTCTCTCAAATTTGCTGCTAATGCTCAGTGTAGTACTTGCATCGTGCCAAAGAGAGCTTCCTTCTGGAGTTCATAAGATGTAACATGTATGGGTAGTTTGTCGATGTGCTTGGAAATTCTTCTTTATCAAGCCTGTGGCACCCAACACAATGGGAAATATTTCTGTATCTTTCTGCCACATTTTCTTGGTCTGTGATTGCATTTCTTTGTATCACTCTCATTGTGGTTATCCTGAAAACCTGACTGGGTTGAAATCCCCTGGTCTGGACAAGCAAATTAGTTAGTCTATAAGGTCTACCTGCCTCTATCATTTTTGTTTCAACAATAACTTAATAAATGTGCAAGTGTCTGAACATTACACATACAGTGGGGTTAAAGAAAGGCTACCAGATTTCTATATGACTTCTCCAGTGCCAACTACCATGTACATAAAACCCTGCAAAAAAACCACTTATAGCTCACAGCAAACCTGCTGTAACAATTAGATAACAATACCAGGACTCACACAGTACCAAGCCTACAGTACCTATGAAAAGGCAGCACTACAAATATTAAGCCAATACATCTTATAGATGGTCAATACCTCTCCTACTGGGAAAACAAAACAAGTTGAACTGCTATAGAGCTCTACACAGAACTATGTGCTAAGAGAATGTTGCACTTCAGTCACACATGCAAAACACAGACTCTCACCAAATACAGAACAAGGACCACAAATGAAAAATAGAAGCAAACAGGTAATAACTGAATTGGGGTAAAAGGGGAACTCGGAGAGGGCAAGACCATAACTGAAAGACTAAATGATTTCTTTGCTTTGATCTTTACTGAGGAAGATGTGAGGAAGCTACCCATGGCATAAAGAGTATTTAACGGTGACGGGTCAGAAGAGCTGAATGAAATCTCAGTGAACCTGGAAGATGTAGAAGAACAAATTGACAAACTAGACCAGATGGTATATATCCAAGAGTGCTAAGAGAACTCAAAGATAAAATTCCAGAGATACTATTAGATTAAAAATCACTATCCATTAACAATAGTCAATGGTACCAGAAGAATGCAGGAGCAGATGATGACCAGGACATCTCTAGCACCAGTCACCAGAGTAACCAACTGCTGCACTGTGTTGAGTATCGACTGCAGCACAATGTCCAACATCAAGCACAGCATGCTGAGAAGACTGAACTGTTCAGTCATTCACCCTAAAGGAACACCACCTCCAGCTACAGGAAAGACAGCTACAAGCAACAGAGACCCTCAACGAGTCTAGCATGGGGCTATACAGAGACTTGCAGCAATTCATGGCCCAACATGCCATAGTCAGAACTTCACCTCTGGATACCATTACAGTGCCATCTGCGCCCCATCTGCATGACCAGCAAAGAGAAGGGCACCTCTTCTGTCTACCAGCACCACCACCTCCAGCTCTGGCACACTGAGGCCACAGTCCCTCTCTTTCACAAGGCCTTCCAAGGGGCAATTTCTCCAAATGGGTTAGTTTTGCAGATACCGTGACAGTAATGATCCTCCCAATAGTGTGATGCACTGGATGATTTCTCCAATAGCTCTTTAGAGGTCAGTGAGACGTTATCCAGTACAACCTCATGCCAACCTAGTCAGGGGCAGGAGAAGGGGGTGGGGAATAAAAGTTCTGAGGGGCAGAGGACAGGGAGATGACACAGGAAGAAATAACCCTGTTTTCTAATCGCCATCCTTTGGGGGATGATAGGGTTTTTTTGCTGGGGTGAGGGTAGGGGCAGGGGACTGCCTCGTGGTTGAGATGGGCACTTGGGGAGGGGGAGAGTGCTGGTGGTGCTGTGAGGAAGGGGAGAGGGCTGCACAGGGCCAATACAGGAAGAGATAGGTGTTCAGGTGGGAGGAGGGAGGGTGGAGGATGGGTCTGTGCACTTTACAGATTTCATATGTCAGCTAATAAACACCTACCTTCATATGAAGTTCCTTTATATATGAGGTCATCTCTTGCAGTGACGCATAGTTGGTAAGGTTGTCCCATATCCCCCTGCCTTGTCACTTCTGCATCTGTATCATGGTCTGTGTCTGCTTATCAGGGAAAGGTTGTCTGCACCTCAATGCAAGCTTGTAGAGCATGCAGCAGGCAATGAAGATTTGGCATTCCCTGGCAGGGCTGTAAAGCAGTTTGCCACTAGATCGGTCTAGGAACCAGAAGCGGCTCTTAAATTAGCTAAATTTCCTCTCAGTGATGGCACGTGTATGCCCACGGGTCCTGTTGTACCATTTCTCTCCCTCTATGTGCAGTGCTACGATGGGAGTCAGGAGCCACCTCTTCAGAGGGTAACCTCTATCACTTGTGTATGAAGAGAAAGTGGACACACTACAGTAGGTACTGCACCAGGGTATTTCAGGTCCTGAGTGAACACTGCAACCATGTGCTCCATTTGTCAAGTGCTACAGCTACCATGGTACAACGCAATCTTCTAGCATGCACATGTCTAATTGATGGCATGGGCTGGTGCAGGCCTTATCTAGCAGCCATCCATCTGTGATATCTCTGCTCTCAAACTTCTGGTAGATGTCAGAATGGGTTAGGATGTATGAGTCGTGCCAGAAACCTTGGAAAGAGAGTTATCTCCCTCTCTGCATTGCAGACCACTTGCATGTTGAGCAAATAAAATGGTACCCGGTAAGACACTGCTCATCTATGAGGTCCAGAGATTGGATCCTCGGCCTGTAGACCCTCCACATATGAGTGCCCCCCTGAGGCTCTCGTATTCTCTCTCTGAATTTCATGCAGCATGGCCAACACAAACCATGTGTTCATCTCATCTCATCCATAGCTCCTGCCTCCCCCCACCAACATCCACATCACTGCACTTGCACATACAGGCAGCAAGGAACCACACAGAGGCTGCAGGGAACACTGGTAGACATATAGATAGGCAGCAGAGAACTGGGCAACAGGGAGATAAATGCACCAAAGGACAGGGAGTTAGTTACTGGAGGTCTTGGATTGGCACAGCTCTACAGAACGGAGGATGAGGGAATGGGAATGTACAGTGATCTTGGAAAGAGGAAGGAAAATAGGTTTGGGAAAAGCACAGGATACACTGCAGGGAAACAAATGGTAGCTGAAAAAATACATACGTAGACATAAATGACAGTTGAACCAAAAACTCACATGCCAAGCTCCTCAAGTCTCCAACACCACAAGCAATCCAAACTAATTCTCATCCTTATTCATAATTTATAACAGGTGCAGACTGGCATATTTTAAAATTCCGCCATGCACATCTCTGGCCTATGTGAAATATGTTACCTATCCTATGTGAAATATATCTCTGTACAGAGATCAATGTGCCTAGTGTGGAAACATGCATCTCATGGTCTTTTCTAAAATTGTGTTTTGAATGTTGGTGCAACTTCCATATTTTTCTGCCATCACATCCACATTTAAAATGTGAATAGGGTTTCTAAAATAATCCTCTTAAAATATGGCAAGCTCTGAACGAATATGTTAGCTAATTTATGTAATTCTTATGGCTTTGGTACATACCTACTTAGAATATTTAACTTCATTTATGATATATCAATCTTTATGAGTTACAATAAATGCATATGAACTCACAATAAAATCAAGTGAATAAAACAAAGTAATAAACATCCTAAAATTAAAGCAGTATGAATACAATTTCAATACTTCCTTCCTATTTTTGAATGTTTTCTGCATAGTGACTCTCCATATGAGGTTTTTCTTTTGTTTACTCTCTGTTTTTGTTAGTTAAGCATATCCTTTAATAAAGAAACTTGAACAGAAAAAAACAAAACAGAGCAGGTGCATAAGGGAGACGAGATTAAAATGTCAATAATAATGTGCTCTTCTGCACAAAGCCAAAGCTGGCCTTCAAAGCTACATAAATAACAGTTGCAGAGAAAAGCTAAAATGTATGGCACCCCTCCAATCTGTATCTCTTCACAGCAGGAAATTAATGTATTAATTTGGTGTCATGGATGAATATCTAGGTCAATTTCCTTCACAAACTTCAAAATGCCAGGCAGACCATAATACTAGATGGGAGGCAGGTGCCACTATCGCAACGCCAACAAGCAAAACACCAAAGTAAAAGAAATAAAAGGACTGCTACTACTGGAAAGAAATCTGCACTTGTAAGAATTTACTTCTGAGAAATTCGCTAAATCTTAGGGAAAAGGGAATTCTTTGGGTTAAAGCTGATATACAGTATCTATGTACAGCAGTATTTTAAAATCCAGGGTATTTGTTAACTCAGTCAGGGCCTAGTATCAGCAGATAGCTTTTAGTTTAAATTTAAAACTTAGCAGAGAGCTTTTAATTTAAATCAAATCAGAGTATAGCTTAGCATAAAAGGAAGAATAGGGTAAATATTCTTTGAGTTGAAAGAAATAAATTGTTTCTAGAGACCTCTACAAAGAGGCCCTCCAGTTTGGCGGCAAGAGATCTGGGAATTTGTTTTAGTTTAAATGTTCTTTATTGAGACATCAATGAATACAAAAGTTTTTCAAATTATAATGTACCCCAGTGTAAAAAATTAACATATTTCTCAAACTTTTATAAATCTGTTAACCTTACTATGAATAGTACAGTCTTCATCCAAGTTCTACACACCTTCTTGTCTCATCATTTTCATTTTATCCTTCCTCCCCACTTTCCTTTCCCCTCCATCCCTTAACAGACAGGTTGTAATGTGGCCCAATACCTGTTTCATATATTTATACTTTGATATTCCATTATCTCAGTTCGTACATATACCCCCTACCACCAGACTATTTGTCACAAGGCCTCTGCTCATTGCTGTGTCACTCAGGGGTATATTTACTAAACGGCGCAGCTGTGACATTTTCGCATGATAATGGCGCATTCCCATGCAAGAACATCACGTATCGCGCGATAACGTCTGCTGCGGCGGTAAGGTGCGCCGAGGGTAGAGCAAGGCCCCCCAGAGGGCGGAGGAAGGCTCCCCAGGGGCAGAGAGAAGGGGTCAATGGGGGGAGAGTGAGCGTGGAGTGGCTCCTTGCACACTAATGCCGTGAAATGAAGCTCAGAAAATTAGCGCCAGCGAAAACCTGGCGCTAGGCACATTTGCAGGTCAGAGAAACCATTTCAGTCAGCAATGTACAGCAAAGGCAGGGAAACCCAAAAACGTGATAGTAGTGATACATGTACAGGAGCCAAAAAAACAAAGAAACAGATAAAATGACCAGAACCACATTTGAAATCCCAATAACCAAGCTGGCCAATAGTGATATTAATGAGAAACAAAGCAACACTACTGACAAAGCATAAAAAAGAAGATATCATGTTTGGAAGGGTCTATTCTCAGTCCCCCTACAAAGTGAATGATCCCACATTGAAATACCGCTGATCAGGCTGTTTGTCATTTATATTGGGCAGGTCTGTTATGGCGTGCAAATGTGCAGCAACAGCAGAGTGGGCACGTAGGACAGGGCAACTGTACTGATATTGGAAATGGGATACAGAGGGCTGCAGGCAGCACATGCTGTGGTCCCGCTGGGGCACATTGCGGACTAGGCAGATGTCTAGGTGGCACATAGGAATGCCAAAACTGTAAAGCAGCAAAACAGCAACTGACGAGGGTCCAACATGGGCACAAGTGTGTTCCCCACAATGTCCCAAGGGATATTACCCAGCAGGTACCCCCAAGAGCACAGAACATTGGCAGGCGGAGCCGGGGGGAAGCACGCATGTCCATGTAGGCACCCCCACCCAAGAACCCACACCATAGGCAGCTGCCTACCGGCACACTGGCTGGCCTGGAACTGCGCACCACCAGCACCACCGGCATAAGGGCATGTCAGCATGGTGGCGGAGAGGTGCTGGTGGTGGAGGGAGCACAGGCAGCTGCCCACAGCAGACCACGGCCAAGCCCCGTTTAGGTGTGTGCCGTGCAGTGCAACAGACAAGATCTGTCTGAAGTACAGTCATGGTATCCCCAGGGATTGATCTGCCTCTGTGGCAACAGTGTGGTGCAGTACACACAGCCAGTGTGTTCAGAGGCAGAGGGTCACAGGTTCAAGTCCCAGCTATGGCCCCTGCAAACCATGTCCCTATATTTTATGCAGTAGTAAACCGTGGTAATAAAGACAGAACCTTTCTTGCAGAGAAATGAAACATGCCATAAACGCCTATATGTCACCCTACAGAGCACAGACACCATAAACATATGTGCAATCCCTAGAGCAGAGTGTCCCACCTGCAGTCCTGGAGGGCCAAATACCATTCAGGTTGTCCCTAATAAATATGCATGAGATGTATTTACATGCACCACCCCCATTGTATGCACATGTATCCATGCATATTCAGTAGGGACAGCATGAAGACCTGAACCGTGTTTGGCCCACCCGGACCGGAGTTGGGAACCTCTGCCCTAGAGCAGCGGCACAAACACCCACACCCACAGGCTCCACTATCCAACGCCTCATGGAGAGTCAGGCCGTTGGGCCCTACGCAGACTAGCATCTCCCAATATTAGCACCTGCATACCTTAGCAATGGCGTTCTAAACTTGGGAACACGTTCCACATATATCAAAAGGTCGCTATGATCAATGTCAGATAACACATCCTATGTTAAACACAATTTGTTGACAGAGATTCATCATAGCAACCTTTCTGATATCTGTGGAGTGTGGTTTAGTGTATGTTCCAGACAGTGTTTACCACCCCGGGGAGTGACCCCCACAGTATTGAGTACCATAGCAATGCCTGCACTGTGCCCTGGACTGGTGTGGCGGCCAGGGCTGCAAACCACCTCTATCCTTGCACAATGCTGAAATAGGTGTGGGAGTGTGTGTATGTCTACCCAGTGTGTTGTGGCTGCCTACATCTTACTGAGCCCACAATGCTTGCACTGTTTCCAGTGTTAGCCTGCCAATGTGCATAATGAGGAGCAAGGTACCGTGGGTATGGCCCGGACAGGGCGGCCTGGGCAGGATGCATCTGCACAGGGCATAGGGCAATGGCTGGGACATTGTAGTGCCCGCCCACCACCTGCAAGGACAGGGTGGCCACAACATGTCATGCAGGGAGGTCACTCTCACCCTGACTGAGCAGTGACCATGGCATGGCTAGGTTACCCCATAGTACCATACAGTATGTCTTTCAGGTGATATCTAAGGGTTCCCTGTTCTGGGCTCCAATCACTGACATACCTGCTTTGTGTGTGTGCTCACATCCCATTTTGGGTGCACACAGTTCCTCCAGGAACATGCAGTATGTACTAGCTAGCAGACCGTCTGCAGTTAGCGTGTGTATGGTTGGAGCACCTTGCAGGGTGAAGAGTGACAGTGCCCACTGCTGGTCAATGACAGATGGTGGTGGGGGGGTCTGAGCATATACAGGCCTACTGCCTGTCTGCCAGTGCCCTGTGTGATACAAACAGATCTGCATCCAGTGCTTTGGAGGGCACCCTCTCCTCTGCAGGACCGGGGTAGCTGGTCCCACAGCCCTTCATTATGTCACTGTACTGCTGCCATTGCAAAGATGTAGAGTGTGGGGCTGTTGGAGGCAGATCCTGTCCCCCCACCCAGGCCCCAAGAGGGCAGGTCTGTAGGTGCTGCCCCCTAATCCACATGTGGGTCCAGACACCCCCCTGTCCTATAGGGCGCAGTAGGTGATGGCAATGAGGTGAGGGTGATTCTGCTGGCAGCACAGATTGTAGAGATGTGTCACACTGTTACATGCAGCAAAAGAGATTGCCTCAGACAGCCATAGCAGATGAGACCCCTGAGGGATCGAACCCATGAGCTATGGCTTGTTGGTTATTGTATTAACCAGTAGGCTACAGCTCTATATACCTTCTCATAGCACTGCCACAAAGTTAAGGTTACCGCACATAAACAGCCAACGCGCCCCCTATTGTGCGATACACAGTGCATGCTACGTGGATGCCGGCACGCCGACCTCCCTATATGGCATTGCTCACCTCATGGCTGGGGATTTCGCCGCCAACATTAAGATGCTGCACACATATCCCATAGCAAATATCAGTGTGTCCCCCAAAACAAAACCATCACCGCAGCTGGGAAACCTAAGGTACCCTGTAAAGTGCCATAGCTGTGGGTCTACCCCATCCCGGTAAGCACAGCTGACATTTACTGGGTTGACCTGAAGTTGCTGTGTAGTCAGCCTGTGCTATGAGAAGAGGCATAGCACACTGGTTAATATGATGTCCTCAGAATCACTGCTCATGGGTTCGAATACCCACTGCACCAACAGTAAGATGAGTGTTAGTAACAGTCAGACACATCCCCACAAACAGTGACACAAGCCAAATACACTATAACCTTTGTCCCGTGCCCCAAAGGAGAGGCCTGGCATGGCGTTGCACCTCCGAAAGCGTGGCAGAAGGCACCCATAGCTGAGGCGCAGCAGATGCGGCCCAGGCCAAACAGCATAAGTAATGCAATGCTGTAAACCAAAGTCAGCCAACATAGCTGCCAGTCTCAGTATCCAACGTGTAGTAATGCAGCCCCAGAGATACTTTTCCATGTGGCACCCATGACATGCGCACGTCTTGTGCGCGGCGTAGTAGTGCACGGTACGGCATATGCACGATACTGCGCATGCGCAGCGTGTGTGCGTGCATCACCAACACCTGGGCATCCCTCAAAATGGCGACGCGATCCCGCAAGCCAGCCTTTAGCCGCCACGACCTACGACAGCTGGCAGCCCTAATATGCACCAGGCAGCCGCGCCTCTTCCCAGGCGCCTCAAAACACCAGGATCTGGAACGCGTAAGGAGGCAGTGGGTGCGCATCACAAGGCGCTTTAACTGTGCAGCAGACTACCCATGTGAGGCAAGTGTATGGGGACAGGTCACTGAATGGAAGGTGTGCAACACAATATCCAGCAATCAAAACACATAAGATATGCACCACATGTGTGAGACACGTGTATGTGGGCAAACCTGTGATCAAGCTATCTGTGTATGTTGCTGTGTGCACATATGCCAATCCCCAGGAGGCATAGACATGAAAGCAGAGGTGCAGAGGGTAGCGCGCTGTGATGTAAGCTGCTCCTGTTGCAGTGCACACCTCTGCCCAACTCCCAGGGGTTGCAGCCCCCATGACAGAGCTATATTAGGCATCCCTGTGACATGGTGGCTGATGCTATGACACATTACCAGCTCTGGCCAATCTCCAGAAGAGATCTGACCTGATCACAGAGGCCAAGTAGTCATCATGGTGCACTGGTAGCTGCTGCAGTCGGAGTACCACAGGCCTGCCCCATCCCCAGGAGGCATCAGATCTGATGACAAAGGTCCAGCAGTCATCCTGGTGGTGTGTTAGTTGGTGCTGCTGATGTGTGGAACATCACCGTTGGCCCTGAACGCTCGCAGACCTGCACATAGGGGCGTATCAAACATCCTGGTGTTATGGATGTTGTTGTTGTTGTTGCAGTTTCCCAGCTCTGCCCTAACCCCAGGAGGCATCAGACCAGCTGACACAGGTCTATTCTACATCCTGGTGTTATGGTGGGTGTTGCTGTTGCAGTTTCCCATCTCTTCCCTAACCCCAGGAGGCATCAGACCAGTTGACACAGGTCTATTCTACATCCTGGTGTTATGGTGGGTGGTGTTGCAGTTTCCCAGCTCTGCCCTTACCCCAGGAGGCATCAGACCAGCTGACACAGGTCTATTCTACATCCTGGTGTTATGGTTGTGGTTTGTGTTGCAGGTTCCCAGTTCTGCCACATCCCCAGGAGACAGCACACCAGATTCCAGTGGTCCAACAAGCAGCCCGGTGTAATGGTAGCTGATGCTGGTGCAGGTACCCAGCCCCCCACCCCCCCCCCAGGTGTCTGAGCACGCAGCACAGAGGCTGCATCAGTGTCCATGCGTCATGGTGATGGGTCCTGTTGATGTGGGACGGCCTGCCCAACACTGAGGTGTGTGCTGGACTGCTGAGTGTATGGAGTCACACCCCCTGTAGACCACAATTGCAAGGCCCCACATGCTATGTTGTCCACATGTCATGCCAGGAGATGGCAGGGACATGGTATGGGGTGGCTGTGAGGTGGTACACAGGGCACGTAGGTGTCGCAACACAAATGCCCAGCCTCATGCCCACACATGCAGGTGGCACTGCCAACAGCAGGTATGGGACCCGCTGCCCATAGCAGGAGCAGCCACCATTGCACACAGACATGTGTGTCATGTGGTTCGCCATGGACAGGGATACAGGGCACTAATGTTTGAAAACATTGCTTATCCTCCCAGGTAGAGGACCTACGGAAGAAGGGCAGAGAGATGCGGCTACACTGCCCGGGGTACCTCCACCGCATGCAGCGGGAGGCAATGGCCATGGGTGACGGTGAGTGTCCCAGCCTATGCATTGTGCCACACCATGTCCCAGTGGCACGGCAGCCTGTGATGCCACACACAATGTGTCTGTGCTGTAACAAACGCATGATGCCCTGTTCATTTCTGCCTTCTCCACAGAGGCTGCAGATGCTGGGGAGGGGACCTCTGCGGCCACACAACCTGGTGGCCGCCCCCCCCCCCCCCCCCCCGTGACCACTGGAGGTCCCGAGGTGGAGGACATACCTTCAGAGGCGGAGGACGCCATGGATGTGGGGTGGAAGACATGGAGGGTGGGGAGGGGTGGGAGGAGGGGATGGTGGAGGGTGCTGGGGTGGTGGAGTGGGAGGGTGAGGAGGGTGGCAGGGATAGTGAGGAGAGCGGCCAGGATGGTGAGGACGGGTGGGGCACAAAGGGTGGGGAGGGGGATCCTGTGCCTGAGGGCTGTCACATGCCACCACAGGGCACTGGGGGCCCCTTCCACCTTCCCCATGTGCATGGCCACAGTGTCAGGCTGGGTGTGGGTCCCCCACACATTTCCATGCACAGGGCCCACGCAAATGCCACCACCCAGACCACAGCCACATGGTATGGATGTGGTGGCAAATGTGTGGGTCTCCTGTGTGTGGCGATGGGCACCGTTATGCAGACCCTGGGCGAACATGGTCATGCCATCAGGCAGCTGACAGCTGCTGTGCAGGGTATGGCTGAGGTGATGCGCCGCCAGCATTACCATGGCATGTTCACGGCACACCCCCAGCCATACCCCCACGGCAGGCCCCCAGGTGTGTGACCCACAGTTATAGCTGTGGTCATCTCCCAGTGGCAACCCCAAGAGCAAACTGTGTCCCCACTAACGTTGGAGATGGATGTCCATGCTGGGTTAACGCCTAATGTGAAACAATTTGTACAGTTGATCCGCCTGTGGGAGAGTGTTTCTGTGTTCCAAATGTTAACGTTTGTATGCACCTACCAACACATACCCTTATTAAAACACTGTGTAGGCAGCCAAATTCTGCAATGGTCATGTGTCCTCTGTACATACATGCTGTAGCAGTTAGTGTGCCACCTGTGTGCATGTCTCAGTGTGTATTTGTGATACATATGGAACTCTCTACCAAACTCTCTACCAAACCTTATGGAACTCTCTACCAAACTGTCTCCGAAACAACACCGATCTACCATCTTTTCGAAAACAGCTGAAAACCATCCTGTTTCAGGAATACCTCAACATGACACCCACCAAAAAGCGAAATAACATCTGATCTCACCCACCATGACCACCTAACTCAAACAATACTAACCTGACCATGTCCAAATTCTGTCTAAGTCCAATGTCTGTCCTATATCTTATGTTAAAATCATCAATGTAGCCTCCCCGGTGATGGCCCCACCCTTATACGTAATTTCCCCCCCCCCCTTTTATGTAACGCCGCTTTGACCCGGTGAAAAGCGGGATACAAATACAGCTAAATAAATAAATACATTGTCCCTGCCCCACAACAGGCTATGTTGAGCACCGTGTGCGCTGACGGACGTATCCCCTGCTGACACCATGATGTAAACATGCGCTGCACCGTCCACCAGACATGGACACAGGCACGTTGTCACAGATAGTCAGTCTGTAGCAGGGGTGCAGCACATGATAGGACGGTGAGGAGGTGCGGGTTTGGTACCAATGATGCAGCATATATGTGATGTATGCGGGGACCCACGTGTCAGTGAGTGCATTAGTCGGTGGGACACACTAAGATGGGGTTTGGTGGGGTGAAGGAGCAGCGGAGCACTACAAGCGCTGGAGGGGGGGTAAACAACTGACAGTAGCTAGGTATATCTGTACGCCGTGTCTGCCCGCTAAGCATGTGCGTTTAGTATGCAACCGTGTCCCTGGTGTGTGTAGATAGCCTGATGTGGATGATATTCGGGGACAGAGGGGGGACATACCCCACAATGTGGGCTGAACAATCAGAGATGTACAGCAGGTGGCAGGAGAAGTGAGGGTGTAACACCAGGCATATGTATGGCCGTGAACACATGGCACGGTGCATGGGACACAGGGCATGTGTATTGACTGATGCTGGTGCAGACACCCCACCAGCCTGTGACATGGTAGAGCACAGGTGACCATGCTAACCCCAATTGGGACAGCTCACTCAGGGAACCCCCAACACAAAGGAAGGACACGTGCACATCGGTGAACAAAGGTAATGTGTCATCTAATGTGGTTTACAGTCCAAATTGCATTCACACACCTATGGCCTGCGTGACCGCACCCGCCCCCTCCCATGTCCACCCACACCCCTTGCTGCTGCTGCTGCCGCCGCTGCCTCTGGTGCCGCTGCAGGCCGCGTGATATGTCCCACCATGGCCTCGAGGGCATCCGCCACCCGGCCTATGCCAGCTGCGATATTCACAGCAGTCCCTCGCAGCTGCCGTGTCTCCTGGGTGTGCTCCCTGGTGTCCCTGTGAAGCCCACACAATGCCCGCATGAGGGCCCGCACCGCCTGGCATTGGGCACGCTGGAGCTGCTGCTGGCAATGCATCTCCATCCGCATACCAATCTGCACCTGGCATGTGCCTGTGGGAGGGGAACAAGGTGACCTGTGAGACATCTGTTGCCCAGATCCCAATGTGTATGACCTGCCTGTTCCCCACTCAGCCACACCAACCACCCCAGGCATGGCCAGGGGCGCATATGTATGTGTGGAGGCCCACTGTCATCGTGCGCGTGTGTGGCCCCACCGCTGTGTCTGGCTGTTGGTGTGCCACAACAGCACATGCAATCATCCTGCCAGTTGTCTACCTGCAGCATCCCTGTGTGCGGATGCCGTATGTGCCCGCAGCTCCCGGAGGATGACAGGCACTGCGCCTGTTGTTGCAGTGGATGGCCCTGGCGGTGGCAATTTGGGACTTCCCCTGCAACCTCGGGCCCCTCCCCAGCCACTGTGGTGCCCATCTTCCCGCTCTGCTGGGGTGACCCTTCATCCTCCTGGGTGGCCATCTCCTCAGACAGCACCTCGCCCCATGGGGTGTCTGGGGCGTCGCTGATGGCAACCTCTTCATGTGGTGCCTCATTAACCTCCGCAGGCTCTGGCTCACCGCCACTGTCCTCCTCAGCCGACTCGATGGCCTCGATGTTACCTGGGGGGGGGGGGAACAAGGTACACAGTAGATATGGGGTGTCACAGACAGAGACGTAGGGCACATTGTAACGTACACACATATTTGTGTATGTAGCCCTTGCATTCCTCTGTCTCTCTTACCTGGTCAGCCATGGGAACAGGAACATAAGATATGCCATACTGGGTCAGACCAAGGTCCATCAAGCCCAGTATTCTGTTTCCAACAGTGGCCAATCTAGGTCATATGTACCTAGCAGTTTCCCCAAGGGACACAGGTTCCACAATGCTTGTATTGGTTCAAGCATTGATATCCTGGGTCCCTTCTGAATAATGGTTTATGGACCTTTCCTCCAGGAACTTGTCCAAACCTTTTTTAAACCCAGCTACATTAACAGCCTTTACTACATCCTCTGGTAACAAATTCCAGAGTTTGATTACACGTTGAGTGAAAAAATATTTTCTTTTATTAGTCTTAAATAGTTTACCCTGTAGCTTCATTGCATGTCCCCTAGTCTTTCTATATTCTGATAAGGTAAACAATCGATCTACGTTTACCCGTTCCACTCCGTTCATTAATTTATAGACTTCTATCATATCTTCCCTCAGCCGTCTCTTTTCCAGGTTAAAGAGCCCTAAACTTTTTAGCCTTTCTTCATAGGAGTATCCGTCCATCCCCTTTACCATTTTGGTGGCTCTTCTCTCAACCTTTTCTAAAATCGCTATATCCTTTTTAAGATACGGCGACCAGAATTGCACACAATATTCAAGGTGCGGTCTCACCATGGAACGATATAGAGGCATTATAATATCTTTTGTTTTATTTTCCATTCCTTTCCTTATCATACCTAGCATTCTATTTTGCTCTCTTGGCCGCCGCTGCACACTGGGCCGAGGGTTTTAACATGGTATCCACAATGACGCCTAAATCTTTTTCCTGGGTGGTGGTACCTAATGTGGAACCTTGCATCGTGTAACCATAGTTTGGGTTGTTCTTCCCTAGGTGCATAACCTTGCACTTGTCCACATTAAATTTCATCTGCCATTTTGATGCCCAGTCTTCCAATTTATCAAGATCCTCTTGCAATTTTCCACAATCCTCTTGGGTTTTAACAACTTTAAATAGTTTTGTGCCATCTGCAAATTTGATAACCTCACTCGTTATTCCACTTTCCAGGTCATTTATGAATATGTCAAAAAGCAGCGGACTCAGCACAGATCCCTGGGGTACACCACTATTCACCTTTCTCCATTGGGAAAATTGACCATTTAGCTCTACCCTCTGCTTTCTATCTTTTAACCAGTTCCTGATCCACAATAGTACACTGCCTCCTATCCCATGACTCTTTAGTTTTGCCAAAAGTCTCTCATGAGGGACCTTGTCAAAGGCTTTCTGAAAGTCCAGATACACAATATCAACCGACTCACCTTTGTCCACCTGATTATTCACTCCTTCAAAAAAACATAACAGATTAGTAAGACAAGATCTTCCTTCTCTAAAGCCATGTTGGCTGTCTCCCATTAGGTCATGACTATCTACATGCTGAGTAATTTTATTCTTTATGATGGTTTCTACCATTTTTCCTGGTACTGATGTCAGGCTCACCGGTCTGTAGTTTCCCGGATCACCCCTGGAACCTTTTTTAAAAATTGGTGTTACATTGGCGATCCTCCAATCTTCAGGTATTAGAGATGATTTTAATGATAGTTCACAGATTACTAATAGCAGGTCTGCAATCTCGTATTTCAGGTCTTTCAACACCCTTGGATGTATACCATCCGGCCCAGGTGATTTGCTACTCTTCAGTTTATCTAATAGTTGTAATACATCTTCCGATGTATCGATATTTCCTTCAATTCTTCCGCACCTTTAAATACCACTTCAGTCATGGGTAACATCCCTACATCTTCCTCAGTAAAGACTGAAGCAAAGAATTCATTCAGTCTCTCCGCTATTGCCTTGTCGCCTCTTAGTGCTCCTTTAACCCCTTTATCATCTAATTGACCAACTGACTCTCTCACAGGTTTTTTGCTACGAATGTACTTGAAAAGATCTTTACTTCGCGTTTTTGCTTCCGCAGCAAGCTTCTTCTCAAATTCTCCCTTTGCCTGCCTTATTAATGCCTTGCATTTGACTTGCCAGTGCTTGTGCTGTTTCCAAGTTTCGTCGTTTGGCTCTTTTTTCCATTTCCTGAAAGATGCTTTTTTGGCAACAACAGCCTCTCTGACCTCACCTTTAAACCATGCTGGCAGTTTTTTGGACTTCCTTCCACTTTTCTTAAAGCGTGGAATACAGCTGGTCTGGGCTTCCAAAATAGTATTTTTCAACAACAGCCAAGCCTGATGTACGTCTTTAACCTTTGCAACTGCTCCTTTTAGTTTTTTCTTAACTGTTTTCCTCATTTTATCATAGTCTCCCTTTCGAAAGTTAAAAGGTAGTACTGTGGATTTCCTTACTATCCCTCCTCCACTAACTAAATCAAAGGCGATCATGCTATGATCACTATTGCCAAATGGCCCCAACAAACTTATCTCTTGCACTAGATCTGGTGTTCCACTAAGGATTAGGTCTAATATGGCTTCCCCTCTGGTTGGTTCATGAACCAGCTGCTCCAAGAAGCAATCATTTATTTCATCTAGGAACTTTATCTCCCTAGCATGTCCTGCCGTGACACTGACCCAGTTGATACCGGGGTAGTTGAAATCACCCATTATTATTACTGTGCTGTAACATTTGTTAGCTTCCTTGATTTCTTTGAGCATTTCATCATTCATTTGGTCATTCTGGCTAGGCGCTCGATAGTACACCCCCACTGCCATTGCCTTCCCCCTTTTACATGGAATTTCAATCCATATAGATTCTACAGCAGATTTTGTTTCCTGCAAAACTTTAATCCTTTCTGACTCAATGCCCTCTCTAACATAGAGAGCAACCCCTTCACCAATCTGATCAGCTCTATCATTACGATATAGTTTGTACCCAGGTATCACAGTGTCCCACTGGTTGTCCTCCTTCCACCATGTCTCTGATATTCCAATCATATCTAACCTTTCATTTAGTGCTATATATTCTAACTCTCCCATCTTATTTTTTAGACTTCTAGCATTTGCATACAAGCATTTTAGAGAATGTATTTTATTCATATTAATTTGGCTATTGTTAGACATGGGTAATTTAGGATCTTTAAGCTCTGTCTGCTCCATACTTGAGGGCATTTGGGCTACTTTACTCTTTTGTGGAACCTCTCTGCTTTTGGTAGTATCCTTCAAAGATACATTCTTCCGAACCATCCGCTCTTGGGCGACTGTCGGCTTTCCCCTAATATCTAGTTTAAAAGCTGCTCTATCTCCTTTTTAAAGGTTAATGCCAGCAACCTGGTTCCATCCCGGTTAAGGTGAAGCCCATCCCTTCGGAAGAGCCCCTCCTTTCCCCAGAATGTTCCCCAGTTCCTAACAAATCCAAAACCCTCATCTCTGCACCATTGTCTCATCCACGCATTGAGACTCCGGAGCTCTGCCTGCCTTTTGGGTCCTGCGCGTGGAACAGGAAGCATTTCAGAGAATGCTACCCTGGAAGTTCTGGATTTCAACTTCCTACATAAAAGCCTAAATTTAGCCTCCAGAACCTCCCTACCACATTTTTCTATGTCATTGGTACCGACATGTACCAAGACAGCAGACTCCTCCCCAGCACTATCTAAGACCTTATCTAGGTGGCGTGTGAGGTCCGCTACCTTCGCACCAGGCAGGCATGTTACCAGGCGATCCTCACGTCCACCAGCCACCCAGCTATCTACATGTCTAATGATCGAATCACCAACTATAATGGCTGTCCTAACCCTTCCCTCATGGGCACATGGCCCTGGAGAAACTTCCTCGGTGCGAGAGGGTTTTACATCACCTGGAGGACAGGTCCTAGTTACAGGATCACTTCCTGCCACACCAGGGTGATGCTCTCCTGTCACATGACCTCTATCCTCCATGGTAACAGGGATGCTGCCAGACTGGAGGTGGGACTTCAGGACTATATCCCTGTAGATCTCGTCTATGTACCTCTCTGTCTGTCTTATGCTTTCCAAGTCTGCTACTTTAGCCTCTAGTGAACAGACTCGTTCCCTGAGAGCAAAGAGCTCCTTGCACCTAGTGCACATGTAAGACCTCTCACCAACTGGGAGAAAATCATACATGTGACACTCAATGCAAAAGACTGGAAAGCCCCCATCCTGCTGCTGGACTGCTGTCTGTATCTTAGTTTTAAGTTTGTGTTTAGATCTAAGTTCTTTACTTACTAAGGGTTGCTATGGATATTTATACTAATAAAACTGTACCTAATACATGTAATATACCTTGTTCACCTGAAGCTTAACTAATCTCAGGTCCTTAGTGTATGACTGATTTGGGTAATGAGCTTCACCTGAGAGCACCTCCTGTCTTGTAAGATGTGTAAGTACCTATAAAGCTACGATTATCCCAGGGGAGGGAGGGAAAAAACACTTATTAAAAGAGGGCTGCTACACAGTACCCTGTCTTGTGCTGCTGAGGTAAGCTATATTCTGATTTGATTTAAATTATAGCTCTTAGCTGCTGCTAGGCTCTAACTTCTTATGAAATTTAAACTACAAGCTCTCTGCTGGGTTCTAATTTTAACCAGAAAGCTCTCTTCTGTGTTTTAAATTTAAGCTAAAAGTACTTTGCTGATGCTAGGCCCTGAGTGACTATTAAATTTAGACTACAAGCTCTCTGCTGGGTTCCAAATATAACCAGAAAGCTCTCTTCTGTGTTTTAAATTTAAACTAAAAGTACTTTGCTGTTACTAGGCCCTGAGTGACTATTAAATTTAAACTACAAGCTCTCTGCTGGGTATGAAATGTAACCAGAAAGTTCTTCTCTGTGTTTTAAAACTAAAAGTACTTTTCTGATGCTAGGCCCTGAGTGACTATTAAATGTAAACTACAAGCTCTCTGCTGGGTTCCAAATGTAACCAGAAAGCTCTCTTCTGTGTTTTAAATTTAAACTAAAAGTACTTTGCTGTTACTAGGCCCTGAGTGACTATTAAATTTAAACTACAAGCTCTCTGCTGGGTATGAAATGTAACCAGAAAGTTCTCCTCTGTGTTTTAAATTTAAACTTAAACTGCTGCTACTAGGCCCTGACTGATTTAACAAAAATAGTGGGTTCACAGATTAATTAGCTTTAATACAAAGAATTCCTTTTAGAAAATTACCAGAAGTATATACTCACAGTTGCAGATCTCTCTCCAGAAGTAACAGTCCCTTTTTCTAGTCCTTCAAGGAACTCTCCTGCTTGCTCCTTCTTCACCCCCTGCACCCCCTCCACCACGCATTGTATGCACAGAACTAACCCATTTGATGGGGATGCCCCATTTTCTAACCCACATCTGGGTGCGGACATCCAAGTCTGACCTGGAGCATGGAGTATGCATGTGTGGGTTACTCCCCGACCTTGGATGTCCTCACTGCATCTCAGATATGTCCAGGATATCCTGACCTATATCCATGCCTACATTAGCCCAGGGCAAGAAGGGGTGATGGGAGGGAGCTCATTCTGTCAGACAGATATGTGGAAGGTTTTGGGAAGGAGGTTTGACTCTATCCCCTATAATGTCCACGTACAAACACTAACGGGGAATGTGGACTCAGGTATATGTTTACCTAGATCAGACATGAGCCTGCTACCCCCCGTGGCATGCCCAGCGTGTGCGTGGTAGATAGCTGTATGTGTGCTGCATGTCCTGAACATACCTGCCGCCCCACCTTCTCATGCTGTCTCCACCACGTACTGCATGCCATGATCAGCTGGGTTGGGAATTACATTGCATTTCCCAACACTAGGCAACAGAGTGGGGGACCCTGCACCAGGCCTTTGAGGCATTTGCCGGGTTACCATACATGATGGGAGCTATTGATTGCACACATGTTGCTCTGGTCCCGCCCAGAGATAGGGAGGCAGTGTTCCGCAACTGCAAACCTACCACTCCCTGAATGTTCAAGTTGTATGTGATGCAGGTATGCGTATTCCAAATGTGGTCCCACGGTTTCAGGGTCCACCCATGACTCCTATATCCTGCGTCACTCGGCACTGTTCAGAAAATTTGAGGCAGGACAATTTGAGCACTGTGTCTTGCTGGGTGGGTATTTGTCATCTCTGACATGCACATCGTATACCCCTGCTATCCATCCTCACACATGTCTATCTTTGACATGTGTCCCGAGTTGTGTGTGTGTCTCATCTGTGTGTGTGCGAGCTGCCGGGGGGGGGGGGGGGGGTTGACGCCAGGTCCTCTGTGCTGCGGTGCTGTGTGTTGGTGGCACACTGACATTTGACGTATAATGCCATTTGGCATTGTATGTTTTGGTTGGCTCGGTATGACACACATGTATGCTTCCCGTTTATCAACAGTGTGGTGTTGTCTATGCCATCCTGCCTGCCACAGTGGGGTGACTGTTCCTGTCGCATCATCTGTTTGTGGGGTATAGCATGACCGTCACATGCTTGCACATGTGTGCATCTCTGCCCTTGTCCAGGGTGCATTGCATGTGTGTCTCTGATGTGTTCAGGCCTGCAGCAAATACCTTTCGGCCTCTGGTGTCTGTCCATGTGTCTGCTGTGGTTCAGGTTACTGTTGTTTGCACTACCTCACCCGTGCTCTGTATCTCACACCTCCAGACACTGGCACATAGTGGTTGTGTCCCATCATGTGTTCCCTTATGTTGGAGTGGAGGAGTGGCCTAGTGGTTGGGGCAAGGTACTTCAGGCCGGAAGGTCGGGGGTTCAAATCCCACTAGAGGACAGCAACCTTGGGCCAGAAGGACTGGGGTTTCTAGTCCCTCAGGTACTCCTTGTGGTCTTGGGCAAGCCACTTAACCCTCCATAGCCCATGTTCCCTGTAAAATAGCTATCTCCAAGTTATAATGCCCTGTTCAATGTAATTTCAGTTTGTTCAATGTAAACCGCACTGATGCAGAATAGTGCGGTATATAAGAGAATGTAAATAAATAAATAAATAAAATGTTTCTGTCTGACCTGTATGTGGCTGTGGGTATGCATGTACATTCATGTGTGCAGACATCAGGTACTGTTTTAACGTTCAACATTTCTTTCTTCAGGTGACGCAGGATATGGGTGTCGGCCGTGGTTGCTAACCCCTGTGCGTCTACCATGGACATGTGCAGAGATGAGGTACAATGAGGCCCATGCCTCCAGTCGCTCCGTCATCGAGCGCACTTTGGCGTCTTGAAAAGTCGCTTCAGGTGTCTGGATAGGACCGGCGGGGCCTTACAATACCAACCCGTGACAGTGGCAGAGATCATTATTGCCTGTTGCATCCTGCACAACATTGCTCTCAGGCACGATATCGATGTTGAAATTAATGAGGATCTGGAAGACGATCCAACGTGCTCTCCTGTCCGTGGCTGTGGTGACACACGTGAGGGCACAGCACTCAGGTGCCAGCTGATTGAGGAGCTATTTGCATGTGAGTAATGGATGTTTCTGAATGACACTTTTGTATAGATATCTGTACTACTACTACTGAGCATTGGTATCGCACTACCCGTCATACACAGCACTGCACTGACATTGCTGACACAATGCCTGGCCATCTGAGCTTAGAATGTGGTCCAATTGCAAACACAGACGGTGTGGGCAGGGGACAACAGCGGGAGGAGGTGATTAATGTGTGCAGGTTTGTTAGGCTTAGGTGATGTGGTAGGCTGACACACAGGATTTTGGATGGTTGTTAAGGGTGGCTGCCCTGCAGCCACAGGTAGTTAGTTCCAGGCGTTGGGTGCTGCAAGGTGACAGGTGTGTGGTCCCACATTAACAGTGGGTGAGCGGCCCATAGATAGGGCCAGTTGGCTTGATGTGTGGGGATGACATTTGGGGGATATGAGGGGATTGAATGGATTGTATGCTCTGATGAGCAGGGACTGTGTGTTACAGGTTTCGGTATGGCGATGCATACAGGTGTTAGCACTGTTTACATGCTCAGTAGTAGTAGTATTTGTAGGACTTGGGTTATGCAGGTCAGGGTACAGGGCAATCACAGTGTGACTCCATGTATAGATCAGCAGGTGCGTCTTGACCTCGCCTGGGGCCTGTGAGGTGTCGTGGCAGGTGGGGTGTTATTGTCATACTGTGCATGTCGGTAGCTTAGCCATGCAGTGCAGTGTTGCATACATTGCTACGGACATAGATGATTTCGAGGCAGACCAGCAAGTTGTAGGCTACAATGACCAGGTTGGCGGGTGATGGAGGGGGTCATTAGTGCTTTATGTGTGTGTTCTGGGTGGATGGCAGGGACCTTGCTGATGCTATCTAGGGGAACACCGCAGGCCTTAGCTACATGATGGGTATGTGTGGGGATGGGGAGCGAGGAGTCATAGAGACCTGCTACCTTGACGACCACGTTGACAGAAGGTGTATATAACCTATACACAGACACTGTAAGGGTTGGAGAGGGTTTAGGGGAGATGCCCAGATGTCTGGTCGTGGCCATGCTCAATTCATGCAGTGGGGGTACCTGCAGCCATCAATGTCAGGGGGAAAACTGAGGTTGGAGTGTGGTTTGCCAAACATAGCTCATGCGTGGTGAGATATCTTTGGGTCACATCAACGTACAGCTGCTAGGGATAGCCAGGGGATGTGCCTGATGCACCAGGGAACTGGGTATGGGGCAGCCCCTGCATAGTTCCCTTTCGTACAGCACCTGGGAGCAGGTTAGCAGGGGAGGTGGACCCAAAGGAACACACACTGAGGGTGCTATGGGAGACATATGGGGGTGTCAAGCTTGTACCAAGACCTTTGGGATGAGCACGTAAAGGGTAGCGCAGTGACGGTTGTGGTCAACGGTCTTGTGGGCAGCAGACAGGTCCCAGAGTTGATGGACAGGCTACAGGCCATTAGACTTGGCCAGGAACATGTCAGTGGTGTGTTTGGGTGGGGACAATTAGGTACCGTGTCATGACGAACTGCCAGACTGTGACGGGTCTAGGGGGTTATGAGAGATGTTGACGTGAAGCTGGTGTGTTGCACAGCTCCAACATGACATATGTATGTTTCCCTTGTGTTTCTTGATCCACAGGACATGCTTGGTGATGTTCCAGATGCTGTAGTGCAGTGTCAGCTGTGTGTACCTCATTCAACGTGCAGGACATTGGGGTAGGTGGACATACAGGTGATTTGTGTGTGTGGACAGTCACGAGCAACACATGTCACAGGTTATCTGTCTACTGCACATATGTTGTGGGTGACCTATTTATCGGGCTCCCCGGTACCTCATATGTTGATGTTGGCCACACATATACACATGTGTTCATGTGCAGTTTGTCTTCTCCGGCACTGTCCCTGGGACGCATCCAATAGGGCTGTGTGTGTCTACAGGTCCTAGGTGTTCTGCTGGTGGGCCCCACTTACACTCTTCTATGACATTGTAGCATCGGCCAACAGCAGTGTATCATAGCATTTGCCAGGCCTTTATCTCCACTATTCGCCCATTGTGCACATACAGGCCATATGTTACTGGTGCCACACTCACCTTCTCATACTGTGTTGTGTGTATGTGGGTGGCTCTGTTATGATACAGTGTGCATGCAGTTTGCACTATCATGTGATGTAAGGGGTCTGTACACCTGGGGAGCAGTGGTGACTGTGCTATCTCTACCTTACTGCTGTTTACCTTGTGGACATGTGTTGTGTGTTGTGAGCTGACCTATCTCTTGTGTGCTGACAGACCACTGCGCAACAGCATTTTTGTATCACAGATATCGCCATAATGTGGACATGCATCAACAGTGGCTGGACATGGTGACTCTACATATTTCGATGACATCTTCTCCCTTCACTGTGACATGTTGTGGCCTTTGAGCGCTTCAGGGGATCCCAAACATACACTTGCTGCAAACACATGGTAGGTTGCACCTTTGGGCTTTTGTGAATGACATCAGCCTTTACATGTTAATGATTTACTGTCTGTCTCATAGACATTTCCTGTTGGGTATCTGTACATGAACGCTGATGCACAAGGGGTGGAGCTGTGAAACGCCTGTGTAACATGGGCATGGACATGACCATATCCATGTGACACCCTCGTCTGCAGTTCCAATTCAAAATGTCACCAACATGCAGTGTGTTCTGTGTTGTGATCATGTTATGTTTGCCTGTGTGACGTTTCCTTACGTACATATTGATGTTTGACTCTCTGCAATTTGGGCTGATGTTGCAAGCAGCATATCAATACATTGTTTATCCTCTTATGACACAGGGCAGTGAACACACAAAGCACATCTACTACAGTGCATCCAGCATTACTATCAACCACCTGTTGGAGGACACAACAACACCATGGAACTATCCCTGGGAAATGGTGCCATAGGATGTTTGACCTCTGCGAGTGGGACACATGCCTAGGATGTACAGTATTATTGTTGGACTGCTACTTTGGGCATGACAGGCCTGTCCAACACACCATTGCTGCTGTGCTCTGGCTGGGTGTCATGCTCATCGCAGGGGACACACATGACCTTTCCAGTACTTTGGCATATTGGGATGTCACACTCGACTATGCATGCCCAGGGTTTCAAGGACAGTCGTAACATGACTTGTTGGATTGCAGACACCCTTTGCCCTTTGGACACTGTGTACTGGTCCCCACGTGTGAAGCAGGGACTGACATTGTCACTGTATGTTGTACATCCTTCTGACATTGTGTTGTTGTGTTTTGCCCATGTGTGTGACATGGAACGCAGGATACGCTCATCTGTTTGTTTCAACATGAGCATACAGCCATGCGTGTGGCACAGGGGGAGCAATGGAGAGGTCCTCTTGTCCATGTCCACCTAGCCTCCACTTGGACATGACACAGTATTTGCCGCGACACCACTTTACTGCACACCAGCATCTTGGATTGCTGTTTGCAATCACCAAGGGTGTTACAGTGCATGTGTGGCATCACTGTATCATGTTTCAACGTACATAGTGCATGTGACTGACTATGTTGGTGCAACACAGCATGTTGCAATATGGCTTCTGTGTGGGTTAGTGTAACATGTTTGATCTTTCTTTCCATCTCTATATACAGGTTATTGTGTCTGTTTACTGTACAGACGTGACGCTCTGCATTGATTTGCAAACCTAGCATTGCATGTCTGTACAGTCCTATTTATCCCCTGAGGTAACAACACTCACATGGCTCCGTTATATTTGGAGTGTGGCAGTGTGAGTGTCCATTTTCTTCCTTCATTTGTGCATTCCATGTACTGATATGTGTGAACAGACACTTTATCCACATCAACCAGTGCAGGGGGACCTTCTGCATAGTGTTATCTCTGCATGTTTCTGCGGATGGTTTCATTTGAATTCTCTGTGTTCATGTGCCTCTGCTACCTGTTAGCATATCCTCATTGTGCATTTGACGATTGTTTAGGGTTACATTGTTGCAGCTTTGATTCCTATATCAGGCATTATGTGACAGCTGTCACATATATTTCGATATGTGTGTTTACACTTTCTTACTTTTAACAACATATGCTGTTTCATTTGTGTGCCTCCTGTGTTGGCAGACAGATATGTTTTAAGGAACAGATCATGATTGATGTGTGTTGGGCCCTCATCATGCACCGCCTACTGTCTACATGCACACATATGTAACTAACACATTTGGGGCATGCAGCAGCATGTGGGGGGTGGGGGTCTAATGCACACTGCACACCATGCACCTGATGCACATTATCTCTCCTGCCCATCATCTGTGGACGGGCCAGTGACTTTTCTGTAACATGTGGGTTGCTGCCCTGCAAAATGTGTTCTCAGATTTTCACCTGGGATCCAATCACCTTGATATTATGATAGGCGGTATCTACATTATCTCTGATGATTAACCAAAATAAAAATATGTGTTGACCATACATTTGTCTCTGTTGCTGCTTGAACACATTGACACACGCATTTAGTGATTTCCTGGTCATGTACATGGTCCACCTGTGCTCACATCCTTGTACAGTGCCAGCTGTCTATCTGCCAGCCGTCTGCCACATCACTGGGTATTACAGGTTCCCATACACACATTTCCTTTGAGGTAATATCTTTGCATTGTGCTTGGTGTGGTTGTTTGGGATAGTGGTTACGGACATGTGTTGTAACACAATAGGTTACAGGTTTGATTCCCACATGGTTTGTTTTTTTTGTGTTTTGCTAACCTGACCATGAGCTAACTACAAGGTTCATCACCTATCCACACACTCTTCCCTCTTCACTGTACAACAAAATGTGCGCTCTGTGCTGCCTATCCATCACATATTAGCTGTTACATATGTCTCTTTCTTTGTAGTGTTCACATAGGCAGTCTGTGTGGGGGATTGGCATTGCTGTGGTTTAGCTGGTCTGTGGCACACCTGTTTGCAGGTTCAATTCTCACATGCTCCTTTTCTGTTCTGTTCCATATTTTGCCCTGCTCCACAGGGCATCCCCTGCCACCCATTGGGTTTAGGTTCTTTCCTCTTTTGCATGCTGTATCCACTGCATAACATTTCATTGTGTGTGTGCATGTAATTATATGTGGTTCTGGTCCCAATTACAGACTGTGATTTGAGCTGTACACACCAGATCTGCATATGCATTCCATCATGGTTACTGTTGGAGGTTTGCATATCCTGGCAGCCAGCAGGCTTCTTGTGTGATGCCCTGCAGTATTCTTGTATGCAGCCTTTACTACTGACCTCACCTTGGTGGTGTAGCCTACCGGTTTGTGCACTGACATTTGTGCTAATGGTCATAGGTTTGATTCCTCTCTGTTCTCTTTCATTTGTATGCCTGTCCTGCACAGCTACTTTTCATTCCTGTAACAGGCAGATATGTGCTGTTAGCACATTGTACCCTTATCACAGTTGCCAGCCATCCTTCTGTCCTTCTATGTGTGTCTGGCAGCTCTGTGCCGTCCTGCCCTGATGTGCAAGCTCCTACCCCATGTCCTGCACTGGTACCCGTTTCTGCATTGCAGCTGTTCCTGTTTGCCTCTCCTATGTGTGCTGTGCATGGCACTGCTACTCTTCTGTCCTCCTGTCATTGCACCTATCCTGCCACCTCTACCTCCTCTGCTGGACACATCTTCCCATCCTCTGCCACACACTGTCATTGTTGCATGGTACATTACCATCACCCTGTGCATCACTACAGCTGGCCCCGATATGTTTGTCCATTTTTCAAACTGCCACATGGGCTGAACGCAGATTTGTGTGATCCATCAGCTCAGAGCTACTTCCTTCCATCACTTGTGCATTGTCTTTCCTTGGTGCTCTGTGCAATGTTGGGTTACATCTGTGTTTGGCCCATACCTTTCTTGCTTTTCAACTTGGGGAACCTTACTGCCCTTGGCCTACATTGCTTGAGTGCCCTATACATCCTTGGGGCATCTTTAGCCACACCTTAGATTCAGACAGGTTATGGGGCGCCTAATATGGTGCCTTGGGGGTTGACAACCTTTCAACACGCCCTCTGGGGCACATTATAACCCACCTTGGCAGACATGGTGGTTTAGGATGTGCCTTCTGGGGCGCCCTAAAAGGTGCATTAGTTTATGGCACTGGGGTGCGGGTATTTTTAGCTGGCAGCACAGATTGTTGGACTGTTACGAGCAGGAAAAGGAATTGCCTTGGTCACCCTTATTCATTAAGCCCACTGGTGGATTGACCTCATGACCCCTGTTTCAGCAGTCATTGTATTAACCAGTGTGCTACATCTCTATTGCTGTGATTGCAGGTCAATGCGCGGTAACATGTGCGGCTCCCTCTATCTCGCGATAACGGACACGGTGCACTTTATCGCACGATAACCCGCGATTGCTACCTTAAGACCAGAATGCCCACTCCTTATTAGGCATTCTTCACATTATCGCTGCAACTAGCACTGGTGACATTAAGATGGTTTAGTAAACATACTCCTCAGTGTCATTTATACCTCACTACTGAGGTTTATTACTCAGCCACCTGGCCTTCTAGATTCTATTTTAATTTTTACCGGGTTATATTGATTTATAATGAAATGTATTATTTATTTATTTAGCTGTATTTATATCCTGCTTTTAACCTGGTCAAAGAGGTCAATTGGGGGATACATTTAACACGAGAGGATATGAGACACATACACTAATAGTTACAGGGAACATGGGCAATGGAGGGTTAAGTGGCTTGCCCAAGACCACAAGGAGTGCCTATAGGGCTAGAAATCCCAGTCCCTCCGGCCTGAGATTGCTGTCCCCAGGTGGAACTTGAACCCCAGGGCCTCCGGCCTGAAGTACCTTGTCCTAACCACTAGACCACTCCTCCCTACTGTAACCACTGATTATAGTATTAACTCTAAGCCCCCATCCCTTCCCAACCCTCCTAAAGTGATCTCCCGTCCTCCTCCCTCCCCTCCCCAGCAAACTACTATGGTGGATCTGGAGTTTGCATCATAAGGAATTCCCCCACTACCCTGTAGTCCATTAGTGAAGAACATTGAGAATGTGGCTCCAGTTTCGTGGAGTCAATGTTTGCAGATATGGTCCCCATTCCAGCAAACGTTTCCACATGCCCCAACTTGTTCAGTAATGAGTAACATATAAACCTCCTTTTTCCATTGCACCAATGTGGGGCCCTTTGGAAGTAGCTAGTTTTGCAGCAGAATTCGGCGTGCTGGGGACTCCTAATTCCCTGTACATATGACAACAATCCCAAGACAAATGACCTGGGATCATGAAGCATGTTAAATCCCAATAGGGATGCTAGATATCTTTGAAGTGCTTCCCAAAAATGCGTCACCACCGGGCATGTCCACCACATGTGTCCCAGGTCTGCCTTCTCTGCCCCACATCTCGGGCAATTCACCGTTGCGCTGCTACCCGCTGGAACGCTCTACATGGCGCAAAGTGACCACCCCACCTGTATATGGGCTGACTGTACATGAATATATATCTATACCCCCCCCACACTCTTCCATTCCACCCCCCCCCCCCCCAGGCACCCTCCCGCACCTAGAGGTCAGCATTGGAGAACAGCACCAACCAGCAACAAAAACACAAACAGCAGGAAAATCCCCAAGAGAGGTGTAATAGAAACATAGAAAAATAACGACAGAAAAAGACCACATGGCCTATCTAGTCTGTCCTTCCATATCAACAACTACAACAGTCCCCTTTTTTCCTTTAGAGATCCTCTGTGTTTGTCCCATGCTTTTTTGAATTCAGATACTGTCCTCATCTCTATCACCTCCACTGGGAGACTATTCCATGGATCCACCACTCTTTCCGTAATGAAATATTTCCGCATATCACTCCTGAATCTATCCCCCTTCACCCTCATCCCATGTCCCCTTGTAGCAGAGCTTGCTTTCAATTGAAAGAGGCTCTCTCCCTGAACATTTATGCCACGGAGGTATTTAAACGTCTCAATCATATCACCTCAATCCCGCCTTTCCTCTAAAGTGTACATATTAAGATCCTTAAGCCTGTCCTCATATGCTTTATAATGAAGACCACTAACCATTTTAGTAGCCACCCTCTGTACTGACTCCATTCTGTTTATATCCTTTTGAAGGTGCGGTCTCCAGAATTGCACACAATACTCCAAATGAGGTCGCACCAAAGACTTACACAGAAGCACTATCACCACCTTTTTTCTGCTAGCCATTCCTCTATGTATGCACCCAAGCATCCTTCTAGCTTTTGCCGTCGCCTTTTCTACCTGTTTAGCTACTTTAAGATCATCAGACACAACCACGCCTAGGTCCCGCTCTTCTTTAGTGAATAAATGTACTTCACCCCCATACTATATCGCTCCCGTGGATTGCTGCAGCCCAAATGCATGACCTTGCATTTTTTAACATTAAATCCCAGCTGCCAAATTCTAGACCATTCTTCAAGCTTAGCTAGATCCCTCCTCATGTTATCTACACCTTCCTGGGTGTCTACTGTATTGCAGATTTTGGTATCATCCACAAAGAGGCAAACCTTACCCGACAGCCCTTCCGCTATATCACTAACAAAGATGTTAAAAAGAATCGGACCAAGGACAGATCCCTGGGGCACACCACTGGTAACTTCCTTCTCCTCAGAGTGAGCTCAATTTTATCTGTACTCTATTTCAACTCCCACTCAACCAATTTCTAACCCAAGCAATAACTTTAGGGTCCATCCCTAGGGTGCTCAGTTTGTTTATATGTCACCTGTGAGGAACGGTGTCAAAGGCTTTACTGAAATCTAAATACACCACATCTAGGGCTCTCTCTCGATCCAACTCCCTGGTCACCCAGTCATGAAATCAATCAGATTTGTCTGGCAAGACCTGCCTCTGGTGAATCCATGCTGTCTCGGATCCTGTAATCCTCTGGACTCCAGAAACCTCACTATTTTCTCTTTCAGCAGCATTTCCAATAATTTACTCACCACCGAAGTTAAACTAACCGGCCTGTAGTTTTCAACCACATCCTTACTTCCGCTTTTGTGTAAAGGCACCACATGAGCCTCTCTACAGTCCTTTGGCACTATTCCCGACTCCAATGAGGCATTGAAAAGGTCAGTCAGTGGAGCTGCAGCTAGAACGTCCCCAAGTTCCCTCAGTATTCTAGGGTGTATCCCATCCGGTCCCATCGCTTTGTCTACTTTAAGATTAGCTAGTTTCTCACGAACACAGTCTTCTGAAAATTCTTCAAGATGCCCCTCACTTATGTTCCTGTTTGTGGGTATTTTCTAAGGTCCTGTTCCTGGTTCTTCATCTGTGAGCACAGAACATAAATATTTGTTAAGCAATTACGCTTTATCCTCATCAGCTTCTACATATTCCTCCCCTTCACCCTTGAGTCTGACAATACCACTTTTGCCCTTCCTCTTCTCACTAACATATCTGAAAAATGTCTTATCTCCCCATTTTATTTCATTGGCTATTTCCTCCTCTTTTTGAATCTTTGCTTTCCTGACTACTTTGCTAGCTTCTCTAAGTTTTTCCAAATATAGATGCCTGTCTTCCTCTCTCTGTGATCTCTTGTATATCATGAAGGCCTCCCTGTTTTTCTTCACCTTTTCAGCTACTTCTTTCGAAAGCCATAGCGGTCTCCTTTTCCTTTTACCTTTATTTACCATTTTAACAAAAAGGTTGGTTGCCCTTAAAATATCCCCTTTCAGTTTTGCCCACTGTTTTTCTATATCCCTCAGCTGTTTACATCCCGCTAACGACTCCCTGAGATATTGGCCCATCTTGGCAAAGTTAGTTTTCCTAAAGTCTAAGACCCTCACTTTTGAATGGATTCTAACAGCCCTAGTCCTAATACTAAACCACACCATCTGGTGATCACTCGATGCAAAATGATCTCCCACTATAACATCTGAATCACTTTCACCATTGGTAAACACCAAGTCCAGTATGGGGCAGGGTTGTCAAACTCCAGTCCTGGAGGGCCACAAACCAGTCAGGTTTTCAGGATGCCCCTAATGAATATTCATTAGATATATTTGCATGCACTGCCCCCATTGTATGCAAATATATCTCATGCATATTCATTAGGGATACCCTGAAATCCTGACTGGTTTGCAGCCCTCCAGGACTGGAGTTTGACACCCCTGCAGTATGGCCCCTTCACATGTGGGGTCTGTTACCAATTGCCTGAATAGTTCTCCCTGTAGAGAATCCAGGATCTCCTTACTTCTAGATGATACTGCAGCAGGAATGTGTCAATCAACATCTGGCATATTGAAATCCCCTATCAGTAGCATTTCCCCTTTCCTAGTAATGCTGCGTATGTCTTCAATTAACTCTCCGTCCACCTCTTCCTCCTGTGAGGGAGGTCTGTATATCACACCAATGCAAATAGATTTCTCTTTCCCTCTTTCTAGTTTAACCCACAGTGCCTCCTCTTTCCTTTTTATACTCTGTAATTCCAAAGCTTTAATATTATTTTTTAGATATAGTGCCATTCCTCCTCTCCTTTTTCCTACCCTAGCCTGGTATAGTTACATCCCAGTAATGGTTTTCTGTGTACCATGTTTCTGTAACTGACACTAAATCCATGTTTCTGTAACTGCCACTAAATCCACTCCCACCAAAGCTTCAACATCAGGGATCTTATTTCCCATGCTACGGGCATTTATACACACTGCTTTCCATATCTTACCCCTTTTACCCATTTCCGTAAAGGTATTTAATGTTTCTCTTACCTGGGGGCTTTCTTCACCCATCCCCAATGAATCTAGTTTAAAGCCCTTTTCAGTAGATTAGCCATTCTACTACTGAAGACGTGTTGACCTTTCTTGGACAGATGGATGCCATCTCTGCTCTGCAACCCTTGAAACAGCATCCCATGGTCGAGGAAACCAAAACGCTCTTGATGACACCATTCACGCAGCCATGCATTCATCTCTAGGATGTGAGCCTCTCTGCCTTGGCCTTTACCTTCAACAGGGAGGATTGAAGAGAACACCACCTGTGCACCTATCTGCTTCACCCTCTGTCCCAGAGCCATGAAGTCACTTTTGATATGCTCAGAGGGATACCTGGTAGTATCATTTGTTCCGACATGGATTAGCAACATAGGGTAATAGTCAGTGGGCTTGATGAGTCTCAGCAAACTCTCCGTAATGTCTTGGATTTTGGCACCTGGCAGACAGCATACCTCTCTGGATATCAAGTCTGGTCGGCAGATGGACGCCTCAGTACCCCTCAGAAGAGAGTCACCAAGCACCACTACCCTTCTCTTCCTTGTGGTCACTGATTCTGCAACTTTGGGGTACTTGAGCTCTGGTTCTTCCCTTTCCAGGGATGCTTTCACCTCCTCCACTTCCAGGGCTGCATAATGGTTCTTCAATTAAAGGGCTGGAGAAGTTGGATTGGTGATTCTGCAGGCCCTGGTGACTTGTGTTCAACCTTCGTCATTCTGAAGACACCCATCTTCTCCTCTGCTGGCGAGCTTGGTTGTTGCAAGAAGCATCTCATCAATGTACTTCCACTGTCTTGAATGCTCATCAGCCTCGCCACCGTCTCTCTGAGTTCCTCCACTTGTTTCCTGAGAGCTTCAGCATGCAGGCACCCTGCACATGGAACCAGTCCTTTAACTGGCATTGGGATCTCTGTCTGGACAGAGGCAGAAGCTGTAATGGGGGCAATAGCTTTAGCAATACGATTTTTCCCAGCCATTGTTCTGTTCGTGGAGTTTAGGTATCTGTTAAAGCAAAAGAGAGAGATCTACCAAAGTACCAGCCGGTCTCCCAGCTGTCCTTTCAGAGAAAAAGCAGTTAAATCTCTTTAATTATATTCAAAATGTGCTGTTCCAAGTCCCTGTAATGACTGGGAGACAAAAGGAAACAAAGGCAGGAGCCACATTGGAAGAAGCCACGGAGTAGTAGGGAGAGCACGAGGCCCTCCTCATGCATATCTCACTCAGGACCTAGAACCATATCCTCCATTACAAGGAAGCATGTACTTCCACGTCTTCTGACAAGGGTCAAATCATGAATTAAACACAGTTTGCACAAATCAAAAGTATCTTACTTCCCAAGTGACCATGGAATCCACAATTCCCCTTCTGTGTGTCTGATTACATGGGTACATCCAGGCATTCCTTGCTTCCCCATTTGAGCAAAACAAAATTATCATGAGGGCCAGGCCCACAAGTGTCCAGCCTTCCCCGAGCTTCCATGGTTTGTACAGAGCTCCATACTGTCATCAACCCCCCCCCCCCCCTGGTGGCCAGTGGCTGTAAGGGTAGGTTGAGCATATTATTTTCAGGGAGTAGAGGGCTCTTTTAAGGCCAAGGGTATCTTGGTCTTTGTAGTCCTGCTCCTTATGTGAATAAATTGTGTATGCCAAGTAGAGGGTAAATAAGGCTTTTATTTCCCTTTTAAAGCAAAAGGTTTGCTGAGATACAGAAATACAGAATGTCCTTCTTTTCAGGCTTCCACCACAACATAAGTAAAGAGGTAAACTGTTTCAAACTTCACAGTTACTTGTAGGATTTAACCCAGGATTCTTTCAAACTTTAGAGCAAAACAAAGGAGTGAACATTCCTCTTTCATTCAGCACAAACATGAGTATTCTCAAAGCAATGTCTGTATAACTCACAGTTCAGCGAGTGATTCAAAACTGCTCGCAATACAAATGGAGCAATCCATTAATTCGTCTTGAGATAAGGGAATAGGATCCTCAAGCGCTATCTGCATGGGCTCGGGGTCATTGTTATCTCCCTCTGAATTGGAGCTTTCCCTGGCCGCTATAGTTTGCCAGTCACTGTTTCTGTTCCCTTGTTTCCAGTAAGGCTGTTCTAGGGCTCTCAAATAAGCATGGCTTGTTCCTATGCCCTTACGCCCTGGCTTATAAAACTCTGGCCTGCTTCTTTTCCTTTCAAACTGGATATCTGCTTTACAAGAGTTTCTAGGAGATGAGCTTCTCTTTATGAATAAAGTGTCATCATACCTTGGCTTCCTGTAGCCGGTATAACTGGAGTTTTCCTTCTCAGGCACTTCTCTCAGGACACAGTCTCTTTGGCAGACTTTCTCTTGGAATCTTCTGGGCACTGCTTGACCTTTCTGTAGCCTAGGAAAACCTGGTGAGGAATCCAGGCTTCCTTGCTTCCTGCTATAGGTAACTCTGCTATCAGTACCTTTCCTTCTGGAGCCTTGCAATCCTGTTTCAGAGTCTTCTGGTGAGCGTAGGCCTCTCTCCAGGTATGGCTCTCTCTCCTTCTGAGCTCTTTACCTCTGAGGTCTCCTGCTACCAAGTCTCTCTCCGGACTGACTCTCCACGGCCCGTCTTTCTCTCTGGCTCTTTCTGCTCCTCTTCCAGATCCTGCTGTCCTTGTCATGCTGCTTATCTTGGCTGCACGGCTTGACCTGGCTGGGCTGCTGTTCCTGGCTGTCTCAGCTCCCTTTCTCCTCCTTCTCCCTGCTCCTGCACTAGCTTTCTACTTATAAAGGCATTCCACGTTTGAGTTCCCCGGGCTACTTTTCAGGTGCAGCTGATTAACTTCTACAGAATCATCAGCCTGGTGTGTTAACTCAGCCTCTGTAAGTTTTCGCCTGCTCCCTCTAGCTGCGCTGCAGGGCAATTGCATCTTCTGCACATCATTTGTTTTGTGAAAGACAGCACTTTTTCCTAAGTCTTCACTTTCATTAGCATCCTCTCTATGACAATACTCCCTCCATAATCATCCACCCAGTCCCAATATAGGTCCCCTGTAGTCCAGTTCTGAAAATATTCTTTTCCTCAGTTCTTCTCTCATCATCCCCCCTTGAGGGAGTTAGGCATAAACCCCTGAGAGATGTTAGGAGGGTAGGGCGCATAGGCGACATATTACCGTCCAGCATCCAACTCATGACTCCCAACGGTTTGGCAATGTTTCTCCTCCTTGGCCTTGCCCCAGTTCAGTCACAAAATTGTGGGCCTCCGTCGGTGTATCAAAAAGCTGCTGCCGGTTCTGGTGTTCCACTCTCAGTCGTGCTGGATAAAGCATGGCAAATTGCATTCCTCTCTTCACAAGCGCATCGCGAATTCCCTCTGTTTCTGACTTACCACTGGGGAGTAGTCCTGAAAAATCAGTATTTTTGTATGTCCTTGTTTTTGTGCCCATTGCTTTCTCACTGCTCATATGATGTCCTCCTTTTGAGCATAGTTGAGAAATCATGCTAGTACCACTGGGGGCCTGTCTCCAGCACCCCGCCACGCTGCTAGTCAGTGAGCTCTTTCTATTTTTACCAAGCCTAATGAGGTATCCAGTGTGTAGTTTGTTGCTAGCCATGTTTCTAGATACCCTTTCAGCTCACCATCCACAATTGCTTCAGGTATGCCCAGAAACCTTAGATTTTTACGGCGGCTGCCATTTTTCTAGATCATCCAGCACCATCTAGCCACCGCATTTTCTGGGGCTGTTCATGTTGTATGTCCTCCGCATTGGAAATACTTTGTTCAGCTTGATCCATCCTTTTTCCATATTCGCTGATGGCTTGGCCCACCTTGGCTAGCTGCTCCAAGAGACTTTGGAACCAACTCTCCAATGCTGCCACTAAAGCATTAGTGACCTCCTCCACCATGTCAACAGATTGATCTGAGTGTGGGCTGGATTAGGGTTTGGACGCCATTTTGTCTTCCGGTACCCAGTTCCTCTCTTTCCTTATTATCTTAGCTGCCATAGAGCAACATGCACACCAGTATTCGCTCCGTGATGAGAGGAACACTTGTCAGTCCTGGTTTCTGATAATAAGCGTTACTGGTGGGTTTTAGCGCTTTTATTGTTTATATTTGTTGGGAGCCCCTGGAGATAGTCAGAAAAGCGGCTGCCCAGCTCACTGCATCATGTGATCCCCAGGAATTTGTTTTAAATAGGTGTTAAAGCCAAGTAACAGATCAAAGGGGGAGATTGAAAGGCTCTCTCTATCAAACCCCAAGGGCTGTGAGAATCACCCAGGAAATGCCAATGTAGCGCCAATTTTTAAAAAGGGTTCCAGAGGTAATATGGGAAACTACAGACCGGTGAGCCTGACATCTGTACCGGGAAAAATGGTAGAAACCATCATAAAGAACAAAATTACTCAACATGTAGATAGTCATGGCTTAATGGGAGACAGCCAACATTGCTTTAGACAAGGAAGGTCTGTAATAAGGAAGCTTATCATAGCTCAGGAAGGAGCTATAGAAAAGGTGAAGTGACTCTGAACAAGCAACCTGTCAGTTCTGGTAGAAATATGAAAACAGAATTTTGCCATAAAAGACTACCAGTCCCAGAATGCACCAGGTTTCCAACAGCCATTAGAGGAGCTGAAGTGGGGAAACATGTGTTCAATCAGGAGGGCTATGAGGTAATCCCTAAGCACTCATCTCAAAGGGCAGGGCCTGATTCAGCACAGCTGCGCTGTGTTAGGGAGGATCACTCATCTAAGCAGAATAAGAGTAGAGTTTATTCTACAGATGACATTCTTCATGATCACCTTGGATATACAGAGAAGGATCATCAGTTTCATCTGAAGGATCATCAGAAGCAGAAGCCAAACCGGACGGACAGAGAGGGAAAGAGACCCTTTGGAAGAAGGAAGAGAAAAGCCTTTGAGAGGTCTAGAAGAGTCCAAAGCAGTACGTATACTGGGAGGTATTCCAAGGGCCAGCATACACCATTGGACTGGGGAAAGCCAGAGGAATGTTGCTGCAGAGCTAGGAATCACCAGAGGCTACCTGTGAGGGAGACGGCTGCACGTGGGAGGGACCCTAAGACCTGTGCCAAAAGGTATGTGAAGAGAGATCCAGTGTCCAGGGATCAGGACTGGAAGGCTGGACATAAGAACTGGACTACATACTGGCCAGGCTATATAGAGAGGAACTATAGCAACAATGGAAGCTCAGGTATGAACACTGATCTATGCCCTAGCTATAACCTTGAAAGACAGCAGGGAAATAAGTGTTCTCCTGAAAGTGCTCCATTGAAAGATTCATCTGTGCCAATTCATGATAGTGATCCTATGCTTGTTGATGAAGGGGAAATAATAGCAGATCAAGATATTGTATATATGGACTGCTCTCTATCCAAACTCCGTTGGTAACTTTCTGTGATAAAGCACAGCAGCCATCACAAAGAAATATAAATTTGTTCTTTATTCCACTAAGAAAAGCTCCTGAAGCAGGATTTGACTCACACAGTAGGAAGCCATCCAGCTAAAGGGTTTCAGCTGGGTAACTGATAGCAATTGAGCTGCACCTAATTGCTTGTGAGCTAGGAGAGAATTACTTCTGGATCTGTGTGGAAAGTAATCAGAAGTTAACCTTACAAGAACAGTTTATTTCTTTCTTTGTGGCTTTTCGTTTGTTAGAGATATGCTAAGAAAACATTAGCTAATTGCCTGACAAGTTTGAAGGTTGTTTTCCTGATTTTGATTTTTGACTTTGTTTTACCAAGTTAAACACTGCAAGTAAGTAACCTAATTTATGTGCTACCAAGCATATCTGTGCTGGGAGAAATAACCCCATAAATAAAGAAGTATCTTATTGGCTTTAACACTTGTGCACAACTAAATTATTGTCAGCAGCTGTGTCTGGTGTGAATGAACTACATTACCCACAATACCTTGCAAAAATCATATAAATATATGCATTGTCAAGACTGTGAAGATTCTCACCCAGGCAGCCGTCTGACAGATCTTGTCTTACTAATCTGTTATGTTTTTTTGAAGGTGTGAATAAACAGGTAGACAAAGGTGAGTCGGTTGATATAGTGTATCTGGACTTTCAGAAAGCCTTTGACAAGGTCCCTCATTAGAGACTTTTGGCAAAACTAAAAAGTTATAGGATAGGAGGCAGTGTACTATTATGGATCAGTAACTGGCTAAAAGATAGAAAGCAGAGGGTAGGGCTAAATGGCCAATTTTCCCAATGGAAAAAGATGAATAGTGGAGTACCGCAGGGATCTGTGCTGGGTCCGCTGCTTTTTGACATATTCATAAATGACCTGTTAAAGTGAATAATGAATGAGGTTATCATATTTGCAGATGACACAAAACTATTTAAAGTTATTAAAACCCAAGAGGATTGTGGAAAATTTCAAGAGGATCTTGATAAATTGGAAGACTGGGCATCCAAATGGCAGATGAAATTTAATGTGGACAAGTGCAAAGTTATGCCTGGGAAAGAACAAACCAAACTATGGTTACATGATGATTCCACCTTGGGAACCACCACCCAGGAAAAAGATTTAGGCATCACTGTGGATAACATGTTAAAACTCTCCGCCTAGTGTGCAACAGCGGCCAAGAGAGCAAATAGAATGCTAGGTATCAATAGGAAAGGAATGGAAAATAAAACAAAGGATATTATAATGCCTCTGTATCGTTCCATGGTGCGACTGCACCTTGAATATTGCGTGCAATTCTGGTTGCCATATCTTACAAAAGGATATAGCATTATTACAAAAGGTACAGAGAAGAGCCACCAAAATGGTAAAGAGGATGGAAGGATACTCTTATGAAGAGAGGCTAAAAGAGTTAGGGCTCTTCAACCTGGAAAAAAGACGGCTGAGGGGAGATATGATAGAGGTCTATAAATTAATGAATGGAGTGGAACGGGTAAACGTAGATCGATTGTTTACGTCATCAGAATATAAAAAGACAAGGGGACAAGCAATGAAGCTACAGGGTAACCTATTTAAGACTAATAAGAGAAAATATTTTTTCACTCAACGTGTAATCAAACTCTGGAATTTGTTACCGGAGGATACAGTAAAAGCTGTTAGTGTAGCTGGGTTTAAAAAAGGTTTGGACAAGTTCCCAGAGGAAAGGTCCATAAACCACTGCTTGACCCAATACAAGCATTGGGGAACCTGTGTCTTTTGGGGAGACTGCTAGGTACTTATGACCTAGATTGGCGACTGCTGGAAACAGGATACATAGCTTGATGGACCTTGTTCTGACCCAGTATGGCATATCTTATGTTCTTAATTATTAACAGATTACCTTGGAAGCACAGGTCTGATACCTGTGTAGTATGCCAGCCTTTACAAAATGTTAATTCTCTCCCACCCATCCCAACTCCCACCACAGGCATAATCTTAGCTTTATAGGCCCTTAAAACTATTAAAGGTAGAGAAGTGGTCAAATTCATTTTATGGTTCAGCTGATTAATCTCAGCAGGCATAGATTAATTAAGGCCCTGAAATTAATTAATCTTGCGGTGAACAAAGTCCCTTCAACATAATTAGTATAGTTGTAACAGTACAAGTATCCCTAGCAACTTTCAATAAACAACTTAAATAGCTAAACAAAAGCTTAAAACTAAGATGTAGACAGCAGCCAGCAGTATGATAGGGGCTATCTAGTCTTTTGTATCGAGTCTCACGTGTACGATTTTCTCCCAGTTAATGAGGGGTCTTACGTGTGCACTAGGTACAAGGAGCTCTTTGCCCTCAGGGAATGAGTCCGATCTCTGGAGGCTAGAGTAGCAGACTTGGAGGGCATAAGGAAGACAGGGAGGTAAATAGATGAGTTCTATAGGGACGTAGTACTGAAGTCCCACCTCCAGTCTGGCAGCCTCTCAGTTGCCATGGAGGAGAGAGTCACATGAAAGGAGAGCATCAGCTTGGTGTGGCAGAAGTGATCCTGTAGCTAGGACTGTCTGCCAGGAGATGTAAAACCCTCTTGCACTGAGGAAGTTTTTCCAAGGCTATGTGTCCATGAGGGAAGGGTTAGGATGACCGTTACAGTTGGTGATTTGATCATTAGTCATGTAGGTGGCTGGGGGACATGAGGATTGCTGGGTAACATGCCTGCCTGGTGCGAAGGTAGTGGACCTCACACGCCACCTAGACAAGGTTTTAGATAGTACTGGGGAGGAGTCTGCTGTCTTAGTACATACTGGCACCAATGACATAGGAAAGTATGGGAAGGAGGTTCTGGAGGCCAAATTTAGGCTGTTAGATAGGAAGCTGAAATTCATTACTTTCAGAGTAGCATTCTCTGAAATGCTTCTCTTTACATGCACAGGACCCAAAAGGCAGACAGAGCTCCAGAGTCTCAATGCATGGATGAGAAATGGTGCAAAGAAGAGGGTTTCGGATTTATTATGAACTGAGCAATATTCTGGGGAAGGGAGTGGCTTTTCCAAAAGGATGGACATGGTTCAGAGGGATGTATCCTTGAAGGATACCAGCAAACAAGGGAATTTAGGACATCCCAACAGGTTCCAATAAAGATAAAAATAACCCAGATGCCCTTAAGTAAGGAGCTGAAAAATTCCAAATTACCCCTATCAATTGATAACCAGATTAATATGAATAAAATACAACCTCTAAAATGCCTGTATGCAAATGCTAGAAGTCTAAAAAATAAGATAGGAGAGCTAGAATATATAGCACTAAATGAAAGGATAGATATGATTTGCAGCTCAGAGACCTGGTGAAAGGAGGACAACCAATGGGACCCTGTGATATCTGGAGAATAGACAATGTAATGCCAGTTTTTAAAAAGAGTTCCAGGGGTGATCCGGGAAACTACAGACTGGTGAACCTGACATCAGTACTGGACAAAATGGTAAAAAACATTATAAAAAATAAAATTACTGAATACATACATAGTCATGGTATAATGGATCTTCAGAAACCCTTTGACAAGGTCTCTTATGAGAGACTCTTGGCAAAATAAAAGTCATGGGATTGGAGGTGGTATAGTACTGAGGATCAGGAATTGGTTCAGAGATAGAAAGCAAAGAGTGTAGGGCTAAATGGCCAATTTTCTCAATGGAGAAAGGTGAATAGTGGAGGACCCCAGGGATCTGTGTTAGGCCCACTGCTTTTTAACATATTCATAAATGACTTGAAAATAGGAATAAAGAGTGAGGTGATCAAATTTGCAGATGACACAAAATTATTCAAAGTTTTTAAAATGCAGGAGGATTGTGAAAAATTGCAAGAGGACCTTGATAAATTAGAAGACTAGTTGTCCAAATAGCAGATGAAATTTAATGTAGACAACTGCAAAGTTATGCACCTAGGAAAGAACAACCCAAACTATGGTTACATGATGCAGGGTACCACCATAGAAACCACCACCCAGGAAAAAGATTTAAATGTCATTGCGGATAAAGCACAGTTACTTACCTGTAACAGGTGATCTCTGGGAACAGCAGGAATAAGTCTTCACATATGGGTATGTCGGTACCGACGGAGCCTGCGCGGGAACGCTCCCCAGCATCCAATCAGAAAGCTTTTGGGAGCATCCCACAGCACCTGCGTGCTGCCTTCCCGCCTTCCCAACTGTCTCTCCTCAGTTGAGTCTTATAGCTGAGACAAAGAGGGAGAGAAAGGGAAAGGAGAGAGAGATAGAGAGAGAGACAACTCCTAGGGGAGGTGGGTGGGTTGTGAAGACTTATTCCTGCTGTTCCCAGAGATCACCTGTTACAGGTAAGTAACTGTGCTATCTCCAGGAACAAGAAGGAATGAGTCTTTACATATGGGGACTCCCTAGCTTTAGATGCCAGGGAGAGAGCCCATAAGTTGTGTGTCCCTGGAACAGGGCTGCACTTCCCCACCTGGATCTCTGGCATCCCATGAGGGATGGTGGGTAGGAGTTGATTAAGTATGGAACAGGTGTTTGAGAACAGCCTGACCAAACAAGGCATCCCGGCGGGAGTCCTTGTCCAAGCAGTAATGGGCTGTGAAGGTATGAACCGAGGCCCAAGTGGCTACTCGACAGATGTGGTCGATAGACACAGAGTTCAGATGAGCCATTGAGGCTGCCATGGCTCTCACATTGTGAGCTGTGACATGGCCCTCCAGAGAAAGGTTCTTGCTCTGATAGGCAAAAGAAATACATTGGGCAATCCAGTTAGAAAGTGTTCTCTTGGAGACTGGTTGTCCCAAATGAGAAGGATCAAAGGCAACAAAGAGTTGGGAGGACTTTCTATGTTGCTGCGTCCTCTGTAAGTAAAAAGCCAGAGCTCTTTTACAGTCCAGGGTATGAAGATTCCTCTCTGCACTTGATGCATGAGGTCCTGGAAAAAAGACAGGTAGGTAGACCTCTTGGTTGAGGTGAAAAGGCGAGACCACCTTAGGCATAAAGTGTGGATTAGTTCTAAGGACCACCTTGTCAAGATGGAACCTTGTATAAGGTGGATTAGCTACTAGTGCTTGCAATTCACTGATGCGGCGTGCTGATGTGATTGCAATGAGAAAGATAACCTTCCAAGAAAGATATTTCAAGGAGGTGGTAGCTAAAGGTTCAAAAGGTGGCTTCATAAGCTGACCAAGAACCAAATTTAAGTCCCATGCCACCGGGGGTGGTCTAATGGGAGGCTTTGTTAAAAGGAGGCCTCTCATGAACCTTGCTTCAAGAGGATGAGAGGAAACAGGTTGTCCATTTAGAGGCTTGAGGGAAGCTGCAATAGCACTCAAATGGACTCTTACTGAATTTGTCTTAAGGCCTGCATTAGACAGATGAAGGAGATACTCCAGCAACGATTCCAGAGGTATAGCACGGGGGTTAAGACCCTTCTCAGAACACCAGATGGTAAACCTCTTCCACTTGAAAGCGTAAGAACGTCTAGTGGAAGGTTTTCTGGAAGCATAAAGAACATCTTTTACTTGTTGAGAAAGATGAAGATCCTGGAGATCTAGGCCTTCAGCAACCAAGCCCTGAGATGCAGAGACTGGGGATTGGGATGGCACAACTTTCCGTCCTCCTGAGAGAGGAAGTCTGGAGCAGACCCTAACTGTAGGGAGGGAGCTTGAGAGAGATGTAGAAGCAGAGGGTACCACACTTGCCGTGGCCAATGTGGAGCTATGAGAATCATGTGGCCTCTGTCTCTCTGAAGCTTGAACAGGGTTTTGGGAATTAGGGGAATGGGTGGAAAGGCATACAGGAAGTCTTGACCCCAATGAAGGAGGAAAGCATCCCTTGCCTGAGCCCCCTGAGCCGGAGTTCTGGAACAGAACTGGGGAAGTTTGGCATTCCACAGACTTGCAAAGAGGTCTATGTCCGGGGTTCCCCAAATTTGAAAAATTTTTGACACCTGGTCCATATGTAGGGACCACTCGTGTGAAAGCAGAACTCGACTGAGTCTGTCTGCCCAAGAGTTTTGAACACCTGGAAGGTAAACTGCCAGAAGATGAATGTGATGCTCTCTGGCGAGGGCCCACAGTCGCAGAGCTTCATTGCAAAGCGACAGAGAGCCAGTTCCTCCCTGCTTGTTTATATAGAACATGGCTACCTGATTGTCCGTGTGGATAAGGACTGTCTTGTGGCTGAGCAGGGAGTGGAAAACTCGCAGAGCAAGGAAGATTGCTCTGAGTTCCAAGAGATTGATATGTAGACAAGTCTCCTGTGGGGACCAGATGCCCTGGGTGGAGAGGTCCTGAAGATGAGCTCCCCAGCCCATTGGAGAAGCATCTGTTGTTAGAGTTGCTTGGGGTAGAGGCTGTTGAAAGGGGGACCCCAGCAATAGGTTTTGAGGGGACTTCCAGCATTGGAGGGACAAAATGAGGTGACGTTTGTTTGCTATTTTGTCTGATAGGCAGCCTAATGCCTGGGTCCATTGGGTGGATAAAGTCCACTGAGCTGCTCTCATGTGAAGGTGAGCATATGGTACCACATGAACGGTGGATGCCATGTGGCCTAGCAACTGTAACAGCTCTCGAGCAGTTAGTAGGGGTTTCAACTCTGCTTGAGAAGCTAACTGCATCAAGCGAAGGCAATGGGCCTGGGGAAGATAGGCCCTTGCCCTTGTGGTATCCAGAAACGCCCCTATAAACTCCAGGGACTGAGTAGGGATCAAAATGGATTTGGGGATTTTTATTACCAGCCCTAAATATTGAAGGATGCGCATTGTGCAGGTTAGAGAAGTCTTGGCCTCTGATTGAGTGGGAGCTCGAATGAGCCAGTCGTCCAGGTAAGGGAAGACAAATATTCCCAGGGTGCGCAGAAAAGCAGCAACCACTGCCATGCATTTCGTGAACACCCTTGGTGCAGAGGCCAGACCAAAAGGGAGCACTCTGTATTGATAGTGCTTCTCCTGAAAAAGGAACAGAAGGAACCTTCTGTGAGTTGGATGGATGAGAACATGAGTGTACGCATCCTTGAGATCTAGAGAACAAAGCCAATCCTGACTCTGAAGGTATGGCAGCAGAGTTCCTAGAGAAACCATCTTGAATTTTTCTTTGACTAGGAATCTGTTCAACTCTCTGAGATCTAAGATGGGTCTGAAGCCCCCTGTTTTCTTTGGAATAAGAAAATAGGGGGAGTAGAACCCTGTGCCCTGTTGTTGAGAAGGCACTTCCTCTATTGCCCCCTGGGCTAGAAGAGTGGCAACCTCCTGCTCCAACAGGCTGAGGAGGGAGGCTGGAGAATTGAACTGGTGCACTCTTGTGAGAGGGGGCAAGCTGGAAAAATGAAGTTTGTACCCCTCTCTTATGATGGAGAGTGTCCAATGCTCTGCTGTAATTTGCCCCCACCTGGGAGCAAAGTGACATAACCTTCCTGGAATGGTAACATAGTAACATAGTAACATAGTAGTTGACGGCAGATAAAGACCAGCATGGTCCATCCAGTCTGCCCAGCGAGATGGCAAGAGTAGGTGCACCTGTCGCTCCGCGCAGGCCACCCCTCTCCATATCCTTGTTCAGGGGTAAACCCACCACTCCATATAGGACACCCCTATTTGTTGAGACGTTATATGGTTCGGAAGTTAGATGGTACCGTTTATTTTGTTTTTTTTCCAATTTCTGTAAAGGGATCCTCTGTGTTTGTCCCATGCCTTTTTGAATTCCATCACCGTGTTCGTCCCTACCACTTCCATCGGGAGGGCATTCCAAGCATCCACCACCCTTTCAGTGAAAAAATATTTCCTGACATTGCCTTTCAATTTACCCCCTTGCAGTTTCATGTTATGCCCTCTAGTTTTACAGGTTCCCCGTCTTTGGAAGGGGTTTGTTTGTTCATCATTTCTCTTTAAGTATTTAAAGGTCTGAATCATATCTCCCCTGTGCCTCCTTTCCTCCAAGGTATACATATTTAGGTCTTCAAGTCTCTTCTCATAAGGCTTCTGACGCAGGCTCCAAATCATTTTGGTCGCCTTCCTCTGAACAGTCTCCAGTCTTTTTACATCCTTTGCAAGATATGGTCTCCAAAACTGAACGCAGTATTCCAAGTGAGGCCTCACCAGTGACCTATACAGTGGCATAAGTACCTCTTCTTTTCTGCTGGTAATCCCTCTTTGTATGCAGCCCAACATCCTCCTGGCTTTTGCCACCGCCTTGTCGCACTGTTTTGCCACCTTGAGATCAGCAGAGATAATCACACACCAAGGTCTTTTTTCCTGAACTGTGCATACCAACCTTTCTTCCCCTATCTTGTACATTTCTCTTGGATTTCTGCTACCCAAGTGCATGACACTGCACTTTTTGGCATTAAATTGTAGTTGCCAAGCTTTAGACCAGTCTTCCAGCTTTTGTAGATCTTTCTTCATGTTAACCACTCCCTCAGGGGAGTCCACTCTGTTGCAAATTTTTGTGTCGTCTGCAAAAAGACAGACTTTTCCATTCAGTCCTTCAGCAATATCACTCACAAATACATTGAACAGTGCTGGGCCCAGGACCGAACCCTGGGGCACCCCGCTAATCACCTTCCTCTCATCCGAGTGAGCTCCATGTACAATCACCTTCTGTCGTCTGTCAGTCAGCCAATTTCTAATCCAGTTTACCATCTTGGGACCCATCCCCAAGCTACTGAGTTTGTTGATAAGCCTCCTATGAGGAACAGTATCAAAGGCTTTGCTGAAATCCAGGTAGATGACATCCATTGCATGCCCCTGATCTAGTTCCCTCGTCACGCAGTCAAAGAACTCGATCAGATTTGTCTGGCAGGATCGTCCTTCGGTAAAACCATGTTGCCTCGGGTCTTGCAAGCTGTTGGTTTTCAGAAAGTTCACTATTCGCTCTTTCAGGAGCGCCTCCATTACTTTTCCTGCCACCGAGGTAAGGCTCACGGGTCTGTAGTTTGACACTTCTTCCCTGTCACCACTTTTGTGTAGAGGTACGACATCAGCGATTCTCCAGTCCTGAGGAACCTCTCCTGTTTCCAAGGATCTGTTGAAGACATCCTTTAACGGTCCTGCAAGAACCTCTCTGAGCTCTTTCAGTATCCTGGGATGTATCCCATCCGGTCCCATGGCTTTGTCCACTTTCAGTTTAGCAAGTTGTTCTAACACCTCTTCTGCTGTGAATGGTGTGGTATCTACTTCATTCCCATTTTTATATTTGGGAGTCACAGCTGGTCCATCCCCAGGATCTTCTTTAGTAAACACAGAGCAGAAGTAATTGTTTAGCAATTCTGCTTTTTCAGTGTCACTTTCCACGAGTCCTTTCCCAGCACTTCTGAGTCCTGCAATTCCAACTCTGATCTTTTTCCTTTCCCGAATATACCTGAAGAAATTTTTGTTGCCACCCTTAACATCTTTAGCCATCTTTTCCTCTGCCTTTGATTTTGCTATCCTTATTTCTCGTTTTGTCTCTTTGAGTTTGATCCTGTATTCATTTCTGTGTTCTTCGGTCTGCAAGCTTTTGAATTTTGCAAAAGTTGTGTTTTTTGCCTTTATATGAGCAGCCACCTCTTTGGAAAACCAAATAGGTTTCCTTCTCCTCTTGCTTTTATTTACTTTTCTTACATATTTATCTGTTGCTTCTTTCAATGCCTCCTTTAGTTTAGCCCATTGCAATTCCACTTCCTTTATCTCTTCCCACCCCGTCATCTCCTCCTTTACATACTCTGCCATTTGATTGAAGTTAGTGTATTTAACGTTTAGGACTCTGAGCTTGCTATGATTGGCCTGTGCCATGGCTTTTATTTCAAACCACACCGTGTGATGGTCGCTGTTGCTCACAGGGGCACTCACACAGACATTTGACACACTATCACCGTTGGTGAGCACTACATCCAGCGTTGAGCTTTCCCTGGTTGGTTCCATCACCATTTGTCTAAATAATGCATCTTGGAGAGCATCCACAATTCTTTTGCTTCTTTCCAGATGTGCAGAAGGAGTAATCCAATCCACATCAGGTAGATTAAAGTCACCCAATATGATTGCTTCCCCCTTTGATGCTATCTTGGCAATATCTCTAATCAATTCAATGTCTCTCTCTTCAATTTGAGTCGGAGGTCTATAGACTACAGCAATATGGATGACAGTGCCATCTCCTCTCTCCAACGCAATCCAGAGCGCTTCTTCTTTTCCCCATGTCCCCTGCATTTCAGTAGCTTTAATATTGCTTTTGACATACAAGGCTACTCCTCCTCCTTTTCCATTTTCTCGGTCCCTCCTGAATAGATTATAGCCAGCTATGGCTATATCCCAATCATGTGATTCATTAAACCATGTTTCTGTAATGGCCACAATGTCCAAGTCTGTTTCCACCGTTAGGGCTTCCAGGTCTGGAATTTTGTTGGCTAAGCTTCGAGCATTTGTGCTCATTGCTTTCCAGCACTTTCCTGGCTTGTGTGTATTTTGCATTGATTTTGTTCTGCCCACTTCCTCCCACATGTTTTTGATGTGTGGTTTAAAAGTGTGGCTGTTTCTGATGTTGTTCTGCTTTTGTTGGGGGTGGCATGCAGATGTTGACCTTCCACATCCGTCACACCCTTTTCCTAGTTTAAATGCATGTCCACATACTGCCTGAATTTTTCACTTAGGATTCTTTTCCCTGTGGAAGAGAGATGTAGTCCATCAGCACAGTATAGTCTCTTGTTGATCCATGTGTTGTCCCAGTTGCCAATAAATCTGAATCCTTCTTTTCTGCACCAGGTCTGGAGCCATGTATTAAAGCTGTTAATGCGATGCAGTCTTTTTGTCCCCTTACCAAGAACAGGTAGAACTTCTGAGAATGCAACAGTGTTAACAACGTGCTTGAGTTTCTCCCCCAGAGATTGGAAGTCCTTTTGGGCTGTAGAGGCACTGTTCCTAGCCAAGTCGTTTGTGCCTAGGTGAATAATAACATCAAGTTTGGAATGTTCACTTTTTGCACTAAGTAATTCAACAACTTGGTTTGTATTCCTGCTGGTTGAAGAGCCTGGTAGGCACATGACTATCTTCTCTCCTTTGAACTGTGTTCCCAAGTTGGTGCCTCTGATGATGGAATCTCCAATTAGTAGTAGTTTTCTGTTTGATGAGGTTTTCTTCATATTTAGTGCTTTAGCAGGGGATTGGGCATTGTCTGACTCATTTAAAGGCCCTTCAGGTTCTTTGAATTGGGCATCCTCATTAGCCAAGGCAGAGAAGGCATTGTGCAGGGATATCTCTTGATGTATAGGATGTCTTTGTGTTACAGGTCGCAATCTACCAGAACCCACTGTGATCCATTTGTTCCTGGGGCGTTTGGTTCTTTGTGGGAGCGGTGGTGGAGTTTGTTCAGTTTGTATCCTAGGAGAGGTGCGCTTCATTGCAGCCAGTTCTTCCCTCAGTAGAGATACTTCTATATGCATGGCAGCTAGGTCTTTCCTTAGTAGAGTTAGTTCTTCATGCATGGCAGCTGACTTTAGACAAATAGGACAAGCTCTTAGTTTCCAAATGATTTGTCTTTGAATGAACGTACCGCAGTTATTGCACTGAATACACGACATGTTTATGCAGTCCCAGAAGAGGACAGCTCTGGTCCTTCTAGAGCCAGGAAGGCTAGGTTCTCTAGCAGAAAGTCAAAGGCCCTGAGGGGGCTGAGATTGCTGGGCTGGAGCAGGCCTCGCAGCCTTTGCCTTGCTCTGTTTGGAGGATTGATGACGTTTGGAAGGGAACTGAGCTGCAGAAGATGCCCGCTGACTATAAGCAGGATAGAATCTTCCCTTTTTAGAAAAAGGTGTTTTCTTGAACAACCTTTTCTTAGCAGGAGCAGCTGTGGATTTGGATAGTCTATCCAAAGCAGAATTTTCAGCATCCATCTGATTGGCCTTGGCTTGCCAATCCTTACCAGATTCTCACCTGTACAAGGGATATTTCCCAATTCGTCTTGGACCCAGATCTCCAAATCAGATGCTTGAAGCCAAGCAATCCTACGTGCACCTATAGCTATAGCTAAGGCTCTGCTTACGCATTCAAAGGAGTCGAAAGCTGCACGGTTGGAGAATTTGGAGATATCCTGGGCATGTTTGAGCCCAGTGAGAAATTCTTGCCTTTTATCATCAGATATAAAAGGACTTAAAGTCTGCAAATGGTCAGTGACTTCTTTTAAGAACATTCCCATGTAGAGACCATAAGAATTAATTCTCGCAGCAAGCATGGAAGCTTGGAAGACTCTTCTTCCAAAAGTATCCAGGGTTCTACATTCACGTCCTGGAGGATTAGAGGCATGTCTTTTGGCACTCTTAATCTTTCTCATTGCAGACTCAACCACAATAGAGTGGTGAGGAAGTTGAGTTTTATGGAAACCAGGACAAGGAGGGACACGATACATCGTGTCCAACCTGCGAGAATGAGGAGAGGTGGTTAGAGGTGCTTCCCACATCCTTAACATGAGATTATACAGAATCTCATGAATAGGTAAGGTAGCTGCCTCCTTAGGAGTTTTAGGATATTGCAAAATATCTAACTCCTTGGCTCTGGGCTCTGACTCTGGGGCCACTGTAATAGAGAGGCCCCGAGCCACCTCTCTGATAAAGTCTTGAAAAGACAAGTCCTCTGGAGGAGACATCCTTCGTTTAGGAGAGGACTCCTCCTGTGGAAGAAGCATCACTGCATCGATAGACTCTTCAGAATCCTCAGAGTCATCAGAGGAATCAAAGTATCGTCTGTCTGGATGCTCTTGCAACGCCTGATACCCGTACCGACCGGGATCGGTATCGGGAATAACCGGTACCGGGGTATCGGTACCAGAGGGCTTCAGAGGACAGAGTACTGGCATAGCGGACACCGATGCCGATGTCGATGCCGCCGGTACCAGGATCGATACCGATGGCGATGCTAGTGCCGGTACCGGCAGAGTAGTCTGTTGCGGTACCACGGGCGTCGATGCCACAAGGAAAGCCGCCAGACTGCGTTCCATGGACAGAATCCTCTGATCCATCGACGCCGCCAATGCCTGGAAGTCGGTACCGGTGGAAGCCACCGGTACCCCAGAGCATGGCACCAAGAGATCTGTCGAGGCCACACCATCGAGATCATCCTGGAACCCCGATGATGATGCTTTAGAGGCCGAAGCCTCCCGCCGGGGTAATTTTGCCGGTGCAGAATCCTCGAGGGCAAGGCCAGAGGCATCTCGATGCTTAGAAAGAGATCTACCCTTCGAGGACCGGCTGGATTTATGTTTAGTTACCTGAGATCCATGTGAGGAAGAAGAAGCCCTGGAAGACGTCGATGCCACCGAAGCCGCATCAGAGGGAAACAGGGTACTGAGCTTGGCAGCTCGGTTCTGTTGACCCCTCTTAGACATCATGGAACAGGACACACAATCTGTTATGGAATGGTCAGGACCTAAACATTTTAGACACCAGTCATGGGTGTCGATGATGGAGATAGTACCGCCACATTTTGTGCACTTTTTAAATCCTGAGGCAGGCTTTTCCATAGTTAAGGGAAAAAAGTTCTGGGCCTAAGGCCCAAAACTCAAGTGCACCTGAAGAAAAATATATGGAAAAAAGGGGGGGGGGGGGTTTTTTTTTTACAAGAAGAAAAGAACAAGGACCGGCGGTACCGGTACAGCGTCGAAGAAGGCAGACACGACAGAAAAGAAATAAAGAAAAAATAAGGAAATTCTTCTGCGGTGACAGGAACACGACCTGCTGGCTCCGCGGAAAAAGAACAACTGAGGAGAGACAGTTGGGAAGGCGGGAAGGCAGCACGCAGGCGCTGTGGGATGCTCCCAAAAGCTTTCTGATTGGACGCTGGGGAGCATTCCCGCGCAGGCTCCGCCAGTTCCGACGTACCCATATGTGAAGACTCATTCCTGCTTGTTCCTGGAGATTACATTGAACCCCTCCATCCAATGTGCAGCGCTGGCCAAAAAAGCAAACAGAATGCTAGAAATCATAAGGAAACGAATGGGGAATAAAACCAAGGATTTTCTAATGCCTCTGTATCTTTCCATGGTGTGACTGCACCTTGAATATTATGTGTAATTCTGGTCACCATATTTTAAAAAGAGTATAGCAGAATTAGAAAAGATACAAAGAAGAGCGACAAAAATGTTAAAGGAGATGGAAGGATACCCCTAAGAGGAAAGGATTAAAAGGTTGAGGCTCTTCAATTTGGAAAAGAGACGGCTGAGGGGGGATAAGATAGAGGTCTATAAATTAATGAATGGAGTAGAACAAGTAAATGTAGATCAGTCGTTTGTCATCAAAAAGCAGAAAGACTAGAGGAGACACGATGAAACTACAATGTAACCCATTTAAGACTAATAAGAGAAAATATTTTTTTATTCAACGTGTAATCAAGCTCTGGGATTCGTTACTGGAGGATGTAGTAAAAGCTGTTATTGTAGCTGCGTTTAAAAAAGGTTTGGACAAGCTCCTGGAGGAAAGAGGACCAAGGAAATCCATTGCTTACCCCAGGATGAGCATTGTGGAACCTGTGTGCCTTTCTGTGAACCTGCCAGGTACTTGTGACCTGGATTGGCCACTGTTGGAACTGGATACTGGGCTTGATGGATCTTGGTCTGACCCAGAATGGCATTTGTTATGTTATGTTACAAATCTTTAGAAATTGTTTAAAAACCTTTATTCTTGATACTCACATAAGTCTCTTAGGGGTATGTTTACTAAACTGCGGTAATCGTGAATAACGCGCGTTATGTAATGTTAACGATCGTTAGCGCGTCATGACGCACTAACGATCGTAATGCTCCGCGGCGCGGTAAAACACCGCAGAAGGTGGAGAGAGGGCAGAGAGAAGGGGTCAATGGGCGGAGAGTGGACGGGGAGAGGCTCCCCTCACACTAACGCGCTGAATTTCAGGGCTCAATTCCAACGCGAATGAAAACCTGCCGTTAAAGGCACATTACAGGGGAGAGAAACCATTTCAGTGTCAGCAATGTACAGCCCAGGCAGGGAAAACAAAAAACAGTGATAAGTGTGATACATGTGCACAGAACAAAAGGGCACAGAAACACTGAAAATGACCCCAACAAACTGGAAAAAAACAATAACCAAGCTGGCCAATAGTGGTATCAATGAGAAACATCAACCCCTCCCCCCCCCCCGAGTAAGCTCCATAGAACAGATATAAATCATGGAAGGGTCTATACGCCGTCCCCATACAAGGTGAATGAGCTAACAGTGAAATAGCGCTGCTCAGGGTTTTCCCCATCATCGGACAGGTGCACATGTCCTGCAACATCAGGGTGGGCATGTCGGAACGGCAACTGGACAGATGCCGGAGAAGGGGATACAGAGGGCTGCAGGCGGCACATGCTGTGGTGCAGCTGGGCCACAGTGCGGACTAGGGTGATGCCTAGGTGGCCCATACGAATGCTGAAACAGCGGAGCAGCCAGGCAGCAACTGCTGAAGGTCCAACATGGGCACGACTGTGTTTCCCAAAGTGTCATAGGGGATAGTACCCAACAGCTACCCCCAAGGGCACGGAACATTGGCAGGCGGGGCTGGGGGGGAGCGTGGACGTCTATGCAGGCACCCCTACCCCAGAACCCGCACCATAGGCAGCCGCCTACCTGCACACTGGATGGCCTGAGACTGCGCACCACCAGCTCCACCAGCAGAAGGGCATGTCAGCATGGTGGCTGAGGGATACTGGTGGTGGAGGGGGCAGTGGCAGCTGCCCAGAGCAGACCGTGGCCTAGCCCTGTGTAGGTGGGTGCCATGCACTGCAACAGACAGGTCCTGTCTGACCAACAGTCATGGTATCACCAGGGAATGCACCGTCTCTGTGGTAACATGGTGGTGCAGTGCACAAAACCAGTGTATTCAGAAGCAGAAGGTCACAGGTTCAAGTCCCAGCTGTGGTTTCCGCCAACCCAGTCCTCATATTTTAACCACTACTGTAACGTGCTAATACAGACAGAACCTTTCTTGCAGATGACATAAACATACCCAAAACACCTACATTTTACCCTACCGAGCACAGACACCATAAACATGCACATTACCTAGAGCAGAGCCTCCCAAATGCAGTCCTGGAGGGCCAAACACCATTCAGGTTCCATGCTGCCTCTGATAAAGATGCCTGTGCTGCATTTCTATGCGCCACCCCATGGTATGCAGATGTATCTCATGCATATTCATGAGAGACAGCATGAAAACTCAAACAGTGTTTTGCACCGCAGGAATGGAGTTGGGAACCTCTGCCATAAAGCAGCAGCCAATAGGGGCAGACACACCCGCACCCACAGGCCCCATTATCCAAAGCCTCCTGGAGAGGCAGGACTTTGGGCTCTGCATGCATCTCCCAATACTAGCACTTGCATACCTTAGTAATGCCACCCTAAACCTGGGAATATGGTACACATCTATCAAAAGGTTGCTATGATTACTGGCAGATAGCAATTCCTAGGTTAAGTACAATTTTCGGAGTGAGCTGCATCATAGCAACCTTTCTGATGTCTGTGGAGTGTGCTACAGGTCTTGTGTCTGACAGTGTTTACCAATCTGGGGAGTGACTCCTACAGTATTGCGTACCATAGCCATGCCTGTACTGTGCCCAGGACTGGTGTGGTGGCCTGGGCTGCCCAACACCTCTATAGTTGCACAATGCTGACATAGGTGTGGGGAGTGTGTGTCTGTCTATCCAGTGTGTGGTGGCTGCCAACACCCTCCACAGCCCACACTGCTAGCACTGTTGCCAGTATTGGCCTGCCAATGTGCATAATGAGGAGCAAGGTACCGTGGGAATAGCCTGGATAGGGTGGCCTGGCCTGGCCGCATCTGCACAGGGCATAGGGCAATGGCCGGACATTGTAGTGCCCGGTACCACCTGCACGGACAGGGTGGCCATAGCATGTCCTGCTGGGAGGTCACTCTCACCCTGACTGAGCAGTGACCATGGCATGGCTAGGTTCCCCCATAGTGCTATATAGTATTTCTCTTATGTGATATTTATGGGTTTCCTTTTGGGGCCCAATCACTGACTTATCTGCTTGGTGTGTATGCTGATATCCCCGTTCTGGGTACATGCATCTCCTCCAGGACCATGGACTAGCTGGCGGATTGTCTGCAGCCAGTATGTGTCTTGCTGGAACACTGTGCAGGGTGCAGCGGCTGGAGGCTTGCTGCCGGAGAATGTCAGATAATGGTGGGGGGCAGCTGAGCATTTCCAGACCTGCCGTCTGTCTGCTATTGCATTATGGATGTGTACTGCTCTGCATTGCCTGCCCTGTAGGGTGTTTGATCCCTAGCAGGACTGGGGTGATGGTCCCCTCTACTGCCACTGTTGCAGGGGGGTAGAAAGTGGATCTGTTGGCGGGAGATCCTGTCCCCCACCCTGAGCCCCAGAGGGTGCGTTGGTATGTAATCTCCCTGGTAACCACAGCAGAATGTGGGTGTGGTGCCGTGCAGTCCTCCTGTAGCCAGCCAGGTGTTTATTAGCAGCTCTAGCCCACTGGTTACTTCACTGCCCATGGAGCCAGAGGTCATGGGTTCACAACCCACAGTGGGGTTCATCGATAGAGCTGTCTTAGGCATTGTCTATTTTTATTGTATATTAGTGCTGCCAGCAGAACCACCCTCAGGGTACTGTCACCTTAGGGTGGCTCATAAGGCGCCCTATAAAGCGTCTTATAAAGTGCCTTATATGGTGTCCTATAGGAGACATTAAAGGGTGCCCTATGGAGTGCCTTCTAGGGTACCTTATGTGGCACCTTAGGTTACGCCACTGTGAGGGTGTGTTTGCTGGCAGCACTATTAAAGTACAACTAAACTTCCTCACAGCCCAATACTTAACCCTTTCCAGGCCAAGCCCAAAACTTTCGGGATCCACACTTCTGCCTAAATATTCCTATCAAATGGTATATAATACATGACCATGGCAGAGGGAACGTCACTATTGGAACATATTGAATATGACGGGTACAATTTTCCTGACATATGCAAACTTTAACCCAGCTGCAGAATGTGGATTAAAATATTATAGTAGGCCTTCAAAGGGTTACACATGACGCCTCAGCCAGCCTTATTCATTAGGCACACTGGGGAATCAAACCCATGACGCTTGTACCATCAGTCTGTGTAGTAACCATTGTGCTACAGCTCTGTTTCTGTATTTGGGTGTCTGCGCGCCTTCTTACGCTTAACGCGCAGTAATGCGCCCTGTAACGATCGTTGCTGCGTGGCACCTTATAGCGCGCCTTAACGCGCGTTGTTGGTAACGATGTACCGCCCATGTCCTTTTTTGGCATTTCTTCTACTAACGCGGCTCCTAACGCGAATCACACTAACGCAGTTTAGTAAACATATCCCTTAGAGAAAAGCCATTGAAGGGCATAACTTCTACAGCTGCCCCAGAACACACGCTGTTTTCGTCAAGTTATTCATACCATGATTATGTGAAGATATCAGTTTGGAAGGTGTAAGTCAGACAAACAAACAGTGCGCCAAATGTATAACCCAGAAATAATTCCTATAATCAACAATACATCATAGAATCCCCTTTAAATCCCATATTGGAATAGAGAAGTAGCCTAATGGTTAGAGCATTTGCTTGAGAACCAGGAGACCAGGGTTCATTTCCCACTAGCATTCTTTGTGGCCTTGGGTAAGTCACTTAACCCTCCTTTGCCTCAGAAAAATCCAAGTTATTAATGTCCCTGTATAATGTACATTACCAAGTTTAAGTTACAATGTAAACCGCTTTGACTGAAATGATAAAGCAGTATAAAAAAGCAAATCAATAAATAAATGTCCTTTCCAGATCCCTTACTGTCCCACACCCAAAACCAAACATAATGAAGAAGTAAACAAGAAGAGGTAGCAAATATCCTACACTACCCAAAAATGCCTTATTTCACTGATACAAACGGGATGTGGACAAATATACCCCCACACCCCACCCAACTTCAGTCACTCTCAAATTGACATTGATTAGGCCCCTGTTGGTTATAGAATGCAAATGGGTGAAAAATGAAAAGATATAAAAGAAGGAAGAAATAGCGAAGATCTCATAATCCATCCCTTTTATCTGGCCCCACCCACCTAATCTATTCCCCTGCAACTGCTCCACCATCCTACTATCCGCTCAACTCCCACACTAGCACCCCACAACTGCCCCAACCCCCAAAACCGATCCACCATCCCATAAACTGTCCCAACCCCCCAAAATCTATTACCCACAACTGTCCTACCATCTCCCAAACTGCTCCAACCTCCAAATTTAACCCACCACCCCACAAATTCCCGCAACCTGCAAAATTACCACCCCAAAATTGTCCCACAATTCCACAAACTGCTTCAACCCCCAAAACGACCCCATAACTGCACCGGCACCCCACAAATTGCCCCACTCCCTGCAACTGCAGGAATTCTGGCCACAGTTTTCTATATTTTCTAGAAGCACTTTAGTTCCATTGAACAGATACCAGCATAGACGACATTACTGTAATCTAAACAGGCCATAATTGAGGTTTGAGGCTTGTGCTGGTTGGATCCAGATATGGGCATAAGGCATGAAGTGCAGCAAAGGGAGACCTAACTACCATAAAAACCTTTTTTCTTGAACTGAAGTTCAGAATCAGTGGTAACACCCAGATATCTAAAGCAATCAGTAAGGGTGATTGGGGTACCAGCCAGGTATAGAGAAATGGAAGGTTAAGTTAGGGCCAGTGCTACCATTATGCAAACTAGATAGTTGCCTAGAGCACCAATGGTTGGAAAGCGGCCCGCTGCCACCCCTTTTCAGATGCAGCAGAGCAGCAATTATTTCTAAACTGCAATGCAGCTCTTACCATAAACTCCGACACTGCATCACTTTTCCTGATTCCGCCCCCTCCAATGCAAAACTTCCTGTTTGCATGGGGGTGGAAGCAGTTACTCTTCTGTATCCAGAGAGAACAGGTATAAAGGATGGCAAAACATATTTGCACCTGCTCTGAGGAAAGTGTACAGTTAAGTATATATAGAAAAACTGATACCACCCCCATTCTGTCACTTCTCTGTCCCTAAAATGCCTATGTATATATTGCATAAAAAAGTAGCTGCTAGAATTATTCTGTGCCTACATTTACATGTGCATACCATGGACAATTTTATAAGTGCCTACTTAATTGCCTAAAATGCTGTTCTACATATTGAGGTCCCTTGTAAAATTCTTCCCATAAGTATAGCTTGAATGCAGGTTTACCTGGACTGAACTGAGGCATTGCTGGGGCAGGGGTAACATAGTAATATAGTAAATGACGGCAGATAAAGACCAGTATGGTCCATCTAGTCTGCTCAGCAAGGCGGCAAGAGTAGGTGCACCTGCCATTCCGTGCAGATCACCCTTCCCCGTGGCTTTGTTTAGGGGTGTACCTACCACCCCGTGCAGGTCACCCCTCTTTGTTGAGATATAAGAGATAGTTATGTTTATTTTGATTTTATCTTGTTGCTATAAAGGGTTCCACAGTGTCTGTCCCATGCCATTTTGAATTCTGTCACTGTATTTGACCCCATCACAGGGGCGGCTCTATAATGAGGCCGAGTGAGGCGGTGGCCTGAGGCGGCAAAAAATGCCCCAAAAAAGACTGTTTCACTTGTCCTTCAAAATTTAAAAAAAAAACTGCTGGACAAGCTAATGCTGATGCTTCTTGGCAGCATCAGCGGCCCCGCACCCCCCTCTTCCCACTGCCCTGGAAGAGCCTTGCCGGCAGCCCGGCTCATATTTGCAGAGCCGCAGGAAGGTAAAGCATTTCCCGTGGCTCTGTTAAAGTTGTGTCCGCGGGCGCTGAGTCACAATCTGGGCATTTCCTGTCTTGCGTGAGACAGGAAATGCCTAAATTACTCTCAACGCCGGCAGGCTCAACTGTAGCAGCCGTGGGAAAGAAGAGAAACACTTTTCCTTCCTGGGGCTGTGCAAAGGTGAGCTGGGGCGCCAATTAAAGAATGCAGGTCTCTTCCGTGGAGGAGGGGGGGTTGCTTGGACTGGCAGGGCAGCTCAGGGCAGGGCCGGGCTGGGGGGGTAGCCCCAGAAATGCAGAAATGGTCTGATTGGGGGATGTAGCACTGGTAATGGGCTGATCAGGGGGGTTAGGATTGGTAGTGGGTTGATGAAAGGGCTAACACTGGTGATGGGCTGATTGGGGGGGGCTAGAACTGGAAATGGGCTGATCAGAGGAGTTAGGACTGGAAATGGGCACACTGGGGGGGCTAGGACTGGAAATGAGCTAATTGGGGGAGTTAGGGCTGGAAATAGGTTGACTGGGTGGGGCTAGGACTGGAAATAGTTTGATTTGGGGGAAGGACTAGTAATGGGCTGATCAGGAGGGTTAGGATTGGTAGTGGGTTGATGAAAGGGCTAGCACTAGTGATGAGCTGATGGGGGGCTAGGACTGGAAGTGGGCTGATGAGTGGGATTAGGACTGGAAAAGGGCTGATTGGGGGAGTTAGGACTGGAAATGGGTAGACTGGGGAGGCTAGGACTGGAAATGGGTTGATCGGGGGGGCTAGGACTGGAAATGGGCTGATCGGGGGGGGCTAGGACTGGAAATGAGCTAATTGGGGGAGTTAGGGCTGGAAATGGGTAGACTGGGGGTTTAGGACTGGAAATGGGCTTATTGGGGGGGTTAGGACTGGAAATGGGCTGATTGCGGGGGTTAAGACTTAATGGACTGATAGGGGGCTAGCACTGGAAATGGGCTGATCGCGGAGCAAGCACTGGAAATGAGCTAGGACTGGTAATGGACTGATGGGGGGAGCTAGGACTGGAGTGGGTTGATGGGGTAGCTAGGACTGGAAATAGGCTGGGACTGGAAAAGGGCTGATGGGGGAGGAGAGAGTTGCTGGCACTAGAAAAAGACTGGGGGCTAAAACTAGAAGTGAGCTGATTGGGGGGGGGGAGGGGAGGCGAGTGCTGCTGGCCCTGAAAGAAAACTGGGGGCTAGGGATACAAAGGGCTGATGCAGGGGGATGGGAGAATGGGACTAGAAGGGAACGGATGCTGCCAGGGGAAGGAGGGGGCAGGAAAGGAGCTGACATGGGGGGGAGGTGGGGGCAGGAAGGAAGCTGACACAGGGGGAGGTGGGAGTAGGAAGGGAACTGACACGGGGAAGGAGGGGTCTGGAAGGGAGCTTACACCTGGGGATGGTACTGAAGGGGGACTGGAAGGGAGCTGATACTTGGGGATGGAACTGGTAGGTGGCTGGGTAATGGGGAGGAGGCTGGAAGGGAGCTGATCACTGTTCCCTCTAAGCTGTGCGTGTGTGCACGCGCACACACCTCACTGAGAGAGCGCACATACTTTACAACAGAGCGCACAAATATTATGGCTCTGATTCTGATAGAAAACAACACAGACGTCTTAAAATGTAAAAGTTATGATTGTAATTACTAGAAATTTCCCGCTTCATTTAGTAATCATCTATTTTCATTTAATTTGATTAAAATCAATGTGGTGTACATACTGTATTCTGACGTGTAGTCAAATTTTAAAGTATATAACTCCGAGTGTCGTTATGTGTCGCACAAAAATTTAACCTTCCTTCAAAAGCCGCACACAGCTGATATTTTATGCGCACACAGCCTACAGAAAATTAGAGGGAACATTGGAGCTGACATGTGGGGGTGGCACTGGAAGGGGGATGGACAGAGGGTAGGGTGATTGGAAGGGAGCTGACGGGGGGGGTGGCACTGCGAGTGGAAGTGAACTGATACCTACGATGGTATTTGGACTAGAAGGGGCTAGACAGTGGGGAAGGAGGGGGTCTGGAAGGGAATGGACACCAGAGGCAATCCTAGAAATGCAAGGTGGTTGACATTGGAAGGTACGGGGAGGGGAGGACTGAAAAGAGGGCTGATACTGGGGAGGGTTACCAGGACTGGAAAAAGACTGATGGAAGGAAATGAAGAAAACAAAAGAAGAGATAAGAAATGGCAGATGGACCATAGACCACAGAAAGAAAGCTAAGAGAAGAGAGGAAAGCTGAAGCCTCAGATTGGGACCAACATGATCAGAGAATAAAATGGTCAGACGACAAAGGTAGAAAAAATAATTTTATTTCATTTTAGTGACTGGACTTCGTGCTATCTTTATATTTTACACAGTATGGAGGAACTGCATCTCTTATATATCTGATGTTGCACTGCATGCAGAGTCTGGCTTCTTGGGGTTTCAGTTTAAATTTTGTCTACATATTTTTATTTTTACTTAAGATTGTGGTTACTTATTCTGTACTTGATAAGCGTCTGTGTTCTGAATGTGTGACTGAGGTCAGGTGTTCTGTTAACATGGGGTTTATACTTAAAGATGTATATTGTACTGTAGTAATTTGACATGTTCAGCTTTTCAAATAGGTGTATGGATGTTCCAGGGCCCACTGAAGAATTTACAGTGATGCTTTTTTTGGATGGGCTCCTTATGTGAGTTTTGCAAATTGGTGCTTATATGGTATGGTATGGTATGGTATGGTATGGTAGATTTGCTCTATAGCTACCCGGTGACTTTGTTGTAGGGTTTTGTATTAGTTCACAATATGCCTGGTACTGGAGAATGTTTGTTGTTGTTGTTGTTGTTAGTGAAATGATCAGAATCAGATTTTTTTTTTAAGATATTGAGTTCTCTGGGTGAATTTCCTGGTTCTGCTCTGCACCCACTGTTGAAGGGGGTCCTGTGTATGTAAAACATATGTTGAAAAAGAAAAAGCAAGAACCGTAATGCAGTTTATAACAACAATATAAAAATGAGTTATAATTTAGTTTTATAAACTGTGCTGTGGTTCTCGCTCTCTTTTAGTTCCTTGGTATACAAACATTTTGCATTTCCTCCATATAATCTAATTGGCTTTTTGGTTTGGTTCAGTCCCTGATTGGAGTTTTGAGAAACATTAGAAACATATAAATATGACGAAAGAAAAAGACCACATGGCCTATCTAGTTTGTCCTTCCATATCAACAACTACAACGGTCCCCTTTTTTCCTTTAGAGATCCTCTGTGTTTGTCCCATGCTTTTTTGAATTCAGATACTGTCCTCATCTCTACCACCTCCACTGGGAGACTATTCCACGGATCCACCACTCTTTCCGTAAAGAAATATTTCCGCATATCACTCCTGAATCTATCTCCCTTCACCCTCATCCCATGTCCCCTCATAGCAGAACTTGCTTTCAATTGAAAGAGGCTCTCCACCTGTGCATTTATGCCATGGAGGTATTTAAACATCTCAATCATATCCCCTCTATCCCGCCTTTCCTCTAAGGTGTACATATTAAGATCCTTAAGTTTGTCCTCATATGCTTAATAATGAAGACCACTAACCATTTTAGTAGCCACCCTCTGTACTGACTCCATCCTGTTTATATCCTTTTGAAGGTGCGGTCTCCAGAATTGCACACTATATTCCAAATGAGGTCGCACCAAAGACTTATCCAGAGGCACTATCACCTCCTTTTTTCTGCTAGCCATTCCTCTCTGTATGCACCCAAGCATCCTTCTAGCTTTTGCCGTCGCCTTTTCTACCTGTTTAGCTACTTTGAGATCATCAGACACAACCACGCCTAGGTCCCGCTCTTCTTTAGTGGACAAAAGTACTTCACCCCCTATACTATATTGCTCCCTTGGATTGCTGCAGCCCAAATGCATGACCTTACATTTTTTAACATTAAATCCCAGCTGCCAAATTCTATTCTATTCTTCAAGCTTAGCTAGATTCCTCCTCATGTTATCTACACCTTCCTGGGTATCTATTGCAGATTTTGGTATCATCCGCAAAGAGACAAACCTTATCCGACAGCCCTTCCGCTATATCACTAACAAAGATGTTAAAAAGAATCGGACCAAGGACAGATCCCTGGGGTACACCACTGGTAAAAATCCTTCTCCTCAGAGTGAGCTCCATTTACCTGTACTCTTTGTCGCCTCCCATCCAACCAATTTCTAACCCAGCAGTCACTTTAGGGTCCATCCATAGGGTGCTCAGTTTGTTTATAAGTCGCCTGTGAGGAACAGTGTCAAAGGCTTTATTGAAATCTAAATACACCATATCTAGGGCTCTCCCTCGGTCCAACTCCCTGGTCACCCAGTCAAAGAAATCAATCAGATTTGTCTGACAAGACCCGCCTCTGGTGAATCCATGCTGCCTTGGCTCCTGTAATCCGCTGGACTCCAGAAACCTCACTATTTTCTCTTTTAGCAGCGTTTCCAATAATTTACTCAACACCAAAGTTAAACTAACCGGCCTGTAGTTTTCAACCACATCCTTACTTTTGCGTTTGTGTAAAGGCACCCCATGAGCCTCTCTCCAGTCCTTTGGCACCACTCCCAACTCCAACGGGGCATTGAAAAGGTAAGTCAGTGGAGCTGCTAGAATGTCCCCAAGTTCCCTCAGTATTCTAGGGTGTATCCCATCCGGTCCCATCGCTTTGTCTGCATTAAGTTAAGCTAGTTTCTCACAAACACAGTCTTCTGGAAATTGTTCAAGATGTCCCTCGCTTCTTTTCCTGTTTGAGGGTGTTTTCCGAAGTCCTGCTCCTGGTTCTTCATCTGTGAACACAGAACAGAAATATTTGTTAAGCAATTCCGCTTTATCCTCATCAGCTTCTACATATTCCTCCCCTTTACCCTTGAGTCTGACAATACCACTTTTGCCCTTCATCTTCTCACTAACATATCTGAAAAATGTCTTATCCTCCCATTTTATTGCATAGGCTATTTCCTCCTCTTTTTGAATCTTTGCTTTCCTGACTACTTTGTCCCGTTCCCCTCTATGTGGGGGGGTTGGGGGTGCCATCTCATCCTTCGCCTCAGGCATTAGATTTCCTTGAGCCACCCCTGCCCCATCACTTCTATCGGGAGGATATTCCAAACATCTACCATCCCTTCAGTGAAAAAGTATTTCCTGACATTGCCTTTCAGTTTACCCATTGCAGCTTCATGTTATGCCCTCTAGTTTTACAGCTTCCCCATCTTTAGAAAAGGTTTGTTTGTTCATTAATACTCCTTAAGGTTTATAGGTCTGAATCATAAATTCCCTGTTGCTCTTCTCCTCTACAGTATACATATTTAGGTCTTCAATTCTCCTCTCATATGTCTTCTGGCACAGGCTCCAAATCATTTTGGTTGCCTTCCTCTGAACCGTTTCCAGTCTTTATATCCTTTACGAGATTGATCTCCAAAACTGAACACAATATTCCAAGTGAGGCCTCATCAGCAACTTGTACCGTGGCCTTAGTATCTCTTCCTTTCTGCTGTTAACTCCACTCTGTATGCAACCCAGCATTCCTCTGGCTTTTGCCACCACCTTTTCACACTGTTTCGCCACCTTGAGATCCTCAGAAATAATCACTCCGAGGTCCTTCTCCTGGTCCATACACACCAACTTCTCGCCCCCTATCGCATACAATTCCCTTGGATTTCTGCTTCCCAAATGCATGACCCTGCACTTCTTCACAGTGAATCTTAACTGCCAAGCATTAAACCATTCTTCCAGCTTTTGTAGATCTTTCCATATCTTATCCACTTCCTCAGGGGAGTCCACTCTGTTGCAAATTTTCATGTCATCTGCAAACAGACAGACTTTTCCATTCAGTCTTTCAGCAATATCACTCACAAATACATTGAACACACTGGTCCCTGGGGCACACTGCTAATCACCATTCTTTCATCCGAGTAAGTTCTATTCACCTTCTGTCATCTGTCAATCAACCAATTTCTGATCCAGTTCACCAACTTGGGTCCCATCCCCAAGCTGTTGAGTTTATTGATAAGCCTCCTGTGAGGAACAGTAGCAAAGGCTTTGCTGAAATCTATGTAGATCACATCCATCGTATGCCCTTGATCTAGTTCTCTGGTCACCCAGTCAAAGAACTCAATCAGATTTATTTGGCAAGATCATCCTTTGGTAAAACCATGTTGCCTCAGATCATGCAACCTGTTGGTTTTGAGAAAGTCTACTATTCGCTCTTTCAGGAGCGCCTCCATTACTTTTACTGCCACTGAGGTAAGGCTTACTGGCCTGTAGTTTGTCACTTCTTCCCTATTACCACTTTTGTGAAGAGCTACCACATCAGCCCTTCTTCAGTCCTGTGGAACTTGTGTCTCCAAGAATCTATTAAAAACTTTCTTTAATGGCTCTGCAAGAACCTCTCTGAGTTCTTTCCCATCCGATCCCATGGCCTTATCCACTTTCAGTTTTGCAAGCTGTTCAAACACATCATCTTCTGTGAATGGTGTGGTATCTACTCCATTCCTTTTGTATATTTGTCAATCACAGGTGGTCCTTCTCCAGGATTTTCTTTAGTAAAAACAGAACAAAAATATTTGCTAAGCATTTTCGCTTTTTCAGTGTCACCTTCCACGAATCCATTCCCAGCACTTTTGAGTCCTACAATACCACCTCTGATCTTCCTCCTCTCCCAAATATACCTGAAAAACGTTTTGTCACCACACTTCACATCTTTAGTCATCTTTTCTTCTGCCTTTGATTTTGCTATTCCTATTTCTCTTTGTCTCTTTTAGCTTTACCCTGTATTATTTTCTGTGTTCATCTATTTACAAACCTCTGAATTTTCTGAAAGCTATGGTTTTTGCCTTTATTTGTGCAGCCACTTCTTTGGAGAACCAAATAAGTTTCCTTCTCCTCTTTTTTTTAACTGCATTTCCACTTCCCTTATCCCCTCCCACCCTGCTAACTCCTCCTTCAGGCCATTTTACTGAAGTCAGCATTTTTGAAGTCTAGGACTTTGAGCTTGCTGTGATTGGACTCCGTCTTGGCTTTTATCTCAAACCACATTGTGTGATTATTGCTGCTGCTCACCTGGGCACCTACCCAGATATTCGACACACTGTCTCTGTTGGTGAGCACTAAATTCAGCATTTAGCTTTCCCTGGTTGGTTCCATCATCATTTGTCTAAGTAATGCATCTTGGAAGGCATCCACAATTTTTTTTTACTTCTTTCCAGATTTGCAGAAAGAATACTCCAATCCACACTGGGTAGATTAAAGTCACCCAATATGATCACTTCTCCCTCATGGCTATCTTTGCAATATCGCTTATATTCATGCTTTTTAAAATTTGCCCATAGGAGTGTAAATCGACCCAGAAAATGTGTGCGCTCAAGAGCAGGTATAAATATAAGAGCATGACTTCATTTGGGTCATTTTCAAAGTGCAAGAATACTCGCTGAAACATACACTCTGCTTTGAAAATCCAGCATGCTTTTTATATTATTTTATTTTATATTTACAAGCATTTGCTTTACTGCCATTTGAACAAACCATTGAGGTATACGATACCTTCCATGAGCCAAAGACACAGAAATACAAGTGCAATTGAAAATTACAAATAAAATATAAATACAAATGAAAATTTACAGTTAAAACGAAATAAGAACAATAATTGATCAGTTGCAAAAACATAGGAAGGAAATGTATGACAACAACCGGCTCCTTAAGACTACAAACTTAGATCCTGAACATACAAGGAAGGGTCATTTTTAAGAGTGCCCAGATGGATATAAAGTGCGCGGGTACTTTTTATCTTCAGATTTTTTACTAATTTTCAAAGTGAAAGTATGCATGAACTTTTACTTTTCAAATTGCCTAAGGAAAAACACAACCCCACATTTATCTCCAAGTTAACATCCCATGTTTATTGTAAAACAATGTAATTGTTATGTTGTTCTTTATAAACTGCCTTGGACAAAGGTGGTATAGAAAAATTGTTAAATAAAATAAATAAATAAGAAGGACATATATGTATTCCTTATCATCCCTCCAGTTCAGTCCCTCACCTCTGGGTAGTGAACCTCCTCCTGCAGCATGGAGACTGGGCATGTCAAAATTGTGACATCACTGGATGTATCCTGCTGGTCTCTTCCACCAGCACCCAGTCTCCATGCAGCAGGAGGAGGTAGTGAGCCTAAGTGCTGGGCTCACTAGAGGGACACATAAGGAGCATTTTGAGTTGGATAGATAGTTTTTCGAATTTATTTTCTGGCTATTTAGCTTAATTTAACTTAATTTTATTTGGGATTCAGATTTAGGTTTAATTTAAAGTTGTTTAAAAAAATGTAAAGGGTTAATAAGAGGAGCGGGGCTATAGCGGGAGGATTGCTTCTCTCCTTCTCCTTTGCCTGTCCCCTTGATCCAGCTGACCCTCCCCTCCTGGTCTGTACAGGGGGGAGTTGAGCAGCGGCGGTGGAGAGCTCCTCTCAGTCTGCTTTTGAGACGGCGATTCTGTCAGGATCCGGCGTTCACTTCCTCTCAGCTGCAGCTGCTCGATGTAATTTTTGTCACAGCTGCGCTGATTGTAGGACACTCCGTTTTCTCAGCAGAGGATAATCAAAACGGAGTTTCTGGCTGCTGGGCACTGAGGTGAATGCTCCGGGGTATTCTTCTTAGTGCGGGGCAGTATTGGGCCTAAAAAGATATCAGCAGCATTAATTTCAGCGGGAAGCTGAGCTCTGTGCCTCGAGGCCATTTCTTCCCGCGTTTTTTACAACGGAGGCATTTTTATTTTAGAAAGACAGCGGATACCTTAAATTTCTTATCAGGACATGTGTGAATTTGCAGTACTTTGGGTTTTTTTGTGTGAGAGTCACGCTTTAGTGGTCTAAGGAACCAAAAAATAATAATTTAATTAATTGCATAGATGGTGGCTTATGGTGTTAGGGGCTGCCTTCTTACCTTATTGGAGTTAGTTTCCTTATTTGGTCAGTTGATTATGGTGTTATAAAAAAAAAAACAAGAAGGAATTTATTTTATTTTACTTTTATTTCGAGGCTGCTTCTTTAGTTTTGTCTTGCTTGAGTTACAGTATTGATTATCTGATGCCTTCGCTCCCACAGTGTTTAGTGTGTGGGGCACATAGAGGCACAGTATCAGAAGCAGGGGTCTGTTGTGGCTGCGCAGCTGAATCATCCAATATGGAGCAGGTGATTCAAGACAAAGCTGGTGAAGGAGTCCAAGGTCCGTCTAGTGTGCTAGAAGGGATCTCTCCCCTACAGTCTCCATCCACGCCCCTGCTGGATAGCCCAGCAGAGGTGGGTAGTTCGGTGCCTACTGCATTGGCAGGGGCAGCCCTTGGGGTTTTTTATACTAGTAATGCATCAGGCTTATTGCTTGAGGCAGTAGGCGGCGGTTTCAGATCCCTCGGTGGGGGGGGGGGGGGCGGCAGGACCGCTGGCCATCTCAGATAAGGTTGGAAGTGGCCTAGGGAGACCTCTTAAGAGGCCTAGGCCGATGGAGGATCAGCCTTTGGGTTTGGACTGGTTGGAAGGAGAGGATTTTGACCTGGAGCCGGAATCTGGTTTGGAAGAGCTTGAGGAAGGTGAGATAAAGGAGCCTGAGGATCAGGCAAGGATTATAAGAGTTTTTAGAAGAGAGGAGCTGATGGCGCTCATTACGGAGTCACTCCTGGCTCTCAACCTGTCTTCAGTTCAACCAGCGGAGGAAGAGGGGCTTGAAGATCCCCTCATTCAGGCAGTGCGCAATACTCAGGTGGTCTTTCCCGTTCACCGAGTAGTTAAACAGATGATTCAGAATGAATGGGATTTGCCATAGTCTGGATTGCGGGGTGTAAGGTCTATGAATCGACTTTACCCCTTGGCTGATTTAGAGAGGGAGATGTTTCGGTCTCCACCCGTAGATGCAGCGGTGTCTGCGGTCACAAAGAAGACAACTATCCCGGTAGAGGGCAGTGCGGCCCTGAAAGATGCGCAGGATAGGAAGGTGGATGTGTTATTAAAGCAAGTTTGTGAAGTTAATGCTCTGGAGCTGCAAGCCTCTATTTGCGGGGCTTGGGTAGCGAGGGCTTGTCCGAGATGGTCTCAGCATTTGCAGCAGCCGCGCAGGATCGCTTATCGGATGAGACACGGCTGGAGTCCGGTTCGGCGTATTTAGCAGATGTCCATTATGATCTAATCAGAGCCCTGGCAAATAGTATGGCTTCGCTAGTTGCCACATGCTGTTATCTTTGCTTAAGAAATTGGGCGGCGGATACTTCTTCCAAATCATGACTCAGTAAGCTTCCATTTAAGGGGAAGTTGTTGTTTGGAGAGGATTTGGACAAGCTGGTCAAAGATTTGGGGGAATCCAAAGGAAGACACCTGCCGGAGGATAGGCCTAACCAGGGTCGAGCTCAGGCAACGCCCCGAGGTCAGTTTCGAGACTTCAAGCGCTTTCAGACCTCTCGGTTGGGAGGTTTTCAAAAAGGAATATTTCCCGCGCGTGGTCAAAGTTTTCAGGGATTTCGAGGAGCGGGCAGGGGATTTAGTAGCCCCTCCACCACGACTCTTAGAAAGCCCCAATGAAGCGAGGCAGGCCCGGGCAGGGGTTCAGCCGATAGGGGGTCGACTTCGGGATTTTCTCCCTGCCTAGGTCCAGATAACATCCAATCAGTTGGTGCTAGAGATCATTCGCAAAGGTTATGCTCTCGAATTCTCTTGCCCAGTAATAGATTTGTCTGTACTTTCACCTTGCAGGGGGTGGGAGAAATCGATTGCCGTACAGGAGACGTTAGTTCGTCTTCTGCAATTAGGAGCAGTGCTGCCAGTGCCTCGAGAATTATATGGCGTCGGTCGCTACTCTATTTACTTCGTAGTGCCCAAGAAAGACGGGGCTCTCAGTCCCATTCTAGACCTCAAGGGCATAAATCGCTGCCTCCAAGTACCGCATTTTTGAATGGAAACCTTGTGATCGCTGATAGTGGCGGTTCAACAAGGAGAATTTTTAACATCTCTCGTTCTTACTGAAGAGTATTTACATGTTCCCATCAGACCAGCGCATCAAAAGCTCCTAAGGTTTGCGCTACTGTGGGGTCATTTTCAGTTTCAAGCGTTGCCCTTCGGTTTGGCGACGGCTCCACCTTCACCAAGATTATTGTGGTGGCAGCGGCGGCACTGCAGAAGGAAGGAAAATTAGTTCATCCTTATCTTGATGACTGGTTAATACGTGCGAAATCAAGAGCCGAGAGTGTCAAAGTGACAGATAGAGTGGTGCAGTTTCTGCAGAGTCTCAGCTGGGTAGTCAATGTAGCCAAGAGCCGTTTGATTCCATCGCAGGTTCTGGAGTACTTAGGAGTACGGTTCGACACTCGTGTGGGGGCAGTGTTTCTGCCAGACCTGCGAGCCCAGGCTTTTCGGAGTCAGGTGGGCAAGTTTTTAAAGACTCCAGCTCTGTCGGCCTGGGACTACCTTCGCATTCTTGGGACGATGGCGGCGACGCTAGAAGTGGTACCTTGGGACAGAGTGCACATGCGTCCGTTGCAGAGGTCTCTACTTCAGCATTGGTCACACCAGGATGACATCCTGAACAAGTGACTTCCCTGTCCGTTGAAGGTCCGAAAAGCGCTTCAATGGTAGCTTTGCCCAAGAAATGTAGGAGCGGGCATGCCGCTCGAGCAGCCACAATGGCTTCCAGTGTTGTTGGATGCCAATTTTGCAGGTTGAGAAGCTCATTGCGAGGATCTATTTGCACAAGGAACCTGGACCGAGCAGGAGGCCAAGTGGTCAATCAACCATCTGGAATTTCGGATGGTGGCTCTAGCGCTTCGGGCGTTCGAATCCTCGGTGCGGGGTCAAGCGGTGCGAGTGCTCTCGGACAATGCCGCAACAGTGGCTTACCTCAATTGGCAAGGGGGCACAGGAAGTGTGGCTATGGAAGAGGAAGCAGAAATGTTGTTTGCTTGGGTGGAGCTTCGGCTTCAGGCGTTGTCGGCAGCACACATTGCGGGAATGGACAATGTGACGGCGGATTTTCTCAGCAGAGTCCAAGTGGATGCCGGTGAATGTGAGCTTCATCCGGAGGTTTTTGCTCAGATAGTCGACAGATGGGGTCCTTCGATTATGGACCTCATGGCTATGTTTCTTTTGGCCAAAACGAGTCTCTTTTACAGCAGAAGACGAGAAAGGATGTCGGAGGGTATCGCCTTGATACAATGATGGCGCACAGAAGGTCTGCTCTACATCTTTCCCCCTTGGGCTCTCATAGGATGGGTGATTCAGCGCATCGAATCTCATCAGGGGAAAGTAGTGTTGGTAGCACCGGATTGGCCACAACGCCCCTGGTATGCCGATCTGGTGTGGCTACTAGATGGGAAACCTTGGCGGATTCCCACAACAGCGGATCTTCTGATGCAAGGGCCTCTAAGAATGCCTCACGTGGATTGGTTCTTGCTTACGGCTTGGCCATTGAAAGGGTTAGGTTAAGGAAGAAAGGTTATTCGGGTGCAGTGATTGAAACCTTACTTCTGGCCAGAAAGAAGTCAACATCCCTAGCATATGTGCGCGTATGGCGTATTTTTGAGGACTGGTGTGAACGACATCAAATCTGACCAATCATGGCTTCAGTCCCTGTAATTTTAAGTTTTTTGCAGGACGGTTTTGATAAGGATTTGGCGGCCAGTTCCTTAAGGGTTCAGCTGGTGGCTATTTCTTGCTATCAAGGAAAGGTCCAGGGATTAGCATTGGGGTCGCATTCTGATGTGATACGATTCCTGAAAGCTGTGGTTCGTTTATAGCCTTCCCAAAGATTGATTTTTCCTCCGTGGGATCTCAACTTAGTCCTAGGAGTGCTGACGAGAGAACCTTTTGAGCCGTTGCGCTTGGCTTCCCTCAAGGATTTGACTTTAAAAACAGTGTTTTTGGTGACCATTTGTTTTGCACGAAGAATTTCGGAGTTGCAGGTGTTGTCTTGTCGGGAACCGTATCTGTCCTTCTCTAGGGAAAAGATTGTATTGCGCCCAGTTCCGTCATTTCTGCCTAAGGTGGTTTCACCATTTCATATGAATCAATCAGTCTCTCTGCCAGTATTAGATGTATTGGGAGAGGACGCGTCGGACTGTAGTTTGCGGCTGTTGGATATCAAGAGGGTCCTACGGCGATACTTGAAAGTTTCAGAATCCTTTCACAAATCTGAACGCTTATTTGTTCTCTTTGGGGGGCCGCGTAAAGGGGAAGTGGCGGCCAAAGCTTCAATTTCCAGATGGGTCCGAGAAGCGATAGCGTCGGCGTATATTTTACAGGGGTGTTATGGGCTCACTCTACCAGGGCGCAAGCGGCTTCATGGGCAGAACATAGTTTGGTTCCGCTGGTGGAAATTTGTAGGGCTGTCACATGGTCATCTTTACATACGTTCAGTAAGCACTATCGCCTGGATGTTCAGGCGGTGAAGGATGCCTATTTCGGGGCTGCAGTTTTGCGGTCCGGCTGGACAGGTCCCTCCCAATAGTTTACTGCTCTGTTACATCCCAGAGGCGAGGGACTGAACTGGAGGGATGATAAAGAAAGAGAAATTAGACTTACCTGCTCATTGTTGTTCCTTGAGGAACTCCAGTTCAGTCCCGATTCCCACCTGGGGATTTCTCAAGTTTTCTGCAGGGGCAGATTATTGGGGGGGATGGGAAAACATGGTGCTGGTGAAGGTGCACCAGATATTGTGGATCTCTGTATTCTTTCTGTTCCCTCTTTTCTCTATGCTATTTTTTCTTTAAAGAGAGGGCAGGAGAAGTTATCCTCTTAGTTAATTTAGAACAGTTATTTAAGTTTAATTGGTTAAAGTTAATACTATAGCTACTTATTTGTTGCTCCTTTGAATCTGCTTTGTCAATAGGTCACTGGGGGCTGGTGGGAGAGGCCAGCAGGATACATCCAGTGATGTCACAATTTTGACATGCCCAGTCTCCATGTTGCAGGAGGAGGTTCACTGGAGTTCCTCAAGGAACAACAATTAGCAGATAAGTCTAATTTCTCTTTTTCATACACCATCTCCAGTATGCCTTGCCTACTTGGATAAGAGCAGGTCATAGTGAATTCACGTGTGTACTTTCACCCCCATAGAGGATGGGCAATTTTCTAAAGGCCAGTTTCTGAAGGCACACAGTATTCTCTTTCTACCCCTGGCCAGCAGCATCCATCCCCCTACCTAGTACTCCACATCAGGGCTGTACCGAGTGTAAATTGTGCCCTGTGCGACTTGCACTTCGGGCGCGTGCCCCCCCCCCCCTCCCCGCAGCGGGAGAGAAGAGGTGCGCCCGATGTGCAAATCACCGGCATGCTAAGCAGATCTGTCCCTCCCTGCAAGAGCAGGGAGGGACAGATCTGCTTAGCATGCCGGCGAGACGGCTTAAGGGGCACATTTTAGCTGTCTTCTGTTGCCTACCGCCGCTGAGAGAAGAAAAAGTGGCAGTGGCAGGCAAAGGCAGACAGCTGAAATGCGCCCCTTAAACCTTTCCGCCCTGTGTGGCCACACTGCTCGCACAGGGCTAGGAATGGGCCTGCTCCACATACCCTGGCTTAGAAGTGAGGTTCACAGTTGTCATGGTATCCACAAAATTAACCCATTTGGAGAAAATGTCCTGAGTAAAACCTGTCTCTCTGTCTATTCTTACCATTCTCTGCCCAGCATCCCTCTCCTCTCCCAGCTCCACAAGTATTCTATATTTTCCCCGTCCAGCCACAAGAACATTCTCATAACTCACTCCCCCAGAACCAGCATCTTTCTCTACTTTCCCCTCCTACAGTATCAGCTGTATTCACACACATTCCAGGACTGATGATAGACACACACAGGGGCAGCCTAAGGTGGGCTAATTTGCATAAGGAGCCTCATTTGCATAAGGAACCTCATCTGCATACATATTTGCATAATATTAACATGCGCTTTTAGTAAACATGCCTCTTAATGAGTGTCTGGATAAAGAAAGACTAACAGATTTCTACATTACTATATTGCAGTGACAACTGCCGGGCCCATTAGGAAGTACTATAAATACTGACCATTTAGAACCCATAGCAAATCCACCCTATCAGAACAGCACTACCAGGACTCACAAAGCACCAAACTCTACCTATCAAAAGGCAACACTGCAGATATTAACCCAATACATCTCACTGGGGGAAGAGAACAAGTGGGACTGTCAAATAGAAACTGCATGAACAGAATATCTCAGCTCGGTTACACATGCACAACATAGACCATCACCAGACAAAGAATAAGGGATCACAATTTAGAAATAGGAAGATAATAATTAAACTGGGAACCCCAAAAGCCAAACATGAAATGTACAACCCTGGAGAAATAAAACTATAAAGTAATTTCCTCTTGCACTAAACAAAAACGCAAAGATGTTAGCAATACACACTTCCTAGACCAGACATATGGCAGCTAATAAATTCAAAATAAAAAGTATTTTTATACCTTCTTTTTGGGCATTTTATTTTTCAGTTGCAATTGCTCCAGTCACTTTCTTCTGGTTTCTTCATGTCTTCTGCGAGCCAGCCATTTGTCCTTTATTCTCTTTTAGATTTTTTCCATTCTCTCTCTATATCTGCTTTAACATACTGATCATTTCCCTTTTGCTCTTTTCCCCATTTCTTTCCTTATTCCTTTATCATCCACTCGAATTTCACCCTTCCATTCTCAATCCCCACTTATCCGGCCCATCGTAGACTTTTCTTCCCTCCCACACAAAATATCTTTTGCCCTCACCATTCTCATTCCCCATCCCCTTCTAGTCCTCCCCCAAAATCAGCTCCCTTATAATAAGTTCTAGACCCAACCAGCATCCGCTCCCTTCTAGTCCCATTCTCCTATGCCCCCAAATCAGCCCATTTCCAGTCCTATCCCCTCCATATGCTCTTTCCAGTTCCATTCCAGCCCCCCATCAGCCCATTTCCACTCCAAGCTCCCACATCAGCCAATTTCCAGCCCTATTCAAATTCCCATCAGCCCACTTCCAGTCCTGTTCCAGCCACCATCGGCCCATTTCCAGTCCTATTACAGCCCATCACCCATTTGTAGTCCAAGCTCCCCCATCAGCCAATCTCCAGTCCTATTCCAGCTCTTCATCAGCCCATTTCCAGTCCCAGCTTACCCTCCCATCACAGCCTGATTCCAGTCCTAGCCCCCCATCACAGCCCGATTCCAGTCCTAGCCCCCCCATCACAGCCCATTTCCAGTCCCAGCTTACCCTCCCATCACAGCCTGATTCCAGTCCTAGCCCCCCCATCACAGCCCGATTCCAGTCCTAGCCCCCCCATCACAGCCCATTTCCAGTCCGTTTCCCCATCACAGCCCGATTCCAGCTCTAGCCCCCCTCAAAGCCTGATTCCAGCCACAGCCCCCCCTCACAGCCTGATTCCAGTCCTAGCACCCCCTCACAGCCTGATTCCAGTCCTAGCCCCCCGTCACAGCCTGATTTCTGTCCTAGCCCCCCCATACCAGCCCATTTCCAGTCCGTTCCCCCATCACAGCCTGATTCCAGTCCAAGCCCCCCCCTCACAGCCTGATTCCAGTCCTAACCCCCCCTCACAGCCTGATTCCAGTCCTAACCCCCCCTCTGAAGAGCCCCGCGGCCATCTAAGGGGCTGCAGAGGGAGCCGGGGAAGCCCGCGCGAGGCCCCGGCGCCCTCTGCACAGCCACCAGCGTGAAGAGTCTTTTCCCTCACGCTGGCCGCTGTTTCTGTGAAGCCGCGAATGCCGGGAAAGGCTAAAGGACATTGCCTTTAACCTCTCCCGGCATTCGTGGCTTCACAGAAACAGCCGTCAGTATGAAAGAAAAGGCTCTTCACGCTGGCGGCTGTGCAGAGAGAGTTGGGGCCTCGCAGGGCTTCCCCGGCTCCCTCTGCAGCCGTCCATTGTGCGATAATGGAGTTTGCGTGGGGCCCCCTGAAGCGCGGGGCCCTGTGTGAACAACATTATCGCTCAGTGGACGGGCCGGCCCTGGTCACACAGTTTGCTTGTTTCCACTGGCTAGGCACTGACCCCCTGGCCCCAATGTGACTATTATTATTATTATTATTAAAGACTTATAAAGCGCCGCAACATACGAAGCGCTGTACAAACATAGAAGAGAGACAGTCCCTGCTCATCAGAGCTCACAATCTAATAAGACAGAAAACAAAATAAGTTACATAATACAAATAACAAAAATTTACAGGACAAAGTAAGCAAATGTTGATAGAGAGATCAGGATAGGGTAAGACAGGAACGGAAAGCAATAGTGAAGAGGTGGGATTTTAGTCTGGACTTGAAAATGGCCAGGGAGGACTCCTGGTGCACAGAGATAGGAAGACTATTCCAAGCAAAGGGTGCTGCCAGTTGGAAGGAGCAAAGTCTGGAACTGGCAGTACGAGTAAAGGGCACAGATAAACAAAAACTATTAGAAGAGCGAAGCAACCGAGAGGGGATGTAAGGAGAGATGAGAGATGAAAGGTATTGGGGGGCAGAAGAGTGAATACATTTATAGGTCAGGAGAAGTTTAAATTGGATACGGAGACGGATGGGAAGCCAATGAAGCGACATGAGGAGAGGAGTGATGTGGGAAAAACGAGACTGGCGGAAAATGAGTTGAGCAGCGGAGTGTTGAATTGACTGAAGAGGAAAGAGGTGGCTTGCAGGGATGCCGGCAAGGAGAACGTTACAATAATCAAGACGGGAGGTGATTAAGGAGTGGATAATCAATTTAGTGGTGTCAACAGAGAGGAAGGGGCGAATTTTGGAAATATTGTATAGAAAGAAATGACAAGTTTTAGCAATGCGCTAAAACAATCGAGCTTTGTTGCTAGCCTGTCCCAAAAGAGATGATCAGCGTAGGGTCTGCCATTCCTGAAATGTGCTCGCACACTTGTCCAGATACCAGAGACCATGTACATGTGCGCATGTCACGGAACAAACACTGCATATATCTATATACAATGCTTTGTTCGATTTAGAGTACCTAATAAGAGTCAGATTCAGGCAATGAACATTTTAAGCTTTCCAAAGTTGGATGAATCCATATGACATAATGGAGAGGCCAGCACTCTGAGTTTAGAATAGACAGAGAAGGTGCTGATATTTATTTCCATTTATATCCCACAGGTACCCTGTGGCTCATTATAGGTTACAAACAAATTTCAAATCATATCTATACAGTACAAATAAAAAATTTTTATGATTTGTTTTTAATTTTTATATTGTAATATCCAACTGTGCCCTTAATTCCTTAATTCAATGCATTGTGAATTGGTTTTGTGGTGAAATCATTGCTGCGCATTGTTCTTCTTGCCAGCTTGCAGAGAATGATTCTGCTGTAATCAAAAGTACAAAACTCGCAGCCCGACGACAGCCACTCACTGGGTTGCCAAGGCGACCAACCCACCAACCAAACACTGAGCAGCATTGAAAAGCCAGCAGTGCTCCGGCTGCATTATTCAAAATAAGCAGAGATACCACCTCGGCACCAACCGTGGTTGAGGGGAAATATCCAAAGCCCAGCCATTAACAAAATATCTATATTCCTTGGTCTATAATTTTTTTCTCTTCACACTATAAATTAACCTGACCATCTTTTCTAAGTTCAAACATGGGACACTCAATCAAGCCGGGGGGTTCAAAGTTAGGGGGAATAAAAAAATACGTTTATAATTACAATTTTAATTTTAACCCCAAATTTTAATCAGTAGGCTAGGTTTATAACTTTACTTACAAATGTGCTAATCAGGCCTACTTCTTGTACTTTACAGAGTGCATTTTCTTCAAACTAGCAACATTTCCAGCTAAGATAATTAAAAAATTCTGGGCAACTCAACTCAAAATTGTACTTTACAATCATTAGACATTTGAGAGTCTCTACATGCAGCTGGGTTTTTTCTGTAGACCACACTTTGTTCATGATTGAAAAGCACCTTTCAGCTGGAGCATTGGAACCTGGTAAACATTTAAAAAATTCTGTATCCTAGCTACTGCTCCCACCTCCCCCTGCTCCCTATTGGCTGGCTGTGTCTGCTAAAGCCTATTGGCTGGTTTGCCTGACTGATAGGTGCCTAGGTCCTGGGGAAGAAACAGAGCCAGATTTGTCAGATGTGCTGAGGACTCGGGAGTTTAGGATTGCCAACCATCTAAATTATTTTAGGAGTCTACAACTTTGTAAAGTAACTCTTATCCAGACAATTTAGACATCATTCTATTTTTTTTAAAGTTTAGCTCTCCAGTGCTCCCCTAACTGTGCAGAGTAAGTGGTAGGTTCCAGCTAATGGAAAGGCTGCACTAGTCACAGGAAGGGTTGGTGGATTTTACGGGAACAAGCAGGAAGTCAGTCCTCACATATGGGTGACATTAGCGCTGATGGAGCCCTCGCGGAAGCATCCCCCCAGCTTTCAAAGAAAGCCTTTGGGAGATGCCACCACGCATGGCATCCGAGTTTCATACTCGCCTCCAGTATCGCACTGGTACTCTTCCCGGCACCTGACCTCGCATCAAATTCGGGTATATATTTTGTAGTTTTCATTCTTTCTTTTTCTGGCGTCTTCACGCCTTTTTTCCAACTGTCAGCCTGGAGAGTCTTTGACCTCGCAGGGGTACTTTTTTCCCCCATGGCTACCAGTGGCTTTAAGAAGTGTGATCGGTGCTCTAAAATTATGTCTTTGACCGACACACACAACCACTGTCTCCGCTGCCTCGGGCCAGATCATGACCTGGCAGCCTGCGGTCTCTGCAAAAAGATGTCCAGCAGGGCCCTCAAGAGCCACCAGCAGCAGCATACGTCTGAGGCCTCGATGCCTCGGGCGGAACCTTCCGAACACAAGCCCCATTGTTGATCCTCAGAAACGGGGTCTCCCTCGAGGGAACCTAAGAAGAAGAAGAAATCCTCGAAGGCAGCATCCTTGGATGGTTCCGACCGGCTGGGTGCCCCCCTGGTCCCGGTCCCACAGTCTGAGATGCTCGTCCGAGGCTTAGGAGAAGGAGCAGCCTGCAAAGGTCCCCCGAAAGAACTCTTCCTCAGACCAGCCTCTGTCCCCATACACCATCCTCGTCGAGGATTCCCCTTTGGGGAGTCAGCATCGGGCCCAAGTCCCTCGGTGCCCGCGCCGAAGGCTGTGGATCCTTCTGGCCTGGAGTCCAGAATGACAGCCCTGGAGCGAAGTTTGTCTGCCTTCATGGACCAGCAGCGGGCGCAGTTGTCCAGCATGACCGGTTCATCTGCCCCGACCACCGGGCCCTCGATGTCCAAGACGTCCCCGGAGGCCAAGCCAATCCTCGAGGTTCTTCGGCCTTGAGTCGATCCTCAGCCGAGGTCACACGCAGCATCCTGCTTAACAGGACTGCGATCATCTCTGGCAAGTATGCCAGACACTGGTCGCGGAGCCTCGGGAGACTCGAGGCCCGCAGAACAGCCCTCCTATGAGTCCTTGACAGACTACTCCGAGTGGGAGACAAAGGATGAGGAATCCCCCGACACCCATTGCCACCACGACATCCCATCCGATTCTCCCATCTCGGTGCCTTGACCACGGCCCCCACTGGAGGATATGGGCTTCCTTGATTTTGTCAAGAATGTGTCAAAGGCCCTGGCATTCCCTACAGAGTCGGAGGAGGACTCTCAGGCTGATAAGCTGGAAATCCTCCAGTACGAGGCTCCCCCGCGGGAATCGCTCACAGTGCCCATTCCTCCCATCCTGGAATGGCTGATCCTCCGGATGTGGAAGACACCGGCGTCTGTACCAGTGGTGAGCAAATGGCTCAACTCGATGTATCAAGTCCACTGGAGCCCGATCTTCGAAAAGTCACAGCTGCTGCATAACTCCATGGTGGTGGAGTCAGCAATGATTCATCTGAAAAGCCACAATACGAACTCTTTGGTGGCCCCCAGCAGGGAGGCCCGCAGCCTGGATGCCCTCAGCAAAAAGCATTACTAGGGCTCAGTGCTCATTGGCCGCATCCAGGCCTACCAGCTGTACATGGGCATTTACTTGAGAGACCTGTTGAAGGAACTCGCCAGGTTCTCAGCTGGTATCTCTGAGGAACCCTTACAGCGGTTCAAGAACCTAGCTAAGGCAGTCTGTGAGTGCTTCAAATTCATGTCTCAAGCGGCCTATGACTGGTTCAAGTCGGCGGCTCGAGTAGTGGTGGCGGGCATTGGCACACAGCGCCAAGCTTGGCTACAGTCATCTGACCTCAAGCAGTGGATTCAGGACAAATTGGTCAATGTCCCATGCCAAGGAGAGAACCTCTTTGGCAAACCCATGACCGACAAGGCTGCCGAGCTGGAGACCGAGTTCATGACAAGGACCAGGCTCTCTAAATGACCACTGCCCCTCCCCGACAGAAGGGCTCGGGTAAAAAGCCCTTCTACCCAAGGAAAGGGACTGCTTACAGAAACTGCCCACTTTTTCAGGCCTCCCCAGCTTCCCAATAGGGTCAGTAGGCCAAGGGCCATGGGCATGGCCCTCGTAAGCAGAAGGCTCCAAAACTCCAGGCACCGGCTCCAGCCCAGTCAGGGGGGAGTTTTTGACTCCTTGAGCATAGCCTATCTACCCCAAGGAGATCAGCAGCCCACAGGAGGACATCTGTCCCTCTATGTCTGGAGGTGGTTGACCATTGCCACCAACTCCTGGGCACTTCGGGTGGTCAGGGAGGGTTACCTCCTCCATCTGAATCAGATACCTCCCCCTTATTTTCCGGGAGAGCCCCTCAGGTCTCCCCTCCACCAGGACCTTCTACTGAAGGAGTTGGCAGGTCTTCTCGAGGACAAAGCAGTAAAACCGGTGCCCCACCACCACAAGAGCAAGTGGTTCTACGTCAGGTACTTCCTCGTGCCAAAAAAAAACAGGGGACCTAAAGCCAATCCTCGACCAGTGCAACCTCAACAAATTCCCGGTGAGGGAGAAGTTCAGGATGCTCTCCCTTGGAACATTTCTGCCATACCTTCAGCAGGGAGATTGGCTGTGCTCCTTAGACCTCAAGGATGCCTATACCCACATCCTAATTCACCCCAACCACAGGCAGTATCTGCGGTTCATAGTGGGGGGCAAGCATTTTCAGTACAGGGAACTCCCTTTTGGCTTGGCCTCTGCCCCAAGAGTCTTTACAAAATGCCTGGCAGTTGTGGCCACCTTCCTCTGTCTCCAGGAGGTCTTTGTTTTTCCCCTACCTGGAAGACTGACTCATAAAGGGAGGCACGCCTCAGAGGTGCAGCAGGCCAATGCACGCGCCATCCAGGTTCTGCAGCACTTGGGTTTTGTCATAAACAACCCCAAGTCTCACCTCCTACCAGCACAATGTCTGGGGTTCATCGGGGCAAAGCTCGACACTCTCCAGTCGAAGGCCTTCTTGCCCAGGGACCAAGCCGACTGTCTCAGGACTCTGGCATGGGACATACAGTACCATCCCTCGGTGCCCACTCAGCTTCTTCTGCGTCTCCCTGGGCACATGGCCACCCCAGATGTTCGCCTCCACATGAGGGCGGCACAGTGGTGTCTCTGGGACCAGTGGTCTCAGGCCACGGGACGCCTCTGAGACAGAGTCTCTGTCAACTGGCAGACTCCCTGGTCTGGTAGCAATCTCTCCAGCATCTCGAGGCAGGCATGCCTTTTCAGGCCCTGAGCCCCTCAAAGGTCCTCATCACAGATACCTCCCTGCTTGGCTGGTGAGCCCACTGTAGAGATTTACGTACCCAGGGCAACTGGTCACCAGACGAGAGCACCCAGCAGATCAACCTCCTGGAGCTTCGAGCCAAACACTTAGCCCTGCGAGTTTTCTGCCACCACCTGCGTCACCAGCCAGTGCTGGTCCAGACGGGCAACCAGGTGGCGATGTACCATGTGAACAAACAGGGGGTGCACGGAGTCTCATGCCCTCTGTTGGGAGGCAGTGGTCCTCTGCTCGTATGCACTCCAACAGGGTATCCTCCTGCAGGCAGTGTACCTACCAGACCAGGACAACCTTCTGGCCGACAGGCTGAGCAGGGTCCTCCAGCTGCACAAGTGGCAACTGGACCCCAGGGTAGCCATTCACTTTTCCAGATCTGGGGGGAACCTGTGATGGACCTGTTCACCAGTCTGGACAACTTCCAGTTGCCCCGCTTCTGTTCCCTGCAGGCCCATCCCTCCAGAGTAGCAGCAGATGCGTTCCTTGTCTCATGGTTGGAAGGCCTCATGTACGCCTTCCCTCCCATGCCACTGATCACCAATATCTTGTTCAGAACCCTCCACAACAGAGCCTCGCACATCTTGTTAGCCCCTCGGTGGCCCAGGCAACCGTGGTTCCCATTGCTTCTCCGGTTGACGGTGGAGACCCCCATCCCCTTGGGGAACTTTCTGGGACTCCTGACTGAGGAGGAGGGCTCTCTTCTGCACCCCAACCTGGGGTCCCTGCTGCTGACAGTGTGGCTGCTAAGAGGGTGACTCTGGCCCCTTTCATCCTTCCGGTTAAGGTGGAAGAAATTCTGCTGGCCTCTCACAAGGCCTCTACTAGGAAGGTTTATGCCCTCAAATGGTGCAGGTTTTCGGCTTGGTGCGCCGAGCATGGGGCTGACCCGTTCTTCTGCCCAGTGGGACTGGTGTTACAGTATGTTCTCCACCTCTCACAATCCGGGCTCAAGTCTAACTCCGTCCGGGTGCACCTTAGTGCCCTGGCAGTGCACCACCACCCGGTGGATGGCAAGCCCCTCTCGGTCCAGCCTTTGGTGACCCATTTTCTTCAGGACCTGCTCCTATCAAAGCCCCCAGTTCACCCTCTGGCAACTGAATGGGATCTCAACATAGTGTTGGGTCTGCTCACTCACCCACTCTTCGAGCTTCTGGCTACTTGCCACCTTCGCTACCTCCCTTGGAAGGTGGCGTTCCTGGTTGCGCTCACTTTCGCTCGCAGAGTTAGTGAGCTTTAGGCCCTAGTGGCGGAGGCGCCTTATACTAGGTTCTCCAAGAACAGAGTGGTGCTTCGCATGCACCCCAAATTCCTTCCGAAGGTAGTATCGCCCTTCCATCTCAACCAGGAAGTAGTGCTCCCTATCTTCTTTCCAAGACCTCACTCCAGTCGGGTGGAGAAGGTCCTTCACACCTTGGACTGTAAGACAGCTTTATCCTTCTATATCCAATACACTCGGGGCCACCACAAAGTTTCTCAGCTTTTCATCTCCTACAACCCCAGTAGACTGGGGGAGGCAGTGACCAAGCATACGCTATCCACCTGGGTGGTGGACTGTATCACCCTCACCTATGAGCAGCCTGGCTCCCGCTGGAAGGCCACGTCATGGCGCACCATGTCAGGGCCATGAAGGCCTCGGTGGCAAACTTGCGCTCTGTCCCGAAGGTGGACATCTGCCGCGCTGCCATACCTTTGCAGCCCATTACTGCCTGGAAAGAGAGTCCCAATGGGACGGTGCCTTCTGCCAGGCTGTGCTCCATAACTTTTTCGGGGTTTAAGCAAATCCTACCCTCCGACCCTTCTGTGTTCAGGCTATCAGAGTGCTAGTTTCATCTGACACAGGGGTCCTACTGTGATCTGGATCTGTGGATACAGGCTCAATTGCTGCTGCTGCTCGCAGCTCCCCATGAGGGAGCCCCTGCTTTTTGCTATGGGCTTTCAGAAGCCTGTAGCTGGGGAATCCCATATGTGAGAACTGACTTCCTGCTTGTTCCCGGAGAAAGCGTAGTTACTCACCTGTAACAGGTGTTCTCCGTGGACAGCAGGAATCAATCCTCACAACCCTCCCTCCTCCCCTTGGAGTTGCTCCTTTACCATCTTTTAGTTTTGCTGTCTTTTAGCTATGTCATCTGACTGAGCAAGGTGGCACTCTTTGGCAGGAAGGGGACCATGCATGCGTGGTGGCATCTCCCAAAGGTTTTCTTTGAAAGCTGGGGGGATGCTTCCATGAGGGCTCCATCGGCGCCAATGTCACCCATATGTAAGGACTGATTCCTGCTGTCCCCGGAGAAAATCTGTTACAGGTGAGTAACTATGCTTTTTCTGCACAGGGTCGGGGAGAAAGTCAGTGGAATAAGAGGGTTTCTTGGTAGGGGTGAGTGGGGTTGCTGAAAAAGGTTAGAAATGTAAGAGGATTGGGGTAAAGTGTGAGGAGGCTATTGCAGGCTGAGAAAAAGACCTGGTAACAAAAGCAAGAACTGGGGGCATTGGAGTAGAGGAGTGCAGAAGCAGCTCAGCACCAGTAGACAGTCAGAGGTAGAATCTGTCTGACTGAAAAGTGCTAGTGTGCATGTGTGTTCCTGATTTGGGGGAGGAGGGTGGATGAATGCATGTGCATGTGTGTGTGACTGAAATACAACAGAGTACATGCATGTGTATATATTTCTATGTCTCTGATGGAAATAGCCTCATATAAATAAATTTTCCCTTTGAAAATTTCAGCTGGAGTGGAGAAGACCGCTGGTACAAATGTGTAGAAGTGGGACACGTGTTTTAAAATAGGGAACATTTAGGTGTCCCATATGATTCCAAGGGCAAATCCTTAAAAAGTGTGACTGTCTCGTATAATACGGGATGGTTGATTACTTTATATAAATACATGAGAGACAAGACCAGATTCCTTTTTCAGAGCAACTATCCCTCAGATTCTAACGTGAAAAATCATCTAAAAGTCCCAAGCCAGAGGAGAAAAGAGAGTCAGTGGTGATTAAATATTAACTGCAGTTCACTATAACCTCTTACTGTAGGGCCCCTTTGGGATGTCAGAGCAAAGCAGAAGAGTGCCCCAGTTTGCTATAGCACTTTCTCGGGAGGTTACTGCAGTGGATTTTCCTAAATATGTAATAGCAAGAGACCCTTTGTGACTGTGGATGTTGTAGTTGGTTTTTGTGAGTGCAGAACTATTTCCCTGTACCTCAGCTCAGTTCAGTTTAGAATAGAACAGACTGTAGTAAGTCATAGCCAGTGACTCCATGGAAGAGTTTTCCTGTATTTGGAGTTTTGTTATGCTTTGGAAAGAGATTTGGGTCTACCCGTCCCATCAATGAGGACAGAGGAATATGTAGGGGGTCTCCCATTCTGAGATACCCTGAAAGTAATAAAGGAGAAGAGGGGTTTTGGATCCCCAATAGGTACCATTGGGAGAGGAAGAGAGACTTAAAGAGCTACCCAGAAAGGTGCTTATCCAGAGAACGGTAGAGAAGAAGGGACCCACAAGGTACACACTGTGAAGAACAGAATAAAGAGCAGGAGCAAGGAAAGAATCCCAGGTACAGAATGGGAATTTTGTAAGGAGTAGGAGATTCTCAGTCACGGGGCCCCCAGGAGAGATCCAATCACTAAAGAGTGCTGCCCAAGCTCAGAGAAATGGAATTCAAGGGATTGCATACAGATATTTCTTGCAGTGCATTGGGTGTTTTATATTAAGACAAACTCTTGCTTTTGTTTTATTTTGTTGATACAATTTCAGCAAGAGTTACAAAATATTTTTTGGTAAAATATTTCAGTTAGTTACCTATAGTATAAGAACAATATTCAAACCACTTGTTCAAAGGAAACTCAAGGAAATCTCACCAGGCAATCCTTTTACAAAAATATCACCTTTACCTCTTTCTCCTCCACAAAACTAAGGAGAGGCATCCAATTTCTTTTATTTATCCAAGAATTCTCTTTTATTTTCCAAAAATCTCTAAAAGTTAACCTTTCCTCACTACCATCAACCTTCACAGACGAAACCCCAACCTCAACTCAAACACACACTAGGAGCTCCAAACAAGCCCAAAAAGTATTCTACTACTCACTTCCCAAATAAATAGTTCCAAGCACCCTTCAAAATGCACTCTTTCCTACAAGTTAAAGAAAATCTCCTTCACAACATTCCTAATCACCCTTTTAAGTGATTTTTATTACTATCACTGTAAATCTTTTTTTTTATCTTTATGCATTTTCACAAAATAACAAACAAATAAAATATACTTGTTAGGTAAAGTGGGTTGTCACAAGAAACACAACTAATGTAAGCATAGCCTGCAAACTCACATAAGGAAATAACATAAAGACTCCCCATCCACCAGCCCACAATATAGGAAACCAAGAGAAGGACCAGAACATGTCCTATTAATCCAAGGAAAAATAAACATAAAGGCAATATACACTGAATCAAACAGCCAGAATATCTTTGAAGCAGGTAGAATTCCAACATTCCCAACTCCAGGATCCCCATGGGCATTAATGAAGGAAATAAGTTACCGGGACTACAACATCTGTATCTGATATTCAGTATATCTGCCATCTGAGAGCAGATTCCTTGTGACCCTGTGGCAGATAATAAGCTCTTACTAAAGGAGAACATGACTCAAGTGGTATCCCCAATACCTCTAAAAATATTGCCTAACCATATCTTTAGCGGTAACCATTGCAGATCTAAGAAAATTAACCAGGCGAAGATTCGCCATACGTGAACAGTTGTCCAATTGTTCTAACTTACATCTTATAGTGTTAGAGTCTTTAACAAAGGCCTCCGCTTGTTGATCCAGTCGGTCGACCCTGGAGGAAAGGGCTTCCACAGTTGTCTGCAGACTTTCCATACGCTGAGCATTCCCAGAACAGTTCAAGGAAAGTTCCTGAGCCTGTAAAACGTGTATTTCAGGAGTAATAGCTTCCCCCAGCAACTTAATAACATCCCAGATCGATTCAAATGTAAAGAGTGCTAGTCTTTTCAATGTAAAGGAAAAAGAAGGAGATAAACCTATCTCACCAGCCACAGGCTCCAGGGATTCTATAGGGCCTGAAGAAGTGGAAACTGTAGAAGCCAAACTAACAGAAGCTTCCCCTGCTGCTGAAATCCCTCTCAGTGACATTACTCGCGAAGATTGACCCTGTGAGACTTCAGACATCGGTTGAACACTTCTGTCGGGCGACCCCAAGTGAGGAACCGAAGTTGCCCCAATCGCTGAGGCTCTTAGCGGGTTATGCCTGCTTACGGGGTCACTGCACTACCCGAGGGAGACTGCAAAGTAGAGCTCTCAGTCTCACAGCTGGGCCTTCCGCACATCTTTGCTCCACTGACTGCTGTCCCGACGCACAAAAGGATCCAAAGGACCAAAGGAAACCTCCGAGGAAGCAAGCAGGTTAACCTGAGACAACTTAGCCTGCCTAGCTTTCCTCAACTGTAAATCTTAATAGATTAGAAATACAAGCTACAAAACTGCCTTACTGAAACTTTGACTTCTGCCTGCAATAAGCTTCAGCAGAGCTCTCCAGGGGAATCCCTGCTCTGCCTGATAAGCTGCAACCTCGTGCCTTTCCATTTAACTATTTAATTACTTTAAAGTCAGCCAGCAGCCCCAGTCTTTAATTTTGTACTGGAGTCATGCCTTTTAAAACCTACTCAGCATTATAGCCATACTTTTTTCTTTATTTTCATTTTAAAAAGGCTGTCATACTTTCTTCCTTATTTAAAACTGTAGAGCATTAATAAGGGTTTAACCATTGCTGCCCTGAACTGCAGAAAGCCCAAACTTTATTTTGTTTACATGGGGCCATGTCAGCCCAGCTTTGCTTTTCCTTTGACACTGTTCCAGCTTTCTCCTACCAAATGCCAGCACTAGCAACAAACCAAGGGCACCTGAAACCCCAGGTAAAAACATTTATTTGTACTCTTATTATAATCCACTGGTTACAGTAGTCTGTTTTTGTTTTGTTTTGTTTTGTTTTATGAATTTTTGAAATTTACATTCCACTTTTCACTTAAACAAAGAAAACCATTCAACAGAGGAAAAAACAACATAATACAAAATACAGAGGCAAATTAAATAGTTAGGGAGAAGCACCTGAACATACTCTAAGAAATAAAACACTAGGAAAAACAAAGGGCAACCAGTGCCAATTTAAGGAGTATATGATTAACTATGACCCACCGCAGCATCTTTACTTTCCCTGTCTACCAAAAAGTTTTGAAGATGAGAGAAATCAAAAAATACATAGGTTTGCCCCTGCAAAGTAATAATGCATTTACATGGAAATCTAAGGTAAAAGATGGCTCCCAGCCCCAAAACCCTCTGTCTTAATTCTAAAAAAAAATTGTTTCCTGCGGACGTGCGTGGACGGGGTAACATTAGGGAAACATTCAACTTTTGTCCACAAAACAGCGCATCTTTATGTTTAAAGAAAAGTTTCAAGATTTTTTTTCTTCACAAACTCTGACCCAAAAACAACCAAACAACAATTATATCTGCTAAATTCACTGGCTCATCGTTGGGTGATGAACATCAAAATTGCTTTCTCCCAAGTCAGTCAAGCACCTTCTTGAAGGGATTTAGTAAACGTGGGCAACATCTATTGCATCCTGAAGATTCAGGACCTCCACATAATACTTATTGAGAAGAATCTCTGGGGAGAGATGCGTAACAGGGAAAGTTTAAAAAACACAAACGTTTTGCATGGGAAACATTCTCAAGGGACTCTAATCTGGCATGAACCACCAGTGAGTCCTTTATATGAACTTCATTAGAGGTAATAGAGGTCTGTACCTGAGAGTCAACCTGTGTCATTGATTTTTCCAAAAATACAACCTTATTATCTCATTCACTTAATTTTCCACAGCCCCTCGTGTAAAATTACATAAAGGGGAAACTGTTGTAGACAATTTAAGATCAATACTGCAAATTGCCTCCCCCTCCTCCCCAAAACCCTTCAATGTAATTTTCCCCTCCAGGGGTGAAACTGCAGCATCCACCACTTCTGGTAGAGCTCCACTGAACCACTGGTGATGCAGGTTTATGCTGAGGGCCGCCAAGAGGGCACCAAAGGGGCATGTCCCACCCCTTTGTATATGCTCCTTCGGAACGTAACAAACGGGTTGTGAAATGCAGCCGCGTGTAGCAGACACGGCACTTTAAACAGCAGGGGTCCTCTTAGGGTTACCAACGTTTTCACCGAGAAAAACCCGACACCTGTGGCTCGCCATGCTCCGCCCCTAGTCCCACCCCTGCCCCGCCCCCAGCCCCACCCACAAAAATTACCGAGGATACGTGTAGGCTAACTTCCTTGGTCAGATAATAATTAAACTGGGAACCCCAAAATCAAAACATGAAATGTACAACACTGGAGAAATAAAACTATAAAGTCATTTCCTCTTGCACTAAAGAAAAACGCAAAGATGTTAGCAATACACATTTCCCAGACCAGACATATTCCAGTTAATAAATTCAAAATAAAAAGTATTTTTCTACCTTCTGTTTGGGCATTTTATTTTTCAGTTGCAATTGCTCCAGTCACTTTCTTCTGGTTTCTTTGTGTCTTCTGCGAGCTATCCATTTGTCCTTCCTTCTCTTTTCCATTCTCTCTCTATTTCTGCTTTAACATACTGATTGTTTCCCTTTTGCTCTTTCCCCCAATTCTTTCCTTATTCCTTTATCATCCATTTAAATTTCACCCTTCCATTCTCAAGCCCCTCTTACTCTCCCAAAACCCAGCCCATCATAGACTTTTCTTCCACACAAAATATTTTTCCCCTCTCCATTCTCATTCCCCATCCATTCTAGTCCTCCCCCAAAATCAGTTCTCTTATAGTTCTAGACCCACCCAGCATCCACTCCCTTCTAGTCCCATTCTCCCATGCCCCACATTAGCCCATTTCCAGTCCTATTCCAGCTCTTCATCAGCCCATTTCCAGTGCTAGCCCTCACATCACAGACCATTTCCAGTCCTAGCCCCCCCCAATCACAGCCCATTTCCAGTCCTAGGCCCCCCCACCATCACATCCCATTTGCAGTCCGAGTCCCCCCGCACCATCACAGCCCATTTGCAGTCCTAGCCCCCCCCCCCCCACCATCACAGTCCATTTCCAGTCCAAGTCCCCCCCCCCATAGCCCTTTTCCAGTCCAGGTCCCCCTCCCCATCACAACCCATTTCCAGTCCATTCCCCCCCCCCCATAGCCCTTTTCCAGTCCAGGTCCCCCTCCCCATCACAACCCATTTCCAGTCCATTCCCCCCCCCATAGCCCTTTTCCAGTCCAGGTCCCCCCCCCATAGCCCTTTTCCAGTCCAGGTCCCCCTCCCCATCACAACCCATTTCCAGTCCATGTCCCCCCCCCCCTAGCCCTTTTACAGTCCAGGTCCCCCTCCCCATCACAGCCCATTTCTTTCCAGTCCAATGCTCCCCCCCCCCCCCATAGCCCTTTTCTGGTCCAGGTCCCCCCCTTCACAACCCATTTCCAGTTCATGTCCCCCCCCCCACACATAGCCCTTTTACAGTCCAGGTCCCCCTCCCCATCACAGCCCATTTCTTTCCAGTCCAATGCCCCCCCACATAGGCCTTTTACAGTCCAGGTGCCCCCCCCCCCATCATAGCCCATTTGCAGTCCTAGCCCCCCTAATCACAGCCTATTTCCAGTCCAAGTTCCCCCTCCCTCCACCATAGCCCATTTCCAGTCCAAGTCCCCCCCCCCCATAGCCCTTTTCCAGTCCAGGTCCCCCCATCACAACCCATTTCCAGTCCATGTCCCCTCCCCCCCCCCCATAGCCCTTTTACAGTCCAGGTCCTCCCCCATCACAGCCCATTTCTTTCCAGTCCAAGTCCCCCCCACCCATAGCCCTTTTCCAGTCCAGGTCCCCTCCCCCCATCACAGCCCATGCAGTCCTTGGCCTCCCTCCCCCCCCCCCAGCACCGCGGCTGTCTGAGGCTTTAGAGGGAGCTGGGGAAGCCCGCGCGAGGCCCCGGCTCCCTCTGTACAGCCGCCAGCGTGAAGAGCCTTTTCCTTCACGCTGGCGGCTGTTTCTGTAAAGCCGCGAATGCTGGGAAAGGTTAAAGGGTATTGCCTTTAACCTTTCCCAGCAATCGCGGCTTCAATGAAACAGCCGCCAGCATGAAGGAAAAGGCTCTTCACGCTGGCGGCTGTACAGAGGGAGCCGGGGCCTCGCGCGGGCTTCCCCGGCTCCCTCTGAAGCCCTCCGGTGTGTGGGCCGCCCCGGGGAAGGTTTTTTTTTTTGGACGGGTTGGGAGAAAAGCCGTTTTTTTGCTCTGGCCGCTCCCGATCTTGTGGCCAGAGTAAAAAACCGGCTTTTCAAGGGCCGGTTTTACCTCTGCGCCGGCAGCCGGCCTGGCCATGGAAAAACCGGCCAGGCCGGCTGAAAACCAGCCAGTTGGCAACCCTAATTACCCTCCAGCCCAATGCAGTCGGGTGGGGACAGTTTAAACAAGTGGAAATGGAGTGAAGCAACAGACTGGAGAAACTGCAGCTGCGACAGAGTGAGCGAAAGGAGCTGTGGAGGAACAACGGCACATAGAATCAGACATGATAGAAGGTTGGAGGTATAGTGGTGGGAATGGGAAAAGCTAAGCATGGGGCCAAGTAGCTGAGCAGCAAAAGGGTATGGGCTTGGGAAGTGAGCGATAGTCTGCAGAAAGCCCTGAGTGTTTCCTAAGTGAAGAAAGCGAAATTAGACCTTACCTGCTAATTGTCTTTCCTTAAGTCCATCCAGTCCAGTACGAGTGGATCAGCCTCTACCAGCAGCTGGAACGAAGCATATGAAATTTCTAATGTCATAGTACAAGAGCTCCCTCTATAGGCTCTAGAGATCAATATCCTGTTGACAAAGCAGACTCCAAGAGAGTGTAGTAAGGTTACAAACATGGGCAATATTCTCAATATACAAACCAGAGGGTAAAAACTAAGCCACCCCAAAAACCTGTGTTGCAGAAGAGAAAACTGTGAGAACTATTTACAAGATGAGAAGAAGGCAATAAGCCAGTGTCAAACTTGCTATAAAGAAAACATCCCAGAGCACTCCCCGGTTTATAGTAATGTTCTCCTTAAGGAAACCCTCCTGGGACAAACTGCTGGATTCATCCAGTGCTCCTAGAAATCAAAATACAGAATGTCTTTACCCACGGGGGGGGGGGTCCTAGAATGGACTGGATGGACTCAAGGAAAGACAATTAGCAGGTAACGTCTAATTTTGCCATCCTTATCGTCCCTCCAATCCAATATGAATGGGATGTACCAGAGCAGTAACTAATCTTGGGAGGGACCCATGAGTCCGGCCTGGAGTACTGAAGCCCCAAAACACATATCATTTGAGGCTTGCACATCCAGAAGGTAATGACATGTAAAGGAATGCACACTGCCACCCTGCATATGTCAGCCAGCAGAACTAGGCTAAGTTCTGCCCAGGAGGCCGATTGAGATTGTCGAATATGCCTTCAGAGCAGCCAGGACCAGCCTACTTTTTAGCACAAAGGCAGAGGCGATTGCCTCCTTGATCCACCAGGCAATGGAAACCTTGGAAGCCGCTTCACCCTTGTGTGCCCCCCCCCCCAAAATAACAGAGATGATCAGACTCCATTCTCTTAAGATACCGACACAAGGTCCTGCTCAGCTCCAGACAGTGTAGCTGCCAATCCTCCTCCATATCCTGAAAACTATGAAAAACCAGAAGGGTCACAGTCTGATAGAAATGAAAATGGGACACTACCTTCTGTAAAAAGGACAGAACCAGTTTTAATGCCACTTTTTTGTTAGAGAAGATTAGAAACGGCTCCCTACAAGATAGATCCTGAAGTTCTGAAATTTAGCACGCCAAACAGATTGCCACCAAGAAAACCACCTTCAAGGTAAGATCCTTCAAGGAAGCTCTCAAGAGAGGCTCCAAAGGCGACTATGTAAGTCTATAACACTAGGTTGAGGTCCCACGGAGGAACAATAGCCTGCCAGGGTAGCCGCACTTACTTTACTGACCTGAGAAACCAGACCTCATTGGGGTGATCCACCAGCGAGAATCTCTGTACATGCCCACGGTAATAAAAGAGAGCTGCCATCTAGACTCTGAGGGAATTTAAGGCCAACCCCTTGTCCAGCCTGGCCTGCAAGAAGGTCAGAACATCTGAAAGCAAGGATGAAAAGGCCCGGAACCTCTTGTCCCCACAGCAGCTCTCAAACATTCTCCACACTCTGACATAAGCCAAAGAGGTTGAAGGCTTACGGGTTTTCAAGAGAGTATCTAATAGCCCTTCTGCTTCAGTCATGCCCTTTCAAAAGCCAGACCATAAGCAAGAATCGATCCACATGAGGCATAAGGATCAAGGGAAGGCACACCATAGCCTTGGGGGCCGGTCTGGATCGATTCTACTTTTCTGAGATGGCCCTCTATGCATTGAAGGGAACGTCCTATTAGGGGCCATGGAGGAAACATATACAGCAGTCTTTCCGTCGGACATCTCTGTGCCAAAGCATCAAAGCCCTCTGACATGGGCTCCCAATGTCTGCTGAAGAATCTGTTCACCTTGGCATTGCAAGCAGAGGCCATGAGATCCATGACTGACACACCCGACTTGCAGGTGATCTCATAAAACACTGCTGGTTTTAGTTCCAATTCTCCCAGAACTAGGCGGTGCTGAATGAGAAAATCTGCTTGAATATTGATCTTGCCAGCCATGTGAGCTGCCAAAAGAGCCTCAAGGTTCTCTTCTGCTCACAGCAATAAAGGATGAATCTCTTCCACCTATGTCACACTATCTGTGCCCCCAACCGACAACTGATGTATGGTTCTGTCATCACGTTGTCAGAGCAGAACCTTAAAGCTCTCCGTTGAATCAGAGAGAGGAAGGATTGTAGAGCTAGAAAGACTGTCCTCATTTCTAGACGATTGATGGACCATGAGATCTCTTCCTGGGACCAGAGTCCCTGTGTCACCTGTGACTCGCATGCACTCCCCACCCTGTGAGACTGACATCTGTTGTCACCAAAATCAAATTCTGCAGTTCCAGCGGCATTCCCACAGCAAGGTGCTCCAAAGTCAACCACCTGAGAAGACTTTGGCGACCAGGGGAAGACCAGCTTCTTTGAAAGCGGGTGTAGATGCGGGAACCAATGAGAGAGTGAAGCCTGCTGAAGAGGACGCATGTGAGCCCATGCCCAGGGCACTAGCTCCAAGGCCGCCGCCATGGAGCCTAGAAGCTGAAGAAAGTACCATGCCAAAGGCACCAACATGCCAAGGAAAGACCATATCTGAGCTCAAATCTTCAGCACCCGCTCTTTCAGGAGGAAAACCAGTCCTGACTTGGTGTTGAAGTGTGGTGTATCCCTTTTGGGGCAGGCCCTCCTGCCTGGATTCCAATCTGGATTCTTAGGCTTTACCTGGCCCTTCTAACAGGAAGGAAAAAAACAAGACACATACAGAGAAAATCAATTATATTAATTCCAGAGCTCTAGAAGGAAGACCGTCAGAGGGAGCAAATCATGGCTCCTCCCTAACTATCTTCAAAAATCTTCTGCCAGAGATCTGCCTTTTATTAAGAAGTATCAGCTGACATAGGTGATTTTTGATTAACATCGGATGATATTATTCATGTTACAAAATTACAGACCTGGAATAAAATCTGCTTACAGGATCATTTTTCTGCTGATGCTTTGCAAAAATTCATTAAAAAAACAGAAGTTACAAGGCCATGATTATAATTACCAAGTGACAGTAGGTGTCGCTGTAATTCTTTCATTATACAAGAGCTGATTAGTTATACTATAATTTCTGTCTAAATTCTGTTAATTTCCCAAGCTTTATTTGATTTTCAGTTATATGTTGACCTAAGGTCTCTGATTCTCGGAAAGTTTATGCAATAATGCTGATGTTAGTTATCTACTTTTCGACCTATCATTTACCACAAAAAGAGAGGAGGAACTGTCTATATCCCAGAATTTTGCAGAAGCTAGCCTTTGCACCAGTAACTATGTACACAACTTTGTTAGTTAATCTCTGTCACAATAGTGTCAGCAATTTTTCGCAGAGAGACAGAAGCTTCTATCCAAAATGTATGTAAAGCAGTTTTTAGCCTTGCATTACAATAAGCATGTATTTCTACCTATAGCTACCTTTACAGTCCTGTTTCTTCGTCATCTGTGCTTGTATCACTGTCTGTACCTATATCCAGAGTACCATAAATAGATTCATCGCTATCCATAGCCAGGTCAAGATTGCCATAAACTGGATGGTCTATGTTAGTGTAAGTTACCTTATCACACAAAAGCTCATCAGTCTCTGTAATAGTCTCTAATCTTGTTCTGGGGCCTTGGTCAGTCCTTCCTTTCTCACAGTCCTCCATTTTGGTTCTGCTCAGAACCACACTTCATTGAAAGGCAATTCTCTGAGTAAATCCCCAGAACCGGGAACACTTCGTAGCCTAAGGACTGCAATAGGGTTTGTGGTCTTAGCCATATATGAAGTACATTTCATAAAACAGGCAAGGCCTATCCCTAGGAGCAGGAGGGCTACTAGGAAGCCAAAGAGGCTTGTCAGTAAGGCCTTTAAGGGACCTTATAGGCCACCCCACATATTTTCAAACCAGGGCCATACAGAATTAGAAGTACCTTCAATATTATCTTTGGAAAAAAGGGGTTTATTTTCTTACCTGATCTAGGATACCAGTTACCACCTTGCTCTGGGAGTCAACGAGCATACAGCAGTGATCATGAACAATGCCACAAACTCATAAGAACATATAAGAACATAAGATATGCCATACTGGGTCAGACCAAGGTCCATCAAGCCCAGTATCCTGTTTCCAACAGTGGCCAATCTAGGTCGTACGTACTGTCACGAAGTGGATTCAGCAGAGCCCATGGAAATAGGCAGAAATGCAGGCAGTGAAGCTGACACTGACACTTCAGAGAAGCACATGTCAGGAAGTTGCTATAGGCAACACAAACAAATCAGGTCACGAGCTATAAAAACACGCCCAAGCAGCAGGAAGGCTGAGGGATCATTAAGTGATGAAAGCCAGCTGGGAGTGGGTGGAGTTGGGACACACACAGATAAACCCAACTCACGTGCAGTTAGTAGGAGAGAAGGCAGAACGGGAACAAGCAACTTTGGTAGAACAGAGAGACCGGAGAATGCAGCAGCTACAGGAACTTCTGGAAAGTTGAAAAACTTTGCTTTTACAGAGAATTCAAGGAGCCCAAGGCGTTCTGGGGAAAGCCCGGGTTGGAGTGAAGCCATTGAGAGAGCTGGGAAAGCTGGAAGGTTGTACTCCAAGGCTGAGAGAGAGAGCCCAGGTGACTGTTATAGAAAGCAGTGCACAGAGACGTCAGAGCTCAGCAAAGGTTATCCAGAAGGTAACAGAGAATTCAGTGTGGAAGCCAGATTGAGAAAGGCTGACAAAGCCACTTACCCAAACAACAGGTACAGGAAAGGTAAAGTCTTTTGGCCTGAAGATATTCACATATCTGGGGGAAAGTTAAAAGGCAAAACCCGTAGAAAGCTTCTGTCTTGTTCTACTCCGGTGACTGCAGCTGTACCGAGAAGCCTTAGTCAGAGAGAGCCAGAAGGTAAGCTGATTACTTCTAATAGAGGGAGAAGTGAATACAATAACTTCCCATATGGTTATCAGCATTGGAAGGGCTCCCAGGCAAGCTACTCCAGTGAATGTGGTAATTGTCTTCCACACACTTTCACGGAGGGAGAAAGAGAGTCTCTGTATGGTAGGGAGAGACTGTTTAATAATATTCCTAGCTGTTCAAAGGAAGAATTGTTAGAAGCAGAAAGTGAAGATATGCAATGTGAAGTACAAGGGGACCAACCTTTTATTGAATGCATGAACTGTACGCTCACAATCGCAGATAATATCTCCTCTCTGTGTTGAACAAGCTGTGAGAACTTGCTAACCGTTAAAGCAGCAAAGAAAAGTTTTTGTTTGCTTGGAAAAGTTGCTAACCATTGAAGCAGCAAAGAAAAGGTTTTGTTTGCTTGGAAAAGGACTGTTAAGATACCTTTGTATTAAGTGTTAAGAAGCTGAAGATAAGCAATTTTTGTTCACGTTTGTTTCTTTATTTTGTGCCCAAAGTGGGTCTGTCTACCTTATTTTTACCACTAAAAGAATCCTCCCGGAAGGGGAATAAAACCTGTCTTTAAGCCTTACCACACGTTCACAACTCATTCTTTTGACTGGCTGGTGGGAACTACGAATCCCAGAGTGCCTAGCAAGGCTCTCTACACCTTTTCAGGCTGGTTAAACACAAGGCCTCAGCGTAATACCCTGCTTCTACCTGTAGGGTCACGCGCAGGGTGACAGATGGCGTAGTCTTGAGGATTTTTTTTTCTCGTGGTTTTCCTGATAAGGAAAAGAAGGAAGACAAATAAAGAGACGACATCACTGGAGAGACTGCTGCCACACGGAGTGCTGTCTGGGGGAACTTTCGCTGGCAGGTCGGCCAGATAGGAGGGACAGAGACCTTTCTCACATGCTGGAATCTACCTGGAGCCTAAGGTAAAGGTAGCCTGGCTGGAAGGGTAGAAGGATACCAAGTGAGAAAAGGGGGTGCTGTGCTCCACAGACAGGGGTTTTTAAAAGAAAAAGTACCGCACTTGGTGGGTCTTTCTTTTTCTTTTTCCACAGGTGAAGCAGACTCCAGAGGGAAGATGGAACCCCGGGATGTGATGATATGGATGCAAACCCAATGGGACAAACAGGCGGAGCTTGTACGACATCTCCAAGATCGGAACGCGGAAATAATGAGGGAACAGCAACGACCTCTGCTAGAAACAATGGAAGCAGTTTTGAAGAAGCCACAGGAAACTGGAGCGATGAATCCTTCCATGTTTCAAGGAGTAGGGATGAACAGTTGCCATGCTTTTTCCCTAGGACAATTAACTCAGCAGGACAATCTTGATGATTACATTGATGCATTCGAAAGAATAGCAGAAACCCTTACATGGCCTATGGAGCAGTGGGCAATTCGCTTTGCGATGACACTCACCGGTGAGGCTCTATCTGCCTTTAAGGCAATGCCTGCTAGTCTTGCCTCGGATTATACCGAGATAAAAAAGGCAGTAAAAGATAGACTAGGTCTCACTCCTAGACACTACAAGCGTATGTTTAGGGAGGCGAAGATAAAGTGTAAAGAAACTCCTAGAGCTCTGTACCAGAGATTAAAGAGTATAGCTTACAAGTGGCTAACCCCAGAGAGGAGGTCACTTGACTCTATTCTGGACGAGATTATTCTGGAGCAGTTTATGCAGGCTGTATCTCCTGAGTTAAAAACGTTTCTCATGCTACAGGATTGCCACAGCACGGAAGAGGCAGCCAACCTAGTGGATAGGTATTATGAGGCTAAAATGGCTGATACCTCGGGAATTGGAATTTTAAAAATGGCTGGGATGGAAAATTCTGATAGAATGAGAACGTTTGAGAAGGTTAAAGCACCTAAGATGGATAGTTATGATAACACTGATAATGATTTTTTATCTGTTTATAGAGGGAAATGTTACGGTTGCGGAAAGACAGGTCATTTCCGAAGAGACTGTAAAGCACGAACGGTCCTCATATCTGGAGCGGGAAAGCCAGTCCTGAGGGGCCTCTTTCTTCAGGTCCAGGTAGAAGGAGTAGATGCGTTGGCACTACTTGACTCGGGGGCTGAACAGAGCATGGTTTCTCAGGAATTTTGGGACACCATGGAACAGCCTCGACCGTCAGCTCCGAGTCGAGTAGAGGACCAAGTGCAAATAAAATGCGTACATGGCACACACTTCCAGTATCCCCTACATAAGGTACATGTTAAGGGGATGGGCATAGAAAGGGAAATACAGGTGGCGGTAGTCCCAAAGCTGCCACAGGAGCTTATCCTAGGGCAAGACTGGCCTCCGTTTCGTGGAGGACTGATGGAGGGTTTGTGTACTAGGTCAGGCCTAGTTTCAACCCGGTCGCAAGCCGGAACCTCCGGGGCCAGGGAACCGTCTGTGGAAAGAACAGAGGGGCCTGAGGAGGAGGAAGATAAGGGATTCTTTGGTGCGACCTCATTTGGAGTATGGTGTGCAATTCTGGAGACCGCACCTTCAAAAGGATGTGAACAGGATGGAGTCGGTGCAGAGGGTTGCTACCAAAATGATTAATGGGCTTCATTATAAAGCATATGAGGACAGACTTAAGGATCTTAATATGTACACCTTAGAGGAAAGGCGGGATAGAGGTGATATGATTGAGATGTTTAAATACCTCCGTGGCATAAATGTTCAGGGAGAGAGCCTTTTCCAATTGAAAGCAAGTTCTGCTACGAGGGGACATGGGATGAGGGTGAAGGGAGATAGATTCAGGAGTGATATGCGGAAATATTTCTTTACGGAAAGAGTAGTGGATCCGTGGAATAGTCTCCCAGTGGAGGTGGTAGAGATGAGGACAGTAACTGAATTCAAGAAAGCATGGGACCAACACAGAGGATCTCTAAAGGCAAAAAGTGGACTGTTGTAGTTGTTATGGAAGGACAGACTAGATAGGCCATGTGGTCTTTTTCTGTCGTCATGTTTCTATGTTTCTATGTTTCTATGATTTCCCAAGGAAGAAATAGAGGAAGGAGAGGCAAACATACTTCCCTGCCATGACGAATTAATTCATGTTCCATCTAAAGAAGGGAAAAAGGCAAAGGCTAAAAAGCGCCATGAAAGATACAGTAGAACCCGAGGGAGGGCTGAACTAGAGGCCGGGGAAGGGTTACCGTGGGTACCTGCAGCCCTAGTTCAAAAATTCCCTTCTTTCCCCATGGAACAGAGGGCTGATCCGTCGCTTAAAAGAGCGTTTGAATGGGCCCAAGAGATTCGACCTATGCTTCCCCGATTCTTTTTGGACAAAGATATCTCATATAGGGAAAGTATAGATCCATATACAGATGCTGTACGGAAGCAACTGGTGGTGCCAGTGACTTTTAAGGCCATTGTTTTACGCCTGGCACATGACCACCCGATTGGTAGCCACAAGGGTGTTCAAGGAACACTCAATCAGATACTAGTGCGGTTTTATTGGCCGGGGGTCTATAAGGAAACCAAGCAATATTGCGAGTCTTGTCCCACCTGCCAGAGGGTCTCTGTCGCGAGACCAAAGGCTGTACCCATGGTGCCCTTGCCCACCATATCGGTACCGATCCGACACATGGGAATGGACATTGTGGGCCCTCTAATTAAAACACCAAGGGGCTTTCAATACATCTTGGTAGTCGTAGACCACGCTACACGGTTCCCGTGGGCTATTCCCCTCAGGAACACCTCAGCCAAGATAATAGCACAGGAGCTAGTAAAACTATTTTGCGAAGTGGGGTTTCCCCAGGAAATACTTTCTGATCAAGGGAGCAACTTCGTATCCAAATACCTAGCTAGAGTATGGGAGGCATTCGGCATACGCCACATTAAGACTGCGGCGTACCATCCCCAGTCGAATGGACTGGTGGAACGTATGAACCAATCCATAAAACACCTATTAAGGAGGGGTTTAGGAAAAGGAGAAATGACAGAATGGGATACTTTACTCCCATTCGTTTTATACGCATGCAGGGAGCGTATACAGGCATCCTTGGGGGCGTCCCCATTTGAACTCCTGTTTGGTATGTCCCCGAGGGGTATTCTGGATATACTACAGGAAGAATGGGTAGAGCCCGAAATACAAGAGGTGGGGATACCACAATTTTTAAAAGACTTAAGGACACACCTGGAGAAAATGTCCAAAGCCTCTGTAGAAAATTTGAGAATGAGTCAACAGCGTCAAAAACGCCACTATGATAAGACCACAAAACCTAGGCAATTGGCAGAAGGGGATAAGGTCATAATCCAAGTGGCAGACCCAGGTCCCAAATTCGAGTTCCACTGGAAAGGGCCGGGTACGGTGGTGAAAAAGGCTGGGCCCGTTTCCTACCTTATAGAGAATGATAGGGGACGCAGGCAGGTTTATCACCTCAATATACTGAAACCTTGGAAAGAAAGGTCGGCCACTGCCAATTTGGTTTATAGAGAGCAGCACAGTAGTACCCAGAAAAGGATTACGTGCTGTCCGCTTAAAATTGCGGCAGCCCGTAATATTTTAAGGGGGGGAATCTGTCACGAACTGGATTCAGCAGAGCCCATGGAAATAGGCAGAAATGCAGGCAGTGAAGCTGACACTGACACTTCAGAGAAGCACATGTCAGGAAGTTGCTATAGGCAACACAAACAAATCAGGTCACGAGCTATAGAAACACGCCCAAGCAGCAGGAAGGCTGAGGGATCATTAAGTGATGAAAGCCAGCTGGGAGTGGGTGGAGTTGGGACACACACAGATAAACCCAACTCACGTGCAGTTAGTAGGAGAGAAGGCAGAACGGGAACAAGCAGCTTTGGTAGAACAGAGAGACCGGAGAATGCAGCAGCTACAGGAACTTCTGGAAAGTTGAGAAACTTTGCTTTTACAGAGAATTCAAGGAGCCCAAGGCATTCTGGGGAAAGCCCGGGTTGGAGTGAAGCCATTGAGAGAGCTGGGAAAGCTGGAAGGTTGTACTCCAAGGCTGAGAGAGAGAGCCCAGGTGACTGTTATAGAAAGCAGTGCACAGAGACGTCAGAGCTCAGCAAAGGTTATCCAGAAGGTAACAGAGAATTCAGTGTGGAAGCCAGATTGAGAAAGGCTGAGAAAGCTACTTACCCAAACAACAGGCACAGGAAAGGTAAAGTCTTTTGGCCTGAAGATATTCACATATCTGGGGGAAAGTTAAAAGGCAAAACCCGTAGAAAGCTTCTGTCTTGTTCTACTCCGGTGACTGCAGCTGTACTGAGAAGCCTTAGTCAGAGAGAGCCAGAAGGTAAGCTTATTACTTCTAATAGAGGGAGAAGTGAATACAATAACTTCCCATATGGTTATCAGCATTGGAAGGGCTCCCAGGCAAGCTACTCCAGTGAATGTGGTAATTGTCTTCCACACACTTTCACGGAGGGAAAAAGAGAGTCTCTGTATGGTAGGGAGAGGCTGTTTAATAATATTCCTAGCTGTTCAAAGGAAGAATTGTTAGAAGCAGAAAGTGAAGATATGCAATGTGAAGTACAAGGGGACCAACCTTTTATTGAATGCATGGACTGTACGCTCACAATCGCAGATGATATCTCCTCTCTGTGTTGAACAAGCTGTGAGAACTTGCTAACCGTTAAAGCAGCAAAGAAACGTTTTTGTTTGCTTGGAAAAGTTGCTAACCATTGAAGCAGCAAAGAAAAGGTTTTGTTTGCTTGGAAAAGGACTGTTAAGATACCTTTGTATTGAGTGTTAAGAAGCTGAAGATAAGCAATTTTTGTTCACGTTTGTTTCTTTATTTTGTGCCCAAAGTGGGTCTGTCTACCTTATTTTTACCACTAAAAGAATCCTCCCGGAAGGGGAATAAAACCTGTCTTTAAGCCTTACCACATGTTCACAACTCATTCTTTTGACTGGCTGGTGGGAACTACAAATCCCAGAGTACCTAGCAGTTTCCCCAAAAGACACAGGTTCCACAATGCTTGTACTGGGTCAAGCATTGATATCCTGGGTCCCTTCTTAATAATGGTTTATGGACCTTTCCTCCAGGACTTGTCCAAACCTTTTTTAAACCCAGCTACACTAACAGCCTTTACTACATCCTCTGGTAACAAATTCCAGAGTTTGATTACACGTTGAGTGAAAAAATATTTTCTTTTATTAGTCTTAAATAGTTTACCCTGTAGCTTCATTGCAAGTCCCCCAGTCTTTCTATATTCTGATAACGTAAACAATCGATCTATGTTTACCCGTTCCACTCCGTTCATTAATTTATAGACTTCTATCATATCTCCCCTCAGCCGTCTCTTTTCCAGGTTAAAGAGTCCTAACCTTTTTAGCCTTTCTTCATAGGAGTATCCTTCCATCCCCTTTACCATTTTGGTGGCTCTTCTCTGAACCTTTTCTAATAACGCTATATCCTTTTTAAGATACGGTGAACAGAATTGCACACAATATTCAAGGTGCGGTCTTACCATGGAACAGTATAGAGGCATTATAATATCTTTTGTTTTATTTTCCATTCCTTTCCTTATGATACCTAGCATTCTATTTGCTCTCTTGGCTGCCACTGCACACTGGGCCAAGGGTTTTAACATGTTATCCACAATGACGCCTAAAACCTTTTCCTGGGTGGTGGTTCCTAGTTTTGTGTTATCTACAAATTTGATAACCTCACTCATTATTCCACTTTCCAGATCATTTATGAATATGTCAAAAAGCAGCGGACCCAGCACAGATCCCTGGGGTACACCACTATTCACCTTTCTCCATTGGGAAAATTGGCCATTTAGCCCAACCCTCTGCTTTCTATCTTTTAACCAGTTCCTGATCCATAGTAGTACACTGCCTCCTATCCCATGACTCTTTAGTTTTGCCAAAAGTCTCTGATGAGGGACCTTGTCAAAGGCTTTCTGAAAGTCCAGATACACTATATCAACCGACTCACCTTTGTCCACCTGTTTATTCACACTTTCAAAAAAACATAACAGATTAGTAAGACAAGATCTTCCTAGTCTAAAGTCATGTTGGCTGTCTCCCATAGACCATGACTATCTACATGCTGAGTAATTTTATTCTTTATGATAGTTTCTACCATTTTTCCCGGTACTGATGTGAGGCTCACCGGTCTGTAGTTTCCTGGATCACCCCAGAAGTCTTTTTAAACCTAATAGCAGGTCTGCAATCTCATATTTCATTTCTTTCAACACCCTTGGATGTATACCATCCGGCCCAGGTGATTTGCTACTCTTCAGTTTATCTAATAGTTGTAATACATCTTCCCAATGTATCAATATTTCCTTCAATTCTTCCGCACCTTTAAATACCACTTCAGTTATGGGTAACATCCCTACATCTTCCTCAGTAAAGACCGAAGCAAAGAATTCATTCAGTCTCTCCACTATCGCCTTGTCGCTTCTTAGTGCCCCTTTAACTCCTCTATCATCTAATGGACCATCTGAGTCTCTCACAGGTTTTTTGCTCTGAATGTACTTGAAAAAATCTTTATTTCGCGTTTTTGCTTCCGCAGCAAGCTGCTTCTCAAATTCTCCCTTTGCCTGCTTTATCAATGCCTTGCATTTGACCTGCCAGTGCTTGTGCTGTTTCCAGGTTTCGTCGTTTGGCTCTTTTTTCCATTTCCTGAAAGATGCTTTTTTGGCAACAACAGCCTCTCTGACATCACCTTTAAACCATGCTGGCAGTTTTTTGGACTTCCTTCCATTTTTCTTAAAGCATGGAATACAGCTGGTCTGGGCTTCCAAGATAGTATTTTTCAACACCACCCAAGCTTGATGTAAGTCTTTAACCTTTGCAACTGCTCCTTTTAGTTTTTTCTTAACTATTTTCCTCATTTTATCATAGCCTCCCTTTCGAAAGTTAAAAGGTAGTACTATGGATTTCCTGACTATCCCTCCTCCACTAATTAAATCAAAGGCAATCATGCTATGATCACTATTGCCAAGTGGCCCCAACACCCTTATCTCTTGCACTAGATCTGGTGTTCCACTAAGGACTAGGTCTAATATGGCTTCCTCTCTGGTCAGTTCATGAACCAGCTGCTCCAAGAAGCAGTCATTTATGTCATCTAGGAACTTTATCTCCCTAGCATGTCCTGCCGTAACACTAACCCAGTCGATACCGGGGTAATTGAAATCACCCATTATTACTACTCTGCTGTGACTTTTGTTAGCTTCCTTGATTTCTTTGAGCATTTCATCATCCATTTGTTCATTCTGGCCAGGCGATCAATAGTACACCCCCACTGCCATTGCCTTCCCCTTTTTACATGGAATTTCAATCCATAGAGATTCTACAGCAAATTTAGTTTCCTGCAAAACTTTAATCCTTTCTGACTCAATGCCCTCTCTAACATAGAGCGCAACCCCTCCAACAATTTGATCTGCTCTATCATTACAATATAGTTTGTACCCAAGTATCACATTGTCCCACTGGTTGTCCTCCTTCCAGCATGTCTCTGATATTCCAATCATATCTAACCTCTCAATTAGTGTTATATATTCTAACTCTCCCATCTTATTTTTTAGACTTCTAGCATTTGCATACAAGCATTTTAGAGACTGTATTTTATTCATATTAATTTGGCTATTGGTAAACATGGGTAATTTGGGATCTTTAAGCTCTGTCTGCTCCATACTAGAGGGCATTTGGGCTACTTTCCTCTTTTTTGGAACCTCTCTGCTTTGGTAGTATCCCTCAAGGATACATTCTTCCGAACCATCCGCTCTTGGGCAACTGTCGGCTTTCCCCTATTATCTAGTTTAAAAGCTGCTCTATCTCCTTTTTAAAGGTTAATGCCAGCAGCCTGGTTCCATCCCGGTTAAGGTGAAGCCCATCCCTTCGGAAGAGCCCCTCCTTTCCCCAGAATGTTCCCCAATTCCTAACAAATACAAACCCCTCATCTCTGCACCATTGTCTCATCCACCCATTGAGACTCCGGAGCTCTGCCTGCCTTTTGGGTCCTGCACGTGGAACGGGTAGCATTTCAGAGAATGCTACCCTGGAAGTTCTGGATTTCAACTTCCTACCTAAAAGCCTAAATTTAGCCTCCAGAATCTCCCTACCACATTTTCCTATGTCATTGGTACCGACATGTACCAAGACAGCAGACTCCTCCCCAGCACTATCTAAGACCTTATCTAGGTGGCGTGTGAGGTCCGCTACCTTCGCACCAGGCAGGCATGTTACCAGGCGATCCTCACGTCCACCAGCCTCCCAGCTATCTACATGCCTAATGATCGAATCACCAACTATAACGCTGTCCTAACCCTTCCCTCATGGGCACATGGCCCTGGAGAAACTTCCTCGGTGCGAGAGGGTTTTACATCACCTGGAGGACAGGTCCTAGTTACAGGATCACTTCCTGCCACACCAGGGTGATGCCCTCCTGTCACGTGACCTCTCTCCTCCATGGCAACAGGGATGCTGCCAGACTGGAGGTGGGACTTCAGGACTATATCCCTGTAGGTCTCGTCTATGTATCTCTCTGTCTTATGTTTTCCAAGTCTGCTACTCTAGCCTCTAGAGAACGAACTCGTTCCCTGAGAGCAAAGAGCTCCTTGCACCTAGTACACACATAAGACCTCTCACCAACTGGGAGAAAATAATACATGTGATACTCAATGCAAAAGACTGGAAAGCCCCCATCTCGCTGCTGGACTGCTGTCTGCATCTTAGTTTTAAGTTTTTGTTTAGATCTTTAAGTTCTTTACTTACTAAGGGTTGCTATGGATATTTATACCAATAAAACTGTACCTAATACATTTAATATACGTTGTTCGCCTGAAGCTTAATTAATCTTAGGTCCTTAGTGTATGACTGATTTGGGTAACGAGCTTCACCTGAGAGCACCTCCTGTCTTTTAAGATGTGTAAGTACCTATAAAGCTATGATTATCCAAGGGGTGGGTGGGTGTGGGGAGGGAAGGAGGGAAATAACACTTATTAAAAGAGCGCTGCTACACAGTACCCTGTCCTGTGCTGCTGAGGTAAGCTATATTTTTATTTGATTTAAATTATAGCTCTTTGCTGCTGCTAGGCTCTAACTTATTATGAAATTTAAACTACAAGCTCTCTGCTGGGTTCCAAATTTAACCAGAAAGCTCTCTTCTGTGTTTTAAATTTAAACTAAAAGTACTTTGCTGATACTAGGCTCTGAGTAACTATTTAAATTAAAACTACAAGCTCTCTGCTGGGTATGAAATGTAACCAGAAAGTTCTGTTCTGTGTTTTAAATTTAAACTTAAACTGCTGCTACTAGGCCCTGACTGATTTAACAAAAAATAGTGGGTTCACAGATTAAATAGCTTTAATAGAAAGAATTCCTTTCAGAAAATTCCCAGAAGTATATACTCACAATTGCAGATCTCTCTCCAGAAGTAACAGTCCCCTTTTCTAGTCCTTTAAGACTGAGGATCACAGAGCTCTGGTTGAGTTATTCATGCCTGTGCTGCTGAGGTAAGCTGTGACCAACTTCCTTGGCTAATAAATAAAGGCCATACAATTTTGGGTGGAGTAAGCGGTTAGTTTGTCTACAGTACCTTGCATGACTGTGAGGGTATCAGTCAAATCCTGAGCTGTTATTTCTATCAGACACAAAAGGCCAAGCCAATTCCTGTGAGCCAAATCCACTCCCACTCAGCTCAAATCAAATCAATACATCAACATCAAGAGTGAGGGGGAACAAAATACACTCCCGTGTAGAAAGAATTTTTTTGTCGGACCATATAATACCCTGTCCAGGGCCATAAGAACAGACCCCTGGACAATGGTAAATCTTGGTCCTTTTTAATCAAACCAGCAGTAAAATTTAATTCTAAACCAAAACTTAACTGTCACGGCACATTTTTCCAAGTGAGAGACACACACACGACACAGTCCTGCGTTTCGGGCTCAAATTTAAAACGCCCTGCTTCAGGTCAGTCTTGTCAACACCGATCAAAAGCCATCACTTAGTTGGTGAATGGAAAAACCCTTTCACGGGAGAACACTTAAAATCCGGCGTCTGACGTCATCCAATCTCCAAAGCCAATGATAACCCCAGAATTAGTCAAAGGAGGCTGTGCCAATCGAGCTCCAAATTAAGCCCATGGGGAGCCACTGTGTTAAGACGAAAAATCCAGCGCTGTTCAATATATTGTAGCTTCTGGGTCCTATCACCCCCGCATGGGCTCAGAGGGACACAATCAATCACTCTCCAACGTAATTCCTCAAATGTTGTGTGCGAGGATCTATCCATGTAGTGCCCAATAGGGATCCTGAGCAATAAAAACAATGACCACATGAAGAATGTCCACCTTGATCCACTGGGGTAATTTAGTCCCTAAGGAAAACTAAGGTGGTTGGGACTAAATTTGTAGGGATTTTACCCTACAATAATCGTATTCATACAGTAAATTCTATTTTACGGAAACATTGGGGGATTCTGTTCATGAATGTTTTTGGAAAAGGCTTTGTATTGCTTTTACTAGGGGACGAAATTTACGGGACAAATTGGTCAGGACTTTTCCGCAACCAGATACCCCAGTGGATCAAGGTGGACATTCTTCATGTGGTCATTGTTCTTATTGCTTAGGATCCCTATTGGGCACTACATGGATGGATCCTCGCACACAGCGTTTGTGGTCATTTAGTCATTCTACCACTTGTGATTCCTCATATGTCTTATATTTAATCTGCTGCCCATGTGGGTTGGTTTATATTGGCCGGACTATTCGCTCATTAAGAATTCGGCTTTCTGAGCATGCATCTCGATTTCGGACCCGGGCAATTTGAGCTTTATTGATGCAACATATGCTTAGTAGCAGACATAAGTTTGAGGAATTACGTTGGAGAGTGATTGATTGTGTCCCTCTGAGCCCATGCGGGGGTGATAGGACCCAGAAGCTACAATATATTGAACAGCGTTGGATTTTTCGTCTTAACACAGTGGCTCCCCATGGGCTTAATTTGGAGCTCGATTGGCACAGCCTCCTTTGACTAATTCTGGGGTTGTCATTGGCTTTGGAGTTTGGATGACGTCAGACGCCGGATTTTAAGTGTTCTCCCGCGAAAGTGTTTTTTCCATTCACCAAGTGACGGCTTTTGATCGGTGTTGACAAGACTGACCTGAAGCAGGGCATTTTAAATTTGAGCCCAAAACTCAGGACTGTGTCGTGTGTGTGTGTCTCATTTGGAAAAATGTGCCGTGGCAGTTAAGTTTTGGTTTAGAATTAAATTTTACTGCTGGTTTGATTAAAAAGGACCAAGTTTTACCAGGGTCCAGGGGTCTGGTTCTTATGCCCCTGGACAGGGTATCATATGGTCCGACAAAAAAATTCTTTCTACACGGGAGTGTATTTTGTTCCCCCTCACTCTTGATATTGATGTGTTATTTCTATCAGGGCATATAGTCGCAATATTTGTTCACCATAACGTGCTGTAGGGACATATGGAACCAAAGGTACTGAGCTAAACTGTTCCAGTAAAGGTGTTTACTTCTTTTTGGATAAGCATAGTAGTGTCATCTAACAATTTACGTGCTGCACTTATATCTGCACTGTGGTCATCCGCAGCTCTACGTTGACGGTTAGGGGGCACCCCGAGCAAAGACTCATAAGGGACAAGTTTCCATGGCAAGTCAAGGGTAGCTATGTAGCAGTTGCCGGCCCAATCAGCAGGCAACCAAACATAAGCTAGGGTTCCGCACACAAAATAATGGCCTACTAATGCAAGTCCATCAGGCCAAATTTTATAATCTTTGGGTTCTGTAAGCAGAACTTCAGTCCCAGGCCAAATACCCCTTAACCACAGGTGATAAAATCCTAAATAGGGATATACATAGTTATCAACAGCCATATCTTGAACCATTTTTGTTTTTCTTCAATCTATATTTTCCATATATTGGTAGCCCATCCTGGTCATAATACTGTAATCCATACTGGTCAAGACGAGTTTTAGGACCAGTGAAAGCATTAACAACCCTCAAATTAGAATGGGCTCATACAGAACTCATTGTGGGATTATCCATCACCAAATACACATGATTGTTAGTCATAATGGTCTGACAACTAGATAGAGGGGTTTCCCCCACAGGATAAGTCCCCTCTCGCTGAAAACAAATAGGAGAGTTGACAACTGGCTGAGGACTGATAATTCTTGGAGCAGGGGTCGCTACGTCTGGCCATGTTACAGTAAGATTAAATAAGGTTTCATTCACAGACAACTCCTTTTAATTCTTGCAGAGAAATGGGTCGAGGTTGGGGCAAAAACCCAAACTGCGTAGCTGCTGGGTGAGGTAAACACACAGCACAATTGGAAATGTTAAAGCGCTGAATTAAAGAATAAATGTGAGAATGAAACACATTATAGAAACCACCATGTTTTGCCCAAGGAGTATGTGGATCATATGCAAGAACCATATGATCATGAACCAACGAAGGTGTAGGGGCTAGGACCAGGGCCAGAATTGATTCTCCTATTGCCTTATGAATAAGCCCTTGCCTTGGTGTAACTATCCCTAATATCTCTTTCAACCAAGTCTCCACACCCTCTACTCTTGGGGAAAGAAATCCCACACACCAGATTAATAAACACAAAAACAGTGGCAATGCCACTGAAAGCATACATATCAGCCAATGCTGTGAGGACAAGTCCGAGGTGGGTTGTAACTGTCCAATAACTTCACACCCACTTTCTTGGTTGAGCGGAGTTAAAATCGGGGGAAGCGATTCCAGTTCAATCTCAAATTCCTCTGGTTCCAGCTTAGGCTGTGTACAGGGAAGTTGTCTAATTCAGGGCGCGATGCTTTCTTGCACTGATCCAAATGTATCCAGGTTTTCCGTCCTTTCACTTTCAATGCCGAATATCCCACCAGCAACACTTGGAATGGTCCCAGAAATCTCACTGCCAGAGCAGACTTCGGCGCCGGATCCTTGATGAGCACCCAATCTCCAGGTTCCACGTCTGGAGGTGATTGCGATGCCTCAGCACCCTGCTTCGTAAGCTGCAAAAAGGAAGGAGATACCAACGTTTGGTACAAATATTTACAGTAGGATAATAGGTCGCTGCGCAGCAGTTGGGGATCGGGCAATTGATCTGGTGCCACTATAACATGGGCTGGGGTTGTTGCCGGACGTCCGGTCACAATTTCATAAGGGGTAAGGCCCTGTTGAGTTCTTTGAGGAGAGTTGCGGATCGAAAATAAAGCAAATGGCAGAGCTTCCACCCAATCCCGACTCCAATCATGAGTTATGGAACGGAGGAGGGCCTTCAGCGTCCGAGTCATCCGTTCCACTTGGCCAGAGCTTTGCGGAAGATACAGAGGATGAAGCTGCTGATGAAGGCCAAAAAATGCGGTTATGCCTTTCCAAACTTCTGCCGTAAATGCTGGGCCTTGATCGGAAGACAAAACCAGGGCTACTCCCCACAAAGGAATAAACTGGGTAAGCAAACACTTCAACACTGTAGCAGCAGATAACAAATTGGTTGGATAGGCTTCAGGCCATCCTGAGTATAAACAGGTAAAAACCAAATCAGCGAAATCCATTTACAGAAAGAGGAAGGGTCCTTGAGGCCTAGGCAAGGATGGAGAAGGTAATGCTCGAAGGGTGCATCCAGATTTTCCTGCTTGTAGACACGAGACAAGAAACATACACAGCATGAGCAGCAGAAGAAAATGCAGGATTATACCATAACTGAGCAAAAGCATTTGTCATAGCTAGAACACTTAAATGCAACTTGTGATGTAAAAACAGAGCAACAGGATAAAATAATGATTTAGGACAAATAAATAATTGGTCCTTTTTCCATAGTCCAGTACCATCGGGCGATGCTCCCCAAGACAGCCATTCCTGCTTTTCGGTGAAGTCTGCAGAATCCTGATGGGAACGCATTAAGTCCAATGATAATGAGGCCAAAGGGGAAGCTGCAGGCAAACGAAGAATTAATAACAGATGTGCGGAGCCGCAGGCCCTGCCGCTGCAGCTTTAGCAGCTTGGTCCACAAACTGATTGCCTTGTGACACCATGGAACCAGTAAGATCATGTCCTTTACATTTTAACACAGCCACCTGAGCTGGTTTAAGCACTACAGCAAGCAAACGTTCAATATAGCGGGCATGTTTGATAGGCTTATGAGCAGCTGTCAAAAATCCACGTTGAGCCCAGATATTACCAAAATCCCAGAGAACCCCAAGTGCATAAGCACTGTCAGTATGGATATTTACAACCAAGTGCGCAGACATTTCCAGGGCCCGAATGAGGGCAAATACTTCAGCCAACTGGGCACTAGCAAATGGAAAGGCTCCTAACTCTATTACAGAATTAACAGTGGTAACAGCATAACCAACAAGTAAATTCCCTTCCTCATTGCGAAAAGCAGAGCCATCAGTAAACAGAATCCAGTCAGGACTGGACAAAGGGACAGAGGAAAGATCAGGCCTAGCCTTTGAATAGGCCGTTACAGAGGAAAGATTATATAAAGAAGTCGCTCACTGTAAATAAACTGAAGGCTTAAATTACCACCAACACTATTGTAAATGGCTCACGAGGTCTCAGTAAAAAACTTTTGTAAAACCTTGTGGACTGCTGTCGACAGAGGGTTTTTTACTCGTTTACATCAACGACCTCAATTACAGAGGAAAGACAATCATGAGTGCCATCGGGGTCAGACAGGTGTAAAAGGGGATCAAGTGAAGCCAGGATTTGAGCTGGTTGTAAAAGTGAAACTTCATGTAAAGTGACATGTGCTTGGGAAATAGCTAAATCAAACAGCAATAAATGAGAGCTGGAGAGAGGCTGAGTCTTGGCTAAATGTAAAAGACGAGAAACTGAATGGGAAGTATATACATGCAATTCATGCTGGAGAACAAGAAAATCTGTAGTTTATATAGCAAAAACTACTGCAGCCAAAGATTGAAAACATGGAGGTATGCCAGAGACAACAGGATCAAAAGCTTGGGAAAAATAGCCCAAAGGCTTTAGTCCAGAAGGGAAACATTGTGCCAAAACACAGACAGCGGCACTGGTGGAAGTAGCCACATAGAGACAGAAGGGCAAAGCATAGTCAGGGAAAGAAAGACAGGGAGAAGTCAGTAGGGCTTGGCACAGGGAGTGGAAAGCATTATGCTGTGCTTCAGTAGGAACTATAATACCCTCTGGAACCTCACGGCCAAGAAGGGCATATAGTGGAGCAGCAAGCTCAGCAAAGTCAGGGATCCACTGGCAGCAAAATACTAAAAGACCTAAAAAGCGGCATATATAAGGGACAGTAGCAGGAAAAGGCATAGACATAATAGGACCAATTCGCTGGGCCGTAATAGAGCAGACAGCTGAGGAGAGACATACACCAAGAAATATTACTTGTGGCAGGGGAAATGAGAGATATGTACAAGAGTTAACATAGTATCAGCAACACAAGCATCATAACAAGGGGAACAGATAAGTAAATCATCAACATACTGTATCAAGGTAGATTTATCCAATGCCAAGTCCTGTAAAGCAGCTTTAAGGGCCTGTGAAAAATAAGCAGGACTCTCGGTGTATCCTTGAGAAAGGGTAGTCCAGGTATATTGACGCCCCTCGTACGAGAAGGCAAATAAGTACCTTGACTCCTCCCCTACCGGAATTGAGTAGTGGGCGGAGCTTAAATCTATGACCGAAAAGTGGGTGGAGCCACATGGTATACGAGTCCAAATGTCATGAGGATTGGGTACGAGGGGAAAAACTGGTAGGACAATACGATTAATAGCTCACAAATCTGTAAGACTTACCATCAGCCTTTAGTACAGGTAAAATTGGCATATTGCAAGGAGAAGAAGTTGGTACCAACACACCCTGGGCTAACAGGTTTTCAATCACTGGCCGTATTCCAGCCACTGAAGCAGCAGGCAGAGGGTACTGATGTACATAAGGCAATGGAGCTCCCAGCCGTACTTCAGTCTTGACCGGGGAAATGTTGAGATGTCCAATATCATTACCTGGTACAGCCCACAAAGTTGAAGGAAGGGTATCCAAGGGTGGAGCGGTTACAGCAGTTGGAGTCGCAGCTACAGGCTGTTGGACTTGCAGGGGACACAAGGTACAGGTCAAAGTGCCGGTTTCCCAGCTGATAATAGTCTTGTTTCTGGAGAGAAAATCTCGACCAAGCAAATTGACAGGCAAAGTAGGGCCAACCAGGAAATCTGTATGATACAATTTTCCTTCCACTAGAAGGGGTACATCAGTCAATTTTTGATGCATTATAGTTCTTCCCTCAATTCCTTCACAAGGGACTCTAGGAGCTGTAGGCAGCGCCTCAAACAGAGGAGGGGGCAATTATGATAGAGCTATGACAGACGTGGAGGCACCTGTATCTAACAGGAAGAGCAATTCATACCCCAAGATTGTAGCGAGTATCTCTCCCTGTGTATTGGGGCGCACAACCAAGCCTAGTCAGTCCTCACTATAGTAGAGGTCAGCTGCTGCATAATATTGGGTCATGATTGAAGGCTGATTAGGGGTGAAAACAGGATATGGGGCATGCAAATAACTGGCTCCTACAGCATCAGATTGGGGAAGGTCACTCCTTGGCATAGTACAGTCTCTTACAATATGTCCCAATTTGCCACACCTGAAACAGGTGCGGTCTCCTTGATATCCCCCCATATATCTACCACCTCTACGGCGCCCCTACCTCCTCTGCCACGCCCCCTGAAATTTGATTCATAACTTGCTACTTGGCTTTGATTCATAACTTGTTTTTGGCTTTGTTTCTCCACTTTACCTTTTGTCTTCATCCTTCTGCTTCTGGATCCGCTTTTCCGCATGCAAGGCAGCTTCCAAGATCTCCTGGGCAGACTTGGTAGACCATCCAAGCAAAGCATTTTCAAGAATCGCTTTTATTTCCGACTGTAATCCATTCACAAAAATTGAGGCAAATCCTTCCATTTCACCATTCTGAGGGGAAAAATCTCGGAACGCTAGGTAACACCTAGTATGAAACTGGGCAACAGCTTCATCCCTTCCCTGCTTCAGGTCTGATAGCTTGGACAAATCTTTCACAGGGGTACATTTCTTTTCAATAGCTTTTAACAAATTATTCCGGTCTTCCCAGAAGGCAGTCATTTGAGTAATATCAGAAGAAATAGTGACAGGGTCTGCAAGGGGCCACTCCCATGCTGCGTTGTCCCGCATTTGGGGATGGGTGACTGCTTGCAATTCTATTGGATTTAAAAAGACTGATTTCAATAAATTTTGCAAATCTACCCAGGAGGGGTCATAAGTAGTTATTAACTGACGCCAATAATCCACAAACTGACCAGGTTTTTCTCGGGAGTCAGGGCAAGATCTAGCCAAATTAAAAACTTCAGCTGGGGACCAATGAGATGCTAAAGTAACTAAACCACCATCCCCCCTAGGGAAGGCTCTGAACGGAGCAAGCAGATCTATTTTCTTACTCTGTTTTTTCTCCTCTCTAACCTCCTTGTTTAAGGTTAAAAATTCCCCTAACTCTAAGGTCAAGCACTGCAAGTGTTTCCATTTAGGAATCAAAGGACCTTTTGCCCAATGGCCAGTTCCTTTGGCAACTGCAGCCATGGCTTCCGCTACCAGCTCCTTATTTTGACTGCGCGGCAACAGTGCTAGCGTATGCTGTTTTACTTGTAGGTCAAGTGCCTCAAGTGTAGTTATGATGACCTCAGTCAATGCATGGGCTTTTTCTGCTTAGTGAGCTAGATATTGAGTCAACTGCTCTCTAGTGGTTATTAATTCAAGTTGACTTGCTTCTACCCCTATTAATTGCACAAGTTCCAAAATTTCCTTTAACTGTTGAGCCCGAGTGGTGCGAGGGATAATTACAGGTTCTTCAGGGACAGCGGAAGAGGGACCACCTGGCGAAATTAAAGGAGTGATGTCGGCCACAGATATAGGGATTGGGAACCCATGGGAAGGCAGCATTACACCCGAAATAGAGCCTAAGGGGTGAGCATCAGCCATGGATTTAATAGAGGTAGAAACACCAGGCATATCATCCAAATGGATGAGCGGCTCCTCCTGATCTTGGTGGGATGCCGGTGCTGCAGCACTATTCATAGTTAGTGATACAGCCAATGCAGTGAACTCCTCCTCATAGGCTGGAGGAGCAGAAGCAACAGTACTGGGTTCACAATTTTTCCGAGGAGGATTACCTCCAGAACTACTAGTCTTAATTTCAGCTTCTGTCTGTTTAGCCAAAACACATATTTGTTCCTCCATTCTAAACACTTGATCTTTAAATTTGTCAAACACAGAATCGGTGGCTTTTTGAGCTTTTTCAGCAGCCTTAGACTGCCACCACCCATACACGACTGGTATGAGGTCGCCCCAAGTCATCAAGGGCCATCTCATATTGTAACCAACGTAGTTTGTCCTCTGGAAAAGTTCCACCCAGCAGGAACTGCAAACTGGGGTTAGAGGCAGTCATCGAATGCCAACGGCCAACGTAATCAAGGGCGCTATCACCAAACCTGCGCCTCATTTCATAATTTGGGCTTCCCTATTTCAGCCCTATACTACGAGCTTTTTCGCCCCCCTCATCTAAGTGAGTTTTCTGTTTAATTTTACCGGCCTTATTGACCATTTCAAAACTCATGACAGAAACCTGCCTAACACACAGAAAACTGCTTTATAATACTGCTTTGTTTAATACTCACAGACATACTACTGCCCACGTCCATGCTTTTCGTACCTGTTTGAAGGGCAGCAATCCAGAGTCTGCGGCATCAACTGTTGTACCCCTTTTGGGGCAAGCCCTCCTACCTGGATTCCAACATGGATTATTAGGCTTTACCTGGCCCTTATTACAGGAAGGAAAAAACAAGACACATACACAGAAAATCAATTATTAATTCCAGAGCTCTAGAAGGAAGACTGTCAGAGGGAGCAAATCATGGCTCCTCCCTAACTATCTTCAAAAATCTTCTGCCAGAGATCTGCCTTTTATTAAGAAGTATCAGCTGACATAGTTGATTTTTGATTAACATCAGATGATATTATTCATGTTACAAAATTACAGACCTGGAATAAAATCTGCTTACAGGATGATTTTTCTGCTGATGCTTTGCAAAAATTCATTAAAAAAACGGAAGTTACAAGGCCATGATTATAATTACCAAGTGACAGTAGGTGTCACAGTAATTCTTTCATTATACAAGAGCTGATTAGTTACACTATAATTTCTGTCTAAATTCTGTTAATTTCCCAAGCTTTATTTGATTTCCAGTTATATGTTGACCTAAGGTCTCTGATTCTCGGAAAGTTTATGCAATAATGCTGATGTTAGTTATCTAATTTTTGACCTATCATTTACCACAAAAAGAGAGGAGGAACTGTCTATATCCCAGAATTTTGCAGAAGCTAGCCTTTGCACCAGTAACTATGTACATAACTTTGTTAGTTAATCTCTGTCACAATAGTGTCAGCAATTTTTCACAGAGACAGAAGCTTCTATCCAAAATGTATGTAAAGCAGTTTTTAGCCTTGCATTACAATAAGCATGTATTTCTACCTATAGCACCTTTACAGTCCTGTTTCTTCATCATCTGTGCTCGCATCACTGTCTGTACCTCTATCCAGAGTACCATAAATAGATTTATCGCTATCCATAGCCCAGGTCAAGATTGCCATAAACTGGATGGTTTATATTAGTGTAAGTTACCTTATGACACAAAAGCTTATCAGTCTCTGCAATAGTCTCTAAACTTGTTCTGGGGCCTTGGTCAGTCCTTCCTTTCTCATAAAGTGGGCTCCCAGACAGACTAGATCCTGCACTGGATCGATCTTGCTCTTTGCCAAATTGACCACCCAATCGAGGCTCTGGAGAAATTCCATTACCCACTGGGTAGGGGGTTTACCTTCACTCTTAGAATTTGTTCTCATCATCCAATTGTCGAGATACGGTTGAACCAACATGCCCTCCTGTTTCAGAGTGGTTGCCCTGACCACCATGATCTTGGTGAAGGTACATGGCACCATGGCCAGTCTGAATGGCAGTGCCTGGAACTGAAAATGTTCCATCGGAACTGCAACCTGCAGATACTGCTGATGGTCTGGTCAAGTTGGTATTTATTTATTTAACAAGTTTTTATATCACTTTTTTTTTTCAAAGGTCTGTTTATTGAAAACACAGAAAAAACAACCAGCAACAACATCTACACAGGGTTTCCTTAATACAGCATAACTGTCTCCCGATGGGGCTGTGTCTTGTCCACCACTCCAGGAGCGAAACGACAGTCCAAGGAAAAACATATACAATACCATATATAACAATCTAACCCGATAACCCCCCTCCCCCCCTTCCACCCCCTCCCCCCCCGAGCAGGAAGCACACAGAAGAAGAGCATCACTGGAGCAACACTCAGCACAAGCAACCACTATCCGACCTTCAATACCTCACTACGGGCTTTAGGTCCCAAACTCTGAATATAGGGCATCCAAATCAGCAAAAATATGGCCCATCTCCATCAAAGCTGTTTACAGTAGAACTCAACAATTTTACATAGAACTCATGGGATAGGTAGGGGTGTTATGCGGGACATACTCAAAAGCATAACTTATTTACATTTTAAAATTACATTACTGCATTGATTGATCAATTTGTTAGGGATCGGTGTTCAGGCTGTTCAGCGAGTTCACACTGCAAACCACTCCCCAAAACACCCGAAGTGTTCCATGAAAAGGAATGTTTTCAGCTTTTTTCCTGAAATCTTTTAAGTCCATAGTGGTTCTCAGTGCTTCCGGAAGGGAGTTCCAAATGACAGGTGCTGCTAATGATAAGGCTCTTTTGATTGTGGAATTGTTGACTTTGGTGAATATGCTGGGTGTTTGGATGTCGTCAATGTTCCGTTGTCTTCGTGGTCTGTTGTTGGGTTGGATGCTGATTAAATTCTGGAGCATGATTGTCATAGCCATTCTGAATCTAATCCACGAGGTGATTGGGAGCCAGTGGAGCTGGTGTGTCATATAGTCAGACTTTATAGAGCCGGCGATGATTCAAGCAACAGTATTTTGGGTCAATTGTAATGGCTTGATAGTTTGCTTCAGAAGACCATTGCAAATGGAATTGCAGTAGTCAAGTACTGGAGGAATGATAGCTTGAAAGACTATGTGGAAGTGGTCCTGGATGAGTAGAGAATTGAGTCTGCAGTTAGTGGCCATTTTATAATATGCATTTCTAGTGATTATGTTGACATAAGCTTTTAGATTCAGGTTGGTGTCTAGGGTGATTCCTAGGTACCTCACTTCTTCTTTTATAGGGATGGATAATTTGCTAAGGTGATTGATTCTTGTGATGATTAGGGCTTCAGTCTTCTTAAAATTGATGCTTAGGTTGTTATTTGATAGCCAGTTGTTCATTTCTTGTATGCATATTTTCATGTTGGTATAGTCTGGTAGGTCAAGGTGGATTGGGATGTATAGCATTATGTTGTCTGCATATATGGCATATTGGATGTTATGCTTATTGAAGATCCTGCAGATGGGTTGATCATAAAGGTTGAAGAGTAGGGCAGACAATGAGGACCCTTGTGAGACTTCTTACTCTGTAATGAACAGGGTTGAGGTGTTTGTTCCTACTTTGACTTGTTGGCGGCGATCACTGAGATAGGACTAAAACTACTTGAGAGTTGTGCCATGGAGCACGGTATATGTGAAGATATGCTTCTGTGAGATCCAGCACTGAGAGGAACTCTCCCTTCCTGACTGCCACTGTCACTGTCAAGTTTGCATGCGAAAATACGGCAACCAAAGGGCCCGGTTTACATGCTTGAGGTCTAAGATGGGATGGAAGGTACCTTCTTTCTTGGGGACCACAAAGTAAATGGAGAATAGACTGGATCCGCATTAATCGTTCAGAAGAGGTACTACAGCCTGGAGGTCCAGCAACCACTCTAACGTATCCTGGACCGCCTGCTGTTTTGAGTGAGTTTTGCAAGGAGACTGCACAGATTCCTCCAAGAGAGAACAAGCCAATTCCAAAGCGTATCTTTCTCTGATAACTTTCAGCACCCACTGGTCGGTGGTAAGACACCCAGGCAGAGCTAAACTGTTGGACGACCCCCTATTGGAACTACCCCCACCTTGGCTTGCCTCATTTAACTGAGCCTTTTTGGGAGAAACCACATGGGTGGGAGAAACTCTGTAGCCTCGCAAAGGCTTGCTTCTTGAAGTACAGCGACCTCACTGAAAAAGAACAAAATGAGTTGATCAAAACTTTCTAAAATCCCTAGACTGACTCCTTGGGATGGTCCCCTACTTTGGCCCTTTAGGAGGGTCTTCTGACAGCCGAGTGCCCTTAAACTCACCCAGATCTTTAACCAATTTGTCCAGAGTTTCTCTGAAGAGCAGCTTGCCCTTAAATTTAAGTTTGCTGAGCCTAGTCTTAGAAGATACATCAGCCAACCAGCTTCTTAACCACAGAAAGCAACTGGTCGCAATAATCAAAGCCATGGGCATGGTCAAAGCTTGTACCAGTCATAGGCATCAACCAGGCAAGCTGAGGCTGAATCCAGGTTAGCTGCCTCCGGCGCTGTGGCTTGCAATTGCAGCTCTCCAGTCATCAAACCTTGGATCCAGTGAATGGAAACCCTGGTCACATAATTCCCACAGATCGAGGCCTGAAGAGTCAGAACACTGATATCAAATATTTGCTTTAAAAAGGTCTCCAACTTGAGGTCCTGCAGGTCTTTCAATGCTGTCTCGCCTTCTACTGGAATAGTGGTCTTTGTGGTCACTGCCGAGACTAAAGTATCCACCTTAAGCATCTTAAGCAGATCTTATTCCTCCTGAGGAATAGGGTACAGATGATTCATGGTCCGACTTCCTCTAAGGCTGGCCTCCAGCATCTCTCATTCTGTTTCTATCATTTTCTTCATTGTGCACCAGAAAGGTAATTTGGGGCTCCTCTGCTACTGCAGGGGTCGGTATAATGATAAGAGCAGTCAGTGAGTGCGCAATCAATGCGGCCAGCTCCTCCTTGTGAAAAACTCTAACCACATTGGGATCCTCCCCTTGCAGACTTTCCCCTTTCTCTAGTTTAGTAGCCGCTGCCTCCCTCCAGAGGTTCCTCTGAGTGGATAGACTGAGTGAATCTGGTCTAACCAAAAATTATCCTCCATCCTTTTCTTTTTAGCTGGAAGAACCTCCATAGCAAGACAGGTCTCCTGCAGGTTGTTAGGCAAATTCTCTGACTCAAAAGTATTGGAAACGTGTGCCCAAGTGCTCTCTTTAGTAAAAATGCCTTGAATAAACTCCAAGAAAAACACTCTTCAGTCTGCCCAGGAACAGTAGTTTGAGCTGCTTCTGGTACTGAAACTAAATGTCTGTGTATTCTCTGACGTTTCTTAGCTTGCTGAGGAAAAATGGCCACTGGAGAGGGAATGGCTGCTGTTCCCCCAAAACTGCTGCAACCCCAGACTGAAAGGAATTCTGTACCACTAACTCTGAAGAGTCCATGTCCCTGATGTTAAAAGAAAACTCTTGGGCAACCTTTCCCTACCTAACACAAGGGCTCTCCTCATGCACAGCAGGAGGGAGCCTGTAACACCAGGAGAAAACAAAACAAACCCAACAGAAGGAGAGATAAAAGGACAAGTACTTACTAATTACAGTGCTCTGAAGTGAACTGAAGGTAAACTTCTCACAGCATTAAAAAGCTCCTGCTGTACTGCTGATAATACTCTGAAATCACTGTGGGATACACAAATTTGGTGTCACTTCGGATTTAAAGACACAGGGCTGCCCTTTGGTGAAGAGTGCCAAAACTGGCCTTATTCACACATCTGTCCCGTGATGTCTGCTCTACACTTAATTGTGGTTGGAAACATTCAGGCCAAGGGCAAAACAAAATCATCAGTATTGTGATTGTTCTTTTTCCACCAGTGAGAAGGAAAGCAAAGTTGGCTGCCCAATAAAGTTTAAACTCCAATGGATCCATAGCTCCCATGAGCCTGTGGGGTCTGTGCTGTCAAACTTCAAATGAAACCTCTATAGGAAGAAGCTGACATGGTAAGAAGTTCTGCCATCTTCCTGCTGGTGGAAGGAGTGAATGAAAGGACAGTACAGTGGGAGATCTTTTTGGGAGAGGGAGGGTCTTGGTACTAGGGGTGGCTGATTGGCTTGCTGGATGGTCAGGACTAGATTGGGGCAGGGGTAGGAGCTGGGGAGTGGCAGATTTTTAAGGAAGGAGAGAGACTAATGGGGAGACTAAGAGTGAGACTGGGTGATGATGGGGGGGGGGCAGAGGTAAGACAGACAGAGTAAGGGTAGGGCTTTTGGTTGCATTTAAATCAGTGGCCTTCAGTGGTGCATTAAGTGTCTGATTTACTAGCTTTCTTTTCTCTTTGACATGGGCTAGGAAAACAGCCTTAGTAAGTCAGGCCCTAAAGAAACTGTGCTGGACCTCAGAAGAGATTATCACCCCTCAAACCTGATTGGGGAAGGAGGGGCGTCTCAGCCACTGGCTCCTAAATTATTGGGCTGGCCCCTAAATCCAAAGAAAATCTGTCAAGGCCTGATATAATGTTCCAATGGAAAAAAGAAAGTAAAACACAAAAGGAAATAAAATAAACTTTTTCCAGGGACAAAGGTCCACAATAAGAGAAGATCCAATTTGAACGCATAAAAGGAAAAACTTAGAGTATACAGGAAATAATAACAAAATATAGCTGCACGAAACAGAAAAATACATATTGGGCCATCATATACCAGAACTAAATATCAGAGTTCACCAAACCTCACTGTTACAAAAGAGGCCAAATGAGAATGATCCAAAAAATATATATCTAGCAGACTTATGCTTTCATACATTTGCAGAGAACCATCACAAAGAGCAAGGCTCCCAGCTGAAGAATCCCAGGTGACAAATATCAGAAGGAGAAACTCCCTTCTTTCTTGTCTTTCCTTCCAAGAGTCAGATAATATACTTATCTTACAATTCAAAAACTGAAGAACATTTGCAAAAGTTAGTCCCTATTCAAGGTCAAAGCAATAGCTATCATCAAAGTTACAGGAACAGTCAATTCTGAGTCAAACGTCTCCAAAACTGTAGAAATATCCATAGATAGCCTGACTTTAGGCCTATTCTAGTCAGGCCTTCCCAGTAGGCAAACAGTATTTATTTATTTATTTATTTAACTAAGCTTACATACTGCTTTTCTACAAGTTAAAGTGCTGTACATTCCGGTACTGTATATATATATGTCCCTTGTTGGTTCACAATCTATTTTTGTACCTGAGGCAATAGAGGTTTAAGTGGCTTGCCCAAGGACACAAGGAACACCTGAGGGACTAGAAACCCCAGTCCTTCTGGCCTAAGGTTGCTGTCCTGTAGCAGGATTTGAATGCCTGGCCCTCCAGCCTGAAGTAACTTGCCCCAACCACTAGGCCACTCCTCCCTCAGTAGTAAAAAAAAATAGTCGATTTTGGAAATTGGGGATATGGCTTCAGAAGACATTTTACATATTTTAATCAAATACTTCTTAAGGATAGTGAGAGGAGAAGAAAGTGGTGACCTAGGAAAATTGATGATTCTCGGAAAACTTGCCTTGCTGTGTTCTTCAGTGCCTCAATCTTTGCGTGTATAGCAATGTTATCTTTAACAAGTAGTTCCTCATTTGTTTTTTTTCTGAAGCCTTTCCTTAGTAATGGAAACCTTGATTTCAAACGCCAGAATCTCTTCTCCTATTTTAGCTAACCGAATATTCATTTCAGAAACTTTACTGTTTAATGTGTTCAAATTAGGTACAAGAACTTGGCCTGGTCAATTCTAGAGAGAGTATCAGGGTGTTTCAAAGTTAAACTGAGCAGAAGAGAGAGAGAGAGTCTCTGACTGACCTGGTGTTTGTTGGGAGTCCTGCTTTCCAATGGCAGTAAAGACTGAGCTTGATTCCCCACTGGTAAACTCCACCAAGTTCCACTGACCGTCACAAAGTGTTCCAGTAAAACAGCTCCTGCCATTCCTCTGATTGCCAGCCCCTGGTGAGCCCATCATAGCATCGAAAATCTGCTGCACCACCTGGCCTGTCTGAGCTAGAGAAACCGAGAGTTGTGTTGAAGGGCATCGAATCTCCAAGCTTAGATGTTTTGAAGCCAGTGCAAGACTCAGAGCATCCAGCTGCATGCCTCAGCCCCAGAGGAAGAACTCTGCTCCCCAAGCTGTTGTATAAAAATGCTGAATGGAGCTAGCAGAGGGAGGTTGCTCAGACTTTGAAGGAACAGCCTTGTGTTTACCCATGAAGAAGAAAGGTAAGCCATTCAATCAACTGTTCACTTCCACCATCTTGGATCCTCTTCTCTCTCGCCCATGATTTTTATGCTTGGCAAATATCTATAAACAGAAGTATATGCAACTGTAAGGATGTGCATTTGTGAACAAACATTTGGTTTGTTTGGGCGACTACAAATGTAAGTACAGTCAAACCTCGGTTTTCATGATTGATCCGTTCGAAAAAGTCTGACTAAAACCGAAACGTATGAAAACTGAAGCAATATTTACCATAAGAAATAATGTAAATCCAATTAATCCGTTCCAGACACCCAAAAATATTCACAAAAAATACATTTTATAGAGAATAACTATATTTTTACATACAGAAAACAATGAGAAATAAATATAAATGACTAATGAAATGGATACATGAACATTTAACATCACTGAAAGCAAGCTAAGTACAGTACTGTACAGTACAGTACGTTAGCATCTGGCCTTAGCCACCCCTGACAAGCTGCTGTGCCCAGCTCTCTTCGGAATCACATTGGATTCAGCCCATTAAAATACCTTTACTTTATCTGCTCAATGCTTCAGAATGGCATAAAATCTTAATGATATAGCTTCAGACGTACCCTGCAAGAGAAAGAACTGCCTTCCACATTCATGCAACATCTCCTGCTTACGTTGACAGCTTTTCTTCCCTGCTACCTCCGAGCCTGAGGGGGCGCTCCAGAGAACGGGCAGGCGGTGGACGAGATCGGGGCCTTCCTCTCTGCGCAATCCTTGCCTCTCTAACTCTGACCAGGCTCAAGGATGTGTTTCATTTACGTGCTCAGCTGGCTTTCGCTTCTCATCACGCTGGCGATCGGTGAGTCCGGGGGGCAGTGCTGCCGGGACCGGGCGGGCGTTCTGGCAGTGTATACAGACCGGTGTGCAGCGCAAGGGTGTATGTATTTACAGTACTGTACTTTACGAAAACCGAGGCGATGTACGAGAACCGGGACAAAATCTCAGTCAAAAAAGACGTTGAAAACCGAAGCGATGTATGAGAACCGGGACAAAATCTCAGTCAAAAAAGACGTTGAAAACCGAAGCGTATGAAAACCGGGGCAAATGAAAACCAAGGTTTGACTGTACATGCAAATTGCTTATATGCACATACACCTGCGAGTTAACACATGTACAATCAATTTGAGAGCTTTAAGAAGTTATACTGCACATAAAATGTCTGCCTACAGAATAAATATCTGAAACAAACTGAAAAACAAACCAAATCTCCAAACCAGGAACAAGTTGCTTTAAATGAGTATGAACCAAACTAATTAATCTTTTGCTTGCACTTTACAAAGATATTGCAAGTTAATTATCCCAGCATAAATTTTAATTGAACTGCCCAAGTTACCACTTTGAAGTTCTCTTTTCAGAAGAAAACTGCATCACAGTTTGTGGAGTAAGTTGCTTTATTTATTTATTTATTTAAAGTTTCTTCTATACCGCACTATTCGGCATCAGTGCGGTTTACATAGAACAAAAACATCTCAGTACATTTAAACAAGTATGAGTTTACAGATAACAGTTTAAGAACTTGGATAACTGGGATACTCTATTTGTAGAACCATTCCATTAACTATTTACATAAGATCAACAAAAACATATGTATTTCTAAGTGTATATACAACTACATTGCTTAATTCTAGTACATTTGGGTTTTTGTTAAGCACTGGAGGTACATGTTCCAGCAGACTTAGGCTAGTAGATAGCTTTGACAATCTTGGGTGACATCGGTGGTTTCAGAACGAGCCATATCATTAGGAGGACAAGACATCCACCTCAGGCATCACAATTTCAGGGACGACGTCTGTGCCAATGTGGCAAAAGACAGCACTGCCTATCTCTACTGCTTGTCTTTGCGATGACTGATGCTGTTGCTACTCCTCTCGGCAACACTAAAAACAACTCAGGGCAGCTGAGCACGTGCACGCTTTCTAGGCCTGATCCTTCTGCAACAGGAAGTTAGAAATGTGTATGCTTAAGCGCTACCTCGTCTGTCTTCCACTTGCAATACGTACAATGTCATTCATGCTCGTTTCTGTCCCTGTAATTTGTTATATATATTGGGAAAGCTGAAAGGCATTTTAAGATAAGAAGTGAGGTGGAATTTTATTTAAGGTGCGGAGAGGGGAATTCCCATGTCCATCTCAGAATGTGGAGAATGAGCTCAGTATTTTAGAAGTGGGTCTGCCAAACGTAGAGCCCTTTGTAAAACAGCTGCAAAACCTCATGGGTAAGCTGCTGCACATCTTGCAGGAACAGCTATTTTAGTAAGCTGCATGGGGAAAACAAAACATGGAAACTCCCCTCACATAATCATTGGACCAGCCTTTTAAAAGCTCTGCTCCCTCGATGCAGGCATACCCTCCCCAATTTCCAATCTGGCCGTGCACACCACCCCAAACACAAGTGTCCGATGAGGCAGGGCCCCACCCCACCCCCCCCCCCCCAACCTGACTATATCTGTCATCAACCAGCCCTCTCCAACCATGCCAACACTTCTTCAAGGCTTCCCAAACAGAAGTACACCCGCCCCTTCCAGGTCCCCCAGCAGGATACCCATGGCTTGCCACGCGATCTGAAACCCTGGCCTTACCGGGAGGTGTCATTGGCGGTCAGTGGTATCAGGAGCGATACCCACTTGCTCCTGCTCTGCATGCAGCAGATTCCAGTATGGTGTGTGGGGGAGAGGGGATTCAAAAATTAGATCAGGAACTCATTTTGGGGAGGGGTGCCAGATTGGGAATTTTGTGTGTTTGGGAGGGTGCCTGCCGGGTATGCCTGCATCGCGGGAGCAGCATTTTTAGAAGGCTGCTCCCATGATTGACTATATGGGAGGAGGGTTTTCACATTTTATTTTACTGAGTACTGCGCTTTTACCAGGCTTCCAAATGGTAGATGAAATTTAATGTGGACAGATGCAACATTATGCACTTAGAGAAGAAGAACTCAAACTACAATTACACAGTGCAAGGTTCCACATTAGGAATCACCACCCAGGAAAAGGATCTAGGCATCATCATGGATAATACTTTGAAACCCTTTGCTCAGTATGCAGCCATGACCAAGAAAGGAAATAGAACGCTAGGAAAAGGAAAGGAGAATAAAAACAAATATAATGCCTCTGCATCGTTCCATGGTACGACCGCACTTGAATATTGTGTGCAATTCTGGTCGCCATATTTTGAAAAGGATATAGTGGAATTAGAACAGGTACAGAGAAGAGTGACCAAAATGGTAAAGGGCATGAAAGGATATCCCTATGAGGAAAGGCTTAAAAGGTTAGGGCTCTTCAATTTAGAAATAAGATGGCTGTGGGGAGATATGATAGAGGTTCTATACAATGAATAGTGTGGAACGGATAAACATAGATTGGTGGTTTACTTCTTCAAAAAGTAGAAAGACCAGAGAGACACACATTGAAGCTACAATATAGCACATTTAAGACAAATCGGAGAAAATATTTTTTCATTCAACATGTAATCAAACTCTGGAATTCGTTAGCAGAAGATGTAGTAAAAGCTGTTAGTCTAAGTTGCTTTAGAAGAATTTTGGACAAGTTCCTGGAGGAAATGCCTATAAATCAATAGTAAAGGGGACCAAGGAAATCCACTGCTTAACTCTCGGATAAGCAGCATGGAATTTCTCTATCTTTTGGGAAACTGATGGGTACTTGCAGGGCCGGCCCGTCCATTGAGCAAGAATGTTTTTTGCACAGGGCCCCGCGTTTCAGGGGGCCCTGGGCAAAGAACATTCTGCTTTTTTAAAAATTAAATTAAAAAAAAAAAAAGCTGGCTGCTGCCGTTGCCGCCGCGGGAGCGGCAGAATGGAGTGTCCCGCGGGGCCCCCTCTGCCTGACTGAGCCCCTCTGCGCCGGCTTTCAGATACGTGAAGGGAGAGTGTCTCCCTCGCGTCTCTGTTAAGCCCGCAGGGGCTGATGGGAAGCAGGGGCTGATGGGAAATGTCCCATCTGCCCCTGCGGGCTTAACAGAGACGCGAGGGAGACACTCTCCCTTCGTGTATCTGAAAGCCGGCGCACAGGGGCTCAGCCGGGCCGGGAGAGCTCAACTGGGCAGAGGGGGCCCTGCGGGACACTCCATTCTGCTGCTGCTGCGGCGGCAGCAGCAGCAGCCAGCTTTTTTTTTTTTTTAAATTTTCCATGAGCCGATGGGGGGGGGGGGGTTAGGACTGGGAATGGGCTATGGGGGGGTTAAGACTGGTAATGGGCTGTGGGCTGATGGGTGCTGTCTGGAAATGGGGTGATGGGGGGTTAGAACTGATAATGGGCTATGGGGGGCTAGGACAGGAAATGGGCTGATGGGGAGGGGTTAGGACTTGAGGTGGGCTGATGGGGTTAGGACTGGTAAAGAGCTGTGGGCTGATGGGGGGGTTAGGACTGGCAATGGGCTATGGGGGCTGACTGGAAATGGGCTGATGGGGTTAGGACTGGAAGTGGGCCAATGGGGGGTTAGGACTGGTAATGGGTTATAGGGGGGGCTTAAACTGAAAATGGGGTGATGGGGGGTTAGGACTGGAAGTGGGTTGATGGGGGGCTAAGACTGGTAATGGGTTGGGGGTTGCTAGGACTGGAAATGGGCTGAGTGGAAGGGGAGGCTTGAACTGCAAATAGCTGATGGGGAGGGAGCTTGGAATGGAAATGGGCTGTGAGGGAAGGGAGCTAGGACTGAAAATGGGCGGAGCAGCTAGGATAGGATGGAAATGGGCTGTTGGGGGGAGCTAAGATTGGAAATGGGTTGTGGTGGGGGCATGAATTGAAATGGACTCATGGAGGGGCTAGAACTGGAAGTAGGCTCATGGGGGGGGGCTTGGACTGGAATTGGGCTGAGTGGAGGGGAGCTAGGATTTGACATGGGCTGATGGTGGGGCTAGGAAATGACTAGAAATGGGCTGATGGGGGGCAAGGATTGGAAATGAGCTGATGAAGGGACTCGGATTGGAAATGGATGGGGGAGCTAGGACTGGAAATGGGCTGATGCAGGGACTAGAAGGGAATGGATGCTGGGTGAGACTGGAACTAGAAGGGAGCTGATGTTGGGGGAGGATTAGAATGGGATGGGGCTGGGAGAGTAAAATGGAGAGGGGAAAAATATTTGTGTGGGAGGGATGAAAAATCTACAATTGGCCGGGTATTGGGAGAGTAAGTGGGGATTGAGGATGGAGGGGTAAAATTTGTGTGGATGAAATAGGAATGAGGAAAGAGCAAAAGGAGAAAGATTAGTATGTTAAAGCAGATGTAGAGAGAGAGAATGGAAAAAAAACTAGAAGAGAGAAGAAAGGACAAATGGACAGCAGACGATGGAGAGTTAGCAGAAAACATGAAGAAACCAGAAGAAAGTGGCTGGAGCAATTGCAACTGAAAAAAAATGCACAAAAGGTAGAAAGATATCTCTTTATTTTGAATTTATTAACTGGAATATGAAAGCTCTGGGAAATGTGCATCATTAACGTCTGTGCTTTGTTTGGTACAAGAGGAAATTAATTTATAGTTTTATTTCTACAGTGTTGTTGTACATTCCAAGTTTGGCTTTTGGGGTTCCCAGTTTAATTATTGCCTTCCTGTTTCTAAATTGTGATTCCTTGTTTGGTGATGGTCTATGTTCTGCATGTGTAACTGAGCTGAGGTATTCTGTTTATGTAATTCGTATTTGACATTGCCACTTGTTCTCTTTCCCCAGTATTCTCTGAAATGTATTGGTTTAATATTTGCAGTGTTGCCTTTTGATAGGTAGAGTATGGTGCTTTGTGAGTCCTGGTAATGCTGTCAGGATACGGCGGGTTTGCTATGATTCTAAATGGGCAGCGTTTGTAGTAGTTCCTAATGTGCCTGGCGGTTGGCACTGGATTATAGTAATGTAGAAATATTTTAGTCTTTCTTTATCCATACACTCATTAAGAGACATGTTTACTAAAAGTTAGTGTATGGTAACAGTATGCAAATAAGGCCACTTATGCAAATGAGGCCCCGCACCGAGTCTCCGCACATGGCCCCGCACCCCCCTTGGGCCGCCCCTGGGTACTTGTGACCTGAATTGTCCACTGTTGGAAACAGGATACTGGGCTTAATGGACCCTTAGTCTGACCCAGCATGGCATATCTTATGTTCTTTCAGTAAGTTCTTGTTTCACAGCAGCACAATTGAAGGGGAAAGAGTGAAATGCACTCTTGCTGACATTAAATTCTGTCATACCAAAAAAACCTGCATGTAGATTTACAGTACAGCAATTTTACTGCCCCAGTGCTGCACATCTTCTGATCTGAAATGGCCGACCAGGTTGTGCATGTCTCATAACATAGATGCTCCCGTTCTGAAATATCCCAGTTGGCACTTCCAAGTACCTGTTTCTGTGGCAGTGAATTTTGGAGGCATCCACATTCATGAAATGGCCTGCAACTGCACATGTACTTGGCCTTGTTATCTGCACAGGCCTCTTGCCAGAACTGGTCCCGAGGATATGCAGGTTTCAGGGCAGAGATGGAGTGATTTCAACAACTGCCACTACTCCCCTGGAATTTTTTGGTGTGGTACCCTGGAGATTCCTGATTCCTCCTAGACAACCCTTCCGAAATCCTACTTGACATGAGTAGTGCCACTGAGTAGAGGAATAATTTGAACATCTCTAATAGATGTGTCTGATTATCTCCAAAGCATTTTATTGAATATGGACCTCCACAATGCTACCATGGGTAGTTGGTACCTCTGTAGCTCACAAATAGAATTGGCATCAGGTACTGAGTTCATCTGTAAAGCTAAGATATGATATCTTTTAAGCCCTTTAGTGACCTGGATTATACAAGGGGGGGGGGGGCTGATAAGTCTCTGGCCTTATAACAAAACAGAAAGTTATGGGCACACTTCAGTTCCGGAGGCCCGAATGGTCTCTCTACACCTAATGGAAGATTTTTTACATTTATCAAATGCAGTTTATCACAAAACCTTCATCGCATATTTGTGTTTATGGTAAGAGACTGCAAGATTTTTTCCTGCTGGGATATAAACAGAATAGCACAAAATGTTCCCCTGCACTGCTTTATTATTCAGTCATTCCCACAAATTTGTATTGATTCATGACTTTAGCTTTATCAATAGGCAGACAGAAGGAAACCGTCATAACACCACGCTCAAATGGCAGTACAATTAGCAACAATTCAATTATCTTTGATCCATACTGTGATTAGTGCATATTAAAATGAACACATCACTTCCACCCACAGAGATTTCAAATCTACACAAAGGTTACAACATACTTTAACAATAAAAACAAAAAATCAACCTCTTGGAGAGGGAGAAAGTCTTGTCAGCGGCTTGTCGTCAACCCCATGAAATCAACCATTCACTTGACAGTCTCCAAGTATTGCCTGCATGAGTTTATGTATTAACGGCATATAAGAATGTGAGATCAAGTGAAGCCAGAAGGTTTGATGTGTGTCAAGCCAAGTCAAATACCTTGTGGTTCTTTATAAGTCAAAATATTAAAATCGGGACTTGAGTCCAATGGAGGAGAGCATACACACAAAAGTGTATTGCTCTAAGTTCCAGAATATACTCATTATAGCAGCTTGACACTTTCTTATCTTTTCATCACAAACGGATACTAAACCCAAATCTGAACAGATCCTCATAACTTGGATTTTCCAAAAGCCGTGTCAATTGTCAGGTTGGCTTCAGTTTAGAGTAAAAGCAGATCTTAATTCAAATCCAAACAGAGTTCTTTTTCCCCCCCTAAAATGATACCCCTCTCTAGAAATGACCTCTGGGCACCCCAAAGGGCCACCTGAATTGAGGCTCAGAATTCTATTAATAGTGTTCTCTAGTGGCCAATGTAGGGACATATAAATAATTCAGAGAATCACAGAACAAAGCAGGTTTTGGGGGACTTAATACCCTGGTCTCAAGGGAGAATAATATTTTAGGTAATATCAGACAACAGAAATGTCTTTTAAATGGCATGTCATAAAAACTTATCACAGTTCATTACTTTATTTTGTATCTGTTCCCAATTGAATGGCATTCTTGCTAAATACAGTTTCCTGCATCTTTTGCAAACCACAAATATGAGAAAAAGCTCCCCCACAGTGCACCCCTTGGGTACACAATTCCACAGACCACCTGGAAACTTGGACCAAAGATCCAGTACTACTGCAGCACAATTTGTCCCCAAGTTCAGGGGCTCCCTGCATCCTGCGGATGAATGTAAATCTTGCAGCATGGCTACTAAAAGCACATGACTGTACAGATTCTGGATCCAGCAAGGAGTCCAGATTAGAGTCAGCATATAAGGATTAAAGTTAGGTTTTTCTCCAAAGACAGTGAATTGATGAGTGCCTCTTGTAGGTACAGACAGGCACACAGCTATGGCTGTGGAAAGGGAAAGAGAGTGACGTCTGGAAAAGAACAAGTACAGGACATCAATCCCAGCAAAAACATAGTAACATCGGAAACAGCCACACTATTAACCCACACATCAATGGCAAGTGGCAAGAGGTCTGTAGAACAAAATCCATGCAAAATACAGGCAAGCCAGTCAACAAATGCTGGAAAGCAATGAGCACACATATGGAGTGGAGGAGTGGCCTAGTGGTTGGGGCAAGGTACTTCAGGCCAGAAGGTTGGGGGTTCAAATCCCACTAGAGGACAGCAACCTTGGGCCGGAAGGACTGGGGTTTCTAGTCCCACAGGTGCTCCTTGTGGTCTTGGGCAAGCCACTTAACCCTCCATAGCCCATGTTCCCTGTAAAATAGTTATCTCCAAGTTATAATGCCCTGTTCAATGTAATTTCAGTTTGTTCAATGTAAACCGCACTGATGCAGAATAGCGCGGTATATAAGAGAATGTAAATAAAATAAATAAATACTCAAAGCCTAATGGTGGCAAAAGCCAGAAGGATGCTGGGTTGTATACAGAAGAATTCCAGCAGAACGGAAGAGATACTAATGCTGCTGTACAAGTCACTGGTGAGGCCTCACTTAGAATATTGTGTTCAGTTTTGGAGACCATATCTCACAAAGGATATAAAAAAGATTGGAAACAGTTAGGAGGAAAGCGACCAAAATGATTTGGAGCCTGTGCCAGAAGACACTTGAAGACCTAAATATGTATGCACTAGAGGAGAGGAGGGACAGGGGAGATATGATACAGACCTTTAAATACTTAAAGGGTATTAATGAACAAACAAACCTTTTTTAAAGATTGGGACGCTGTAAAACTAGAGGGCAGAACATGAATATGAAGCTGCAAGGGGTAAGTTGAAAGGCAATATCAGGAAATACTTTTTCACTGAAAGGGTGGTGGATGCTTGGAATGCCCTCTCGATGGAAGTGGTGGGGGCAAATACAGTGACAGAATTCAATATGGCACGGGACAGACATAGTGGATCCCTTTATAGCAACAGGATAAAATCGAAATAAACACAACTCTCTTGCATCTCAACAAATTGGAGTGATCTGCATGGAGTGACGAGTACACCTACTCTCAGGGCCGGCCTGTCCATTGTGCAAGAATGTTGTTTGCACAGGGCCTTGCGTTTCAGGGGACCCCGCACAAACAACATTCTGCATCTGCCAGTAAATTTAAAAAAAAAAAAAAACTCGCTGCTGCTGCCACTGCTGCCATGGCAGTGGCAGAATCGAGCGTCCCGGGTGGCCCCCCCTGCCCGGAAGAGTTCTCCATGCGGCCTCAGCTCCCTAAGTGCCAGCTTTTAAAGCCACAAAGGGAGTGTTTCCCTTTCTCATGGCTCTGTTAAGCTGCTGGCGCTGATGGGAAACAAGATCCACCAAAATTTGGCTCATCCCCCCGGAAGACCTATCGTTTCCACGAGGGGCTCCGTGTTAGAACCTTTATCTATCTACGTCCGTTAATGCCTAAGATACCATCTTACGTCAGAGACACTTCACATTTTTTACAGGTTTTAACTCAACACTCACAATGGGCGGGAGTAAGAGACATCTTGATGGTTACGCTGGATGTAACGTCATTATATACTAGTATACCACAATTAGCAGCAAAAGAAGTGGTAACCTCTGCCCTGCAAAAAAAGAGGAGATCTTTCTAATCTCCACCAAGAATTTTTGGTGACACTCACAGATTTGCTATTATTTCAAAATCATTTTCAGTTTGAGCAAGACATTTATCATCAAATAGCGGGGGTGGCGATGGGAGCCACCTGTGCCCCGTCGGTGGCTAACCTCTACATGGCAGCGTTTGAACGCAAGTGGTTATCATCCATTCCTTACTCTAAGCACATAAAGTTGTGGTGCAGATATATCAATGATATTTTCATGCTTTGGGAGGGGCAGAAAGATTTAGAAAATTTCACTTATTGGTTGAACAGCAGAGATTCCAACATTAAGTTCACATATACCTGCGACACACAAGATTTAACGTACCTTGACGTCAGGATTCAAAAAGATAGCCATGGATGGACCACATCAGTACACTGCAAGCCCACTGACAGAAACACCCTACTGCACTATTATAGTGCTCACCAGAGGAGGCTGAAAGATAGCCTCCCCTTTTCACAGTTTCTAAGATATCGAAGAAACTGTTCTAAAATAACGGAATTTAAAACACAGGCCACTCAGCTGAAAAATAAGTTTGCAGAACGGGGTTTCCCATCACATATTATAGATGCGGCTTATAAACGGGCACTGTATAATAATCAGGAACTGTTGTTGTCACCCAACCAGAGGCATGAGTCGGAAGATGATTGGGTGAATTTGGTGACTAAATACTCACCATATAGCAGCCAAATTAAAAAAAATTTGAAAAGACACAGCAATGTCTTACGTAGTAACCCTGGATTGGAGCGTAAGTCCATACGATGTGTGTGGAAGAGACATAAGAACTTAAAAGAAATTCTTAGCCCTACTGTTTTGAGACCTTTACCAGTCCAACAAATAGCTAGAGATAATGGCCATTATAAATGCGGTGCTTGTGTAGTGTGTGACATCACTTTGGAAATTACAACATTTGAATATCGAGGTCAAAAATATACTTTAAAACATAGAACGTCATGCACCTCCACACACGTAGTCTATTGTATATTATGTCCATGCCAATTAGCATATATTGGCAAAACTATCCGTCCCTTTTACATCTGAATGAAAGAACATCGCAGTAGAATAAAGTGTAGGACAATACAAGCCCCGATTGTTCAACACTGTCTACACACTGAATCATAATTTCGAAGACTTACGGTGTTTTTGTATAGAGCAAGGTCATCATGGTTACGGTGGTAAATCAAGAGATCAGGAACTGCTGTATAGAGAACAACGTTGGATTTTCACTTTACAATCCTTGAGTCCTATAGGACTGAATACACAAGTCGACTGGAGTGTGTGTATGTAGTTTACAACGGGAGAGGAAGGGTTAATCCCGAATTCAGCCACGTGTTTCCTAAGCCCCTTTAAAATCACAGCGGGCAACTAACTCCGCATGCGCGGCGTCTTACTGTTGACTAGAAGGTAAAACTGCTGAACTTGATGTAATGGTGAGTACATCTAGGATTCACGTTTGAAGAAGTGATTTGTAATACTGAAACTGAACAAGAAATTGTGACTGTACTAAACGTCTACATGTTTATAATTCTTATAGATTAGGTTTATAAGAGGAATGCAACTAAACATATGAATTTAACATCCCCTGAAGAAACGCTTCAGAAGTGAAACGCGACTGCGCTGAAGTTTGATGTAGGGAATTTCTGCAGAACTCATCAGATAAGCATTATTTTCAAAATTTTTGCAGCAAGTCTAGCACTGGTTAAGCTGGCAAGTGTTGCTCCTAAGTATTTTCATATGGGTACTTCTGCAGGAACTATATGACAAGCATTACCTTTAGACCTTATAAGCATTACCTTAAAAGCAGCACATTGCGGTCATTGATGTAACTAAAGGCACACATTCTAAACAACAAATCTAAGTTTAGATAATCTGCCTTGTTCTAGTCTGAGACCCAGTCGCTATACTCAAGAGTTACTATATTCAAGGGTTATTAACCCAAAGTTGATTGTGGCTAACAAAGTTGCAATTTCAAAGGTGAACAATAGAGCTGATACATTCGTGGTTACAGATGGGTTCTAAATGGGCAGTGTTTGTAGTAGTTCCTAATGTGCCTGGCAGTTGGCACTGGATTATAGTAATGTAGAAATCTTTTAGTCTTTCTTTATCCATAGACTCATTAAGAGGCATGTTTACTAAAAGTTAGTGTATGGTAACATTATGCAAATATGTATGCAAATGAGGCCCCATATGCAAATGAGGTCCCACACCCAGTCTCCACACATGGCCCCGCACCCCCTTTGGGCCGCCCCTGCCTACTCTTGCTACCTTGCTGGGCAGACTAGATGGACCTTGCTGATCTTTATCTCCTGTCATATACTATGTTACTATGTAGAGTGCTCCGCTGTCCCTGCACCTTAAGCATAGGATCTGGTGCATGCTTGACTGGAGTACCCTCCATGGAAATGAAATCAAACAGCATCCTGAACACAAGCCTTGACTACTTCTGGAGATAAATATAGAAGTAGAAGAGCATCTCCTACAGGCACAAACTCAGCAGACAGCTTTGCTTCACAGTCACTTACAGTATCTGTTCAGGCACAGGCCACAGACAACCAGCTTTGGTAACTGAAGTTCCAACACGACTGAGGGCTAAGGCAGAACTTTCTATATATTCTGTTTCACTTGAGTAATAACCCCAGTTAAATCAGAAGTGTCCCATTCTAGCTCAAAGTTGGAAATAGGTTCCAAGAGCAGGGTCCAATTTGTTCTTTTAAAGGAGCATTGTGGGGCATCACCTCTAGGTACAGAGCTTTTGGAAACTACTGGTTCAATTTCTTTCAAAGCTAGATCCCAGACAATTTGTCTTGTCTAGTTGCCTGACCAGAAATGGGGTTCTTACTCAGATGTGGTTCTTGCTTCTGGTTTCTCCAGACCTTCTAACCAGCACAATATAAAAGAGAATAAAACAAAAAATATCATAAGGTCTCTGTATTGCTCCATAGTGCGACTGCGCTATGAGTATTGTGTGCAATTCTGGTTGGCACGTCTCAAAAAAAGATACAGCGAAGCCAGAAAAGCTATGGAGAAGGGCGGCCAAAATGATAAAAGGGGATGGAATGAGACTCTCCTAAGAGGAAGCGCTAAAAATGCTCTTCTGCTTGGAGAAGACACAGCTGGGGGCAGGGGGAGATATGATAAGAAGTCTATTAAATCCTGAGTAGAGAGCATTGCATACACATGAATTGATTATTTACTCTTTCAAAATAATACAAAAACTAGAAGTTACAAGAAGTTACAAAGCAGTACTTTTAAAACATTTATAAATACACAGGAAGTGGCCCTTTTTCAGGTGAAACGAAGCTCTGGAAGGAGGGTTCATAGGATGAAGGCAAAAGAGGATAGGCTCGGGAGTAATCTGAAGAAATATTTCTTTATGGAAAGGGTGGTGGATGTGTGGAACATCTTCCCTGTGGAGGTAGTGGAGACGAAAACTATATCTGAATTCAAGAAAGCATGAGACAAGTACAGAGGATCTCTGATGAATGGGAAGGGATTGTAAAACTTAATAGTTCTTATGGTTGAGCAGACTGGATAGACCATGTGCTCTTTTATCTACCATTATTTTCTATGTACGTTTCTCATTGCATAATTAAGCTTTGGATATGTTAAATGCAGTTAGCATAGTTGGATTTGAAAAAAAGTTGGACAAATTCTGAGAGGAAACTTTTGAAAACTGTTTTTAAGGTACACCTGGGGGAAAAACAGAGGTAAGAGGCGTGGAAACCTATCTACTTTTTGGGCTGCTGCCAGGTAATTGTGACCTAGATTGGCAACCACTGGAAACGGGACACTGGGCTTGATGGACCTTTGTTGTGACCCAGTATGGCATATCTTACGTTCTTATTTAAAACTTTGTATGGCTGGGCAGTTTCTCGGTGGCCAGAACCAATTTAGGGCTTCACCTTTGGGCAAGAACTTATTCATTTCACCTGATCACTTCACTATCTTCTCCCTCAGGGGGGTGGAGTATTGTGGATCGAGATATAGCATTACTTCATATAAGGGAGGAGTGGCCTAGTGGTTGGGGCAAGGTACTTTGGGCCAGAAGGTCAGGGGTTCAAATCCCACTAGAGGACAGCAACCTTGGGCCGGAAGGACTGGGGTTTCTAGTCCCACAGGTGCTCCTTGTGGTCTTGGGCAAGCCACTTAACCCTCCATAGCCCATGTTCCCTGTAAGTATTAGTGTATGTGTCTCATATCCCCTCGTGTTAAATGTATCCCCCAATTGTGTTGTGACTGCTTTGATTGAAGGATAAGGTGGTATACAAAAACCGTCTAAATAAATAAATAAAAGATATAGCATTACTTCATATATTCTTGGATCTGTTCATTGATGCCGTCCAGTGTCTTAGGATATGGTCGGGCCATACCAAGGGTCGTGCAAGTGGTGCAGCTGCACAGGGCGCAAGTATGGAAGGGACACTGATGTTATCATTGGGCTTTCAGGCAATGGCATATGAAGGGCAGGACAGTGGGTGCAGCCTGCCCCAGGTGCCAGCTAGGAGGAGGGTTCAAAATCCCAGGCCCACAAGCAGAGCAAACCTTTGTTAACATGGTGGATGGCTTGCCGCACTGCCTCCGCTCCGGGCCTGATGGTGGTTCCCTCCCGGCTGTACTGCAAGACTTCGGCCTGGGAGAAAACAGCCACCGGGTCTGAGCAGAGGCAACTCGGCAAGCCACCTACCATGTTAAGGTAGGTTTGCCGCACTGGCTCCACCATGTGGGCCAGGTGTGCACCACGAGGGGGCATGCAATGAGGGGGGCACACTTGTTCCAGGTGCAGAAGGCCCTTGGAACCCCACTGCTTCCAGGAAGCCCAACAAGAGTGAGTTCCTGCATGTGAGTGGGTGGCGAGGGGGCACCAGGTTTGTGAGTTGCTAAGGGCACTTTTCTAGCTTGGAATTGTCCTGGATATGGAGGTTCTGTATTAGTGACCCAAAGTGTGGAAAAAATAGGAGATGTTTCTGCTATGGGCAGCAGCATCTATTAGCTCCCTAAGAGCACAAGGATAAACAGAGTTAGTAGCATTGATATAAATGTCTCTTGCAGCCACCAGGTTCCCTGTAAAAAAATGAGGAATAAAATGATTGTGGTGGAGTTTCAGGTTTTTCAAATCTGTGCTTTAAAACAGCCAAGAGCACTTCAGCATCTGTTGGGTTTGATGTAAAGTGCCTCTCCATAAGACACTACCTAACTGTTCCTACACATTAAGGGGCATGTTTACTAAAGTGTGCTAAGCAGTCAATGCACATTTTAACACGTGGTAACCATTAGTGGGAGTCCACAGTAATGCATACCACACTTTAAAACAGACAGTGCATTAAAAATCCAACTTTGGTATGGGGGGCAAGATGGCCGCTGAGTAAACTCCGAGATGCAAGCCCCAGCTCTAGTGGTTTGCTGCTTGCTACAGAGCAGTCCCTGGCCAGTGATTATGAGTTGGAAGAAGTGCAAACAGGCTTTCCTACTCTCGGGTAATGCCGGTTCCATCAGTGCGGCCCAGCGGACTCTGGAGGCATGTGGTTTTGGCTCGTCAGACGGAGCAACATCTATGGCAGGACACCTGGGAGTGGAGGCAGTGGACCTGAATGTTTCAGGAGTGTGGTTGTCTCCTGAGTTGTGGGACCCCCTCCTGCTGCATCCCGGAAGTGAATCGCTAGCTGGTGCAGCGCTTCCCCAGTGCCGGGCGAAGAGTATGCTGGCAAGGGGGAGTGAAGAGGGCTCGCTGCAAGCATCAAACCTTCCTTGTCCAGGTGCCAGAGAAGCAGGTGGAAAATTGGTAGGAGCAGTGCTGGGAGTAGAGGTATCGACTGTAACACCTGGGAGTGAGAGACTTCTTGATGTGGGGATGATGGTGAAACTTGCGATGATTACTTTGGACACAATATGGGATGCTGTTGCCGCTATGACTACATCCCTGAAGTTAATGGCTGGAACTGTGAGTAATGAACTTGTGGTGTTTAAAAGTTAAGCGGCTTTCCAATCCCAAGAGGAACAGGGGACTAAGCTGGCAAAGTTTGAGAATGATCTGCCACAGCTCCGAGGAGGCCAGGATTAAAGAAGGGATTGTGTGTTCTCCAAAAAGATTGAGTACTTGGAGAATCAAGAGTGCATAAAAATAACTTAAAGATGTTGAATTTTCCTTGTTCCCCAATTCAATCACCTTTGGAGATGGTGCGCAGATATTTCCAGGAAGTGTTACAAATCTTCCTTGAGGATCTGCCCCCCCCCCCCCCTCCGAAAAGGGCTCGGTACTTTTCTCTGGGCTCTAGGCCCTTGGTAGCTGCTTTTATGGCCTCCAATGGGACTGGAGACCTTATAGGTTTCCTAGAGAGCTCATTGGAAGTGGTCACTGGCCGCTCTACTCTCCTTATGCTGTCTTTGGAATCTCACAAATCTTTTAATTCTGCAATCATATTTTAAGAATTTCAGTAAGCAGTTATTTGGCTCTCATCTATGCATTTTCCCAAATTTGGCACATGATACCCAGACAAGAAGGGGAGAATTTTTGGGGTATAGACCTAGAGTTCTAGCCCTTGGTGGGTCTTTTTTACTTAAATTTCATTCTAGATGTTTTGTTACTTGGCAGTGGAATAATTATCTGTTTTTTTGAGCCACGGCAGCTACTGGAGTTTTTAGTGGCTAGGGAGAATGTAACTGTGGCAAAAGGATCTCATACAGCTGATGTGTAAGTCTCCACTTAGCTAAACAAGTTGTATTTCCATGATGGGGGGAGGTTCTTCCTTTTACTTTTGATATATTTCTTGGCACCCCCAGTTGATACCTGTTTTTTTTTGTGGACTAAATCTATGATTATGGCTTTTCTTCTTTCATGGTGTTCTTGTGCTATGATTACGGTATTCCATGTTGTTTCTATAATTTATGTATAACATATACCTGAATGATTATGTATAAAATTTAAGAAAAATAAAATAAATTTTAAAATCCAGCTTTTAACTGTATAGTACACAGTGGGGCAGGGGATAGGGCGGGTTATGGGGGGACGTGAGCAAGGATGCAAATTGTAGTTACCACATGGTACTTAGCATGCAGTAACTATCAATTCTGCAGTTAACATTGATTCACTTAACGCTTCCCCAAGAGGAGGTGTTATGTACACCCATGCTAAATTCCAAATGAAGGTAACGCACGGTAAGAAACTATTCAGTACCGTCACTGCAGGAGACGTGTTGGCCACGCCTCCAACAGTTAGCACATGGCCACTGCGCTTATCATGCATTAGTTTTCACTCCTAATGTGAGGTGAGTGCAAAAACGTAGTGCACTTTAGTAAACGCATCCTTCAGTATTTTCTGTCTGCATCAGTATTGTGACATAGAGGACTTTAAAAATCCTAAAATCAAAACTGCAACAAAAGATACTTAATTCAAGCACAGAAAATCTATTTAAATCGGGTTATTTTGTCCGTATATACTATCTTGGCAAATTCTTCAAAGAGAAGCTAGGCACAGGGCATGGCATACTACTTGTACTGTGTTACAGATCAAATAATTATTATTTGTTTTATTTGTACATAGTTCAAGTTAAGTTACATTCAGGTACAGCAGATATCCCCAGAAGACTTAGAATCTAACAGGCCAACGCAGACAGCCGGCGCTAGACCTTCGCTGAAGCAATTTTTTTTTTATGTTCCTGACAACGCACACATTTTAATGTGCAATGCAGGAAGGATAGGATATGCAAATAACCCCTGCGTTAACTGTGTACATACAAATGAGCCACTACGGCATTAAACTGGGAGAGCAAGCCAAACACATCCTATCAAGAAGCCTGTTCTAGTTCGGCTTGCTCTCCGGGCACTGTGTGGCTAAATTGCATAAAAGTATTTTGATGGCATCGGGGATGATCGTGGCATCGGGAAAAGCCCTCGATGCCATCAAAATTCTGTCGGGGGCCATACCCGACAAAAAAACAATTCCTGGTGACCCAGTGGCCCATTCCACACCCCCCCCCCCCCCCGACAGTATATTGCTGGCACCAGGGATGATCGCAACATCGGGAAAAGCCCCCGATGCCATCAAAACACTGACTGAGAACGGTACTCTGACAAAATTACCTGGTGGTCTAGTGGCCCCTTAAACCTCCAACCCCCCAACCCCAAGTAAAATTAAAATTACCTGGTGAGCTAGTAGCCCCTAAATCCAACCCCCCCCCCGTACCTTAACATAGGCGGGCGTGCTGCCTATGCGCTCCTGCTCTGGTCCACCATCTTGTAAAATGGCGATGCCTGGCCCCATGCAGTGAACATAAGAACATAAGATATGCCATACTGGGTCAGACCAAGGTCCATCAAGCCCAGTATTCTGTTTCCAACAGTGGCCAATCTAGGTCATATGTACCTAGCAGCAGGGCCGGATTTACCTTGAGTGAGGCCCTACGCCAACAAAAATTGTGGGCCCCCAGCAGGGGCGGCCCAAGGGGGGTGCGGGGCCTCATTTGCATAAGGGGCCTCATTTGCATAAATATTTGCATAATGTTACCATATACTAACTTTTAGTAAACGTGCCTCTTAATGAGTGTATGGATAAAGAAAGACTAAAAGATTTCTACATTACTATAATCCAGTGCCAACCCATAGCAAACCCGCCGTATCCTAACAGCACTACCAGGACTCACAAAGCACCATACTCTACCAATCAAAAGGCAACACTGCAAATATTAAACCAATACATTTCAGAGAACAACAATACATGACCTACTGGGGAAAGAGAACAAGTGGCAATGTCAAATAGGAATTATATAAACAGAACACCTCAGCTCAGTTACACATGCAGAACATAGACCATCACCAAACAAATAATCACAATTTAGAAACAGGAAGACAAAATTAAACTGGGAATCCCAAAAGCCAAACTTGGAATGTACAACACTGTAGAAATAAAACTATACATTAATTTGCTCTTGTACTAAACAAAGTACAGATGTTAATGATGCACATTTACCAGAGCTGACATATTCCAATTAATACATTCAAAATAAAGAGATATTTTTCTACCTTTTGTGCATTTTTTTTCAGCTGCAATTGCTCCAGCCACTTTCTTCTGGTTTCTTCGTGTCTTCTGCTAACTCTCCATCGTCTGCTGTCCATTTGTCCTTTCTTCTCTCTTCTAGTTTTTTTCCATTCTCTCTCTACAACTGCTTTAACATACTAATCTTTCTCCTTTTGCTCTTTCCTCATTCCTATTTCATCCACTCAAATTTTACCCCTCCATCATCAATCCCCACTTACTCTCCCAATACCCGGCCAATTGTAGATTTTTTTATCCCTCCCACACAAAATATTTTTCCCTTCTCCATTTTACTCTTCCAGCCCCATCCCATTCTAATCCTCCCCCAACATCAGCTCCCTTCTAGTTCCAGCCTCACCCAGCATCCATTCCCTTCTAGTCCCTGCATCAGCCCATTTCCAGTCCTAGCCACCCATCAGCCCATTTCCAGTCCTAGCAACCCCCAACCCAATACCAGTCCTAACCCCCATCACCCCATTTTCAGTTTAAGCCCCTCCTATAACCCATTACCAGTCCTAACCCCCCATCAGCCCACTTCCAGTCCTAACTCCATTAGCCCACCTCCAGTCTTAACCCCCAGCCCATTTCCAGTCCTAGCCCCCCCATAGCCCATTACCAGACAGCCCCCATCAGCCCACAGCCCATTATCAGTCTTAACCCCCCCCCCTCATAGCCCATTACCAGTTCTAACCCCCCCAACAGCCCACAGCCCATTATCAGTCTTACCCCCCCATAGCCCATTACCAGTTCTAACCCCCCCCCAACAGCCCACAGCCCATTACCAGTCCTAACCCCATCAGCCCACCTCCAGTCTTAACCCCCCCAGCCCATTTCCAGTCCTAGCCCCCCCCCATAGCCCATTACCGACAGCCCCCATCAGCCCACAGCCCATTACCAGTCTTAACCCCCCCATAGCCCATTATCAGTTCTAACCCCCCCCCTTCAGCCCACAGCCCATTACCTGTCATAACCCCATCAGCCCACCTCCAGTCTTAACCCCCCAGCCCATTTCCAGTCCTAGCCCCCCCATAGCCCATTACCAGACAGCCCCCATCAGCCCACAGCCCATTATCAGTCTTAACCCCCCCTCATAGCCCATTACCAGTTCTAACCCCCCCCAACAGCCCACAGCCCATTATCAGTCTTAACCCCCCCCAAAGCCCATTACCAGTCCTAACCCCACAACAGCCCACAGCCCATTACCAGTCCTAACCCCATCAGCCCACCTCCAGTCTTAACCCCCCCAGCCCATTTCCAGTTCTAGCCCCCCCATAGCCCATAACCATACAGCCCCCTCAGCCCACAGCCCATTATCAGTCTTAACCCCCCCTCATAGCCCATTACCAGTTCTAACCCCCCCCAACAGCCCACAGCCCATTATCAGTCTTAACCCCCCCAAAGCCCATTACCAGTTCTAACCCCCCCAACAGCCCACAGCCCATTACCAGTCCTAACCCCATCAGCCCACCTCCAGTCTTAACCCCCCCCAGCCCATTTCCAGTCCTAGCCCCCCCCCCCATAGCCCATTAGCAGACAGCCCCCATCAGCCCAAAGCCCATTATCAGTCTTAACCCCCCCATAGCCCATTACCAGTCCTAACCCCCCCAGCTCATTTCCAGTCCTACCCCCCCCCCATTGGCTCAAGTAAAATGAAATTTTAAAAAATCAAACCGCTGGCTGCTACCAAGGCCGCGGCAGCATGGACGGTCCCGCGAGGCCCCCTCTGCCCTGCCGAATCCCTCCCTCCGCGACGGCTTTGAGAGGCGCAAAGGGAGAGTGTCTCCCTCACGTCTCTGTTAAGCCCGCAGGGGCTGATGGGAAATTTCCCATCAGCCCCTGCGGGCTTAACAGACGCGAGGGAGACACTCTCCCTTCGCGCCTCTCAAAGCCGGCACGGAGGGGCTCAGCCGGGGATTCGGCAGGGCAGAGGGGGCCCCGCAGGACAGTCCATGCTGCCGCGGGAACATCCATGCTGCCGCGGCAGCTTTTTGTGGGCCCTTGCCAGCTGTGGGCCCTACGCCATGGCGTACATGGCGTATAGGTAAATCCGGCCCTGCCTAGCAGTTTCCCCAAGAGACACAAGTTCCACAATGTTTGTACTGGGTCAAGCATTGATATCTTTGGTCACTTCTTAATAATGGTTTATGGACCTTTCCTCCAGGAACTTGTCCAAACCTTTTTTAAACCCAGCTACACTAACAGCCTTTACTACATCCTCCGGTAACAAATTCCAGAGTTTGATTACACGTTGAGTGAAAAATATTTTCTTTTATTAGTCTTAAATAGTTTACCCTGTAGCTTCATTGCATGTCCCCTAGTCTTTCTATATTCTGATAACGTAAACAATCGATCTACGTTTACCCGTTCTACTTCGTTCATTAATTTATAGACTTCTATCATATCTCCCCTCAGCTGTCTCTTTTCCAGGTTAAAGAGCCCTAACCTTTTTAGCCTTTCTTCATAGGAGTATCCTTCCATCCCCTTTACCTTTTTGGTGGCTCTTCTCTGAACCTTTTCTAATAGCGCTATATCCTTTTTAAGATACGACGAGGGAGAGCAGAGATAGGCAGCGTGGAGGTCCGGAGTTGCAGGCTTCGTTCCCACCGGCCCTGACGTCATCGGGGGCCTTGATTGAAAAGCGGAACCGGGTGAGCTGTGCCTTGGGAGAGCCGAGAGAGGCAGCGTGGAGGTCCGGAGTTGCAGGCTTCGTTCCCGCCGGCCCTGACGTCATCGGGGGCCTTGATTGAAAAGCGGAACCGGGTGAGCTGTGCCTTGGGAGAGCAGAGAGAGGCAGCGTGGAGGTCCGGAGTTACAGGCTTCGTTCCCGCCGGCCCTGACGTCATCGGGGGCCTTGATTGAAAAGCGGAACCGGGTGAGCTGTGCCTTGGGAGAGCAGAGAGAGGCAGCGTGGAGGTCCGGAGTTGCAGGCTTCGTTCCCGCCGGCCCTGACGTCATCGGGGGCCTTGATTGAAAAGCGGAACCGGGTGAGCTGTGCCTTGGGAGAGCAGAGAGAGGCAGCGTGGAGGTCTGGAGTTGCAGGCTTCGTTTCCCGCCGGCCCTGACGTCATCGGGGGCCTTGATTGAAAAGCGGAACCGGGTGAGCTGTGCCTTGGGAGAGCAGAGAGAGGCAGCGTGGAGGTCCGGAGTTGCAGGCTTCGTTCCCGCCGGCCCTGACGTCATCGGGGGCCTTGATTGAAAAGCGGAACCGGGTGAGCTGTGCCTTGGGAGAGCAGAGAGAGGCAGCGTGGAGGTCCGGAGTTGCAGGCTTCGTTCCCGCCGGCCCTGACGTCATCGGGGGCCTTGATTGAAAAGCGGAACCGGGTGAGCTGTGCCTTGGGAGACTCGATAAAAGGCTGTTTTTTTGGCGCAGCCGGAGGCGCTAGCCGGGGCAGCGATAGAAGGGGCTAGATACAAGGGGCATAACCGGCCCCTTGGGAGCCCCTTGGAGCATCGTAGGAGCATCGCACCCCGAGCTGATCCCGGATGTGCTTGAATCGATGGGTAAAAGAAAGAAAAAGACGGAGGTGGTGACATCTGCCGAGCCTGCGGTGGGCCCTATGGACAAACATGTTAAGGTACTGCCTAGTGCTAATGGCAAGCTTGACTCTGACTTTCTAACACTCCAGCCCTCTCCGGTGTCCTTGAGTTCTCCAGACCGGACACCACCTTCTCCTCCAGTCTATACATCTCCTCTTGTGTCTACTTCTGTTGAGGTGCAGTTTCTCCAGAGTACCCCAATAGAAGGGGGGGAAAAGTTGAAACCGGTTGTATGGGCTCCCACCCCAGGAGAAGCGAAGGTTGTACCTGATGATCAGGTAACCTTGGCGGATATCTGGCGTGTGGTAACCCGTATTGAGAGTTCCTTGACTCCTACTGTGGTACAACTATGTAGTTTCTCTTCTGAGATAACTACACGGTTGTCAGAAGTGGATACTAAGATGGAGAATACTATGCATTTAGTTACTAATTGTGAAACTCAGTGTCAGGCTCTGAAAGCTGTAAATTCTTCTCATATTAAGGATAGTTTGGTGTTACATCATAGAATGGAGCAATATGATAATATGTTACGTGCCAAGAATATTCGTATATTGAATTTTCCCATTTGTCGGTTATTATCTGCTGAAATTCTTTTGAGGAAATATTTTAGGGAGGTCTTGGGCTTAGCCTCTGCTGACTCCATCGGCCTCTCTAATATTTATTATTTGACAGGTAAGGGCCTTTCTCCAGGTTCCCCAGGGGGGTTTGATGTAGTCCAGGGCCAAGCCAGCCTTGGACTCACCAAATTCCTGGAGGACTCGCAGGATAATATTTCCTCTAGAGCCACTTTGTTGGTATCTTTTCTGTCTGATTTGGACAGGGCTCTTATTTTTCGTAGTTACTTTAAAACTATGTCTGTTCCGTTCTGTGGATTACGTGTGCAAATTTTTCCGGATGTTTGTAAGGCGACTCAAACTAGGAGGAAGTTTTTTTTGGCTCTTAAGCCTAGGGTGGTTGCCTTATCAGCTACGTTTTTTCTTAGATATCCCTGCAAGTGTCTCATAACCTTTCAAGGTTCAAAATTTATATTTTTTGATCCTGTTCAGCTTGAGGTTTTTCTTTCCGCTAAAGAGGGGCCTGGCATTAACTGACTGGGGTGGGTGGTTAGTTTAAAAGCTGCCTGTAAGTAGAGATTGTTCTTGGATTTCCTGTATTTGTTTCCTTAAATATCTCCTCGTATTGTGGGCTAGGAATGATGGGATGTCTTTATTGTATATTGTATGTATTGATTCCCGCTATGTCATCAACAGTTTCTTTATGCTTGCCTTTCTGTAAGTTTTGTTAAATTTCAATAAATAAATAAAAAAAAAAAAAAAGATACGACGACCAGAATTGCACACAATATTCAAGGTGCGGTCTCACCATGGAACGGTATAGAGGCATTATAATATCTTTTGTTTTATTTTCCATTCCTTTCCTTATGATACCTAGCATTCTATTTGCTCTCTTGGCTGCCGCTGCACACTGGGCTGAGGGTTTTAACATGTTATCCACAATGATGCCTAAATCTTTTTCCTGGGTGGTGGTTCCCAATGTGGAACCTTGCATTGGGTAACCATAGTTTGGGTTGTTCTTCCCTAGGTGCATAACTTTGCACTTGTCCACATTAAATTTCATCTGCCATTTTGATGCCCAGTCTTCCAATTTATCAAGATCCTCTTGCAATTTTCCACAATCCTCTTGGTTTAAACAACTTTAAATAGTTTTGTGTCATCTGCAAATTTGATAACCTCACTCATTATTCCTCTTTCCAGGTCATTTATGAATATGTCAAAAAGCACCGGACCCAGCACAGATCCCTGGTGTACACCACTATTCACCTTTCTCCATTGGGAAAATTGGCCATTTAGCCCAACCCTCTGCTTTCTATCTTTTAACCAGTTCCTGATCCACAGTAGTACACTGCCTCCTATCCCATGACTCTTTAGTTTTGCCAAAAGTCTCTGATGAGGGACCTTGTCAACATAGTAACATAGTAGTTGACGGCAGATAAAGACCAGCATGGTCCATCCAGTCTGCCCAGCAAGATGGCAAGAGTAGGTGCACCTGTCGCTCCGCGCAGGCCACCCCTCCCCATATCCTTGTTCAGGGGTAAACCCACCACTCCATGTAGGACATCCCTGTTTGTTGAGACGTTATATGGTTCAGAAGTTAGATGGTACCGTTTATTTTGTTTTTTTCCTATTTCTGTAAAGGGATCCTCTGTGTTTGTCCCATGCCTTTTTGAATTCCGTCACCGTGTTCGCCCCTACCACTTCCATCGGGAGGGCATTCCAAGCATCCACCACCCTTTCAGTGAAAAAATATTTCCTGACATTGCCTTTCAATTTACCCCCTTGCAGTTTCATGTCATGCCCTCTAGTTTTACAGGTTCCCCGTCTTTGGAAGAGGTTTGTTTGTTCATCATTTCTCTTTAAGTATTTAAAGGTCTGAATCATATCTCCCCTGTTCCTCCTTTCCTCCAAAGTATACATATTTAGGTCTTCAAGTCTCTTCTCATAAGGCTTCTGACGCAGGCTCGAAATCATTTTGGTCGCCTTCCTCTGAACAGTCTCCAGTCTTTTTACATCCTTTGCAAGATATGGTCTCCAAAACTGAACACAGTATTCCAAGTGAGGCCTCACCAGTGACCTATACAGTGGCATAAGTACCTCTTCTTTTCTGCTGGTAATCCCTCTTTGTATGCAGCCCAACATCCTCCTGGCTTTTGCCACCTTGAGATCAGCAGAGATAATCACACCAAGGTCTTTTTCCTGAACTGTGCATACCAACCTTTCTCCCCCTATCGCGTACATTTCTCTTGGATTTCTGCTACCCAAGTGCATGACACTGCACTTTTTTGCATTAAATCGTAGTTGCCAAGCTTTAGACCAGTCTTCCAGCTTTTGTAGATCTTTCTTCATGTTAACCACTCCCTCGGGGGAGTCCACTCTGTTGCAAATTTTTGTGTCGTCTGCAAAAAGACAGACCTTTCCATTCAGTCGTTCAGCAATATCACTCACAAATACATTGAACAGTGCCGGGCCCAGGACCGAACCCTGGGGCACCCCGCTAATCACCTTCCTCTCATCCGAGTGAGCTCCATGTACAATCACCTTCTGACGTCTGTCAGTCAACCAATTTCTAATCCAGTTTACCATCTTGGGACCCATCCCCAAGCTACTGAGTTTGTTGACAAGCCTCCTATGAGGAACAGTATCAAAGGCTTTGCTGAAATCCAGGTAGATGACATCCATTGCATGCCCCTGATGTAGTTCCCTGGTCACGCAGTCAAAGAACTCGATCAGATTTGTTTGGCAAGATCGTCCTTCGGTAAAACCATGTTGCCTCGGGTCTTGCAAGCTGTTGGTTTTCAGAAAGTTCACTATTCGCTCTTTCAGGAGCGCCTCCATTACTTTTCCCGCCACCGAGGTAAGGCTCACGGGCCTGTAGTTTGACACTTCTTCCCTGTCACCACTTTTGTGTAGAGGTACGACATCAGCCATTCTCCAGTCCTGAGGAACCTCTCCTGTTTCCAAGGATCTGTTGAAGACATCCTTTAACGGTCCTGCAAGAACCTCTCTGAGCTCTTTCAGTATCCTGGGATGTATCCCATCCGGTCCCATGGCCTTGTCCACTTTCAGTTTAGCAAGTTGTTCTAACACCTCTTCTGTGAATGGTGTGGTATCTACTTCATTCCCATTTTTATATTTGGGAGTCACAGCTGGTCCATCCCCAGGATCTTCTTTAGTAAACACAGAGCAGAAGTAATTGTTTAGCAATTTTGCTTTTCCAGTGTCACTTTCCACGAGTCCTTTCCCAGCACTTCTGAGTCCTGCAATTCCAACTCTGATCTTTTTCCTTTCCCCGAATATACCTGAAGAAATTTTTGTTGCCACCCTTAACATCTTTAGCCATCTTTTCCTCTGCCTTTGATTTTGCTATCCTTATTACTCTTTTAGACTCTTTGAGTTGGATCCTGTATTCATTTCTGTGTTCTTCTGTCTGCAAGCTTTTGAATTTTGCAAAAGTTGTGTTTTTTGCCTTTATATGAGCAGCCACCTCTTTGGAAAACCAAATAGGTTTCCTTCTCCTCTTGCTTTTATTTACTTTTCTTACATATTTATCTGTTGCTCCTTTTATTGCCTCCTTTAGTTTAGCCCATTGCAATTCCACTTCCTTTATCTCTTCCCACCCCGTCATCTCCTCCTTTACGTACTCTGCCATTTTATTGAAGTCAGTGTATTTGAAGTTTAGGACTCTGAGCTTGCTATGATTGGCATGTACCATGGCTTTTATCTCAAACCACACCGTGTGATGATCACTGCTGCTCACAGGGGCACTCACGCAGACATTTGACACACCATCACCGTTGGTGAGCACTACATCCAGCGTTGATCTTTCCCTGGTTGGTTCCATCACCATTTGTCTAAATAATGCATCTTGGAGAGCATCCACAATTTTTTTGCTTCTTTCCAGATGTGCAGAAGGAGTAATCCAATCCACATCAGGTAGATTAAAGTCACCCAATATGATTGCTTCCCCCTTTGATGCTATCTTGGCAATATCTATAATCAATTCATTGTCTCTCTCTTCAATTTGAGTCGGAGGTCTATAGACTACAGCAATATGGATGACAGTGCCATCTCCTCTCTCCAATGCAATCCAGAGCGCTTCTTCTTTTCCCCATGTCCCCTGCATTTCAGTAGCTTTAATATTGCTTTTGACATACAAGGCTACTCCTCCTCCTTTTCCATTTTCTTGGTCCCTTCTGAATAGATTATAGCCAGCTATGGCTATATCCCAATCATGTGATTCATTAAACCATGTTTCTGTAATGGCCACAATGTCCAAGTCCGTTTCCACCATTAGGGCTTCCAGGTCTGGAATTTTGTTGGCTAAGCTTCGAGCATTTGTGCTCATTGCTTTCCAGCACTTTCCTGGCTTGTGTGTATTTTGCATTGATTTTGTTCTGCCCACTTCCTCCCACATGTTTTTGATGTGTGGTTTAAAAGTGTGGCTGTTTCTGATGTTGTTCTGCTTTTGTTGGGGGTGGCATGCAGATGTTGACCTTCCACATCCGTCACCCCCTTTTCCTAGTTTAAATGCATGTCCACATACTGCCTGAATTTTTCACTTAGGATTCTTTTCCCTGCGGAAGAGAGATGTAGATCAGCACAGTATAGTCTCTTGTTGGTCCATCTGTTGTCCCAGTTGCCAATAAATCCGAATCCTTCTTTTCTGCACCAGGTCTGGAGCCATGTATTAAAGCTGTTAATGTGATGCAGTCTTTTTGTCCCCTTACCAAGAACAGGTAGAACCTCTGAGAATGCAACAGTGTTAACAATGGGCTTGAGTTTCTCCCCAGAGCTTGGAAGTCCTTTTGGGCTGTAGAGGCACTGTTCCTAGCCAGGTCGTTTGTGCCTAGGTGGATAATAACATCAAGTTTGGAATGTTCACCTTTTGCACTAAGTAATTCAACAACTTGGTTTGTATTCCTGCTGGCTGAAGAACCTGGTAGGCACATGACTATCTTCTCTCCTTTGAACTGTGTTCCCAAGTTGGTGCCTCTGATGATGGAATCTCCAAGTAGTAGTAGTTTTCTGTTTGGTGAGGTTTTCTTCATATTTAGTGCTTTAGCAGGGGATTGGGCATTGTCTGACTCATTTGAAGGCCCTTCAGTTTCTTTGAATTGGGCATCCTCATTAGCCAAGGCAGAGAAGGCATTGTGCAGGGATATCTCTTGATGTACAGGATGTCTTTGTGTTACAGGTCACAATCTACCAGAACCCACTGTGATCCATTTGTTCCTGGGGCGTTTGATTCTTTGTGGGAGCGGTGGTGGAGTTTGTTCAGTTTGTATCCTAGAAGAGGTGTGCTTCATCGCAGCCAGTTCCTCCCTCAGTAGAGATACTTCTATATGCATGGCAGCTTTCTGAAAGTCTAGATACACTATATCAACCAACTCACCTTTGTCCACCTGTTTATTCACACTTTCAAAAAAACATAACAGATTAGTAAGACAAGATCTTCCTTGTCTAAAGCCATGTTGCCTGTCTCCCATTAGGCCATGACTATCTACATGCTGAGTAATTTTATTCTTTATGATGGTTTCTACCATTTTTCCCGGTACTGATGTGAGGCTCACCAGTCTGTAGTTTCCCGGATCACCCCTGGAACCCTTTTTAAAAATTGGTGTTACATTGGCGATCCTCCAATCTTCAGGTATTAGCGATGGTTTTAATGATAGTTCATAGATTACTAATACCAAGTCTGCAATCTCATATTTCAGTTCTTTCAACACCCTTGGATGTATACCATCCGGCTCAGGTGATTTTCTACTCTTCAGTTTATCTAATAGTTGTAATACATCTTCCCGATGTATCGATATTTCCTTCAATTCTTCCGCACCTTTAAATACCACTTCAGTCATGGGTAACATCCCTACATCTTCCTTAGTAAAGACCGAAGCAAAGAATTCATTCAGTCTCTCCACTATCGCCTTGTCGCCTCTTAGTGCCCCTTTAACTCCTCTATCATCTAATGGATCAAATGACTCTCTCACAGGTTTTTTGCTACGAATGTACTTGAAAAAATCTTTATTTCGCATTTTTGCTTCCGCAGCAAGCTTCTTCTCAAATTCTCCCTTTGCTTGCTTTATCAAAGCCTTGCATTTGACCTGCCAATGTTTATGCTGTTTCCAGGTTTCGTCATTTGGCTCTTTTTTCCATTTCCTGAAAGATGCTTTTTTGGCAACAACAGCCTCTCTGACCTCACCTTTAAAACATGCTGGCAGTTTTTTGGACTTCCTTCCACTTTTCTTAAAGCGTGGAATACAGCTGGTCTGGGCTTCCAAGATAGTATTTTTCAACACCACCCAAGCTTGATGTAAGTCTTTAACCTTTGCAACTGCTCCTTTTAGTTTTTTCTTAACTATCTTCCTCATTTTATCATCGTCTCCCTTTCGAAAGTTAAAAGGTAGTACTGTGGATTTCCTTACCATCCCTCCTCCACTAATTAAATCAAAGGCGATCATGCTATGATCACTATTGCCAAGTGGTCCCAACACCCTTGTCTCTTGCACTAGATCTGGTGTTCCACTAAGGACTAGGTCTAATATGGCTTCCCCTCTGGTTGGTTCATGAACCAGCTGCTCCAAGAAGCAATCATTTATTTCATCTAGGAACTTTATCTCCCTAGCATGTCCTGCTGTGACACTGACCCAGTCAATACCGGGGTAATTGAAATCACCCATTATTATTACCACGCTGTAACTTTTGTTAGCTTCCTTGATTTCTTTGAGCATTTCATCATCCATTTGTTCATTCTGGCCAGGCGGTCGATAGTACAACCCCACTGCCATCGCCTTCCCCTTTTTACATGGAATTTCAATCCATAGAGATTCTACAGTAAATTTTGTTTCCTGCAAAACTTTAATCCTTTCTGACTCAATGCCCTCTCTAACATAGAGCGCAACCCCTCCACCAATTTGATCAGCTCTATCATTACGATATAGTTTGTACCCAGGTATCACAGTGTCCCACTGGTTGTCCTCCTTCCACCATGTCTCTGATATTCCAATCATATCTAACCTCTCATTTAGTGCTATATATTCTAACTCTCCCATCTTATATTTTAGACTTCTAGCATTTGCATACAAGCATTTTAGAGACTGTATTTTATTCATATTAATTTGGCTATTGGTAGACATGGGTAATTTGGGATCTTTAAGCTCTGTCTGCTCCATACTCGAGGGCATTTGGGCTACTTTACTCTTTTTTGGAACCTCTCTGCTTTTGGTAGTATCCTTCAAGGAACCTATCTGCTTTTGGTAGTATCCTTCAAGGAACCATTTTGTAACTTAGTTTACTCTTGCAAAAAGTACAATCGCATTTTATAGATCTCTACAATATCTCTCCTTGGCCATCTCTTCTCCAAACTGAAGAGCCCTAACCTATTTAGCCTTCCCTCATAGGCTGTTTGTATTAAGGATCAAATCTGAGTCCATATCCAGACTATTCTGTAAGACTATTTCTCCAGGAACAAGCAGGAAGTCAATCCTCACTTATGGGTGACATCGGTACCGACGGAGCCTGCGCAGAGCAGTTCCCCAGCTTTCAAAGAAAGCCTTTGGGATTGCTTCCATGCATACGTGGTCCTCTTCCTGCCCAAGGGTGCCATTTTGCTCATTCTCCCTTTTCCGCGGAGCCCTTCGGACGCACATCCTTGTCCCTTGGAAAAAGCGTTTCTTTTTCAGCCTCTGGCCTGCTATTTTTCCGGTTGCACCAGTCCTCTAACAGTCCCTCCCCTGCTCCTTTTTCTTTTTGAGCAAAAAGGGGACTTTTTCGTAGCATTTTTTCCTTTTGTGGGCTTTGTGCCCTTTTTTCCCCTCAACCGCTGGTCGCACGGGTATTCGAACTCGCGGGGGCCCTCTTTGCCCCAATGGCCACCGGTTTTAAAAAATGCAACAGGTGCTCCAAGAACATGTTGCTTACGGACACCTATGACTGCTGTCTGCGGTGCCTCAGGGTCGACCATGATCCGGAGCTCTGCTTGCTTTGTAAGAAAACGTCCTCCAAGGCCCTGCTAAGTCTTAAGCAGAAGTCCAATGACAGTTTTGGTAAGGCCACCTCGGAATCCCCAGTGGTGCCCTCGGTCATCTCTCTGTGGGTGGGATCCCACACCTCTGCCCCACGTTCAAAGTGGCACTCAGACCAGGGGTCCCCTGAAGTGGAGCGGTGGAGCGGCTTAAGAAGAAGAAGACCTCAAAGTCGCTGTCGTGGGCGTTCCCGAGAGTTGGACAAGGAGGGGCCTCGTAAAGTACCTCGTACAGATACAGAGACCTCCAGCAATGGCACCCGGTCTCCTGAGGGTCGTCCCAGTGAGGACACCCTCTCTTCCTTGACGCTTGACCCGATGACCCTGGTGTTGGCATTGCAGGGCCCCACGCCCACATGGGAGTCCTGTGTGCTGGCACTAGAGCACAGCGTTCTGCCTTCTTAGCTGCCCAGCAGGCGCTTACCCCCAGCACAGCTGGCTCATGCCTAGAGACCAAGGTTCCCTCGAGAGGGACCCCAAAACCCACTCTGGAAACTCCCGAGAGCTGTGGGCCTTGTGAGGGTCCTCGGCGCTGGTCTCGCTCGCCTTCCCATTCCTTGGGGACGAGATCCTTCAGGGCCTCTGTCTCCAAGTGGGCCTCGGCCTCTGGAGGGGCGACCAACCCGAGTCAAATTCCTCCTCAGACCTCTCGGGTTGGGAGTCAGATGGGGATACTTCCCCGGAGTCCCGCACCCACGGGGACCTCCCTTTGGATCTGCCTCTGCCCGCCTTTCAGAAGTGTTCGCTGCCCGAAGACACCTCCTTCTTGGTGTTCTTGCAGGATATGGCGCGGGCCCTCAACCTGACTACCCAGGCCGAGGAGGAGCCTCAAGCCAAAGAGCTTGATATCTTGCAGTATGAGTCCCCACCTCGGGAGTCTCTCACTGTCCCAGTTCCTCCCATTTTGTCCAGGCGGCTTTTCTGCATGTGGGAGACACCTGCCTCAGTGCCCATTGTGAGTAAGCGCCTCGACGCGATGTACAGGGTCCAACACGGCCCTAGGTTTAGGAAGACCCAGGTTCCCCACACCTCCATGGTGGTGGAGTTGGCGATGCGGAAGCAAAAGAGCCCTAAGTCACACTCATCGGTTCCGTTGGGTAGGGAGTTGAGAGCCCTCGCCACCTTGGGGTGCAAGGCTTACCAGGGGACCATGCTCACATGCCATATTCAGGCATACCAACTGTACATGGGCATATTCCTATGCGACCTGGCCAAGGATCTCAAGGGTTTCTCCGTGGGCCTCGTGGGCAAACCCCTCTTTAGGTTCCAAACCATCCTGAGGTCCGTCACAGAGTGCTCAAAATATCTCCCCCCTACCGCCTATGATGGATTTGAATCCTCGGCCCATGTAGCGGCTGCCAGCATCAGGGCCCGATGCCAAGCATGGCTCCAGTCCTCAGACTTGGAGCAGTGGATCCAGGAAAAGCTCCTGGACGTCCTCTGCCTCGGTGAGCAGCTTTTCGATAAGCCTATGGAGGATAAGGCTGCCAAGATAGAAACGGAGTTCGTAACCTGAACCCGCCTCTCATGCAAGACCTCTTCCCTCCCTCGGAAGAAACAAACAGCTAAGAAGCCGTTCTTCCCGAGGAAGGGCCTACCTTACCGGGGTTACCCACCTTACCCACCTGCGCCAGTGACGCAGGGAAAGGCACCCCATGGCCACCACAAACCTAAAAGGTTTTTGATTCCCAAGACCCAAACCCCGGCGCCACCTCAACCCGCTCAGGGTTTTTGATGCCAGCAGCGTAGCCTTTCGCCCTCCAGCAGCTTTGCAGCCGGTGGGGGGACACCTGTCCCTCGTTGCCCCTCGGTGAGCATGCGTCATGTCGGACACCTGGGTCCTCCGAGTGATCCAAGACGGGTATCACCTCCACCTGGTCAGACTTCCCCCTCCCTTCTCCCTAGCGGAGCCTTCTCAAGCTGGACAACCTCCTCGCCCAGCGGGCAGTCAAGAGGGTCAGGGTTTCTATGCCCGGTACTTCCTCGTCCTGAAAAAGACAAGAGGTCTGCAGTCTATCCTCGACCTCTGAAAGTTAAACGTTCTTGGTGCAGGAGAAGTTCAAAATGCTATCGCTTGGCGTCCTGCTGCCCTTCCTCCAGAAGGGCGATTGGCTATGCTCCTTGGATCTCAGGGACGCTTACGCTCACATCTTGATACATCCCCAGCACAGGTAATATCTGCGCTTCAGCGTGCAGGGGGAACACTACCAGTACAGGATGCTCCCCTTCGGGCTCATGTCTGCTCTGCGTGTCTTCACCTCCCTCAGATGTCAGGGCATACCGGTCTTCCTGTACCTCGACGACTGGCTCGTCGTGGGGCCCTCGGCCAGAGAAACTCGATCGGCGGCATCGCGCACGATCCTCCTCCTCGAACTCCTAGGGTTCCTGGTCAACTACCCCAAGTCTCACCTTGAACCAGTGCAGGCCTTGGAGTTTATCGGTGCGCGTCTCAACACTCAGTGGGTGACTGCCTTCCTGCCGGCAGACCATGCAGCCTGCCTCTGAGCCCTGGCAGCTCAGGTCCAGAGCAATGCTCTGGTCACGGCGTGGACTATGATACGCCTCCTGGGGCACATGGCCTCCACCGTCCATGTGGTCCCCCTTGCTCGCATGCACATGCGATCGGCCCAGTGGTGCCTCAGTGTTCAGTGGAGCCTGGCCTCATGTCACCTCAGAGACCCTATTCGGCTCTTCCACAACCCCCGGCAGAGTGGGGCCTGAATGTAGTGCTCATGCAGCTTACGTGTTCTCCTTTCAAGCCGATGGCGATGTGCTCGCTTCGGCACCTATCCTGGAAGGTGGTTTTCCTGGTAGCTCTGACCTCGGACCGCCAAATAAGTGAACTCCAGGCTCTCATGGCTGATGCCCTTTATACCAGGTTCTATAGGAACAGAGTAGTCCTCCGTACCCACCCCAAGTTCTTGCCAAAGGTTGTCTCGGATTTCCATCTCAATTAGGAGATAGTCTTACTGACCTTCTTCCTGAGACCCCTTGCCATCCAGGCATCTGCAGTTTTGCATACACTCGACTGCAAGAGGGCTCTTGCCTTCTACTTGCAGTGCACCCGGCCTCATCGCCAGTCTAGCCGGCTCTTCGTGTCCTATGATCCCAATCGCCTGGGGCAGGCAGTCACAAAGCACACGCTCTCCATTGGGGTGGCGGACTGCATCACCTACGCTCATGCGAAGGCAGGCACCCCGCTGGATTGGCGGGTCACCGCACATGGCATCCAAGCCAAGGCGGCTTCGGTAGCTTAGCTGTGCTCAGTGCCTCTGACGGACATCCACTGGGCTGCGACCTGGGCTTTAGCAAATACTTTCGCCTCACACTACTGCCTGGAGAGGGAGTCCCACTAAGGACAGCACCTTCGGCCAGGCTGTACTCCGTAATCTGTTCGAGGTATGAACAACTCCGACCCTCCTCAATGGCTACCGAGGAATCGGGCTACTTCGGGCATCGGCTTCTGCTCACGCCTTCACGGAGATGTTTTTTGGTTGCAGCTTCGGTAGCCTGTAGCTGGGGAGTCCCATAAGTGAGGACTGACTTCCTGCTTTTTCCTGTAAAAAGTGCAGTTACTCACCTGTAACAGGTGTTCTCCAGGGACAGCAGGAATCAGTCCTCATTACCCTCCCACCTCCCCTGATGAGTTGCTGGATTTTTTTCCTTCCCTTGCCATTTTCTTGGTAGGGCTTGAGCTAAGGGACCTGACTGAGAAAGATGGCACCCTTGGGCAGGAAGAGGACCTTGCATGCGTGGCAGCAATCCCAAAGACTTTCTTTGAAAGCTGGGGAATTGCCCCACGCAGGCTCCGTCGGTGCCGATGTCACCCGTAAGTGAGGACTGATTCCTGCTGTCCCTGGAGAACAGCTGTTACAGGTGAGTAATTATGCTTTCCAGTCAAAAGTAAGTTCACACTTTATAGATATCTTCTATTGTATCGCCACTAATACAAAGCACAATCCAAAAGAATTTTAATATCAAGGCATGCAACACAATTTATTTTGTTACTTACCTCTCCGTCTCACACCTTCCAGTTTCAAACTTTGGCATTCTAAAAATGAATCTGGGTCAAAACAAACAGTTAGGACATTTTCCATTCACAATCCATAACATCTTAATATTGAAGCCTATTAACTATTGTGTTACACATGGAATCAAAAACAAAATTGATGGACACGTCAGGATTATAAATTAAGTTTTACAAAAAATTCATGCTTCACAGGCCAACTATCAAAGTCATTAAAAATAAGATGTCTTCAATCAGTTGGCACTATTTTTCTCTCTGTATGCTAAAGTACAACTAAGTGTCTCATTTCAAGATCCACGTTTTATAAGGGCATTTGTATAGAGTGGCATCTAATTTTCATGTGCATACTACTTTACACCTGTTTTACAAAGTTAAGCACGCATGTATTCGATTTTATGAAATAAGATGCAAGGGTGAAAGTATGTATGTTAATTTGAGGCACAATGACTTACAGCAGCTCTCAAGCTGGTGTAAATGACTGAACCTACATTTTGCAAGAAACACATAAATTAAGGAATATCATAATCTACATGCATACTTGCCCACCCTCTGCCCAAGCCCCACTTATGTGTATCCTCTCATACTCAAGTCCTCAGTCTTGTTCCAAGGGCTATAGAGCAGAGATGGTGTCCATCTGTCCAAGGGTCAAAGTGTTTTCAGCAGTAGACTGGCTAATCTACTGAAGAGGGCTTTAAACTAGATTCATTGGGGATGGATGAAGAAAACCGCCAGTGAAACATTAAATACCTCTCTAGAAATGGGTAAAAGGGACAACATCTGGAAAGTGGTGTGTATAAATGCCCATAGCTTGAGAAATATTATCCCAGATGTTGAGGCTTTAATGGAACAGGCTGACTTGGATTTAGTGGCGGTTACAGAGACATGGTTCATGGACAACCATGACTGGGATGTAATTATACCAGGCTATACCTTATTCAGAAAGGACAGGGTAGGAAGAAAGGGAGGTGGAGTGGCACTATATATGTAAAAAATAATTTTAAAGCTATAGAATTGCAGGGCTTAAAAGGAAGAGAGGAGGCACTGCGGGTTAAACTAAAAAGAGGGAAAGGGAAATCCATTTGCATTGGATTATATACAGATCCCCCCTTACAGGGAGTTGAAGTGGATGAAGATTTAATAGCAGACATACACAGTACTGCCATGAGAGGAGACGTGCTACCTACGACTACTACTACTACTGAGCATTTATATAGTGCTACCAGTCGTACACAGCGCTGTACAGACATGCAAGAGACAGTCCCTGCTCATCAGAGCTTACAATCTAGTCATGACAAAACACAAGACAAAACACAGAAGGTGTAAGCGATAGGTGATTTCAATATGCCAGATGTGGATTGGCACATCCCTGCTGCGGTGTCACTTAGAAGTAAGGAGATCCTGGATTCTCTACAAGAAGAACTATTCAGGCTACTGGTAACAGAACCCACACATTATGGGGCCATATTGGACTTAGTGCTTACCAATGGCGAAAGTATTTCTTATGTTACAGTAGGAGATCATCTCGCATCCAACGATCACGAGAAGGTATGTTTCAGTATTAGGACTAGGGCTGATTATTATTAGGCATTTATAAAGCCTACTAAGCATACGCAGCACTGTACAATCACAAAAGAAGACGGTCCCTGCTCAAAAGTGAGGGTCTTAAACTTTAGGAAAACTAACTTTGCCAAGATGGGATAATGCCTCAAAGAGGTATGTTTACTAAAAGGCGCTAACATCGCAGCTGTGATGTTATCGCGTGATAATGGCGCATTACCATGCGAGAATGTCACATATCGCATGATAATGTCTCCTGCGACGTTAAGGTGCGCAGAGGGTGGAGTATGGGTCCCAAGAGGGCGGAGTAACGCTCCCTAGGGGCAGAGATAAGGGGTCAATGGGCGGAGAGTGGGCGGGGAGAGGCCCCATGCACACTAACGCCGTGAAATGAAGGTCTGAAAATTAGCGCCACTGAAAAAAACCTCACGCTAGAGGCACATTTGCAGGGGAGAGAGACCATTTCAGTCAGCAATGTGCAGCAAAGGCAGGGAAACCAAGAAAAGTGATAGTAGTGACACATGTGCAGCAACACCATAGTGTCCAAGTACGAGAGGGCACTACGGTGAGGCTGCAAATGGGGTACAGGGGGCTGCAGGCGTGACATGCAGTGTAGCAGCTGGGGCACAGGGTGGGCTAGGCAGATGCTAGGTGACACATAGGAATGTGGAAGCGGAAACCCAGCAGGACAGCAACTGACCAAGGGCAAACATGTCCACGAGTGTGTGTCGCACAGTGTCCCAGGGGATAGTACCCAGCAAGTACCCCAAAGGGCACATAACATTGGCAGGTGGTGCCGGCAGGAAGCGTTGATGTCTATGCAGGCACCCTACCCCATATCACGCACCATAGGCAGCCGCCTACCGGCACACTGAATGGCCTGGGACTGCGCACCACCGGCAGAAGGGCATGTCAGCATGGTGGCGGAGGGGTGCTGGTGGCAGAGGGGGCAGTGTCAGCTGCCCACAGCAGACCACGGCCAAGCCCCATTTAGGTGGGTGCCGTGCACTGCAACAGACAAGGTCTGTCTGACAAACAGTCATGGTATTCCCAGGGAATGATATGCCCCTGTGGCAACAGTTTGGTGCAGTACACACAGCCAGTGTGTTCAGGGGCAGAAGGTCACAAGTTCAAGTCCAAGCTGTGGCTCCTGCCAACCTTGTCCCCATATTTTACCCAGTACTAAACCATGGTAATAAAGACGGAACCTTTATTGCAGATAAAATAAACATGCTTGAAACGCCTATATTTTGCTCTACAGAGCACAGACACCATAAACATGTGCAATCCCTAGAGCAGAGTTTCCCAACTGCAGTCCTGGAGGGCCAAACACCATTCAGGTGTCATGCTGTCCCTAATAAATATGCCTGTGCTGTATTTGTATGCACCACCCCCATTGTATGCAAATGTATCGCATGCATATTCATTAGGGACAGCATGAAAACCTGAACAGTGTTTGGCCCACCAGGACCGGAGTTGGGAACCTCTGCCCTAGAGCAGCGGCAAACAGGGGCACAGACACCCACACCCACAGGCTCCACAATCCAAAGCCTCATGGAGAGTCAGGCTGTTGGGCCCTGCACAGAGCAGCATCTCCCAATACTGGCACCTGCATACCTTAGCAATGTTGTCCTAAAGTTGGGAACACGTTCCACATATATCAAAAGGTTGCTATGATTAATGTCAGCTAACAAATCCTAAGTTAAACACAATTTGTTGACAGAGATTCATCATAGCAACCTTTCTGATATCTGTGGAGTGTGTTTCAGTTTTTGCTTCTGACAGTGTTTAACACCCCCGGGGAGTGACCCCAACAATATTGCGTACCATAGCAATGCCTGCACTGTACCCAGGACTGGTGTGGCGGCCAGGGCTGCCACAAACCTCTATATTTGTACAATGCTGGCATAGGTGTGGTAGTGTGTGTATATCTATCCAGTGTGTTGTGGCTGCCTACACCTTACTGAGCCCACACTGCTTGCACTGTTTCCAGTGTTAGCCTGCCAATGTGCATAATGAGGAGCTAGGTACTGTGGGTATGGCCCGGACAGGGTGGCCTGGGCAGGATGCATCTGCACAGGGCATAGGGCAATGGCTGGGACATTGTAGTGCCCGACCACCACCTGCACGAACAGGGTGGCTACAGCATGTCATGCTGGGAGGTCACTCTCACCCTGACTGAGCAGTGACCACTGCATGGCTAGGTTCCCCCATACTACTATACAGTATTTCTCTCAAGTGATATTTATGGGTTCCCTTTTCTGGGGTCCAATCACTGACATACCTGCTTGGTGTGGGTGCTCACATCCCATTTTTGGGTGCACACAGTCCCTCCAGGAACATGCACTATGTACTAGCTAGCAGACTGTCTGCAGTTAGCATGTGTATGGCTGGAACACCTTGCAGGGTGGAGACTGACTGTGCCCTCTGCTGGTGAATGTCAGGTAGAGGTGGGGGGCAGCTGAGCTTTTCCAGCGTTTTGCCATTGCCTTATGTGATGCGTACAGATCTGCATTGACTGCCCTGTAGGGTACCCGTTCCCCAGCAGGACTGGGGTTGATGGTCCTCTCTTCTGCCACCATTGCAGAGATGTAGAATGTGGATCTGTTGGTGGGAGATCCAGTCCCCCACCCTGAGCCACAGAGGGCAGGTTGGGTGGTGCTATATAATCCGCTTTTGGGTCCAAACACCCCCTTCACTTATAACATGTGACCATAGCAACCACACAGAATATGTGATATTGTGGGTGCATCATAGTCCACAAGGGCTAGACGTGCTTTGGAAATACATTTGGACACAGGTGTATCCTAGGTGTGGCTGCAAGGACTACCTAGCACACAGTGGCACTGATGGGGACCTGCAGCATAGCCTATCTCAGTCAAGCCAGGTGCTGCGGACCTGGTGCTGGGTGCCCCACCTCACCCTCAAGGTGAGCACTGGACCCTCACAATCTCACGGTCTGTAGCTACTCTGTGCCAGTAACACACACGGTCAGTTCCCCCTACGAGGCCGAGGTGCTGGGGGAGTGCATACCCCATCTTGTGATCAGCTGTAGACTGCTGATCTGCATGTGCAGTGCATCATGGGTACGGGTGGGTTTACCCTATCCTGGTAACCACAGCAGACAGTTTGTGTAGTGACCTGCAGTCTTTCTGTAGCCAGCCAGCAGTGTGTTAGTAGCTATAGAGATGTAGCCCACTGGTTACTTCAATGACTGTGGAAGCCGAGGTCATAGGTTTGATCCCACAGTGGTGTTATTTAATACGGCTCTCTGAGGCTTTTCCTTTTAATTTAAATCAGTGCCGCCAGCAAAATGCACCCTCACAGTGCTGTAACCTTAAGGTGCCTCATAAGGCGCCCTATAGGGCACATTAGAAGGCACCTTGGTGGACAGGGCACTTTATAATGTGCCCTATGGAGTGCCTTATAGGGCGCCTTATGCAGCACCTTATGTTACGGCACTGTGAGGGTGTTTTTGCTGGCAGCACTGATTTAACTTAAAAAAAGAAATGCCTCAGGCAACACTGATTTAGATTAAAGGGAATTGCCTCAGACAGCCTTCTTACATAACACCACTGCGGGATCAAACCCATGACCTCTGCCTCCACAGTCATTGCAGTAACCAGTGGGCTACATCTTTATAGCTTCTAACACTGCGCTGGCATGAAATTAGGGTAAACGCACGTTAACATGCCACAGTGCCCACTATCATGCGATACAGATTCTTGCAACCTTGCCGCTGGACTGCCCACTACCTTATATGGCATTCTTCACATTAACGCTGCAACTAGCGCCGGTAACATCAAGACAGTTTAGTAAACATACCCCTATGTGTCTCTTTAGGAACCTGCCAGGTACTTCTGACCTGGATTGGTCACTGTTGGAAACAGGACACTAGGCATGATGGACCTTAGTCTGACCCAGTATGACATTTCTTATGTTCATATATTACCGATGCAGAACCTAGGAAACATGCTGTTAAATATGCCAAACAAAAGGGGCTCAAGAGCACCCATTCAGCATCTCCCACTTCCTCAAAAACAAGAGCAACTTGGCACCCCAACACAGCACTTCCCACCCTCTGAAAAACAAGAGGGACTTTGTGACCCCAACACAACACCCCCGACTCCAACATAAACACCAGAAAGGGCTTGGCAGCACCAACATAACTCCTGAAACCGCACACTGAACCGGCGTGGTGTTAATGTAAATATATATTTCATAAAAACAAAGGAAATGCAAGATGCTCGCACACCACGAAGCTAAAAGAAAAAGTAATAACCACAGCACAATTTATAAGCCCAAATCACAGGTCTGCGACTAAAAAGCTGTTTGATTATTTTCATCTAATTTCCATGTATTTTGGTGTGCTGAAAACAAATAAAATATTGAAAAAACTCCTAGACGACATGATTTGCCACAACATGCAAAATTGTCTTCAAATTTATCAAATTTTTTCAAATTACTATTAATTAATTCAAATTACTATTAATTAAGTCACATAAGTGCATTTAAGATATAAAATGCCAAAAAAAACTTAAAGGGGTTGTCCGAGTTATGTAAAAAAAATATAGCACTGTAAATCTGATGGTCAGTAATATATACATAAGCTAAGCAAGTTTTAAGTCCGTGCTTCTAATGGTAGAAGGGGTTAATCTTTCCTGAAGAATCCAGTGGGAGGGAGACACAGGGCAGATAGCAGCAGCTCCGGTCAGTGCAGGGGGGCGTGGCCAGCACTGTGACGTCTCGTGTACAGACACAGAGCTGCTCTCTCCTGCATGCCGCACTTGTGCACGAATCATCATCAGGTTCTTGGTTCTAGGCTGTTCACACTTTTTCATCGCAATTCGTGTTAGCTCGTCATTCTTCAACCGTTATGTTATGGCTCCGCGAAAGTGTATTAATTCGACAGACAGTTCTGTTTCATCTGTGGTGAATATACAGTGTTGAAGCAAAAGCAGAATATTACAGACTTTGTGAAAAAAGTATACTTTGCATACTTTGGACTAAAAATTGGAGATCAAGATAAAGTCTGGGTGCCTCAAACAGTGTGTTGAGGACCTCCGAAACTGGTTCAAGGGTAAGAAAAAATCTTTCTGTTATGGGATTCCTATGGTATGGTGAGAGCAAAAGAACCATAGTGACGACTGTTACTTTTGTTCATGCGATGTGAAAGGGTTTAATTCCAAATGGAAGCATTCCATTTCATACCCCAATCTTCACTCGGCAATTCGTCCCATCCCCCATGGCACAGATATACCAGTACCCAAGCCCCCTGCTACTTTGGAAGAGATGCCTAGCTCCGATGAAGGTTAAGTCATACCTGAACCAGATGACGAATCAAGTTCTGACTTTGAAGATGATACAAGACCAAAATTGTTTTCTCAGGAGGAGATGAATGATTTGGTAAGAAACTTGAATCTTCCCAAAGATGCCGTTGAGTTACTCGGATCAAAGCTGAAAAGCAGGAATTTATTGTTGCCAGGAGTGTCATCTTCATGGTTCAGACATCGTGAAAAGGAGTTCGTTCCTTACTTCGCCCAGGAAGACAAGTTGGTTTATTGCATCGATGTCGAAGGTCTGATGGGTCAATTTAAAATCCAATATGATTCAGAGCAATGGCGTCTTTTTATAGATTCTTCAAAAGAAGTCTCAAAGCAGTTTTTCTCCACAACGTTTTTTACGCTTCCATACCTGTAGGTCATTCCGTACACTTGAAGGAAACCTACGAGAACTTGGACTTGGTTCTTTGTAAACTTAAATATGAAGACCATGGTTGGCAAGTGTGTGGGGACTTGAAGGTCTTGTGCATGCTGCTCGGGCAACAAGCTGGGTATACCAAATATCCTTGTTTTCTGTGTCTATGGGACAGTTGAGACCGACAAAATCACTGGACCAAGAAGAGTTGGCAGTCGAGGGTGCTAACAGTCGGTGAAAAAAATGTCCTCCAAGAAACTTTGGTACCTTCCCATAAAGTTCTTCTACCACCTCTCCACATAAAATTGGGATTGATGAAGCAATTCGTAAAATCACTTCCAAGAGATGGAGAATGCTTCAAATACTTGGTCAGCAAGTTTCCAGGCCTGTCGGAGGCAAAATTGAAGGAAGGTGTGTTCGTCGGACCAGACATTAGAAGGCTTATAGCTGATCAAGAGTTTGTCAATACCATGACGGATCCTCAAAAAGAAGGGTGGATTGCATTTAAGGAAGTCGTACAGAAAGTTTTAGGCAATAACAAAGATTCTCACTACAAAAAGATCATCGGACGAATGCTGAAAGCATTTCAAGCTTTAGGTTGCCTGATGAGTTTAAAAGTGCATTTCCTCCAGTCCCACCTTGACTACTTTCCTGAAAATTTGGGAGCTGTGAGTGAGGAACAAGGTGAACAATTCCACCAAGACATTAAAGAGATGGAAAGGAGATACCAGGGAAAATGGAGCATTACAATGATGGCAGACTACTGTTGGATGCTTCAGAGAGACATTCCAGATGCTACTCACAAGCGTAAATGCACCAAGAGGAGCCTCACAAGGAAGAAGAATCGAGTTTAGTGTGTGTAGGTGAGCTCATTTCAGTTCAAAAAAGGATTTTCTTGAAAATATTGTAATAAAACTAATTTTATAAGTCTATTTCCATTTATTTTGCGGTATTGCCTTATTTAACATAGTTACCTAAATTGTCAGGAAACGTGATGTCCTATGACAAAATGGAGGTCATTTTCGGATTCAGCGCACCAAAAAACATAAAGATTACGTGGAATAACCAAAACAGCTCTCGAAAAAAAAATTTTTGCAGACCTGTGTTTTAACTCATTTTATTCTGTTATAAACTGCATTATGGTTGTCACTTTTTCTTTTTGAATGTATATTCTGCATCCACAGAAACCTCTCCCTCGGCAAGGTGTGCAGAGCAGAAGTAGGACATTCACCCCTAGAACTAATCTGATTCTGGTTATCTCACTAATAAACAAACATTCTCCAGTACCAGGCATACTGGGAACTGATATAAAACCCTACAAAAGTCATCTAAGATGTAAACGGCCAGATCTACCATTCCATACCAGCATAAACTTTCAAAACTCATACAAGGAGCCTACCCAGAAAAAAGCAGCACTATAAATACTGCAGCGGGCTCTAGAACCTCCATACACCTATTTGGTAAGCTGAAAAATTCAAATTACTACAGTACAGTATAGATCCCTATGTACAAACTCCATGTACAAAGGGAGGAATTAAATACCTACAATCATTCCGTAAAGAATTAAAAACCTACCTATTCAAAGAACATTATACCAGTCCCTACACTAACGACACATAAGGTTTCCCCCATCTTTCCCCATCCCCCTCCCACTTGCCCCTTGCCCCCAGTCTCCTCTACAGCCCTCCAGTGCTGCAATATGCAAATCTGTGGGTATTAACTTTTGACCTCAGTGGATGGACACACTAATAAGAGAGTCATCTTTGTAAATAAATCCTACTATACATAGGGATTGTGAATAGTTAATTGATGTACTTCCCAGTACTACTATATGCAATCACTTAAGGTTTCATGCATTGATAGTGTTCTGTGTACAAGTTCAAGTTCAGTTTTGTTGTAATGTAAACCACCCCTGATCTTGGGAAGGGGCAGTATAAAAGTATGTTCAAATAAGTAAATAAATAAATGTTACACTCTGGTCAACATTGAAATTGTTGCTGACTTTAAAAGGCCCTAATCTGTAGTATCTTGGTGAGCTGAACGCGAATATAACATTAAATGAATTGTATTGGCTCTCGTTTTGAAGATATTGCATGTAGTTCATTTTTGACGTTTCACCATGTAAATTTATCCAGTAAGACATCAACAACATCCCAAAAAAGCCTTGAATGATGTAATATTGCATCACATTGCATAATACCAGCATGCACACATCATCCAGAGTTGATTGCATCATTTTCTGATGAAATGCAATACTACTGCCAGACGGCTGCTGAAGCCATCTGACGTCAGCAGTGTACTATACGCAGTCGGAAAGGAAAGTAATCTGGTATTCTGTTCCGATATTGAAAGCCTCATGAATGCCTTAAAAATCATTCATGACCCACAAGCCTGGAGACTATAGACTCTTCGAAACTGAGTCTGAAGGCTGTGCTTTTGAACAATGGAAACCATCTTCCATCTATTCCAGTAGCGCACGCCGTCCACATGAAAGAGACATATGATAACTTAAAGCATCTACTGACTTCCACTCCTTTCACACTCAGTTTAAGTTACTTATGCTAGTTCACAGGGCTCTTCACAGTAGTACTCCACAATACCTGGCAGACTTTATTACATTCCACACCCCCAGACACACTCCCCGCTCCTTACACCTTAACCGCCTTAATCTCCCTTCCCCCTCCCTCGCTCACCTTCAGTCCACCTGCTCCTCTGCTTTCTTTTTCATCAGCCCTGCACTCTGGAATTCACTCCCCACCGCCCTCCGGTTAGAACTCCATCACGCCACCTTCAAGCGAGACCTAAAAACCCACCTCTCTTCCTTTGCCTATGACCTTCCCTCCCCTCCTGTCCCCTACATATAGTCCTGTATCCTTTCTCTCGTTTTATTATATCAACAATTGTAACTTCCTTTCCTCCTTTCTGGCTCTGTGCCTGTTTCTAATTGTTTGTGAATTGTAAACTGCTCTGATTGATAAAGTAGGGCGGTACATCAAATAAATAAACATAAACATACAGCTGGCACCTCTGTGGTGACTTGAAGGTAGTTGCCCTTTTAATGGGACTGCAGCAGGGATATATAAAATACATGTGTTTCTTATGTGAGTGGGATAGCCGAGCAAGGGATTGGCACTACTTGCGGAAGGAATGGAATCGCAGACAAAATGTAAACGTTGGAGAGAAGAATATCCAGCACCCAGCTCTGGTTGAGGCTCACAAAATCCTGCTACCACCCCTTCACATCAAACTAGGTTTGATGAAAAACTTTGTGAAAGCCATCGACTGCACTTCGCCAGCTTTCTGATACCTGCATGAAAAATTCCCTCGACTCAGCGAAGCAAAGATTGAAGAGGGAGTTTTTGTGGGTCCTCAGATTCAAGAGCTCTTCAAAGATGACCGGTTCAACAACTTGCTGCAGGGTGATGCAAAACAAACATGGAATGCTTTTCACCTAGTGTCAACAAACTTTCTCGGGAATGTTAGGGCAGAAAACTACAAGGAACTAGTAGAAGACATGCTGATGCAGTATCAGAAACTTGGCTGCCATATGTCTCTAAAGATCCATTTCCTTGATTCCCATCTCAATTTCTTTCCTGACAACTGTGGTATGGTTAGTGATGAACAGGGTGAACGTTTTCACCAGGATATTGCAACGATGGAGCAAAGATACCAGGGAAAATGGTCCACTACAATGCTGGCTGACTACTGCTGGACACTCCCCAGAGAAGCTCCCTTACAGCTGTACAAGAGACAGGCGAAAAAATATAAGAAGTAGTCTATGACTTGGTTTTTTACAGATATTAACTGAAGGTCTATTATATTTACTATTGACATGCATTTCATGATGTAAACATTAATTCTTGTAGATTACAAAAAAACTAGAGCCAACTTTGCAATTTCACTTTCATATTCATGTTCAGCATATAAAAATTGATAAGAAATTACTATTTTTATTTCAGTAACATGACTTTTGTAAAAATTTGTTGACCAGTGTTATCAGAACACCTGGCCTCGGTCATATACTCAGAACACAGACCCTCACCAAGTACAGAATAAATGACCACAACCTAAAGTAAAAATAAAAATACAGTATGTACACCAAAATTAAACTGAAACCCCATGAAGCCAGACTCCGCATGCAGTGCAACACCAGAGAAATAAGAGATGCAGTTCCCCATACTGTGTAAAATATAAAGGTAACACAAAGTCCAATCACTAAATTGAAAATAAAATTATTTTTTCTACCTTTGTTGTCTGATGATTTTATTCTCTGATCATGCTGGTCCCGATCTGAGGCTCCTGCTTTCAAGTCTTCTCGTAACTCTCTTTTTAGGGTCTGTAGTCCATCTGACATTTCTTGTCTTTTGTTTTCTTCATTTCCTTCCACCGCATCAGCAGGGATTGCATAGCAGAGCCCAGAAGGTTCCGCACCAGTTTTGCTTTTATTTTAAATTACTAGCGCTATCGTAGCCACGCTCTGTAAGACACAGGAGCTGCGGCTGCCAGGGGAAGGACGAGGCAGGAAAGGAGCTGACATATGGGTGGGGGAAAGGTGGGGGCAGGAAGGGAGCTGACACAAGGGGGGGGGCGGAGGAGGCTGGAAGTGGGTTGATTCTGCTGCTGCCGAGCAGCAGCAGCAGCAGCTTGTCCATCCCCCTTTTTTTTTTTTTTTTTTAACTTTGAAGGTGGACTGGTATGACTATTTTGGGGACATTTTTTGCCGCACCCAAAAGTTTGCCATCTGAGGTAGCTGCTTCATTCAGCCTCATTATAGAGCTGCCTCTGCCTTCACGTGTATAAATAAATAAAAATCGTTAACTGAGTGAACAAAGGAAAATTTATCAGGTCAAAAAGGGTCATTTTTAAACTATTGTTTGGCTAATAGAAAATTATTTTGTACTGTAATACATATATACTGAGTCTTGGTTACAAGGTCTTTTCACAGCATACAACACATCTTAAGAGAGTGACATATGTCACATCTTAAAGGATCAACAGAGGAGCATCTCAAAATTTGCCAACAGTAGAGCTGGTGAGTCGCTGAGAGAATAAATTGCTCTTGCCAAGTATTGTTTGGTATCTTCACATGATGGCCTAGCTGTATAAAATCTATTCCAGTTCTCAGTAAGATGACCACTACAATTCAAGTATGATATGAAGGAAAAAGAAACATTCATTCCGACCATATGTAGCCCAGGATAAAAAGGTGCCCAAGTCCACGTCTGGCTTGAGAACTAGGGCTACTGTTGGTGAAAGTGGTAATGGAGGCACTGTAAATGACAAAGTAACATTCCTGTTGCAGGCATAGGCCATGGCGACTTGTTTATGAACCCACTGCAGCAGGAGATGGACCACAGAAGTTAATGAAAAAATTTAATCCTTTTAGCAGATAAAGAGGAGTTAATAGCCTTCTACCTTTATGATACAAATCCTATATTTAAATCAAGAGCATATACAAAGAGAATCCACTAAAAACAGGAAGAAAGAGGCATATTGCCAAAATTGAAAAGCAGTATGGAAGTGAACATATCTTAAAACAATTAAGGGTTTCTGGAAAAAGAGAGAGAAAGAGGGAGATCTATGTGAGAATCCCAGAGTAGGTGCAGATACTCAGAAAGGAACACCTGAAGAAAGGCTGGTGGACAGAACTGATGCAGAGGTGCGAGACAGGAGAGCCAGAATCGCGGTGTAGTGCAGGCTAAGAAGCCAAGTGAAAAGGAAAAAGGCAGGTGAAAGATCAAGAGATGGAAGAAAGGTGAGTGGGCTCCTAGCCCATGCAGAAATGAATGCTTACACGGTGTATGAGCAGTCCAAAACAGCAGTGGAGTTTTAAAATAATAAATGAAGGAATAATTAATCTAAAATAAATGAGCTAGGAGACAGTGTAAAAATGCTAAAGAGCATACAATTATTTATCAGTACAGTGGTGGGTACATAAAGCTATTTAACAAAATGTCACTAAAATGAAACATAGGAACAGCTACACAGATCTATTCATGAAAATATATAAATCAACTGCTATTGTTAGTTTATCATCCTGCAATGGATCGAAGGTGACAACTTCTGCAATAGAAAATCCAATTACACAACAAACGAGAGGAAGGTGACCATGGGATGAAAACATGTTGTTTATTGAAATAAAACTTGACTTGGCCAAGTTTCAGCTAAGAGAGCCTTTATCAGGGATCTACAATATACAAATAACCAAAATAAAAAAAATAACAATAATATACATAAAACCATATGAAACACAGTATGAAAGGATATTAAAAAATATTTACATACAAAGAAGCATATCGAAAATAATATTAAAGAAATAACATCAAAAATACAATTATGGACAACGTACCAGGCTTATAATTGTGTTGAATCTCTCACAAGTGAGAACCAAGATGCATAAAACACTATGGGGCATGTTTACTAAACCAAGCTAACGGTTAACCCGGGTTATCTGCAACTAGATCCCTTTGAATAACATGGCCTTTTAACCAATTTTAGAACAGATGGGAGATTGGATACTGGTCTATAATTTTGGACCATAGTCAGATCCAGGTCTGTCTTTTTCAAAAAAGGTTTAACTGTAACTTGTTTCCAACATAATGGAAGCTTACTTTCTCAAAGATTGGTGTTGATCATAATGTATAAAAGCTTTTACAGATTGAAATCAGGATTCTTAATTAGTGATGTTGGGGATGGATCTAAAGGGAAAGTTTGTGGATTTAAAAAAAAAAACCCTAGAAATTTCTAAACCTATTCTTGGGCTACTGAATTAAAACCAAGCCAAGAACTAGAAAATGGCCTGGTTTCAATCTCAGAAGCCCTTAAATCCACTACACCAGTAAGGCATTTGATAGTCTTCTTCCCATGACGGTCAACATGTGAGTTTACTGAAGGAATTTAGGGAAGTTCTGGTGGCTCCATTGTCTGATCTTTCCAATATTTCTTTAGAGTTTGGAGGTCATGGGTGTATAACAGGGTGCATGCATATGCCTGCGTATCATAGGGGGTGTGTGCATTTGTGTATGTCATAGGCTGTGTTGGGGGGGGGGGTGCGTGTGTGTTTGTGTCATGGGGTTTCCCATCTGTACCCATCAATACCCTCCATTCTACACATAGTACTTTCCTTCACCTACTGTGGACGCTCCCTCTCCCCTCCCAATCAACTTTGCATACTCTCTCCTTTCTCTGCTTTTCATGTCCTCACTTGAATGCTCTCTCAAGTGTTAGTCCTTCCTTTAACTCCACCCCACTTCCCCCCCCCACCTTCTCTCCATGGCCCATTAGGTGAACTAATTTGCATGAGGACAAAAGCAGTGTGTCCAAGCACTTTAGATACTATTCATGTGGGCCTGGAATATTATCTTAAATGAAACAGTTTCTTGAAAATGTTTTAAAAATTGAAATATACCTCCACTGTTCTGAGGGTTCCCCACAGCAAACTTGGAGGCCAATATTCAGCCAAAGGTTAATGAGATATTTAGAAAGATACCTGGATAATTCAGCATCGCTAAATGTAGCTGTCTAGATATCCAAAAACAGTTTATCTCGATATCTTATGCTTGCCAAATCTATGGCTAAGTTATCCGGCTAATTTGAACTAGATAACGGCCAAATATCATCACTATCCAGCTATTCATGTTTACCACTCTGCTGACTCATATTAAAATGGATAACTTTTGGCCAGGCATCAAAAGTTACACATTTAGCAGTCCCCAAAATGAAAACAAACACTTTATCCTGTAACTCCCAAAGTCAACCAGATAAATGCTTTTGAATATTGATTCCTTATTCTAGATTTGTACATACTGCTAGCAGTACTGTTTTTTTTTTAGCATTTTACTTAAATGCTGTGTCTGAGCCATTATTATAATTTTATAGCATGTAGTAGGGAACGGATAAAGCATCTGTCTGAACTGAATAATCTTAAAGCCCACGCTTGAAGATGGATTGATCCATATGCACATCTAATTGTCTGCCAAAACTGTTCAGCACAAGCCTCCAGAACTTGTTCTCACAGCACGGTGCTACAGACTATAGCATGTAATCAGCTGCCATCTACTCTGACTGTGACATGCATGCAAACATCCTTTGCCAAATATTTTATCCCTGCTTGCCAGAATCAGAGATGGCAATTACGCACCTTCAAATCAGTTTGATGTATTGAGCTGATTTTATGACAAACATTTTTAGGTTTTTTTGTGTGTCTAATATGATTGATTTTTCTTTAATCCTCAAGTAAGAGTTTCTCTGAAGCAATGACTTCTGTCTGTTTTATTCCACTGTGTCTGCCTTTGTCTTCAGTCAAATAGTTCTCCAGAGTTCAGTAGACAGAGCCAGCAGCAGCGCTGGTGGTGACTGTGTGCCGTCAAGTGAATCATGAGAGAATTTTTTTCAGACTAAGATTTAGGAATCCACTTGTAGCCCCAGTCATAACATCAGAATCCTCTAACATTTGGGGCCACGGCAATTCCTGTCCCTCCGCCCTACATATCCCACAAACCCACTGCGCAGATGATATAATACTTTTGGAACAACTTTGACCACAAATTTAATGATCCAACATATTCCTTTAAATTAAATTTTACCTGAGCCACAAAGAATTAAGTCCCCGTTGCATTTCACTGTCTCCCCCACCCCAACTCACTATCTAGTAAGGCAATGTCGGCCATTTTCCATTTGTGTTGTCCAGTGTTATATGGGTCATTGTTCTGGGGCCTCCACTATACTTCGACTAGATTGTAAGCTCCAATGAGCAAGAACCGTCTTTTATATGTGTCTGTGCAGCGCTGCATATGTCTTGTAGCACTATACAAATGTTCAATAGTAGTAGTAGTAGGGGCAGCCTCCCGCTCCTTTTGAGTAGTCACCCACTGAGCATTCTTATTTCTCCATTTGTACTACAGATATACAGTAGTGTATCTGGATTTTCAGAAAGCCTTTGATAAGATCCTTCGTGAGAGACTCTTGGTGAAATTAGAAAGTCAAGGGCTAGTAAGCAATGTACTATTGTGGATCAGGAACTGGTTAAAAGATAGAAAGCAGAAGGTAGGGCTAAATGGCCAGTTCTCTCAATGGAGGAAGGTGAATAGTGGTGTACCCCAGGGATCTGTGCTGGATCCGCTGCTTTTTAACATATTCATAAATGACCTGGAAATGGGAATAACAAGTGAGATGATCAAATTTGCAGATGGCACAGAAGTATTCAAAGTTGTTAACACCCAAGAGGATTGTGAAAAATTGCAAGAGGGCCTTGATAGATTGGAAGACTGAACGTCCAAATGGCAAATGAAATTGAATGTGGACAAGTGCAAAGTTATGCACCTAGGGAAGAACAACCCAAACTATGGTTATACGATGCAAGGTTCCACATTAGGAACCACCACCCAGGAAAAAGATTTAGGCGCATTGTGGATAACATGTTAAAACCCTCTGCCCAGTGTGCAGCGGCAGCCAAGAGAGCAAATAGAATGCTAGGTATCATAAGGAAAGGAATGGAAAATTAAAACAAAAGATATTATAATGCCTCTGTATCGTTCCATGGTGAGACCGCACCTTGAATATTGTGTGCAATTCTGGTCGCCGTATCTTAAAAAGGATATAACAGAATTAGAAAAGGTACAGCGAAGAGCCACAAAAATAGTAAAGGGGATGGAAGGATAGCCCTGTGAAGAAAGGCTTAAAAGGTTAGGGCTCTTTAACCTGGAAAAGAGACGGCTGAGGGGAGATATGATAAAGGTCTATAAATTAATGAATGGGGTGGAATGGGTAAACGTAGATCACTTCTTTAAGCCATCAAAAAGTAGAAAGACCAAGGGACACGCAATGAAGCTACCATGTAAACCATTTAAGACTAATAAGAGAAAATATTTTTTCACTCAACACATAATCAAACTCTGGAATTTGTTACTGGAAGATGTAGTAAAATCTGTTAATGTAGCTATGTTTAAAAAAGGTTTGGACAAGTTTCTGGAGGAAAGGTCCATAAACCCAGGGGCGGCTCAAGGCAATCTGCTGCCTGAGGTGAGTGATGAGGTGGCGCCCCCCCGCCAGAGCAGGGGAGAGGTGGCTTTCACAAAACTCTAGTCAGGTGCTGAACCAAGCCAAAAAGCCGATTTAGATAATATGGAGGAAATGCAAGATGTTTACACACCAAAGAACTAAAAGAAAGAGCAAGAACTGCATTGTTTATAACACCAAATTATAATTCATGATTATTGTGTTGTTATAAACTGTGTTATGGTTATTGCTTTTTCTTTTTGAACGTATATTTTGCATCCACGGATCTCCCTCCCTCCCTCAAGAATGGGTGCAGAACTGAGCTAGGACATTCACCCACAGAACTCAATGTCTTAAAAAAAATAAAATCTGATTCCGATCATCTCACTAACAAACATTCTCAAGTACCAGGCAGCAGAACTAATACAAAACCCTACAACAAAGTCACTGAGTATCTGTAGTGCAAACCTACCATACCATACCAGCTCAGTTTCCAAAACTCACATAAGGAGCCTACCTGAAAAAAAGCTTAACTTTAAATACTGCAGTGGGCCCTGGAACATCCAAACACCTATTTGAAAAGCTGAAACCATTCAGATTACTATACTATAGATCCCTACATACAAACTCCATGTTAACAGAACATCTGGCCTTGGCCACAAACACAGAACACAAACCCTCACCAAAGTACAGAATAAGTGACCATAACCTAATAATAAAGATATGTAGATAAAAAATAAACCAAAACCCCAAAAATCAGATTCTGCACACAATGCAATACCAGAGAAATAGAAAGAGATGCATTTCCCTGTACTTTATAAAATATAAGGATAGTACCAAGACTGTCCATTAAATTGAAAATAAAATTCACTTCTACCTTTGTTGTCTGACCATTTTATTCTTGATCATGCTGGTCCCAATCTGAGGTTTCTGCTTTCCTCCACCCCCACTGTCTACTTCCTCCCAGGGGCAACATGAGGATGATGCACAGCCATGTGTGGAGATTCATTGCAGTATTATTTGCATAAATTTAGTATACTGTACTTTAAAACGTATATGCCACCAATCTAAAATCCTAGGTGGCTTCCAAATATATGCATGCAATTTAGTAAAACAGATGTTACAATAAAACAAACATAATAAAACATTAAATTTGATTAATGAAAAGCCACTTACACAGACCTCCCCCCCCCAATCAGACCATGACCAATCTGCACATCAGATTTATTTCGCTATGACCAGATTATTGATGAGGAGGGAAAACATAAAATGAGAAACTAATCCTAGTAGCCATGAATTCAAATTCTGGATTGAATTGTGCTAGAGCTGGAAAAGTTTGGAACTCAACAGCGGTGAAGCTATCAGGCTACTAAACAAAAATAAACTGTGACGTTCCCTTAAAATTTTAAATAACAAAATATTTTACATTTCAGTCTAGCAACATAAAGAACAAAAATCTCAAAGACAATACATATTCCATTCCCCCCCCCCCCCCAACCAACACCCTAAAGTTGACCTTACCAAGAACCCAGAGTATGGGACCCATAGAACAAATCTACTGTTCCATAACAGCATTAACTTTCAAAACTCACACAACATGGAGCGTACCCAGAAAGGGCAGCACCATAAATATTGAAATGGGCCCTAGAACATCGATATTCCTATTCAGAAAACTGAACAAACCGGATTACTACGGCTCCCTCCATAGAAACTCCATGCTAACAGAACATGTAGTCTCAGTCACACATATGCAGAACAGAGATAGATTTTTACCAAGTAGGGACTATATCAGTACAAACTAAAAACAAACAAATGTAGTCAAAAATGCTTTTACCCATCACTCTTTAGGTTTACAGGATTTCTTTCCCAAAATTATATTATACTGCAGAATGAGGCGAGAGAAAGAATTCTCACACACAGGCATCTGCATTATCAGAAGAAACTAACATAATGGCTCAGCGCAAGTAGCGTGAGTGCAACTAATGCCACCTCAGTGGGTGGCCTTATTTGCACCAGCAGCTGTTTTGCCACGCTGAAATGCAGTAACTGCAGGGGGATATAACTACCTCCCTGCAGTTAGCCTATGGCCCTGCATAATCAAACTCTGGAATTAGTTACCAGAGGATGTAGCAAAAGTTGCTAGTGTAGCTGGGTTTAAAAAAGATTTGGACAAGTTCCTGGTGGAAAGGTCCTTAAACTATTATTAAAGAGGGCCTGGGGGATCACGTGGGCACATGAGCCGGTGAGGAGCACCCTCGTCGCGCTCCCGGGCCGCTTTTAGCAACTTGCTATTTAACCGGCATATTTTATTCAGCGGCGCACGCCGATTATAGGGCATTGGTTCCTGGTCTTAGGGTGACGGTGTGGAGAGCTTTGGGCGCCCTGAATCGCTCCGTAAGAACCATGCGAGCGGCCTCAAAGAAAGATAAGCCCGCAGGAGCGAGAGAGTCCAAGATGGCTGCGGCGGCTCGAGCGGGAAGCATGCCCAGTTCCCCGGACACTGACAAAGGGGAGTCCAGCTCGGAGGAAGTGGCTCACGAGGTGGTTAAATTGTTGGAGCCCAAGTTTGAGCATGTCCTCCAAAAATTAGCTGATATGGGCGAATTCTTCGCGGAACTTACCCGTCGCGTGGACGAGGTAGAACACCGAGTGACTGCCTTGGAGGAGGGTGAGTTGGCGCTAGAGCGCAGCTCCCAAGCGCAGCAAAAACAGATCGAGATTTTGCTCCAAAAAGTGGACGACTTAGAAAATCGTTCCCGTAGGAACAACCTGCGATTAATTGGAGTGCCTGAGACATGGGGAGATGACAAGCTGGTCCGACTCTTTGAGGAATGGTTGCCACAGGAACTGGGGCTTGGCAGCTTGCTGGGGCAACTAAAGGTGGAACGGGCCCATAGGTTGGGTCAGCGGATGGAGAGTCGTACCCGGCCTCGACCTGTACTGGCGAAGCTGCTTAACTTTCAGCATAAGGTGGCCCTTTTGCAGGCCTATCGGAAGCGGCGTGTACTGAAGTTGGAAAACAATACGGTGCTGTTATTTCAGGATTACTAGGCAGCGTTGGCCGCCCAACGAAAGGAATTTACCCCCACTTGCTCGACGCTGGTGCAGAAAGGAGTGCGCTTTGCTCTGGTGTACCCTGCCATACTAAAGATCTTTTATAAGGGTGCTACGCATACCTTTGCTAAGTCGGAGGACGCAACTAAATTTGTGGCTCAGATGTCTCCGCCGGCGTCCCCTACTGTGGTTTCGTGATGAGCAGCAGGAGCGTGGGGACTCCTTATGCCTGTTTTCTATATCTACCTGTGCTGGGCCTAGTTGGAAGCGATTTATATAATCGAGTCGTGTATCCATGCTGGCATGTGCTTTGGGCTGCTTTCCTGCCACCCGGTACAGCAGGCCTGAGAACTGGCTTGAGACGCTGATTGCTGACTGCCCCTGATGAACTGTAACAGCGAGCTGGTGGCCCGGAGGTGCTATGGACAGTGATCGGTCTCCCAGTCGGGAGAGTCTTGGTTTCAAGACTGTGTGAAAGTGTGATGTGGGGTTTTGGGGGGGTGTGGGGGGGGCATGTTGCAATCGTTCTTCTTAGCGTTATTTTGGTTATATCCTTTCTAGTTGGGGTATTAGGAGAAATCTGTGGGGTTCCTGTGGGGAGGGGGGGGGGTATGGAAGTATGTGCGGGCTTGTATATGTGTCTGTGTATGTGGGTTGGATGTGAATGCGTGGTGTGAGTGTGTACGGATGGTAGCTTGGCCTCAGAGTTGGGGGGATGGGAAGGGTGGGGAGGGGAGGTATGAAAGGTATGTTAGTATGGGCGGTGAGATGAGAGGGATGGGTTTAGGCAGGGGCGGGGGGGGTGGGGGCAGGGGAGGGGGGAGTCGTGCCCTGGGGATTAGCATGGCTTTGGGGTATCTCTCTGTGATGGGATTAGATGCAGGCATGGCCACAGACGCTCGGGATGGGCTATGGCATCCAGGGGCTATCCGTTGTATTGGTGCTGGGGGTGAGGCTGGGCACCCCTGGAACCTTGCACAGTTTTCTTATTTGCAGTATACACTAATGGTAGAGTGCTATGCCTGCTGTTAAGATTATATCCTGGAATGTGGGGGGCGTAGGTTCCCCAGTTAAGCGTACTAAAATATTGCAAACGCTTAAGAGAAAGGGCGCACATATAGCTCTGTTGCAAGAAACGCACTTAAGTGCCTTGGAACATAGTAAGCTGGCTAGGGATTGGGTAGCGGCCGCCTATGGTGCGGCCTCGGGCACGAGGAAGGCAGGTGTGGTGACCCTAGTGAAGAAGGGCGTGCCCCTGGAAGTGAGTAACATTGAAGCGGATCCACATGGGCGTTATATTTTACTGCATGCTAAATTATATCATGAGCCTGTATGGTTGTTGAATATATATGCCCCAAATGTCTATGATCATGATTTCTATAAACAAATCTTGCGACTAGTGAGAAATCATGGTCAAGCTAAATTACTTATTGCAGGAGATTTTAATTGTCCTCATGACCCATGCCAGGATAAATCCCAACGGAGCCAGGTCGGTTCTTGGGCAAAAAAAGGGGTGGGGTATCTGTGTAGGTTGGGAGACCTCATCGATGTTTGGAGAGTCTTACATCCGGGAGTGCGCGAATATACACATCAATCACGGGCACACCTCACCTGGTCCCGCATAGATTATATCTTGGTTAGTGAGGGGGGATTTCCGCGAGTTTCGCAGGCGGGTATTGATCCTATTGTGCTATCTGATCATAGTCCCATTTGGATTGTGTGGGACGCTCCGGGGCCCATGAAGCGGGGATGGCGTTTTCCTGCCTATCTTTGGGAGGATGAGGCTTTCCGGAAATATTTAGAGCAACAATGGGATGACTATGTCTCTTTTAATGATCTCCCTCTATGTCCGTCCCTCTTATTCTGGGAAGCTAGTAAGGCGGTGTTGAGGGGGGCCATTATCTCATATACGCTGGCGCGACGTAGGCACTTGAATAGAAGTCTCTTGGTTCTGGAGCGCCAGCTGGGTGCCTTGCAACGCCGATTGGGGAAAGGCCGGGATGCTGCGGTACAGAAGGAATATCTGCATACGCAGGGGACCTTAAACGGTTTAATTGAGAGTAGGGCACGTATGTCTATGCAATTCTATCGGCATCGCCTTTATCGTTATGGTAATCGCTCAGGCACCTTGCTTGCCAAGCTTGTTCGTGATCCTCGAGGTGCCCGCTTTATCCCTGTGTTGCGAGGGGAGAGACTGGGGCCTTGTTCCATCAGCCCGAGTGTATAGCTGAGATTTTTCGGCAGTTCTTTACTCAGGTCTATAGCGAGGAGGAGAGGGACTATACGGCAGGGGCGGAGTTTCTGGCTACGCAATCCTTACCTCAGATCAGTGAGGCTGACTTGCGGGCTCTTAATGCCCCGTTATCGGTGCAGGAAGTGTTGCAGGGAATAAAGCATGGAAAACCCCACCGAGTCCCGGGTCCGGATGGCTTTAGTATTGAGTACTATAAGATGCTGGCCTCGCGGCTAGCACCGACCTTGGTAGCGATGTATGATGATGCCCGTACCGCAGGCATGTTCCCTAGGGACATGCGAGGTGCGGACATTACGGTCATCCCGAAACCTGGTAAAGATACTTTGGACCCGGCCTCCTACCGCCCCATCTCCCTTATTAATTGCGACCTGAAGATTTTGGCCTCTGTCTTGGCAGGCCGCCTTAACCCGATCTTACCCAAAATCATTGATGCCAGGCAGGTGGGATTTGTGCAGGGTAGAGAGGCTTCTAGGAACTTGTCCAAACTGCTGTTGGGAATGGATCATTGTCTCCATAGGGAGGAGGCTCTGCTTTTAGTAAGTCTTGATGCCGAGAAGGCCTTCGACCGGGTGGCCTGGGGTTATCTCTGGCATGTGTTATCTGGCTTTGGGCTTCAGGGGCCCTTTGTGCACTGGATTCGAGCGTTGTATAATCAGCCCTCGGCTAGGGTGGGGGTGAATGGAATCTTCTCAACGCCCTTTACTCTCGAGCGGGGCACACGTCAGGGCTGTCCACTATCTCCCCTGCTCTTTGTTCTTGCACTGGAGCCTCTACTTCAGGCTATCCAGCGGGATCCGGAGATTGCAGGTATTCGACTGGGAGGCGAAGAAATGAAAATCAGTGCTTTTGCTGACGACATGCTGATCTGCCTGACGTCAGTGCCGGGCTCCCTGCACCGTCTGCTCAGTGTGATAGGGCACTTCGGAAAATTCTCAGGTTTAAAAATCAATGCGTCCAAATCTGTGGTGCTGGATGTTGGGGGTAAGGTACGACCGAGGTGGGAAGGGGAATTTCCCTTGGTATGGGCAAATGGAGTGATTAAATATCTTGGGATTCAGTTGCCCGATAGGCCCGATCGACTGTATCAAGTAAATATTCCTGGACTCCTGGTTCGGAGTCTGAATACGTTCCAGGGTTGGAGAGGTCTACCTTTGTCACTGAGGGGGAGAATTGCTCTCTATGTTATGGTGGAATTCCCCCGTTGGCTCTATGTTCTACGCATGCTACCCCTTTGGGTATCGGCTGCGGATTGGAAGCGATTCGAGGTTGGTTTAAGAGGATTCCTATGGAGAGGTAAACAGACCCGCATTCCTTTGCCTATTCTTATGGGTAGACGGGAAGAGGGGGGATTGGAATTGCCCTCTCTACGCAACTACAATCTTAAATACATCACTAAACACGTGGTGGCCCTATTGGAGGGTGGTGAGGGCAGGGCCTTCGTAAAGCACCTTGATGGGCTTGTGGAGCCGTATCATCGCCTCTATGTTCTTCAGATGCAAAAACTGCCGGCGGCACTGCGGGATGGAGAGGGGGGGGTGTACCTGGGCACTTTGCGGGCGGCGTGGAGGGCCCTTGCGCAGCGTTTTGGTTGGAATTGGTCTCGATCACTCTTGCTCCCCCTCACGGGGAACCCTGACTTTCTTCCCGGCTTCTCAAGATTAAATGTGTTCCAAGGTTGGGAGTGCCGACAGGTAATTTGTTTGGGGGACCTGATGATGGAGGATGGCCATACCATGGATAGTTTCCGGAACCTCCAGAGACGCTATAATCTACCTCATCAGGATTTTTATGGCTATTTGCAGGTGCGGCATTATTGGCACGGGCTAATGAGGGCTTTGGTCCCCGGTGATGGGAAGGAGGGGGGCATAACCAGGCTTCTCTTGAGTAGGTTGGTGGAGAATCAGCAGGGAGAGGAGGCATATAGGACGCTTCTTCGGCCTAGTAATGGAGACACCCACCTTCGGGTTTTGTGTCAGCGATGGGTACGTGATGGGGTGACCGATATGACGCTGGAACTGCTACGCCAGGCTTTTGTGGGGATTAAGAAAGGGCCCGAGTGGATATATCTGCAGGAACTCCAATATAAATTCCTGTGGAGAGCCTACACGTGTGATACATGGGCTTGTCGTGTGGGCTTGAAAAGCTCCGATATCTGTGGTTGGTGCGGACAGGAGCCTGGTACCCTTCTGCATAGGTTCTGGGGGTGCCTCTTGGTTCAGGACTTTTGGACGCAAGTGTGTCACAGGCTCGCGGGATGGCTAGACATTTCTCTTTTAGTCCGGCGGGAGATCTGCCTCTTTCATGATTGGGGGATGTGCCCTGGGGGTCCAATGGAGCAACGAGCCTTGTGTGAGCGGGGCTTTCTGATTGCCAAAAAATCCTTGTTGCATAGATGGATTGAGGTCTCCCCTCCTACCATTGGGCATTGGGAGTCTGCAATGTTTGATTTACTACGAATGGAAAAAATGACAGCAAAGCCAAAAGGAGATCCGGGTTGGGATAGATTCATGGCCTTGTGGTCTCCCCTTATTTATCATCTTTCCGCTGGCGAGCGGGCCCTGCTTTTGAATGTCTAGCTCCGCAGCTTTCCCATTACTCTCTACCTTGCTGGGTTTGGTGGGTTTGCTGGCCCCTGCTTTTCTTCCTCCTCCTCCCCCTCTAGGGGTGGTGGGGGGAGGTTGTGCATATTGGAGTTGGGTGGTCTGTGGTGGTTTGGAATATGCTTGTATCTACTTAAGACTTGGTTTGTGTCCATGCTACGGGGTGGGGGGGAAGGGGGGGGAGGGGGGGGGAGGGGGGAGGATATTTCACAGATTCTTCATAGTTTGGTTGTATCTTACTGTATGGGAAGACATCTGTACCTGTGTCTGTATTAGTATCTTGTGGACCTGTTTGTACTGTTGTTGTTGTTGTTTGGTTACCTGTACTATTGCTTAAAATTAATAAAAATGACTTGAAATAAAGAGGGCCTGGGAAATCCACTGCTTGCCCTGGGACAAGCATTGCGGAACCTGTGTGCCTTTTTGGGAATTTGTCAGGTTTGAGGGACCTTGGTCTGACCCAGTATGGCAGAGCTTAGGAACATGCTGCTAAATATGCCAAACAAGAGATGCTCAACAGCACCCATGCAGCATCTCCCACTTCTACAAAAACAGGAGCAACTTGGTGCCCAAACAGAGTACTTCCCACCCTCTGAAAAACAAGAGAGACTTTGTGACCAAGAAGGGCTTGCCAACCCCAACATAACTCCTGAAACTGCACACTGGACCAGCATGGCATTAATGGAAATATATAGTCTGCAAAAAAAAACCTAAGGAAATGTAAGATGCTCACACACCAAGGAACAAAGAAAAAGTGAGAACCGCGGCACAGTTTATAGTACCAAATTATAAATATAATTATAAAATTATAAGTCATTTTATTTTGTTATAAACTGTGTTATGGTTCTCCCTTTTTCTTTTTGAATATATATTCTACATCCATAGAAACCTCTCTCTCAACAGTGGGTGCAGAGCAGAAGTTTCACATTCACTATAGAACTCTATATATTAAAAAAAATCTGTTTCTGGTCATCTAACAAACAATCTCCAATAGCAGGCATATTGGAAACTAATATAAAACCGATAGAAGTCACCTAAGATCTACAAGGCCAAATCTACCATACCATACCAGAATAAACTTCTAAAACTCAGATAAGGGGCCTACCTAGAAAAATGAAGCATTATAAATACTGCTGTAATCCCTAGAACATTTATACTCCTATTTGAAAAGTTGAACAAGTCAAATTACTACAGTACAGTACAGATCCCTATGCACAAATTCCATGTTAACAGAACACATGGCCTCAGTCACACATTCAGAACACAGAACCTCACCAAATATAGAATAAGTGATTACAACCTAAAGTAAAAATAAAAGTGTGTAGACAAAAAATTAAACTGAATCCCCAAGAAGCCAAACTCTGCATGAAGTGCAACATCAGATAAATAAGAGATGCAATTCTCCTTAAAGATCGTGCAAAGTCCAATCACTAAATTGAAAATAAAATTATTTTTTCTACCTTTGTTAGCTGACTATTTTATTCTCTGATCATGCTGGTCCTGATCTGAGGCTTCTGCTTTCCTGTCTTCTCTTAGCTCTCTTTCTATGGTCTGTAGTCCATCTGCTATGTCTTGTCTCTACTTTTGTTTTCTTCACTTCCTTCCATCAGCCTATTTCCAGTCCTAGTAATCCTCCCCAGTATCAGCCCCCTTTTTTAGTCCTCCCCTCCCAATACCTTCCAATTTCAACCCCCTTGTATTCCCAGGACTTCCACTGGTATCCATTTCCTTCCAGTCCCCCTCCTTCCCCACTGTCCCTTCTAGTTCAAATACCATCCCAGTTCCAAAGCCCCCCCTCCCTTTCAGTCTCCACCCCCATTACCCAGCCATCTACCAGTCCCATCCCCAAATGTGAGCTCTCTTTCAGTCCCCCTGCAGTCCCTTCCCCAGGTGTCAGCTGCCTTCCATCCCTCTCCTCCCTTCCCTAGTATCATCACCCTTCTAGTACCCCTCTAGTACCATCCCCAGATATCAGCTCTTTCCATTCTCCCCCTCCCCCCAATGTCAGCCCCCTTCCAGCCCCCATCTTCCCCTGTATAAGCTCCCTTCCAGCTCCCTCCTCCCCCATGTCTGTCCCCTTTCAGCCTTCACCTTTCCCTATGTCAGCTTCCTTGAAGACCCTACCTTCCCCTTGTCAGTTCACTTCCAGCCCCCTCCTCCCCCAGTATCAGCTCAGTTGCAGACACTACCTTCCCCTCATGTCAATTCTCTTCCCTTTCAGCCCCCTCCTCCCTCCCCCGTGTCAGCCCTGTTGCAGATCCCACCTTCCTGTCATGTCAATTCCCTTCCAGGTTCTAGCCCCCTCCTTCCCCCCCCCCCATGTCAGCTGCTGCCAGCCCCCATCTTCCCTCATGTTAGCTTCCCCGTAAACTCACCCTCTACTTTCAATGGCAGCTGCGGCTCCTGCCTCTTAGAGCCGCAGACATGCTAGCGACATGCTGTTTAAGTAAAAGTGAAACCAGCGTGGAGTCTTCCCACCTCTGTGAAGGAACCGTGTAGCTGCGCCCTGCCCCCAAAGGAAATAGTAACTACTTCCTTTGTGGGCAGAATGCAGCTGCACGGAAGACTCCGCACTGGTTTGACTTTTACTTAAACTGCATGTCACTAGCATAGTCGCAGTTCTCTAAGAGGTAGGAGCCGCGGCTGCCATAAAAAGGTGAGGGGGAGTCTGCCGCTGCCGAGAAGCAGACTCAGCAGTGGCAGCAGCTTGCGTGCTGATTTTTGTGTTTTTGTGTGTTAACTTTTGATGGTGAAGTGAGATGGCTATTTTTGGGGCAATTATGCCCTCAAAACATTGCCACCTGAGGCAGCCGCCTCACTTCGCCTCATTATAGAGACGCCCCTGCATAAACCATTATAATTCTGCATTCTGCCCATAATTATTAAAGAGGACCTGGTAAATCCTCTGCTTACCCCAGGACAAGCATTGAGGAACCTGTGCAGCTTTTGGGGAATCTGCCAGGTACTTGTGACCTGGATTGGCCACTGTTAGAAACAGGATACTGGGCTTGATGGACCTTGGTTTGACCCGGTATGGCATTTCTTATGTTCTTATTCTTGCTGTCTCCTGTGCATTGTCCACCAGTCAGGATTTGGAGTTGACTAGCAGCACTCTTTAGCTGCTCTCCTCCCCAGCTGTCAGAACCATCTGGTGTCTCATCTGTAGGAGTTTTGAGGAGGAGCCTAATGTGCTTATCTGCCTAGGGCCTGCCAAAAGGTTAATCCTGCCCTGAATGTATGTGGAGGGTGTGTATGAAGTGTGAGTGTGGGTGTATGAATGTGTATGTACTTTGTATGAGGGAGAGATTCTGTCCAAAGGAAGTGCATCAAATGGAGGCCTAGTGAATCGGGGAAGAAACGGAATGCAACTGCAAATTGCCACAACTTCAGCTGGCATGAGCCCTCATTGCAGGGTGGGGGAGAGAGAGCAGTTCTTTCGTTCAGGATATGAGACAGGAGTGTAATGGGAGATGCTGTGGAGGTACTTTGGACAGGCAAAGTAGGTAACTGGGGGGTTGATGCTGGGCATGGGGCAGTAGGAAGACAGGGGAGATGTTTGACATAGTGGGGAGTTAGAAGACAGAGGGTAGATGCTGGATCTGGGAGGGGGGAATAGTGAGAAAAAGGGGAGATGCTGGACCCAGGGGGGAGAAGGGAGACTAGACGGGCGATACTGGATTGGGGGAAGAAAGAAAGGAGATACTGGATGAAGGGTGGGAAAGAGAGGAGGGAGATGCTGAACAAAGGGGTGAGAAAGAGAGGAGATGCTGGATGAGAGTTGAGAAAGAAGGGAGAGTTAATAAAAGACTGGGGAATAAGAGGATGGGGAATGGGAGGGCCAAGGTGAGAGAAAGAGGTGGAAAGCTCTAGGTAGATACAGAAAAAAAAAAGGGGGTGGGAAATGAAGGCTATATATTAAGAAGGAAAGATCTGAGTGAATAGAGACAGAAAAATAAATGGGAAAAAAGTTGAAAGGAAAGATCAATGTCAGATAACAATATAGGAGAGGAAGTAAAGTCGACAAGAGGAGAGAGACAAAGTGACAAATGGACAAATGGACAAGAGACCCTGGAAAAATAGTGAAGATAGAGGAAAGACAGAAACCAGAGACTGGGATCAATACAATTTGAAAAATAAAATGACCAAAGTTTAAAAATAAAATTATTTATAATTTATTGATTGGAATATGTCAGTTTTTGCCAACTTTATATTTTGCCCAGTACAGAGGTACATGCATCACTGTTTCTATTTCTCTGGTGTTGCACTGTATGCAGAGTCTGGATTCTTGGGATTTCAGTTTAGTTTTTGTCCAAAACATTTTTTTAGTTTGTGGTTACTTATTCTATACTTCGTGAAGGTCTGTGTTCTGCATGTATGAGAGAAAATGGAGTGGAGGAGTGGCCTAGTGGCTGGGGCAAGGTACTTCAGGCCAGAAGGTCAGGGGTTCAAATCCCACTAGAGGACAGCAACCTTGGGCCGGAAGGACTGGGGTTTCTAGTCCCACAGGTGCTCCTTGTGGTCTTGGGCAAGCCACTTAACCCTCCATAGCCCATGTTCCCTGTAAAATAGTTATCTCCAAGTTATAATGCCCTGTTCAATGTAATTTCAGTTTGTTCAATGTAAACTGCACTGATGCAGAATAGCACAGTATATAAGAGAATATAAATAAAATAGGTATTCTGCTAGCATTGAATGCCTGTGTATTACTGATCTGTAATAATCACATTTGTTTAGGTTTCGCATTGGGAATAATGGTGTTCTAGTGCTCACTGCAATGTTTACAGGCCCAGATTTAGGCATAGGCAACTCCCTCCAGCACCAAATTTTGATACGCCCAGGAGCATTGCTGCTATTACCATACCTTGATCCGGGCCTGGTGCGACAAATGGTCCTCATCTCCACATCAAACAGGGCCTGGTGCGACTAATGGTCCTCATCTCCACATCAAACAGCAATGTTTCTTGCTCACAAGGCCCTACACTGGAGAGTTACTTAAACAAGAAGCATTACTGGCAGGGTGCACTAGGATCTCCAGGAACAAGCAGGAATGTAGTCTATACATATGGGTACGTCGGTACCGACGGAGCCTGCGCGGGAACACTCCCCAGCATCCAATTAGAAAGCTTTTGGGAGCATCCCACAGCGCCTGCGTGCTGCCTTCCCACCTTTCCCAACTGCCTCTCTCCAGTTCTTCGTTTTCCGCGGAGCCAGCAGGTCGTTTTTCCTGTCACCGCAGAAAATTTTCCTTATTGCCCTTCTTTTCTGTGGTCATGTCTGCCTTCCTCGACGCTTAACCGGTACCGCCGGTTCTTCTTTCTTTCTTTTCTTTAAAAAAAAACAAAACAAATATACTTAGTATTTCATTTCCAGGTGCACGCGCCTTTTTGAGCCCTACACCCAAAATTCCTCCACAATGGAAAAACCCGCTTCGGGTTTCAAAAAGTGCACCAAGTGTGGCGGTACCATGTCCGTCACCGACACCCACGAGTGGTGTCTTAAATGTTTAGGTCCTGACCACTCCATCACGGAATGTATGGCCTGTGCCATGATGTCTAAAAGAGGTCGGCAGAACCGAGCTGCTAAGCTCAGTACCCTGTTTCCCTCTTATGCAGCCTCGGTGGCATCAACGTCTTCCAGGGCCTCCTCATCCTCCCGTGGATCTCAGGTAACTAAACACAAGTCTAGCCGGTCCTCAAAGGGTAGATCTCCTTCCAAGCATCGCGCTGCCTCTGGCTTTGCCCTTGAGGATTCTGCACTGGCAAAATTGCCCCGGCGGGAGGCTTCGGCTTCCAAAGCATTATCAGGGCTCCAGGAAGTTCTCGAGGCCTCAACCTCGGCAGAACTACTGGTGCCATGCTCTGGGGTACCGGCTGTTTTCTCCGGTACCGACATCCAGGCATCGGCAGCGTCGATAGACCAGAGGTTCCTGGCTATTGAACGCAGTCTGGCGGCTCTCCTTGCGGCATTGACACCCTCGGAACCACGTCAGACAGTTCAACCGGTACCGGCACCAACTCCGGCACCGGTATCGGTACCAGTACCGACAGTATCGGCATTGACATCGGTGTCCGCATTGCTGGCACCCAGTCATGCGATGCCCTCCGGTACCGATACACCGGTACCGGTTCCCCCGGTACCGACTTCGGTCGGTACGGGTATCAGGCTCTTCAAGAGCATCTGGACAGAAGGTACTTCGAGTCCTCAGAGGAATCTGAGGATTCTGACAGTTCTGTCGATACGGGAATACTTCTCCCAGAGCCTTCCTCCCCTAAATGCAGGATGTCTCCTCCAGAGGATATTTCCTTTCAGGACTTCATCAGGGAGGTGGCTCGAGGTCTGTCTATTACTGTGGCTCCTGAAACAGAGCCCAGAGCAAAGGAGTTGGAAATTTTACAATATCCCAAAACTCCTAAAGTGGCAGCTACTCTACCCATCCATGAGATCTTGCATGACCTCATGCTGAGAATGTGGGAGACCACTCTTACCACCTCTCATCACTCTCGTACACTGGATACTATGTATCGAGTCCCTCCATGTCCTGGTTTTCAGAAGACTCAGCTTCCTCACCACTCTATTGTAGTGGAATCAGCTATGAGAATGATCAAGAGTGCAAAGAGGCTTGCCTCTAATCCTCAAGGACGTGAGTGGAGAACTTTGGATGCTTTTGGACGTCATACTTTCCAAGCTTCCATGCTTTTCTGCCAGGATCAGTTCCTATATTTTATATATGGGAATGTTGCTGAAGGAAATCACAGGAGATCTAGAGGTTTTGAGCCCTCTTCTTCCTGAAGATAGAAGGCAGGATTTTCTCACATTGGTCAAACATGCCTAGGATGTTTCTAAATTTGTCAACTGTGCAGCTTTTGACTGTTTTGAGTGCATAAGCAGAACCTCTGCCATTGCCATAGGTGCATGTAGAATTGCCTGGCTCCAGGCATCTGATTTGGAGCTCTGGGTACAAGACAAACTGGGTAATATTCCTTGTACTGGTGAAAACCTGTTTGGCAAAGATTGGCAAGAAAAAGTCAATGAGTTGGATGCTGACAACTCCACCATGGATTATCCAAGGCCATAGCTGATCCTGCAAGAAAGAAATCTTTCAAAAAACCATTCTTTTCCAAAAAGAAAAGGTTTTATCCTGCTTATTCCCAGCAGGGACGCTCTACAGGTCAACCTGTCTGGAAAGGTCAGCAACCTCCCAAACAAAGGAAAGCAAAGACTGCTAAGCCTCAACCATCTCAGCATCCACAAGGCCTTTGACTTTCATCTAGAGAACTTAGCCTTCCTTGCTCTCAAGGGACCAGAGTCTTCCACCATTCCAGAAAGATTGTGTCACTTTGCCCCCAGGTGGAGACAGATAACAGCAGAGCATTGGACACTCTCCATCATAAAAGAGGGGTACAAGCTCCATTTTTCGAGCATGCCCCCTCACACAATAGTAAGACAGTTCAATTTTCAGACCTCTCTTATCAACCTATTAGATCAAGAGGTCACTATGCTTCTTGCGCAAGGGGCAATAGAAGAAGTACCCATTCTTCAACAGAGTACAGGGTTTTATTTATTCATTTATTTAACTGTTTTTATATCCTGCTTTTCACCGGGTCAAAGTGGTCAATTGGAGGATACATTTAACATGAGGGGATATGACACACATATGCTAATACTTACAGGGAACATGGGCAATGGAGGGTTAAGTGGCTTGCCCAAGACCACAAGGAGTGCCTATAGGACTAGAAATCCCAGTCCCTCTGGCATGAGATTGCTGTCCCCAGGTGGGACTTGAACCCCTGGTCCTCTGGCCTGAAGTACCTTATCCTCACCACTAGACCACTCCTCCCATCCTCCCCCTATTTCCTTATCCCAAAGAAAACAGGAGGACACAGACCTATTTTAGACCTCAGAGAATTGAACAAATTCCTGATCAAGGAGAAATTCAAGATGGTTTCTCTAGGAACTCTGCTGCCATACCTTCAGAGTCAGGATTGGCTATGTTCTCTAGACCTCAAGGATGCGTACACTCATGTTCTCATCCATCCATCTCACAGAAAGTTCCTTTGGTTCCTTTTTCAGGGAAAGCACTACCAATACAGGGTGCTTCCTTTTGGCCTGGTCTTTGCACCAAGGGTGTTTACGAAATGCATGGCTGTGGTAGCAGCATTTCTTCACACTCTAGGAATATTTGTCTTCCCTTACTTAGACAATTGGCTCATTCGAGCCCCATCAGAGTCAGAGGCCAGGATTTCTCTATCTTGCACAATGCATATCCTTCACTATTTGGGTCTGGTCATAAAAATCCCAAAATCCAGTCTAACTCCCACTCAGTCCCTAGAGTTTATAGGAGCTTTGCTGGATACCAGGAAAGCAAGGGCCTATCTCCCCCAGGCCCGTTGCCTTCGCATGGTGCAGTTAGCTTCTCAGGCAGTGCTAAAATCTCATCTCACTGCTCGAGAAATGTTACAACTACTAGGCCACATGGCATCTACAGTGCATGTGGTTCCTTATGCTCGCCTCCATATGAGAGCAGCCCAGTGGACTCTATCCACTCAATGGACCCAGGCATCAGGATGCCTGTCAGACAAAATAGCAAACTCAAATCGCCTTATTTTGTCTCTCCAATGGTGGCAGTCCACTCACAACCTGTTGCTGGGGTCCCCATTTCAACAACCTTTACCCCAGGCAACTCTCACAACAGATGCTTCACCAATGGGTTGGGGAGCTCATCTGCAAGACCTCTCAACCCAAGGCACTTGGACTCCACAGGAGATGCATCTACATATCAATCTCTTAGAACTCAGAGCCATCTTCCTTGCTCGTCGAGTGTTCCACACCCTGCTTAGCTACAAGACAGTCCTCATTCATATGGACAATCAAGTAGCCATGTTCTACGTGAACAAGCAGGGGGGGGGGGAACAGGCTCTCTGTCGCTTTGCAACAAAGCTTTGCGACTATGGGCCCTCGCCAGAGAGCATCAGATTCGTCTCCTGGCAGTGTATCTTCCAGGCATACAAAACTCTTGGGCAGACAGACTTAGTCGAGTTCTGCTTCCACACGAATGGTCTCTACATGCACACCAGGTGGCCAATATTTTTCAAACTTGAGGTACCCTGGACATAGACCTCTTTGCAAGTCCACTGAATGCCAAACTTCCCCGGTTCTGTTCCAGAATTCCGGCTCAGGGCTCTCAGGCCAGGTATGCTTTCCTCCTTCACTGGGGTCAAGACATCCTTTATGCCTTTCAGCCCATTCCCCTAATTCCCAAAACCCTGTTCAAGCTTCACAGAGACAGAGGCCGTATGATTCTCATAGCTCTACATTGGCCAAGGCAAGTATGGTACCCTCTGCTTCTACATCTCTCTCAAGCTTCCTCCCTGGAGTTAGGGTCTGCTCCAGATCTCCTATCTCAGGAGAACGGAATGTTATGGCATCCCAATCCCCAGTCTCTGCATCTCAGAGCTTGGTTGCTGAAGGCCTAGATCTCCAGGTTCTTAACCTCCCTCAACAAGTAAAGGATATCCTTTATGCTTCCAGGAAGCCTTCCACAAGACACTCTTATGCTTTCAAGTGGAAAAGGTTTACCATATGGTGTTCGCAGAAGGGTCTTAACCCCCTTGTGATACTTCTGGAATCATTACTGGAGTATCTCCTTCATTTATCCAATGCAGGACTTAAAACTAACTCAGTAAGAGTCCATTTGAGTGCTATTGAAGCTTCCTTCAAGCCTCTAAATGGACAACCTATTTCCTCCCATCCTCTTATAGCAAGATTTATGAGAGGCCTTCTTCTAACTAAGCCATTAGGCCACCACCGGTGGCATGGGACTTAAACTTGGTTCTTGGTCAGCTTATGAAGCCACCTTTTGAACCCTTAGCTACTACCTCATTGAAATTCCTTTCTTGGAAGGTTATCTTTCTCCTTGCAATCACATCAGCACGCCGCATCAGTGAGTTGCAGGCACTAGAAGCTGATCCACCTTATACAAGGTTCCATCATGACAAGGTAGTCCTTAGGACTCATCCAGACTTTTATGCCAAAGGTGGTCTCGCCTTTTCATCTAAACCAAGCGGTCTACCTGCCTGTGTTTTTTCCATGACCTCATGCATCTAATGCAGAAAGGAATCTTCATACTTTGGACTATAAAAGAGCTTTGGCCTTTTACTTGCAAAGAACACAGCAACATAGAAAGTCCTCCCAACTCTTTGTTGCCTTTGATCCTTCTCATTTGGGACTTCCAGTCTCCAAGAGAACACTGTCCAACTGGATTGCTCAGTGTATTTCCTTTGCCTATCAGAGTAAGAATCTTCCTCTGGAGGGCCATGTCACAACTCACAATGTGAGAGCCATGGCAGCTTCAATGGCTCATCTGCACTCTGTGTCCATCGACGACATCTGTCGAACAGCCACTTGGGCCTCGGTTCATACCTTCACAGCCCATTACTGCTTGGACAAGGGCTGCCACCAGGATGCCTTGTTTGGTCAGGCTGTTCTTCTACACCTATTCCATACCTAATCAACTCCTACCCACCATCCCTGGTTGGATGCCAGAGATCCATGGGGGGAAGAGGAGCCCTTCACAGGGACACACAACTTCTGGGGTCTCTCCCTGGCATCTAGAGCTAGAGAGTCCCCATATGTGAAGACTACATTCCTGCTTGTTCCTGGAGATAGCATAGTTACTCACCTGTAATAGGTGATCTCCGGGAACAGCAGGAATTTAGTCTTTACAACCCTCCCACCTCCCCTAGGAGTTGTATCTCTCTATCTCTTTTCCTTTCCCTCTCTCTCTCTTTTTCTCAGCTTTAAAACTCAACTGGAGAGAGGCAGTTGGGAAAGGCGGGAAGGCAGCACGCAGGCGCTGTGGGATGCTCCCAAAAGCTTTCTAATTGGACGCTGGGGAGCGTTCCCACGCAGGCTCCTTCGGTACCGACATACCCATATGTGAAGACTAAATTCCTGCTGTTCCCAGAGATCACCTGTTACAGGTGAGTAACTATTCTTTATAAAATATTATAAACGCATGTGTTATTTTGGCAATCTTTTTGTGTGCAGTTATCACCTGCTCTTGAGGAGGTGTAACTGCACAGGTGTAACTGCCACAACTGGGTTCAGACGCGCTAATCTGCTCCTATTTTATAAAGTATGTATTTGATTCACTTTATAAAATAGATCCCACATAGGTGAGCACTAACCTGTGCCACCTGTGTGGGGGGGTTTATAAAATTACCCTATAAATGTTTAAGTTCCTGCCTTTTCCTAAGTAGGCCCTTGTTATGTAATTCTTAGGTGTTATTGATATTATGGAATAGTAGAATTTCTCTATAGGTCCTAAGTGAATTTTGCAGAGTTTTGTATTACTTCATAATACACCTGCTACTGACAGGGCCATCTTTAGGGGTTGTGGCACCCTGAGCCAACGTTTTTGCTTTTGTGCGTCCCTCCCCTTCCCCTTGCAGGGGGCAATCTTGGAGTATGAGCTGGCTAAGTAGGGATAAATTTTCAGCTAGCATGGTCACTGGCTTAAGTTAAATGTCAGCACCAGCATCTAACTTAATCCTTATAGGTAGCAGCACTGAGTCCAGTGCAGTCACTGTATTATTAGTTCAGTTTATGCTAAATATTACAGTTATCTGGATAATTTTCTGGTCTACTCTCACTCCTCCTCTAACATGGCTCACGAATATATGGATAATATATGGCCGTTTAGCAATTTAAACAGCCCAATATTCTTTTTGAAAATACACAGGCTACTTATATATTCACCAGTGAATACATAATTGCCTTTGACTACCAGTGGAATAAGCAGCACATCTGACCCCAACACACAGGACGTACAGGGCTGTGACAGGAATCGGCCCTGTACATCCTGCTGCCATGGTCCGCCCCCACTCTGCCCCATTCCGCCCCCTCTGGCTCATCCCGCACTGCTGCTCTGGGCGTGCGGGGGGAGTGTGTTGCGGAATATGGCTAGGATGGATGGCGGGGCTGCACGTCCCTCCTATCTGCCTCATAGAATCAGGTCTATAGTTATGGTATGGTTATGGTAATTTTATTTGATAAACCGCCTTTCTGGAACAAACAAAGCGGTGTATAATATACAAATTAAGGAAAAGGCTCGGAGCCAGAGAAGTAGAAAGGAAATTACAATAATCTTATGAGAAAAGAAAGAGAGGAGAGACAGGACAAGACAAGAAGTGGATACACACATAAAGGGGAGAGAATCTAAGGCAGGTCACACAAGGGGGAGGGAAGGCCAAATGCTGTGGAGAAGAGGTGAGTTTTCAGGTCTTTTTTGAAAGTGTTATGATTGGGTTCGAGGCGGAGGGATGAGGGAAGTGAGTTCCACAGGGCAGGCCCTATGAAAAAAAAAAAGCAGAGGATCGTGTAAATTGCAGATGGGCGAGGGAGGGTGAAGGGAGGGTGAGGCGATTAAGGTGAAAAGAACGGGGTGTGTGCCTGGGGGTGTGGAAGGATATGAGATCGGCTAAGTATTGTGGAGTATTGGTATGGAGGATGTTGTGCACTAGAGAAAGCAATTTGTAATGGGTGCGGAAGGGAACAGGTAGCCAGTGAAGATGGAGGAGTAGAGGTGTTATGTGATCCCGGGGGGAGGAATGAGTAAGAAGGCGGGCAGCAGTGTTTTGGATCCTCTGGAGGCGGGCAAGCTGGGATTTAGAGAGGCCAATGAGAACCGAATTGGAGAAGTCCACCCGTGACATGACCAGTGACAGAAGCAAGGTAGTGAGGGCTGCTGGGGAAAGGAATGAACGGATTGCTCGAATTTGACGGAGGAAAAAGAAGGAAGTCTTGGTAAGGTGAGAAACGTGGGCTTGAAAGGAAAGGTCTGAATCGAAGTGCACTCCAAGATACCGAAATGTGGAGACTAGGGGAACAGGGGTGCCGGAGAAAGAAGGTGCTAGTGAAGGGGGTGGGTTGCCATAGGAAAACCAGATTGCAATAGTTTTGGTGAGATTAAGATGAAGGCAGTTTTGTGTCAACCAAGAAGCTACTGTGGTGAGGCAAGAATTTAATGGGGAAAGATCTGAACAGGAGGGGGAAGTGTGGTGAAGGAGAACTATGTCATCGGCATAGTAAAATGCCGATATTCCTGACTGCTGAATTAACAGTGCGAGGGGGGCCAGGAAAAGGTTAAAGAGCAGAGGTGCTAAAACTGAACCTTGGGGGACACCACAAGTGAGAGGGAATGGGTCGGAGGAAGGGGTTGAAGGGGAAGAAGAGAGAACGGTGCAGGACCGGGAGGAAAGAAAGGAGTGAAACCAGCGATAGACAACACTGCAAAGACCCGTGTCTTAGGATCTCAACGTAGTTGTGACTCAGCTGATGAAAGTTCCCTTTGATCCACTGCATACCTGTGGATTGATGATCTTGACCTGGAAGGTCATGTTTTTGGTAGCAATAACTTCAGCATGCAGAGTTAGTAAGCTCCAGACTCAGGAAGAAAATCCACCCTACATTAAGGTTTTTCACAACAGGGTGGTGCTGTGTACTCATCCTCAATTTCTTCCAAAGGTGGTGTCGGACTTCCATCTTTAACCGGTTAATCATCCTGCCAATATTTTTCCCAAGACCCCAAGCTTATAAAGAGGAAAGTGCGCTGTGCACATTGGACTGCAAGAGAGCCTTGGCCTTGGATCTAGAGTAGACTACAATCTTTAGAAAGTCCACCCAGCTTTCTGTTTCTTTTGACCCCTAGAGCAGCGATGGCGAACCTATGGCACGCGTGCCAGCTGTGGCACGCGAAGGCCTTGCAGCTGGCACGCGGGAAGGTCCGCAATCGAAAAAAAAAAAACAACCCTGTCTGCTGCCGTTGTCGGGGCCGCCGCGGCAGAATCGAGCGTGCCGCGGGGCCCCCCTGTACCCACCCGGCAGAGCCTGTCCTCCCCGTAGCAGCTCTCTCTTTGGAGCTGCAGTCAGACGCGCCGGCTTGCAGAGCGCGAAGGGAAGAGTTTCCCTTTCGCGACTCTGTTAAGCCCGCGGGGGCTGATGGGAACTTCCCATCAGCCCCTGCGGGCTTAACAGAGCAGCGAGGGAACTCTTCCCTCGCGCTCTGCAAGCCGGCGCGTCTGACTGCAGCTCCAAAGAGAGAGCTGCTACGGGGAGGACAGGCTCTGCCGGGTGGGTACAGGGGGGCCCCGCGGCACGCTCGATTCTGCCGCGGCGGCCCCGACAGCGGCAGCAGACAGGTTTTCTTTTTTTTTTTAATTTTCCCTGGGCTGGGCTGGGCTGGGGTGGGGTGGGGGTTAGGAGTGGTGATGGGCTGGGCTGGGCTGGGGGGGTTAGGAGTGGTGATGGGCTGGGCTGGGCTGGGCTGGGGGGGTTAGGAGTGGTGATGGGCTGGGCTGGGCTGGGCTGGGGGGGGTTAGGAGTGGTGAATGGGCTGGGCTGGGCTGGGCTGGGGGCTGTTAGGAGTAGTGATCGGCTGGGGTGGGGGGGTTAGGAGTGGTGATGGGCACTGGGCTGGGGGGTTAGGAGTGGTGATGGACACTGGGCTGGCTGGGGGGGGTTAGGAGTGGTGATGGGCACTGGGCTGGCTGGGGTGGTTAGGAGTGGTGATGGGCGCTGGGCTGGGGGGGTAGGAGTGGTGATGGGCCCTGGGGGGGTTAGGAGTGGTGATAGGTGCTGGGGGGGCTTAAACTAAAAATTGAGTGATGGGGGATTTGGACTGGGAGTGGGCTGATGGGGAGGTTAGGACTGGAAATGGGCTGGGGGGATTAGGACTGGGAGTGGGCTATGGGGGGCTAGGACTGGTAATGGGTTGGGGGGGTTGCTAGGACTGGAAATGGGCTGAGTGGAAGGGGGCTTGAACTGCAAATAGCTGTTGGGGATGGGGCTTGGATTGGACATGGGCGGAGGGGACGTGGGGTGCTTGAACTGCACATCGCTGATGGGGACGGGGCTTGGAATGGAACTGGGCTGAGGGGAAGTGGGGGGCTTGAAGAAGGGAATGGATGCTGGGTGAGACTGGAACTAGAAGGGAGCTGATGTTGGGGGAGGATTAGAATGGGATGGGGCTGGGAGAGTAAAATGGAGAGGGGAAAAATATTTTGTGTAGGAGGGATGAAAAATCTACAATTGGCCAGGTATTGGGAGAGTAATTGGGGATTGAGGATGGAGGGGTAAAATTGTGTGGATGAAATAGGAATGAGGAAAGAGCAAAAGGAGAAAGATTAGTATGTTAAAGCAGATGTAGAGAGAGAGAATGGAAAAAAAACTAGAAGAGAGAAGAAAGGACAAATGGACAGCAGACGATGGAGAGTTAGCAGAAAACATGAAGAAACCAGAAGAAAATGGCTGGACCAATTGCAACTGAAAAAAAATGCACAAAAGGTAGAACGATATCTCTTTATTTTGAATTTATTAACTGGAATATGTCAGCTCTGGGAAATGTGCATCATTAACATCTGCGCTTTGTTTGGTACAAGAGGAAATTCCTATTTGACGTTGCCACTTGTTCTCTTTCCCCAGTATTCACTGAAATGTATTGGTTTAATATTTGCAGTGTTGCCTTTTGATAGGTAGGGTATGGTGCTTTGTGAGTCCTGGTAATGCTGTCAGGATACGGCGGGTTTGCTATGGGTTCTAAATGGGCAGCGTTTGTAGTAGTTCCTAATGTGCCTGGCGGTTGGCACTGGATTATAGTAATGTAGAGATCTTTTAGTCTTTCTTTATCCATACACTCATTAAGAGACATGTTTACTAAAAGTTAGTGTATGGTAACATTATGCAAATATTTATGCAAATAAGACCACTTATGCAAATGACGTGCTGGCACTTTGAAGAAATTCTTTGGTTTTGTGCGGCAGTTTGGGCACTCGGGCTCAAAAAGGTTAGCCATCACTGCCCTAGAGAGTGGGAACTGCCATGAGCAAACGTACATTTTCAGTCTGGCTAGTGGACTGCATCTCTTTCGCTTACACAGGCCTAATGCTTAAAGGCCATGTCACAGCCCATAATGTCCAAGCCATGAGGGCATCGATAGCTCACTTCAAGTCAACCTCCATGGACGAGATCTGTAGGGGCTGTGACTTGAACCTCATCCACATATTCACATCTCACTACTGTTTGGAGAGGGACGCCCAGTGTGATAGCAGTTTCAGTCAATCTGTCCTTAGGAGGGAATGGAGTTGGATTCTAAACCTTGAACAAATTCCAAAGTCCTGCTTTTTTGTTAAGGCTGCCTCTTAAAAAAAATTTAAAACATGATAAACACACTATAAAGATCTGTTGCCAACAAAAACAGTTTCTCAGTTTTGTCAGTTCATTGCAACATTAATAGTTCCCATTTCTATTTTAGAGGCAGCCTATAGTTAGGAATTCCCATCAGTGAGCAGTTATCCTGCTTGTCCACAGAAAAAAACAGTTATTCACCTGTAGCAAGTGTTCTCTGTAGACAGCAAGTAAAGTCTTCACACCCCGTCCTCCTTCCCATTTGGCTAAGCTAACTGCAACTGCGAGCTTCAGGCACAGCAGCAACAGGCAGGAATGGGCAGGGCATGTGCAAAGAAATTTCTGAAAACTCTCTAGAAGGAGCTGGGAAGGTTCCCACGAGGAGTTCCATCAGTGACTTCACCCTCAATGAGGACTTATCCTGCTGTTCATGGAGAACACCTGCTACAGGTGATTAACTTCGTTTTTGTTCTATTATCATTTGCTAATTAAATTTTACTGTTAATCTTGGAGTCACAATAAAATAAACCACAGTTTCAATTCCAGGTCTGTAAAAAATTGATTCAGCGAACCATCTGGCCATATTGTAAAGCAGGTTTCTTATGGATTTTTTCAGAAGCTGGATCAGCACGTTTGTGAATGTTGCCCAAAATTACTTTATGCAACTTGGCAGAAGTCGTGATCAGCAACATTCTAACGTTTGAGATTTCTAAAAAAAAAAACCACTTCTAATTGCAGCTCAGCTTTAAGTATACCTTTACCAACTTAGAATTGTAGTCATTTGTGCTACAGCCATACTCACCAACAGCTTCACATCAATTTTGTGGGGAGAAATAAATGACCAGAGCGCAGATGCACAATGAGCCTTCCGAGCCCATAGTACCCTGCACTGCAGCATTCTGTGTACTTGTTCTGTATTTGACAATTATTTCTGAAAGTGTCACTGAGGAGGGCAAGAGTTATTTCCAGTAATAAAAATGAAGAATGGTAAGTTATTGCTGTGTCGCCTTTTGTGCAACTAATATCTTAAAATGTTTTACATGGTCGTTCCAAAGCATGCTACAGTGGATGTCATGGCAACAGATTTCAATACTTATTCACTGTAGGACAGCTTCCAAAGGAGAAAAAGTATAATATTATCAGCCGGTTATGGTTAAGAAAATTGTGGCACAGGGAGCTAAAGTGATTTACTCAAGAGACTGGGGCATAAATCTCTAGATAATGCATGAGTTTATTTGGATGCAACATCGAGGGCAAATCACAACTGTAGTGTCACATAAATGCTGGGCTAACGAAAGATGCAAAAACCTTTCATACTTACATAGCAAAATGAGGAAATGAGTATGCAAATGAGCTAAATAGCACAAGCAGGGGCGGCTCTATAATGAGGCCAAGTGAGGCGGACACCTCAGGCGGCAACTTTTGGGGGCAGCAAAAAATGCCATCAAAATGCCATCACTCTGCCTTCAAAATTTAAGCAAAAAAAGGTGTGGACTGCTTCTTGGCAGTGGCAGAATCAACTACTTTGTGCCCCGTGCCCCCACCCACTGCCCCTGAAGAGTGGTGCACTTGCCTAATTGATACCCCTGCTCACCTTTGCAGAGCCGCGAGAAGGAACAATGTTTCCCTTCTTTCTTGCAGCTCTGTTAAAGTTGAGCTCGCCGGTGCGCTGAGGGTAAACAAGGCATTTCCTGTCGTGTGTGAGACAGGAAATGCTCTTGATGCTTAGCGCGCCAACGGACTCAACTTTAATAGAGCCGCGGGAAAGAAGGGAAATAGTCTGATCGGGAGGGCTAGGACTGAAAATGGGCTGATCAGGTGGGGCTAGGAAATGGGCTTTGACTGGAAACAGGCTGATCGGGGGGGCTAGAACTCTTAATGGGCTGATCAGGGGAGGTTAGGACTGGCAATGAGATAAAGGGGGCTAGCACTGGAAATGGGCTGATCAGGGCACTAGCACTGGAATTGAGCTAGGGCTGGTAATGGGATGATTGGGGGATTAGGACTGGAAATGGATGGATGGGGGCTAGGACTGGAGTGGGCTGATAAGGGGGATAGGACAGGAAATAGGCTGGTACTGGAAATGGGCTGATGGGAGGAGGAGAGAGCTGCTGGCCCTGGAAGAAAACTGGGGGGCTAGGGCTATAAATGGGCAGATGCAGGGTGATGGGAGAATGGGACTGGAAGGGAGTGGATGTTGAGAGGATCTGCTAGGGGAAGGAGGGGATAAAAAAAGGAGCTGACATGGGGAGAGGTGGGGGCAGGAAGGGAAATGACACAGGGGAAGGAGAGGGCTGGAAGGGAGCTGATATGGGGGCGAAGGAGAGGGCTGGAAGGGAGCTGACACTTGTGAATGGGACTTGTAGGTAGCTGGGTAATGGGGAGGAGGCTGGAAGGGGGATGGACAGAGGGTAGGATGACTGGAAGGAAGCTGATGCGGGGGGGGGGTGGCACTGGGAGTGGAAGTGAGCTGATACCTGCAATGGTATTTGGACTAGAAGGGGCTGGACGGTGGGGAAGGAGGGGGACTGGAAGGGAATGGACACCAGAGGTAGTCCTGGGAATGCAAGGCGGTTGATATTGGAAGGTACTGGAAAGGGGGCTGATATTGAGGAGGGTTACTTGGACTGGAAATAGGTTGATGGAAAGAAGTGAAGAAAAGAAGAAATGGCAGGTGGACCATAGACCATAAAAAGAGAGCTAAGAGAAGACTGGAAAGCAGAAGCCTCAGATCGGGACCAGCATGATCAGAGAATAAAATGGTCAGACAACAAAGGTATAAAAAATAATTTATTTTCATTTTAGTGATTGGACTTTTTGCTATCTTAATATTTTACATAGTATGCGGAACTGCATCTCTTATTTATCTGATGTTGCACTGCATGCGGAGTCTGGCATCTTGGGGTTTCAGTTTAATTTTTGTCTACATACTTTTATTTTTACTTTAGGCTGTAGTCACTTATTCTGTACTTGGTGAAGGTCTGTGTTCTGAATATGTAACTGAGGCCAGGTATTCTGTTAACATGGAGTTTGTACATAGGGATCTGTACTGTAATGTAGTAATTTGACTTGTTTAGCTTTTCAAATAGGTGTATGGTTGTTCTAGGGCCTGCTGCAGTATTTATAATGCTACTTTTTTCTGGGTAGGTCTCTTGTATTTTTTTGAAGTTTATGTCGGGATGGTATGGTAGGTTTGGCCTTGTAGATCTTAGATGACTTCTATAGGTTTTATACTAGTTTCCAGTATGCCTGGTACTGGAAAATGTTTGTTAGTGAGATGACCAGAATCACATTTTTTTAAAATATATTTAGTTCTGTGGGTGAATGTTCTACTTCTGCTCTGCACCCATTTTCGAAGGAGAGGTTTCTATGGATGCAGAATATATATTCAAAAAGAAAAAGTGAGAACCATAACAAAATTTATAACAGAATAAAATGAGCTATAATTTGGTCTTATAAACTGTGCTGTGGTTCACTTTTTCTTTTAATTCCTTGGTGTGCGAGCATCTTGCATTTTCTTTGTTTTTTATGGAATAGACATTTACATTAATGCCATGCTGGTCCAGTACACAGTTTCAGGAATTATGGTGGGGTTGCTAAGCCCTTCTTGGTGTTTATGTTGGAGTGGGAGGTGTGTTGGGGTCATAAAGTCCCTCTTGTTTTTCAGAGGGTGGGAAGTGCTATATTGGGGTGCCAAGTCCCTCTTGTTTTTCAGAGTGTGGGAAGTGCTATATTGGGGTGCCAAGTCCCTCTTGTTTTTCAGAGGGTGGGAAGTGCTATATTAGGGTGCCAAGTCCCTCTTGTTTTTGTGGAAGTGGGAAATGCTGCATGGATGCCTTTGAGCCCCTCTTGTTTGGCATATTTAGCAGCATATTTCCTAGGCTCTGCACTCGTAACATATGAATATAAGAAATGCCTTACTGTGTCAGACTAACGTCCATCAAGCTCAGTATCCTGTTTCCAGCAGTGGCCAATCCAGGTCACAAGTACCTGGAAGGTTCACAAAAAGACACATAGAATCCACAATGCTTGTCCCAGGGCAAGCAGTGGATTTCACAGGTCCCCTTTAATAACAGTATAACAGCACATGATACCGCCTGTATAGAAAATGTCTTGTAGCACCACTGTATATAGCCCACACTGTACATAGCTCAAACCATTCTAGCACACAATACAACACACCTTGTACATAGCTCAACCCAATCTAGCACACAATACAACACACACTCAACTAAATTTCTCCCTCACTGCATGTTTAACACACTCACTTTACCCGATTGTTTGCTGTGATACCACCTTGATTAATAAGATAAGGCGGTTTAGAAATACTGTTAAATAAATAAATAAATAAATAATAATAGTTTATAGAACTTTCCTCCAGGAACTTGTCCGAACCTTTTTTAAACCCAGCTACACTAACAGCTTTTACTGCATCCTCTGGTAACTAATTCCAGAGTTTGATTATGCAGGGCCATAGGCTAACTGTGGGAAGGTAGTTATATCCCCCTGCATTTATCGCATTTCAGCGTGGCAAAACAGCTGCCGGTGCAAATAAGGCCACCCACTGAGGTGGCATTAGTTGCACTCATGCTACTTGCGCTGAGCCATTATGTTAGTTTCTGCCGACAATGCAGATGCCTGTGTGTGAGAGTTCTTTCTCTCACCTCACTCTGCAGTAATATATAATTTTGGGTAAGAAATTCTGCAAACCTAACAGTAATGGGTAAAAGCATTTTTTTTTACTACATATGTCTGTTTTTAGTTTGTACTAATATATTTCCTACTTGGTGAAGATCTGTGTCTGTTCTGCATATGTGTGACTGAGGCTACATCTTCTGTTAGCATGGAGTTTCTATGTAGGGAGCTGTAGTAATCTGGCTTGTTCAGTTTTCTGAATTGGAATATGGATGTTCTAGGGCCCACTGTACTATTTATGGTGCTGCCCTTTTCTGGGTACACTCCATGTTGTGTGAGTTTGGAAGTTACTGTTGTTATGGAACAGTAGATTTGTTCTATGGGTCCTATACTCTGGGTTCTTGGTGAGGTCAACTGTAGGGTGGGTACTGGAATATGTATTGTTTCTTTTAGATTTACAGTTTTGCATTCTTTTTAATTTTGTTTAGTAGCCTGATAGCTTCACTGCTGCTGAATTCCGGACTTTTCCAGCTCTAACAATTCAATCCAGTGTTTGAATTCATGGCTACCAGGATTAGTTTCTCATTTTATATCTTCCCTCCTCATCAATAATTTATTTATTTATTTAAAATTTATTTTATACCGCGCTCTTTTCAATCAGTGCGGTTTACAGATAACAAATGACTCAATGACAGCAAAGGCAATCAGAGTTTACATAAAACAAGGGAAAACAACATGGGATAACTGGGGGGAACTATTTACAATTTGGATGTTATCACATCAATCCTTCATTGTTCTTAGGTCATATAATAATCTGGTCATATCAAAATAAATCTGATGTGCAGATACTTATAATGGTTTGAATGGGGGGGGTGTAAGTGGCTTTTCATTAATCAAATGTAATGTTTTATTATTATTATGTTTGCTTTATTGTAACAACTGTTGTACTAAATTGCATATGCATGTTTAGAAGCCACCTAGGATTTTAGATGGGTGGCTTAAAAATAAAGTATAATAAATTTATGCACATGATGCTGCAGTGAGACTCCGCATATGGCCCTGCGTCACTGGGAGACAGAGGAAAACAGAAACCTCAGACTGGGACCTAAATGATAAGAGAATAAAATAGTCAGGCAACAAAGTTCAAAGAGAATTTTATTTTTAATGTAATTATCTGACTTGGTGCTATCTTTATATTTTATACAGTACGTGGAAATGCATCTCTTTCTATTTCTCTGGTATTGCACTGTATGCAGAATCTGGCTTCTTGGGATTGCAGTTTAATTTTTATCTACATGTGTTTATCTTTAGGTTATGGTCACTTATTCTGTACTTGGTGAAGGTCTGTGTTATAAATGTGTGACCAAGACCAGGTGTTCTGTTAACATGGAATTTGTATGTAGGGATCTGTACTGTAGTAATTTGAATTGCTCACTTTTCAAATAGGTGTTTAGATATTCCAGGGCCCGCTGTAGTATTTACAGTGATGCTTTTGTTTGGGTGGGTTCGTTGGAAGTTGGTGCTGATATGGTATGGTATGGTATGGTATGGTAGATTTGCTCTATAGATACTCAGTGACTTTGTTGTAGGGTTTTGTATTAGTTCACAATATGCCTGGTACTGGAGAATATTTGTTGTTGTTGTTGTTAGTGAGATAATCAGAATTGTGTTTTGGTTTTTTTTAAAGATATTGAGTTCCATGGGTGAATGTCCTGGTTCTGCTCTGCACCCATTGTTGAAGGGGGTTCTGTGGATGTAAAATATATGTTCAAAAAGAAAAAGCAAGAACCCCAACGTGGTTTATAACAACAAAATAAAAATGAGTTATACTTTAGTTTTATAAACTGTGCTGTGGTTCTCGCTCTCTTTTAGTTGCTTGGTGTGCAGACATCTTGCATTTCCTCCATATAATCTAATTGGCTTTTTGGTTTGGTTCAGTCCCTAATTGGAGTTTTGAGAAAGCCCCGCCCCTCTAGGGGGTGGGGGGGGCACATCATCTCATCCTTCTCCTCGGGCAGCAGATTGCTTGAGTTGCCCCTGAGCACAAGGACAGCTATTTGCACTAATAAGTGGAGTTCATTATAACAAGCAATTCATAATCAAGGGCCAAGTTGCCCACAGTTCCATGGGAAAGTAGTGAAATGAGCTTTTCCATGGTTTTTGTCATCTCTTCTGGAATTGTCATGAGAAACCAGGAGCCAGGAAGATGAAGACTCTTCCGGGTAGTTCCAACTCCTTACCCTTCCCTCTCCAGATTGATTTCCCCACTTCTATGCAGGAGGAGGGTGGCAGGGCGCCAGGAGCGACTTCCTCTGCTGCCACTCATGGCCTGATTGTTGCTGTGAGTTGCTTGATTCAAAGCATCCTTTAGTGGAGGAGCAGCTCAGGTGTGATAGAAGTAGGCTGCAAATCTAGGAAGCCAGGGTTTAATTCCCAGTTCTCCCACTGCCAGTCTTTGTGACCGTGAACAAAAGAGCAAAGAAAAAAAAGATAAACAGAAAACCATCCTTAAAGAAAAAGTAGCATGCAGAAAGTTTAAAATGAAAAGCCAATGAGAAAACAGAGAGAAGTTGGAGGGCACTCACCAGCCTAGCTCTGATAACCAAATGCTTGGCTAAAAAGTCAAGGAACCAATGTTGAAAGCCTCTTATCCGGGTAGCAGCACCTGCTACCCAGATACAACATCTCCCTTGCTGAGGGCTGTGACATCAAGGACCTTGAACAGGAAGGCGTATATAAGTATCTCAAAATCTGGAATTGTGTGGGCTTATTATTTGTGCTTTGCCTTTAAATCCTACTCAATATTTCTACTTTAATTTACCCGTTATACCGCCTTCCCATGGTTATTATAATTTTTTGATTCCCCCCCCCCCACACCCCTTTTTTTTTGTGGACCACTTTCATACTGTGGTGTTTTGTTTTGATCTATTTGTTTCTTGTAACTGTGTGACGCATGATGGAATGCGTTTTTCCTATTCCAAAGTTCTTTTTCCTTGTTTATTGTAAAATTCAATAAATATACAATTTAAAAAAAGGTATCTAAGAATAAAGGAAGGAATAACATTTGAACAGAAATTATTGAGAGAGAAGATCAATAAAGAATATTGTTGTTAAGTGCCGTTGAGTCTCTGTCAATTCATAGCGACCCTCTGGATAGTTGTCCTAAACTGTGTTCAGACTTTAGTCAGGCGGCTCCTTGTTGACAGAGTGGCATCCATAGCTGCTGTTACTCTATCGATCCATCACATTGCTGGCCTTCCTCTTTTGCATTAGCAAGAATGATGTCTTTCTCTGATAATCTTTCTTCACATGTGTCCAAGGTATGAAAGTAGAAGTCTTGTCGTCTGAGCTTCTAAAGAAAGCTTAGGTTTGATCTCCTCTAATACTGACTGGTTTGTTTTTGCAGGCAGTTTGTGGTAGACACAGTATTCTTCACTGCCAGCACCATAATTCAAAGGCATCGATTTTCTTCCTGTCTATCTTTTTCACTGTCCAAGTTTCAAATCCATATGACGTTATTGAAAATACCATGGCTTGAACGAGTCGAATCTTTGTACGAAGAGAGACATCTCTACTCGAGAATCTTTGTCTAGTTCCTTCATAGCCATTCTGCCAAGAGCAATGCATCATCAGATTTCTTGAGTGCTTGTTGTTTCTTTATTGATAGTTGATCCAAGTAGGTTAAAGTTGTCCACTATTTTACTTCCTTCTTCATCAACAATGAACTTATTGATTTTGCCAGTTGTCAGGATTTTTGCCTTCTTTACATTAAGGTGCAGGCCCATTTTAAGACTATGTTCCTTGATTTTGAGAAGCAAATGTTTCAGATCATCTTCACTTTCAGCCAATCAGCATAGCGAAGGTTATTCATGAGTCTTCCACCACTCCTCACACCTCGGTTGTCTTCATACAGTCCTTCTTCTCTGATGATTTGTTCTGCATATAAAATAAACAGGTAGGGGGAAAGCATGCAGCCTTGTCGTAGACTTTTGCTGATTTTAAGCAATTCTGTTTCTCCTTGTTCCATTCAAACTGTTGTTTCTTGATCAATGTAAAGGTTGTGCAAGAGGAACGATCAGGTGTTCTGGTATACCCATGCTTCTTTATGTGACCCAGAGTTTCTCATGGTTTACACAATATGTAAGATATCTTTGCAACTTCTGACTCTCATTTCATGTGCAGCTACATCAGCAATCAGGATGTCCTGAGGGTTTTGATCCAACCACATCATATATGCTGGCTTTACTCTGAAAGCCAGCCCATTAGCCAGTTGAGTGCCTTCCGACCTGAGGGTCTCATCTTCCAGCACTATAGTGTAATTTGTGGTGTTGTGACTATCCATTGGGTTTTCATGGCAAGATAAGGAAGTAGATTGCCAGGCCTTTCTTCTGTGCAGTTTAATTCTACTTTTGCCCTTGTCACAGAAATGTGATCCTCCGCCGCCAACACTATCCCATTCTGCTACTGGCCAGGTAAGTGATTTGTCTTGATCTGGCATCTCAGCTGAAACCTCTCCATCTTGGGAGACCGTGCCAGTAGTTAAGCTACCGATAGCTTAGCTCTCAGCATCATTGATGCACACAAGCCCTCACAGCATGACAAGCTGCAAACCAACAGAGGGAAAGAATATTACAGGAAATTAAAATCGATATTGAAAAGTACTTCAACATCGCAGAATAAGATACAAGCCATCAATCAGCTGGCAATTCCTTTACTCTCATACAGCTTTGGGATTGTGGACTGGCCTCTTAAATATTTTGAAAGACTGGATGTGCAAACAAGAAAACTCCTCCATGCTCATGAATTAATTTACAAGAATCAGTATATTTATTTATTTTATTTATTTACATTCTCTTATATACCGCGCTATTCTGCATCAGTGCGGTTTACATTGAACAAACTGAAATTACATTATAACTTTGAGATAACTATTTTACAGGGAACATGGGCTATAGAGGGTTAAGTGGCTTGCCCAAGACCACAAGGAGCACCTGTGGGACTAGAAACCCCAGTCCTTCCGGCCCAAGGTTGCTGTCCTCTAGTGGGATTTGAACCCCCCGACCTTCCGGCCTGAAGTACCTTGTCCCAACCACTAGGCCACTCCTCCACTCCACAGTATATGCCAAAACTGTACCTTAGCAGTAAATTTAAGAGACTAAGATCATATTCCACATACCCTGGCTTAGAAGTGGGTTCACGACTATCATGATATCCGCAAAACTAACCCATTTGGAGAAACTGCCCTGAGAGACTTTATCCAAAATGAAGCTTAAGATCTGCTATCTTCACACCAGGCAAGCAAATTACCAACAGATTCTCATGACCACCAGTCATCCAGCTATCTAAATTTCTAATGACTGAATTGCCACTCTAATGGAAGTCTTACTTAACCCGTCCCTCCTGGGCATATGCTCCTGGAGATACCTCCTTAATATGAGAGGATACTGCATTACTGGGAGGTCAGATCATGGCTGCACAATTCATTGACATGATTAATTCCTTCTATCTACATGTCACTGCCTAGCTATCATGTATATAGTTAAGTTAACCAACTTCCACCGTACTCCTACATATGTGAATAGCTCGTATGTAAATCGTTAAATTGCATTATAGTTTACAACATCATTCTATGTAACTGATATTTGCTTGATGTAAACCTCCCATGATAGTTGGAAGGGGCAGTATAGAAAAACAGTTTAAATAAATAATAAATAAATCACTTCCTGCCACACCAAGATGATGATTTCCTTCCAGATGGCCTTGTTCCTTCAAAGCAACACAAGGGCTACCATTATCGGAGGTGGGTCTGCTCTACTAGGCCCCTAAATGTCTCCTTTACATACCTCTGCTTGCCTCAGCTCCTTCAGGTCAACCACTCTATTCTTCAGATACTAGACCCACTCCATGAGAGTCAGGAGCTCTTTTACATTAGATGTACCAAGGCCGGCGCTACCATTAGGTAAACTAGGCTAAGAGGAAGTCAGCATCTGCTGGTCTGAGGAGGCAGAAGCCAAAAACCCCACGGTGCCAGAGTTGTGAGGTAAGCACTGCAGGACTGTTTGTGGCCATTGCTGCCACTACAGGTCCCGGAGAGGGGTGGCAGTGGCAGCGGCAGCGATGAGTGCTGGAGAGGGGGGCACGAGAGAGAAGGTTTGCCTAGGGTGCCTTATCTACTTGCGTTGGCCATGAGGTGTACACATGCAATTTCTTATCAACATAGTATTTGATAGAAACAAATGGACAACATCCCCCCCCCCCCCCAATCCTAATGTTAGACTTCTGTCTGCAGCTTTCAGTTTTACATTTGTTGTAAACCAAATAAATCTATGGAATGTAAACTTTTATTTTGGCTTAATCAGTTTGCCAATCACCATTAATTGACCGTTCGTTTAAATTTTAGTCTGAATTAATTTTGCACTTGTGGGGGATCACTAATTGATTCCTGTAATGCAAGCATTGTTCCTGATCCCATAATCAGGCACTTGTCTGTATATCAAGATTTTGAGTCTGGCAGTCTTCCAGACAGACAAGATTATTTTAGTTTTAAGGAAAACCTAAAGCTACCATCAGACTGATAACCTAGCGTGCTGGTAAAGTACATTCTTCTCAGCATAGAGAACACCCTGCAGCATAGTCGAGAACCAGCACTTTCCCCGTACAAAGTCTTGCACTCATCGGTTGCAGCTCCCAAGAGACATACCTATATGCAGTTGTAAACCTTATAATCTGTTTAGCCATGAATAGAGCTGCCTCATTTGCTGACACTAGCAAGCAGTAATGATACAGAAGCCCACTGCTAGAAACAGAAAGGAGGCTCCATGGCAACCTGCCCTTGAAAGCTGAAAACAAAATATTTTTATAATAGCAATAGTGCCACTAAAAACAAGGTCAGCATTCTGAAGAGCTAGAGCAAAATGTCTACCTTAGGCCATTTCACTCTTCCCTGGTCACTGATTGTCTAGACGTTAATAGCCATGATGACTCAGACTGCTTAATTAGAGCATAACTTAAAGCTTTGTTTAATAATTATGTTGTTCCAAATAAAACGATCAGTTGAATAGCTGGATACTAAATGTGTCATTTCCGAGCAATTAATCATTTCGCAAAGGAAAATGACTCTATTGTTTGTAAATATTAACAAACAAAAATAACTGTTACCAATCTGCATGGCCTGCACAAATACGTACTTTGTGTCCATTGACTATTTGATATAGTATTAATTCTCTGCTTTGTGAATGCCATATATAGCACAGTGTTACCAACTATTTCAAGTGCAGTGGATCTGTTGGTTCGTATAGCTATGGGGCCTTAAATGACTGTATGCACCACCTAAATGAATTGCAGCTAGCATGTGATATGCACTCCAAGGTTTCTGACAGTATGCAAGAGAATTGCCAGGAGAGGACCCCTTTGGCATCCAACCATTTGTTTAATCCACTACTATTTCTTAATGTACTTAGGGGTCATTATTCAAAGAGTTTGCTCGGCTTATTTTGGAAGTTAACTGAACAAACCATGCTCTTTTGAAATTTTGCCCCCACTGAAGGAATGGGAAAATGATAGCCTGCCCAACATTTAACCAACCATAATGAGTGGTACTAGAAATGTTCCAGAGACATAATTTAACTTTGGTTGGTCAGCACTGATATTTGGTGCTAGCTAGCCAAAACTACCCTGTTAAGTTTGGCTTCCAAATAACAGGCCTAAAATTACCAAGCAGCTTCTTTGGTAAACTTTAGACTGGTCAACCCAAACCTTTTCAGTTTGAATATTTGGATAGCGCCAGTCAGAAAAAAGTTTGGTTATCGTTATGTGCTCTGGTGAACTGAATATCAGCCTCGTGGGGTCACCAAAATGTTGTTAACACAGAATGGGTATTGCCGTGATGCACAATTGGTTAAAAACATTATATAGTGAATGGTATATTTGGCTCTCTCCTACAGAGACACATACCAATTGCTATTCAAATATACTTATTAAATTTAGAGTTTGACAACAAACATACAAATCCTAATACACAATGCTTAAAATTTCAATCGATCATGACCCCCAACACCCCACCCTACCTTGAAAGTTTGCTCAAATAGAGAAAATCTTAGAAGCAGACAGAAATGAGAATTGGCCCTTCATTATACTCATATAACCATACTCCTCATGCGTTCCCATTTCCTCCTCCCATCCCTCCTTCACTGTCTGCCCAGACCTTGGCTGACTATTTCGATGACAAAGTCCAGACGATTAGCCTTGAATTCTCCACAAAGTCACCTCCACCTCATCTTCCCCCTCTTCAATCCCAAATCCTTCCCTCACCTTCGGTCACCCTTTCTGCCTTTTCTGAAATTACTGAGAAGGAAACTGCACATCTTCTCTCCTCCTCCAAACTGACTACCTGGTCCTTTGATCTCATTCCCACCCATCTACTAAGCTCTATCTCTTCCACCGTCATCCCTTCCATCTGTCATATACTTAACCTTTTGCTTTCCAATGTAACTGTTCTGTGGTCTTCAAACATGCTGTGGTTACACCTCTCCTCAAAAAGCCCTCACTAGATCCTACCTGTCCTTTCAATTATTGGCCTATCTCTTTCTTCCTCTTTGCTTCAAAACTACTTGAATGAGCCATTTACTGCCACTGTCTTGACTTTCTTTCCTCTCAAGCCCTTTCTAGATCCACTGCAATCTGGCTTTTGTACTCAACATTCCACAGAAACGACTCTTGCCAAAGCTTCCAGTGACTTGTTCCTCGCCAAATTCAAAGGCCTCTACTTGATTCTCATCCTCCTTTACCATTCTGCTGCCTTTAACACTGTTGATCACCACCTTCTCCTCAATACCCTGTCCTTGCTTGGATTTAGTGGCTGTCTGTCTGTCCTGGTTTTCTTCTTATCACTCCCATCACACTTTTAGTGTATGATCTGGTGGATCCTCCTTTACCGCTTTCAGTTGGAGTACCTCAGGGCTCTGTCTTGTGACCTCTCCTTTTCTCTCTCTACACTCAGTCCCTTGGTGCACTTATTTCCTCCCATAGTATTCAGTACCATCTTTATGCAGATGAGTCTGAGATCTGTCTTTCTGCTCCTGAAATCCTTCCAGGAATCCAGACCCAGATCTCTGCTTGCTTATCTGACATTGCTGCCTGGATTTCTTACTGCCGTCTGAAACTGAACTTGGCCAAAACTGAGCTCCTTATCTTTCCCCCTAAACCCACCTCCCTCCTTCCTCCCTTCTCTATTTCTGTGGATAACACTACACTCCTCCCTGTTTCCTCAACTCACGATCTTGGGGTTATCTTTGACTCTACTCTCTCATTCTCTGCACACATCCAACAGATAGCTAAAACATGTTGCTTCTTTCTCTATAACATTGACAAAATTTGTGCCTTCCTTTCTACACAAACTACTAAGACTCTTATCCACTCACTAGTCAGCTCCTGTCTTGATTATTGTAACCTGATCTTCACTGGTCTCCCTCTGAATCATCTTTCTCCTCTTCAATCTGTTCAAAACTCATCTTCACAGCTTATCTTCTGCCAGTGTTGCTATGCTCATGTAACCCCTCTTCTCAAGTCACTTCACAGGCTCCCTATCATTTTCCGCATCCAGTTCAAACTTCTCCTACAAGTGCATTCATCTTCAGCTCCCCACTATTTTTCCTCTCTTATCTCACGCTACACTCCTCCTAAGGAACTCCTCTCCTCTAGCAGATCCCTTTTATCTGTGCCCTTCTCTGCCACTACCAACTTCATACTTTGTTCATTCCAACTTACTGCTCCATATGCCTGGAACAGGCTGAGTTAGTGCGTTGGGCTCTTTGAGGCTGCTTTTGGATCCTGATGCTCCTCATTCTCTTGTCCACTACGTAAGTGCATCGTGCCATACTCTAGTCCCCAATTCTCGATGTTCTTTTGCCTTGATTAGATTGTAAGCTCTGATGAGAAGGGACTGTGTCTTACATCTGTATGTACAGTGCTGTGTACACCTTGTAGCGCTATACAAATAATCAGTAGTAGTAGTAGTATTAGTAGCTGATGAGCATATAGATTCCCAATAGCCAATACCACCAGATGACCCTTTTTCTCTGCCCCTTCCCCAACATACCCTCCACCTGGCTAACATGGAGAAAGTTCCGGCCAATGGGCAAAGAATGGTGACATCAGGTCAGGGCACGTTCAACCATCAGGCCAACAAGGCAGTGTCTGGGTGGTGGCAAAGAGCAGGACATTTAAAACTAATCAATAGGTTTTGGCAGCCAGGGAGACGGTAAGACTTAAGATTTACCTAGGGTGCCAACATCTTGAACCAGCTCTGGAGCCGGCCCTGCATCTGGTTTACCAAAGACTATGATAACTAGTATGGAACAGTTATGCTTACAACCCTCGCATGAGCAGCATGACAGCATCAAGCTTCCAACGAGCTTGAAGTGACTGGCATAGTGTTACGGCAAAAGGACTTTGGTCAGCCTCACACTAACAATTAGCTGGGGTGAGAGGTGGGAGTTTTGTCCGTGACCAATGGTATGACTGCTAACTGAAACTGAACGAACAAACAGCTTGCCTAAATGGTAGGACCTACCCTTGGCAAGAGAGTGGGAAGAGGGGGTAGGACCCAGGGGAGGTGGAACAGTGCAGGAACCAGCAGAAGCAGTGGTAGCATGGCTGAAGCAGGACTGGATGTGGATCAGAAGCTGGTGCTGGACATAGACAAGTAGCTACTGGAGGACTTGGCAACAGCAAAATAGACTTTCTGTTTGATAGTAAAAAGTAACTGTTTGGCAGTAAATACAGGTCAGGCCCACCAAGAACTGTTGAACTAGCAAAGGTCTCTCTGACTAAACTTCTTAATATATAGTGGCTCATAAGACACATCCTTTGCTGTTCCAATAGGCTCCTTGGGGGGGGGGGGGGGTTCTCTTATGCTACACATGATCTTATTATAGTAGTCTTTCTAGCCTCTTTGTCCATCCACATGGCTGCACCTCTGGTCCTTGAGGCCATGGGATCAGTCACTTGTATAACTGATATGAAGCTCAGAGCTACAATCAAACCAATGAGGATCCAATACTGGCTCCCAGAAATTCCAAAAGGGCCACATTCTTCTTACAGAGACAGTCGTGGGTTTGGTATGTAGTATAGTACAAATTTTACAAGGTTCAGTTGCTTTTCTTTCTTTCTTGTAATTTAACTATATCTGTTTTTAGAATATTTTTCAATGGTTCTACAGCAGATGGTCTTAGTCCCACTTGATTACTACAATGCTATTATGACTGGACTGCTGGGATTGATTATGAGAACACTACTGCATGCATGTTAACAGGCATGAAATATAATCAGTGGCATACCAAGAGTGGGACGGTAGGTGTGGCCTGCCCCGGGTGCCGGCTGGGAGGGGGGTGCATCCACCGTTAGCCAATGGAGACAGTGCAGCAAACTAATTTACCTTAAAGTTGTCTTGCCATGCTGTTTCCGCTCCGTGGGCCCCCACTCTCTTCTTCGGCCAAAGTCTTGTGAATTGAGAGACTTTGGTAGGGAGAGGAGAGCCGTGGGCTCACCAACCAGAAGAGGAAGAAAACAGCACAGGAGGTTGAGAGAATCATGCAGAGTCTCTGGGAGGGTGAGAGAATCGCGTTGCTATGCGCCATGGCTCCAAGGGAGAGCCACCCATCCCAGGTGGCAAGGGGACCAGGAATGCCACTGAATATAATGAACATATTTCTTCTTCATTGGTTTCCTTACATTGGCTCCCAATTAAATTGAGAGCTAGATGCTGGTGTTATTCAAAATGTTAAAGATGTTAGTGCCATCTTTGTCCTCTTCTTTAAGTTATATGAGAGAGAGAGAAATCATTGATCCCAAAACCAAGGGCTAATAGAGATCTCTTCATTGTAAAGAGCTCATACTGCTAGAGCATAGGATGCCTGCCCAATGACTTGTCCAAATCCAGTGGAGTTTGTAAACTGTGGCATTAAGGATGGAAAAGAAGCCTTTGAGTGATTTGTGAAAGATTGAATTAATTGAAAATGCTATATATTTGAAAGAATGACAGGGTATACTGGTTGGGGTACAGAGATATGTATTCTACTGTCTATTGGATTGTCATTGTTGATTAAATTATGTCAAGGCTACAGTTGAAAAGATTGTAGACAGGCAAATAATTATGGTATATGTGTTGGTGTATGCGTATATGTATTGTATTGTTTACTGGATTGTTAATATTGATTTGTAATCCAGGATTTAAGATAGGTGAAATGTCAAATCAAATAAACATTTGCATATGTAAATACCCTATGCATTTAAATAGCAGTTTTACAAAGCCACTATTTACACCTTAAATCCTCAGCATTCATGTTTTGAAGGGGGCGTGTTATGGGTGTGGTTTGGCTGGGCCTGCAAATTATGAACATGTAATCCCCTGGGGCTTTTTTTCACATATTCAGTTTACAGTTTTTAGTGTCGAGTTTTTGAGTTTTTTTCGGCTTTGACCTCTCATGGCATAATGCAGGTGCGGATACCTTTCTCATCGGTCAGTTACCACTGTTTTATATACAGCTCAACGTGTTTTTCATTTTCATTTATTATTTTAACCCTAAATTGGAGTCAGTTTAATTTATTATTTTTAGTCATGATTGTCCTCTTACTTTTGATGAGTAACTTTTTTTTTTATGGATTAGATGTTTTTGGGTCTGCACATGTCTGTCATATGATTTGCAGAATATCCATTATTTATTCATTTTTATGACATGATGCCTTTGGGATACAATTACAAGGTTGTTATGACATTTACTTAACAGTCTTGGTCGTATTTTGAAAGGGTTTTATAGAAATCAGTGATGTGTTTTACCGGTTTGAAACATGATAGTCAGCTGACTCCATTTTCCCGTGATAGCAGATAAGTTAGAGCACATGTGTAGGCGTCCTTTTTTGAGAATTTGGAACTTTCATCTAACTGCTATACATCGCGCTGTCAGTGCCTGTTTTCTGAACATTTTCGTAGCACCATATATGGGGTATGTTTTTGAACTTTTATTGTCACATATATTCTCTGATCGTAGCACAATGTTTGGTCAAATGTCAGCTAATCGTTTTTCTTCCGCAGTTCGAGGGACACATCATTTATTGTAATAGCATTTTTTTTAAAGTTTTTTACCTAGATATTTTTAATTATATAATATATACATTTATATACATTTATATATATTTTTAATGTTATATTATTTTATGGAAGGATGATGTTTGGGTAACATTTGGTGATGGATTGACATGGGTTCATGTTTTTTGAGATATGGTTCTTAATTTCGAAAGCCTTCATTTGATCCACAACACATTTTTTAGACGATAAAGAAAAGATTTTATGATATAGGATTTGATGGGGTGGTATATTCAACCATTTGTCACAGTTTTGGATGCTGGCTTATTGCAATTATGGATACCTTTTCTCACCCGTCAGTTATCACTGGTTTTTATTCAGTTTAGTATGTTTTCCACTTTCATTTATCAATTTGACCTCTAGTTGGAGTCAGTTTTATTTTATTTTTTTAAGTCATGATTGTCCTTTTACTTTTGATGAGTAACATGTTATTGAGTCATCTTTTATGGAATAGATGTCTTTTGAGTCCGTACACATCTGTTATATGATTTGCAGAATATCCCATTATCTATTCATTTTCACGACGCGGCTTTTTGGGATACGATTGCAAAGTTTTTATGCCATTTGTTTAATAGTCCAGGTAGCTATTTAAAAGGGTTTTATAGTCACTAGTGATGTGTTTTATTTTATTTTGTGGTTCCTATAGGCATTTACCGTTTTGAGATGAGATGGCCAGCTGATTCTTTTCACAGTGGTAGCAGATAAAAGTTAGAGCGCATGTGCAGGCGTCCTTCTTGAGAAATGGGAATTTTCATTTAACCGCTATATATCGTGCTGTCAGCACCTGTTTCTTTCAAATTTTTACAGCATCATACTGTATATCGGGTATGTTTTTGAACTTTTATTATTACATGTATTCTTTGATCGTAGCACAATGCTTGTTCAATTGTCCTGTCGCTAATCGTTTTTCTTCTGCGGTGTGAGGGACACATCATTTATTATAACAGCAATTATTTAAAGAGTTTTTTATCTAGATATTTTTAATTACAAAATATACATTTACATACTTTTAATGTCATATTATTTTATGTAAGGATGATGTTTGTGTAACATTTGGTGATGGATTAACATGGGTTTATGTTTTCTGCGATATGGTCCCTATTTCCGAAAGCCTTTATTCGATCCACATCACATTTTTTAGATGATGAAGTTTATTTATTTATTTATTTAGTTTACACTTATATACCGCTACTTCCAGCGATCAGCAGCGGTTTGATTGCCAATTTGGGAGATGTCAAATCAGGACAGGAAAATCGGGTCATATATACATAGTTTTAGGGTTTGGCACAGCATGCAGGGTTAGACACTTCAAAAGTTAGGTTACAATATTTACATATTTACAGTTCTCTAATAATTACATTTACACAGGTCGGCACCATGGTGTCACTTTTTTACATCAGGTTATAGTGACATTTAAAAAGATGGGTTTTTATTTTCCTTCTGAAGTCATTTATGTCTTTTATAGCTCTCAGTTCATGTGGTAGATGATTCCAGGTTATCGGGCTGCGAATGAGAATGCTTTGTTGCTGGTGCTTGCTTTTACTGTTCTGATATTATTAGGAACTTGTAGTGTGTCGGAGTTGATAGTTCTCCTGTCTCTGTTGGTTGGTTGCTTGTTGACCAGTGTTGAGAGGAATGAGGGTGCTATGTCATGTATGAGCTTAAATGTGGTTACCAAAGTTTTGTATTGTATTCTGGCCGCAACTGGTAGCCAATGTAGTTCGATCAGCACAGGTGTGATGCGTTGAGTGATTCTTGTTCGTGTGATGATCCTTGCCGCTACATTTTGGGCCAATTGTAAAATATTTAGCGTTTTCTTTGGCAGACCCTGTAGTATGGCGTTACAATAGTCTATGTGCGGCATAATTGAAGTTATGATCAAATTTGGTTTGGTCCCTTAGGATTGCTCCTATGAGTTTAATAAATCTTAAATTTTAAAAGATCCTCATTTTCTAATTTGTGCCAATCACTCTTGCTTCTTGTAAATGGTATTTTATTGACCTGATTGTCTATTCTTCCTTTCCCTTTAGTTTGCAAGACAACACAAAGGGCTACAATTACAAAGGGTTTTTTTGTCTATTATTGGTAATTAAGTTTTCAGTTACATGTCACACCCTTCATTTCACTTTTCATGGCTATTTATTTAATTCATTTTTTAACTTTTAATTTTTAATTCATGTTTTTCATAAGTTTTCATTCATAATGGCCTTTTAATTGTAGATGGTGTTTTATTATTATATTGTCTTAGAGTTTTAAGTTTTCATTTTATGTTTTCATATTTGCTTTTTATTCATATTTTATTTGAACTGTTATATTATTTTTTATCTATGTTTTAAGTTTTAATTTGCCAAGGATACCCCTGATGAAAGCATGACTGAAACATGGCCTGTGTCGGGTCGTCTTGGCTAATATTCCCCTGGTTTTAATCAATAAAGTGGTTGTCCTTTTCTATTCTACCACGTCTGGACTGGGTTCATAACACAATACCTGGTTTTGTGCTTTTTTTGTTGGACTGGTCCCCTGGTCTAGGGTCATTCACGGGCCATGAATCACTTTGCAGTAAGACCAGAAGCACAGAAGGCAGCATTGAAAGTCTTTAGTAGTCAAGATAAAACTTGATATGCCACAAGGGCTTGTGTATGTTGAGAGATATGCCATCAGTAAATTGACTAATGGCAGATCTCCGCTGAGGTCCCCTTAGGGCTGCAGCAGTATGCGATAGTGTTGGCAGTAGAGGATTATATTTCTGTGACAATGGCAACAGCACTGACGTTACCTGCATATCTTGTCACTAAAACCCAATAAAATGTCACTGTGGTAGTGTGCGTGCAGTGGGAAGGGTTTCTTTTAAAACACAGAACAGGCAGCAAGCAGTTCAGGGGAAACAAAATCAGCTTTTATTCTGTCCCAGCTTGTTAAACCTCCATAAGTTGGTTCTCCCAGGCCTTCCTCCAGCCCATGTTAAAGTTCCTACCTCAGAACTCCTTTGCATGGCTTCTTAACCTCTCCCTGTGAGCCATGCCCTCCCAGCCCTGAACTCTGGGCTGCAAAGTCTGTTATAGGGGACTGTTGATAATCCCTTGGACGGGGAAGGGTAGCATTCTATATACTACATCACAGTCACAATAAAACACATTACGATATAGTGCTGGAAGATAAGGCCCTCAGGTCAGAAGGCATTTGACAAACTACAGGGGAAGAGTTGGAAACTCTTCAGAATAAAGCCATCAGTTATGATGCAGTTGAAACAAAGCCCTTGGGATGTCTGACTGCTGATATAACTAAACTTGAAATGAAAGTCAGAAGCTGCAAAAGATATCTTATATACTGTATGGGATATGGAACATAGTATGGGATATGGAACATGCATTATGAAGCATGAACCATGGAAAGCTGGAAGTGATCAAGACTGAAATGGAATGTGCACAATTCAATCTATTAGGGGTTAGCGAACTGAAATGGACTGGCATTGGGCACCGAAAAAAACTTGAAAGAACTGTAATGAAATACCGTGTAGCCAGTAAATGCTTAATTTCAATTTCTCTATGAAGAATGCCCTATCAACACAATTGTTGTTCAGGGATATGCACCAATAACAGACACAAGAGGATGAGGTTGATGAGTTCTATTGACAAGTACAAGATGATATTGACAGAACATGCTGACAAGATATACTAATAGTCATGGGTGACTGGAACGCAAAAGTTGAGAACAAAGAACATAAGAACATAAGATGTGCCATACTGGGTCAGACCAAGGTCCATCAAGCCCAGTATCCTGTTTCCAACAGTGACCAATCTAGGTCATACGTATCTAGCAGTTTCCCCAAAAGACACAGGTTCTGCAATGCTTGTACGAGGTCAAGCATTGATATCCTGGGTCCCTTCTTAATAATGGTTTATGAACCTTTCCTCCAGGAACTTGTCCAAACCTTTTTTAAACCCAGTTACGCTAACAGCCTTTACTACATCCTCCGGTAACAAATTCCAGAGTTTGATTACAGGTTGAGTGAAAAAATATTTTCTTTTATTAGTCTTAAATAGTTTACCCTGTAGCTTCATTGCATGTCCCCTAGTCTTCCTATATTCTGATAACGTAAACAGTCGATCTACGTTTACCCGTTCCACTCCGTTCATTAATTTATAGACTTCTATCATATCTCCCCTCAGCCGTCTCTTTTCCAGGTTAAAGAGCCCTAACCTTTTTTAGCCTTTCTAAAAAGGAGGAAGCAAAGCGGTTAGAAAATATGGGATTGGCAACAGGAATGAAACAAGAGAAAGCCTGATAGAATTCTGCAAGGCCAACAATCTATTCATCTCAAAGATTTCCTTCCAGCAACACAAGTGGTGACTATACACGTGGCCTTTGCTCAATGGATTATACAAAAATCAAATTATTGCCTCATTTCCATAGATGTGGTCAATCTCCCACAGAGCTTACTAAAAAGAGGGTTCCCGCCAAGCTGCTCAGCTCCAATTCATATCTTCACAGGCAGGGCTTATGAAATGAATGGAGGCAAAGTAATAACTAAGAATGTGTTGCAAATATAAATATATAAAAAAATGGAGCTCATGAGCTTGCTGGGAATCATCTTTTTCAGTGTTGTTTTAAGGCAGCAGTATTCTTTGGCTTGTGTTTGGAGGAAGGTCGTTGCAGTAATTTTTGCTTAATGTGTCTTTTGACAATTGCAGGGTAACAGTCGTTCTTATATTCTCTATATTTTGAGATTACGTCACAAACATATCCACTAATTAGCTATGCGATTATTTATATTGCATATTGTTAGTTATATATTCACAATTATGATCAACATTTAAGCAAGTTCTTTTGGATGTATTATTCTTTTGAATTCTCCTACTCACATCCTTAGTAAAATTTGCTTCAATTCTTATTTTTCTGCTAAGAAACACATACATTGGTTTTGACATGATTATACTCTTATTCCATTCATATTTATATCTACTAAATTTATATCTATTAAAAGCATAGAAACATGATGGCAGAAAGACCATATTGCCTATCCAGCCTGCCCTTCCATATCATCTACTATAGTCTCTTTTTTAACTTTAGAGATCTTCTGTGTTTGTCCCATATTTTTTTTCAATTCAGATAATGTCCTTGTCTCTACGGTCTCCACTGGGAGACTATTCCTTGCATCTACCGCTCTTTCCATAAAAAATATTTCCACATATTATTCCTGAGTCTATCTCCTTTCACCTTTATCCTATGCCGCCCTCGTTGCAGAGCTTTCTTTCAATTGAAAGAAGCTCTTCTCCTGAGCTTTATGCCATGGAGCTACTTATATCTCTCTATCATATCTCCTTTATCCCTCCTTTCCTCTAAAGTATACATATGGAGATCTTTAGGTTTGTCTCCATATGTCTTATAACGAAGACCACTAACCATTTTGGTAGCCCCCTCTGCACCAACTCCATCCTCTTTACATCCTTTTAAAGGCGTGGTCTCCAGAATTGCATGCAATACTCCAAATGAGGTCTCACCAAAGACTTATACAGAGGGACTATCGCCTCTTTTTTCTTCCTTGCCCCTTTACCCCTCTTGTTGCAGCAGTACCCAGTGTCCTCATACTTTTATGCGGACAATATTATCCTTCTTTTCCATACTTCTCCTCTCTCTCTGGATATCTCCCAATTCAACCTCTGCCTCTCCCATGTGGCCTCTTGGTTTTCTCAGCACTTTTTGCGTTTAAATCCTTCAAAGTCTACAGCCATGTGGGTGTCCCTGAGTGGTTCGTGTCCTTCCGTTGCCCCCATGATTGATTCCACCCCCATTCCTCTCATGTCCTCCTTCCGGTATCTAGGGGTGATCCTTGACACCACCCTTTCCTTTCAGGACCACATCTCCTCCCTTACTAGGCGCTCTTTTGCTACTCTCCGTCAGCTTAGGGCTGTCCGTTCTCTTCTCCCCTTTGGTTCCCTGGCTACGCTCATTCTCACTTTAATTACTAGCCGACTTGATTACTGTAACATTTTTCTGGCCAATCTCCCTAATTACCAACTCCACCGCCTCCAGTTTGTCCAAAATACTGCAGCCCGCCTTATCACTTTTGCCCGCCGTTTTGATCACGTTACCCCATCTGTTTGCATTGGTTGCCACTCCGCTTTCGTTTTCACTATGAAATCCTCATTCTCACTCATCGTGCCATTCATACTAATAATCCTCTGTACCTGGCTGATCTCGTTTCTCTTCATACTCCATATCGTCAACTTCGTTCCCTCCACGCTAATCGTTTATCCTTACCTTCCCCTTCCCATGCACATCTTGAAAAGACTCGTCATTCCGCTTTTTTCTTTCTTGGTCCTTGGTTGTGGAATGCACTACCTCCGTCTCTCCGATTGGAACCCTCCTATTCCCAGTTTAAAGCTTTACTTAAAACCCACCTGTTTCAACAAGCATTTGACCTTCCCCCTGATCCTCCTCCCTGAAGCTACCGCAGGTTGTTTGGTTCACCCCAGACACATCTTGTTCTGTCCTCCCTTTGTCTGTTTCTCCCCCTGTTTTGTTTGTGTCTGGTTTGGTTTCTATTTTTAAGTGTATGGTCTTTTTATTTTTGTCCTATCCTTTTCTCTTTCTTTCCTGTCATCTTATGGCGTTCCTTTTTCCGTAGTTTGCAGTGTTGACCTTTTTATTTTATTGTACACCGCTTAAATGTCTCGGCGTAAGCGGTTTATCAAGTGTGGAAATAAAGATAAAGATTCCTCTCCCTATGCACCAAAGCATTCTTCTGGCTTTCGCTGTCGCCTTTTTCTACCTGTTTAGCCACCTTAAGATCATCAGATACAATCATGCCCAGGTCCTGCTTTTCTTTCATGAACAGAAGTACTTCACCTCCGACTGTAAACCGCTCTGATGCCCATCAGCATGAGCTGCATATCAAGAAATTGCATAAACATAAACAGTGTGTACCGCTGCCTTGAATTATTGAAGCCCAAATAAATGACTTTGCATTTTTTAGCATTAAATCTCAGCTGCCAAATTCTTGACTATTCTTCAAGCTTAACATGAGGGGGGATATCTAGCTATCTACTCCTTCCTGAGTGTTTACTCTATTGCAGATTTTGGTATTATCCAGAAAGAGGCAAACCTTAACCGACAGTCCTTCTGAAATATCACTAACAAAAATGTTAAAAAGAATCTGACCAAGGACAGATCCCTGCAGCACACCACTGATGTAATATCTTTCTCATTAGCATGAGCTCCATTAACCTGTACCCTTTGTCGCCTCCCACTCAACCAATTTCTAACCCAAGCAGTAACTTTGGGGTCTATCCTTAGGGTGCTCAATTTATTTATAAGTCACCTGTGAGGAATGGTGTCAAAGGCTTTACTGAAATCTAAATACATCACATCTAGGGCTCTCCCTCAATCTAAAACTCTGGTCACACAGTCAAAGAAATCAATCAGACTTGTCTGATAAGATCTGCCTCTAGTAAAATCATGCTGTCTCGCATCCTGCGCCAAAGGCCAATCAGGCCCAACCAACAGCTTTAATTTTAAGACACCGAAAGGCGGGCCCGTGCCTGAAGGCCTCACCAGAGGGCCCTTTGGTGTGGCCTTTAGGTGTAGACACAAGACAGCAACAGAGACAAGAGCAATGATCATCATCCTGCAGATAAAAACGAGTATAAGAACACCTGCCTAGAAACAAGATTGAAGACAGAATAAAGTAAGTTCAGCACCCCAGCACTACTGAACTCCGACACTGACAATCGTACCAAGTAATTCATCAAGATGTACAGACTCATTTCAAACCAAAAATTACTGGCCCTCATTATCATACTTGGTGTTCTTTGCAGACCCACAAAAACCACTTACTTCACCACTTCCTCCTTTCTCACCCTGCATTCACAGCCTCCAGTAATACAACTTTACCTACCAGATTGCCAAATCTCTCACAAGCAAACATTTAGGACGACCTCCAGACTGATAAGGATTCAACCTATTGCTCAAGCTACAATACACCACCTGCAAGCAGTCATCAGCATCCCCCTCAAGATAGGCCTGATTAATGCACGATCCATTCGAAATAAGCTTAACACCATTAGAGACCACATCCAATACCATCAATTAGACATCCTTTGCATCACAGAATCATGGCTGAAGAACACAGACCAAGTTATTTTGAATCAAATCACACCAACTACACATACCTCATACAACTGTCCCCGCACACACAAGAGGGGAGGAGGGGTGCTCATCCTAGCCCGTTGTTGTTGTTGTTGTTGTTAAGTGCCGTCGAGTCGGAGTCGACTCATGGCGACCCTCTGGATAGCTATCCTAAATTGTGTTCGGTCTTCAGTCAGGCGGCTCATTGTTGACAGACTGGTACCCGTAGCTGCTGTTATTGTAGCGATCCATCTCATTGCTGGCCTTCCTCTTTTGCGTTGACCTTCTATCTTTCCAAGCATGATGTCTTTCTCTAATGATCTCTCTCTTCGCATGATGTGTCCGAAGTATGAAAGTCGAAGTCTTGTCATCTGAGCTTCTAAAGAAAGCTTAGGTTTGATCTCCTCTAGTACCGACTGGTTTGTTCTTCGGGCAGTCCATGGTATACACAGTATTCGCCGCCAGCACCATAATTCAAAGGCATCAATTTTCTTCCTGTCTGTCTTTTTCACTGTCCAGCTTTCACATCCATATGATGTTATTGAAAATACCATGGCATGAACAAGTCGAATCTTTGTATGGAGAGAGACATCTCTGCTCTTGAGAATCTTATCTAGGTCTTTCATAGCCATTCTGCCAAGAGCAATGCGTCATCTGATTTCTTGACTGCTTGTTGCTTCTTTATTGATAGTTGATCCAAGTAGGTTAAAGTTGTTCACGATTTCAATTTCTTCTCCTTCAACGATGAACCTGTTGATTATGCCAGTTGTCATGATCTTTGTCTTCTTTACATTAAGGTGCAGGCCCATTTTGAGACTATGTTCTTTGATTGTGAGAAGCAAATGTTTCAGATCATCTTCACTTTCTGCCAGTAGTGTGGTATCATCAGCATAGCGAAGGTTGTTGATGAGTCTTCCACCAATCTTCACACCTCTGTTGTCTTCATACAATCCTGCTTCTCTGATGATTTGTTCTGCATATAAATTAAACAGGTAGGGGGAAAGTATGCAGCCTTGTCTTACACCTTTGCTTATTTTAAACCATTCTGTTTCTCCTTGTTCCGTTCGAACTGTTGCTTCTTGATCAATGTACAGATTGCGCAAGAGAACGATCAGGTGTTCTGGTATACCCATGCTTCTTAATGTGGCCCAGAGTTTCTCATGGTTTACACAGTCAAAAGCCTTGCTATAGTCGATAAAGCACAAATAGATATCCTTTTGGTATTCTTTAGTCTTTTCAAGGATCCATCTCACATCTGCAATGATGTCTCTCGTTCCTCGCCCTTTCCTGAACCCTGCTTGCACTTCAGGTAGTTCTTGTTCTAGGTATGGCTGTAGTCTCTTTTGAATAATCTTCAGTAGAATCTTGCTGGCATGTGGGATCAGAGCGATTGTGCGATAATTTCCACAGTCAGTTGGATCACCTTTCTTTAGTATTGGTATAAACACAGATCTTTTCCAGTCAGTTGGCCATGATGTTGTCGTCCATATTTCTTGGCAGAGCCTTGTAAGTACGGTAACAGCTGCATCAGATTGCTGCAATACTTCTATGGGAATGCTATCAATGCCTGGTGCTTTGTTCTTTGATAAGTCTTTCAATGCTGCTTCAACTTCTTCTTTCATCACCAATGGTTCCTGATCATAAGGTATCAGTTGAAACGGCTGTTGGTCCACTTGATCTTTATCATATAAAAACTCTGTATATTCCTTCCACCTTTTCTTGATCTTCTCAGCATCATTCAACATAGAACCTTGAGCATCTTGTAACATTCCAATTCGAGGCTGGAACTTTTTCTTTAACTCTCGCAGGTTTAGGAAAGCCGATCTTGTTCTTCCTCTAATAGTTTCTGCTTCTATTTCCTTGCAAGTGTCATTGTAGTACTTTTCCTTGTCCTGTCTAGCTGCACGTTGGAAATCTCTGTTGAGTTCTGCGATTGTCTTTCTTTCTCCTTTGGCTTTAGCTTCTCTGCATTTCTGGGCAATTTTCAGAGTTTCTTCCGTCATCCATTTTGGCCGTTTTTGTTTTTTCACCTTTTGTAGAGACTTCTCGCTTTCTTCCAGCACAACCTTCTTGATGTCATTCCATAACTCTTCCGGAGTTCTGTCATTTGTATCTAAAGCAGCAAATCGATTTTGCAGGCAGTCTTTAAATTCCAGTGGTATATTCTCAAGGTCATATTTTGCTGCATTCATGAGTGGTTTGCTCTTTTTCAACTTTAGCTTGAGTTTGCATACTAGTAGTTGATGATCTGTACCACAGTCAGCTCCAGGTTTTGTCTTTGTTGATGTTACAGAGCTTTTCCATCGTTGACTTCCACAGATGTAGTCAATTTGATTTTTATACAATCCATTGGGTGAAGTCCATGTGTACAGTCGCCGCTTGTGTTGCTGGAAGAAGGTGTTTGAGATGAATAGATCATTGGTCTTGCAGAATTCTATCAATCTTTCTCCAGCTTCATTTCTGTTGCCAAGTCCATATTTTCCAACTACTTTGCCTTCTTCTTTGTTGCCAACTTTTGCGTTCCAGTCACCCATGACTATCAGGATATCCTGTTTGCATGTTCTGTCAATTTCAGCTTGTACTTGTTCATAGAACTCTTCAATTTCATTCTCTTCTGCAGCTGTTGTTGGGGCATATACTTGAATTATAGTTGTGTTGATAGGCAATCCTCGTAGACGAATAGAGATTAAGCGTTCGCTGACTGCATTGTATTTCATTACAGTTCTTGCAAGTTTCTTCTTTATTATAAGTGCAACACCATTTCTTCTTTGTCTTTCATTTCCAGCATAGTAGACCATGTGATCATCTGATGCAAAGTGCCCCATGCCAGTCCATTTCAGTTCGCTGACACCCAACAGATCAAGTTGTACACGTTCCATTTCATTCTTGACCACCTCCAACTTCCCTTGGTTCATGCTTCGTACGTTCCATGTTCCAATGTGTAAGACATCTTTACAGCTTCTGACTCTCATTTCAAGCCCGTAAGGATCTCAAATTTAAGACCACAGGCTCTTCAAGCTCAAAGGGCTGCGAGATAATCAATATTGAAAATAGGCACCTAGCTATCTGCCTAACACATAGATCCCCAAGTGCAGTGGCTGAAGATACCTCCACAATACTTGAATCACTATGCGCTGCCAAGTCACCCTATAAACCACAGATCTCACTAGGTGACCTAAACCTCACCTCAGCATCTAAGAAAGACGAAATAGCATTCCACCAAGCTATGAATTCTCTTCAACTCTATCTTCCAATGCAACCTACACACCGCTCAGGATCCACCCCAGACCTGATTTTCACAGCTAAGAGCCTCATAGAACAAGACAGAATAAGCACTCCTACAGTAACACCAATACCCTGGTCAGACCACCACGCCATAGTTTTTAAAATTCAGCTCCCCCATACACAAGAACCACAGAAGGCAACCAAACTGACAAGAAGATTTAAGGGTTTTGACAAAGACAAGTTCCTCAGTGACATCCTACATGAGCTCCCCGAGGACTATACAAATCTAGACAATGCTATAAACAGATGGAACACCACAATTAGCACAGCAGCCAAACCACCCGAACTTGCCAGCACAAATCAGAAGATTACCAGAAGGAACTTCGCCCCCTGGTATTCTGAAATAGTTAGAGCATCTAAAAGAAATCTACGAAAGAAAGAACAACAATGGAGACGCTAACACTTAAACAGCACAAGGCAAGAATACCAAATAATGAAAAAAAACTACAACTTGATAAACACTCAAAAGGAACAATATCATACCAACCTCATCTTAAAAGCTAGCAACAAGCCTAGAGAGCTCTTCAAGATAGTCCGGTTGCTTATAAAAGAGCCATCACAAAAAGAAGATGATGCTGATACAACCATAAAGATTTGCATATTTTCTTTTTGCCAAGAGCATCCCCCCAGTGAAAACCCATGATACAAGCTATATCTCTTCTATACAAGGCTTTTATACCACTTTATCAGACAAATGTAATAAATTTCACATTCCCACAATTGAACAAGTTATCCGTACAATCACTGACCTAACCTCTGGCACAGCTCCTTCAGATCCCTGCCCAATGACCTGGATAAAATCAACAAAAGAAGAGCTAGTAAAATTCATCCAAGGATTAATAGCTGCCTCCCTAACCCAAGGCTACATGTCCTCAGCACTAAAAGAAGCCACAATACGGCCAATCCTGAAGACAAATTCCCCAGAACCCACAGACACAACAGCATACAGACCTATATCCAGCCTCCTATTTCCGACCAAAATTATTGAGAAGACTGTACTGAGACAGCTCCAAGATCACCTAGATACCCATGCTCCACTAGACCAACACCAATATGGATTTCACCCTAACCACAGCGTTGAGACTCTACTCATCTACCTACTGGACGCTATACTCAGAGGAATTGACAATATCAAAACCGGTTTTCTGCTAGTTTTCATTGACATCTCCTCTGCTTTTGACATGGTATCTCATAACATCCTCATGCACAGACTAAAAGACATAGGCCTTTGCAACACCACCCACAAATGGTTCCAATCATACCTCAGTGCCAGTCCACAGCAAGTCAAAGTAGGCACACACACCTCTGCTCCATTCCACATTACACAAGGGGTCTCCCAAGGATCTTCCCTCTCTACCCTTCTTTTTAACATTTATATACAGCCAGTCTGCAATATATTCAAGAAGCACAATTTAAAATACGCTATCTATGCCGACAACATCATGGCATGCACCCCTATCAACCTGGACTCTCCAGACTACTCATCCATGACAAATTGTCTACAAGAGGTATCCACAGGGCTTTCCAACAATAACCAAACATAAATATGAATAAAACGGAGGCACTACTCATCAAACGCAATACTCTGTCCAACTTCCCCACCTCAATAGCAGTAGCAGACTCTATCATCCCAATTAAAGATGAAGTTCATTACCTCGGAATAACTCTTGACCATCATCTAAGCTTACAACCTCACATCAATAAAATTACTAAGAATGGATTCTACAAGCTTACCACCATATGTAGACTTTAAGCCTCAAACAGGAACACTTTAGATCAGTGTGTCAAGCAATCATAACTCCTATTCTTGGATATTGCAATGCCATCTATCAATGTTTAACTAAGCAGGCTACAAGATCTCTACAACTAGTTTGAAATACTGCTGCCAGAATCGTCACTGATTCAAATAAACAAGATCACATAATACTGCTCCTTCATCAACTCCACTGGCTCCCAAATACCGCACGTGCCAGATATAAATCTGTCCTAACGATATTCAAAATAAGAAACAACATGTTAGCGAGAGTCCTAGAGGAGATGTTCTACACTAGTCACAGCAACAGGCCTAAGACAAAGCACGAAAGACACCATTCCTACACCCTCTGCATACAAGGATTCAAGAGAATCGACCACAAGAAGAGCATTCTCCTATGCTGCACCTGCTATCTGTAACGCGCTCCCTGCGAAACTGAGATCCACCACTGACATGAAGGACTTCAGAAAACAGCTAAAGACCTTCCTCTTTTCTAATCAACTCAATGAACCCACTTAACTCTTGAACAATTGAACCACCACTTAATACATTAGATTGCAGAACATACCTATGTAAATATGTTCTCTGTAAAACTCAATCTCCAGGAACAAGCAGAAATGTAGTCTTCACATATGGGTATCGTAGGTACCGACAGAGCCTGCGCGGGAACGCTCCCCAGCATCCAATTAGAAAGCTTTTGGGAGCATCCCACAGTGCCTGTGTGCTGTCTTCCAGCCTTTCCCAACTGCCTCTCTCTAGTTCTTCATTTTCCGCAGAGCCACCAGGTCATTGTTCCTGTCACCGCAGAAATGTTTTTCCTTATTCTCTTCTTTTTTGTGGTCGCGTCTGCCTTCCTCGACGCTATACCGGTACCGCCGGTTTTTCTTTCTTTCTTTCTTTTCAAAAAAAAAAAATAGTATTTTTTCAAAACTTCTTTTCCAGGTGCACGTGCCATTTTGGGTCTTAGGCCCAAAATTTCCTCTACCATGGAAAAACCTGCATCGGGTTTCAGAAAGTGCACCAAGTGTGGCGGTACCATCTCCATCACCGACACCCATGAGTGGTGTCTTAAATGTTTAGGTCCTGACCACTCCATCTCTAAGTGTATGGCTTGTGCCATGATGTCCAAGAGGGGTCGACAAAACCGAACTGCTAAGCTCAGCACCCTTTTTTCCTCCGATGTAGCTTCTGTGGCATCAACGTCTTCCAGGGCTTTGTCTTCCTCCCATGGATCTCAGGTAACTGAACATAAGTCTAGCCGGTCCTCAAAGGGTAGATCTCCTTCTAAGCATCGAGATGCCTCTGGCGTTGCCCTTGAGGGTTCTGTACTAGCAAAATTGCCCCGGCGGGAGGCTTTGGCTTCCAAAGCATTATCGGGGCTCCAGGATGTTCTGAAGGCCTCAACCTCGGCAGAACTACTAGTGCCATGCTCTGGGGTACCGGCTGCTTTCTCCGGTACAGATACACAGGCATCGGCAGCGTCGATAGACCAGAGGTTCCTGGCTATTAAATGCAGTCTCGCGGCTCTCCTTGCGGCATCGATGCCCTCGGAACCGCATCAGAGAATTCAACCGGCATTGACTCCAGCACCGGTATCGGTACCGGTACCGGTACCGGTACCGACAGCATCGACATCGGTGTCTGCTTTGCCAGCACCCAGTCATGCTATGACTTCTGGTACCAATACACCGGTACCGATTCCCCCCCGGTACCGACTTCGGTCGGTACGGGTATCATGCTCTACAAGAGCATCCGGACAGAAGGTACTTTGAATCCATGGAGGAATCTGAGGATTCCGACGACTCTGTCGGTACCAGAATACTTCTCCCGGAGGAGCCTTCCTCTCCTAAACGTAGAATGTCTCCTCCAGAAGATATCTCCTTTCAGGATTTTATCAGAGAGGTGGCTCGAGGTCTTTCCATTACTGTGGCTCCTGAAACAGAGCCCAGGGCAAAGGAGTTGGAGATTCTACAGTATCCCAGCTACTTGGCCTATCCATGAGATCTTACATGATCTCATGCTAAGAATGTGGGAAACACCTCTTACCACCTCTCCTCACTCTCGTAGACTGGATACCATGTATCGAGTCCCTCCTTGTCCTGGTTTCCAAAAAACTTCCTCACCACTCTATTGTAGTGGAATCAGCTATGAGAAGGATCAGGAGTACAAAGAGGCATGCCTCTAAATCCTCCAGGATGTGAGTGTAGAACTTTGGATGCCTTTGGACGTCGTACTTTCCAGGCTTCCATGCTTTCTGCCAGGATCAGTTCCTATATTTTATATATGGGAATGTTCCTTAAAGAAGTCACAGGAGATTAAGAGGTTTTGAGTCCTCTTCTTCCTGAAGATAAGAGGCAGGATTTTCTCACTCTGGTTAAACATGCCCAGGATGTTTCTAAATTTGTTAATCGTGCAACTTTTGACTGTTTTGAGTGCATAAGCGGAACAAAAAAAACAAAACCCAAGCAACAGACAAAACCCAAGCAACAACCATTCAGGATCAAAACTGAGCACACCAGACCCTGCTCCACCTGACAAATAGCACTTCCCTCATCCGAACCATCTACTATTCTCAGATAAACCAACATGTAAATAGTTAGCTACTCCTCAACATAAGTTATGTGTAAATACGCTGTTAAAATACGCTGTTAAAACTGTACATTTCTGTTATATTGTAAGTTAAAAATGTTTCATTTCTGTTACACTGTAAGTTCAGTGTAGATTGTCTTCACTGAACAGTTATTGTTACATGTAAACCGCGCTGATGCTGAATAGTGCGGTATATAAGAAAAATAAATAAATAAACCTCTGCCATTGCCATAGATGCACGTAGAATTGCCTGGCTCCAGGCATCTGATTTGGAGCTCTGGGTGCAGGACATACTGGGAAATATCCCTTGTACAGGTGAGAATCTATTAGGCAAAAATTGGCAAGAGAAAGCCAATGAGTTGGATGCTGACAACTCCACTTTGGATAGGTTATCCAAAGCCACAGCTGATCCTGCAAGGAAGAAATCTTTCAAGAAACCATTCTTCTCAAAAAAGAAGAGGGTTTATCCCTCTTATTCCCAGCAGGGATGTTCTGCAGATCAGCCTGCCCAAAAGAGTCAGCAACCACCTAAACAAAGGAAAGCAAAGACTGCTAAGCCTCAACCGTCTCAGCAGTCTCAGCCTCCACAAGGCCTTTGACTTTCATATAGAGAACTTAACCTTCCTGGCCCTCAGTGGACCAGAGCCTTCCACCATTCCAGGAAGGTTGTGTCACTTTGCCCCCAGATGGGGGCAGATAACAGCAGAACATTGGACTCTCGCCATTATAAAAGAGGGGTGCAAGCTTCATTTTGTCCGTCTCCCCACTCCCACAATGGTAAGACAGTTCAATTCTCAGACCTCTCTCATCAACCTGTTAGATCAAGAGGTCACTATGCTTCTTGCCAAAGGGGCAATAGAAGAGGTACCCATTCCTCAACAGGGTACAGGGTTTTACTCCCCCTATTTCTTTATCCCAAAGAAAACAGGGAGACACAGACCTATTTAGACCTCAGAGAATTGAACAAACTCCTGTTCAAAGAGAAATTCAAGATGGTTTCTCTGGGAACTCTGCTGCCATACCTTCAGTCAGGATTGGCTTTGTTCTCTAGATCTCAAGGATGCGTACACTCATGTTCTCATCCATCCGACTCACAGAAAGTTCCTTCGGTTCCTTTTTCAAGGAAAGCACTTCCAATACAGGGTGCTTCCTTTTGGCCTGGCCTCAGCACCAAGAGTGTTCACGAAATGCATGGCTGTGGTAGCAGCATTTCTTCGCACCCTAGGAATATTCGTCTTCCCTTACTTAGACGACTGGCTCATTCGAGCCCCTTCAGAGCCAGAGGCCAGGGTTGCTCTCTCTCGCACAATGCGCATCCTTCAGTATTTGGGTCTGGTCATAAACATCCCAAAATCCACTCTAACTCCTACTCAGTCTCTAGAGTTCATAGGAGCTTTGCTGGATACCAGAAAAGCAAGGGCCTATCTTCCCCAAGCCCGTTGCCTTCACATGGTGCAGTTAGCTTCTCAAGCAGTGCTAAAGCCTCATCTCACTGCTCGAGAAATATTACAACTACTAGGCCACATGGCATCTACCGTGCATGTGATTCTATGAGAGCAGCCCAGTGAACTTTATCCACTCAATGGACCCAGGCATCAGGGTGCCTGTCAGACAAAATAACAAACACAAATTGCCTTATTTTGTCCCTCCAAAGGTGGCAGTCCACTCAAAACCTGTTGCTGGGGTCCCCATTTCAACAACCTTTACCCCAGGCAACTCTCACAACAGATGCTTCTCCAGTGGGTTGGGGAGCTCATCTGCAAGACCTCTCCACCCAAGGCACTTGGACTCCACAGGAGACTCATCTACACATCAATCTCTTGGAGCTCAGAGCAATCTTTCTTGCTCTGCGAGTGTTCCACACCCTGTTCAGCTACAAGACAGTCCTCATTCATACGGACAATCAAGTAGCCATGTTCTATGTGAACAAGCAGGGAGGAACAGGCTCTCTGTCGCTTTGCAACAAAGCTTTGCGACTATGGGCCCTCACCAGAGAGCATCAGATTTATCTCCTGGCAGTGTATCTTCCAGGTATCAAAAACTCTTGGGCAGACAGACTCAGTCGAGTTCTGCTTCCACACGAATGGTCTCTACATGCAGACCAGGTGGCCAAGATTTTTCAAATTTGGGGAACCCCGGACATAGACCTCTTTGCAAGTCTGTTGAATGCCAAACTTCCCCGGTTCTGTTCCATAATTCCGGCTCAGGACTCTCAGGCCAGGGATGCTTTCCTCCTTCATTGGGGTCAAGGCTTCCTGTATGCCTTTCCACCCACTCCCCTGATTCCCAAAACCCTGTTCAAGCTTCAGAGAGACAGAGACAGAGACAGAGGCTGCCTGGAGAGAGGCTCATGTGGTGCCTTTACACAAAAGCGGAAGTAAGGATGTGGTTGAAAACTACAGGCCGGTTAGTTTAACTTTGGTGGTGAGTAAATTATTGGAAACGCTGCTGAAAGAGAAAATAGTGAGGTTTCTGGAGTCCAGCGTATTACAGGATCAAAGGCAGCATGGATTCACCAGAGGCAGGTCTTGTCAGACAAATCTGATTGATTTCTTTGACTGGGTGACCAGGGAGTTGGACCGAGGGAGAGCCCTAGATGTGGTATATTTAGATTTCAGTAAAGCCTTTGACACTGTTCCTCACAGGCGACTTATAAACAAACTGAGCACCCTAGGGATGGACCCTAAAGTTACTGCTTGGGTTAGAAATTGGTTGGGTGGGAGGCGACAAAGAGCACAAGTAAATGGAGCTCACTCTAAGTAGAAGGATGTTATCAGTGGTGTGCCCCAGGGATCTGTCCTTGGTCCGATTCTTTTTAACATCTTTGTTAGTGATATAGTGGAAGGGCTTTCAGGTAAGGTTTGCCTCTTTGCGGATGATACCAAAATCTGCAATAGAGTAGACACCCAGGAAGGGGAAGATAACATGAGGAGGGATCTAGCTAAGCTTGAAGAATGGTCTAGAATTTGGCAGCTGGGATTTAATGTTAAAAAATGTAAGGTCATGCATTTGGGCAGCAGCAATCCAAGGGAGCAATATAGTATAGGGGGTGAAGTACTTTTATCTACTAAAGAAAAGCGGGACCTAGGCATGGTTGTGTCTGATGATCTTAAAGTAGCTAAACAGGTAGAAAAGGCGACGGCAAAAGCTAGAAGGATGCTTGGGTGCATACAGAGAGGAATGGCTAGCAGAAAAAAGGAGGTGATAATTCCTCTGTATAAGTCTTTGGTGCGACCTCCTTTGGAGTATAGTGTGCAATTCTGGAGACCGCACCTTCAAAAGGATGTGAACAGGATGGAGGCGGTGCAGAGGGTGGCTACTAAAATGATTAATGGTCTTCATTATAAAGCATATAAGGACAGACTTAAGGATCTTAATATGTACACCTTAGAGGAAAGGTGGGATAGAGGTGATATGATTGAGATGCTTAAATACCTCCGTGGTATAAATGTTCAGGGAGAGAGCCTCTTTCAATTGAAAGCAAGTTCTGCTACGAGGGGAAATGGGATGAGGGTGAAGGGAGATAGATTCAGGAGTGATATGCAGAAATATTTCTTTACGGAAAGAGTAGTGGATCCTTGGAATAGTCTCCCAATGGAGGTGGTAGAGATGAGGACAGTAACTGAATTCAAAAAGCATGGGACAAACACAGAGGATCTCTAAAGGTAAAAAGGGGACTGTTGTAGTTGTTATTGAAGGACAGACTAGATAGGCCATGTGGTCTTTTTCTGTCGTCATAGTTCTATGTTTCTATGTATGATTCTCATAGTTCCACATTGGCCATGGCAAGTGTGGTACCCTCTGCTCCTACATCTTTCTCAAGCTCCCTCTCTGGAGTTAGGCTCTGCTCCAGATCTCCTGTCTCAGAAGGACGGAATGTTATGGCATCCCAATCCCCAGTCTCTGCATCTCAGGGCTTGGTTGCTGAAGGCCTAGATCTTCAGGATCTTAATCTTCCTCAGCAGGTAAAGGATATCCTTTAGGCTTCTAGAAAACCTTCCACAAGACACTCTTATGCTTTCAAGTGGAAAAGCTTTACAACATGGTGCTCACAGAAGGGTCTTAACCCCCTTGCGATACCTCTGGAATCATTACTGGAATATCTCCTTCATTTATCCAATGCAGGACTTAAAACTAACTCAGTAAGAGTCCATTTAAGTGCTATTGCGGCTTCTTTCAAGCCTTTAAATGGACAACCTATTTCTTCCCATCCTCTTATAGCAAGATTTATGAGAGGCCTTCTTCTAACTAAGCCTCCCATTAAGCCACCACCGGTGGCATGGGACTTAAATCTGGTTCTTGGCCAGCTCATGAAGCCACCTTTTGAACCCTTAGCTACTACCTCCTTGAAATTCCTTTCTTGGAAAGGTATCTTTCTCATTGCAATCACATCAGCACTTTGCATCAGTGAGTTGCAGGCACTAGTGGCTGATCCACCTTATACAAGGTTCCATCATGATAAGGTAGTCCTTAGGACTCATCCACACTTTATGCCAAAGGTGGTCTCGCCTTATCATCTTAAACAGGTGGTCTACCTGCCTGTGTTTTTTCCAAGGCCTCATGCATCAAATGCAGAAAGGAATCTTCATACTTTGGACTGTAAAAGAGCTTTAGCTTTTTACTTACAAAGAACACAGCAACATAGAAAGTCCTCTCAACTCCTTGTTGCTTTTGATCCTTCTCATTTGGGACTTCCAGTCTCCAAGAGAACAATGTCCAACTGGATTTGGCAGTGTATTTCATTTGCCTATCAGAGTAAAGAATCTTCCTCTGGAGGGCCATGTCACAGTTCACAATGTGAGAGCCATGGAAGCTTCAATGACTCATCTGCACTCTGTGTCTATTGACGACATCTGTCGAGCAGTCACTTGGGCCTCAGTTCATACCTTCACAGCCCATTACTGCTTGGACAAGGACTCCCGCCGGGATGCCTTGTTTGGTCAGACTGTTCTCCAACACCTGTTCCATACCTAATCAACTCCTACCCACCATCCCTGGTTGGATGCCAGAGATCCATGGAGGGAAAGTGGAGCCCTTTCACAGGGACACACAACTTCTGGGGTCTCTCCCTGGCATCTAAAGCTAGGGAGTCCCCATATGTGAAGACTACATTCCTGCTTGTTCCTGGAGATAGCATAGTTACTCACCTGTAACAGGTGATCTCCGGGAACAGCAGGAATTTAGTCTTCACAACCCACCCACCTTCCCTAGGAGTTGTATCTCTCTATCTCTTTTTTTTCCCCTCTCCCTCTCTGTCTCAGCTTTAAACTCAACTGGAGAGAGGCAGTTGGGAAAGGTGGGAAGGCAGCACGCAGGCGCTGTTGGATGCTCCCAAAAGCTTTCTAATGGGATGCTGGGGAGCGTTCCCGCGCAGGCTCCTTCGGTACCAATGATATCAATATGTGAAGACTAAATTCCTGCTGTTCCCGGAGATCACCTGTTACAGGTGAGTAACTATGCTCTCTCTGTAAATAGGTTTTGCCTCAGTGCATCCCCCGCATGCCCCCCACCTTATAACAAGTATTGTGTAAATGTGTGTGTTTTATAAAGAGTTCCCTGTAAACATGTTAGTTATAATGTAAACCGCTTTGATTCAATGAGAAAGCGGTATAGAAAAACTGTTAAATAAGTATATGTTTTAGCAATGTTTACAGTAATTTACTCACCACAGAGGTCAGAATAACCAGCCTGTAATTCTCAACATCATCCTTACTTCTGCTTTTGTGCCTTTCTCCAGTCCTCTGGGACCACTCCTGACTCCAAAGAAGTATTGAAAAGGTCAGACAATGAAGCCACTAGAACTTCTCCAAGTTCCTTCAGTATTCTCAGATGTACAGTATCCCATCCAGCCTTATCACTTTATCTACTTTTAGTTTAGCTGGTTCTTCAAGAACACAGTCTTCTGAAAATTGTTCAAAACCCCCTTACTTCTGTTCCTATTTGTGGGCATTTTCTAAGGTCCTGTTCCTGGCTTTTCATCTGTGAACAATTCTGCTTTATCCTCATCAGCTTCTACATATTTCTCCCTTTCATCCTTGAGGCTGACAACATCACTTTTGCGTCTCCTTCTCTTGCTAACAAATCTGAAAAATGACTCGTTTCCCCCCCCCCCCCCCAAATTTATTGCATTAGCTATTTCTTCTTCTTTTTGTATCTTTGCTTTTCTGACTACTTTCCTAGCTTCTCTAAGTTTTTCCAAATATTAATGTTTGTATTCCTTTTTCTGTGATCTCTTGTATTTTACGAAGGCCACCCTCTCTTTCTTCACCTTTTCCACTACTTCTTTTTAGAACCATAGTAGCCTCCTTTCCCTTTTACATTTACTTTTCTAACAAAAAGGTTTGTTGCCCTTAAAATATCCTCTTTTGCCCATTGCTTTTCTACATCCCCCAACTGTTCCCATCCTGTTAATGATGCCTTGAGGTATTGCTCCGTCTTGATAGTTAGTGTTCCTAAAGTCTAAAACCCTTGCTTTTGAATGGACTTTATCAGTCCTAGTCCTAATACTGAACCACATCATCTGGTGATCACCAAATGAGACATCATCTCCCACTATAACATCAAAACACTTTCACCATTGGTAAGCACCTAGTCTAGTATGGCCCCTTCATGTATGGGTTCTGTACCAGTTGCTAGACTAGTTCTCCCTGTAGAGAATCGGGGGATCTCCTTACTTCTAGATGACACCACTGCAGGAATGTGCCAATCAAAATCCGGCATATTGAAATCACCTATCGATAGCACTTCTCCTTTTATGGCAATACTGTGTATGCCTTCTATTAAATCTTTGTCCATTTCTTCTGCCTGTGAAGGAGATCTGTATATCACACCAAAGCAAATGGATTTTCCATTCTCTTTCTAGTTTAACAAACAATGCCTCCTCATTCCCTTGTAAGTACTGAAATTCTGTAGTTTTAATATTATTTTTTACATATAATGCCACTCCTCCTCCCCCTTCTTCCTACCCTGTCCTTCCTGAATAAAGTATAGCTCAATATAAATACATCCCAGTCATGGTTGCCTGTGAACCATTTCTCCGTAACCCCTACTAAATCCAAGTTATAGCCTCAACATCTGGAATCTTATTCCCCATACTGCAGGTATTTATGTACACTGCCTTTCAGATGTTGCCCCTTTTATCCATTTCTACAGACGTATTTAATGTTTTACTTACCTGGGGGTTTTCTTCACCCATTCCGAATGAATCTAGTTTAAATCCCTCTTCAGTAGGTTAGCTAGCCTGCTGTGGAAGACATGCTGACCCTTCTTGTATAGGAGAACACCATTTCTGCTCAGCAACCACTGGAAAATCATCTCAAGGTCCAGGAAAACAAAACACTTTCTGACATCATCCACACAGCCATACATTCATCTCCAGTATGCAAGCTTCTCTGCCTCAACCTTTACCCTCAACCTGCGCACCTATCTGCTTCACCCTCTGTCCCAGAGCCATGAAGTCACTCTTGATATGCTCAGAGGGATACCTAGCAATATCATTTGTGCCAACATGGTTGAGCAACATTGGATAATAGCCAGTAACATCATGGATTTTAGCACCTGGCAGACAGCACACCTCCCTGGACACCAAGTCTGGTCAGCATATGGATGCCTCAGTATCAGTCAGAAGAGAGTCACCAACCACCACTACCCTTTGCTTCCTTGTGGTCATTAATTCTGCAACTTTGGTGTACTTGAGCTTTGGTTCTTCTCTTTCCAGGGATGTTTTCACCTTCTCCACTTCCAGGGCTGCATACTGGTGGTTCATTTCAAGGGCTGGAGGAGTTGTATTGTCGATTCTACAGGCTCTGATGACTCATGTCCACCTCTCTTCATTTTGTAGCATACAATCTACATCTCACGAGGGACAGTTTCTCCAAATGGGTGAGTTTTGTGCATGACAGTCATGAACCTCATTTCTGAGCCCAGCATATGTAGAGTATGATCTCAGTCTTTCAAATTTACTGCTAATGCTCAGCGTAGTACTTGCATCATGCAAAAGAAAACTTCCTTCTGGCGTTCATTAGATGTAGCAGGATTGGGTAGTTTGCCAAGATGTGCTGTGTGCAATCACCTCTGTTGGAGAGCTTGAATGCTTCAAGAAGCATCTCCTCAATGTACTTCTCTGGGTCACGGATGCTTCTCAACCTCGCCATCTCATCTCTGAACTTCTCCACTTGTTTCATAATGGCTTCAGCTTGCAGGCATCTTGCACATGGAACCAGTCACTTGATTGGCATTGGGCTGTCTGTTTGAACAGAGCTAGAAGCTGTAACAGAGGCAACAACTTTGACAATTTGATTTTTCTGCACCATTGTTCAGTCGTTGGAGCTTTGGTACCTGTTGAAGTAAATGAGAGATACCTACCAATGTCCCTAACTTTTCCTCAGCTATCCTTTAAGAAAAAAAAGCAGTCAACCTCTTTTGTGTGTGTTCTAACAGCACTGTTCTATGTACCTGTGTGTAGTCCTGATTGCTTGCTTGCTTGCTAAGTAGTTATTTATTTACACAAGAAATTCTGATGTGTCTGAGGTGTATAGATTAATGTGATCCCTTTGTAAAATTACCTAATCGAAGCTCCTTCAAGAATATGAAATTGTTTACTTTTAGTAAATATTCAGAAGTGGAACTATTTGCTTCCTAGCTTTTCCCTACCATCCAATACGAAACTGTTATCTTCGTCAACAAGCTAATTGGGGAGTTGCCCTATAGAGCAAGAATTCTCACATACTTAACATTTTGTTTTGTACTGTTCCTTTTTGTTCTTTTTATGGTACTCTGCCTCTCTTGTGGATTATTCTGCTTTTTCTCTATAAAATGACAGCAAATTGGTACTGCCAAAGGCTTTGCATCGTGGAGCATGTTGCTAAGCAACTTGAATAGGTGCAAACCTTCCTCTACTGACCCCCACGAACACTGATAGAAAACAGTTGTTTACTGATGTCAACAAATGCAAAATTGGCAAACAAGCGTTTTTGAAGAAAAAGTCTTTATCAAGAAAGAGATTAACTTGTGCAAAAGATCATTCTACATACAAATCTTTTTTGTGGAGGAGTAAAATAATCAACTCCCTTTACAAAAGTAAGAGCTCAATTAAGGTGTATGTGCCTGGAAATCTATATTAAGATTCACTATTGCTGTAATTTGTTTAAAAGGCTTTCAATTTTTAACTAATTACATGCTGGAATTATTGTGAACCATGTCTCTGTAATTGCCACTAAATCCAAGTCAGCCTCTCCCATTAAAGCCCCAACATCTGGGATCTTATTTCCCATGCTATGGGCATTTATAGACACTGCTTTCCAGATGTTGCCCCTTTTACCTATTTCTATAAAGGTAATTAATGTTTCACTTACCTCGGGCTTTCACTTACCTGGGAGGTTTTCTTCACCCATCCCCAATGATTCTAGTTTAAAGCCCTCTTCAATAGGTTAGCCAGTCTGCTACTGAAGACATGTCAACCCTTCTTGGGCAGATGGACACCATCTCTGCTCTGCAGCCCTTGAAACATCATCCCATGGTCCAGGAAAGCAAAATGCTCTCGATGACACCATCCATGCAACCATGCATTTATCTCCAGGATACAAGCTTCTCTGTCCTGGCCTTTACCCTCAACAGGGAGGATTGACGACAACACTACCTGCACCCCATCTGCTTCACCTTCTGTCCCAGAGCCATGAAGTCACTCTTGATACACTGGCAGTATCATTTGTACTGATAAAGGCTTGCTGAGTCTCAGCAAACTCTCCGTAACATCTTGGAATTTGGTACCTGGCAGACAGCATATCTCTCTGGACATCAAGTCTGGTCGGCAGATGGATGCCCCAGTACCCCTCAGAAGAGAATTACCAACCACCACTACCCTTTGCTTCCTAGTGGTCACTGATTCTGAAACTTTGGGGTGCTCGAGCTCTATTTCTTCCCTTTCCTGGGATGCTTTCACCTCCTCCACTTTCAAGGCTGCATAATGGTTCTTCAATTCAAGGGCTTGAGGAGTTGGATTGGTGATTCTGCAGGCCCTGGTGATTCGTGTCCAACCTTGGTCCTTCTGGAGGCACCCACCTCTGCTGGAAAGCTTGGATGTTTCAAGAAGCTCCTCAGCCTTGCCACCTCTTCTCTGAGCTTCTCCACCTGTTTCCAGGGAGCTTCAGCAAGTAGGCATCCTGCACTTAGAACCAGTCCTTCAACTGGCATTGGAATCTCTGGATGGAGATAGAAGCTGTAACGGGGACAACAGCTTTGGCAATATGATATTTCCCAGCCATTTTTCAGTTGGTGGAGCTTTAGTACCTTGCTTTGAAATGGAGAGACTCTGTTAAGAATGCCTTGGAAGGTTCTGAAAACATTTATGCAGTCTTCAGTTCTTTCACAGGCTAATCCCAGGAAAAAGATTTAGGTGTCATTGTGGATAACATGTTGAAACCCTCTGCCCAGTGTGCAGTACCAGCCAAGAAAGCAAATAGAATGCTAGGAATCAGAAGGAAAGGAATGGAGAATAAAAAAGGCTATTATAATGCCTCTGTATCATTCCATGGTGCGACTGCACCTTGAATACTGTGTACAATTCTGATCACCATATCTTAAAAAGTATATAGTGTTTTTAGAAAAGGTACAGAGAAGAGCCATCAAAATGTAAAGGAGAGGCTAAAAAGGTTAGGGCTCTTAAACCTGGAAAAGAGATGGCTGAGGGGAGATATGATAGCGGTCTATAAATTAATGAATGGAGTGGAACGGGTAAATGTAGATCGATTGTTTACACCTTCAAAATATAGAAAGACTAGGGGATATGCAATGAAGCTACAATGTAACCTATTTAAGACTAATAAGAGAAAATATATTTTCACTCAACGCATAATCAAACTGTGGAATTCGTTACCAGAGGATGTAGTAAAAGCTGTTTGTGTAGCTGAGTTTAAAAAAAGTTTGGACAAGTTCCTGGAGGAAAGGTCCATAAATCATTATTAAAGGGGGCCCGGGAAATCCACTGCTTGCCCCAATATAAGCATTGTGGAACCTGTGCCTTTTGGGGAAACTGTTATGGACTTGTGACCTAGTCTGGCCACTGTTGGAAACAAGATACTGGGTTTGATGGACCATGGTCTAACCCAGTATGGCATATCTTATGTTCTTAATCAGGCCTAGTAACCCCTGATGAGGTGTGAGTGTCTTCAAAGAGCTGAGAAAAAGAGAAACTAACAGCAGAGTTTTAAACTTACACCACTAAAAACCCCAAGTATTTCCCCTTTTAAAATAAAATAGCAAAAAGACTAAGGGGTATGTTTACTAAACCGCGGTAACACGTTAACGCGTGTTAGGTAACATTAACGTGCGTTAATGTTACCTAACACGCATTAATGTCACCGTCCACAGTAAGTCCTGCAGAGGGCAGAGAGAAGGCGGACAGAAGGGATCAATGGGCGGGCGGGGAGAGGTTCCTGCTACACTAAAGCGGGCAACTGAAGGGCTGAACACTACCAGGACTGCAAACCTGTTGTTAGATGCACATTTGCAGGAGGGTGAAACCATTTCAGCATCAGCAATGTATAACATAGGCAGGGAGCCCAAGAAAAGTGATGGTAGTGCTCCATTTGCAGCAACAGCATAGTGCCCACGTATGAAAGGCCACTATGGCGATGGTGCAAATGGACAAAAGGAGCGGAGCCCGGACTGACAAATTCGTGAACCTTGTTTATTATGCCCCAACGCGTTTCGGCCACCGGCCTTCTTCAGGGGGTCTTAAAGAGCACACCTCGGAAATAAATAATAAACATAAACATGTGAATTCAATAAGCACAACATAATATAAAATACACTATCAAGTATTAATATAAAATAAGAAATTAAAAATTAAAAACATGTGATTTTACCCTAAACATACAAAGGACAATCTGTAAATATGTAAAAATTAAATAAAAAGACAACTTATAGATAAGAACTGTTAAGAAATTATTTAAAAAAGCAATAAATAATACATACATCTAAAACAACTAAAAAGGAAAAATGAGAGACGAGGAGAGGTCAAAAGTAAATAAATACCTTATTATGGTCAAATTGAATATTATCATAGAACGAACCTGTAAAATACTGACAGCTGACAATGGATAAATAAATAAATTATTAAATAGATGAGTATACATTTGTGGAACAAAATATACAACTCTAAAACTAACATGCCATATTAATAAATAAATTAATAAATAATTAATTACATAAATAAATATACATATACATAAAATATATAAAAAAGAATATACAACTCTAAAACTAACATGCCATATTAATAAATAAATTAATAAATAATCAATTACATAAATAAATATACATATACATAAAATATATAAAAAAGAATAATAATATATAAAAAAATAATTATTATATATATGTATATACCTAAACATCAAAAGAACACTTAAAAAACAAGAACAGCATGTAAAATATAAAATTAAAAAGGCTAGCCAAATGGAAACCACATCATAAAACAAGAGTACAAAGGTGGAGACGCTCTTAAATTAAAAATCAATATATACAATATATTAAAAATTCTTGCAAGGAATTATATCTCCGAATTAGGTGCACAATACGGCACCTATAACACACCCATTATTTTAGTGAAATATGTATAAGAGTGATGGCAAATAGTGAACCAAAAGCTATCAAATATAAAAGCAGTTATAGGAAGAGACAAAGGCATAAGTCCAACATAAAAACGTGCAGAAGTGCTATTAAGAAATGCAGTAACCTTTCCTGCAAGTAAACCGACTAAAAATAAACGGTTATGCTCACCGATATAGGCAACGAATAGTCAATAAAAACAAAAAGAAAAAAAGGCAAAAATGAATACAGGAATCATTCCTAAAGGTGTTATGTCAAAAAATAATGAAATATGAACACCGGCATTCTTTAAATAAACAGAAATCAGCAATAAAGAAGTTTTCACAGTCCCATAGCATATTGTCATATTAGAGATACTAGCAGAGCGCACAGTTACTCTGCTAGTATCTCTAATATGACAATATCGTTGCCTATATCGGTGAGCATAACCGTTTATTTTTAGTCGGTTTACTTGCAGGAAAGGTTACTGCATTTCTTAATAGCACTTCTGCACGTTTTTATGTTGGACTTATGCCTTTGTCTCTTCCTATAACTGCTTTTATATTTGATAGCTTTTGGTTCACTATTTGCCATCACTCTTATACATATTTCACTAAAATAATGGGTGTGTTATAGGTGCCGTATTGTGCACCTAATTCGGAGATATAATTCCTTGCAAGAATTTTTAATATATTGTATATATTGATTTTTAATTTAAGAGCGTCTCCACCTTTTGTACTCTTGTTTTATGATGTGGTTTCCATTTGGCTAGCCTTTTTAATTTTTATATTTACATGCTGTTCTTGTTTTTTAAGTGTTCTTTTGATGTTTTGGTATATACATATATATAATAATTATTTTTTTATATATTATTATTCTTTTTTATATATTTTATGTATATGTATATTTATTTATGTAATTGATTATTTATTAATTTATTTATTAATATGGCATGTTAGTTTTAGAGTTGTATATTCTTTTTTATATATTTTATGTATATGTATATTTATGTAATTAATTATTTATTAATTTATTTATTAATATGGCATGTTAGTTTTAGAGTTGTATATTTTGTTCCACAAATGTATACTCATCTATTTAATAGTTTATTTATTTATCCATTGTCAGCTGTCAGTATTTTACAGGTTCGTTCCATGATAATATTCAATTTGACCATAATAAGGTATTTATTGACTTTTGACCTCTCCTCGTCTCTCGTTTTTCCTTTTTAATTGTTTTAGATGTATGTATTATTTATTACTTTTTTAAATAATTTCTTAACAGTTTCTTATCTATAAGTGTCTTTTTATTACTTTTTACATATTACAGATTGTCCTTTGTATGTTTAGGGTAAAATCACATGTTTTTAATTTTAATTTCTTATTTTATATAAGACTTGATAGTGTATTTTATATTATGTTGTGCTTATTGAATTCATATGTTTATGTTTATTATTTATTTCCGAGGTGTGCTCTTTAAGACCCCCTGAAGAAGGCCGGTGGCCGAAACGCGTTGGGGCATAATAAACAAGGTTCACGAATTTGTCAGTCCGGGCTCCGCTCCTTTTGTCTCTTTGTACTGTGCGGATCCTTAGCTCTCCTTTGGTAGTGATGGTGCAAATGGGGCATAGGGGGCTACAGGTGGGACATGTAGTGGGGGCAGCTGGGGCACAGGGTGGACTAGGCCGTTGCCTAGGAACATAGAAACTGGAAATCAGCAAGACAGCAGCTGACCAAGGCCATACATGCCCAGCAGTCGGTGTTCCACAATGTCCCATCCAGGGGACATAACCCAGCAGGTACCCCAAAGTTTACACAGGTACCACTATGCCTGAAATAGGGCAATCAGTGCACATCTGGGGACCACCCTAACAAGGGTCCATAGATCTTACCCAGGATGCGTCCCAAACAGTTCGTAAAACCAGCTACCTGAACACCCTCTACTGCAGCCCCTAGTACGGCATTGCAGGGTGTGACCACAAGTCTGAAACATATATACACCCAGTAGGCCAAAGTGGGTACACCGTACCTGAGGTGCATGCCCTAGCCTGTCCACAGTCGGCTGTCACAACACAATCTACCTACATCTACCTGGTCTACCCTAGCCAATAGTTGATAGAGCATTGACCTGACATCCCCCCAGCCATCTCTCCCCCATGTGGAAGGGACATAACATTGGTAAGCAGGAATGGGGGGGATATATGGATGTCATGTATGCCTCCTCACCCCAAACCCTGCACCCTAGGCAACGGCCTACCTGCACAGTGGATGGCCTGGGACTGCGCATTACCAGCACCGACAGCATATGGCCAGGCAGCATGGCAGGGGGATATGTGTTAGTGCTGGAGGGGGCAGTGGCACCTGCCTGCAGTGAACCTAGGCCATGCCCTGTACCAGTACGTGGTGTGCAGTGCAACAGAGAAGGTCTGGCTGAGGAGAAGTAAAGGTAGCCCCAGGGACTGCTATGCTGCTGTGGCAACAGTGTGGTGCAGTACACACAGCCAGTGTGTCCTGGAGCAGAGGGTCACAGGTTCAGGTCCCAGCCGTGGATCCTGCAGAGCATGTCCCTATATTTTACCCACCCAATTAAATCTATAAGGAATCAAGATCTTTTCAAAACCATTTTTTCTTATGGTTACTTTTACATTATTGAGGGTCTCAGACTTTTTGGCACATACTTTTTAGACTTATTGAATGTCTAACTTTGGTGCCTAATAGCATCAATGACCTTCAACAAACTACTCCGATTCAGAGTTTTGTAAAACTAAAACATTTGAAGCGTTTGACACCCTGTCCTCCACTCAATATACATAATAGTGCTTAAACATTCACAGTTGCTCTTATATTTTTAGCAAACACTGAATGCTTAACTTTTGTTTCAGCAGTGTCTTCACGCTTCAACTTTACTCCAATTCTGTTGTTAACTCTTATCCCAACAGGTGAAACGTGATGGAGGCGCCTGGGGAAGGCGTTGGGATAAGAGTTAACAACGGAGTTGGAGTAAAGTTGAAGCGTGAAGACACTGCTGAAACAAAAGTTAAGCATTCGGTGTTTGCTAAAAATATAAGAGCAACTGTGAATGTTTAAGCACTATTATGTATATTGAGTGGAGGACAGGGTGTCAAACGCTTCAAATGTTTTAGTTTTACAAAACCCTGAATCGGAGTAGTTTGTTGAAGGTCATTGATGCTATTTGGCACAAAAGTTAGACATTCAATAAGTCTAAAAAGTATGTGCCAAAAAGTCTGAGACCCTCAATAATGTAAAAGTAACCATAAGAAAAAATGGTTTTGAAAAGATCTTGATTCCTTATAGATTTAATTGGGCGTGTTTTATTTTTGAATTTTTGACATACTTTATGCTCAGAGAAAAAGACCAATAATTGTTGTTTCATCCTATAATTTACCCTACAATGCAGATACAACATCAACATGTGCAATCCCTATAGCAGCAGCCAACAGGGGTACAAACACCCACTCACATAGGCTCACTATCCAAAGCTCCATGGAGAGTCAGGCTGTTAACTGCGGTTCTGTGCTGGGGCCATCACCAGAGCACTATTACTACCTCCTGCGCAGTTTGGCAATGTCGGCACTGTGATCAGGACCAGTGTGGAGGGAAGGGTAGCCAACCATCCCTATCTTTGTACAATGCTGCAATAGGAGTGTGTGTGTGTGTGTCGATCCATTGTTTTGTGGCTTCCTATACCTCACTGTGCCCACAATGTCCCACTGCTACCAGAATTAGCCTGCAAATGTGCATAATTAGGAGCAAGGTATTATAGGTATGGTGCGGACAGGGCAGACTGGGCAGAATGCATCTGCAGAGTCATTGTACTGCCCAACCACCACCTGCATGGACAAGGTGGCCACAGCACGTCTTGCTGTTAGGGCACTCTCACACTGACCAAACAGTGACCATGGCACGGCTATGTTCCCACATAGTGCTACATAGTATCTGTCTCAAGTGATATATGTGTGCCCCCTATTTTGGTGGACCAATCACTGGGGCACCTGTCGGGTGCCTGTGCTATGCAACCTAGGTCTGGGTATGCATAGTTCCACTGTGAACATGCAAGATAGACTGGTTAGCGGAGTGTCCGCAGTTAGTTTGTGCATGGCTGGAACACCTGGCATGGTGCAGCTGGTGAATGTCAGACCATGATTGGGGGCTGCAGAGGCTCCTAGTGGTACTGTTGGTCTGCCAGTGGCCTAGCAACAGGTCCAGATCTGGTCTGACCCCCTGATGACATCCACAACCAAAGGCACCTTGGGTCTAAGGTACCTCAAGGACGGTAAGATGCATCAGGTTGACAGCCATGAGCTGGAAGGCAGGGGAACAGTTGTAGTCCTAAAACTGGTGGGAGCACAGAGGAAGGGCAATGGTAGTCTACTGTAGTGCGCAGTATTGCAGCGTACGCCTGTAGATTGCAATGCACATTGCAGCGACGAAGACGTGCAGTGCTCATAATAATGCGTGTGACGTCTGTTTGGGACTTGCGTTGTTACACGCCATAATCTGACCACATATTGTAAGGCGCTTAGACGTATCTCATAAGGCACGTAGAAAGGTCTGTAACGTCATACACATTGTGCGCGCTGCACATCAGATACCCTGCTATGCGCATATGATGCAACACACGTACACCGCACTACTGCGTGATAATCTAGCAGACACGATGGCCACTTGGTGGAACATATTTGCATTGTGCTTGTTGTGGTTGTTTGGTATAGTGGTTGCAGACATGCGTGGAGCAAACATAGGTTGTGGGCTTGGGTCCCACAGATTCCTTTTCCTTTCTTTTCATCTGTTCTGCTCTTCTTACCATATAATGGCTCCGACTTTGTCCCTTCTCCACACCCCCTTCCTTCTCTTCACTGTACACTGCAGTGTCTCCTCCATGCAGCCTATCAGTCACATGCTAGCTGTTACATATGCGCTCCCGTTCCTTGGGTTGTCTGGGTGGGCAGGTGGCTCAGTGGTTTGGTATTGGTGTCCTTGAGCTGTGTTTGGGCTCTTCACCGTACCAGTTCAATTCTCTCTTACTCCTTTTTGGATCCCTTGCCCATTATGCCCTTATACACACACCATCCACACAGTTGGCCCTTCAGACTGACGCCCTTTCATTACCGTTGTTTACTCCTCTGCATGCTGTTTTCACTGCAGACCATTTCATGGTGTGTGTGCATGTGTTAACTGTGGCTCACGTCCCCATTAAAACTGCGATATCAGCTGCCTGTGGTCTATGGCTGTACACCTGCGGCTCCGTTTCTCATGTGGCACCATGTCTGCACATCCCTCAGCGCATCTTCTACTGTCTGTACGCCTTTGATTGCAGCCCCTTCAGACGCTGCTGCTCTTGGGCAAAGAACTAGTAATTTAAAAGCCACACACTCTTACCTTGCTTTGAAATGGAGAGACCCTGTTATATGAACTTGGGAATATGTATATTCCCCAGTTCATATAAAGGCACATCTTAGAAATGACATCCAAGTGCAATCTAGGACGTCCACACCAAAACATTGTAGAAAAAGGCAGGCATGTCCAAGTTTGGGCATGATTTCACAAATGTGTACTTTTTTTATTTGGTTGAACAATCGACCACAATTTGCAGTTTGAATAGACATATGATCAGCGCCGTACTGACGGTGAAAAGCGCCCAGTGCAAGTTGCATATCAGGCGCGTGCCCCCCCCCCCCCCCACCTCCATCTAGCCACTTTATGGGAGCAGGAGAGAAGAGGCGCACACCCGATGTGCAACTCGCCGGCACAATAAGCAGGTCTGGACCCTCCCGGAGAGACCAGACCTGCTTAGTGTGCCGGCGATAAGACTTAAGGGGCACATTTTGGCTCTCTGCTGCTGCCTGCCACTGCTAAAGTGGCGGCGGCAGGCAATGGCAGAGAGCAGAAATGCGCCCCTTAAGTCTTTGCGCCCTGTGCGGCCACACCGCTCACACAGGGCTCGGTACGGTCCTGCATATGATTATAGTCATATTGCATACCTTTGTTCAACAAAATATAAATGTGATCACTTTCCGGAGCGGAAAATACTATATAGTAACGTTAGAACAAAAACGCTCCACTCTTCACCATGTGAGGTATATATTTCTTGCAACCGGGTCTCAGACTCATACGGAGCTAATTTCATGGGTATGAGTCTGAGACCCGGTTGCAAGAAATATATACCTCACATGGTGAAGAGTGGAGCATTTTTGTTCTAACGTTACTATATAGTATTTTCCGCTCCAGAAAGTCATCACATTTATATTTTGTTGAACACAGACATGACAGATCACAATATGTGGGGAAATATTAGCTCGTTCAGATAAGTACCACTTTTTAAAAGTTTTTTTGAGTTGTGATATACTCTTTGTGGGAAAATTATCTGTCTTGAGCCTAGCACTATTTAATTGAACATCAGCAACATATATGGGTCGTTGATGCAACTGTGAGCTGTGGGTCTGAGCTCTGCTTGCAAACCCATGAAATTAGCTCCGTATGAGTCTGAGACCCGGTTGCATGAAATATATACCTCACCTGGTGAAGAGTGGAGCGTTTTTGTTCTAACGTTACTATATAATATTGCATACCTTGACATACTCATTAAGAAAGAATCTAGTGGTTTCACAACAGATCTCTATCAAAATCCTACAGACAGGAATTCTCTTTGGAGCTTTGACAGCTTCTATAATAGGTCTCTCAAGTACAACCTGCCTACGAGCCAATTCCTTCATATTTGAAGATTATGTGCTTCTGACCAGGATTTCGAAGCACATGGTTATAGCAAGATTTATGAGAGGCCTTCTTTTAACTAAGCCTCCCATTAGGCTATCACCGGTGACATGGGACTTAAACCTGGTTCTTGGTCAGCTCATGAAGCCACCTTTCGAACCCTTAGCTACTACCTCATTGAAATTCCTTTCTTGGAAAGTTATCTTTCTCATTGCAATCACATCAGCATGTCGCATCAGTGAGTTGCAAGCACTAGTGGCTGATCCACCTTATACAAGGTTCCATCATGACAAGGCAGTCCTTAGGACTCATCCACACTTTATGCCAAAGGTGGTCTCGCCTTTTCATCTTAACCAAGCAGTCTACCTGCCTGTGTTCTTTCCAAGACCTCATGCATCAAATGCAGAAAGGAATCTTCATACTTTGGACTGTAAAAGAGCTTTAGCCTTTTACTTGCAAAGAACACAGCAACATAGAAAGTCCTCTCAACTCTTTGTTGCTTTTGATCCTTTTCATTTGGGACTTCCAGTCTCCAAGAGAACACTGTTCAACTGGATTGCACAGTGTATTTCCTTTGCCTATCAGAGTAAGAACCTTCCTCTGGAGGGCCATGTCACAGCTCACAATGTGAGAGCCATGGCAGCTTCAATGGCTCATCTGCACTCTGTGTCTATCGACGACATCTGTCGAGCAGCCACTTGGGCCTCGGTTCATACCTTCACAGCCCATTATTGCTTGGACAAGGACTCCCGCCGGGATGCCTTGTTTGGTCAGGCTGTTCTTCAACATCTGTTCCATACCTAATCAAGTCCTACCCACCATCCCTGGTTGGATGCCAGAAATCCATGGGGGGAAGTGGAGCCCTGTTCCAGGGGCACACAACTTCTGGGGTCTCTCCCTGGCATCTAAAGCTAGGGAGTCCCCATATGTGAAGACTACATTCCTGCTTGTTCCTGGAGATAGCATAGTTACTCACCTGTAACAGTTGATCTCTGGGAACAGCAGGAATTTAGTCTTCACAACCCACCCACCTCCCCTAGGAGTTGTATCTCTCTATCTCTTTCTCTTTCCCTCTCTCTCTCTCTTTGTCTCAGCTTTAAACTCAACTGGAGAGAGGCAGTTGGGAAAGGCGGGAAGGCAGCACGCAGGTGCTGTGGGATGCTCCCAAAAGCTTCCTAATTGGACGCTGGGGAGCGTTCCCACGCAGGCTCCATCAGTACCGACGATACCCATATGTGAAGACTAAATTCCTGCTGTTGCCGGAGATCACCTGTTACAGGTGAGAAACTATGCTTTATCCATTCATTCATGGTGTTTGCTATTCAATCAGGGGGCCATCATGGTGGTTCACAATACAAAAAATGCATAAAGAAGGGAAAAACAGAGAGGGGGAGGCAAGAGTCAGGAGGGCAATACAATACAAGGGAAATAGAAGGGTGTGGGAAGAGGTGAAATAATAGGAAAAGATCCCTGGGGGGAATTCAGGGAGACAAGAATTGGGGAAAAACATGCTTCAAAAGCCAGGACTTCAAGCCTTTCTTAAATTTGGGGAGGGGGATTCAAGGTGAAGGGGAAAGGAATTCCAGAGGAAGGGACCAAGATAGATGAATGAGGCATTCTGTGAGATAAGGAGGAGGAAAAGGAGGCCAGAATTGGAGGAATGGAGGGAATGGGAAGGCTGGTAAGATCAGAATAACTAGATAAGGTGGAAAAGCAGAGAAAAGGGCACTGAACAAGGGCAAAGATTTTGAAATGCATTTGTGGCAGAGACTACAAGCCTATGTTAGGATTATAGAAGAGAAGACATGGTCAAAGCAACATGCATTGAATATGGATCAGTTGAAAGCAGTGAAGGGCGTATTGAGGAAGACCCGCAAAATAAGAGGTACAGTAGTCAAGACAAGTAACCACTAGGGAGATAACAAGCAGTGTGAGTTAAGGGATGGTGAGGGAGGAACAAACAGAGCAGAGTTGGCAAAGTGCATGGAATGAAGACTGTGAAACCAAGATGAGGTGAAACTTGAGGCTGAGAACTGAGGCTAAAGAGACTTCAAGAGTTTTAACAATGCCATGATAAGAAAGAGGGATATAAGAGAGAAAGGGGGGAGAGAAGAGAGTGGGTAGATGGAGATGGGAAAGCAATAGCCTCACAGTTGGAGATGCTGGGTGAAAGATGATGGGCGTAGAGCAAGGATTGTAACGGGACAATATTTCAGGAGAACTAGACAGAAAAGAAGAGCTGAATGTCATCAGCACAGATAAAAGGGGTACAGCCCAGAGAATAAATTAGAAGGGGAAAGGGGCAAGGGAAACATTGAAGAGGGTGAGAGTGAGCGGAGAACCCTGCAAGAACCCAGAAAATAAAGGGAGTGAGAGGAAGGGCTGGAGTCTGACAAGACTTGAAAGGAATGGTCAGAAAGATAGAAAATAAATCACTTTAGGAGAGTATTATGGAGGCCAATAGAGTGAAGGCAGTAGAGGAGAAGATTGTGGTTTGATAAGATCAAATGCAGAGGATTGATCCAGTATAATGAGGATTACAGAGCTATCGTGATCATGGGAGGTCTAGATTTCATTAAGGAGGCCGCAGAGTAAAGACTCTGTGCTGTGGTTGAAATGGAAGCCAGCCTGATGAGGATGAAGAACCAGACTTTGGTCCAGAAAAAGGGTCAGTTAAGAGAGGGCCCAATATTCAGCAGTGGCAGCTAGCCATTGACAATGAACTTTAGACCTGGATATTCAATGCTGGGGCTATATCCAGCCACCCACATTTGATATCCAGGTCAGCAGGATAGCATTGAAGCTAATCGTGCAGTGGCGATATTCAGCCGCTGCCCAATTAGCTTTGGTGGTAAAAGTTAAGCCAACCTTTAAGGTGCCTAACCTTTGCCACCGTAGGATAACTGTACAGTGACTGAATATCGCCACTGCCCAGTTACCCCTAGGTACCACCCCCTCTCTGCCCTCAGAATATTCAGTGGCACTAACTGTTACTGATGCTGAATATCCTCCCAAAAAAGCAAATTGGAGATGGAATGAAAATTTGAGAGAACAGAAGGGTCCAGAGAAGGCTTCTTAAGGAAGGGTGTGATGATGACATGTTTCCAGGAGGGAGGAAGTAACCTGAGGAAGGCTGGACTGAAGGAGGGGGGAAATGCTAAGAATAAGAGCTATGGTGAGTTTAGAAAGAAGAGAAGCAGTCCAGGAAATCAGCAGAGGAAGAAGAGGGGCAGATAGCACAGATGTTCAAGAGATGTAGAAGAGAGGGTTGGGAATGTAGACCAAGAAGAGAAGAGGGTCAAAGGGGTGGGGAGGAGTTGGCAGGAAGAGTGGACAGAAGAGAAGGAAAGAGGGGAAAATATATGGGAGAAGGAAAAGAAGAAGAGGAAGCAGGAGGGGCATCAGGGGCAGGTATGGAAGCTGCAGAGGAAGAGAGAGCAGGGATGAGGAAAGGCAGAGTGAAAGGAAATAACCTTACTATGAAAATATGAGACGCAGGTACCAGGAGAAGGATGAGCAGAAGGGATGGAGGCTGGTGCAAGCAAGTAAAGGATCTGAAATAGTCTGTGATGCTTGTTGTGTGAAGCAGAAAGGCACTGCTGATAAAAGCTAGAGCAAATAGTGTGTAAGGCCATGGCACTTTCCTTCCAAGGGGAGAGGGATTTTTGCCAGGAGCATTTAGCATGACAAAGTTGCTGTCAGAGAGGTGAAACCAGGATGGAACCAGGGTTTGTAGGCTGAAGAGTGGAATGTGATGTGGTGGAGAATGGCAAATGAGTTTAAAGAGGAGGCAAGAGTAGAGCACCATGTTGACAGTTGGGAGTCCAGAGAAGTGGAAGAGGAAGCAAAGGAGGCAGAGGCAATATAAGAAGCAAAACCTTAAAAGAGGGGGGGGGTGGGGCGGCATGTGATGATCAAGTGTTGTGGAAGTCTTACATAATGTGGAAGGTTGTTGAACATTTATTTATCTATTTATTTACAGTCTCTTATATACCGCACTATTCAGCATCAGTGCGGTTTACATGGAACAAAAATGCTCAGTACAGTTAACACGTATGAGTTTACAGATAACAGGGCAAAAAACTTGGATAACAGGGGTGAACTATTTACAAAACTTGCTACATAGAGTCATATGAACAGGAGAGTTTCATAAAAACATATGCACCACTAAGGGTTAGAGTATCTGTCTTGGCGTGTTGTTGAGATTCCATATATTTGCTTAGCGAATTGTATCGTTGGCCTCTATGGGGTGTCATTGGGCTCTATGAGGTACTTGTTGAAAAGGTGGAATTTGAGGGCTTTCCTAAACTGTGTTAGGCTCTTAATAGCCCGGATACCTGGGGGTAATGCATTCCAGCATCTTGGTGCACTGAGACTAAAGGCCCTATTGGCTGTAGATGTAGTGCAATCTGTTAGTGCTTTCGGGACTTTTAGAGAGTTTATAGCCGTGGATATTCTTGCTCTATTTGGAGATGTGGTATGGATGAGGGTAGTTAAGGATGCAGAGGAGAGCTTGTTAACAGCTTTAAAAGTGAGTAACAAGGTCTTGAAAACGATTCTAGCCTGGATGGGTAGCCAATGTAACTGTATCAGCAGAGGCGTCACGTGGTCACTCCTGGAGGCTCCATGGAGGACCCTTGCTGCCGCGTTCATGGCGAGCTGCAGCGGGTTCAAGGTGGATTGGGGAAGACCTTGTAGGATGGCATTGGCATAGTCAAAATGAGGTATGATCAACGCCTGGTAGATTGTCCTGAAATCATTTGGTTCCAGCATGGATCGTAAATGCCTAAGTGAGCGGATCTTGTAGTATATTGCTCTGACTGTGTTTCCTATGTGGGCCTTCATGTCCAGGCGTTGATCCAAAGTGACTCCCAGGTAACATATTGAAGGTTTAGATTGTAACTCAGCTTCATTTACTTTAAGATATTGTGGTGGGGTAAAGTTAGGGTTCCTCGTAATGAAGAGTACTTCCGTTTTCTTATGTTGTGTTCAGAGGTTTTGGGAGAGAAGCCAGTCAGATATTGCATTGAAACAGCTCGTCAGTGGGGAGAGGTCCAAATGTTCAGTAGAGAAGGGTATGTAAAGCAGGACATCGTCAGCGTATAACATGCAATCAACATTGAAGGACCGGATGATCTTACAAATTGGCTGCATGTAAATGTTGAACAATAGGGCAGAAAGGGAGGATCCTTGTGGGACTCCCTGGCTTTGGTGGAAGGGTTCTGAGGTTGTCCCTCCAGAATGTACATGCTGCCATCTTCCGGACAGGTAAGATCTGCACCATTCAAGCGCTCTTCCAGTAATGCCTTTCTCGATTAGTCGTCCTAAGAGAAGCTCATGACTTACTGAATCAAAAGCTATAGCGATGTCCAGAAAGATGAGAGCAAATCCTTGACGGATGTCGTCAATGCCGGTGATTATCTTGCAGAAGAGAGTGGTAAGAAGAGTTTCCACTCCATGGAATTCCCTGAAACCATGTTGGCAGGGGTCTAACGGTGCGGCGGTGTCGATGTGATCCTGTAATTGTCGTTGAACCTCTTTTTTTTCAATGATCTTCGCGAGTAGTGGTATGCTGGATATAGGTCTGTATGATTCTACCTTTTGGGGATCGAGCTTGCAGTTTTTTAGCAGAGGTCTGATAGAGGTATGCTTAAGAGCTGAAGGGAATGAGCTGGTTGAGAAGGAGAGGTTCATTATTTTGGATAGTACTGGGCTGAAGTGACTGCGGCGCTCCTTAATCCAGAAGGCTGGGCATGGATCGGACTGGGATGTGGTGGTGTTAACGGCCATAATAGTGTCTTCAATTCCTTTCTTGGTAGGGGTAGATAATACGGTTAGGGCTGTTGGGCAATCTTGCTCTGGGGTGGTGGTTGTTGTAGAGGTTTTGTTGGTCTGGCATATCTTGGATTGTACGTAGGTTGCAAAATCTTGTGGGTGTATCTCAAATTGAGGCCCAGAGGTTGGTTCCTTTGATAGAGTCTTGACCAGGTCAAAAAGGTCGTGTGGTTTATTAAGTGATCTCTTTAAGGTATCCGAGTAGTACTGTTTCATTGATTGCCTTGCGGTGCGCAGCCAGATGACAGTTGTATGCTGTCTGGTCACTTAAAGAATGAGATCGGCACCAGCGTTTCTCGAGTTTCCGTAATTGGGTAAGAGATACTCTAAGATCAGCTGTGTACCATGGAGCACTCGCTCTTTTCCCTGGGGGCTTGTTGGTTGGTGTGCGTAGGGCGATTGCGCTGAGGCAATTGTTCCAGTGGGAAATTAGGTCCTCAAGGTTCAGGGTGGTTTCATTGATGAGTTGTTGAGTTTCCGCAAGGATAAGATCTCTGTTGTATGGCTTGAAACATCGAGAGGGCGGTCTTGCGGTGTTGCTTGGTATCTTGTTGCTCTTTGAATGGGCTTTGTGCGAAGGAATCTGGAGGATGATCAGTTTGTGATCTGACCAAGGAACAGAAGTTATGGACGTTATGGAATCCTGAGATGAGTTGAGAGATATCTGCGGGGCGAATACTAAGTCCAGGATATTTCCCTTAATATGAGTAGGTTCCCTAACTAATTGCTTGAAGCTGAGATTTGCAAGGGCATCGAGGAAGGATGACGTTTGATTATCTTGTAGCGTAGGCAGGTTAAAGTCGCCTAGGATCCAATTTGGGATGCTTGGGTTATGAGTGTTGGAGGCAAGATCAATGATAGCTGCAAGATCATCCGGAGAAGCTGAGGGTGCTCTGTAAAGCAAGTTGATTGAGCAGCGTTTGTTGGAAATGGTGACGGTCTCCAGGTGATTTGTACTGGTGGAGTCCACCGTCTGGAAATGGAGGTCTGTCCTGGTGAGGATGAGCACACCTCCTCCTCTTTTGTCTTGTCTATGACTTGTATGTACTGTGAAATTCAGGGGGAGGAGCTGGTTGAGTATGACGTTGTCTTCGGCGGATAGCCACGTCTCTGTGACCATGAGTATATCAAGGTCGTGGAGGGAAATTATGTCAGTGACAACTGGCCACTTCTTCCGGATTGAACGGGCATTGATGAGAGCACATTTTAGGCTATGAGGGTAGGGGTTTTCAACTTGTTTGGATTTCATAGAGTGTTGAAGTTCAATGTGTAACAGATGGGGGTGGTGCGAGCGGGTGTCCCAATTTATGTTGCTACGGGATGCACCAGTCCATCTCCTTCCATGGCTCTGTAATATTGGGATCTGGTTGGAGGATGGGGATAAGGCAAGAGAGCTGGAAAACCAACTTGAAAGGATGATATAACATCCGACTATGGTGGTAATGGGGGAACCCATCTTGGTAGGGCGCTATGTAATTGTGAACGGGTCGCTAAGGGCAGACCACCAAGAAATTATTAACTGGACTCTTGGTCTGTTAACTGACGGCAGGCACAAAGGAGGAGATAAAGGACAGATGCTAGTCAGCAGTCCTAAGTTATAATGAGTACACAATTTGATTGCTGAGTGGTGGACACAATGTAGCAGATTCCTATGGTAAATTTAGCAGAGGTCAAAACAGGTACTTTGCAATTGATACTGTGTAACATCTACTTAGACACATCTGCTTTGTGATATCTATTTTGTAACAGCTATTAGTACAGATACTTAGTAACGGATACTTAGTGCAGTAGGCTAGGTCACAACAGACAATGAAGGGTTATGCTGCCTTACAGAAGTGACAGGGGTGCTTAAAACTATGAAAATTTCTAAAATTATGGATATTTGCAGCACAACACATTTTAGCTGATTCGGAGTTCTAGAGCACTTACAGGTTTAGTCATGGTGCTTCCAAGAGATTTATAGCCGGTGGTTTCACTGTAGTTGGTCACAGGAGATGGTAAGGCTGTTAGCGTCGCTGGGATGATGTGCTGTAGGTACGTTCAAGGTAGTAGGAGGCTGGTTGAAGTGACAATTCGTATAGTGGTGTAATTCATGGCTCTTGAGGGGTGATCCTGTGTGCTGGCATCCGGAAGAGCGTTCAGGCGTTTCTACTTTGCAAACGTTGTAAGGCACGTGTGGGAGGCCGCAGAGCAGGCTCTGAATGGGGAACTCCAGTACTGTGGGCCACTGCCTAAGGGCCATGCCGAAGGGCCCTCAGGCGCGGGCCCGACAGGCGTGGGCCCGCCTGGCCGCAGTCTGACTTAAAGGAGCTGCCGCTCCTCCTCCCACAGCCCCGATTGGTCTGGAGGTAGGCTGATGATCGGGCCCCTCTCAGGAGTCTGAAGATGGCTGAGTTTCCCGCCTGGCCACGATCTCACTTAAAGGAGCTTCCGCTCCTCCTCCCACAGCCCCGATTGGGCCGGAGGTAGGCTGATGATCGGGCCCCTCTCGGGAGTCTGAAGATGACTGAGTTTCCCGCCTGGCCGCAGTCTCACTTAAAGGAGCTGCCGCTCCTCCTCCCACAGCCCCTATTGGGCCGGAGGTAGGCTGATGATCGGGCCCCTCTCGGGAGTCTGAAGATGGCTGAGTTTCCCGCCTGGCCGCGGTCTCACTTAAAGGAGCTGCCGCTCCTCCTCCCACAGCCCCGATTGGGCCGGAGGTAGGCTGATGATCGGGCCCCTCTCGGGAGTCTGAAGATGGCTGAGTTTCCCGCCTGGCCGCGGTCTCACTTAAAGGAGCTGCCGCTCCTCCTCCCACAGCCCCGATTGGGCCGGAGGTAGGCTGATGATCGGGCCCCTCTCAGGAGTCTGAAGATGGCTCAGTTTCCCGCCTGGCCGCGGTCTCACTGTTGGACTGTACATAATATGACCAGTAAAATATCAAAACCAGTCCAGAATCAGAAAAAGCAATGCATGGCCAAAATGGTGGAGGAGGATGAGGCTCCAATTTTCACGCTACATGTCGAAGCAGTGCAAGAATTAACATGTAATGTTATGGCAGTGCTCAATGACAGATTCGTGAAAATTCAAAGAAATTAAGAAGGGCCTTGAGGGCCATGCTCAATGAATACAGCAGGTGGAGGAGTGTATTACGCAGGAAGAGGACAGAGTAGATGTGATGGAAGTGTGTATACACGGTGCTGGAGGCACAAAATGAAGTGCTGCTTGAAAGAGCAGGGGACCAAGAAAATAGAGGAAGATGCAACAATATTCATCTAGTTGGAATACTCTAAAGTGTGAAGGAGCAAGAGCTGCAAGAGCTTGTTAAAACATGGCTTCCAGAGGCTTTGGGCCTGAAGACAAAGAATGGTCCACACCTGGTAGAGAGAGTGTACCAACTGGGCCCTAGTTGTGATAATGAGAATCGGTCCAGGGTGGTCATCGTCCACTTGTTAAAGGAAAAGCTTATGGTACAGTACAGGAAGAACAGAGACCTGAAATGTGGCAGTAATAAAGTACTGCTCTTTCAAAACTATTCGGCACAGGTAATGGCTAAGAGAAGAGTTTTGGTGCCTTACTGCACTGACCTGTTCGAGAGAAGTGAAATTTTGTTTGCAATACCCAGAGAGGATGAGTGTGGTACATCAAAATAAATCATAAATGTTTGCAGCACCAGAGGAAATATAAACATTCTTAGAGAGAAGTCAGACAAAAGGCACCAGAGCAGAGAGATTACGGACAAATCTGGGAAGAGGGGAGGGAGGAGGAAATGGGGCTGCAAGGGAGAAAGAGAAAGGGATAAAGAAGTGATATGACTAAGGAATGGGGATAGCAAAAGGGATGTAGGGGTGATACAAGAAATCTAAGGGAAAGAAAATAAGAGCAAGAGTGTTACTGGGTGCAAACAGAAACTGGTTGAGAGAAACCTAAATAGGACATGAAGTTCGATCAATTATTATGAGGGTCTGCGGGGGGAGGGGGGGCAGCAGTTGTTTATTAAAAACTTGATATACTGCCTTTCATAACATCAGGGCAGTGTACAATAAAAACATTCAATCAAATTAGAAAAGGAAAAGGAAAACCATTAAAATAGACAGGACAAGAAAGAGAGGTGAGAACAAGATAGAAATCACCTAGCACTATGACTGGTAGTCCTCTGATTCCATGATTCCTTTAATATGATCCAGGCCTCCAGTCCCTGAGGCAGCAAAACAGCCCCACAGCATTATGGAACCTCTAACATATTTAGCTAGAGGAAGGGTGTTTTTTCCCTAATAAGCTTCATTTCTTACCCTGTAAATGTGTCGCTGGTCTGCATTGCCAAAGCACTCAAGTTTGATTTCATCTGTCCACAGAATGTTTTCCCAGAAGGATTGTGGTTCCTCAAGGTGGGTTTGGGCAAAGATCAGGCGTGCCTTTTATATCTGTCTTTGAGCAGTGGGGTCCTCCTTGGCCTTCACCTGCAAAATCCTCCTTTGTTTAGTGTGCAATAAGAAGAGAAGATATGCCATACTGGATCAGACCAAGGTCCATCAAGCCCAGTATCCTGTTTCCAATAGTGGCCAATCTATGTCATATGTACCTAGCAGTTTCCCCAAGAGACACAAGTTCCACAATGCTTGTACTGGGTCAAGCATTGATATCTTCGGTCACTTCTTAATAATGGTTTATGGACCTTTCCTCCAGGAACTTGTCTAAACCTTTCTTAAACCCAGCTACACTAACAGCCTTTACTACATCCTCCGGTAACAAATTCCAGAGTTTGATTACACATTCAGTGAAAAAATATTTTCTTTTATTAGTCTTAAATAGTTTACCCTGTAGCTTCATTGCATGTCCCCTAGTCTTTCTATATTCTGATAACGTAAACAGTTGATCTACGTTTACCCGTTCCACTCCGTTCATTAATTTATAGACTTCTATCATATCTCCCCTCAGCCGTCTCTTTTCCAGGTTAAAAAGCCATAACCTTTTTAGCCTTTCTTCATAGGGGTATCCTTCCATCCCCTTTACCATTTTGGTGGCTCTTCTCTGAACCTTTTCTAATAACGCTATATCCTTTTTAAGATACGGTGACCAGAATTGCACACAATATTCAATATCCTTTGTTTTATTTTCCATACCTTTCCTTATGATACCTAGCATTCTATTTGCTCTCTTGGCCGCCGCTGCACACTGGGCCGAGGGTTTTAACATGTTGTCCACAATGACGCCTAAATCATTTTCCTGGGTGGTGGATCCTAATGTGGAACCTTGCATCGTGTAACCATAGTTGGGTTGTTCTTCCCTAGGTGCATAACTTTGCACTTGTCCACATTAAATTTCATCTGCCATTTTGATGCCCAGTCTTCCAATTTATCAAAATCCTCTTGCAATTTTCCACAATCCTCTTGGGTTTTAACAACTTTAAATAGTTTTGTGTCATCTGCAAATCTGATAACCTCCCTCGTTATTCCCTTTTCCAGGTCATTTATGAATATGTCAAAAAGCAGCGGACCCAGCACAGATCCCTGGGGTACACCACTATTCACCTTTCTCCATTGGGAAAATTGGCCATTTAGCCCTACCCTCTGCTTTCTATCTTTAACGAGTTCCTGATCCACAATAATACACTGCCTCCTATCCCATGACTCTTTAGTTTTGCCAAAATTCTCTGATGAGGGACCTTGTCAAAGGCTTTCTGAAAGTCCAAATACACTATATCAACCGACTCACCTTTGTCTACCTGTTTATTCACACCTTCAAAAAAACCACAACAGATTAGTAAAACAAGATCTTCCTTGTCTAAAGCCATGTTGGCTATCTACATGTTCAGCAATTTTGTTCTTTATGATGGTTTCTACCATTTTTCCCAGTACTGACGTCAGGCTCACCGGTCTGTAGTTTCCCGGATCACACCTGGAACCCTTTTTAAAAATTGGCGTTACATTCGCCATCCTCCAATCTTCAGGTATTACAGATGATTTTAATGATAGTTCACAGATTACTAATAGCAGGTCTACAATCTCATATTTCAGTTCTTTCAGTTCTTTCAACACCCTTGGAAGTATATCATCCGGCCCAGGTGATTTGCTACTCTTCAGTTTATCTAATAGTTGTAATACATCTTCCCAATGTATTGATATTTCCTTCAATTCTTCCGCACCTTTAAATACCACTTCAGTCATGGGTAACATCCCTACATCTTCCTCAGTAAAGACCGAAGCAAAGAATTCATTCAGTCTCTCCGCTATCGCCTTGTCGCCTCTTAGTGCCCCTTTAACCCCTCTATCATCTAATGGACCAACTGACTCTCTCACAGGTTTTTTGCTACGAATGTACTTGAAAAAGTCTTTATTACGCGTTTTTGCTTCTGCAATAAGCTTCTTCTCAAATTCTCCCTTTGCCTGCCTTATCAATGCCTTGCATTTAACTTGCCAGTGCTTGTGCTGTTTCCAGGTTTCGTCATTTGGCTCTTTTTTCCATTTCCTGAAAGTTGGTTTTTTGGCAAAAACAGCCTCTCTGACCTCATCTTTAAACCATGCTGGCAGTTTTTTGGACTTCCTTCCACTTTTCTTAAAGCGTGGAATACAGCTGTTAAGGGCTTCCAAGATAGTATTTTTCAACAACACCAAAGCTTGATGTAAGTCTTTAACCTTCGCAGCTGCTCCTTTTAGATTTTTCTTAACTATTTTCCTCATTTTATCATAGTCTCCCTATCGAAAGTTAAAAGGTAGTACTGTGGATTTCCTTACTATTCCTCCACACTAATTAAATCAAACGCGATCATGCTATGATCACTATTGCCAAGTGGTCCCAACACCCTTATCTCTTGCACTAGATCTGGTGTTCCACTAAGGACTAGGTCTAATATGGCTTCCCCTCTGGTCAGTTCATGAACCAGCTGCTCCAAGAAGCAGTCATTTATTTCATCTAGGAACTTTGGAGCTTGTTTACAAAGCCGCAGTAGCGGTTTCCGATCGTTATCAGGGCCACGGCTCCAATAACGATTGGAAACCACACCGTGGCTTTGTAAACAAGACCCTTTATCTCCCTAGCATGTCCTGTTGTGATACTGACCCAGTCGATACTGGGGTAATTGAAATCACCCATTATTATTACTGTGCTGTAACATTTCTTAGCTTCCTTGATTTCTTTGAGCATTTCATAATCCATTTGTTCATTCTGGCTAGGCGGTCAATAGTGCACCCCCACTGCCATCGCCTTCCCCTTTTTACATGGAATTTCAATTCATAGAGATTCTACAGCAAATTTTGTTTGCTGAAAAACTTTAATCCTTTCTGATTTAATGCCCTCTCTAACATAGAGCGCAACCCCTCCACCAATTTGATCAGCTCTATATATGATGGGGATTGAAACCACCACTCCAAATTGCTCCAGGTCAGCCTTAACCTCTTTGGATGTCATATGTGGTGTTTTGCCAACAGTTTGCACTACCTTTGAAGATTTCTTGATTTAATTTTCCTCTTCCCACCATATCCTGGGAGGTCCTTGACAGTTTCATGAGCAGAAAACTTCTTAATAACACTGACTGTAGACACAGGAATCCCAAGGTCTTTGGAGATGGCCTTGTACCCCTTTGAAGTTTAGTGTTTGGTGATAATGGCTTTTCTGACAGTCTCAGGCAGTTCTCTTGTTTTCACCATTGTAAAAATGGAACAGGGAGCGAATGTGGCTGTTTTAAACATTAGAGTCATCGTTCACTGGTTGATTCAAGTCATGTGAGTACTGACAATTGATCACAGGTGCATCTAATTTTACTGCAATGGGAATGTGGTTCTTTTGTTCAAACTGATTTGAAATATTTATAAGGGTGCCAATAATCATATCCTTCGTAAACAATCACTCAAATCAAAATGCAAATTTTGGAATGAGGAAAATATAATGATTATCATTATAACTGCATTCCACTAATCACAAATGATCATCACATGAACCATTCATAAAGGGAGAAAACTGTCTCAGAATGGTGTAGAAACTGCACCATAGGTAACAAATGTTTTAACCTTAGGTATATATTCCGTTCATCAAGGATCCTAAAAAAAACTCCCAACTGGTTTCAAATTTAGACTTTCACAAATTTAGAATAGTTCATAGTTTTCAAAAGCATAAGGAGGAGCTTATAAAGCCTTCCATCCCAAAGAGCATAATACATGAATGACAACATAGCCCTGCTACATTCTGGATTTAGGAACATGGCTCGACAATCAGCTTAACAACATTGGTCAACTTATCTGTGCCCAACACCCCTCCAGATGCCCTCCATGGCGTTTTGCAAAATGCTGCTTCAGGGGATCAGAACACATGCAAGATGAAAACCACAATGTAATGCAACGTGTCCCTTGAGCATGTTGGTATGGTGCAATCTGTACACGGTTCTGAGATCCTTTTCTCCCTTTATGAATGGTTCCTGTGATAATCGTTTGTGATTAGTGGAATGCAGTTAAAATGATAATGATCATATCCTGGAAATATTCCAGTTTATATACTATTTCCTTTTTTAATTGGTGTTTTATTTGATTCTTTTATGTGTCAAATATGTGTGCATACATTGTCCAAAGCTATTTCACTGGCCGCTTTTTTGAACTGCAAGGGTGCCAATAATGTTGACCACAACTATGTGTTTTGCTGTATTGTAATAAATCTAGCGAAATTAAATTAAATTAAATTAATAATGGGATCACACCATAGTAGAAGGCAAAATAAACACTCTTGAGAGCTGTAAGACAAAATTCTCTGTCTCACTGAAACCTGGCTCTGGGACAGTAAGGAGGCTATTCTAAATCTCTGCTTCCCACCTCATTACACCATCTTCTCTGTCCTGAGCCTCTCTAGGGCTGGAGGAGGGATAGCCTTGCTCTATTAATTTTCTATTTCTATCTCTGATATCTCTTCCTCTACCTTACATTAACCCGGAGTCATTTTTTATTTCCTTAGATACTCATCCTTCCTACGATCTTTTACTTCTCTAAAGACCCCCTTCTATGACTGCCTCACTCTGGAATCAAGTCCTTCTGACCATATCAGATACTGTTCTCCAGTTCCCTAATCTCTTCGTTCTAGGGGAATTTAACATTCATTACTCTGTTCCTGGTGAACTCTGAGATAAACTTTTCATTTCTCTTCTTATAGACCTGTCATTTTCTCAAACACATTCACTCCCCAGCTCATGCCACTGGGCATGCTCTCAATTTAGTCATCACCTCAGCTCATTTTGCATTCTCAGTAACCTCCTTTGGCACCCTTGGACTGACTATTACTGTATCCTTTTTGACCAGTCTTCTCCTTAATCAGCCTTAGCCCTTCCAACAATTTAGGCGGATCACTTCTGAGACACTCCACTCTTTTCTCTCCTCAGATGTGATCTTTCCTACAGACATTTCCACCTATTCTGGTGAGGAACAAGCCAATATATGGAACCAGCTGCCACTCTTGATTCCCTTGTGCCCCTTCAGTCTCGCCCAATAAGGTACCGCACCCCTAGGTATCACTCTGGACTTCATCTCCTCCACACCCAAGTACGACGAGCTGAATGTCAGTAGTGTAAACTGCAGAGTAGCACCTCTCTACTACTACTTTTTATCATTTATAAAGCACTACAAGGTGTATGCAGCACTGTACAAATACATAAGAAGACAATCCCTGCTTGAAGAGCTTACAATCTAGTTAAGACAGACAATACAATACAATATAATATAATATAATACAAGAGAAATAAGGGATCAATAGGGAGAGGAGACACAAGGGAAACAAGAGATTAGGATCCAAAAATGGTCTTAAAGAGGAAAGCCTTTAGCATAGATTTGACGAGGGAGAGAGATGAGACTTAACTCTGGAAGCTTGTTGCAGGCATAAGGAGCAGCAAGGTGAAGTTTGGAGTTGGCATTAGAGGAAAAGAGCGTAGAGAGAAGGAAACCAGAGGACTTGTTTAAGACTCATTCCAATTACTATTGTGTTTCTGTTAATGTTTCAAAAAGGATTACTTTACTAAAATCCACATCCGGACGAGCTTTCTCCCTGGCTGCCCCGGCGCTATGGAACGCCCTCCCAGACTCTCTAAGAGCTACTTCGGACTTCAAGGACTTCCATAAGAAGCTGAAAACAACTCTCTATGTAGAACATTTTGGAGACATTACATAACAAGAAGAACATAGGCCCTTACCCCAGCTAGTGATTCCCTCCTGCTCCTCCTAACCCTCCCTTACCCCAGTTCCACCCCCTCCACCCAGTTAATTAATACTCTGAGCTATTTACATTGTAATACAACAATCTGTAAATAGTCTGAACCAATCTCATGCATGCCCCTCTCCCATTGTTCTATGTAAAATCCACACGTTACACTGTAAACTGCTTTGATTTTAAGATAAGGCGGTATAGAAAACCTACTAGATAAATAATAAAATAATTACATCTGCTTTAAATTATTCCAAACAGTTATTCACGGTAACCTCTCGACTTTTATGCTTACCCTCTGCTCCTTGCCCCTATCATACTCCATCCTCCAGTCATTTTGCTACATATTTCAGTCAGAAAACTGCTGACATACAGTCATTATCACTTTCATCCTCAGTTCCACAAGCTTCTCCAGCCCAGTAGTTACCTTCTACACTTTTCTATGTCTTTCTCTCTCCCCCACCCCCATCCATGCTGACTCATACCTGGCATGCCTTTCAGCTACCTTCTTTGACCACACTTACCAAGTTCATCAGTTCCAGTCAGAAGACCACTTGTCTATCTGATCCCCTCTCCTCATCATGACTCACTAAGCCCTCACTAGACCTCCCCTTCTTGTTGTCCATTCCATGTTGAACAACAGTCTTACACCGGGTATCGTCCCTTCTGCGTGGAAATAGGCCCTTGTTCGTCCACTTCTTAAAAAGCCCTTTCTTGATAGAAATCACCCAGAAACTTACAGACCAGTCTCTAATCTTCCCTTTCTTTCTGAAATACTAGAGAAATTAGTCTTTTTCCAGCTCAGCAATTATCATAATCATACCAATGCCCTTCACGCCGATGATCCAGCTTTCATCCTACTCACTCCACAGAAACCATTCTGACATCCCTCCTTAGTGAAATACACAGTTCTCTCGATCAAGAGAATATTCCGTTAGTAGTCTCGCTGGATCTCTCTTCTGCTTTTGATCTTGTAGATCACTCTATTCTTCTCTCTCACCTGGCTCACAAGGGTCTGCATGGAATGATTTTACAATGGTTTCACTCATTTCTCTCTGTCCATTTCTTTTCAGTATTGTTTGGTTCTGATTCTTCTTCTCCACATTCCCTCACCTGTGGTTTTCCTCAACGTTTTGTTTAGCACCCTTACTCTAATGTTTTCATCTCCCCACTTGCTACTATTGTACAAGAATGTACACTTACTACTATGCCGATGATATCCTTTCTTGTTTCCCATACCGATTCTGTCTTGCCAGATCTATCCCCCATCAATGCTTGCCTCTCTTCAGTCGCATCATAGCTGAATTCCAACATGCTCAAACTCAATGTTTCTAAGACCTCTGCTATCTGATTAACCAGATCCTCAGACACACCCACTTTTCTCCACTACCAAACAGCACCACACTTTCACGTCACAAAACTTCAATTTCTTGGGGTTTATTTTGGACTCTCAACTTTCCTTCTATGATCACATTAGTGCAGTAGTTAAGAGCTCGTTTCTGGCTTTATGACGGGTACAGTCAATTGGGTCTTTCCTTTCCTCTGCTGCCGTTACTACTCTGATTCTTACCTTAGTCATATCGCATCTTGACTATTGCAATACTGTTCTCACTAGCTTGACTAATTTTCAGATTAAGAGTTTACAGAATATCCAGAACACCGCAGCCCATTTACTTGCTCAAGCTTCTAAATTGAATCATATTATCCCACTTCTATACCATTTCCACTGGTTTCCCATTCAGTTTTCTATTCACTTTAAGATCCTCACTTTAACTCACAAAGTTCTTTACAAAGGTACTCCCAGGTATCTTTCTTCCTTGACTGCATGCACCAACCCGTGTGCTGCACTCAATACATACTATTCGTCTATTTCTTCCTTCTGTCTTGCAGGCCACAAGGCATGTTGTTGTTGTTAAGTGCCGTCGAGTCTGTGTCGACTCATGGCGACCCTCTGGATAGTTGTTCTAAATTATGTTCGGTCTTTAGTCAGGTGGCTCATAGTTGATAGTGGTATCCATAGCTGCTGTTATTGTATCAATCCATCTCATTTGCATTGACCTTCAACCTTGCCAAGCATGATGTCTTTCTCTATTGATCGCTGTCTGTGAATGATTTATTTATTTACTTAGGTCTATACCGCACTATTCATGATCAGCACGGTTTACAAGCGAACAACATTATACATAGAACAGTTTACATAAAATATAAATTATATAGAACATGTAAAGCATAGTTACTCACCCGTAACAGGTGATCTCCGGGAACAGCAGGAATTTAGTCTTCACATATGGGTATCGTCGGTACTGACGGAGCCTGTGCGGGAACGCTCCCCAGCATCCAATTAGAAAGCTTTTGGGAGCATCCCACAGCGCCTGTGTGCTGCCTTCCCACCTTTCCCAACTGCCTCTCTCCAGTTGAGTTTAAAGCTGAGACAAACAGAGAAAGAGAGGGAAAGAGAAAAAGATAGATAGAGAGATACAACTCCTAGGGGAGGTGGGTGGGTTATGAAGACTAAATTCCTGCTGTTCCCGGAGATCACCTGTTACAGGTGAGTAACTATGCTATCTCCAGGAACAAGCAGGAATGTAGTCTTCACATATGGGGACTCCCTAGCTTTAGATGCCAGGGAGAGACCCCAGAAGTTGTGTGTCCCTGTGAAGGGCTCCACTTCCCCCCATGGATCTGTGGCATCCAACCAGGGATGGTGGGTAGGAGTTGATTAGGTATGGAACAGGTGTTGAAGAACAGCCTGACCACCAAGGCATCCCAGCGGGAGTCCTTGTCCAAGCAGTAATGGGCTGTGAAGGTATGAACCGAGGCCCAAGTAGCTGCTCGATAGATATTGTCGATAGACACAGAGTGCAGATGAGACATTGAAGCTACCATGGCTCTCACATTGTGAGCTATGACATGGCCCTCCAGTGGAAGGTTCTTACTCTGATAGGCAAAGGAAAAACACTGTGCAATCTAGTTGGACAGTGTTCTCTTGGAGACTGGAAGTCCCAAATGAGAAGGATCAAAGGCAACAAAGAGTTGAGAGGACTTTCTATGTTGCTGTGTTCTTTGCAAGTAAAAGGCTAAAGCTCTTTTACAGTCCAAAGTATGAAGATTCCTTTCTGCATTAGATGCATGAGGCCTTGGAAAAAACACAGACAGGTAGATCACTTGGTTTAAATGAAAAGGCGAGACCACCTTTGGTATAAACTGTGGATGAGTCCTAAGGACTACCTTGTCATGATGGAACCTTGTATAAGGTGGATCAGCTACTAGTGCTTGCAACTCACTGATGCGATTTGCTGATGTGATTGCAATGAGAAAGATAACTTTCCAAGAAAGGAATTTCAATGAGATAGTAGCTAAGGGTTCAAAAGGTGGCTTCATGAGCTGACCAAGAACCAGGTTTAAGTCCCATGCCACCGGTGGTGGCCTAATGGGAGGCTTAGTTAGAAAAAGGCCTCTCATAAATCTTGCTATAAGATGATGGGAGGAAATAAGTTGTCCATTTAGAGACTTGAAAGAAGCTGCAATAGCACTCAAATGGACTCTTACTGAGTTAGTCTTAAGTCCTGCATTGGATAAATGAAGGAGATACTCCAGTAATGATTCCAGAGGTATCGCAAGGGGGTTAAGACCCTTCTGCGAACACCATATGGTAAACCTCTTCCACTTAAAAGCACAAGAGCGCCTTGTGTAAGGCTTCCTGGAAGCCTAAAGGATATCCTTTACCTTCTGAGGAAGGTTAAGATCATGAAGATCTAGGCCTTCAGCAACCAAGCTCTGAGATGCAGATACTGTGGATTGGGATGACATAACATTCCATCATCCTGTTACAGGAGATCTGGAGCAGACCTTAACTCCAGGGAGGGGGCTTGAGAGAGATGTAGAAGAAGAGGGTACCACACTTGCCGTGGTCAATGTGGAGCTATGAGAATCATACGCCCTCTGTCTCTCTGAAGCTTGAGCAGGGTTTTGGGAATTAGGGGAATGGGTGGAAAAGCATAAAGGAAGTCTTGACCCCAGTGAAGGAGGAAGGCATCCATGGCCTGAGAACCCTGAGCCAGAATTCTGGAACAGAACCGGGGAAGTGTTGCATTCAACGGACTTGCAAAGAGGTCTATGTCCGTGGTTCCCCAAATTTGAAAAATCTTGGCCACCTGGTCTGCATGTAGAGACCATTCATGTGGAAGCAGAACTCAACTAAGTCTGTCTGCCCAGGAGTTTTGTATGCCTGGAAGATACACTGCCAGGAGATGAATCTGATGCTCTCTGGCGAGGGCCCATAGTTGCAAAGCTTCGTTGCAAAGTGACAGAGAGCCTGTTCCTCCCTGCTTGTTGACGAAGAACATGGCTACTTGATTGTCCGTCTGAATGAGGACTGTCTTGTAGCTGTGCAGGGTGTGGAACACTTGAAGAGCAAGGAAGATTGCTCTGAGCTTTAAGAGATTGATATGTAGGTGAGTCTCCTGTGGAGTCCAAGTGCCTTGGGTGGAGAGGTCTTGCAGATCAGCTCCCCAACCCATTGGTGAAGCATCTGTTGTGAGAGTTGCCTGGGGTAAAGGCTGTTGAAATGGGGACCCCAGCAACAGGTTCTGAGTGGACTGCCACCATTGGAGAGACAAAATAAGACGATTTGTGTTTGCTATTTTGTCTGACAGGCACCCTGATGCCTGGGTCCATTGAGTGGATAAGGTCCACTGGGCTGCTCTCATATGGAGGTGAGCATAAGGAACCAAATGCACTGTGGATGCCATGTGGCCTAGTAGTTGTAACATTTCTCGAGCAGTGAGATGAGGTTTTAGCACTGCTTGAGAAGCTAACTGCACCATGCAAAAGCAACGGGCCTGGGGAAGATAGGCCCTCGCTTTTCTGGTATCCAGCAAAGCTCCTATGAACTCTAGAGACTGAGTGGGAGTTAGACTGGATTTGGGGATGTTTATGACCAGACCCAAATACTGAAGGATACGCATTGTGCAAGATAGGGAAGTCCTGGCCTCTGACTCTGATGGGGCTCGAATGAGCCAGTCGTCTAAGTAGGGGAAGACGAATATCCCTAGAGTGCAGAGAAATGCTGCTACCACAGCCATGCATTTCGTGAACACTCTTGGTGCTGACGCCAAGCCAAAAGGAAGCACCCTGTATTGGTAGTGTTGACTCTCACCCACCTGGGGCCTGGAATCCTACACACACAAATACCTGGATTCTTATCTGTATTCCTGTACCCTTCAACAGGAAGAAAAGACAAGACACAATTAGTTAATTAATTAATTAATCACTATGGAGCTCTATAGGGAAGATTCACATGGAGTCTAATTCAGACATATCCATCGAGCCTCTTCAGAGATGGCTTCATAGGGCTCCCGTTTTTATTAGAGAATATCAGCTGATTCAGTTAATCTTTAATTAAGATCTGGTACTTTCCAAATTCTACGTGTACATAAATTTTGCTAACATAGGCAACATTATTATATAGAAAGCAGAAGTTATGTCTCATGACTGTGTTCAATAAATTCAGTAAGTGTCGCTGTGATTTTACTTTTCAGCAGAAGCTAATTAGTTACTTATTATATTTGCTGATTTTCTATTATTTATTCAAGCTATATCCGTTATATTTGCTAATTGAATCAAAGCCAGTTTCACAAGAGCAGCGCATCCTGACCCAGCAACCTCTTTAGCCTATCAGATTGCAGGATGTGCAACTGTCCCCTATGTTCTATTTATTTTAGAGAAGTTCACTCTGACCTAATATCTATTTCTACACAGACTCTATTTGCTAATCACACAAGCTCTAGTTACTAAATTCAATGTCCTAGAAGAAGCAGAAATGCCTTTTAAAGGGATAGTTTTTAATGCAATTCAGACCTGTACTATCTGGGCCTGTAGCTAAGTTAGGTTCTACATTTTGGTTTCATGTATAGAGGCCCTGTCTTTTATCCCTATGGATATTATTGATCCTGATCCGCTGTCTGTCTCTGAATCTGACAACTCCAGATCTGCATATCCTGGGTGAATCATAGGTGTATAAATTTGTTTGTCAGCAGCTGTTTCATCCACTTCACTGATTATATCCAATGTATGTTTGGGGCCTAGCCTAGTTAACCCTTGTCTACAGGTAGTACTTTCCTTGAAAGAGGAACCAAAGGAACTTTCTGTGAGTTGGATGGATGAGAACATGAGTATACGCATCTTTGAGATCTAGAGAAAAAAGCCAATCCTGACTCTGAAGGTATGGCAACAGAGTTCCCAGAGAAATCATTTTGAATTTCTCTTTGAACAGGAATTTAATCAATTCTCTGAGGTCTAAAATAGGTCTGTATCCCCCTGTTTTCTTTGGGATAAGGAAATAGGGGGGAGTAAAACCCCGTACCCTGTTGATGAATGGGTACTTCTTCTATTGCCCCTTGGGCAAGAAGCATAGTGACCTCTTGATCTAACAGGTTGATGAGAGAGGTCTGAGAATTGAACTGTCTTACCATTGTGTGAGGGGGCATGCACAGAAAGTGAAGCTTGTACCCCTCTTTGATAATGGAGAGTGTCCAATGTTTTGCTGTTATCTGCCCCTATCTGGGGGCAAAGTGACACAACCTTCCTGGAATGGTAGAAGGCTCTGGACCATTGAGGGCCAGGAAGGCTAAGTTCTCTAGATGAAAGTCAAAGGCTTTGTGGAGGCTGAGACTGCTGAGACGGTTGAGGCTTGGCAGTCTTTGCTTTCCTTTGTTTAGGTGGTTGCTGACCTTTCCAGACAGGCGGACCTGCAGAACATCCCTGCTTGGAATAATAGGGATAAACCCTCTTCTTTTTTGAGAAGAAAGGTTTATTGAAAGATTTCTTTCTTGCAGGATAAGCTGTGGCTTTGGATAACCTATCCAAAGTGGTGTTGTCAGCATCCAACTCATTGGCTTTTTCTTGCCGAATAGGTTCTCACCGGTACAAGGGTTATTTCCCAGTTTGTCCTGCACCCAGAGCTCCAAATCGGATGCCTGGAGCCAGGCAATTCTACGTGCACCTATGGCAATGGCAGAGGTTCTGCTTATGCACTCAATACAGTCAAAAGCTGCACGACTGACAAACTTAGAAACATCCTGGGCATGTTTAACTAGTGTGAAAAAATCCTGCCTCTTGTCCTCAGGAAGGAGAGGGCTTAAAACCTTCAAGTCTCCTGTGACTTCTTTAAGGAACATTCCCATATATAAAATATAGGAACTAATCCTGGCAGAAAGCATGGAAGCCTGGAAAGTATGACGTCCAAAGGCAGCCAAAGTTCTACACTCACGTCCTGGAGGATTAGAGGCATGCCTCTTTGCACTCCTGATCCTTCTCATAGCTGATTCCACTACAATAGAGTGGTGAGGAAGCTGAGTTTTCTGGAAACCAGGAGAAGGAGGGACTCGATACATGGTATCCAGTCTGCGAGAGTGAGGAGAGGTAGTAAGAGGTGTCTCCCACATTCTCAACATGAGATCATGTAAAATCTCATGGACAGGTAGAATAGCTGCATCCTTAGGAGCTTTGGGATATTGTAAAATCTCCAACACCTTAGCCCTGGGCTCTGTTTCAGGAGCCACAGTAATGGACAGACCTCGTGCCACCTCCCTGTTGAAACCCTGAAAGGAGATATCTTCTGGAGGAGACATCCTACGTTTAGGAGAGGAAGGCTCCTCCGGGAAAAGTATACTGGTACCGGCAGAGCTGTCAGAATCCTCTGAGTCCTCCAAGGATTTGAAGTACCGTCTGTCCGGATGCTCTTGACGAGCCTGATACCCGTACCGACTGAAGTCGGTACTGGGGGGAATTGGTACCGGTGTATCGGAACTGGAAGGCATCGCATGACTGGGTGCCGGCAAAGCCGATATCGATGTCGATGCTGATGCTATCAGTACCGGTACCAATACCGGCGTTGGTACCAGTTGAACTGTCTGACGCGGTTCCGAGGGTGTCAATGCCACAAGGAGAGCCGCCAGACTGCGTCCAATAGCCAGGAACCTCTGGTCTATTGACACAGCCGATGCCTGGGTATCAGTACCGGAAGCAGCCGGTACCCCAGAGCATGGCACCAGTAGGTCTGCCGAGGTCGAGGCCTCGAACATCCTAGAGCCCCGATAATGCTTTGGAAGCCGAAGCCTCCTGCCGGGGCAATTTTGCTGGTATAGAACCCTCAAGGGCAATGCCAGAGGCATCTCGATGCTTGGAAGGAGATCTACCCTTTGAGGACCGTCTTATGTTTAGTTACCTGAGATCCATGGGAGGAAGACGAAGCCCTGGAAGACGTCGATGCCACAGAAGCTTCATCGGAGGGAAAAAGGGCGCTGAGCTTAGCAGCTCAGTTTTGTAGACCTCTCTTGGACATCATGGCACAAGCCATACACTTGGCGATGGAGTGGTCAGGACCTAAACATTTAAGACACCACTCATGAGTGTCGGTGACAGAGATGGTACCGCCACACTTGGTGCACTTTTTGAAACCCGAAGCGGGTCTTTCCATAGTGGAGGAAATTTTGGGCCTAAGGCGCGTGCACCTGGGAAGAAAAGTTTGGAAAAATATAGAATATATATATATATTTTTTTTAAACGAAAGAAAGGCAGAGGCGACCACAAAAAAGAAAGAATAAGGAAAAAATTTACTGCGGTGACAGGAACAACGACCTGCTGGCTCCGCGGAAAACGAAGAACTGGAGAGAGGCAGTTGGGAAAGGCGGGAAGGCAGCACGCAGGCGCTGTGGGATGTTCCCAAAAGCTTTCTAATTGGACGCTGGGGAGCGTTCCCGCGCAGGCTCCGTCGGTACCAACGATACCCATATGTGAAGACTGCATTCCTGCTTGTTCCTGGAAATCAGAATTACATAAAACAAATGAGTAAGTAAACAAATAACAAATTACAATAAGTGATCAATAAGAGATCATACACAGTAGGATAACTATTTACAGTCTGAAAGAGACTTAGGAATGAGATTGATGTGTAATGTTTTAAGTTACATGGTCAAAAGAAAGATGAAATAGATGTGTGTTAATGCAGCGTTTTTCAACCACTGTGCCGCGGCACACTAGTGTGCCGTGAGATATTGTCTGGTGTGCCGTAGGAAAAATTCCAATTTCATCCGTAACATGTGGCCTCGGCTCACAAATTAGGGTTGCCAACCGGCCGGTTTTCAGCCGGCCTGGCCGGTTTTTCCATGGCCAGGCCGGCTGCCGGCACAGTTGTAAAACCGGCCATTGAAAAGCCGTTTTTTTGCTCTGGCCGCAAGATCGGGAGCGGCCAGAGCAAAAAACCGGCTTTTGTGCCGAAGTCCGCGGCGCGAACGCTATCGCGATTCCCTATCGCAGTGCCGCCGCTGGTTCTGCTTTGTACCGCGCAGCGGCTGCACTACACTTACATTGAAAAGTAAAGAGAAACTGTGTCAGGAGCCCTCCGATCATGCAGAGCCCGAGGAAGTGATGTCATGGGGGCGGGCTCCTCACAGGCTGTCTTTCCTTTTCAAATTAACTTTAGCTGCAATAAAGGTAATTTGAAAAGGAAAGACAGCCTGTGAGGAGCCCGCCCCCATGACATCACTTCCTCGGGCTCTGCGATGACCGGAGGGCTCCTGACACAGTTTCTCTTTACTTTTCAATGTAAGTGTAGTGCAGCCGCTGCTCTGTACAAAGCAGTAGCAGCGGCTTGGGCAGTGGGGGGGTGTGTGTGTGTGTGTGAACCAGCATGGGGGGGGAGTGTGAGTGAACCAGCAAGGGGGGGGGAGTGTGAGTGAACCAGCAGTGGTGGGGGGGGTGTGAGTGAACCAGCAAAGGGGGTGGCGATGGTGTGAGTGAACCAGCAGGGGGGGGGGGGTAAGTGAGTGAGTGACCCAGCAGGAGGGGTGAGTGAACCAGCAGTGGAGGGGGGGTGTGTGTGAGTGAACCAGCAGGGGAGGGGGGGGGGTTGGTGTGATCCAGCAGGGGAGGGGGGTTGGTGTGAGTGTTTGATTCCTATTCAAGAGAATTACTTTATATATAGTGAATATAGGCACAGAGGTAAATTTTTTTAACATTTTCTAATGGTGGTGTGCCTCGTGATTTTTTTCATGAAAAAAGTGTGCCTTTGCACAAAAAAGGTTGAAAAACACTGTATTAATGTATGAAAGTCAAAGTCTTGTCATCTGAGCTTCTAAAGAAAACTTAGGTTTGATCTCCCTTAGTACTGACTGATTTGTTTTTCAGGCAGTCTATGGTATTCACAGTATTCTTTGCTAGCACCATAATTAAAAGGCATTGATTTTCTTCCTGTTTATCTTTTTCACTGTCCAACTTTCATATCCATATGGCATTATTGAAAATAACATAGCTTGGACAAGTAGAATCTTTGTATGGAGAAAGACATCTCTGCTCTTGAGAATCTTCTCTAGCCATTCTACCAAGAGCAATGCATTGTTGGAATTCTTGACTGCTTGTCATTTCTTTATTGATTATTGATCCAAGCAGGTTAAAATTGTGAACTCTTTCAATTACTTCTCCATCAACAATGGAGTGGAGGAGTGTCCTAGTGGTTGGGGGAAGGTACTTCAGGCCAGAAGGTCAGGGGTTCAAATCCCACTAGAGGACAGCAACCTTGGGCCGGAAGGACTGGGGTTTCTAGTCCCACAGGTGCTCCTTGTGGTCTTGGGCAAGCCACTTAACCCTCCATAGTCCATGTTCCTTGTAAAATAGTTATCTCCAAGTTATAATGCCCTGTTCAATGTAATTTCAGTTTGTTCAATGTAAACCGCACTGATGCAGAATAGCGCGGTATATAAGAGAATGTAAATAAATAAATAACGATAAACTTATTGATTTTGCCAGTTGTCAGAATCTTTGTCTTCTTTACGTTAAGGTACAGGCCCATTTTAAGACTATAGGGTTTGTTTACAAAGCCGCGGTAGTGGTTTCCAATCGTTATCGGAGCCGCGGTCCCATTGAAATCAATGTCCAAGAACGTTCTGGTGGAACTCTGCTTTGTTCGCAGATTGAAGGGGGCAACCCCTGTTCACCTAAAGTTAATAAGATTTGGAGACCAGTCAACGATTATCTTCAATCAATCTCTGACTGATGTCCAAAGACTTTTGCTGTTTATCATTAAGTAAATTGTATGTCCTCAATAACTATCCAGCATTTTTTCTTTCTCTTCCCCTCATCTCTTTACTATTATTACAAAACAAAAGATAACCATATAATGTTTAACATAAGTTTCATTGTTTGCATTGTGTTGTAAAGGATAAATCATTTAAGTTAAAAAAAAAAATCCACCACCGATGAAAACTACAAGCTGGGCTACATCGGCTATATCCGTACCCTGATCAATAACTGAAAATGCAAAAAAGGACTTGACATAATATATGATGGCAGATAATGATCAGTATGGTACATCTAGTTTGCCCAGTACGGTGGCTAGAGTAATTGTAGCTGCAGCTCCGTGCAGGTCATGCCCCCCCCCGCCTTATGCCTGTGTTTAGTGTTATACCTGCTGCTCCATTCAGGTCAGCCCCCCTCCCTTTATTAAAGATGACCCAGTACAAGCATTGTGGAACTTGTGTCTCTTGGGGAAACTGCTAGGTACATATGACCTAGATTGGCCACTGTTGGAAACAGAATACTGGGCTTGATGGACCTTGGTCTGAGCCAGTATGGCATATCTTATGTTCTTATGTTCTTAAGTTTGCTTTGATTTCATCCTGTTGCTATAAAGAAATACACTGTGTCTGTCCCATGTCATTCTGAATTCCATCACTGTATTTGTCCCCACCACCTCCATCGGGCGGGCATTCCAAGCATCCACCACCCTTTCAGTGAACATAAGAACATAAGATATGCTATACTGGGTCAGACAAAGGTCCATCAAATTCCGTATCCTGTTTCCAACAGTGGCCAATCTAGGTCATAAGTACCTAGCGGTTTCCCCAAAAGCCTCACTGCTTGTACTGGGTCAAGCAGTGATATCCCAAGTCCCTTTTAATAATGGTTTATGGACCTTTCCTTCAGGAACTTGTCAAAACCTTTTTTTAAACCCAGCTACACTAACAGCTTTTGCTACATCCTCCGGTAACAAATTCCAGAGTTTGATTACACGTTGAGTGAAAAAATATTTTCTCTTATTAGTCTTAAATAGGTTACCCTGTAGCTTCATTGCATGTCCCCTAGTCTTTCTTTAATCTGATAACGTAAACAATTGATCTACGTTTACCCGTTGCACTCCATTCATTAATTTACAGACTTCTATCATATCTCCCCTCAGCTGTCTCTTTTCCAGGTTGAAGAGCCTTAACCTTTTTAGCCTCTCTTCATAGGAGCATCCTTCCATCCCCTTTACCATTTTGGTAGCTCTTCTCTGAACCTTTCTAATAATGCTATATCCTTTTTAAGATACGGCGACCAGAATTGCACACAATATTCAAGGTGTGGTCGAACCATGGAATGATACAGAGGCATTATAATAGCCTTTGTTTTATTTTCCATTCCTTCCCTTATGATACCTAGCATTCTATTTGCTCTCTTGATTGCAGCTGCACACTGGGCAGAGGGTTTTAACATGTTATCCATGATGACGCCTAAATCTTTTTCCTGGGTGGTGGTTCCTAATGTGGAACCTTGCATCGTGTAAATATAGTGTGGTAAGGAGGGTGCAGCACAGCCCTGGGAAACAAAGAAAAAAGAAACTTTTTCTTCCATAAGGGGGATGGGCTCACCTAAGCACATGTTCCAAAATGAAAGCAGTGGAAAAACCCACACTTGCAAAGCTAGGCTGAGGCCACACCCAGACTCCAGGGCAACTATAGGAAGTGATAGGAGACACCTGTGGGTGGGGCCAGGAGAGAGAGCACGCTTGCAAACATTTAAGCACAGGCAAACAGAGAGAACAGGAAGCATCAGCAAGACCGGCAGGAGAGAAGCAAGACACGGGAACAGCTTGAAAGACGGCAGTCGGGAAAGAGCCAGAATCCAGGCTAATTGCACTCCTTCCAGGAGAGAGGAAGCGAGAAGGCTAGCTGTGAGGAAGCTGGAGCAGGAGGTCTCAGCTCCATCTGAAGAGGAACAAGTCTTCAGGCTTGGAAACCTAGAAGGGCTAGAGACAAACACTGCAGTGATTCCCCAGGCAGCTCTGATTCAGAGGACGCTACTCCTAGGAGATGTCCTTGCTGTAAAAGGTCTACAGTCAAGCTCAGAGGTAGGAGGGGAAAGTTTGAGGGAGTTAATGTGTGTGACTCTGACTCAGAAATAAGTATATCCGATTCTGAGGAAGAAGCTGTACCTTATGGGACGCATGCCAGGAAGAATGCTTTTACAGATAAGGTAAAGCAAACAAAGCCTTTAAATGTTTTACTAAAGGGAAAGAAGTCTGAGAACACTAATATAATCCCGGGGAGAAGAAGGGAAGTTCAGTGGGAAAGACTGTTCAAGCTTCTAAAGGAAGTAAAACCTGAAATCCCTGAACCTGTCCAAGCCCCACAGTCATGTAATGCAGAGGAAGACATGGAGGTGGAATTCTGTGGAGAGGAACCTGACTCCACAGACTCCCAAATGGAATGTTCTTTGTGCATAATCTCTGACTGAGAAAGCTAAGGGTTTAATAGTGTGATAAGGAGAGTGCAGCCCAGCCAGGGAAAAGTGAAAAAAGGAAGAATTTTTCCTCTTTGCGGGGGATGGGCACATAGGATCACATAGTCCACAGCAGGAACCTGGAGAGAGATCTAGAGGGCAGACCTAGCTGGAAGTCACGCCCACACTCCAGGTCAGCCACAGACAGGAGTGGGAGGTACAGAAGGGCGGAGCCAGGAAGGGAGTTGCCCTGCTCAGTGTTTGAAAGGGAGCAAACAAACACTAGAGATAGAGTTGGTTGGAGGAGTGGTTCAAGAGGTGGTTCAGAGTGCGGTTGGAAGCATGGTTGGAGAGCTGATTCAGGAGTTAGTTCAAGTGCTGGTTGGAAGCATGGTGCGAAGCATGATTGGAGATACAGTTCCAGTTGCAGTGGCAGTTGTTGTCGGAGTTGCAGTCCAGGCCTAAGTGGGAGTTGCAGCTCAGGTTCCAGTCCTGGTTCCAGAAGGTACAGAGGGAACAGCCCTGCAGCCAAAAGGAGCAGCAGAAAAAGGAACCGCTATAAAGACAGCCAGAGAAGGTACAAAGGAAGCCACCATACTCAGCGCAGTAGCCACCGAGGATATAGGGAAGGTTCCAGGGGGAGAACCACCTACCCTAGCAAGAGAGTGGGAAAGTGTTACCACAAGTCTCTGCCCTACGCTGAGGCAGAGGGAGTCCTGACTGGCCAAAGCTCTAACGAGGAGAATATTGCACAAGAAGCCCAAGGTAGGAGAAGGGAGGCAGCAAGGCCTCCTAAGTATGTTTATTCTTCTGACTCTGATGAAACTGTTATGCCACAGATAACACAGCACAAAAAGAAATGTTGTACCAGGAAGGTTAAGCAAGAGCAACCCATAGGAGACCTGCCTAGAGCAGGGAAGGCAAGAAAGTGGGAGAGGTTGTTTAACCTGTTAAAAAGTCTAAAGCAGAAAGTTCCTGAGTGGTACCTAGCAGAACCCTGCTACAGCTCAGCAGAGAGTATGAACATTGAAGCCAAGGAGGCTGAGGTAAATTCAAATGTCTCAGAGATGGAATGCGATGCCTGCACTAAGGTAAATTAGTGTGAGCCAGAAACACTTGATATTGAAATTCACTGTTGTTTTGTTTTGGACATTTGTTACTGGAGAAGTATCCACTATTTTCTTTTGTCTGGAGAGTACATGTGTTTGGGAGAAATTGTATCCACTTACCTGCAAGGAAGCTGAATAAATTCCTGTGCGCTTTATAAACCACTCGGCCTCATCATTCCTTACACAACTACAACCTTAGGAAATAGAAGAGGTGATCACCCGTCCCAACTAGGCGGCCGCCTGGTAGGGGCGCGAGCATCACAATAGGAAGGAAACCCAGGAAACAGTTATCCTGATTATTGTAGCTAAGAAGCTTTAGAGAGAGAAGGAAATCTCATGGTTAAAGCTACAAGAACTTGTGCTGAGTGAAAGTTTAAACACAGCAGTTTTAGTTTCTGTGCTGACAAGCAGAGAAGTGTTTTAAAGGTAAAACCTGAAGCAGCTAAGGGAAGCTAAAAGGTTTGCTGGACTCTGCTGTTAAATACTAGTTCAATTATGTTTGTTTCTGGAAGAAGAAATTCTTTTGTTAAAGAGCTGGAAGAAACTGCTCATTGATAACACTGCTGAAATACACTTTTTGTAAAGAAAGTTTATTTGGAGAAAACATCCTTTTTCTGTTGTTGTGGTTGGAGCCTTCTACAAAGGTCTGTTTGCAAAGCTGAAATTTAAAACGAAAAATTTAATAAATTTTCCTGTGTTGGCCAAAAATACCACTTGGACTGCTTTTTGCACGCAACTACACATTCAGAGGTCTTAGCCCTGAAGCTTAAGCAACATATAAGATACAAGATGGCCCACCGCTTTCACTAGGCAACCGCCTAGTGGGGGCGTCGTCGTCACAATAGTTTGGGTTGTTCTTTCCTAGGTGCATAACTTTGCACTTGTCCACATTAAATTTTGTCTGCCATTTGGATGCCCAGTCTTCCAATTTATCAAGATCCCCTTGCAATTTTCCACAATCGTCATGAGTTTTAACAACTTTAAAAAATTTTGTGTCATCTGCAAATTTGATAACCTCACTTGTTGTTCCCTTTTCCAGGTCATTTATGAATATGTCAAAATGCAGAGGACCCAGTACAGATCCCTTGGGTACTCCACTATTCACCTTTCTCCAGTAGGAAAATTGGCTGCTTAGCCTTACCCTTTGCTTTCTATCTTTTAACCAATTCCCGATCCACAATATTACACTTCCTCCTATCCCATCACTTTTTAGTTTTGCCAAAAGTCTCTGATGAGGGACCTTGTCAAAGGCTTTCTGAAAGTCCAGATACACTATATCAATTGACTCACACTTGTCTACCTGTTTATTCACACCTTCAAAAAAAACATAACGGATTAGTAAGACAAGATCTTCCTTTTCTAAAGCCATGTTGACTATCTCCCATTAAGCCATGACTATCTACATGTTGAGTAATTTTGTTCTTTATGATGGTTTCTACCATTTTTCCTGCTTCTGATGTCAGGTTCACCGGTCTGTAGTTTCCCAGACTCTCCTGGAACCCTTTTTAAAAATTGGCGCTACGTTGGCCATCCTCCAATCTTCAGGTATTACAGATGATTTTAATGATAGTTCACAGATTACTAATAGCAGGTCTGCAATCTCATATTTCAGTTCTTTCAACACCCTTGGATGTATACCATCCAGTCCAGGTGATTTGCTACTCTTCAGTTTATCACATAGTTGTAATACATCTTCCCAATATATCGATATTTCCTTCAATTCTTCTGTAGTATCACCTTTAAATACCACTTCAGTCATGGGTAACATCCCTACTTATTCCTCAGTAAAGACCAAAGCAAAGAATTCATTCAGTCTCTCCATTATGGCTTTGTCCCCTCTTAATGCCCCTTGTACCCCTCTATCATCTAATGGTCCAACTGACTCTCTCACGGGCTTTTTTGCTACGAATGTACTTGAAAAAGTTTATAATACGTTTTTGCTTCCGCAACAAGTTTCTTCTCAAATTCTCTCTTTGCCTGCTTTATCAATGCCTTGCATATAACTTGCCAGTGCTTGTGCTGTTTCCAATTTTCGTCATTTGGCTCTTTTTTTCTATTTCCTGAACGATGTTTTTTGGCATCAGCCTCTCTGACATCACCTTTAAACCATGCTGGCAGTTTTTTGGACTTCCTTCTGCATTTCTTAAAGCATGGGAATCAGCTGGTCTGGGCTTCCAAGATAGTATTTTTAAACAACACCCAAGCTTGATGTAAGTCTTTAACCTTTGCAACTGCACCTTTTAGTTTTTTCTTAACTATTTTCCTCATTTTATCATAGTCTCCCTTTCGAAAGTTAAAAAGTAGTACTGTGGATTTCCTTACCATCCCTCCTCCTCTTATTAAATAAACGCGATCATGCTATGATCACTATTGCCAAGTGGACCCAACACCCTTATCTCTTGCACCAGATCTGGTGTTCCACTAAGGACTAGGTCCAAAATGGCTTCCCCTCTTGTCGGTTCATGAACCAGCTGCTTCAAGAAGCAGTCATTTATCTAATCTAGGAACTTTATCTCCCTAGCATGTCCTGCCGTGACACTGACCCAGTCAGTACCAGGGTAATTGAAATCACCCATTATTATTACTGTGCTGTAACCTTTGTTAGCTTCCCTGATTTCTTTGAGCATTTCATCATCCATTTGCTCATTCTGGCCAGTCAGTCGATAGTACACCCCCACTGCCATCGCCTTCCCCTTTTTAGATGGAATTTCAATCCATAGAGATTCTACAGAAAATTTTGTTTCCTGCAAAACTTTAATCCTTTCTGACTCAATGCCCTCTCTCTAACATAGAGGACAACCCCTCCTCCGATTAGATGAGCTCTATCATTACGATATAGTTTGTACCCAGGTATCAGTGTCTCACTGGTTGTCTTCCTTCCACCATGTCTCTGAGATTCCAATCATATTTAACCTCTCATTTAGTGCTATATATTCTAACTCTCCCATCTTATTTTTTAGACTTCTAGCATTTGCATTCAAGCATTTTAGAGATGTATTTTATTCATATTAATCTGGCTATCGGTAGGCATGGGTAATTTTGAATATTTAAGCTCTCCCTGCTCCATACTCAAGGGCATTTGGGCTACTTTACTTTTTTTGGAACCTCTCTGCTTTTGGTAGTATCCTTCAATGATACATTGTTCTGAACCATGTGCCCTTGGGCGACTGTCGGCTTTCCCCTATTATCTAGTTTAAAAGCTGCTTTATCTCCATTTTTAAGGGTTAATGCCAGCAGCCTGGTTACATCCTGGTTAAGGTGAAGCCCATCCCTTCAGAAGAGCCCCTCCTTTCTCCAGAATGTTCCCCAGTTCCTAACAAATCCAAGCCCCTCATCCTTGCACCATCGTCTCATCCACGTATTGACTCCGGAGCTCTGCCTGCCTTTTAGGTCCTGCGCATGGAACAGGAAGCATTTCGGAGAACGCTACTCTGGAAGTTCTGGATTTCAACTTCTTACCTAAAAGCCTAACTTTAGCCTTACCTCCCTACCACATTTTCCTATACCATTGGTACCATCATGTACCAAGACAGCAGACTCCTCCCCAGCACTATCTAAGACCTTATCTAGAGTGGCGCGTGAGGTCCGCTACCTTCGCACCAGGCGGGCATGTTACCAGGCGATCCTCATGTCCACCAGCCACCCAGCTATCTACATGCCTAATGATTGAATTACCAACTATAACGGCTGTCCTAACCCTTCCCTCATGGGCACACGGCCCTGGAGAAACTTCCTCGGTGTGAGAGGGTTTTGCATCACCTGGAGGACAGGTCCTAGCTACAGGATCACTTCCTGCCACACCAGGGTGATGCTCTCCTGTCATGTGACCTCTCTCATCCATGGCAACAGGGATGCTGCCAGACTGGAGGTGGGACCTCAGGACATAGATGAGACCCCGTAGGTCTCATCTATGTACCTCTGTTTTCCTTATGTTTTCCAAGTCTGCTACTCTAGCCTCTAGAGAATGGCCTCGTTCCCTGAGAGCAAAGAGCTCCTTGCACCTAGTGCACATGTAAGACCTTTTATAGTCCTTCAAGTGAAAAAGTATTTCCTGAAATTGTCTTTCAGTTTACCACCTTGCAGCTTCATCGTATGCTCTCTAGTTTTACAACTTCCCCTTCTTCGAAAAAGGTTTGTTCGTTTATCAATAGCCTTTAAGTATTTAAGTCTGTATCATATCTCCCGTCTGACAATTTGTCAGATAACTCATATAGTCTGACAAATCACTTATTCTCTCTGTAATTGTGTTTCATGAGAGACTATTATTTACAAAAGTGTGCCGCTTATCTGCACATTAATTCTGCTGCCATTAACGAGCATTTCTTAACGAAATTTCCATCTGTCAATGGTTTTGATGATCTGCCTGTTTTATATGGAATCATATAGCTTGTCTTAACTGCAGCGTCACCTACTTGATGGGCTTTTAAACACTGATTACTGTTTTTTTCAAGGGCCCCTCGAGTAGCTTCCCAATATATTTATCATACTTCTCAGTGTGGTGGGTCTCCTAGTGCCCTTAACACTGTACTCTCTTGCAACAGCTATTTGTTACAAACAAATCAGACTTGGTTTTTCATTCGGTGCCACAAAAAATATAAAAATATTATTTTTTCTTGTACCACATGACATTCTTTGGCAATTTTTATTTTCTTTGATAATGTGATTATCTCTGATGATCTCTAGGTGGCAAAACAGTGCGACAAGGCGGTGGCAAAAGCCAGGAGGATGTTGGGCTGCATACAAAGAGGGATTACCAGCAGAAAGGAAGAGGTACTTATGCCACTGTACAGGTCGCTGGTGAGGCCTCACCTGGAATACTGTGTTCAGTTTTGGAGACCATTTTTATTTATTTATTTAACTTCTCTTATATACCGCGCTATTAGGTATCAGTGCAGTGTACATTGAACAGAACAATATACTGTACGGCCGGGCCGTATAGTGTTTACATTGAACAAGGAATGAAACTTGGATTTAACTGGGGTAACATTTCTACAGTTTATTTACATTGTAGTCCATGTTTTTCAGGCTATGGTCTATTAAGAACAGGTCGTCTTTTGGCTATCTCTTGCAAAAGATGTAAAAAGACTGGAAAGTGTTCAGAGGAAGGCGACCAAAATGATTTGGAGCCTGCGTAAGAAACCTTATGACAAGAGACTTGAAGACCTAAACATATACACTTTGGAGGAGAGGAGGGACAGGGGAGATATGATTCAGACATTTAAATACTTAAAGAGAAATAATGAACAAACAAACCTCTTCCAAAGACGGGGAAGCTGCAAAACATGAAGCTGGCATAACATGAAGCTGCAAGGTGGAAAATTGAAAGGCAATGTCAGGAAATATTTTTTCACTGAATGCTTGGAATGCTCTCCTGATGGAAGTGGTAGGGGCAAACACGGTGACAGAATTCAAAACAGCATGGGACAAGCACAGTGGATCCCTTCACAGCAACAGGATAAAAACAAAATAAACTGAAACATCTAACTTCTCAACAAATAGGTGTGTCCTACATGGAGTGGTGAGTCCACCCCTAAACAAAGACACGGGGAGGGGTGGCCTGCACAGAGCGTCAGGTGCACCTACTCTTGCCGTATTGCTGGGCAGACTGGATGGACCATGCAGGTCTTTATCTGCCGTCATTTACTATGTTACTATGTTACTATCATTACGAGTTCAACTTCTTTGTAGAGGTCTCCATGCCTCCTCACCACTTCTTAGAATGAGTAGAACGAAGGCCCTGGGGAGGCAAAGAGAGAATTTCCACCAAATCACAATTTCATTTCCATTGCTTGGTTATATAAAATCTTTGATACAGCAAACCTGGTGCAGTAATGAGATATGTACCCCAATCTCTTCCAGAGTTTCACCTCTATCTCTCTCTCCCAGCATGTCCCTCTATCTGTCTCCCCAACACACACACATACATCCAAGCAAGTATCTCTCTCTTTGTCCCCCAGGCAGACAGCCTGTCCCTCTCTGTCCCTGCAACTGCAACATACACAGCCAGCACATTCCTCTCTCTCTCTGCTCGCCCCCCCCCCCCATGCGCATGGCCAGCATGTCCCGCTCTATGCTCACATTATCCCCCACACATATGTACATCCAGCATGTCCCTCAGAGCCAGCACATACCTTTCCCATCCCCAGCTGCACCAAAAACTGGAGACCCTGAGAAGTCAGACTCTGCTCTGCATGCTATGCAGGCAACCAGTGCAGCTGAGAGAATCAGAAAAAATGTCTTGTGTGACGAATACAGACATAGAGGCTAAGAGCCCTTCCTTGTTTCTCTCCTTCCCCCAGTACTCCTCCTTTGTTTACAACACTACTCAAAAATTGTCCCCCTCATACTTTTCAAGGATGCCATTCCCAAAAGGTATCCCCCCCCCCCCAATAAGACCCATTTGCACAAGCTTATGGGTGATTATCAGAAATATAGCACTTCTCATACAACTTCTCTCCACTAGTGCTCTCTACTGAGTCCTCTGTTTGGGGCTTCTTCAGAACAAGGTTTAATGAAGAAGCCCCTACTGAGCCCATGGAGATAGGGATAGTAGAAGATTCCACCTTAGAATCTGACAGGCAGGCTGAGCACATGGCTCAATGTTTACAAGAAGAAAGTAAACAGAGAAAGTCAGGAGCCGAATGGACACGCCCAAGCTGTGACGTATCACCAAGCTTAGGGGTTAATGAGAAACACCTGTTCAGGGGAAGGGCAGAGCTAAGCCCTGAGAAACAGGACTATAATAATTGGTCATTAGCTTTAAAAGAGAGACCGAGAGAAACACAGAGGCAAGGAAGAGAGAGACCGGGTGAAGATCCCAGTCAGAGACCAGGTCAAGAGAGAGCCGTAGCAAGAGCCAAGGAAGTCAAAGCCCGAGAACCTGAAGGAAGCAGCACAAGAGAGGTGCCGTTCAGGAAAGGTAGGAGAAAGGAGAGACCTCCTGGGAGGCAGGCTTGGAGAAGCTCGGAGGCTCCAGAGAGAGAGAGACGATGGCAGGAAAATACTTATAGGTCTGGGGCAGAAGCCAGCAAGCTAAGAGGAAAGAAAACACAGCCGGTGTTTGGAAACCTGCCTGAGCCAAGAGAGCAGAGAATTCCTCCCTCCTTAAAGCCAGAAGGTAGGCTTCAAAGTTTGCCCAGCTATGAATCTAGTTTAAAAGTATTTCCTTGTTGTTGCCAAGAAATAGGAAACAGCCCAGGAAGCAACTCCAGAGTACAGGGTAGTTTCAAGCCCTGCTGTTTAGAATGGTATAAAGGGAAGATCCCTGAATGCCTAGAAGAAGGTTACTTTAAAACCCACGATAGCAGCTTACAGCCACACCCAGCTAATGCTGAGCTGGAAGAGATGCAGATAGACTCTGATGTTTATGACGCAGCTGATATACAGATGGATTGCACCCTATGTATAGCTGACCATATTGAATCCCTGTGCTGAGAATTACTATAAGAGTGCTGATAAAGCGGCAAAGAAAAGGGGAACATTTTCCTTTGCTATCAGAAGCTGTTTGTTTGCTTTTGTTTTTGTGACGAGCACTGCACGTTTGGAAGCCTGAGAATGAAGAGGCACATTTACCTTAGTTCTTGTATGCATTCCTCCTACCAAATATATGGAAAGTTGTCCTAATTTCATCTGCACTTAAGTTCTGTTGGGAGGGGAAATAAAATCCTTGTCATTTTTGCCTTTAACACTCGACTGCAACTTCTTCTTGAATCAGAGGGTAGAAAGGGGACTACCATTCCCAAAAAGCATTGAAGGAGCAAATGCAGTGTCATACTCCCTGAAGATAGAATATCAAGGCAGACCAACCCTACTCGCCCTAGGCAGTAGGCTGGCCTGATGACAAAGGCCACAGGCTTGTAGCAGCCAGCCAGCAGGTGGGAGGGTAGTCCCGGACCACTGAAATACCTGCCACCCGAGTCTGATTGCACACACACTCACACTATGCCTCTGCTGGCACTGGGACATGCACCTCTACATACACTCACACACCGTCAACACGGACTTTGTGCTCAGCTGCCACCAGTCTATTATGCTGCCAGAAACATGGACACTCATGACCTGGCTGGCCCACAACCACACAATTCCATGTACCCACAGCTGCTACTGTCTCATTTGTTGACTCTCCCATGCCACTCCTGTCCAGACAGCCTACATAAACATTTTTTTTGTTTTGCAGGTAAAGTGGAGGAGGGGTCTGTCCTGTGGCACTGTGCTGCAAGGGACAGGTTTGCACTGCGCTACTGGCGTTTCATAAGAGGGTGCTCACTGCACTCTTCCCCTATGGCCAATTCACTGCAGTGTGTGCCCAGGCAATCTTTGCTTTTTTATTTGGGTGGCAGAGCAAGGAAAGGAGGGGTCTGCCCTGCCCTGCCATGCTGTTGGGGTAGAGTCGCAGCTGCATGCCAGCCAGTGGTGACACCGGGGCAGAAATGAAGGAGGACCAAACTGGAAAATCACACAGAGGTAAAGATTGAAAAACAGAGACAGGATTAAAGTCTGACTAAATTTAGATATGTGCATTGGGGCCCCTATTACACACGGGCCTGGGGCAGCTACCTCTTTGGCCCATAGAGGCCCTGTTGGTCTTCCAAGGGCAAGATAGAACATGCTAATCAGTGCAGAAATGGCCTGCTGGCCTTAGAAACATAGAAAAATGATGACAGAAAAAGATCACATGGCCTGTCTAGTCTGTCCTTCCATATCAACAACTACAACAGTCCCCTTTTTTCCTTTAGAGAGCCTCTGTGTTTGTCCCATGCTTCTTTGAATTCAGATATTGTCCTCATCTCTACCACCTCCACTGGGAGACTATTCCACGTATCCACCACTCTTTCTGTAAAGAATGTTTTTTGCATATCACTCCTGAATCTATCCCCCTTCACCCTCATCCCATGTCGCCTCGTAGCAGAACTTGCTTTCAATCACATTTATGCCACGGAGGTATTTAAACATCTCAATCATATCACCTCTATCCCGCCTTTCCTCTAAGGTATACATATTAAGATTCTTAAGTCTGTCCTCATATGCATTATAATGAAGACCACTAACCACTAACCATTTTAGTAGCCACCCTCTGTACTGACTCCATCCTGTTTATATCCTTTTGAAGGTGCGGTCTCCAGAATTGCACACTATACTCCAAATGAGGTTGCACCAAAGACTTATACAGAGGCACTATCAACTCCTTTCTTCTGCTGGCCATTCCTCTTCCTATGCACCCAAGCATCCTTCTAGCTTTTGCTGTCACCTTTTCTACCTGTTTAGCTACTTTAAGATCATCAGACACAACCAGGCCTAGGTCCCGCTCTTCTTTAGTAGACAAAAGTACTCACCCCCTATACTATATTGCCCCCTTGGATTGCTGCAGCCCAAATGCATGACCTTGCATTTTTTAACATTAAGTCTCAGCTGCCAAATTCTAGACCATTCTCAAGCTTAGCTAGATCCCTCCTCATGTTATCTACACCTAGGGAGGAAATGGAAAAAAGAGCCAAACGACGAAACCTGGAAACAGCACAAACACTGGCAAGTCAAATGCAAGGCATTGATAAGGCAGGCAAAGGGAGAATTTGAGAAGAAGCTTGCTGCGGAAGCAAAAACGCGAAATAAAGACTTTCAAGAACATTTGTAGCAAAAAACCTGTGAGAGTCAGTTGGTACATTAGATGATAGAGGGGTTAAAGGGGCACTAAGAGGCGACAAGGCGATAGCGGAGAGACTGAATGAATTCTTTGCTTCGGTTTTTACTGAGGAAGATGTAGGGATGTTACCCATGACTGAAGTGGTATTTAAAGGTGCGGAAGAACTGAAGGAAATATCGATACATCAGGAAGATGTATTACAATTATTAGATAAACTGAAGAGTAGCAAATCACCTGGGCTAGATGGTATACATCCAAGGGTGTTGAAAGAACTGAAATATGAGATTGCAGACCTGCTATTAGTAATCTGTTAATTTTCATTAAAATCATCTGTAATACCTGAAGACTGGAAGATCGCCAATGTAATGCCAATTTTTAAAAATGGTTCCAGGTGTGATCCAGGAAACTACAGACCGGTGAGCCTGATGTCAGTACCGGGAAAAATGGTAGAAACCATCATAAAGAATAAAATTACTCAGCATGTAGATAGTCATGGCCTAATGGGAGACAGCCAACATGGCTTTAGATTAGGAAGATCTTGGCTTACTAATCTGTTATGTTTTTTTGAAGGTGTGAGTAAACAGGTGGACAAAGGTGAGTCGGTTGATATAATGTATCTGGACTTTCAGAAAGCCTTTGACAAGGTCCCTCATCAGAGACCTTTGGCAAAACTAAAGAGTCATGGGATAGGAGGCAGTATACTATTTTGGATCAGGAACTGGTTAAAAGATAGAAAGCAGAGGGAAGGGCTAAATGGCCATTTTTCCCAATGGAGAAAGGTGAATAGTGGTGTACCCCAGGGATCTGTGCTGGGTCTGCTGCTTTTTGACATATTCATAAATGACCTGGAAAAGGGAATAACGAGTGAGGTTATCAAATTTGCAGATGACACAAAACTATTTAAAGTTGTTAAAACCCAAGAGGATTGAGGAAAAATGCAAGAGGATCTTGATAAATTGGAAGACTGGGCATCAAAATGGCATATGAAATTTCATGTGGACAAGTGCAAAGTTATGCATCTAGGGAAGAACAATCCAAACTATGGTTACACGATGCAAGGTTCCACATTAGGAACCATCACCCAGGAAAAAGATTTAGGCGTCATTGTGGATAACATGTTAAAACCCTCGGCCCAGTGTGCAGCAGTGGCCAAGAGAGTAAATAGAATGCTAGGTATCATAAGGAAAGGAATGGAAAATAAAACAAAAGATGTTATACTGCCTCTTTATCGTTCCATGGTGAGACCGCACCTTGAATATTGTGTGCAATTCTGGTCCCCGTATCTTAAAAAGGATATAGCGTTATTAGAAAAGGTTCAGAGAAGAGCCACCAAAATGGTTGAGTGGATGGAAAGATAGTCCTATGAAGAAAGGCTAAAAAGGTTAGGGCTCTTTAACCTGGAAAAGAGACGGCTGAGGGGAGATATGATAGAAGTCTATAAATTAATGAACGGAATGGAACGGGTAAACGTAGACTGATTGTTTATGTTATCAGAATATAGAAAGACTAGGGGACATGCAATGAAGCTACAGGGTAAACTATTTAAGACTAATAAAAGAAAATATTTTTTCACTCAATGTGTAATCAAACTCTGGAATTTGTTACTGGAGGATGTAGTAAAGGCTGTTAGTGTAGCTGGGTTTAAAAAAGGTCCATAAACCATTATTAAGAAGGGACCCAGGATATTAATGCTTGACCCAGTACAAGCCTTGTGGAACCTGTGTCTTTTGGGGGAAACTGCTAGGTACGTATGACCTAGATTGGCCACTGTTGGATACTGGGCTTGATGAACCTTAGTCTGACCCAGTATGGTATTTATGTACTCTATTGCAGATTTTGGTATCATCTGCAAAGAGGCAAACCTTACCTGACAGCCCTTCCGCTATATCACTAACAAAGATGTTAAAAAGAATCGGACCAAGGACAGATCCCTGGGGCACACCACTGGTAACTTCCTTCTCCTCAGAGTGAGCTCCACTTACCTGTACTCTTTGTTGCCCCCCACTCAACCAATTTCTAACCCAAGCAGTAACTTTAGTGTCCATCCCTAGGGTGCTCAGTTTGTTTGTAAGTCGCCTGTGAGGAACTGTGTCAAAGGCTTTACTGAAATCTAAATACAATGCATCTAGGGCTCTCCCTCGGTCCAACACTCTGGTCACCCAGTCAAAGAAATCAATCAGATTTGTCTGACAAGACCTGCCTCTGGTGAATCCATGCTGCCTCGAATCCTGTAATCTGCTGGATGCCAGAAACCTCACTATTTTCTCTTTCAGCAGCATTTCCAATATACCCACCACCAAAGTTAAACTAACCGGCCTGTAATTTTCAACCACATCCTTACTTCTGCTTTTGTGTAAAGGCACCACATGAGCCTCTCTTCAGTCCTTTGGCACCACTCCCGACTCCAATGAGGCATTGAAAAGGTCAGTCAGTTGAGTTGCTAGAATGTCCCCAAGTTCCCTCAGTATTCTAGGGTGTATCCCATCTGGTCCCATCACTTTGTCTACTAAGTTGAGCTAGTTTCTCACGAACAGAGTTTTCTGAAAATTGTTCAAGATGGCCCTCGCTTCTGTTCCTGTTTGTGGGTGTTTTCTGAGGTCCTGTTCCTGGTTCTTCATCTGTGAACACAGAACAGAAATATTTGTTAAGCAATTCCGCTTTATCCTCATCAGCTTCTACATATTCCTCCCCTTCACCCTTGAGTCTGACAATACCACTTTTGCCCTTCCTCTTCTAACATATCTGAAAAATGTCTTATCCCCCCCCCCCCCCATTTTATTGGTATTGGCTATTTCCCTCTTTTTAAATTTTTGCTTTCCTGACTACTTTGCTAGCTTCTCTAAGTTTTTCCAAATATAAATGCCTGTCTTCCTCTCTCTGTGATCTCTTGTATTTCATGAAGGCCTCCCTCTTTTTCTTCACCTTTTCAGCTACTTCTTTCAAAAGCCATAGCGGTCTCCTTTTCCTTTTACCTTTATTACCATTTTAACAAAAACGCTGGTTGCCCTTAAAATATCCCCTTTCAATTTTGCCCACTGTTTTTCTACATCCCCCAGCTGTTCCCATCCCGCTAATGACTCCCTGAGGTATTGGCCCATCTTGGCAAAGTTAGTTTTCCTAAAGTCTAAGACCCTCACTTTTGAATGGATTCTAACAGCTTTAGTCCTAATACTGAACCACACCATCTGGTGATCACTGGATGCAAAATGATCTCCCACTATAACATCAGAAACACTTTCACCATTGGTAAGCACCAAGTACAGTATGGCCCCTTCACGTGTGGGGTCGGTTACCAATTACCTAAATAGTTCTCCCTGTAGAGAATAGAGGATCTCCTTACTTCTAGATGATACTGCAGCAGGAATGTGCCAATCAACATCTGGCATATTGAAATCCCCCTATCAGTAGCACTTCCCCTTTGCTAGCAATGCTGTGTATGTCTTCAATTAACTCTCTATCCACCTCTTCCTCTTGTGAGGGAGGTCTGTATATCATCACGCCAATGCAAATAGATTTCTCTTTCCCTCTGTCTAGTTTAACCCACAATGCCTCCTCTCTCCCTTTTAAGCTCTGTAATTCCAAAGCTTTAATATTATTTTTTACATATAGTGCCACTCCTCCTCCCCTTCTTCCTATCCTGTCCTTTCTGAATAAAGTATAGCCTGGTATAGTTACATCCCAGTCATGGTTTTCTGTGAACCATGTTTCTGTAACTGCCACTAAACCCAAGTTGGCCATTCCCACCAAAGCTTCAACATCAGGGATCTTATTTCCCATGCTATGGGCATTTATTCACACCGCTTTCTATATGTTACCCCTTTTACCCATTTCCATAAAGGTATTTAATGTATCACTTACCTGGGGGCTTTCTTCACCCATCTCCAACGAATCTAGTTTAAAGCCCTCTTCAGTAGTTTAGCCAGTCTACTAGTGAAGATGTGTCAACCTTTCTTGGACAGATGGATCCCATCTCTGCGCTGCAACCCTTGGAACAGCATCCCATGGTCCAGGAAACCAAAACGCTCTCGATAACACCATCCACGCAGCCATGCATTCATCTCCAGGATGCGAGCCTGCCTTGGCCTTTACCCTCAACAGGTAGGATTGAACAGAACACCACCTGTGCACCTATCTGCTTCACCCTTTGTCCCAGAGCCATGAAGTTACTTTTGATATGCTCAGAGGGATACCTGGCAGTATCATTTGTTCCGACATGGATTAGCAACATTGAGTAATAGTCAGTGGGCTTGATGAGACTCGGCAAACTCTCCATAATATTGATTTTGGCACCCCTGTGTTAGCTGTTAAATGTGGGAGTTAGTGTGCACTAACAATTTGTGTAGCTAACAGTTACGGCAGGGAGCTGTTAGGAAGTGGACTAATTCCTATGTTAAATAGCTAACATAGGAATTAACATTTTTGGGTGTAGATGACTGGGGACTGTTAATATGTGATAACTGCTTCTATTGTTTTGAGACAGCAGCAGTTAATGCTACCATAAGTGGTGTGGCTCACTGTTTCGCACATTACGTATTGTGCAATTTACAAGCAGAGGCTGCTTTCTTTCTGCCAGAAATGTTGGGAATGCCCTCAACAGTTAACAAAGAGTTTTTGCAGTCACCACGCACTAATTTTGATAATTACTAGTAGTCACTGCAAAACCTTACCACAGTTTAGTAAATAGAGGCCACAGACTTTCACTTCCATTATAGATTGGGTAGCTCAGTTCCTTAACTTAATTTTCATGTATGGTATTCCCACACTGGTTCTTCATTTTCAGAGGTGCAACCGTTTTCATGCATAGCCTTCCACATCCTATTTGGTGACCTTTGATCTTAATACTGATCTTTAGGGTCACTTTTGAGGATGTAATCCATCCACACCTGCTTTGTCACTCTGTATAACAGATTTAGGCTTGATGACAGCTTTTAATAGGCAACATCTGGGGGGGGGGGGGGTGTTATAAAAAAGAGACATTTTGGTCTGTCTATTAGAACGCTCCATAGTCTTGAAACATACTTCCAATATTATTGATCTGGTGGGAGCCACAGAAATAGAATGCAAGAGCCATCTTCCTCAGGTAAACATAATAGTTATTGTCATAATTCAAAAATCTCTTTTTTTGGGTAAATTAAAAGGGCCATTGTCCTTCAAGTGAAAGGGCTAAATGCTTTCTTTTCCAGTGAGGTTTCAGACCAACGTATGGAAAGAACACTGTATTAGTGGCTCTGCTTGACACCTTGTGATAGAAACTTGACAGAGGTAGTGAGATTTTCTTAGCAATGTCAGGCTTGTCTGCAGCATTTGATATGGTTTATTACCGGACCATGCAGTTGTCTGATTTAGGTCTATCAGGAGTTCTGCTACAATGGTTTCCATTGTCTTTTTGGCATTAAACAGAGGATGTGTGTGGATGGTAAGTATTCTTATATATGGTTTCTAAAATGTGGAGGCCACCTATGCTGTTTAACATCCATTTCCATTTGTTAAAGAAAGTAAATCAAGTTTGACCTTTCTTATCACCTTTATGCTGATGATTTACAAAAATTAGTACTTTTGGATCTCCAGAAGGAAGGTTAAATGCTTGTCTTTTATTGGTTTGGTTTTAGCATGCTGAAATTAAATCTAAAAAAAGTCTAACATGTTGTGGGTTCATACAAAAGGTAGAAATAGGAGTTGGGATGTCAGATCTTCTCATTTATTGATGAGGTGTATATTTTGGGAGGACTATTCAGCGGCTAAACGTAGCTGTTGAACTTTAAATCTGGAATTCAATACTGGGGCCATATTGGGATAGTAGCGATGTTAAGCTGCTGCCCGATTAGCTTTAGTGGTGCAAATTAGGCTGGCCTTTAAGGTGCCTAACTTTCACTGCCGAGGGATAACCGGGCAGCGGCTGAATATTGCTTCTGGCCAGTTAACCCCAGATGCTGGCTCCAAACTGATGCTAGACAGGGCGTTCAGCAGCACTAACCGCTTTGAAAATGCCCCCCCCCCCCCCTCCCCGTATTTACGAAGTCTGTCTGTTGCTGTGGACTGACTTCTCTTAGCCCTTAAGTTTGGCAGTTGCAAATTTTGTGTTTACTCAATTATATCTCTTATGTCAGTCGCAACACTTTTTTGACCAGCACAGATTTGTTGCAGTCATTGACACGTGCGATATATAATAACAATTACGGAAATGTCCTCTACGCTGAGGTCTTCTGCGAAGGTCACACAAATGTCAACTGGGTCAGAACATAGAAGCCCAGCTATTAGTGAGTGTTTGTATCCTCTCTCCCTAGGCACCCACATTGATTAATTTTTGTCTTTCTAGTAGGATTTCAGCTCCTGTCCTTAGCTTTTAAGGCCATTCATGGTTTAGGGCCCAGATATGGTCTTTCTATAGTTATATCTGTAGGTATTGTCTTTCAAAAATGGAAGGCTGGTGAAGATAAGCAAACAGGCTATCTCATACACTGCTCTATTCAGCTGAAAGAAGATTCCAAAAAGATACATACCTACATGTCCTTCCTAAATTAAGGCCTCTTACTTTGTTGCTGCTGGTAATTTCTGCAGTTATTTTGTGTTTTAATGGCTGCTGGTTTAAATTGCTGATATTTATATTTCTATGTAGGATTTTGCATTAATCCTGTGTTATTTTTCTAGTTTGCCTCATTTGCTAACCTTTAATTTGTTCATAGTCTCAGGCCTGTTTTTTTAGGTGTGATTATTATCCTCATAATACTATATTTTATGTCTAACACAAGGGTATTTGTTTTATTTTTTATTTATATAGGATAATTTTACTATTAATTATTCTTGGTGCAATCTCTGGAAAAGAAAGCGTAGTTACTCACCTGTAACAGGTGTTCTCCAGGGACAGCAGGAATCAGTCCTCACATATGGGTGACGGTGGCACCAAAAGAGCCCACGTGGAGCATTTCCCCAGCTTTCAAAGAAAGCCTTTGGGACATGCTACTATGCATGCGTGGTCCTCTTCCCACCTAAGGGTGCCATCTTGCTCAGTCAGATGACATAGCTAGGGCGGCAGTAAAAATTAAAACAAGTTAGGGAGGCAACTCCCTGGGAAGAGGGAGGGTTGTGAGGACTGATTCGTGCTGTCCCTGGAGAACACCTGTTATAGGTGAGTAACTACACTTTCTCCAGGAACAAGCAGGAAGTCAGTCCTCACATATGGGACTCCCTGGCTCCAGGCTGCCAAGGACCAAACCACGACAGCACCAGTGGTGACCATCCGGGTAGCCGCGAGTTGCATAAGGTGAGTCCCCACTGAGAGAATCTGCAATACCCTAGCTCCAGCGACACTATCACTCCGGTAGTCTGAACACAGAAGGGTCAGAGGGCAGGAGTTGCCTACATCCTGAGAATATTATGGGGTACTGCCTGGCCAAAGGCACTGTCCCTGCGGGACTCGCTCTCCAGGCAGTAGTGAGCTGCAAACGTATGAACTGAAGACCATGTAGCGGCCTTACATATCTCTGTCACTGACACTGAGTGGAGGTTGGCTACCAACGTAGCCATCACCCTCACTTGATGCACTGTGATACAGTGTTCAAGGGAGAGGCCCGCTCGCTCATAGGCAAGGGCAATACTGTCCGCCACCCAAGTGGACAGAGTTTGCTTAGTCACAGGAAGCCCCAGCCTGCTGGGTCATAAGACACAAAAAGCTGATGAGCTTTGCAGTGGGCCTGGAACTGCTGTAGGTAGGACAGGGTCCGTTTGCAATCCAGACTATGAAGGACTAGATCCCCACCTTACCATCATGAGGCCACGGAAAGAAGGTGGGGAGAACCACCTCCTGGTTGAGGTGAAAGGGAGATACCACCTTTGGGAGGAATCTGGGATGTGTACGAAGCACTACCCTGTTCTTATAGAACCTTGTATATGGTGGCTCCACCACTAGGGCCTAGAGTTCACTCACTCTTTGAGCAGACATGAGGGCACCATAAAGGCCACTTGTCACCTGCAGTACCTGCCATGGAAAGTGGCTAGGGGCTCGAATGGTGGTCTGGTAAGCTGGGAGAGCACCATGTTGAGGTCCCACTCTGCTGCCAGAGGATGGAGAGGTAGCTTAGATAGTAGTAGGCCCCGGAGGAACCTGGAGACCAGGGGCTGGCCCAAGAGGGGTTTCCCCATGATAGGGTGATGGTGAACGGCTATGGCGCTCAGAGGCACCCTCACTGAATTAGACTTCAGCCCAGTATGGGATAGGTGCAGTAGGTATTGGAATACTACTTGGGGGGGGGGGGTGGTCAGTGGGAACACAGAGTAGGCCCTTAGACCACGAGATCAGGAAGGCATCTGCCTCCACTCTCTCCAGGTGCGGCTGGCACGAGCAGAAATGAGGTATCTGCGTGTTGTCTGGAGAGGCAAATGGATCCATCATGGGCTTGCCCCAGAGATGGAAGAGCCTCCTGGCCTACCCTGGGGTTCAAGTGCCACTTGTGCGGCCACAGGACTCTGCTCAGCCTGTCCGGTAGGCAGTTGTCCTGGCCCGGGAGGTAGACTGCTCATAAGAGCATGCAGTTGTGAGCTGCAAAGGAGAAGAGGGCCACCGCCTCCTGGCAGGAGTACAAGCCCGTGCCTCCCTGCTTGTTGATATAGAACATGGCGACTTGATTATGGATTAGTGTCACAGACGGTGGCGGAACACTCACAAGGCTAGAAGGATCACCCTGAGCTCCCAGGAGATTCACCTGTAAAAGTGACTTCTCCTGAGACAAGTTTCCCTGTGTGCGGCGGTCCCCACAATGTGCCCCCCAACCTAGGAGGGAGGCCTCTTGGTCAGGGTCCTCTGAGGCACGGGTGCCTGGAAGGGCATTTCTGCCTGGAGGTGGCATAAGTTTGGCCACCAAGTGAGGGATTCTGCCAGTTGGTGAGTAATCCTGACCCTGTCCCGTAGCCTGCTCATGGCTTGAGTCTACTGTGAGCGAAGGCACCACTGGGCCATCGCATGTGTAAGCAGGCTGAGGGTGTGACGTGGACCACTGAGGCCATGTGGCCCAGTAGGCAGAGTAGGAGACGAGCCGGTATCGACCACCGGTGTTGCACCTCTCCTGACAGTTGCCTGAGGCATTCTGCCCTTTCTTTTGGGAGGACGGCCCTTACCTGTAAAGTGTCCAACTGAACACCTATAAACTCCAGACTTTGGGCTGGGGAGAGATGAGATTTGGGGTAGCTGATGACGAACCCCAGGTGCTGCAGAAGGAGGGTATACGCTCTGCAGCCTGACTGAACTCTGAGGCCATACCACCCCTGATTAGCCAGTCATCTAGGTAGGAGAAAACGAACATCCCTTGTAGGTGCAGGTGGGTGGCTACCAATGCCAGGTATTTAGTAAAGACCCTTTGCGAGAAGGTGAAGCCAAAATGTAGCACCCTGTACTGGTAGTGCCCTCCTCCCACCACAAACTGTAGGTACTGCCTGTGGGAGGGGTGGATCAGGATGTGTGTGTACACATCCTTTAAATCCAAGGAGCACAGCTAATCTCCCTGGTGGAGGTAAGGCAGCAGTGTTCCAAGTGAGAGCATCTTGAACTTCTCCCTCACCAGAACCTGTTTAAGTCTCTCAGATTTAGTATAGGCCCAAGTCCCCCGGTTCTCTTTGGGTTAAAGAATTATCTGGCAAAGAAGCCTTTTCCCCATAGGTGCTTGGTACAGGTTCTACTGTGTTGTACTTAAGCAGACCTGTGAACTCTGAGAGCAGAAGGGTCTGGTGAAGGAGAGGTTGCACTGGCTCTCCTGGAAAGAACATGGGTGGTACCTGCTGTAAGTAGAGGAGATATCCCTCCCTTATCCCTCCACTTGAAGTACCTATGGGTCCGAGGTGACCTTGGCCCACCTGTGGGCAAAGAGTGCTAGGCAGCCTCCTGTGGGCTGGTGAAGGTCTCCCAGGGGAGAGGAGGCCCTGCCCTAGGAGTCAAAAGCTTACCACTGGTTGGGCGGAAGCCGGGGCCTGGGTGCTTCTGAGCCTTGGTTTCTGGGCTCCATGGCCTTGTCGTTTGGGGTGAGAACCCTGTTGCTGGCCCAAGAAGGGCTGGTAGTGGTGACTATGTTGGAATTACCCTTTTTCCTTGGGAAAAGGGGTCTTTTCTTACGGGGAAAGGATGAGGTCTTTTTTGGGTCACCACATTGGCATCGATCTCAGCCATAGGCTTGCTGAGCAGATTCTCCCTGGTGCAGCTTGTCTTGGACTCATTGCTCTAGGTCCGAAGACTATAGCCAGGCTTGGCGCCGGGCACCGATGCCAGCCGCTGCAACTCAGGCAGCTGACTCGAAGCCGTCGTAGGTCGCCCAGGAGAGGAACTTAGAGCAGTCCTTCATCCCGGAAGTCAGAGTCTGGAACCATTGGAGGGGTTCCCTGGCACTGATGCCAGGGCCTCTCACATCCTAAGCAGTAGCCGTTCAAGAATCAGCTGCACTGACATCGTGAGTCTCCTTGGGTGGAGACTCATACTGGAGAATCACCAGTTCTTCGGTGCGTGGGTCTTCCTCCACCTCGGTTTGCACCACGAGGGCTCTGAACATATCCTTGACAAAGTCATGGAAGGCCATGTTCTCCGGGAGGGGACGGGTCTGAGGGGATGTCTGTGTCGGTTTCCCACTCGGAATTGAGGGGTGACGATGAATCCGAGGCCCTGTGACTCCTTGCCCTGAGGCCAGCACTGAAGTGCCAGGGTCCTCTGGAGGACCTGGGGTCTGAGTCATGGAAACTAGCCAGGGAGGATCGGATGCCCGAGGAACAGGACCGAAACCTCGACCGGTGCAGAGGACTTATGCAAAGCCGGTGGTGCTCGGAGCTCAGCTCGACGACCGGGGACACCCCCACAGTTCAGGGCCTGGTCATTGGGACAGATGATACAGACGAACCAGCCATCATTGCCTGCTGTAGGGCCAGGATAGCAGTGATGTTCTGCTCCAGGGCTGCTATTCTGGTTTCCAAGCTGGAAGGCTCTGCAGCTTTTGACATGGGCACCAAGGACCTTGGGCATTGTGCTGGCACTCTCGCAAGTGCGTCCTTAACAAAGACTACAGCCTCGAGGAACCCCACATGGTCACCACCGGCTGAGGGATCCTTTGTGAGAACCTTAGTAGGGTGCTTCTCGGAGCCGCCCGAATCCCTACGAGCGGATTTACTGGGTTTCTCTGTTGGAACCTCGACAGACTTTGAGGATTTTTTTCTTTTTTCTCTCGGGGGTCCAGGGTTTTCTTGGAGGAGCGCAACCACAGGACTCCAAGGATGCTCCAGCCTCACGGGAAGTGCTGGGCTTGGAGCTCAGTGTTGGAGAAGCCGTTGCCGAGTCGGACCTTGGGAACAGTTTCTCCTGAAACTCCAACCTCTTTTTATTGGTCTTAGGCATCATGGCCTGGAACAGGTCACAGGAGGTGCTGTCATGATCCGGTCCCAGGCAGTGTAGACAGCAGTCATGGGTATCGGAGACTGACATGGTTTGACCGCAGTGGTTATACTGTAATACTGCACTAAGGGATTCAACAATTAAATCACCACCACACCCTTAGCCTCATATATATTAACTACATATAAATATGTCTCACTCCCAAACTCATTACATACATGAAACTAAGTCTCTTTTATGGGAGAAAAGACCTCATACTAATGCATTACCTCCCACTGCAGTGGTCACATTTTTTGAACACACCAGGAGACATAGTGGGAATCACCTGGCTAGGGTCAATGACCCCCAGGCGAAAAAAGGCGTGAAAGCCAGTCAAGGCAAACCTTGATCAAAAAAAAAAAAAAAAAGGGGGGGGGGGGGGAAAGGAGCCGAGAACAGCGCCGGGTTGAGGTGGGAAGAGGAACTGGTACACAAACCAGGAAAAGCTACATTTTAAATATATTAGCAAGGATTATTTTCAGGGAAACAGGATGTGCGTCCATTGGGCTCTGCAGAAAAAAGGAGACCGAGCAAGATGGCACCCTTTGGCGGGAAGGGGACCATGCATGGTGGTAGCATGTCCCAAAGGCTTTCTTTGAAAGCTGAGGAAATGCTCTGTCAGCACCGATGTCACCATATGTATGGACTGACTTCCTGCTTGTTCCTGGAGAAATGGAAATAGATAAAGAAGAAATTAGTAAAGCTGCAGTCCTTTTGTCTTATCTGAGTGGAAGTGAAGCTGGTGGGAACAAGCGTGCTTATTTTGAAGATAATTTTCTCTGTGACTGGAGTGTGGAGAACAGCATTTTCACATGCTCAAGGAGGGACAAAAACATAATGACTACTTTTATACAATATACCCACAGACATTCTTGGGAGAAATGAATGAGTGGTGAAGGTTTGGCAGTTATGCAATTTTTTTTAAATAAAACATACATCTGCACTGATTCTTACCAACACCTACACACACAAAGTTACCCTTGCTGTGGAGCAGATGCAACGCTGTGTGAGAGCTTTTGGTGAGGAAATTTTTCTTATCCTCTACGAGTTGGTTTAACTTGTTTTACATTAGAATGACTTGATTCCCCACAAACTATGAATCTCTCTCCTGCCTGTGCCTGGGATATCTTATTGTCTACATTTGAAAGTAGACTAATTTTTCATCCATTAAAAAAAAAAAAATAATAATACTCCAGATTTTAAAGAAAAATTAATTTCACTCCAGGTCCACAAAGGATACCGGAGAGCTCAGGTCTTATACGCTGCAGGGTCCTTGAGAGGAAAGTTGACCCAACTGTGCCTGCCCGAAGTTCGGGGGAAAGGCAAAGTTCTCACACAAGGCACTCAGCTCCCGCAGTCCCAGGGCTCCGACAAGCCCCGCACACCTCCAGGGATCACTCCAGGTCCACCATTAAAAAAAAAAAATAATAATACTCCAGATTTTAAAGAAAAATTAATTTAGAACTTGATTATTTTCATCTACTGCTCCTCTGGCAACAAAACCTTTAAAATGAGGTCAGCTTAAGCCTAATGTCTGCACTACATTTCATGTCAACATGAGCACTTGAGGTATATGAATCAAACCCCAATGGGGCAAAATATGACGAGACGATTTAACAAACATCAAATCCACCTCCCACAGACGAAATGTGTTTGCTTTGTTTCCTGCTAATGTGTGTGCATGTATATATAAGTGTTAAATAAATAAATATATATGTATGTGTGTGCATACACACACAGTCCATATATCCGTATTTATCTTTTAAATCCCCTACATTTTATGATCTAAAAAACATTTACAATTCAGTGAAGTTTTTATTTTGTTCTGCAGTGTTATCCCAATCTTATTAAAAAAAAAAAAGCACAGGAGAAAAAATATTTAAAAACATTTACACAATAAAGAAATGTGCTCTAACACAGCTCTGACAAACATCAGGAGTCTCTTTCTATGCAAATTTACTTAAATGCTAATAAAATGAGGTGTGCGCATTTGGCGGGATGTTACTGCTGTGAACAAGTGCCTTAAACTAAAAACATCATCAGGTAGTCTCCACGCTAAATTGTTCTTTGAACACGCGCCAAATGTTCACATTCAGTCTTTCATCTCAGTACAGATGAAGATAGGTCTGCAAGTGCTTTCAGGAATGAATACACGGTCTTCAGTCATAAGCATGATGGAAAATCTAAATCCACAAGAAATGAAAGGTCCTTTATGATATTTAAGGATAGTTATTAGTAAAGACTGTCGTCAGACTGAATTCTTAGTGTCTGTTAGCTGCCATAGCCCTTCTCTCTCTCTCAAAAAGCAATGTACTGTAGTGTAAAGCACTCTCACTGTACAAATAAATTACAATTAAACATAATACAAGTGTGTGCTCTAGACAAAAACTTATGCAGAGGTACCAAAGAGCAAGGAAGATATAAAGGTACAAATACACAACCACCACCACTACAAAAAAAGCCTAAAAATCACTTTAATAACTGTCAATAACGTGAAGAAATGATACTGTAAAAGGGTTCTCTCTAGCAAACACTGAATTTTTCAGTATGGATTATACTAACAAAACATAGAGAAGGATAAGTGAATACAACCTGTGCTATTTTTTGGCATGACTACCTACCTTGCAGCATGCAATGTAATTTGGAGCCCATATTATGCAATAGAGAAATTTGCTAAAATAAAAATTGTAGCTCACAAAATTGACTTCTAATGTAGCTTGAAGGAATGAGCATGCCGGAAAACTGAATGCCCAACAGATATTATTCGCTGTAATTTATTTTCTTCATAAGTCTAATCCAGATTTTCCCAACTGGATTGTATGGACCTCCCCCCTTTATTAATCTATAAAAAGTTCAGGGATCCCTGGTTCATCCCCAACACTCTTCCCTGACTCCTTCTCAGCATCAAGCCTGTCACCCCTAGCCAGTCCCCACCAGTCTCAATGTTTTTCTCTCTCCCTCCTCCCAGCCTCTCTCTTTTCCTATGTCCAGTGGACGTTTGTAATAGTCTCACAGACTCCAGGGGTCCCCAGATCACGGGCTGGGGAAGAAACTTTTTAAGGACAATCATGTCTAATTATTTTAAATACTCTAGCTAAAAATATGAAATATGTGAAGACAAGTTCAGTTCCATTTAGGAGTCAAATGATGCTTCTACAGATGTGTGCTGGAGGTGCTTCAGGGACAATATTCCATGCATCCATCATCATTTCTGATGTTTCTTCTGAGTCTATCTCCTTACAGCTTCATAGATGAACCCTTATTCTAGAATGCCTTTTCCTAATGAAAAATGTTTGCTGATTGTGAAGTAGTAACACTTTGGTATTTGGATATCTTATTCCCGTCTCATCGTTCCTCTAGGATGTTAAGTATTTAAATCACTAAATTTCAGCTCATAGCAATCCTGGTTCAGACCTCCCATCATCATTTTAGTAGCCCATTTCTGGACTCCACTGTGTCTGTATTCTTCTGGAGTACACATGTGGTATTATAAGACCATTACAGGCAGTCTGCAGGACACACAGAAAAATCTTCTCATGCTGCTATATTCAATGCAAGCAAAATAAAAAGCCTACTGCAGAGAGACTGGAAGTGGCTAGCTAGGAAGAGACTGGGGGAATTGGCTGGAGGGAGACTGGACGGGGGACAGAGGCTGGTGGGGACTGGCCAGACGTGAGAGAGAGACAGACTGGTGGCAAGTGGACAGGAGATAGGGTTAGTGGGGACAAGCTTGATGCCAAGAGGAGGGGAAGCCAGGAAGAGTGGTGGGGATGAATTATGGGTATTTGAACTTTTCGGAGGTTAAATAGGATATACAATCAAAAGGTTTAGGACCCATGTAACCCAGCATCTCACTGGCTCTGGTCACTGCCTTGTTGCACTGCTTGATATACCTTGAGATCATTGACTATAATCACCCCAATACCTCTAATCTGCACACATCAGTAACTCCCCACTCCCAGTCCTATACCACTTTCATGGATTTCTGTATTTAACATGCACATTCAAAATATTGTAACTGACAAGTAGTTGACCACTTCTCAAGTTTCCTAAATCACTTCTCCCACCATTTACTCCCTAATTTTTCATGCAGTGGTGGTGATACAGGGAAAAGCAGCAGAGAAAGAAATCAAGGAACCACAGCCATCTTTCCTCATTCCAGAGTCACTATATCACATGTGAGGTCTTTTTATTTTGGTAAGTAAAATTAAATATTTCCTTTTGCAAATAAGGTAACAAAATAAATATCTGAATATCCAGCTCTTGGTCCAGAATCAGTCCTGTGCAGACTTTGACCTTTCCTCCTTTAGCTTATACAGATACACAGTACTGAAATAGCAAACACTAAATAGGATGACTTAACAGTTGTTAAACAAACACATAGGTTTCTATGATTGCCAGTCCTTTTGTAGGTAAATGTTACAGGGCAGAGAAAGAAAAATCTCTTATCCATAAAAGCTGCCCATACAGGATTAAAATTCAAAGAAAGATAACCAAATTGATTTTTATATAGCACTTTTGTACTAATAAGAATTCTAGCAGCAGTTTCTACATGCTATGAGGCTTCATTCACATTATGAAAAACGTCAATGAAATGGCACTGCTGCCTTACATTCTACTACGCCACTTACAGAACCATACAGGAACATTTTTGGCTATTTTCTGTACCATATGAATTTTGTTTCCAAGAATTAAGTCAAAAAATTGATCTCGGAAACAAGCAGTTTGTTTACAGCTATACATTCACATATTATACATGTGCACACAAGCCTGTGCATTCCCTTGACATGTACACCTATTAAAAAGAAGTCATATAGTATTTATGAATATTTTCTAAAAATGTAAATAATAAATGGTAACTTACTGAGTAACTACTTAAAACACAGGGCCCCAGTTACTCAATTTCAGGCCTCAGAAAAACACAAGAAGTTATTCACCTACATTGGTGAATAAAATCTCTCAAATCTAATGTTTAAAAAAATATGACTCAAGTCTTGATCTCTGGAAAGTCAAATTTCCTTTTTCAGATGTTGTTTTTTTTAAATTGATAAAATACTATTGGATTCATTAGAATATCTATGATTCCCAGTGCCTCGTCAGGTATAATAGGATTGCTGGATACAATCTGAGCATGTTCTGACCATTTATGTCACCTTGACCTAAGGACAAAAAGCTAAAAATGCCTGCTCATACTTGTGTCATAATGCTTATAAGCCCAACGCCACAGGAAGTAAGAGAGGAAGGAGAATATTTAAAATATATTTTGTTTATACTTCTTTCCTACCTTGCATATATGTACCAGGGCTCATTTTCTGCAACATAGAAACAGTAGAAATTAATCCTGCAGGGGCTAAAAATAAGCATCATAGTGGGACCCAGGTCACTATATCTGTCATTTGGAGGCATGTTTGTTAAAGTATGCTAAGTAGTTAATATGGGATTTAACACATGCTAGCCAGCAGTAATGACTATTGCGCACTAAAAACAGCCAATGTGTTAAGAAATCTCATGCTAAGTGCATATATTATGTGGTAGAAGTCTGCTCTGTGCAGTAACTGCCGGGTAGATGCTGGCCATGCCCCCAACAGTTAATGCACAGACTTTGCATTCACCACACAGTATTTGCACCTAATGTGTGGTTATTACAAAAAAAACTTATTGTACTTTAGCAAACAAGCCCCTTGGTGTTGTATATGTGGTGAGGATGTGTATATGTGTACATCAACTTGTAGGATTAAGGAGTGACCATGCAGTTAACCAGCTTTATAAATAGTACGAATGAGTCCTGGATGTCATAGCACTGCTGTGTGTCTGTACTCTATGGGTCTTATGCAATGAAGATTTTTTCAATAGGCACTGAAAGCAGAGTTGCTTACCTGGGCCTCATAGAAAGCAGAGTAATGCAGCCACACACATGCTGGTGGCGATAGCAGTTAGGATCCAGGCCTGGACGAATGCTCTCTTAGAGCCCAAAAGCATGGGAAGGTTTTCATGAGCATGCATGGGGTGGGAGTCCTGTGCCAACTCAGCTCCCTCTTGCCCTTCTTTTGGTACTAAAACTACTAGCTCGTCAACTGAAAGGGAAGAGGGGAGAGAAACTATGGCTACATTATCCTGTTATCTATGAAGAACCCCCATTATAGGTAAGAACCTCTGCTTTCTCTGTCAACAAGCAAGGGAATGAAGTCATACTTGTTGCACAAAAGCTACTTCCATTACCAACTTACAGTTGATCTCCATCGTTAAAATATGCAAAACTGGGACATGTCTTCCATCCATACCTTTGGAAATGGCCACCCAGATTACCTTTCCAGGTTGCTTCAACAAAATCAGTTCTTCATGGGGGCTGAAGATTGCCCTTGTGAAGAACTGATATTGCAAAGGCAACCTAGGGAGAACAGATCTGGGTGGCAAGAATTGAAAGCCATTAAGCAAAAAGTTATGAAACAGTTTGTCCAAAGACACAAGTGAGCAGGGAGAATGAATCCAGTGCTTGCCGAGGATGCTTGTGCATGGGTAGAATAGGTGCACAAACCCTACAGAACCAGACAGTTCCGCAACAGATACACTGAGGCAATGGTCTCTTTAATCCAGCGCCCCAAAGTTGACTGGTCCGCTGCATCACCCTTGCACAGGTCAGTAAACAGCGCAAAAAGATGGTTTGTAATCTCCAAGTACTGGAGAAACACCCTCCGGACATCCACAAGGCAAAGATCCTTAACCTTCCCCCCCACACTGCTCCTTTGAGAGGGAGGGCACGCAGGCTACTTGGTTCATGTGAAAGGGAGAAGCAACTTAGGCAAGAAGGAAGGCACAGGCCAAATGGAAACAGTCTCCTTTGAAAAAGACAGATAAGGATCTCAGCAGGACAGAGCCTGAAGCTCGGAAATCTGCCTTACAGAACAAAATGCAACCAAGACCACCATATTGAGCATCAAATCCTTCAAAGTAGGGTGCATCAATGGCTCAAAGGGCACCAAAATCAGGGCCCTGAGCACCACACACAGATCCCAGGCAGGGATCCTAGACCAAAGAGCCAGAGACTTACCAGCCACCGGACCTCGGAAACAGGACAAAGCTGCTACCTGAACTTTCAGGGAGCTAAGGGATAGGCCCTTCTCCAGGTCATCCTTGGCCGTCTCAGGAGACAACTGCCAAGAACCGCAGCATCATTCAAAAAGGCACCAGATCCGTATGTATGCCAGCTTGGTAGACCTCCTCTGGGCTTCAAGCAGAGTACAGACTACCACTGGAGAGTAGCCCTTACGTGCTAGCCATCTCCTTTCAAGAGCCAAGCTGTAAGTGAGAAGGGAGCCGGGTTGTCCAGGACAATTGGTCCCTGCTGCAATAAGCCCTGAGACAGAGGCAACCGAAGAGGAGGCGCCTGCAGGAGCCACCTCAACTCTCTGAACCATGCTCTCCTCGGCCAGTCCAGCACCACCAGAACAATCCTGCCCAGAAAGCATTCTATAAGCCAAAGCACATGCCCCACCAGGGGCCAGGAAGGAAACATGTGCAGCAGATGTGGACCTGGTCAGGACATCAGTGCTCTCAGACCCCATCTCCATGTGGCAACTGGAAAAGCAGCAAACTTTGGCAATGGAGCAGGTCACCATCAGACCCATTTTGGGGCACCCCAGAGGTGCAGAAACAACTGAAATGCCTGCTGACTCAACTCCCACTCTCCAGGATCCAGAGAGTGCCGGCAGAGGAAGCCTGCTTCTACATTGTCCACCCCAGCAATGTGCTGAGCCAAAAAAGCTGGGAGGTTCTTCTCTGCCGAGGCAAACACAAGAGCCATTTTCAGAACTACCCTGGCAATCCTAATGCCGCCTTGCTGATTGACCGAAGTCACCGCCGTGGTATTGCCTGAAATACTCAAACTGCCTGGCTCTCGACCAGGGGCCATAAATGCAGAACAGACTAGAGTGTCGAAACATGCTTTCAGAAACTCCAGGTACTGGGAAGACAACAGCTAGCTCTTTGCCCAATTGATCACCTAACCGAAGCTCTCCAAAAATGACACCACGCGGGTTGCCATTCAAGATGTCTCTAAAAGGAATGGACCTGGATGAGTCAGTCATCCAGATATGGATGGACACAAATCCCTTGATGCCGCAGTGCCACCGTGGCTACCACCATAACCTTGGAAAACATCCTTGTGGCGGAGAACAGTCTGAAAGTGAAGGCAGCAAACTGAAAGTGAGAGCCAAGCACTACGAAATGCAGATACTGCTCCTGATCCGCCCAAATGGGGATATGAAAATATGCTTTAGCCAGATCCAGAGAGGTCATGAACTCTCCTCGGGGCACTCCTTGAATCATGGAGCGCAAGGTTTCCATTTGGAAACTCAGGATGCACAAGTACTCATTGACCCCCTTGAGGTCTATATGGGCCAGAAGGAACCATCCTTTTTGGGCACCACAAAATAGATGGAAACAGAAACATGTCAGCAGAAAAAGACCATATGGCTTATCTAGTCTGCCCTTTCACATCAAAAACTATAGTCCCTTAGAGAACTTCTGTGTTTATTCCATGCTTTCTTGAATTTAGATACTGTCCCCGACTCTACTACATCCGCTTGGAGACTATGGAAAGAGTGGTAGATGTGTGGAATAAAGAAGTATTTCTGCATATTACTCCTGAGTTTATCCCTTTTCACCCTCATCCTATGCACCCTCATTGCAGAGCTTACTTTCAGTCTAAAGAGGCTCTCCTCTTGTGTACTTATGCCACTGAGGTATTTAAATGTCTATCTCCTCTATCTTGCCTTTCCTCTAAAGTCTACATGTTAAGATTTTACGTCTGTCCCCATATGTTTTATAACAAAGACCACTGACCGTTTTAGTAGCCACCAACTCCATCCTGATATATCCTTTCGAAGGTGTGGTCTCCAGAATTGCACACAATACTCCAAATGAGGTCGCACCAGAGACTTATACAGAGGCACTATCACCTCTTTTTTTCTGCTGTCCGTTCCTTTCTCTATGTACCCAAGCATCCTTCGGACTTTTCTGTCACCTTTTCTACCTGTTAGCCACCTTAAGGTCATCAGAAACAATCAAACTCAGGTTCCGCTCTTCTCTCGTGGACAGAAGTACTTCACCCACTACACTGTATCGCTGCCTTGGATTTTTGCAGTCCAAATGCATGACCCTGCATTTTTTAGCATTAAATCTCAGCTGCCAAATTTTTGACCATTCTTCAAGCTTAGCTAGATCCCTCCTCATGTTATCTATTCCTTCCTGGGAGTCTACTCTATTGCAGATTTTGGTATCATCTGCAAAGAGGCAACCTTACTTGACAGCTCTTCGCAATATCACTAACAAAGATAGTAAAAAGAATCGGGCCCAGGACAGATCCCTGCGGCACACCACCGGTAACATTAAAGCCTCAACATCTGGAGTATGTGTCCTTACCCCACTTATCCAGCAAACGGGCACCACTGTCTTTAGGCACAACAACTTATCCAAGGTAGCCCACACAGAGGCACTGATCACAGACCCACAAGGGGAGATGACAAAGGTATCTAGAATCTGTTCTTGCACTACAGGACATGGCCAAACTAAATGTTGTCTAGCATCCAACGATCCTTGGTAACCTGGGCCCATTCTTGAAAGAAAAGGCAAAGAATGCCTCCAAATGGCGGAACCAAGGAATGGGCCCTTAAACCTTCATTATGCAGCTTGGGAGGGTCCTCCTCTGGTAGGGACCAATACCCTTGGCCTAAATGCTCCATGAAAGGACTGAGAACAAGCCCGAAGCCTGGAAGCAGGAGAAAAGAGATTTTCCAGGTTGGCAATGATGAGAGGCCCGAAACCCCCAGGAATCTGGTCAGTGTGCCTTCGGAGGATGAGAGGGGCACCATCCCACGTCACAGGCCCTTGGACCTGTCTTCTGGAAGGTGGTAAGGTTTTGTCTTGCCCAGGTCCTTCATCAGCTTCTCCAATTCAGCTCCAGACAGAAACTTCCCCTTAAAAAAGCCAGTTGGACCAACCGGGCTTTGGAAGATGGGTCTGCTGCTCAGTACCGAGTACACAGTCGTCATGGCACCTTCACTGACCGCCAAATGTATCAGGTCATACATGGCATCAGAAAGGAAGGCTACAGCCAACTCCAAATGACGGTTAGTATCATCCGGAGGAAGAGATGGAATCCATTGGAGCAGAGCTCGAGATGTCAGGCTGGTACATACCACCAGCTGCAGAATAGGTTCCACAACAATGAATCTACCGCCACCAGGTGAGTTTCTAAGGTTCTTAGGCATTCCTCCAGAACCACCACCGATGAGGACGTTGATGCTACGGACATTGCCAGTAAATCCTCGCGTGGGGACTCCATGATAATAAGAGCATTGGGAGACATCTGGCAACCCTCCTGGGCACTGGGAATGGACTCCTGCCGGGGAAGCTTGGTTATCCATTCGCAGCCCTCACTGTCCGTTTTGTGCCTAGAGGGGCTATGATGGCACTGTACGTGAATTTTCTCTTTGTACTCCCCTGTCAACGTGGAAGGGGTCTCTGTAGAGAGATGCCCCTCTCCATGCAAACCCTTCTGCTCTGACTGAGCCCTCTGCTCTTTTTCCTTGGCCACCTCAGGTGTGGACGAGGGGGTCGGGCTGAAGATAATGAATCAGATGAGCCAAAGGAGGACAACTCCTGCTTTTCCTGACCTTTCAGTCCTCGACACATCATCTGCAAGCAGAGTTCACCAATTATGGCAGTAGGTGGCAGAAATAATCTTGCCACAATTGGTGAACCGTTTAAAGCCGCTAACAGACTCTTTTTTTTTTTTTTTAGTGCCAACAAGTCAATGCTGACTCCTGGTGATCCAGCAGCCTCTCGGTTTTCTTGGCAAAGTATGACTGGAAGTAGATTACCAGGCCTCTTTTTCCTTGTGCCTAAGGTCACAAGAGGTACCAGTGGGACTCAAACCCAGATCTCTTGGGTGCTGCTCTAACCACTAGGCTGCAATTTCATTTGCTTAGGCATGCCGAAAAATACCACCTCAGCAAAATCAAATTGAAAAATGGCTGTGGGTGGGAAAAATATGCCAAAAAAGCGCAAAAACTACCGAAAAACACACCCAAAGTGTAAGAAAAAGCTAACTGACAAAAGGTGGGTGAAAAAATGAGCAAAAGCTCAGCCACAAGGGCAAGAAATTCAAATGTTTTTCCGGACTGCAGGAACACGTCCTAGGGCTCCGTAGAAAAAAAGAGGACTGGAGAATATGGCTCTGCGGTGGGTGGAGAAGGCAGGCGTGGTATACCTCCTAAAAGCTTATTTTGGAAGCTTGGGAGCATTCCATGCGGGGCTCCGTTGGTGATGTCACCCATATGTGAGGACTTATTTCCTGCTTGTTCACAGAGAATTATTTGTAATGGAATCCTTGACTTTTTTTGGGAGCAGGTTGTTGTTGTTAAGTGTTGTTGAGTTGGTGTTGACCACTGGCAACTCTCTGGATAGTTGACCTAAACTGTGCTTGGTCTTCAGTTCATAGTTGATAAAGTGGCACCTATAGCTGCTGTTATTGTATCAATCCATCTCATTGCTGACCTTCTTCTTTTAAGTCGACCTTCAACCATGCCAAGCATGATGTCTTTCTCTAACGACGTCTCTCTTCGCATTATGTGTCCAAAGTATGAAAGTCAAAGTGTTGTCATCTGAGCTTCTAAAGAAAGCTTAGGTTTGATCTCCTCTATTACTGACTGGTTTTGTCTGTCGCCAGCACCATAATTCAAAGACATCGATTTTCTTTGTCTCTTTTTCACTGTCCAACTTTCACATCCATATGATGTTATTGAAAATACGACCACTTGGACAAGTCAAAATGTTTGTATGGAGAGAGACATCTCTGCTCTTGAGTATCTTGTCTAAGTCCTTCATAGCCATTCTGCCAAAAGCAATGTGTCGTCTGATTTCTTGACTGCTTGTCGTTGATTATCTGTACTTGCAGATGGGATTGAAGTTCTGTTGATGAGATACTGAGGTAATGGTGGAAATGACTTGTGGTCAGAGCTTTGTTAGGTAGAAGGTGGGTAAAATTGTTCTTGTATTCCTTGTGTATAATTCTGAGTATCCATCTGTTTGAAGTAATGGTGTGCCAGAATTCATTGAAGAAATGGAGCTGCCCATTGATGGGGGCAGTCAAAATACTGGTACCCTGTCGAGGTTGGAGGAAGCAGAGAAAGGCTGCTCTTCCTCTCCCATGGTCTTTCATGTGGTGGATATATATGGTTAGTTTGGTGCTATTGGGGAGCATGAAAATATGGTTGGTATCTCTTCTGCCAGTGGGGTGTTGGAATATCACTTAGAGCTCTTAGATCTTTCGCCGTAGCTTCTACCACAACAGACTGGTGAGGTAGTTGAGATTTTTCATGTCCCAGAGAAAACTTGTATTTAAGATTCAGGAGTATGGACAATGCTGGCATGGAGAGGGGGTTTGCCAGATTTTCAGTTCCAGGTCCTGTAATACCTAGTAAACTGAAAGGGCCACTAGCTTTTGGGGAGTGCCAATGTACTTTAGAATGCCCACAAATTCATATCTCTTAGCTGGGACTTCTTATAGATTGAGTGAGAGGGACTGGGACAACATCTGCAAAGGTTTGGGGTACAAAGAGTCCTCTGCTACTCATTGTTTGGCTTGAGGGTAGATCCCGAGAACATAAGATATGCCATACTGGTTCAGACCAATGTCCATCAAGCCCAGTATCCTGTTTCCAACAGTGGCCAATCCAGGTCACAAGTACCTAGCAATTTCCCCAAAAGACACAGGTTCCACAATGCTTGTACAGGGTCAAGCATTGATATCCTGGGTCCCTTCTTAATAATGGTTTATGGACCTTTCCTCCAGGAACTTGTCCAAACCTTTTTTAAACCCAGCTGCACTAACAGCCTTTACTACATCCTCTGGTAACAAATTCCAGAGTTTGATTACACGCTGAGTGAAAAAATATTTTCTTTTATTAGTCTTAAATAGTTTACCCTGTAGCTTCATTGCATGTCCCCTAGTCTTTCTATATTCTGATAAGGTAAACAATCGATCTACGTTTACCCGTTCCACTCCGTTTATTAATTTATAGACTTCTATCATATCTCCCCTCAGCCGTCTCTTTTCCAGGTTAAAGAGCCCTAACCTTTTTAGCCTTTCTTCATAGGAGTATCCTTCCATCCCCTTTACCATTTTGGTGGCTCTTCTCTGAACCTTTTCTAAAATCGCTATATCCTTTTTAAGATACGGTGACCAGAATTGCAAACAATATTCAAGGTGCGGTCTCACCATGGAACGATAGAGAGGCATTATAATATCTTTTGTTTTATTTTCCATTCTTTTCCTTATCATAGCTAGTATTCTATTTGCTCTCTTGGCCGCCGCTGCACACTGGGCCAAGGGTTTTAACATGGTATCCACAATGACGCCTAAATCTTTTTCCTGAGTGGTGGTTCCTAATGTGGAACCTTGCATTGTGTAACCATAGATTGGGTTGTTCTTCCCTAGGTGCATAACCTTGCACTTGTCCACATTAAATTTCATCTGCCATTTTGATGCCCAGTCTTCTAATTTATCAAGATCCTCTTGCAATTTTCCACAATCCTCTTGGGTTTTAACAACTTTAAATAGTTTTGTGTCATCTGCAAATTTGATAACCTCACTCGTTATTCCACTTTCCAGGTCATTTATGAATATATCAAAAAGCAGCGGACCCAGCACAGATCCCTGGGGTACACCACTATTCACCTTTCTCTATTGGGAAAATTGGCCATTTAGCCCTACCCTCTGCTTTCTATATTTTAACCGGTTACTGATCCACAATAGTACACTGCCTCCTATCCCATGATTCTTTAGTTTTGCCAAAAGTCTCTGATGAGGGACCTTGTCAAAGGCTTTCTGAAAGTCCAGATACACTATATCAACTGACTCACCTTTGTCCACCTGTTTATTCACTCCTTCAAAAAAACATAACAGATTAGTAAGACAAGATCTTCCTTGTCTAAAGCCATGTTGGCTGTCTCCCATTAGGTCATGACTATCTACATGCTGAGTAATTTTATTCTTTATAATGGTTTCTACCATTTTTCTCGGTACTGATGTCAGGCTCACCGGTCTGTAGTTTCCCGGATCACACCTGGAACCCTTTTTAAAAATTGGTGTTACATTGGCGATCCTCCAATCTTCAGGTGTTAGAGATTATTTTAATGATAGTTCACAGATTACTAATAGCAGGTCTGCAATCTCATATTTCAGTTCTTTCAACACCCTTGGATGTATACCATCTGGCCCAGGTGATTTGCTGCTCTTCAGTTTATCTAATAGTTGTAATACATCTTCCCGATGCATCGATATTTCCTTCAATTCTTCCGCACCTTTAAATACCACTTCAGTCATGGGTAACATCCCTATATCTTCCTCAGTAAAGACCGAAGCAAAGAATTCATTCAGTTTCTCCGCTATCGCCTTGTCGCCTCTCAGTGCTCCTTTAACCCCTTTATCATCTAATGGACCAACTGACTCTCTCACAGGTTTTTTGCTAAGAATGTACTTGAAAAGGTCTTTATTTCGTGTTTTTGCTTCTGCAGCAAGCTTCTTCTCAAATTCTCCCTTTGCCTGCCTTATCAATGCCTTGCATTTGACTTGCCAGTGCTTGTGCTGTTTCCAGGTTTCGTCGTTTGGTTCTTTTTTCCATTTCCTGAAAGATGCTTTTTTGGCAACAACAGCCTCTCTGACCTCACCTTTAAACCATGCTGGCAGTTTTTTGGACTTCCTTCCCCTTTTCTTAAAGCGTGGAATACAGCTGGTCTGGGCTTCCAAGATAGTATTTTTCAACACCACCCAAGCTTGATGTACGTCTTTAACCTTTGCAACTGCTCCTTTTAGTTTTTTCTTAACTGTTTTCCTCATTTTATCATAGTCTCCCTTTTGAAAGTTGAAAGGTAGTACTGTGGATTTCCTTACTATCCCTCCTCCACTTATTAAATCAAAGGCGATCATGCTATGATCACTATTACCAAGTGGCCCCAACACCCTTATCTCTTGCACTAGATCTGGTGTTCCACTAAGGACTAAGTCTAATATGGCTTCCCCTCTGGTCGGTTCATGAACCAGCTGCTCCAAGAAGCAGTCATTTATTTCATCTAGGAACTTTATCTCCCTAGCATGTCCTGACGTGACACTAACCCAGTCGATATCGGGGTAATTGAAATCACCCATTATTATTACTGCGCTGTAACTTTTGTTAGCTTCCTTGATTTCTTTGAGCATTTCATCATCCATTTGGTCATTCTGGCCAGGCGCTCGATAGTACACCCCCACTGCCATCGCCTTCCCCCTTTTACATGGAATTTCAATCCATATAGATTCTACAGCAAATTTTGTTTCCTGCAAAACTTTAATCCTTTCTGACTCAATGCCCTCTCTAACATAGAGAGCAACCCCTCCACCAATTTGATTAGCTCTATCATTACGATATAGTTTGTACCCAGGTATCACAGTGTCCCACTGGTTGTCCTCCTTCCACCATGTCTCTGATATTCCAATAATATCTAACCTTTCATTTAGTGCTATATATTCTAACTCTCCCATCTTATTTTTTAGACTTCTAGCATTTGCATACAAGCATTTTAGAGATTATATGTTATTCATATTAATTTGGCTATTGTTAGACATGGTAATTTGGGATCTTTAAGCTGTGTCTGCTCCATACTTGAGGGCATTTGGGCTACTTTACTCTTTTGTGGAACCTCTCTGCTTTTGGTAGTATCCTTCAAGGATACATTCTTCCGAACCATCTGCTCTTGGGCGACTGTCGGCTTTCCCCTAATATCTAGTTTAAAAGCTGCTCTATCTCCTTTTTAAAGGTTAATGCCAGCAGCCTGGTTCCATCCCGGTTAAGGTGAAGCCCATCCCATGCTCCTCTATCAATGTTATTGGGAATTGTAGACCTCATCGACAATGAACCAATTCACCCACAGCAGTTGCCAAAAAGATAGACTCAGGATAATATGTCAAGGACTCCCATCCTTCCTCTGGAATTGGAGGATAGTCTTGGAAGTGGTATGATTGCAGTTTGGATTCCCCAAGCCCTGAGAGAACAGTGTTAGGCCCAGGGAAGGTTGGATTCAGATATTACAGGACAGATTATGCTGGTCTGCAGGAGGTCCACGTCCTGTAAGAATTTCTGTGGAAGCAGAAGTAGCAGGAAATTGTCCTAAAAGGATAGTTGTTGACTGGATAGGATTTGTTCAAGTTCCACGGGGTTTAAATGCATTATGTGGTGAGTAGCTGACACATATATCTTTAACTCGACTCATATGAAGGGCAATGAGAAAGCTATTGCTGCAAGTAGCCAGAATGGTTGGGAACTTGGGTTCTGTGGGTATGTAACACTATGCCTTCTTTTACCAGTTTGTGTTGCTGTGTAGCACCTGTGTTTATGGTAATTGTGAATGGTTCCATTAAGGTCTTCGTCCTTTGGAACTCTAGATCTTTGTGCAGCCTTGCCATGGGGGATGCTGAAGCCTTAGCATCTTTGGGGCAAAGGGGGAAATGTGAGTGCTGTGTATGCTTAGCAAACTTTCAGGAGCATGACCTGATGCAATGGTGAGTTGGGACATTCCTTTCTTCAGCTCTTGCTCTAGGGCAGTTATGAGGGGGCTTGATGTGGAGAGTGTCAGCTCCACAGAGGAGGTAGGAGATGTGCTGCCACTCAATCCCCTTGAATGTTTTGCTCTTTGGTGCTGTGGAGCCTTGTCTCACTGCATCCCTTGGTCTCTAGGTGGAGCCCAAGGGGTCAGTGATTTTGCCTGCCTATGCAATGGATCTTGTAGTTGCCTTGACATGGTCTATTGAAACAAAAGCAAAAGATCACATGCTTTTCTTGTCAAAGCCTGCCGCTGCATCAGAAGAACCTGTTGTGATGACAGATTTGGGGATTTTAGTTTGTTGTCCCCCCCTCCCCCCATGCTACAGTAGAGAGCAAAACACATCTAATTGATCCCAGAAGAGAGTGAAGGACAAGGTGGAGCTGCCAATATGAGAACTCCTGTGCAAGCCCATGAAAATCTTCCAGGGTTTTCTAGACTCTAGGAGAACAAATGTCCAAGCCTGGATTCATCTTGATGATGTCACCAGCGCATGTGTTTGTGTTTCTCTGCTTATTGATGAACAATGAAAAAATCCTTTTGGAATAAAACCTGTGTATCTTCATATTCCCACAGTTGTGGGGGATCTATACTCCAGAAGGTGTGTACTGTGTATCTGAGATGAGCAGTGTATAAAAGGGATTTGTATGTGGAGTAAAAATTTGAAATGTATGAGCAAGAATATAAAGCTATGAATGCTAACAAAGCTCAGGATACAACATAATGGAAGTAAGTTTATAAAGGATTTTTCATGTGTGTATAGCAGTACAGATGCATAAAACACCTCTTATGACAGTATCCCATATGTAAAAATACATATGGTGCAATTACAGTAGGCACATACTTGCATGTGATCTTACGAGTAGGTGTTTCAGAGGAGAAGTCTGAAAGCAGAACAGAGTCACAATTCATGCAAGTATTTTATAAAAGCCATGTCCACAGCTTCAATCTATCTGCTACTGCTTCTGGATTTGTGACAGCATTTTATAAAGACACATAGGTCTTTACAAACTAGGATAGAAATAGGCACCTACATGTCCTTCATATGACTTGCTATGTAATCACCCTCAATCTGCACAGTAATCTGTAATAAAGGATAAGGTGCATGTCAGTGTGTACCAAAGCGGTTTTTAGAAGTTAGATGGCATGAGCCCTGGCTGAATACTGGTCAGTGGTCCTTGGGAAATGTTTGAGAATAGGGGATAGCTTTTAAAAGTCTTGTGCATTCAATGTGATAGAGTAATTTCCTGGAAGTCAGCCCTTCTATTTCTGCAGCCAATCAAAAAACTTTGAACCAAGCCACACTTGCTCCCATTGAAACCATACATATATTAGCCTGGAGCAAAATTATAGATATCTGAGTCTGAGGGCTTCTGGAGATTTAAAAAAAGGCAATGTGCATGATTGATTATTGACATATCTTTTTGTGGAGCCAAATGACACTAATGGAACATCTATGCTGAGCCTGCATATTCCAAATATCATGTAGCTCCCTTACTTTATTAGAGAGATTCTTTATAGCCAAATCGGAGTAATTTCCATTCTTGTCCTCAAAGTCTAAATGGTTTTAGGTGAACTGAGGCCTAAGATTTTTCTTGCTGAAATGTTAACCCTTTTGTGAAGAGGTTGTTATACAGGCATGGATAGTTCCTATGAATCTATTATCAGCTATAAGATAGGATAGGAATCGGAGTACATGGTGCCAAGCGACAACTCACCATAGCAATGAAGAGACAGCGAAGCTCCAGGAATGCTCCTAAGACACTGGATCAAAGTCAAGGACACAATGCTGTAAATTATTCTAGCATTTATTTTCCATACTAAACTTATTTCCAAAGTTGTGCAATGAGCCAACCGGGTGTAACCCAGCAGATAAAGGTAGACTTTCTGTGCTACCCTTAGTTGTTTACAAGAAGTTATTTTTAAAGAAATAATGAAACAAGCAATCATAATCACTTGATAAGCAAAAAGCCAAGATTATTGGATGTTAAATAAAAAGTTTAAACGCACAAATGTATCCGCTTGTACTTTTGCTTAAGACGGCCATGTTCAACTACCTATTTGAAAATAAAAAGGCGTGAATGAACAACTCCTTTCTTCAGCGAAAACAAGAATATCCAATTTCTTTTCTGCATCTCATAAGTAATATTTGTTCTAGAGGTCAAAACAAATCCCGTGGAAACATTTCTATTTATTTTTTTGTGCGAAATATAATCACAATGAAAACGTACCTACTATGATGTGCAAAACCTGTATTTCACTCTCAGACAGAAACAGTCGCCTTATTGCACAAGGCAACACAAATGTGAAATGCAATAGCACAAATGTTCATGCCTTGGATCACAAATGGGTTAATGTTGTATTAACTACAATCATACGCATGGAAAATATTAACTAATCACTATGTTTAGATGTCATAAACATACCAATGCCGGCTCTTCTCAACAAAAATGTATTGAAAGGAGGTACCTTTGAAACATGTATGCCTTATATACAAATAATTTTGAGAACATATACTGTATACGCTCAAATATGAACACTCAAGACATATATGCTTTTCAAACGAACAAACATGAAATGGCCAACTGTCCGTATTTAATATTTTGTACATGGTAAATAAGTCTCTTAGATAAAGTGTTGGTCTTATGTCATCTATATATAGAATTATAGATAGGCAACTGTGAATAACAAGGCTGTAAATTCATTCTGCTGTGATGAAGTCAGCACGAATAATGAAATCAAATGGAAAATGGTTTATTAACACCAACAAACCTCAAGGCAGGCAAAACAAAGGTCTGTTGTTCCTGCTTTACGTTACTTGTAATTCTTTATCAGCTATGCAGAATGTTTGAAACATTTCCCTTGCAAGATGCATCAAAAAGAAGGGGTCACTGGACTTCGTCTTGGTCCTCATGCATCCCAGCATTAAGGCGCAGAGCATCAGTGATACTTTGTTAAAATTCTGGACCATTAAAATAATATTTATAGCAATATAAATCCTGAGAATAATTTTTAATGTCTTTGCAATGCAGAACATCTTTTCAATGGCTAATATTATAATGAAAGAAAAAATAACAAAAGGCTGGTGGCACCTTACAGATGAACCAATTTTTAAAGGCATGAGCTGTAGAGCACATGCTTAATAAATCAGTCAGTCTATTAGGCGCTATCAGCCTTTGTTGTTTTGCTGCTGCAGACTAACATAACTACCCCTCTGGAAGTTTTCATTAAGAAGAAAAGACAGGCAACATATCTATAATGTAAAATATATCAAGTGTTGATATATTTTACATTATAGGTATGTTGACTGTCTTTTCTTCTTAATGAAAACTTCCAAAGGGGTAGTTATGTTAGTTGATATGCTGGATAATTTGACTGCAGAATTCTAGTAGCTGTATCTTTTGCGACTGGTTCAATAAATGGTATCATGACTCATGAAGATTTGAGCTCATTTTAGGTGGAAAATAACATTTCAACAGCTCTAATAATTTAACTGATAGGTATTAAGAATTAGATTTATAGGTGTTGTAACACTTTCTGACGTACAGTTTCAATAAAGCGTAGTTACTCACCTGTAGCAGGTGTTCTCTGTGAATAGCAGGAATAAGTCCTCATGTATGGGTGACGTCACTGACGGAGCCCCGCACGGAACGCTGGAAGCTTTTGGGAGATATGCCGTGCATGTGTGCCTGCCGCAGGGCCATATTCTCCATATGATTACATAGCAGGAGACAAAAGGCAACTACTCGGGGAGGTGGAGAGGGTTATTATTCCTTGTTCACTGAGAACACCTGCTACTGGCGAGTAACTACACTTTCTCTGTGAACAAGCAGGAAATAAGTCCTCACATATGGGACTCCCAAGCTCCAGGCTACTGGAACCCGAGGAGAAAGAATAGCCCAACCGGGCATCAAGAACTGGAAAAGCCAGGAGACCAGAGAGGCAGTGCCGTCAAGGGACTCATCTGATGCAGTATCCACAGTCGACATCGACCAAGAGAATTTTGAGCAGGTAGCCTGGGCAGACAGAAGGGCCAGTGAGCAAGAGTTGACCCTCAAGACCCAAAGAGATGCTGGAGTATGACTTGGCCAAAATTGCTGCACTGTCAGAAATACCCATCCAGACAGTAATGGGCTGCAAAGGTATGGACCGAAGACCATGTTGCAGCCCTGCAGATCTCTTCTGCGGAGACAGAACGGAGGTTGGCAACCAATGTAGCCATCACACAGACATCATGAGCTGTGATATGACCATCAAGGCTCAGACCAGCCAAGGAATATGCATGGGTGATGCAATCAGCGAGCCAGAGGGATAGTGTACACTTTGAAACAGTGACCCACAGTCTATTGGGGTCGAAGGAGACAAACCACCGAGATGATTGATGATGCGCCTTCGTGCGCTCCAAATAGAAGGCCAATGCATGCTTGGAATTCAGTGTGTGCAATGCTGCCTCACCACAATTGGCGTGAGGCTGTGGAAAATATGTTGGAAGGACAACAGACTGGTTGAGGTGGAAAGCTGAGACCACCTTTTGCAGAAAACATGGATGTACGTGGAGCATCACCTGGTTCTGGTGGAACCTGGTGTATGGAGGGTGTGTGACCAGAGCCTGGAGCTCGCTCACTTGCCGGACTGACATGACGGCCACAAGGAAGAGGATCTTCGAGGTCAAGAACTTCAGTCGACACGCGTCCAGTGGCTCCAAAGGAGCCTGCATGTGCTGGCTGAAGACTTTGTTCAGATCACAAACAGTCATAGGGGGCTTAACTGGAGGCTTCGAAAGAAGCAAGCCCCACATGAATCAGCATACTAGAGCCAAGACGGGCTTCCAATTGCAGCCACAATGAAATGCTCCTGTTGCGCTGAGGTGAACATGTACCGAGTTGGACTTCAGCCCAGAATTGGAAAGGTTCAAGAGGTACTCCAACAGCTGGTCTATGGGGCAGACAAAGGGGTCCAACACTCAACAAGTGCTCCAGATGGCAAATAACTGCCATTTGAATGCATAGATTTTACGTGTGGACTCCTTGTGAGATGCTAGCAGTATTTCAGTAACACGCTCGGGGAGCGCAAGCTCCGCAAGGGCTACCCACTCAGCATTCATGCTATGAGTGCTAGGGACTTGATGTTGGGATGCAACAAGGAGCTGCCCTCCTGCAAGATGAGGTCTGGCCCAGGCGAAGAGGTTCCTTCTGCGAGAGCTGTAGCAGTAGCGGGAACCTCGGTTGTCGAGGCCAGTAAGGAGCGATGAGAATCATGGATCCCCTCTCGGCCTGGAGCTTACTACTGAGCATTTGTATAGTACCACATCTTCGCAATGAGCAGAATCGGGGGGTAGGCAAGTTCCAGAGTTTATGGATCTAGTTCATATACTGGTTGTAGAGTGCCTGGTAGTACCCCCCGCAGTGATTAACATATTCATTTATTTAAATGAAAACATGTATTCAACTCCTGTTTCTAGTTTATTCCATTGTAATTTTTGGTTCTTCAATTTTAAAAGTACTTTTTTTATTGTGTCAAAAAAATTTTGGATTTTAAGTTTTTAAAGTCATGGTTCTTTAACCCTGTGTTTTTGGCGCCAAGATTATTTCAGTGGAGAGGGCTTCTGCTGCCCTTCTCAGATTGAGTAATCTGCCAAACAGAATACTTGGGTTGAAACTGAAAGGTAAATCTCATTATTTAAAACAGATGTCTGATTTTATTAGGAGTTCACAGCCACTGAGATGCAAACAAGATAGAGATTGGCAGTTTTCTACCCAATGTACATGTTGTGTACATATTATGTTTGCTGAGGCAGTTTTATGATTGAATGCTGGAATTCCTTGTTCTTAGTATGGTTTTATAGTTAACAGGCATCCTTCTTAAGCCCTCGTTTGAGGTATGAATGAACACCTAAGGACTCTGTAAGGAATACGCTTTCACTCCTGCCCCTCGATCTCTTAGTGCAGTTAGGAATGAGCATATAATGAGTGACTGTCTAATTTTTTGTTCTGTCTGCTTGGAAAAGGAGTGTTTCTCGATACGACGCAGATGGTCTATCTATGAGTTTCTCATTTGCACTAACAATTTTTAATTAATGATTTACTTATTTATTTATTTATAAAGGATAATTTTTTTATATCTCATTATCTCTTTAATTTTAAATGATTTGCTTAATGTTTTTGTCCAATGGTTCTTAATGGTTCTTAAGGATGGCTATGTTTTACATGATTTATTATATATGTTCTTAATAATACAACTAAAAAGAAAAATCTTTATTATTTATGTCTATATTTATTTTTTTAGTGTGCCACAGAACCCCTGAAGGAGGCATTGCCAAAACAAGGCCATGTTGGGTTTGGCCCCATTCACCCTGATTTGAGCTCAGATGACAAGTCTTTGACTTTCATACTTTAAACACATCATGTTAAGAGAGAGATCATTAGAGAAAGACATCATGCTTGGCAAGGTAGAAGGTCAACGCAAAAGAGGAAGGCTAGCAGTGAGATGGATCAATACAATAACAGCAGCTATGGGTGCCAGTCTGGCAACAATGAGCCGCCTGACTGAAGACTGAACACAATTTAGGACAATTATCCAGAGGGTCGCCATGAGTCGAAACCGACTCGATGGCTCTTAACAACAGCAGCAGCAGAGCCACAACCTCTGTCTGCAGGAGGTTCCAGTGTGTGGGATCCATGGGGTACTCCCCGGGATTGTAAGGAGGCAGCAGCTGCGGGAAATGCAACTGATAGCTGCTTTGGACTATCTGTAGCATCCAGGTGTCCAAGGTGACAAGAGGCCACTGATGAGCAGATGATGGTCGGCTGCTTTGCTCCTGAAGATCCCATCAAAACCCCACATCTGGCTTTGGCTGGGGGCCAGGTTGTGCCTTTGGGGTTTTCTCTCTCTCCAGGGAGCTTGGGCCTTAGGCTGTTCCTGCAGCTGGGATGGAAAGTACCTCCATGGGAATGGCAGGTAAGCCTTTCTGGTTGGTGCTTTCTTCTACGCAGGATTCACAGTGTTTCTTGAGAGTCTGGTGAGATTCACCTGCTCCTTTTCCAGCTCTTCGGCCTTTTCCTCCATGGGCCTGCCAAAGAGGTTTTCACCACATCTGGGGACGTTGGTGATCTTGTCCTGGACCCACTGGCTCCAGGTCAGACGACTGCAACAAGGCTATCCACCGCATGGCAATTCTCATGGCCACCCCACAAATTCAAAGGCATTGTAAGTGCCCCAGACCATAAACTTTGAGCAATATTTGCCATGAGCTATGAGAACTTGAAGACTTGCGGTATCCTTTGGGACGAGGGAAGCGAAGTCCTCGATGTCCAGCATGACATCCTTGAGAAACATGGCCATGTACATTTGGTAGGCCAGGATCTGGGCTATCAACATGGAACCCTGGAAGCATCTCCTCCTAAAGGAGTCCAGGTCTGCGCTTCCTGTGTGGGCGGCATAGAGGAGTGCATTTTAGTACTCTTTGCCCGCTTCAAGGCAGACTCAACCACAATGGAACTGTGGGGCAATGAGGCTTCTGGACCCAGTACAGGGAATTGAGCCAGTGGCTGACTACCAGAAGCATGAGCAGCACCTCCCACAGCTACAGTAGCAGCTTCTGCAGGACATGGTGGAAGGGAAATGTCTCTGCCTCACAAGGGGCCGAGGGGTAGTGGAGGAGTTCCAATTCCTCTGCCCTTGGTTCCTCTTCCAATTACAAAGAAAAGGGGATGACCTTGGCCAGGTCCCAAACAAAATCCTGGAAGGACATGTCTTCTGAGGGCGATGGGTCGGATGGGAAGGGCCTGAAGATCCAACACAGTCGATTCTTCCACGGTTTCCCATTCTGATTCAGATTCCAAGAGGAAGTCAAAGTAATGCCAAGTCTCCACTGAGCACTGACTGCATGGTTCAGGAGAGGGTGGACATTGGTCTCCCTTGCACTTGGCATGCTGATGGCAATGCCCTGGGGCCTTGGACTCCAACACAATGGAGAGGGAGATGACTTCGGCCACTGGTGTCGATACCAGTCTCCTACCTGATATCCTGTACATTGATCAAGAAGCAGCAGTTCGAACGGAACAAGGAGAAACAGAATGGTTTAAAATAAGCAAAGGTGTAAGACAAGGCTGCATACTTTCCCCCTACCTGTTTAATTTATATGCAGAACAAATCATCTGAGAAGCAGGATTGTATGAAGACAACAGAGGTGTGAAGATTGGTGGAAGACTCATCAACAACCTTCGCTATGCTGATGATACCACATTACTGGCTGAAAGTGAAGAGGATCTGAAATATTTGCTTCTCACAATCAAAGAACATAGTCTCAAAATGGGCCTGCACCTTAATGTAAAGAAAACAAAGATCATGACAACTGGCATAATCAACAGGTTCATCGTTGAAGGAGAAGAAATTGAAATCGTGAACAATTTTAACCTGCTTGGATCAACTATCAATAAAGAAGCAACAAGCAGTCAAGAAATCAGACGACGCATTGCTCTTGGCAGAATGGCTATGAAAGACCTAGATAAGATTCTCAAGAACAGAGATATCTCTCTCTCCATACAAAGATTCGACTTATTCAAGCCATGGTATTTTCAATAACATCATATGGATGTGAAAGCTGGACAGTGAAAAAGATAGACAGGAAGAAAATTGATGCCTTTGAATTATGGAGCTGGCGGCGAATACTGTGTGTACCATGGACTGCCCGAAGAACAAACCAGTTGGTACTAGAGGAGATCAAACCTAAGCTTTCTTTAGAAGCTCAGATGACAAGACTTCGACTTTCATACTTTGGACACATCATGTGAAGAGAGAGATCATTAGAGAAAGACATCATGCTTGGCAAGATAGAAGGTCAGCGCAAAAGAGGAAGGCCAGCAATGAGATGGATCGATACAATAACAGCAGCTACGGGTACCAGTCTGTCAACAATGAGCCGCCTGACTCAAGACCGAACACAATTTAGGATAGCTATCCAGAGGGTCGCCATGAGTAGACTCCAACTCGACGGCACTTAACAACAACAACAACCTGATATCCTAGCAGCTCTGGGTAGGGCAAGGGTCTCCAGAATCGGCTGGAAGGAGTGCAGTGATGACATGCTCCACACTGTGAAGCCTGCATTCTGCAGGGCTTCCACCACTGCCAGGTGAGCTTCTAAGGCTCATAGGTGTTCCTCTAGAACCACCATCGATGAGGATGTCAATGCTGCAGCCATCGCACCCTCGGGTGGGGGACTCCTCGATGATGGGAGCATTGGGAGACATCCAGCAGCTCTCCTGAATACTAAGCATGGACTCTGCTGTTCAGGTCGGATCCTTCTGCTGGGGAAGCTTGGTCAGCTATTCTCAGCTCTCGCTGTCTATCTCGCACTGAGGAGCTGCAATGGCATTGCATATAGATTTTCTCCTTGTGCTCCCCTTTCAACGCGGATGGGATCTCTGTAGAGGAATGTCCCTCTCCGCTCGAACCCTTCTACTCCTGCTGAGCCCTCTGCTCTTTTACCTTGGCCACCTCCAGCATGGACAAGGGGGTCAGGTGCTGAGGATACTGAATCAGATGAGCTAAAGAGGGACTCCTCCTGCTTTTTCCCCGACCCTTCAGCCCGCAATGTGTCATCTGCAAACAGAGTTCGCAGGACACCAGCTGGTGGCCGGGTCCAAAGCATTGCAAGCACCAATTATGGCAGTCAGTGGCAGAAATGTTCTTGCCACATTTGGTGCATTTTTTAAAGCCACTAATGAGCTTAGACATGCCGAAAAAGACCACCTCGACAAAATCAAATTGAAAAACAGCTGTGGGCGGAAAACCCTCCCAAGGAGAAAAGTACGCCGAAAGCTGCAAAAAGAAAAAAAAATACAAACTACAGAAAACAACACCCAAAGTGTAAGAAAAAAGCTAACCGACAACAGGTGGGTGAAATAATGATTGAAAGCTCAGCCATGTTGTTGTTGTTAAGTGCCGTCGAGTCGGAGTCGACTCATTGCGACCCTCTGGATAGCTATCCTAAATTGTGTTCGGTCTTCAGTCAGGCGGCTCATTGTTGACATACTGATACCCGTAGCTGCTGTTATTGTATCGATCCATCTCATTGCTAGCCTTCCTCTTTTGCGTTGACCTTCTATCTTGCCAAGCATGATGTCTTTCTCTAATGATCTCTCTCTCCGCATGATGTGTCCAAAGTATGAAAGTCGAAGTCTTGTCATTTGAGCTTCTAAAGAAAGCTTAGGATTGATCTCCTCTAGTACAGACTGGTTTGCTCTTCGGGCAGTCCATGGTATACACAGTATTCGCCGCCAGCACCATAATTCAAAGGCATCAATTTTCTTCCTGTCTATCTCAGCCATAAGGGCAAGAAATTCAAAAATTTTTCTGGACTGCAGGAATATGTCCTAGGAGCTCCACGGAAAAAAGAAGACTGGAGAATATGGCGCCACAGTGGGAAGGGGAAGCAGGCATGCATGTGTGGCATACCTCCCAAGAGCTTCCTTTGGAAGTTGGGGAGTGTTCCTGTGTGGGGCTCCATTGGTAACATCACCCATACATGAGAACTTATTTCTTGCTTGTTCACGGAGCAAGTGTTACAAATTATTTGGCAAAACTCTCACGTGCCAATCATGATGATTAGAAATGAACTTAAAAGTGATATATGAAACAAAATAAGAACAAAATCAAGTTCCCTCACACCCTCCAAAATTCAGTAGCAACACTGAAAGCCTGCATGACTTTGTGTAGCAGCTGTTGCAAAATAACAAAGTTAACAAGTGACACTCTTCTTCCTAACTTCTTTTAAGAGACATTTAGAGCCTAAATCACTAAGGCTCGTGTTTACTAAAGTGCTAATGGCTACTGCATGGTACCCCCCCCCCCAAACCTACTGTGTAGTAATCCTTCTGTAAGTGCTCAAAGTGGGCTGTAGTGGGATTAGGGGCAGTTCTGGGTGGAGACTGAGCGTTGTATGATCCGACAGCTATTGCATGGTAAATTAATACATGGGAGCTGTTACTTCTGCCGACAGTGTGGCTTCACAATGCTACCTAAAAGGTGGCATCAAATGCAGCTGCATTATCAGCAGTCCAATAGTTCAGCTGGGTAGAGTTTGTTGGGGGGGGGGCAGCTGTTCAGGGGATTCCAGTCTGGGGTGAGTGTGATCCTGTGGAGGGCTCGTCTAGATGGGGGGGGGGGGGGGGTTCAATTTTTGCTACCATGGTAGCATCTTTTTTTTTTTTGGCCAGGGCCTGCGTTCCATGTCTCAGCAGGTAATGAGGGTACACCCACAGTATCTGCTGTGGCATGTAATGTAGACCTATGCTTTAAAATACAGGGCAGATGCTGGCAATGCCCTCTGCATTTATTGCCCAGGCTTTGCACGCAAGGTGCAATAATTGCAAAAAATCACCCCATTCTAGTAATCAGGCTCCTAAGCACCCCCTCTCTCCCCCTTCCACCCTGACAGGACATAAGAAATGTGTTAGTGAATTAATGTGTTAGTCTGCAACAAATCGTGTTAAACTCATATAGTAGCTTAAGGAGAAAGATAATGGAATGAAGCCACTATTTTATATTTCTGATACCATTTTATTACTGAAACAGTATCTTGCTTCAACAAAGGTTACCAGACTTTTGCAGATAAATCTGGGACACTTATCCAAAACAGAGGGGGTGGAGGAGTCCCACTTAGTTCTATGATTGCGCAACAGGGGTGGAGGAGGGAAAAGAAGTAATTTTCTCTTCCCAGTGATCCTGAGACAGGAACATTATCACTTCCATGTAGTCGAATCACCAATGAAATAGAAACAATTATGCAAGTGATGCATTGCCTTCCCTGTACAGTACAAAATATTGAAAGAGCAGATGTAAACTCCCAAAACTGACATATTCTAATCATTAAATTGAAAATAACTTTTTTCTACCTTTGCTATCTAACCATTTTTACCTCATCATCTCGCTTTCAGTCTCTGATTTCTGCTTTCATCTGCCTGTTTTCTCTTAACACTGTTCCCAGGGTTTCCTGTCCATTTGTCACCTCTTTTTGATCCTCCTGTCTTCACTTCCTTGCCTACATCCATCTCTGACAATTACCTTTCAGCTTCTTCTATTTATTTATCTGCTTCTCTGTACACTCTGATTTCGCCCATCATCATTCAGTCCCCCCCTTTTTTTTTTTACGGCATCTACAGCTTTCCATCTCTCTCTTTTCTTCCCCACTCTTTCACTAATTCCCACTTCTCACCATCTCCCTTCTCCCTGTCCCACATTCAGCATCTCCCACTCTCTTTCCTTCTCCCTGCTCCATGTCCAGCATTTTCCTTTCTCTTCCCTTCTCCCTGCTCTATATCCAGTACTTCCTCATTTCTTCCCTTCCCCACCCTCCATAGTCCAGCATCTCTCCTTCCCCCTTCCTCCAGGTGTCCAGCATCTTCATTTCTCTATCACCCCCCACCCGTGTCTTGTATCTTCCTTAGCCCTCCCCCCTTGCATGTGTAAAGCATATCCCTTTCCTATCACCATCCACCTCCTCAGGTGTCCAGCATCTCCCCTCCCCTATCAGCGCAATATCCAAGCATCTCCCCTCCCCTATCAGCGCAATATCCAAGCGTCTCTCCTTCTCTCAAGTTCTTTAGCTTCCTTTCCCCTGCATGCCATCTAAAGCATTTCTTCCCATCCTCTCGCTAGACCTGCTTCCTGCCCTTATGTGCTGCCAATGCTGGTGCCTGGACCCTCTCTACTCAATAAAACTAAACCACACTACGCATGGCTCTGACACAAACTTCTTGTTGGGGGGGTGGGGGCACAACAGACTTGAGTGCCCACATACACTCGAAAGCCACCTGCTGCACTAAGGGCATTTAAATACCTGTTTTGTCCTTCCACAGCACCTTTGTCCCCACTGCTGGAATCAGGGGACAAGAGGTCACCAGAGAGGTGAAGGTCAGGACAAGGGTCAGAAATTAGGGTCATCTGGTAACCTTAGTTTCAGCTCATCGAGTTTTCATTTCTTTTTAAACAGGCTATCACCGTTTTGCTTTGCCCTGCAGTAAATCAAAACATTCTGTTGACAACTGTGCCTTATTACAATGGAAAGAGATTTTATTTTCCATTTTATGTATTATATATATTATACACACATACACCATACATAAAATGGAAAATAAAAAAAATAAAAAGTTAATTTTTTTTTAAATTACTAGTGCTGGTCCGGGTTATATGACCTAGTTGGAATTACTTTATAACATAATGCATTTTCTAGTAAAAAATAAAATAAATAAATAAAATGAACATGACACATTTAAAAGGAGGGAGAAATAAAAAGCACAATACATATATCTGTAGGCTCTCTGCAATACTGCTATAAGAGTGCATTCTTCAAAACGACATGGTCTCCTTGTATGCCTTAAAAATAATGTAAACATTTATAAGGGACAGGCATGTATACACACAAACACACACACAAGCACACGCAACTCCAGTTATTCGCTATGACAGCGGTCAGTTGTTCATGAAATCTATTAAAGAAAGTCAAATTAAGTGCCAAACATATATCCAATAGTCCTCCCAAAGCAGGTCAAATGGCCTGGTCTTTTTTCTGTTCATCTCAAATACAACGTTCATCATCTTATAAAGCAAATATGCCAGTCTCACATTTCCAGGTGCAATATTCCTTTATCCTCTTGAGCTTGAAGGGCCAGGAGAGAACATGATCGATGTTGACGGCGCTTTTGGTATCAGCTCGTTCTGTCTGAGAAGCTAGCCACTCGATTTCAAGGTGTTGAAAGAAGAACTTCATTTAACTTCTGGCTGCACAGCAACAGTGGAGAAACTACACTCAGGCTGCTGGTTTCTTGTAGGCACAGATATAATGCACAGTTACTAGGCTCATCCAACTCATTCCTCTGCAACCGAGCAAACAGAGCTCAATCAAAATGCAGAAAGGTAAAAGAAGCAGATGGACAGAAATGCTTAATTTGTTCTGAAATACCTCTCTCTCCGCCCTGGAGAAAAGGTGTAGCGGTTACTAAAAGCCAGAATAAAAATCAGAGCAAATCTGAAACATCTACACCCATATGTACAGTAAACAACAAAAAAATTATATAATAAAATGCACCTGTCAGTCACAGACCATTTTGTTGGTTTGAAAGAACCACAGGTAATAAAACAACGATCTTGACAAATGATATTTTGATGCACTTTTTTGACTGACTCCTGCTTCTTCTTCCCATGCATTTTAAGTAACCTTCTGCTTAATGCTTGGAGCCTCTGGTCTGTAGTCCTTCCGCTCTGAGATGTTCCGCTTAACCTTGGCACTAGCTGGAGATGCCTCCTGGTTCAGTGAAGGGCTAGAATGGGATTTCTTCAGCCCAGTGTTGTCTTTCTCTCCGCTGGTCAGCAAATCCTTCCCACCCATTTTTAGAAGGTTGGTGTATATCTCATAGCGAGATTTCTGAAAAAAATACAAATAATGTTGAATATAATGAACTTGTTTGTATATGAATAAACTGCATGTGATATGCATATATCTACATAGAAGTACATAGCATCTAGTTATTATGGAATAAAATGATTATTATTAAAGCATCTGACCAACAAACAATAAAGGACATACACAATGATGCATTGGTGTCCTTATACACACCATTGATGAGCATATTATTTGCAGTTTATTTTCCAAAGCGCATCCCCCTTCCCTCCCATTTGCTACAACTAACTCACATACGCAAGACAGTATACATCAATAAATAAAATAAGCAATAACAAAGGATAAGATATTACAGCCATTCTTGTATCTGGTTATTAATACTGTAAATTGCAGTATACACATACTATACAGTAAAACCACATTCATCTAAAAAATAGAGTGAAAGGTGAAGAGTAATGCCTAATACACTACTAATCTGGCATATGAAAGGGGGACAAACAGAGTATCAAACATTGGATCTTATTCAAATAACTTTTCTCCACAGTCTCTATGGGGAAAAAACCAAAATCTTGAAATTGAGACATGGAGAACACCTGGTTTCAGGCTTTGATATATTTTGGCGACAAATGTTTTGGATCTAGCATTCTATGTGCAATTTTCACCTACCAGAAGGTTCCATACTCAATAATAAGGGTGTCACAAAATGTACTACTTACTACTTACATAAGAGATGTTGCAGATTCTTGTTTGTGATGTCACAGAGGGTGTGCAGGTGTTTCAGACACTCCCCAATGGCAGATATATTGATCAGGGGGTAAAGAGTTTGTGTAATCGAGAAGCCCATGAGATTATTTGTTCTTTATTTATTTTACCTCTTATTCTAGAAATGTGGCTAAGGGTGGATTTCTCAGGCCTCTAGAATTTGGAAGTGTCTTCAGCTCCAAGAGAATCAGAAAAGTTAGAGAGCACCAGAGGGTATAAGAGGCGAAGGGGGAATTAGTCTACACTGTAAATTAAGGGATCATTATATAACCATGACAGTCAGCATTTTTATTAAATACCAGCCAACGTGGTTAAATAATATCCAGATAGTCAGCACTGGCATCCAATTAACCTCCTATATACCCACACCAGACCAAACAGATACTCTCTAACTGCACCAACATTATTAAGTTGTCAAACCATACACAGCCAGGCAGAAGCAGCTGTCTTGCATGGGACTCTCCTTTAGTTCCACTAATTCTACTAAGACGACAATTCTGCAGTGACTTGGAAGCCTATTTCTGCTATCTCCAGCTCAAGAAGTACTTCTACACGATGTAGTAAACTAACAAATAACCACCATCTTCTCAGCCATACATGGAAGCAGAGACTGATCATTATCTCCACCTACTCAGACCAAAAATAGAAGATTTTAATGTACAATCCCATATGATCATAACACTGGACTTGATTTTTTACAAGCATATTTTCAACAATGTGCCCAACCTGAGATAATTAATAAACAGCACCACTTGCCCCATGACTTCAACTGCATGAAACAAATACATATGACTAGGTGGATTCTTGTCCTTGAAAACTCATGTCTCAATAAATTGGTTACTTTTAAAGTGCCACCTGCCTGTCATTTTTGCTACCCCAGACTAACATGGCTACTATTCCGTAACTGTTCAGAAAAACAATTCTAATTCTATTAAAGATGGAGATCTGAAATATGTAAGGAAGATACCAATGCACAGAAACCCTCAGAATGGAAACTGCACAGATTTGAGGAGCAGTCCAGTTGTATTTTCAGGAAATCCACAATGAATATGAATGAGATGGCAGTTTCAATCTACATCCTTTATTTGCTAGCAACAGTCGGACTTGTGTGAAAAAAGAAAGGTCTTGCGTTTCTTCTGGATTACAGTCACTGTGTCAATTATATGCAACTCTTTTGACAGCTGATTCCTCTCCCTATAGAAAAGACCTAGTTCTTAGGGGTATGTTTACTAAAGTGTGGAGGTAGTGTGAGCCTAAAGCATGTTTAGCGTGTATCTGAACCTCAGCAAGGGCATAGTGGCCATGGTAGATGCAGGAGATGAGGCCACTGGAAGGACATGCTGCTGCGCTAGGTACATCAGTACTGCGGTAATAGCAAATGTGTAGCCATAGTATGGCAGGTCCTAGCCTCTAGCCCAGTCCGGACTCTCTCTCTCAGCCACCTGACCGAGGAAAAAGCCATATTAGGGGAATCCGCTCAGCCAACCTCCATAAGTTTCGTTTCAGCTCAAAAGTTTCTATTTCTCCAGTATGATGTCATGAGGGGAGGGGAACGAGAGAGGGGCCAGTCCTGAGCACTGATTGGTTATGTAAGGGGATGTTGGAACCCATGGGAGACTGACTGTGGGCAGACAGAAAAATGTATTTAAGAGAATACTCGGCCCCGCCTCGGGGCTCAGATCTTTTTGTTCAGGGTGCCGGCTCTGCCTGAGACTGTGCGCACAATAAAGAGATTCTGTTTGCATTCTAGTCTGTCTCAAAGTTTTCATCTGAGGGTGTGAGAGACTTATTTTGTTTCCTGCTACATTTACCTGGTGCATTGGCTGGGAAACCTCATTTGTCTCCTCATGCCCTCAGTGAAAGCCCTGTGGTTTGTGCTGCCAGGACCCGCCCGGTCCGGGACCAACCTCCTGGTTGTCGACGGTCCCCGGCGCCACCGGACCCTTTTTGTTCCAGAGGGATCCCTCGGCGTGTCCTGTGCACTCGGTCCTGGACGGCTGACTCCCCTGGTTCAGAATCCGGCTCGATAGACTGGCATCCAAACCCTGTCCGGAACGGTGAGTACTCACTCTATATTAGTTTTCGGGAACAGGTTGGAAGTCTGAAACTGGTACGGGATTGGCCACCCCTTACGGGCGGTCCGAGTAGAAACCACAGTCTGATATCGGGTTTTGAAACCACTGCCTGTCCTGGTGGCTGAGGTCGGAAAACGGGAGTCTGGGTGGGTATACGTGCATGTCCGTCTGTTTGTGTCCCTGCCCGTTGTTTCCCCTCTGTTGTCTCGTTCTGTGTTTACTCTGCCTCCTGATCTTGCTTTTTGTAGGAACTTTTCTGTGTTACAGACGCGAGTGCTGTATACGAATTAGGAATATTTTTAGTATGGGGTCAGGTGGGTCTAAGAATAAGACTCCGTTGAAATGTATGCTGTGCCATTTCAAAGCTGCCTTTGGGGGTGATTACGGAGTGCGGCTCACTGCCCCCCGATTGATTGTCCTGTGCGAAAGGGAGTGGCCCGCTCTAGTACATGCGTGGCCACCCAAAGGCACCACTGATACCTCTATTGTGTCCCTAGTCCATCAGAGTGTCATGAAAGAACACCCAGATCAGTTTCCCTATATAGATTCCTGGTTGGCTGCGTGCCAGAAGAAGCCAAAGTGGCTGCAGCGCTGCCATGAGGATCAGTGTAGAATTCTGGTGGGCGCAGCCGAGCGCCGGCAGAAGGCAACACCTTCTTCATCCGCTCCTGTCTATAAGGGGCATGATTCTCCTGAACTCCTGGTTCGCCCCCCTACTCTTGTTTATCATCCTGTCCCAGCTGCTCCACCTCAGGACCCGCCCCCGCCCCCGGTTGTGGAAGTTGCACCAATAGACACTCCAGGGGATCCACCAACCCTTCCCCGTTTAGAATTTTTGGAGGCCACGGCCGACACTGGCTCCTCCTCTGATCCCCTTGCCTGCAGCCATGCCCCCTCACATACCCCCGAGTCCATGAGTCAGGTCCGTTTTCCTCTGCCTCATCCTCAGGCCCAACCCCTAGTATATCTTCCGGCATGTCCACCCCCACTCCCTCGTCCCTACCGGAACCCAAAGCCTCCACTCCGCTGCCTCACTGCTTGCGGTCCGGCTACCAGAACCTGAAGAAATGGATCCTGGAAACTGAGGCCTTTCATATGCCTCTTCGACAAGTACAAGGACTGCCAATCATCGATGCAGATGGGCGGGTGGCAGTGGGCCCCTCCAGTTTAATATGTGCCTTTCTCTACCACTGACCTCCTAAATTGGAAGACCCATTATACCTCGTATACTGAGAAGCCCCAGGAGCTGAAGGATCTTATGACCAGTATCATGCAGACACATCAACCTACCTGGTCGGAACCTCAGCACAGAAGAACGAGCTCGCATTGTACAGGCGACCATCAGGTGGCTAGAGGCTAACCCCGTGGATGCTCAGGGTATCAATCCCCAGCAGGCGGCGGCTGCTGATTTCCCGAATGAAGACCCACAGTGGGATCCCAACACCCCGGCCGGAGCGTGGGCTCTTTCCCGCTTCCGAACCGCCCTACTCGAAGGACTCAAGAAAGGGGGGCAACAGGCCATGAACATCAGCAAAGTTACCGAGACTCTCCAGCAACCAGATGAGAGCCTCGCGGTCTTCTACAAGCGGCTGACGGAGGCATACCGGCTGTACACTCCCTATGACCCTATGGGAGGAGTGGCCTAGTGGTTAGGACAAGGTACTTCGGGCCGGAGGGCCGGGGGTTCAAGTCCCACCTGGGGACAGCAATCTCAGGCCGGAGGGACTGGGATTTCTAGTCCTATAGGTACTCCTTGTGGTCTTGGGCAAGCCACATAACCCTCCATTGCCCATGTTCCCTGTAAGTATTAGCGTATGTGTGTCATATCCCCTCGTGTTAAATGTATCTCCCAATTGACCGCTTTGACCCGGTGAAAAGCGGGATATAAATACAGCTAAATAAATAAAATAAATAAATAAATGACCCAGCAGCCCCTGAGAATCTCCGCATGATTAATACTGCCTTCGTGGCACAATCTCAAAGTTATATTAGGTGGAAGTTGCAGAAGTTAGAAGGGTTTGTGGGCATGAATGCAGCACAGTTAATGGAAGTTGCGCAGAAGGTTTTTGTGAATCGTGACCAGGAACTGAAGAGAGAATCCGAGCACCAGATGAAAAAGAAGGCCGATTTCCTGGCGGCCGCCCTAGCCGAGCGAGCACCCACTCCGGCATGGGTCAGGGACGGGAGTAGAGGACGTGGACATGGTCGAGGAGGTACTCGGCCCCCATTGGGCAAAAATCAGTGTGCCTACTGCAAGGAAGAAGGACATTGGAAGAATGAATGCCCGAATCGCAACCCGAGAAGAGAGCAACTTCCGTCCGCCAGGGGTGCAAGAGCCCCCACCCGAGGCCGAGATCAGAAACGGCCCACACCATACCCATACGAGACCTACCCGCCCCCACCGGAGCCAGCCTTTGAGGGCCTTGCGGCCATGGAACACTATGATTCTGATGGTTCTGCTGGGTCCCCAGGAGCCTATGGTCAAGATCAACTTAGGGGACCAAGAAATGCAATTCATGATCGATACAGGAGTGGAGCACTCAGTTGTCACCCGGCAGGTGGCCCCGTCTCCACCCAAACCGTGACGGTTGTGGGGGCCACGGGGAACCGGGCCCAGCGATCCTTTCTGCAGAACCGCACGTGCCAGTTGGGGGGACGGACTATCACCCACCAGTTCCTGTATATGCCTGAGTGTCCTATACCCCTGCTAGGACGGGACGTCCTGTTGAAGCTCCAGGCACAGATCTCATTTGGGCCAAAGGGCCAGGCTGAGCTAGAAATACCCAGTCTGGGCCCATCAGTCGTGGTATTGTCCGTCCCCTGAGAAGAGGAATGGCGGTTGTTTGAGGAGAAGCCTGGACCCACTGTAACCACTCTGGACCGGTGGCAGCTGGTTCCCACCAGAGTCTGGGTAGAAGGCAATTCCCCAGAGCTTGCCGTCAACATATCCCGTCTGTGTTGTTCTAAAACCGGGAGCAGCCCCAGTACATATTAAGCAGTACCCCCTGCCCCGGGCTGCAGTGGAAGGATTCCATCACCACCTGGTATGCCTCCAACAGCACGGCATCCTGCGGCCCTGTCAGTCAACCTGGAATACTCCTTTGTTACCAGTTCACAAACCAGGTACTTCAGACTACCGACCAGTTCAGGATCTGCGCCGAGTCAATGAAGCTGTTGTGACTCTGCATCCAGTAGTACCCAACCCCTATACACTGCTGGGCCTTATCCCTGCGGCAGCCTCCCACTTCTCAGTACTGGACCTGAAAGATGCTTTCTTCTGTCTGCGGCTGGCCCCCGAAAGCCAGCACCTGTTTGCCTTTGAAAGGGAGGATCCTGCCATCGGCAGTAGATCCCAAGTCACATGGACTCGGTTGCCTCAGGGGTTCAAAAACTCCCCCACCATCTTCAGTACTGCTCTGGCCCAGGACATTGCCAGTTTTCCCCCAGGGGAGCCGGGAAGACGAGTGCTCCTGCAGTATGTTGATGACCTGCTGATTGCTGCCGACTCTGAGGCTGAATGTATACAGGCAACTACAGAGCTCCTTCAACTTCTGTACAAGGCCGGTTACCGGGCCTCAAAGAGAAAGGCTCAGCTATGCCAACCGGAAGTGAAGTACCTTGGCTTCCACCTCACAAAGGGGAGCCGACGGTTGGGAAATGCAAGGAAGGAGGCCGTATGCCAGATCCCCGTGCCAGCAACCCGCAAGCAAGTGCGCGCTTTCCTCGGGGCAGCAGGATACTGCCGCATCTGGATCCCCAACTTTGCCCAGATTGCTAAGCCCCTGTATGAGTCCACCAAAGGCCCGGAAAAGAGCCCCCTCGAATGGGGACAGAGCCACTGTCCCCACCAGCCTTAGGTCTTCCGGATGTGACCAAACCTTTCACTCTCTATGTGCATGAAGCGGCGGGAACAGCTCTGGGGGTCCTGACCCAACACTTGGGGTCCTGGCCATGCCCAGTTGCATATCTGTCAAAACAGCTGGACCCAGTGGCCAAAGGATGGCCACCCTGTTTGAGAGCCATAGCAGCAACATTTTTAATATTGGAATATTTTTAATAAAGAATTTTGTGTGTCCTTTCATTTGCATTCCACGTTTTTTACTGGGTTGGTTGTTGCACGTGGAATCGTGCTTGTTGTTGGATTGGAATCTGAAAAACTATCCATGGGCCAGGACCTCCTAGTCACAGTCCCGCACTCTGTCCAAACCCTACTGGAACACAAAGGAAGCTATTGGTTCACTAGTTCCCGAATGTTGAAATATCGGAGCATATTGTGGGGAAATCCTAGAGTACAGATTACAACCAGCCAAGCCCTAAATCCTGCCACTTTTCTGCCCATCAGCCCGGGACCACCTGATCACGACTGCCTGGAAGTAATGGACACGGTATTCTCCAGCCGCCCTGACCTGACAGATGTGCCCCTGAGCAACCCTGATGAGACTTACTTCGTGGATGGCAGCAGCCTTGTAGTAAAGGGACGCAGGTTTGCGGGGTATGCGGTGGTGACGGTAGAAGCGATGGTTGAGGCCCAGTCCCTGCCCCCTGGAACTTCGGCACAAAAGGCTGAACTCATTGCCCTCACCCGTGCCCTGACCCTGGGTTCTGGCCTTAACCTGAATGTGTATACAGACTCCAGATACTCGTTTGCTACCCTCCATGCCCACGGAGCCCTGTACAAAGAAAGGGGATTAATCACTGCAGCCGGTACCGAGATAAAGAATGGCCCCCAAGTTATAGCCTTGCTTGAGGCTGTCTGGTGTCCCAAGGCAGTCGCCGTCATGCACTGCAGGAGCCATCAGAAGGGGAACAGTAACGTAGTAAAGGGCAACCGGCGAGCTGACTTGGAAGCGAAGCGGGTCGCCTCATCATCCCTTTTGCAGTTCACCCCCCTTGGAGAACCCCCTGGCTTGAAGGCTCCCTTGTTCCCTGTCCCGTTAAGTCACTTGGCCCCCCGATACTCTACTCAGGAACTAGATTTCTTCTGCCAAGAGGAAGGGGCAGTGCTACACTCCGATGGCTGGCTGCGACTGCCCAGCAAGGGGACCACCCCCCCTAATAGTTGTCCCCGAGGGTTTGGCTCCGGCTTTACTGTCCTCCTTCCATCAGGCTACTCATTTTGGCAAGACTGCTATGGAAGCTGCCCTCCGACCACATTTCTTTATCTCCTGTCTCTCATCCATAGTGGCAGCAACAGTCAGACAGTGCGTCACGTGTGCCAGAAACAATGCCCGTCAGGGTCCTCACCAACCCCCAGGGGTCCAGTCACATGGTGTCACTCCCATGGGCAATGTCCAAATTGATTTCTCAGAGATGCCCCGAGCCAACGGGTATAGATATTTGTTAGTCCTAGTCTGCACCTTTACTGGATGGGTAAAGGCATTCCCTGTTAGGACAGAGAAAGCCAGAAAGGTTACCAAGGTTTTGCCACATGAAATCATTCCCCGATTTGGGCTCCCTGTAGTTATAGGTTCAGACAACGGTCCCGCATTTGTAGCCCAAATAGTGCAACAAGTAGCTAGATCCCTTCAGATAGAATGGAAGCTACACACAGCCTACCGACCCCAAAGTTCGGGAAAGGTGGAACGCATGAATCATACCCTGAAAGCTCAACTAGCGAAATTGTGTCAGGAAACTTCCCTGAAATGGCCCCAGCTGCTTCCTATTGCCTTACTCCACATACGCTCAGCCCCACAGAAGGGCACTAGTATCTCTCCCTTCGAAGCAGTGTATGGCCAACTGGCCCCTACTGTGCAGGGTATAACAGGTGATCTGACTCAGAGAGGTTCCGAAATAACTAGACAGGAACTGTTGGCTCTTAGCTTTGTTCTACAGGAAATACACCATTGGATTCAGGACAGACTTCCTATCATCCTGACTAAGCCCCTCCATCCATATCAGCCTGGTACTCGCGTCTGGGTCAAAGAGTGGAAAAAGGACCCGCTGACTCCACAGTGGCGGGGCCCGTACACTGTCCTCCTTGCTACTCCTACTGCTACGCATATCAAGGTAGCTGAAGTTGTCCCGTGGATCCACCATACTCGTGTCAAGACTGCCGCGCCGGCTCCAGCTCCAGCTCCGCCTTGGACCTTGACTTTGGTTCCAGATCATCCCTTGCGCCTGAGATTAATGAAAACACCTCCCTCCGGAGACCAACCATCTTCAGACAACTGAAGTACTCCAGCCCTACTCCTGTCACCACCGGAAGCTGGCAAGTCTATGTACGGCAGAAGCTGGCACCAGGGAGTCAGGTTTTCTTGTTATAGAATGTTTGCTGTTTTTATACTTGCCAGTCTTGTGGTAGTCCTAGGTTCCACGCCCACTCACTCTTCCCTGCACCCCTTGTCTGAAAACCACCAAACATGGTCAGAAGGTCACCCAGACCCTTTTGTACCATTCTCATTATGCCTGTAGCTCCAAAAATACTACCCGGTGCCATCACAATGGCACAGACTTAACGATCTGTAACGTAGCCGGGAGAAATGCTACCTGTTATGATCCCAGAGCTAGCCCCACTTACCAGGTTCTGGAGGTTCGGTCCTTCCATGCTGAAGGTAAGCTTCTGAACACCACGAGGATAACGTCCTCCACTGACCCGGCCTCCCTGCTCTTTGATGCCTGTGCTGCCATCAATACCAACAAGTGGCCCAGGGCAGGGTGCGGCTCCATTAGTTGGGAGCGCACATATACACACCATGACAAATATATGTGTCCAGCCGTAGCACGGGGAGTCCGGTCTTGTACGGGACCGGGAGCCCGTGATCATAATTTTTGTCCCACCTGGAGCTGTGTTTATTATGCCTCCTGGCCACAAGCCCCTGTAGGCCGATCCGCGGATCACCGGAAGGCGATCTTGACCAGGTTGCCTGCCATGTCCAACTGTCATACAGGTACCTGTAACCCTCTTAATCTGACTCTTATGAACCCCAGTGACTGGGCCGCTGGATACGCTTTTGGCCTCCTGATCTGGGGTCAGGGTACTGACCCTGGCACCACTGTCCATATCCGTCTTGTCACCAAGTCCCACACCGCCAAGTCTACCATGGTTTTCCATTCTTTCTACGAACAAATGGCACACCCAGCACTTGAGATCCCTACGGCCACAAAAAATCTCTTTGTTGAATTAGCTGAGACTGTAATTTCCAGTCTCAAGGTCACCAATTGTTTCTTCTGCGGCGGTACTAATATGGGCGACCAGTGGCCTTGGGAGGCCCAGGAACTGAATGACTCTGTCCCATACAACCAGACCACCCCTAATCGAACCACCAGTGAATGGATTCTCAAGACCTCCATAATCGGCCGTGTTTGCATCGCCCGGACGGGACCATTATTCACTACCCGGGTAGGGGAATTGGCCTGTCTCGGTCAACAGTTCTATAATTCTACCTCAAATTCCACTTCCTGGTGGTCAACTGTGGGCCTGCCTGCACCATCCAACCCGTTCGCCAATTTCTCCCACCTGTCCAGCATATGGACTCATTTGGCCGGTAATTGCACCTGGGAGGCCCCGCCTGGCCTCTATTGGATCTGTGGCCCTCGCGCCTATGCCCAATTACCCAGGGCCTGGTCAGGAGCATGCGTCCTTGGGACTATCCGGCCTTCCTTCTTCCTCATCCTTATCGCCCAAGGGGAATTACTGGGTTTCCCCGTATATGATGCCCGGAGCAGGCGCTCACTCCAGAGCACTGATCTCCTACGGATAGGTAAATGGAAAGATGATGAATGGCCCCCTGAACGTATTATTCAATACTATGGCCCTGCCACGTGGGCAGAGGATGGAAGCTGGGGCTACCGCACTCCTGTGTATATGTTAAACCGTATTATCCGCTTGCAAGCTGTTGTAGAAATTATAACCAATGAAACTAGCAAGGCATTAACCCTCCTAGCAAAACAAAACACCCAGATGTGCACCGCCATCTACCAGAACCGGCTGGCCCTTGATTACTTACTGGCTACTGAGGGGGGGGGGGTATGCGGGAAATTTAATCTTACTAACTGTTGCCTACAGATAGACGACCAAGGTCAGGTCACTGAAGAGATAGCCGACTGTATGCGACGGCTTGCCCATGTGCCAGTCCAACAATGGAAAGGAATTGAGTTTAGTGGGTGGTTTGGGTCAGTGTTTTCAGGGTTGGGAGGCATGCAGACCATTGTATTTGTTGTTCTCCTGATGCTAGCTATGTGCCTTCTTGTCCTGTGCCTGCTGCCACTCTGCATGCGCGTCTTCAACTCAATCATTGAAAACACGGTTGAGCGGAAGACGGCAGCCCAAGTGCTGGCTATGTGGAATTATCAGGCCCTCCCCCAGGGAGAATCCGAAGAGCCTGTCTAATGTGATTTTCTTCTTACCCACTACCCTGGGGTAAGAAGAATCAAAGGGGGGAATATGGCAGGTCCTAGCCTCTAGCCCAGCCCGGACTCTCTCTCTCAGCAGGACTCAAGGAAAGGACATTAACTGGTAAGTAAAATGTCACTTTCCATATCATCCTGCTAGACCATGCCAAAGAAGTGGGATATACCAATGCTATGACTCCACTGGGTGATAAGAAGACAGCAGTTCACAAAATCATTGAGCCAAGGGCTGTGTCAGCCAGTGTGTGGACCATCCAAGCGGTAATGCTTGACAAAAATGGTACCCATGTTGCCGCCCAACAAATGTCTGCAGGGGCTACTGAGCTCCGCTCTGCCCATGAGGACGCTTGTGCTCGGGTAGAATGGGCACGCAAACCTTCCAGAACTGGCCAGTTTCGCAGCAGATATGCTGAGGCAATGGCCTACTTAATTCAGCGTCCCAAAGTCGACTGAGCCATCACATCACCCTTGCGCAGCACAGGCCAGCAAACAGCAGAAAAAGATGGTCAGGCTTATGAAAAGAATTTAGAATCTCCAAGCACCGGAGAAGCACCCTCTGGACATCAACAAGTCAAAGATTCTTATCCATCCCTTGACACTTCTACTTAGAAGAAGACAGCAGGCAGACCTCCTGGTTCACATGAAATGGAGAAATCACCTAAGGCAAGAAGGAAGGCAAAGGCTGAATGGAAATAGCCTCCTTTGAAAAAGACAGATAAGGATCTCGGCAAGACAGAGCCTGTAGCTCGGAAATTTGCCTTGCGGAACAAATCACGATCAAGAAGACCGTCTTGAGTTTAAAATCCTTCAAGGTAGTGTGCTTCAATAACTCTAAGGATGCTGACATCAGGGCACTGAGCACCAGACAAAGATCATAGGAAGGGACCACACACTGGAAGGGGGTGGGGGACGCAGATGCTGAAACACCTGGAGAAAACGTGAGACATCAGAGTGCAAGGCTAGAGACTTACCAGCCACTAAACCTTGGAAACAAGCCAAATCCACCACCAGAACTTTCAGGAAACTAAGGGAAAGACTCTTCTCCAGGCCATCCTGTAGAAAAGACAACAGAGAGAGCAACTTTTCCGCCTCAGCAGCCAACTTCCAAGTGCCGTAACATCGCTCAAAGAGGCACCAAACCCGCACATATGCTAGCTTGTAGACCTCCTCCAAGCCTAGTGGTGAGCACCACTGGAGAATAGCACTTACATGCTAGGTGTCTCCTTTCAAGAGCTGTCATAAGCGAGAAGGGAACTGGGTCCTCCAGGATGATCAGTTGTGGCTTCAATAGGCCCTGAGATGGAGGCAACCAAAGAGGAGGCACCTGCAGGAGCCATATCAGGTCTCTGAACTATGCTCTCCTTGGCCAATCCAGTGCCACCAGGACAATCCTGCCCAGGTGGCGTTCTATATGCTGAATCACATGTCACACCAGGGGTCACAGAGGAAACACATACAGCAGGATCCTATCTCCATGCGGTAACTGAAGAAGCAGAAAATGTTGGCATTAGAGCAGGTCACTACTAGATTATTTTGGAGCAATCACAGCGGCGCAGAATCAATTGGAATGCCTCCTGAATCAACTTCCACTTTCCAGGATTCAGAGAGTACCGACTGAGGAAGTCCGTTTCCACACTGTCCACCCCAACAATGTACTGAGCAGACAAGGATAGAAGGTTCTTCTCCACCCAGGCAAACAGGAGAGCCATCTCCAGAGCCACCCTGGCACTCCTCATGCCACCTTGCTGATTGACATATGCCACTGCTGTGACATTGTCTGAAAAATCTCAAACCGCTCCAGGGACTGGAAATGCAGAAGAGCCCACCTGATGGCCCTTGCCTTGAGGCGGTTGAAGGACCATACCACTTCCCTGTGGTTCCAATGGCCTTGGACTGTATGGTCTTGGAAATGGGCTTCCCAGCCCAAGAGACTGGCATCCTTCATCAGAAGGATCCGGGAGAAATCGTCCAGCGACATGTCCTCTCCCAGTAAGCTTGAGAAGAGCGTTATCAACAGGGAGAGATGAGGAAGGGGGAGGGGGAGGGGAAGAGGGTTTAGGGGGACTCCAGCCCAGGCAGCAAGCTCAGATCAGTGGTCGGACATAGGAAAGCGGGACAGAGGAATACCACGCCCTCCCTGCAGTAGATGTCAATCAGGGCTGAAGGACACCACCAAGGCTGGCTTTTAAAATTCAAACAGTGCTGTGGTGAGCCCACACCTGAGGGCCTCGCCAGAGTGCACTTTGACTCATCCCTTAGGTGTGGGCCCATAGGTAGGGCTACAACCCACCACACAAACCAGCCTAATGGCACACCCAACAGAAAGAGTTTCCCCTCCACCTGTTTTCTCCCAGACCTCCTCATGATACAGAAGCCCTCATGACCATCCAGCACCTGTAGCAGCTAACGAATACAGCAACACACTGCGGCCCACTCACTCAGACCCACAAAGCAGTAGATAACCATCGCCAGATCCAGATCAACATACACGGAGGTGAGTGAGCAAACAACCAACTAACCATTCTTCTATATCAGCACAATGCCTTGCACGCAGACAATCCTCCTCCTCCTCTCCATCTGCCTCATTATACTATCTATGCTCTTAAATAATGCCCAATGCCTCACCCCAAGCTACAGTACTATCCCAATAATCTGTGGTCACAGCCCAGTCTGCAGCAAATGTGTCCCACAAAAGCCCCCCAAAGAAACTACTCCAGGCTGGTTCATATCTCACCTTGGAACCAAAACAACCTGAAACATGTCATGCAATCATCAAAACCAACATCCTTCCTAAAATGCACTCTAATAAATGCTTGCTCAGCAAGGAAAATACTCAGTTACTAAATGACTATATCCTGGACATTCTTTGTATGCAATCCCCAACCCTCTGCTCACCGAAGTCCCTTGGTTAGAACACAGCACCATCACTGCCACAACAATCATTTCCAAAAACAAATGCTAACTACAGCATTCACCACCACCGTTTCAAGGCCTTTGATGGACAAACCTTTACTGACAAAATTCTCCCCTCTCTTAAAGATGAACCACTGGACCTTGACCTCACAACAGAAAAATGGATAAACACAATTGAAACTTTTGCCTCAGCTCTGCCCACTAGGAATGTGAAACCCCAACACCGCATCCACAGTGCCTTGTTCACACCATGTCTCAAAGAATTAAAGAAACAACTATGGAAACTGGAACGCAGATGGAGAATCACACTCAATGATCAAGAAAAGAGTCTATATCTACTCACCCTACAAACGTTCTGAAACCAACAAAGCCAAGAAAGACCACCACACCAAATGAATAATGAAGGCAATAAACAGATCTAGAGAGCTGTATGAGATAGTTAACAGGCTAACAAGAGACACAAGCCATGCTCGCAACACAAACACCTTTAAAACACAAGCATTTGCTGAATACCTATAATCAAAATATCCAATGCCACGAAACATCTTGCCTTCTCCTCCAACCTCTACCAAACCCAAAGACCTACACTGTGATAGTGCACTTCTGCATGCCTTCAGCCAAATCTCGACAACTCAGTTGGGGAACATAATTCGCAGCATTAACGCCATAATGTCCCCTATCGACCTATGTCCCGCCTCCTGGCTTAGGAGCACGAAAGTAGAGCTTGTCCCATTCCTCCTCAAACTAATATCAACCTCTTTCATCCAAGGATACTTCCCAAAATACCTGAAAACAACTTCCATCCGACCAATACTGAAAAATCCTAAACTCGAACCAAATGTCACTAGCCTCTTCAGACCTATTTCCGGCTTGCCAATCATTGCAAAGATAATTGAACAGGTAGTCCTCCTTCAACTCCAAAATCACATTGATACAAATGCCCCCCTTGACTCGCAGCAACATGGTTTCCACAATCACCATGGAATGGAAACCTTACTAATATTCCTAATCGACAGACTCATCAAGGATATAGAAAACACTCAACAGGGCTTCATCCTCATCTTTTTGGACACTGTCTCGGCATTTGACACTATATGCCATCAGATTCTCCTACAGCATCTCTTCAACACAGAAATTTGTGGCACTGCCCTCGAATGGCTTTGCTCCTATCTCACAAACTGCAATCATTTTATACAAATTGGCCAAAAAACATCCAATGCATTCCGCCAGACACAAGGAGTCCCTCAGGGCTCAGCCCTCTCTGCACTCCTATTTCATACCTATATATAGCCGAACTGCAACATCATAAGCACCTTTAACATCTATCATCACCTGTATCCAGACGATATTATGATTTATGCTCCATATACCACCACAAGAGAAAACTACTCAACTATCATAAACTGCTTCAATGCCATAGACCAGTGGCTATCAGAACATAAACATCAACTTTAAGAAAACTGAGGTCCTATTTCTCACCAGGAATCAATCATTTCTCCCTCCAAAGGTGTTAAAGGTAAAAAAACAACAACCTTGAAGTTAGATCTGAGGTAACATACCTGGGAGTTAACATCAACCAACATCTTACTTTCCAACCACACATAAAGCATAGTTACTCACCTGTAACAGGTGATCTCCGGGAACAGCAGAAATTTAGTCTTCACATATGGGTATCGTCGGTACCGACGGAGCCTGCGCGGGAACGCTCCCCAGCATCCAATTAGAAAGCTTTTGGGAGCATCCCACAGCACCTGCGTGCTGCCTTCCCGCCTTTCCCAACTGTCCCTCTCCAGTTGAGTTTAAAGCTGAGATAAAGAGAGAGAGAAAGAGAGAGAGATAGAGAGATACAACTCCTAGGGGAGATGGGTGGCTTGTGAAGACTAAATTCCTGCTGTTCCCAGAGATCACCTGTTACAGGTGAGTAACTATGCTATCTCCAGGAACAAGCAGGAATGTAGTCTTTACATATGGGGACTCCCTAGCTGCAGATGCCAGGGAGAAAGCTCCAGAAGTTGTGTGCCCCTGTGAAAGGGCTCCACTTCCCCCCATGGATCTCTGGCATCCAACCAGGGATGGTGGGTAGGAGTTGATTAAGTATGGAACAGGTGTTGAAGAACAGCCTTACCAAACAAGGCATCCCGGCGGGAGTCCTTGTCTAAGCAGTAATAGGCTGTGAAGGTATGAACCGAAGCCCAAGTAGCTGCTCGACAGATGGCGTCGATAGACACAGAGTGAAGATGAGCCATAGAGGCTGCCATGGCTCTCACATTGTGAGCTGTGACATGGCCTTCAAGAGGAAGGTTCCTACTCTCATAGGCAAAAGAAATACACTGTGCAATCCAGCTGGACAGTGTTCTTTTGGAGACTGGAAGTCCCAAATCACTAGGATCAAAAGCAACAAAGAGTTGAGAGGACTTTCTATGTTGCTGTGTCCATTGCAAGTAAAAGGCCAAAGACATTTTAGAGTCCAAAGTATGAAGATTCCTTTCTGCATTTGAGGCGTGAAGCCTTGGGAAAAATACAGGAAGGTAAACCGCTTGATTTAAATGAAAAGGTGATACCACCTTTGGCATAAAGTGTGGTTGAGTCCTAAGGACTACCTTATCATGATGGTACCTTGTATAAGGAGGATCAGCCACCAACGCTTGCAATTCACTAATGCAACGTGCTGATGTGATTGAAATAAGAAAGATGACCTTCCAGGAAAGGAATTTCAAAGAGGTAGTAGCTAATGGTTCAAAAGGCGGCTTCATGAGCTGTCCAAGAACCAGATTTAAGTCCCATGACACCGGTGGTGGCTTAATGGGAGGCCTAGTTAAAAGAAGGCCTCTCATAAATCTCGCTATGAGAGAATGAGAGTAAATAGGTTGTCCATTTAAAGGCTTGAAAGAAGCTGCAATAGCACTCAAATGAACTCTCACTGAATTGGTCTTAAGCCCTGTATTAGACAAATGAAGGAGATACTCCAGTAATGATTCCAGAGGTACCGCAAGAGGGTCAAGACCCTTCTGTGAGCACCATATGGTAAACTTTTTCCACTTGAAAGCATAAGAGCGTCTTGTGGAAGGCTTCCTGGAAGCATAAAGAATATCCTTTACTTGCTGAGAAAGGTTAAAACCATGAAGTTCTAGGCTTTCAGCAACCAGGCCCTGAGATGCAGACTGGGGAATGGGATGCCACAGCATCCCGTCCTCCTGAGGAAGGAGATCTGGAGCAGATCCTAACTCCAGAGGCGGAGCTTGAGAGAGATGTAGGAGCAGAGGGTACCACATTTGCCGTGGCCAAGGTGGAGCTATGAGAATCATATGACCTCTGTCTCTCTGAAGCTTGAACAGGGTTTTGAGAATTAGGGGAATGGGTGGAAAGGCATATAGGAAGTCCTGGTCCCAATGGAGGAGGAAAGCATCCCTGGCATGACAACCCTGAGCCAGAATTCTGGAACAGAACTGGGGAAGTTTGACATTCAGCAGACTTGCAAAGAGGTCTATGTCCGGGGTTCCCCAAATTTGATAACTTTTGGCCACCTGGTCTGCATGGAGAGACCATTTGTGTGGAAGCAGAACTCAACTGAGTCTGTCTGCCCAAGAGTTTTGAATGCCTGGAAGATAAACCACAAGGAGATGAATCTGATGCTCTCTGACGAGGGCCCATAGTCGCAAAGCATCATTGCATAGCGACAGAGAACCTGTTCCACCCTACTTGTTCACATAGAACATGGCTACTTGATTGTCCGTTTGAACTAGGAATGTCTTGTAGCTGAGCTGGGTGTGGAATACTCGAAGACCAAGGAAGATTGCTCTGCATTCTAGGAGACTGATGTGTAGATAGGTCTCCTGTGGAGTCCAGGTACCCTGGGTAGAGAGGCCTTGCAGGTGGGCTCCCCAACCCACCTGTGAGGCATCTGTTGTTAGAGTGGCTTGGGGTGGGGGTTGCTGAAAAGGAGACCCCACCAAAAGGTTTTGGGGTGACTGCCATCATTGGAGGGACAAAATAAGGCACTGAGGTGAGGTTTTAACACTGCTTGGGAAGCTAAATGCACAATGCGAAGGCAGCGGGCCTGTGGAAGGTAGGCCCTTGTCTGTCTGGTATCCAACAGGGCTCCTATGAACTCTAGAGATTGAGTGGGAGCAAGGTTGGATTTTGGGAGGTTTATGACAAGTCCCAAATACTGAAGGATGCGCATTGTGCGAGAGAGAGCAACCCTGGTCTCTGGCTCTGAAGGGGCTCGAATGAGTCAGTCGTCTAAGTAAGGGAAGACGAATATTCCTAGGGTGCGAAGAAATGCTGCCACCACAGCCATGCATTTTGTGAACACCCTTGGTGTCGAGGCCAGGCCAAAAGGAAGAACCCTGTATTAGTAGTGCTTCCCTTGAAATAGAAAGCGAAGGAACTTTCGATGAGATGGATGGATGAGAACATGAGTGTACGAATCCTTGAGATCTAGAGAACAAAGCCAATCCTGACTCTGAAGGTATAGCAGCAGAGTTCCTAGAGAAATCATTTTGAACTTCTCTTTGAACAGGAATTTGTTAAATTCTCTGAGGTCTAAAATGGGTCTGTGTCCTCCTGTTTTCTTTGGAATAAGGAAATAGGGGGAGTAGAATCCTGTACCCTGCTGGACAATGGATACCTCTTCTATTACCCCTTGGGCAAGAAGCATAGTGACCTCTTGACCTAACTGGTCATTGAGAGAGGTCTGAGAATTGAACAGTCTTACCATTGTAGGAGGGGGCATGCTGAGGAAATGAAGCTTGTACCCCTCTCTTGCAATAGACAGAGTCCAATTTTCTGCTGTTATCTGACCCCATCTGGGGGCAAAATGACATAACCTTCCTGGCATGGTGGAAGGCTCTGGGCCGTTCAGGGACAGGAAGGCAAAGTTCTCTAGATAGGAGTCAAAGCCCCTGTGGAGGCTGAGTCTGCTGAGCCGGTTGAGGCTTAGCAGCTTTTGTTTTTCTTTGCCTAGGTTGTTGCTGCTGTCCCTTTTGGGCAGACTGACTTAAACGATGCCCCTGCTGGGTATAGGAGGGATAAAACATCTTCTTCTTACTGAAGAATGGTTTCTTGTAGGATTTTTTCCTTGCAGGATCAGCTGTAGACTTAGACAATCTATCCAATGTGATATTGTCAGCATCTATTTCATTAGCTTTTTCCTGCCAACTCTTGCCAAAGAGATTCTCTCCTGTGCAAGGAATATTCCCTAGTTTATCCTGTACCCAAAGTTCCAAGTCAGATGCCTGAAGCCAGGCAATCCTACGTGCACCTATGGCAATAGCAGAGGTTCTGCTTATGCACTCAAGGCAGTCAAAGGCTGCACGATTCACAAACTTGGAAACCTCCTGAGCATGTCTGACAAGGGCGAGGAAATCCTGCCTCTTATCATCAGGAAGGAGAGGGCACATAAGCTCTAAATCTCCTATGACTTCCTTAAGAAACATTCCCATATAGAATATATAGGAACTGATCCTAGCAGAAAGCAAGGAAGCCTGGAAGGTTCGACGTCCAAAGGCGTCAAGAGTCCTACACTCATGTCGTGGAGGATTAGATGCATGCCTTTTTGCACTCTTGATCCTTCTCATAGCTGATTCCACCACCATGGAATAGTGTGGTAGCTGAGTCTTCTGAAACCCAGGACAAGGAGGAACTCGATACATGGTGTCGAGTCTTCGAGAGTGAGGAGATGTGGTTAGAGGCGTTTCCCAAATCCTTAACATGAGATCAACCCCTGCCACCATCTGCAGCTCTCCCCAGTCGGGGGATAGAGCCTCCGGCGGCAGGGAACAGCACCATCTCTCATCGGGACTTCCTGCACGGCTTTAAAAGTTCGCGCCATCGGGCGCGTGGTCCAGTCAACCCCTGCCACCATCTGCAGCTCTCCCCAGTCGGGGGATAGAGCCTCCGGCGGCAGGGAACAGCACCATCTCTCATCGGGACTTCCTGCACGGCTTTAAAAGTTCGCGCCATCGGGCGCGTGGTCCAGTCAACCCCTGCCACCATCTGCAGCTCTCCCCAGTCGGGGGATAGAGCCTCCGGCGGCAGGGAACAGCACCATCTCTCATCGGGACTTCCTGCACGGCTTTAAAAGTTCGCGCCATCGGGCGCGTGGTCCAGTCAACCCCTGCCACCATCTGCAGCTCTCCCCAGTCGGGGGATAGAGCCTCCGGCGGCAGGGAACAGCACCATCTCTCATCGGGACTTCCTGCACGGCTTTAAAAGTTCGCGCCATCGGGCGCGTGGTCCAGTCAACCCCTGCCACCATCTGCAGCTCTCCCCAGTCGGGGGATAGAGCCTCCGGCGGCAGGGAACAGCACCATCTCTCATCGGGACTTCCTGCACGGCTTTAAAAGTTTGCGCCATCGGGCGCGTGGTCCAGTCAACCCCTGCCACCATCTGCAGCTCTCCCCAGTCGGGGGAAAGAGCCTCCGGCGGCAGGGAACAGCACCATCTCTCATCGGGACTTCCTGCACGGCTTTAAAAGTTCGCGCCATCGGGCGCGCCCGCGCCTGACGGGCCCGCGCCTGAGGGCCTCGCCAGAGGGCCCTTTGGCGTGGCCCTTAGGCGGAGGCCTTGGTGGAGGCCTATAGTTAATACAGGCCTGACAACTGGAAATCCATCTCACCGTTACATAACGCTGCGAGGACCGAAAAAGCTGCTCCAGATGACCGCTGAACCACATCCACCTCCAGACAGACAGCGCTCCCAAAGTTTACTCTCACCCAGCCTCAAAAAACCATACCGTGGAACCAGATGCATGAATGAAGAAACAACGCTGAGTCCAGCAAACATATCCAAATACAGCTGAGCTCCCACATGGTCGAGCTCGCTTACTTCACCCTCTCAACTCACAGCAAGTATACTATCCACACGTAGACTCATCTGACTATTCTCTTACAGCCTAACCATTGTGTACACCATATACCATAACTATTCTCCCCTAAGCAACTGTATTTATACCATTGTAAATGTACTAGTGCTATCAGTTACATACCATATAGGAATGTATTATTACTGTTGTCAGTAGCAATTTATCACTGTTGCCAGTGTCCTTATTTATACTGTTGCAATTCAATTATTACTGTGGTCAGTAACATTCAATTAATACTGTTGCCAGTAGCACCCAAGTTAAAGTACCTACAACCTCTCTACCATCCCAGGACTACGCCATGGCTACCCTTACTTGTTCACTCCTGCTCCTCTCCATCCTCTCTTGCATATTACATATTTCCTCTGCTCTAACATCTGATTTCAACCTTATACCTATTCACCAAACCCATAATAGGAAACACCACCAAAATTATCCACAAAGTACATACTATAATAGGCACAACTACTGTATATATGTACCTCTTGAAAATACAAATAACAAGAAACCTAATCTAAGAACTACTCCACAGAATCTCAAGTGTGCTCTCATTAATGCACGCTCAGCCCGCAACAAATGGCCAGCTATCATTGATCTTATATCAAACCTCACACTAGACATCCTATTTATCACAGAAACATGGCTGTCTAATACCGACAATGTCCTAATGAACCATCTAACCCCACCTAACTACACCATCTATACCTGTAACAGAGAAAATAGAAAGGGAGGAGGAGTTTGTATAATAGCAAGAACAGATTTGAAATATCACGTAATACCTACCAATACCACAAACCACTCAAATACGCTATCCATCTCCAATAATAGCAACACCATAAATCTCATCTACAGAGCCCCAAATGCTCCAGCTGACGATCTCTCAACCATAATTGATATTGCCATCAACCCATTGGATATCAACAAACCTAACTGGATCCTTGGAGATTTTAATCTTGCCTCCACACCACCTTCAGTGTCCAACTCCTTCCTTGATGCCATGATCAACTTACACTATGATCAAATCGTAAAAACATCCACTCATAAACAAGGAAATCTTCTTGACCTCATATTTGCACCATCAGTACACCCGAATCTGATAAACCAACCTGAGCCCCTATCAACCCCCGTCCCCTGGTCTGATCACAAACTTATCTCATTCATCATTCCATCTACTGAATCTCCAAACAAGTCACCAAATGCTTACCTACCACCAAAACCAGCACGATTCCAACCTTTTAACATGGATACAATCACCTCCCTTACCATGCCAAAACTCTCCACTATACCTAACAACATCGACGACTCTGTATCAAACTGGAACAATGCTCTTCGACTATCAGCACAACCTACCACTAAACAAGACAAAACCTCTACCAACTCTTCTATCGCCAAGAAAAAGAACGCACCATGGTTCTCATCAGAGTTACGAACCTCCCTTCAACAACTGAGGAGATTAGAGAAGAAATGGAGACACTCCCTAAACCCTCATGATCAGTCCATTTACCTAGCCAACTTAAAGTCCCATCGTCAGCTAATCTGGGATAAGAGAAGAGAACACCATACAAAGCTACTTAGCCGTTCCCTCAACAAACCAAAAGATCTCTTCCAAATAGTAAAATCCCTAACTACTGAACCTCCCTCACCACAACAGGAATTTATACACCCACAACTATATGCTGATTACATTCAATCCAAGGCAATCAAGACCACTGAATCAACCACAAGTGTAACCAAGCAATCCTCCAACATCCAACTCACACTCAATAATTTCTCATCTCCAACTCCAAAGTCTATTGAAGAAATTATTACATCCATCAATGCCACTACCGCTCCAAATGATCCATGCCCGGCCTTCTGGATCAAATCACTGAAAACAGAACTTAGCCCATACATATCAGCATTAGCTGACCAGTCCCTTAGATCCGGGATATTTCCATCAGCTCTCAAGCACACCTCCATCCGTCCTCTACTGAAGAACAACAAACTGGATCCGAAAAAGGAAGACTCCTATCGCCCAATTTCAAGCATTCCTTTATTAGCCAAGATCCTAGAAAAAATCGTACTCAGACAAATTCAACAACACATTGATTCCGAAGCACCACTAGATCTAAACCAACATGGCTTCAGGGAAGCCCATGGAGTTGAAACTCTTCTAACTTCTCTATTGAACACACTCATTAACACAACAGACAATATCAGAAATGGAGTCGCTATGATCTTCCTAGACATAGCAGCAGCATTTGATTCTGTCGACCACAACCAACTACTCACCAGGCTCCACGAAAAAGGAATTCAAGGAACGGCACTGAATTGGTGCAGATCTTACCTAGAAGATCGTTGGCAACAAGTACGGACTGGGGAGACCACATCTCAACCTTTTCATCAGAAGCAAGGAGTTCCACAAGGTTCCTCTCTTTCAGCCCTTCTATTTAACATATATATGCAACCTCTCTGCAACATCTCCCGCTCATTCGGAGTATCATGTCTTATCTACGCAGATGACGTGCTCTTATTCACTCCAATCAATGTATTAAAACCTGACTACACTACTCTAATCACCTGCTTCAACTCAATATCAGATTGGCTACTCACTCAAAACCTCAGAATCAATTTTAAAAAAACCGAAGTCCTGATTGTCACCAGGAACAAAGACTTCTCTCCCCCACCAACTCTAAAAACACGTGATGCTGATCTACCACTCAAAACCTCAATACGTTATCTGGGTGTTATACTTGACCAACGACTTGAATTCAAAGAACACATAAAAAATACTGTAAAAGCCATTTACTATAAAATCAAGACCCTTCGACACCTCAGACCTATGCTTGAACCATCTGACTTTCGTACAACCTTCCAGGCATTAGTCACTCCTCATTTTGACTATGCAAATATCGTTCTTCATGGCCTACCCAAGAGCACTCTAAACCCGCTTCAATTGGCCATGAATACAGCGGCCAGAGTTCTTCATGGATCCCAAAAGAGTCAACATATTACTCCCATACTATTTGACCTCCACTGGCTCCCACTAGCTGGCAGAATCTTATACAAAGCTCTCATCCTTACCTTTAAAGCATTCCACCATATCTCATCATCATCCTTATCTGATCTCCTCCAACACACACAGAACACCAGATCTAGACGTTCTGTAACAGAGAACTTGCTAACAATCCCAAAAGACAGCAAAAAACTCACTCAAACAACCACTTTAAGAGCATTCTCTTCCTTCGCCCCTAGATGCTGGAACACGCTACCACCTAGTATTAGAGCACAAAAGGACCTGTCCCAGTTCAGAAAATCCATAAAAACATATCTCTTCCTACAACACTTCTCTCAATATACTGACCCCCCTCCCACACAGACCATTGACCACGGCTAGCCAAATAAGCTCCTGAAATCTTACCACTTGATCTAGACCAGGCCTCACAAACCCTACCTTTAAAACTCAAGCATTTAAGAACCTATTGTAAATAATTGAAAATATCTGTTAATTGTTAATCCCTGTTATCCATGTTTTTATTCCCTGTTCTCTGTAAACTTAACATTTGTTTTTATGTTTAAGTACAAAACTTGTTAAAATGTAAACCGCGCTGATGTCAAAAGTGCGGTATATAAAAGCTGTTAAATAAATAAATAAATAAATAAATGCAAGATCTCATGAATAGGTAAGGTAGCTGCCTCCTTGGCAGCCTTAGGATATTGTAGGATTTCTAATTCCTTTGCCCTAGTCTCTTTTTCAGGAGCCACTGTGATGGAAAGACCTCGAGCCACATCTCGGATAAAATCCTGAAAGGTCATATCCTCTGGTGGAGACATCCTACGCTGAGAAGAAGAATCCTCAGGAAGTACTCTGGTATTGGCAGAGCTTTCAGAGTCTTCAGACTCATCCAAGGATTCAAAGTATCTCCGATCCGAGTGATCGTGCAAGGCACGGTACCGGTACCGATCTAAGTCGGCATCAGAGGGGTCCGGTACCGACTTGTCGATACTGGATGGATAAGCATGACTCGGTCCCGGTAGAATACCTGCTGATGTTGATGCAGTCGGTACCCGTACTGGAGTCGGTGCCGGTACCGATAGAATTGTCTGAAGCGGTTTCAGTGGCATCGAGGCCGTGAGAAGAGCCGCCAGACTGCGTTCAATAGCCAAGAATCTCTGGTCTATCGACGCTGCAGATGCTTGGGTATCGGTACCGGATGAAGCAGCCGGTACCCCAGAGCATGGCACCAGTAGTTCTGCCGAGGTTGAGGCCTCGAGAACATCCTGGAACCCCGTTAGTGCTTTGGAAGCCGAAGCCTCCCGCCGGGGCAATTTTGCCGGTAAAAGTCCCTCAAGGGCAACGCCAGAGGCATCTTGATGCTTAGAGGGAGAGCTACCCTTTGAGGACCGGTTAGATTTATGTTTAGTTACCTGAGATCCATGGGAGGAAGAGGAAGCCCTGGAAGACGTCGATGCCACAGAGGCTGCATCGGAGGGAAAAAGGGTGCTAAGTTTAGCAGCTCGGTTATGCCGGCCCCTCTTCGATATCATCCCACAGGCAACACACTCTGAAATAGAGTGGTCAGGACCTAAACATTTGAGGAAACACTCATGGGTGTCCGTGATGGAGATGGTACCGCCACACTTGGAACACTTTTTAAAACCCGAAGAGGGTTTTTCCATTTTAAAGGAAAAGTTGGACCTAGTGCCCAAAATGGTGCGTGGTAACTGAGGAGAAAATACATGGAAAGGACTCCAGAAGAAAAGGGGGTTTTTTTTGGAAAAAAGAAAGAACCACCGGCGGTACCGGTGTAGCGTCGAAGGAAGGCAGATGCGACCACAAAAAAGAAGAATAAAAGGGAATTATTTTCTGCGGTGACAGGATGTGCGACCTGTCGGCTCCTTGGAAAATGAAGAACTGGAGAGGGACAGTTGGGAAAGGCAGGAAGGCAGCACGCAGGTGCTGTGGGATGCTCCCAAAAGCTTTCGTATTGGACGCTGGGGAGCGTTCCCACGCAGGCTCCGTCAGTACCAACGATATCCATATGTGAAGACTACATTCCTGCTTGTTCCTGGAGATACAAATTAACACAGTGCATCTACAGCAACTCCAACAATTACAACCCCTACTTGAACCTCACGACTTCCATACAGTCTACCAGACAATGATACTACCATATTTTGACTTCTGCAATGCCATTCTGCAAGGCCTCCCAAAAAGCTCCCTACATCCACTTCAACTTGCACAACACACAGCTGCATGAATTCTGACACGCTCACCTTGGGCCAACCACATCACATCTATTCTAAAGGAGTTGCATTGGCTATCTCTCCAGCGCTGCATTAATTATACTTGGTGACCAAGTATTTGAAGCATTCTCCATCTCTTGGAAGTGATTTTACGACTTCCTTCATCAATCCCAATTTTATGTGCAGAGGTGGTAGAAGAACTTTATGGGAAGGTACCAAAGTTTCTCGGAGGACATTTTTTTCACCGACTGTTAGCACCCTCGGCTGCCAACTCTTCTTGGTCCAGTGATTTTGTCAGTCTCGACTGTCCCATAGACACAGAAAACAAGGATATTTGGTATACCCAGCTTGTTGCCCAAGCAGCATGCACAAGACCTTCAAGTCCCCAAACACTTGCCAACCCTGGTCTTCATATTTAAGTTTACGAAGAACCAATTCCAAGTTCTCGTAGGTTTCCTTCAAGTGTATGGAAAGACCTACAGGTATGGAAACGTAAAAAATGTTGTGGAGTAAAACTGCTTTGAGACTTCTTTTTGAAGAATCTATAAAAAGACGCCATTGCTCTGAATCATATTGGATTTTAAATTGACCCATCAGACCTTCGACATTGATGCAATAAACCAACTTGTCTTCCTGGGCGAAGTAAGGAACAAACTCCTTTTCACGATGTCTGAACCATGAAGATTACACTCCTGGCAACAATAAATTCCTGCTTTTCAGCCTTGATCCGAGTAACTCAGCAGCATCTTTGGGAAGATTCAAGTCTCTTATCAAATCATTCATCTCCTCCTGAGAAAACAATTTTGGTCTTGTATCATCTTCAAAGTCAGAATTTGATTCGTCATCTGGTTCAGGTATGACTTCACCTTCATCGGAGCTAGGTATCTCTTCCAAGGTAGCAGGGGGCTTGGGTACTGGGACGAATTGCCGAGTGAAGATTGGGATATGAAATGGAATGCTTCCATTTGGAATTAAACCCTTTCACATCGCATGAACAAAAGTAACAGTCGTCACTATGGTTCTTTTGCTCTCACCATACCATAGGAATCCCATAACGGAAAGATTTTTTCTTACCCTTGAACCAGTTTCGGAGGTCCTCAACACACTGTTTGCACACTTTATGAGGCGCCCAGACTTTATCTTGATCTCCAATTTTTAGTCCAAAGTATGCAAAGTATACTTTTTTCACAAAGTCTGTAATATTCTGCTGTTGCTTCAACACTGTATATTCACCACAGATGAAACAGAAACTGTCTGGCGAATTAATACACTTTCGCAGAGCCATAACTTAACGGTTGAAGAATGACGAGCTAACACGAATTGCAATGAAAAAGTGTGAACAGCCTAGAACCAAGAACCTGATGATGATTTGTGCACAAGTGTGGCATGCAGGAGAGAGCAGCTCTGTGTCTGTACACGAGACGTCACAGTGCTGGCCACGCCCCCCTGCACTGACTGGAGCTGCTGCTATCTGCCCTGTGTCTCCCTCCCACTGGATTCTTCAGGAAAGATTAGCCCCTTCTACCATTAGAAGCACGGACTTAAAACTTGCTTAGCTTATGTATATATTGCTGACCATAAGATTTACAGTGCTATTTTTTTTACATAACTCGGACAACCCCTTTAAGGTTTTTTTGGCATTTTATATCTTAAATGCACTTATGTGAATTAATTAATAGTAATTTGAATTAATTAATAGTAATTTGAAAAAAATTGATAAATCTGAAGACAATTTTGCATGTTGTGGCAAATCATGACGCCTAGAAGTTTTTTCAATATTTTATTTGTTTTCAGCACACCAAAATACATGGAAATTAGATGAAAATAAACAGCTTTTTAGTCGCAGACCTGTGTTATAAATCACTCATGACAACCTTCAAGGTAATCCATCAACTATCCCCTAAATGTTTATAGTCAATTATTACAAGAACATTGGAAAACTGCCTAAGGACAAGCAACACATCAAACTGCCTCCAGCGCTAACCAAGTGTAACAAGTCAACTTGCTCCAGGGCATTCTCCCTGCATGCCCCATGCCTATGGGATGTTTTAACACAACAAATCAGAGACACACACAAATTACAACCTTCTGCAAACTGCTTAAAACCCACCTATTCAAAGAACATTTTGATGGGATAACATAACCCCCTATTACCTATCTATCCCTAATATATCCTTAGATGTAAGCAACCTTCTACCTGTACATAGTCACTCAGAGATGTAAGCAACCCTCCAATTGTATATAGTTACAGTTCTGCATTATAAATAATGTTATTTACCTGTTTCTTTTATAAGAATTAACCATTCCTTGTACACCTGTTTCATGTAATGTTGAATTTTGTTCCCTGTAAACCGCATTGATCCTCGGATATGTGGTATATAAGAATAAATGAATAAATAGATAGAGGACAGGGCTGCTGCCAAAATCACAGGCTGGCCTTTAACATCATTGGGAGTCGGAGCCTGCGCTCGAACTCCTGACAACCCAGGGACCACAGAGTCAGCAAGGACCGCTGGAGTGGTTGCATGTCAGCACACACCCACAGCACTATCTCTATGGTCGCTGCCATCAATCCGAGGAGCTAAAGATAATCCCATACTCTGAGAACCTGCTGCGCATAGAACAATGTCAGGCAATCCATCTTTTGATTTTTACCTCTGGTAAGAAAACTCTGAACACGCGAGTAACACCTGGAACTGGGAAGACAACAGCTGGATCTTTCCCAGATTGATCACCCAGCCGAGCCTTTCCAAAAAGGACACCACTTAAGAGGCCACCTGAGGCACTTCTGAAAGAGAATGGGTCCAGATAAGCCAGATATGGATGGACACTGATCCCTTGGGTGCCACAGCTGCCACCACTATGACCTTGGAGAACGTCCTTGAGGCAGTGGATAATCCAAACAGGAGGGTGGCGAACTGATAGTAAGAGCCAAGCATGGCAAAATGCAGATCCTGTTGATCTTGCCGGATGAGGATATGAAAATACTCTTTGGCCAGATCCAGAGAAGCCAAGAACTTCCCTTGGTGCACTGTTTGAATCACGAAGCAAGGTTTCCATCCGGAAGCACAGGACGTGCAAGTGCTCATCAACCCCCTTGAGGCCTGGAAGGAACCATTCTTTTTGGGCACCACAAAATAGATGGAATATCTGCCCTAGCCCCAGTGGTCTGAGGGACGGGCATCATTGCCTTTAGACACAGTAACTTGTCCAAGGTAGTCTACACAGGGCACTTTTAATTTCAGATGCACAAGAAGAGATGACAAAGGCATCCGGAATTAGCTCTTTGCATTCTGGGACGTAACTGAACTGAATGGTGTCTAGCACCCACAGAACCTTGGTAACCAACCAGAGGAACCAGGGAATGGGCCCCCAACCCTTAAATGCGCAGCCTGGGAGGGTCCTCCCTTGGAGGCGACTGAGCCTCTGGATCCACCTGCTCTATGAAAGGACTGAGAGCGAGCCAAAAACCAGGAAGCAGAGAGAAAGAAAGGCTTTCCAGGTCGGTAATGACGAATGTCCCAAGACCCCAGGATTCAGCCAATGCGCCCTTGGTGGACGGGCAGAGGTTGATGAGAGAGGGGCACCAGCCTGCTTCACAGGCCCTCTAGACCTGTCTCCCGGAAGGCGGTAAGATTTTATCTCACCCAGACCCTTCACCATCTTCTCCAAATCTGCCTCAAAAAGACACTTCCCCTTAAAAGCCTGTTGGGCCAACTGGGCTTTGGAAGATGAATCCGTTGCCCACTGCCGAAGCCAAATCTAATGCCATGAGACCATCATCAGGGCACCATCCTTGGCTGCTAAATGTGCCAGGTCAAACATGACATAAGAAAGGAAGGCCATAGCTGACTCCAAAAGAGAAGAATCATCCGGCGTAAGAGGATGGATCCACTAGAGCAGGGCTGAAGACATCAGGCTGGCACATACTGCCAGCTGCATAATAGCAACAGCTATAGCAAACTAGCTCTTCAACAATGAATCCAGCTTACAATCCAGAAAATACTTTAAGGCCGATCCACCTTCAAAGGAATGGCGGCCATCTGGTAATTGCCATGACCTGTGCATCCAACCTTGGGAATATCAAACCACTCAACATACTCCTTCTCCCTTAGGGGAGATGTCGGGGAGTCTCACTCTGACCAGACCATATCCTTGATCATCTCTGGGAATGGGAAGACAGTAGTGGATTACCACACCTCTTGAAGGAGTGGGGCACCTTCAGCTTCTGCTCCATGCCGGAAACATCCATCAAGTTCAAGGTGGATGACACCCTGGCAATCAACGTTGCCAACTCCTCCTTCCGAATAGGCAGATCACTCTGGCCTTTTTTGCAGTCTTCTAAAGGTGAAAGTACTTCTTCATCCACGTCAGAGCCCAGTACCAAGCCATCTGAACCCAAGTCATAGTCAAAATCTCAAACAGTTCTCAGGTGTTCCCCAACTCCAGGGGGTGTCCTTTGCTGGGGATGCTTAGCCAAAGGCAATCAAACAGGGCTGCCACTCTCAACCTTCCCCAAATGGAACTGCGCCCAGGAGCATCCCAAGATCACAAATTTCCATGCCAGAAGGACCATGCCTTCTGCATACAGAAAAGAATTCCAAGGAGGACAATCTGGAGTACAGAAGCTCTCCTTTTGGAAATGACCTCCCTACACCAGGGGACACAGCACAGTTGCTGAAACCTCTGGCTGGCTAGCTTTCCTTACCCATAGCGCCATTTGTCACCACCTCCTGCCCTGAGGCAGGCAAAGCCGGACTAACTGCATCCTCCAGTTGAGAGAGGGGGAGCAGGCCCTCCAGGGATGACTCGGAAGCTGCCATGCAAGAAGAGCAGAGTCCAGAGTCTGGAGATGAGGCACCTCACTTACCTCAGGTCAAATATTTCCTGGAAGAAGACAGAGAATTAAGGCAAGTATCAGAACAGTGTGTCCTAAGGCTGCAGCAGCTCAAAGGCATGCATTAATTGCGGAGCACTTTGACTGTGCTTTTACTGTGGCACACTTCAATTGCAACGCACATTACTGGTGCTAGAGAAGGGATACGTATTGGTGCCGCTTGGGTGGAACGTGGACCGCCAGGCATACAATAGGTAAAACGCTACTAACATGTACAGAAAACGGCAGGAAACTCTCATACCATGCCAATGGTTCACCCCGAATTGCATCCCAGGAAGATGAAACTGGGAGCCCCCAACAAGGACAATGACTAGGACAAGCCTTGGTACTCACCCCGTGATAGCCCCAGGCAGAGAATCCTTGCTGGGCTCAGCTCAATTCCCCTGCAACTGTTTTAGTGACTTTGCAGCACTGCGTTTAAGGTGGCTGGCAGGCAGATCCCTCTGAGAGCCTTCTGCAATCTTTGGGAGAGTGCGGGGGGGGGGGGGGCGTTGAGGTTGTGTGAGGCTGCTGCACTCTTCTAGATCCTTCTAAATTCTTACAGTTTCTGGCTGTACAACGGGCTCTTATCATGATACAGCAAGTGATGGAGCTGAACCAATTTTCCCTTCTCCTATGGCTAATGAAAAGACCGCAGTCTAGTGGAACCTCCAACGCCACGCTCAAGTGAGAGTCACCCTCACGAGCATTTAATCTTTTCCTCTTAATCTTCAGATTCTTTTTCAGAGAGGAGACAATCCATCTGCCATCTGCAGGAGACAAAGAAATACTAAAGAGATCTCTGGTTGCTGAGGTGAATAGAAGCATAGGAGTGATGTCATTGAAACTTGAGTTTTTCATTGGTTCTTTGACTCCACCAATCTGCTGATAGGGGAACACAACTCACTTTTCTAGACTACTAGCAGGACGATATGGAATGTCTTTTGCAAGAGATGATCAGAGCTGCAGGATCACCACTGTTCTTGCTTTTGAAAGAGTTCATGGATTCTCTCCCATGCAGAGAAAATTAGAAATAAGAAAATAATCCAATCTGTTGGTGTTGATGAGTTTTGGATGAGCTGTGGGGTGGCAAGCTTAGGCCAAAGAAGGAGGGTGGTTTCTGCTATTACAATGTTTGTTATGGACCGATGGGTAGTATGAGGGTGTGCCACAAGGGAGCTACCTACTTCATAGAGCTTACAGTTCAAGTTTCAACAAAGAGAACTGAAGTTCACTTTGTGCTGGAAAGGAAAATGGAAGCAAAACCTCTAGATGCACTGTAAAAGCATTACACAAGATGACTTTTGTTGAGCAACTGCATGGTTGGGCAGATATGGGTGAGCAAGATAATGAGTGGATGAGTGCAAAAAGACAGTATATTTTCCAGTGGACGTTTCAGGTGGGAAAGAGGTGATATGATTGAGACGTTTAAATACCTCTGTGGCATAAATGCACAGGATGAGAGCCTCTTTCGATTGAAAGCAAGCTCTGCTACGAGGGGACATGGGATGAGGGTGAAGCGGGATAGATTCAAGAGTGATATGCAGAAATATTTTTTTACAGAAAGAGTGGTGGATCTGTGGAATAGTTTCCCAGTGGAGGTGGTAGAGATGAGGTCAGTATCTGAATTAAAAGAAGCATGGGACAAACACAGAGGATCTCTAAAGGAAAAAAGGGGACTGTTGTAGTAGTTGATATGGAAGGACAGACTAAATAGGCCAAGTGGTCTTTTTCTGTCATCATGTTTCTATATTTCTATTTATAAATGATAGCAGTCAACAGAGTGTCACCAAGGACATACTGTCCTGGCACAATGATTTTGATTGAAGGATAAAGTGGTATACAAATCTGTCTAAATAAATAAATTTTCACAAAGCACAGTATGACTTTCCTGATGGAAAGTACTACTAGTAGCAACAGTATCAACCAGTGAATGTAATCCAAGTACACACCTCAAATTCCAGGTAGTGGTCTTTCAACTTGTATTCATCAATCTCTTTAGCTTTAACTTTCTTGTCTGGGGGATAAGAACGATGTTCAGCCAGCTCGGTCGAGATTTGCTTGAACTTTGTTTCATGTGACTTCAGCTGTTCTTCCTTTAGAGGTCAATAAAAAAATATTGTAAAAATCAAACCTGTTTAACCCAACTGCAGTCTCTCAAATTTAATGTTGAGCTGACCATTTCAGCAATAAAGCTGCACGCTTGATTAGTAATTTATCTATCAATAAAATGTAGTAACTCACCTGTAACAGGTGTTCTCCAGGAACAGCAGAAATCAGTCCTCACATATGGGTGATGTCGGCGCCGACGGAACCTGCGCGGAGCATTTCCCCAGCTTTCAAAGAAAGCCTTTGGGAATGCTACCACGCATGCGTAGTCCCCTTCCTGCCCAAGGGTGCCATCTTGTTCAGTCAGATGACATGGCTTAGACGAAAGACAAAAACAGACAGAGGAGGCAACTCCCAGGGGAGCAGGGAGGGTTGTGAGAACTGATTCCTGCTGTTCCCAGAGAACACCTGTTACAGGTGAGTAACTACGCTTTCACCTGGAACAAGCAGGAAGTCATTCCTCATATATGGGACTCCCTAGCTCCAGGCTGCTGGGACCCGAACCACGACAGCAGCAACGGCAACCACCAGGGGAGGCTGCCAGTTGCAGAGGACGAGTCCCTACACAGAGACTCCGCAACGCCCAGCAATCCTTGTTGTCAACAGTCTGGGAGCCTGGCCATCGACGGGTTGGAAGGCAAGAGTTGCCTAGAAACAGAGTATGCTGCGAATTACTGCCTGGCCGAAGACACTGTCCCTGTGCTGCAAAGGTATGCAATGAAGACCATGTGGCAGCCTTGCATATGTCCATCACTGTATTAAGTGCAACTCGGCCACTGAAGCGGCCTCCGCCACCCAAGAGGACAGAGCCCGTTTGGTTATTGGCAGTCCCAGTTTACTGGGGATGAATGAGATAAAGAGTTGGGGCACTTTGCGATGGTTCCTGGTCCTATGAAGATAGGACAAGATCTCTTGCAATCCAAGGTGTGCAAGATTGACTCCACCTTGCTGGAGTGAGGCTGTGGAAAGAAGGTAGGATGAACCACCTCCTGGTTGAGGTGAAAAGTAGACACCACCATAGAAAGGAACTTGGGATGCATCCGCAGCACTAGTCTGTTCATGTAGAACCGGGTATAGGGAGGATCCGCTACCAAGAGCCTGCAGCTCACTCACCCTGTGGGCAGAGGTCACAGCCACCAAGAAAGCCACCTTCCAGGAGAGGTATCTCAGGTGGCAGGTGGCCATAGGCTCAAATGGCAGTCCAGTGAGCTGGGACAGCACCACATTGAGGTCCCATTCTGGCGGCAGAGGGGGACCTTGACAACAGAAGGCCCCTGAGGAATCTAGAGACCAGGGGCAGGGCCGAGAGGGACTTCCCCTCTACAGGGTGGTGGGTTTGCAGCTATGGCGCTGAGATGCACTGGAACTGAATTAGATTTCAGGCCTGAGTGTGAGAGATGCAAAAGGTACTGCAAAACAAGCTGTACCTGTCAGGAGAATGGATTCATGTTCCTGTCTGCACACCAGACGGAGAACCTCCTCCATTTGAAGGCGTAAGCCTTCCTAGTGGAGGGCTTCCTGGAGGCCAGAAGAACCTCCTTGACCTCCCTCGTGAAATGGAAAGGGGCCAATGCTACCTGTTCAGCAGCCACGCTGTCGGTGTTAGAGCCCTCAGGATGAGGTGCAGTAGGGAGCCCTCCTCCTGCGAGAGGAGGCCCAGGGGTAATGAGGCTGTCACTGACAGAGAGAGCAGCAGGGGGAACCAGGGTTGCCTGGGCCACCAGGATCACTGAGGCATGCTTGTTCTGGATTTTGAACAGACACTTGGGTATCGGGGAGTTAGCGGAAATGCGAAAAGCAGGCCCTGCAACCATGAGATCAGAAAAGCATCTGCCACCTCCCTTCCATGGTATGGTTGAGGGGAGCAGAACTGAGGAAGCTGAGCATTGTCCGGAGAAGTGAACAGGTCCAGGAAGGGCCTGCTCCAGAGCTGGAAGAGCCTCTGGGCCACCTCAGGGTCCGGCGCTACTCGTGTGGGTGGAGGACTCTGCTAAGTCTGTCTGCCAGGGAGTTGTCCTGGCCCAGTAAGTACACCACCCTTAGGGTCATGCGGTTGCGCACCGCAAAGGAATGAAGTGTTACGGCCTCCTGAAAGAGGAAGTAGAAGCCTGTTCCGCCCTGCTTGTTCATGTAGAACATGGCCACCTGGTTGTCTATCTGTATGAGGATTGGAAGGCCTCGGAGCAGGTGGCGAAAGGCCTGTAGGCCAGAAAGATAGCCCGGAGCTTGAGGAAGTTGATCTGCAGGAGAGACTTCTCAGGAGACTAGTGGCCCTGAGTGCGCTGACCCTCGCAATACGCACCCCAGCCCGCCAGGGAGTCGTCCGTAATCAGAATCCTTTGAGGTGCTGGTGCCTGGAAAGGCATCCCTGCCCTGAGGTGGTGCGGGGACTTCCACCAGGTAAGGGAGGCCACCAGCTGCTGGGTGACCCACACCCTGTCCTTCAGTCTGCCTGTTACCTGAGACCACTGAGACTGGAGGCACCACTGTGCCGCTCATATGTGTAGGCGGGCTAGGAGCGTAATGTGCACCTTTGAGGCTATGTGGCCCAGCAAGCGGAGGAGCCGATGGGCCGGCACCGACTTGGCCAACTGCATCAGGTGGTGAGCCCTGTCTTCTGGGAGGAAAGCCTTGGCCAGCAGAGTGTTCCAGGGTCTGCATTGGGGGGGTGGGGGGGGGGCACAGACAAGTAGGTCTTTTGACTCTTAAGCTTTTGCATCGACAACTCCACCATCATTGAGTTGTGGATGAGCTGAGGCTTGTGGAACCCTGCACCCTTCTGGACTTGGTAAATGGCCGGGGTCTCCCAAGTCTGGAGCAGGAGCCTCTCGAGGATGGATGGGATCGGGAGAGTCCTTAGGTGGAGACTCGTCCTGCAAAATTTCCAGTTCCTCGATACGTGGGTCCTCCTCAGACTCAGTCTGCACCGAGAGAGCCTGGGCCATGTCCCAAATGAAAACATGGAATGCCACATCCTCGGGTGGAGAGAGGCGTTGAGGCTGCGAGGGTGAAGGCTCCGAGGGAACATCCCGATGCTGGAAAGTCTCAAGAGAAGCCTTGTCCTCAGTCTCCCATTCAGAGCCTGAGGTTGTTGAGGACTCGGCCTCTGGGATAATCCCCAGGAACCAGGGACCACCCAAGTACTGGGGGTCAGATCCCCCAGGCTCGCCGGGGAGGACTGAGACCTCGACTTGAGCCGAGGACTAACCTGAGGCCAGAGGTGCTCGGTGCCTGGTTCGATGCCCCGGGCATCCCCCAAGGCCGGGAGGCCAGGTGTCGAGGCCAATGATGCTCGGAGTCCAGACAACACCTTCTGCAAGGCCAGAATGGAGGAGAGACTCTGCTCCATGGCCGCCATACAGGCCTTGAGACCCAATGGCTCAGCAGCCTGCGGTGCAGACACTGAGGGCCTCGGGTCCGGCATCAGCACTCTGGAAAGTGTGTCCTCCAGGAGGACTATGGGTTCCCTAACCCTGGCGCGGTCACCGCCAGCCGAGGGCTCCTGCCTCGAGAGTTTAGGAGGGTGCTGCACCTTCTTCTTCTTCTTAAGAGGGTCCAGCAACCTACCGGAGGAACCGCCATTGCGGGACTCCAAGGATGCCCGGACCTCCCTCGAAGAACCCTTATTCGGACTAGAAGAGGGAGACGCCGGAGCAGAGTCTGACTTGGGAAACAGCTTCCCCTGCAACTCCAAATGTTTCCTGTTGGTCTTGGGCATCATGGCCTGGCACCGTTCACAAGAGGAGCAGTCGTAGTCCGGGCCCAGACAATGGAGGCAGCATTCATGAGTATCAGTAACAGATATGATTTGGCCACATCGGTCACACTTTTTAAACCCACTGGGAGTCATGTTGGAGAACATCCAGCCGTGGGTCGAAGACCCTTGGGTGAAAAAAGGCACGAATGCCGTTCAAGGAGTACCTCGACAAAAAAGGGACCGCACAAGGCCGAAAATGGCACTGGGGTGCCTGACTTGAGATGGAGGCAGTACAGGGACCGAAGTCAAGAATTTGGAAGGGAAAGAAACACTTTTTCCAGGAGAGATGAGGAGACTGAACAAGGGGGCACCCTTGGACGGGAAGGGGACCACGCATGCGTGGTAGCATTCCCAAAGGCTTTCTTTGAAAGCTGGGGAAATGCTCCACGTGGGCTCCGTCGGTGCCGACATCATCCATATGTGAGGACTGACTTCCTGCTTGTTCCTGGAGAATCTTATTTTTTCTAGATGCTTTAGGCTTAACAGGCATATAACTGCTCATCTAAGGAAGAAAACATCCCCAATAAAATATGTTCACCATATGGCTGCATCTCCTACTCATATTTTCTTAGAGTAATGTGTCAAAACAGAACTCAGTTTGAAGTCATCATAAGAAACAAGCACTTATCACCAGTATGCTCGGGCTCTTCATGTCACAGTGCAGAGCTTTTTTTTTTTTTTTATCAATGAGCCCTTTGTTACAGCAACATTACCCAGCTGCTCCACACTGGCTCTGGAGTAAGATGAGTGAAGAATGTTTGCTTCTGCTGCTGAGGGCCTTCTGGAATAACTGAGACATATGTGGTTCAGTTCATTCCAGTTCTGAAAAGTGAACTTATGATTATACATACTGCAGAATTCTCCAAGTGTTCATCTAGGGCCCGATTCTGACATGGACATCCCGGCCCTCTGTGTGCCCGGCTGGAACCGCACGCACAGAGTGAGCTGGGATTCTGATCCCACGGGGCATGTCTTGCCCCACAGGATCAGAATCGCATCCAGGCCTGTATGAGCAGGCCAGGACCCCAATTCAAGTCGGCCTGCATGTACAGGCCTTGCCCGGATAGCTCAGTAGCTCAGTCAAGGGCTTTTGAATGGAGCCGCAGCACCATGGCGTCCGGTCGCCATGGCACTGCGGCTCCATTCAAAAGCCATGATATCCAGCCACTGGACTGCAAGCTTCATTCCCCGCAGCCCAACCCCCAATCTGGCCTCCCAAGGCCAGGTTAGGGCTGCGGGGAATCTCCTCTACACCCTCCTACTGCTGTCCAGCCCTGGGCCTGCCAATCTCCAATGACGACTGCCCACTGCCCGTCTTAACGCCGCCCCCGATCTGTCCCTTTCCTGCCCCCGTCTAACTTCTCCGTACAATGAGCGGGAAGTTAGTCGGGGTCGGAAGGGGGCCTGAATAACTATTCGTGCCTCGGAATGACCCTGCTAGTCCCTAGAGATGCAAAAGAATACTGCACAAAAACTGAGCAACATAGGATGTATGTTGGCAGATGGTCAATGATGTCATTCTCTTACTGGCTCAGCCATAACTTGAAAATATTCATTATACCCAAGGGATAAAGTTTTCAGTTGTGCACCTAACTACAAGGTTATAATTTTAATCACAAACAAAACTAATTAATTTTCAAAACATAAAATACATGTACAAGTTGACTTTGAAGAGTGGGTTGTTATGAAGCTAAATAAATGCACACAGTTTTATCCATTAAAGCACATTGCAAAACATTAGGTGCTTAAACGACATGTCATCTGTGCATATAACTGGAAAATTTATGCTGCACATATAAATTCATATGTTAATCAAAACACCTTTTTTTTATATGCCCAAATTTGTGTGAATTATGAACTTGCATTTGTGATTTTAGGTGAATGAATTCACCAAAGTACAGACAACTTAGGGCATGTATCTATCAACGTAGAAGATAGAAAACAGAGAGTAGGGCTAAATGGTCAATTTTCTCAATGGAGAAAGGTAAATAGTGGAATACCGCAGGAATCTGTGCTAGGCCTGCTGCTGCACACTGGGAGGAGGGTTTCAACGTATTATGCAAGATGATGCCTACATTTTTTCCTGGGTGGTGGTTCCTTATGTGGAACCTTGCATCGTGTAACCATAGTTTGGGTTGTTCTTCCCTAGGTGCATAACTTTGCACTTCTCCACATTAAATTTCATATGTCATTTGGACATCCAGTCTTCCAGGGTAGATCAAATTGGTGGAGGGGTTGCACTCTATGCCAGAGAGGGCAATGAGTCACATTGTATTTTGTTTCATGCAAAACTTTAATCCTATGTAGAATCTCTATGGATAGAAATCCCATCTAAAAAGGGGAAGGTGATGACAGTGGGGGTGTACTACCGATCACCAGGCCAGAATGAACAGATGGATGATGAAAGGCTAAGAAAAATCAGGTTAGCTAACAAAAGTTACAACATAGTAATAATGGGTAACTTCAATTACCCCAGTATTGACTGGGTCAGTGTCATGGCAGGACATGCTAGGGAGATAAACTTTCTAGATGGAATAAATGACTGCTTTTTGGAGCAGCTGGTTCATGAACCGACAAGAAGGGAATCTATTGTGGACCTAGTCCTCAGTGGAACACAGAATCTTGTGCAAGAGATAAGGATGTCGGGGCCACTTGGCAATAGTGATCACAGCATAATCACATTTGATTTAATAGATGGAGGGAGGACGGCAAGGAAATCCATAGTACTACCTTTTAGCTTTCAAAAGGGAGACTATGACAAAATGAGGAAAACAGTAAAGAAAAAACTAAAAGGAGCAGCTGCCCAAAGGTTAAAGATTTATATCAAGCATGGGTGCTGTTTAAAAATACTGTCTTGGAAGTTCAAACAAGATGTATTCCATGCTTTCCGAACAGTGGAAGGAAAGCCAGAAAACTGCCAGCATGATTTAAAAGTGAGGTCAGAGAGGCTGTTGCAGCCAAAAAAAGCATCCTTCAGGAAATGTAAAAAGCAGCTAAATGACGAAAATGGGGAAACAACACAAGCACTGACAAGTTAGATGCAAAGCAAGCAAAGAGAGAATTTGAAAAAAAGCTTGCCATGGAAGCAAAAATGCATAATAAAAACCTTTTCAAGTATATTCGTAGCAAAAAAACCCGTGAGACAGTCATTTGTACCATTGTAAAATGGGAGATAAGGGAGGACAAGGCCATAGCGGAGAGACTGAATGAGTCCTTTACAAGGGAGGACAAGGCCATAGCGGAGAGACTGAATGAGTCCTTTACTTCGGTCTTTACTGAAGATGATGTAGGGAAGTTACCCATGCTTGAAATGATATTTAAAGGTGATGTATCAGAAGAACTGAAAGAAATATTGATAAACCAGGAAGATGTATTACAACTATCTGATAAACTGAAGAATAGTAAATCACCTAGACCGGATAGTATACAGCAGATGGCATTGAAAGAACTGAAATATGAGATTGCAGAACTATTATTACTAATCTGCGAACTATAATTAAAATCATCTGTAGTACTGGAAGATTGGTGAATGGTCAATGTAATGCCAATTTTTAAAAAGGTTTCCAGGGGTGATCCAGGAAACTACAGACTGGTGAGCCTTATGTCAGTACCAGGCAAAGTGGTAGAAATCATCATAAAGAATATTATTACTAAGGGGTCTGTTTACTAAAGGCCGGTGTTGTGCGGTCCGCGGTACCGAGCGGGTGCCGTATAAGGAGTGGGCGTTCCGTCGTGAAGAACAGAAGCTGTGATTGACAGATGCGCTAAGGTGCGCGGCGCCCGTGTGGTTAGTGCCCTGTGACATTACGGCGTTTGATCTGTGCACATAGATCACACTGCTCACGGTTTTTGGGCTTCCACTATTGTGCTGCACATTGCTGACGGAAACGGTTTCTTTTCCCTGCACAGCACCTCTAACGCGAGTGTTTCACTGGCGGTAAAGTTCTTTGCAGATTCGGGCACGCTCCTGTGCGGCGAGTCTCTCCCCTCCCACATTCCGCCCACTGACCCCGTCTCTCCGCCCCTAGGGGGCCTTCCTCCGCCCTCATTTCGCCTTGGCACGCCTCTTTCGCACATTACCGCCCCGCAAACGTGCGCGTTTTCGGCGCACGTGTGCGGGGCCCGTTAATGTGACCCGCACGTGTACGGGGCGTTTAAGAGCACTTAAATGCATCATTTTAGGGCGCTCAGGTGCGCCCCGCACAGGTGCGCCGTTTAGTAAACATGCCCCTAAATATGTAGATAATCATGATTTAATGGGAGAAAGCCAACATGGTTTTAGCCAAAGAAGGTCTTGTCTTACTAATCTGCTATATTTTTTTGAATGTGTGAATAAACAGGTAGACAAAGATGAGCAGGTTAATACAGTGTATCTGGATTTTCAGAAAGCCTTTGACAAGATCCCTCGTGAGAGACTCTTAGCAAAATAAAAAGTCATGGGATAGAAGGCAGTATACTATTGTGGATAAGGAAATTGTTAAAAGATAGAAAGCAGAGGGTAGAGTTAAATGGCCAATTTTCTCACAGGAGAAAGGTGAATAGTGGAGTATCCCAGGGATCTGTGATGGGCCCGCTGCTTTTTAAAATATTCATAATTACAAGGAAATAGGAATAACGAGTAAGGTGATCAAATTTGCAGATGACACAAAATAATTCAAAGTTGTTAAAATGCAAGAGGATTGTGAAAAATTAGAAGAGGACCTTGATAAATTGGAAGACTGGATATCAAATGGCAGATGAAATTTAATGTGGACAAGTACAAATTTATGCACTTTGGAAAGAACAATCCATACTATGGTTACACGATGCAAGGTACCAAATTAGGAACCACCACCCAGGAAAAAAATTTAGGTGTCATCAACGATATGGTGAAACCTTCTGCCTAGTGAGTGGCGGCGGTCAAGAAAGCAAACAGAATGCTAGAAATCATAAGGAAAAGAATGGAGAATAAAAACAAGGATATTATAATGCTTCTGTATCGATTCATGGTACGACCGCACCTTGAATATTGTGTGCAATTCTGGTTGCCATATCTTAAAAAGTATATAATGGAATTAGCAAAGATACAGAAAAGAGCTACCAAAATGGTAAAGGGGATGGAAGGATCTCCCTATGAGCAAAGGCTTAAAAGGTTAGGGTTTTTCAACTTCGAAAAGAGATGGCTGAGGGGAGATATGTAAATGTCTATAAATTAATTAATTAATGGAATGGAACGGGTAAACACAGATTGGTTGTTTATGCCATCAAAAAGTAGAAAGACTAAGGGACACGCAATGAAGCTACAGTGTAACCCCATTTAAGACTAAAGAGAAAATATTTTTTCACTCAATGCATAATCAAACTATGGAATTCATTACCGGAGGATGTGGTAAAAGCTGTTAGTGTAGCTGGGTTTAAAAAGGGTTTGGACAAGTTCCTGGAAGAAAGGTCCATAAATCATTATTAAAGAGAAACCAGGAAATCCACTGCTTGCCCCAGGACAAGCATTGTGGAACCTGTTTGTCTTTTTGGGAACCTGTCAGGTACTTGTGACCTGGATTGGCCATTGTTGGAAACAGGATACTGGGCTTGATGGACATTGGTCTGACCCAGTAGGGCATTTCTTTTGTTCTTATAACTCCAACCCATCCCAAGCACATCCCTTTATAGTCAATTTTCCCAATTAAGAGTGAAATTTGTCACTATGGGAAATCTTCATCAGCAAGTGATTACCTCTTAATAGATTATAATAATTATTAGTATCGCAGTTTTTATGTTCCCTTTTATTCTTTGATCATCTAATGGTGCAACTAATTCCCTCACAAACGTCTTGCTTCAAATGCACCTGACATTTTTATTATGAGATTTTGCCTCAATTTTACAATTTTCTTTTTGCCATCCTTATCAATGCTTTACATGTATCTTGCCAGTGCTTATGCTAATTTCTTGTTTTCTTCATTAAGAGTCTTTTCCATTTTTTTGAATAATTTTCCTTTGGCTTTAACAACCTCCTTCACCTCACCTTTTAAGCATGCTAGCTGTCATTTGGCCTTCCTTCCTCCTTTTTTAATACATGAATCATCTGTCCTGTGCTTCCAAGATGGTGTTTTTGAACAATAAACACAGATCAAAAGTAGAGATAAGTGACATCTACAATAATCACAATAGAAATACTGAATTCAATGACCAATATCCATTGTAAAGAGGGAAAAAAAGACCTCAGACAACATCCTCAATCATGACAGTTTACCATGAGATATCCTGCATGCTATAAGGACTGTTTCTCACAGATCAAGGGAAAAATCTTTATTTTATGCATGTTCCTCTTTGTGAAACTATTGTGTTTAGTTATTTAAATGATCCTAAACCCTTGTTATCATCTTTAGCAGATATTTATCTTGCATATCAGCTATGTGGCACACCCGACGAGGTCTGTTTCTCTCATCCTTGCTGCATAAAGAGTGTGTACACAAGCAATGATAAATAAGTGGTATCACTGTTCAAGCATACTTCTAAAAATTAATATGAAGCATCGTTTCTTATAATGTTACCCAGACAAAGATGGTCTAGGTAACTTTATAAGAAAGGACACTTTGCATGAGTTTTACATGGAAGAGGGCTCCATCTACCGTTGCCCTACAGATTTGTTAGACTCCAGTCATCCTAACGGAATCGATGAAGGTGCCGAGAGTCAGGTGTGACCTTTGAGAAACATCTCTCCTTACTTATTTACTTAATCCTTTTTTTCCCTTTGAGGAACCTTTGTGCAATTCATTTCCTCTTGAAAATGATGGACTTACACTATACAATGTGCAAACCACAGCTGTTATGCTTCTTTACAAATCTGGCAAATGGCACCATGCTTCACCACTGTTAGCAGCACTGGTTTCCGATTATTTTTAGGATCCAATTAAAGATGCTACTCTTGACTTATAGGGCTCTTTATATGGGATAACCTTATTATCTGATCTCTCGTATTGCTTCACATACTTCTCTCAACAATATTTTCTGGTCCTCCCTTCCCGATTCATTATCCTTTTTTGTGGCCCCACTATGGTAGAATAAATTACCTCCCAATCTAGGAGGTATGTCCAATTAACTGAAACTCAAGAAATTCCTGAATTTCTGGTTTGTCACATTCATATGTTCTTATAAGAAACTGAGATTCTCTACAGTCTGATATAATTCAACTCCTTATTGACTATTGGCAAAACTCTCATTAAATGGTCACCCGAAATCAAAAAGAATTTGGGCCTTAGAGCATCTATTTGTTGATGACAGATTTATGTGCTTTCAAAAATGTTGTTATAATGTAGTGTTGTCTCAAAGTTTTAAATAACTATGCTTACTGCACCATCAAGAAAATAGTGGGGTTAGGGTTGAGACTTTGGCAGCCTTCTAGGCCATATTTTCTGTGTGTGCACTAATGGTGATCATTTACAGAACCCTGCATCAGAATTTTATAAACTGCAGGAAAAAAAGACAAAACAATAAAAACATATCTTTATTTTTATTTAAAACTTGATAGACCGCCAAAACCAAAAAAAAGGCATGCGGCGGTTTACATTAAAATTGGAAACTGCTGAGAAGAAAAAGGAAACAGAAAGGAATGCCAATTTTTGATAGGAAAGAGACAGCAGCAAGGGAGGAGGCCAGAATAAGGCGGTGAGAGAAGAAAGAAAGAAAGAAATACCATTAAGTATCGGCAGGGGGAGGGGGAGGAAGACCGAAAGCTGTGCAAAAGAGATGGGTCTTTAGCTTAGCCTTGAAAGTTGAAAAAGTTGAACAAAGGAACATGGATTGAGCCTATTCTCAATTAAGGTTGTACAGGCCTTTTGTCTACTTATGGAACACAGTTACTTATGGCCCGATATTCAAAAGGCATTTACATGGTTTACAGACTTGTAAACCATGTAAATGCCGCTGAACAGGATATTCAATGGCACTAACATGTTTAGTGCCGCTGAATATCCCTGATTATCTCCACTATATGCTCTGATGCTAACTGCTTAGCATCAGAGCATGTTGTGGGCAGCGACAGTCGCTAACTGTGTAGTGTTGATATTGAACTGCTACTCGGTTAGCGACCTGCAGGTCAAACAAGGCGCTGCAAAAGCTGGCAGCTAACCAGGTAGCAGTGCGTTATTGCTGCTACCCGGTTAGCTTCTGCAGTGTCGGAGGCTATGTGGTGTTCCTGAACATTCAATGCCAGAGCCACATATGACCCCGCCATTGAATATCCAGGTTAAGAGGTTGGCGGCGACGGCTATGCACTGCAGTGGTGCGTAGCCATCTCAGTACAATATCGGGCCCTTAGTTATCGATCATCAACCTTACAACCACTATTAAATTACACAGGTACACTACCAAAAAACTGCCTCCAGTTTTGCAACTGATTCCTATAGATTTTGGGGTGCTGAATCCAGGAAAAATAGCCAAAATGTTCCATCACGTCATGTTTTCTTGCAAAATTAGATTTCTTACCCATATAAGGAATGTTCACATAATTTCTTTTTAGCCGACTGCAGTTTATTTTCTTGGCCCAAAATAGAGGTTGTAATGGTTAACTAACTAGAAACACTCCCTCATGATATTTTAGAGTGTTTTGTATTCATTTTATACATTAACAGGACAATTGGGAGGCGGGGGGCTAAATCCAGTACTCGCGCTGGCGCATGTTCTTTCCTGTTCGCCTCGCCTCGCCTCGTTCGCTCGCTCAAACACGGTGGTTGCGACATGAACGTTCCTGTCAAATTTCAGTTTCTTGCAAGTTCATTATTACCTTTTGTTTGCTCAGTCGTAATCCAGCTTTATTCCAAAGTGGTTCACTACAGTTGTAGTTTGCAGTGCTGTGTATTTGTGATGGCTCACAGAGCCAGAGGTTGCGTCAACTCTCCGGACAGTTTTTGTTTTATTTGTGGGGAATATACCGTGAAAAAGTGGCAGAGGAACATTTCTGCATTTATTAAAAAAGTATATTTCGCCTATTTCGGTTTGAAGTTAGGCGATCAAGACAAACCGTGGGCTCCTCACAAAGTGTGCAAGACATGTGAGGAAGATCTACGCTTATGGATGAAAGGTAAAAAACAAGCATTTCGTTTCGGAATACCTATGATGTGGCGTGAACAAAGAGACCACAGCAGTGACTGCTATTTTTGCTCTTGCATTGTGAAGGGATACAACTTAAAAAATAAGAACGTAATAAGTTACCCCAACCTTCCCTCAGCAATTAGGCCTATGCCTCATAGCAATGAAGTACCTGTGCCTGAACCACCAAAATCTTTGGATCATATTTGTGTGGACGGTTCTGATCATGATGAGACTCATCAGATGGCTTTTCCCGATGAGTCCAGTACTTCCGAGTTTGAAACTGAATCAGATCCGAAACCTGAACTTTTCTCTCAAGCTGAATTGAATGATTTAGTCCAGGATTAAGGACTCCCAAAAGATGCTGCCCAACTGCTAGGTTCTCGGCTTAAACAGAAAAATCTATTGTCACCAGGAACAACTTTTTATTGGTACCGCAACCGCGAGACACAATTTTTGAAGTATTTCAGCAAAGAGGAAGATTTGGTTTTTGCAACGATATATACGGAGTGATGGAAAAGTTTAAACTCAAGTATGATCCTGCTGAATGGCGGCTGTTCATTGATTCGTCAAAAGACAGCATAAAAGGTGTTCTTCTTCATAATGGCAACACATTCGCTTCAGTTCCTATTGCTCACTCTGTTATTCTCCAAGAAAAATACGAGAATTTGGCCCTGATTCTTCAGAAGATTCGTTATGATGAGCATAAGTGGATGATTTGTGGAGACTTTAAAATTCTATCCATGCTATTAGGGCAGCAATCCGGTTTCACCAAATATCCCTGCTTCCTTTGCTTGTGGGATAGCCGGGCCCACGACCTACACTGGGGGAAAAAAGACTGGCCAATTCGGGCGTATTTGAGACCCGGTGAGAAAAATGTTCTTCATGAGAGCTTGGTACCTCGTGATAAAATTCTATTACCACCTCTCCACATTAAGTTGGGTCTCATTAAGCAATTCATCAAGTCCCTTCCAAAAGATGGTGAGTGCTTTCGGTACCTTTGCTCAAAGTTCCCCCGACTTTCTGAAGCAAAGCTAAAGGAAGGAGTGTTTGTTGGCCCTGATATAAGGAAACTCATTTCAGATGGAGCATTCGCTGAAACGATGTCTGAGAAGGAAAAAGAAGCCTGGGATTCCTTCAAGGATGTTGTTCTCAAATTCTTGGGGAACAGGCGGGATGAGAACTATAAGGATATTGTTGCCAGGATGCTCAATGCCTTCAAAGAACAAGGCTGTAACATGAGCCTGAAAGTCCATTTCTTGCACTCCCATGTGAACTACTTTCCCGAAAACTTGGGGGCGTACAGTGAAGAACAAGGTGAAAGGTTTCACCAGGACATCAAGGACGCAGAGAGAAGGTACCAAGGAAGATGGAACACCACTATGATGGCTGATTTCTGCTGGTTGCTGCTGCGGGAAACCCCAGATGAAAAATACGCCAAGCAGCGCACCAAGAGAAGCATTCGGGGGAAGAAGAAACGGGCCCACCAGGAGATTGATTGACCCAAGAATGACTTTAAAATCTAAACTGTGTTGACAAATATCGTGTTTTTACTAAACTTTGAAATAAAAATTTGCTAGTTATTACCACAGTGTCGGATCTCATTTATTAGAATTTTATTTTCACACCATCGGGTGTTTGTCTTCATGTATTGCAATGGTGCGGTTTGCGTTTTCTATTCTTACATACATACCTGTACAACATTTTTTGCACATTTCTTTGCTTTGCTTTGTGTCTAACCTCGCTCTTATATGCTCAATGTTTGTGCACATGTATGTGGCTGTTTTAAGTGCAGACAATTTTGCTACCATCACAGTGTGTTTTGTTGACATTACTCTATTCTTATGTGCTGCCTTGTTACAATTTTCTTTATTCTTATTTGAATAACTACTAAACAATTAGTATAAAGAATTCATCCAAGAAACTTTTATCTCGATCGCACTCAATCTGAAACGTTCACCTCAAACTGCTAACCCAATGTAGCAAAAAAACTGTACGTGATGGAGCAAATTGGTTACCAGATTTGGATTCAGCGCACCAAAAAACGTAAAAATCAATCGAAACATTAGAGGCAGTTTAAAAAAAAATTTTTTTAGTGTACCTGTGTTATCTATGGCTGGTCTTGTTTCATCAATAAAAACTGGTTTTACTAAAATTTACTTGGGTTGTTCTCTCATATTCAAGTTTATTCTAACATCTAAACATTTGAAAACAAATCTGGAAGGTACTTTCAGGTAATCTGGACCTTGATCGTCAAATTACAGATAATAAGATTTGCTCCTTAAAGCTTAGCTAAGGTTATTTAACAAGTTCCTATTTCTGAGGCTAAGAACAGTTCATAGTAATTGAAAGGACTGCTTATTAAATATGCACTTTTGGCAGAACACTAGTTTCGGGAGATACAAGGTTAGGTCTACAACAGGAGTCAACCATTGACTTAAAGGAGATACAAAATAGCCATTCCTATAGCAACAGATTTACTTGTAAAATTCAAAGGTGCTAAATATGAGACCAAAGAGTATTTATCAGATTAGCAGACTGGCCATTCCAGATTCCCATCCACATCTTTTGGCTTCACAAATTTGCTTGAAAACAACCCATTATCAAACTTGGACAAGCATTCTGTAGAAGGAATGCTTGGACAAGCATTCAGTAGAAGGAATGGTTGAGAATCCACCAGTACACATAGGGAAGGAAGCAACAGATTTTGCATAACAAGAGAAAAAAAAACTCTTCAAAGAATTAGATCAGCAAAAGAAGAACAAATGGTAAAGGCATAAATACAGTCAGAAATACAAAATGTTACTCCAGGAACCATTTGTCGATCAAAACCAGACTCATGATGGTTAAAAAAAGTGGTGAATTTAAACCTAAGGATGAGAGACTGTTATTTATTTATTTATTTATTTATTTACATTCTCTTACATACCGTGCTATTCTGCATCAGTGCGGTTTACATTGAACAAACTGAAATTACATTGAACAGGGCATTATAACTAGGAGATAACTATTTTACAGGGAACATGGGCTATGGAGGGTTAAGTGGCTTGCCCAAGACCACAAGGAGCACCTGTGGGACTAGAAACCCCAGTCCTTTCGGCCCAAGGTTGCTGTCTTCTAGTGGGATTTGAACCCCCGACCTTCTGGCCTGAAGTACCTTGCCCCAACCACTAGGCCACTCCTCCACTCCAGCCAGAACAGTAGATTATGGACAAGATTGTTTACAGCATGCATAGAAAAAACTGGAAATGCTGACATACGTACATTCTGTAAGAAAGAGAGAGAAACAGTCCCTCATCTCTTAAGCTTGCTGCAAGGTTCTAATGGCAGAACATTTCTATACAGAAAGGCATAATAAAGTGGCACATCACATCCACTGGAAACACATCATCACTGTATTGGAAAAATACTGGGATCACAACCCTGGGAGAATGAAAGGGTTATGTGATCACTTGCAACATTCCCATTCCGGCTGATAAAAAGCTGGATGTAAGGAAACCAAACATAGTAGTAAAGGAGAAAAACACCAGAACGGCACTAATTAGAGGTGTCAGCTCTACGTGATTATTCTGTGAATGATATGGGGTGCAAGAAGATCCTCAGGTACCAAGAAATGCAGTTAGAGACAAAGAAAATGTGGGCGTCACAGGCTTGATTAAGAGAAATTGACACGCTTACGTTGATAAATTGCTTCTACATGTGATGATATATGAACTCTAGGAGGCGGCTCTCTTTGGTGCAATGTAAGTACCACCCTAAGCATTAGCAATAAATTTGAGAGACTGAGATCATACGTCATATACTCTGGGTTAGGAGTGAGGTTCATTACTGTTCTGCTATGTATACAACTAACCTAGCTGAAGAAACTGCTCTGGGAAAATATGATTTTTGAGCCTGCATTTTCCTCTTTATAGTTTCTAAAGGGAAGGACTGTGTCTGTGCTACTCTTTGTGCTAAACAAACATGTATACATTTCTGCGGCAATAAAGCAAACACTTGGCTCCTACTAGATTTTATCCAAATTAATGTACAGTAACTCCTCTAAGAATCTTATTTTGAGACACCATATTCCATGCATCCACAAGAGACATCTCTGCAGATGTCAAAGGCAGGGGGCAAGTATCAGTACTAAAAAGAGAACTGGATAGATTTAGGAAAAGAAAATTTGGTAGAAATTATAAAGGTAACCCCATTAACAGATGCAGGTTGCATCCCAGGTTGAAGGGGTGGTGTCCTAGGAATGGGCTTAACGAAGCCTCCAACAACACAAGAGACGAGGGAGTTGACAAAGTACTAGACTGTGCCTGAGGTGCTGAAGCACCCATGTTCACATGTTTGTCCATTGGTCCCTTTGTGGAAACAACTGGTAAGCCAGTAGATGTCAACATCTTACTTTTGTTCTTACATTTGCAACCTGAACGCATTCTGATGCAGTTCCAGTCACTGAACACAAACTACACCGACCTGGTACCGAAGAGGAAAACCCCTTTGGTCACATGCCTGCAGCCACATGGGTCACAGTTGGAATTTATTGGGACCAGCAAGCGCCCATTAATGACATCAGGGCTTTGGGTGTTACCTCTACCGGCACTCGGTCTCTCCTATGGCACAGAGACGACAGCCACCAGGAGCTCCAAACCGCCCCAGAAACAATTATGCTGGCCCAACCTCAGTTCCCAGGAACAGGTAGTCCTCCAAAATGCATGGGTCGTGGCTGGAATTTATTGGGACCAGCAGGTGTCCATTGATGACATCAGGGCCGTGGGCATTACCTCCACCAGCACTCCATTTCTTTTCCTGCACCAATGGCAACCAAGAGCTCCAAATTGCCCCAAAAACAATTTTCCTGGCCCGACCTCAGTTTCCAGGAACAGGTAGTCCCTCCCAGTATCCTGTTTCTAACAGTGGCCAATCCAGGCCAGAGGTACCAGATTCCATGCTGCTTGATTCAGGGGTAAGCAATGGATTACCCACAGTATATTTTAAAAAATGGTTGATGGATTTTGCCTCCAGGAACCTGTCCAAACCTCTTTTTAAGCCAAGCTACACTATCAGCTTTTATTACATCATCTGGCAATGAAATCCAGAATTTAATTACGAGATTAGTCTTAAATGTGCTGAACCTAGAAAGTTGAAGGCAGTGTTGCGGGTGACTTCCAGGCGGGCTCCTGAAGCAGAGGGGAGATGAAGGTGGTTAGCATGGATTGCATGGAGTACTTGATGTGGTGAGTGCAGGTGAGTTTACTTGTTCCACGCCACTCATTAGCTTTGTTTTGGTTTTTTTTTTCATTTAATGGGTGAATTTTTATTGCAAAGTCATTTCTTTTTTTTTTTAATTTATTGTTTATTCATTTTTTAACACAAACATACATTTGCATATCTGAGGACCGCAACCAGTCTATTGAGTTCTTCCATCCTATACAGTGACATGCAAATATCTTCCAACCGTAAAGAGTAGTTGCTCACCTGTAACAGGTGTTCTCCAGGAGCAGCAGGAATCAGTCCTCACATATGGATGACGTTGGCGCCGACAGAGCCCCCGTGCGGAGCATTTCCCCAGCTTTCAAAGAAAGCCTTTGGGAATTGCAGCGTGCATGCGCGGTCCCCTTCCCGCCCAAGGGTGCCATCTTGCTCAGTCTGATGACATAGCTAAAAGACAGCAAAAAAATCAGCAAAAATAAATCATATGACTGCAACTCCAAGGGGAGGAGGGAGGGTTGTGAGGACTGATTCCTGCTGCTCCTGGAGAACACCTGTTACAGGTGAGTAACTACTCTTTCTCCAGGACCAAGCAGGAAGTCAGTCCTCACATATGGGACTCCCCAGCTTAAGGCCACCGGAAACCTCAAGCCGAAAAAATGAGCTCCCTCGAGCTCGTCGGTACGTAAGGAAGGAATCTTCTCTGAGAACGCCCCCGACCGGTAGCCCAACACCAGGGCCGGAGGGTAGGAGTTGCCTAAACCCCAAAGAGATTATGGAGTACTGCCTGTCCGAAAGCACTGTCCCTGCGGGACTCCCTCTCAAGGCAGTAATGGGCTGTAAAAGTCTGGCTTGAAGACCAAGTAGCGGCCCGGCAGATGTCTGTCAACGGAACAGAGCAGATATGAGCCACTGACGCAGCCTTCGCCCTGACACGATGAGCCGTGACTCGATCCTCCAACGAGAGGCCGGCTGCCCCATAAGCCCAGGCGATACAGTCAGCGACCCATATGGACAAAGTACGCTTGGAGACAGGTAGCCCCAACTTATTGGGGTCAAAAGAAACGAAGAGCTGAACAGCTCTCCGATGCTCCCGCGTACGGTCAAGGTAGAAGGATAATGCCCTCCTACAGTCCAGGGTATGCAGGACCATCTCAGTCCGGTTGGCATGCGACCTGGGAAAGAAAGTCGGAAGAACCACCTCCTGATTGAGGTGAAAAGGGGAGACAACCTTAGGGAGAAACTTCGGGTGAGTCCGTAAGACTACCCTATTCCTGTAGAACCTAGTGTAAGGGGGATCAGACACTAGTGCCTGAATTTCACTTACTCGCCTAGCAGAGGTAAGAGCTACCAGAAACAAGGTTTTCCAGGAGAGAAAACAGAGAGGGCAGGTAGCCATAGGTTCAAATGGCGGACAAGTAATCCGCTGTAAGACCACATTCAGATCCCACTCAGGGGCTGGTGGACGTAAAGGAGGCTTAAGCAGGAGGAGACCTTTGAGAAAACGAGCCACCAAAGGGTGGTTGGAAAGAGGTCTGCCGTCCACCGGTGAGTGGTGCGCTGAGAGAGCACTGAGGTGAACCCTGACAGAGTTGGACTTAAGGCCTAGATTGGAGAGGTAAAGCAAATATTGCAATAGTACCGCTACCAAGCATGAGAAGGGATTCTCGCTGTGCTGAGCACACCATGCGGAGAATCTACGCCACTTAAGAGCGCAGGATTTCCTGGTGGATTGCCGTCTAGAGGCTAAGACTACGTCTTCCACCTCTCTTGGCAGTAGTAGAGGAGCCAGGACTACCCTTTCAGCAGTCAGGCCATCAGATGAAGGGACTGGAGGTTGGGGTGCAAGAGAGATCCCTGTTCCTGAGACAGGAGATCGTGTTGAATCCCCAGAGGAAGAGGAGTGTCCACCGCCAGTTGTAGCAGAAACGGGAACCACGGTTGCCTCGGCCACCTGGGGGCTATCAGAATCATTGAGGCCCCGTCGTTGAGGACTTTGAACAGTGTTCGGGACACTAGTGGCGTGGGAGGAAACGCATACAGTAGGCCTTGGGACCACGGAATCAGAAACGCATCCGCTGCTACTCTGAGAGGATGCGGTTGTCTGGAACAGAATCTTGGGAGTTGCCGGTTCAGAGGACTGGCAAAAAGATCCATGGTGGGGAGGCCCCACCTGAGAAAGATCTGCTGAACCACCAACGGATTCAATCTCCATTCATGTGGTTGCAGGATCCTGCTCAGTCTGTCCGCCAGGTAATTGTCTTGACCTGGGAGGTAGACAGCCTTGAGGAGGATTCCGTGATTGACGGCCCAAGAGCACAGCCGTTGTGCCTCCTGACAGAGAAGGAAGGAGCCTGTGCCTCCTTGTTTGTTCACGTAGAACATGGCAACTTGATTGTCCGTCTGGACCAGTACAGACTGGTGAGATGTGAGGTGGGAGAAGGCTCTCAGAGCTAGGCGTATCGCCCGTAGCTCCAGGAAGTTTATCTGCTGAGCAGCCTCCCAAGGGGTCCAGAGACCCTGAGTACATGCCCCTTGGCAATGTGCTCCCCAACCTAGAAGAGCAGCATCTGTCGTCAGCACTTGATAATGCGGAGGGGATTGAAAAACCATTCCGAGTACCAGATTCGGAAGATGAAGCCACCATTGCAGAGAGGAGACGAGCAGGGTGGATATTCTGACTGAGTCTGCAAGGCTCCCTGTGGCTTGATGCCACTGAGTTCGAAGGCTCCACTGAGCAGGCCGCATGTGCAGGCGGGCATTGGGGGTTACATGAACCGTGGAAGCCATATGGCTGAGAAGTCTCAGGAATTGCCTGGCGGAGACCAGGGAATTGCTGTGAAACTGCCTGGCTAGATCCATCAACCTGTGGGCTCTGTCCACTGGCAGAAAAGCCTTCGCCTGAAGAGTGTCCAGCCTTGCTCCTATGAATTCTAAGGTCTGGGACGGGAGCAAAGTGGACTTTGCGAAGTTTATGACAAACCCCAAGTGCTGAAGCAGAGCCATAGTGCGAAGGGTGGCTTGACTAGCCTCCTGTGAAGACTAGCCCCTGATGAGCCAGTCATCCAGGTATGGGAACACAAAAAGACCTTGAAGCCTCAGGTAGGCCGCCACCACCGCCAGGCACTTGGTGAACACCCTGGGGGCGGAGGTTAGGCCAAAGGGTAGTACTCTGTACTGGTAGTGGTTTCCTCCCACAACAAATCTGAGATATTGTCTGTGGTCTGGATGAATAAGGATGTGAGTATAAGCATCCTTTAGATCCAAGGAGCATAGCCAATCTCCCTGCTGGAGGTAGGGCAGCAGGATTCCAAGGGTAAGCATCTTGAACTTTTCTCTCTCCAGGAACTTGTTGAGGTTGCACAAGTCTAGGATGGGTCTGAGGCCTCTTGTTCTTTTTGGTACCAGAAAGTACCTGGAATAAAAGCCGTGACCTCTCAGGTGGTGGGGCACCGGTTCCACAGCCTGTTCCTTTAGCAGACTTTCTAACTCCTGAAGGAGTAGGTCCCTGTGCAGAGGGGATCTTGGAGGCTCCCCTGGAAAACAGGAGGGAGGTACCTGGTGAAAATGGAGAAGCTAGCCCTTTTGGACTATATGGAGCACCCAGGTATCTGATGTGACGGCTGACCATCTGTGGGCAAAGTAGGCCAGCCGGCCTCCTGTGCTGATATGAGCCAGCTGAGGAGAAGAGGCTATGCTTTCTGAGTCAAAACCACCCACCCTGCTGAGCAGGGGCCGGTGTTGGTGGCTTGGGGGCCTTCTGCCTACGGGGCCCATGACCCTGCCCCTTGGCCTGCTGACCCTGTTGGGGAGCTGCAAAGGCCTGATAATGAGGGTATTGTTTATTATAGGCAGATGACTTCCTCGGGTAAAAGGTCTTCTTTCCCGAGCCCTTCTTTTTCTGAGAAGGGGCAGAGGTTTTTCTGGACAGCCTAGTCCGGGGCAGAGTCTCGATCTCGAGTTCTGCAGCCTTTTCAGCCATGGGCTTGCCAAAGAGGTTTTCACCCCGGCAGGGGACATCGACCAACTTGTCCTGTACCCATGGCTCGAGGTCGGATGACTGTAGCCAAGCCTGTCGGCGGGCACTGATGTCGGCCCCGGCTACTCGGGCCGAAGCTTCGAAGCCATCGTAGGCTGCTCGAGAGATCAACTTCGAGCACTCTCGAATACCAGTGGACAAGGCCTGGAACCTCTGCAAAGGTTCCTCGGAGAGACCAGCAGAGAACCCGGCAATTTCCTTTGCCAGGTCTCGGAGATACATGCCCATGTAGAGCTGGTATGTCTGGACACGGCAAGCAAGCATAGAGCCCTGGAAGCACTTCTTACCGAGGGCATCCAAGTTCCGGGCCTCCCGGCTGGGAGGCACCGAGGAGTGCATCTTCTGACTTTTCAGTCGATGCATGGCCGATTCCACAACCATGGAGTGGTGCGATAATTGTGCCTTTTGGAACCCGGGGCTCTTGCGGACTCGATAGATGGAATCGACCCGCTTGCTTAACACCGGCGTCGAGGCCGGGGTCCCCCACATGCGGAAGAGCAGCCGCTCCAGCATCGGAGGAACCGGTACAGTAAAGGCCTCCTTCGGGGGAGAGTCATACTGGAGAGCCTCGAGCTCCTCGGCTCGAGGCTCCTCCTTGGGATCCGCGGGGAATGCCAAGGCCTTGGCCATATCCCGCACGAAGTCCGAGAACCGGGTATCCTCCGGTGGGGATCGTCTCCGAGGTTCAGACTCCGGCGAGTCCGATGGGACACACCGCGTCCGATAGGTGTCGGGTGACTCTTCGTCCTCCGTCTCCCAGCCCGACTCCTCGGAGGAGGAATCGAGCGGCTCCAGTTGGGCGTCGACAACCTCGGTCCTGAACGGGAGGCCGAGGGAGACCGAGCTCGCATGGACTCAAGGATCGGCTCGGCCTCCGGGGTCGACTTGGACATCGACGTCCTGGTGGTCGGGGCAAATGCACCGGTGAGACCGGCGATCAATGCCCGCTGCTGTTCCATGAAGGCAGCGAGGCTGCTCTCCAAGGCCGTCAACCTGAGTCCGAGCTCAAGAGACCCAGCAGCCCCCGACTCGGGCCCCGACGGCGTCAGGCCCGACGTCGGCTCCCCCGGAGGAGAGTCCACGAGGACTACAGAACTCACGTGCCCAGGAGACTCCATCTCGAGACGAGGTTGCTTGGCAGGCCTCTCCGATTCCGAAGACCCGGGACGGCGATCGGGGCTTTGTGACCTGGCCCTCGAGGAACCAGGAGCGTCCACCGACGCCGCCCTTACGGGTTTCTTCTTCCTGCGCTGTTCCTGCGAAGGAGACCCCTGCTCAGAGGAACCCCGACGCTGCTCGGGGCCGGAGTCCCGAGACGTCGAGGCCTCTGACGAGGTCCGTGCCCGTCCGGACGCAGAGTCAGAGAAGATCCTATCCTTCTGGTGCTGCCGACTCCTCGACGCCTTCGAGGACATTTTGCCACACGGACCACAGATCATCGGGTCATGATCAGGTCCGAGGCAGCGGAGGCAGCAGTCATGTGTGTCTGTAAGAGACATAAGTTTCTTACACCGATCACACTTTTTAAACCCGCTGGCAGCCATCGGGGGAAAAAGGACCCCTGCGAGGTCAAAAGACAGGGCTGCCAGTGAAAAAAGAAAAATGGCGCAAACGCTAGTCACGAAGGACAAAAAACGAAAAAGAGAGAATGGGCTCGATACCGGCGTATTGGGCCCAGGCGGGAAAAGGATCCGGCGTCGAACCGAAGGAGAAGAACAAAAAACAGGGAATCAACTTTTTCCTCGGCAAAAAACGAACTACGTCCGTCGGGCTCCGCGGAAAAAAGAAGACTGAGCAAGATGGCACCCTTGGGCGGGAAGGGGACCGCGCATGCACGCTGCAATTCCCAAAGGCTTTCTTTGAAAGCTGGGGAAATGCTCCGCACGGGGGCTCCGTCGGCGCCGACGTCACCCATATGTGAGGACTGACTTCCTGCTTGGTCCTGGAGAATAACAATAATCATAATTACCCAGATGAGTATGAAGTAAGAGCATAAAAATAAAATCAAATAAAATAGTAGATCATCCTCCCCCCGTACCCCCCAAACCCCTCCCAACCCTCCTAACCCCCCCCCTACCTAACCTCCTACACTTACATACTCTTCTCAAACTCCACTTTTCAACATCTAACATTAACCATTAACATTATACTATACCTTGGTTATACTTTATAGACATTGTAATCCGTTATAGGCATTTGCATCCCTGTGAATTGGCACACAGTGTTACACTTATAACCATTCCATTATTGATCCAGTTAAGCAGGTAAGCATAGGGACAAAATTAACTCAAAGCCAACCCCCTACCTCCTTACATATCCATCCCCTTCCTTTCCCCACACCAATATTCCACTTCCCCCACCCTCCACCGTGCATACTGCTCCCATATCTTATTATACCTTGTAAGAGTATGCTTTCTGTGTGCTTCATTCGCACAGAAGCTCCATATCTGTTCAATTCTCCCCACCACCTCTGTTAACGGGGGAACCCCAGTTTTCTTCCAGCATCGGAGAAGGCTCATCCGGCCAGCGATTACGCAGTACCCCTGTAGCCTTCCCAACTCTCCTGCCCCTCCGCCCTCCACCTCCTCGTTCAATATTACCATACTGTTGTAAATTGTACCTTAACCTTCGTAATACCCACAGTGAGCTTTTCCACTCCTATCCAATAATCCCGTACAATAGGGCAGCCCCAAACCATATGTAACAGGTCCCCTTTTGCCCCACAGCCAATGTTCCCTCTAATTTTCTGTAGGCTGTGTGCGCATAAAATATTGGCTGTGTGCAGCTTTTGAAGGAAGGTTAAATTTTTGTGCGCCACATAACGACACTCGGAGTTATATACTTTAAGATTTGACTACACGTCAGAATACAGTAGGTACACCACATTGATTTTAATCAAATTAAATGAAAATAGACGATTACTAAATGAAGCGGGAAATTTCTAGTAATTACAATCATAACTTTTAAATTTTAAGACGTCTGTGGTGTTTTCTATCAGAATCAGAGCCGTAATTTTTGTGCGCTCTGTTGTAAAGTATGTGCGCTCGCTCAGCGAGGTGTGTGCGCGCGCACACACGCACAGCTTAGAGGGAACAGTGCCCACAGCCCTTCCAACATAACTCCGAACTGTCTGGATACAACGCATGGAGCCATACCGGGGTTCAGTTCATGCTCAATCTTAGCTTATAGCTATTATCCAACATTGCTGTCCCTGGGGCCAGTCGGTGGGAGTTATAAATATTGTCCCACCTCGTGGAATCCCACTGGCCTCCCAACTCCTCCTCCCACTGCTGCTGGCTACGTATGGGTCCCGGCTTATGTTCCCCCAGGAGCTTATACAGCCTTGATATTATCCGAGTGGGCATCTCCCTGTTCCCCATCATCTCCTCAAACGGTGTGGGCTGCACAGACCAATCCTTTTTCACCTCCTTCTGGTGTAACCAGTACCATAAACTAACATATGCATATCTGTCTCGCTCATCCAGGTGATGTTGTTGCTGGAGCTCCTCAAAGATCCGAATACCTCCCCCATCTCCCACCAATTGTCCAATTTTCCATAATCCCTTCCGCCCCATCTCTTAAAAACCCCTGCCATCTCCCCCATCCTACCCTCTGCCACCATCTGAATATAAGTCTCTCTAGAGTACCTCTTCCCCCCAACAAATACCCTCTCCATTTCACCCAAACCTGCCTCGTGAGTTCCATATATGGATTCTCCTCACCCTTTCCCCGCTTTCGCACCCCAGGATCCCAGATCCAAGCCCTGGAACTCACCTCCTCCTCCCTTTCCATGCTTACCCACCCTGGGTGCTCCACTCCCTCTTTCCACGCAAACAGAGCCCGGAGTTGCGCCGCCTCGTAATATCTAAGCAAAGATGGAACCCCCAACCCCCCCTCCTCCCTGGTCTTATACATGATGGCCCTAGCCACTTTCAGGCGCTTTCCATCCCAAATAAACTGCATAAGCAGGTTTTGCATCTTATCTATTTCCTTCTTGGCCAGCCTGCACGGCAAGGACGTATATACAAACAGCAGTCTCGGCAGTATATTCATTTTCACAACCGCTATGCGGCCTAGCCATGACAGATACAACCCCCTCCATCTAGATAAATCCTGCCTAATATTTTCCAGCAGTCCCTGATAATTCCATGTCTTAATCCTAAATAAAGGTGTCCCCAGCTGGATCCCCAAATAACGAAAACTACCCGCCACCCATCGGAACCTAAAGCTATGCCTCAAACTCTCTTCCACTCTAGGTTCTAAGTTAAATCCCAACATTTCAGTTTTCCCCTGGTTCATTTTATATCCTGCTATCCGGCTATACCGCTGAATAACCTTCATTAACACTGGTAGTGTTGTCAGTGGTTGCGTTAAGATAAAGATAATGTCATCCGCAAATAACCCAATCTTTTCCTTCCTCCCCCGTATCCTTACCCCTTTTATATCCGTTTCCCGTCTAATGTATGCAGCAAACGGTTCAATAGCCAAGGCAAACAGTAAAGGCGACAGCAGACAGCCCTGTCTAGTGCCCCTATGCAGCTCAAAACTCTCTGAATAACCGCCATTCTCTCTGACTCTAGCTCTTAGTCCCTGGTATAATGCTCTTATCCAACTAATATACTGCATTCCAAAACCCATTTTCTCTAATACTTGAAACATATACGGCCACTCCATGCGATCAAAAGCTTTTTCCGCGTCTACCGTGACCATCACTGCTGATCTCTGAAGATGCCAAGCTATATTCAAAATCTTTCTCACATTGTCGCTTCCCTGCCGCCCCTTAACAAAACCCGTCTGGTCGGGGTGAATCAGCTGTGGTACTACCTCTTGGATCCTGTTCGCCAATACTTTCGCTAGAATTTTGGCATCTAAGTTTATTAGGGATGTTGGCCTGTAAGAACCTCATACCCCCCTGTCTTTACCGGGTTTTGGCAATACTGTTATGCCGGCCTCTGCCATAGACTTTAGGAGCCCTTCCCCTTGAAGGACCCTAATTCACTACTTGAGTAAAGATGGGTGTAATATATTGTGACATTACCTTATAAAACTTTGCAGTATACCCGTCCAAACCCGGCGCGTTCCCAATTTTTAACGTGGCTATGGCACCCCGAACCTCTTCCTCCTGAATCTCTCGCCCTAAGCGTTCCCTTTCCTCCCCATTCACCCATGAAAGGTTACATTCCTCCAGAAACTTTGCAATCTCCTCCCCCCCACCGAAGACTCGCTTTTATATAAGTTCTCATAAAACTCCCTAAATATCTTCCTAATACCCTTTGTTTGGTGTTCCATTTCTCCTTTATTATTCCGGATACCCTCTATAAAAGCCGCCTGCCTCCTCGCCTTTAGACGACAGGCCAAAAGCCTCCCCGCCCTATTTCCCCCTTCAAAATGGGCCTGCTTCAAGACTGCCATCTGGTATGCCATCTCTTGAGCCCGCAATTTGCTCAGCTCCGCCCTCACCTTAATGAGCTCCGCAATAGTATGTGAATCCTGCACCTTTTGATGCGCTCTCTCGAGATTTCCTAACTTCTGCAGTAAGTCTTTTTCTGCAGCCCCTTTCTCCCTCTTTACTTGAGCACCCAGACTAACCAACTGTCCCAGAATTACTGCCTTCTGTCCATCCCACAACACCCCCATGGACACCTCCCCTGTATCATTCACCGGATGTATTCCTTTATACTATCCTTAAGTTTCCCCACATACCGCTCCTCCTCAAGTAGGGGAATCATTGTGTTTCCAAAATTTTAAGCTGTCATCTGTTATGCCTATATCAAATTTTACGCTCACGGGGGCATGATCTGACCAGGTGATTAAGCCATGTCCACTTCTTGTACCCTCTCCACCCATTGTCCACCCCCCACCCATATTATATCTAACCTACTATAGGTTCCATGCACAGGAGAGTAAAACGTGTACTTCCGCTCTCCCGGGTGCCAGCTCCTCCAGACATCTACCAATCCCAATCTCTCTTGCATTCTGTGCAAACTGCGCCTGTCCCCTCGACCACCTCCCCCCCCTGCCCCCCACTTGTGTCCATTCGGGGATTGCATGTCAGATTGAAATCCCCTCCTAGGATTACGGGGGTACTTCCAAATTCCTCCAACTCCTTCAGAATTTGCTCATACGCCTCCCCCTGCTTCTCATTTGGTCCATATAAGCTAAGCACCCACACCTCTTCCCTCTCGATTTGTAGTTGCACCCCCACCCATCTGCCTCCTTTCCCCCTACAGGTACTCTTCACCATATGCTGAAATTCCCCACCCACCAAGATCCCAACCCCCCCTTTCCTAGAATTTGCTCTCTGTCCCGCCAAAACCACCCTAGGGTATTGCCTAGACTCCATTAGGTATTCCTCCCCACCCGCAGGTGGGTTTCTTGTATGCAAAAAATATCCGCTCCCAATCTTCTACCCTCCAACTCCACCATACTCCGTTTCTGTCTCGTGTGCAACCCTTTTACATTCAATGTCGCAATCGTTATCATTTTGCTCCTCTTGCCCCCCTTCCCCTGGCCCTCCCCTCCCATCTTCTCTCCACCCCTCCATCCCCTTACCCCTACCCGACTTTCCCAATTGCCCCTCCTCCGCGCCTTCCTGCTAGTCCCTACTTTCCGACCTTCCCCCTGCTTACCCCTCCCCTGACCACTCGCACTCCCCTCCCTCCCCTTCCCCCCCATGTGCTCCTCCCCTTCCAGAGGATACACCAGGAGTAGTGTGCCACCTACCCCCCCCAGCCACTTACTTCCCATTCCCCCCTTTCTCTCCCCTGTCTCACTCTCTACCTTAAACCCTCTCTCCTCCATCCCATTCCACACCCCTCCCCCACCCATCTCCCACCCGCCTCCTCCCCCGTGTTCATCTCAGACGTTCACAATTGTGCTCTCTCTCCTTCCCCATTCTCCCTCTCCCCACCCCACACCCTCCAATACAGCCCACCCTGCCCCTCCAAAACATGCAATGCTTAGGAAACACTCCTCCCCCTCCTCCACAATGTATACCCAACATATTATCAGTCCTCAGGTTCCTTCCATGGTCCGATCGTCGCGTAGCTCCTGCCCTGTTGTCCGAGTGAGCCTCCTCTCCTGGCTATCTCCTCGCTTCTGCTGCCTCCTCCGCACCAGTGATCCTGCTCCCATGGGTGCTTCCTGGGGCCACATTCCTGCTGCTCGCAGGATCCCCATCACCTCCTCTAGTGAGGGTAAAGGAAATTCCAAACAGATGTAGCCATCGGTACTTAACTTCTGCTCTCCGCAGTATTTGTGTCACTGGTTGCATTGCCCTCCTCCTCTGCAATGTGCCAGCGGATAAGTCCTCATAGATATGCACCGGGTAGCCCTGCAACATAAGGGCCCCGAATCCCCTCATTTTGTTGACGATTTTCTCCTTTATTTTATATCTTGCCAGGCAGATTATAATGTCCCTAGGCCTGTTTCCTACCAGTGACCTCAATGCTCTGTGCGCTCTTTCAATTTGTATGTCGACAGCTGTTACCCTCTTCTCCCCCTTTCTTTAGCACCTCTAGGCACACGGACACTGCCACTTTTTCGCTATCTTGAAATTCTTTCTCCTCTGGGATCCCTCGAATTCTCAGGTTGTTGTGACGCGATCGGTTTTCCAAATCTTCCATTTTATAGAGTACAGCCTCATACTGAGAGCTTAGCTTTATACCTCTTTGTGTCCCTTCTTCCTGCAGCTGCTCCAATTCTTGCACCCTACTTTCATGGTCTCCCATCCTACACACCAGCTCTCCAATTTCTTCTTTCAAGGGCCCCAAGAGCTCATTCAGTTCACTTTTCACTGACTGCACCTCTCTTTTAATTTCAAGGAGCCAGTCTCTGAGCTCCGCTCTTGTAATATTTTGTGGGGGTTCTGTTCCTGGCGCTTTCTCGCTCCCCATCTCCGCTTCCTCCACCCGCTCTCCAGTTCCTCATTGGTGTGGTTTATTCTCACTCTGCCCAGTGTCACTCTTCCCCGCTTGTGATCCCGTGTATACATACTCTCTGAGATCCTCTGCTTTTCGTCTCATGGTCATCACTGCGCCTTCGTCCCAAACAATAGCTGCACTTATCTTCTTGTTTGCAATCCCCCAGTCTTTATGTCAAAACACAGTGTTTCCTCCTCAGCTCCTCTGAAGCATCAACACTGCCTGCCTCTGACTCCGGTGACTAGGGATCCGCTCCCTGCTCCCACAGGGATTCTCTCCTGCCACCCAGCTCTCTTCAACATTCACTTCTCTGCCTACTCCAGCTCCTACTGCATCCACGATCAGAGTGGTTCTCACACGCCAGAGTGGTTCTTGCTCTCCCTCCACTTCTCCCCGACTAGTGCACTGCCTTTTTGTGGGCTCCTGCACTTCGCTGCGGTCCTCCTACCGCTCTCTACGCGCCTGCCGGGGCTCCGGGCGCCATTTTGATTTTACACGCGGCTGCCCTCCGCTCCTGCTATTGCGGCTCTTCTTAATTGGCTCCGCCGCAGCTTATCTCGGGCCGCCCTCCGCCACCTCCTGACCCCTTCTCCCACCTGGGGCACCCGTTCTTCACCTCCAGGGGGCCAGATTTGCTGCTTGTTGGCTGGGTCGGTGCCGGAGCGGCTCCCTCATGCTGCCATCAGCTCTGGTGACGTCACCGCTCTTGCCACTCATTAGTTTTAAGCCTTCTATCATCCCCTCAGCCATCTCTTTTCCAAGATGAAGATCCCTAAAGATTTAAGCCTCTCCTCATAGGGGTATCCTTCCATTCCCTCTATTATTGGGGTCACTCTTCAGTATACCTTTTCTAATTCTGCTCTATCCTTTTTAGATATAGTGACCAAAACTGCATACAATATTGAAGATGCAATCATACTAGACATTTGCTCTAACCACTAGGCGGCTACTCCACTCTATGGAGCAATATAGAGGTTTTATTCTCCATTCCTTTCCTATGATTCCTAGACTTCTATTTGCTTTCTTGACCATTACTGCACACTGAGCAGAGAGTTTCAACGTATTATCCACAATGGTGCCTTGATCCTTTTCCTGGGTGGTGATTCCTAATATGGAACTTTGTATTGTGTAACTGTAGTTTGGGTTGTTCTTCCTTAAGTGCATAAATTAGCACCTGTTCACATTAAATTTCATATGCCATTTGGGCACCCAGTCTCCCAGTTTATCAAAGTCCTCCTGCAATTTTCCACAATCCTCTTGTGATTTAACAACTTTGAATAATTTAGTGTTATCTGAAAATTTGATCTCATTTATTGTTCATATTTCCAGGTCATTTATAAATATGTTAGAAAGCAGTGGGCCCACACCAGATTCTTAGAATACGGTACTATTCACTTTTCTCTATTGAGAAAGTTGGACATCTATCCTTACCCTCTGTTTTCTATCTTTTAACCAGTTACCAATCCATATTTCATGTACTTTTAAATTTCCTCAGGAGTCTCTCATAAGGAACCTTGTCAAAGCCTTTCTGAAAATAGATACACTATATCCACTGGCTCACCTTTATTTACACCTTCAAAAAATATAGCAGATTAGTGAGACATGACTTTCCTTAGCTAAATCCATCTTCTAGGTTTATCGAGATTTGTTTAGATTCCTCTGATATCCCACTGTGTGATATCTTATTGTCAAACAAAAGAAGAAGCAAACCTAAAAGGAATCATCAGAACAAAGGGGGATTCCTTTTAGGTTTACTTCTTCTTTTGTTTGACAATAAGATATCACACAGTGGGATATCATACAGCATATCATCCTCTTTTTTTTAGTGATACAAAATGAATTGAACATACAATTGAATGCAAAGGTATGTCTTTTCATTACATTTTAACCACACCCTTGCTGATTTTTATTTATTTATACTTTTGGTCGTTGGATATATTTATTAATAATGGTTTTATAATAATTTTTATGTCAATTCACTATCTATGTTCCGACTTAAACACTTTATATGTACTTTGTATTTTTTATATTTATTACATATGAATGTTTTATTTATTTATTTATTTATTTTATTTAGCTGTATTTATATCCCGCTTTTCACCGGGTCAAAGCGGTCAATTGGGGGATACATTTAACATGAGGGGATATGAGACACACACACTAATACATACAGGGAACATGGGCATTGGAGGGTTAAGTGGCTTGCCCAAGACCACAAGGAGTGCCTATAGGACTAGAAATCCCAATCCCTCCGGCCTGAGATTGCTGTCCCCAGGTGGGACTTGAACCCCCGACCCTCCAGCCTGAAATACCTTGTCCTAACCACTAGACCACGCCTCCCCCCTATAATGTTTTTATAAGTTTGATTATCACAATTGCTATAGTGTTTGGTGTTCATCTTATGGTGCTTGTTTTTTAATCATTGTTTATATTTGCGTATTTTATTATTTATTTATTTATTATATTGTTTTTATGTGTTTGTAGCTTAGCCAAGTAAGCCCCTGATGAAGACATAACGAAACACGACCTTGTCGGGGCATTGGCTAAAGGTGTTCAATAAAAGTTATCCACGTTTTGGACTGGTTCTTTATATGTTTGTACAGTGCTGCATGTGCCTTGTAGAACTATATAAATGATTAATAATAGTAGTAGTAGTAGTGTTTAGTCTCTTCAGGTGTTTTAAGTACTTTCCAGTTATCTTGCTCCTGTGCTGCTTCTTCAGGTATTTTAGAGCCTTATGGCTTATCTTGCTTCTGCAGTGATCCATTTTGGGTATTCTGGGCTCTTGTGGCTAGTGCTGCTGGCAAACTTTCAGCTCGTTCTGTTGGCAAACCTTCAGTTTATTCCCACGGCTTTTGGGCTATCATCATAAGTATTCTCTGCTTTCTACTTAAATTATTGGGATCTCATTCCAAAAGGTCCATTAAGCCTTTCTTCCCAGCTCAAGGGGTTCTTCACTACAGGTTCTTATGATGGGACAAAGGTTCTCAGGAAGCTAACTTGCATGCATAAAGCTTAGCTGATCTCACCTTCAGTCCCACTGCCTGGGCTCTTCCAGACTATCCTGCTGCTGCATTACCCTCCTCTAGTGTTTTATAACCTTGCAGGCTACCATGGTGTTTATGCTGGCTCTCTTCGGTTGTTTTAGGGCTTGCAGCCTGCCTATCTGTTGTGTTGGCTCTCTTTGGGCATTCTATCATGCGTTGTGGGATGTAGTGCCAAACAAACCAACTACAAGACAATTGGAAATTGGCATAGTGGGGAGTTGCTACTGACCTAACAGAGTTGATGAGCTTTGAACGCTGTCTTAAAAGTTCTTTCAAATTTCCATTACTGTACTTGTTGACTCTGTCCCACTCCTCAACACACTGATTTTCCTGGTCCTTTAAAAGTTCCTTAGGAAGACATATGTGGCTTTTTTTTAATGATGGAAGACCTCAGTACCTTGAGATCTTCCTATTCAGGTGGAAGAGTCTTCTCGCCTACCTTGCTGCTGTGCTGACATTCCTCTGCTGTTCTGGGCTCTCACAAGCAATGCTGTTACCCCTTCAACCTACTCCCGCTACATTTAGGGCCTTCATCACAGCCCATCCTCTAATCTCTATTTATTTATTTTATTTATTTGGGTGTTTTTTTATACCGCCTTATCAAATAATCAAAGCAATTTACAGAGAACAACATTCTACAGATAATATAGGTAACAAAATTAACATAGGTGAGTAATTAAACAATAAAGCTTTCAGAACCATCTTATCTATAGGAAACCTGATTAAATAAATGGAAACATTTTCATGAGAGGCATTGAAAACGTATTTTGATTGAGTTTAATAAGTTATGAATATATCAAACAAACTAAGGAAGGAATGATAAGGTTCAGAGCAGTAAAGCATAGTTACTCACTTGTAACAGGTGCTCTCCAGGGACAGCAGGAATCAGTCCTCACATATAGGTGACATTAGCACCGACGGAGCCCGCACGGAGCATTTCCACAGCTTTCAAAGAAAGCCTTTGGGAATGCCACCATGCATGTGTGGCCCCCTTCCCGCCCATGGGTGCCATCTTGATTAGTCAGATAACATAGCTCAGGCAAAGACAAACAAAATTGCCAGTGACAGTGGGCAACTCCAAGGGTAGGTGTGCGGGTTGTGAGGACTGATTCCTGCTGTCTCTGGAGAACACCTGTTACAGATGAGTAACTACAGGTGAGTAACTACACTTTCTCCAGGAACAAGCAGGAAGTCAGTCCTCACATATGGGAATCCCCAGCTACAGGCTACTGAGGACCTGTAGAAAAATGCCATGGTGAGCCATGAGCAGTCACTGGTAACCGAAGACAGCCTGAGGACCATGGGTCCCCAGAAGACCACGCTCCCGGTAGCAGCAGAAGGAGGGTAGGAGGGCAGGAGATGCTTAAATCCCAAACAGATTATGGAGTACAGCCTGACCGACGGTGGCATCCTGACAGGACTCCCTCTCCAGGCAGTAATGTGTCACGAAGGTGTTAGCTGAGGACCAGGTTGCGGCTCGGCAGATGTCCACCTGCGGCACAGAGTGCAGATGGGCCACCGACGCTGTCCTCGCACAAACACCATACACCGTGACTCAGCAGGCCAGGGGCAGTCCGACCTGAGCCTGGGTGTAGGCGATGCAATCCGCCACCCAGATGGAGAGGCTCCACTTAGTGACCATGAGCCCCATGTGGGCAGGGTCGTAGGAGACGAAAAGTTGCTCAGACCTGCGGTGAACCTGTGTACGCTGCAGGTAGAAGGAGAGAGCCCTCCTGCAGTCAAGGGTATGGAGGATCGCCAATGATTGGTGTGAGGCTCTGGGAAGAAGGTCGGCAGTACTATCTCCTGGTTGAGATGGAAATTCGAGACAACCTTCGGGAGAAACTTGGGATGCATTTGGAGAACCAACCGGTTCGCATAGAACCTTGTGTAGGGGGCGTCGGCCATCAGGGCTTGAAGCTCACTGACCCTCCGGGACGAGGTGAAGGCCACCAGGAAAACCACCTTTCAGGAAAGGTGCCAAAGCGAGCAGGACGCCATCGGCTCGAAGGGCGGCTGAGCCAGCTGCGTGAGGAAAACGTTGAGGTCCCCCTCTGGCGGAGGCAGCCAGATGGAGGGTTTGGAAAGAAGCAGCCTACGCACGAAGCGGGAAACCAGTGGTTGACTCGAGAGGGGGTCCACCCCCGACAGGGAGGTGGTTAGCCGAGACAGCACTCAGGTGGACCCTGACCGAGTTGGACTTCAAGCCTGCCTGTGAGAGATGGAGCAGGTATAGCAGGACCAAGTGTGTGGGGCAAGAGAACGGGTCGGCCCACATCTCTGAGCACCACACCGAGAACCGATGCCACTTAAAGGCATAAGTCCTCCTAGTCGAGGCCAGCAGTATGTCCTCGACCTCCACTGGGAGATGAAGGGGAGCTAGAATGACCCACTCGGCTGACAAACCATGAGGGATAAGGACCTCAAGTTCGGGTGAAGTAGCAGACCTTCCTCCTGCGTCAACAAGCCCAGCGTTTTGCCCAGGGGAACCGGGGGCTCCGATGAGAGGCTTTGCAGCAGTGGGAACTAGGGCTGTTGAGGCCACCGTGGGGCCACGAGAATCACTGAGGCCCTGTCCTGCTATATTTTGAGGAGAGTTCATGCTATAAGCGGAGTGGGGGGAAACGCATAAAGGAGGCCGTGCATCCATGACAGGAGGAAGGCATTGGGGGCTTCCCTGTTCAGGTGTGGAGTGACTGCAGAACCGTGGAAGCTGCAAGTTCGCCAGGCTGGCAAAGAGGTCTAGGACTGGAGTCCCCCAATGCTGAAATAGCCGCCACACCATTTGTGGGCACAGGTGCCACTTGTACGGCTGAAGGAGCCGGCTTAACCTGTCTGCCAGGACATTGTCCTGGCCCGGGAGGTAGGTGACCCGTAGGGTTATGCCCTGGCAAACCACAAAGGACCACAGGACTACTGCCCAGAGAGAGGTTGTAAGAGCCGGTGCCCCCTTGCTTGTTCATATAGAACTTTGCTACTCGGTTGTCCGTCTGGACAAGCACCACCCGATGATGAACACAGTGCCCGAACGCCGAGAGGGCGAGGAGGACCGCCCGGAGTTTGAGAAGGTTGATCGGCTGCCAGGACTCCTCCAGGGTCCAAGTTCCCTGCGTTTGGAGCTCACCGCAATGGGCTCCCAGCCCATGAGAGGCATCCATGGTCAAGATCATGTCATGTTGTGGGGCCTGGCATGGCATGACTTGGAGCACGTTCCGAGTGTCCCGCCACCAGTCGAGGGGCTCGGTGAGCAGAGGCGTGACTGAGACGGCGTCTTGGAGGCAAACTGTTGCCTGAGACTATTGAGCCCGAAGGCACCACTGTGCCGCCCACATGTGCAGATGGGCATCAGGGACGACATGAACCGTCAAGGCCATATGGCCAAGGAGATGGAGCATCGCTCGGGCTGACACTGCATTGCGACTTTGGACCGTGGATGCTAGAGCGATGAGGCAGTCTCCCCTGTCTTGGAGAAGGAAGGCTGTTGCCCACTGAGTGTCGAGGCATGCGCCGATGAACTCCAGGGATTGGGCTGGAGTGAGGTGAGACTTCGGGTTATTGACCACGAAGTTGAGATGCTTGAGGAGGTGGATGGTGCATGCCATGGCTCGCTGCACCTCATCAGCCATCTCCCCAGACAGGAGTAGACGAAGGTGCCCTGCAGCCGAAGGTGGGCCGCGGCCACCGCGAGGCATTTGGTGAACACTCACAGGGCAGATGCTAGGCCGAAAGGAAGCACTCTGTATTGAAAGTGGTTCCCTTGCACCCTGAAATGCAGGTATTTTCTGTGCTTGGGATGGACGAGGATGTGAGCGCACACATCCCAAAGGTCCAAGGAGCATAGCCAGTAGTCTTCCAGAGAAAGGGCAGCAAGGCGCCAAGGGAGAGCATTTTGAACCTCTCTACATCAGGTATTTGTTGAGATTTCTTAAACTGAGGTTGGGTCGGAAACCGCCCATCCGCTTTGGCACAAGGAAGTAACAGGAGTAGAACTCGCAACCTCTGAGGTGCAGCGGGACCACTTCCACTGATCGCTCTCGAGGAGGCTGGCAAACTCCTGCACCAAGAAGGCCTGGTGCGCAGGGAGCAGAGGGGGCTCTGTGGGGCAGAAGGGTGGAGGGAGCCGGTCCAGGTGAAGGAGGTAACCCTCCCGGATGACCTGGAGGACCCAGTGTCTGAGGTGACAGACTCCCATCGGGAAGCAAAGTGGACCAGGCGCCCTCTCACTGGTAGCTGGGTCGTCTGCGTCTATCCCCATTATCAACAAGCTCCTGGACACCGCTGTGATACTGATTTTGTTTTTTGCTGAACGGGCATTGATGAGAGAGCATTTCGTAGGAAGAGAGGAAGGTTTTAAGATGTGTAGGCTTGATTGTATCACTGTAGATTGAATCCTTTGTAGCCTGCGTGGTATCCTGTCAATGGGTTTGTTGATTTCTGACAGTGGTATAGGCTGTCTTATTCTGTGAAGGATTGGGATAGTTCCTTTGTAGGCATAGGTAATGTTAAGGAGGAGTAGTAGTGATATGAGGATAATTGCTAGGAGCACTTGGTTGGCATATGTGGGGTGCATTTTGAGGTTTCTGTTTGGTTGATCCCGATTTGCAGGATGGCAAAGGTATTGGGATGAGAATGTTGGGTCTACAGGTCGTGCTAGTCGATAAGCAGGCTGGTGTTTATCTGAAGGGTATTTGCTTCTGTGGAAGCAAAACTTGTTATTTTGCTCGGTAAACCTTTAGGCTTAGTCAGTTGGGAGCGGGTATACTGAAGATGTCATTTGTTCTAGGTTTCTCCAATTGTTAGTGTTAGTAAGTGGAGTAGTGCTTACCTCAGGTTGTTAGAGGTGATGCAAAGAGAGTGTCTGTGGACAGGGCATTTGGATACTGGTGCAGGTCTTCCTCACTGTATAGAACTCTAAAGGCCATGCCTAAGGGCCCTTTGGCATGGCCCTTAGGCACAAGTGTGTAAATCGGGGCTTGATTTAAAAAAAATCAGGGCAGTCCGGTGGTTGGCTGCATGGAGGAGTGGGGAGGGGCTCACCTCCTCACTTGCTTCTGCTGTTGGAATGCTGCTCTCTCGCTGGTCCCTCTGATTGGGGCTTGATTTTAAAAAGATCGGGGCAGTCCGGTGGTTGGCTGCATGGAGAAGTGGGGAGGAGCTCACCTCCTCACTCACTCCCGCTGGTGGAATGCTGCTCCCTCTCTTGTTGCATGGTCAATTAGTAGAAGAGTTTTAGTGTAAACTTGTATTGCAGGTTATGTTGGGGAGATATTTGTCCTGCCTATCTTATTTCCAAAATATTCTGTAAATAGGTATGTCCTGATTTGCTTTCGGAAGGTGGGGAGGTAATTTATACTTCTTAATCTGTCTGGGAGGGAGTTTCAGAGAACTGGTGAAAAGAATGTAAAGGCTCTGTTGCTTGTTGATCGATTAGTTTTTCTGAAGTTTGTAGAGATGGCTAGGGAGTTCTGTGTGCATCCTCTCCTCTGTCTGTTATTCGGTATCGTGTATATTAGACAACTGGGGTAGGTTGAGGATAAGTTATGCAGCAGTTTGAATGCGACCATGAAAGATTTATATTTAATTCTACTTACTATAGGGAGTCAGTGCAACTGATGTAATATGGGGGTGATATGCTCAGATTTTGATACTTTAAGAATCATATGTGCGGCAGTGTGCTGTGCCATCTGTAGTTGATTCAATGCTTGTTTTGAGAGGCCCTGTAGGATACTGTTACAATAGTCAAAGTGGGGGTATACCATAGCACGAAGTACAGAGCGGAAGTTGTAAAGTAATAGTAGAGGTCTAAGGTGTTGGATCATCTTTATCTTGTTGTATATTGTTTGAGTTGTTATGTCGATATGTGTAGATAGGCTCAGGTTTTGATCTAAGATTATTCCTAGGTACCTCACTTTATTTTTTCCTTCCAGAGATGTTTTTTTTTAACTTTTATCTTAGCTGGGGGATGAAGTCCTTATCCTTTGTAACAAACAGTGCTTCAGTTTTTTTTAAGTTTATCCTAAGATTGTGTGAAGTGAGCGATTGTGACGCTTCACTGAAGCATGTCATAATTTGCTGAAACTTAGGTTTTGATGTATTGTATGGAAGATATAAAATTATGTCATTCACATAGATGTGGTAGTTTACCTTATGTTTTTGGAGTGTGTTGCAGATCGGTTGAAGGTAAATGTTAAAAAATAATGCTGAAAGTGCTGAGCCTTGTCGTATTCCTTGTTATTGACTGTATGAATTTGATGATGTTTGACCTATTTTTACCTGCTGGGTGTGATCAGATAGGTAAGATTTAAACCATAGTAGGGTAGATCCATCAATTCCAATCAGTTGGAGCCTTGCTATTAGGATATTGTAATTGATGGAGTCAAACGCAGACACTATATCCTAGAATATTAGTATGAAGGCTTGCTTGGGTCTTTCTATTACCCTTATGAGCCTATCAAATAGGGACATGAGGAGAGTTTCCACACCATGGTACGGTCTAAAGCCATGCTGGTGGATCAAGTGGTACATGCTTATCTATGTTGTCCTGTAGTTGGTTGTGGACAATCTTTTCAATTATTTTTGTTATAAATGGAAGGCTTGATATTGGTCTGTATGAGTGAGGGCATGTTTTGACAAGAGCCATGTTTTAAGATAGGATGAATGGTTGCTTTCTTTAGACCTTTGGTTAACTATTTTGAGTATGGTGGGTGCCATTTCTGTTTGTGTTATTTTTACCTAGCTGACAGGGCATAGGTCCCGAGAAGAAGTTGTTGTACTGATGGAAGTAATGATTTGTTACAGCTGTTCTCTATTGATTTGTGTAAATGATTACTATACTGTAATGTCCGCCTTGTTGTTGAGTGTAGCCAGTGGTGAAGCAGAAATTGGCAGTTTTAGCTTGTTCATGTAATGGTTGATTAGCACTTGTGGCTTGATGCTGGTATTGTTTCCTTCTGTGATGGGAGCTTGAACTAATGATTTTACAATTTCGAAGAGTTCCCTGGGGTGATTTAGGGATTTCATAATTATCTTTGTATAATGATCTCTCTTATTATTAATGCTTTCACGGTAATCTCGGAGGGTGTCCATGTATAGCTTCCTGTCTTGTGGTAGTTTTGTAATTCTCCATTTGCATTCTAATTTTCTTAAGCACCTTTTTATGTTCCTTAATTCTTGAGTGTACCACTTCTCAGATCCGTTATGCCTCTTGTTAGCTGTTGTTTTGGGAATGATGCAGCTCTGCTTATGACTAAATTCCAGTTGTCTAGTATAGTGTCTATGTCATTTAAATCTGATTTAAGCTGGGGTAGAGTATCATTTAAAAATAACTCAGTTAAATTGCTTGAAGCGGGGTTCTGTATTTACTTTAAATGGCTCTGTTTATGGGAAGATGTTGTATTATAATGAAATTGATTAGATAATGGTCTGACCAAGCGTGTTTGAAAAGAGTTATAGAGAATGTCATTAGATAAGAATATTAGGCCAAACGTGTTTCCTTTATTAGGAGTTGGAGTATTAACAATTTGTTGAAAGTCCAAATCGTTCATTGCATTAAGGAAGGAATAAATATGACTACTGTGCATGGATGCCAGGTTGAAGTCACCTAGAAGACTTAAATACTTGTTAATTGGCTTGTCTGAGCAGACTGATTCCAGGTTTGTTGTTAAGTTATTGGCGTCAGATGTTGCTGATCTATAAACCAGGCCAAATGTAAATTGTTTGTTTTCCACCATTAATATATCTCGACCTTCCACGCTAACAGCTGATATGGATGAGGCTTTTAGTTTGTCTTTCGTTATGATGAGAGTGCCGCCTCTTCATCTCCTCTCTCTTGGGCAGTGAAATATGTTGAAGTTTAGCAGTTTAAGATGGTTAAGCAGCATCATGCCTGTGTCTGGTTTACTGCTTTTGATGTTGTCTACTATAATTGGGTTTTATTCCTCACTGATCTTGCTTTAATCATACAGCATTTTAATTCTATGGATTTTGAATTATCAATTATATTATGACATGTAGGCTCTCTGTATGGTGTGATATAGATAAGCCTATCACTGGTATATTGATTTCTGCCATATGTTTTATAGGTTGGTGCATTTGGTCTGATGTGGTGCCGACTGTGTATGATTGGGATATTTTGAGGTTGAGGAGTAAATGAAACTGCTTGTGACGCTAGCAGAAGTATTATTAAAACACACTAGATAGAGAAGTGTAGTTTAATCTCCATCTTGTGTTTTTTGATTCAGGTATGTTTAAGTGATTTCCTAGTTTAAGACACGTTTCGGTGTGGTCTCCTTACTGTTGATGGTAGCAAGATCTTGAAGCAGATGAACTAGGACAATGTTCGGATCTTGCTAAAATCCATGCTAAGAGCCTCGCCCAAGGGCCCTTTGGCATAGCCCTTAGGTGCGGGCGTGACTGAGGGTGCCTTGCTTTTAAGGGGATTTCCTTACCTATGTGATACTCGGCAGGAAAGGCTTCCTCCTTGCTCTCTCTCCTATGCTGCTGGGGTTCCGGTGCAGTGCTGGAGTGCTGATGTAGGGCAAAGGAGTGGTGAGTTTTTCAGTAAGTTCAGGGCTGCCTGGTTAAATGAGAAGAATCTAAATCTCATGACATCTCATTCGAAGAAGTCTATGAATACGTCCCCCAGCCCAAAGGGATCTTCAGCACAGAAGTCCTCAGTGTCAGGACTCTAAGTTGGAGATATGCAGCTTAGTTGACATTTACCCTACTCCTGATGTCTGAGCTCATTCAACCTATCTTACTGCTTGCTGTATTCACTCTCCTCTGGCAAGTAATTTTATAAGAAGCTGTGTAAAGGTATGTGCCATTGATGCATATAAATCATGTATTTTCAATAACTTGAGGGCGTACTTTAGTCAGTCGCTATTTTCTAAGTGTGTGCATCAGGCGATGGTGCTTACTTTTGGTATGAGCATGTATGGGGCGGACAGGGGCAGCCCAAGGGGGGTGCGGGGCCATGTGCGGAGACTCGGTGCGGGGCCTCATTTGCATAAGTGGCCTTATTTGCATAAATTTGCATAATGTTACCATACACTAACTTTTAGTAAACATGTCTCTTAATGAGAGTATGGATAAAGAAAGACTAAAAGATTTCTACATTACTATAATCCAGTGCCAACCGCCAGGCACATTAGGAACTACTACAAACGCTGCCCATTTAGAACCCATAGCAAACCCGCCATATCCTGACAGCATTACCAGGACTCACAAAGCACCATACCCTACCTATCAAAAGGCAACACTGCAAATATTAAACCAATACATTTCAGAGAATACTGGGGAAAGAGAACAAGTGGCAATGTCAAATAGAAATTACATAAACAGAATACCTCAGCTCAGTTACACATGCAGAACATAGACCATCATCAAACAAGGAATCACAATTTAGAAACAGGAAGGCAATAATTAAACTGGGAACCCCAAAAGCCAAACTTGGAATGTACAACAACACTGTAGAAATAAAACTATAAATTAATTTCCTCTTGTACCAAACAAAGCGCAGACGTTAATGATGCACATTTCCCAGAGCTTTCATATTCCAGTTAATAAATTCAAAATAAAGAGATATCTTTCTACCTTTTGTGCATTTTTTTCAGCTGCAATTGCTCCAGCCACTTTCTTCTGGTTTCTTCATGTTTTCTGCTAACTCTCCATCGTCTGCTGTCCATTTGTTCTTTCTTCTCTCTTCTAGTTTTTTTCCATTCTCTCTCTCTACATCTGCTTTAACATACTAATCTTTCTCCTTTTGCTCTTTCCTCATTCCTATTTCATCCACACAAATTTTACCCCTCCATCCTCAATCCCCACTTACTCTCCCAATAACCGGCCAATTGTAGATTTTTCATCCCTCCCACACAAAATATTTTTCCCCTCTCCATTTTACTCTCCCAGCCCCATCCCATTCTAATCCTCCCCCAACATCAGTTCCCTTCTAGTTCCAGTCTCACCCAGCATCCATTCCCTTCTAGTCCCTGCATCAGCCCATTTCCAGTCCTACCCCCCATCAACCCATTTCCGGTCCTAGCTCTCCCATCCATTTTCAGTCTGAGTCCCTTCATCAGCTCATTTCCAATCCTAGCCCCCATCAGCCCATTTCTAGTCATTTCCTAGCCCCACCATCAGCCCATGTCAAATCCTAGCTCCCCTCCACTCAGCCCAATTCCAGTCCAAGCCCCCCCATGAGCCTACTTCCAGTTCTAGCCCCTCCATGAGTCCATTTCAATTCAAGCCCCCACCACAGCCCATTTCCAATCTTAGCTCCCCCCAACAGCCCATTTCCAGTCCTATCCTAGCTGCTCCATCAGCCCATTTTCAGTCCTAGCTCCCTTCCCTCACAGCCCATTTCCATTCCAAGCTCCCTCCCCATCAGCTATTTGCAGTTCAAGCCTCCCCTTCCACTCAGCCCATTTCCAGTCATAGCAACCCCCCAACCCATTACCAGTCCTAGCCCCCCATCAACCCACTTCCAGTCCTAAGCCCCCCATCACCCCATTTTCAGTTTAAGCCCCCCCTATAACCCATTACCAGTCCTAACCCCCCATCAGCCCACTTCCAGTCTTAACCCCATCAGCCCATTTCCAGTCTTAACCCCATCAGCCCATTTCCAGTCAGCCCCCCATAGCTCATTGCTAGTCCTAACCCCCCCCATCAGCCCACAGCCCATTACCAGTCCTAACTACATCAGCCCTCCTCAGGTCCTAACCCCTCCCCATCAGCCCATTTCCTATCCTAGCCCCCCATAGCCCATTATCAGTTCTAACCCCCCCCAAAGCCCATTAGCAGTCCTAACCCCCATCACCTCATTTCCAGACAGCCCCCATCAGCCCACAGCCCTTTACCATTCTTAACCCCCCCATAGCCCATTACCAGTCCTAACCCCCCCCAACAGCCCACAACCCATTACCAGTCCTAACTCCTCCCCTTCTGCCCATTTCCTGTCCTTGCCCCCCCCATAGCCCATTATCAGTCCTAACCCCCCCATACGACATTAACACTGCTTACCGCAGATCACCCGATTTCTATACAGCCCCCTACAGCCCACAGCCCATTACCAGTCCTAACCCCTCCCCATCAGCCCATTTCCTGTCCTAGCCCCCCCCCATAGCCCATTATCAGTCCTAACCCCCCCATAGCCCATTACCAGTCCTAACCCCCCATCGCCCCATTTCCAGACAGCCCATTGTCAGTCCTAACCCCCCCCCATCGGCTTATGGCAAAATTAAAAAAAAAAAAAAAACTGGCTCTGGCTGCTGCTGCTGCCACCGCAAATTCTACACCCCATGTTAAAGCCATTAGCACATGCTGTTACTAAATGGACCCATCAACGTTGAATAAAAATGCAAAAAACAATCTCATCTTCAAGAGCACAAGAAAAATATGCATTAGGGCAAGTACTTCTGAAGATGACCCATCTCTGCTTTTTTTTTTTAGTTGCGTAGACTCTTTATTGAACAACAGGGGAAAAAAATTGGTCCCCTGGCATTTAAATGTAAATGATTTTATGTTTGCTAGAAAGTTTTGAAAGCTTGCATATGGTATAATTTCTGAAAGACTTATGCAATTACTATTGAATTTAGATGCGGTATATTCTAGCAGATAAATATATTTCCTAATTAAGTGTGCACGCTCTTTTTTAAGACCGAAATTACTTTTGCCTTAATCTGGTTCTTGTCTGACATTGCATTTCTGAATCAATACTGCCAATGCAAATATATGTCATTTTTAATACATATGATTTAGCATTTTTGAAAAGTGGTAAAACAGTGTGAGAAGGTGGTGGCAAAATCCAGAAGGATGCTGGGTTGCATACAGAGAGGAATTACCAGCAGAAAGGAAGAGGTACTAATGCCATTGTACAAGTCGCTGATGAGACCTCACTTGGAATATTGTGCTCAATTTTGGAGACCATATCTCACAAAGGATATAAAAAGGCTGGAAACAGTTCAGAGGAAGGCGACCAAAATGAGAAGAGACTTGAAGACCTAAATATGTACACTCTGGAGGAGAGGAGGGACAGGGGAGATATGATTCAGACCTTTAAATACGTAAAGAGTATTAATGGACAAACAAACCTCTTTCAAAGACGGGGAAGCTGTAAAGCTAGAGGAAATAACATGAAGCTGCAAGGGGGTAAATTGAAAGGCAACGTCAGGAAATACTTTTTCACTGAAAGGATGGTGGATGCTTGGAATGCCCTCCCGATGGAAGTGGTGGGGGCAAATGCAGTGACAGAATTCAAAATGGGATGTAGGAGTAGCCTAGTGGTTGGGGCAAGGTACTTCAGGCCGGAAGGTCGGGGGTTCAAATCCCACTAGAGGACAGCAAACTTGGGCCGGAAGGACTGGGGTTTCTAGTCCCACAGATGCTCCTTGTGGTCTTGGGCAAGCCACTTAACCCTCCATTGCCCATGTTCCCTGTTAGTATTAGTGTATGTGTCTCATATTTATTTATTTATTTATTTAGCAATTATTTCTATACCGCTCTTTCACAAGTATCAAGTGCGGTTTACAATTGAACAGTATGTTATATGGTATGGATGGTATCATACCAAGTCAGTTTACATAGAACATATTAAACTATTTACAGGTAACAATATAAAGTATTAACATTATAATTATTAGAACATTAAACTGTTAGAACATATTTACATTGTTGATATTTACAAATTATGTCATGAATTATAAATTGTGGTATATATCACTTGGGTTGTATTTTAATTTATACTTCAGAGAACATGTAGCTATGATTTGTATTATAATTGTTAACCTGTGTCTCTTTGAGTGGTCTGGGTGAATTCTGCTCCTTTGTTGTAGTATAAAGAGAATAAATGGGTTTTTAGTTGTTTTTTAAATTCCTTTATGTCTGACAGTTGGCGAATGTGGTCAGGAAGGTTATTCCAGAGGGTGGGAGCTGAGTGTGAGAATGCTCTCTTGTTAGTTTGTTTTGTAGCTTTTGTGTAATCCTTTGGTACTGTTATAGTATTTGAGTTTCGACTCCTTTGTGTTCGTTTATCATTTTCTACTTTGATGAGAGTATTGAGTACCGACGGGGCTATGTTGTTTATAGTTTTAAATGTTGTTAGAAGAATCTTGTATTTTATTCTGCTGTCTATGGGTAGCCAATGGAGTTCAGCTAGGATCGGTGTGATATGTTCTGTTGAGCTTAAGTTCCTTATTATCCTTGCAGCGATGTTCTGGGTTAGTTGTATCTTTTTAATATTTTGCTTTGTGATGCCATTAAGGATTAAGTTTGCAAAATCGAAGTGTGGAGTTATAATAGCTTGAATTATAGTTATGAAGTCTTGCAAGTGAATTAAAGGTCTTAGTTGTCTCAGTGTCTTAAGTTTGTAGTGTATGTTTTTTGTTAGGTATTTTATGTGTGAGTCCATGTTAAGTTTGTTGTCAAGTATCACACCTAGGTATTTTATTTCTTTTTTTGTGTTGATCTCATGGTTATCTAGGGTGATAGTAGTTGGAGGTTTGTAGGTTTGGTTTTTAGTAATATATAGTACATCCGTTTTAGAAAAATTTATGTGTAGGTTCTGGTCTTTGAGCCATAATGTTATTTCTTTAAAGCATTCCGTTATTTGTTGTAGTGGAGGATGTGGGATTTTAAATGGGAGATAGAACATTATATCGTCGGCGTAAATATGGTAATAGACACCGTGACGTTTAAAGATGTTGCTGATTGGTTGAAGGTAAATATTAAATAATAATGCTGATAGTGCAGATCCCTGTGGGAGGCCTTGTGTTTGGTTGAAAGTGTTAGATGTTTGGTTAAGAATTCTTACTGTTTGGGTTCTGTTTGAGAGGTATGATTTGAACCAGTTGTAAACAGTGGATGTAATTCCTATTTGTTGAAGTCTGTTGAGCATTGTTATATGATTGACGCTGTCAAATGCAGCAGAGATGTCGAGGAATACTAGGATGAAGGCTTGTTTAGAGTCATCAATTCCTCTTAGTAATGTGTCATAAAGGATTGTTAATAATGTTTCGACCCCATGGAATGGTCTGAAGCCATATTGGTGTTCATCAAGGAGGTTCGATGTGTCGATAAATTCCTGTAGTTGGGTTTGGACTATTTTTTCTATGAGTTTGGCCATGAAGGGAATGCTTGATATAGGTCTGTATGATTTTGGGGATAATTTGTCTAATGTTTTATTTTTAAGTATTGGTCGTATTTGGACGTGTTTGAGGGATGGTGGAAGATATCCTTTTTCTAATGATATGTTGACCATAGGGAGAATGAATGAGGAGAGTATTGGGAGTGTTTTTTTTATCCAATCAACTGGGCATGGGTCAAGGTATGATGTAGTGGTATTGATGTTAGATATGGTAGTTTTGAGAGTAGTCTTTGATATTGGACTAAAGTTGGACCAGGTATCGAGGGTTGGGTGCTTCTTTGCATTGTGTGTTATTGGGGGGTTATTCATTTGTGTTTTTGTTTTATTAATATAGTATTGTGCTAATTCTTGTGGGGAGATTTCGATGGACGTTTCGTCTGAGTTGTATGTTTTGTTTGTTAGTTTCTGTATTATACAGAACAATTCTCTTGGTCGGTTTATTGAATTGTTGAGTATGTTAGAGTGGTAGTTTCTTTTGGCGCTGTCTATTGCTTGCTTATATATGTTGAGGGTATTTACGTATTTCTCTTGAGTTGTTGGGGATTTGTTTTGTCTCCATTTCTTTTCTTCTATTCTTAGTTGTCTTTTAATATTTTTGAGTGTCATGTTATACCATGGGGCATCCTTTTTATCAATTTTATTGTTGTTGCTATTTTGTTGAGAGGGGTTTGGGTTTTTTTCTGCTGCCTTTGAGATAGTTTTGTTCCAAGTTTTGATAGTATCTTCTAGGTTTGTGGGGGTTAGGTTGAGGTGAGGAATTATTTGATCTAGGAATTCTTCTTCATTGAACTTTCTGAATCTCCTATTTTGTGGGGGATGAATACGTTTATTATGGGTGTTATCGGGGATGGTAATATCAAATTTCAGAAGGTAGTGGTCGGACCAGGGAACCGGTATGTTTGAGAGTGATTCAGGGTTGTACAGGTTGTACAGTGAATTTGGTAGAAAGACCATGTCTAGTGTTTTTCCTTTGTTATGTGTTTGTTCTGTTATTATTTGATGTAATTCTAAATTACTTACTGCTTCTGTGAAGTGATTTGATTGGTTGTTAGTTGTTGAAGGGAGATTGAAATCACCCATTAGTATTATTGGGTTTGTGTCAGTGGATGATGCCATTAGTTCAATTAGGTTATCAATGTTGTCTGTGTTGTATCCTGGAGGTCTGTATATTAGGCATATCTTTGTGGTTTTAATTTTTATATTTAGCATGTCTACATTCTCAATATTTGTGGATGAGATCAGTTTTGCGTTGAGGTTTTTCTTTATTATTATTAGTACTCCTCCACCTTTTTTAGATGTTCTGTGGGTATGGAAAATTTCATAGTCAGTTGACTTTAATTGGTTCAAGAATACTGAGTCCGTATCTTTGAGCCATGTTTCTGTTATACAGACAATGTCTGTTTTATGCTCGTTGATGATGTCAGTAAAGATTGGTAGTTTGTTTCTCATGGATCTTGCGTTGATAAGTTGGCAGGTAATAGTTGTGTATTTCTGTGTATTAGGTGGTTGTGGGTGTATGAGGTTATTTTTAGGTGTGGCTGTTATATATATAAGACGAGATTGTTTGGGTCTGGGGTTGGAACCATTTTTGAGCGGGGATATTGAGTTTATTAGGTGGTTAAAGCGTGATGTACTTTGTATTATAGGGATTTGTCTGTTGTAATTATTTTTTATACATTTTGTTAGGTTTATCAGAGTGAGAATGAGGAGACAGATTAGTGTTGCCCTGATGGGAGATGAAGATTGAGTAGGCATTGTTTTATTGTATGTTTTAGGGGGTTCAGGTTGTGGTAGGGTTCAGATTGTTTAGTGTATTTTGGGGGATCTTGCAACAGTTGCTCTTGGTTTGTTTGTTTGTAACATTAAATGCAATGGTTACTTTGGGTGATTACAGACAATATAGATAAAGTTATCTTGTAGTTAAGATGATGGTACTTTCAGATTATTAGCTAAATTAGCAATGCACTTTCAGAGTACTATCTGGTTAGATGCCGACTATACTGACAAACAGTAGAAATCATTTTTGGGTACTGACAACAGTAGAACCAAAGTGGGTACTGACAACAGTAAAGCTAATGTGGGTACTGACAACAGTAGAACTAATGTGGGTACTGACAACAGTAGAACCAAAATGGGTACTGACAACAGTAGAACCAAAATGGGTACTGACAACAGTTGAATCTATGTTGAGAATACTGGCAACAGTAGAATCAATGCTGTGAGTGTTGACAACATTAGGTACAGTTTTAGGTATATATTGCAGTTGATATGGTAGTAAGGCAGTGGTACAGTTGTGTTTTTTAAATAAGAGGGAGTGGGAGTTTGGTACTGACAAAAAGCATAGGATACATATACTGAGTAGGTTAATATAGTCAGATCGGTTGTTGTTTTATACTTGCTGTAATCGAACGGAGCGTCTGTTGAGAGTGGAAGCGAGCTCGACCCAAGGGGAGCTCGAGCTATTTGTGTGATGTGCTTGCTTGATAGACTCCGTGTGTGTCTCAGGAGGTCATTGGAGGCTTTATTTAAAGGGGTCCGGGTCTGCTGTTTCTTATTTGTAGTCCCCGTCTGTGGTGGAGTAGCTGTTGGAGTGGAGTCGTTGGTTTTTTGGTTTGTGCCTGTCGTGCCACCGCCTAAGGGCCACGCCAAAGGGCCCTCAGGCGCGGGCCCACAAGGCGCGGGCGCGCTTGCCCGCGGCTGCTTTTAATTGTGCAGCTGGGTCCTCCCACGGCCCGGATTGGGCCGGAGTTGCAGGAGCGGGAAAATCGCTCGTCGTTCGCTCTACCCCGACCGGGGAGCTGCTGTAGCTGGTTGCTGCGGCGAAAAGGGCTGTCTCCTGCCCACGGCTGCTTTTAATTGTGCAGCTGGGTCCTCCCACGGCCCGGATTGGGCCGGAGTTGCAGGAGCGGGAAAATCGCTCGTCGTTCGCTCTACCCCGACCGGGGAGCTGCTGTAGCTGGTTGCTGCGGCGAAAAGGGCTGTCTCCTGCCCACGGCTGCTTTTAATTGTGCAGCTGGGTCCTCCCACGGCCCGGATTGGGCCGGAGCTGCAGGAGTGGGAAAATCGCTCGTCGTTCGCTCTACCCCGACCGGGGAGCTGCTGTAGCTGGTTGCTGCGGCGAAAAGGGCTGTCTCCTGCCCACGGCTGCTTTTAATTGTGCAGCTGGGTCCTCCCACGGCCCGGATTGGGCCGGAGTTGCAGGAGCGGGAAAATCGCTCGTCGTTCGCTCTACCCCGACCGGGGAGCTGCTGTAGCTGGTTGCTGCGGCGAAAAGGGCTGTCTCCTGCCCACGGCTGCTTTTAATTGTGCAGCTGGGTCCTCCCACGGCCCGGATTGGGCCGGAGTTGCAGGAGCGGGAAAAATCGCTCGTCGTTCGCTCTACCCCGACCGGGGAGCTGCTGTAGCTGGTTGCTGCGGCGAAAAGGGCTGTCTCCTGCCCACGGCTGCTTTTAATTGTGCAGCTGGGTCCTCCCACGGCCCGGATTGGGCCGGAGTTGCAGGAGCGGGAAAATCGCTCGTCGTTCGCTCTACCCCGACCGGGGAGCTGCTGTAGCTGGTTGCTGCGGCGAAAAGGGCTGTCTCCTGCCCACGGCTGCTTTTAATTGTGCAGCTGGGTCCTCCCACGGCCCGGATTGGGCCGGAGTTGCAGGAGCGGGAAAATCGCTCGTCGTTCGCTCTACCCCGACCGGGGAGCTGCTGTAGCTGGTTGCTGCGGCGAAAAGGGCTGTCTCCTGCCCACGGCTGCTTTTAATTGTGCAGCTGGGTCCTCCCACGGCCTGGATTGGGCCGGAGTTGCAGGAGCGGGAAAATCGCTCGTCGTTCGCTCTACCCCGACCGGGGAGCTGCTGTAGCTGCGTGTTAAATGTATCCCCCAATTGTGTTGTGACCGCTTTGATTGAAGGATAAGGTGGTATACAAAACTGTCTAAATAAATAAATAAAGACACAGTGGATCCCTTTATAGCAACTATAAAATCAAAATAAGCATAACTATCTCTTATTTCTGAACAAATAGGAGTGACCTACACGGAGCGGTGGGTACACCCCTAAAAATAGGCATAGGGAGGGGTGATCTGCACGGCTGCCTTGCTGGGAAGACTAGATGGACCATACTGGTCTTTATCTGCCATCATATACTATGTTACTATGTAAAATGAGAAACCATCGAAAAAAAAGTATACAGAAACCTTAAACAAATGCAATAAAGGAAATAATAATGGATGGTGAAACCAATATCAATGAAACAGTGTTGGAAAAGAAATAAATACATAGGAAATTAGGCAAAAACACGCCATCAGAGGAGGAGATACATTACTAAGACCTACAACCAACATCCTTACTTCTGCCTATCCAACAAAAATTTCTCGAGATGAGAAACATCATGAAAAATGAGTCTTCCCCTGAAAGCCAATAATACACTTGCAGGGAAACCTAAGAAAGAAAGTGGCTCCCAGTGCCAGGACCTGAGTTTTTAAATCGAAAATCTGTTTCTTGCGGATTTGCACAGACCGCGTCACGTGAGGAAAAATATTTAATTTCCGACTACAGAAATGAACATCTTTATACTTAAAGAAAAGCTTAGGTATTTTAACGTTAACAGATTTCATAGTACAGGTCACTAAGAGATTGTTACGCTTTGTAATTATGCCACCTGTCAAATTCTGACTTACCGAGGGACGAAGAGAATCAAAATTCCCTTCAGCAAGGTCAACCTCACGAGATCTAGTGGGGATATAAAAAGCTCGAACAATATCTAGAGAGTCCATTAAGAACTTTTGTAAAATATTTTTTAAGAAGAATTTATGCAGACAGTAAATGTGTGACAGGAAAATTTTAAAACTATAGATTCCTGGCACGTGAGATATTTTCAAGTACTTCCAACCTAGCATGCCCAATTAAAGAATCTTCGATATGAGCCACATTTGATGTTAAAGTGGACTGCACCTGAGTGTCCAATCGTGACAAGGATTTATCTAACACTAGAACTTTAGCGTGCAAATCATTCAATTTCTGAACAGTCTCCCGAATAAAGCAACACAGTGAGGTAACAGTAGAGGGTATAATTTAACATCAATATTTCTAATTGCCCCCAGAGATCTTTGAGGATGACTTCCCCTTCTGAAGGCACTACTAAGAAACAAGCATCACCAGAATCCCACGGTGGAACAGGTTCAGGGACTAACACATGGGAACCTCCTTCATTACCCAGACTCAGGAAAACTCCTTCAAGTATTGTAGATGATAGAGGAGGAAGGGGGGGGGGGCATCATCATCTGACCTCCAGAGCTAAGCGACACTCCTTCTGGTGAGGACTGGCCTATCAGCAAAGGAACAAGATGTTTACCAATGGGATCGACATTTTCACCTGTTGATGACATAGCAAGGTTGACTTTTACACCACCTTTATTCTTCCACTTCCCCAAATCCATACAAGTTGAAGCGGCCAAAAATAAGGAAGAGTTCCCACCAGTGACTGCCAGTGCACTGAAGGGGCGCCAAAGAAGCATATCCGGCCCCTTTGGTCTGCAACTCGCAACACACGGCCACATGTAGCAACAGCAATTATGATACAGGTGGGGCCTTCTGCCAGCAACCACATGTCAGGGATACCAAACTGAACGAGGCAGCAGCAGCGGCGACAGTGAGGCCACTCCAGGGGGTAGGTATCAAAACCCCTTTTCCCCTTCTCTCCAACATGGCACCAAATAACACTGTGGCAACAGCAGTTCTTATACAGGCGGGGACCTTCTGTCAGCAAGCATTATGGCAAAATTAAAAACAAATAAACCTGGCTCTGGCTGCTGCCACCGCAGCAGCGGCAGAATGAAGTGTCCCGCGGGGCCTCCTCTGCACGCTGAGCCCCTCTGCAAGGGCTTTCAGATTCGCGAAGGGAGAGTGTCTCTCCCTCGCGTCTCTGTTAAGCCCGCAGGGGCTAATGGGAAATTTCCCATCTGCGAGGGGCTGATGGGAAATTTCCCATTAGCCCCTGCGGGCTTAACAGAGACGCGAGGGAGAGACACTCTCCCTTCGCGAATCTGAAAGCCCTTGCAGAGGGGCTCAGCGTGCAGAGGAGGCCCCGCGGGACACTTCATTCTGCCGCTGCTGCGGTGGCAGCGGCAGCAGCCAGAGCCAGGTTTTTTTTTTTTAATGCAATTTAAAAAAAAGCAGAATGTTTTTTGCGCGGGGCCCCCTGAAACGCGGGGCCCTGTGCAAAAAACATTCTTGCTCAATGGACGGGCCGGCCCTGGGGGCGGAGCATGAGTAGAATGCAATTCTAGACACATAAGTTATAAAATACTATAATTTACATGTGCTCTTTAAAAATCTATGTGCGGGCATTTACACTAGGTCTTAGTGCTTCTACTGTATAAAGAAACATAGGTGCCTGCTTTTCTTTATAAAATAGACAAGATAGGAGCTTTCTAGGTGCTAAAAACTAAGCACTTGGTTGCAAAATTACCCTCCACGTGCTCTTCCAGACTATCTTTATGTTGTATTGGCATTCTTCAGGAAGGGAGGTGGGGGGAGAATGAGAGAAAATGAATGTGGTTTCTTCCCCTAATCTCACTGAAATTGGTAGTGCAAACTTGCGCTGTCTCAGATTTACAGAAAAGCGGTACATAGAGTCTTAAATAAACAAACATGATGAGAATGTGCTGGAGTAGGAGGTGCACCATATGGGAGGAAAGATTGTGTGTGGGCAAGTCCATAGGAATACAAAGAACTGGTGGATGTGGGGTGGAGATGAGAAAAAAACAAAGGGAGTGAGGGTTTGTGTGAAAGAAAGCCAGAAGTGGTGATGGGGGTAAAGTGAGCCTAAGCTGGTGTTGAGGTGATGATGGAAGGGGTGTGTTGGCAAAGTGGAAAGAAACAGCCAAATGTAATGATCAGGAAAAGGAGCAGTTCCCCTCCTCCCCTGTAAACCCTCCCTCAGCATAATTCATATACTATTGTGAATTGCTTTGATAAATAAAGTGATATAGTAAGTAATGTAAAATAAATTTAAAACAATAAATACATGTTAGCAGGGGCAGATCTACTGTGAAACTAATGAAGCTTAAACTTCGGGGCCCCAGAAGCAACTTTAGTCTACTTTGCTTAAAAATTTGGGGTCTACTGAGAAGGGGTTTTTAAAAAATAGTAAGATTAATAACAGTGTAATTCAATACAAAATAATAGTTAAAATGAAAATTATAAGGTTATTAAAGTATCATGTAGGCTACCCATAAATAAAAAAATGTTCTGAGATGTAGTGGTTAAATTTTTAAAACATTTGTGGTGATCTGTCATGGAACAACCCCATTGAAGAAGATAACAGTGGTTGCCCACATCTCATTGCTGGTTCTGAAGGGGCCCCCATAACAGTTCAAGCTCCAGGGCCCCAAAAATGTAGGTCCACCACTGTATGTTAGGGTCTTCCAGCTAGCCGGGTGCTGTGTTGGCCATCTTCTGATGTTCCTGCACCTTCTAGCTAATTTATTGTTGCTTTGACCTACTCATGCTGCCTTATGGTCGGCCTGGACAGTGTTGTTGCCACTTTACCCCTCTTCCAGTGCCCTGGAGTTTTCCTGCCATGATGCTGCCATTGTACTCTTTTAAAAGTGCCTTGTGTTCTCCCACCAGTTTTTGGTTCTGCTTTGCCCTCTTCCACTACCTTGGGATGTTCATTCTGCTCTTTGTGCCACTTTGCCCTTCTGATGGTGGCTTGTAGTTTTCCTGCTCTTTGCTCCTCCTCCAGTGCCATGGGGTGTTTGCGACATAGTAAATGATGGCAGATAAAGGCTACTACTTTGGCTCATCTAGTTGACGGCTCGTAGCAGTGATGCTTCTTTTACAGATGCCTGCCAGCAAAGTTCAAGCAGGTTTCATTGAAAATCGATGGAAAGCCCCATTGCTACATCAGAAATTGCTTACCCATAGACTTCAATTGGACCAAAGGAGAACGCATGAATGATTTGGTGCATAAAATGGGGCTTAGGGATGAACAAGAATGACAATACTGTGGGGGCCCCTTGCCCAGGCAACAGACTATGGGCTTAGGGCTGCACTTGTTAGTCCTTTAATTAAGGAGTTTTTCCTCACCCAGAGCCGGGGCTTCTGGAATTTGTAGTTGCATTGTTCAGAAAAACAAGTAGTGTGGAGACCGAGGGTTTACAAGGCAAAACACAGGAATTTTATTTCTTTTCCAAAAGAGCATTAAGGCTGTCACTCACCTACTACCCCGGAGGCAGAAGGCCTGGGGCTTCAGTGAGGCTCCTCCTATGTAGCAAGGACTGGTATTGCCCCCTGGGAGTTGGAGTCCCAATAGCTATTCAAATAAGAGTGTAGTTGTGGACGAGTAGCTATGCTTATAAAGAGGTATTTATTTCCCTTCCCAGGAGAATTCTTGCAAACAGGATACAAAGGAAATTAAACCATAATACTGGCATAACACAAATGGGGGACTACAAATTACAAAGGAAATGCTTCTTGTCAGCGTTAAAGAAACAAAAGTGGGAAAACAGGCTTTTTCTATAACAAAAAGCTGGAGAGTGAAATCTGTGCTCCTACACAGATTTCTCTTTAGCAGGCTTTCTTAGGCTTTAACAGAAAGAGGTCACACTATCTGAAAACACCAATGTACAGTCCATCTTGCTATCATCTGAGTTCTCTCCACAGAAGTCACATTCCATGTCCTCATGAACTTCCTGGCTATTATCTTTTGTAAGGCTGTAGTGTGTATCAGTGTTTAGTAATCTCTCCTCTTCCTGGCCAAAACTTCTCTCCCCTCTATCAATGTAGAAAGGCAGGTTACCGTGCACTGTGGATTTTCCCCTTATAGGGCCATACAGCTCAGGACTATTGCAAGTAAAATCCAGTGCCCCTCTATTCCAGGTAATAGGTCTTTCCCCAGGCTGAGCTCTGCCTGAGTGTTTTGCAACCGGGAAGCTGAAACTTTTCTCCCTTTCACTTCCCCTCACAGGACGTCTTTCTCTTAGCTGGGAAATCTCTTTAGGATAAGAGCTTTTGCTCCCCAGGTACCTGCTCTCGTGGGATTTCCCTCTCACAGCTCCTCGTGGTTTGTTGAATGAAATCCCTCTCGGTCCCCAACTGGACTCGGGTTCAGTGCAGCCCAACTTTCCAGCACTAACGTCGGGTAATTCCTCCGGTACAAACTCCTCTGAGGTGCAGATGGAATCCACGTCAGAAGCTCTCAGGTATATATCCTGGCTCTCACAAGCTCTGCTCTTTCCTTTCCCACGGGTCCTTTCCGTGTCTCTGCCTGTTTCTCTGTATGTGTCTTTGCCGGAGTCTCCGCCTGCTTCTCGGCCTATGACTCAGCCTGCGTCTGCTTTGCTCAAGACTGACCTTATTTTAAGTGCGTCATTCCTTGAGTCCCTTGTTAGCTCAAATCCCTGCAGCTGTTCCTGCCCCTCTGATGAGCTATGATGTAATGCTTCTCCTGGGCGTTTACCTACAGCCGGTGCTCGTGTTTTGGTTGGTTGCCCGTAGCAACTCCTAGCCATGTGCTTTGCACTGCCGGTTTTAAAACTGCCCTGGACATTTTCCTCTATTTCCATAGGCACTGTCTGCCTTGCGCCATGACAAGGCTCAACGCAAACAAACAGGATTTTCTCTCCAAACAATAATCCATAGGCATTTATACCAAACAAAACAATGTAACTGCTTTTAGTAGCTTTTTAACATAGGTCGCTGTTTCCAAACGATTCAGCAATCAAACATGGTTTTCTCCTTTCTTCAAACCCAAAAGAAATATCCTCTCTTTAGCAAACAGGGTTCTTAGCATTCCTGGCTAAACACAATTCTCCCTGTTTTCATACTGTCTTTTAGGAAATTCAGGTTATAAACCTTTCTCTCTTATCCAAGAACTTTTATTCTGCCTTCTGGCAAAAAGAACAGTCCATTACTGAATCTTCAGAGCTTTTATCAGATTCATAATAGTCCATCTGCATTTCCTCAGGACCCATGCCTGGTAAAACTGGCTCTAAACCAGCATGAGAAACTTCAGGCTTAATATTCTCTAAAAGTTCCAGAACCTTTCTCCACTGAGGCTTTTCCCTATGCAAAGGGTTTCCACGAGGAACGTGGAGATTCTTCTCTTGCATCAAACGACACAATGCCTCTAACTGGCTCACAGCACTTTTGGCTACACTTTTATTCATGCACCTTTTTGGAAGTTGCAGCTCTTTAGCTGGTTCAGGAACAGTTGTCACTGAAGCCTGACCTTTGTCAGCACTTCTCTCTGACACAGCTCTCGTAGTTTTAAAACCAATTGCAGTTTCCTTGAAATCCTGGCTTTCTTTCTGACTAGGGCTTTCATCTCTGAGAATCCCCCGGAAGTCTCCACCGTTCTCCTCCACAGTGAACTCTCTGGGCCTTTCTCTGGTGCTTCTCTCACCACTGAATTCTCCAGCGTGCTGCTTCCCTGTCTCTCCCTTTCCAGGGTGTCGCTTCGTGTGCTGCCTTCTCTCAGGCTGAGTCTCTCTTCCCGTGGTGCTGCCCTTCTCAGGCTGAGTCTCTCTTCCCATGGTGCTGCCCTTCTCAGGCTGAGTCTGCCTGCCTTCTGTTTCCCTGGGTTTATAAGAGTGTCTCTGAACTACCGTGCACTGCCCTTCCCCCAGGTGTCTCTCGTTAGTTTCCAAGCCTGCCCTTAGATTAGCAGAGCTTGGATGTGTCCTGTCCTCAGTAGCTGCATGTTTTTTTTCCTTGCCTGCACTTTCAGAGCTACTGATTCCTTGCCTGTCTCTTTCTTTAAAGGTAAATGTCTGATTTTCTCCCAATTCCATGGGCTCAGCCATACTCTCTTCATCACAATACATGAGCTATAAGAGATGATCTAGGTCCCCTAAAATAGAGATCAGCTAATTCTACTACCTCTTTCTTTCCTACTCAGGATAGAGCGGTACACATCAAGCTCTGACTGTGAAAGAATATAGGGCCTGATATTAAAAAACCAAACAAAACTGAGCTCTTAAATTTAGGGTCATAAATTTTGCTCTATTTTCAGCTGAAAATTCCTCCTATTTTAGGTGCTTAATTAATGCTCCTAAATTTACGTCTACCATTCATTTGCCTAGATTTATTAACCTAATTTAGGTGTCTAGTGTTGAAAATCTGTGCTAAACTCCTAACTTTTGTTCTCCTACTCTAAATCCACCCCTGTTGCCACCCACCATTTATGCTCCTAAATTTAGGGGGTTAAGTCAATTTTAAGTAAAAATGTAGGGCCTAAGCTGTAGTATATTTTCAAATAGGCCAATTTAGGAACACAAACTCTCAAAGTTAGGAGCATAAAATCCTTTGAATATCAGGGCCGAAGTGTCAAGTGTAGAAGGCTCCCATGATCTGTTAAGGCAGAGAAATCACTGCTCTCTACCCCTACTACAAACCCATCAATGAGTAATCAATATGGTTTCTCACACTAAGAAGCTGTCATGCCATTTTATGGCCTGTTAACAGATGCCTGCTCTGCCCCCATTAAGCTGTAATTTTGTAAAAAACATACTTCACTACTATCTGTGTTATTGATTGCTGAATTCAAAAGGACAAAGATTTATATCTCAAAGTCTTAATGATGAAAGTAAACATGTTTTATGCTTTCAAATGGCATTCCATTTCATTTTGGTCACCTTTCTCCTGATATGCTCTAGCCTCTGGATTGATGCGTGAATTGCCTGGGGGTTTTGATCTCTTGCTTCTACCCCGTACATCTCTTTCTGCAGCATTTACTGCTCTCCCTTTTCATGCTGGGCATTCTATAGCTTTTGAACTCTGTTATTCAACTATGGCTACCAGACCAGAGTGACTAATTATCCAAACACCACAAGCCACAGAAAAATGAAAGACTGAGGATAAAGAGTTGACGTCGCAAAAATCAATAGGCGATTTCTCTTAATTCAAAAGACGCCAGTGAATAAACCTGCAAGCATTCATGTCATTCCATCATTTTGAAGGAATTTCTACATAACAAAATGCAGAGAAGAACTAGTAGGGCTTTTTTCAGACAGCACTTGGTAACTATGCCTTTTCTCCCTTCTGCATGAGCCAAAGGTAAATGACAGGAGAGAGGCTGTATTAAACAGCAGACCAGCTCTCTCTGCTCAGTGTTATCCAACTTATTCCCTCCTCCTCCCCCCCCCCCCACAAATTCCCAACAAAAGACTGTTTTCTGCTGAATGAGATTTGGTCACATAGGCGTCATGCCCCAATTATATTACCCAGTGCCCCCCCCCAAATCTCATTCTAACCCAACACCTTACCTCATGCTTTTTTCTCTTTCCCCAGACACAGCAGCCAGCCAACACTTCTCTGTGATCTTGGGACTCAGAACTGAAATGTCAACAAGGGCTGGATGAGGAGGAAGAGGTGGTAAGCTGAAAAGATGTAACTGTTGTGGGGAGACTGGAGAAGGACATAAGGAGGCTGAATTTCAGAGCCTGGAGGATCCCAGGAAGAAAGAAATCAGCACTTGTCTGAGGAATCATCCCCAAGGTAAAGCCAGCAGTTTCAGAGCTGACAAATCAACAGAGAAACAGTTTGCTATTGCTAAGGTCCAGGAAGCAGAGCCCTCACCGTCTACTGCTAAGAGGTGGGTGGAAAGTTTTACGTATGGAAAAAGTCATAGCCCTGATAAAAGCAGAACAGCTGAGTCTTCAAAGCTAGAAGCTCTGAGAGAGTTGTTTGCTGAGGGAAAGGTTCACTCCCCTAATACAACTGTGCCTTTACAAGCTGAATTGCTGTGGAATCAGTTCCAGGAATTTCTAAAGGAGAGAAAGTCTGGGAGAGTTTGTAACTTTGATAGAGATACCATATATCCTGATGCCATAGAAGGAATGCAAATAGATTCCTGTTTGCCAAGCTCTGAGTGTGAACCTGTACCAATGGATTGCTCATTGTGTTTAAAAGAAGAGTCTGCATTATTGAAGTGAGCTGAGAGACTGGGAAACAATATAGAGAATAAGTGCAATACCTGCTTAGAATTAAGGAAAGCTAATACTGTGTTTTACTAAGCTTAATTGCCTTCTGAAGCTAAGAAGCAGTGCTTAGAAGAAGTTTGCTTTGAGAAAAGAAAATCACAGCTGTTACAAGTTTATCTGTGTTTCTGTTGAATGACCACACGAGGCAGTCCTCAGTGTAAGCTTGTGGGAATAAGAACAGCTGAGCAGTGAAAAGAGGGTTTTGTTACGTCATTCTCTGTTACCTGATTTATCCTTTATGTTGGAGAAGCATCCTTTTTGCCTTGTTTGTGTATTGAGCTTAAATGCCCTGGAAATCCCCACAAAATAAATTTTCTTGCTGCCTTGAACCACTGACTCACAACTATAATTAATCCTTAAAGAATAAACTAACTACAAGTCCCAGCATACCTCTGGTGACAACAAGGGAAACTTTATTCAAAAGTGGACAACATAAGGCTGTTTCCTGCTTGTAAGCTCTTGGGCCCAAGCGGAAGCATCGCACTATACATGTGTGGACATGTTAGTGTGTGTGTGTGCAGGTCTATTTATGTGTATTGTTTCTATGTATCTGCGATAGGAGAGGAGAGGAGAGCTCTTTGTCATATGCAATTCTGTAATCACTATGTTAATGTGTATAAGTATTTGTATAGTGCAGCTGTTGGAACTACATTTTCTATAGAAATGCACTTAAGCATATTTTGACTCCATTTCTCTTCCATCTCCTATCATACACAGAAACTAAATTCGTACAGCGCAGAACGTCTCTCTGCTCACCTCCTCTCTTCCTGTGATTAGATCAGGATTCTAGTGCTCCGTCTCCACAACCTTCCCAATGGCTGGATCTTATCCACAGTCTCTGTAGCTAGTTATGTGGAAGCAAGCACAGCAGACTCACTCACATCAGGGGGAGGGGAGACTTAGAGAACTGTAGATAGAGGTTTTAAATTCTAAAAAGGGCAGAGATGCAAGTCTTCCTTCTAAAAATCAGTAGAAGCATGAAAAAAGCGAGCCCTAACCTTTTGATTGCTGCTACTACTACTACTACTACTGAACATTTGTATAGCGCTACAAAACATCCGCAGCGCTGCACAGACACATGTAAGAGACGGTCCCTGCTCATCAGAGCTTACAGTCTAGTCAAGACAGACAACACAGTAGCTGTAGACATGGGATACATCTAAGGGGAATGGTAAGGAAACACAAAGTAGATCAGGGAAGTCAAGATCCGAAAGGATGGCTGAGCACATCTGACAGTGCACCCCTAAACTTTGGAACCTAGATATTGTAAAGGGTGCCAGGCCTTCGCCTAGGGTGCGAAGGTTGGGGTTACCCTGATATCTTCTGTTAGCAAATAATAGTTGTAAGTTGAGTGTTCAAGGCAAAACATAACAAGGAATTTATTCCCCTTCCCAAAGGATTTTAAGTGCAAAACAAAACATGGAAAACAAACAACTTCTTCTGAAAGAAAAATATCATCTTTTGCTTTGCTATATACAAAACTTAGCATAAAGACTCAATGTTGTCTGCAAGGCATAGCGTACAATCCATAGGAGCACATTCGGGTTCACTAGTGCTACACTCCCATTGCATATCCTCACATTCAGTGTGTGTGGGGTTTGGCTTCAGACCTTTACTGCTGTCTCTGGAAAAAACCCCTCGCTGAGAACTCGGGTATCTCAGAACACAGTTCCATACAGTGAGGTTTAAAAGTACCTGTAGCTGTAGTGTTTCTTCCCCGGCTCTCCTTTTGTTTCCTCCAGTTATCAGGAACTCCTTTATAACTTTCTGCTGACACTTCTTGTGTTGAGCAGTGCCCTGGCTCTCTGTTCCAAACAGAACTTCTGGCTTTCCTTATTATAGTGCTAGGCTCCCACCTGTATGAATGCTGAAGCCTCTCCTCTGGCAGTAAGGTCTGGGAGACTCCCTGCTCTCTTGGTCCAGGTAAGTTCCTAGCCACAGGGTGTGCCTTCCTTCCTTCTGCTGCCCTGGCTTCTCTCTCTGAGCTACAACCTGGTTCCTCACAGGATCTCCAGCTGCCTGCAGTCTGTGTGCTTTTCCAGCCACGTTTCTCTGAGGCTTCTCCTCTGCTGCTTCCTGCTTCTCTGACACACCCACTGCTTCTCTCTGAGGAATCCCAGCACTCCTTTCTCTCTGGGGAATCACAGCACTCCTTTGCTGGAGCTACCTTCCGACCTTTATCTCTCCGTTCCCTGCAGGCTGGCTCGGCTTTCTTGCCCAGGTGAGTGTAATCAAGCTCTGAGCTTGCTGCTACGTCAGAGCTTGGGTGTGTCAGCTCTGCTCCTCTCTTTCCCTGTTTCTCATGAGCTGTATATGCTGACTGACTAACAGTTTCAAAGGTAAATTCCTCCTTTCTATCTATTTGCATAGGTTCTGTGTGGGTTTCTACGTCACAATATATTCCTAGCTTGCCAATGACTTCATCTAGCCCTGTCCATGGCAATATATAGCAGCTTGCATTACACATAGTAACCAATAAGAAATTAGCAGAATGCCATCAGTAGCTTTAACTGCTAACTACAAAATGCAGTATAGAAAATGCAATAAACCATAAACAGTAGAAAAAAAACCAGCAACAAAAATGAAATATGCATGCTAATGTGAAATGTAGTACATCATAACTAGGGAATTATTTCTAATCCCTACCTCTCTGTGTGTGCTGATACATGAGGCTGCTACTTTTGCAACAGGCAGGCATGTGATCAAGCAATCCTCGCACTCACAAGTCACCAATTAGCTACATGACTAATGATCAAATCAACCACTGAAACAGCTGACCTAATCTTTCCCTCCTGTGAAGAAGCTACTGGGGACACATCCTTGGTGCAAGACGATATTGCATCTTCTGGAGGGTCTTTCTCCTCTAAGCAAACACTGAGGCTGCCAGACTGGAAGTGGGACTTTTCTACTATGTCTCTTCTATATATTTCTCCGTCTTCCTCAGATCCTCCAAGTCTGCTATTCTAGCCTCCAGAGATCAGACTCATTCTCCAAGAGCCAGGAGCACTTTGCACAGTTACCAGAGGATGTAGTAAAAGCTGTTAGTGTAGCTGGATTTAAAATAAGTCTGGATGAGTTCCTGGAATAAAAGTCTATAAATCGTTTAAGGACGGGGAAATCCACTGCTTATCCCTGAGACAATCTGTATAGCTTTTGGAAACCTAATAAGCACTTGTGATCTGGATTGGCCACTGTTGGAAACAGTATACTAAGCCTGATGGACCTTTGGTCTGACCCAGTATGGCATATCTTATGTTATTATATGAACTCTTACCAAGTGGGAGATAATCATTTATGTGGCACTCAATGCAAAAGACTAGATAACCCCACCTCATAGCTGGATTTCTGTCTGCATATTTGTATTATTGAGCTTATAGTTGTTAAGGGAGAAGGGATACCTAAACTAATATAAAGGCCTTAGGATTATTTGGTATATTTTATGCTATTATTTTTGTTTGATTCCAAATGAACTGCTAATTATCTGTTAAGGGGTAATCACTTCTTGATGAAAATAGACTATGGTGTCAAATTTCACATTCTCTCTTAATTGGGAGAACTATAAATTAAGAGATGTGCCAGGGTTGGGTGGGCGGTGGGGAAAAAAACCTACCTACCTATCTGTTTTCTTTTAAGAGTATAAGGGCCTACCTAAATCTAATAGACGTTAATTTCAAACCTCTAAAGCAAACTCAGAACTAGTTTTGTTTTTGAAAGACTGTTCCAAAGAAACCCACAAGTTCCCATCTATCCCAAGCTTTAAGTCACCAAGTTTGCCAGCAAAGTAATGATCACTTCCCCACAGAGGCTTCATTCATGCTACGCTTTCCTTCAGCTCATTTTCATGCAAAACCTCTGTGTTTAACTTGTGTTAGGAAATTCTGTGCTAGAGCTTTAGCACTGGGCACTAGTGCAGTGTTTCTGCACTGACCCTTAAGAATTGAGGTTGCCATGTTAATGCTGTTGGATATATAGAAATAAGAATCAACCAACAACAAACAGGGTAAAGGGAAATTTTATCTCAATTTTCTTTCCTTGAATCCTGCTAGGACAGCCCAGGCGAATGAGTTATACTTCCTTGCCAGTAGGTGGAGGCAGGTATGAGCAACTTGCAGTTATGTCATCACTAGGTATGAATGTTGGTGCAGCACTAAGAAAAACCAGTAAGACACTTCCCAAGCAAGAAAGTGAAAAACTATGAAAACCCCATAATGCATAAGATTAATAACCAATCAACTTGCAATAAAGAATATGAGCAAGTATTTGGCTCACTTAGCAGAATTAACTCTGAGTCAGGCACTGATACTGACAATGCAATCAAAAGGCAGCAGGGCTTCCCAAGCTGTCTCAGGAATTTCCAAGGTGAATCTTGGGCTCATCTCTCAAGATTCAAAGAAAGAAAATTATCAAGTAAAACTTCTCTTTCCTTATCATTCTGTTAGATCAGTCCAGAGAAGTGTAATGTACCCAAGTAATAAGGACCCAGGGTGGGTGGAAGACAATGCTGTGGACAGCACTGCTTTACTGAGGCTGTCATCCGCTTTGGCTCCCACATGCAACCTGTAGTGTTTTACATAGATACCTTGCAGATGTTCTATGGAGACACCAAGTCAGACTCCATCCAAGAGAAGGCCAATGTCCTAGAGCAGTGAGCCTCGATTCCCTCTAGCACCCACTTACCAGCCATAAGGTATGCTGACTCAATGACCTCCTGAATTCAGTGGGCAATAGAGGACTTGTCCACTGCCAGTCCCTTCCTGAGACTGCAGAGGAGGACAAAAAGATGAGTCTTTTGGAAAAAGGAATTAGTAATCTTCAGATATCCTATCAATTTCCTCTGCATGCCCATCAGACGCATTGAGGGGTCCCTTCTGAAGATCCTCTTCCAAGAAGAAGGGCAGAACAACAATCTGATTAAGATGAAAGGAGAGCAACACCTATGGGAGAAAAGATGGCACACAGTCTGCAAGGACGCCAGAAGCTGTTGTGATGACCAAGGAAAGCTTCCTGCAATGCAAGGCCTGTAGCTCAGACACCTAGTTGGGGGACACCATAGCCAACCAGAAAGACAATCTGAAGAGCAGTCGGCCCTTAAAGGGTATCTGCTCATTCACAGCTTGGAGACAGCATCCATCAATGAGATACTACCACCACTGCCATGGAAAGGATTCTAATAAAGTCCTAGAGAGCACCAGACACCTAGGTGGTCCACTGCTTACCTCATAGCCTCTGAGCTGTCTAGCAGCAGCTGGATCCATCAGAGCACTTCTCTCCATGCCCAAAGTGCTGCCCGAGAGCCTAAGGAGATGGCTGCAAGGCACTGTTAAAGGAGGACCTTAACCCTTTAAACCTCAGACTCCTTTAGGACAGTGCTCCCTTCACAGAGATGGTCTTGTGCTTTGTCACAGCCGAAATCAGGGCTCCCACATTCTAGGGGGCCTGTAAGAGCAATCCCACTCACCCTGTGCCCTGGGTACACTCAAGACAGGACCTTAGGGCCCATCTCAGGTGATTTCTCCATAAAACCCTATGTGCTGCTGCAAAGGACTGGTAGAAGGATGAATGCAGCAGGATGCCAGAAAACCTCCAGGAAGGGATAGCCGCCTGCAAACTTCACCCGAGCACATGCCCCACTACATGCCAAGCTGCCACAGCATTCTGAAAGGGCATAAAGTATACCCATCAGTGAAACAGGCAGATTACAAATACCCTGGCCTTTCACCAGGAAAATAACCTCGACCTCCTCAGACTTATGTTCTGGCATAAAGGATTTTCTCAAGTCCCTTAACGAATCCCTGTAGAGATAAGAGCAGATTCCACAGGTACACTACCAAAAAACTGCCTCCAGTTTTGCAACTGATTCCTATAGATTTTGGGGTGCTGAATCCAGGAAAAATAGCCAAAATGTTCCATCACATCACGTTTTCTTGCAAAATTAGATTTCTTACCCATATAAGGAATGTTCACATAATTTCTTTTTAGCCAACTGCAGTTTATTTTCTTGGCCCAAAATAGAGGTTGTAATGGTTAACTAACTAGAAACACTCCCTCATGATATTTTAGAGTGTTTTGTATTCATTTTATACATTAACAGGACAATTGGGAGGCGGGGGGCTAAATCCAGTACTCGCGCTGACGCATGTTCTTTCCTGTTCGCCTCGCCTCGTTCGCTCGCTCAAACACGGTGGTTGCGACATGAACGTTCCTGTCAAATTTCAGTTTCTTGCAAGTTCATTATTACCTTTTGTTTGCTCAGTCGTAATCCAGCTTTATTCCAAAGTGGTTCACTACAGTTGTAGTTTGCAGTGCTGTGTATTTGTGATGGCTCACAGAGCCAGAGGTTGCGTCAACTCTCCGGACAGTTTTTGTTTTATTTGTGGGGAATATACAGAGAAAAAGCGGCAGAGGAACATTTCTGCATTTATTAAAAAAGTATATTTCGCCTATTTCGGTTTGAAGTTAGGCGATCAAGACAAACCGTGGGCTCCTCACAAAGTGTGCAAGACATGTGAGGAAGATCTACGCTTATGGATGAAAGGTAAAAAACAAGCATTTCGTTTCGGAATACCTATGATGTGGCGTGAACAAAGAGACCACAGCAGTGACTGCTATTTTTGCTCTTGCATTGTGAAGGGATACAACTTAAAAAATAAGAACGTAATAAGTTACCCCAACCTTCCCTCAGCAATTAGGCCTATGCCTCATAGCAACGAAGTACCTGTGCCTGAACCACCAAAATCTTTGGATCATATTTGTGTGGACGGTTCTGATCATGATGAGACTCATCAGATGGCTTTTCCCGATGAGTCCAGTACTTCCGAGTTTGAAACTGAACCAGATCCGAAACCTGAACTTTTCTCTCAAGCTGAATTGAATGATTTAGTCCGGGATTTAGGACTCCCAAAAGATGCTGCCCAACTGCTAGGTTCTCGGCTTAAACAGAAAAATCTATTGTCACCAGGAACAACTTTTTATTGGTACCGCAACCGCGAGACACAATTTTTGAAGTATTTCAGCAAAGAGGAAGATTTGTTATTTTGCAACGATATATACGGAGTGATGGAAAAGTTTAAACTCAAGTATGATCCTGCTGAATGGCGGCTGTTCATTGATTCGTCAAAAGACAGCATAAAAGGTGTTCTTCTTCATAATGGCAACACATTCGCTTCAGTTCCTATTGCTCACTCTGTTATTCTCCAAGAAAAAATACGAGAATTTGGCCCTGATTCTTCAGAAGATTCGTTATGATGAGCATAAGTGGATGATTTGTGGAGACTTTAAAATTCTATCCATGCTATTAGGGCAGCAATCCGGTTTCACCAAATATCCCTGCTTCCTTTGCTTGTGGGATAGCCGGGCCCGCGACCTACACTGGGGGGAAAAAAGACTGGCCAATTCGGGAGTATTTGAGACCCGGTGAGAAAAATGTTCTTCATGAGAGCTTGGTACCTCGTGATAAAATTCTATTACCACCTCTCCACATTAAGTTGGGTCTCATTAAGCAATTCATCAAGTCCCTTCCAAAAGATGGTGAGTGCTTTCGGTACCTTTGCTCAAAGTTCCCCCGACTTTCTGAAGCAAAGCTAAAGGAAGGAGTGTTTGTTGGCCCTGATATAAGGAAACTCATTTCAGATGGAGCATTCGCTGAAACGATGTCTGAGAAGGAAAAAGAAGCCTGGGATTCCTTCAAGGATGTTGTTCTCAAATTCTTGGGGAACAGGCGGGATGAGAACTATAAAGATATTGTTGCCAGGATGCTCAATGCCTTCAAAGAACAAGGCTGTAACATGAGCCTGAAAGTCCATTTCTTGCACTCCCATGTGAACTACTTTCCCGAAAACCTGGGGGCATACAGTGAAGAACAAGGTGAAAGGTTTCACCAGGACATCAAGGACGCAGAGAGAAGGTACCAAGGAAGATGGAACACCACTATGATGGCTGATTTCTGCTGGTTGCTGCTGCGGGAAACCCCAGATGAAAAATACGCCAAGCAGCGCACCAAGAGAAGCATTCGGGGGAAGAAGAAACGGGCCCACCAGGAGATTGATTGACCCAAGAATGACTATAAAATCTAAACTGTGTTGACAAATATCGTGTTTTTACTAAACTTTGAAATAAAAATTTGCTAGTTATTACCACAGTGTCGGATCTCATTTATTAGAATTTTATTTTCACACCATCGGGTGTTTGTCTTCATGTATTGCAATGGTGCGGTTTGCGTTTTCTATTCTTACATACATACCTGTACAACATTTTTTGCACATTTCTTTGCTTTGCTTTGTGTCTAACCTCGCTCTTATATGCTCAATGTTTGTGCACATGTATGTGGCTGTTTTAAGTGCAGACAATTTTGCTACCATCACAGTGTGTTTTGTTGACATTACTCTATTCTTATGTGCTGCCTTGTTACAATTTTCTTTATTCTTATTTGAATAACTACTAAACAATTAGTATAAAGAATTCATCCAAGAAACTTTTATCTCGATCGCACTCAATCTGAAACGTTCACCTCAAACTGCTAACCCAATGTAGCAAAAAATCTGTACGTGATGGAGCAAATTGGTTACCAGATTTGGATTCAGCGCACCAAAAAACGTAAAAATCAATCGAAACATTAGAGGCAGTTTAAAAAAAATTTTTTTTAGTGTACCTGTGTTCTCAGAGGAATGGATGAGCATAAGGGCTGACCAGAGAAGCCAGAGCAAGCAAGCCCCAAGCAACATTTGGCCTACAGGTCTCAGTCACACAAGCCACAGCACTGTGGTGTGGGCCAGGGGAGACAGGTCTATCTGTACCATTGCACCAGCCCAAACACCTTGCCATTTGCTGGAGATTGACAAAAACTGGCTTCCCTCAGTGTTACACCAGCATATACCTGGTGATGAAATCACTGAAATTTGTTGAAGTCTGCCTCCACCTGTTGGTAAGGGAGTATAACTCCATTGTCTGGACTGGTCTAGCAGATTGATAAGGACATTTTTTTTAATTAAACTAACGTAATACGGCTTTGACTAGTTTTAGAAAGCTATCCCCCTTCCTCAAATCAATGAAGCCATTTGGTTTGTTGACACATGTCTAAAATACTACAAAATTAAAGGAGCCCTTATAATTATGTCCTACTTTTTAAATTCTCTTTTCCAAGTCCCTACCACTCCTTCATCGCCTCTCCATCAGTACTACTCTTATCCTATGTCCTTACTGATCACTCTCTCTCTCATTCCCCATTCCCACCATTGTCTCTTATTCACGGTTCCCCTCCTTTGTTCTTATCTCTCTCTCTCTCTTTGGCACTAGGCTCATCACCACCATGATCTGGAATCTCTCTTACTTACTCTATTCTTCTACCTGAATTTCTTTTCTGTTTCCACCACCAACAGTTTCTGATCTCTAGCACTGCTCGCTTCAAACGGATTGGGGCGCCTGCTCTGTTGTGATTGCAAAAATTTCATTGCTACTAAATTTCCAATTCGCTGTCACTTTAAAATAACACCGCACTGGTTCCGTGCTTTTATTTGTTTTACTTCACCTTACTCTGTCATTCATCATTATGAATGGAAACCATTTTAGAGCACAGTTTCCTCTGAAATAAGCTAGAGAAATAAGATGAGTTTTTTTCAAAGCAGATTAACTGGCTTCTCTTATCTCATTTTTCCAATTTATCAGTGTCATACAAAAGTACAGAGGTCTAGGATCTTTTGTCATTCCAGATTAAAAGGCAGCATGATTCACCATACCATCTTAAAAACATTTTATTATCTCAGTAGTACATAAACAGCTCAGCCTTTCATATGTAGCTAAAAAAATACACATTTTTCTAAAATGAGAAATAGTATGCAACTTGTATCACTTTCCATTTCTAATCCCACAAATATCCTGAGATACAGCAAAGAGGAAGAAGTAACTGCCCCTTACATATCTGGATGGTCTCAAGGAGTTTTTCAAGAGGTGATAAATGCTACCAAAACACAACAATTTGACAAGATTATCAAGACAAATGCTTTATCAAATAGGATTCCCAGTTAGGAGAATTGCTCACCTTAGATAATTTTGTGGTGGTGGCAGGTAGCAGAGGGCGGCTGAACTTCTTTTGGGAGCCAATAGCAGCTGGGAAGGGTGGAGCAGAAAACACAGCAGCCACGCAATTAATTTTGTTGATCCATGCCTCCATCTCTTCTGCGCTCCTGTGAGAGAAGAAAATGGAACTGTCATCACAGCCCACTTGTGCTTCACCACACCATTGGGAAGATACGTAGTGGCAGAACAGGAATAGGAAAATTAAAGTTATGGTCAACAATATTGGCACCCTTGCAGTTCAACTCCTTAAAATAGGAAACAGGAATAGGAAAATTAAAGTTATGGTCAACAATATTGGCACCCTTGCAGTTCAACTCCTTAATGTCCATTATCTTCTAAAAAGGTGGCCAGTAAATTGGCTTTGGGCTTATATGCACACATATTCGACACATAAAAGAATCAAATAAAACAAGATCAATTAACAAAGGAAATAGTATGAAAGCTGAGACATTATCAGGACATTACCAGTTTTGCCACAAAAATTTAGAGTTTATTGGATAATGTTGGCCACAGCATAACCTTAAACAAACATATAAACAAAATTCACAGTGTACAATTCTCAAACATATATACAACATTAAATTGCCCTAAACCTTTCCAGCATTTATCCTTGAGACACACTCGCCAAAGGGAGGTGCCGTCAAAACTCACCCCTTGACCTGAAAACACTTCTTAGCCATTGCTGTCATAACTGATACACATTATCTGTAATACGCTGCGTGGGGCAGCATGCTGTTAAAGCGTGCACTATACCCCCGGTCGCAGCAGCGTCCTCCTTCTCTGCTTCTGATCCAGCCCGTCAAAGGTCGGGATTGCTGCATACTTAATATATGGCAATGAGGCGCATCTCTCCCTCCCCCCAATGGGGAGGCACATTACCTGCTGATCCTGCTGCGAGTCCGTCAACCCTGTCAGGGGGAGGACAACCATATGGCTGTGTGCTTGGCCCTTAACTTCTGGCCACACTCCACCGACAGCGAATCCTTGCTTATTGGGGGGAGGGGGGGAAACGGAAGCAAGACAGGGCTGCTCCGCCCGCATTGATCAACACTGCTCGCCTCCCATTAGGCATAATCATCTATAATCCTCAAAATACCACACCGGACACATGCAGTTTCCTGGCAGGGGTGCCATGACAATTTGGCCCCCCTTTTCATGGAGTCCATCTTACAGGTCTGCGGTCAGGCGTGCGGCGACACTTTGCTGACCATCCCTTCATTATCCTTGCAATGACGAAATCCTCCGTTCTCCCATTGCTTTTGCAAAAGGGGTGATGGCCATTAAGCGCGTTCTTGCTGCGGATTTACTCCTGCCCCTGTCCCTGCAGCAGAATATCCAGTGAAGAATGGTGCTGGCCTTAAAGAAGTCACCCTCCCTGATGCCATCCTACACACAAAGGTCCCGGAAGTGATTCCGGGCCTTCAAGCATGTCGGCCTGGTATGCTCTGACAGGAAACCCATCAAGAGGCTCCAAACTTCAGCAGGTCCAACGCCCAGACTGCCTTTGGAATGGATGTCTTGACTACATTTGCCCCAAGAGCACTGGCCCGAAATGCTGCCATCTTAAAATGAGAAAGGGCATCGGCAATTGTGTTATGTAACCAGGAACATGAGGACGAAAGAAGCTCTCCTACCCTGAGTGCCCCGGAGAAGCAAGGAGAAGGTGCATCTGAAAAGATGGGTCTCAAAGGTGTCCTAACAGACCGCCATCTGTGACAGCAAGCAGCTTCCTTAACACCTCGTGGGTGATCGGGCACCTGTGGTCTGGAGAGCGGCAACGGTCAGTCGCCCCGCCCATCATCATTTAGCAATGATGAAATTGGCCAAAGGGCTCTTTTTCCCCATTGCCCAGGCAAAGAAAGTGACTGCCACTAGGCACATCTGTACCGTAGATTTCATCATGCCGCTGCCCTTGCATGATATAATCCACTGGAGAGTGGAGCCCGTCACGCATCGGTCACTGTCCCTGATCCCGTTAAGGCTACAGAACTCACAGAAATGCTCCCAGGCTTCCAAAATATTTCCAGCTGGTGCATTCAGCCACGGAAACCCATTGATAGCTCCCACACTTTGGCAGTCCAAACTCCCAGACTGCTGCTAGAATGGACATTCTGATGGCACGGAACAATGAGAAAGGGCATCAGCAATGTTATTGTAGAATCCCGTAATACGCTCTGCCTTAAAGGTAATATTATGCAGAATGCAGAGCATAACAATTTCCCGGAGCAGCACCACCACCCCTAGCATCCTGACATACATCTCATGTACTGCTTGGACCACCGCCAAATTATTGGTGCGGAATGTAATCAGCCTGTTAGCCAATTAAGGGGCCCAGATAAACAGGGCTGCCATCATGGGAAATAACTCCAGGGATGTGATATCCTCGTTAACACTTAAGGTGTGCCACTCACGCGGCCAAGACTCCGAACCCTAGATCCCCCCCCCCCCCCGATGCATCTGTGAACAATTCCAAGTCGCAGTTTCAACAGAGGGAGTCATGCCAGAAGACTATGCCATTAAAGGCCTTCAGGAAATGTTCCCCAGACTCGTAGGTCTTCGTGTATGCTCTTATCAACCCTGATGCGGTGGTGCCTCTGCTTGACCCTCCTTGTCACAAAAGCCAGTCAACGACAGAAAACCCGCCCCATCAGGATCACCTTACAGGTGAAACATAATAAACTGAGCAGAGACTAAAACTGCTTTAATTGAGCTTTCTGCTCTAATCTAGCTTTTCGCAAGCCTCTCATTTGCCCAATGGTGGTTTTTAATTTCTCCAATTTATCACTGGGCAGTCTAGACTCTTGGACTTGTATATCTAGCTCAGTTCTGAGGAATGTGTCCTGCGGGTCCCACAGTCTTTTCTGCCACCAGAGACATTCCAAACCGCTTGCAATGGGCTCACAGGAATCCAAGATCCCTTTGTACTCCTCGAACCCAGCCCCCACAAACAGGAAATCATCTAGGTAATGAACAGTTGAGCCAGGCCCAGCTATTTCTTCGACTGGCCAAAGCAGGTATGAACTGAACTGCTCAAAATATGCACAAGAATTGAGCAGCCCATGGAATGCATTTGTCATAGTAATCTTTACCCTCAAAGGTGAAAACCGAATAGATGAAAAAGACTCTGGATGCACCGGGAGTAGTCGTAACACTGACTCTATCTTTGCCTCAGTTAGTTATGCCTGTGGCCCAAATTCTGAAATGATTGCTATGGCCTGGTCGATAGCCGCATATCTCACAGAACACAAAGAAAGCATAGTAACTCATCTGTAAACAGGTGATCTCCGGGAACAGCAGGAATTTAGTCTTCACATATGGGTATCGTTGGTACCGACGGATCCTGCATGGGAACGTTCCCCAGTGTCCAATAGGAAAGCTTTTGGGAGCATCCCACAGCGCCTGCGTGCTGCCTTCCCGCATTTCCCAACTGTCCCTCTCCAGTTCTTCGTTTTCTGCAGAGCCGACAGCTCGCACATCCTGTCACCACAGAAAATTTCCCTTCTTATTCTTCTTTTTTGTGGTTGCCTGTGGGACGATGTCGAAAAGTGGCCGGCAAAACCGAGCTGTTAAACTTAGCACCCTTTTTCCCTCTGATGCAGCCTCCGTGGCATCGACGTCTTTCGGGGCTTCATCTTCCTCCCATGGATCTCAGGTAACTAAACATAAATCTAGCCGGTTCTCAAAGGGTAGATCTCCTTCTAAACATCGAGATGCCTCTGGCGTTGCCCTTGAGGGACTTTCACCGGCAAAATTGCCCCGGCGGGAGGCTTCGGCTTCCAAAGCACTAATGGGGCTCCAGGATGTTCTCGAGGCTTCAACCTCGGCAGAACTACTGGTGCCATGCTCTGGGGTTCCGGCTGCTTCATCCGGCACCGATACCCAAGCATCAGCAGCATCGATAGACCAGAGATTCTTGGCTATTGAACGCAGTCTGGCGGCTCTTCTCACGGCCTCGATGCCCCTGAAACCACTTCAGACAATTCAACCGGTACCGGCACCGACTGCATCGACATCGGCAGGTATTATACTGGGATGGAGTCATGCGTCTCTATCCGGCATCGACAAGTCAGTACCGGACCTTGCACGATCACCCAAATCGGAGATACTTCGAATCCTCCGATGAGTCTGAAGATTCTGAAAGCTCTGCCAATACCAGAGTACTTCTTCCTGAGGATTCCTTTTCTCCTCAGCGTAGGATGTCTCCACCAGAGGATATGTCCTTTCAGGATTTTATCCGAGATGTGGCTTGAGGTCTTTCCATCACAGTGGCTCCTGAAAAAGAGCCTAGGGCAAAGGAATTAGAAATCCTACAATACCCTAAAGCTCCCAAGGAGGCAGATACCTTACCTATTCATGAGATATTACATGATCTTATGTTAAGGATGTGGGAAACACCTCTGACCACACCTCCTCACTCTCGAAGACTCGACACCATGGATCGAGTTCCTCCTTGTCCTGGGTTTCAGAAGACTCAATTACCACACCATTCCATGGTGGTGGAATCAGCCATGAGACGGATAACGAGGGCAAAAAGGCATGCCTCTAATCCTCCAGGACGTGAGTGTAGGATTCTGGACGCCTTTGGATGTCGATCCTTCCAGGCTTCCATGCTTTCTGCTAGGTTCAGTTCCCATATCTTGTATATGAGAATGTTCCTTAAGGAGGTCACAGGAGACTTAGAGCTTATGAGCCCTCTCCTTCCTGATGATAAAAGGCAAGAATATCTTGCTCTTGTTAAGCATGCTCACGATGTTTCCGATTTTGTGAATTGTGCAGCCTTTGACTGCTTTGAATGCATAAGCAGAACCTCTGCTATTGCCATAGGTGCACGTAGAATTGCCTGGCTCCAGGCATCTGACTTGGAAATCTGGGTACAGTACAAACTGGGGAATATACCTTGCACAGGAGAGAATCTCTTTGGCAAGAATTGGCAGGAAAATTGGCAGGAAAAAGCTAACAATTGGCAGGAAAAAGCTAACAATGCTGACAATATCACTTTGGATAGATTGTCTAAATCTACAGCTGATCCTGCGAGGAAAAGATCCTCTAAGAAACCATTCTTCAGCAAGAAGGGACATCGTTTAGGTCAGTCTGCCCAAAAGCGACAGCAGCAACAACCTAGGCAACAAAGGAAACCAAAAGCAGCTAAGCCTCAACTGGCTCAGCAGACTCAGCCTCCACAGGGGCTTTGACTCCTGTCTAGAGAACTTTGCCTTCCTGGCCCTGAACGGCCAAGAACCCCCCAACATCCCAGGAAGGTTATGTCATTTTGCCCCCAGATGGGGTCATATAACAGCAGAAAATTGGACTCTGTCTATTGTAAGAGAGGGGTACAAGCTTCATTTCCTCAGCATGCCACCTCCTACAATGGTAAGACAGTTCAATTCTCAGACCTCTCTCAACGACCGGTTAGGTCAAGAGGTTACTATGCTGCTTGCTCAAGGGGCAATAGAAGAGGTACCCATTCCCAAACGGGGTACAGGGTTTTACTCCCCCTATTTCCCTATTCCAAAGAAAACAGGAGGACACAGGCCCATTCTAGACCTCAGAGAATTGAACAAATTCCTATTCAGAGAGAAGTTCAAAATGATTTCTCTAGGAACTCTGCTGCCATACCTTCAGAGTCAGGATTGGCTTTGTTCTCTAGATCTCAAGGATGCGTACACTCATGTTCTCATCCATCCAACTCACCGAAAGATACTTTGATTACTGTTTCAAGGGAAGCACTACCAATACAGGGTTCTTCCTTTTGGCCTGGCCTCTGCACCAAGGGTGTTCACAAAATGCATGGCTGTGGTAGTAGCATTTCTCCGTACCCTGGGAATATTCGTCTTCCCTTACTTAGACGACTGGTTCATTCAAGCCCCTTCAGAGCCAGTGGCCAGTGTTGCTCTGTCTAGCACAATGCGCATCCTTCAGTATTTGGAACTTGTCATAAACTTCCCAAAGTCCAACCTTGCTCCCACTCAATCCCTAGAGTTTATTGGAGCTCTGCTGGATAACAGACAGACAAGAGCCTTCCTTCCACAGCCCCGCTGCTTTCGCATTGTGCATTTAGCTTCCCAAGCACTGCTAAAACCTTACCTCACTGCTCAGGAAATGTTACAGTTGCTACACCACATGGCATCCAACGTGCATGTGGTTCCGTATGCTAGCGCCTCCATATGAGGGCAGCCCAGTGGACTTTATCCACTCAGTGGACTCAAGTGTCAGGTTGACTGTAAGACAAAAGAGCAAACTCAGATCGCCTTATTTTGTCCCGCCAATGGTGGCAGTCACCCAAAAACCTTTTGGTGGGGTCTCCTTTTCAGCAACCCCCACCCCAAGCCACTCTAACAACAGATGCTTTACAGGTTGGTTAGGGAGCCCACCTGCAAGGCCTCTCTACCCAGGGTACCTGGACTCCACAGGAGGCCTATCTCCATATCAATCTCCTGGAGCTCAGAGCAATCTTCCTTGCTCTTCAAGTATTTCAGACCCAGCTCAGCTACAAGACAGTCCTAGTTCAAATGGACAATCAAGTAGCCATGTTCTATGTGAACAAGCAGGGTGGAACAGGCTCTCTGTCGCTCTGCAACAAAGCCTTGCGACTATGGGCCCTCGCCAGAGAGCATCAGATTCATCTCCTTGCGGTGAATCTTCCAGGCATTCAAAACTCTTGGGCAGACAGACTCAGTCGAGTTCTGCTTCCACACGAATAGTCTCTCCATGCAAACCAGGTGGACAAAATTTTTAAAAATTTGGAGAACCCCGGACATAGACCTCTTTGCAAGTCCACTGAATGCCAAACTTGCCCGGTTCTGTTCCAGAATTCTGGCTCGAGGTTGTCAGGCCAGGGATGCTTTCCTCCTCCATTGGGGTCAGGACTTCCTGTATGCCTTTCCACCCATTCCCTAATTCCTAAAACCCTGTTGAAGCTTCAGATAGAAAGAGGTCATATGATCTTCAGAGCTCCACGTTGGCCACGACAAATGTGGTACCCTCTGCTCCTACATCTCTCTCAAGCTCCGTCTCTGGAGTTAGGATCTGCTCCAGATCTCCTTTCTCAAGAGGACGGGATGCTGTAGCATCCCAATCCCCAGTCTCTGCATCTCAGGGCCTGGTTGCTGAAAGCTTAGAACTTCACAGTCTTAACCTTTCCCAGCAGGTGAAGGATATCCTTCATGCTTCCAGGAAACCTTCTACAATATGCTCTTATGCATTCAAGTGGAAAAGGTTTACCATATGGTGCTCGCAGAAGGGTCTTAACCCTCTTGCGATACCTCTGGAATCATTACTGGAGTACCTCCCTCATTTATCAAATGCAGGGCTTAAGACTAATTCAGTGAGAGTCCATTTGAGTGCTATTGAAGCTTCTTTCAAGCCTCTCAATAGAGAACCTATTTCCGCTCATCCTCTCATAGTGAGATTTATGAGAAGCCTTCTTTTAACGAAGCCTCCCATTAAGCCACCACCGGTGGCATGGGACTTGAATCTGGTTCTTGGGCAGCTCATGAAACCACCCTTTGAACCATTAGCTACTACCTCTTTGAAATTCTTTTCCTGGAAAGTTATCTTTCTCATTGCAATCACATCAGCACACCGCATCAGTGAATTGCAAGCCTTGGTGGCTGATACTCCTTATACAAGGTTCCATCATGATAAGGTAGTCCTTAGGAATCATCCATACTTTATGCCAAAGGTGGTTTCGCTCTTTCATTGAACCAAGCGGTTTAACTTCCTGTATTCTTTCCAAGGCCTCACGCCTCAAATGCAGAAAGGAACCTTCATACTTTGGACTGTAAAAGAGCTTTGGTCTTTTACTTGCAAAGGACACAGCAACATAGGTAATCCTCTCAACTCTTTGTTGCTTTTGATCCTAGTCATTTGGGACTTCCAGTCTCCAAAAGGACATTGTCCAACTGGATTGCACAGTGTATATCTTTTGCCTATGAGAGTAAAAACCTTCCTCTCGAAGGCCATGTCATAGCTCACAATGTGAGAGCCATGGCAGCCTCTATGGCTCATCTTCACTCTGTCTATCGACGACATCTGTCGAGCAGCTACTTGGGCTTCGGTTCATACCTTCACAGCCCATTACTGCTTAGACAAGGACTCCCGCCGGGATGCCTTGTTTGGTCAGGCTGTTCTTCAACACCTGTTCCAGGCAATCAACTCCTACCCACCATCCCTGGTAGGATACCAGAGATCCATGGGGGGAAGTGGAGCCCTTTCACAAGGGCACACAACTTTCTGGGGCCATCTCCCTGGCATCTGTGGCTAGGGAGTCCCCATATGTGAAGACTACATTCCTGCTTGTTCCTGGAGATAGCATAGTTACTCACCTGTAACGGGTGATCTCCGGGAACAGCAGGAATTTAGTCTTCACAACCCGCCCACCTCCCCTAGGAGTTGTATCTCTCTATCTCTATCTCTCTCTCTTTCCCTCTCTCTTTTGTCTCAGCTATAAACTCAATGGTACATACCTCACTGTATGGAACAAAGGGAGCCCTACAAAAACATTTTTTATGCCTTAGATCCTGAAAAACATTACATTCTACTTTTTAATGCTAGCATAGATTTTCACAGTGCCATACATAGGGAGGGAACGGGCACGCATCATGGACATAGAACAATGAGTTTGTAAGGTGCAGATCAGGTCAGGTCAGGGTGGCCAGCAGAGCCCCAGTAGACCAGGGCTTGGGAGGCTAGGATAGCTTGGACTAAAATAAGTAGTTGCTAGATTTTCTGTCCCCAAACGTTTCATCATTTCTGAAAGGACAATGAGAGTAAAGGACAATGAGAGTAAAGCTGTCAGTCATTGTCATACTTACAGCAAAGGTTTGATTGATATCTTAAATTCCCTTGCAGGATTTCCTCATCTTAGACCATAAAGAAAAGAGTTGGGGGTAGAAAGTGCTCACCTGGAAGAGAAGACTGTCCTCGCAATACTTTTGGGCAGGCCTCCAGAATCTGGTGAGTTTTAGTGGTCTGTTCATTACTGTAAGCAATTCAGGGTCAGGTTTAAGAGATTGATGTCCACAGGTAGGACTGGAAAATAGTGGTAAAGGGAGGTTTCTCCCCCAGAGGTGCTTGTTCCTGGAGATGGATCGATATGGTCATCAACCAAGTCGCCTGCGGGACAGAACAGGTTGTGTATCAAATGGAATTTGTCTGGCTCCTTCTTTGGCACTATTTCCAATGGGGAAACCCTAGACCCGGGAAGGCGGGGGGGGGGGGGGGTCCCAGTAGGACCCACTACCCTTTCCAAGACATTTTCCTTAGCTGAGTTGCGTATGGTGTGCAAGGAAGTGAGGGTGCAGGATATAATAGGGAAAACGTCTGCAAACCCATCTGATAATGATGTATGCCCAGTCCTGGTGAGGGTAGGACCATGGCTACAGATGCATGCTCTCAAGCCTGATGTGCGAGGGAGCCATGTCCTTTGCTGGATCATTGGGGCAGCGGCTTAAAAGGCTGTCCCTTACTGGTGGATCTACACGTGGAAGCTGAGTGGCTAGCTCCACAGACTCAACAGGCATGCCAGGGCTTACATGAGTTCCATGTGCAGCTGCTGGTATTATACTGGGGGCAGTATCGCCTCTCTGGTGCCGGTCCTGAATGTCGCCAGTCTGGTTGCTGGATCTTAGAAAGGATATAGCAGAATTAGAAAAGGTATGGAGAAGAGCCACCAAAATGGTAAAAGGGATGGAAGGATATCCTATGGGGAAAGGCTTAAATGGTTAGGGCTCTTCAATTTGGGAAAAGAGAAGGCTGAAGGGCGATATAATAGAAGTCTATAAATTAATGAATGGAGTGGAACAGGACAATGCAGATCAGTTGTTTACGGTGTCCAAAAGTCGAAAGACTAGAGGACAGGCAATGAAGCCATAATGTAACCCATTTAAGACTAATAAGAGAAACATTTTACCTGCAAAGCATAATCAAACACTGGACTTCATTACCGGAGGATGTAGTAAAAGCTGTTAGTGTATTTAGGTTTAAAAAAAGGTTTGGGAAGGTCCATAAACTATTATTAAGAAGGACCTGTGAAATCTACTGCTTACCCTGGACGAGCATAGTGGAACCTGTGGCTTTCGGGAACCGGCCAGGTACTTGTGACCTGGATTGGCCACTGTTGGAAACAGGATTCTGGGCTTGATGGATTCTGGTCTGACCCAGTATGGAATTTCTTAAGTTAATTTATAACCTCTAAAGCAAACAGAACTGTTTTTCTTTTTTCTCTTAAATCAACAATTAAAACCCAAGATTTCACCTCTTTCCAAGCTTTAAGTCACCAAATGATCACTGTCTGCCATCAGCTTTTCCTTTAAACAGTTGCAAAATCCAGTCCCTCATCTGGTCCCAACTGGGTTATCTATTCTCCATCTGGGCCCAGGAGTCCTGCCATTAATCTGTTGCCCACCAGCAACATACATATATACTCCCAGCAGGCCCACTTGATAAAATGTGAAGACTCCTTGAAATGATGTGAACTATCCTGTAGATACATGATCTACAGCCAGGTTTCAAACCTTTGACCCTCCAGTCATATGCACACTGCCTCAGTGTGTTGAGCCACTGTACTGACACATGTGCCATTACAACCACTGGAGGGTAGCCATCATACCAAACCATTGAAAGAGAATTTTTTAAAATTAACCTATCCCAGAATGCAGTAAGATGAACACTCATAAACAAGACTGGATCTGAAAGCTTTCTGCGGAAGTAAGTCCACAGGGCAGCTCTGAGCTCAGTTAAATTATTTAGTCCCATTTTAAAAGAAAGATTCCTATTGAGATGGATGGGAAGGAGTCATGAGAAAGCAGTGTTTCATGGGTCATACATATATGGTAGTAAATCTAAAACACTAAATAACCGAAGCCTGTGTATTGCCACTAGTGCCTGCCATGCCCCACAAATGCTGTCTGATCTCCCCTACAAACCAAATGGATGTTCACATTGCCTCTTTTCACCCCGGCCACGGTGAGTCGCCTCTTACCCTATTGTACAGCCTCAATGGAGACCACGCTGTCTGGCTGACTCCCCCCCCCCCCCCAAGGACCTCCGTTGCAACTGGGAAGGTTCCCAGGGCCACATGGCAATACCGGGGGGGGGGGGGGAGGGGAGTCAGCATCGACAAACAGCACTGTAAGTGAGAGCCGATGCCAGCCCTATCAGCCTTCCCTGCTCAGAAGCATAGGCTTGCAAGGACTGCATGTTCCTGCTTGACCCCTGGCCCCACAGCTGCCATCCAGCCATATGGCTGGCCATGTGTTCTCCTGCTCTGTCCTCCCCCCGGACATAAATAACAACCTGAAGCAAGAGCTCACTATCTCAGAAGCAGCAAAACCATGTGCCTACGCCCCTAACTGGATGTCCGATAAGTAGAGCAATTCCTAGGGCAGGGGTGCCAGGCAGGAGAAAAAGGAAAATGCATGGTCCTTCTCTGTCCAAACCAGAGGGGCAAGAGGGCAGCCCATGGCCTGCAGGCCCCTCTTAATGCCAGCCATGGCCTGCCCCCACCGCACAATAACCCCTGCCTGTCGCCCCTGCCCTCTAGTGCCCGGCAGCTGATAATCCAGCCGGACGAGTCTATCTGGGGTGATGGCTTCATATGCTGTGCACTAAACAAAGGAGGATTTCATGGGTGAAGCCCAAGGAGGACCCAACTGCTCAAAGACAGACATAAAAAGACATGTCTGGTCTTTGCCCAAACCCATCTTGAGAAACCACAATCTATTTGGGACAGATGAAACCAAACTTGAGCTCTTTGGCAGTGCAGACCAATGATACATTTAAAGGTGAAGAAATGAAGCTTGTAAGAAAAGAAACACCCTTCCTACACTTTAGTGAAGGTTCCATAATGTTGTGGGGTTGTTTTGCTGCTTCAGGAACTGGAAGCCTGGAACATATTAAAGGAATCATGAAGTCAGAGGACTACCAAGGTATTTGAGCAAAATGTGCTACCTAGTGTCAGAAAGCTAGGTCTGGGTCGAAGGTCATGGGTCCTCCAGCGGGGCAGAGACCCAAAACATACATCCAAAAGTACAATAGAATGGTTAAAAGGGGAAAAATGGACAGCAATGAATCCTGATCTCAATCCAATCAAGAACCTTTGGAAAGAGCTGAAATCTGCCATTGGTAAAAGGATCCTCGAAACATTCATGAGCTGGAACAAATCGCAATTGAAGGGTGGGAGAAGCTACCAAGACAGATGTAAAAAACATAGATGGCTACAAGAAAGGTTTGGAGGCTGTTATCATTGCCAAGGGTTGTCAACCAAATATTAGTGAAGGGCGCCATTAATCCTGTCCTGGTCATATTTTTTTTCTTTCTCAGAAATTACTACATCTACGTTACACAGACATTTTTTTGTTGTATACCTTTGAACATACTATTAAAATGTAATGCTGCCATACAGTTGGAATATTTCCAATTATTTCTCAAGATATTGTACACAACATACCTAAAATGCAAGGGTCCCAACAGTGTTGACCACAACTGTAGAAGGAGTGAGAGCTAATATCACTGAATGCAAATGTATTTAGCCTTTGAAAAGCCTGGTTATTAAAGCTGCTCTGTAATTACTGCTTTAGACAGTCTTTCTAGTGCAATGAGACATTAACATGGAAAAAATCTTTAAAAAAATTGTTCATTTCTGGGTTCAAAGGACAATTCTTCTTCAAGCACATGCTTACTAAATAATGTGGGGTATGACGGGATGTGGACAGCAATGCAAGGGAAACAAAATAGAGGATCTGGTATTTCTTATGTAAGGATCATTTAGATTTTTTTCATCTTCAGTCTCATTAAGTCAGAGGTACTCAAATCCAGTCCTGGAGGGCCGCAAACCAGTCAGGTTTTCGGGATATCCCTAATGAATATGCATGAGATAGATTCAAATACAATGGAGGCAGTGCATGCAAATATATCTCATGCATATTCATTAGGGATATCCCGAAAACCTGACTGGTTTGCGGCCCTCCAGGACTGGATTTGAGTACCTCTGCATTAAGTCAAGTAGAGCAAAATAGGTAATCCTGGAATTCTTGTTTTATTTATTAACTTTAATGCAGTGTGATGGAAAAGTGCAGACCAATAACCTGTCTACTGGACCCTTGTCCTTCCTGGATGATCTAAGTGATGGGTTTGGAAATTCTTCCGTGAATAGTTTATATTTTTAATGCCTTTTAATGGGTGTTTTCTTGTTTCATGAAAACAAGCATTAGTAAAACCTATCTTGAAAAGTTTCCTTAGACACAAACCTTAAAGAATACTACAGGGTGAAAAAGACTTTTCTTTACTGAATATTTGCATTAGATTGGTTACAAAGATGATTTGCATTTTAAATGCTGATCATTTAGAAGTAAATAAATGTTTGACTACTATAGTGAATAGTGTCTTACTGGATCTAGAGGAGGCTCCGCTGGGTTCATTCTACTAGACTTATCAGTAGCTGTTAATACAATACAAATCAGTGTTTTTCAGTGCATATACCTATATTGCAATACGTAAATCAGTGTCTACCCTCCTACTATTACTACTGCTATTACTGATCATTTAGCCAATCCAGCTGTCACAAAAACACAAAGAATATACTAGAAAGAGATTAGAATGCACTGCTCCATTGTATGTAAGTCTCATGCATGTTCCCTGTGGATATCCTGAAAACCAGACTGGTTACAGGACCAGCTCGTCAAACACTGCAGTAAATCATGCATTTTCATCTGAACTGGCTACAAGATTCGGGTACAGGAAACTTGATTCTCTCATGATTTACAGTAAGTTCTTTTTGGACACGAGAGACAAAAAAATAGTTCTTAGGGCTTTGGAGCCGTGGCTCAGTACACTTTCCTTTGTTGTTCGAGATCTACATTAGATCTTTGTATCTTATTCTCAAGCAGCATAATGTTAGATTTCACCTACTTTGTGAGGGATCTTCAGCTCTTTTTTCCATTAAAAGGAAATCCAGACATTATGCTAGAGAAGATAAATTTTTGTCTGGATAACACTAAGATAAAGCTGAAGGAGAATAAACTTAAAAGCAATTCTTCAAAATCTGAGGTGATGTGTATGGCATCTTACACTATAAGCTAACTATGGGAAATATTTTCTTGCCCATAGGTTTTAAGGTAAAGGTGTTACTTGTGTACACCCAAATTGTTTCTGTAGCATAACAAGCATTTTGCCAATTTTATTTGATCCGTCATACTTGCAAGCAAGGTCTTTTATCCAACACCCCCCCCCCCCCCAATTTAACAATAATTCATGCTTTGGTCACTTCTCTTATCCTAGGAGTGACCTAGTGGTTAGGGCAGCAGCCTAGAGCCAGAAAGATCAGGGTTCAAATCCCATTGGCACTCTTTGTGGCATTGGGTAAGCCATTTAACCCTCCACTGCCTCATGTACAAACTTAAATTGTGAGCCCACTGGGGACAGGGAAATACATACCGTACCTGTATCATCTCCTGGAAAGGCATGAGCTAAATATTAATAAATTAATTAATTAATAAAAATATTGTAACAATCTGTACGTGAGCCTTTTGTGTGGGATTCAAAACACAGGGGCTTAACTGGTGGCTAATGTTTATTTATTTAAAAAACACTTCTTATACCGCTCATCCTATTTTTAAACATCTGCATTGACATCTAAAATCGACAGGAAGCCAATTAAAAAAACGCTGCAAGCCAGAGAGTTTAGGCTCCTAGTTACTTGCACAAGAATATTCAGATTTATGTACTGACTTGCTGTTTGAGCACTTCTCAACAGCATCTGTTAGTTGTGGCCAGGACTCTCCATTCACTTTGACAAGGCTGAAGAGTAGAGCCTTCCTGGTGGTGGACCTCGGTTTCTAAATTGTTGTTCTAAAAGGTCTCAAATAAATGTCTAATTTGACCAAATTAAAAAAGGACATGAAAATTTGGCTTTTTAAGGTGAAATTAGACCTGCTAACTGTCTTTCTTTGAGTCCCTCCAGACCAGTACGTGTGGGTTATCTCCCCCCACCAGCAGCTGGTGACTGAGCATATCAGCTCCAGGCATCAGTATCCTATTGATAAAGCAGACCTCAAGAGAGCATAAGGCAAACTAGACCAGAGCAATTCCCCAGTGTTATGCAACAGAACAACCTCATTGCAGAACTGTATCACTGACCAACTATGGCAAACATAGTGAGGATTAGCTATGAGGACAGGTACATACTTGCCAAGCCACCCATCTCCGTTTGGGAAAAACTTAACCAGCCCAGAGAAGGTCTTCTTACTCAAATCTTCCCTAAGAACAGCTGGACATGCCTCTACCTCCAAACTCTGAAAAAAAATGAGAAAAAGGCAGTACTTCAAACAGGAAAGGGTCCTGGATTGGAGGGACTCAAGGAAAGACAATTAGCAGCTAAGGTCTGATTTCACCACCTTTATTGTCCCTCCAGTCCAGTCCAGTACGTGTGGGATGTACCACAGCAGTAACTAAACTTGGGAGGGATCTGTGAGTCCAGCTTGAATCACCGACACTCTGAAATGTGCACCATGAACCAACTGGACAACCAGATGATGATGACGCACAAAGGTATGCAAGGAAGACCATGTTGCTGACTTAGTGGCACTAAACCCTGCTCTGCCCAGGAAGTGGCCTGAGAACCTGTTGATTGAGCCTGAAGCCCAACCAGTAGTACTTTCCCTTTCGGCAAAGAGGCTGAGAATATTGTCTCCTGCACTCAGCGAGCCACCGAGGCACTGGAGGCCACTTCCCTTCTTTGGGGTCCACTGGACAAGGTGAAGAATATATGAAGTTTTTGAAAGGATTTTGAAGGGATCAAGCAATGATGCAAAACTGTCAGCAAGTTACGCACGCAAAATTGTCTGTCCTCTTCGGAATTTCCCAGATGAGGAAAACCGGAAGGGAGATGGCCTGGTTCAGATGAAAAAATGGGAAACCACCTTTGGTAAAAAGGATGGCACCAGTCAGCACCACCCTTTCCTCGGAAATGACCAGGAAAACTCTCTGCAGGAAAGTGCTTGGAGTTCTGGAAACCAACATGTCAAACTTATAGCCACCAAAATGACTGCTCTCAAAGTAAGGTTCTTATGCAAGGCACTAGCCAGAGGCCCAAAGAGGCACTCTCTGTAAGGCTGAAACAACCAGGTTGAGGTTCCAAGGAGGAACGATAATCTGCGACGGCAGCTGCACTTGCTTCAGCGCTCTAAGAAAATGTGCCACCTCCGGGTAAGCCAAGGAGCAGCCAAGGAGCAACTCCATCCAAGCACCCAGTAACAGGAGAGGGCTGCCACCTGTACCTTTAAGGCACTGAAGACTAACCCCTTTCCAGAAAGGTCGAGATACTTGGGAGAGAGGACAGAAGTACTCAAAGTCCCCTGTAAACATACCAGGCTTCAAATACATGCCAAACCCACATATCAAGCCAATGCAGTAGAGCACTTTTCTGGCCTTCAAGAGGGTGGCCACCATCGATGTGGAATAGCCCTTATGTTTCAGGCATGACTGTTCAAGAGCTATGCTTTAAGTGAGAATTGATCCACTTGGGGCATGAGAATCGGCCCTTGTGAAAGTAGACTGCCAGGCCATGGCAACGTCTGAGCAGAGCCAATAAAGAGCCTGATCAGGTCAGCATATGATGGCCTGCAAGGCTAAGCAGAAGCAATCACAATCACTGGCCCCCTGTGGGCTGCGATGCGTTGGAACAGGCAACCTATGAGAACCCATTGAGGGAACATCCATCAGAAAGCCACTGTCAGCCTCTTTTGTGCCAGGGCATCGAGATCTTTGGACATAAATTCCCTGCACCTGCTGACAAACTTGCCCGCTTTGGCACTGAAACAGCGAGGCCATCAGGTCCCTAATTTGGCATGCACACGAAGTTGTGAAAGATTGCCATGTTCCATTCACCTTCATCTAGATCCAAGCTGAGACAGAGAAAAATCCACCTTTATGATCTCATTGCCTGCCATTTCAGCCACCGAGAAGACCATGAGGGTCTCCTCCGCCCCTAGCAGTAGAGGCTGAATCTCTTCTGCCAACAGTGCACTCCTTGTGCTTCCCTGCCAATGAAAGTAGGCTACTGTGGTCGCAATGTCAGAGCACACTCTCACTGCTCACTGAAAAAAAATCTGAGCCTGGAAGAACTGGAACACCAAAGAAACTGCCTGCATTTCCAGATGATTTATGGACCACGGACTTTCATCTGAAGCCCACTGTCCCTGTGTGACCTGCGACGCACAATGCGCTCCCCACCCTGTGAGGCTTGCATCAATCATTACCAGGACCCAATCCGGCAGCTCCAGCAGTGGTCCCTCTGCCAGGAAACTCATCTGCAGTCTCCAGGTGAACCGCGTCCTCGTTTTCAGTGGACAGACTAGTGCTGTTAACCATGAACAGTGCTGCAGAGAACACAGAGAGAGAGCAGTAGTGGCCTCAAGCGTGCCCGAGTCCAAGGCATTAGACCCAAGGCCCCCGCCATGGGCCCTAGTAGTTGAAGGTAGTACCATGCCGATAACGCTCTCAGAGCTAGGAAATTCCAGACTTGCTGCTGAATCCTTTGCGCTCTGTCAGCTGGCAGAGACAAACTCAGTCTTGAAATCGAACTGCGTTCCCAAGTAGACTAACTTTTGGACTGGCTCGGGCTGACTTCTGGCTGCGCTGATCACTCAGCCCAGACTCTGCAGGAAATCCACCACCCGTTGAGTGGCTGTTTCACTCTCTGTCTCTGACTTTGCCAACAATCCAGATACGGGTGCACCAGAATCCCTTCTTGTCACAGCGCTACCGCTACCATTACCTTGGTAAAAGGTCATGGAGTAGTAGCGAAACCAAATGTGAATGCTCAGAATTGAAAGTGCCCCATAGGCACTGCAAAACGCAGGAATTGTTAATGGTCCGACCGAATTGGGCTATGTAAGTACACCTCTGTGAGTTCTAGGGCTGACAGGAACTTGCCACTCCTTAGTGCCAAGGTAACTTGAACACAGTGTCTCCATGTAAAAGTAAGGAACCCGCAACGAGCGATTTACGTGCTAGAGATCCAGTACGGGCTGAAAGGAACTCCCCCCCCTCTGGGCAACACCAAGCAAATGGAGTCACAACCTAATACAGATTGTATTTTTGGAACTGGCATCACCATCTCTAAATGTAGCAATCGATGAATGGTGTCCTGAACTATCTTCTTCTTTAAAGGGACCTGAAAAGGCAACCGCACAAAGGCCTTGGAGAGAGGTTGAGCAGACTCCGGCACATACCCCTTCTGTATTACTTCTGACACCCATTGGTCGGTAGTAACACCAGCCCCAGAGGAATAAACATGCTGTAACAAACTTTCTACTGAAACCAATTCCTCTTGGGCTCTCCTGGCTTCATTGGGGCTTTCTGGAAGGGACCACAGGCACAGAGTAACAGCACCTATCGGCTCCTCTGTAGCCTCGAAAAGTCTGCCCCCTCTGAGAATAGTCACCTCCCTGGAACAAAGCAAGCTGTTGTGAACTTTCCAAGGTCCCTAGGCTGGCCTCTAGGAGCATTCTCCTGTTTTGACCCTTTAGGCTGGTCCTCCATAAGTGAGACCCCTTGGAATCTCTGTGATCCTTGACCAGTTTGTTCAGCGCTTCCCCAAACAGCAATGTGCTTTTAAAAAGAAGCTTGCAGAGCCTAGTTTTTGACAAGACATTCATTGACCAGTGTCTTAATGAAAACCGGTGCCAAGCAGCAGTGATAGGCCAGGTAAATGAAACATAGCATATGCGAACAAATTGTCCTCTGAGTGGAGCAAATAAACAAAATGTCTCTTCTTCATATTATTTTTTTTTTCTTCTTTTCTTTTTGAGGCAAATGAGGGTAAAATGAATTGCTCAAGGTATACAATGGGAAACTGAACCTCGACCTCTTGGGTCACAACCACTAGGCTACTTCTCCACTCGGTAGCCCTTGTTTTTTGTTCTTTTTTTGAATCAAAGGAGGGCAAAAAGACCAGCCAAGGCATATGAGGGGAAAATGAACCCCAATCTCCTGGGTACAACACTGTAGCCATAACCACTAGACTACTCCTCTCCTTGATAATCCTTTTCTTTTTTTCTGTTAATATGAATTTCTCCTGTAGGTAAACCTGTAGAATTTCAAGGATGAGGAGAGGTCACCTAGCACTCTCAAGGAGAACAAGTCCACACAGCTCCCCATAAGCTGTTACACTAGTTCTGACCTACATGGCATCCAAAACCCTCAAAGACCATCGCCCGTGGCAAAAAAACCCTTGAGCCACAGATAACTGGGCCATAGCCCTGCTCCCACCAGACTAGAGGCAGGCCACCGAAATGAGCAACTGAAAAGCCAATACCCGGATAGAATGCAACCACTGCAAAGAAACCAGGCAGCCAACACGAAACCTCAAATAAAAATAAACCACTTTACTGATGAACGCTGCAGCATTATGCTCGTTCCTGTGCAGCTAACATGCAGAGCGAAGGGAGAGTCCAAACAAACAAAAAGAAACAAAGGGCCGGCAACTAAGAAGGCAGGGAAGCTAACCGGGTTTCTTCTCAATGGCAGAGCCTGCTGAACCTCTGAATAAAGAAAGCAGCACATGCAGAACAGTCTCCCCACACTGAAGGGGATGTTGGCAGCAACCCCCACAGGATTATTTAAAAATCCTTTTTTGTTTCCAAGAACATTTTACCCATGTCTTCTGGCCAGAGTTCCCCAAAGGGAAGTTAGGCCCCAAGTAAGCTTACCTTCAGTCTGACAGCCCCAGAAGGCAGGCTGTACTTCATACTTTTCTGTAACGCTTCCCCCAACATAAAATGCACAGCTGATCTGAGGGGGGGGGGGGGGAGAGGGAGGGACCTGGCACCACCAGGTTTGCATCCCCTGGGGTCCGGTGCCAGCCACAGCCAGCTACCATCCCAGCATGACAGCCACACAATCTAATCCAGATTGCACAAAAATACACAACCACCATTCCTTGCTTTTTTTTTTTTTGTTTATTTTTTTCACTAGGTCGAAGTCCTTTCAGTGGAGTCCACCTCATAAAAGCTCCTTACCCAGCTACTGAGGACTGAGATACTGATGCCTGGTGCTGAAAGGGGAGCTCTTGTACTGTGACATCAGAATTCCGACATGCTCAGGTCCCCAGCTGCTGGTGGAGGGAGATAACCCACAAGTACTGGACTAAACTGACGATAAGGAAACAAGAATTTTACCTTTTTACATACAATTTTAAGTTTTAATGAGTTAAACAATGCAAAAGTAAATTCTAGTCTTAATTGTTCTAAAGATTTTATTATTTGATCACATGATTTTTTTAATATGTATTATATTTTCAATATTATAATTTTGCTGTACGTCACTTTGTGATTAGATAAAATGATTCATAAATGTAACAAAGTGAAATCAAGCATCCAAATGACAGATGAAATTTTATGAGGACAAGTGCAAAGTTATGCACTTAGGGAAGAAGAATCCAAACTACAGTTACATGATGCAAAGTTCCACACTGGGAACCACCACCAAGGAAAAGGATCTAGGTGTCAGATAGGTTGAAACCCTCCGCCAATGTGCAGTGGCGACCAAGAAAGCAAATAGGATAGTAGGAATCATAAGGAAAGGAATGGAGAATAAAACCAAGGATATTATAAGACGCTCCTTTTTGCAGTTGCTTTCGGCCTTAGCCTCTCTTCCTCTTGAAGGCTGCATTTTGAGATGGCTTTGGTAACACTGCAGGCCTTCCCCAGCCCACCACTGTTCCCAGATTATTCCTATCTATCCACTAATGCTGTTTGCTTCTTGCTTGTCTTTCCTGTCTTTTAAATGGAAGATCCTTTCAAGTTTCTTTTATTATGATTTTAAAATGTAAACCGCATAGCTTGTATACAGTATTTCAGTATATCAAATGAAGAATAAACATAAACGTAGTGTTTTTGTATTGCTCCATGGTGCGACCGTACTTTAATTATTCTTTGAACTAGTTAAATCATTAACTAAAACAGCCCAACCCGAACATCAAGGTAGCCCCATACATCCACAAACGCTTGCAAACCACTACGAAAGCAAGCTCACCACCAAAAGCTCCACCCTCTATCTACACACACCATGCCAACGAACAGAGGATGCGCCCAAACAGGCATGGAGTACATTCCACACCATCGATATGCAACAATCCATAAACATACTAACCTCAATAAATACCACCACCTCCCCACTCGACCCCTGTCCAACGGCACGGATCAAAGCAGCAAAAAAAGAAATAAACCAGCAAATATCCCACATCATAAACCAGTCGCTAAGTCAAGGAATAATGCCTGCCCAACTGAAACAATCAATAATAAGACCAATACTAAAGAACAACTCGCTCAATAAGGAAGATCCGACATCATACCGCCCCATCTCCAGCATTTCATTCCTCGCAAAGATCATTGAAAAAGCAGTACTCATACAACTTCAAGAACATCTTGACGACTGTGATACCCTAGATGCGCAGCAATACGGGTTCAGAAGAAATCATGGAGTTGAGACTCTTTTGATAGCGCTAATGAACAATCTCCTCAAAGGCCTAGAAGACAAAAAGAAAATGTTTATACTCATTTTCATTGACATCTCTGCCGCCTTTGACACTGTACACCATGGGATCCTCCTCAATAAATTGGAATCTATAGGAGTAATGGGAACCCCCCTCAAATGGTTCTCCTCTTACATAACGAACAGAACGCCGCAGGTACAATTCAACGGGGAGAAAGCTGAACCGTTCTCTCAAACGCAGGGCATACCCCAGGGTTCAGCCCTATCGGCATTACTGTTCAACGTTTACATGCAACCCCTCTGTGACATCTTCAAAAAGCATAATATTAAATACCACATCTATGCAGATGATATTATGCTGTACACGCAACTAGATACCGGGGACCCTCATTATACTCCGCTCGAAAATTGTCTGGAGGAGATGTTAAGATGGCTACAAAACAACAACATGGCAATTAACCATAAGAAAACAGAAGTCATGTATATATCCAGCAAACCAAACTTCAACCCCCCTCCCACAATCACCCTCTGCAACAACACTTATAGCACGAAGAAGTAAATCAATAATCTCGGAGTAACACTCGACTGCAACCTGAAAATGGAGACACACCTACGCAAAACAAATAAAGCCATCTTCCATAAACTTAGAGTGATACAACCACTACGGAAAATACTTGAGCCCAGTGATTTTCGGTCAGTAGCACAAGCCCTCATAATGCCACACCTAGACTACTGTAATGCCATCCTTCAAGGTCTGCCTAAAAAATCACTAAATATACTTCAGATGGCCCAAAACGTGACGGCCAGGATCATAATGGGAACAGGCATTACTGAACACATTACCCCCATCCTGATAGAGCTACATTGGCTCCCAATTGCAGCTAGGATACAATACAAGATGTTAGTGACCACCTTCAAACTAATAAACAACGTATCCCCATCATTCCTATCATCACTAATCAGCACGCAACCTACAAATAGGGACAGAAGAACTATCAACTCAGGCAACCTACAAGTCCCCACCAACTTCAGAACAGTGAAAACAAGTACGAGTCGTAGAGCGTTCTCATTCTCTGCACCAACTATCTGGAATCACCTCCCGTGTGAGCTGCGTTTAATCAAGGACATCACCAAATTCAGGAAGGAGCTAAAAACTCACCTATTTCGATGTCATTACAATCAGCTATGACCATCAACTGAGAGAGTATTCAAAACTGCTATATGTATAATTATGTAAATATGTATATATAGATGTAAGAATGTATAAGTCACCCCCTAAGACGCTAACCATGTGTGCTGTGACCCCAGTTATTTGTACTTACCACCCCCCCCCAGTCTTGATTGACAATCCCCGAACATGAATCAAACCGCTGCTGATCGCTGGAAGTAGCGGTATATAAATGTGCAGTAAATAAATAAATAAATAAATAATAAATAATTGTAATCAATTCTGGTTACCATATCTTAAAAAAGATATAGCAGAATTAGAAAAGATACAGAGAAGAGCCACCAAAATGATAAATGGGATGGAAGGATACCCCTTTGAGGAAAGGCTTAAAAGGTTAGGGCTCTTGGAAAAAAAGATGACTGAAGGGAGATATGATAAAGGTCTATAAAATGATGAGAGGAGTGGAACGTCTAAACGTAGATAGGTTGTTTACTCCTTCAAAAAGTAGAAAAACTAGGACACACACAATGAAGCTACAATGTAGCTCATTTAAAACTAATCGGAGAAAATATTTTTCCACTCAAAATCTGTAATTTATTAACAGAGGATACAGTAGAAGATGTTAGTGAAGCTGGGTTTAAAAGAGGTTTGACAAGTCCCTAGAGGAAAAGTCCATTAACCATTAGAAGGACTATGGAAATCCACTGCTTACCCCTGGGATAAACAAAGCGTAGTTACTCACCTGTATCAGATGTTCTCCATGGAAAGCAGGAATCAGTCCTCACTTATGGGTGATGTCGGCACCGACAGAGCCCACATGGAGCAATTCCCCAGCTTTCAAAGAAAGCTTTTGGGATTGCTGCCATGCATACGTGGTCCTCTTCCCGCAAAAGGGTACCATCTTGATCAGTTAGGTCCCTTAGCTCGAGACCTACCAAGCAGATGGCAACTATTCAGGGGAGGTGGGAGGGTAGTGAGGACTGATTCCTGCTGTCCCTGGACAACACCTGTTACAGGCAGGGCCAGCCCGTCCATTGAGCAAGAATGTTTTTTGCACAGGGCCCCGTGTTTCACGGGGCCCCGCGCAAACAACATTCTGCTTTAAAACTAAATTAAAAAAAAAAAAAGCTGGCAGAATCGAGTGTCCCGCGGGGGGCCCCCCCGGGTCCTCCGTCCCTGCATCAGTCCCTTCGGAGCAGCTTTCAGGGCCGCGAAGGGAGAGTTTCCCTTTCGTGGCTCTGTTAAGCCCACTGGGGCTGATGGGAAACAGGAAATGTCTGTTTCCTATCAGCCCCGGTGGACTTAACAGAGCCGCGAGGGAGAAACTCTCCCTTCGCGGCTCTGAAAGCCGTGCCAAAGGGACTGATGCAGGGAGGGAGGACCCGGGGGGCCCCCGCGGGACACTGGATTCTGCCACTGCCACAGTGGCAGAGGCAGCAGCCACTTTTTTTTATATTTTAAACTTTCCCTGGGCTGATGGGGGGCAGGGGTGTTAGGACTGGTAATGGGCTGTGGGCTGATGGGGGGGTTAGGACTGGTAATGGGCTATGGCGGGGAGCTGAAAATGGGCTGATGGGGGTGTTAGGACTGGAAGTGGGCTGATGGGGGGTTAGGACTGGTAATGGGCTATGGGGGGGTTAAGACTCAGAATGTACTATTGGGGGGGTTAGGACTTGAGGTGGGCTGATGGGGTTAGGACTGGTAATGGGCTGTGGGCTGATGGGGGGTTAGGACTGGTAATGGGCTATGGGGGAGCTAAGACTGAAAATGGGGTGATGGGGGGCTTAGGACTGGAAGTGGGCTGATGGGGGGGGTAGGACTGGTAATGGGCTATGGGGGGGGGGCTAGGACTGGTAATGGGTTTGGGGGTTGCTAGAACTGGAAATGGGCTGAGTGGAAGGGGAGGCTTGAACTGCAAATAGTTGATGTGGACGGGGGCTTGGAATGGAAATGGGCTGAGTGGAAGGGGTGGCTTGAACTGTAAATAGCTGATGGGGAGGGGGGCTTGGAATGGAAATGGAGTGAGTGGAAGGGGGGCTTGAACTGCAAATAGCTGATGGGGAGGGGGCTTGGAATGGAAATGGGCTGTGAGGGGAGGGAGCTAGGACTGGAAATGGGCTGAGTGGAGGGGGGAGCTAGGACAAGAAATGGGCTGATGGAGCGGCTAGGATAGGACTGGAAATGGACTGTTGGTGGGAGCTAAGATTGGAAATGGGCTGTGGTGGGGGCTTGGATTGAAATGGACTCATGGAGGGGCTAGAACTGGAAGTAGGCTCATGGGGGGCTTGGATTGGAAATGGGTTGAGTGGAGGGGAGCTAGGATTTGACATGGGCTGATGGTGGGGCTAGAAAAGGACTAGAAATGGGCTGATGGGGGGCTGAGATTGGAAATGAGCTGATGGAGGGACTCGGATAGGACTGGAAATGGATGGGGGAGCTAGGACTGGAAATGGGCCGATGGGGGGCTAGGACTGGAAATGGGCTGATGCGGGGACTAGAAGGGAGCGGATGCTGGGTGGGGCTGGAACTAGAGGGGAGCTGATATTGGGGGAGGATTAGAATGGGATGGGGCTGGGAGAGTGAAATGGAGAGGGGAAAATATTTTGTGTGGGAGGGAAGAAAAATCTACAATTGGCCGGGTATTGGGAGAGTAAGTGGGGACTGAGGATGGAGGGGTAAAATTTGAGTGGATGAAATAGGAATGAGGAAAGAGCAAAAGGAGAAAGATTAGTATGTTAAAGCAGATGTAGAGAGAGAATGGAAAAAAAAAACTAGAAGCGAGAAGAAAGGACAAATGGACAGCAGACGATGGAGAGTTAGTAGAAGACATGAAGAAACCAGAAGAAAGTGGCTGGAGCAATTGCAACTGAAAAAAAAATGCACAAAAGGTAGAAAGATATCTCTTTATTTTGAATTTATTAACTGGAATATGTCAGCTCTGGGAAATGTACATCATTAACTTCTGCGCTTTGTTTAGTACAAGAGGAAATTCATTTATAGTTTTATTTCTACAAGTGTTGTTGTACATTCCAAGTTTGGCTTTTGGGGTTCCCAGTTTAATTATTGTCTTCCTGTTTCTAAATTGTGATTCCTTGTTTGGTGATGGTCTATGTTCTGCATGTGTAACTGAGCTGAGGTATTCTGTTTATGTAATTCCTATTTGACATTGCCACTTGTTCTCGTTCCCCAGTAGGTCATGAATTGTTGTTCTCTGAAATGTACTGGTTTAATATTTGCAGTGCTGCCTTTTGATAGGTAGGGTCTAGTGCTTTGTGAGTCCTAGTAGTGCTGTTACAATACGGTGGGTTTGTTATGGGTTCTAAATGGGCAGTGTTTGTAGTTGCTCCTAATGTGCCTGGCGGTTGGCACTGGATTAGAGTAATGTAGAAATCTTTTAGTCTTTCTTTTTCCATACACTCATTAACAGGCATGTTTACTAAAAGTTAGTGTATGGTAACATTATGCAAATATTTATGCAAATGAGGCCCCTTATGGAAATGAGGCCTCGCACATGGCCCCGCACCCCCCTTGGGCTGCCCCTGGTTACAGGTGAGTAATTACACTTTCTCCAGGAACAAGCAGGAAGTCAGTCCTCACTTATGGGACTCCCCAGCTACAGGCTACCGAACCTGTAACCAAAAACACCTCTGCAAAGGCGTGAGCAGAAGCCGATGCCCAAGGGAGCCTGAGTCCTCAGGTCCCCAGGGTGAAACCCTTGATAGCCATCAAGAAGTGTCGGAAGGCCGGAGTTGCTTATACCCCGAACAGATTAAGGAGTACAGCCTGGTCTAAGGCGCTGTCTGGCGGGACTACCTCTCCAGGCAGTAGTGCGAGGCAAAAGTGTTCACCGAAGACCAGGTCGCAGCCCGGCAGATATCTGTCACAGGCACTGAGCGCAGCGAAGCTACCGAAGCCACCATGGCTTGGACGCCGTGTGTGGTGACCCACCGATCCAGGGGGAGGGGGGGGGGGGGGGGGGCCGTGCCTTCACATGAGCCAAGGCAATACAGTCCGCCACCCAGATGGAGAGCATGCGTTTTGTGACTGCCTGCCCCAGGCGATTGGGATCATAAGACAAGAAGAGACGGCCAGACTTGCAATAAGGCCAGGTGCACTGCAAGTAGAAGGCAAGAGCCCTCTTGCAGTCGAGTGTATGCAAAACCGCCAATGCCTTGTCGGCATGAGGCCTCAGGAAGAAGGTCAGTAAGACTATCTCCTGATTGAGATGGACATCCAAGACAAGACGCTGTCGTGATGGGCGGTCTATTAAGTTATCAATAAACCTAAACATAAACCTTTGGCAGGAACTTGGGGTGGGTACGAAGGACCACTCTGTTCCCATAGAACCTGGTGTAAAGGGCATCAGCCATGAGGGCCTGGAGTTCACTGACTCGGCGGGCCGAGGTCAGAGCCACCAGGAAGACCACTTTCCAGGATAGGTGCCGAAGCAAGCATGTCGCCAATGGCTCGAAAGACAAATGCGCAAGCTGCCTGAGCACTACATTCAGGTACCACTCTGCCGGGGGAGGCCAGATGGGAGGTTTAGAAAGCAAGAGGCACCGCATAAAGCAGGAGACCAAGGGCTGCTCTGAGAGGGGTTTACCCTCGATGGGGAGGTGATTCGCCAAGATGGTGCTGAGGTGCACCCTAACCGAGTTCAACTTGAGCCCTTCCTTTGAGAGGTGAAGGAGGTACTGGAGGACCCATCGGATAGGACAAGAGAATGAGTCGATCTGGAACCCAGAGCACCAGACCGAGAAGCGCCGCCATTTGAAGATGTAGGCTCGTTTCGTTGAGTCTTTTCTTGATGCGAGGAGACCTCTGGGAGGTCCAGCAGGGTTAGGGATACCTATTCAGCCGCCAGGCCATGAGGGACAATGAGGCCAGGTTCAGGTGGAACACCCGCGCCCCCCACCCTTCCTGCATTAGCAGGTCCAGGGCACAGCCCAGGTGAATTGGGGGCTCGGATGAGAGCTTGAGCAGGAGTGGGAACCACGGCTGTCGAGGGCACGAGGGAGTGACGAGGATCACCGATGCTTGCGCCCACTGAGCTTTGTGGAGGGTCCTTGCAATGAGAGGAGTGGGGGGGAAGGCGTAAAGAAGCTGGAGGTCCAACTCAAGAGGAACGCATCCAGGGCATCCCTGCTCGGGTGCGGAATCAGTCCGCAAAGGCGGGGGAGCTGCATGTTCGTCGGGCTGGCAAACAGGTCCATGGTTGGGGTCTCCCATCCGTGGAACAAAAGGCCGGCCATTTCCTGGTCCAGCTGCAAACTCGTGAGGAAGGAGGATTCTGCTGAGTTTGCCCACAAGGACATTCTTGTGGCCCGGAAGGTAGACCGCTCGTAGGGTCATCCTCCGATGGAAGGCAAAGGAGCAGAGGAGGACTGCCTCCCAGCAGGAGGCAGGAGCCTGTGCCCCCCCCTCCTTGTTGATGTAAAACATTGCTACTCGGTTGTTGGTCTGCACGAGCACCGACTTCCCTCTCAGATGGTCCTCGAAGGCCTTCAGGGCCCATCGGACTGCCCGATGCTCGAGCAAGTTTATTTGCTGTTGGGACTCCATCGTCAGGGCGAGCTCGTGCTGTGGGGTTTGGAAGGGCAGCCCTCAGAGGAGGTTGCGGTGGTCCTGCCACCAGTCCAGGGACCTGCAAAGGTTGTGGGAGAGCCGAATAGGGTCTCTGAGGTGGCCTGAGGCCGGGCTCCACTAAGCACTGAGGCACTACTGGGCCGTCCGCATGTGCAGGCGGGCATAGGGGACCACATGGATGGTGGAGGCCATGTGCCCCAGGAAGCGCAGCATTGTCCAAGCCATGACCTGAGCATTGCTCTGGACCTGAGCCGCCAAGATATGGAGATAGGCTGCATGGTCTGCCGGCAGGAAGGCGGTCGCCCGCTGAGTGTCGAGACGTGTGCTGATAAACTCAAAGACCTACACCGGTTTGAGGTGGGACTTGGGGTAGTTGACCAGGAACCCTAGGCGCTTGAGGAGGAGGATCATGCATGATGCTGCCGATCGAGCTTCCCCAGCCAAGGGCCCTATGACAAGCCAGTCGTCGAGGTAAGGGAAGACTGGTAGCCCTGCCGTCTGAGTGAGGCGGCGGCTGCGGAGAGGTACTTGTGAAGTCCGCGGAGCAGACCTGAGCCCGACGGGGAGCACCCTGTTCTGGTAGTGTTCTCCTTGCACCCTGAAGTGCAGATATTGCCTGTGCTGGGGTGAATCAAGATGTGGGAGTAAGCGTCCCTGAGATCCAAGGAGCATAGCCAATCGCCCTGCTGGAGGATGGGCAACAGGATGCCAAGTCATAGCATTTTGAACTTCTCCCGCACCAAGAACTTGTTTAACTTTCTGAGGTAGAGGATAGGCCACAGACCTTCCATTTTTTTTCGGGACGAGGAAGTATCGGGAATAGAAACCCCGACCTCTGAGAGGTGCGTTGGTACCCTCTCGACCGCCTGCTGGGCGAGGAGTTTGTCCAGCTCCCGCTGTAGATATGTCTGGTGTGCGGGGAGTCGAGAAGGCTCCACTGGGAAGAAGGGAGGGGCAAGCCTGTCCAGGCGGAGGCGATACCCATCTCGGATCACTCGGAGGACCTAGATGTCCGACGTGACGGACTGCCACCGAGGGGGCGAAGAGGAACAGGTGTCCCCCCACCAGCTGCAAAGCTGCTGGAGGGCGAAAGACTATGCTGCTGGCATCAAAAGCCCTGAGCGGCTGAGGTGGCGCTGGGATTTAGGGCTTGGGCCCTTTAGGCTTGCGGTGGCCGTGGGGTGCCTTTCCCTGTGCCGCTGTGGCCGGTGCGGGAGTGGGTGGGTAGGGTGGGTAACCCCAGTAAGGTAGGCCCTTCCTCGGGAAGAACAGCTTCTTAGCTGGTTGTTTCTTCCGAGGGAGGGAGGAGTTCTTGCGCGAGAGGTGGGTTCGGGTTACGAACTCCGTTTCTATCTCGGCAGCCTTATCCTTCATAGGTTTACCGAAAAGCTGCTCGCCAAGGCAGAGGACATTCAGGAGCTTTTCCTGGACCTACTGCTCCAAGTCTGAGGACTGGAGCCATGCCTGGCATCGGGCCCCGATGCCCAGAAGCGGCTCTATAATTAGGCAGAGTGAGGCAGTGGCCCCAGGCGGCAAACTTTTGGGGGCGGCAGAAATGCCCCCAAAGAGCCGCCTCACTCGGCCTTCAGTTTAAAAAAAAACAAAACAAAAACACAGAGAAACTGCTGTGGCTGCGATAGCTTTAGAAATGAGAGGAAACCGGTGCGGAGCCTCCCGGCGGTATGGAATCTCTGTTGCTTCCGCGTTCCGCCCTCAAAAGGAAGTTATGTTAGAGCGGGACGCGGCAACAGCAGAGGTTCCATACTACTGGGAGGCTCCGCACCGGTTTCCTCTAATTTCTAAAGCTATCGCAGGCAGCCGAAGGGGAAGGAGCAGAACTATGGAGAAACGGCCGGCAGAGCAGAACGAGCTACACGGGTGGGGGGGGGTGGGGGAAGAGAGGAGAGAAGAGGTACGAGCTACATGGGGGGGGGGGGAAGGGGGGCTGGAAGAAAGATGACAGGGGGAAGAGAAGGGCAAAGAGCGGGCCGGAAGAAATCTGACAGGGGAAGAGAGGACTGGAAGGGAACCGAGAGGGGCAAAGAGTGGTCTGGAAGAAAGCTAACACAGGGGGAAGTTGGGGGCTGGAAGGGAACTGACATGGGGGGAAGTTGGGGGCTGGAAGGAAACTGACATAGGGGGAAGAGGGGGATGGAAGGGAGCTGACATAGGTAGGAATGGTAGGTGGCTGGGCAAGAGGGAGGAGGCTGGCAGGGAAGGGGCACGTGTAGAGGGTCATTGGGACTGGAAATAGGCTGATGGAAGGAAGTGAAGAAAACAAAAGACAAGAAATGGCAGAGTGCTAAGAGAACAACCAAGGATACTCCATTAATAACTTGAGAGCCCGAAACTTATTGGTTTGTAATAATATTTATTGTTCTTATTACACACCTTTTTATTTATTTATTTATTTTATTTAACAGGTTTTTTATACCGCCTTTTCCTTCAATCAAAGCGGTTACAAAGACATACAAAGGCTAAACATAGGCAAGGGAAGTGAAAGATGGGATACATAACATGGTGGACTAATACAAAAAACACAATACTGAGAGTTAGTTAGGTGTTGTGTTTATAGATATTTTATTATTTTTATTATATAGTATTTATGATCTTATTGGTTTATTGGATTTGTAATAATATTTATTGTTCTCATTATTTATTACTCATCATATTAGTTTTATGTTTTTAAGTTTTAAGTTTTTTGTTAGAAGCGCTATGATTTTAATGTTATAGTTGTAATGTTTCTGTATTTGCAGCAAACCTGTATCCCCTGATGAAGTAACAAATACGAAACACGGCCTGTGTCGGGCTCTCAGGTTATTAATGGAGTATCCTTGGTTGATCACCACGTATCATAGACTGGGTGTCTCTTATATAACGTGGTGAAGTGCTCCCTCGTTGGACCAGAGTGCTAAGAGAAGACAGGAAAGCAGAAGCCTCAGATCAGGAACAGCATGACCAGAGAATAAAATGGACAGACAACAAAGGAAGAAAAAAATAATTTTATTTTCAATTTAGTGATTGGACTTTGTGCTATTTTTATAGTTTACACAGTATGGGATACTGCATCTCTTATCTAGTGTTGCACCGCATGCAGAGTCTGGTTTCTTGGGGTTTCGGTTTAAATTTTTCTCTAAATATTTTATTTTTACTTTAGGTTGTGATCACTTATTCTGTATTTGGTGAGAGTCTGTGTTCCTAGTGTATGACCAAGGCTGTGTGTTCTGTTTTCATGTAATCTGTACACAGGGATCTGTACTGTAGCAATTTGCCTTGTTCAGCTTTTCAAATAAGTGTTAGATGTTCTAGGGCCTGCTGCAGTATTTATAGTGCTGCTTTTTTTTGTATGAGTTTTGGAAGTTTATGCTGGTAATGGTATGGTAGATTTGGCCTTGTAGATCTTTGATTACTTCTATAGGGTTTTATATTAGTTTCCGATATTCTGCTACTGGAGAATATTAGTTAGTGAGATTTTTTTTTTAAGATATTGAGTTCTGTGGGTGAATGTTCTAGTTCTGCTCTGCACCCACTGTTGAGGGAAGGGGTTCTGTGGATGCAAAATATATGTGCAAAAAGAAAAAGCAAGAACCATAATGCAGTTTATAACAAAATAAAAATGAGCTATAATTTAGTTTTATAACGTGTGCTGTGGTTCTCGCTCATTCTTTTAGTTCCTTGGTGTGCAAACATCTTGCATTTCCTCCATATTATCTAATTAGCTTTTTGGTTTGGTTCAGCCCCTGACTGAGTTTTGAAAAGGTGCCCCCCCCCCACTCTACGGGGGGAGGGGATGGGGGCACCATCTCATCCTTCGCCTCAGGCAGCAGATTGCCTTGAGCTGCCCTTGCCAATGCCGGCCGCTGCCACATGGGCCAAGGATTCAAATCTGTCATAGGTGGCACGAGAGAGGTATTTTGAGCACTCCGCAATGGACCTCAGGAGAGTCTGGAACCTAAGGAGGTGTTCGCCCGCGAGGCCCACAGAGAAACCCCCGGGTTCCTTGGCAAGGTCGCACAGGAACATGCCCATGTACAGTTGGTAAGCCTGAATACGGCATGCAAGCATGGACCCCTGATAAGCCTTGCGCCACAAGGTGTCGAGGGCTCTCGACTCCCGACCAGGCGGAACCAAATAGTGCAACTTCGGACTCTTTTGCTTCCGCATCGCCGATTCTATCACAATGGAGGTGTGGGGAGGCTGGGTCTTTCTAAACCCAGGGCAGCGCTGGAGCCTGTACATCGCGTAGAGGAGCTTACTCACAATGGGCACTGAGGCAGGTATCTCCATGTGGAGTAGCAGCCTGGACAGAATGGGAGGAACTAGGACAGTGAGAGACTTCTGAGGCGGGGACTCGTACTGCAAGATATCGAGCTCTTCGGCTCCTCCTTGGCCTGGTAGCCAGGTTGAGGGCCTGCGCCATATCCTGCACGAACACCAAGAAGGAGGTGTCTTCGGGCGGTGAACACTTCTGAAAGGCAAGCGAGGACGGGTCCAAGGGGAGATCCCTGTGGGCGCGGATCTCCAGGGAGGTATCCCCATCTGACTCCCAACCCGAGAGATCTGAGGAGGAATCCAACTCGGGCTGGTCACCCCATCCGGAGGCCAAGGCCCGTTTGGAGCCGGAGGCCCTGGAGGAACAGGAAGGCGAGCAAGACCGGTGCTGAGGACGCTCACGAGGCATACGGCTCTCGGGGGTTTCCAGGGCAGGTTTTGGAGTCCCTCTCGAGGGAACCTTGGTCTCTGGGCGTGAGCCAGCCATGCTGGGAATGAGCGCCTGCTGGGCAGCTAAGAAGGCAGAAACGCTGTGCTCCAGTGCCAGCATACGAGACTCCCATGCGGGCACGGGGCCCTGCAATGCCGATACCGGGGTCACTGGGTCAGGCATCAAGGAAGAGAGGGGGTCCTCACCAGGACGATCCTCAGGAGACCGGGTGCCATCGCCAGAGGCCTCCATATCCGGACGAGGTACCTTACGAGGCCGCTTCTTGTCCAACTCTCGGAAATACCAAGGGGGGCTGAGCGACCTAGCGCAGGGAGTGCTCACGCTTGTCTGGAGACCCTGACAGTGACTTCAAGGTTTTATTCTTCTTACTCTGCTCCACTTCAGGGGACTCCTGGTCGGAGTGCACCTTAAGCGCAGGGCCAAGGTGGGTTATCCCACCCGCGGAGAGACGACCACCGCTGGGATTTCCGAGGCGGCCTTACAGAAAATGTCACTGGACCTCTGCTTATGACTTAGCAGGGCCTTAGAGGACATTTTCTTACAAAGCGAGCAGAGCTCCAGATCATGGTCGGCTCCGAGGAACCACAGACAGCAGTCATGGTCCGTAAGAGACATGTTCTTGGAGCACCTGTCGCAGTTTTTAAAGCCAGTGGCCATCAGGGCAAAAAGGGCCCCCGCGAGGTCGAAGACCCGCGCACCAGTGGTTGGGGGGAAAAAAGGGCACGAAGCCTGTAAAAGGAAAAATGCTAGGAAAAAAACGTCCCCCTTTTGCTTAAAAAGAAAAGGAGAAGGGGAGGGATGGGTAGAGGACTGGTGCAATCGGAAAAATAACAGGCCAGAGGCCGAAAAAGAAATGCTTTTTCCGAGGGATGAGAATGTGCGTCTGAAGGGCTCCGCAGAAAAAGGGAGACTGAGCAAGATGGCACCCTTGGGCGGGAAGAGAACCACACATGTGTGGCAGCAATCCCAAAGACTTTCTTTGAAAGCTGGGGAATTGCTCAGCTTGGGCGTCGTCGGTGCCGACGTCATCCATAAGTGAGCACTGACTTCCTGCTTGTTCCTGGAGAACATGGAATCTGTGTACCTTTTTGGGAACCTGACTAGTACTTGTGACTTGGATTGGCCACTGTTGGAAATAAGGATACTGAGCTTGATGGATCCCTGGTCTGACACAGTATGGCATATCTTATGTTCAAGCTATTTTTTTTCCAAGAGTACACATCATTAAACCATAGATATTGGTACATAAACTATTAATTTTACAATACAAGGCAATTCGTACTTTGCTTCTTTGGCGATGTCATGCATGCAACAAATGCCACATAATGTATTATATTCCTTCAGACTTCTAGCAGCACAAACATTTTGACATATTTACATTTGAACTATTCCAAAAAAAGCAGATTACAACCTCTTGCTCAACTCTGAATGCTTTTCTCTCTGGTGCTGTAAGTCCACTCTTTGTATGCAATATAAAAACTATTGGTCTATGATAAGTATCATGGATGTATGCTGTCTAGTTGATTGGCATACATGGACAGCATTGGGTTGGAGGCTTGGCAGGGCTGACGCTAGCCATTAGGTGAACTAGGTTGCCACTTATTTTATTTATTTATTTATTTATTTAACATTTGCTTCTATACCGCGCTATTAAAATCAGCGCGGTGTACATCAAACAAGCATACTACAATGTATACAAACATTGAGTTTTACAGAGAACAGGAAATTGAACATGGAACTTATTGTGCCAATGCTTCCAGGTGGCCCACTGCCACTGCTATCGCCCCTCTCCAGAACCTGAGACAGCGGCAATAACATTAAAACAGCAAGACAACATTTCCGCCTCCTCCGACGCAGCCTTCCGTAAATCTCCCCATGCAAACAAGAAGTCTGCGTCAGAGGGAGCAGAAGTGGCTGGTCAAAGCGAGCACCAATAGCAACATAGAGCAGGAGGCTTTGGGTAAATACTGCATTGCTTTTTTAATGGCATTGCCGCCACTGCAGATCACAGAAAGGGGCAGGGGCAGCAGGGACAGGAGTGTGGGTGGGATGGCAGGATTGAGGTTTACCTAGGATGCTTCATATCCTTGCAAAGGCCCTGGGGTTTGGACAGCATACAGGCTTGAAAATCGTACATAGAAAATTGCATATAGAACTCATTTTAAATCATGTAATTGCATGGATATAGTCTATCCTATTTAATATTTCCTTCCATGTGTGGCATATCATCTGTAAACACACATTTATTTAATTTTATGATTCTAATAATAATAAACCTTTTGTGGAATCCTTAAAATTTAAATCAGCCTACACTCTTCAAATTATCAATCCGCCTGTTCCTACTGAATCACTGCTAACATCATTAATCTCTGTAACTCAGGAATGCTGCTGCTGTGTTTGGCCTCATCAGCATACCATGCAAGAATTACCCCAATGCATGAACGGTCAGAATAGGAAGTAGATTTAAAAAAAATAGATTGCACCCTCACAATGGGGGGATTTTATAAGTGACTTGGGTGTGACTTACATGCTTAAGTAGCTACTCAAACTGGCCAGAGATAAATATGTATAGAAGTAGGGCTTGGAACACACAGTGGTGGAAAATGAGCACAGCACAGACAGGACTGGCACTCTTGTGTATTTTATGAAATATATAGATTTTTACTGGCACACACACACACACTGAATATCACTCCTCTTTTGGAGAAAGTGTAATTTTATGTGGAAACTGTTATTCCAAAAATGTATACTATTGAAAAACTACTTTGAACAAACTAGGTCTATTAATAAGCTCGAAATGAGAAGCATCAAACACAAAAAAACAGACAAGATGAGATTCTTCAGAACCTAGGTAACACCACAGCTTCTAAATTGTTCTTAGCACCTGTCAGAACCGTGTTATGCACTAGAGTGGAAGAGTAGCCTAGTGGTTAGAGCAGCAGGCTGAGAATTGGGGAAGCCAGAGCTTAAATCCTGCTTCTCTCACTGACTTTCTTTATGACCTTGGGCAAGTCGCTTTACCCTCCATTGCCTCAAGTACAGTCTAGAATGTAAGTCCATTTGTATAGGGATATAACTTGTGCATCTATATGTCAATCACCTTAAACTCAGATTTAGAAAGGTGAATAATTAAATCTCACATCCAAATCCACTATCATACAGAAGATCTAGGTGTGACTCCCATGTCCAGCTTCTAATCCTTAGGCTGGTCAAGGCTGAGAATGCTATGCAGAGTTCATAGCCAAGAGGGCAGGAGTGGCCCAGGGAGGATAAAGAAGAATACAGGGCCATGTGCAGAGATTCGCTGCAGGATCTCATTTGCAAAAAGTCAGCAGGAGCAGAAAAGCAAGACCATATATGATAAAGTGTGTCTCATTTGTAGGGTTGTCCCTGTAAAAGGGGGAAGAGGAGGAGTCCCACATCAAACAATTGCTACTCCCAAGTTTAGCTAGATAAAATAGGGTAAAACCATTAGGTTGCTCTGAATGAAGACTCATAGCACTGTGGCTGCTGTTGAGGCCTTGAAACTCTCCATAGTGTTGCCAGTGTATCAGCTTATTCAATCTCTGGCATGAAAAAGTAATTGTAAAATTGGAAAGAAAAAGTAGTCTGAATTAATGCTTTATCCTTTTTTAAGGGAGTTTTGAATACGTAATTGAGCTTATTGTGGATGCTCCATCCATCTGTCTGTCTGTCTGTATGCATGGGTTTTTGTGCTTGTGCAAACAAACTTATGGATTTGGATTAAGATAGGTCAACAGGCAGGGACTTTGTCTTGCAACTGCGGGGAGTCTATCTTCCACTGGCAGAGAAGGCTGAAGCCATGACCACAGTGAAGATGACTAGAATCTGCCGTAGAGATCCCATCTATCACTGGCTGAAAAAGTTAACAAGGTCACACTGTAATGAAGATTGCCCAAGTCTGTTGGTGGGGACCCATCTCCAGCTGGCAGAGGAAGAAAGGGAAACTGTCACAGTGCAGGGCTTACCTGCAGGCCAGGAATAATAAGTGGAGGAGTAGCCTAGTGGTTAGAACACTGGCTTGGTAACAAAGCAACCAGGGTTCAATTCCCACTAGCACCCCTTGTGGCCTTGGGCAAGTCACTTAACCCTCCATTGCCTCGGAAGAAAGGCCTGGCAATCTACTTCCAGTCACCCTGCCAAGAAAACCCAGGAGCTTCTGGGTCACCAGAAGTCAGCATTAACTCAAAGGCACACATTGCATTTTTGCTGAGGAGGGCCAAGGAGAAAGATGAAGAGAAGGTTGCAGAGATTTAGAGAGGCAGTGGAGGCAGTGGGGATAGAAAGAAAAAATAGAGGGAGTGACCCTGGGGGGAGGGAAATGAAGGGCAGGGGGTGAGAAGGAAAGGGGGAGAGGTACAGGAGAGGTGCTGGAAGAGAGAGGGGAGGAAAGAGTGCAAGGGGTGAGAGGTTGAAGAGATGAATGCATAGGAAGAAGAGGCCAGAATGTGTATATGCCAAGTAGCACACCCCACTCCTGCAAGACACCTGCACACATCCCCACAAACACCCCACCCCCATCCACATACACAAACACCAGCCCGACAACATGTACATAAATAACAAACACCCTACTCACACCTCATATCCAAACTAAACAGACACCCTCACACCACCCCCATTATACTCTCACAAGTTAGAAACAAATCTATAGATGACACCATTCATAAAGATTCCTCATAGAGCCTTGTAGCCCCTGCTACCCTTACGAGACACACTAGCATGTCTCTTCTCATTCCTCCCCCACCTCAGACATGTACGAGTTTGAACATGGAAGAAGGGAAAATATGCTGTTTTGTCACCTTATACGTGTGCACTTTTCAACTTGCTTTCTCTGAGATTTTCTAAGGCTTTCAAACAAGGACCAGTCTGACCTGACAATCTTCCTCTTCTTACAGTTTAGTTCTTTCCCTCGCTTTCGTACCAGTTCTAGCAACGCCCTCATATCTCTGCATTTTCTCAAAATTCAATTACAGCTTATTCTATGGCTGGCTGCTTTGTGAGACACAAAATGAAATTTTAAAAGAGGAAGTCAACTTTCAATCAAAGATTTCCATCAGGACAATATATTCTTCTTGTCCCATTGGCTGATAATGATACTAAAAATTATATCACAATATGACACAGTAAGAATGTACATTCATTATCATACATTTGGTGTTTAAGCATGCCTTAAAAATCAGTGCAGCAAAAATCAGTTTAATGAATTAAAATGTGTAAAGTTAATTTCATTTGTTAAAAAGTTGAATGGGCAGTGAAACCAATTTTACAAAATATTGGAAATGAACTGAAAAATGCCTGAAAGATCAGCAAAAAAAAAATCTAAAATATGAACCCAAAACAAATCAAAAATATTTTCTGTGCACGGTGCATGCTCATGGTAAAAATAAACCAACTTTAGTTAAAGCCAACTTGCTTAATTAGCAGTTGAAATGCTCTACATTTTGTAATATCAGACAATACTGATCTTTTGCAATTTGCAGGCTTGCAAGAAATAATTGTGATAACTGAAACCTATCATCATCATTTACTAGAAAGCAATTGAAGCCTCAATGAAGAAAACGTAGGGCAGCAATATCTTCAACATGAGCTCCGTGGAGTAAATGGCGAGATTCACTAGCAAAGCACCAACTTCAGCTCGTGGCCCTACAGTCTGTTAGTGAACAGTGCGGCACTTACTGGGCTTGAAAAAGAAAGACTCTCCAGTCAGCAGTTTTCAGTTTCAGGACATTGGGCCTTTTCTCATAGTCCGTTGCCTTCGACGCCAGGGCATGATGCACGCTAACAGCATTTTTCAGATCCTCCTCTGACAAAGCCTTATCTGGTTTATATTCATCCTGTATGAGGCAGGAAAAAAGTACCACACTTATTATTTCTGTTTAAGCACAAGGGGATAAAATAAAGGCTGATTTTAGTATAGATTGTTTTCCACTGACAAAATATTGGAGAAATTCGTTCATCAATAAGGCCCCAAGTTATTGCACCAAGGAACGCTAAGACACACTCTCTCTTTGTAAATGTGCCCTGCTGCCATAATAATCTTGTATGAGATCCGAGAGACTAAGCAGGGTCATGCTCGGCCAAGGAACCCTGCACAATGCAAGCCTTTAATAAGCCAGTACCGCAGCATGGTCTAAGGATCACTAAGCCGTTGAAGGTTAGCTGTTAAACCTTGATCTATCTAATGTATGGACCATAAAGTTGTCCATGACAGCAAATAAAGTCCCTTCCTAAACGCAGTTCTTGTTCTACTCTCTAGCTGGACATAGGTATCTTGGGGCCATTGAGCAATTCATGCTCAAAGATCCTTTCCTGGCATGGGAGAAGGTAATCTTTCTAGATCCTTAGGCTTAAGGAAAAAAATACCTTTTCTGGCGAAGTTACAGCAAAACAAAATCACACCACACATTGTTTATACCACCCTTCATCAAACCAGTTTAGCATTATTCTAAAAAAACCAGTCTGCTGGGGAAATTGAGGCAATGGAATAGCTTGCAAAAAAGTACATTTGCATCTGATATAGTCCATACAGAAAAGGAAATGTTAAAACAGTCCAGAAATCACAGTCAATGAAAAGCATACATACTAGGGATCTCCATCAACCACTCCATAGCAAAGATAGTCTCTTAGGAAAGAGATCTATTCTGGGTTTTCCCCATATTGGTGTCTGTAGATGCAGACTCCCTCTCTTCAGCAGAACTGTAATCCCTCACCTAAGCTCAGTGTAGGTGAGCTCCTGCTGAATCCCTTCCAGACAGAAACTTGGTAAAACTCACTTGTCTGAAAATCTCCCTCTACTTCTGACTCTAAAGAGACTCCATTCCTTAAATATTTAGGTAACTCTTTGGTGCATCAGAATACAAGAATGGTTCCCTTTTTGCCTGGGTGCTTGAGAGCCCCTCCCTTGAACTTTGGTGCACCATTAAAACAGGACAGAAGGGAAAAATGAGAGGACAGGAATCAACCTTGGCTCAAGCAGCTTATAGGGATGTACTCTGAAGACATCCCTCAATGGATTTAAGTATGCACTCCTCCTCTCTGACCTCATCACTCAGCAACAGTGGGGACATGATGCAACTAGTAAGGAACACACTTGATTTGCTTACATGAGGTAATGCAAGGACCAAGAATGGTAGCTGCCAGTAAACTTACAGTCAGTAAAAAAAGAAAAAAAAACCCCAAAATGACATATTCTTAAAACTAATTTCATGTTATTAAAAACATCTCATGGGAAAGGGCCAGGGGCAGCACAAGGGTTCTTGCCAACCTAAACCAGGTCCGATGTACCATCCCAGCATCTTGCCTCTCACAAGAGGTTGATGGGTTGCACGGCGATCGCCTGCCACTACTGCCCCCTCCGACTTCCTGTCAGAGGGGACAGGGGTGGCAGGACGCAAGTGCGTGCATGTGCGCGCTTTAAAGATTGCCATGGCATTAAAGAGGTAATAGCCATGCCGTCCATCAAGCACCGGTGAGAGGCAGGATGTTGGAGGCGGTGTGGCGATAGCACATTGGGACTGTCTAGGGTCGAGCCGCCCACCAGGGTCTGTCTAGTTTCTCTAGTGGACTGCCTTAGGAGCTGTGGGCTCAGGCTGTGTGAGGATGTACTACTTGGGCACTGGAGATTATGCCTCAGGGCATAAAAGAGTGATTCTCAGCACCATAAATCAAGCAGTGCGCAAATTGGCAACTGTGAAAATATGTTACATAAAGAAGTTAGGTTATCAATGAAAATCTGACAAACAATAAAAAAGGTCATATGCTGGCAACTCTGAGTATGACTTACAGGTTTGAACCTGTTTGTTTTTATAGTTAAAATAAATATCACAGCAGCAATTTTGTTCTACGCATACATATGGTAGAGGAAGTGGCTAAGTAACAGCAGCTTTCAACCCCCTAAACAATTTATTCTTGGGGAGAGTTTGGTTGCTCAACGGGTCCTGTAGACAGCTGGATTACATAAACCTATACAAGATAAAACAGCACCCATCAGCCAACAGCCTGCACACCCTCATACAACCAGACACCAGTACACGTCCAAGAAGAAAACAAACTCACAACCGAGTCAGCACCCCAAGTGAATACAAACACACACGCAAGGACACAACAGACCGAGCACTCTCCATGGCTGCTCCAACAATATGGAACAAACTACCGGACGATTTGAGGGCAACTACAGACCTCAAGGACTTTAGAAAACAGCTGAAAACCATGCTGTTCATAGAACACTATGGACACATCACATAGTCTAAATAGCTGTATAGCAGCACACGTCACCGCCTAACACTGTATGTATATAAGATGTTTTTAGCACCACTGTATATAGCCCACATTGTACATAACTCAAACTAATCTAGCACACAATTCAACACGCACCCAACTAAATTTTCACCCTCACTGCATGTATAACACACTCACACTACCAGATTGTTTGCTGTGATACGACCTTGATTATTATGATAAGGCGGTTTAGAAATACTGTTAAATAAATAAATAAATAAAATTACTTGTAGGTTACAACAGCATTTCTAAGACTGAAAAGCTCAATTCACCTAATTAGAGGCTAGCTGCAAGACTGAATACTAGAAGAGGTAGTTACCATAGCTCCATTTACTGCAGGAGTCACTGATCTGCAAGCCCTTATTTAGTAGTGTGATTCTTATACAGCAAGACTACTGATAGGGGGTTGACAGCACCATTCTGAATCCGGGTGCCAACAGAAAAGGAGCAACTGGGAATCACTCCTACTCAGCCACTAGCCACCAGAGAAACCTCCAGTAGTTGCCTGGGGGCTTGTTCACAATACTGGCTCCTTTATAAGGCTCCTCAGGAGCATAAGGTCACCTGCTACCGGCACAATGCTCACAAGAAGGAAAGGTAATGTTAGCTTTCCATGAGAAACGCAGCTTGCAAGGTGAAATGCAAGCAATGCTATTCACTAAGCATAATAATGAGGTGCTTTTTATGCACTTGCATGTTTTGCATCTCATTATTATTTCACTCATACTGTGTTAAGAAAAAAGTATGTGAAGGGCAAACAGCAGCTTTTTGCCATATATAGTAATGTGCATTATTTGGTGAAAAACTTCTCTTACTTCCATAATGCAAGTTAGTAACTATCCTTCTAATTCGGGTGGCTTGGGGCTGTATCTTACTACTTATTCTGAATTTGAAAAGTAAGGCAACTAAGGCAATAAAAGATTTTATGTAGATCCCTCTATATGGCATAAAATGTTTGATCTGCTATATTAAAATATAATGAGATTCATTATTCCTGAGGACATTAGGAACTGGGCGAAGGAAGTGCATACGACATGCTCAAGGAATGGTATCACCACGATCCAAAGACAGAAAGCCAAAAAACACTTGCTCACATTTCAGTCACTCACGGTCCTCATTTACAGATCTTCTCAAACAGGTATGAAACAGATTAATAGAATAAAGTGAGGGAAATATCAATAAGGAACACATATAAAATGCTTTGTCAGAACACAACACCCTCAATAGCTTAGCAAAGTAAAAAGCATGAGGAACTGTGGCATGGTCAGCATGTGTGCTAACATTACAAAACCTTTTTTTTTCCTAGCTACAGTATACAATCTCGTCTATAAATCACTGAATAATCACTGTCTTAAACATCGAGATGCAGGACTAGCCCTAAGCTGCGAAAGTAAACCTTTCCCCGTCACACAGATATTTGGTGGACAGCCCTTGCACTGTATTTATTAATTTTACTTATTTTAATTCTGAATTTAGATAGTTCCTTATACTTGAGTGCTGTACAGCGAACTGCATACAGGCGCAAGTCGCTGCCCCATCTCAAAGAGCTTAAAATCAAAGTGCATACCTGAGGCAGCACAAGTTACTTTCCAAATACAAAAGAGTTAGCAAGAGAAGTAGGATTTCAACCCACAACTCAAAATAGCACTGATGAGCAGACGACAGGTAGAGTAGGGTTTGTGAGAAACGAAGCCTTCTCTGCTCAACAGATGGGCTCTGTCTCTGCTCCACACAGCTTGCAGCGCTGCATGCATCTGATCCACAGCAGTCACGTACTTAACAATCACATTAGGAAGGTGAGCTACATGGTATGTTATGTTACATCAAACATGTTGGGACCCCGCGGACATTTCCTAGCTTCCCGGGGGAGGGGAGTGGGGAGCGGAGGTGTGCATAAACAAGATTCCGAGGGCACTGCGACAGGACCTCGCTACAATCTACTTAATTCCCTGCAGCCCTTGCCAGCTGTGAAGTACGTCCCATACTAAGTAAAGAACAGAACTTTTCTTTACTGGGGACCTAACAGAAGTCAGTTTAACTGCGTATGCCTTCAGCAACAACAGGATATCTTTACATGAAGGAGGTAAGGTATTAATTGCAGTCTTTTTCCAGCTTCTCAATTTATTCTTTGTAGGTAGGGTAAATATTACTCCTTCACTCTCATACACATTTCACTCACCTGGATAAACCTGATTGACATTTGATGTACCTAGGGGTACCTGCTGTGTTACTGAGTTGGAACCCTTCCACTAAACGTGGCAGAAATCTGTTCCTGGGGATCCACTTGTTCGCACGTTCTCTCCCTTCCCATCACCAGGCTATTCTTTCTTGCCTCTAAATCACTTGGTGCTGGAGACCCCTTGCTCCTTGCTAGGCCAGTAGATAAGATTCAGTTTGGCAGAAAAGAACTCCCTCTACGAGTATAGTGGTTGCCACTTGCTGAACCTGTTGACCACTTCGCTTCTAGTGATAGTAGTCTCCCCATTTCACAGAAGAGCTTTCCTCACCTAACCACTGCCTGATCTGTAGTGTACCAACTCCCACATCAATCTGTTCCCTAGGTCGGGTGAACACTGGCAGTAGAGGACTCAAAAGATAATTTCCCTCCATAAGTCTGGGTATTTATATCGGCACCCCTCACTACTTCCTCATGGACTGGCTCCAACTACCCCCTTGTCAGTCTCCCAGACCAATACCTATGCTGGTTCTAGGGCCCATACATTCCATGTACTGGCACTACAGAAGTAGCAAGACACCTAGGAGAAGCTTAATGATACCCAGGTCACAAAAAAGAATACTATAAATACAGAAAACATTATTATGATATATCTAATATATGGTATAAGGTAGGGTTTGTAGCTGTTTGAGTTCTGAGCATCAGTGCTGTTTTGGTATGGACTGTTTGCTTTATAGGTTCTAAAGTGTTTTCTGCAACATTTTCAGTAATCGTTCTGGTTAGTACCACAGCAATGTATAGTATCTTAAGTAACATTTTTATCTAAGACGTCTGTAATATAAATACTTTTTGTGCATGTGCTTTGTTTTTAAATATCTTGTTTTTCTACAAAAAAATCTATTAAGTATAAAATGCTTTAATTTTTCAGTTGATGAGGTCTCATGGCAGATAGGAAAAAAGTCAAGTGCACGGTATTACAAATGGAAGGTTGAAAAGGAACAAGCAAGAAAAGTTCTTGCTGATTTATTGATGCATAATGCTGTTCTTCTCCTGACATTCAGCGCAGTAGAGATACTGTAACTCTTGTCAAACACATAGGTAAGCATGGCGTTATACCTCCCACTCCTTTTGACACCCAAAAGAAAAAAGATAACCAGAAAATTTTGAAAATATACAGTACTTTCAATTTTTTCAGTAAAATTTGCATAGTGATTTATATTTGGTCTTCCATTTTTCTTCTTTTGAATTTAGTGTATGTGAAAGCATGAGTAATGGTACGAGTTCATAGGTATGCCTGCATTTGTGTAGCGAGGCCACAACTTGTATAAGTACGTGGAAGAGCATATCCAGATAAGGAATGAATGCAAGGGAGTGGCTCATGCTTTTATAAAGGGGTCACTATTTCCAGCCAGAAAGCAGTGAAAAAAGGCTCCCAGAATGATACCTTTGGGGACCCTGTCTTGATACCTCTTTCACGGTCCTTGTGAATAGAGATTTTAAGAGTAAAAAACAGATAGTGCCGTGGCTCAGCTTCCTCAGTTTTCCATGAGCATAAGAAACAATAAATGTGAACATTTCTCTCACAGAACATAATGAGAGCTGCACAGCAAAAGACAGGCCCTTATACATATCTTTAGAGTGGAGGCCTCCAGCAGGTAAAGAAAAGCTGTAAAAGCATGTGACTAACATCATCTTTTGGAGTATGGTGGATCCATATCCTCCTTGCCAAAATATCTTTTTTTGAAGCTTTGGTGAATATCTCTTTGTGAGATTTAAGCGGCATGCTATCTGGCCACATTAACAGAAAACATATGCAGATAACGTAGTGCGCCTGTCTTCTGACTGCCGTGGCGCCATCTTCTCCAGTATGATAACAAAGCTGTAGCAGAATACAACTCCTCAGGGAGGTGGGAGGATTGTGAGGATTTATTCCTGCTGCCCACGGAGAACACCTGCTAAAGGTGAGTAACTACTTTTTCTCCGTGAACAAGCTGGAATGAAGTCCTCATGTATGCGGCTCCCAAGCTACAGACTAACAAAAACCAAGGAGACCAAAAAGTCCAACATAGGCAAAGTGAACTAAGAACTGAAGAATCAACTATGTATAACACTGGTAGTTCCCAAGGGGGGGGGGGGACTTGCCTGATTCTGCTTCTTCACCATACAGTTTCATTAATATCATTCATGCTCTGTGGTTTGGGGGGGGGGAGGGGTCCTAGATAGACAGAGGGACCTTGGGGGGGGGGGGGGGATGAAGGTGGATTCTAATCCCAAAACAAATGCCGGAGTACAGATTGGAAAAAAGTTGCTGTTGCGTTGGGAATCCCCATCCAGACAGATGTAAATGTGTGGACAAAAGACCATGCTGCAGCCCTGCAGATCTCTTCCATGGAGACCACTGATGCAGCCATGGTTCCGATGTTGTGATCTGTGACATCATCAAGACTCAGTCAAGCCTGGGCATAAGTGAAAGAGATGCAGTCTGCCAGCCAAATTGAAAGTGCGTGTTTGGAAATTGCAGCCCCTAGCTTGCTGGGGTCAAAAGAAACAAACAGCTTTTTGGACCTTCAGTAGACCTTCGTCCGCTCTAAGTAGAAGGACAAGGCTCGCTTACAGTCCAGCATGTGCAGCGCCGCTTCCCCTCTATGAGCGTGAGGCCTCAGAAAGAAAGTTGGCAGAAAGACTGACTGATTAAGATGGAAAGCCGATACACCTATGGGAGGAATTGAGGATGAGTGTGCAGAACCACTCCATTATGATGGAACTTGAAATACAGTGGATGAACCACTAGAGCCTGGTGCTCACTAACATGGTGTGCTGAGGTAACCACCACCACCACCAGGAACAAGACCTTTCAGGTAAGGAACCTCAAAGGGCAGGAGTCAAGCGGCTTAAAAGGAGCTAATTTGAGCTGCGCCAGAGCCACATTGAGGCTTCAAGGGAGGTTTCGAGAGGAGCAAGCCTCACATGAAGTGAACCACTAAAGGCTGAGTCAATATGGACTTTTGTTCCAAACCAACATTGTAAGCCACAATCATGCTGGGGTGGACCCAAACAGAGTTGGACTTGAGACCCGACATGGAGAGGTGTAGGAGGTACTCGAGAAGTCTGTCAGTGGAACAATTAGAGGACGGATTGGTATGTGGGTATATGCGTCCTTTAGATCAAGGGAGCACAGCCAATCATTTGGACTATTTGAAGTGCACACAAGTCCGAAGTTATGAGGGGCAATCTGTGAGCAAACAGAGTAATCCATCCCCCCCACTGGAGGGTCCCCCCCTCTGTGATCACCAGCAGAATAGCTATGCTCCAAAGCAACCAGTGAAAACCCCGCCCCCGGCTTGGGTTGCAAGGCAGGCTGAACCTTCTGGAGTTTCTCCTGACACTGCAGTCGAGGAGCCTGTGACTTCTGCTGGGAGGCTTGAGGACCAGGAAAATACCTGATCTTGCGTGGGTAGCAGGTCTTCTTCTGGCCTCCTCCCGATACCTCTTACGATAGGGATCAGACATGCATCTCAAGAGCTTGGTGAGGGTGATGTACTGCTTCTCTATGATGCAAGCCTTTTCCTTCACATACTCTCCAAAGAGGTTCTCTCCCCAGCATGGCATGTCTGCAAGTTTATTTTGCACCAACTGCTCCAGGTCAGAAAACTGAGTCAGGAGAGCCAGCAGGCTCCAATACCCACAGCCGCCACTCTAGAGGAGTTTTTATGTTGCTCTGACCAGAATTTTGAGCTGTCTTTGCCATGACCCACCAAGGTATGATAATGCTCCAGTTTTTCCTGGGGCAGGAAGAGGCACAAGTTGGCGAGATCATGCATGATGTCCTTCAGGAACAAGCTCAGCTAAACTTGAAGAATGGTCAAAAATTTGGCAGCTGAGATTTAATGCTAAAAAAATGCAGGGTCATGCATTTGGGCAGCAAAAATCCAAAGGAGCAGGACATTGTACGGGGAGAAGTACTTCTGTCCATGAAAGAAGAGCGGGACCTGGGTGTGATTGTTTCTGATGAACCTTAAGTTGCTAAACAGGTAGAAAAGGTGACAGCAAAAGCCAGAAGGATGCTTGGGTGTATAGGGAGAGAATGGCCAGCAGAAAAAAGGAGGTGATATTGCTTCTGTATAAGTCTCTGGTGTATCCTCATTTGGAGTATCGTGTGCAATTCTGGAGACCACACCTTCAAAAGGATAAAAAGAGGATGGAGTCACTGCAGAGGGTGGCTACTAAATAGTGGTCTTTGTTATAAAGCATATGGGGACAGACTTAAAGATCTTAATATGTATATGTTAGAGGAAAGGCGGTATAGAGGAGATATGATAGAGACATTTAAATACCTCCGTAGCATAAATGCATAAAAGAGAGTCTCTTTCGACTGAAAGCAATCTCTGCTATGAGGAGGCATAGGATGAGGGTGAAAGGGGATAGACTCAGGAGTAATATGCAGAAATATTTCTTTATGGAAAGAGTGGTGGATGCATGGAATAGTCTCGTAGTAGAGATGTGAACAGTATTTGTAATTAAGGAAGTATGGAACAAACACAGAAGATCTCTAAAGGAAAAAAAAGGGATGATTGTAGATGACACGGAAGGGCAGACTATATAGGCCATGTGGTTTTTTTCTGCCATCATGTTTCTATGTAGAGCTGATAAAAGTGTACTCTAGCTGCATGGAGCTCTGGAAGCACCTCCTTTCGAAGGAATCCAATATCCGAGCCTCACTACCTGGTGGCATCAAGCAATGAGTCTTGGTGCTCTTAATCCTTTTTGGTGAATCGGTTGATATAGTATATCTGGACTTTCAGAAAGCCTTTGACAAGGTCCCTCAGAGACTTTTGGCAAAACTAAAGAGTCATGGGATAGGAGGCAGTGTACTATTGTGGATCAAGAACTGGTTAAAAGATAGAAAGCAGAGGGTAGGGCTAAATGGCCAATTTTCCCAATGGAGAAAGGTGAATAGTGGTGTACCCCAGGGATCTGTGCTGGGTCCGCTGCATTTTGAGATATTCATAAATGACCTGGAAAAGGGAATAACGAGTGAGGTTATCATATTTGCAGATGACACAAAACTATTTAAAGTTGTTAAAACCCAAGAGGATTGTGGAAAATTGCAAGAGGATCTTGATAAACTGGAAGACTGGCATCAAAATGGCAGATGAAATTTAATGTGGACAAGTGTAAAGTTATGCACCTAGGGAAAAACAACCCAAACTATGGTCACACGATGCAAGGTTCCACATTAGGAACCACCACCCAGGAAAAAGATTTATGCATCATTGTGGATAACATGTTAAAACCCTCGGCCCAGTGTGCAGCGGTGGCCAAGAGAGCAAATAGAATGCTAGGTATCATAAGGAAAGGAATGGAAAATAAAACAAAACATATTATAATGCCTCTATATCATTCCATGGTGAGACCGCACCTTGAATATTGTGTGCAAGTCTGGTCGCTGTATCTTAAAAAGGATATAGCGTTATTAGAAAAGGTTCAGAGAAGAGCCACCAAAATGGTAAAGGGGATGGAAGGATACTCCTATGAAGAAAGGCTAAAAAGGTTAGGGCTCTTTAACCTGGAATGAGACGGCTGAGGGGAGATATGATAGAAGTCTATAATTTAATGAACGGAGTGGAATGGGTAAACGTAGATCGATTGTTTACGTTATCAGAATATAGAAAGACTAGGGGACATGCAATGAAGCTACAGGATAAACTATTTAAGACTAATAAAAGAAAACATTTTTTCACTCAACGTGTAATCAAACTCTGGAATTTGTTACCGGAGGATGTAGTAAAGGCTGTTAGTGTAGCTGGGTTTAAAAAAGGTTTGGACAAGTTCCTGGAGGAAAGGTCCATAAACCATTATTAAGAAGGGACCCAGGATATCAATGCTTAACCCAGTACAAGCATTGTGGAACCTGTGTCTTTTGGGGAAACTGCTAGGTACGTATGACCTAGATTGGCCACTGTTGGAAACAGGATACTGGGCTTGATGGACCTTGGTCTGACCCAGTATGGCATATCTTATGTTCCTATGTATCATTAAGGAGTGGTGTGGAAGATAAGGCTTCTCAAATCCCGGAGGCTTTCTGAACCTGGTACATCGAGTCTAGCCTCCTACAAACAGAGGGCACAGTAAGGGGGTTTTCTCATATCCTCATTTGCAGCTCTTGTAGGATTCGGTGCATTGGCACCGTCACTGCTTCCTTAGGAGCTGAGGAATACTGGAGGATCTCCAACCTCTTCACGCTCTGGGCTTATCCTCCATCTCCAGTGAAAATAGGATAGCCTTGGCATATCCCACAAGTCCGGGAAGGACATGTCCTCCGGAGAAGACTTCTGCCATTTGTATGGAGCGGAGGGGTTTGATGGAAGCTCAAGAAACCTGCTCTCTGACAGATTCTCCAATTACACATTGGTCACCCAGTCATCAGAGTCTGACTCAGAGGAAGTCGAAGTACCTCTAAGACTCTACCCGGAGCTTCTTCTGGGCTTGAGGGGAGTGTTAGCATCGACGAGACTGATGATGCATCGAGTGCTTTTGGAGCTTTGTCAGGACCCAATAAACTTGAGAGAGAGATGGTTCTGCCAGGAACTAGTGCTGGATCTTTTTGATGCCCAGATGTCGATGCTTCAACAGGCACAGCATGAGTTTGGAGGATTGGCTGACGATGCCCTGGGCACCGACGGACCAGGCAGTTGTTGCTCCAGCATTGATGCCATGTGGGACTTGAGCACCTGAAGGTGTTTCTCCGTGGCTGCTGATTCTGATGGCCTTGGGATCTGAGCAGTTTTGACCAATGTCTCCGGCATTGTTGCAGTGGTATCGGGACCTTGGAGGTCAGGAGACAATCAGTGTCCCTCCAAAGTGTGGAGGTCGATTCCTCTCTCCAGGACATGGCCATCACTCTCGACATCGTGTCGGGAAGGACTCTAATGCCAATGCACATGGGACTTAGTCTGGCACTTGGACGGGTTACCATTTGACGCTGATGGAGTCGAGGTTGAGTCCTTCATCGATTCCAGGTGGAGACCGACAGATGGCCGATGCTCCGGGGCACCATGGGCGCTCAGTTCCAATTGAGCTTGGGAACCTCTCGATGTCGATGCACCTTTGGCAGATCCTAGGGAGTCATCGAGACCAATACTGGTGCCAAAGACATTGTATCAGACCTCTGACCAAAGAAGGATTCCCTCTGCTTCTCTTGACTCTTCAGGCCTCTCCTTGTCATCTGCAAGCAAAAATTGCAAGAAGAGGGCTGGTGACTGGGACCCAGACACTGGAGGCACCAATTGTGCTTGTTGGTGACCGAGATGTTCCTGGCACATTTGGTGCATTTCTTGAACCCACTGACCAGTTTCAGGGACATGTTTGATTTTGCCACAGCCATCTTACCAAACAGCTTGATGGTGACCAGATGACCAGCCGGGCCGCAGGAAAAACAAGAAAATAAAAGTTACCACAAAAGTGCCTGAACCGAAAGCAAAACTGTGATTGACGGACTCGATGCTACCAATGGCAGGCAGAAAAGTAAAATGAGCACAAAAAAGACCCTCGGAGGGAAAAAAAATAAAATGTTTACCGGCGGATGACCAATTCACATCCGTGAGACTCTGCAGAAAACGAAGACTGGAGAAGATGGTGTGGCACAGGTCCAGTGAAGCCTCCCAAATGCTTCCAATAGAAGCTGGGGAGCTTACTTATGTGAAGCTCCATCGGTGGTCACCCATACTTGAGGATTTCATTCCTGCTTGTCCACAGAGAATGGATGTGTCTGTAGCACATGGTAACTGTCAGATATGCAAATAGCACAGATATTACTAACGCCACCTTAATGGGTGGCATTAGCTGCATTTATGCTGCTGTTCTACCACGCTTTCTGAAAATTTGGTGCTTTATCTTCTGGGGAAAGCGTAGTTACTAAACTGTAACAGGTGATCTCCAGGAACAGCAGGAAGCAGTCCTCACATATGGGTGACGTCTGTACCAACGGAACCCGGCGCAGGAACACTCCCCAGCATCCAACAGGAATGCCTTTGGGAGCGTTGCTCCACACATGCATGTATGCCTTCCTAACTGATTTCCTCATTCAGGTAAAAAGCAAAGCAAATCTCAAAGAAGCAGGTGGAAGAAGAACTTGAAGGGAAGATGGATGGATAACTACGCTATCTCCAGGAACAAGCAGGAAGTCAGTCTTCACATATGGGACTCCCTAGCCCACATCATCCCAGTGAGAGGAAGGATCCTAGGCCCACCCAGAGGTTATAGCAGGGATCCAACAGACTCAGCTCATTTGGTACACTTCTCGTGGGGTAGTCGGAATGGGCGGTGGACAAGATGTTCTAGACCTGAAATAGATTACGTAAGATGGATTGTCCAAATTGAGTATCTCTGCTGGAGTCCTTGTCCAGGCAAGAGTAAGCCACGAAGGTATGCATGGAAGACCATGTGGCTGCTTGGCAGATCTTGGGAATCGAGACTGAACAAAGATTGGCACAAATGGTGGCCATAGCCCAGACATTATGGGCTGTGACGTGATCCAGGAGAGACAGTCCAGCCTGGGAATAAGCAAAAGAAATGCAGTCCACTATCCAGTGCAATAGAGTCCTTTTAGAGATTGGTAAGCCAAGATGACTTGTGTCAAAGGAGGCGAAGAGTTGTGAGGATTTACAATAATCTTTAGAGTGGTCAAGATAGACAGTGAGCGCTCTCTTGCGGTCAAGAGTGTGAAGCTTGGCTTCAGCTCGAGAGGCGTGAGGTCTGGGAAAGAATGTTGGAAGCGAAATGGACTGATTTAAGTGGAAGGAAGTGACCACTTTTGGAAGAAATGTAGGGTGTGCCTGCAGGACAACTTTGTCATGGTGGAATCTGGTATATGGAGCATAGTCCACTAAAGCTTGCAGCTCGCTGACCCTACAGGCCGAAGTTAATGCCATGAGGAAAAGGACTTTCCAGATCAGGAACTTTAAAGGTGCCAAAACTAATCGCTCAAAAGGGGCCTGCATAAGCTGCACAAGAACTATATTTAAGTCCCATGCAATGGGCGGGGGTTGGAATGGCGGTTTTGTCAAGAGAAGACTCTGCATGAGCCACCAAAGGGTGGGCAGAAATAGAGCAATTCTGAAAAGGATGGTGAGAAGCGGAGATGGCGCTCAAGTGCACCCTGACAGAAGTAGTCTTGAGGCCAGATGAGGATAAATGCAGCAGATATCAGAGCAGATCCTGAAATGAACAAATGAAAAGATCCAGGCTCTTTTGTGAGTACCAGAGTGAAAACCTGCACCATTTGAAGGTATAGATCGCCTAGTAGAGTCCCTTCTGGAAGATAAGAGGAGTTGTAAAACATCTTCTGAAAGTTCTAAGCCTGAGAGGGTGAAGTGCTCAGCAGCCAGGCCATCAAGCGTAGAGTTTTGAGGTTGGGATGTAGAAGAGTCCCTCGATCCTGCGAGAGCAGGATGGGAGTACACTCCAGTTGAAGAGGAGGAACCTGAGCTAGTCAAAGAAGAAGTGGGAACCATGGTTGCCTAGGCCAAAAGGGGGCAATGAGGATCATTGTTCCCCGGTCAGTCTGAAGCTTGAAAAGTGTTTTGGAATGAGAGGGAGAAGGGGAATGCATAAAGCAGACGCTGTCCCCAATGCAAGAGAAAGGCATCAGAACTTTTGCTGCACTGAGACGGAATTCTGGAACAGAAGCGAGGTAGTTGGGCATTGACCAGAGAAGTCCAGAGGCCTATCATAGGCATCCCCCATACATGAAACAAGTGATGGAAGATTTGACGTGTGGATGAAGGACTTGACTGAGTCTGTCAGCTAGTTGATTCTTTTCCCCCGGAAGGTACACTGCTTGGAGATGAATTCCATGAGCTATCACCTCTTTGCCTGGGGGGGGGGGGGGAGAGCCAGTTCCTCCCTGTTTGTTGAGATAAAACAGAGTAACCTGATTGTTTATCTGAATCAGTACAATCTTCCCTGACAAATGTGGTGAGAAGACGCGGAGGGCGTTGGTTATTGCCCTCAGTTCTAGGAGACTGATCTGAAGAAGAGTCTCCTGATGAGACCACAGACTGAGTGGTGAGGCCATTGACGTGTGCTCCCCAACCATGCTTGGATGCATCGGTGGTCAGAGTACACTGCAGTATACACTTTTGAAAAGGTAACCTTACGACGAGGTTGCACGGTGTGCACCACCACTGAATGGAGTTTATCATTTCAGGAGAAATGGATATAAGATCGGATAGGTGACCTGTGGATTGCGTCCACTGCTGCAACAGGTTCCATTGTCCCACTCGCATGTTTAGCTGGGCATGAGGCACAACATGGACTGTGGAGGCCATGTGGCCTAGTAGTTGAAGGAAGTCTCTGGCCAATATAACTGACTGGCCTTGATAATGGGTGGTGAGAGAAATCAGGTGAGCTCGTCAGTCACCTGGCAAGAAAGCTCAAGCTCGTACCGTGTCTAGGCAAGCACCTATAAACTCTAGATCTTGTGTTGGAGTAAAGTGTGACTTTGGATAGTTAATGACGAACCCTAAATTTTGGAGGGCCTGGATGGTCTGTTGAAGAGCCATGGCAACTGATCGAGGAATATCTCCCTTGATCAACCAGTCATCTAAGTAAGGGAACAGAAAGATCCTCACAGTGTACAGGCAGGCCACGACAACAGCCAGACACTTTGTGAAAACTCTGTGGGCTGATGCTAGACAGAAGGGAAGAACACGATACTGGACATGGTGATCTAGAAACACAAACCTTAGGTATTTCCTGTAGTTGGGGTGGATCAAGATGTGGGTATATGCATCTTTTGGATCCAGAGAGCATAGACAGCCGTTTGGCTGTAGGTAAGGGAGAAGAGTACCCAGTGGAATCATCTTGAATTTTACCTCGAATAGAAATGTGATTATTTTCCTATGATACCTTCTTTGTCTCTGACTGAAGTATTTAAAAAATATATGCAGGAAGTTCTAAATGTTCCATCTGAATTAATTCCTCCAGTTGTAAAAGCTTAGATATGGATGTTCTGGATGTTTCTGCTCTTTTGCAGTCACCTAAGGAAGCTGACTTATCTGTCTCCACAATGTTAGTGACTTTTGCGATTTCATCAAATAGAAATTGGATACTAAAATTATATTTTAAGAAACGTTCCATGCTATTTATGGGCAAGAGGGTTGTGATGTTCCCTGATGTCTCAAGGGAGACTCAGAAACGTCGGAGGGCTTTTTTGTTGTTGAGACCAGGTGCGGTTCAGATTGGTGCTTCATTTATACTGCGATTTCCATGTAAATGCATTATTTCTTTTCAGGATAGGAAGTATGTATTTTTTCAGCCTGAAGACCTATCATCATTTATTAGTTCTCGGATTGTGACTTCTTCTCCCCAGTGATTGTCCTCATCATATTGATATATCTCTGTCCCACGCCTCTTTCTTCATTCCTGATTAGTATTTCCTTTTGGATCAAGGAACCACCTATCCTTGTATTCTTTTTCATTGCTGACCCCTCCATTATTGTGGGCTAAATATACGCTTGTATGTATTATTTCCAAGACTTTCTCCTAGAATTGATTGTTACTTTGCAAGTTGTTGTTTTCTGTTGATTGTTATTGTTATTGTAAAATTTCATAAATAATAAAAAAAAAGAATAGAAATTTGATTAGATTTCTGAGATCTAGGATAGGCCTGAAGCCTCCCAATTTCTTTGGGATAACAGAGTATAGGGAGTAGAAGCCTAGGTCCTGCTGAGATGGGGGGGATCTCCTCAATTGCCCCCTGAGAGAGAAGAGTTAGGGTCTCCTGTTGCAGTAAGGTGGACTGAGGGAGATCCATGTGGGCTTGACCCACGAAATGCATGGGTGGAGGAGTTTGGAAGCGCAGCTGGTGACTCTTGCTGACTAACTGCAGGTCCAGGGTTCTGAGGTGATAGTGGTCCACGGATCTGCAAAAAGGGCCAATCTTCCGGGATTAGAGGAGGGACAGGAGATTTTACGGACCGACTGGTTATACCCTGCAGGAAAAAGTCAAAAGCTCTGTGTTGGTTGTGGCTGAGCAATAGGTTGGGCCTTAGGAATTTTAGGTTTCCTAGGCTGTTTCGGACCTTGCTGCCTTTGCTGCTGTTGTTGCGAATGGTAGGTAGAGTAGGAATGGTAAGGAGGGTAGAAATACTTTTTCTTAGGATAAAATGCCTTCTTGCTAGAAGCCTTCTTTTTGGAAAGCTCTGTGTCTTCCAAGATAACCTCTTCATCGTGAGGCCATCAGTTTCAATCTATCCTGCCTTTTCTTTCCATCTTTCACCAAAGAGGTTTTCACCATTGCATGGAATATTGATGAGCTTATCCTGGACCCACTGTTCCAGGTCCGAGGCTTGTAGACAAGCTGTCCTACTGGCTCCTATACAGGTCACTGCTGCCTTGCTGGTGGCCTCAAAGGCATCAAAAGCTGCCCTTGTGAGGAATTTGGATGTATTTTGGGCATGAGAGACAAGGATTTGATGAAGGGTCTACTTCTTTTTTTTTTTTAACTTTTATTTATAGAATTTATCAAATACAGCAAGAAAATGAAATTCATTACATGGAATGCAAAGAATGAGGTAAATTAAACAGCATCTTACAGAATAAAAAGAAAAGAAATAATATCAATATCATACACTGTATTTAGACCACATGGTAGAGAGGAGGAGGATGCAAACAATCTTACCACAACAGAGGCTTAGCAGATACTTTAGGAAATATCAACAACCCAAAACCAAAATGGTGATAGGCCTCCGAAATACATATATGGAGGACAGAGATAACTTATAACCACCCATTACTCAGTTGGTAACAACACAGCGAGCCTGGCATTAATAAATTTATTCAGATCCACTGGGTCCGAAAAAATATATTTAACACCATCAATAAGGAGCAAACATCTACAGGGGAACCGTAGAAAGAAAATACCCCCAATACTTAACACCCCAGGTTTATACTGGAGGATCTGTTTCCTCCGCTTTTGAGTATCTCTGACCAGGTCTGGAAACATAGATATCTTACAACCAAGAAATGTATCTAATCTTTTCTTTAAAAACATTTTCAACAACCAGCCCTTATCAGTAACCAATGCACATTGAACTAAAAGGGTGGAAGCAGTGGGAGTAGTGGCATCACGCCCGGAATTCTCCAATAGGCTAGTCACATCCAGAACGTTGAAATTAACAGTAGAGACAGGTATGGATGCCTCTGCTTTTTTCCGGGTAGGTAGATAGTATACCTTACTAAGAGGTGGAATCAAGTCAGGAGGGACTTTCAAAATTTCCATAATATATCGTTTAAACATGTCCACGGCTGATACATCTGGGAGACGAGGAAAGTTCAAAACCCTAAGGTTAACAGCTCTGGAAGTGTTTTCCAACACTTCCAACTTATATTTTAGAATGGCATTCTCCTTTACCAAAGCCGAGGACATGTCTGAAACAGTATCAAGCTGAGAACGCAGGGTAGAATAATCAGCCTTAATCTGCTCACACGAAGATACAACCGACTGGATAGTTTCCTCATTTTTCTGGATGGAAACAGCATTCATCCGAATCCGGGTAGACAATGCCACAGTTTGAGAGTTTATCGAAGAAGAAAGATTAGCAATAGCGTCCCAAATCACCTCCAGCGTAAATACCTTGGGGCAAGTTAGAGGAGGTAGTTCCGGTAACAGAAAAGGTTCCAAATGCGTAGATAGATTATCCAGTGGAGTATTCAGCTCCAAGCTGCTGCCCGAAGTCTCACCGAGGCTATCGGGAGTCAAAGAGGCCGCACTCACAGCGCGTGCCCTCACCTCAACCGGCACCCCCCCTCGGGGAGCGCCGGCATCACACAGGCTGGGGCGGACTCAAAGGCAGCGGGGCGTGGTGGAGGAGTCCTCACTGCAGGAGAGAGTGATGCATCAACCTCCGACGGAATCGACCGATCCTCTGCAATCGGTGCCGCCAAGCCGGCTCGAATCTCCTGGACCTTCTCCGGAGGAATTTTAATGAAACGGTCCATAGGACCTGAACTGGGCGGTTGAGGTGCGGAGGGAGCAGCCCTCAACTTTCCCTTCCTCTTAGGCATAAGCTCAGAGAAACACTACCACGGCCATCTTGGAATTAGCTCCTCCTCCGAAGGGCCTACTTCTAAGATGGCGAAAGAGAAGTAAATTCAGCAAGGTCTCTAGATAAGTCCCAAAGGAACATGCCCATGTAGAGAACGTAGGAATTTATCCCAGAGGCTAGCAAGGTTGCTTGGAAGGCCTTTCTGCGGAAGGCATCAAGGGTCCTTGCTTCCCTGCCAGGAGGAACCAAAGAATGGTTCTTTTGGCTTTTTATCCTTCTCGTAGCAGATTCCACACCATTGAATGGTGTGGAAGCGGTGGTTTCTGGAATTCAGGCCAGGGAGGAACCCTATAGAGAGTATCCAGATGTTTTGTAACAGCAGGAGTGGAAATAGGAGCTTCCCACATTTTGGCCATCAAATTTCTGAGGATATTGTGCACTGAGAAGGCAGCAGCCTTCTTCAGTGCCGAAAGATAATGCAAAATGTGGAGTTCTTCTGCCCTCAGTTCCATCTCGGAGGGCAGCTGTCATATCCTTAATGAAATCTTGAAAGGACATATCCTCGGGAGGTGAACAGCGTCGTTCATATGGAGGCAACAAGTCCAAAAATATGTCCTTGTGAAGATCGGAATTGGCCGATTCTGGGTCCGAGATGTTTGATGCAGAGTCTGACAGAAATTTGAAATAATCCTTGTCGGTTCCATGGTACAGACGATGTTCCAAGGATCGAGGCCGACCCAAGGTGGATGGAATTGGCCGAGGAGGTCCAAATGCACCAGTATTGGTGGATCGGAAGAGTGCTGTGAAGTGTGAGCTTCAGTGCACGTTGATAGAACATCTATTCTTGGGGATGGTATCAGCTCGATGTTCAACCCGGTACCAAAAAGATATCATGAGCAGCGGCTCCACAATGATGTCAGGAGGCCTCAAGGGTGCCGGAACAACAGCTTCTTTTTTTTTTTTTAACTTTTATTTTCATTTTGCAACAAACAAAAGAAACAACACACCAAAAGAGACAAAACAAGTATACAATAAGGAAAAGTAAACCCATTACCCCCCACCCCGATGCTTCTTCTCTACCCGATTATATCAGCATGTGAGCGCTTCCAATTAACAGTGAGTATACATCAAACGATCAAAAGAGTATCTACAATACAGCATGATCATGGGACAGAGATATATACAAAGTTAGACAGTCAGATGAGAGCATTTAGCAAAATGTACATAGTCATTGAGCAGCTTCCATTGAGACCAATGAGAAGGAGTCTGAACGGAGGAAGCGAACAGACGAGGTATTTGTTCATATTTACTGTAAAGACAGGCATGATTCCACCATTCATTGGGGCTCAGATGGGAGCTAATTTTCCAGTATTACTTAATTAGGGAAATAGCAATGCCAAGCATAAAGTTCGAAAGGAGATAAGCCATTTTTGGGAGAGAGGGGATCCCCGCAACTGGGCGAAGTCCCACTATCCTCCAAGAAAGGGGCTCCTGAGAGTGCGAGATAGACTAAATACGACCCCAGACCCGACGCCAGTAATACTGTAGTGCGGGATATTCATGCATAACATGAGGCAATGAACCAATGGCCGCAGGACGTGTCCAGCAACCATTGCCCTGAGTAGTGTTCCATTTGTCTAATCTGTGAGAAGTGTAAAAACACCGGTGGGCTAGAAAGAAGAGGGTCTGAGTGAGTGAGGCGGATCGGAAACCCGTGTCCCTCTACTCCAGATAAGGCTCCATTGCTCCGAGGTCAAAGTCACATGCAATTCTCTCTCCCATACTTTCTGCGCTATAGGGGTATCTCTAGTTATAGCATTACATAAGGTTTAGTAAAATTGGATGCTACACCCGGTGAACTACCGAGAGATCGGAAAGTCTCCAATCAACCTTATGTAGGGAATGCCGATGGCGGGAGTACTCTAGTGCTCCGAAGGCGATGCTGAAGTTGCACTGACCAGAGTCGGGAGTCTAAAGATTGCATAAGAGTATTAAAGGCACCTAAAGTGTCTAAAAGCATTGGTGGATAGTGGGAGTCTGATGGGAGAGTCATACCAGGGAGAAAGGTAAGAGGAATCGGTTTGCAAAGGCCCGCTTCTATATCTAGCCACACAGGTCTACTCGGTACTGGATCTTCCAACCAACGAGCACCTTGTTTGAGAAGAAAAGATTGAGGGAACACTTGAGTAAAATCGCCACCAAGTATTAATGGAGCATTGGCAGAGGCCAAGGCCAACTGCGCAATACTTGCATAGTAAGCAGGGTTGTCCACATTCGGGGCATAATGCAAATACACGTGAATTCACTATCTCCAACCTCAAGGTGTACACGGGCCCATCTACCCTCCTTGTCAGCGCTAATATCAGGTACAGTAGCATGCAAAGACTTCTTAACCAGAATGGTTATCCCGTACCATTTGGAAACGGTGGGAGAATAGGCAGCTACCATGTGAGGCTTAGCATTGAGTTTCAGTGTTTCAGCAGAGTTTAAATGCGTTTCCTGAAGAAACACTAAATCAACATGCTCCTGGCTAAGATAGCTAAGGATTTTCTTTCCTTTGAGTGGACCATTAATGCCTTTGACGGTGAATGATAAGATTTTACATAAGGCCATTCAGAAAAGTTAAAAATTCTGAGCATGATAGCACACATAATTTCACTATGTCCCTCAAACTGACTGTATCTGGCTGTGCACATGACATAGGAAAAATAAGCTAATATAATACAATGAAGCGCCCCACATTAACAAAGAAAACCGCAGTACGGTAGAGGAGAAGCAAAACCCCAAAATTACTGGCGACCATGTGTCTGCGGGGAGAAACCCCAGAGAAGGCCGAAATTGAAAAAACACATAACCTGTAGGACTGTGCGTGCTCCGAATCCGACCGAGGCACACATCATGAAGGGATAGGAGACCAAAAAAACAAAAGTCATATAGAGAAAGAAAGAAAGTCCAGGCTATTTCTGTGCTTGGCTATGACCGCCGGATCGGGCCCTTCAAAATGGCGGATAGAGCCGGCAGATAAGAGTCCAAGATTTGGGATTAGCGCATCTGCTCTGCTTCTTTGGAGTCTAAAAATGTTGATAGTAGATCAGAATCTTCGAACGTCCTGGTTTGGTTGTGGAGAGTCACTCGGAGCTTCGCTGGATACAACAGGCCAAAGCGAGCCTGTAGCTGTTGAAGTCGAGGGCGAAAAGCAAGGAGTTTCTTCCGACGATCAACGGTAGGCTTTGCCAAATCAGGAAAGAAGGAGACCTTACGACCTTCAAATTCCAAATGATGATTCGCTCGGGCAGCATGTAAAATTTGTTCCACTTGTTGATATCGTAGCAAGCTAAAGATAATAGGCCGGGGGGTCGTGCGGTTGAGCGCCATGTGGGCAGGAACACGGTGTGCTCGATCGATTTCCAGTTCTCTGTGAAAAGTGATCTTCAGCAAGGAGGGAAGAGTTTTGAGCAAGAATTCTCTTATATCTCCTGCTTCCACCCCCTCCGGCATTCCGAGGAGCCTCACATTGTTGCGACGGGCTCGATTATTGCTATCTTCTAACTCCTTTTGAAGATTCTGTATCTGGCGCTCAGCCTTGTCCAGTTTGCCCAAGCGCACCTCGTGCGAGTCGAGGACCCCCGCCATGTTGTCCTGCCGTAATGAAAGACTTTCAAGTCGGTCCTGGAGCACTCCAAAGTCTTCTCGCATGGCTCGAAGCGCTTCTCCATTGGACTGCACCAATTCCTTCACGCCGCGTATTTCCTCCAAAATCTCCAGGTGCATATCGGGGTTTTCACGAAATGGGACCATCTTCTGTGGGGAGGACACCTCTGTTTTGGAGCGTTTTCCGTGAGAAGAAGAAGGAGACCCGAAGTCCAAGCGCGCTGGTTTATGGGCCGCCATCCCCCCCGAGGTGCCCCGGTCAGCTCGGAGCGAAATAGTAAATTTGTATAGGTATTAAGTCAGGATTCTAAGTAGGCCTCTCGGGAGCTTCAACGCAAAGCGTCCTACCCGCTGGACATCAGGCTCCGCCCCCCCCGGAACAACAGCTTCTAGTATTGCCGCGAGGTTTTCTCAATGGCCATTACTCGATCATCAAGGGTTGTGCAGGGGATGGAGCGGCCACAACTCCCGAGCATGGTATTGGGGGCTCCATCGAGGACATAGCCTCGGGGGCATCCCTAAGCCCCTCTAAGGCTTTGGAGGTGGTGACCTTCTGCGGGGGCTGTTTGGCTGGATGGCCCATATTGTAATTTAAAGAATGTCAGTGCCGATGTCGATGCTTGGAGTCCAATGCCAATGCTGACCTCTAATCCAACGAATGAGAACCTCTCAATGCAGAGTTCAATACTTTAGCGGCTATATGTGCTGGGGAGTCTGAGCGATGCTTTTCCTTGTGTTTAGATGGGGTAGAAGACTTGGAAACCTGGGATGACTTGGACTGTGTCAACGCCCCCGAGGAGTGCACCAAAGGAGCTGAGCTTGTTTGAAACAGCTTAACCTTCTGTTGTTCACAGATCTTCCTCCCTCTGGCAGTCATCTGTTTGCAGTGGGCACAGGAATACATGTTGTGGTCAGGGCCTAGGCATTTGAGACACCAATCATGCTCATCAGTAATTGAAATGGTACTCAGGCACTTCATGCACTTTTTAAACCCACTTCTAGGTTTCTGCATTGTAGAAAAAAAAAAGGGAGGCTAAATCAAACTGGTCAATAATGCCCAAGCAGGCACTAGGTCCCACAAAGGATTTTCCGAGAAAAAGAAAATAATAATAAATGGAAGAAAATAAAAGATAAATGTGGTACCAGAGTTGACAGGGAGTCGATCTGGTCGATGGGAAGGCAAAAATATAGCACCGAAAAAGGTACCAGAGAAAAATATGAAGTCTCTTCACACGGAGATTAGGACTATGTCCCGATGCTCTGCAGGAAAAAGCATCCCTACTGGATGCTGGGGAGTGTTCCTGCGCGGACATCACCCATATGTGAAGATTGACTTCCTGCTTGTTCCTGGAGATATGCTATGCATGCCCCAACAGATAACGCACGGCTTTTGCAGCTAACATCACACAATGTGCACTTTTTTGCTGTGGTAGCTGCAAACGTCTAATGTGTTTTAGTAAAAGACCCCTTGCTGTCTCTTAAACCCATTACAACAGCTGCTATTCTAGAAAGCCTTAGTATTTGGCGCTCTTCACCTAAGACAGCTACTTCCCCCCTCCACAACAGCATAAACTAACCTCTTTAGTATTACCAAAGAATAACACACATGAATTTTTAGACCACATAAGTCTTTCCTCCAGAAGTTCAGGACAGAAGAAATCAAAACAATTAAAAAGATGATCTGAATAATTTGTCAGTTTATAATTTCTAAGGTACTACAAATTATTCCTATTACTGTAGCTTTAATTTTCTGAGATAAACCCCCCTCCAAACATCATTAGCAGACATACATCCGTGTCCAAGTAGCAAACATCATAATAAAAACACAAATTAATTTGTTTCAGAAAATCTAAAGTCTTACAAGAAGCTGCATTTCTGAAGATTTTCAGTTAGCACCACAGAGAGCTTTGCAGAGATTCATTTAAAGAATTTTGGTGATCTTTCTGCTGTTTCAGGAGTTACTCTGCACAAAGTTTAATTTCCTCACAAGGCAAAAAAAATATTTTCTGCAATTACTTATAGGGATTTTTTTCACATATTTAGCAAAATCCTTAAACTTTGATCTATGTATATTCACTCATTATGTTTTCTCTTACACCAGCTGAGATGTCAGGCCACCAATAACTGAAATAATGCATCTGCAATTTAATTTTACATCAAACTAAGCTCAACAGACATCATATACACGCCATATGCGAACAATAATTACATTTCACAGAAGCATTAAATAACAAGATTTTGTTTTCACAACTCAAGCAGTACCAAGGGGTTGGAAATGCAATGCTTGGGTAGTCAGTCTGGACAGTTATTTGTGATTAATGTAAAAAAACAAGTGCTCTGAAAACCAGTTTGAGTGATTAATTGCATGAAAAGGAAGTGTCACAGTAGCATTTAACCAAAGTACTGTAAAAGCAGTATATTCAAGATATGTTTCTAAAATCAGTATTCATGTATAGCATTATGCTGAATATAAAATGGTTTTCCAAAGGACATAATGTGTGCTTTCAATGTTCACTTTACTAATTTTCATTTCATAAGCATAGAAAATTACCTTCTCAATTAAGAAAAAAACCACTGCCAAGAATTGAATAACCTCAATTTATGTAGTTTTGAGAAGAGAAAATGGTGTTCATGGATTGCATTTTAACAGATGTGGACACCCATGAGGTAGGGAGCAGCATGGTTATTTGGCTGGGGAGCTATCTAAAACAGAAGGGAGAGGCAGGGGGTAACAAAAAAAAATAGCTGCAGACAGGCCCAGATTTAGGCATAGGCAATGGAGGCAACTGCCTCAGATGCCAAATTTTGATAGGCGTCTGAGTATCACCTCAACTGCCATGCCTCGATTGGCATTGCTGATCAGCTCTGCCCCGATGACCTGCTTACCGGCACAACCCAGTCCTGGAGTGGCAGCAGCAAGGTCGTTAAATAAATTCAGCCTGGGGCTGCCCAGGCTCTGTAGCGTCCTGTCTTCTCCTTTACCCCTGCAGAGTTTCTATGGTAACAGGAAGCTCTGTGAGCGGAAAGGAAGTGACACTACAGGGCCTGGGCGGAATTTAATTAATGAACTTGCTGATGCTTCTCAGGGACCGGTTGAGCCGGTAAGCAGGACATTGGGACAGAGCCAATGGGGGGAGGGGGCAGAGCCAATCCCTATGGGTGCCAACAAAGTAAACCCAGCCCTGGCTGTAGATAAATCTGAGCAGGGGAAGCAGATAACTAAATGATATGGAGATGGTTAAGGGAAGGAACAGCAGCAAAAGTAGAATGTTAGATGAAGTTATTAGAAACATAGAAACAAGATGACAGAAAAAGACCACATGGCCTATCTAGTCTGTCCTTCCATATCAACAACTACAACAGTCCACTTTTTACCTTTAGAAATCCTCTGTGTTGGTCCCATGCTTTTTTGAATTCAGTTACTGTCCTCATCTCTACCACCTCCATTGGGAGACTATTCCACAGATCCACTACTCTTTCCGTAAAGAAATATTTCCGCATATCACTCCTGAATCTATCTCCCTTCACCCTCATCCCATGTCCCCTCGTAGCAGAACTTGCTTTCAATTGAAAGAGGCTCTCTCCCTGAACATTTATGCCACGGAGGTATTTAAACATCTCAATCATATCACCTCTATCCCGCCTTTCCTCTAAGGTGTACATATTAAGATCCTTAAGTCTGTCCTCATATGCTTTATAATGAAGTCCACTAATCATTTTAGTAGCCACCCTCTGCACCGACTCCATCCTGTTCACATCCTTTTGAAGGTGCGGTTTCCAGAATTGCACACTATACTCCAAATGAGGTCGCACCAAAGACTTATACAGAGGCATTATCACCTCCTTTTTTCTGCTAGCCATTCCTCTCCATATGCACCCAAGCATCCTTCTACCTTTTGCCGTCGCCTTTTCTACCTGTTTAGCTACTTTAAGATCATCAGACACAACCAGGCCTAGGTCCCGCTCTTCTTTAGTGGACAAAAGTACTTCACCTCCTATACTGTATTGCTCCCTTGGATTGCTGCAGCCCAAATGCATGACCTTACATTTTTTAACATTAAATCCCAGCTGCCAAATTCTAGACCATTCTTCAAGCTTAGCTAGATCCCTCCTCATGTTATCTACACCTTCCTGGGTGTCTACTCTATTGCAGATTTTGGTATCATCTGCAAAGAGGCAAACCTTACCCGACAGCCCTTCCGCTATATCACTAACAAAGATGTTAAAAAGAATCGGACCAAAGACAGATCCCTGGGGCACACCACTGATAACATCCTTCTCCTCAGAGTGAGCTCCATTTACTTGTACTCTTTGTCGCCTCCCACCCAACCAATTTCTAACCCAAGCAGTAACTTTAGGGTCCATCCCTAGGGTGCTCAGTTTGTTTATAAGTTGCCTGTGAGGAACAGTGTCAAAGGCTTTACTGAAATCTAAATATACCACATCTAGAGCTCTCCCTCGGTCCAACTCCCTGGTCACCCAGTCAAAGAAATCAATCAGATTTGTCTGACAAGACCTGCCTCTGGTGAATCCATGCTGCCTCGGATCCTGTAATCCGCTGGACTCCAGAAACCTCACTATTTTCTCTTTCAGCAGCGTTTCCAATAATTTACTCACCACCGAAGTTAAACTAACCGGCCTGTAGTTTTCAACCACATCCTTACTTCCGCTTTTGTGTAAAGGCACCACATGAGCCTCTCTCCAGTCCTTTGGCACCACTCCCGACTCCAACGAGGCATTGAAAAGGTCAGTCAGTGGAGTTGCTAGAACGTCCCCAAGTTCCCTCAGTATTCTAGGGTGTATCCCATCCGGTCCCATCGCTTTGTCTACTTTAAGTTGAGCTAGTTTCTCACGAACACAGTCTTCTGAAAATTGTTCAAGATGTCCCTTGCTTCTGTTCCTATTTGTGGGTGTTTTCTGAGGTCCTGCTCCTGGTTCTTCATCTGTGAACACAGAACAAAAATATTTGTTAAGCAATTCCGCTTTATCCTTATCAGCTTCTACATATTCCCCCCCTGCACCCTTGAGTCTGACAATACCACTTTTGCCCTTCCTCTTCTCATTAATATATCTGAAAAATGTCTTATCCCCCATTTTATTGCATTGGCTATTTCCTCCTCCTTTTGAATCTTTGCCTTCTTGACTACTTTGCTAGCTTCTCTAAGTTTTTCCAAATACAGATGCCTGTCTTCCTCTCTCTGTGATCTCTTGTATTTCATGAAGGCCTCCCTCTTTTTCTTCACTTTTTCAGCTACTTCCTTCGAAAACCATAGCGGTCTCCTTTTCCTTTTGCCTTTATTTACCATTTTTTACAAAAAGGTTGGTTGCCCTTAAAATACCCCCTTTCAGTTTTGCCCACTGTTTTTCTACATCCCCCAGCTGTTCCCATCCCACTAACGACTCCCTGAGGTATTGGCCCATCTTCGCAAAGTTAGTCTTCCTAAAGTCTAAGATCCTCACCTTGGAATGGATTCTAACAGCCCTAGTCCTAATATTGAACCGTACTATCTGGTGATCACTGGATGCAAAATGATCTCCCACTACAACATCAGAAACACTTTCACCATTGGTAAGCACCAAGTCCAGTATGGCCCCTTCACGTGTGGGGTCTGTTACCAATTGCCTGAATAGTTCTCCCTGTAGAGAATCCAGGATCTCCTTACTTCTAGATGATACTGCAGCAGGAATGTGCCAATCAACATCTAGCATATTGAAATCTCCTATCAGTAGCACTTCCCCTTTCCTAGCAATGCTGCGTATGTCTTCAATTAACTCTCTGTCCACCTATTCCTCTTGTGAGGGAGGTCTGTATATCACAGCAATGCAAATAGATTTCTCTTTCCCTCTTTCTAGTTTAACCCACAATGCCTCCTCTCTCCCTGTTAAGCTCTGTAATTCCAAAGCTTTAATAGTAGTTTTTACATATAGTGCCACTCCTCCTCCCCTTCTTCCTACCCTGTCCTTTCTGAATAAAGTATAGCCAGGTATAGTTACATCCCAGTCATGGTTTTCTGTGAACCGTGTTTCTGTAACTGCCACTAAATCCAAGTCAGCCACTCCCACCAAAGCTTCAACATCAGGGATCTTATTTCCCATGCTACGGGCATTTATACACACTGCTTTCCATATGTTACCCCTGTTACCCATTTCCATAAAGGTATTTAATGTATCACCTACATGGGGGCTTTCACTTACCTGGGGGCTTTCTTCACCTATCCCCAACGAATCTAGTTTAAAGCCCTCTTCAGTAGATTAGCCAGTCTACTACCGAAGATGCGTTGACCTTTCTTGGACAGATGGATGCCATCTCTGCTCTGCAACCCTTGGAACAGCATCCCATGGTCTAGGAAACCAAAACGCTCTCGATGACACCATCCACGCAGCCATGCATTCATCTCCAGGATGCGAGCCTCTCTGCCTTGGCCTTTACCCTCAATAGGGAGGATTGAAGAGAACACCACCTGTGCACCTAACTGCTTCACCCTCTGTCCCAGATCCATGAAGTCACTTTTGATACGTTCCGAGGTATACCTGGCAGTATCATTTGTTCCAACATGGATTAGCAACATTGGGTAATAGTCAGTGGGCTTGATGAGTCTCGGCAAACTCTCCATAACATCTTGGATTTTGGCACCAGGCAGACAGCATACCTCTCTGGACATCAAGTCTGGTCGGCAGATGGATGCCTCAGTACCCCTCAGAAGAGACTCTCCAACCACCACTACCCTTTGTTTCCTTCTGGTCACTGATTCTGCAACTTTGGGGTACTTGAACTCTGGTTCTTCCCTTTCCAGGGATGCTTTCACCTCCTCCACTTCCAGGGCTGCATAATGGTTCTTCAATTCAAGGACTGGAGAAGTTGGATTGGTGATTTTGCAGGCCCTGGTGATTTGTGTCCAACCATCGACATTCTGTTGGCACCCATATTCTCCTGTGCTGGAGAGCGTGGTTGCTGCAAGAAGCATCTCAATGTACTTCTCACTGTCTTGAATGCTCCTCAGCCTCGCCACCTCCTCTCTGAGTTCCTCCACTTGTTTCCTCAGAGCTTCAGCTGGTCCTTCAACTGGCATTAGGACCTCTGTCTGGACTGAGGCAGAAGCTGTAACGGGGGCAACAGCTTTAGCAATACGATTTTTCCCAGACATTGTTCTGTTCGTGGAGCTTAGGTATCTGTTAAAGCAAAAGAGAGAGATCTACCAAGTATCAGCCGGTTTCCCAGCTGTCCTTTCAGAGAAAAAGCAGTTAAATCTCTTTATTTATATTCAAAATGTGCTGGTCCAATTCTCTGTGATTTGTTAAAGGGGGAGGTGCCCTATAAAGCAAGACTGCTCACTAGGGGTGGGTGGGAGTCGGGGTGGGTAGGGAGGGAACTAACACCTGATTAGGTGTTAGCAGTTTCCAAACCTGAGGAGGTTACTAGAGTTCAGCAACCTACTGTGCTCAAGGAAAGTTCCCCTAAAGCACCAAAAAGAAAGTAACCTTGCTTTAAAAAATATACAAAAAACCCTCTTAAGAGCGCCCAGTTAGAGAGCTAGCAATGTAATATAATAAAAACAAACAAACCAACCCTCAAATCCTTACTGTTTGTTGATCTGTAGAGCCCTGGGGTTAGGAAAGCCTCAACAGGGCAGGGCACTGGAGCCTTTTATGCAGGCCTCAGCTGCACTCAGGAAATCAGGCCCACTAACTCCTGATTAGGTGTTAGCAGTTTCTAACCCTGAGGAGGTTACTGAGTTCAGCAACCTACTGTGCTCAAGGAAAGTTCCCCCTAAAGCACCAAAAAGAAAGTAACCTTGCTTTAAAAAATATACAAAAAACCCTTTTAAGAGCTCCCAGACAGAGAGCTAGCAATGTAATATAATAAAAACAAACAAACAAACCAACCCTCAAATCCTTACTGTTTGTTGATCTGTAGAGCCCTGGTTAGGAAAGCCTCTGTAGAGCCCTGGTTAGGAAAGCAACATCCTCTAACCCCTAGCCATTTAGGATAACTGAAGATAATATACTGTAGGCTTAAATACACAGGAATAATGAAAATCTTAGGTATAAAATATTTGGTATATTGGTATTTATATAATGCCTTAAAACAGGGCACTTTAAAACAAATTAAGGGGTACATAAAAGTGGTTCGCCCAAGATCACAAGTGGCAATGGCAGAAGTATGATTTGAACCTAGGACCCATGATTCCCAATCCATTTTATAACCTCTTGGTCACCCACGCTCTAAAATGCCAGAAGCATCAAAGGTAACAGTGCAGCATTAGAATTAGAAGCCAGGGATGGATATGACATTATTGAATCACTGATATTTAAAGGAGCATTCTCGAGGCTTGACACTAAATACAGAAAACTGCACACAATTCAGAAAAGATTACCATCTGTTTCTGTATCACATCTTGAGTTACAATCCACCCTCTGGGAGATTCTGATGCAGAGAAGGTAATGGAGACAAATGGCTAGAAGGTGGGTGTATACTATAAACCATCCTGTTGGGATCGAAGATGGTGATGGTGTTTGAGCAGCAAAAATATGGAGCTCTTTGAGTAGACTGAGAATGTTATTCTTTATTCCCTTTAAGGTTATTTTTGTCAAGGTTATTTTTGTTATGCTTAAGCACAAAGATAAGGTCCAAACTTATCTCACAGAGACTTCAGGTGTTAGTAGATATTTTCGTGCTCTAAAATGCCAGTGAGACTTTGAAAGACAAAATCTTTGTTGCAGAGATCAGTGTGGACCAGCCACCCAGTTAAGAGTTTGTTGTCTCTAAAGCGCCTATTTACTACCTCTGTTGTGCTCTAACCTTATGGCTGGGGCCAGGGCCGGATTTACCTATACGCCAGTTACGCCGTGGCGTAGGGCCCACAACTGGCAAGGGCCCACAAAAATTGAATACTGGCGTATAGGTAAATTGAAGTTTTAAAAAAACGCTGGCTGCTGCCGCGGCAGCGTGGACTGTCCAGCGGAGCCCCCTCTGAATCCCTCCCTCCCTCCGCGACGACTGAGCCCCTCCATGCCGGCTTTGAGAGGCGCGAAGGGAGAGTGTCTCCCTCGCGTCTCGGTTAAGCCTGCAGGGGCAGATGGGAAATTTCCCATCAGCCCCTGCGGGCTTAAAGAGACGCGAGGGAGACACTCTCCCTTCGCGCCTCTCAAAGCCGGCATGGAGGGGCTCAGCCGTCGCGGAGGGAGGGAGGGATTCAGAGGGGGACCCGCGGGACAGTCCATTCTGCCGCTGCCACGACGGCAGCGGCAGCAGCAGCAGCCAGCGTTTAATTTTATAACATGCTGAAATTACAAGGGGTTAGCTCTAGGAAGGTTATATCCATATTTAAAATTAGTAAGGGCAGCATCCATGTGGCATTTTCTTTTAGCAGGTGTACTATGTTATAATAACATTTTAAAGATGGCAATTGTTTTATCTCAAGATATGGAAAAAGATTTATCAGTTCTTTTCCCACATATGGAATCGGTTTCAATAATGCAACCCATACTAGGCATATGACCATTTCATTGGTTATCTATACTTGAGCCGATGGGGGGTAGGACTGGTAATGGGCTGGGGGGGGGGTTAAGACTGGAGATGGGCTGATGGGGTTAGGACTGGTAATGGGCTGTGGGCGGGGGGGGGGTGTTTTAGAAATGGTAGTGGGCTATGGGGGGGGGTTAAGACTGGTAATGGGCTGTGGGCTGATGGGGGCTGTCTGGTAATGGGCTATGGGGGGCTAGGACTGGAAATGGGCTGGGGGGGTTAAGACTGGAGGTGGTCTGATGGGGTTAGGACTGGTAATGGGCTATGGGGGGTTAGGACTGATAATGGGCTATGGGGGGCTAGGACAGGAAATGGGCTGATGGGGAGGGGTTAGGACTTGAGGTGGGCTGATGGGGTTAGGACTGGTAATGGGCTGTGGGCTGATGGGGGGGTTAGGACTGGCAATGGGGGACTGACTGGAAATGGGTTGATGGGGGTTAGGACTTGAAGTGGGCTGATGGGGGGTTAGGACTGGTAATGGGTTATAGGGGGGCTTAAACTGAAAATGGGGTGATGGGTTAGGACTGGAAATGGGCTGATGGGGGGGGGGGGCTAGGACTGGAAATGGGCTGATGCAGGGACTAGAAGGGAATGGATGCTGGGTGAGGCTGGAACTAGAAGGGAGCTGATGTTGGGGGAGGATTAGAATGGGATGGGGCTGGGAGAGTAAAATGGAGAGGAGAAAAATATTTTGTGTGGGAGGGATAAAAAACTCTACAATTGGCCGGGTATTGGGAGAGTAAGTGGGGATTGAGGATGGAGGGGTAAAATTTGAGTGGATGAAATAGGAATAAGGAAAGAGCAAAAGGAGAAAGATTAGTATGTTAAAGCAGATGTAGAGAGAGAATGGAAAAAAACTAGAAGAGAGAAGAAAGGACAAATGGACAGCAGACGATGGAGAGTTAGCAGAAGACACGAAGAAACCAGAAGAAAGTGGCTGGAGCAATTGCAGCTGAAAAAAAATGCACAAAAGGTAGAAAAATATCTCTTTATTTTGAATTTATTAATTGGAATATGTCAGCTCTGGTAAATGTGCATCATTAACGTCTGCGCTTTGTTTAGTACAAGAGCAAATTAATGTATAGTTTTATTTCTACAGTGTTGTACATTCCAAGTTTGGCTTTTGGGATTTCCAGTTTAATTATGACGTCAGGGCCAACAGCACGCAGCTGATCCGGCGTGCTCGTTTTTATCTTTTCTGGGGGCCCACAAATTTTGTTGGCGTAGGGCCTCACTCAAGGTAAATCCGGCCCTGGCTGGGGCTCTTTCCACTTTTCAAGAATAGAGGCGGAGGAGGAGATAGGATCTGAGCAGTGAGAAAGCTAAGCAGGGAAAAGCCACAGACAGATTGAGCTACCCATCTAAAATACTCGAGTTGCAGTAGGGAGGGAGGAAAGAAAGATGTGGGTTTGAGTGCATGGTCAAAAAATCCCCTTGCTTTAGGGACCATTCTGTGATGGGAACAAAAAAAGCATGGAATGCAGGAAAACCTTGCTCCAGAGATGACATGTGGCCCTGGGACCTTAGTTTGGGGACCCTTGTTTTAAAGGAACTCAAATACAAAAGTGCGTACCTGCTTATGATAACTGTAACCTATCATTCAAATGTGCCTCTGGGCTTGAGGACTGGAGCACGGCCAACGTAATGCCAGTCCTTCAAAATGGCTGCAGTGGTTATCCAGAAAACTAGAAACCAGTAAGCCTGGCATTGGTATTTATTTATTTATTTATCTGATTTTTATATACCATTCTATTTTGCAGTCAGAGAGGTTTACATGTAACAAAACAGTGAACAAAGAATGTTTACATAGAACAGGATTTAAAACTTGGAGAATTTAACAAGTAAACTAAGTAATAACATGGGACATTAAGAATGAGGGTGACTGTGTGTTTGAGTAGTTCAGATCAGTAAGTAGGCTCTTTATTTATGGGATGTTGTCATAATATAGTTGGAATGTGTGTCTTTAGAGATCTGTGGAAGAGAGATCAGAGTTGGATCTGAGTGAATCAGAAAGCATGTTCCAAAGGGTGGGAGCATATAATAAGAATGCTGTGTTGCAGGTTGACTGGCTGCTTCTTGTAATTGCTGTGGGTGTTAAGAGAGTGTTTCCCATTCCACTTCATCCTACTCTGTCATCAGAAGTTCTGTGGATGATGGTTGTAAGGCAGTCGGCAGATAATTTGTGTACGATTTTGAATATCATGAGCAGAACCTTGTATTGTACTCGATGCATTATCGGTAACCCAGTGTAGGTGTTTTAGCATCGGTGTAATGTGCTTTGATTTGCGCGATCCTTGTACAGTACATGCTGCGGTATTTAGGGCCATTTGGAGCAGATGCAGGGTGTATTTGGGTAGGCCTTGACAGATAATATTACAATAATCAAAATGTGGAAAGATGAGAGCTTGGAAGACAGTTCTGGAGTCAGTTGGGTCAAGTAGAGGACAAAGGTGACGGAGTGTATGTATTTTATGATAGATGGCTTTAGTGACGTTGCTGATGTGGGATTACATATTCAGGTGCAGGTTGATGGTGATTCCCAGGTATCGGATCTCGTTTTTACTTGAAGATCTGCGTTGGTGACCTTCACAGTAAGTGGTGGGATGAAAGATTAACCTCTGGTTATGAATAATAATTCGGTCTTTTAAAAGCTGACCATGAGGCTGTGCCTAGAGAGCCACTGGGAGACCTTGTCGAAGCAGTTTAGCAATTTGGTGTAGTTTGGTTTCTCCATGGAGAAGGAGGCATATAACATAATGCCATCTGTGTATATATGACAATATATGCCAAAGGACTGTATAAGGAAGCAAATGGGTTGAATGCATGGGTTGAATAATAGGGAGAAGAGTGTTGAACCCTGTGGGACACCTTGTGTTTGGGTGTATGTGTCAGACTAGTGGGCCCCTATTTTTGCTTGTTGCTGGCGCCCAGTTAGATAGGATCAAAAGCAGTCAAGTGCTGTGTGTTCTAATCCTATTTCATGTAGGCGACTTCTCAGGATATTATGGCTGATGGAGTCTAAGGCTGAGGCAATGTCCATAAATATTACTATAAGGCCTTGTTTCTCTTTTTCGATGCCTCTGATGAGTCTATCCATGAGGGAGATTAACAGGGTTTCCACTCCATGATGTTTGAACTCATTGATGTGGGTCTAGAGGGGCATGAGAGTCTATATGATTCCGGAATTGTTGCTGGACTACTTTTTCTGTTACTTTTGCCAGGAGTGGTAGGCTGGATATGGGTTTGTAGGAAGTTATGTTTTTAGGGTCCAGTTTCCTGTTCTTTAATATAGGTCTTACAGATGCTGTTTTGAGGGCCGCTGATAGTATGCCTTGGCTTAAGGAGAAGCAGATGAAGTTGGTAATAAAGATGTTTAGTTTTGATCATGCAAGTTTGATGAAGCTGGTTGGACAGGGTCAACAGCGGAGGTTGTAATGTTGAGGTTGTGGATTATGTTTTCTGTGTGTTCCTGTGTGACAGGATTGAAATGAGAGAGTCTATGTATTGATGTGCTGCTGTTTGGAGGATCTTCTGTAGTGTGAGTTTCCTGGGTATTTGTTTTGTAGGTAGGATGTAAAGTCTTGCGGGTGTGGAGTACTGGCGAGAGGATGCCCTGTTGGGTCATTTAGCATGGACTTGACTACGTCAAAAAGTTCTCTAGGCCAATTTAATGAAAAAAGTAGTAGTTTTTGATGGTATTCCTTCCATTTCTGGTTGATCATATTTCAGTGTTCCTGAAGGCTGGACATGTAGGTACCCTGATCAGTTGGTAGTCTGGTGTGTCACCATTTGCATTCCAACTTTCTGAGTTATAGTTTGGATTCATGGATTTCTGAGGTGTAACATATGGCTGTGTGGTGCCTCTTGGGATGCTTTGTGGAATGGGGGAAACTTGAAGCTTCAGCTTGTCTAGATTTGTAGAATTCAGATCAGACTCGATTATGGGGGGGGGGGGACTTCCTCTAAGAAAGCTGTCTGGTCAAAATGGCAGAAGCGACGAGTGAAAGTGTGGCTTTGAGTGTTATTATCTTGCTTTATGACATGGGGGATGTGGCATGAGGGATGTGGCATGATGATCAGACCATAGTCCCGGGAGGATGGTAGATGGGATTATATTGTTCTGGCTGAGGATGGTCTGGGGTGCAAATATAAGATCCGATGTGTTCCCTTTGTCGTGGGTAGGTTTATTTATTATTTGTTGGTAGTCAAGTGCGGCATTGCTTCGGTGAAGTCTTTGGAGTGTTTTCATGTAAGGGATGGGAGGTTGAAGTCACCTAGAATCCACAGCTGTTTGCCTTGTGATGAGTAGCTACTCACTTGTTCTAGTATTGCAAGTATGTCGTCAGTGGAAGCTGATGGTGATCTGTATATTAGGCATATTGTCAATTACTTGTTTGTAATCACGATAGTATCCAGAGTACCTGAGCTTTTGCAGAAGATTGTATTAAATTTTAGGTCATTTCTAGCTAGGATGAAGATTCCTCCTCCCCTTTTATTCACTCTAGGGCAGTTAGTTAGGATAATTTAATTGGTTGGTTAGGATTGTATCTGTTTCCATGAGCCATGATACTGTGACACATAGTATATTCTAAGTTTTGGTGCTCTAAATAATCCATGAGGTCTGGTGTCTTATTTTGGGCCAATTGGGCATTGATGAGCATGTACTTTAAGCTTTCAGGCATTGCAGAATCTTGTGCTGAAGACTTAGTTGATGGTTCTGTGTTTATGTGAATGAGATAATTTTGTCCTCTGGATTGAGAAGCACAGTTGTGGTTGTATGCATCATGCTGACCCCTACGACTGATTCCTTGTATGATGGGGATGAGCGCTGGAGGATGCAAGTAGGTCGCAATTTCTATGAAGTTAGAGTGAAGCAGAGAAAGCATAGTAACTCACCTGTAACAGGTGATCTCCGGGAACAGCAGAAATTTAGGGGCTTGTTTACAAAGCCGCGGTAGCGGTTTCCAATCATTATCGGAGCCACAGCCCCATTGAAATCAATGATTTCAATGGGGCTGCGGCTCCGATAACAATCGGAAACCACTACCGCGGCTTTGTAAACAAGCCCCTTAGTCTTCACATATGGGTGATGTCGGTACCAATGGAGCCTGTGTGGGAATACGCCCCAGCGTCCAATAGGAAAGCTTTAGGGAGCATCCCACTGCGCCTGCATTGCTGCCTTCCCAACTTCCCAACTCTCCCTCGTCAGTTGAGTTTGTGGCTGAGAGAAAAGGAGAGAAGAAAACCTACAACTCTTAGGGGAGGAGGATGGATTGTAAAGACTAAATTCCTGCTGTTCCCGGAGACCACCTGTTAGAGGTGAGTAACTATGCTATCTCCAGGAACAAGCAGGAATGTAGTCTTCACATATGGGACTCCCTAGCTCCCAGATGCCAGAGGGAATGACCTCAGAACTGGTAGGTTTGCCTCAGGGAAGAGTTGAAGAGGTCATGAATCCTTCATGGATATCTGGTATCGTTAAGTTGCAGGATGGAGGGTAGGAGTTGCCCCTAAGTTTGAAAGAGGTGCTGGAGCACAGCCCAACCAAACATGGCATCCCAGTGAAAGTCCTTGTCCAGACAGTAGTGAGCAGCAAAGGTATGCACTGAAGACCAAGTTGCTGCTTTTCAGATTTTGTCAATGGATAAAGAGTGTAGATTTGCCATCGAGGTAGCCATGGCACGAACATTATGGGCAGTGACATGACTGTCAAGGGATAGTCTTGCTTTATCATAAGCAAATGAGATGCAATCTGTTATCCATTAGGAAAGAGTATGTTTGGATACTGGCAAAACTAAGTGACTAGGATCAAAGGAGATGAATAACAAATGCCTTACGGTGCTCAGCTATCCTTTGAAGATAAAATGCCAAGGCACATTTGCAGTCAAGAGTATTGAGGCTTGCCTCTGCCCTAGATGAATGTGGTCTAGGAAAACAGACAGCAAGGTAAACTGACTGATTCAAATGAAAAGGAGACACCACCTTTGGTATGAAATGGGGGTGAGTCCTGAGGACAACCTTGTCATGGTGGAACAGTGTGTAAGGTGGGTTTACCAGCAAAGCTTGAAGCTCACTAATGCATCTAGCTGAAGTGAGTGCAATAAGGAAGATGGCCTTCCATGTTAGAAACTTTAGCAAGGTAGTGGCTAAGGGTTCAAAGGGCGGCTTGAGAAGTTGCCATAGAACAACATTGAGATCCCAGGCCACTGGTGGTGGGCTGATGAGAGGTTTGGTGAGCAAGAGACCTCTCATAAAGCACACCACGAGAGACTGTGAGGAAATTGGTTGTCCATCCAGGTGATGATGAGAGGCTGCAATTGCACTCTTACCAAGTTGGGTCTCGAGACCAGATGAGGATAAATGGAGGAGATACTGGAAGAGTGCCTCCACTGGAGCTGAGAAGGGATTAAGGTCCTTCTGGGAACACCAGAGAGAAAATCTACGCCACTTGAAAGCATAAGAGTATTTGGTGGAAGGCTTTCTAGAGGCTAAGAGGATCTCTTACTTCCTGAGAAAGGTTGAGATCCTGTAATACTATGCTTTCAGCAGCCATGCCGTGAGATGAAGAGACTGCGAGTTGGGATGGAGCAGCATCCCCTCCTCTTGAGAGAAGAGATCTGCAGCATATCTGAGATCTAGGGGTTGAGTCTGAGATGGATGAAGTAGGACAGGAAACTATGGTTGACGTGGCCAATGCGGGGCTATGAGTATTATGAAGCCCCTGTCTGCCTGGAGCTTGAAAAGCATCTTGGGAATCAGGGGGATGGAGAGGAAAGGGCATGCAGGAACTCTCGAACCCAGTGGAGGTGAAAAGCATCCACTTCCTGTTTGCCTGACATGGGAGTCCTGGTGCAGAAGTGAGGAAGTTTGGCATTCTGCAAAATGGCAAACAGGCCTATGCCTGGAGTCCCCCAGGTCTGAAAAATGAAAGATGCAGTCTCCGTGTGGAGAGACCATTCATGGGTAAGGAGGATCTGACTCTGTCTGCTAAGACATTTTGCTTCCCTGGCAGCAATGTTCCCTCTAATTTTCTGTAGGCTGTGTGCGCATAAAATATCAGCTGTGCAGCTTTTGAAGGAAGGTTAAATTTTTGTGCGCCACATAACGACACTCAGAGTTATATACTTTAAAATTTGACTACAGGTCAGAATACAGTATGTACACCACATTGATTTTAAAGAAATTAAATGAAAATAGGCGATTACTAAATGAAGCAGAAAAATTCTAGTAATTACAATCACAACTTTTAAATTTTAAGACGTCTATGTTGTTTTCTATCAGAATCGGAACCATAATTTTTGTGCGCTCTGTTGTAAAGTATGTGCGCTCGCTCGGCGAGGTGTGTGCGCGTGTACACGCGCACAGCTTAGAGGGAACAGTGCCTGGCAGTATACCGCTTGGGGGTGTATCTGATGAGTAATGGCAAACGACCAGAGATGGAGGGCTTCTCTGCAGAGAGGCCAAGATCCTGTCCCTCCTTGTTTGTTCACATAGAACATGGCTACCTGATTGTCCATATGGACCAGGACCCTCTGGGAGCTTAGATGCCCCTGAAAGACCTCGAGAATGTTGCAGATCACCCGAAGTTCCAGTAAGTTTATCTGGAGCTTGGAATCCTCTTCTGCCCAGAGTCCCTAAGTGGAGAGGGTTCCTAGATGGGGTCCCCATCTCAGTTTGGAGGCATCCACCATCAGGGTATATTGATGTGGAAGCATCTGAACAGGTGACCCGACAAGGAAATTCTCTGGGGAACACCATCATAGAAGAAATGTGGCCAGAGGGGCAGACACTCAGATTTTGTTCGTGCGATGGCCTGACGCCTTTGTCCACTGGGAGGCCAAAGCCCATTGGGCTGTGCGCATATGCAGGCGTGCATGTGGTACTACATATACTGTTGAGGCCATATGACCTAGAAGCTGCGGCATTTCTTGGGCAGTTAGGTGGTCTCTGACGCATACCTGAGATGCCAGCTGAATAAGACAGCGGGGCTGAGGTAGAAACGCCCTTGACTATGGAATATTTAAGAGAGGTCCTATGAACTCTAGTGTCTGAGTAGGAGTGAGATGGGACTTTGGAAGATTTATCACAACTCCCAAATGTTGAAGTACCTGCATGGTACGAGAGAGAGACAGGTGAACATCTTGGGAGGTTTCTGCCCTTATATGCCAGTCGTCTAAGTAAGGAAAGACAAATATCCCTAGAGATCTTAGAAATGCGGTCACGACCACCATGCACTTTGTGAATACTCTTGGGGCAGAGGTGAGTCTGAATGGCAGAACCTTGTATTGACAACATCTTCTCTGAAACATGAAGTGTAGATAGTTCCTGTATTCTAGATGAAGGAGGATATTGTGTAGGCTTCCTTTACATCTAGAGAACAGAGCCAATCCTGACTCTGAAGATAGGGTAGGAGGGTCCCTAGAGAGACCATTTTGAACTTCTCGCAGATGAGAAACTTGTTCAGGTTTCTGAGGTCCAGAATGAGTCTGTATCCTCTGGTTTTCTTTGGTATGAGAAAGTACGGAGAATAGAAACCCATTCCTTATTGAGATGTTGGGACCTCCTCTATGGTATCTTCTGAGAGAAGAAAAGTGACCTCTTGTGGCAAAAGGGAAGTGAGAGGAGGCTGAGAAGGATATTCCCCTACCAGTGTGGAGGAGGGCAGAGTTTTCAGGTGAAGTCTGTACGCTTCTGTCACTATGGTCAGGGTCCAGTGCTTTGAAGTGATTAGATGCCACCTGTGGGCATAGTGAGAGTCTGCTGGCAATGTTGGGGGTAGGGGGGTCTCCAGAGGCAGAGTGGCTATGTTCCCTAGGAAAAAGTAAAAAAACAGACACAGATTGAGTCTGCGGAGCTGGTTGGTTTTCAGGAGCTTGTGGCTTCTTTTGTTGCTTGGGAGGTTGTTCCCTCTTTTGAGCATCCTGAGGTTGGTATTGCGAAGCAGGAGTATAAGAAGGGTAAAACTTCTTTTTCTTAGCCGAGTTGGCAGTGGTTCTAGAAATCCTATTTAGGGTAGTATTCTCAGATTTCAAGAAGCTTTATCTTGCCAATCCTTGCCAAAAACGTTTTTACCTGTGCAAGGAATATTACCCAGTTTATCTTGAACCTATTGTTCAAGATCTTGAAGCCAAGCAATCCTGTGTGCTCCAATGCAGACTGAGGTGGCTCTACTGATGCATTCAAAGCAGTCAAAAGTTGCCCTATTTACAAATTTTGAGATGTTTTGGGCATGTTTGACCAAGGTGAGATAGCTAGCTCTCTGATCATTAAGGAGAAGAGGAGCCATTGACTCAATGTGTCAGCACAAATGATACTGTCAGGTATCCCTCTGAGCATATCAAAAGAGACTTCATGGCTCTGGGACAGAGGGTGAAGCAGATTGGTACGCAGGTGGTGTTCTCTTCAATACTCTCTGTTGAGGGTAAAGGCCAAGGCAGAGAAGCTCGCATCCTGAAGATAAATTCATAGCTGTGTGAATGGTGTCATCGAGAGCATTTTGTTTTTTGTTGTTTTTTTTTAAGAAGAAGAAAGAAAAGAACTGACAGTAGCCAGTTCCGGCGTCGACGGGAAGGCAGACGTGATCACAAAAAAACAAAAGAAATAAAATAAATTAATTTTCTGCGGTGGCAGGATTTGCTTCCTGCTGGCTCCACGGAAAACGAAGAACTGAGGAAGGAGAGTTGGGAAGGCGGGAAGGCAGCATTGCAGGCACAGTGGGATACTCCCAAAAGCTTTCCTATTGGACGCTGGGGAGCATTCCTGAGCGGGCTCCGTTGGTACTGACGTCACCCTTATGTGAAGACTACATTCCTACTTGTTCCTGGAGATGAAGGTATAAGACGGCTAAAATGTGAACCATTGTGCACTACTGTATGGGAATTAGGCTATACTCTGGAATTTAAGGGAGGGTACCTGTCAGATCCAATTGCTTAGTGAATGCTATTGTTTACTTAGGTTCGCTTACCAGGTAGGAGTAACTGACGATGTTCCTGTTCTGTTCAGGTTTGATGGCTGCAGGGGCTGGTATTGCAACAGACTGGCAGTTGCAGGGACTGGAATGTGAGGCTGAGTAGTTCATTGGCGTGATGGTGTAGGTCTTTAGTAAAGCTCACTGGCCTTTCTTTGGTCTGTCTTGGGTTTCCTCTCCTGTCCACTCTAAGGGCCCCGCTAAGGGCCCTTTGGCGTGGCCCTTAGGCACAGGTGCGCCCAAGGAGCTTTCAAATTTAAAAAAGTGACGTTGCTGAGCAGGGAGGAGCTTACCTCCTGGCTCAATAGCAGTATGGTAGTAGGTTAAATGGTGGAAGCTATTGTTAGGAACAAAATGATTGGTAATGTAGCCATAACATAGCTTAATGGGAAAAAGCCAGCATGGATTTAGCAAAAGGAAGCTGTGCCTAACTAATTATATATTTGTATGTGTGTATCTTTTCCTTTACATATATAATACACATACACACACACATAGTGTAGTGGTTCTTTGTCTGCATAGTTCACCATGTGGCCACCTGGGGACAATGTCGGCTGTGCAGTGCATGCATTTCATATACAAAGGCATATAGGATCCAGTCCTAGTGTATGTAGCTGTCATATGCATGTGTTTGACTCTGACCACTGTGGTGCAGCATATTTATGCATTGACTGCAAAAATTACACAGAAAAACTACATGGCCAGGAGGAAGTTAGGGGACAGTATAAGATGGAGGAAGATTATGTCCAAATGCGCACTGAATGTTCATCATATACCATGGCCTTCCAGCCACGCAGACCAACCCCCTCCGAATAGCACTGAACAGCACTGAACACCACAGCGAGAATCATTCAGAGTGCAAAGAAAACCGACCACATCACCCCAATTCTGAAAGACCTACACATACTCCCCCTCGAAGCAAGGACTAAATACAAAGCCATCCTACTCACCCACAAAGCCATCCATCAAACACAGAACTCCCAACTTCACACCCTACTGTCTCGACCAGCCCACGGCAGAACTACTAGACAAGCCTCCAGCAATTCCCTCATCGTCCCTCACAAAAGAACCAAATGCTCGCAACGGACCAGCAATCGAGCCTTTGAACTTTATGCTCCATCCTTATGGAACTCTCTACCGAGTTGTCTCTGAAACAATGCCAATCTACTATCTTTCAGAAAACAGCTGAAAACCATCCTGTTCCAGGAATACCTTAACACGACCCCCACCAAAAAAGCGCACTAACTTTTGATCTCGCCCACCATGACCCCCCAACTCAAACATGTACTAACCTGATCATGTCCAAAGTCTGTCCCATGTCCAAAGTCTATCCTATGTTGAAATCATCAATGTCGCCTCCCCGGTGATGGCCCCGCCCTTAAATTCCCCCCCCCCTTTTTTATGTAACGCTGCTTTGACCCGGTGAAAAGCAGGATATAAATACAGCTAAATAAATAAAAATAAATAAATCAGCTCACTGCTGGTCTATCAAAATTCTTTGAAGGCATGACTAAGCATATAGTGTGATGGTGAAAGCATAGTAGAAAGCATGGATATGGATGAAAATCCTGAAAGCCCCATGGAAGTCAATGACAGTGCACAGATGCAAGGGGATTACAGCCTACGTCAGAGAAAAGCTCAGCCCCCTGCAAGGGGTGGAACACGCCCTAGCTCAGGAGTGGAGACAAGCCACCCTCCTGATTGGTCAGAGGAGGGCGGAGCACAGGGAAGGACCAGCAGGAAGCAGTGGTTAAAAACCACGTGTAGCAGACAAGGAGGCAGACAAGGAGGCGGCCAAGGAGAGAGCCAAGGAAAGAGTCAAGCACAGAGTCAAGCTCAAGGACAGAGACAGAGAGACGAAGGGAGACTCCAGGGAGTGAGAGTCAGCGGGAGATCTGCTGGAGAGAATGCCAGAGGAGAGTGGCTGAAGCTAGACAGAGAGAGAGAAGTCTGGGTGAGAGAAGGAGCCAGAGAGAAGGCTCAAACTCAGGCAGCAGCAGCTCACTGAGAGGCAGTGGTAGTCTCAGGCCAAAGCCCGTCTACTGTTTCAGACCAGGAAGAAAGAGATATTGAGCCAGCATTTAAAAGCAGAAGTACAAGTAACTGGAGGAGAAGTGCACGTCAGGCCAGCAACCGGGACAACGGTGATAGCTGGAGAGGTGGAAAAGGTATCAGTGCTGACATACAGAAACAGCCTCAAGGTAAAGCCGATAATTTCTTTCCTGATAACGTGGCAAGAGGGCTAAGGGCTGGTTTAAAAGGGCAGGAACTGAAACCTTCACCTCCCACCGTTAACCAGTGGATTGAAAGCTTAGCCAGTGTTGGAATCCCCAGTGCAGATAACAGAGAAGCTTTTGAATCCTCTAAATTAGGGGCTTTGCAAGGGATACACTCTAATGAGAGGAATTCTATCTCCAATGCAAAATTACGAGGGCTGACTTGCTGTGGGACCAGTTTCAGCAGTTTCTAAGAGAGGGGAAACTTAAAGAAACTCCACAATATGAGAGAGACTCTGTTAGCACAAATGATTTTGAAGAAATGCAAATAGAGACATGTGTGCCTAATGAGGTCTGTTGCCCAATTCCTATGGATTGTTCTCTGGCTCATAGGAAAGCTACAGTTGTGAGATAAGAAAGGAAGAAATGTAAAAACCCTATAGTAAGGGTAGTGCTTACCACGAGAGTTGTAAGAAGCATTCAATGTTTGTTTGTTCACTAACTGAGAGCAACGGAGCTGTGAGGGAACGTTGCATTACAAAGTGAGAACAGCTGTGATAGAGTTCTGCTGCAGTTCATTGTGTGACCACACGGAGCAGTGCAGAGTGTGAGAACACAGAGCAGCAGTAAGGCTGAGAAAAGAAAAGTTTATTTGATTTATTTCTCCTGGTTTTCCTGAGTTCATCTTTTCTGTTTGGAGATGTTATCCTTCTGCCTTGGTTGTAATTGAACCCCAGCGTGCTTTTGGAAATCCCCATAAAAGAAAATAAAAATCTTGCAAAGCCTTACCACCGACTCAACTACAAATTTATTGCCTGAGGAGTGAAAGAACTTTATTCCAAGGGACCCTAAGGTTGCCTACCAGCTGTCAGCCTCTTGGCCCAGCTGGTGGGTGTCGCAATAGATAAAGGTGAGCCAACTGATACAGTGTATCTGGATTTTCAGAAGGCATTTGATAAAGTCCATCATGAGCAACTTCTCAGGAAATTAAAAAGTCATGGGATAGGAGGCAATATCTTACCGTGAACTGGTAACTAATTAAATGATAGTAAACAAAGATTATGACTATGATCAGTTTTTCAAAAGAAAGAGATAAACTGTTGAGTGCCTCAGTTGAGTGTATTGGGATCAGTGTTGTTTAACTTATTCATTAATGTCTAGAAAAAGGAGTAATTAATGAGTGAAGTAACTTTTATAGATAGCATAAAAATATTCACAAATGATAAAATACAAGGAGACTGTGAAGACTTGTAGATGAACTTGCCAGACTGGGGATCTGAGCAAACAGAGAGCAAATTCTGGACACATGCAGGAGTAGTTTAGTGGTTAGAACAGCTGGCTGGGAGGAAGAAAAACCAGGGTTGAAAGTCCCCTGATGTTCCTTGTGACCTTGGACATGTCACTTCACTCTCTGCTACCTCAGATACAAAATTTAGATTGTAAGCTCTCTGCAGACAGGGAATATCCACTGTACCTGAATGTAACTTGCCTTCAGCCACCAATTAAAAGGTATGAGCTAAATCTAAGTAAGTGACTACAATATCCCTACCTAGAAGTTGTAAGGAAAGGATGGAATCAGTACTCGTAACTGTCTATAAAATTCTGATGGCAGAATGATTCAATACAGAAAGACAGAGTAAGGTGGCATGTCTTATCCATTGAAAACTTTGTACCAGAAAAGCACTGGTAATACAACCTTGTAGGACCACTGAAAAAAGCTTCTCTTACAGGAATCTGCATTTGTAAGTATGTATATTTTTACCTGCTGGGAATTTCTCAAACTCTTGGGTTAATGGGAATTTTTGGGGTTTAAGCTGATAAAATCTGTGTCCATTTTAAAATTGTGTGTTTTATAAAATCAGTTAGGGCACTATGTAGCAAGCCAGCATTCAGTTAGTGTTTCTTTCAAACCCACCCACCCCAGGCACAATCTTATATTTATAGGATCTTAAACCTATTAGGGGGAAAGAGGTAGTCTAATTCACTTTCAGGTTTAACTGATTATCTTCATTATCAAGTTACTAGGCCTTAGGAATAGATTAATTAAGGCCTTGCAATTCATCTTGAGGTGAACATTAAATAAGTCCCTTTAACTTATTAGGTATAATTGTACAGGAACAAGTGTCTCTAATCCCCCTAGTGACTTTAAATAACTAAACAATTTAAACAGCTAAACAAATCTTTAAAACTAAGATGCAGACAGCAGTCCAGCTGTGGGATAGAGGCTATCCAGTCTTTTGTACTGAGTGTCACATGTATGATTTTTTATCAATTGGTGAAAAGTCTTATGTGCGCACTAGATGCAACGAGCTCTTTGCTCTCAGGGAACAAGTCTGAATTCTGGAGACTACTGTAACAGACTTGGAGGAGCTAAGGAAGACATAGAGGTATATAGATAAGATCTACAGAGGCATAGTAGTGAAGTCCCACCTCCAGTCTGGCAGTTTCTCTGTTGCCATGGAGAGGAGAGGTCACGTTATCAGAGTGCATCACCTCAGTGTAGCAGGAAGTGATCCTATATTTAGGACCTGCCCTCCTGGTGATGTAAAACCCTCTTGCACTGAGGAGGATTCTCCAGGGCCATATGCCCATGAGGGAAGGGTTAGGATGGACATTATAGTTTGTGATTCGATCATTAGGCCGTAGATAGCTGGGTTGCTGGTGGATGTGAGTACAGTCTGGTAACATGGCTGCTTGGTGTGAAGGTAGTGGACTTCATGTGCCAGCTAGATAAGGTGCTGGAGAGGAGCTTGATGTGTTGATAATCCTGTATAATAAGTAATACTCAGATGTAATATGTTTGATATTGTAATTTTCCCTCTCCCTAATGTGGAGAAAACTGTTCATTGTAAAATGGTTTGAAACTTGTTCATTGTAAAATGGTTTATATCCTCTTTTTCCCCTCCCCATTTTCATAGAAATTTGTTCATTGTAAACCAATTTTGTTAAATGTAAACCGCCTTGATTCCAAGATAAAGCTGTATAGAAATAAATAACTAATTGAAAATAAATGTTGGTACCAATGACATAGGAAAGTGTAGGATGGAAGTTCTAGAAGCCAAATTTAGGCAGGAAGTTGAGACCTTTCAGGGTAGCATGCTTAGAAATGCTTCCCATTCCATGCACAGGACCCAAGAGGCAGGCAGAACTCCAAGGTTTTGGATTTGTTAGGAACTGCGCAACATTCTGGGGAAAAGGGACTTTTCTGGAAAGGATGGGCTCCATCTTAACCCAGGTGATAGAGCAGCTTTTAAATAACAGGGGAAAGCCGACAGTTGCCCAAGAGCACATGGTTTGGAATGATGCATCCTTAAAGTTATGGCATCCCGACAGAGAGGTGCCAATAAAGGTAAAAGTAACCCAGATGCCTTTAACTAAAAAGCAGACAGAGTCAAAAGATTCCAAATTACTCTTGCCAACCGATAACCAGATTGTTAAAATGAACAAAAGGCAACCTCTGAAATGCCTGTATTCAAATGACAGAAGTCTAAAATATAAGATGGGAGAGTTAGAATATATAATACAAAATGAAAGGTTAGATATAAATGGAATCTCAGAGACCTGGTGGAAAGAGAACTACAGAACATAAGATATGCTATACAGGATCAGACCAAGGTCCATCAAGCCCAGTATCCTGCTTCCAACAGTGGCCAATCCAGGTCACAAGTACTTGTCAGATTTATTTATTTGACAACTTTTTTATACCGCTGTATCTATCAGTCACAGCGGTGTATAGGGAACAATTAGAACAAAGCGTAGTTAACTCACCTGTAACAGCTATTTTCTGGAGAGAGAAAGAATCAGTCCTCATATATGGGTGATGTCGGCACCAATGGGGCCTTCGTGGTAACCTCTCCCCAAATTTCAAAGAAAGCCTTTGGGAGATGTACCACACATGCGTGGTCCCCTTCCCGCCTAAGGGTGCCATCTTGCCTCAATCAGATAACATAGAACAAGACGGCAAAAAAAGAAACAACTCCACTGGGAGGAGGGATTGTTGTGAGGACTGATTCCTGCTGTCCCCAGAGAACACCTGTTACAGGTGAGTAACTACATTTTCTCCGGGAACAAGAAGGAAGTTAGTCCTCACATATGGGATGCCCTAGCTACAGGCTAACGAAAAACCTGTAGAATGCCACAGGTGACCAGAAAAGGTGAGCCATGAGAAGCAGCAACTGAGTTGAGAGAGACAACAGACCCATGAGTGGCCTAAGTGTCCAGTGAGGAACCAGTTCTCCAGTAGCCTGAACACTCCGAAGGGCTGGAGGGCAGGAATTGCTTTACACCCCAAACAAATGAAGGCGCACTGTCTGGCTGAAAGCGCTGTCCTGGCAGAATTCCTTCTCTAGGCAGTAGTGAGCTACAAAGGTGTGAACAGAGGACAAGATAGCAGCCTGGCAGATCTCCGCCAAGGGGACGGAGCATAAGTTTGCCACAGATGCCATGGTCTGGAGCTGTGCATCGCGATCAGGCATGTCAGCAAAAGACCAGCCTGCTTGGTAAGCGAAAGCAATGCAGTCCGCCACCCAAGTGGACAGAGTTCGCTTAGAGACCGCTGTCCCCAGCCTACTTGGGTTGTAGGAGACAAAGAGCTATGAGAAGTGGCGATGGGCCTGAGTACGTTCCAGGTAGGACAGAGCCCACTTACAGTCCAGAATGTGGAGAATGGCCTCAGCCCTGCTGACATGGGGCCACGTGAAGAATGCAGGAAGCACTACCTCTTGGCTGAAATGAAGTGGAGACACCGCCTTTGTGAGAAACTTGGGATGCATGTGGAGCATGACCCTGTTATTGTAGAACCTTGTGTAAGGTGGGTGAGCCACCAGGGCCTAGAGCTTTCTGACCCTGTGAGCTGAAGTGAGCGCCAAGAGGAAGACCACCTTCCAGGAAAGATACTTGAGCTGAGGGGCTCGAATGGTGGCACAGTGAGTTTTGAAAGAACTACATTGAGGTGCCACTCCACTGCTGGGGGACGGATGGATGGCTTACAGAGTAGTAGGCCCCTTAAGAATCAAATTACAAGGGGCTGGGTGGAGAGGGACTTGCCCTTGAGATGATAGTGCACTGAAAGTGCACAAAGGTGAACTCTGATGGACTTCAGCCCTACCTGGGACAGTTGGCGCAGGTACTGGAGTACCAGTTGGACTGAATAGGAGAAGGGGTTAATCTGCCTCTTTGCGCACCAGTCAGAGAATCTTCGCCACTTGAAGGAGTAGACCCGGAGAGTGGAAGGTCTGCAAGACACCAAGAGAACTGCTTCCATCTCGGAGAGGCCAAGGTGGGCCAAAGCTATCCTTTCAGCAGCCAAGCCATCAGAGAGAGGGACCCCAAGTTGGGGTGCAGGAGGGAGCCATCTTCCTATGAGAGCAGGCCCGGGTTGCAGGTGGGGAATGGGGGGTGCCTAGGACAGGCAAGGGAGCAGCAGGAAACACGGCTGCTGAGCCCACCGAGGGACCACCAGTATCAATGTGGCCCTATTGAGCTGGATCTTGAACAAGGTTTTGGCGATCAGCGGAGTGGATGGGACGGCAAAGAAGCAGCCCTCTGTCCACAAGATGAGAAATGCATCCACCGTTGCCCGCAAGGGGTGCAGCTGCCTGGAACAAAAGTGGGCCAGCTAGACATTGATGGGGCTGGCAAAGAGGTCCATCTGCAGGAGCCCCCAGAGACAGAACAGTCGACTGGCCACCTTGGGGTCTAGTCGCCACTTGTGTGGTTGAAGGACTCTGCTTAAACGGTCTGCCAGGGCACTGTCCTGGCCCGGGAGACAGACTGCCTGCTGGAGCATCCTGTTGCTGCTGGCAAAGGAGCAGAGGTTCACCGCCTCTTGGCACATCTTGGCACAGGGGTAACGACCCCGTCCCTCCCTGCCTGTTGTAAAACATCACCACCTGGTTGCAGGTCTGGATCGGAACTACTTGATGTTGAAGGTGGTGTTGGGAAGCCTGGAGGGCGAGCTCTATCGCTGAGAGTTGCAGAAGGTTAATCTGCTGGAGGCTCTCCTCCTGCAACCAGCTGCCCTGAGTGTGGAGGTTGTCACAATGGGCTCCCCAGCCAAGTGTGGAGACATCCATGGTGAGGATCCTCTGAGAGACAGGGGTCTAGAAGGGTATTCCGGCCTGCAAGTGCTGGAGCTGCTACCACCAACTGAGGGAGTCAGCCAGAGGGAGGGTCACAACCACTCTGTCCTGTAGGCGCCCTGTTACTTGTGACCACTAGGAGCTGAGAACCCACTGGGCTGGCTACATGTGCAGATGGGCAACCAGTGTGACATGCACCGTGGACACCATGTGGCCCAGAAGGCAGAGCTTGAGGTGGGCAGAGTCCCAGAGTTGACTCTGGATGTGCCCTGTGAATGCCTGGAGGCGCCGGGTCCTGTCTGGAGGAAGGAAGGCCTTGGCCTGGATAGTGTCCAGCATTGCCCCTATGAACTCCAGATATTACACTGGCTGGAGATGGGACTTTGGGTAGTTTATGATGAACCCCAAGTGTTTTAGAATGAAGATGGTGCAGGCTGTCACCTGATGGGCTTCTGTGAGGGTGCCACCCTTTATGAGCCATCCAGGTATGGGAGATGCAGGAAGGCGGCGACCACTGCCAAGCACTTGATGAAGATGCTCGGGGCACAGGCCAGACTGAAGGGGAGAACCCTGTATTGATAGTAGCAGCCTCCCACCATTAAGCGGAGGTACTGCCTGTGGAGGGGGTGGATAAGGATGTGTGTGTAGGCACCCTTTAGATCCAAGGAACATAGTGAGTCTCCCTGCCGTAGGTATGGCAGCAATGTTCCAAGGAAGAGCATCTTGAAGTTCTCCCTCACCAGGAACCTGTTGAGGTCTCATAGGTCTAGGATAGGCCAAAACTCCCCGGTCCTTTTGGGTCCTAGGAAATAACGGGAATAGAACCCCATGCCACATGCCCATGTACAGCTGGTAGGCCTGGATCCGGCTGATGAGCATGGAGTCCTGGAAGCATTTCCTGCCCAGGGTGTCCATGGCGCAGGTCTCCCTACCTGGGTGCATCAAGAAGTGTGCTTTTGATTCTTAAGCCTCCATTTGGCTAACTCCACCACCATGGAGTTGCGGTGCAGTTGAGCTTTCTGGAAGCCAGGGCTCCGGCAGACCCGATACATTGAGTCCAGATGTCTGCTCATGATGGGAAATGAGGCAGGAGTTTCCAACATTTGGAAAAGCAGCTGCTCTAGGATAGCAGGAACAGGCACCGTGAGAGCCTCTTTGGTGAGAGCCTTGTACTGGAGGATCTCAAGGTCTTCCTTGGATTTGGCGGTAAAGGTGAGGGCTTTTGCCATGTCCCTCATGAAGTCCAGGTCCTCTGGTGGGGACTGGCGTTGGGTCTCCAGGGGGGATGGGTCCGAGGGCACATCATTGTGAATCTGGGTGTCTGGGGACTCGTCGTCCTCGTCTCCCAGTCTGACCCGGTGTCTGAGGAGACTTCGAAGGTTCCCTGGGCCTTGGGCTGGATCCCCAGCCCTGATGGCCTGGGGGACCCAATACCCTTGTGTACCGAGTTGGGTGCACTGTGTGGGGAAGTCCTTGGTCCTGACTGGGACCGGGCCCGAGGAGTGTCCCGAAGCTGGTGGAACTCGAGGATTGGCTCCGCCTCTGGGAAGGCCCTCGCTGTGAAGGGGCCAGTGGTCAGGATTGATGACCCGGAGGAACCGGGCATCAGAGCCCGCTGTTGGGCCATAAAGGCAGACAGACTGTGTTCTAAGGCCGCCATCTGGGCCACGATGCCCGATGGTTCCACCGCCACCGGTGCAGGCATCAAGGACCTCAGTAGCATTTTCTCCCACCAGACAGCTTCGAGGGCCTTTCCCGTCCATCACCCTTGCATCGAGGGTTCCAAGGCCAGGTGCCATGGGACTTCCCCATAGTCCCAAAATCATCACCTGAGGAGGCCACCCACAATGTCAGGCTCTTCAAGGTGCATCCCTCCTTGATGGAGCCTTGGTTCGATGCTCCATGTTCTCGAGGTTCTGAGGCAGTGTGGTTGCTGCACGAGCCCTTGAGGATGCTGGCCCCGCAGACGACTTCGGGGATAAGTTGGTCTTGTGTAAAATTGACTCGTGCTTCTTCTTGTGGCCTCAAGAGGGCTTTGGGGGTCATCTGCTGGCAGAGACCACACATCAAGGCATCATGATCCGGCCCGAGGCACCGAAGACAATAATCATATGGGTCCATGCACAATATGTTGTGCACATAGCTGTCACATGGCTTGAAGCCACCGACTGAGACCATGGCAGGGAAGATGTTCCCCGCAAGGTCAAACACTCTAGACCTGGCTATAAAGGGTGTGAACTGGAGAAAAAGACCTCCAAAGGGGAAAAGAAAAAGGAAGCTGAAGAAAAGCGCGGCACTGGAGGCAAGCGGAATCGGGAGATAGGGGGAACCAGTATGCAAAAGGAGAAAAGCAAGACAAAAGAGAAAAAAAATTCAATGTTTTCTGGGGGAAACAGACTCACTTCTGATGGGCTCCACGGAAAAGAGAAGACTGAGGCAAGATGGCACCCATAGGCAAGAAGAGGACCATGCATGCATGGTACATCTCCCAAAGGCTTTCTTTGAAAGCTGAAGAGAGGTTACCACGAGGGCTCCATCGGTGCTGACATCACCCATATGTGAGGACTGACTTCCTGCTTGTTCCCGGAGAAGTAATATTACATGGAACAAGGTAAACAATGTTTGTCAAACTTAACAATAATTAATGGATATAACCAGAAACAAGGTAAATTGTATGTTAACTGGTAAATGAAAGACCATGGAAGATTGGATCCAAGATGGTGGATGAATGGTGGCTGTGAGCGGTGCATTTTCCTGATGGGGAAGAAGTGGAAGGTAAAGGGCACCAGTGCTCCCTTGCTGCCCCTCATACGTCCATGCAATTACCTGGTGTTTCTGGTCCTCTGGATCGTTTTGTTTTGCAGCTGACTCAACAACTGGCAGTTGCAGGGGAGGATAGCTTGACTGAAGCGGTGCTGGAATCGGGTGATTTGGCAAGCTTCTTGAGCAGTTTTTCTCTCTCCCCTGAGTTGCGACGCCCGGAGAAGGTGGTGTGCCAGCAAGGCTTCCCCTAACTGCAGCAGCCCAGGAAGCAATCCAGTGAGGAGGTCTCTGTTGGTCGGCGAGGGTCTGCTGAAGGGGTTTTGGAGGGCTGTGTTGCCCCCTTGGATCAGCTTGAGCTTGCTGGCTTCGTCGGACAGTCGGGAGGAGTCTCGGCAGCAAGTGTTGCTGCCGTGCAAGGCCAGAAATGAGCACTGAGTGAGATGGAGGGAGTAGTGGGGGCTGTGCAGGAGACTTCCTTTGCTTTTTCCCTGCAGCGTCCGGAGATTTTCACCTTGGAGACGATTTGGACTGCAATTGTTTAGCTGGGAACAGCTCTTGTTCCCCAGGTTTCTTCTCTACATCAGAGAGTTCAAGCTAATATTTCAGATTTGGCAGAAATTGCTTCTAAGGTATAGTCTTTATCATCTTCTTTATTTGGGGTTCAGATGAAGATTAAGGCCATGGAAACTATGTCAATTTCCACTGTGAAAGAAACCTCAGCGATCAGAGCGATGTTGAAAATTCTGGAAAATTTGGTTTGTGCAACAAACTTGAGACTTGTGAATTTCCCTAAGTCAGTGTTGACTTCACCGTGGGATATCTTTTGCAAATATTTAACTGTGGTTTTGGGTATACTGGTGGAGTCTCATCCACCAACCATGAAAGTATTTTATCTTCCATCTGCTAAGAAAATATCTTCGTCGGAGGTTGCTCCTGAATTGGGGCCAGAGGATGTGTTGGATATATCAGCTGAATTGGGGCCAGAGGATGTGTTGGATATATCAGCTGTCATGGTTAGAACTTGTTACCCTGCTACATTGTTAATTATGCTAGCTTTGTTGTCAGACAAGGAGTGGTTAATGAAGATGTTCTTTAAATGTTTTGTTTAAAGGGCTCGTAGTTCGCATATATCCAGATCTGGCTCGAAATACGCAGCAGAGAAGGTGTGAATTTCTCCTGCTCTGCCCTAGTGTCCAACAGCTGGGAGCAATCTTTTTTTTTTGAAATTTCCTTGCAAGTGCTTGGTTAAATACCAGGCTATTTCCTATGTATTTTTTTAGCCCTCCCAGCTGCTGCCTTCCTTAATGCCCAGCGCTTGGAGAACTTGGTGGGTACCCCTCCTGATTTACCGTGACATTTTTAGTATCTCAGTTGACATACCTATGATTCTTCGCATACTTGGCTGTAATTTGCTTTTTCTTCTCCTTTCTTGGATCTCCATTTTGGGGGCTGGAATGGGATGGTAATTATATATTTTTGCTTTTCTGTTTTGCCTTTATACTTATTAATCATATCCCAGTTTCTGTATAAGTTCTGCTTTGATTTATTGTAAATTGCATAAATAAATACATAAAAGACAGACCATGGAACTCAGGGCAATGAATTAGGTTGAGATGAGTTTAAACACAGTTAATGGGGACATGTAAAATATGGCTCTGTTCAATGGGCGGGAGAAACAGGGCAAAACATTGTAAGAGCTCGGAAGATGTTGAAAATGGGTGTTGGTTAGGTGATGGATCCAAAATGTTCCAGGAAGAGGAAGGTTTTTAGCTTGTGGCGAAATTCACCAACATCTGTAAGTGATTGTGAGGGAGTTCCAGGTGGTGGGTTCATAGAGGGAGAAGGCTCTGCTGGAGGTTGAGGTATTAGTGCAGGTCACCGGGGTCACTGAGGCTGGTACTGAGAGGAGGTTGTGGTTGGCCCTTCTCCTTGCTCTCTTATTAGGGGGGCTGGAGAAGGAGAGAACGAAGAATGTCCACTGAGAGGTGGTGGGTGGTCTTAAAGATGGTTAGTGAGACTTTGTATTTACTACTACTACTACTACTGAACACTTGTATAGCGCTACAAGACATACGCAGTACTGCACAGACATGTAAGAGACAGTCCCTGCTCATCAGAGCTTACAATCTAGTCAAGACAGACAACACAAGAGAAACACAGGGAGATCAGGTGAGTCAAGATCTGAAAGCAAAGAGGTATGTTTTCAGTCTGGATCTGAAAAGGGTCAGAGAGGGCGCCTGACATACAGACTCAGGTAGTTAGTTCCAGGTGAAAGGAGCAGCAAGGTGAAAGGAGCGAAGTCTGGAATTAGCAATAGAAGAGAAGGACACAGAGGGAAGCAATGTGCCAGAAGAGTGGAGTTCCCGAGGGAAGGTGTAGAGAGAGATAAGAGAGGAAAGATAGTGAGGATCTGCAGAGGTCACTTAGAGGTCAGCAGGAGAAGTTTGAACGGAAATGGATAGGGAGCCAATGAAATGACTTGAGAAAAGGGGTAATATGAGCATGATGAGGCTGGCAAAAGGTTAGCCGCACAGCAGAGTGTTGAACAGACTGAAGGGGAGAGAGATTATTCAAAGGGAGACCAGCAAGGAGTAGGTTGCAATAGTCAAGATGAGAGGTGATTAAGGAGTGGATAAGTATCTTAGTAGTCACCTCTCCCTGTCGGCGGCACTCCTGGTCCCACTGGGCTGTGCCCTGAACCTCTTGTCTCAAGAGGCGGGCTCTCTCCTGCACCTCAGTCTAGGGTCACTAGGGTGCAGACAAAGAACCAATGAAAAGCCCAGGTTTCAATGACATCACTCTCATGCCTCTATTCGTTTCAGCCACCAGAAGTCCCTCAGTATTCAACCCAAAGCATATGGGAGAAATCATAGTAAGCCTCACATAGCCTCAATCATGGGCAACAAGGAGTAATCAACCGTTGAGAACTATGTACAAGAAAGCACAAACAGAAGGCTGTCCATAGAAGATGAACTTGCAGAGTCAAGTATAAAAGTCGCAGCAGAAGAGCAGAACAAATAGTTACCAAAGCTACTGGGCGGGAAGAAGACACAGCAGCTTACAAAACCCTTCAGCCAAAGACTATGTCCACCCACATGTGGACATCCAAGCGGTAATGCTTGACAAAAGTGGAAAAGTGATGCCCATGTTGCTGTCTGACAAATGTCTGCAGGGCTACTGAGCTCTGTTCCACCCACAAGGGTGCTTCTGTTTGGGTAGAATGGGCATGCAAATCACCTGCAACCGGCCGGTTCCGCAACTGATATGCTGAGGCAATGGCCTCCTTAATCCTGCACCCCAAAGTTGACTTAGCCGCCGTGTCACCCTTGCATGAGGCAGCAAACAGCCCAAAAAGATAGTCAGACTTCCAAAAGTAATTCATAACCTCCAAGTACCGGAGAAGCACCCTCCAGACATCCACAAGGTGAAGATTCTTGTCCTTCCCTTGACACTGCTCCTTCCAGAAGGAAGGCAGGCAGACCATCTGGTTCACGTGAAAGGGAACAACAGTACAAAAGAACACCCAAAAAACAGATTCCAAAAAGAGAAACAATAATCAATATTTATGGATCCACTAAAAATGGCCACAAAACTTAGGAGCCACTTATATTTCTTTGAAAAAATATATATTTCATCCACTACTGAAGCGTTGAGGGAGCTCAAACTAATGGACTTAGTGTGTCTTAGTATGTCTTAGTATACAAATAGTATACAATGCAAAGTAGACATACTACACAGCACCGTAGTTTTAAGTTTTCCAATACAAGCTTGCTATGATTAAAGCTTTAAGCTTACAATATATACTCCACAGCTTAATTAACATTTTTAACCATACACACAACACTTAACTTGTATAACAGTGTCTAGTACGGTGCCTTATCTGCACTCCAATTTTCCAGCTGACTGCCACTTTTAAAGCCAACCTTGGCTGATGGTTTTAATGCCGTGACAGCGGCTTTATCACAGGCATTCAAAGCAGTTCCAAACCTTCACATTTGATTCAAGGCTCCCAGCTGTTCTCCATCTCCAGAGGGCATCCCTCACCGGGGATGCTTAGACAAGGGTAATCAAACAGGGCTTGAAACTCCCAGCCTGCCTCGTATGAGACAGTGACACCCAGAGGCCGCAGGGTCTGAATTTCCCTACCACAAGGACCAGGCTTGCTGCAAAAAGGAAAAGAATTCTGGGGAGGACATCCTGAGTCTGGAAGCTCTCCTCTTGGAAATGACCCTCCCTACACCAGGGGCACAACTGCCACAGACACCATAGAGGATAACGAGTGGCTCACATGATGGTCACTGGATCCTTTGGCTAGATGGATATCCTTACCCATAGCGCCATCCATCATCTCCTGCTCTGAGGCAGGCAAGGCCGGACTAACTACATCCCCTGGCTGGGAGAGGGGAAGCAGGCCCTCCAGGGACCATTCAGAAGCTGCCATGCAAGAAGAGCAGAGTCTAAAATCCAGAGATGAGGCACCTCGCTTGTCACAGGTCAAACAATATTTCCTGGAAGAAGACAGAGTTAAGGCAAGAATCACAACAGTGTGTGCTAAGGCTGCAGTGGTCCAAAGGTGTGCGTTAACTGTGCTTTTATTGCTACGTGCATTATAGGTGCTAGGGAAGGAGCGTACATTGGAGATGCAAGGGCAGAATGCATGCTATGACCGCACGACCACCAGGCGCTCTATAGGTTGAAGTGCTACTAACATGTGCAGAAAATGGCAGGAAACCCCCACACTGTACCAATTATCCTAGGAAGAGGGAATCGGGAGCCCCTAACAAGGACAATGACGAGGTCAGCCTTGATACTCTTTCACATTCTCCACCACCTGCTTTTCCTAGGAGGGTGCTCTTGACCCTGGCAGTATCATTTCCTGCCTCCTGCAGTTGCTCACCACCTGTCATGCCAGGAACTAACATATGCAAACCATTCCCTGCTACTAAACTTTCAATCATTTTTGATTCTAGAAATCCCTAACATGACAAGTCAGTTAATTTGGTATTTCCAAAAAAAGATAGTTACTCACCTTTAGCTGGTGTTCATGGACAGCAAGAATAAGTCCTCACATATTGATGATGTCACCAGCAAAGCCCCATATGGGAATGCTCCCCAGCTTCTATTGGAAGCTTTTGGTAGGCTCCATCGTGTCTGCATACCTGCCCTCCTGCCTGCCATGGTGCCATCTTCTCCAGTATGTTAACAAAACTGTAGCAGAAGTTAACTCCTTGGAGAGGTGGGAGGGTTGTGAGGACTTATTCCTGCTGTTCATGGAGAATACCCATTACATGCGGGTTACTACCTTTTCTCTGTAAACAAGCCAGAATGAAGTCCTCACGTATGCGATTCCCAAGCTACAGGCTCCACCAGCACACTTTTAATGTATGTTCTGGTGGATCTTCATCTACTGCCATGTCACTTTCAGTTGGTGTACACCTCAGAGCTTTGCCTTGGGACCTCTACTTTTCTCTTTCTATACTCAGTTCCTTGGTGCACTTATTTCCTCCATGGTTTTAAGTATCATCTTTATGTTGACGACTCTCAAATCTACCTCTCTGCGCCTGAAACCTCTCCAGGAATCCAGCCTACTTATCCAACATTACTGCCTGGATGTCTCACTGCTGTCTGAAATTGAACATGGCCAAAACTGAGCTCCTTATCTTTCCCACTAAACCCACCTCCACCCTTCCTCCCTTCTCTATTTCTGTGGATAACACTGCACTCCTCCCCGTTTCTTCAGCTCACAACCTTGGGGTCATCTTTGAATCTACTCTATCTTTGGGCACATCTAACAGATGGCTAAAACCTGTCATTTCTTTCTCTATAACATCAGCAAAATTTGTCCCATCCTTTCTACTCGCACTTACTAAAACCCTTATCCATTCACTTGTCACCTCCTGCCTTGACTATGGTAACCTGCTCCTCCCTGGTCTCTCTCTGAAGCATCTCTCTTCCCTTCAATCTGCTCAAAACTCAGCTACATGGCTTATCTTCCGCCAGTGTTGCTATGCTCATGTAACCCCTCTTCTCAAGTCACTTCCCTGGCTCCCTATAAGTTTCTGGATCCAGTTCAAACTTCTCCTACTGACCTACAAGTGTCTTCATTCTGCAGCTCCTCACTACTTTTCATCTCTTCTCTCATTCTACACCCCTCCTCGAGAACTCCACTCCTCTGGCGGATCTTTTTTTTTCTGTGCCCGTCTCTGCCACTGTCAACTCCAGAATTCGTTCATTCCAACTTGCTGCTCCATATGCTTGGAACAAACTATTTGAGTCTGTGCGTCAGGCCCCTTCTCTAGCCCCAATCAAATTCAGGCTAAAAACCCAACTCTTTGAAGCCGCTTTTGGATTCTGATGCTCCTCACTCTCTTGTCCGCTAATATGTGTATCTCACCATACTCCAGTCCCCAGTTTCATTATGTGTTTTGTCTTGATTAGATTGTAAGATCTGATGAGCAGGGACCGTGTCTTACATCTATATGTACAGCGCTTCGCACGCCTTGTAGAGCTATACAAATGATTAGTAGTAGTAGTAGTACTAGGCTACTAAATACCGAGCAAACCTAGAAGCCCAACAGGGGCAAAGTGAACTAAGAACTAGAGATCAACTATGTACAGCACTGGTAATCCCCAAAGGGGAACTCATCTCATTCAGCTTCTTCACCATATAGTTTCACTCATTAACATTCATGCTCTAAGGTTTTTCTTTTGTTATTTTTTCTTTTCTTTTTTTTTTGGTAGCCTGAACAGACAAGCAGGGCCTCGGGGAGATGGAGTTCAATACTAATCCACAAACAAATGCCGAAATACAGATTGACCGGTTTCTGTCATGTCGGGAATCCCCATCCAGACAGTAGTGAGATGTGAATGTGTGGACAGAAGACCAGGTTGTAGTCCTGCAGATTATTTTTTTATTATTTTTATTTATAGTCTCTTTTATACCGCGCTATTCGGCATCAGTGCGGTTTACATATAACAACTTACACATCTCATTAGCTGAAACCATGTTTACAATGAACAAGGTAATAGAACTTGGATAAAATGGGGGCAACTATATACATCTATTTGACAAGATAGGTATTACCTCGTAGGACATAGTTGTGGTTGGATGTGTGGTAGGGCTTACTAGACTGTGTCGGTTTAAGTGGAGGATGAGGCTATTAAAGCACCGTCTATTGGGTAATACTGGAGGAAGAGATGGTGCTTCAAGGCCTTTCTAAACTGGGTCAGGTCAGGGATTGCTCGTATGCTAGGGGGTAGGGCATTCCAGCATCTGGGCGCACAAAATTTGAAAGCTCTGTTTACGGTTGAGCAGGTGCATTGGGTTATAGCTTTCGGGACTATGAGCGTATTTACCGCTGTAGATCGTCTGGACCTATTGGGGGGGCGTGGTCTGGATCATCTCTGCTAGTGAGGTAGACGAGAGTCCGTTGACAGCCTTGAAAGTCAGCAGTAAGGTTTTGTATGTGAGTCTGGTGCGTACCGGGAGCCAGTGTAGGTGCTTCAGGATGGGCGTCACATGATCTTTCCTGGATGCTCCATGGAGGACTCTTGCCGCCGCGTTTATCGCCAGTTGTAGCGAGTTCAGCATGGCTTGAGGGAGACCATGCAGGATTGAGTTTGCATAATCTAAGTGTGGTATGATCAGTGCCTGATAGACTGTCCTGAAGTCGTGTGGTTCTAGCAAGGATCTTAGGTGCCTGAGGGATCGTATTTTGTGGTACACTGATCTCACCATGTTGCCTATGTGCGCCTTCATGTCCAGGCGCTGGTCTAGAGTGACTCCAAGGTACCTGATCGTGGGTTTGGACTGGAGTTCTGCTTCGTCGACTTTCAGGAAGGGCGGCGTGGAGAAGCTTTGATTCCTTGTAATGAAAAGGACCTCTGTTTTCTTGTGCTGAATTCTAAGGTTCTGGGTTTGTAGCCAGTTGGATACTGCATTAAAGCAGTTTGTCAGTGGGGAGAGGTCTGGGTTTTCAGTCGAGAAATGCATGTAAAGCAGTACGTCGTCCGCATATATTAAGCAGTTGACATCGAAAGATCTGATCAAGTTACAGATGGGCTGCATGTATATGTTGATCATCAGGGCGGAGAGGGAGGATCCCTGCGGGACACCTTGCTTCTGGTGGAAAGGATCCGATGATGTAGTCCCTGATCGTACATGTTGCCATCTGTCAGAGAGGTAGGACATGCACCAGTCTAGTGCTTTGTCGGTGATCCCCTTCTCTTTAAGACGCTTGAGGAGAAGCTCGTGGCTTACAGAGTCGAATGCCGCTGCAATGTCCATGAAGAGGACAAACCCTTGACAAACGTTGTCTATTCCTGTTATTATGCTCTTGACGAGTGTGGTGAGTAATGTTTTGACACCGTGGGCCTCTCTAAAGCCGTGTTGGCATGGGTCTAGTGGTGCAGAAGCATCTATGTGATCTTGAATTTGACATTGGACTTCCTTTTCGATTATTTTTGCTAGTAGGGGTATACTCGATATCGGTCTGTATGAGTCTACCTTCTTAGGGTCCAGCTTGTTGTTTTTTATCAACGGTCTTATGGACGTGTGTTTGAGGGATTACGGGAATGCACCTGTTGCAAAGGATCGGTCCATGAGTCTGGCTATAAAAGTACTAAAGTATAATTGTAGTTCTTTAATCCAGAATGCAGGGCAGGGGTCGGATTGAGCAGTGGTTGTGTTGATTGCAGCAATGGTGTTTTCAATGCGCTGCTTGTGTGGTGTGGAGAAAATGGTGAGAGGTGTTATGTGGCTTGGCTCAAGAGAGGCGACAGGTGCTGAGGTCTTGTTGGTCCGACATAGCTTGGATTGTAAGTAATCCGCAAATTCTTGAGGGTGGATCTCGACTGGTTGGTTAGAAGATGGTTCAGTTGTCAGGTTTTTGACGAGAGCGAAAAGGTTGTGTGGTTTGTTCAGTGAACGTTTTAGAGTGTCAGTGTGGAATTGTCTCATGTTCTTCATTACTACTTCGCGATGTACTGCTAGGTGGTCGTTGTATGCTCTTTGGTCGTCTGCTGAGTGGGGGCGGCGCCAGTGTCGTTCAAGCTTCCTTAGGAGGGTAAGGGAGGCTTTCAGCTCAGCAGAGTACCATATTGCGGAGGCTCGCTTCCCTGGAGGCTTGTTAGAAGGCTGACATTGCGCAATTGAACTGAGGGTCTTATTCCAATTGGAAACCAGCTCCTCAGGATTGAGAGCTGTTGAGGTGAGTAGTGGGTGAGTTGTGCTGTATCAGGTTTCTGTTGAAGGCCTGGAATCTTCGTGGTGGTGCGTTAGAGGAACTGCCCAGCCTTCCGGCTTCATTCTGATTGCCACTGTGCAATGGTATTTGGAATGCTATCAGCTATCAAATCTCTTCCTTGGAGACCAAGCACAAGTTGGCCACTAACGCAGCCATGGCTTGGACATTGTGAGCCATGATATGACCATCAAGGCTCAGGCCAGCCTGGACATAAGCAAAAGAGATGCAGTCTTCTAGCTTTGGAAACGGCAGCCCCTAGCTTGCTGGGGTCAAAAAAAGACAAACAGCTGGATGGACTTCCAGTGGACCTTTGTCTGCTCTAGGTAGAAGACCAAGGTTCGCTTGCAGTCCACCATGTGCAGCACCGCTTCCCCTCTATGGGAGTGAGGCCTCGGAAAGAAAGTTGGCAGAAAAACTGACTAGTTAAAATGAAAAGCCAATACCATCTGTGGGAGGAATCAAGAGCGAGTGTGCAGGACCACTTTATTATGATGGAGCCTGGTGTACAGTGGGTGAGCCACCAGGGCCAGGCACTCACTCACCCAGCGTGCTGAGGTAACCGCCATCAGAAACAGGACCTTTCAGGTCAAGAACCTCATAGGGCAGGAATCGAGCAGCATAAAGGAAGCTAACATGAACTCCGCCAGAACCACATTGAGGTCCTAAAGCACCACTGGAGGCTTTGAGGGAGGTTTTGAGAGAAGCAAGCCTCACGTGAAGTGGACCACTAAAGGCTGAGTCGATATGGACTTTCCGTCCAAACCGGATGGTAAGCCCCAAGCTTGCTGAAGGGGAACCCTGACAGATCTGGACTTGAGACCCGACTCTGAGAGGTGTGGGAGGTACTCAAGTAGCCTGTCAATGGGATTCAGTGCCCCTTATGCACACTAGGAAGCAAATCTTTTCCATTTGAAAGCATAAGACCTTCTCTTCGAGGCTCTCCTAGAGGCCAACAGAATCTGTGTCACTTCATCAGGAAGGTTAAGTTCTGACAGGATTAGCTGCTCAACATCCATGCAGTGAGGGCCAAGGATTTGATTTGGAGGTTAAGCAACCTCCCATCCTCCTGTGATATAAGGTCCTGGGCAGAGGCCAAATGCAGAGGTTCCCACTGGGAGGACTGAAGCAGAAGGGAAAACCACAGCTGTCTGGACCAATATAATGCAATGAGAATCATCGTACCTCCATCTGTCTGGAGTTTCAGCAGGGTCTTCACTATGAGAGGCATGGGAGGATATGTGTATAGCAAGCCTTTCCCCCAGTGCAGGAGGAAAGTATCTGGAGCCAGCTGACTGCACGAGGCAATCCTGGAGAAAAACTGATCCACTTAGGCATTGTGCTGAGTGGCAAACAGATCTATTGAGGGGGTACCCACTTCCGAAAGATCTGGGCCGTGATATTCCTGTTCAGAGTCCATTCGTGTGGCAGGAGGACATGGCTCAGCTGGTCCACCAGGGTATCTGTTCCCCTGGCAGATTATGTGGCTCTTAACTCCATACCATGAGTGACGGTAAACTTCCACAACTGGACTGCCTCCCAGGATGTAGTATATTGTGACCTGACTGTCGCTCTGAATCAGAACAATCTGGTTGGCCACGTGATCCCGCTTTGACCCGGTGAAAGGCGGTATATAAATACAGCTAAATAAATAAATAAATAAAATCCCGGAAAGCCCCAAGGGCATTTCCTATGGCTCATAATTCCAAGAAATTGATCTGGTGCAGGATCTCCTATACGGACCAGATGCCTTGAGTGTAGAGACCATCTCTGAGGCTCTGTGGAAAATGAAGACTGGAGAATATGGCATCATAGCAGGTGGAAAGGCAGGCACGCAGGTATGTGGAGTCTCCCAAAAGCTTCCAAGAGAAGCTAGGGAGCATTCCCGTGTGGGGCTCTATCAGTGACGTCATCCATATGTGAGGACTTCATTCCTGCTTGTCCATGGAGAACCACACTTACTACTGAATCCTGTTGATTTCCTGCCCTGTCCTCCACTGCCACTGCATCACAAAAATTCTAAAGACTAGAAGTTCCCTAATGCAGAAAGATATGTCACAGATGAACTTTCGAAACATGGTGCCATGTCAATCCTTTTGCTACAGTTGAAATTTTGGCTATAGTTATTCATATGATATTTTGCTGCTATAAATTTGAAAGTGACTTTTGGATTTCTTTAAGAGACTGTTTTCAGATAAAATTTTTTTCTAAATTTGTGTACTGATAATGAAATTATGGAACCTTGGTATATAGCCTATAAAGAGCCTTATGTTTGATGGTCCCCACGTCATCTTGAAAGTTTGCTATATGTAATGGTTTTTAGTGGTGGGATCGTTATATTGTATTAAGTATAGATCGAGTACTCACCTCAAGACTGATTTGATAAATAGTCACTGGCGTGAAAATGTTTCAACATAATAGGTGATAGGACACCTGCTTTTTCCTTGTTCCTGTCCAAGACCAAGCCAAATGGAGTCCTGTTTTCCCATTTACAATAATGATGCCAGAAATGAATGATTTTGGGGTCATTCAGGATATACAGTGTATATGCATTTGGTTTGTTTAAAGGGGATCAAACTGAAAATGGTTTCATTTGTCACACTTCACCATTCCTTTTTTTTAAATAAATGCACATCCCTATCAAAATGACTTCTGTGCATAAGTCTGCAAACCACCTGACTTGAGACTTGAACAAGATCAACGAATCATTTAGGAGAAGAGTCTACCAGCGCTACATGGTGAAATAGTGTAGTTTTCCCCATTTTTCATGCCAGAATAGCTCACTCTCTTTCAAAGCTGGCAAGGGATTGTCTGTAGACTGGAGTCTTCCAGTGTTGCCACAGATTTTCTACTGGATTCAAGTCAGAGTTTGACTTGACCACTTGACATTCATTTTCATATTGCTAAGTCATTCTGTTTTTGTTTATGCTTTGAGCTTAGGATCACTGTCTTGCTGAAAGGCAAATCTTCTCACCAGTCCAAGGTGGAATAGGTTTTGTTACAGGATCTGCCTGTGCTTTGTATTAACCATCTTTCCCCTCAATCCTAACAAGCCTCTTTGTCCCCACTGTTCCAAAGCATCCCCACAACATAATGCTGCCATTGCCATGCTTTAGAGTAGGCATAGTGTTGGCACGGTGATATGTTGTGTTTATTTGATGCTACACATATCATTTAGCATTGAGAGAAAAAAGTTATGCTTTTGGTCTCATCAGACAAAAACTTTCACATGTATGAAGTGTCCTCTAAGTGTCTCCTTGTAAATGTTATGCCTTTTCTTCAGCAGTGGCTTCCTCCTTGCTACCCTCCTATTTGTGGAGTAATCTTGAAACTGTTAAACAGTCCACATTTCCCCCAGTCTCAGAGAGAAACCTATGTAGTTCTTTTAAAGGTAAGCTTAGTCTTTATAGTGGCTTTCCTCAGTAGTGTCCTTAATCCATGGTGTGATAAGGTGAGCTGTGAAGATGAGATGGAATGGAATGGAATGGGAGAGAAATGAGGAATGTGCCTTTAAAAACAGATGTAAACAGGGTTCCCATAGAAACCACAAGCCACCCGAGCATGCAGTAGCTAGAGCTAAACCCTGCCCAAGCAGTGACGTAAGAGCTAGGTTGAGCCCTAACAGCTCTCACATGTGCAGAGGGTGTGGCTGAAAAGAAGCACCATTTTAAAACGGCTTCAGAGTTTGGTAAAAGTAGTCAGGAGGAAAGCAGTCACGAGGAAAGAAGCCACGAGAGAAGGGAGCTTAAGGAGCAAAGGAGAGGAGGAGGAAAGACAGCTGATTCTTGCCCTCAGAAAGCAGTGGAACCAAGGTTGGAACCTGTCCTAAAGCACCCCAGAGAAGGAAAGCTGGAAAGGTTTGTTTCCACGTGGGGAAACAGCTCAGAGAGCCAGCCAAGTAAGAAAGGTGGGGCAGACAAGTTTGTTACAGTTCCTAACGGGAGCTTTTCTGAAGAAGTGGTCAGAGAGCTGAGGAAAAGCTCTGAAAGCTGTGCTAGCCAAGACAAGGAAAGCAGTTCCATCCAGGAACAGGAGCAGTGCAAGTAAGTGCCGTGAGTCAGCTTTAAAAGCTGTTGAGAAGCTTTTCTATGAAAGAGAAACTCCTTCTTTAAGCTGTGCTGATATAGAGCAGAAAGAATACTTTTTAGGGAAGCTAAAAGAGTTTCTGCAGAGTGAGAAGTTTAAACCTTCTGATATAAGCTCCCTAGAAGAGGATTCAAACGAAGCCGTGGAAGATATGCAGATAGAAATGTTTGAAAACCCTTGTGTTGATGACGTAGTAGAAATGGAATGCTCATTTTGTAAGTCAAACATGTGCTAGGCTCAGGCCAGGTGAAGAAGCTTATTTATCCTGGTTTATCAAGCTGAGTGAGAAAGAAAACCCTGACTGAGAAGTTTTAAAGCCTGCCTGATGTAATGAACAGCCATGGCAGAGAAAGGCATTTGTCTGAGGGAAGCTGAGTGCCGCTGCTGTGGAAAGAATATTTCTGACTTTGATGCTAAGCCTGTTTTGTTCACCTTCATTATTTAATTTGGAGAAATGATCCTTGCTTTGTTTATGCGCTATGAATTTTGATGCGAGGGAGAAACCCCGGAATAAATTTCTTTGTTTTGCCTGATAAACTGTGTGGTCACACTACTTTGGCTTGGAGAGTATACAAAACTACAAGTCCCAGCATTCAGTGCTGGCAACCTAAGCCTGGGACAGTACTCAAAGGGCAAATAAGGCAGCCCTTTTGCCTACCGGCCATCGGCCTAGGCAGGGGGTCACGACAGAGGCTATTGGCTCTGGAAAGTCAGCCTGACTGAAACAATGTCTTGGTGGTGCCAAACTGTTTCCACTTTACAGTGGTGGACCTGATAGTACCCCAAGGCATACTGAAACACATTTTTTCCTATAACCTGGCCCCAATCTGAGCTTTTAACTAGAGTTTTTTGCAGCTCTGTGTTTGGCATGCTTCAACCTTTGCTTCCATTTCACTTCATACAATAGATATATTATTATTATTATTATTATTATTTAGCTGTATTTATATCCCGCTTTTCACCGGGTCAAAGCGGTCAATTGGGAGATACATTTAACACGAGGGGATATGACACATACAGGGAACATGGGAAATGGAGGGTTAAGTGGCTTGCCCAAGACCACAAGGAGTACCTATAGGACTAGAAATCCCAGTCCCTCCGGCCTGAGATTGCTGTCCCCAGGTGGGACTTGAACCCCCGGCCCTTCGGCCTGAAGTACCTTGTCCTAACCACTAGGCCACTCCTTCCTCATTTGAATCAGCTCAACTAACGTGATTGACACAGGTAGGATCTATTTAGTTTATTACAGGCTTTGTTAAGGCAATTTTTGGCAATGGATATAATTTGGGTTTACAATGACAATGGATGCAAAAACATATGGAATCAAGACTTTTTGGTTTCTTATTCATAATTACTTTTTGAATATTTCCATAATTGTTCTTTCACACTGAAAGCGTAGTAGAATATATTGTGCAGATCAGGTGAACACACTCCTACCTTAATGCATTTAGAATTGATTCTTTTTAGATAGCAGAATGTCAAAAATATACAAAGGGTGTGAAGACATTTGCAGAGCAATGTAGACAGAGGTCATGGAGCCATAAAATGTGCTATTTTAAGTTTCCTTGGTTAACATATGTTTTTTAAAGTTATTATACAGTATTGTACATTAAGGTTAAAATTATATTTAATTCTATAGACATCTGAATTTCTTTATGATGACCCCACAATGAGGAAGAATAGCACAGAGAGGGCTGCAAACCTTATAATGAGCAAGAAAAGGTATTCCATGAACATCATTACTTAAAGTAGTATCAAAATTTCAATCAGACTGCTATCAACAGTTACAAAGGAACAACAGATTACGTATGTGATGTTTTATTCAGTAAGTTTTATTCACTTTTATCAAAAGGGACATTTTTCTTTTTAAACAGACCCAAGATAGATTACTTATTTATAACTTTAATTTGCTGCCCATCCATCCATTCATAAATTAAAAAGGTGGGCATTTATTGTGCTAACACAATTAACTTTCAAAAACAATTCTCAATGCAATTAATCTTTTTTTTAAAACTGCAACAATGAATTTAAACACTATGGACCAGCATCTCTTTCTCTCCCTTTCCTGCGGTGCTTGAACTCACTTACCTTAAATAAAGTATCTCCAGCAGAGGCAGAAATTCACTAATGCTGCCTCACACTGGTCCTGAAGCCTTCCCTATGCTGCACCACAACCCCTCTGAGATCACTTCCTGTTACTGGGAGGGGGGAAGGGGAAGAGGAAGAGATGCCGGACAGAAGGGCAAAGAGGAGGGAGAAGAGGAGATCCTGAATTCCTGGAAGGGGTGAGGAAGACATGCTGGATCCACAGGGGAAAGAAGGGGAAGAGGAAGAGATGCTGGACTGATGAGAAGAATGGAATGGGGGGCTCTAGCCCGTAGGGGAGATGGGTTAACAATAGGGATAGAACCTTTAAATTCATTGTGATTAAAGTTTTAATCAATGCCCTTCCCTAAATAATTTATCTATCATTTTCTATACCATCTTTCCCCCAAGCTACAAAGCAGTTTACAATATTAAATTACATAAAAACATAGCTGTTCGCAATGAATAGAATTTATAACATTAGCAATAAAGTACATACATACAATTTAGAAACATAGAAATATGATGACAGAAAAAGACCACATGGCCTATCCAGCCTGTCCTTCCATATCAACAACTACAACAGTCCACTTTTTACCTTTAGAGATCCTCTGTGTTGGTCCCATGCTTTTTTGAATTCAGTTACTGTCCTCATCTCTACCACCTCCACTGGGAGACTATTCCACGGATCCACTACTCTTTCCGTAAAGAAATATTTCCGCATATCACTCCTGAATCTATCTCCCTTCACCCTCATCCCATGTCCCCTCGTAGCAGAACTTGCTTTCAACTGAAAGAGACTTTCCCCCTGAACATTTATGCCACGGAGGTATTTAAACATCTCAATCATATCACCTCTATCCCGCCTTTCCTCTAAGGTGTACATATTAAGATCCTTAAGTCTGTTCTCATATGCTTTATAATGAAGATCACTAATCATTTTAGTAGCCACCCTCTGCACCGACTCCATTCTGTTCACATCCTTTTGAAGGTGCGGTCTTCAGAATTGCACACTATACTCCAAATGAGGTCGCACCAAAGACTTATACAGAGGCATTATCACCTTTTTTCTGCTAGCCATTCCTCTCTGTATGCACACAAGCATACTTCCAGCTTTTGTCATCGCCTTTTCTACCTGTTTAGCTACTTTAAGATCATCAGACACAACCATGCCTAGGTCCCACTCTTCTTTAGTAGACAAAAGTACTTCACCCCCTATACTATATTGCTCCCTTGGATTGCTGCAGCCCAAATGCATGACCTTACATTTTTTAACATTAAATCCCAGCTGCCAAATTCTAGACCATTCTTCAAGCTTAGCTAGGTCCCGCCTCGTTATCTACACTTTCCTGGGTGTCTACTCTATTGCAGATTTTGGTATCATCCGCAAAGAGGCAAACCTTACCCGACAGCCCTTCCGCTATATCACTAACAAAGATGTTAAAAAGAATCGGACCAAGGACAGATCCCTGGAGCACACCACTGGTAACACTCTTCTCCTCAGAGTGAGCTCCATTTACCTGTACTCTTTGTCGCCTCCCACCCAACCAATTTCTAACCCAAGCAGTAACTTTAGGGTCCATCCCTAGGGTGCTCAGTTTGTTTATAAGTCGCCTGTGAGGAACAGTGTCAAAGCTTTACTGAAAACTAAATACACCACATCTAGGGCTCTCCCTCGGTCCAACTCCCCGGTCACCCAGTCAAAAAAATCAATCAAATTTGTCCGACAAGACCTGCCTCTGGTGAATCCATGCTGCCTCGGATCCTGTAATCCGCTGGACTCCAGAAACCTCACTATGTTCTCTTTCAGCAGCGTTTCCAATAATTTACTCACCATTGAAGTTAAACTAACTGGCCTGTAGTTTTCAACCACATCCTTACTTCCGCTTTTGTGTAAAGGCACCACATGAGCCTCTCTCCAGTCCTTTGGCACCACTCCTGACTCCAACTTCTTAATCACTTAAATGCAAACAAAAATAGCCAGGTCTTACAATGTTTACAAAAAGTGACCACTTGTTCTTCTTAACCTAAGAGAGCCAATTCCATAGAGTTGGGCCAGCACATGAGAAGTCCCTACTACTGGATTGTCTTTAGCCTAACTCCCACAGGGATTTCCAATAGGGCTTGATTGTCAGAACACAGGGTTCAACTGGGAACACACTTCTGAATACATGAACACAGGCAGTGAAGTACTTTCCCCTTGGACAGTTTTAAAAATCATAAGTAGAATTTTAAATTCTAGTCTCCGATAGCTGGTGTAATGCTTTCAATACCAGTTTAATGTGATCGTAGAATTTAGTATTAGATATAAAGTGGGCTGCTGTGTTCTATACTAGCTGAAATCTCTGTAGCTGTTCTTTTGGCAAACTAATACAAAGAGTTACAGTAATCTAAATGGGTGATAATTGACACGTGCCATATAGCAAATCAGACCTGTCTAAATAAGGGCATAAATATCTGATGCTCCACAAATGAAAAAGTTGGTGCCAACAGAAACCGCACAGAAGAATCTCCCCAACTTTCAAAGAAAACCTTTGGGAGTTGCCATCACACATGTGTGGTCCCCTTCCTGCCCAAGGGTGCCATCTTGCTCAGTCATATGACATTAATAGCTTAACAATTATGTCATATGACATAGCTATGAGAGCAAAACACAAATTGGTATAGTTAAGACAATTCATAGTTAGAAAACAATCCAGTCCAATATCCAGTATTCTCACTTCCTCAATAGGGACTATGATTTGATTCTCTAGTTTGATCTCTCGACAGGAAAAGGGTATCCGAAGTCCATGGACCCATAGCATCTAGGTCTTAGATTTAATTTGAGCTTATTTATCATTAGCCAGTTCAGACACTGATTAAGTTTTCAAGAACCTCTGCAAATCCTTCCTTAAATGAGCAATCTATCTTGATATCATCTGGGTACAACATGCAATTAATGCAAGCTGTGCCAAAGATCTGTGTGAGAGATTTCCTATATAGATTAAATAAACCTGGTGACATAGTAACAAAGTATATGACAGCAGAAAAAGACCAGCATGGTCCATCTAGTCTGCCCAACAAGGTGGCAAGAGTAGGTGCACCCGCCGCTCCATGCAGGTCACCCCTTCCCATGTCTCTGTTTAGGGGTGTACCTACCACTCCGTGCAGGTCACCTCAACTTGTTAAGATATCCGAGACAGTTACATTTATTTTGATTTTATCTTGTTTCTATAAAGGGATCCACTGTGTCTGCCCATGCCCTTTTGAATTCTGTCACTGTATTTGCCCCAACCATCTCCATCGAGAGGGCATTCCAAGCATCCACCATCCTTTCAGTGAAAAAATATTTCCTGACGTTGCCTTTCAGTTTACCCTGTTGTAGCTTCATGTTATACCCTCTAGTATAGCTAAACACAAAGAAGAGCGGATACTCTTGCAGTAGAGACTGGGTAACACAAAGAGCAAGAGACGTATGAAGGTCACAGGAGCATTTATTTCAAGAACCCCAACGCGTTTCAGCAAACGCCTTCCTCAGGGGATATGTAGCTAATAAAATAAAATTAAAATAAAATCGATACAATAAAAACAATATCATAATATATAGTAAAAATGGGACATGAATATAAATGTTGAAAAACATATTGTACACTTAAAAGTGAAACATATAAATATAAGTGTTGAATAATGTAAATCACCAATATGGAAAAATACATGCAAGATCATAAAAACTCAAAAGAAAACGCAGGGCAGTAAAAAAAAGGACATATATAAACTCTAAATGTAGATTGTGAACAAAAATGTTGGAAATGTATAGAGGGACAGTGAGATAAAACTATTAAAATATATGTATATTTGCCAGTACTTACTATAACACCCTATGGTGTACTTCATTTGTAGAGTAGTCTTGAGCACTATACTCTAACTATAGAATAAATAATAAAACAAGATTGCGATTACAATAACATATGATACGTTGCTCAAAATACAAGCAATCTGGCATTTTCTCAGCCAAAAAATCTAAAAACTCTAAGGGGCTTGTTTACAAAGCCGCGGTAGTGGTTCGCGATCGCGATCGCAGCCGCGGCCCCATTGAAATCAATGGGGCCGCGGCTCCGATTACGATCGCAAACCGCTACCGCGGCTTTGTAAACAAGCCCCTAAGGTTTACCAATTTATTTTCTAGGTTAAGCTAAAACTGATTTGATTTAAATGAAAAGCTCTCTAGAAACAAATTTATTTCAGTCTATTTACTCTTATTTTATGTTCTATGCTAAGCTATACTCTGCTTTAACTTAAATACAAAGCTCACTGGTGGTACTAAGACCTGACTGACTTAGCAAAAACACAGAATTCTAAAATACACAGATTTAACAGCTTTAACTCCAAGAAGTCCTTTTTACCCAAGATAGCTGGGGAATGAAGACTAGGGGACATGCAATGAAGTTGCAATGTAGCACATTTAAGGCTAATCTGAGAAAATATTTTTTCGCTCATAATGCAACTCAGGAATTTGCTCCCAGAGGATATAGTAAAATCTGTTAGTTCTGCTGTTTTTTAAAGAGGTTTGGACAAGTTCTAGGAGGAAAATTCTATAAATAATAATTAAACTATTGGGGAAATCTACTGCTTACCCTTGGGATAAGCAGCATTTTACTTTTTAGGAATATAACAAATACTTGTAACCTGGATTGGACAATTTTAGAAAAAAAGATACTGCACTTGATAGGCCTTTGGTCTGATCCAGTATGGCACACTGTTCTTATGTACTATTTTCTCTATTAATTTTGGCTATGAAAGGAAAGGCCTATAAAGCCTATAATAACCTTTTTTTAAATGCTGGAAAATGATTGCTTCCATCAGCTTTTCTGGGATAACGCCTTCATTAAGAGTTCTTATCAGGCCTGCTGGTATGTGTCACAAGGAAAACCCAGGGGACCCAGAAGAAATGGAGATTAGCGGAGAAAATCAGGCAGAACCTGATGAGGTAAACAAAAACATGTCAAATAGTTGCTATGAGCGACCACGGCACACGTGGGAAAAGGGTAAAAAGACACACCCAGCCAGCATGAGAATGGAGGTTGATTTACCTGATAGGGATCAGCTGAGAAGGGGTGGAACCCGGGGACAGATACATAAGGCACACTCACAAGCAGTGAGGGAGAGTGAGCACGGACAGAGGTGGAAGCAACAACCTCAGTCGTGGGAACGGAGGGAAAGAGAAAGAAACACTATAAGCCAATCTCATCTCCAGGACCAAAGTTGGTGGAAGGAAGGAAATGAGAGAGAGTGTCAGCAACATATACCAGAGGACAGCTTGAATGAGTCTCAGGACTATGTGAGTACGTGTGGAGATCAGCTGTTGAACACAGAGTGTGTGTGTGAAAGCCAGAAGAGAAGAGGGAGGAATCCTGTTGCAGGAAGCAAGGCATTCAAAGTGGAACAGGACTGTTTTACACCCGAATGGGCTAAGTCCAGGATTAATAGAAGAAGCCAGCCTAGAGCAGAGATAAAGGGAAAAGGGAACAACTTCTTTCCTTGTACGGGCAGTTACAAGAGAAAGGAAGGTCTCTTACCTTATAATTCTGCTAGCAACTTTAAATGCTCAGACTTCCCTCGAGTGCCGTTGTCAGCACTGCAAACTCCCACAGCTGTATCAGAGGAATTAGCCTTTAACCCATTCAAGGCAGGACACAAGCTGTTTGATTCTAATACCAGTGTTTATGGGCAGTTACCTCATAGCTTTACACAGGAGGAGTGCTCTTACAAGCCATTATCCAGAGTATACGGTAATACCCAGCAGTGTTTTAGCCTAGAGCCAGGAAGCAGTCACGTAGCTGACGTGATTAACCAGAGTGAGCTCGGCAGGACAGCTGCTACAGAAAACGTAGGTACAAACGGTTATCCTTTAATGCCATATGATATTTCTAATGTACCAGATAACACTGAACCAATGGAATGCTCTTTAGTGACAACTGAAGAGGAAGAGTTTTCACTGAGATAAGAAAATACATGTACAAGGAAGGTTTAAACAGCAACACAGTAACTGGCAGAAGTTGCTTGGTTTAAAGTGAACCCTGATTGATTTATAACAGCAAAAGAAAAGGATTAAGTGCTCATGAAGAGAACTGTTTTTCTTTTGTTAAAAAGTTAAAGCTGAGGAAAGCACTTTTTGTTCAATGTTTGCTTCTGTTATTTGCCAGAGTGGCTTTTGATTATTTTTGTTCTTCAAGAAAAAGAATACCTCATTGGACGGGGAATAAAGCCCTGGATTTAAAGTGTGAACTGTGTGTTTGAGTGATTACAAGAAGACGGTACAACTACCGCCCACAGAGGGCCAGGCAGGGCTATCTATGACATATAGAGAGCCAAGAAAAGGTGTTAAGCTGTAATACCAGTCTCCACCGGAGGGGCCCGATGAGGGTGTGACATATGACATTTCATATATAGCTGCTTGACTTAAGATAAGCGAGTAACATCAAAAGCTGCTTTCCAGAGGACAGCACAAATGATTCAAAGGATGGCAAAAACAAATAAGACAGAAGCTTTCATCTTCAGCAAATTCAGTTCTCACTCTATAAATTTAGATGAACATTTAATTCTAAGAGTTTCTTCTAGTGAATTCACCATTGACTCGTATATCTCTTTCATAGTCAAAATAATCCAGTGAGACTTTTTTTTTTTTTACTGGATTCCCAGATTTCCTCTCCACACGCTGGTTCCTTACACATCATCTTGCTGCCTACATTACACCCAATGGAATATTTTAGTAGTTTCACCTTACACGGAAGTGAGATTTGAATTGACACAATGCTTCGCATTCAGTGGTCTTGCCACATCTGTGAAAAAAGCTTCCATGAGGCCTTTGCTTGGAAATTCCTAAATACTATTCAGGGCTGTTTTAAAACCTATTATTTTAACTGGACTTTTCCATTTTGATCCTGGAGATATTTCTCCATGGAGTCCCAGACTAGTTAGCCTAGATGAACTGACCAATGAATCTATTACTGATCCTTCTTTTATTTCCTTTCCTGCATTCTCTTTATCTGCACTTAACCTGACTTTCCCTCTCCAATTATTCTTATAATGTAAACTCTAATTTTTCTGTACTGTCCATTTTACCTATTATATGACTGACTATGTAAACCATTTTATTAATTTGTAAACCTTTTAGGTATTGGATAGGTTCTCTATTAGAGATGAAACCTTGAAAATGGCACCTCCTGAGTCTGCCACCACCAACCATACGTGTAGTATTGTCTTTGAAAGCCGTCACTGACTAAGGTGTGCCTACTACTGATTTTCTTAATAACTTGCAATTAATTAATTAATCAATCTATCCGTTTTAATATGCCACACCATCTTAAGGTCAGAGCAGCTTACAGATGCAATTAATGGGTTATAAAGTTACACAGAAGATCTTAGAACATGTGTGGTTCAACAGGGGGATGAGGGCTATTAAAAGAGGAACTTCCGGGATAGCTGGGGAATGAAGCACGCAGGTTAACATGATAGCAATACGAGACTGTGCTAACAGTTGTGTTGCCAGTATGTTCACTTGTAATCTCTGAGTGGTGCTATATTACGTTTCTGATGTGTTGCTGGAATAGGTCAGTTTTTAGCTCTTTGTGAAAGCTTGTGAGGTCTGTGTTGAGTGCATTCCAGAAGCTCATTGCATAGAGCGAGAATGCTCAGGAGCTCCTTGCTCTGGTGGATGGGATAATGAATGTATTCTGCGTACACTATCTCCTTGATTTGTCATCAGATGTTTTATGTAAGGTCGACTGGAGGTTGTTCAAGGATAGATTTTGTGATGTTTTAAATGTCATTAGTAGGAACTTGTATTTAATACAGCTGGCTATAGGAAGCCACTGCAATTGTCTTAGTATATGTGTTATCCCTTTCATGGCTGTTGTTGCCATATGGCAACTTTCTATTTCCCCCCAAATGTTACACCGGATTCAATATTTCCAAAGAATTATTAATCGTATCTTAAGTTATGTAATCTGTTGTGGATGCGAAAGGGATTATGCGCTTGGATCTTGAAGTTCCATTCAGGATTTGGGCGGTGTTTTGTGCCATCTCTAGCAGGTGTGAAGCAGATTGTGGTAAGTCTTAGAAGATGATGTTGCAATAATTGGTGTGTGGAAGGACCGTGGCCTGAAAAACTGAATGGTAGTTTTGGGTATCAAGGAGTGGGTGTAAATGGTTAAGCATCTTTATCTTGTTATCTTGTTGTAAACCAATTTGGTAGTTTTGTTAATATGCAGCTGCATGGTTAGTCACTGGTCAAGGGTGATTCTGAGGTATCAACCTCGGATTTCACTTCCAGTTCTGCATTCTGCAGCAGGATAAATGTCTCATTTCTGGTTAGACAGAAGACTTCTGTTTTCTTGTAGTTTACTGCTAAGTTGTATTTGAGAAGCAAGTATGAGACCATGTTGAAGCAGTCTATTGCTCTAGTATAGTTGACTTTGCTGTGGAGAAGATGAAGTAGAATATGACATAATCTGCATAGATCTGGTAACAGATGTTGTGAGGTTGTATGAGTGAGCAAACTGTGTATACACACACACATCTATATATACATACACACACATCTCTCTAAAGGGAAAAAAGGGACTATAGTAGTTGATATGGAAGGGCAGACTAGATAAGCCATATGGTCTTTTTCTGCCGTCATGTTTTTCTCTCTCTATCTATCTATATCTATATATATATACATACTGTAAAGTGTGTTGAATAGTAGTAGAGAGGATAGTGATGAGCCTTATGGAGCAGATTTATGTGATCCTATTTTCACTTGCTACTGGCGTCTGTTAAATATGACTGTAACCAGTTTAATGCGGGCAATGTAACCTGCACTCCTATTGCTTGCAGGAGTGATAATACAGAGTTGTGACAGATTGAGTCGAATGCTGCCGCTATGTTGAGGAATATTAGCAAGAAACCTTGCTTTGGCTTTTTTTTTTTAATTATAAAATACTATGCAAGCAATGTTCCCATGAAGATGCATCGAAATCCTCTGCTCATGCTGCAACTTGTGTGAGTGATGTTGTGATATTGTATTTAGAAAATATTTCGTATTTCTACATTTCAGCTTGCCAATTTAACCTTTTCTGAACCAGCAATGTTTGGCAGAGAAGCTGACTAGATAGCGTATGCTAACTAAACAGCTGTTACTTTTTCCTCTTAAGCAAAACAGTTTTCTTTTTCTTTAGTTGAGGAAAGACTGCATAACTTCGTTTCAGGGAGGTGACCAACAGCTGGTTAGAGCACACAACAGGGTCTATTTGAATGTCATCAACTCTAGCTCCATGGAAACTCAGCTTACACTTATGCAAAACTGTGAAGCTTTTTGTTCTCTTATAAAATCATGGAGAAAGGCAGATTTAGATTAAACTGACCTAGCATTAAATAATTGAAATTTTGATGTAATATCCTCTTCTCTGGATGGACTTTCTTTTGTCATGTTACCCCTTGCAAAAAAGATACTCTTTTCTGATGTTTAATTCTGCCCAAAACAAAATAAGGAACATTTCTACCCTTTTCTAAATACAAAGGTATCCGATAACCTATGCTATTTAACATCTCTTTTGCACAGTTACAACCAAATATCACACAAAATTAATAGAAAAAGATAAAATCTACTTCCATCCGAGGGATGCATGATATAAAAACATATTCTTGTAGGAACAATGAAAACAAATACAAAAATAGCACACTAAGGGGTCTTCCCCATGGCTCCGCCCCTTTGGTGACAAACCCACTGTGCCAAAGGGATCAGCATTTTAGATTCCTCAAAGTCTGGAAGTAGTGAAGTTGGGTGGCCAAAGACTCCTACCAGCCTAACACTAATCAACGTGCTCACCACTAACAGTATAATTATATGGGGAATGTTTCTTGGCAATCATTCACTGTAAATCAATGTAGTCATCCATCAGCATTCAGGTAATGTTGCTGTTTTTTGTTTTGATTAAATTGTAAGTTCTGATGAGCAGGGACTGTGACTTACATCTATATGTACAACGCTGCATATGCCTTGTAGCGCTATACAAATTAGTAGTAGTAATAGTAACAAGAACCAGACAGTAAAACAATCAGAAAATGCATCCAGAGAGGAAAAGAACCAAGCAGTATAGATATAGCCAGCAGTAGGGTCAGCCACTCAAGGTAAAGCTAGGTCACTACAAGACCAAAGCATAGCACCAGATTGTTCTGGCCCTAAATAAGTTCAGGGCAGACTACAAGCCTAAAATTTATACCAACCAACTTCTCTACTCTGTTTACAGATTGCACAATATAAAATGGCAATGTCAGGCGGCAATTCAGATTTTTTACAGAAAGCCATGATTTTAGAAACTGCATCAATTTACAAAAATCAGTACTTTTAATTTTTTCTTCTTTAATATGATGTATGGAATTGACTTTAATACTATCACAGCTCCATCTGGGCAGAATCCTGTAGCGGTTTGCCATGGCCTTCTGCAACCCACAGTGCCCATACCTTACCACACATTCCACATTTAGGTACTAGTCAGGTCTAACAGCTTTTGGCTTTGGAAATCTGCCAAGGTGGTATAGCTGGGAGATTCTAATAGTCACTCTGAAATGAAGCTTTATATATGGAGTACCAATGATATCACTATAAAAATGTCAAGCACTACACCAAAATATAAGAAAGGACCACATTTTTAAAACAGATGTTGTGGCCAAGCTAAAGCTCACTGCCTGCAGGGTATAAAGGTTTAATTCCTGAGTTCATGTTTTGCTCAATGGCCTATAAATTCCTGGCACTGCACGACAGTGGAATCTAATGCTAGACTCAGAGCACATGCAGATTCCAGAGAGAGACATGGTCTATAGCAGGCATATCCAACAGGTAGATCACGATATACCTGTAGATAGCGGAGGGGTCAGAGGTAGATCGCCAGCCCCACTTGGCTCCATCTCTCCAGCAGCTCGCCCCATCACTAGGAAAGAGCTTGTGCCGGCAGGTCGTCTGTCGAGGGCATGCCACCGCTGCTGATCCTTTGCCTGTCTTTTTTCCTTGCCTGCGGGAATCTTGCCTGCGGGTGTATTGGGGGAGCTTGTTGTTTTTGTGCCAATAGTTTGTGGGTACCTCAGGGGGCCGCCGCCCACACCCCGTGACGACATGCCACAGGCCCAGCATCATACCTGGTCTGGTCTCCTGCCTCTCAGAATCACCCATTCCTGCCCCCGCCCCAACACCCCTTAGAAGTGTGTTATATACCAGGCGATATCCATTCGCCTGGGCTTTACCTGAATACACTTACCGTATTAGTTGTGTCGTGTGCTGGTCGTTGGTCGCTTTATAGTTCATTAAACGTTTTCGGGCAGACACAACAAAGTGTCAAGAATTTGGTGATTTTGGCTGGCTTTTCCAATTTTGTTCTAACTTGCCTATGCCTTGCCTTTGAATTGGTTCAAACCACTGTGACTTTTGCTTGCCTCTGCAATTTTATTTTGCCTAGCCTTTGCGTTGATTCTACACTGTGTGCAGAATTTATTAAATCGTGTGTAGTGGTATTTGAACATGTTTGGAGGTATTTGATTTTTATCTGGTTTGCTGGACAGGTGTTTGAGTTTTTTTGGTGATTGTTTGCTGGTATTTGATTATTTGTGCCAGTATGATGAATTCTTATTTTTACTTTTAGAACTGCATGTGGGGTTTTGGCATCTCCAGTCCTTGTATTGCACATCATCCAGAGGTCTTCAGTTCCTGTTGATCTTTAATACTTTGGGACAGTGACAGTTTTGGACCAAAATTCAGCCAGTGTTTATACTAACTTAGCAGATTTGGCCTTCTTCATCCAGCCACCCCAGTATAACGAAGATGAGTGTTCCAAAGAAGAGCAAAACCTACCACTTTCATGATGAATGGGAAATGGACTACTTCTTCATCATGGTGAAAGACAAGTGTTGCTGTCTAATTTGTAACACCCCAGTATCCTTGCCCAAAAAGAGTAATCTGGAACGTCCAGGCTCTGCATGGAAATAAGTTTGATGCTGATTTTCCATCCAAAAGTGAAATTCGTAAACTGAAGCTCAAAGAACTTAAATCAAAATTGGCTACTCAGCAACAGTTGATGGTGAAGCCAAGGTCACATTCGGTCAATGCAACCATAGCATTCTTCAAGGTCAGCAAACTGATCGCAAAGAAATGCAAACTTTTCACTGAAGGGGATTTTGTAAAAAATTGTTTTCTTGAAGCAGCTGACAATTTTTTTGAAGTATTTAAAAATAAGAAAGAGATCATAGCTGCTATTCAAGATGTACAATTGTCAAGAAACACCGTCGTGCGGCGAATAGAAAAGATGTGTGGCGACACAAGTGAACAATTGTTGGAGGATGTTTCAAATTGTGTTGTTTTCTCGCTCCAACTGGATGAATCTACAGACATAGGAGACATAGCCCAGTTACTAGTCTTTATCCGGATGGTTTTTGAAGACTTCAGTGTTAAAGAAGAACTACTTGGAATGATTTCTTTAAAAGGGAGAACTACCGGTCAGGAAATATTCAGTTCTTTCCATTCTTTTGTGACAAAGTGTAATCTTCCATTGCATAGACTTGTTTCCATCACTACTGATGGAGCAAGAGCAATGACAGGTGAAGTTAACAGTTTCATAGTCCTCTGTAGACAGCATGACGACTTCCCAGATTTCCTTTCTTACCACTGCATCATTCACCAGCAAGTTTTGGCAAGCAAGAGACTCAATACAAAGACTATCACGGACATCACTTTCAAAAATATAAATTCAGTTCATGGAAGATCACGTCAAAGACGGCTTTTCAATCTTACTCTTGATGAAGGGGCAGTGGAAATCATTTTGCACACAGATGTAAGGTGGCTAATTAGGCAACAAATGTTCCTTTTATTAATAGCTTACACACTGTTTTCCATGTATCATAGTTCTTATGTAATACTTAATGTTTAATGTAATGCAATATTGCACTGTTCTGCTGTATTGTTGTTTTAAGTTCCTTGTAAACCGCCCTTGATCTCTGGAAGGGGCGGTATAGAAAAGCACATAAATAAAATAAATAAATAAAATAAATAAACAAATTTCTGCAAAGATTTTGTGATTTGCTGAATGAAATAAGAAGTTTTTTGAAGGAGAGGGAAGATGACCAAGCAGAGATGGAAGATGAGGAATGGTTATGTGATCTGACATTTCTCGCTGACTTTACAGGTGAACTAAGTGATATGAACCTTGAACTACAAAGTAAAAACAAATGCACTGGCGAGATGATGAGTACAGTTTCATCCTACAAAAGCAAATGTGAGCTAATGATGACTGACCTTGCAAACAACACTTTTGATCATTTTCCTAATACGCAGGACCATCTGGGACAATATCCAAATTTTGTTTTTCAGAACGAGAAGTATGTGACAGAAATCTGTTCCGTTATCCAGGAATTCGAAAATAGATCTGTGACTTCCAAAAAATTGAAACAGTTGTGGAGTACTTGTCATACCCATTCAAAGTAGATGTGGACATTAAATAAACTGCAGCTGCTATCAGTAAAAAATTACTCATTGAACAAGCCATCTCTTGAAGACGAAATATTAACCCTTAAAAATGACATTTTTCTCAAGACCCGTGCTGAGCAAGAATCATTTTGGAAGCTAGTGCCTAGAGACCAATTTCTCAACTTGAGAAGATGCAGTGAAGCTGTACTCTTCTGTTTTGGTTCAACTTATTTGTGTGAATCTGCGTTTTTCCATCTGAAAATGACAAAGAGTACACAACGTTCCAACATGACAGATGAACATCTCCAGGATTCCCTGAGACTGGCCCTCAAGCAATATTCACCCAACTTCAAAAAGCTGGTGGATGAAATGCAGGCTCAGATGTCTCACTAATGAGCAAGAGCGAAATATTAAAGATTGTGCAAGATCAGCCTGGATCAATACTCAACCTAAATTTAACACAAATTACTCAATAAAAGTTAAAGAAAGTTATTAAGACAGTTAAAGAAAGTTATTACTCAATAAAAGTTTAAGAAAAAAATGTACTTTCCATTTCCCCTCGCAGTTCTTACTGGATCTTCGTCTCTCTGTTTTGTTTTTGCTTAATTTGCTTAACAGCTGATCACATCCAAGTAAATGACAGAAGGTTCATTAAAAATGGGGGGGGGGGGGGATCCTCCAACTTTATTGGGTTAAAATTTAATTTGAAACTAATTTGAAACTTAATTTTCATGGTGGTAGATCACCGGCACTTTTGGCTGGAAAAAGTAGATCACGACCTGTTCGAAGTTGGACATGCCTGGTCTATAGCTTCTGAAGTGCTATATTCATATCAATATCTGCTGACTTGTCAACTAACAGCACTGAATATAGCTGTTTCCCAACCTTTTGACAGTGTTTCCAACAGTGTTTCCCAACTGTTTGAAGCCTGAGGCACACATATATGATCAAAAATGTGTGGCATGCTAACTTCCTCATAATAGGCACTATGGATATGCAAAAGGATTCATATGGCCAGAAGAAAAGCTAGGGAGCACTGTAAACCCCACCAGGGGCTGGAAGGACTCAAATATTAATAAATAAATAAAATAAAATAAAATAAAAGGGGTGGGGGACAGCTGTAGGTGCTATATGCAGAATGTGTGCTACACGATGCAGCACTCTGCTATTTCTGCTCCACATGCTGCCCATTCATTTCCACACTCTGAAGCTCATGCTTTTCTAGCAAGGAGAGAGGCATGTGTGACCACACATATGCTCATAAAGGAGCTCCCGTATCAGTACTGTAGCTAACCCTGTGTGAGCGGTGCAGCCGTACAGGGAACAAAGGCTTGGGGGGTGCATTTCAGCTGCCTGCTGTTGCCCTGCCACCGCCACTTTTTCCTTCGCTCAGCGGCAGCAAGGCAACAACAGGCAGCCAAAATGTGCCCCTTAAGCCTTTTTCACGGCACTTTAAACAGGTCTGGTCCCTCCCTCCTCTGACGCGATGTCAGAGCAGGGAGGGACAGATCTTCTTAAAGTACCAGTGACTTGTACATCAGGTGCGCTTCCCCTCTCCCATCTCCATCCAGCCACTTTCTGCTCGTGCCCTGCTGCTGGCGCCGTTGTGGAGAAAACAGAGGGCGGCAACAGCAAGGTAAGAGCAGAAAGTGGCTGGATGGAAGTGCAGGGGGCGCCCTATGTGCAAGTCGCACATGGTGCGATTTTGGCTCGGTACGGCCCTGTCCCATATATTTAAGAGCAAATACAATTGTCTCTTGTTGTTGTGAGGTAGTGAGAGCAGAACCTATATGCTGATCTGGACCTAAGCATCAGGCATTGGTGACAATTCTCTGCTGCACCCTTGAGCAACCTTAAAGACACATGAATGCACTGACACACCGGTTAGGAAACATTGCACTACAGAGTGCAGCTCGCAATCACGCAACAGATAATCCCTGAACAGCTAGTATATATCCATGTAGAAAAAAACATTTACTAAGAATGTGCATGAAGGAATCTTGAGCACACCTTGTCTATGTTAATGAAGCCCAATACTTCTGTGATTCATTAAAGAAAATGCCAACATGCCTCTTAGGATGAGAACATGGCAACCAAAGAGCAGAGTTGGCGCTTGGAATATGCAGGATGAACAGCAGCAAAGGGCTCCAAGCAATTCAAGCTGTCTTAGGACTCAATTTTTAATATTATTATTTTCCCTGCAGACCCCTGCTCCTTCCTCTTTGGGGGGAGAGGACCAAGCGATGTAGAGATCATGCTGGTCAGGGTATATGTATTCGTTACTACTGTATATAGTTTTACGTCGTTCCATGTAACTTGAGTATGTACTTGTTTTTTGTACTATTCAAACTGTTGTTAATTGTAAACCGTGGTGGAAATGTTTAATAAATAACTAAATAATTAAATATGCCTGGGAGGTGAGAAGACCCAATGAGTTGGCACGCTCTCTGCCAATGAGAAATGGGTTTGATTATGCACACCACACAAGAAAGCGTTCCTCTTCTGTATCTGTACAGCACTGTTCATATCTAACAGTGTTACTGTATAGAAATAAGGAGTAGTAATCGGTAGCAGGAAATAGAGTGAGGTTATGAGAAGCAGCACAGACAAAAGAAAACAAAGATGATCATGCATGAAGTAGTGAAAAGATGACATAGGGAGTTTTCCATCACCAGAGTGGTTTTCCAAAGAATTTTAAGACTTATTTTATACACTTACCTTTTGCAAATAAAGAATTGTTCCTTTCAATATAGCATAAAAGGTTTTCCACCCTCGCTTCCCTCTTGGAGCTAAAAAGGAAAAAGAAACACACTTACTTTCTGGGAAACTCATTTAATTTCAGTGTTGCTTGATACTTTCTTAATTTAACACAAATTTAGTGTCTGTACCAGACGTTCAAACTTTTCATATGTTTATCTAGTAGTTCTTTTAATAAATAAAGGGAAATGCATTTTGTAGGATTTATGAATTTTTGCTGAAATAATCAGTAGTTCATGTCTCATAAGTAACCTTTGGCCTATGGTTTGCAATACTGTCCATCCTCTTGAATATATTCATTCCCACTACTTAACCCCTCTCACTTTGTCACTGTTAACATGCTGCATGAAATAGGATTTCATAGGCACATTATACTCTTACCATCATTCTGCATTTCTCTTCTCTCATTCTTTTCCTCCTTCTTCCATGATTTCTTGGTCCCCTTTCCATTTCCAGCATCTCCTCTCCCCTTCCCACCCCTTTGAGGTGCCCAGTATTTTCTTTTCCCATCCCCCATTCCCAACCCTTCCCCTCCTTTCAGGTGTCTAGCATTTCTCCTCTTAGATTTTTACTTTTGCCACCGCCCTTCAGGCAGACTCTAAAACGGGGATTCTTAACCGGGGGTATCCATATCCATTGAGGGTATGGGAACCAAACAATGGAGGTATGGGACTGGATCAGGCAGTTTTCGTGTGAGCAAAAAGCATAATTGCTTACCTGTAACGGGGGTTCTCCCTAGACAGCAGGGGTATGCAGTGAAGCAACAAAGCTTCTCTGAGCTGTGGGAAACCCACTCAAGTCTCAGTCCAGGGACTTCACCATTGAGTGTGATGGCATCCCCATGTTTATCTCCAGAGAAAGCGTAGTTACTCACCTGTAACAGGTGTTCTCCAGGGACAGCAGGAATCAGTCCTCACTTATGGGTGACGTCGGCACCGACGGAGACCGTGCGGAGCAATTCCCCAGCTTTCAAAGAAAGCCTTTGGGATTGCTGCCAAGCATGCATGGTCCTCTTCCCGCCCAAAGGTGCCATCTTGCTCAGTCAGGTCCCCTAGCTAGAGCCCTACTAAGCAGATGGCAAGGGAAGAACAAAAATAGCAACTCTTCAAGGGAGGTGGGATGGTAGTGAGGACCGATTCCTGCTGTCCCTGGAGAACACCTGTTACAGATGAGTAACTACGCTTTCTCCAGGAACAAGCAGGAAGTCAGTCCTCACTTATGGGACACTCCAGCTACAGGCTACCAAGCCTGTAAACCAAAAATGCCTCCGTGAGGCCATGAGCAGAAGTCGATGCCCGAAGGAGCCCGAGTCTTTGGGACCCCAGGGCGAAGCTCTCGGTAGCTGTCGAAGAAGGGTCGGAGGGCAGGAGTTGCTTATACCCTGAACAGATTATGGAGTACAGCCTGGCTGAAGGTGCTGTCCCAGCGGGACTCCCTCTCCAGGCAGTAGTGTACAGTGAAAGTGTTTGCTGAAGACCAGGTCGCAATCCCAGCAGATGTCCACCAGAGGCACTGAGCACAGCGAAGCCACCGAAGCCGCATTGGCCCAGATGCCGTGCGTGGTGATCCGTCGATCCAGTGGGGTGCTAGCCTTTGCTTGGGTGAAGGCAATGCAGTCCACCACCCAGATGGAGATTGTGCATTTGGTGACTGCCTGCCCCAGGTGACTGGGATCATAGGCGACAAAGAGCCGGTCGGACTTGCAATGAACCTGGGTACGCTGCAGGTAGAAGGCAAGAGCCCTCTTGCAGTCGAGTGTATGCAATACCGCCGATGCTTGGTCGGCATGCGGTCTCAGGAAGAAGGTCGGTAAGACTATCTCCTGATTGAGATGAAAGTCCGAGACCACCTTCGGAAGGAACTTGGGGTGGGTGCGGAGGACCACCCTGTTTCCATAGAATCTGGTTTATGCAGCCTCAGCCATGAGGGCCTGAAGTTCACTGACTCGGTGAGCTGAAGTCAAAGCCAGCAGGAAGACCACCTTCCAGGAGAGGTGCTGAAGCGAGCACGTTGCCAACCGGCTTGAAGGGTGATCACGTAAGCTGCATCAGCACAATGTTTAGGTCCCACTCTGCTGGAGGAGGCCGGATGGGAGGCATGGAAAGTAAGAGGCCTCGCATGAAGCGGGAGACCAAGGGTTGCCCTGAGAGGGGTTTTTCCCTCGACGGGGAGGTGGTTTGCCAAAATGGCACTCAGGTGTATCCTGACCGAACTGGATTTCAACCCTGCTTTCAAGAGGTGGAGGAGACACTAAAGAACCCACCGGGCAAAGCAGGAGAATGGGTCGATCTGGAGCTTGAAGCACCAGACCGAAAAACGTTGCCACTTAAAGGCGTACGCCCGTCTTGTCGAGTCCTTCAATGCGAGGAGAACCTCCTCAACCTCCTCTGGGAGATGCAGTGGAGCTAAGGCGACCCGTTCAGCTGCCAGGTTGTGAGGGACAGCGAGACCAGGTTTGGGTGGAGCACCCGACCCTCCTCCTGTGTTAACAGGCCCGGGGCACAGCCCAGGGGGACTGGAGGCTTTGACGAGAGCCGGAGGAGACGTGGGAACCAAGGCTGTTGAGTCCACAAGGGAGCCACGAGGATCATCGAAGCTCGGTCCCATTGAACCTTGTGAAGGATCTTCTCAATGAAAGGAGTGGGAGGGAAAGCGTAAAGAAGGCTGGAGGTCCGGCTTAATAGGAATGCATCAGGAACTACCCTGCTCGGGTGCAGAGGAGCAGCCTAGACAAAATGGGAGGAACTGGAACAGTAAGAGACTACCGAGTAGGGGACTCATACTGTAAAATGTCAAACTCCTCAGCTCGCGGCTCCTCTTCAACCTAGTAGCCAAGCTTTAGGCCCATGCCATGTACTGCACAAACACTAGACATGATGTGTCCTCGGGCAGTGAATGCCTCTGAGAAGCGGGTGGGGACAGATCTGAAGGGAGATCCCTGTGGGCACAGGTCTGCGGGGAGATATCCCCATCCGACTCCCAGCCCGAGAGGTCCGAGGAGGAGTCTGACTCAGGCTGGTCGCTACGTTCAGAGGCCGAGGCCCGCTTGAAGCCAGAGGCCCTGGAGGATCTCGCTACCAAGGACCAGGAAGGCGAGCGAGACTGCCGCCAAGGACCCTCACGAGGCCCACGGCTCTAGGGGGTTTCCAGGGCAGGTTTGGGTGTTCCTCTTGAGGGAATCTCAGTCTTGAGGCGTGGGCCAGCCGTGCTGGGCATGAGCGCCTGCTGGGCAGCTAAGGAGACAGAAACACTTCACTCCAGTGCCAGCATACGGGACTCCCACACGGATGTGGGTCCCTGCGATGCCGACAAACAGGGTTACCGGTCTGGCATGGAGGAGGAGAGGGGGGTCCTCACCGGGACGACCCTCAGGAGACCGGGCGCCATTGCCAGAGGCCTCCATGTTTGTACAAGGTACCTTTCGAGGCTGCTCCATGTCTGACTCTTGGGAATGTGGTGGGGGGGGGGCTGAGCGATCGAGTGTGGGTGCACTCGCGCTTGTCTGGAGCCCCCAACAGCGACTTCAAGGTCTTATTCTTTTTACGCCTCTCCATTTCAGGGGACCTCTGATCGGAATGCCGCCGAGAGTGCGGAGCTGAAATGGGGGATTCCACCAGTGGAGGGACAACTGAGGGTGTGGCCAGGGATTCCGGGGCTACCTTCCGGAAAATGTCATTGGATTTCTGCTTACGACTTAGCAGGGCTTTGGAGGACATTTTCTTGCAGACAGCACAGAGCTCCAGGTCATGGTCAGCTCCAAGGCATACATCCAAGGTATACATCCAAGGGTGTTGAAAGAACTGAAATATGAGATTGCAGACCTGCTATTAGTAATCTGTGAACTATCATTAAAATCATCTCTAATACCTGAAGATTGGCGGATCGCCAATGTAACACCAATTTTTAAAAAGGGTTTGAGGGGTGATCCGGGAAACTACAGACTGGTGAGCCTCACGTCAGTACCGGGAAAAATGGTAGAAACCATCATAAAGAATAAAATTACTCAGCATGTAGACAGTCATGGCCTAATGGGAGACAGCCAACATGGCTTTAGACAAGGAAGATCTTGTCTTATTAATTTGTTATGTTTTTTTGAAAGTGTGAATAAACAGGTGGACAAAGGTGAGTCGGTTGATATAGTGTATCTGGACTTTCAGAAAGCCTTTGACAAGGTCCCTCATCAGAGACTTTTGGCAAAACTAAAGAGTCATGGGATAGGAGGCAGTGTACTACTGTGGATCAGGAACTGGTTAAAAGATAGAAAGCAGAGGGTTGGGCTAAATGGCCAATTTTCCCAATGGAGAAAGGTGAATAGTGGTGTACCCCAGGGATCTGTGCTGGGTCCGCTGCTTTTTGACATATTCATAAATGACCTGGAAAGTGGAATAACGAGTGAGGTTATCAAATTTGCAGATGACACAAAACTATTTAAAGTTGTTAAAACCAAGAGGATTGTGGAAAATTGCAAGAGGATCTTGATAAATTGGAAGACTGGGCATCAAAATGGCAGATAAAATTTAATGTGGACAAGTGCAAAGTTATGCACCTAGGGAAGAACAACCCAAACTATGGTTACACGATGCAAGGTTCCACATTAGGAACCACCACCCAGGAAAAAGATTTAGGTGCCATTGTGGATAATATGTTAAAACCCTCGGCCCAGTGTGCAGCGGCAGCCATGAGAGCAAATAGAATGCTAGGTATCATAAGGAAAGGAATGGAAAATAAAACAAAAGATATTATAATGCCTCTATACCGTTCCATGGTGAGACCGCACCTTGAATATTGTGTGCAATTCTGGTCGCCGTATCTTAAAAAGGATATAGCGTTATTAGAAAAGGTTCAGAGAAGAGCCACCAAAATGGTAAAGGGGATGGGAAGGATACTCCTATGAAGAAAGGCTAAAAAGGTTAGGGCTCTTTAACCTGGAAAAGAGACGGCTGAGGGGAGATATGATAGAAGTCTATAAATTAATGAACGGAGTGGAACGGGTAAACGTAGATCGACTATTTACGTTATCAGAATATAGGAAGACTAGGGGACATGCAATGAAGCTACAGGGTAAACTATTTAAGACTAATAAAAGAAAATATTTTTTCACTCAACGTGTAATCAAACTCTGGAATTTGTTACCAGAGGATGTAGTAAAGGCTGTTAGTGTAGATGGGTTTAAAAAAGGTTTGGATAAGTTCCTGGAGGAAAGGTCCATAAACTATTATTAAGAAGGGACCCAGGATATCAATGCTTGACCTAGTACAAGCATTGCAGAACCTGTGTCTTTTGGGGAAACTGCTAGGTACGTATGACCTAGATTGGCCACTGTTGGAAACAGGATAGTGGGCTTGATGGACCTTGGTCTGACCCAGTATGGCATATCTTATGTTCTTATAAGACAGCAGTCATGGGTGTGCGTGAGCGACATGTTTTTGGAGCATCTGTCACATTTCTTAAAACCGGTGGCCACTGGGTCAAAAAGGGCCCCCGCTAGGTCAAAGACCTTTGCAGCCAGCGGTTGAGGAAAAAAAGGGTGCGAAGCCTGCAAAAGCAAAATTTTTACAGAAAAAGGATGTCCCCTCGCTCAAAGGGAAAGGAGAGCAGGGAAGGACGGGTAGAGGACTGGTGCTACCGGAAAAAACACAGGCCAGAGGCTGAAAATGAAACACTTTTTCCGACGGATGAGGATGTGCATCCAAAGGGCTCCGCGGAAAAAGGGAGACTGAGCTAGATGGCCCCTTTGGGCGGGAAGAGAACCACGCATGCGTGGTAGCAATCCCAAAGGCTTTTTTTGAAAGCTGGGGAATTTCTCCGTGCGGGCTCCGTCAGTGCCGACATCACCCATAAGTGAGGGCTGACTTCCTGCTTGTTCCTGGAGAATGCAGCTTACCCTAGCTTGGCGATGAGGGCAATGAATGTTTTGATTCCCTTCACAACTATTTATCTCTGTGAAAAAGGATTCTTTGCATTATTAAACCTGAAATCAAAGTGGAGAAATCGACTTGATGTTTCATATGACATGCGAATAACATTGTCAGTAACTGTACCTCGATACCCTGTTTTGATTGCACAAAAACAGTAAATATCTCACTTAGTTGTAGCTAGCTACTGTATTTGTGATTTGAATAAATATGATAAAATCCTTAAGATATTCTTTAAATTGTTCTGCTTCTAGCTATATACATATATATGATATTGAAAGTCTGCCAAGGGGGGTATGGGGGCATACCGGGTGATCCATTGAGGGTCTGCAGTCATAAAAAGGTTAAGAGCCCCTGCTCTAAAACAAAGCAAAATTGGCTGGAGTGGGCCTTGAGCAGGCCACTTCCCACATCCTCTGAACTTCCTGTTGGAGGGGACGGGATGCATCACGCTTTGAGCATTCATGTCTGCTCGAGGCCCGGGCCAGGCATTTACATTTTGATGAAAGGTTGCAGAGGACTGTCATGCCAGTGTTGGTGCCACTCCCAAATATGTGCCACTCTGGATGGACTCCTAGCCTGCCTAGTGAAACTAGTAAATATGTAGAACTCAAAAAACACTGCTTATCTCTGGATATGAACAACAAAAGTATTGATCTTCTCCTCAGGTACATTTGTGATCTGGACTGACCACAAATATAATATGCTGGACTTAACGGATCTTCTGTCTGACTCAGCATGGCATTTTTTATGTACTTATGGAACTCCAGACCCACCTGAGTCCACTTGGAGAATGCTACCATGGGAAACTAGTAATAGCCTCAGAGACTGAAAGACATTTTCTATCACATTAGGTCAGACTATACCACTGAATCTGCTGCAGACAACACTAAAATGATCACAGGAGATGGATAAAGGGACACAGTTGTGGCTCCAAGTTATGATTCTTTATAAAAGTAGCAACAGAGGTTGGAAATTATGAGTAATGGAGACTCTGCTGAGAGAAAGCATGACGCAGTATTTAGAACCCAGTAGGTTGCTGGAATCTAAGCAGGATGGCTTTACCAGAATGAGACTGTATCATACAAATCTGATTGATTTCTTGGATTAGATTACTAGAAAATTAAATCAAGGGCATATATTGGATAAGGTTGATGTGCATTTCAGTAAAGCTTTTGATACCATCACGCACAGGAGACTCAAATAAATTGAGAATCCTGAAATAGGAACAGAGAAGTATCTCAGGGATCAGTCTTAAGGCCGGTTGCATTCAAAATCTTTGCAACTGATACTGTTAAGAGATTAGTTGGACAAGTTTGCCTTTTCGCAAATGACACTAAAATCTGCAATAGAGTAGATCCTGAGGGAAAATACAACACGAGATGTGATATAAGAAAGCTTGAAGAGTGATCTAATGCTTGTCATTATGATTCAATACTTACAAAAATGCCGAGTCATATTCGAATACCTCAGTCCAACGCAAGATTATGAAATGTTGAGTGGAAAAACACAGGGGCCATTTTTGGCAGCGGTGGTCAGCACTCTTAAAGCGCTGTCGCTACTTTAATTTAAACTCAAATATGCAATGCTGGGGTCATATCTGGCCATAGGCATTGAATATCTAAGTTGGCCAGATAGCGTTTTAGCTACCTGATCAACAGCGATATTCAGCCACTAGCCAGATAGCTAAACCAGCTAGGTTAGGCCAGAATTTTTCTGGCCTAATTTTAGCGGGTTTAAGTTAACTGGCCAATGGCTGAAGATTGTCGCTTCTGGAACGCTCCGACAAGGGAACCAGGTAGCTGAATATCTTGTTGACCGTGGTTTAATCTGTTGGCAGGTTTGCTAACTGATTAAACCATTTTGAATATGCTGCCTACAATGTTTAATGAGAAAATTAGCTAAAAAAGAAATCTTAAATAGTGGTTACCAAGCGCAAAAGGTTTGCATTTTGGAAGATCAGATAAAATATATTCTACATATTTAAAAAAAAAAGGAGAAGGAAGGCCAGAGTGATTTAATGGTGAGGTTAAAGTAGCAGTGAAAGCCAAAAAGACAGCTTCTAGAAAATGGACCTTAATAAGGTAAACAGCACAGCATAAGCACTGGCAAAGTGACAAAGGCTGGAGTGTGGCCAAAGTAATACCGATTTTTAAAAAGGGTTCCGGGGTGATCTCACAAACTATATACGAGTTATCCTGACACCAGGCAAAATGGTAGAAGCTATTCTAAAAAACAAAATCATTGACTATATAGGTAGACAAGACTTAATGAGAATTAATCAACATGGGTTTAGCAAAGGCAAGTCTTGCCTTACTAATGGCATTTGATTTTTTGAAATGTGCAAACAAACCTGTGGATAAAGGTGAATCAGTTGATATAGGGGGGTCATTCAATGGCATGAAAAGCGGGGATGGACGTCCGGATTGGATGTCCATTTCCACTTTTCACTCCCCTGCCGCCCCGGCTAATGCCTCCCCATACAAACAGCTCATTTGTACAGGGAGGCTTAGACGAGAGCAGGAGGGAGTGGTACTGAGGTGGGGTATGTGTGGGCCATGACCCCAGACATACAGGGCCGATTCCGAGGTCGGCCCTGTACATCTGGGGCCGTGAACATGGATGAGGGACTTATTCCTCCGCAGAGGTGGAATAAGTCCCCCTGGACATCGTGGGATCATGCCACCAGGGCGGGAAAAAAGTTAGGAGATGCAGAAAGATCCCCGCAGCCAGACCCCTGGCCATGGGAGGCCGGATCGAGGGTCCGGCTGTAGGGAAAGAAGAGGGTGAGTGGCGGTTGGCATTTGTGGCTCCTGAATGGAGCCTGACTGAGGTAGCCAGGGATCTGCTATGCGTGCAGGCTGACCGGAATCGAGGCCTGGCCGGCCATAAACTCGATTCTGATCTGCAGGCACATCTAGCCCCCATGGGATCAGAATCGGGTCTAACTCTGGGTGTCTCAGTTCTGGACGGCCAACTCAGAAGTGCCTCATAGTGTATTGTATTTTAAGAAGGTCTTTGACAAAGTCTCTCATGAGAGACTCCTCAGGACATTAAAAAGTCATGGGATAGCAATGTCCTACTGCAGATTAGAAACTGGCTAAAAAACAATAAAGAGTAGGAATGTCTCAAGGGTTCGTACTGAAACTTGTGCTATTTAATATAATCATAGTCTGAAGAAAGGAGCAATGTATGAGGTGATCAAAATTTTTGGATGGCACTAAATAATTTAAAGTTATTAAAACAGCAGATGTTTGTGAAGAACTGAAGAAGGATTTTGAGAGACAAAGCATCTAAACGGCAGATGAAATGTAATATGGACAAGTGAAAAATGACACAAAAATATCACTACACTCAATAAACAGGACCAAAAATGTGACAACAAATATCATAAAGATTGGACCATAAAAAAACTAAAGTTCAATTTAAAGGAAAAAATATATATATATTCAGAAAAGTCAGTGATTCAAACATGACCTTGACCGTAACCAGACATCATCAAGCTCAAAGGGTAGTCTTACGGCGATCTGTGTATCCACCCACCGTACCCATTACTTTATTATCGCTCGCATGTGATGCGAAAGGCTGGGCATAGAAAGCTTCCCATACACAAAACAACTAAAGAGGAAACAAAGTATCAGTATGAGTTAATGCCTGCAATTTTGTAAAAAAGAGCATTTAAGAATATCATTATGCCTCTTTAGATACAAATATTGTAGGCTGTTCTGGTCTGGCCCATTCTGGTCATTCCATCTCAAAATGATATAGAAGAACTAGAAAAGGTTCAGAAAACTAAAAACTAAACTAAAAATACTAAAACAAATACGCCCACTTTTACATATACAGGACTTCACAAGCATAATACATGCGATCATCACACCCCATTTCGATTTTGCCAATCTAACACTCCTAGGCACAACAAAACAAAATATAAAAAGGCTTCAAATTACTCAAAATACAGCAGCAAGAATCTTAATGAAAGTACACCCATTTGAACATATAACTCCAATATTAGCCCACCTACACTGGCTACCAATTCAATGCAGAATAAACTATAAAGCAATAATAACAACCTTTAAAGCAATATATAATTTAGCTCCACCTACACTAACCAAGCTCATAGATATAGACTCAACAAACAATATTCACAGAAGAGGCCACGCCAACAAATTAAAGTGTCCAAAAGACTTCACCAAAGCTAAAAAGACAACTAATAAAAAAGCTTTCTCCCACGCAGCCCCATCACTCTGGAATTCACTCCCGGAAGAAATAAGAAAACTCACTGACCTAAAAGAACTCAGGAAAAGGCTAAAAACTCACATGTTCAGATTGCACTTTGACTCAATTGAAAACACTCCTCCACTTATTGAAAATGGATAAATGATTCTCTAAATAAACAATAATAAACTAAAACAGAGCTATAAATTACAATTCAATAAAATTATCCCGGTTTAATACCCTACCACAATCTACAATTTTCGCATATAATTAAATCCAAAACAAATTAAATTAGCTTTCAAATAAGCCTATCTCTATCAATAAGACAATCAAAAGATCCACCCGCTCTTCAAATCTTACCATATAAATAATAGGTAAATAAACATGTAACACTAAAATAAATCAATGGAATTTCAAACCTTTCGCATATAGCTATTTTGATCTGTACATAGTTGATATATCACAAGTACAATTATTAATGTATAACTACAGTTTATGTTTACCCTTTTAAAACGTTTTATTGTAATGTATAACCACAGTTTCCTATGTTCTATGTAAAAAGCAGAATGTTTACCCTGCTTAAATTGTTCCATTGTAAACCGCACCTGATCTTTCTGGAAGGTAGCGGTATATAAGCATTTGTTAAATAAATACATAAATAAAAATAAAAGAAAATTGAAAGGCATATGACAGAAGTTTAGAAAACCATGAGTGTGGTGGAGCAGTTAAATTGGGGATGATTGTTTATCCTTTCTAATGACACTAAAATAAGAGGGCACCCCATGAAAGCAACAACCAGCATATTGAAAACAAAGAGTATAAACTATTTTTTTCACAGAACACATAATTCCAGACAATTCGTCCTATCTTGACTCTTCTGCTCAAACTACAATTATTCCGGGTCTAGTCTGATTGGATTACTATAGCACTATCTATTCTGGCCTACCCAATTATGAACTAAAAGGTCTTCAAACAATTCAAAACAGTGCAGTCCATAATTTATTTAACACCCGCAAGTACAACCAAGTCACACCACTCTTGATGAATCACCATTAGTTTCTCATATCAGCCTGCATCTAGTTTAAGATCCTCACTCTCACATCCAAGGCACTTCACCACAATGAAGCTTCTGACTATATCTCTTCTTATAGTCCTTGGGTATCGGAGGAATGGTTCTATCCTGGTTTTCTTTTTACCTAATAGAAAATCTTTTGCGATGATTCTATATCCAAATGTTACTCTGCTAATCGGGGTATTCTAAAGGTTCACCACAACTGGCAGTCCTGTTTAACTTCTATCTATTACCATTCTGTAAACTGTTGAGGAAACTGAAAATCAACATGATGACATGATGACATCCTATAATCAAAACCCCTATAATCATATCCCCATCATACATAATCGTTACAGAAACCCATATAACAACATTATCACTACCCACAATCCTCACCAAAACACACCACACTGTTCAACCTTTACACACACCCACAATAATTACTCAAGCAATGACTCAAACAGACACCATCGCAGACTCATCCAAATAAAACACCAGCCACACACTGGTTTAAGCGACAACACAACCAAAATAGATACCCAAACAAAGCTCATCTTAATAAACGTTAGATCCATACGAAATAAAATACCAATCATCAACGACATGATAAAAGACACAAACCCGGAAATCATCTGCATTACTGAAACATGGCTCACTCCCACAGACACCGTACTACTAAACCAGTTAACATCACATCAATATGATACATTCAGCTGCCATCGGGATGCAAAAAGAGGAGGTGGCACTCTCATACTCGCTAAAAAAGACCTACAATTCACCTTAACATGCTTAAACAATATAGATGGAATAGACATCATCAACATAGAAAATAGAACCCTTGCACTTACTCTCATATATAGACCCCCTTCAACTGATCAAAAAAACCTCTCCTCCATCTTAGAACTCGCATGCACAGCATCACCAAACAAACCTCTCATAATCCTAGGTGATTTGAATCTCCCTTCCCTGAATAACTCTCAATCAGACAATTTCATGGATGCTATGACCCAAATGGGTTACACTCAGATAATACATGCTCCCACCCACATAAAAGGCAACACCTTAGATCTCATCTTCCTTCCCTCCTCCCTTCTTAATAACCAACACCAACATACCCCTCCAACAATAACAGAGGTACCATGGTCTGATCACTACCTTATCACACTCCACCTCCCAACTCAAGCAACACTAAACACAACAAACTCATCACCCCACATATCACGTTTTACACACTTTGACAAAGCTAATTTCCTTGACAAAGTACAGTCAAACCTCGGTTTTCATGATTAATCCGTTCGAAAAAGTCTGACTAAAACCGAAACGTATGAAAACTGAAGCAATATTTTCCATAAGAAATAATGTAAATCCAATTAATCCGTTCCAGACACCCAAAAATATTCACAAAAAATACATTTTATAGAGAATAACTATATTTTTACATACAGAAAACAATGAGAAATAAATATAAATGACTAATGAAATGGATAAATGAACATTTAACATCACTGAAAGCAAGCTAAGTACAGTACTGTACAGTACAGTATGTTAACATCTGGCCTTAGCCACCCCTGACAAGCTGCTGTGCCCAGCTCTCTTCGGAATCACATTGAATTCAGTCCATTAAAATACCTTTACATTATCTGCTCAATGCTTCAGAATGGCAGAAAATCTTAATTATATAGCTTCAGACGTACCCTGCAAGAGAAAGAACTGCCTCCCACATTCATGCAACATCTCCTGCTTACGTTGACAGCTTTTCTTCCCTGCTACCGGGACAAAATCTCAGTCAAAAGACGTTGAAAACCGAAGCAATGCATGAAAACCGGGACAAAATCTCAGTCAGAAAAGACGTTGAAAACCGAAGCGTATGAAAACCGGGGCAAATGAAAACCAAGGTTTGACTGTATTACCCATACTCAACACAAACCTCCCAGACATCGAATCCGCTGTAAACCATTGGAATCAAACAGTCCAGAAAGCAGCTACCCCCACACATACCATGCATAAACAAGTAAAAAAGACAGAAAAATGGTTCACGAGAGAACTAGCAAATATAAAAAACAATTGAGGAAACAAGAAAGGAAATGGAGGAAAACTAAATCTGACGAAAACAAATCCCAATATATGACCACCCTCAACAATTACAAAAATGCAATTAACAAGTCAAAAAAAGATTACCACTCCAAAGTAATAAACATGGCTATCAACCGCCCCAGAGAACTATTCGCAATCGTAAAAACTTTGACAAAAGCTAAAAACCAAGAGCCAAAACAGTCGGCTATAAGCATACAGACCTTAGCAACCCACTTTGCAGAAAAACTAAAGTGCAAATCCAACACCATACCAATGACACTACCTACAAACACTGAATCTAATAACACATGGACCTCCTTCCACACGATAGATCAAAAACACCTTCTTAGGATCATAACACTTATCAACACCACAACTTCTCCACTTGACCCATGTCCTGTGTCATGGATCAAATGCACAAAGGAAGAACTCGCTGAAAACATCCAACAAATGGTGAACCAATCCCTTGTCCAGGGCATCATGCCCAACGCCCTAAAACTCACAACGCTTCGACCAATAATAAAAAACAATAAACTTGACCCAAAAGACCCAAACTCTTACCGACCGATAGCCAGCATTCCATTTATAGCTAAAATAATAGAAAAAAACATCCAATTACAATTACAAGACCATATCGATGAACACAAACCCTTAGACTCTCACCAGTTTGGCTTCCGCCCCTATCACGGTGTAGAAACCCTTCTAACTACACTGATAGACTTCCTCATCAAAGGCACAGATGATAGCAGTCAAGGCTTCCTACTCCTCTTCATAGACATCTCTGCCGCCTTTGACAACATCAACCACCTTACTTTGATCAATAGACTAGAAAATCTAGGAATAGGTGGGACAGTACTCAATTGGTTTAAGTCTTACATCACAAACAGACTAATACGTGTTCAAATAGACCAGGAAGTGTCAGAAACCTTCCCCCAAGGACAAGGAATACCCCAGGGATCCGCCCTTTCTGCCCTCCTTTTCAACCTGTACCTCCAACCCATTACAAAAATATTCAGAAAACACAAAATTAGTCACTTTATCTATGCTGATGACATCATGCTTGCTCTCCCCATATCCACCAAAAATCCTACCTACGATGCCCTATCAAAATGCATGGTGGAGACCACCTCCTGGATGGAATCTAACTACCTTAGCATCAACCTCAAAAAAACTGAGGCAATGTTCGTAACAAGATCACCCGTGACTGAGGACATCTATCCAACATCAATCTCAATCATAAATACAACTATACCCGTCAAAAAAGAGGTAAAATACCTAGGGGTAATAATAGACCATACACTCACCATGCTACCACATATAAAACAGACGGTAAAAACCATATTCTACAAACTCAAAACCATACAACATCTAAGACCCCTTCTTGACACCCATGACTTTAGATCAGTTGTTAACACACTCATCACCCCACACTTTGACTATTGTAATAGTCTCTTAATTGGCCTACCACAAAAAAGTACATACCTACTTCAAAGAGCCCAGAACATCTGTGCCAAAGTAGTCACAAAAGCCCGCCTAGTAGACCACGTAACCCCAATAATGCTGGAACTGCATTGGCTCCCTATAAACAGCAGAATCAGATATAAAATCCTCCTAATCACATTCAAGCTCCTGAACAACATCGCCCCATCATATCTATCCATGCTATTACATGCCCCATCAGAATCAAGAACGCGCAGACTAAACGCAACACACTCACTTGAAATACCAAACTCATTCAAAAAAACTAAAAAATCCACCAGCACCAGAGCCTTCTCATTCACTGCCCCCATGCTCTGGAATAATCTCCCAATAAACCTTCGGATCATAAAAGACCTCACCCAATTTAGAAAGGAACTCAAGACATACCTTTTCTCCGAACACTATGAAATCCCAGACCCCCAAGTCCAACCACACACCATCCCCAAACACTCAAACACAAAGCCCTAAAACCACACTCAACTACCCACACACATACACCCACCACATACACCCACCACATACACCCCAAAATACTCCCAAGAGATGAAAAAAGGAAATAAATTCCTCCACACACACACATATAAAAGGTAGAAAACTCTGACTACCTATAAAAAGGTAGAAAAAACTCTGATCAACACTAGATCAACACTACGATACAGAAACTTATTAATGTATATAAAATGTAAATAGTTTTGACAATTAATGCACAGTTATTTGTATAAAGTTACAATGTTATAAATCTCTGTTAACAACTATTATCTGTATAAAGTTAAAAAAATCTCTGTTTCATGTAATGTATACATTAGTATACAAATTTGTTTACTTGTTCCATGTAAACCGCCCCTGATCTCTGGAAGGGGCGGTATAGAAGAAATAGCTAAATAAATAAATAAAATAAAATATAGTATTGCTAATACCTTTCCAGATCAATAATGGTTTATCTTCTAATACCATTCTTAAGAATTTATCTGAGTTAAATACTTGGCTCACTGATCACAGCTTAAATATTAATTTTATGAAATCAGAAGCCATGATTCTATGCAAAGACAAATTCAAGAAATGGCTTACATAGACTACCCAGGGAAGTCAGAATGTATCCATTCAAACCAAAGTTTGATTTCTGGGGATCTGGCTAGACCCCTCCGTGTCTCTCGATGTTGAAGTGAAAAACAAAATTCAGTCTATCTTTTTCAGACTAAGGATGCTGGGTTGGTTAAAATTTGTATTATAATAAGAAACATTTTGGATTGTAGTACAGGCACTAATATTACCATTATTGAATTATTGTAACACCATTTATATTGGGTTGCCTAAGCTACAATTACATTTCCTGCAAATGGTAAAGAATGCAACAGCCTAACTGATATATGGTCTCCATAAATATGATCATATCTCTTTCAAATTAAATAAGGTGTATCTGTTGCCAATTCAACAACGGGTTCACTTTAAATGCCTCCGACTCATCTTTAAAATCAAACATATGTGATCAATCCCAGACTTACTAGACAAAGTGAAATGCCAAGACTTAGGGGGATGTTTACTAAAAGCCGCAAATGTGCGCGCCGCAAAATAGCGCACGGAAACGCGGCACTGAAACGCGAATAAACGCGTTTAAACGCCCCGCACACGTGCGTGTCACCCCCGCACAGGTACGCGGCTCACTAACGGGCCCCGTACAAGTGCGGGCCCGCAAATGTGCGATAGAGGCGTGGAACGGCGAAAGGAGGGCGGAGGAAGGCTCCGGAGGGGCGGAGGGACGGGGTCAATGGGTGGAGAGTGGGAGGGGAGAGGCTCCCCGCACAGTAGCGGGCCCGAATTTGCATGTAAAAACTACCGCGAGTGAAACACTCGCGGTAGAAAGCATTTAAAAGGGAAGAGAAACCATTTCCGTCAGCAATGTACAGGAAAACCGGGGAAACCAGCAAAACGTGAGCAGTGTGATACATGTGCACAGCACAAAAGTGAACATAAAAATAGAAAATGACCACAACAGAACTATTACAAATAGTAAGTCAGCTGGGGAACAGTTATAGTGATGGGCAAATACAGAAATCACACCCAGCAAAGGTCCAGAAAAAAGAAATGAAGTTTGGAAGGGTCTACTGAGAGGAGACTCTTCCAAAACCATTTCCACGTTATGGAGCTTTCCTGGGAGTGTTTGCTATGGTTGCCCATTAATATCACTGTTGCCCAGCGTGGTGATATTTTGTCCCACAGTTCCCGTGGTCATTTCCGGGGTTTATGTGCACGTTTGTCACCAGACAGGGTGCATATGCCCACAGTAGAATTGCGTAGAGCAGGGTTTGTGACTCCATCCTGCCAGGCTTACTGCCTCCAGGGGCTGCACTGTCTCTGTGGCCAAAGTGTGGTACAGCGGACAGAGTTATTACCTCTAGGACCAGAGGGCAGAGGTTCAAAACCCAGCTGGGGCACCTGCCAGCCCAGTCCCTATATTTTACCCACCACTAAATAAAGATAGCGCAGACACCCCTGTATGCATGGGGAAAACACCCATATTTTACCCAACACCGCACACACCCCACAACAATGGGCATTACCTACAGCCAAGTCCCCCAAATGCAGTCCCATACTGCCACATTGCAATCAGGTCAACTGCTTTTTCTGAGAGAAGTTCATGCCAGCATGTTGGCGGACATGTACATGTGGTGCAGGGGGCAGTGGCTGCTAACCACAGAAGACAGAGGCCTAGCCATGTGCAGGCTGGCACAGTCCACTGCAACAGACAGGTCCTGCCGGATCCACAGTCATGGACAGTCCAGGGAATCCAACCAATCTGTGGCTACACAGTGGTGCAGTGCACACAGACAGTGCATACAAGAACAGAAGGTCACAGGTTCAAAGCCCAGCTGGGGCTACTGCCAATCCTGCCCACATATTTTTCCCACAACTAAACAGTGATAGTAAGGACACACCTTTCATGGCGGGGACATATGCAATGGTAAGACATCTATCTTTTACCCCACTGAGCACAGACACCATGAACAGGGGCAGTACCTAGAGCAGAATCACCCAAATGCAGTCCTGGTGGGCCACACACCAGTCAGGTTCCATGCTGACACTCATACAAATGCCTGTGCTGTATATCTATGCACCACCCCCATGGCATGTAGATGTAGCCCATGCATATTCATGAGGGATAGCAGGAAAACCCGAACAGTGTGATGCAAACCTGGACTGGAGTTGGGAATCTGTGCCGTAAAGCAGCAGCCATCAAGGGCAGACACACCCACACCCACAGGCCCCATTGGCCAATGTCTCCTGGAAAGGCAGAACATTGGACCGTGCATGCAGCACCCACAACGAGCACTTGCATAACGTACCAATGTCACCCTACACCTGAGGTATACGGTACACAGCTCGGAGACGTTTGCTAGGAGCACAGGCAGGCAGTTATCCATACGTTACGTACATACTGCTAGTTGACCCCATCCAAACAATCTGTTAGGTGTTTGCGGGGCATGCTCCAGCCCTGGCCTCTGACGGTGCTTACCACCCTGGGGAGTGACCACCAGCTGTAATGCGTACCATATCCATGCCTTGCCGTGCTCAGGACCGGTTTGGTGGGCAAGGCTACTTACCCCCTCAATCGTAGCACCATGATGGCAGAGGTGTGGAACTGTGTGTCTGTCTATACAGTGGGTGTTGGCTGCAAGCCCCTTCAACAGCCCGCACTGCCAGCACTGTTGCCAGTATTGGCCAGTCAATGTGCATAATGAGGTGCAAAGTACCATGGGTATAGCCAGGGCAGGGTGACGTGGCCAGGATGCATCTGCACTGGGCATAGGGCCCTGGCAGGGACATTGGCTGGGATATTGTAGTGTCCGGCCACCACCTACACAGACAGGGTGGCCAAAGCATGTCCTTCTGGGGGATCACGCTCACCCTGACTGTGCAGTGACCACAGCATGGCTAGGCCCCCCCATAGTGCTGTATAGTAGTTCTCTCATGTGATAGATATGGGTTCTCTTTGGGGCCCAGTCACTGATCTATCTGCCTGCTGTGTATGCAGACAGCCCAGTTCTGGGTGCATGCATCTCCATTGGGAACATGCACTATGGACTAACCAGCAGACTGTTTGTAGCTGGTAAATGTCTTGCTATAATGGCTTGCAGGGTGCAGTGGCTGTTGGCTTGCTGCAGGGGAATAACTGGTGGTGGAGTGCAGCTTACCATACCCTGGGCTTATGTCTGTCTGCTATTGTGTTATGGCTGTGTATGGAGCTGCCTGCCTGGGGGGGGGGGTGGTGGTGTTCCTCAGCAGGACTGGGGTTGATGTTGCCCTCTACCGCCATACCGCCACCTTTGCAGGGAGGTAGAGTGTGGATCCCTTGATGGAGACCATGTTTGCCACTGGGGGGGGGGGGTGCCTGATGGCGGCAGACAGGGATATCCATGGTGTTTGTGCAGAAACTAGCTATCTTACACATTAACACTGCTTTGGAACGCCCCGCTTGGCCTCCATCAGCCATGGCAGGTGTTGTTGACCTGGTCCTGGCCACCTCATTGCACACTCAGGGTGAGCACCGTACCCGCACGATGTAACGGTGTGTGGCTACTCTGTGCCAGTGAAACACCCGGTCAGTGCCCCCTACTAGGCCAAGGTGCTGTGTGGGTGCACCCGGTCACTTCCCCCAACAGGGCCGAGGTGCTGTGGGGGTGCATTCCCCATCTTGTGTCCATCTGCGGACAGCTAATTTGCATGTGCAGTGCATCATGGGTACGGGTGGCCTAACCCTATCCTGTTGACACCAGCAGACTGTCGGTGCGGTGACGTGTAGGCTATCTGCAGCCAGCCAGGGGCCTGCTTACAGCTATGGAGCTGTAGCGCAATGGTTACATCACTGCCTGTGCAGCCAGAGGTCATGGGTTCAAACCCACAGTGGTGCCCTTTGGTAGGGCTGTCCACAGCTTTATTTATATTTACTGTACATATGTCTATGCCGGCAAGACCACCCTCAGCTTACTATACCCATTAGGTGCCTCTGAGGGTGCATCATAGGGCGCCCTGTAGGCCACCTTATGGTTGCCATCCCTATAGGGTGCACTATACATTATCCTGTGTCGCAACATACATGCTGCCCTATAGGGGTCATTCAAGGGTGCCTTGGCGAACAGTGCACTGTAACATGTGCCTTATGGGCCGCCGTATGGTAACATGCTGGGAGAGTGCGTTTGCGAGTAGTGATAACAAAATATAATTATACAGCCTCCTACAGCACTCCTCAACATAATACATACTGCCTCAGCAGGCATTTTTCACTCGGCATTGTGAGGAGTTGAACCCCTGATCCCTGCACCATTGGTCAGTGTTTTCACCATTGTGCTGTGGCTCTGTTCCTGTGCTTGTGCATCAGCGCGCCGCCTTGTGCCTCTCAGCGCGCCGCCTTCTGCCGCCCAAGGGGACCAGTGCGCCGCCTTCTGCTGCCCAGAAATAACTGTGCGCCGCCTTATGCCGCCCAAAAATAACTGTGCGCCGCTTTATGCCGTTCCAAATTAATTTGCCTCCTAAAACAATGTTAATCATTACAGTTACTGCCTCAGCTGACCTTTGTCGTTGCGCACACTGGGGGATTGAACCCATGGCCCCTGCACCATTGGTCAGTGTCTTCACCGTTGTACCACGGCTCTGTTGTTTTGTATACTCAGCAGCGCGCCACTTTGCCTTTCCACGCGGTAATGTCGACCCCCGTACATTAGCGCGACGCACACACGTCCGGTTGCTTACTACCGTTTATTTTCTATTTACTGCCTGAACCGCCCACTCCTTATATGGCACACGCTCACTAGCGCGGCCCCGCACGTTAGGAATGTTTAGTAAACATGCCCCTTAATGAGAGATCTACGCACAAGTCAAAAAGATAACTTCATGATACCTCCTATTCAAAAATCTCAGCTGGTAAAATCGAGAAGAATTATTTTTATGATGGGAGCCCAACTATGGAACAAGCTAGCCTCAGACTTAGTCACTGAATTACATTACCTGGCATTTAGGGAAAAACTAAAAACCACCCAGGAAAAAGATTTAGGTATCATCGTGGATAATACTTTGAATCCCTCCGCCCAGTGTGCAGCAGCAGCCAGGAAAGCAAATAAAATGCTAGGAATCGTAAGGAAAGGAATGGAGAATTAAACCAAGGATATTATAATGCCTCTATATCATTCCATGGTGCGACAGCACCTTGAATATTGTTTGCAATTCTGGTTGTTGTATCTTAAAAAGGATATAGCGGAATTAGAAAAAGTACATAGAACAGCCACCAAAATGATGAAGGGTATGGAAGGATACTCCTATGAGGAAAGGATTAAAAGGTCAGGGCTCTTCAACTTGGAAAAGAGACGGCTGAGGGGAGATATGATAGAGGTCTATAAATTAATGAATGGAGTGGAACGGGTAAACATAGATTGGTTGTTTATACCATCAAAAAGTAGAAAGAGTAGAGGACACACAATGAAGCTATAATGTTACCCATTTAAGACTAAACATAAACATAAGAGAAAATATTTTTTTGCTCAATGCGTAATCAAACTCTGGAATTCGTTACCGGAGGATGTAGTAAAAGCTGTTAGTGTAGCTGGGTTTAAAAAAGGTTTGGACAAGTTCCTGGAGGAAAGGTCCATAAACCATTATTAAGGAGGACTCGGGAAATGCACTGCTTATCTCGGGACAAGCATTGTGGAACCTGTGTGCCTTTTGGGAACCTGTCAGGTACTTGTGACCTGGATTGGCCACTGTTGGAAAGAGGATACTGGGCTTGATGGACCTTGGTCTGACCCAATATGGCATATCTTATGTTCCTGCCATGGTCAAAAAATCTTGCACTCATGTTTGTCAGTCTAACATCTGTATAAAGCTATGTATTCTAATTCTGAATGTAATATTGGAACCAGTCTAGAAATTTATGATAGATGAGAAATAAATACAATTTTAATTTAATTTATTAACCTAAACACATCACCCCGCATGCTTCGTTTAGTTCATGGTAACTGGTTACACATTTCCCCACCAGCAAGAGCAAAATATGAAACTACAAGACATTCAGCCTTCTTCTTTGTTGCTCTTGCCCTTTGGAACATTCTACCTTCTCACTTCTGTCTTGCATCTACCTACTAATACTTTAAATCTGAACTTAAAAATATTCATTTCTAAACATACATTTGGAATCACCACCTAAACTATGCAGCAGGCTGCAATGAGCAACTTAGAAGTGTCTCTCCTTGTTTTTTTCTCTCCTTTACTTTACTATCAATAAATTGAGTAGTGCCTTCTTTCCTTTTATTACTTTTACCATTTTTTCTTTTAATTTACTGTATAACTTTTTTAATTTTAATTTTTGATAGCTGTGAACTAATTTGTATACCGGAAAAAGGTGGTATACCAAATCTAATAAACCATAAACCACAATTAACCTGAAGGATCTGCTGCTGGAGGATGAGGTCAAGACAGAAAACATAGCGGGGCTCACAAGAGATTTGGACACAGGGCCTGGTCAACCACTATGCAAACTAGGAGGTTGCTTAGGGCAGCAGCTTCTGGGGGACAGCAAAGGGCAGCTACAATCAAAACAAAACAATAGGTCGCAAAAGTCACAGAAACTCAGACTTATCAGTGCTTACTTTTACCTCCAGAAGAATGGAAAAGCTGAAAATAGTCTATTTATTCTAGTTAGTGGCTTTTGTAAATTTCCCTCATTATGTATATATTTACAAAACAAAGTACTTAATATTTAAAAGTATGATGTCCAAATATGTGCTTTCATATGATTTTCTGGGACGGATGGTGCTGAAGTGATTATAGTTGAGTGTTATTATCCAAATCTTTGGGGGAGGGGTACTAAGGGTCTAAAAGCTAATTGTGAGGGGGCACAATGCTAAAGGTTTGCCTAGGACATCTAGTAACCTTCCACCGGCACTGTTTGGACAAATTCCTGGAACAGAAGGCCACAAAATAAAAGCCAGGTGGGCTTGGGAAAGCCATCATTTTCTCTCTCGAAATAATCTATAAGAAATCTGCTTTTTGGAATCTGCCAGGTACCTGTGACACACACTGGCCACTGTTGGGAAAAAGGATGCTGGGCTCAATGGACTTTGGTCTGACTCAGCATGGTTATGTACTTATCAGAAGGTGAGATAAACTAACAAGGAGAGACCTCTTGGGGAGATAGTGTCTGATAACCTCAAGTGTAATAAGGTGGGAGCTAAAGCCAGAGACATGCGAAAATGTAACAGGTGCGCATAACCACTAGAAAAAAGCACAGTTACTTACCTGTAACAGGTGATCTCCGGAACAGCAGGAATTAGTCTTCACACGTGGGAGACGTCTCCGACGGAGCCCGCACGGGAATGCTCCCCAGCATCCAATCAGAAAGCCTTTGGGAGCATCCCCCGTGCCTGCGCGGTGGCTTCCCGCCCTTCCTACTGCCTCTCCCCAGTTGAGTTTCATAGCTGAGCCGGAAGGAGAGGAGAGGAAGGAATAGAGAAAGCACAGTTACTTACCTGTAACAGGTGATCTCTGGGAACAGCAGGAATTAGTCCTCACATATGGGTACGTTGGTACCGACGGAGCCTGAGCGGGAAAGCTCCCCAGCTTCCCAGAAGGAAAGCTTTTGGGGCCTCCCACTGCGCATGCGCGCTGCCTTCCCGCCTTCCTGACCAACTCTCCTCAGTTCGAGTTTATAGCTGAGACAATATAGAGAGAGGAAAGGAAGAGAGAGAGAGAGAGATACAACTCCTAGGGGAGGTGGGCGGGTTGTGAGGACTAATTCCTGCTGTTCCCAGAGATCACCTGTTACAGGTAAGTAACTGTGCTATCTCCAGGAACAAGCAGGAATAAGTCCTCACATATGGGGACTCCCTAGCTAAGATGCCCGGGAGATCCCCTGAAGGGTATGAGACCCTGAAAGGTTCTTCATCTTCCTATGGATCTCAGGCATCCATTCAGGGAAGGTGGGCTGGAGTTGTTCAAGAATGGAACAGGTGTCTGAGGACAGCCTGACCAAACAAGGCATCCCGGCGGGAGTCCTTGTCCAAACAGTAATGGGCTGTAAAGGTATGAACCGAGGCCCAGGTGGCTGCTCGATAGATCTGGTCAATGGACACAGAGTTTAGATGAGCCATAGAGGTGGCCAAGGCCCTCACGTTGTGAGCGGTGACATGGCCCTCCAGAGAAAGGTTCTTACTCTGGTAAGCAAAAGAGATACACTGAGCAATCCAATTGGAGAGTGTTCTTTTGGAGACTGGAAGTCCTAAATGAGAAGGATCAAAAGCAACAAAAAGTTGAGAAGACTTTCGATGTTGCTGTGTCCTGTGGAGGTAAAAGGCAAGAGCTCTTTTACAGTCTAGAGTATGAAGGTTCCTCTCTGCATTGGATGCATGAGGAGCTGGAAAAAAGACAGGTAAATATACCTCTTGATTAAGATGAAAAAGTGAGACCACTTTAGGCATAAAGTGAGGATTTGTCCTAAGGACTATCTTATCATGATGGAACCTTGTATAAGGTGGATTAGCTACTAAGGCCTGCAGTTCACTGATGCGGCGAGCTGAAGTGACTGCAATGAGGAAAATAACCTTCCAGGAAAGAAATTTCAAGGAGGTAGTGGCTAAGGGTTCAAAAGGTGGCTACATAAGCTGACCAAGAACCAAGTTTAAGTCCCATGCCACTGGAGGAAGTCGAATGGGAGGTTTAGTTAAAGTTAAGCCTCTCATGAATCTTGCAATAAGAGGATGAGAGGAAATAGGTTGTCCATTGATGGGCTTAAGTGATGCCGCAATAGCACTCAAATGGACTCTTACTGAATTCGTTTTGAGTCCTGCATTGGAGAGATGCAGGAGATATTCCAAAAGAGAATTCAATGGGAGTGCCAGAGGGTTAAGACCCTTTTGAGCACACCAAATGGAAAATCTTTTCCATTTAAAAGCGTAAGAACGCCTAGTGGAAGGTTTCCTAGAGGCATGTAGGATATCCTTCACTTGCTGCGAAAGATTGAAGTGTTGAAGGTCTAGGCCTTCAGTAACCAAGCTCTGAGGTGAAGGGACTTGGGGTTTGGGTGCCACAAAGTCCCCTCCTCTTGAGACAGAAGGTCTGGAGCCGCTCCCAAGTCCAGGGAGGGGGCTTGGGAGAGATGCAGAAGTAGAGGGTACCACACTTGGCGTGGCCAGCGTGGAGCTATGAGGATCATGGACCCTTGATCCCTTTGAAGTTTGAACAGAGTCTTGGGAATCAAAGGAATGGGTGGAAAGGCATACAGGAAACCCTGACCCCAATGCAGGAGGAAGGCATCCTTGGTCTGAACTCCCTGACACGGAATTCTGGAACAGAACCGGGGAAGTTTGGCACTCCACGGACTTGCAAAGAGGTCTATGTCCGGGGTTCCCCATTCCTGGAAGATTCTGAGTACCTGATCCATGTGCAGGGACCATTCGTATGGAAGCAGAACTCGACTGAGTCTGTCTGCCCAAGAGTTTTGGATTCCTGGAAGATATACTGCCAGGAGATGGATTTGATGCTCTCTGGCGAAGGCCCATAATCTTAGAGCTTCGTTGCAAAGCCACAGAGAGCCAGTCCCTCCTTGTTTGTTTATGTAAAACCTGGCTACTTGATTGTCCGTGTGAATAAGGACTGTCATGTTGCTGAGGAGGGTATGAAAAACTTTTAGAGCTAGAAAGATTGCTCGAAGTTCCAAGTGGTTGATATGAAGGGTGGTCTCCTGTGGAGACCAAGTGCCCTGAGTGGAGAGATCTTGGAGATGAGCCCCCCAACCTGTTTGGGAGGCATCTGTTGTGAGGGTTGTTTGGGGCAACAATGGTTGAAAGGGGGCCCCAACAACAGATTTTGAGTGGATATTCACCATTGGAGAGACCAAAAGAGACGATTGGAGTTTGCTATTTGGTCTGAGAGAGCTCCTGATTTTATTTTATTTATTTATTTAGCAAGCATTTGTAGCCCGCTCCTTCCAGCGATCAGAAGCGGGTAGGATTACTATTGTGAAACTGCCGAATCAAGGCAGGTACAAATTTTGTTTACATACAGATTGTCAGAAAAGCACATCATACAGAGTTAACACTTCTTAGCTATGGGGAGTTCATTTACATATATACATAAATACATATATACAGGATAATCTTCTTGGACTGTCGAATCAAGGCAGGTACAAATTTTGCTTACATACAGATTGTCAGAAAAGCACATCATACAGAGTTAACACTTCTTAGCTATGGGGGAGTTCATTTACAGATATAGCGTAGTTACTCACCTGTAACAGGTGTTCTCCAGGAGCAGCAGGAATCAGTCCTCACTTATGGGTGACGTCGGCGCCGACGGAGCCCTCGCGGAGCAATTTTCCCCAGCTTTCAAAGAAAGCCTTTGGGAATTGCAGCGCGCATGCGCGGTCGTCTTCCCGCCCGAGGGTGCCATCTTAGCCAGTCAGATGACATAGCTAAAAAAGACAGCATAAAAATTTGCAAAAAGAACATAAGCAGACGATTGCAACTCCAAGGGGAGGAGGGAGGGTAGTGAGGACTGATTCCTGCTGCTCCTGGAGAACACCTGTTACAGGTGAGTAACTACGCTTTCTCCAGGACCAAGCAGGAAGTCAGTCCTCACTTATGGGACTCCCAAGCTCAAGGCTACCGGAGACCCTAAGCACAAAAATGAGCTCCCTCTAGCTCAGCAGCACAGAAGGATAGAATCTTCGCTGAATTATCACCCACCGGTAGCCCACATCTGGGATGGAGGGTAGGAGTTGCTCAGACCTCAAAGAGATTACGGAGGACTGCCTGTCCGAAAGCACTGTCCCTACGGGACTCCCTCTCGAGACAGTAATGGACCGCAAAAGTCTGGCTCGAAGACCAAGTAGCGGCCCGGCAGATGTCTGCCAGCGGAACAGAGCGGAGGTAAGCCACTGACGTGGCCTTTGCCCGAACGCAATGAGCCGTGACTCGACTTTCTAAGGAGAGTCCGGCTGCCCCATAAGCCCAAGAGATACAGTCCGCAACCCAGATGGACAGAGTACGCTTGGAGACCGGGAGCCCCAATTTATTGGGGTCAAAAGACACAAAAAGCTGAGCAGCTTTACGGTGCTCCCGCGTACGGTCAAGGTAGAAGTTCAATGCCCTTCTACAGTCCAGGGTATGGAGGACCGTTTCAGCTCGGCTGGAGTGTGGTCTGGGAAAGAAGGTTGGAAGTACCACCTCCTGATTGATGTGAAAAGGGGAGACCACTTTAGGCAGAAATTTTGGGTGAGTCCGTAGGACTACCCTATTCTTGTAGAACCTAGTGTAAGGGGGATCAGACACGAGGGCCTGCAATTCACTTACGCGCCTAGCGGAAGTGAGGGCTATCAAGAACAGTGTTTTCCAAGACAGAAAACGTAGAGAACAGGTAGCCATAGGTTCAAAAGGCGGACAGGTGATCCGCTGCAAAACCACATTCAGGTCCCAGTCAGGCGCTGGCGGGCGCAGAGGTGGTTTAAGTAGAAGGAGACCTCGGAGAAACCTCGCTACGAGAGGGTCATTGGAGAGAGGTCTGCCGTCCACTGGCACATGATGTGCTGAAAGAGCACTGAGGTGAACTTTGACGGAGTTGGACTTAAGTCCCAGATTAGAGAGGTGCAGCAAGTACTGCAAGATCACCGACACCGGGCAGGAGAAGGGATCCTGAGACTGTTGGGTACACCAGACTGCAAAGCGACGCCATTTAAGGGCGTAGCATTTGCGGGTAGAAGGCCGTCGCGAAGCCAAGACGACCTCCTCCACCTCCGCCGGCAGGAGAAGGGGAGCAAGGACTACCCTCTCAGCAGCCAGGCCATGAGGTTGAGAGACCTGAGGTTGGGGTGCAGGAGGGACCCCTGATCCTGAGTGAGGAGATCCGGTTGTACCCCCAGAGGGATTGGATCCTCCACTGCCAGTTGCAGCAGGAGCGGAAACCACGGCTGCCTGGGCCAGCGAGGGGCCACCAGGATCATGAAGGCTTTGTCTCGGAGAACCTTGAAAAGAGTCCGAGAGACCAGCGGGATGGGAGGGAAAGCGTACAGAAGGCTCCCCGACCACGAGATCAGAAAGGCGTCCGCCGCAACCCGAAGGGGGTGTGGCTGACGAGAGCAGAAGCGAGGAAGTTGCCGGTTGTGAGGACTGGCAAAGAGATCCACCGTGGGGAGACCCCACTTGAGGAAGAGCTTCTGAACTACCAAGGGATCCAGACGCCACTCGTGCGGCTGGAGGACCCTGCTGAGTTTGTCTGCAAGGCAATTTTCTTGGCCCGGGAGATAAACTGCCTTGAGGAGAATGCCGTGACTGACGGCCCAAGAGCAGAGCTTCTGTGCCTCCCGGCAGAGGAGGAAGGAGCCCGTGCCCCCCTGCTTGTTCACGTAGAACATGGCAACCTGATTGTCCGTCTGGACAAGGACGGACTGTTGGGAAGTCCGGTGGGAGAAGGCCTTGAGAGCGAGGCGGATCGCCCTGAGCTCCAGGAAGTTGATCTGCTGAGCAGACTCCCACGTGGTCCAGAGGCCCTGAGTACGTGCCTCTTGGCAATGTGCTCCCCAGCCCAGGAGGGATGCATCGGTGGTCAGCACCCGGGTCGGCTGAGGTGACTGGAAAGGCATTCCGAATATCAGGTTCGGCTGCCGGAGCCACCACCGGAGAGACGAGAGCAGCGGCTCGGAGACGCGCACTAGGTCTGCTAGGCCGCCCGTGGCTTGTCGCCACTGCTGGCGGAGACACCATTGAGCAGACCGCATGTTCAGGCGGGCATTGGGGGTCACATGGACAGTGGAAGCCATATGGCCGAGCAGTCTCAGGAAGCGCCTGGCGGAGACCAGGGGCTGGCTGCGAAAGCGGTCGGCTAGGTCCATGAGCCGTTGAGCCCTGTCGAGCGGTAGGTACGCTCGTGCCCGAGGAGTGTGCAGCCTTGCGCCGATGAACTCGAGATCCTGTGAGGGGAGCAAAGTGGACTTTGCGAAGTTTATGACAAAGCCCAAGTGCTTTTGTGAAGACTCGCGGTGCGGAGGATAGGCCAAAGGGCACTACTCTGTACTGGTAATGATTTCCTGCCACCACAAACCTTAGGTATTGGCGGTGGCTTGGGTGGATGAGGATGTGCGTGTAGGCATCCTTTAGATCCAAGGAGCATAGCCAATCTCCCTGCTGGAGGTAGGGCAGAAGGATTCCAAGGGTAAGCATTTTGAACTTCTCCCGCACAAGGAACTTGTTGAGGTTGCGCAAGTCCAGGATGGGTCTGAGGCCCCCTGTTCTCTTTGGTATCAGAAAATACCTTGAATAAAAGCCTTGACCTCTCAGGTGGTGGGGCACCGGTTCCACCGCCTGTTCCTGCAGAAGACCTGCTAACTCCTGAAGGAGCAACTCCCTGTGCAGAGGGGGGCGCGAAGGTTCTCCCGGAAAATAGGAGGGAGGGACCTGATGGAAGTGGAGAAGGTAGCCCTCTCGCACGACCTGAAGCACCCAGGCATCTGCGGTGATGCTGGACCACCTGTGGGCGAAGTGAACCAGCCGGCCTCCGGTGCTGGGAGGGACCAGCGGGGGGGAGAGGCTATGCTGAGCGAGTCAAAAACCCCCTCCCTGCTGAGCAGGGGCTGGTGGTGCAGGCTTGGGGGCTTGCTGCCTACGGGACCCGTTACCCCGTCCCTTGGCCTGCTGGCCCTGTTGGGGAGCTGCAGGGGCCTGATAATGGGGGTACTGTTTGTAGGCAGCCGCCTTCCTCGGGTAAAAGGACTTTTTTCCCGAGCCCTTCTTTTTCTGGGAAGGGGCGGAGGTCTTCCTAGAAAGCCTGGTCCTGGTGAGAGTCTCAGTCTCAATTTGTGCAGCCTTTTCCGCCATGGGCTTGCCAAAGAGGTTTTCGCCTCGGCAGGGGACATCGACCAACTTGTCCTGTACCCAGGGCTCAAGGTCCGACGACTGAAGCCAAGCCTGTCGGCGGGCACCGATGCCGGCTGCGGCCACTCTAGCCGAGGCCTCAAAGCCATCATAGGCTGCTCGGGACATGAACTTTGAGCATTCCCGAATGCCCGTGGACAAGGCTAGGAACCTCCGCAAGGGCTCCTCGGAGAGACCAGCGGAGAATCCGGCTAGCTCTTTAGCCAGATCCCGGAGATACATGCCCATGTAGAGCTGGTAAGTCTGGACACGACATGCGAGCATAGAGCCCTGGAAGCACTTCTTGCCAAGGCCATCCAGGTTACGGGCCTCCCTTCCAGGAGGCACCGAGGAGTGCATCTTCTGGCTCTTAAGACGATGCATGGCCGATTCCACTACCATGGAATGGTGTGGCAGCTGTGCCTTCTGAAAGCCAGGGCTCTTGCGGACCCGATAGATAGAATCGACCCGCTTGCTCAGGACCGGCGCGGAGGCCGGACTCTCCCACATGCGGAAGAGTAGTCGTTCCAGCATAGGAGGAACCGGCACAGTAAAGTGCTCCCTCGCGGGAGAGTCATACTGGAGGGCGTCGAGCTCTTCGGCTCGAGGCTCCTCCTCGGGATCCGCAGGGAAGGCCAAAGCCTTGGCCATATCCCTAACGAAGTCCGAGAACCGGGCATCCTCCGGGGGGGACTGCTTCCGAGGTTCGGACCCCGGTGAGTCCGATGGGACACACCGAGTCCGGAAAGAATCAGGTGACTCTTCCTCCTCAGACTCCCAGACCGACTCCGACGAGGACTCGGTGGGGTCGGCCCGGGCAGGGTGCGGCGCCAGCCGCCCCGACGTCGAGGGAGTCGGCGTCGGCGACCTCGGTCCCGAACGGGAGGCCGAGGGTGACCTCGACCGAGGATCGACTCGAGTTCTCATTGACTCGAGGATCGGCTCGGTCTCCGGGGTCGACTTGGACGTCGACGTCCCGGCGGTCGGGGCAGCGGCGCCAGCGAGGCCAGCGAGCAGTGCCCGCTGCTGGTCCATGAAGGCAGACAGTCTGCTCTCCAAGGCCGTCAACCTGAGTCCGAGCTCAGGTGACCCAGCAGCCCCCGACTCGGGCCCCGACGGCGTCGGGCCCGACGTCGGCTGTCGCGGAGGCGAGTCCAGAAGGACTACAGGACTTACCCGGGCAGGCATCTCCGACTCCAGGCGAGGTCGCTTCGGGAGATGTTCCTTCTCCAAGGACCCGGGGCGGCTGTCGGGGCTATGCGACCTGGCCCTCGCGGAGCCAGGAGCGTCCACCGACGCCGCCCTCGCGGGTTTTTCCTTCCGACGATGGTCCCCGGAGGGAGAACCCCGGTCGGAGGAGCTCCGGCGACGGTCCGAGCTGGAGCCCTTTGACACGGAGGCCTCCGACGAGGTCCGGGTACGGCTGGGGTCAGCGAAGATTCTCTCGCGCTGATGCCGCCGACTTCTCAACGCCTTCGAGGACAGTTTGCTGCAGGGCCCACAGATCAGTTCCTCATGATCCGGGCCCAAGCAGCGGAGGCAAAAGTCGTGTGTGTCGGTTAGTGACATATTTCGGTCACACCGACCACACCGCTTAAAGCCACTGGCAGCCATCGGGGGAAAAAGGGCCCCTGCGAGGTCAAAGGACCGGGCTGCCAGGGAAAACGAAAATGAAAGCTGACTAAGTCAGAAAAACCGAAAAACGCTAGAGGACTCGAGACCGGCGTCGCGAGTCCGGGCGGGAAAACGATCGGCGTCGAACCGAAAGAAAAAAGTATAAAATAAAGAGGAAAATCAACTTTTTCGCGGGGACAAGACGGGGACGTCTGCAGGGGTCCGCGGAAAAAAGAAGACTGGCTAAGATGGCACCCTCGGGCGGGAAGACGACCGCGCATGCGCGCTGCAATTCCCAAAGGCTTTCTTTGAAAGCTGGGGAAAATTGCTCCGCGAGGGCTCCGTCGGCGCCGACGTCACCCATAAGTGAGGACTGACTTCCTGCTTGGTCCTGGAGAAACATAAATACATATATACAGGATAATCTTCTTGGACACAGTGGTCAGGGGCTGCTCCATCTGTGGGTTTAGTTCAGGTTGAAATGTGATTGGAAAATGTGCGTTTTGAGTTTCTTTCTGAAGTCTAGAAGGTCATTGCTAGCTCGTAGTTCTGGTGGGAGTTGGTTCCACAGTGTTGGCACCACATATGAGAAAGCCCTGTGGCTGGTGTTAGTTTTGGCAGATCTTATATCTGTTGGAGTGTGAAGGATGTTGGAATTGTGGGTTCTTCTGTTTCGGGTAGGAGGTTGCAATCTTACTAGGTTGTTGAGGAAGGAAGGTGCTAAGTTGTGGATGAGTTTGAAGGTGGTTGTTAGTATTTTGTATTTTGTGCGAGCTGTTATGGGTAGCCAGTGTAATTGAATTAGCACTGGTGTGATGTGGTCACTTAGATTTTTCTTCATTATGACCCTGGCAGCTACATTTTGTGCCATTTGTAATATGTTTAGGGTTTTTTTAGGTAAACCTTGTAGGATGGCGTTGCAGTAGTCAAAATGTGGCATGATGAGTGCTTGGGCCACTGTTCTGAAGTCTTGGGGATCAATAATATTCCGAATGGGTTGGAGCACTCTAAGCTTGTGGAAAACTGCTCTGTTGGTCTTTCGGAGGTGTTTTTCCATCTTTAGGTCACAGTCAAATGTGACTCCTAGATACTTTATTTCTTTTTTGTTTGGTAAGTGTTGTTACATAGTGTTATTGATGTGGGAGGGTCAAAATTCGGTTCTTTGGAGATATACATTACTTCGGTTTTTTTGTGATTAATTGACATGCTACTTTGTTGTAACCAGTCTTGCATCTCTCCGATACATGTCTCCAGTGGGTTGTAGTCTGGGTTTTTAGTGTCTAGTTGTGTGTATAGCATGATATCATCGGCATAGATGTGGTAATTAATTTCGTGCCGTGAGAAAATTTTGCATAGTGGCTGCATATATATGTTAAACAGAAGTGCTGAGAGAGCAGAGCCTTGGGGGATTCCCTGTGTTTGTGAGAAAGATTCTGCTTTTTCTCCGTTGAATTGAACCTGTTGTGTTCGATTTGAGATGTAGGATGAGAACCATTTTAGTGGGGTTCCTGTTATTCCTATTGATTTTATCCTATTTATGAGGGTCCCATGATTAACTGTATCAAAGGCAGCTGAGATGTCAATGAATACAAGAATGTACATTTTCTTTTTGTTTTCAAGGCCCTTTAGGAGGTTGTTAAGTAGAACTAGTAACAGGGTTTCAACTCCATGATGTTGCCTGAAGCCATATTGCTGGTCATCAAGAGGAGCACTGTCAGTCAGATGGTCTTGGAGTTGTAGAAGGACCGTTTTTTTCTATGATCTTTGCCAGGAATGAGATACTTGATATGGGACGGTAGGAGGCTGGGTCTTCTCCGTTGAGTGTAGTGTTTTTTAGGATTGGTCTAATGACTGATTTCTTTAGTTCTGAGGGCATGATTCCTTGTTGTAGGGATAGGTTAACTATGTGTGCTATGTGAGGTGCTATGTCTTGTTTCAGTGCCTTGATCCAGGATGCAGGACAGGGATCTAGTGGGGAGGTGGTGCTTTTCAGGCTTGTGACAATGGCTGTGATTTGCTGGGTTCCTATTTTGTGGAAGTTCTCCCATAACTGGTTTTGCGTTGTGTTGTTCTCGCTTCTGATTTGTGGTGTTGGTGGGGGGGGGGTGGAGGACCAGGGGCCGTCAGTTTGGTCGCGTAGTGGTTTGCCAGTGTTTGGACCTTGATGGATTTGTTGAGGTTGGCATTTTGGTCGGTTTTGGTTAGTGATTTGACTAGTTCAAATAACTCTCGTGGGCGATTGATTGCCTTGTTTAGGATGTTGGTGTGATGTAATTTTTTTGCATTGTTCACGTCGTCTTTGTATTTTGCGAGATGGGCCATGTATTTAGTTTTGAGAGCGGAGGATTTGGTTTGTCTCCATGCTCGAGTCCACTGGGTGGATAAAGTCCATTGAGCTGCTCTCATATGCAGGCGAGCATAAGGCACCACATGCACTGTGGAGGCCATGTGGCCTAATAGTTGTAGCATCTCTCTGGCAGTCAAGTGGCTTCTGGACTGAGTCTGAGAGGCTAAGTGCACTAGACGTTGGCAACGGGCCTGAGGCAGATAGGCCCTTGCGGTGGTGGTATCCAACCAGGCCCCTATGAATTCTAGGGATTGAGTAGGGGTGAGTTGGGACTTTGGCAGACTGATCACAAGTCCCAGATACTGTAGAATTCGCCTGGTGCGATCCAGGGAAGTCTGAGCCTCGGACTGAGACGGAGCTCGGATGAGCCAGTCGTCCAGGTATGGGAAGACAAAAATTCCCAGGGCGCGTAGGAATGCAGCTACTATTGCCATGCATTTGGTAAATACCCTTGGAGCAGAGGCTAGACCGAAGGGAAGTACTCTGTATTGGAAATGTTTTCCCTGGAACAGAAACCGTAGGAATTTTCTGTGGGATGGATGGATGAGTATATGTGTGTACGCATCCTTGAGATCTAGAGAACAAAGCCAGTCCTGACTCTGTAGGTATGGAAGGAGAGTGCCTAGAGAAAGCATCTTGAATTTCTCCCTGTATAGAAATTTGTTCAATTCTCTGAGATCCAGAATGGGTCTGTACCCCCGTTTTCTTGGGAATGAGAAAATAAGGGGAGTAAAAACCTGACCCTTGTTGAGGAAGAGGAACCTCTTCTAATGCCTTTTGGGCGAGAAGAGTGGTCACCTCCTGACCCAACAGGTCTAGGAGAGATGGGGGAGAATTGAAACTTCTCACCATGGTATGGGGAGGAAGGTTGGAGAAATGTAGTTTGTAGCCCTCTCTGATGATAGAGAGGGTCCATTGCTCTGATGTGATTTGCTCCCATCTGGGAGCAAAATGAGTTAACCTTCCTGGAATGGTGAGAGGTTCTGGATGTTTTAGAGCCAGAAAGGTTAAGTTCTCTAGTTTTAAGTCAAAAACCCTGAGGGGCTTGGGACTGTTGGGCTGTAGCAGCCCCTGCAGGTTTTGCCCTGGCCTGTTTAGGCTGCTGACGCTTAGGAGCAAAGCGAGCTGCAGAAGATTGTTGGCCAGTATTTGTGGCAAATCTGGCCTTCTTGTAGAAAGGCTTTTTGAAAGATTTCTTCTTGACAGGGGTAGAGATAGACTTAGAAAGTCTATCTAAAGCAGCATTTTCTGCATCCATTTGAGTGGCTTTGATTTGCCACTCCTTACCAAACAGATTCTCACCTGTACAGGGCAAATTTCCCAACCCATCCTGGACCCAGGGTTCAAGGTTAGAGGCCTGGAGTCTAGCAATTCTGCGAGCCGCTATGGCAATACCTGAGGCTCTGCTAGCACCCTCAAAGGAGTCAAAGGCTGCTCTGTTGGAGAACTTTGAAATATCTTGGGTATGCTTCAGCAGAAGAAGGAACTCCTCCTTTCTATCCTCTGGGATAAAGGGGAGGAAATGGCGTATTTTTAATGCAATTTCCTTCAGAAACATGCCCATATAGAGGCTGTATGAGTTGATTCTGGCAATAAGCATACTTGCTTGGAAGATTTTTCTTCCAAAAGCATCCAGGGTCCTACATTCTCTTCCTGGGGGAGTAGAAGAGTGTCTTTTAGTACTCTTGATCCTTTTCATAGCTGACTGCACCACGATGGAGTGGTGCGGGAGCTGAGTTTTTTGAAACCCAGGAGAAGGGGGGACACGATACATGGTGTCCAGACGACGAGAATGTGGAGATAGGGTGAGAGGAGTCTCCCATAAGTCCATCATGTGATCTTGAAGAATTTCATGGATGGGCAAGGTGACTGCCTCTTTGGGAACCTTAGAGTATCCTAAAATGTCTAACTTTTTTGCTCTAGGTTCTTTTTCAGAGGATACAGAAATAGAAAGACCTTTAGCTACTTCAATGATGAAGTCTTGAAAGGATAAATCCTGTGGAGGAGACATTCTCCTCTTTGGAGAAGAGGGCTCCTCAGGTAGAGTAAGGGGTACTTCAGCAGAGTCATCTGATGAATCAGAATCATCAGAAGACTCAAAGTATCGTCTGTTTGCTTCCAGGGATCGATAAGCATATCGACCGGTATCAACATCGGGGGTACCCGGAACCGGATCAGTATCGGGAAAACCCCCGGAACCGGGAACCGTAATCGGTATCCTGGTCGATGTGGAAGGCATGGGTACCGGTATCGGTTGTGGTACCGGAACCGGAGTCGGTACCGCAGGGTGCAGTACCGAGGGCGTCACAGCCTTAATAAAAGCCAAAATGGCCTGCTGCATGGATTGAACTGTATGATCCATGGACGCCACGACTGTCTGGATGTCGGTACCGGATGATTGAGCCGGTACCCCAGAACAGTCTAACAGGTGATCGGTCGAGGCCGTGCCATCGATGTCAACCTGTAACCCCATAGGAGGAGCTTTGGAAGCCGGAGCTTCCCGCCGGGGTTGTTTGGCTGGGGCAGGGTCCTCAGGGTCAAGCCCAGGGGTATCTCGATACTTAGAGGGAGATTTGCCCTTTGAGGACCTGCCAGAGGAATGTTTGGTTACCTGAGATCCATCAGGAGAGGAAGACCTGGAAGATGTCGATGCTGGAGTATCTGTAGAAAACAGCATGTGAAACTTGGCTGCCCGGTTCTGTAAGCCACGTTTAGACATCAAAGAACAGGATGGGCAATCCGGAATGGAATGGTCAGGCCCCAAACATTTAAGACACCATTCATGGGTGTCTGTGACTGAAATAGTACCGCTGCACTTGGTGCATTTTTTAAACCCAGAGGCTTATTTCTCCATGAGGGAGAATTAGTGAAGGCCTAAAGGCCTCACAGAACTAACACACCAAGTGAGGGAAAAAAAGATTTTTTTTTTTTTTTTTTTTAAATAAAGGAAAAAAGACCGGCGGTACCAGTCTGGAATCGGGGAAGGCAGACACGTGGCCAAAGAAATAAATTAAAATAACAACTTCTTCAGCGGTGACAGGAACACGACCTGCTGGCTCCGCGGAAAAAGAAGAACTGAGGAGAGTTGGTCAGGAAGGCGGGAAGGCAGCGCGCATGCGCAGTGGGAGGCCCCAAAAACTTTCCTTCTGGGAAGCTGGGGAGCTTTCCCGCTCAGGCTCCGTCGGTACCGACGTACCCATATGTGAGGACTTATTCCTGCTTGTTCCTGGAGATAAAAGAGATACAACTCCTAGGGGAGGTGGGCGGGTTGTGAAGACTAATTCCTGCTGTTCCGGAGATCACCTGTTACAGGTAAATAACTGTGCTATCTCCAGGAACAAGCAGGAATGAGTCTTCACACGTGGGGACTCCCTAGCTTAGGATGCCCGGGGAGATCCCATAAGCGCAGCCCAGGACGGGATGGCATTTGCCCAGCCTGAATATCCGGCATCCCCTGAGGGATGGAGGGCAGGAGTTGAATAGAGGAACAGCGAATCCAAAGACTACGGAGGCAAGTCTTTAGAGTGCAGAACAGGTACCATTAGGATACAGCAAAAAAAAAACCAGGCTACGGGAGTAGTCAGAGGGGTGCATGAAGAGAATCATTAAGCATGTAATGAGTAAATGACCTAGTACCATATAGAGCTTACCGGCAATTAAGTTTTAATGAATTAATGGTTTAGAACCCTGTACTGCTTACCCACCGGGTTGTCGGAAGTAGTCCTGTGATGAAGGCACTGTAGACGCAGTAGCGAGGTCATCAAGGAAACTTCACCGCAGCGAGGAGGAAGTTCCAAATCCGTAAGGCCATGAGATCCAGGCGTCAGCTGGATCAGGAGAAGGACGGCAGGTCTTCCAGGGGGCTCACGGCAAGCTGAGCACTCCCTTAGGAGTAGAGTCCATAACTCAGAGGACTAACAGTGGAAGACAGGCCGAACTAGAGAGCCTATCTCGGAGAAGAGTAGAGGTCTACCCCGGAGCAGAAGGGGTACACAGTCTGCCCTAGCGAGAGATAGGGAGACAAGGGTCCGGACCTCCGGGAGGAGGACCTAACTGAAAAAAGGAGCTGTTGACTTCACAGCAGTAGGGTACCACCAGTCCGCGGGCCGATCGGGGAATAGGCAGGCGGACTGGCCGGACACCCGGGGGGGGGGGGGGGGTGTGTACCGGCCATAGGGGGAAAAAGGCGGTAAACACAGGTACTGTGGGGATCCCCCAAAGGCGCCTGCCAAGCAGGTGATATCTAGTATATCTAAGCCGGTGAACATGGGGATGCCCCCTCCAGTACTAACGCAGGCACGCCAGGGGGCCTGCCTCCATGAGCAGCACTCAGGTAAGGCGGATCTGCCATCGATCCCCAGAACATCCACCTGAAGAGGTGGCCGCAAGATACGTCAGGGGAGGGATCTTTCCCGGAGGGCAAGGGCAGATCGGCGAGCTAAGAGCATGGTAGCGTGGGGGACGGAGGATAGCATCAGTCCGGTAGAACGCCGCAGGGGTTGGAGGCCCTAAATGTGTCCCCAGGACCTGCACGTAGAACTTGTCCCCAGCACAATCGGGGGACATGAGGGTATAGTCCCTGGTGAGTATAGGGGGACTATAGCGGCTGGAGGGGAATTCCGGTACCGAAGCAATCAGCAAGAGAATACTGGCTGAAAGGGGTTCGGGGGCATACCGAAGAGTAAGTAGGGTGACCGTGGGCCATAGCTATCACGGCGTAAGGTGGTCTCTCTTTCCCACGGAGGAGAAGACCTGAACCCCTAAATAAGTCCCCGAACCATCTTCCAACTGAACGAGCCCCAGAGTAGAGCTCTAGTCTAAACTTCTGGTAAGAAGGTTAAGTGCAGGCAGCCGCCCACCTGAGCCTAAAAATGCTTAGTATGAGAGTCCTGGCGCGGGCCCGGGGACATCAACCCGGGGTGAGAGGTCCCTTGCTTGGGCGCGCCTGGAGGGTGGGTGGAGGGCTGACATTTCCTCTTCCTAGGGAAGGGAGGTCTGGAGAGGCGTTTACCACCACCGGGGGGAAGCCGAGCCCTAGGCTGGCTGCTAACTCCGGGAAGGTTAGCGAAGCACTGTGCGACCTGACGTAAGGCTTCGCTATTGAAGAGGTGATCTCCGTCGCAGGGAGAATTACCCAGGTTGTGCTGTGCCCGTTGTCAGACGGCTGCCTAGGGTGAGAACTTACACAATCTTGACGATGCATATATTCATATGATTCTTGCAAGGTATTGTGGGTATTGTAGTTCATTCACTCCCAAACACAGCTGATGACAATAATTTGAGTTGTGAAACCAAGTGGTAAGATCAATAAAATACTTCTTTTATTGATGGGGTTTAATTCACCCAGCACATGTATGCTTGATAGCACTATAAATGAGGTTACTTGCTTGCAGTGTTTAAAATGGATAACAAAAAGTCACAAAGTAAACCAGAAACAACCTTCAGCTTGTCAGGCAATTAGCTAATGTTTTCTTAGCAAATAATTACCAAATACAAAGGCACAAAGAAAAGAATAAACTTTGCTGGTTAGGTTAACTTCTGCTTATTTTCCACGCAGATCTCAGCAGTGATTCTCCCTTGCTCACACACACAATCAGGTGCAGCCCTAATTACTATCAATGGACCAGCTGAAAGCCTTTAGCTGGCTGGCTGCTACTGTGTGAGCCCAAATCCTGCTTTAAGAGCTGTTTGCAGTGGAAATAAAGAACAAAGTTAGGTTTCTTTGTGATGGCTGATGTGTTTGCTCATAGAAAACTAGCAATAGCATTTAGATAAAGAACAGTCCATGTAAATAGTTTCATCTGCTGTATTTCCCCCTGCATCAACAATCATAGGGTCAATATCATACATTGGCACAGATGAGTCTTTCATTAAGGCACTATCATGAGAATGCTTATTCCCTTGCTGCCATTCTCTATTATAGATAGGGTCTGGATCAGTGTTCATACCTGAGCCTCTCCTGCTATCATTATTCCTCTCTGTATAGCCTGGCCAATATGTAATCCAATTCTGATGTCCAGCCTTCCAATCTTGATCCCTGGACGCTGGATCTTCTCTCACATACCTTCTGGCCTTGGTCTGAAAGTCCCTTCCACATGCAGTCTTCTCTCTTCCAGGTAGCCACTGGTGATTCCTATCTCTGCCACTCCATTCCTCTGGCTGAATCCAGTCCAATGGACTCTGCTGGCTTTTGGAATACCTCCCAGTATGAGTACTGCCTTGGAATCTCCCAGACCTTCCAATGGCCTTTCTTCTCTTCCTTCCAGAGAGTTTCCTTCTCTCTCTATCTGCTTGGCTTGGCTTCTGTTTCTCCAGGTGATACTGGTGCTTGTAGCCGTTGCTGTCTCTGTATCTCTTCCTCCCTCTGTAGCAGTTGCTGAAGCTGGGCTGGAGCTTGTAGCCCTTGCTGAAACTCTCCCTGAAGCTGTTATCTGAAGAATAAGCTCTATTCTTATCCTGTTCTAATGTGTGCTGCTCCCTAACACAGCGCAGCTGTGTTGAATCAGGCCCTGCCCTTTGAGATGAGTGCTTAGGGATTACCTCATAGCTTTCTTGATTGCACACACATTCTCTCACTTCAGCCCCTCTCATGGCTGCTGGAAACCTGGTGCATTCTGGGACTGGTAGTCTTTTATGTGAAAACTCTGTTTTCTTGCTTCTACCAGAACTGACAGGTTGCTTGTTCAGAGTCACATCATCTTTTCTATAGCTCCTACCTGAGCTATGATAAGCTTCCTTATCACACCGTCTACACAACTCGGACGCCTGCAACCATGCTGTACGGCGTGCTCTAATGGCAACAGCAGAGGCTCTGCTGACCGACCGGAAGGAGTCCAGCGAAGCACGAGAAAGGAACCCGGAGATATTCCTGCAGTGATAAAGAAGCAGGGAATATTCAAAGGCCTTGGTTGCAGATACGAAGGTGGATAACCGAGATAACCTCTCGGTGACCTCCCGAAGCGACAGACTCATATAAATATATATGAAATAATTCTGGCCGCCAGCATAGACGTTTGGAAGGCTTGACGTCCTAGAGTATCTAGCGTCTTCGAGGCGCGGCCTGGAGGGCGAGAAGCATGCTTCTCCTTGCTTCCGGCCTTCCTCAGCGCCGATTCCACCACAATGGACCGATGTGGAAGCTGGTGCTGCCGAAACCCTGGGGACGGAGGCACCCGGTACAGAGCCTGCATCGCAGTCGGCGGCGCCGGATCCCTCAAAGGCGACCGCCAAGCCCCCAGCAGGAGATCCTGCAGGGCGGGATGCAGAGGAAGCATCGCGGCTGCCTGTTCTGCAGGGCCTGGGCTCGGGTCCGGGATAGGGATGGCCAGCAAGTCCGCCATGTCAAGGAGGAAATCCTGAAAAGGCGGCTCTGCCGGAGCAGTTATGGCGGGAGAGGCCGCCAGGGCACTAAGAGGCCGCTCGGGCCGATGCCCGCTGGGCAGAGGAGGGGACCAACCGACCCGGATCGGGGCAGTCAACATGGCGTCTTCGGCTCCTGGAACTGATTCCAAGCTAGGCATCGAAGAGGTCGATGGCACTGATGGCGCCGCAGGAACCGGCCTCGGCCCCGAACCCGGGGGCGGCGCTTCCCCCTGTGACTGGAGCGAATCCGCGGCCGCCGAAGGGCAGGGGCCAGCGGTCTCTGCTCTGCGGGAGAGGACAGGGGCCGATCCCGAGATGTGCCGTGGCCAGGCTTTCAAGGCTGGACAACGACTCCAGGCTGGGCATCGAACCGAGCGAGGAGATCGACTCCTTCCTCAAGGCCCCCGGCGGGAGCGACCACGCCGGTGGTGGAGATCCCGGAGTGCGGATTGGAACCGCGCCAACCGGTGCCGCGAGCATCAAGGGCCCCCGAGGACGGTGCTCGGAGGGGGTCATCTGACGCCGGCGCCGATGTCGATCGGCGGGCGCTGCCCTATGCCGGGCCCCCTCTCGAACCCGTCCTACCCGGAGGGAAAAACTGCCGGGGCATACGGCCCGTCCCCGAGGGGAGCCAGGTCACCCGACGACGAGTCCCCGCGGGGGGGGGAAGCCTGCGGTGGGATCGAGGCGATCGAAGACCCCGAGGCCCCTTTTCTAGGAAAGGGCGGGGCCCTCGACGGCTGCATCAATGCCGGGGGGTCGCCCGTGTGCTGGTCGACACACCCCGAGGTCCCCGGGGAAGGTTGATGGCGGTTCCTTGAGCTCGACGCCCCTGCTGTCGCTGGCGGAGTGGCACCGCTCAAAACCGGTACCACCCTTGCGCAGGGCTGGGGTACCGGCGACCCAGCTCGGGTCGAAACGAGCGGCTCCGAGGGGAGCGAGGCCAGGAGATCATCCCCGGCGAGGGGTGGAACCATCGATGCCGGCGTGCTCAAAGCAGGAACCGCCTCCGCGCATGGCCGGAACGCAGGGCCAGGCTGTGTCGAGCCGATCGGCCCCAGAGGTGCCGAGGGCAGCGGCTGGCGATCCCCGGTGGGGGGTGGGCCACTCGACGCCCACGGGTCGGCACCGCCCGAAGCGGATACTACCCCCGTAGGGACGCCACACCGGCACAAGTCGGTCGGCCCCAGAGTCGCCGAGAACCGCAGCCGCCAATCCCCGGTGAGGAGCGGGATGCTCGACACCGGCGCCGATGTCGAGGGGTCGGTACCGCTCGTAGCGGGTACCACCCCCGCGCATGGCAGTGATGGAGGAATGCCCGGCTGGACCGAGTCGATCGGCCCCGGAGGCACCGAGGACAGCAGCCGACGATCCTCGGTGAGGAGCGGAACACTCGACACCGACGTCTCAGTACCGCCCGGAGCGGGTACCACACCCGAGCATGGCTGGGATGTAGGGAGCAGACACAAAGAGCAGGAGATGTTGAAGAAAAGGGTCTTTATTATGCACAGGACACCCCAACGCGTTTCGGCAACGCCTTCCTCAGGGGGAGAAAACCATATGCGCGTTAGTAGAAGTACCGCCAAAACAAACTAGTACGAAGCTAGTCACAATTCCGATCTCAATAGCCCTCAACGGCTAAAGGCAACTGTGTGAGATGAAGTTGTGTCACTGAGAGCAGCGTTCAAGCCAACTGAAGTCGATCGGCCCCGGAGGCGCCGATGACACCAGCTGACGATCCCTGGCGAAGAGTGGAACACTCGACGCCGATGCCGGGGAATCGGCACCGCTCGAAGCGGGTACCTCCCTCGGGCATGGCTCGGGAATGTTCTGTGAGGAGCGAACCTCAGGAACATCCCGAAACCCCGTAAATGCTTTGGAGCCTGAGGACTCCCGCCGGGGTATATTAGCCAAGGGGGACTTGAGGGGTCGGCTGGAGCTGTCGCCATGCCGCGCATGAGACTCGCCCCTCAAGATTCGGCTAGTCTTAACAGACTGTTGTGTGGATACCTGATCCTGGAGAGAAGGACAACCCGATGACCACGCGTTGGGCGCGAAGACGTCGTCGAGAGATATCCGAAAAAGGGAGGGTCTTCTCCTGACACTGTAGCCCGGGGGATCCGGGAAAGAAGGGTCAGGCCCAAAACAGGTGAGGCACCAGGCATTGGAGTCCAATTGGAAAACTAGGTCCCCGCAGTGAGGGCACTGCTGGGGAGAAGAAGGCTCCATGCTGTAAGCCCGGTAGGCCTCGGCGCCCAGAGGGGAGGGTCCCTCCAGGCGACCAAAAATAAATGAAATTTAAATGAAAATTAATTGAAAAGAAAGAAAGAAAGGGGCACGGAGGTGCCACCGTCGGCGGGAAAAAAAGCCGCGACTACAGAAACAAGAACAAAGGAAAAAATTTCTGCGGTGGCAGGAGGGACGTCCTGCCTGCTCCGCGGAAAACGAAAAACTGGGGAGAAGCAGTAGGAAGGGCGGGAAGCCACCGCGCAGGCGCGGGGGATGCTCCCAAAGGCTTTCTGATTGGATGCTGGGGAGCATTCCCGTGCGGGCTCCGTCAGAGACGTCTCCCACGTGTGAAGACTCATTCCTGCTTGTTCCTGGAGATAAGGACGTGATAATGCCTTTGTGAAGATCGCGAATTGTGAGACTTCAGCCCAGGAGAGAAGAGCCACCAGGCCTGGAGCAGGGGCAGCGTGGCAAGCCACCCACGGCTTTAAGGTAGGTTTGCTGCGCTTGTTCTGCTGTGTGGGCACAGCAGTGGGGGGGGGAGAACCTGGCCACTTCAAGGGGGGAGACGCTCGCCCTGGGTGCTGAGGAGCCTTGGAACGCCACTGGTATCAAGGGTCTGCCCATTCCTTACACAATACCATAGAATCTATCGCATATCAGACTTCATCCTCATTTACTTGCATCTAAGGATTCTCCACCTTGAATTCTAGCATTTAGTTTACTGGCCTTCACCAAGTCAGCATTCCATGCATTCTCTACTCCCTCTGTGAAAAAATAATTCTTTATTCTAATCCTGAATCAATATTCTTCTCCATGCTTACCATGGCATTTTGCTTTAGTGTCCTATCCATTCTAAACATTGTTGCTTCTTGTGCACTATATCTAGACCCACCTTTTTAGACTTCAATAATCCAAAAAACTGAGAGAAAAAAACAGCACTTTTTTAAAATATATAAGCAGTTGAAATTTCTTAGGAAGTGTTTCATTAAGTATAAGGGACAAGATTCCGTTTCCTTAGAGCCTAAACAATTGGAGGAGTTTTAGTGTCCAGGAAAATGCCACTACTAGGGAAGCTGCAGAGATCAACATTGCTGTGTGAGATGGGGATTATATGAGGGCTTATAAAGTATATGGAGAAATCAGACCTTACCTGCTAATTGTCTTTCCTTGAGTTCTCTCCGGGCCAGTCCAGGAAAGTAGGGTAGTCAACCTCCTCCAGCAGCTGAGGGCTGAAAAGAACTGAAAAACTCTTTGCTGACAGGTGCACTAGCTCCCCCTGGTGTCCGAGAAAGTCCATCAGTCTTATGGTATCAAAGCAGCGTGCCTAAAAACATACTAAACTGGAACAAAACAACAAAAGAACTAACCTCAAAGGATTGCTGATATAGTCAGAGAGTGTGTACTTGAACAGGAACTCCCCTGCTTTCCTTTTTTTTTTTTTTTTTGTTTCGGCAACAATTCTCTTTCCAATGTCACCAATGCCCCCAGCTCCGGCCACCAGCTAGGCAACCTGTTATGAGTGGAACACCTTTTTGCCGAGGACATTAACAACTTGCATACTCGCAGACAATGGGAGGGTCCTGGACTGGCCCGGAGAGAACTCAAGGAAAGACAATTAGCAGGTAAGGTCTAATTTCTCCTTCCTATTCGTCTCTCCGGGCCAGTCCAGGAAAGTAGGGCAGTACCAAAGCAGTACTTACAACCGGGAGGGTCCTGCGAGCCCCGCTAACACCGCCGAGGCCCCCACTGCAGCATCTGCCCTGGCCTGAACATCCAACCGATAGTGTCTAGCAAACGTATGCAAAGAAGACCACGTTGCCGCTCTACAGATATCCACTGGCGGAACCAAGGCATACTCCGCCCACGAAGTCGCCTGACTCCTAATAGAATGCGCTCTGATCCCCACTGGAGCCGCCACGCCTTTTGTTTGATAAGCTGTCCGAATGGCATGCTTCACCCAACGAGCGATAGAAGCCTTGGTCGCCGCTCTCCCTTTAGCCGGACCCCCAAACAGCACGAATAACCTGTCCGACTTTCGAAAAGACTTCGTCTCCTTAAGATATCTTCGCAACACACGTCCCAAATCCAACCTCTTCAGCGACCGATCCCATTTTTCCCCCTCATGTGGACGAAAAGTAGGAAGGAAAACGGCTTGATTCAGATGAAAACTAGAGACTACCTTAGGTAGAAAAGACGGTACCAGCCTCAATATTACCTTCTCCTCCGAAAACTGGAGGTACGGCTCCCTGCACGAGAGCGCCTGCAGATCCGAAACTCTGCGCGCGGAACACAAGGCAACTAAAAAAGCAGTTTTCCAGGAAAGCTCCCGTAGGTTACCGGGGGTCTTGGACTCAAACGGCGGCTCCGTCAGAGCCTCCAACACCAAATTCAAGTCCCACGGAGGAACCACTTGCCGAACCGGAGGCCGAATGATTTTGGCCGCCCTAAGAAACCTCCGTACATCCGGATGCGAGGAAAGTGAACGACCTTGCACCTTCCCTCTATAACAGGCCAGCACCGCCAGCTGCACCTTAAGAGTGTTGAGGGCTAGTCCTTTTTCAAGCCCATCCTGAAGGAAAGCTAAGATATCCGGTAGTTGCACTGCCGAAGGCCGAACCCGACGATCAGCACACCATGCTTCAAAAATGCGCCATACTCGAAAGTACGCTACCAAAGTAGAGTTCTTCCTGGACCGTAACATAGTGGCTATCACAGACTGTGAGTATCCTTTACGAAGTAATCGTTTCCTCTCAAGAGCCAAGCCGTAAGCAAGAATCGATCCACCTGCGACATTAATACAGGACCTTGGCACAACAGATTTACCCGAGCGGGCAACCTCCAAGGAAGAGCCACCAACAGACGCACCAGATCGGTATACCATGGGCGCCGGGGCCAATCAGGAGCAATGAGGATCACCATCCCCTTGTAGTTTGCTATCCTTTGAATCGTTCGACCTATCAGAGGCCATGGAGGGAAGACATAAAGCAGCAGACCCGTCGGCCAAGACTGAACCAGACCGTCGAGACCCTCCGACATGTGCTCCCTGCGCCTGCTGTAAAATCGAGCTGCTTTGGCATTTGCTTGAGTGGCCATGAGATCCAGAATGGACTGACCCCACCTCAGTGTGATATCGTGAAAAATTGCCCAGTTTAGTTCCCACTCTCCGGGATCTATGGTATTCCGACTGAGATAATCCGCCTGAATGTTGTCTTTTCCTGCTACATGAGCTGCTGAAATCGCTACCAGATGCGTTTCCACCCAGAGAAACAGCTGTTGACACTCCTCTAGAAGCGACACACTGCCTGTGCCGCCTTGCTTGTTGATGTACGAAACGGTCACCAAGTTGTCGGAAAAAACTCAAACTGCCCGCCCCTCGAGCAGATCGACAAACTCTACGAGCGCCAAGCGAACTGCCCGCAGCTCCAACCGATTGATCGACCAAAAACTCTCCTCCGCCGACCACACGCCCTGCGCTATGCGCGTCAAGCAATGCGCCCCCCAACCAGAAAGGCTGGTATCGGTTGTGAGTAACACCCATTCTGGTAAGGCTAACGGCACCCCCGCTTGCAGATGTGCAGGGACCAACCACCACTGCAGACTGACCTTCACCTCCTCCGGACACGGCAGTCGCCGAGAGAGAGGATGATCTTGCGGAGACCACCGCGTCAGTAAGGCCTGTTGAAGAGGCCGCATATGAGCTCTGGCCCATGGAACTAGGTCTAAGGCCGCCGCCATAGACCCCAACACCTGTAAATATCTCCAAGCCGTCGGTGCCTGAAGGCACAGAAAAGCCGTAACTTGCGCGAAAATCTTTCGAACTCTTTCCACAGGGAGAAAAACTGAGCCCACGTCGGTGTCGAATAACGCTCCCAGATAAGTCAATTGCTGCCCCGGTTGCAAATGACTCTTCGCTTGATTGATGACCCAACCGAGCTGCTCAAGAAACTCCACTACTCTGGCCGTTGCTGAGAGAGACTCCGCCCGCGACGGAGCTCGTATCAACCAATCGTCGAGATACGGATGGACCTGAATCCCTTCTTTTCGTAGTGCCGCTGCCGCCACCACCATGACCTTGGTGAAGGTACGAGGGGCGGGGTAGCTAGTCCGAACGGCAAAGCTCGGAACTGAAAATGACCCATGGGGACTGCAAACCGGAGAAATCTTTGGTGTTCTCGCCAGATTGGAATATGCAAATACGCTTCTGTTAAATCTATGGACGATAGAAATTCCCCCGGTTTTACCGACCGGATTACCGATCGTAAGGTTTCCATCCGGAAATGTGGTACTCTCAAACAACGATTCACGAGCTTGAGATCTAGAACAGACCGAAAAGAACCTTCCTTCTTGGGAACAACAAAATAAATCGAGTATCGACCTAAGCCGCACTGGTCTGCGGGAACTGGTACAACTGCGTGAAGGTGCAACAAACACACCAATGTGTCGTTGACTGCCGTCCTTTTTGGCAGAGGACCGCACAGAGAAGCTACAAAGGCATCCACCAGTGGGTGCGCAAACTCCAGAGCATATCCGTCTCTGATAATCTCGAGAACCCACTGGTCCGTAGTGATGCGGGTCCAGGCGAAGAGAAACTCCTTCAAACGACCTCCCACAGGAATCTCCGCCTGGACCAGCGCCCCAACATTGAGGCTTTTTCGTTGAAGTGTGCTGGGCGCTGAAATAGCCCCTATTGAATCCCTGGATCCACGAAAGGATTGGCCTCTAGCTACAAAACGTCCACGTTGATAAGGCGTAAACTGGGACACACGGAACCTGCAAAAATCGCGACCTTGACCTCTCTGCAACGACGGCATCTTAGCCGCTCTTGGCCGGTCCTCGGGAAGGCGAACCCCCTTGGAATCGCCTAAATCTTTCACAATCTTCTCCAAAGCCTCCCCAAAAAGCAGCTTGCCCTTGTATGGAAGCTTACTGAGACGGGCCTTAGATGACGCATCTGCCGCCCAGTTCCGTAACCAAAGAAAACGTCTAGCTGCTATGATGGACGCCATCGATTTTGCTGATATTCTTACCAAATCATAAAAAGTATCCGCTAGATAAGCCGCTGCCGACTCCAGCTTAGAACCTTCCGCCGAAGAGTCTTCCTCCTTATCCTGAGCACGCTCTCCCTGAAGCCAGCGTATTGACGCTCTGGAAACATATGCCCCGCAAACTGAAGCCTGTAAGGCCAAAGCACTGGAATCAAAGGCTTGCTTCAAGAGTACTTCTAACCGACGGTCCTGAAAATCCTTCAGAGCCGTACCTCCTTCCACCGGAATGGTAGTCTTTTTTGTAACAGCTGAAACGAGGGCATCTACCTTAGGCATACGTAATAACTCCTTTTCCTCCTGTGGAATGGGGTACAGATGTGCCATCGCGCGACTGCCCCTTAGAGAGGCCTCAGGACACTCCCATTCTGATTCAATCATTTGCTTAATAACTCTATGAATGGGGAAACAACGCTGTTCTGACTTAAAACCTTGCAGCTCCTGCTGAACCGTAGGAAGCACAAGATTTAATGCCGCGAGAGACTGTGCAATTAAAGCTCCTAACTCCTCCTTCCTGAAAACTCGGAAAATATTGGGATCCTCTCCTGGTCCTAACTCACCCTCCTCCAACTCCCCAGGCCAAACATCAAGTCCGGCCTCTGACAGAATTTCTTCATCTTCTGGTAGCTGAGACCCTGAACTCAGAGGTCCCAAGCCTTCTAAGGCTGTTTCCCCTCCTGGTAGCATAGAGGAAACCCCTTCCCCAGGGTCTGCCTCGGAGGACTCCACTTTTTTTCCCCCTGACCTGCAGGTTGTAGAAGGAGAAAAAGAGGACTGTGATCTTTTCATTAAATAAGCGCTATGGAGCGCCAAAATAAACTCCGCCGAGAGAAAAGATTCTAACGATCCTGTCTCCTCTGACACAGCTGGCTGCACTGCCCCCTCAGCTGAAGGAGCTTTGTGCGACTTAGCTCTCTTTTTCCCCGACTTCACTGGCAACGCGGGAGAAACCGACGGCTGAGATAAAATGGCCGCCGTTCCCGCTCTTTCTGTCACGCTCTGGGGCCTAACTACCTCTTCTTCCTTAGTGTCTTTGGCCTTTTGAGGCTCCATAAACCCTCGTTCAAAAAGAAATAAACAGAAGAAACTAAAAACCTCAAAACCGCACCGCCGCGATTTATCCGAGCCGGCTTACAAACCGCGGAGAACCAGGCGCGTCCCGGTAAACGAAGCCAGCCGGGAAACGAGGCACTTCCTGACCCCACAATCGTAAATCTAAACCCCGCAATGGCTTATGCCACAAGCCGAAAACACTATGAACGCCCCGGAGCAGCTTCTTACCTGAAAATCAACGGCGATGTTAAGCTTGCAGCGAACTGCTTCCCCGCTGCCAGCGGGTAGCCGGAACTGCAGACATCCGAGACAGAGAATTGTTCCCTGGGGCTCCCAGAGTATTTCTCCGTTGTCTCTCAATAAATAAATCTCCCAGAAGCAGGCTCTGCTTTTTAAACACACCCACCTGGTGGTTTCGGAGAAAAAACGGAGGGGTTCTGCACTTTCCCGTTTTTTTTGTTTTTTTTTACAGGAAAGAACAAAAACGGAAAGTGGCTCCACTGAATAGCCCTGCTAGAGCTTCTCAGCCAGCGCTCAGAACACCTTATCCCCCGATCAGACGTTAAATATATAGAAATATAGTCTGTATGTTAAAATATAACTCTGTTCCTATTAGTCTCTCCGGAGCCTGTCAGCTATACAACCAGCTCATCTGCTGAGGACTGAAAGACTGATGGACTGTCTCGGACACCAGGGGGAGCTAGTGCGCCTGTCAGCAAAGAGTTTTTCAGTTCTTTTCAGCCCTCAGCTGTTGGAGGAGGTTGACTACCCTACTTTCCTGGACTGGCCCGGATAGACGAATAGGAATTGCCAAGTTTTTGAAAATTTGTATAGTTTTTTTTTTCCTTAAATTTTCTTACTAGTTGGTCTCCCCCTTTATTTCCTCAGTGGTTTCTGATAGGAGTGGAATTTATTGCATGGCTTTCTTTTGATATTTGAATGTACTCCTTCAGTTTATTGCTATTATTGTATTTGTATTCTCTTTTGATGTTTATATTTCTTTTATTTTCTATAATGTTTGAAAATGCAATAAATAATACTAACAAAAAAAAGTAATGTATAAGCAAGGACATATCTTAGTTTAGTTTATTAAACTTGATATTCCACTTACATTTCCATATCAAAGTGATTTTACTGCATTTCTCTTCTTGCATTTATTTATTTAGACAGATTTGTATTCCACCTTTTCCTTCAATCAAGGTGGTCACGTCACATCACAATTGGAGGGTTACATTTAACATTAGGGTACGTGTAATCATTTAGACAGCACAGTTACGTAACAGTATTTAGACATTTAGACAATGTTTAGACAGTACAATTGAAGTAACATTTAACATAAAGGTATTTTCTAATGAGGTGTGTTGAATTTGTGTGTGTGTTTGTGGATGGGATGGGTGTGTGTTTAGTTGGCGGAGGTAGTAGTGTTGCTGTTTGGGTAAGAGATGTTGCTTGAATGCTCATAGGTTTCTATAAATAACCATGTTTTGAGGTCTTTGCGGAAGTCTGTGAGGTCTTCTAAAGCTCTCAGGATCAATGGTAGGGAGTTCCATATTGAGGATGCCAGTAGTGATGGTGCTCTTTTTGAGGTTGTTTGTTTGGTTTTGTGCTAGCCTGCAGTTGTGCCGATCATGTTGTTGTTATTGGTTCTTCTTGGTCTATTGCTGATGTCTCTTGTTATAACATTTTGGAGTACGTCTGCTGAGAGATGGTGAATGACTTTGAAGATTATCATGATTGTTTTGTATTTAGCTCTTGCCACCATTGGAAGCCAGTGTAGTTGTTGTAGGATGGGAGTGATGTGCTCAGCTCTTGGGGTGTCTGTGATGATGCGTGCTGTGGTGTTTTGCACCATCTGTAGTGGGTGTAGTGTCTGATGAGGAAGGCCTTGATATAGTGAGTTTCCATAATCAAGCAATGGTGTAATGAGTGCCTGGCACACTGTGGGGACGTGGTCTTGACGGAGCATTGGTTTGATTTGTCTGACTATTTTCAATCGATGATATGCCTTGTTTACACAGTTTTGGTGATGTGGGATTTTAGGTTCAGGGCTCTGTCTAGTGTTATGCCCATATACTTAACTTCTTCTTTATTTTATTTATTTTATTTTTATTTATCTATTTCTTCTATACCGCCCCTTCCAGAGATCAAGGGCGGTTTACATGGAACAAGTTAACAGTTTCGTATACTTCTGTATACAATTACATTGAACAGAAATTTCTAACTTTTTACAGATAATTGACTACTATGTGTTTGTCCAGGATGCTGATAGTTTGTGGAGGCATGAAGGTGGGGTTCCTGGTGACGAACATTGCCTCAGTTTTTTCGTAGTTGACCGTTAAGTTGTTGGCTATGAGCCATTCATTCATGTCTTCGAGGCTTTTTGTTATTGTTGTAGTGTTTAGTGCTAGTAAGTTGATTGGAGCATACACCATGATGTCGTCAGCATAAATGTGGTAGTGTAATTTGTGGTGCTTGATGATGTTGCATATGGGCTATATGTAGATGTTGAAGAGCATTGAGGATAGGGCTGAGCCTTGAGGTATTCCCTGCATGATGGGGAATTGTAGGGATTTCTTTTGATCGCCTTTGACTAGTTGCGTTCGCCCTTCTAGGTATGATGTGAACCATTTCAGGGTATTCTTGCAAAGTCCTATTATCTGTTGTAAGCATTGCAATAGCTTAGGGTGTGACACAGTGTCAAAGGCCGCAGAGATGTCAATGAACACTAACAGGAAGCCGTGTTTTATGTTTTCTATGCCTCTTAGGAGATTGTCAAAGAGGGAGGTGAGTAGTGTTTCCACTCCGTGTTGGGGCTTGAATCCATGCTGATGTATGTCCAGTGGGGCATTGATATCTATGTGGTCTTGAAGTTGCCTTTGGACTGCTTTTTCCACGACTTTAGCAAAGAATGGCAGGCTGGAGATAGGACGGTATGATTCTGGTTGAGATGGGCTCAGATTGCTACTTTTAAGTACTGGTCGTATCATTGCATGCTTTAGGGGTTGTGGCATGTATCCTTGTTGGAGTGAATCTTTGACAATTTTTTTGAATGTGATGAGAGAGCTGACTTTTTGTGGCTTTGATCCATGACACTGGGCATGGGTCTGATGGTGAAGTTGTTGTGTTTAGTCCAGATATGATGTCTTCTACTTGCTGTTTTTTTGGTATATTGAAGCTTTCCCATGCTTGGTGTTGCTTTTTTATCGTGTGGTCATTTGTTTGTGGTGAAGCAGAGTAAGTTTGGTTAGTGTTTTTTGACTTCATGTAGTCTGCATATTTTTGTGGGTCAAGATGGTGGGTGCTTTGTTGCGTGTCATCCTTGGTGAGCTTTTGTACAATGCTGAAAAGCTCTCTTGGTCTATTGGTAGATTTCATGATTAGGATGGTATGGTGTTGCTGTTTCCGCTCATTTACTGGATTGTTGTATTCCCGTTGTTTGTCTCTGTATTGTGTTAGGAGGCTGTGTGATTTGTTCTGTCTCCATTTTCTTTCTATTCTTCTTAGTGTGCACTTTGCAACTCTGACTTCGTGTGAGTACCATGGGGCACTGGATCTTTTGCAGGTTTGTGGTTCTTTAATGGCTGGAGCAGATGCTGCGTTAGATATTATTGTGTTCCATTCTTCTATGTTTAGGTTCAGGGTGTCGTGATCCTGTTGAAGTTGTGGGGTGATGTCGTTTATGAATGAGTCTCTGTTAAATGTTTTAAACCGTCTGGTTATTCTTTCTTCTTCTTTGCGTTGGGTGGGGCTATTCAGGGTCATGGTGAATTCAATTACATGGTGGTCCGACCAAGGGACTGGGGTGATTGTTGGTTTTATGGTTTTGTTCTGTTCCACTAGTTGTGTTGGCATGAATACCATGTCCGGAGTTGAACCATATTGGTGTGTTGGGGCATTAATTGTCTGGCAGTATTTTAATGACTCCATGGCTTTTAGGAACGTTGCAGATTCTCTGGTGGGTGCAGATGTTAGGTTGTAGTCTCCTAGTGCAACGAGGGGTTTGTGTTTTCTGTTATGTGCGCATATCGTTTCAATTACTGTGGACAAGTATTCAGTTGTGGTTCCAGGTAGGCTGTATGTGAGGGAGATGGTTAGATACTTGTTGGTTATAGTTAGTGTGTTGGCTTTGCTTGTGTTAGTGGTGGCAATTGTTTTGAATCTGAATTCCTTTCTGGTAAGTATTAGTACTCCTCCCCCTCTCTTTTGTGCTCTGATGCAGTTAAATGCTGAGTATCCTGTTGGGGTTACTTGATTTAATATGACTTGGTCTGAGTCGTCTAGCCAGGTCTCGGTGATGCATATTATATCAAGCTTCTTGTCGTGGATTAGGTCAAGGATAGTATTTGGTTTGTTCATGATAGATCTGGTGTTTAGTAGAGCACACCTGATGCTTGTTGAGATGATTGGGTTTGTGTGTTCATTATTTGTGTAGTGAGAGGGTGTGTCATATGTGGCATTGTATGGTTTGTGTGCTGTATTCTTTGATTGTTGGCGTTCTTTGGATATGTGTGATGCTGGTGTAGATATGGGTTGGGTGGTATATAGGTTTATCAATGGGATTTGTTCGTTGAGTCTGATGCTGTGTGTGCAAAGTGCAAACATGTGTAGGAATGTGAGGTAGGCCATGAAGTAGTGATTAGTGGAGTTCATTTTATAACTTGTATTTACTGACCTGGTATAGGATTTGTAGTTTACTGATCAGGGCTCGACTTGATTTGTGTCCTATAGATGTAATTTTGCATTAGTAGTAGTGGAATCTTTACTCATGTCTTGTGTTGCATATGGTTAGTTTGCAGATTAGTTATTAGGTGGCAGTTGAATTGATGTAGGGCTTGTGCAGCGTGAGTTGTTTTACAAACTAAGTTATGCAGAAATGGGTAGTAGGTTCTATGCAATTAGTCCTACAAGCAATGGATTGTCCAGGCAGTATTACAGCATCAACTTAAGCAAGCAATGGATTGTCCAGGCAGGATTACAGCATCAATTTAAGAAAGCAATAGATTGTCCAGGCGGGATTACAGCATCAATTTAAGAAAGCAATAGATTGTCCAGGTGGGATTACAGCATTAACGTAGGCATGCAACGGATTGTCCAGGCAATGTTGTCCAGGCAATGTAACAGTATAGGCAGCAATGGATTGTCCAGGCAGAGTAAGGCAGTAGACTTAACTTACAATCAGTGGAATGTTCAGACAGGGCACGGCAACAGATTTAATTTCGATGAGGGCATGGAATGTAGCTCTTTGGCCGCTACTTGGTCCGCACCTAAGGGCCACGCCAAAGGGCCCTCTGGCAAGGCCCTCAGGCGCAGGCCTGCCCGGCATGGGCCCGCCTGGCGGCAGCATCCTCCTTTAATCTTCTGTGCTCCTCCCACAGCCTCGATTGGGCTGGAGTCCCTGAGCGGGAGTGCCTGCCGGCCCGCTCAGTGGTTCGACCCCAATCGGGGGAGCCTGGTGATGGCCGCGGGTTCCTGTGTTTTTCCTGCCGGCGGCGGCATCCTCCTTTAATCTTCTGTGCTCCTCCCACAGCCCCGATTCGGCTGGAGTCCCTGAGCGGGAGTTACTGCCAGCCCACTCAGTGGCTCAACCCGTTTATGGATAGTCAAGACCAAAAAAAGGTGTTGAGAGGCTAAAAAGGTTAGGGCTCTTCAACCTAGAAAAGAGACGGCTGAGGGGAGATATGATAGAGGTCTGTAAATTAATGAATGGAGTGGAACAGGTAAACGTAGAATGATTGTTTATGCCATCAAAATATAGAAAGACTAGGAGACATGTAATGAAGCTACAGTGTAATCTATTTAAGATTAATAAGAGAAAATATTTTTCACTCAATGCGTAATCAAACTCTGGAACTCATTACCAGAGGATGTAGTAAAAGCTGTTAGTGTAGCTGGGTTTAAAAAAGGCTTGGACAAGTTCCTGGAGGAAAGGTCCATAAAGCACAGTTACTTACCTGTAACAGGGGATCTCTGGGAACAGCAGGAATAAGTCTTCACATATGGGTACGTCGGTACCGACGGAGCCTGTGTGGGAACGCTCCCCAGCATCCAATCAGAAAGCTTTTGGGAGCATCCCTCAGCGCCTGCGTGCTGCCTTCCCGCCTTTCCAACTGTCTCTCCTCAGTTGAGTTTTATAGCTGAGACAAAAAGAGAGAAAGAGGAAAGGAAGATAGATAGAGAGATACAACTCCTAGGGGAGGTGGGTGGGTTGTGAAGACGTATTCCTGCTGTTCCCAGAGATCACCTGTTACAGGTAAGTAACTGTGCTATCTCCAGGAACAAGCAGGAATGAGTCTTCACATATGGGGACTCCCAAGCTAAGATGCCTGGAGCCCTAGCATGGTGAGGATTGGAACATGCTACACCTCATATGGCCAGGCATCCTGAGAATGGAGGGTAGGAGTTGAAAAGAGGATTGTGAAAAATTGCAAGAGGATCTTGATAAATTGGAAGACTGGGCATCAAAATGGCAGATGAAAGTTAATGTGGACAAGTGCAAGGTTATGCACCTAGGGAAGAACAACCCAAACTATGGTTACACGATGCAAGGTTCCACATTAGGAACCACCACCCAGGAAAAAGATGTAGGCGTCATTGTGGATACCATGTTAAAACCCTCGGCCCAGTGTGCAGCGGCGGCCAAGAGAGCAAATAGAATGCTAGGTATGATAAGGAAAGGAATGGAAAATAAAACAAAAGATATTATAATGCCTCTATATCGTTCCATGGTGAGACCGCACCTTGAATATTGTGTGCAATTCTGGTCGCCGTATCTTAAAAAGGATATAGCGATTTTAGAAAAGGTTCAGAGAAGAGCCACCAAAATGGTAAAGGGGATGGAAGGATACGCCTATGAAGAAAGGCTAAAAAGATTAGGGCTCTTTAACCTGGAAAAGAGACGGCTGAGGGGAGATATGATAGAAGTCTATAAATTAATGAACGGAGTGGAACAGGTAAACGTAGATCGATTGTTTACGTTATCAGAATATAGAAAGACTAGGGGACATGCAATGAAGCTACAGGGTAAACTATTTAAGACTAATAAAAGAAAATATTTTTTCACTCAATGTGTAATCAAACTCTGGAATTTGTTACCGGAGGATGTAGTAAAGGCTGTTAGTGTAGCTGGGTTTAAAAAAGGTTTGGACAAGTTCCTGGAGGAAAGGTCCATAAACCATTATTAAGTGACCGAAGATATCAATGCTTGAACCAGTACAAGCATTGTGGAACTTGTGTCTCTTGGGGAAACTGCTAGGTACATATGACCTAGATTGGCCACTGTTGGAAACAGAATACTGGGCTTGATGGACCTTGGTCTGACCCAGTATGGCATATCTTATGTTCTTATGTTCTTAAGAGAGGAGCTGTAGGAAAAACAGCTTACCTAAGGACTACAGGTAAGGAGTCCTTGTATGTATGATAATTACCATGAAAATATTGATATGAACAAACACAATATGGTCCTCACCTACTGGATTGCAGGAAGTAGAGAGGCTGATGGAGTCTACTGGAGATCCAGTAGAGGAATCTTCAAGGTGACTTCACTGAAGTGAAGGCGAAGGTCCAAATCTGGAATTGACAGGTGACCCAGGTGTCAACTGAGGTAGTACAAAAACGTCAGGTCTTTAGTGGAAGCTTTATGGAAAAAGCTGGGAACTCTTTTGGATACAGAGTTAGTAACATTTAGGAACAAAAGAGGAAGACTGACTGATATGGACAACTAGCCCAGTCCTGGAGGGAAGAAGGGGTATGGAAAAAAGCCCATATTCCCAAGGAGGACAAATGTCTGAAGGGCTGAAACTTCAGAGCTACTGAAGATCCACCCTGTCTTTCCTATCTGTTGAGAGATAGGAAAGATAGTGAAGCATGGAGCTTCAGGGTTACCCAGACGTAGGGTTAAAGTAGAAGCTGTCAGTACCACAGTAGTGGTTGTGTGCATAATACCCCAGACATACTGAGGGACAGTATGAAGATATGCAATCCCACTGTCTGGAATCTATAGGAAGGTAAAACCTTTTATAAGCATAGACAGTTAGAGAGATAAGTATGTAGATACATATTTACCTATAAGGAAGCATCTCGACAGATACACATATATATATAGGGATATATATAAATGTGTATATATATATATATATATATATATATATATATATATACGGGATATATATATATATATGTCTATAGTGAGATCTGGAGGGGCATAAGATATGCACATGCAGCTTACAGACATATGTATCTATAGAGAAGTATATAGAAATATATACATGCATGTATATAGATGTCTAAGATAAATGTCTGCAACTAAGCAGATAGAGATATGCCTATAAGAACATTCACATGGGAGATGTGAAGGATAAAGATTCATCTAATAACAAGAAGGTGGAACCTACTTGAGAAGATATATAGAGAATCTATTCCCCCTGGCTAAGATGGTGCAGGAATGCCATCCAGTGGAATAACCAGGATGGTTGCGTGAAAAACAGAGGATAATATCAGTCTGTAAACAGTAAGTCCGGAGTCCTATAGAACTCTCGCATGGTAAATGGACAGAAAACGCATAGGATGAGATACTAGGTTGACCCACTTGAGGAACAAGGGGGGGGGGTATCATGCGTTGTTAAATTAAATATGTGCTGTCCATGAAGGATTAGGATACCATGAGGACAAGCTGCAAGGAAAAAGAGTATATTTCCTGTAGAAACTGGGTAAGTCTTTAGACTGTCACATAGAGAAGGCTTATGTCCTTTATTAAAAGGAAACAGAAGGGTGTAAAGAACTCCTACAGTCATGAGGAATGACTGAGGAAGCCTTTTTCAACCATATAGGATAGTAATTAGAGAAAAAATCCCCATGCTCTCTAGCAAGGGCCCATAGTGGAAAGCTTCTCAGTAGGATTGCAGAAAGCACTATGTAGGAGAATTGGGAAATAAAAGTGGCTGTTGGAGGAAACCAGCTGCCACCTTAGTTATGCTGCCAATCCCAGAGATTTGGAGATGACAGAAAAGAAGCGATAAGGATTTTCCAAGATAGATGAGCACTATCTTGGAAGCACTATTAAGACCAGAAAAAGTAGTGGAAGACAAGACTGGAACTCGTAGAAAGTACCAGTAGTCCAATGACTGGAACTCTTGCATGGGCAGCTGCTGAATAGAACAGCCGAGAGAATCCTTCTGTTTGTAACAGAGAGAACAGACAGAACAAGAGGAGAAAATCTTGATCATGTCTGATGAGCTGCCCAATGAAAGCAGGGAGGTAACTCCAGAGAAAAACTCTACACTGGAAAGGAAAGGAAGACTAGAAAGGCTAAGAAAGCCTTCCAGTCGTATAGTACCCCTCGTACAGCGAAAGCCCTGGAAACGAGGGTAAAGAAAAATAGGAGCTGAAGGGAGACTTGCTATATGGTAAGTCTGTAGAAGGAAAAAATTCATGGTGGTACAGGGAAACTATCATGAGATAGTTGGCAACCTCTCTGCATGGTAGGAAGAGGAGGAAACCCTGTGACCCACAGACATGAATCTCCTGACAGCTCAGCCTACCTGAGAGCAAGTGGATGTCCTGGAAACAGGAATCCAAGTGTAGAGTTTGAAATGAAAAAACAGTGAAAAAACTTCTGCTGAGAAGAAGTGAACTGTATGTTATAAGAGATCCATTGGAACCCCATTGAGGGTTAATTTTCCTGGCTTGAGTTTGGATTCTTCAGACCAGGGCGAGGTTTCCCTTGTTTGGGAACATCTGTATGATGGGCAGGAGAAGAATAAAACCTTCTTCTTTTAGGGAAAGAAGGTTTGGTAGGGCATTTCCTACCTACTGGGGAAGGAGAAGGCTTAGGATAGCCCTCAGAAACAGGGAAGTCAGTGGAGCAATGAGCAACCTGACGTAAAAACTCCCTATTGAAGAGATTTTCTCCGGTACAAGGAGTATTACCCAGTCTTTGTTGTGCCCATCTGTTCAAGTCTGAAGCTTGGAGCCAGGCTTTACGTCGTGCCCCTATAGCTATAGCAGAGGTTCTGCTAACAGACTCAAAAGAGTCAAGGGAAGCACGAGAAAGAAACCAAGATATAATTTGGCTATGACTAAGAAGTAAGGAATAGTCTGCAGCCTTGGGCTCTGATAGAAAAGGAGTCAAAAGAGATAATTTCTTTGTGACCTCCTGAAGGGATAGACTCATATAAAAAATATATGAGAGAATTCTTGTTGCCAGCATTGATGTTTGGAAGGTTTGACGGCCAAAAGCATCCAGTGTTCTAGAAGCACGACCTGGCGGATAAGAAGAATGCTTCTTCTTGCTTTTTACCTTCCTCATTGCTGATTCCACTACAATGGAATGATGGGGAAGTTGAGTCTTTTGAAACCCTGGAGAGGGGGGCACCTGATACAGAAGATCAGTTGCTGTAGAAGGTGATGAAACCTTTAAAGGTATTTCCCATATTCTCAGAAGAAGATCCTGCAAAGAAGGATGTAAAGGAAGCATTATATTTTCCTTTTCCCTAGAAGAGCCTTGGGTAGGATCATAGCCCGGGATAGGAATAGCAAGGAATGTAGCCATGTCAAGGAGAAATTTCTGAAAAGAAGGATCTCCAATGGGAACCATCCCTGGACAGGCTAAAGTTGAAGAACTAGCCTGGGCACCGGAGGATGTACTGGTCCGGTGCAGAAAAGGAGCCCTAATGGATGGATACTGGTACTGGCGGTTATGACTTGAGACAGTCAGTACTGCATCATCCATGCCAGGTATCGACTCCAAACTAGGCATAGAAAGGAGCAATCCTGGTGAAAAGGGCATGGAAGTAGTTGGTCCCGATGTTACTGCAGGAACCGGCATCGGTACCGATACCGGTAGCTGTGCCGGAATCGGAGACGATACCGACATCGAAGCAGTCATCGGAGGCTGCTCAAGCGGTACCGAGGTAACCAAAAACCCTTGGTGAGTATCCTCGATACCGCGCATCCGGAATCGGTAAACATCGGTTCCGAGACGCGTCAGTACCCAGTCTTCCAGACTAGATATCGATTCCAGACTCGGCATCGAAGGAAGCGAGTCTATCGATGCATGTCTGGAGGGTACCGGCGTTGGTGGTGGTATCGGCGATGCTGCCGATACTGGAAAGTCAATCTGGGACGTATCGATCGGTCCCAAAGGTACCGAGAACGCCAGATGACGATCCCTGGTGAAGAGTGGATCACTCAACACCAGTGCCGATGCCGGAGTATCGGTACCGCTCGGAGCGGATGCCACCACCGAGCATGGCTCAGGTATGTTCTGTGAGGGGTGAGCCCCAGGAACAACCTGAAACCCCTGAAAGGCTTTGGAGACCGAAGACTCCTGCCGGGGTTTTGAAGCCAATAGGGTCTTGAGGGCAAGGCCGGGGCCGTCATCATGTTTGACATGAGACCTACCACTCAAGGATTGGCTAGTCTTAACAGACTGTTTGTGGGTTACCTGATCCTGTAGAGAAGAGATGGTCAGTGCCCTGACACTGGAAGGGGACTCGGTATCGAGGGAAACTCGAAATGGAAAATCTCTTCTCATAAAATTGTGGCCTAATGGCTCCAGAGGAAAAGGGTCAGGACCCAAACAGGTTAGACACCAGGTATTGGAGTCTAAAAAGAAAACTGTATTTCCACAGTTAAGACACTTCTTAGGGGAAGAAGGCTCCATTATGGAGAGGCCTTACAGGCCCCAAAAATTTAAGACAGAAACTGAGGGAAAAACTCTCCCTGAGTTTTTGAAAAGAAAAGAAAAAAAACCACCGGCAGTACCGGTGGAGGCGGGAAAAACAGTCGCGACCACAAGAAAACAAGAATTAAAGAAAAAAATTTTCTGCGGTGACAGGAGGACGTCCTGCCGGCTCCGCGGAAAAACGAAAACTGAGGAGAGACAGTTGGAAAGGCGGGAAGGCAGCACGCAGGCGCTGAGGGATGCTCCAAAAAGCTTTCTGATTGGACGCTGGGGAGCGTTCCCGCGCAGGCTCCGTCGGTACCGACGTACCCATATGTGAAGACTCATTCTTGCTTGTTCCTGAAGATACCATTATTAGAGAGACCTGGGAAATCCACTGCTTGTCCCAATACAAGCATTGTGGAACCTGTGTCTTTTAGGGAAACTGCTAGGTTCTTGTGACCTAGATTAGCCACTGTTGGAAACAGGATACTGGGCTTGATAGACCTTGGTCTGACCCAGTATGGCGTTTCTTATGGTCTTATGATGTCACATTTTGTCATGATTTATCACATTAACAATAAAATCTGATCCTTGCTATAACAAAATAAATGTTTTAAAATCTGTCAACTGCAACTCTGGGCTGTACTGTTACCTCAAGATGTAACTGCTGGTAGCTCAGGAACGTATGAATAAAGCATATCCAACATCACAATAGACTTCAAAATTAAAGCTACAATTCCGTCCACTGCCAAAAAGCCATTTGCCTTGTTTCTAGTAGAAATATATACACAAGTTAGTTCTGCTACACAGCTAATAAAAAGAAAGAATTAATCCATTCTAAAAGAAAGCAGCTATTAAAACAGCCACAAAAAAGGGCACGGAAAGAAGTTACTGATGAGTCATAGTAGTAGCTGGACAATATCCCTGTCCTGCCTTAAGATGCACTTAAATGCATACCCATGCCTACAGAAATACAGACGTAAGTAAAAAAATTTTGTAAGCACCACAGATGTCACAGAAGCCTGTTACTGAACAGCTGAGGAAAACATGACATGGTAGGGAATACTAATGAAAATCTGTCAAAGTTCAAATCAGTCAAGAGATTGTTTCTTAAAACATTAAACAAGAAGAGATGGGGGATTAAAAATTATGGGAAGAGAAAGCTGGGTTGCTTACTTGTAATGGGGATTTCTCTATAGACCTCAGATTAATGTAGACACATTGAAGGTGACATCACCTGATGGTTGTCATCCTGGACCATTGCTCCCCAATGCCAGTAAAAGTCCAGAAGTCCTTACTGGGCATGCACTGCTTCTCTCAAGCTGCTCCTTGTTTTGCCAGTCCATCATCAAGCTAGTGTATTTAGTTCTAAGATGCATTACTCCCCCAAGAGGGGACGGCAGGAGGGACACCGATTACTATTAACCAACCCAGCTTTCTCTTCATGAACCTCGAAACTAAGAGATGCGAAGAAATCAATTGTCCTTGTGTGTGCTCATGATAAGTAGCAATGGCAAAGAGATGAATATGGACCAAACTATGTTTTAAGCTCTGACTGGAGCGAACCATGAGATATTGTAGAAAAATGGTAGGTGGAGATATGATTGGATCTACCTTACATGCTGGGCATCAGTGGGAATATCACAACCACTTACCACTGTTGAAGCTTCTTTGAAGTAATAATGCCATCTTATCTGCTGTGTTACTGGCAAAGTATCAACCTACTGTCTTTCAATATCCATGCAGTGAGGTGCAAGGAATGAATGCCCAGATGAATGATCTGCCTTTCCTGTTGTGTGAGGAGAGTGGGGATTCCCCTAAGGGGACAGGCTTGTCTTGTGCTAGTGCCAAAACCAGGCTTGGCAAGGCTAGTAGGGGGGCTAGAAAACTTGGTGAGCTGAGTCCTGTATCTCTTTGTGAATCACTCTGGAGATTAGAAGAATTAGAGGGAATGCATCAAGAAGTCCTTTGTTCCAAGGAATGAGAAATGCATCCTGAGCAAACTATTTCCATTTCTTTTTGTACTCTCTGACAAATAAGGCTACCTCTGCAAATCCCCAATGGTGAAAAATCTGAACTGCTATCAGCTTGAGGAGAGACCATTTGCAAGGACTGAGCTTTCTGCTTAGACTACTGGTCAATTGACTGTGAATGCCTGGTAGATTGGTGGCTCATAGGTAACTTTCCAGGGATAGAGTCAGATGCCATATTCTCATAGCCTCTCTACAAATTCTGAGGGAGCTGAAACCTCCTTTTTGGTTTATATACGTAAAACATGGTTTCTGAGCTAATTTTTGAATGCTTGGAAAGCATAAAATATAGAACAAAGATTGAGCCGGTTTATGTGTAATAACTGTTCAGTGAGTGACCAGAGTCCTTGAGTTTGAACTTGGTGCAGGTATGTCCCCCAACCTGCACTGGAAGCATCAGTTTGGTGTTGAGGAAACTGGAAGGGAAAACATTTAGCCAGGTTCACATGGCTTTGCCACCGCTGGCTCCAACGAAGTCTCAGAATCCACTGGAGGGGATGCAAATGGACATGAACTGCTGCAGCCATATAACCTAGTGGCCTGAGGACCCTTCTAGCTGATATAATCATTTTCAGTCCTAGCTCCGCCATCAGCCCTTTCCAGTCCTACCCCAGCCCCCCATCAGCACATTTCCAGTCCAAGCTCCCCCCATCAGCCCATTTCCAGTCCTAGCCCCCATCAGCTCTTTCCAGTGCTATTCTAGCCCCCCCATCAGCCATTTCCAGTCCTAGCCCCCGCCCCCCTGAAAAGCCCTGCATTTATCTGATTGGCTTTAGAGGGAGCCGGAGAGGCCCTGGTTCATCTCTGTACAGCTGTCGAAGTGAAGAGCACCGTTTTTCTTCACTTTGGCAGCTGTGTTCTAATATAGGCCGCTGGTGCGCTGAGAACCGGGAAAAAAGATATGTCCTTTAACCTTCAGCGCACAAGCAGCCTACACTAGAACACATCTACTGAAGTGAATAAAAATGGCGCTCATCACTTTAGCAGCTGTACAGAGGTGATCCGGGGCCTCGGGCCTCCCCAGCTCCCTCTGAAGCCGGCCCTGCCGGGAGCCAAACAGCATGTGTGGGATGTTGTTGGCGCAGGACTTCCTGATGCATGGGGCCTAGTGCAAACAACATTCCCACACAATGGACGGGCCGGCCCTGCCAAAGAGATATCAAAGGGAAGAACATTGCACTGGTAGTGTTGAATCTGAAAAAATGAACCTTAGATAGTGATGTCATTTTAGGTGAGTGTAAATATCTAGGAGATCTAGGGAGGCCAACTAATCATTTTGTCTAAAGAGTGGTAAGATAGTGCCCAAGGAATTCATTTTGAACTTCTCCTTTCTCATAAGCTTGTTATCCTTGAGTTCCAACATGAGACATAAACCTCCAAATGTTTTGGAAATTAAGAAGTATCTGGAGTAAAAGCCTCAATTTTGTTTGTTGCGAGAGACCTCCTCTATTGACCCCCACCCTCAATAAAGCTTGTATTTTTGAGGCGAGAATGATGCTGTGGATTCCTCATTTTTCAATGTTTGTTTAACTGTGGAAAAGGCATCTGGATAAAGTTGATTCTGTATCCACATTTTATGATTTTGAGCTCACATTTGTCCATTGTGATCTTTTTCCATTGCTTGCTGAAATAGGTTAGTCTTCCTCTTACCTCTGGGTAGTAAAAAGGAAAGGGCTCCTTTCATACTGGGTTCTGTGGCAGATGATTGCTGTTTCCTTTCTCATGGTCTCTGACAAGTCTAATATGATATAGATGGCATCTGTTGCTAAGAAGGCGAGAATATGGCTTAAATCTTCATTTGGCATAAAAATGTTGCAAATATGGGGACTGATAAGGCTTTTGGTACATCTGAGGTTAGGGCCTCCTTGAAGAGGAGGCACCTTCCTGATTCCTGCTAGATACTTTCCTCAAGGTAGTAGATTAGTGATCTTTAATTTGCGAAACTGCATCTTTAAATTGTGTCTCCGAATAAATTGTCTCCTGTACAGGGAGCATCAGCGAGGTCCTCATACACATCTTCTCGAACATTTGATGCCCTGAGCCATGCCACCATTTCTTTTTTGTCGTTCATTTCCAGCATAGAAGACCATGTGATCATCAGATGCAAAGTGCCCAATGCCAATCCATTTCGATTCACTGACACCCAACAGATCGAGTTGTACACATTCCATTTCATTCTTGACCACGTCCAACTTCCCTCGGTTCATGCTTCATACATTCCATGTAAGACATCTTTGCAGCTTCTGACTCTCATTTCATGCACAGCTACATCAGCAGTCAGATGTCCCAAGAATTTTGATCCAACCACATCATAAATGCTGGCTTTACTCTGAAAAGTCTTCAGCTCTTCCCCAGTAGCCAGTTGAGTGCCTTCCGACCTGGGGGTCTCATCTTCCAGCACTATAGTGCAATTTGTTTTGTTGTGACTATCCATTTGGTTTTCGTGGCAAGATATGGAAGTAGAATGCCAGGCCTTTCTTCCATGCAGTTTAAGTTTAGTGTTGTTGCCGTTGTCACAGAAATATGATCCTCCGCCACCAACATCATCCCATTCTGCTGCTGTGCAGATGGATGTTTTTTCTTGGTCTGGCACCAGCTGAACTGTCCATCTTAGGAGACCCTGCCAGTAGTTAAGCTACTGATAGTTTAGCCCTCAGCATCACTGATGCACACAAGCCCTCACGACAAGCTGCAAACTCCTTATCTTCTCAAGTTGGTGCTCTAGAAACTTTGCAAAGCACGTTTTCATGCAAAACAAGGTTTGCTTTAATGGAGAATTATGTTACATATGTATGAATTTATAGGATTCTTAATTTTTCTAAATTGAAGATTTTCTCTCTATCTGCTATGTGCAAGTAACTTTCTGTCACAATCTGTTCCCCATATTACTGTTACACAGTGGCTTCTCTAGCTTAGCTTTCTCATACAGGAATCCAGCACTACCCCCCACCCCTCCTTTCCCTCAATGAGGCAGGGCACTGGTGTACTATTTACAGGATTTACTTACAACTCTTATCAGATTGTTTCACTCAGAACCATGGAGTAGCAACTTGTACAAGGGGGCTGTGCATCATATGTACAAGTTGACCCAAAGTGCAATTACTTAGACCCAGCTGTTATGACCCTTCCTGGTCTAAACTACAGCCTCTGGGATTTAAGCAGCAGTTGCCTTGTCTCCTTTACATAGCACAGACCTTAGCCTTAAAATTATTCTAATTGTGAGATTATTTTGCCCTTGGCCCTTGCGTCAGTAAGAATCCCAACCCATAAAGAGCCTTCTGGCAATACTCTAAACCACAGTGTATTTCTAATGGCACTGCAGTTACTTATTCCAGCTAGTCTGTACTGGGAAGCAGAAAGACAATGTGCTTAGGCACTTTAAATACCATGAGCGCGATTCTATGACAGCCACGTCCAGCCGGCAGAAATGTCTAACCTGAAAACGGGCACGTAATAAACCTGATTCCAAAACAACGGGTACAGAAGCACCTGCGGTTCCAGAATCAGGGATATTCATCTCCGGTATGGCCTATGTCCCCGTGCCCACTGTATTCTGACAAGATAGACGTCTCAGATGCTTCCCGTCTCCATGTGGCCATGCCCCCGCTGGCAAAATGTACATCTCCTAAGCTGATGCTCACTCTGACAATGGTGTGCTCATGCAAACAACACAATAATATGGATGAAACAGATATGGTCATACAAACCAGACTATATACGTATACTAATCTATTGCATGCCCATGTGCACCAACGCTATAGTATAAGCAAGCAGAAAGTGAGATGTTTATCCAGACAGACCCTGCAGCAAAACCAACATGGCTTTTGAAGAACACCTTAGTAATTGCAGTCACAAATAACGTGGTACATTCAGATATGTATCAGTGCTGTTTGCACTACAGCATGCCCCCACTCCGAGGGTCCCCCACCATTGACAGGGACATGCCCTGCTATGTTGCTGCAGAGCAGCTTTTCAAAATATACTGCCCATTCACACTATCTCCTGGTGATGCTGCAGTTAGCCCCATGGTCCAGGTACTGGTCCCCCCAGGTTTGTGGATAGCACACCAGGGCCTCCACTGCACCCCCATACCACAACACGTGCACTCTTGCTTGCAGTCACAAGTAACATACAGCTGCAAAAATCATGCCCTGTACCAATAAACAACTGCTAGTAAGATATAATGGCATGGCGTCTCAGGACAACACATCTGTTCTGCATTTCTCAGCCAAACATGAATCTGCTCTATACTACCTCACATACCACCTTACATCTACATTCCCATCTTTCCAAACACAGGAATTATTTGGAAAGCCTAGAATAGCCCCTTTAGCACAAACAGCAAATGTCAGAATAGCCAGAATAAAGGCTATTGCAGTGCTTTATATTTCTGTAGGGTTTTAATTTTGTTCCCTAATCTTACAAACATCCTGCACCTGTGCATTCTATAATTTTTTTTGTAAACATCTTTTTTATTAAACATGTAAATCAACACTCGGAGCACCATAGTACACTTGCACAGCACTCTGAACCATCACCAAATACATAACTGTATGAACATTTTTTGTCCCCCCCCTTGTTTACTTCTCCCATCCGCCTACCCTCCCAGCCACCCCCCACCCCACGCATCACAATTCTGCTCCAGCTTCAATCACACATACTCTCAATGTCTCAAGCTTGGACCAGTTGCTTTGGCATTTTCTTTATGAGAATATAGCCCTCCCGCCACTCTAAAACAAATAGCACTCACCGCAGGTTAGGGGTGTCTATCTCTCTAAAGTTTCCCCGGGAGTGATCAGGATCCCCAATTCTGCTGCCCATCTACCCTCCACTGCCGAGAAGTCTGGGATATGGCGCTACTTTCCATTTTACAGAAAATCTTTGCTATAGATATCCACTCGGTTCCCCCTTTCTCAAAGAACTGTAATATACGTGCCAATACTGCTGCTGCCAGGGGGCCGACAAGCAGTAATTGGATACAGTGGCGGATTTGAACGTATGCGAAAATTTGCATGTGTTTAAATTCAAACTCTATGTTCCTACTGGCAAACCCCACCTAGACCTCGAGTTTTCTGTCTATTCAGGGCAACCCATACAATGTCTGAACCATCTGAATAAACATCTCACTGAACCTGTAATATGGCAAAAGTTGAAAAAGATAATCCCAACCCACCCTATCAAAAGCCTTTTTGGCATCGAAACTAATCTATAATGATGGGATCTGTTTTTCATGTACCCACTCTAAGGAGGCAATTATCCGCCGCACATTACTTACAGCGTATCGCCCTTGGACAAAACCCACCTGGGAGGGTTGAAGTAAGGTGGGGAGATAGGGAGCTAGCCGATCCGCTAGGATCTTGGCCAGAAGCTTAAGGTCAAAGTTAAGTAGGAAGACTGAGGGATAAGAACTAGCCTGTAGCGGGTCTTTCCCTGGCTTGGGAATTAAAGTAATATAAGCCTGATTCGCGCCTCACAAGAAGCTGCCCGTCTCTGCTCATCTTTGATACACATTGACCAATGGGGCAGTCACCAAGTCTGTTATGAGTTTGCAGAAATCCGCATTGTATCCATCTGGGCCTGACACCTTGTGGTATTGAGCCTTACGGATCCCAAGCTGGACTTCATGGGCCGTTATCAGGGCGCTCAGTAGGGCTGCCTGTTGCATCATGATTTGAGGCAGAGTGAGATCCTGCAGATAGGCCCCTATCTGATGAGGGGAGATGTGCTCCCCTGCGTACAGTATCTGATAAAACGTTCAAAAGAGCCACGCAACCCCTCGGGGATCTCTACAGAGGTGCCACACCCAAACCCACAATGCAGGTATTGCTCGAGAACCATGCATGCCCCTAAGATAGCACACAAGAAGCTTCCTCATCTTATCCTCATACTGGGACAGTTGGTATTTGTAATAGAACACTAACATCTTCGCCCGTTGGTGTAGTACTTTGTTAAGGGCAGCCTGTGTTTCTAAAAGTGAAGTGAGGGATTGTGTGAGTGTCTACATTTCTCGAACGTGACCTACCACTCCAAGCGCAGCACCTGAGCATTTAGCAGTCTTCTCCGTCATGCCATTTAGACAATATCCCCCCGAAGTAACACCTTTGTGGTCTCCCAGAACAATTTGAGTGTCGCTAAGTGTTGGGAGTTAAATTGCTCTTAGAACCCCCATTTTTCCCTGATATAAACTTGAAAGTTCTCATCTTTACTTAGTTTGAGGGGAAAGTGCCACAGTTGGGAGGTTACTGTGGGTGTAGTCCATGCTAATTCCACGCATATAGGGGCATGGTCCAAAATCTCATTCGGACCAATCTGGGCATCTTCCACCTGGGCAACGCAGAATTCAGAGGCCATCAGATAGTCAATATGTGAGCTGGTACCATGGGCATATGATTGATGTGTATAGTCCTGGTCTGAGGGGTATAGCAGATGTAGTCATCGAACAAATTGCTGAAGAATGCGAGTCCTTCCCCTTCAGGTCCCCACCTCCCTGAGCCATGTGTCCAGGATCGTGTCCAATACCCCTTTGAAATCTCCCCCACCACAAGCCTATTGTAGGCACATTACTCTAAAACAGAGGCCAACCGCATGTAGAACGGAGCTCAGACATAAATGTTCACTAGGACAATAGATTTACCAAATAACGCTCCTTCAAATATCACATATCTGCCCATCTTGTCGGTGTGCACCATCGTAGACACAAACCTGAGGCATTTATGTAGTAGAATGACTACTCCATCCTTCCACCCTTGTGCCAGTGCGCAAACATTTGACCAACCCAATCTTTGCATAGTTTAGCATGTTCAGTAGTACTTTGGTGAGTTTCCTGCAAAAAGGCTATATCACATTTATGTCAGGCCAGTGCCCATAAAATCTTATAGCGTTTTATCGGGGTGCCAAGGCCATAGACATTCCAGGAGATGACTCTCAAAGTACCTAAAGAAACATATCATCTGTAGTGAAGGGAGAGAAACCCCACAGGCTTAAGGATCGACATATCACTGGCCGAGCAGTAGAATGCATTAGAGATATCAAAGCTGCACTCCTCTTCCCACCCTTCCCCCTCGTACCCTCCCCTTCCTTCTTTCCCTACCTGTCCCCCCACCCATCTCCCTTCCCTCCCCCTTCCATTCACTCCCCCTTACCTTGCGTGTAAGACCCTGTCTCCCCTTCTCCTGTCATGTTGCCCATCCTCTTTTGGTGGAATATGAGGGTGAGGCATCTAAACTCACCCTTATCATCCCTCCCGTTGACCTACTCATTCATCCAAACAGTCACACTACCCAACAAATACTCCAGCAGTCAAATCTCGGCAAATAACCTTCCTAAGCCAATTCCCATCTCCCATTTCCGGGGTTTCCCATATTCCTACATCCCTGCCAAACCTTGTCCTTCCTTCCTTACAGGACTATGATAAAATTACCCCCTACTTCCCCCTGAATAAGTTAACACTAATTAGTAACACAGCAATTAAATAACATCATGTTGCCCGTTAAACGGGAGAAGCCCTTATGTGGAGCCACTCAACAGTCTGATGCAAGCTACCGGCCCACAAGATCTGGAGGTGTAGTGTCTCTGTCCCAGCCCTATTTTTGATCCACAAAGGATCCCTTCTGCAGTGTCCGCAATGGGAGACCTCCCAAAACACAGATCTGTCAATACTGGTTTAGGGGGTCATTGTGCTGCAAACAATCCAGTTGTCCCATCGATCTTAAGCCCAATTGGATACTTAACCATCTGCGGGGGATAGCCAAAGTCAAAGTTTCTGTTAATCTTAGCTGTGAGCTCACCCCCACCATAGTTTTTTGGTGTTGAACATGAGATGGGCCATTAGATGAGCCTTCTCTGGGAGCTTTAGATTCGGACCCACGGGACAGTGTTCCGTAGCTGCTAACAAGCACTGTCCATCGCATCTACAGGTAGAGCAATCATAAATGCGGGAGCCACAGCAGTCAGGCTCCAAAGGGGTATGATAAGAGCATCCCGCTCTAAATGTCGCCGTGTCAGTTCAGTTCTACAGAAGGCTGCAGTGAGGTCAGAAAGGTTTGCGCGGCGTTTGGGGAATCAAATAATTGTTGTCTTCCATTGTGAAGAACACGCAAGCGGACAGGGAACAGTAATGAGAAACGTAGGCCACAATGAATTAGCTTCCCGCACAACTTGGCATAGTCCTTCCGGCATTTTGTCACTGCTGTTGAGTAGTCTTGAAATAGGACGACTCTGTTCTCGTTACGCTCCAAGCCTCGGTGTTCCCGGGTGGCCTGCAGAGCAGCCTCTTTGTGGATGAAGTGATGAAAGCGTGCTATAATGACCTGGGGGTGTCCCTCACTCTCTTTGCGAGGGCCCAACCAATGGACATGTTCAATTAACAATTTTCCTTGAAGATCGCCTAGGCAAATCTGGGTAGGGAGCCAGGTATCTAAAAATCCCCGCAGCTCTGCATCAAGCACTGCCTTGGGTATTACCACCAGTCTTAAGTTTTTCCTCCAGCCCCAGTTTCCAAATTGTCAAGCTTGGTGCTATGCTGTTCCAGCTGTTCTGCTAGCCTCTTCAGGGTAGATTTGTATGATTGGCCCAAGTTCTCCAGGTCTGACACTTTCTGCTCGAGGCCCCCCAGTTGCTCATGGAAATCAGTCACTGCCTGTGACAAATTTACTCTCACTGCCCAAAACCTTCACAGTGCCATATTACTTTAATCCAAGTCTGACACAGTATACAGATTCCCACCCTTTCTTCAAGGCCTGACAACTAAGCCAGCATGTCACCTCGGTATTCCCCTTCACAAACCTTCCTGTGGTTCTGCATTTCTGCCTTTCCTGGACTCTCCTGTCTCACTGCCAACCAATGTGGCTTTTCAGCAGGTTCTACAGGCAGACTGCTAATGGGATGCAAGTGCTCAATTACTTTCAATTATGTTCTGAGCCCTTGTTGTTCTCATACTACATCTCCCAAGCTGCCTGTGTCTAATGTGACATCACTTCCTATCAGTTCAGGACTCACAAAGACTACATCTCCTAGACTTCTTGTGAGCTCACTTTCTTTCAGACCTCTCCTACATCCTATGGAGCTTCCTCTAGCGCCAAACTGACATATAATTAGAGACATGCTGCCCAGAGTGTCACAATTACTTTTTTTTTACCAGCTGGAAAAGATCTTTTGGGGCATACAATGGGAAGCCTTGGCCTCTGGAAAGTATTAACTGGGTTATTGGAATTTTTACAAAATCAGGTTTAAGGTTGTGTTATCTCTAATGGGTTGATGTCTTTGGCCTTGGATATGGATAGTGGCAAGGTGTTAAGGCTTTTTCTAAGAACTAGCTAAGTCACTGAACTAGCTAGGAAAGCCTTTCTGTAGTGTAAATATCAGGTCTTAAAAATAGGAGCAGCTTTGTTTTATGCTTTCCAACTAAATGGAAATCTTGCAAAAATTTATACACAAGGTATCACAAATGTCTGTCTGGCTGTCTGGGGGCAAAACAGTTCTCAAAAAACTTCATGGAATGGGATGAAATTTGCAAGAGGGAAACCAGAATTAAAAAAAAAACAAAAAGCTCGAAAATGGACCAGATTGGAACTGGGGTTTCAGTGAAATAAAGTACCGAAAAAATGGCCCAATGTATTTATATAGGAGAGAGAATTCCAATAGTTACAATAAACAACAATACACTGCATCATCTCTCATCTCACCTAATCATACAGAGGCAGCACTCGCACACACACGGATATACACAGATATACACTGATGAGCATGTTCTTATAAATACACAGAGATGGGCTGATATTATTCTCTAAGACATGCCTTGCATACTTCCCCTTCCTTCCTCTCCTCCCCACCCCCTGGCTAACTCTGTGATTTCAAAATGTATTTTGTTTTTACCTTGTTGTAAATCATGACTGTCCGAAATTCAATCTTCAAGGACTGCAAACGGCAGATTTTCAGGATATCCATAACGAATATGCATGGTTTATACTAATTCCACCAATTACCCTAATGAATATGCATTAGATACAACTGCATATGGCAGAGCCCCATGATATAGTAACATAGTAAATGACGGCAGATAAAGACCAGCGTGGTCCATCTAGTCTGCCCAGCAATATGGCAGGAGTAGGTGCACCCCTTCCCATGTCTTTTAGGGAGTAGGTGCACCCCTTCCCATGTCTTTTAGGGAGTAGGTGCACCCCTACTCATGTCTTTTAGGGAGTAGGTGCACCCCTTCCCATGTCTTTTAGGGAGTAGGTGCACCCCTTCCCATGTCTTTTAGGGAGTAGGTACACCCCTACTCATGTCTTTGCTTAGTGGTGCACTCACCAGGAGCAGGTGCACCCCTCCCCATATCTTTGTTTCTTTGTTTGTTTAGGGGTGAACCCACCACTCCTCCTCCCCATTGCTCCATGTAGGACACCCCTATTTGTTGAGAAATTAGATGGTTCAGTTTATTTTGATTTAATCTTGTTGCTGTAAAGTGATCCACTCTGTCTGTCCCAGGCCACTTTGAATTCCGTCACTGTGTTTGCCCCACCACCTCCATCGGGAGGGCATTCCAAGCATCCACCACCCTTTCAGTAAAAAACGTATTTCCTGATATTGCCTTTCAATTTACCACCTTGCAGCTTCATGTCATGCCCTCTAATTTTACAGCTTCCCCGTCTCTGGAAGATGTTTGTTTGTTCATTATTTCTCTTTAAGTATTTAAAGGTCTGAATCATATCTAATACAAAATTTGAATAAGCAAAAACCCAACATGACCATTTTCAGTGATACGAGTGCCTGCGTCAAGCGTGTGACATACAATGCAAGTAAATAAATCAAAATATAAATACAATCAAATAATAATAAAATATTTCTATAAATATGTACATTTTGGAGGAGAGGAGGGATAGGGGAAATATCTATTTGATTCTATTTATCTTTTTTGTTACTGGGAATTTTATCTGTACTTTCCCTCTGCTCTTGTGTTGTTTTACTCTAGCAGAGGGCCAACATCCATTCCTGGCGCACTTTTGTAAGACTTTAGAGACAAAAGTAGCAAAACAAAAACAGTGCTTACTCTTCTTTCCGTCCATATCTGCGTGGATTTTGCGAGCTAAGAAACCAGCTTTATACACAGCAGCATTTGGGTCGTGAGGAATGTCCAGGAAAGGATTGCCACTGCTGCTGTTGCCAATTCGACCAAAACTCTTCTGCTGGGTTCCATTAGGTTTTTCCTCAGTGCAGTCTGAAGGGGACTTCTTAGCTTCATCACCATCTCTAATTAAAACACAAATAAAAAGAAGACAGGGTTACATATGAGAGTGAAAAACATCCCACAAGCTAAAATGCTTTAACCAGTCAGATTCTACTCTTAGAAGTAATGTAAAATACTAACCATTAAAGCAATTAAATGTAGCAGAATTCCACAATGTGCTCTCTTCACTCAAACAGAGGAACCATTCTGGGTCCCTGCTCCAGAACTAACTTGTCTTAACCATCCCATCCACTAGATGAACTAGGCGGTAGCCTAGGGAGGCAGACCCTGGTGGGTGGCATAGCGGTTTCCACTTTGAAGCAGCAGCTGAACTACTGCTTCAGCGATGTGCCCTAAAACGCCCACGAGTGCTACAGCAGTCATGGCCTGCCGCTCCTGTCCCCTTCAACAGGAAATTGCATTGGAAGGGGCAGCAGCAGCAGGCCATTGAGTTCATGCACGCACGTGGGCACTGAAGCAGCAGTTCAACTGTTGCTTAAAAGAGGAGAAAGCCATGTCGTCCCCTCACTTAGGTGTGCAGATGGATGCCGGTGTGGGAGGGGGCATAGAGGGCCTTTCTAGGGTGGCGGAAACCCTTGGACTGGCCCTGGTCATGGAGGATGAACCTTCCTCAGTCAGAGGGCTGGGGATGTTCTCCTTCATCTTTTAGGAGGGAAGAAAAAAGACTCTTATTTCTAAAAGTTCAAGGTCTTCTTTTCCCTAAAGAAGTCTGGGGAAGCAGGAGAGGCTGATGGAGCCCAAACAGGCTCAGGCACAGCCTGTGGTTCTGCCACGGTCTCTAGTTAGGAATGCTGCTATCCCTAAGCTGGCTGAGGTAAATCAAGAGCTACAAATTTATCCAAAAGAGAGCAAGTGGAGAAGTCCAAGCGGGTCATGGCTAGAGGATGAGCCTGAGGGATACAGGAGCAGAGGAATCAAGGGCTCAGAGCAGGAGTGTCCTGGGCCCAGCTACCTGGAAGGAGAGTACCTCAGGACAGTGAGTGGGAGGTCTGAGAAGACCCAGGGCTAAGGTTCAGGACCTGTCTTCCAGGTGCACCATTCACATTCAGACTAGAGGTGATTTCTGTGACTTTTCCTGAAACTTTTTTCTATTTGATGTCTTAGGGAGAATGAGAAACTGTGCCCCAAACATTTGGTTCCACTTAGCAGATATATCCTGATGCGGAGGAGGATTTCAGGATTTTTGTTTTATTATCCAGCACACCAAACAATTCTGGGTTTTTTTGCAAAGAAGAGGAAGAATGTGAGGTACCCAGCTAGAGACACAAGAAGAGAGAAATAAGGGGAAAAATGCCAGATAAGTGCTTCAAGGTCTAAGAACATTGGAATAATATTTCTGTTGAGATTTGAATTATGTTACCTTTTACTTATATTTCATAATTGTTTATCCTATTTTGGACTGTTTATATTTTCTTAGGGGATCACCTATAAAAGGTACTTTAAAGATATCCTTGGTGTCCACTTGCCTCTTACGATTTTTGTCATTTAATTCACTTCAGTTTAGGCCCTGCTTCACAGAGCAACTGGTTTATGAACCAACACAAGGAGCAGCTATTTTAGATAAAGTCCTTAGTGGAGCACAGGATATGCTGCAAAACAGTGTTGGAGCCATTTGGCAATAGTGATCATAACATCATTGTATTTGATTTAATAAATGAAGGGAGGAGAGGAAGGAAATATGCAGCACTAGTTTTTAACTTTCAAAAGGAAAACTATGATAAAATGAGGAAAATGAGAAAAAAACAAAAAGGAGCAACTCCAAAGGTTAAAGGTTTACATCAAGCATGGGCGTTCTTAAAAAATACTATCTTGGAAGTCTAGACCAGTTGTATTCCACACTATAAGAAAGGTAGAAGGAAGCCCAAACGACTGCCAGCTTGGTTTAAAGGTGAGGTTAGAGATGCTGTCATAGCCAAAAAAGCATCTTTCAGGAAATGGAAAAGGAGTCAAATGATGAAAACAAGAAACATTGCACTGGCAAGTTAGATGCCAGTTATTGATAAAGCAAGCAAAGAGAGAATTTAAAAAGAAGCTTGACGTGGAAACGAAAACATATCATAAAAACTTTTTCAAGTACATTCATAGCAAAAAAGCTGTGAAAGTCAGTTGGACTATTAGATGATAGAGGAGTAAAGGGGGCACTAAGGGAGGACAAGGTTAAAGCGGAGAGACTAAATGAATTCTTTCCTTTAGTCTTTACCGAAGAAGACACAGGGAAGTTGTTGCACATGCTTGAAATGGTATTTAAAGGCAATGTATTGGAAGAACTGAAACAAATCTCAATAAAATGGGAAGATATATTACAACTATTTGAAAACTAAAGAGTAGCAAACCATCTGGACCAGATGGTATACTTCCGAGGGTGCTGAAAGAACTGAAATGTGAGATTTCAGATCTACTTTTAGCAATCTGGGAACTATCATTAAAATCATCTGCAATATCTGAAGATTGGAGAATAGCCAGTGTAACACCAATTTTTAAAAAGAGTTCCAGGGGTGATCCAGGAAACTACAGACCGGTGAGCCTGATGTCAGTACCAGGCAAAGTTGTAGAAACCATTATTAAGAATAAAATTACTGAACATGATTGTCATAGTTTAATAGGAGAAAGCCAACATGGATTTAGCCAAGGAAAGTCTTGTCTTACTAATCTGTTATATTTTTTTGAAGGTGTGAATAAACAGGTAGACAAAGGTGAGCCAGTCAATATGGTGTATCTGGATTTTCAGAAAGCCTTTGACAAGGTCCCTCATAAGAGACTCTTGGAGAAATTTAAAAAAGTCATGGGATAGGAGGCAGTGTACTATTGTGGATCAGGAACTGGTTAAAAGATAGAAAACAGACAGTAGGGCTAAATGGCCAATTTTCTCAATGGAGAAAGGAGAATTGTCATAAGACTTGGGGAAGATGGAAGCTCCAGTGAAGGTTGTGCCAGGCTTAATAACATCTATTTTCATTTTAATTCCCACGCTGTTTTCATTTTGTTTTTGCCTTCTGTGGGTGTGTCCCTTTTGTTTTTATCATTTTCTTCCTGGAAAGGAGATATCCATAAGCCATTATTAAAGGGGACCAATGAAATCCACTGCTTACCCTAGGATAAGCAATGTGGAATCTGTGTACTTTTTTGGGAACCTGTGACCTGGATTGGCTGCTGCTCGAAACAGGATACTGGGCTTGATGGACCTTGGTCTGACCCAGTATAACATTTTATGTTCTTATGTTCTTATCCATCAGAACCCTTTACTTTAATTGTTTCACTGGTATAGTCTTGTTGTTTTCTGCGGCGGCATTTTCAAGGGTAACTGCCCTAGTTACCCATGTAAATGCCATATCCGGGATTTTTGAAGGGTACCTACATGGGTAGTGCCCTTCGAAAATCCTGGATAAGTCCCTAACGTGCCCAGATGCTATGCGGTTAACAATGGAGTGTGTTAGGGCGTTCCAGGGCAGAGGAAAGGGCTAACTGGGTAGCACCGATTTTTGATTTTTGAAAGGTACATTACATACTATAGATAATAAGTACAATTTAGTCATTTGAATGTTAATATCCATCAGCATGAGCCAAGAATCCATGACTAATTTTCATTTTCCCCTTTCTTGGCATGCTGTGCAGTTGTCCATGGCAGTGGAAAGGGCAAGAAGCATCCTGACACACTGAAGGCAACTTTTAACAGTTAACCAATTATCACTACTTTTTAAATGATCTTTACATTCTTACTTTTACACTGGATAATGAAGATTTTGCTTCCTGAACACTTTTAGGGTGCATCTTAAGGATTTTGGGTTGCTGATCATGAAAATCACCTTGAAATTTTCCTGTCACATACGATTTTTTTTGCAATCGCCTATTTTTGTGATTTCCTCACATACTTTAAGCCCACTCATATGCTGCCTAAAAAGTAAGCTGTTTTGTTTAGTCCAAGCATGCCTGGGCATTCACAGACATACACTCAGTACAGGCTCACAATGTGCAATGGACATGCTACTGCTCAGTAATGCATGGACATGCTTAGCCAGTATGGATGCTGGCAGTACAGGCTATAAAAGCAGCTTTCATAAACAGATGCTATGCATGACATTGATATCAGTTTGTGTACTTAACAACAGCATTTACATGTAAGCTTCTTGTCTAAATGATGATTCGTTACAGCAGAAATGTCTCATCAATGTTGCAACAACCACGATACATTCTGTTACATTTGTGGTGGGTATATGCTTAAGCCTCAAAGATGCAGCATGACTGCATTTATTAAGAAAGCTTATGAGCTCTACTTCAGTTGTAAAGTTGGCAATCAAGACACATCCTGGGCTCCTTGCTGTGCAACATGTGCTGTCCATCTCAAAGCTTGGCTCAGAGGTACTCGGAAGTCATTGCCATTTGCAGTCTCAATGATATGGCGAGAACAGAAGGATCACGTGAAGGATTGTTACTTCTATCTGACCAATGTATCTGGCTTCTCTGCTAAAAATAAGAAATCTATTTAATACCCCAGTCTGCCTTCAGCCACAAGACCAGTGCCACATGACAACAGTATGCCAGTTCCAAAGCCACCAGAGACATGGAGCCTAGATGAGGCAGAAGAAGATGCCACAATACACGGGCCAGACTTGGAAAACAACATGGATCCAGATTTTGAACTGTTTATGTCCGATGTGAATCATCTGATAATACAGTCAGAACTGAATAACCTGGTGAGGGACTTAAGTTTGTCAAAAACAAAAGATGAACTAATTGGTTCAAGATTGCAAGGATGGGGTTTTCTGTCGCCAGGTACAAAGGTTTCTGTCTTTCGGACCCGCCAAGAAGATATGAAAAATTTCTTTGCACAGGTTGAGAACCTCTGTTTCTGCACAGTCATTGACGGATTGTTCACGGCTTAGGGTTGTGAGCATGACACACAACAATGGCGCCTTTTTATCGATTTGTCACTGTTAAGCCTGAAAGCTGTCTTGTTACACAATGGCAATATCCACCCTTCAATACCTACTGCCTATGCAGCGCACATAAAAGAAACCTATGAAAACATGGAACTGTTGTTGAAACACATACAGTACAACTACAACTGGAACATCTGTGGTGCTCTAAAAGTGTGGTACTGCTACTAGGAATGCAGCTATAGTATACCAAGTACTGTTGTTTCATTTGCGAATGGGACTCCCATGCTAGAGAGTCTCATTACATTAAAAAGAACTGGCCGCTCCATAAGCGTTTGGTTCCAGAACAGAAAAATATGGCACAGGAACCACTTGTCGACACAAGATTTTTCTGCCTCTTTATATAAAGCTCAGGCTGATGAAAAACTTTTTGAAAGCGATGAACAAGAAAGGTGAAGGATTTCAATATTTGAGACAGATTTTTCCAAGAATAACTGATGTTAAGAGTAAGGAAGACATTATTGTGGGTCCACAAGTCAGACATTTCATCAGTGACAAGTGGTTCAAAGATCTGCTAGTGGGGCCTGAGAAAACTGAATGGAAGGCATTCAGGGATGTTGAGAATTTTCTTGGCCATCACAGGGCACCAAACTACATCCAGCTTGTTGACAACATGCTTCAAGCATACAAAACCATGAAGTGCAATATGTCACTCAAGATTCATTTTCTGCTTTCATACTTGGACTTTTTCCCTGCTAATCTTGGTGCGGTCAGTGACGAACATGGTGAAAGGTTTCACCAGGACATTGCAACGATGGAAAAGCAGTATCAGGGCATCTGGAATCCATCAATGCCGGCTGACTATTTCTGGACATTGAGACAAGAAACATCAGAGGCTGAGAACAAACAAATCAGAAGCAAAACATTTTTAGCTCAGGTGAACTAGTGCATCATTGTGTGATTAAACATGCTAAATTCAGTCAAATTTAATTTCATGCTTCTCCAAATTCCTACATGATACAGTCAGTCAATCTGAAAAATATTTACATGTCAAAAAAGATAGACAGGAAGAAAACTGATGCCTTTGAATTATGATGCTGGCGTTTGTTCTTTGGGCAGTCCATGGAACACTGTGTATACTACGGACTGCCCAAAGAACAAACCAGTCAGTAGTAGAGGAGATCAAATCTAAGCTTTCTTTAGAAGCTCAGATGACAAGACTTCGACTTTAATACTTTGGACACATCATGCAAAGAGAGAGATCATTAGAGAAAGACATCATGCTTGGCAAGATAGAAAGTCAACACAAAAGAGAAAGGCCAGCAATGAGATGGATCGATACAATAACAGCAGCTATGGGTACCAGTCTGTCAACAATGAGCCGCCTGACTGAAGACCGAACACAATTTAGGAAACTATCCAGAAGGTTGCCATGAGTCGACGGCACTTAACAACAGCAGCCCTGCATGATCAGAATCATGTCCAGTCCTGTACGTTCAGGCCAGGATCCTGATCCCAGTCGGCCTGCATGTACAGGCCTAGCCCATCTAACTCTGTCATGGGTCCTGAATGGAGTTGCGGCACCATGGTGTCCAGTCGCCATGGCATCGTGGCTCCATTCAGGAGCCGAAATCCCTGGCCACAGAACAGATTTGTCAGTTCGACCCCAGATCTGACCTCCCATGGCCAGGGCGGGGCTGCAGGGAATCGCTTCCACCCCCTCCGCTGCTGGGGCCTCTCACTTCGCCGACTAGGGGAACTTATTCCACTTCAGAGGTGGAATAAGTTCCCCGTTCAGGACTGATATTGGAATCGGCCCTGTACCCGCCCTAACTCTGCCCCTTTCCCGCTCCTGTCTAACCTCCCCATACAACATACAGGGAAGTCAGTAAGGGTCGGCAGAGGGGATGGATGTCCCAACAGCGATGTTCATAAATTAACTGTCTAAAAACTGTCCTCCCTCAACAAGGCTACAAAGTATGTGTGCATTATTTCACCATATATAGTTTTAGCCAGCAATTAGAGGAGGCACGATTCGGTCAGAGGAGGAAAAAAGGGAGCATTTTAGTCATATCCCCCCTAATCCTGACACTTGTCTCCCAAAAAGCCTTAATATAGTTATTGCCCAGAAAGAAAGCAAAAGATTGACTTTTTGGGTTTTACATTTGCAACATTTTTTTGTGGCTAAGAAATCCATTCTGAAAGCTCTTTTTGGAGAAATGCAATATCGCTGCAAAAGTATTAATTGAGATTCCTTTATAGCAGTTTGAAATTAAGGCTTTAATTTTGTAATGGTTAATGTCTTAGGTAATTTCTTCTTATGCTTCATTTTGCCATCTAGTGGCTCCAACATAATAGAGCCAAGTGGTACAGGAAATATAGCGAAGTTCGTTTGTACTGTTACTGCCTGTTCTGTTCCAGTTTTTTTGAATCAATGAATGTCTTCACGTTATAGTACCAAGTGGTTGGCACCCTTGCATAGGTGAAAAAAAAAGAACACAAAAATAAGAGAAATACGCCTTTCTGGGCCAAGATGGTGGAACGCAGAGATAGAAAGTGATGAGCTCTACTCTGTCTCTGGGACCTGCTCTCCCTTCTTGCCGCGGGAATGGTGAAAATAAAGTGCAAGAACCTGACTTGCCCATCAGGGGGTCGGTGACTTTGGGTAAAAAGAGTCAGCTTATGTTGAAGCAGGTGGGTATTCACTCCCATTAAGAATGTCCATTGACTATGGACCACTCCGGATTGTCATTTTTGGAGCAGAGCACAGAAAGGGCCTCTCTTGTCTCCGAAGAGCGAGCGCCACCCCTGCAACCCAGAAGCAGTTCAGTCGGAGACCAAAGCTCTTTGAGTGAAAGCTGGATATCGCTCACTTGAAGAGAAGCCGCAATAGGACCACTACTGGTTGTGTCCTTGCCCAAGGGGGTCGAAGTGGGAGATAAGAGGAATGTCAGCTTTACATCACTAGAAAAAGAGTGACAGACTGTTGAAGGTGGACATAGGCCACCAATGAATGCTTCTATAACCTTAGAGGTCTTGTGGGACTTGATTGGACAAATTCCTCATGGACAATATGGATACAGTTTCTTCTAAAGTGATTTTGTGGTAGAATTTGTGGGGATTCACAAAGAGGCTTTAGAACACAACAACAACACGCAGATTGAACAGTTGGAACGCGTAGAAGAGTTGTGAAAATTAAGAGTTGCACAAGTTAAAGAAGGTACTGTGATTATGAGAAAGCTAGACTATCTAGAAAATCAGTCTTCTAAGAATAATCTGACATTCTTGAATTTCCCATGCTCTCCCCTGATTAGTCCAGTCAAAATGGTCAAAAATACCTTGTTGAAATATTGGCAATGGACTCTGAAAATCTTCCACCTATCATTTGAGTTTACATCTGTCTTTACTGAGTGAAGTTAGGGCTGCTGGAACAACAAGACCAAATGGATTTAACTGGCTTTTTGAAAAATTCCTTAGAGGTAGTGACTGGTAGTGACTCTTCTAGGGTCCTTTGCTTTTCAACTGGATAGAAGCTCTCTGTACTGCATCTTTACTTTTGTTACAAATGAGCCATTTTTGGGTTAATTCATATTTTTCCTGATATTCTAAAACCACCCAATCTACAGTAGACACTGGGACTTCTTGGCTCTTTGTCCAAGAGTCCTGGCCTTAGGTGAAAGGTGGTTGTTAAAATTTCCTTGTTGTGCTATATTAATATGCATACAAAAAACTATTTCATTGCTGATCCTAAAAAGCTTTTGAACTTTATTTCCTCAGAAAAGGGAAGAAAGTAGTACTTTCTGTAGCCTCATAATCTGTGCGCTACTGGTTGTTTCTGGATATTTTCTTATATATTTTTTTGTACAGTATTATTTCATTGCTTGGCCCGCATATTGTAGTCAAAATTGTTGTTTTATTTAAAATTTCTTTTTTCATATTTCCTGTTTTAAGGTTTTGCTTGAATTATTGTAATGTACTTACATAATTTTTTTAAAATGAATACAAAACTAATAAACATTTTAAGTAAATGTTCTTGTTTATTAATACAACCTCTTAATGTTTCAAACAATGAAATATTCAAATGCATGCTACTTCCAGCACAAAGGAAACACTAACAGAGTGACCTGTAATTTTTTCCTTATATTCAGTCTTAGCATACAATGGATTACTGGGTTCAGAAAAACTTTAAATATTTATCTTCGCAGTTTTTTAAATTAAGGGCCTTCATTCAGTAATGTAGGGAAACAAGCCTTATTTAGTGAATCACACTAAAACATGGACCATAAAACACATCTACATACGAATATTCACACGATACTAGTTACTCACTAACTTCTTCCCAAGAAAATCGATATATGATAAATTCTCAGCATTAAAAGACATTAATTTACTTCAGATCAAAATAAGCATATTTTAACATATTTTCTGAAACACAAATATTCTCTAGCCAGTTGAGTACCCAGAGACAGCAACTTCCACAGTACTGGACCTTCCCTCAGATATGCCAAGTCACACGCATTCACCACAATCACATGCTAACACACCTTTGCTCTGTAAACTCACCCATTTCCTGATGGCTTTCCAAAGTGTTTTGCTGGCTCTCTGCCTCTGCTCAGCTTCCTGCCCCCCCCCCCCCCCGCCGCCAGTGCTTGCCACTGCTGACATTTGCCGAGACTTGCAGCAGTGGCAATAAAACACATAAGACTGGAGTCTGCAAGCTCATGCATACAGCTCATCACTCTACCAGTCCTGCCCCTCAGAAACAGGAAGTTTATGTCAGAAGGGGCAGGACCAGCAGAGCCACAAGCCACGTACATGAAGTTGCAGACTCCGGTCTTCTTAGGTGTTTTATTGTCGCTGCCACAGATCCGGCAACGGCAGCAGCAGTGGAAGTAAGCAATGTTGGTGGGGAGGCAGCTGAACGGCATCGCGTGGGGAGGAGAAGAGGTAGGATAAGCTCACATACAGCATTGCCACGTATGACCCATGTTAAAAATTGTGAGGCTGATGCAATGAAAGTTGCCACAGGTTCACAGCATCAACTTTTCTCCACGACCTGATATGGATTAATGAGGTGTGTCCTTCGACCTTTTCAAACAAGTCTTGAATTGCTCACTTGAGACCAAACCTTTCTTGCAGACCCAGCTAGCAAACATAGCTGATTACATTGGACAATGTGTTAAGGCAGCGCATGGCGGTCTTTCCATTCTAGGGGATAAAATGCCAGCCTGCCTGATAAGTTTGGATTGGTGAACTCACTACTGGAATAGCAGGAGGTACCACAGGCAGCAGTTAAGAGAAGACAGAAGAACAGAAAATCCAGAGACTGGGACCAACACAATTATAAAAATAAAATGGTAGAAAAAAATAATTTTATTTTGAATTAAGTGATTGGAATATGTTAGTTTTTCAAATTTTGTCATCTGCTATTTTAATATTTGGCGCAGTACAGGGAGAAATGCATTGCATGCAGAGTCTGGCTTCTTGGGGTTTCAGTTTAATTGTTGTCTACATAATTCTATTGGCAATTTGTGATAACCTGTTTTGTACTTGGTGAAGGTCGTCTGTCTCTAGAATGTGTAACTGAGGCCAGGTATTATCGATGAGTGTCTGTGTAGGGATCTCAAACAATCCAGCTTATTTAATTTTCCTAATAGGTGGAACTGATATATTTTCCCTAGGTAGGTCCTCGTTGGTGCTGTTAAGGAATCCAGACCAATTGTTGTAGGGTTTTGTCTTACTTCACAATGCAGGAAAGCAAAAAAAAAAAAGACAGAGATAGATCACAGCTTCACAGAAGAACATCTGGTTGTGTGAAGACGTGATCTATCTCAGTCTTGTTGTTTGCTTCCCTGGATTAGTTTATTACAGAGATTTTCTTCCCTGTTTTGGGTGGGTTACTTCACAATGCACCTGATACTGGAGAAGGTTTATGTTGTTGTTACTGTCAGACTGTTTTTATGTATGATGAGTTCTACAGGAAAATGTCCTAGTTTTGTTCTGGAGGGAGGGAGTAAAAATTACAAGTGAAAATACAACCATAGAAAGCTAAATATCATTTTGTGATGCTCCTTTCATTTGAAAAGCAATAAAGCATGCAGATCTTTCCAAATTTATACTGTGAATGCGCCGTAAGAAAAACCTTATTCATTGGCCTTTCAATCTCACTCACTGGAGTGCTTAATCTCACTTTTTGGGATGGGCCACTCTTGGCATCTCTGCCTTCCCTCTTTTACGTTCTCTTCAATTTTATTTCCTTTAGAGAGGGAAGCTGCAATAAATTGCATCCAGTTGAACTCAGTACCCTAGTTTGTCTTTAAATATGTATAATGGTCTGCTAGGTATTAATGTCCTAGACTATGCAAAGCCTTAACCAAAAACAGTAACACAAACTGAAACTTGCATGTTACTGCTAACCAGTGTAATTCTTGGAACTTCAATTAAATATAATCACAAGAACGTTTCACAGAGATGAATTAAGTGGCATTATTTTTGAAATAAATTGAACCTATGGATGTGTTGTTTTTGGCAGGCCTAAGCATAAAATAAACATTCAAGAGCTGAGGTACCAGCAACTAGCTAACCAAGGACCTACCACAAGGAGGTCGTCGCTCTGCCACGGAAAGCACCATTACAGGTTAGTGTCTGATCATGCCAAATGAAAGGAGAACATAGGGCGGGTGCCTCTGCCAACAGGGCAGCCTACTGTGGAGTGTCTTGAAATTACAGGCCATGCTCAAGTCCTGTGACCTGCGATGTGCTGCTTGTTTGTAATCAGCTTCAGGGCCATGCAGAGTAGTAGTAACTGCAGAAGTATAAAGCATAGTAGGGCTGCTGTACTCCACCACCTGCTGCTCACTGGCTCACCTCAAGTGGGAGTTGGAGAGAAGCCATATGCCAGAGCATTGTGTTTCACATTTTTGCAGCCGTTCTTGCACCTGCCAAAGTAGATCACGTCTCAGACAGACAAAAGTATAGATGACTATGTGGCTGATTTTAATTATGACTCACCAGTTAACAGTATCGTCTTTCTGTATAAAAGCAGTTTTTATCATTTTCATCATCATTATTAACCTTGTGTAAGTTTTGCTTTTTCCTTCTTAACATTTAGTATCAATTTTTTTTAAACTATGCTTTAAACTTTATAAAATACAAATATAAACTTAAATTTAGATGTGTGATCCAATCTGTGGTTGCATTCTTTTGAGATCACAATTCCCACTGGATACTTCAACGTGCCATCTCAATCTTTCAGAATCACAATTCCAGACTCAGCTGAGATTTGAGAGCATGCCTACATTGGGAAACTGCATACACAGCACTCAGCACCACTCTCATGCTTCCTGCAATTGATAGTATTATAACTCCTGTACCTGACTGGTGTTGATTGGGTTTTGTACAAGAAACCTCAGCCAGCAGCTTGTGTGTGCGTTATTCTGAGGACCCAGGAATCTGTGCTAATTGCTTCCACTGAGAGATGAAGAAATGAATCTGACCCCCTACAGGTAGGGGCAGGATGTAGGTCTTGAAAAAGCATTGGCCTCTCTCCCGAGTTGGCTTAATAAAGACAGGGTGTTGAATTTGCTACAACTGCTTCTTAAATGGGAAGAAAGCTCTATTACGGTAGTAACAACTCTGACAAACTGGGAAGTAATGGTACGTCATGAACAGTGGTCTCATTTCATATGATTTCAGTACATTTTAGTAGCATTTCTGAGAACAAACATCAGCCTGTCTATATCCTTTCAGAGGTATGGACTTCAGAAATATACACAACATTCTAGGTGAGGTCTCGCATCTCCTTTTATTTTTTATACATAAGATCTCTATGCTTAAGGGTTTATAAATTATATATGCAGGTGTTTGGTTTCCAATTAATTTGGGGTTCTTTGAGGGTACCAAAATGTCAGTGTTTATCCATGTTTTAAACCACATGTACTACTGCTTGGTACCGTTACCAGTGAAATCAAATAATTACATTTTTTTTGCATAGAAAAGGGCAGAAAAAACGTGCAGGATACAAGAGAATCCAGGGGAAGGATAAGAGTACTTGAAAAGTGCTGTTTTTTAAGTGGTAACCTAATCCTTAGTTGAACACAGGATCTGGTAAAAGAGGCAACAATGTTGGGACCCCTTGACAATAGTGATCTTAACATGATGGAGGGAGAACAACAAGGAAATCTACTGACCTACCATATAACTTTCACAGTGCAAACTATGAAAACAAGAGGTAAATGGTTAAGAAAAAACTAAAAAAAGAGTTGCTAATGTTAAAGCGTATACATCAGGCCTGGACATTGTTTAAAAATGCCATCTTGGAACCACTTTAAAAAAAAAGGTAGAAGGAAGGCCAAATGACTGCCAGCATGGTTTAAAGGTGAGGTGAGAGAGGCATTTATAGCCAATAAAACATCTTTTAAGAACTAGAAAAAGGATCCAAATGAAGAAAACAGGAAACAGCATGAACACTACCAAGTTAGATGCAAAATATTGGTAAGACAGATAAAGAGAGAATTTAAAGAAAAGCTTGCCAGGGAAGCAAAAACTCATAATAAAAACTTTTTCAGGTACATTTGAGGCTAAAAGCCTGTGAGGGAGTCAATGGGACCATTAGATGACAGAGAAGTAAAAGCAGCATTGAGAGGATAAGGCCACAGTAGAGAGACTAAATTAATTCTCTGCTTTGGTCTTAAATGAAGAAGATATAGTGGAAATACTCATGTCAAAAATTATATTTAAAATTAATGAACTGGAAAAATTTAAACAAATCTCGGTGAACCTGGAAGATGCAAAAGGGCAATTTGATAAACTAAAAGCACAGCAAATCACCTGGAATGGATGGCATATACCTAGACTGGATGGCTAAAAGAACTCAAAAATGAAACTGCAGATCTACAACATTTTTAAACTATCATTAAACTTATCTACAGTACCTGAAGATTGAAGAGCAGCTAAGACAACACCAGTTTTTTTAAAAAAGGTTCCAGTAGTGAGCCAGAAAACTACAGACTATTAATGCCAGTGGCAGGCAAAATGATAGAAACCATTATTAAGAACAAACTTGCCAAACACATAGTCATGGTTTAATGTGACAAAGCCAACATGGATTTAGCAAAGGGAAATCTTGCCTCACCAATCTGCTACATTTTTGAAGGTGTAAACAAATAGATAAAGGTGAGTCAGTGGACACTGTGTATCTGTATTTTCAGAAAGCCTTTGACAAGGTCCCTCATGAATGGCTCTTGAGGAAATAAATGGCATAGGAGACAGTGTCCTGCTGTGAATTGGGAAATGATTAAACAATGGGAAACAAAGAGTAGGGGTTAAATAGTAATTTTTCTCAATGGAAAAAGGAATATAGCGGAGTACCCCAATGATGTGCACTGGGCCCGCTCCTTTTTAACATATAAATGACCTGGAAATTGGAACAATAAGTGAGGTGATCAAATATGCAGACACCACAAAATTATTCAAAGTTGTTAAATAACGAGTATTGTGAAAAACTGCAAGAGGACCTTTAAGAAACTGGGAGACTGGGCATCCAAAGAGCATATGGAACTTAATGTGGACAAGTGAAAAGTTTTGCACTTAGAGAAAAACAATCCAAACTACAGCTGCACGATTCAAGGTTCCACATTAGGAGTCACCACTCAGGAAAATATCTAGGTGTCATCGTAGATAATACATTGAAGTCCTCTGCTCATTATGGTGTGGCAGCAGGAATTATAAGGAAAGGTATGGAGGGTAAAACAAATGATATCATAATGCCCATGTATCACTCCATGGTATGACTGCACCTTGAGTATTGTGTGCAGTTCTGGTCACCACACTGAAAAAAGATATAGTGGAATTGGAAAAGGTAAAGAGAAGAGCCATCAAAATGATAAAGGGGATGGAAGAATACCCCTACCAGGAAAGGCTTAAAAGGTTAGGGTTTTTCAGATTGTAGAATGACTAAACATGAATTGGTTGTTTACTTCTTCAAAAAGTATAAAGACTAGGGGAAATGCAATGACTCTAGAAAGTAGTAGTAATCAAATAAAATATTTCTTCACTAAATGCTTTATTAAGCTCTGGAATTTGTTTCCGGTGAAAGCAGCAAAAGCAGTGAGTGCAGCTTCATTTAAAAAATATAGTAACATAGTATATGACAGCAGATAAAGATCAGCATGGTCCATCTATCTAGTCTGCTCAGCAAGGTAGCAAGAGTAAGTGCACTGCCGCTCTGTGCAGGTCATCCCTCCCCATGCCTTTGTTTAGGGATGAACCCACCACCCTGTGCAGGTCACCTCTATTTGTTGAGATATAAGAGATAGTTAAGTTTGCTTTGATTTTATCCTGTTGCTATAAAGGGATCCACTGTGTCTGTCCTATGGCATTCTGAATTCCAGATCATTATGATATCATTTGCTCCCACCACTTCCATCGGCAGGGTATTCCAAGCATCCACCACCCTTTCAGTGAAAAAGTATTTCCTAACGTTGCCTTTCAGTTTACCCCCTTGCAGTTTCATGTTATGCCCTCTAGTTTTGGAGCTTCCCCATCTTTGAAAAAGGTTTGTTTGTTCTTTAATACTTTTTACGTTTTTAAAAGTCTGTATCATATCTCCTCTGTCCCTCCTCTCCTCTAGCGTATACATATTTATTTTATTTAGTTATTTATTTATTTATTTAAAAGGATTTCTATACTGCTTTCTCCTTAAAGCAGTTACAGTCAAACCTCGGTTTTCATGATTAATCCGTTCAAAAAAGTCTGACTAAAACTGAAACGTATGAAAACTGAAGCAATATTTCCCATAAGAAATAATGTAAATCCAATTAATCCGTTCCAGACACCCAAAAATATTCACAAAAAATACATTTTATAGAGAATAACTATATTTTTCATACAGAAAACAATGAGAAATAAATATAAATGACTAATGAAATGGATAAATGAACATTTAACATCACTTTTACCTTTATTGAAGACTCTTGTTGGCATATGGAAGACGGTGTGGCAGGCTATGGCCTAGAATAGCCTGTAAATGTATGAGAGGCCTGTAAGCTAGGCCTGAGTCCCAGCCCCCACCTGAGAATAAGAATGCTGAGAAAAACCAAAGTCAGTAAGAATTAGAGAAACTGCTTTAAACTGCTTTTTGATAAGGTTGTATAAATCCTTTGTTGAATTCTTCTATGCTGATGACAGACATGTTCCAGTGCTCTATATTCACACATTTTCTAAGCTAGCAGTGACCTTGTAGGAGAAAAGTATCAAAGTCTTAGAACTGTGCCTTTGTTAAGAGAATTCTGAGCAGGGGGAACAGAGTACTGGGCCCACAGAGAGATCCTAATTGGATGGGTGCAAGGGTCAGTAGGACCAATAGAAAGTTTGCCTGTATTAAACTGAAGAAGAAAGGTATAAAAGGTGTTGTTTACTGGACTCCATTGCTCAGACTATTTTGAATGTGACATTTGCCTAAGACTTGTGCATAATAAATTGGCTTGGATCTTCGAACTGCCTCCTGGTTTTATTCATTGCGTGCACTTCGCTGCAATAACGGTGAGGAGGGGAGAGGGAGGAGGAGAGGTTATTGGTTGGAAGGGGAATCCCCCTCCATAAGGACCTCAGGTATCAAGGCCCTATCCGGGGTTACTTCCCTTCTTTGTCTTTTACTGGCACTAGGACCAGCTTGAGAGTCACTGGACCGCTGTCGCACAAAAAATCTGTCCAGAGAGGTCTGTTTCTGGCGTCTCTTTAAGATTTGCCTAAAATGGAACAAGGCATTGTCATTGAACATGTTGCAGACACGGCTTGCAACAGCTTTGTTAGGGTGACATTTCTCCACAAAACTTTGCAATTCACTCCACTTTGCACACATGTCCTTAATCACTGAAGAAGGCACCTTCTCTTCTCTCTCTTCTTCCTCTGAAGCAATTTCCTCAGCTACCGTCTGTTGCTGTTCCAGTTGAAGGTCTTGCAGCTCTTCAGTGGTTAGCTCTTCCCTGTGGTCCTCCACCAACTCTTCCACATCCTGGCCACTCACATCCAACCCCATGGACTTCGCCAAAGACACAATAGATTGCACAACAGGCGTAGGGTCGTCAGGGTAAGCCTCAAACCCTTCAAAATTCTTCTCGAGGACACATTCTGGCCACAATTTTCTTCAAGCAGAGTTCAACGTCCTGGAAGTCATTCCCTGCCAAGCCTTATCTATAAGGCTTATGCAATTGAGGATATTGAAGTGATCCCTTCAGAACTCTCTTAGGGTCAATTCAGTGTCCGAGGTCACTTCAAAGCACCTTTGAAACAGTGCTTTGGTGTAGAGTTTTTTGAAGTTTGAAATGACCTGCTGATCCATGGGCTGGATGAGAGGAGCGGTATTAGGGGGCAAGAACTTCACTGTGATGAAACTAAACTCCTCCAACAATTGGTCTTCCAAGCCTGGAGGATGAGCAGGAGCAGTGTCCATTATCAGGAGGCACTTGAGTGGCAATTGATTTTCCAGGAGGTATTTCTTCACACTCGGACCAAACACTTCATTGACCCACTCAATGAAAATTTGCCTCGTGGCCCATGCCTTATTGTTAGCCTTCCACATCACACACAATTTACTCTTAATGACATTGTTTTTCTTGAACACTCTGGGATTTTCAGAGTGATACACCAGTAAAGGCTTCACTTTGAAATCCCCACTAGCGTTACCACACAACAAAAGAGTTAGCCTATCCTTCATAGGATTGTGTCCTGGCAGTGCCTTTTCCTCCTGCATGATGTAGGTCCTCTTTGGCATTTTCTTCCAAAAGAGGCCTGTTTCATCACAATTGAAGACTTGTTAGGGGAGGAATCCTTCAGCCTCTACGTACTCCTTGAATTCATCAATGAATTCTACGGCCCCAAGTTTGTCCGAACTTGCAGCCTTGCCATGGCTTACCACACTGTGTATGCCAGTTCGCTTCTTAAATTTGTCAAACCAGTCTCTGCTGGCCTTAAATTCAGTAACATCAGCACTCGTTCCAAGCATTTTCTTTCCGACATCCGCATGCAACAGCCTTTGCCTTTTCACAAATTATCGCCTCCGAAACACTATCTCCCGCTAACAATTTTTCGTTGATCCACACCAACAACTTCTCAACATCGTCGATTGTTTGCGATCTCTGTTTCGTTAGCGCATTTACTCCTTTCGCAACATCAGCTTCCTTGATTTCGTTTTTCTTCAGCAGGATGGAACTGATCGTTGATGCGGACTTCCTGTATATCCTGGCGAGATCGGCCACGCGTATGCCACTTTCATACTTTGCTACGAGTTCTTTCTTGAATTCTATCGTGTTTCTCGCCTTTTTTATCATCAAAGGGCTGGCACTCGGAACTTTCTTTGGCCCCATTGGGGCTTATTTAGCAGTCACACTCAATGAATACACGGGGTGATGCTCACTCAACGAGAACAAAGGCAGACTGAGTCACAAACGCATGGGATGCTTTGTATGGGCGCTCGATTCCAGGAAATGAGTGGCCAAGTCACGCGGGCAGGCGGACGAGTTTGGTACAGACCATTTTCAGATCACTGCTCCCCTCAAAGTCACAATGAGAACTTTTAGCAATTTGCAGTCAATCAGGAAGAGAATCAATCCCACCTCTGGCCACAAGATGGTGATCCAGAGGTATTTTTGGCAGACAGATCGTTTAACTGCTGAGAAGGGAGAAAGATTAACAGCACAACGATCAACATGAAAATCTTCAGCCAGACACCCAGAGAGGAGATCGGGCACAGGAATTTAAAAAAAAACTAAAAAACAAGAAGGATGCACAAAAATAAAGCCTCCAGTAAAGGCACCAGCCACAGCCACCGGAAACACCACTCTCCCGTTCAGGCAACCTGGAACGCAGAGCTGAGCATGCGTTCCAGAGCCATGTGGCAATGGCTGCAGCAGCACAGGCCCTGAAGCCTCAGCCAGGCAGTAGAACAGCTCCTGTTACTTCTCTCACCTGCCCGATCGTCACAGGACAGCACACACACACAGATACGGCACTGTAATCTGATCACCGACTCTCTCACCGGCCTCCGATTCCGTCTCTAAAGCAAATTACAAGCTGGAAGAAATGCTCAGCAGCAAGGTTTGGAAGACCCATCAGGACTGGCATGTTTGGAAGACCCATCAAAGTTTCGCTGTCAGCAGGGAGTCCCAGCAGGGAGTCCTCTAATTGAGCGGGTCGGAAGCATCAGATCAGCCACACTCTCACTCCTTGATTCTTGCTACTGTATTTCTCAAAGGATCGCTGAAAGCAAAGAGGACTGGATCGCAAAAACAAGCTAAGTAGTGTACTTTACTGATGACCCCCCCTGGAACGGACCATTTTAAAATTGTACGAAAACCAAGCAGATGTACGAGAACCGGGACAAAATCTCAATGAAAAAAGACGTCAAAAACCGAAACATACGAAAACTGGGGCAAACGAAAACCGAGGTTTGACTGTATTTAGGTCTTTAGGTCTCTTCTCATACGTCTTCTGGCACAGGCTCCAAATCATTTTGGTTGCTTTCCTCTGAACTGTTTCCAGTCTTTTTATATCCTTTGCAAGATATGGTCTCCAAAACTAACCACAATATTCTAAGTGAAACCTCACCAGTGACTTTTACAGTGGCATTAGTATCTCCTTCTTTCTGCTGGTAATTCCTTTCTGTATGCAACCCAGCATCCTTCTGCCTTTGGCCACTGCCCTGTCACACTGTTTCGCCACCTTGAGATCCTCAGAAACAATCACTCCAAAGCCCTCCTCCTGGTCCGTGCACACCAACTTCTCGTGCCCTATCACATACAGTCCCCTTGGATTTCTGCATCCCAAGTGCATGACACTGTACTTCTTCACATTAAATCTTAACTGCCAAGCATTAGACCATTCTTCCAGCTTTTGTAGATCTTTCCTCATGTTATCCACTCCCTCAGAGAAATCCACTCTGTTGCAAATTTTCATGTCATCTGCAAAAAGGCAGACTTTTCCATTCAGTCCGTCAGCAATATCATTTACAAATACATTGAACAGTACTGGTCCCAGGACTGATCCCTGGGGCACGCTGCTACCATCACCTTCTGTTGTCTGTCAGTCAACCAATTTCTGATCCAGTTCACCACCTTGGCACCCATCCCCAGGTTGTTCAGTTTATTGACAAGCTTCCTGTGAGGAACGGTATCAAAGGCTTTGCTGAAATCAAGGTAGATCACAACCATTGCATGTCCTTGATCTAGTTCTCTGTCACCTAGTCAAAGAACTCAATCAGATTTGTTTGGCATGATCGTCCTTTGATAAAACCATGTTGCATCGGATCATGCAACCTATTAATTTCGAAAAAGTCCACTATTCTTTCTTTCAGGAGCACCTCCATTACTTTTCCCGCCACTGAAGTAAGGCTTACTGGCCTGTACCTTGTCACTTCTTCGCTATTGCCACTTTTATGAAAAGGTATTACACCATCCCTTCTCCAGTCCTGTGGAACTTCTCCTGTCTCCATAGATCTATTAAAAACATCCTTTAAAGGCCCTGCAAGAATCTCTCTGAGCTCTTTCAGTATCCTTGGATGTATCCCATCTGGTTCCATGGCCTTCTCCACTTTCAATTTTGCAAGCTGTTCAAACATATCATTTTTCGTGTATGGTGTAGTATCTACTCCATTCCCATTTATATATTTGTCAATCACAGGTGGTCCTTCTTCAGGGTTTTATTTAGTAAAAACATTTGAAGACATTACTGGAGGAAAAGTCCATAAACTATCATTGAACAGGACTGGAGAAAATCCACTGGGATTATGGGATATGCAGCATGGAAAAAGATAGTTACTCACCTGTAACAGGTGTTCTCCATGGACAGCAGGAATAAGTCGTCACGCATAGGTGCTGCCCTCAACAGAGCCCCACGTGGGAACGCTCTCCAGCTTCTATTGGAGGCTCCACCGTGCCCGAGTGCCTCCTTCTGCCTGCTGCCATGGCGCTATCTTCATCAGTCTAATAATATAGTCAGAGCAGAATACAGATCATCGGGGGAGCTGAGAGGGTTGTGAGGACTTATCCCTGCTGTCTACGGAGAACTCCTACTAAAGGTGAGTAACTGTTTTCCGTAGACAAACAGGAAGTAAGTCCTCATGCATGGGACTCCCAAGCTACAGGCTATCAAAAACCGAGGAGGCAGCTGAGAAACCCAACAGGGGCAACATGAATGGCACAACACGCAACAATAACTATGCACAGCGAAGGCAAATCTCGGCACATTTGTTCTGCACTCTGTGACGTTTCTTTCTCTCATTAACTTGTTTATTGTTTTTTTTTTTTGGTAGCCTAGATGGACAGAAGGGCACTGGAGGGCAGAGTTGGATTCTAATATCCAAACAGGTGCTGGAGTACAGATTAGCTGGTTATTGGCTGAAGTTATACTACTTCCAGGCAGTAGTGAGATGTGAATGTGTGGAGAGAAGCCGACGTTGCAGCCTGCAGATTTCCTCCATGGAGATCGAGCGAAGGTTGGCCACCGATGCAGCCTGCTGGCATAATTGAACGAGAGTGTTTGGAAACAGCAGCTCCCAGGTTGGTGGGGTCAAAAGAAACAAAAAGTTGGACGGACTTCCTATGGTTTTTTGCCCGTTCCAAGAAGAAGGCTAAGGCCCACTTGTAGTCCAACATGTGCAACGCCGCTTCCCCCTTATGGGCGTGAGGCCTACGGAAAAATGTAGGTAGCACTATGGACTGGTGGAGGTGGAAATCCAAAACCATCTTTGGAAGGAAACAGGGATGCATTCGAAGAACCACCCTATTATAGTGGAATTGGTATGTGGTGGATGAACTACCAGAGCCTGAAGCTTGCTCACTTGGCATGCTAAGGTGACAGCTACCAGAAACAAGACCTTCCACGTCAAGAACTTCAGCGGACATGTGTTGAGTGGCTCAAAGGGGGCTTTCAAGAGCTGCGCTAGCACCACAGTGAGGTCCAAGTCACAGGAAGGGGCTTGTATGGAGGCTTCAAGAGGAGCAGCACCCACATGAAACAAACAATCAAAGGCTGTGCCGAGATGGATTTCCCTTCCACCCCATGATGGTAAGCCCCAATCGTGCTGAGGTGAACACAGATGGAGTTGGACTTCAGGCCAGAGTCAGAGAGGTGTAGAAGATACTCCAGCAGCTTCCTTGTAGGACAGATGAAATGGCCTAGGGCCTGGCCTTCACACCAGACAGCAAACCTCCTCCACTTACAGGCGTAAGACCTCCTCATTGAGGTTGTCCTGGAAGCCAAAAGGACATCAGTTATGTTGTCAGGCAGACTGAGCTCTGACAGGACTAGCCTCTCAACATCCATGCCATGAGGGCCAAGGAACGGATGCTGGGATGTGGCATCCTCCCTTGCCAGAAGGGCTCCTGCATGGAAAGCTGCAGCAGGAGTGGGAACCAGGGCTGGCTGGGCCAATATGGTGCGATGAGTATCATCGTACCTCCATCTGTCCTGAGCTTCATTAGAGTCGTTTGCTATGAGAGGTACTGGAGGGTAGGCATACAGAAAACACTCCCCCCATCCAACGGTAGTCCACTGTAGGATCCTGCTCTGAAGCAGAATCGATCTACCTAGGCATTTCGTGGAGTGGCAAACAGATCTCCCACTTCTGAAAGATGTGGGCCACTATGTTACTGTTCAGAATCTATTCATGTGGTTGAAGGACCTGGCTCAGTCTGTCCGCCAGAGTGTTTTGGTCTCTTGGCAGATATGTGGCCCTCAGCTCCATTCCATGAGTGATGGCAAAGCTCCACAACCAAATTGTCTCCCAGCACGAGATAGGAGCTGGTGCCCCCCCCCCCCCATGTTTGTTGATATAGAACATAGCAACTTTATTGTTGGCTTGAATAAAAACAATGTGGTTGGCCATTTGATCCTGGAAGGCCTTTAGAGTATTTGCTATGGTTCTTAATTCGAGGAATTCCAGCTGTTGGGTGAGCTGAAGGTGAGACTTGGCATAGTTGATCACAAACTCCAACAGTTCCAACACCTGAATGGTCAGCCATGTGGAGTCCAGAACTGCCTTGGGAGTGGTGCTTTTTATTAGCCAATCATCCAAGTAAGGCTGCAACTACCGCAAGACATTTTGTGAAGACTCAGGGAGCTGAGGCCATGCCGAAAGGCAGCACTCAATACTGAAAGTGTTGTCCTCCCAGGACGAATCTGAGATACTTCCTGTGAGAGGCATTAAGTCCTCTGATTCCACATTGGTTACCCAGACATCAGAGTCAGGCTTTGAGGAAGTCAAAATACCTCTGATCCTGTGCTTGGAGGTCCCTTCTGCATCGAGGGGAATGGGAACATCTCCACGAACAATGATGCTCCGAAGCCCACCTGAGCTTTGAGTGAGCATTGAACCCCGAGATGCTGGAGAGGTAAACTGGCTGAGCCGGAACCGGCATTTGATCCTCCCTACTCCACACCGAAACCTCCAACCAGCCCGGCACTCCACCAGCCACCAGAGTGCTGCATTTTAAAAGCGGAGCAGCGCTTTACTCCGGCCTCTCCACTGCCACGCTGGACCAATCGGGAGCCCTGCAGGAAGCAAGGAGGTAAGCTTCTCCCCAATCCCCACTGAGACCTCCAATCAGCCAGGCACTCCACCAGCCACCAGACTTCTGCACTTTAAAAGTGGAGCTGCTTCTCTGCCCACAGAACTTGCTGCTCTTTGCAGCCTTGCATGCAGAACTCTGTTGCCCGCAGAAGCATGTTCCTGCAAGCACATCTTCTTGTCTTTGCAGAAAAGCTGCCGATCAGATTGTGCTGGTTGCAGGTCCCGAGGAGGGAAAGCAGGGGCAATTATTGAAGGCTAGAGAGAGAGGAGCAGAGAAGTTAGATTAGATTTAAAGGGACAGTGGTTGATAGAGAGTTGGGGTGGGGGCTGAGACTGCAAAGGGCAAGTGAGAAAGGGACAGAGTCTGGGAAGGGGGACAGCAGGAGAGGGGCAGGAGGATGGAGAGAAGATGCTGGAGGTACTGGGGATGGAGGGCTAAGGAGACAGAGGGAAATACTAGACACAGAGTGGGCATAGGGAGATGGAGGGGGGAAATGAACATGGAGAGAAAATGTTGGAGGCGGGGGGGGGGGGGGGTATCACAGAAACCCTAGCAACGACTCTGCTGACAGAGAACTTTATTGGAACACATGGAAACGAAAAAACTGATGATGATGGCGCTGCCATGGCAGGTGGAAAGGAGGCACATAGGCACAGTGCAGCCCCTCCCAAAAGCTTCCAATAGAAGCTGGGGAGTGTTTCTGTGCGGTCCTCTGAAGGGGACGTCACCCATACATGAGGACTTACTTCCTGCTTGTCCACAGAGAATGTGTCTATCTTTTGGGATCCTGTCATGTTCTTGTTACCTGGACTGGCCAATGTTGGAAGCATGATATTGGGCGCTTGATGGATCATTGGTCTGACTCAGTATGGCATTCGTTATGTTTTTATTTCTTATATCTTGTAATCAGGAGCCTTAATTATTCTTCTCCAGATGCAATCCATCATCCTTCTGACTGGCCATCTTTCATTACATTGAGATCAAACACAATCATTTTAAAATCTCTCTCCTACTTAGTGCACATCACTCTCTCACCCCCATCATGCACCACTCTCTTAGATTTGCATCAAATCTCAGTTGGCAAGTGCATAACCATGCCTCATCCTTTCTTAACTTTTCCCTCAGTGCTTTCTACTCTGTTGCAGATCTCAATGCAGGGCTTCCCAAATTTTTCCTGGTGATTCCATAGCCAGTAGGGTTCTCAGGAAATTCCAATAACTATGCTTTCCATATCTCAAACTTTGTTCAAAGTAGCAGATTAAGAACAAATTTAAGGTAAAAAAATCCACACATTTTGTTTATCTCCAAATAAAGATTATGCTTGTTGCTACAAACAGCTAATTGTAGGCATAAGTTTACAATTTCAGAAGCTGTGTCTGAACACTTTACATACCAAGTGTATAAAATAAAAAAATAACATAGTAAATGATGGCAGAGAAAAGACCAGCATACTTCATCTAGTATGTCAGTAAAGTGATTAGGTTGTAACTGCTGCTCTGTGCAGGTTAGTCTATCTCCATGCCTTTTATAGAGTGTAAGAAGGGATGACTTTTAGTTTGGGTGGAAATGGTTTGAATTCCATCATTGTTTTTCTCTTTACCACCTTCACTGGGAGAGCATTCCCAGCATACACTACCCTTCCCGTGAAAAAGTATTTCCTGTTTTTTGTTTGTTTGTTTGTTTAGTTCCCTGTAGCTCTCATTCCATGTCTTCTAGTTCTGCAGCTTTTTCTTCTTTGGTAAAGATTTATTTGTTCGTTGATATCTTTTCAATATTCAAACACCAAATTTCCACTGTCACTCCTCTCCTCTGTAGTACATACATTTAGGTCATCAGATCTCTTCTCATTCTTCCTTTGAACTACTTTTAGTCTCTAATGAACTTAGTGAGATACATCCTCCAACACTGAACATAGTTCTCTAAGTGAGGTCTCAGCTATAACCTCTATATGGGTATTCCATGTAGTTAATACGGCTATACACAAATTTTGAGATTGGCTAGTTTGAAGGAAAAACTTGTCAGGGATCAGCTACAGTATCTATAGGAGAATGCCAAAACGACTATAAGCTTCAAGATAAGGACTATCTAATTCTATCTAGGTGATATTTTGTGTTGTTGTTGTTGTTAAGTGCCGTCGAATCTGTGTTGACTCATGATGACCCTCTGGATAGTTGTCCTAAATTGTGTTCTTCAGTGAGGCGGCTCATTGTTGACAGACTGGTGCCCATAGCTGCTGTTATTGTATCAATCCATCTCATTGCTCACCTTCATCTTTTGCGTTGACCTTCTATCTTGCCAAGCATGATGTCTTTCTCTAATGATCTCTCTCTTCGCATGATGTGGATATTTTGTATTCATCACAATATTTAAGACTGATGGTTGCACGTCCATGTTAAAGAAATTGTGTACACCAAGGTACAATTGTTGGTGGAGACTTTTCAATATTCAAGCAAACTGGAAGAAGGTTATATATTGGATACCTATGTTTGGAAATATTAGAACGTCCATGGATCCAATAATTATACTTCTGGGTACAAATGCTCCCTTCCCCTCCCAGCACTGAGAACTATCTCATGAGCAGATATATGTTTATTTACTCAATGCAGCAGAATGCAATGAGTCCAAAAAGCCTTGTTTTGAAGACTAATTTAAATATACATGGAATATAAATGCTATAATGAAACTTGCATTTCAGTGCACAGATAACTACCAGATTACATCAAGCTCTAGTAAACTTGTTTTGGAAATTATAGAAAAAAGGACATTTGTATTTCAAAAGCCAAAAGATCTGAGAAATTAGTTTGGTATTTTGTATGAGACAACTGAATCTTTCATATTATTTATTTATTTATTTATTATTTATTTTAATTCTCTTATATACCGCACTATTCAGCATCAGCGCGGTTCACATAGACAAAAAATCTCAGTACAGTCAACATGCATGAGTTTACAGATAACAAGGGAAGGAACTTGGATAACAAAGGTAACTATCTACAATCTATTTACAAGGAAAACATTACTGTATAGGTATCAGTTACAAGGAGCAGATTTCGATAGGAATTCTGATCATTTTTTCATCATACTTTGCATATATAGTTGGGTTGTTGGAAGTCTTAACGATATCAGGCTAGTGAGGGCTTTGGCAGGTAGCATGTCACTGGCTGCAAAAATACTTGTCATACCTTCTGATAAAACACTGAAAAACCTGGATGTTTGATTGTTGTGTTCAAGTGGTTTTATTTTCACTGGATTACATTTGAGGCATACCATGCAATGCACATTGTTTTGAATAAAGATTCAAAACTTAAACTCTTAAAAACCTGTGGTTTTCTTTAAATCTTTTGTAAAGTTCTGTTGCCTAGAAGCAATAGTCTTTTGGCAGAAAGGTCTCATTACATTGTAATTGCCCCTTTCATTAGATGCCTCACATTTGCATTAGAACATCTAATTTCAGTTGCAGGACAGACTCTACTACCTCACGGATTGTTGTATAATTTTATGCTGCAATGCTTGTCCAAACATGACCAAAGATTTGACATTCAAAAAAGATTTTTAGCTTTTCTTTCTCCATTAAGCTGTTAATGACTACCCCCCCCCCCCCCAACTTAAAAAGCTGCCAGGGACACTAAATAACATCAGACCTTTAAGACATATGGGCACCATTTCACTAATATTTACATCGAAAAGAAATATCTTTCTTCTTCTTATAAAAAGGTAGTTTGAACAGAGTTGTCTCCAGCACAGGATTTTACAGCAGCAATTTGTCATTCTATGGCCCTTCTTCGATTTGAAAGCACCCATGGATGAATCTCTTATCTTTTTCTCCAAGACACATATTAAATGCTAACTCAGGCTATTCTGCTGCATTGAGAGTTTTACATTACCACTGTCTACTCATGAGAATAAAAAGTGAACTTATTCACCTGCAATGTTCACTCTCTGAAGACTGCAACTTAATGGAATCACATATAGGTCACATGACTATTTCAAGAATGGCAAAGTATCTTTTAAAATTCTCCAGGAAATTTTTGGACATTGGTTATTTTCAAGTCAACCAGCACTCAATCTCTTGTTTACTGAAAATGATGGGAAAATAACTCCCAAACAAGGGGCTATGTAAGAAGTTGCTGTCATCAATGCACAATATACATAAGAAGAGCCTGCCATAGATATTTACAGCTCAGACATCACATTCGATGATAATCAAAATCCTTCACTGAACCACACAACCCTTTTAGTTGTTTTTGTTGTGTTTCTTGTCTGCCCATCTTGACTGAACTGTTAAGTTTCGAGGAATATTATTGGAGGTACTTTTATAACAGAAGGCATAGGTGAGGAGTCCAAAAAACACCTACTTTTATAAAGACAACACAGACTGCCTATGTGCCTTCATAAAATAGGCTCCCATAACCAGTGGTTAATTTTCTGTCAGTCTCAATATGCTCATATAACCCCTCTTCTTAAGTTGTTTCATTGCTTCCTATCAGTTTCCGTATGCAGTTCAAACTTCTCCTACTGAGCTGTAAGTGCAGTCATTCTGCGGCTCCTCACTACCTTTCCTCTCTTAGCTCTCCCTACACTTCTTGGAAACTCTAATCTTGTGGTAGATCACTTCTGTCTGTACCATTCTCTTCCACTGCCAACTCCAGACTTTGATCTTTCCACCTTGCTATGACTTATGCCTGAAACAAATTACCTGGGTCGGTATGTCAAGCTTCATCTCTGACCTTTTCAAATCCAGGCTAAAAACTCACCTCTTCGAGGCTGCTTTTGGATTATGAACCGCAAAGTTTCCTGCTTGCCAACTATATGTCTCCTTTTTATTCCACCTAGGCCAGTGGTTCTCAACCTTTTTTCTGCTGTGACACACCTGACAGACTGTATTCATGTGCGTGACACACTGAAGCTCTACTCTCTCTTTCCCTCCACACATCCAACAGATAGCTAAAACCTGTCGCTTCTTTCTCTATAACATTGGCAAAATTTGTCCTCTCTTTTCTACACACACTACTAAAACACTTATCCACTCTTTAGTCACATCCCGTATAGACCATTGCAACCTCCTCCTTGCTGGTCTCTCTGGATCATCTCTATCCCTTTCAATCTGTTCAAAACTCAGCTGCACGGCTAATCTTCTGCCAGCCTCGATGTGCTCATATAACCCCTCTTCTCAAGTCACTTCAATGGCTCCTTATCCGTATCCAGTTCAAACTTCTCTACTGACCTATAAGTGCATTAATTCTGCTGCTCCTCACTACCTTTCCTCTCTTATCTCTTCCTACATCCCTCCTTGGGAATCCACTCTATCCCTTCTATCCGTGCCCTTCTCTTCTACTGCCAACTCCAGACTTTGATATTTCCACCTTCCTGCTCCTTATGCCTGGAACAAATTACCTGAGTCTGTGAATCAAGCTTCATCTCTGGCCCTTTTCAAATCCAGGCTAAAAACTCACCTCTTCAAGGCTGCTTTTGGATCCTGATCTGCTTAGTCTCCTATGTGTTTCCTTACCATTCCTCTAGATATATCCTTATCTTCAGCTGTTGTGCTGTTTGTCTTGACTAGACTGTAAACTCTGAAGAGCAGGTACAGTCTTTTACATGTGCTTGTACAGCGCTGTCTAAGTCTTATAGTGCTATACAAATGATTAGTAGTAGTAGTACAGTACAGTTTGCGACTGAACAATAGACGAGCCCAAATATCATTTTAATTTAATTAAAAATCAGGCTTGGGGAAGGAGTAGAGTTAGAGAGCAGTTATTTATTTATTTAACAGGTTTTATATACCGCTTTATCATTTCAATCAAAGCAGTTTACATTGTAACTTAAACTTGGTAATGTACATTAAACAGGGATATTGATAACTTGGATTTTTCTGAGGCAATGGAGTGCTAGTGGGAATCAAACCCTGGTATCTGGATTCCCAAGCCATTAGGCTACTCCTCCATTCCAGGGGATTTCAAGTAACTGGCCCCTTGCTTTGCACTTTCTCTAGCCTGCAGACACAGATGATTGTTGTCTGTCAAACCTCTGGTGTCACACCTCCGAGCTCCTGGTGACACATCAGTGTGTTCCGACACACTGGTTGATAGCCACTGCCCTAGACATAGCCTAGTCCCCAGATGTTGTGTTGTATGTTGCCTTCCTACATTTTATCAACAATTTCAGGACTTCGAGTGTATTCATCGATGTAGATCTCCTGGTTCTGTTGTCTGGTGTGCTGTGGAGAAGATTACTGATGGGCGTGGGGGGATGGTTCTTAAGGGCCTTGAATGTCATGACCAGAGCCTTGAAATGGATTCTGGCCCGCTGCAGAAGCCAATGTAGGTTCTTTAGAACTGGCGTTATGTGGTCTGAACTTGAGAGCCCTGTCAGTACCCTTGCAGCTGAGTTCATGGCAAGACGTAGCGGGTTAAGAGTCGATTGTGGGAGTCCGAGTAGGATAATGTTGGCAAAGTCGAGGTGTGGGATGACTAAGGCTTGGAATATTGAACAGTAGTTAGGGAAGTCAAGAAGTGGGCGGAGATGGCGTAGTGATCGGATCTTATGATATATTGCTTTAGTTGTGTTTATGACATGTGCTGACATGTCAAGACGCTGGTCGAGGGTGATGCCCAGGTAGCGAATTGTAGATTTGGACTTCAGTTCAATGTTATTGACTAGAAGTGAGGAAGGTGGCGTGAACTTCTGGTTTCGCGAGATGAATAATACCTCTGTTTTGCTGTGGTTAATACGTAGATTTTGAGAGAGGAGCCAATCTGCTACCGCTTCAAAGCATCTTGTAATTGGAGAAAAGTCAGGTTGATCGATTTTAAACTGTGTGTACATTAGGATGTCGTCTGCATATGCAAGGCATTGGACGTTGAAGGAACGGATTAAAGCGCAAATGGGCTGCATGTAGATGTTAAACATTAATGCAGAGAGGGAAGATCCCTGAGGTACACCTTGCTTCAGTGAGAATGGTTCAGAGGTCTTCGAACCTGCTCTGACTTGTTGCCATCTATTACACAAATAGGATTCACACCAGGCTAGCGCTGAGCCTTGTAGACCTTTATCTTTGAGGCGAAATAAAAGTGTTTCGTGATTCAATGAATCAAAGGCGGTTGCTATGTCTAAGAAGATGAGGACGAATCCATGGTTGATATTGTCAATTCCTGTGATTAGGTTGTTGAAGAGGGTTGTGAGGATGGTGTCCACTCCGTGAGCTTCCCTGAAGCCATGCTGGGATGGGTCCAGTGGTGCAACAGTATTTTATTTATTTTGCTGCATTTATATTCCGCTTTTCTCCGGGTCAAAGCGGTTGGGGGATACATTTAACACGAGGGGATATGAGACACATACACTAATACTTACAGGGAACATGGGCAATGGAGGGTTAAGTGGCTTGCCCAAGACCACAAGGAGCACCTGTGGGACTAGAAACCCCAGTCCTTCCGGCCCAAGGTTGCTGTCCTCTAGTGGGATTTGAACCACTGACCTTCCGGCCTGTAGTACCTTGCCCCAACCACTAGGCCACTCTTCCATCAACATGGTGTTGGATTTGCCGCTGGACTACCTTCTCCATAATTTTGGCAAGCAGTGGGATGCTCGAGATTGGTCGGAAGGACTCAACTTTAGATGGATCGAGCCTACTATTCTTTAACAGGGGGCGGATTGATGTGTATTTTAAGCTTTGAGGGAAGGATCCTGTTGTGAGTGATTGATTCAAGATTCTGCATATAGGTGGACTGAGGTCATGGCGCAACTCTTTAATCCAGCTAGCAGGGCAGGGATCATTGGGGGCAGTGGTGAGGTTAATAGATGCGATGATATCTAAAATTTCTTTGTTGGATATCTTGGAGAATGACAGTAGAGGGGTTGGTTGGGGGGGTCCGTGTGGGGTGTAGGTAGATAATATGGTTGCATTCATGTTGTACTTGGTCTGTATAATCTTTGATTGAAGGTAGTTAGAATAGTCTTGCGGCTGGGGCATGGTTGTTTGGGCTAGTGCAGTAGAGAGGTTGGTTGGGGGGGTCCGTGTGGGGTGTAGGTAGATAATATGGTTGCATTCATGTTGTACTTGGTCTGTATAATCTTTGATTGAAGGTAGTTAGAATAGTCTTGCGGCTGGGGCATGGTTGTTTGGGCTAGTGCTGGAACGCCAGTTAGTGACTTTACTATGTTAAATAAGTCGTGAGATTTGTTCAATGATCGCCTTAGTAATTCTGAGTAATACAGTTTTCTTTTTTCCATGGTTTTTTGTCGGTAGGCTTGCAGGTGAGTGGAGTATGCACCGAGTGCCTCAGGAGTCCAGGTGTGGCGCCACTGTCTCTTGAATTTACGTAGGTGGAGGAGCGATGCTTGCAGATCCTGGGAGTACCATGGTGCATGTTCGCGTTTCGCACGATTCGTGTTGATGGATGGTAGGCAGGCGGCAGCTCTAAGGGTGTCGTCCCAATTGGAAACCAGTTCATCTGGATCGAGGGATTCGTTGGCGAGTAGAGGTAGGATCTTCTTAAGAGCCTTATCCTTAACAAGTGGTCGAAAGCGTGTTGTTACCATTCTAGTAGGGGCACATGCTTTGTTGCTGGAAATGCTGATATCGTTGGTGGGTATGTGAAATAGGAGTAAATGATGGTCGGACCAGGGTACAGGTGTTATGGAGAGTAGCAAGCTCTGGGAGGGATTGACGGCAGTCTGTGGTATGAAGATCAAGTCAAGTATGCCACCCTTGTTATGAGTAGGGGAGTTGATGAGTTGCGTGTAGCCCAGCTCATTCATTGCGTCAATGAATGCTGTTGAATGCGTATCATGTAGGGAGGGCAAGTTGAAATCTCCCATCAGGAAGTTTAGGGCGCGTGGGTTGGTGGAGTTGCAAGCTAGGTCGATTATTGATGGGAGGTCATCTGGAGATGAAGTTGGCGCTCGGTATAATAGGTTCATTGAACAGTGTTCATTCGATATGGATATTATGTCCAGATAGGTTGAGCTAGTAGTATTGCTTAGTGTGAATTGAAGTTCGGATCTGGCGAAGATGAAGAACATGGGCTCCATATGTGAGGAATTACTTCCTGCTTGTTCCTGAAGAACATCTCTTACATATCTCTGTACAGTGCTGCGCACGTCTCTTAGCATCATACAAATGATAAGCAGTAGTAGAGTAGTACGAGCTCACATGCAAATTTACACTAGCTCTGAAAAATCTATAAGTGTGTACTCTTTATATATATATATCTGTGTATTTTACAAAATAGTTGCATAATCTCAACTCTGCCTCTGCTTTATCCAAATTATACCCCTGAAAATGCTTGCAACACAAGTAAAAGTAGGGCTAGCCCAAGGCTATCTGAAGCCCCACTTGAGCCTTTGCAATGCATCCCCCACCCCATGCCATCATCTCCTCTTACCTAGCTTATCCCCCATGTCAGCATCTTCTCTTCTCTTTCCTTTCCTTCCTTATTTACCAAGGTGTCCATCATCTCCCCTTGCCTTCTCTGATGCCCCCTCAGTAGTCCTTCATTCCCTCATGCCTTCCCTGACACCCCCTCCCATAGTCCTGCCATCTTCCCTTCCTTTATCAACCCCCTCCCATAGTCCTGCATCTCCCCTACACTTATCACCCCTCCCATAGTCCTTCATTTCCCCTTCCCTTCTCTGACCACCCCCCACCCCCATAATCCTGCATTTCCCCTTCACTTCCCTGGCCGCCCCCTCGCACAGTCCTTAATGTCTCCTCTCTCTTTCCTTTCTCCTTGTCACTGCTGTTGCCCTGCTTCAACTGTCATCTGGAACTGTGGCTACAAGGACATTCAGTATGGCAGTGGTGGTTCTTCCACTTGCACTCACACTCTAGGCTGGTCTTGTACCCCCTTCCACTGATGCAAGCTTCCTGTGGGACTAGTTTGGAGCAAACACATGAGTAGGAGGAGGTCTGCCACAGCGCTGAATGTACTTGCAGCCACAGCCTTGGAAGATAACTGAGGTAGGGCGGAAGTGGCAGCAAGGGAAAGGGAGGTAGAGGGGAGAGAGGAGAAATTCAGTTCTTCCCTCTGACCTTTGCTGCCCTAAATGGACACCTGGTCTACTACTACTACTGAACAGTTGTATAGCGCTACAAGGCATACGTAGCGCTGCACAAACACATGTAAAAGAAAGTCCCTGCTCATCGGAGTTTACAATCTAGTCGAGACAGACAACACAGTAGCTGTAGATATGGGATACAGCTAGGGGGAATGGTAAGGAAATACAAAAGAGATCAGGTGAGCCAAGATCCAAAAGCGGCAGCAAAGAGGTGAGTTTTCAGCCTGGATTTGAAAAAGGTCAGAGAAGGCGCCTGACGTACAGACTCAGGTAGTTTGTTCCAGGCATAAGGAGCAGCAAGGTGAAAGGAGCGAAGTCTGGGTTTAGCAATAGAAGAGAAGGGCACAGATAGAAGTGATTTATTTATTTTACATTTCTTATATACTGCCTTTCATGATATCAAGGTGGTTTATATTGAACAAACTGAAATTACATTGAACAGGGCATTATAATTTGGAGATAACTATTTTACAGGGAACATGGGCAATGGAGGGTTAAGTGGCTTGCCCAAGACCACAAGGAGCACCTGTTGGACTAGAAACCTCAGTTCTTCCGGCCCAAGGTTGCTGTCCTCTAGTGGGAATTGAACCCCTGACCTTCCAGTCTGAGGTACCTTGTCCCAACCACTAGGCCACTCCTCCACTCCACTCTGCTCTTTACCATAAGAGTGGAGTTCCCGAGGAGGGGTGTAGGGACAGATAAGAGAGGAAAGTTAGTGAGGAGCTGCAGAGTGAATGCACTTATAGGTCAGCAGGAGAAGTTTGAACTGGATGCAGAAACGGATAGGAAGCCAATGAAGAGACTTGAGAAGAGGGGTAAATATGAGCATGATGAGGCTGAGGAAAGATTAGCCATGCAGCAGAGTGATGAACAGATTGAAGGGGAGAGAGATGACTCAGAGGAAGACAAGCAAGGAGCAGATTAGAGTAGTCTAGATGGGAGGTGACTAAGGAGTGGATAAGTGTCTTAGTGTGTTCAGAAAGGAATGGGCAAATTTTGTTGATGTAGAAAAAGAAATGGCAGGTTTTAACTATCAGTTGGATGTGTGTGGAGAAGGAGGGATAGAAGTTAAAGATGACCCCAAGGTTGCAAGCTGAGGAGACAGGGAGGAGTAGAGAGTTATCCACAGAGATTGAGAAAGGAAGAAGGGGAGAGGAGGGTTTAGGGGTAAAATAAGAAGCTCGGTTTTGGCCATATTCAATTTCAAGCAGCGGTGAGATATCCAAGCAGCAATATCAGAAAGACAGGCAGAGATCCTAGTCTGGATTGCCAGAGAGATTCTGAGGGTAGAGAGGTAGATCTGGGAGTCATCAGCATAGAGATGGTACTGAAAGCCATGGGAAGAGATGAGTGCACCAAGGGACTGGGTATAGAGAAAGAAAATTAGTGGACCCATGACCAATCCTTGGGGTACACCAACTGAGAGTGGGATAGCAGTAGAGGAGAATCCACCAGAACAAACACTGAAAGAACGATGGGAGAGATAAGAGGAGAACCAGGATAGCACAGAGCCCCTAAAACCAAGCGAGGACAAGACATCAAGAAGAAGGTTGTGGTCAACAGTGTTAAAAGCAGCAGAAATGTCAAGAAGGATGAGGTTCGAATAAAGGCTCTTGGATTTTGCCAGACCGGTTACTGGAGACTTTGGCAAGAGCCATTTCATTCAAATGTAAAGGACAAAAGCCAGATTGTAGAGGACTCAGAAGAGCTTGAGATGAGAGAAAGTTGAGGCAGCAGCGGTGAACTGCACATTCACATTCTAAAGTAGTTTAGAAATGAAGGGGAGGAGGGAGATGGGTTGATAGTGAGGAGGACATGTAGGGTCTAGTGAGGGTTTCTTGAGTAGAGTGACCACAGCATGCTTGATGGCTGCAGGGAAAGTTGCAGTGCAGAGCGATAGGTTGAAAATATGAGAGATGGAAGGGACTACAGTTGAGGAGATGGAGCTAAGGAGACGGGTGGGAATAGGATCAGAGGAGCAGGTAGTGAGTTTGGATAAGGAAAGGTGGTGAGTGGTTTCCTCCTTAGATGTCATAGAAAAAGAAGAAAGGGTAGCAGAGGTATGGGGGGGGGGGGAGTTATGCGTGAAGAGGGGAAAGAGGGGGAGTAGCTGACCCTGTGGGGTATTGGAGTGTGATCTTGTGGATTTTGTCATGGTAATAGTCAGCTAGGGTTTGGGTAGAAAGGAAGGGAGGGGATGGAGATGGAGGCACCTTGAGGAGAGAGTTGAGAGTTGTAAAGAGACAGCAAGGGTCAGAAGCAAGAGAGTTAGTCAGATGGACATAATAGTCTTGTTTGGTGAGTGCTATGGCTGACTGGAACGAGACAAGCATGAATTTGAAGTGTAGAAAGTCCACGAGGGTGCGGGATTTGAGCCAAGCATGCTCAGCTGAGCGGGCGCAGGAATGTAGACAGAGGGTAGTAGAAGACAGCCAGGGTTGAGATACAGTAAGCCTCACAGGACATGGCATGGGCAGAGCAAGAACATCCAGAGCAGAGGAGCTACTGCCTCATCAATAGATTCAGATAAATACTGGAGATAATGAGACAGTGGAGAAGAAAGCCAATGGGTCAATAGCATAAAGATTTTTAAAGAGGTTGGAGGAGACAGGGCGAGGTTGAGGTGGCGAGTAAGGGAAGAAGTGACGTACAGAAGTTTAAGGGTAGGCAATTAGGGAAGAATACAAAGTCAAGTCTGTGGCCTTGCTGGTGAGTGGGAGCAGTAGAGCAAAGCTGGAGGTTGAATGATGAAGTAAGGGAGAAGAGTTTTAAAGCAGAAGGGTCAGAGGGATTATCAACATGAATCTTAAAATCCCCGAGAATAAGGGAGGGAGAAGATGAATCCAGAAAGAAGGAAAGCCATGAGTCAAAGTAAAGAGCCAGCCCTGCGTTAAAGAAGCTGCACTTTTTTCATTCACCTATTTATTATGTGTACATCCAATCACATAATTTTATAAAAACCCTTTACTACACTCTGCAGAGTACATTTATCATAAATTAGAGGGGGGATGGCATCATGGCAGCTTAAATCAATGACCTGTATTGTTTACCCTCTCCCCTTCTCAAAGAAACAGAATGGCACACCTTTCACAATTCAGATCATTGGCCACCTCATTGTCTGCATTTGGAAGGAAGCTAAAGCCAAGATAAGAACATAAGAAATGCCATACTGAGTCAGACCAAAGTTTATCAAGCCCAGCATCCTATTTCCAACAGTAGCCAATCCAGGTCACAAGTGCCTAGCAGTTTCCCAAAAAGACACATAGGTTCCATAATGCTTTGTATTGGGGCAAGCAGTGGATTACCGGGGTCCTCTTTAATAATGGCTTATGGTTAAATTAGAACAAGAAGGGACTGCAGGAGGAACTAAAGTTTCAATGGATACCTTCTACCATTCTTAAAAAGGAATGGAGGTTAAAGACAAACTCTTTCTAATGTTCATCAAATACTTTAGAAGCAATAACACTGGTTATCCCCATCTTATAGAGTGGTTCACTATTGCGAAATTGAAGGGATTAGGAACTAGGAAATTTTGAGAGAATTCCCACAACTTGATAGTGAAAGGATAAGGAACAAGTAATTTTGAGAGGATCCCTATATCTTAAGGGAAAGATATCTTCGGGAAAGAACAGTCAAAACATGATTCATTCAGCAGAACCCAAGGAGGTAAAGTATTGATCGGGAGGGGGAGCAGCAGTTTCCCTGGAAGCATATAAAGTATGCATCAGAGCCTGGCTCAGGAAAGCCCTCCAGCAGAGCTGGAGAACACAGATTCAGAAGAAAGGGAAGAGAGTACGGAAGGGGATACAGTGAGAGTCCAGCCTCTGCTGCTCCTAACATAGAAGAGATGAAGTATCTAGAACAAGGTACTAGACTTTGCTAACAGCCAACTGTTAAGACTTTGACCTTTTGTTTTTCTTTCGGCACAGCTGGTGGTTCGTAGCTTTTTTGGGCTGTTGTACAGTGAAGTGTGATGTGCCTTACAAACCCAAAACCTTGAAAACAGTTTTGATTGTCAAAGTGGAAGGCATAGGGACAGAGTGAATTTCCTCAAAGCAGTATTTTTGTTCTACAATCTCTTCTTTTTTTCTACTGTTTTGCTTGAAGACGAAAAGCTGTTAGTGTAACTGGGTTTAAAAAATGTCTGGACAAGTTCCTGGAGGAAAGATCCATAAAGCATTATTAAAAGGGACCCAGGATATCACTGCATGACCCAATACAAGCATTGAGGAACCTGTGTCTTTTGGGGAGACTGGTAGGTACTTATGACCTAGATTGGCCAATGCTGGAAAAAGGATACTGGGCTTGATGGACCTTGGTCTGACCCAGTATGGCATATCTTATGTTCTTACTAATGCTTCAGAAATACAGGCTTAAATGCAGCCTTAAGTGTGAAAGCAGCAGGTTTTTTGCTGCTAAACCTAGGCAGTACCTGGACTTAAGAGCTGCCTGGAATAGCTTAAGAAACTTGGATAGTACATAGACTTTTTTTTTTTTTTAAATTTTCTATTTATTGATTTTTACAAAAAATCCAAGCAAAACACACTTGAATGGAAAATAAAGGAAAAAGGTTACATAGGTCAGCAAACATCCAACCCCACATGTAATTAATACAACAGGAAATCAAAACAAAAACCTGTTCCTACCACAGCCCACAAAGAGAGGGAGAATCCAACTAAGAAAAAGAATATTACCTTATAATTGAGGAAATAACGCTGGAGGGAAACAGTCAGGTACTATCAATTGCAATGACACCTACACTGTATCAGAGGGACGACGGGCATTAATGAAGGCAAGCAACTGGGAAGGATCATAGAAAACATATGTAGCGGAAGTCATTTTGATAATACATTTTGAGGGAAATTTAAGAGAAAACTGGGCACCCAACATCAACACAGCGGGACGTAACAGTAAAAAGTCCCGTCGACGTTTCTGGGTCACTCTTGCAAGGTCTGGAAAGACCCGAACAGTCAGACCCAGAAAAGTAACATCCCTTTTACGAAAAAACATTTTAAGAAACCAATCCCTGTCCGAGGGTAATGCAAAAGTTGCAATTAAAGTAGCAGGAGTAATAGTATCCACTAAAGAGGTCTCCAGCAAAGCTGTAACATCTAAAGAATCAGCTACATTTACCCCCGGTATATCCCCACCTCCCTCTATCTTCTTTTTAACAGGTAGATAATACAACTTAACCAAGGGAGGATGTGACTCTACAGGTACCCCCAAAATTTCCAACATATATTTCTTAAGCATTTCCTTTGATCCCATTGAAGGGGCCTTAGGGAAATTAATCAAATGTAAATTGGAGTATCGAGAGTGATTTTCCAAGATTTCCAACCTCAATTGCATAGCCATAGAGTCCTTTTGGTAACTTTGGCCAGAGTCTTCAACCAATGTAATTTTCTGCTGCAGATCCGAAACAGAGCTCTGCACCGCCGAAATCTCCAGCGTGTGTTGTTGCAGGAGTCCAGTATGATCCTGAAGTTGTGAGGAAACAGACGAGATCTGAGGAACCAAAAGTTCACCAAGTTTAATGATTGCAGACCAGATCGTTTCAAGTGTGAATTCCGCTGGTTTCTGAAGAGGAAAACAAAATGAAACAGCTGTTCCCTCCGCACCAGCCTCCATTCTCCTTCGTTCCACCTCCAAGACAGCAGGAACCCCTGAGGCCACCGTTGACTCACTGAATACACCGGGACTAACCACAGCCAAACCGCTGCTCTGAAGAACCGGCGTCCCTCCGATCCCCACTCCCCTATCTGAAACCAGGGGAGGGCTCACCATCGGCACCGGAGTCCCATTCAGCACAGGCACTTTGCGGGGCCGCCACTGCTCCGGCGATGAGATATCGGGTCCAGAGCCTCCCGCCGAACTCAAATCAGCCGAGAGACTCCCCAGGCCACTTATCGCCGGTTCCTGACCAGACCGCTGCCGTGAGACCACAAAAGCGTCAAGCGGGCCACCCGCAGAAGGTAACGGGGTCGAGGTTGCAGGGGTAGAGGGGGGCTTCTGCGCCCCTTTTACTTTCCTTTTCCCCATAAATTAAGAAGACAGCCGCACAGCACTCCCTTCAGCACACCATCTTGGATCAAGGTACATAGACTTTTAAAGAGACACTGACCTGCTATTGCGTCATGGCCTGGACATTTTGGGAGCTTGTCCCAACCCACAGTGTGGTTCCGGCTTTGTTATTGAGAAAGGGTAATTGCCTGTGAGTTCCTGCCAAGGGAGTGGTGTGAAGAGCATTCTCAAGCAGCCCTGCTTGGGACTCAGTAGAAATATACATTGTGTCATTGTTACATACTGTATATGAAGAGATAATTTAAGTCTTCTGATGGCATCATTACCTTCCATGACCATCTGTTAGTCTGAAATAATATCCTGAGAGAAATCTACTCACTCTATATTATGGAAACGTGGAGTGAAAAGAAGAGTGTGGAAAGCCTCTGGCATTATTAGCGAGCAGGCATATGCAGCACACCTGGTAGGCGCAACCAGGCCATGCCTTTGCTAACAGGGTGCAGCTCCTCTGACTGGTGCACCAAATGATTCCTGAGGTCCCAGTCTATATGAATAAAGGTCTGTCAGCTCCCCAAAGGCAGTGGTTTTAATTTGGTGGATGGGGGGGAATTATCCCCTGCTGATGCCAGGATGTATTAGTTCCCAGGTGGGCTAGCTTGGGGAATGATCTTGTGGCAGGGGGCTTGAGCTCAATAGTAAGTAATGACATAAGATCCCAAAGATGTTGCATTAATTGGCCATACTAGGTACTTTGGCCTATTAAAGTGGCTTGAGAGGGCCTGAGGTTGGGCCAGTCTGGTTGGGCTAGAATGCATAGTATTGGCTTGGCCGCCTGGCACATATGTAGTCAGATGAATTACCACTGGGGTCTTGCTATTCACAGCAAGCTTGGGCTCCGTGTGCTCAGCTGACTAGTGATACGATATGGTATATCTCTCACAGAAGTATGGAAGGTGAGGAGGTAATAGGACAGAAAAAAGCTTCAAGTGTCTTGTTAGACTCTCTGGTTAGGCTACTTAAAAGTTGTTGCCATTTCTTATAAGAACATAAGATATGCCATACTGGGTCAGACCAAGGTCCATCAAGCCCAGTATCCTGTTTCCAACAGTGGCCAATCTAGGTCATACGTACCTAGCAGTTTCCCCAAAAGACACAGGTTCTGCAATGCTTGTATTAGGTCAAGCATTGATATCCTGGGTCCCTTCTTAATAATGGTTTATGGACTTTTCCTCCAGGAACTTGTCCAAACCTTTTTTAAACCCAGCTACACTAACAGCCTTTACTACATCCTCCGGTAACAAATTCCAGAGTTTGATTACACGTTGAGTGAAAAAATATTTTCTTTTATTAGTCTTAAATAGTTTACCCTGTAGCTTCATTGCATGTCCCCTAGTCTTCCTATATTCTATGTTTACCCGTTCTACTCCGTTCATTAATTTATAGACTTCTATCATATCTCCCCTCAGCCGTCTCTTTTCCAGGTTAAAGAGCCCTAACCTTTTTAGCCTTTCTTCATAGGAGTATCCTTCCATCCCCTTTACCATTTTGGTGGCTCTTCTCTGAACCTTTTCTAATAACGCTATATCCTTTTTAAGATATGGTGACCAGAATTGCACACAATATTCAAGGTGCGGTCTCACCATGGAACGGTATAGAGGCATTATAATATCTTTTGTTTTATTTTCGATTCCTTTCCTTATGATACCTAGCATTCTATTTGCTCTCTTGGCTGCCGCTGCACACTGGGCCGAGGGTTTTAACATGTTATCCACAATGACGCCTAAATCTTTTTCCTGGGTGGTGGTTCCTAATGTGGAACCTTGCATCGTGTAACCATAGTTTGGGTTGTTCTTCCCTAGGTGCATAGCTTTGCACTTGTCCACATTAAATTTCATCTGCCATTTTGATGCCCAGTCTTCCAATTTATCAAGATCCTCTTGCAATTTTCCACAATCCTCTTGGGGTTTAACAACTTTAAATAGTTTTGTGTCATCCGCAAATTTGATAACCTCACTCGTTATTCTTTACAGTGTATTGTTACACTCTCTGGTCAGGCTATTTAAAAGTTGTTGCTATTTCTTTACATCTGGATTAAGACATGATATGCTGCCTACATAACATATACCAAGGCAGGTTAACAAAGTTATAGATAGAAATGCAGCTGTGGCTAGCACAAATACCTTTCAGGGATTGGCTGGCTGTGGGTGCTGACATCAGCTTTTGGGGTATCGGGAGTGAGCTTTAGAAAAAGAAGGCAGCCTTCAGCCTTCCCTTATATCTCCACCAACCTGCTACTAAAGCACTGCCCCATCCATCCCTCTTATTGATTAGTACCCATTACTGGTAGAATAGCTTCTTCTATATTCTATGCTATAGTAAGGCCACTTGTAAACAACATTAATTATGTGTTCTGAATTTTGTTACTGTTGATCGTATTGTTTATTCAATTCTGTTATCTCACTAGAGATTGTACACGGAGAGCGTGTTTAGTTTTGTTTTTTTGCTACAAAGTAATTAAATACTCCTGAATAAGGAATTAAGAAGGAAACTGACAGAGTCACATTAGCTCTGGCAGAAGCCTTGGCCTGTGTAAACTTGCTTGGGAGGGCCTGAGTACGGATCTGGGTTAGAGGTCTGCCCAAGTACGTGCTTGGTTGGGTCAGAACCCTTAGCTACTGCATCAGCCACCTTGCACATGCACACTGGCAATCTGATGACCCAAAAACAATTTACCACTGGAGCCTTTCTATTCATGGTTGACTTGTGCTCTACATGGATAGCAGGCCATTGTTCCCCGACGTCACCTTCCTTACTGAGAGGAAATAGGATAGGCAAGCTTTGAGCAACTGGTTAAAGTCCTCTTTCAGGTAATTTAAATAAACTTGACCTTTTTTTCCAAATCTGAACAGACCGTACTATCCTCATTGTGTTAGTTGGACAAATATGGGAAGGGAAGCTAAAGACAACCTTATTCAATTTAACAAGAACGGCAGAAGAAACATTTTAACTTAAGTCTAACATTTCTATGAAGGCTCTAAGTCGGAGGCTCTGTGAAGAAAGTTTAACTTTGTATGTGTTCAGTGACGCTTGAAAATCCCATAATAACCAAGAGAAGATTGGTTTCTGGTGGTAGCAAAATAACTTTCTAGTGATAAGAGTCTGCTACTGGGAAAATTAATGATTTTATAAAAAGTAACATTAAATTCACAGAATTTCTACAGAATCTTTTCAGCCCCCGCTGCCACAGAAATTTTACAAAATGTCTTTTCTGTTGCAGAGGTATGGCTGAAATTAACAACTGATTAGTTGATAAGAAATATCAGTGCCACAAGCATGAGTAAACGGATCCATATTCAAGAGTATCACCAAAATGATGTGATGTACATTACAGATATTTTAAATTAATTAGGAATTACAATTAAAGAATCAAATGATGTTCTGTTTATTAAATTTAATTTCTACATGTGGTTAATCATGGCATATAGAAGTTTTTATCTAATCAGATTAGGGCCAGCAGAACATTATGAGAAACAAGAGAGGAAAGTATGAAGAGCAAGGTTCATGGAATTCTTTCCAACCCCTCTGCGTGCCCATGTGTACACATACACCCGCCTGTTTGTACCTGCATTTTCTCTGTGTATCTTTCTGGGCTGGTATGTATGTGCATTTTTGTATGTACGTGGACATGTTTTGCCTCAGTGCCTGTCTGTGCGTGCATAGGCATATTATAATATTGTAAACCGCTCTGATGCTTTGGCTTGAGCGGTATATCAAATGTAATAAACATAAACATATTAGTATGTATAAATATGGGTGTGTAGTATTTATATCTGTATTGGTTTTCTATGTATCTGTGATTGGGAGACGAGATAAGAAGGGAGAGTTTTTTTGTCAGGTGCAATTCCGTAATTGCTATGTTATTGTGAATTAATGATTGTAAGCTGCAGCTACTGTTTTCTCTATGGAAATGCATCGGGGCATTTTTTGGGCATAGGGGACTTCATTTCTCTTCCATCTTCCACCACATACAGAAACAGTACTTGTATAGCACAGGAACTTCCTCCTCCAACTCCCCTCCTCCCTTACTGTGGCTAGAGAAACATTCCAGTGCTCCGACACCACAGCCTTCCCATTGGCTGGAGCCTACCCACAGTCTCTGCTGCAAGTTACAATGAAAGTAGCTAGAACAGGTTTACACAGGGAAGAGGTTTTAAACTCTGAAAAATGTCCAGGCATTTTAGCTATCCTTCTAGCTTCCAGACATTAATGTAAAAATCAGTAGAATCTTGAAAAAAAACAACAAGCAGTTGTCAATTCTAGCCTCCCAAGTCCTGAGTACATCTGATAGCACTCCCCCCTCCCCCCCAAATTTGGACCCTTGGTATGTTTTTAGTTTGCCACTGCCTTAATCTAGCCCTGCCCATGCAACAGATATTGGGAAGGGGCTGAGCCAAGTGAGAAGGTTCCTGGAAATAAAATAGCAGTGGGCAATAGAGCGCTAGAGGTACATCAAGGACGGTCATAGCAGTTCTAAGCCATGGCTTCCAAAGCCGTATTTAAGGGGCATGACAACACATTCAAGCCCTCTTCCTCAGAAGTGAATCTCTTATCTCCTCCTGCTGGACATCTTCATGTGGACACCTTTCATGCTCCAATTACCATGCTGAAGAAATCTGTAAGTAGGAAGGTTGCAGCTGCAACATATTACTACTACTATTAATCATTTATATAGTGCTATTGAATGACTTCCTATCTGTGGGCCTCAAGCACTCTGCCTCCTGTGCTCACCTACTGTGTCGGAGTCCAGCATATCACTGACAAGCGACAAAACAGCAGGCCAACCTGTGTTCCAGGGCCAGTACTATCATTAAGTAAACTAGGAAGTTGTCTAGAGTGCCAACAGTCTGAGGGTGCACACCGCTGCTGCTCCTCTCTGGAATGTGAAGCGACAGAAATACTTTTAAAATGGCACCGCAACGCTGGAGTTACCATCTCTGGCGCTGTTCATGCTTCCATCCCCTTCCGATTCTACTTCCTTTTCCATGAGGGCGAAAGTGGCTGCTGATGCTTCCGCCATCTTGTAAACAGGAAGTGGAATCAGAGGAGGGCGGAAGCATGAACGGCACAACAGTTCTGAAGGTGAAAGTAGCTGTGGTGCCATTTTAAAAGTATTGCTGCTGCTCATGTCCCGGAAAGGAGCGACAGTGGCAGCAATGGTAGCGGGGGCTAGACACTAGGAATGAGGTTTGCCTAGGGTGCCTCTATCCTTGCACTGACCCTGCTGTATCCTCTCCATTTTGGGAATCAAGATCAATACTTCTGCCAGTGTAACCAGACTCCCATGAAAAAAATAGAGGCAATAGATTCACAGATCCTCCTCCTCAGGGTGGCATTGTAGCAGCAAAGCGCAGACAAACCAATAATACCAGGAGTCTGTTCAGAAGGTCCAAATCATTTATTTGTGCACAAGTCTCAAGCAAGTCAATTTCAAAATGGCTGAGCAAAGTTTTCAAGCATTACAACAACTTTTATAGACTTTTGTTCCATTCTAGGTATAGAAAAACCTTTCATTGGTCCCGGTAACCTCCCGTACCTCTTCCATTGGTCCCGGTACTGATAAGTTTATCCAATTATGTCCCTTCTGTGGGCATGACACCTGCCTGCCCCCCTTCTAGTCCCAATTACAATGGTCAGTTCATCAACTTGTTACTTTCACACTCTCAAGGTTATAGGACCAATTTGTGCATACAGAAGAGCAAGGTTCTGTAACTCATCTGTCAGCACTCCTCATTATTTCTTTGCAGATGTACTTTTTCTTATCAGTAACTTTTAAACATGTCTTTTCTGTATTTTTCCATTTCTCAGTTCTGCAGTTCTGCTTACCTAAGCTAATTCAATACTTCTACTGAGTTCTATCTTGCAATAGCAGCATATTGGGGGATGTGCAATCCTATATGCCTCTCCACAGGCCTCATTTACAGGTCAAGCTAGCCATGCTGGCCTGCTTATGTCAGACACCGTGGGTCACAGGCCTGCACCTGCCACATTCCCCCCTTTGATTAATCTCACCCTATTACTCAATAAGGTGTGAGAATTAAATCACTTTTAGAAGAATCACATCATGATTGAAGGATTTCTACTAGGACTAGCTTTGTATAAAGCCATTATTTTAGTTGCGGTCTTCCGCTCTACTGTGGTATCAATAGCACTATGAATGGAACGCATACAACATGGGATTAAACATGGTAATAAGAAGATAACAGCGACAAGGATTAGTACTAAAACAATGAAAGTCTTAAATCCTCCCAGCCAAGAGAAAAGGTTAGCAAACCAGTTAGGAAATTTCAATGCGTGCCAAGTCTGTACTGGCACATAAGCATGTCTTTGCATATCTTTAGCAATTTATTCAACTACTTGACCCTTATCATCTATTTTCAAACAGCAATTAGTTAAATTCAGTTTACCACATACTCCTCCTTCAGCTGCTAGCAAATAATCAAGTGCTAAGCGATTCTGGTATATAGCAGTGCGCATCTGAGTACTTTGTCTAGCTAAGAGCGTGAGAGCATGACTAGTTTCATTGGTTATTATTTCAACTACTGCTTGTAAGCGAATAATACGATTTATCATATAGATTGGGGTACGATAACCATACATACCATCATCATTCCAAGTGGCAGGTCCATAATACTCAATAATTCTTTCTGGTGGCCAATCATCACCCTGCCACTTTTCCCATTTGCCTATCTGTAAGGCTTCTCTTTTCTGTCTTGATGCTCTTTTGTGTCTGTGGGTAGTGTATACAGGGTATCCTAATTGTTCTCCATGTTCAGTGTTCAACAGGAAGAAAGAAGGTCTGATGGTTCCTAAGACACATGCTCCTCCCCAGTGTGGCGGGAGTTGTGCATATGCTCGGTTTCCACAGATCCAATATAGGCCAGGTGGGGCTTGCCAGGCTTGGACTTTGGCAAGGTTAGTCCATAGATCTGCAAGTTCAGGAAATCTAGCTAATGGGTTAGGAGGTTCAGGATGTCTGATTCCTGACCACCATGCTGTCTTTTTGGTCGTGGCATTATAGTATTTCTGGCTAAGACAGACCAGCTGTCCTACCTTTTGGGTGAACTGGGGTCCAGTTCTGGCATAGCAAAGACGTCCAACGATTGAGTGCGCTAACACCCATTCACTGGTTGTCTTATGTAATTCAGTCTGATTGTAAATCATGGAATAATTCAATTCTTGGGCTTCCCAGGGCCATTGGTCTCCCATTTGGGTTCCGCCACAGAAATAACAATCTGTGATCTTAAGACTAGATACTACTGCTCCGGCTAACTCTAGAAATAAATTCTGTGAAGGGTGAGGGATCTCAAACTTATTTACATGCATAGCTTCATAAAAAGTATTATGAATATGATATTTAGATGACTTGTGGGCTTGAGTATTCAATCTGATATACACAATGGTCCCTGGATCTATTGCTCCTCCAGCAATACGTAAACCAAACTTGTATCCTTGTTTCCATGCATGGGGATTATGTACACGCAAGTGTAAGGGGTTGCAAGCATCTTTCTGACATTTATCATTTGTGGTTGGCTTGGTTAGAGTAGCCATCCGCTTATCTATTTTCTCATCAGTTATACCAGTGTTCCAGGTAGCATAAAAAACACATCCCCAATACGGGCAATAGTAGTCTGCTGCTGGGGCAGTACTATAGCCTGGTTCCTTTTTCCCTGTACACTTTCTCCAACCTGTGGCACCTTCTGGACACATGTACTTATGGTCATTTCGATACGCTTTCTCCCATGTACCACAGGTGGACTGACTATCTCTATTAATGGCATTACATGCATCAAAATTCAAAACAGCAGGTTTAGTAATGTCCTTAAGTGGTGGTGTGTAGCAGCTAATATAGGTCCATCTGCATCCTTCCATCTTATTTCCAACGTGTAATAGGATGGATTCTGATGCGGATTATAGCATGCTTTGATTTTGCCATGAGTGCAAACATTTAGTTCAGTGGTGTTATAGATACACCGAGTTACTGTTCCCTTGCAGGTATAGTAGGAATGGTAAAGCAAAGTCTGAGTTACTTTCAGTCCAGTTCTAGTAGAAGTAATGCAAGCAGTGCATGGAGGTAAAGCATAAGTCAGTTCAAAACCTCCAAAGAGGGCAACCAAGGCAAAGCAGAAACAAAGATACATGTTGATGTTGATTGGAGTTCTTCTGAATCCTCAGCTTGCTGATCTTGATCACGACGGTCTATTATTCTTCGTCCCGTTTGCTAATGAAGCAATTTAACGGGTGCTGAGTGTTGATTGAAGATCCTCAAGTTGTCCAGTACACATTAACCAACTTAGCAATTCAGTTGGCTTGTGAAGTCTGGCTTAGTCAATGTAGTCTCAAAGTAGTGTGTCAAATCACACACAAGTTGGGTTCGTTGAAACAAAACTGTTGCTGCATGGAAAACAGCAATCCTCTTCGAAAGACTTGGCTACTGCAAAGCACTTGTGATGAAGTGTCTATGCTGCTGGTTGCCGTCTCAAAGTAACTCGCAAGGGCACATCAGGGTGCTGCTCTGCTGTCCACTGCACTGGTTCAGGGTCGGCGGCGGGCTTGACTCTGCTGTGGTGGATCCAGGCGTCGATCTCGGCTACCTTTACTGCAGTTGGGGTAGACAGGATGACGGTGTACGGTCCCTTCCAATGCGGTTCCAACGGTATCTTCTTCCAATCTTTGATCCACACCGAAGTTCCAGGCTGGTAGGGATGCAAGGGTTCCGTCAAGTTGATAGGCAACTGGTCTTGGATCCACGCATGGAGAGTCTGCAGAACAAAACTAAGAGCTAGGAGTTCTTGTCTGGTTACTTCTGAACCAATCTGGGCTAAACTTCCTTTGACTCCCTGCACTATTGGTGGGGGTTTACCATACAAAACTTCAAAAGGGGAAAATCCTGTTGATTTTACAGGGGCTGAGCGTATTCTGAGTAAAGCTATGGGGAGCACTTGGGGCCATTTCAAGTGTGTCTCCTGACAAAGCTTAGACATTTGGGCTTTCAAGGTACGATTCATTCGCTCAACTTTCCCTGAACTCTGGGGTCTGTATGCAGTGTGGAGTTTCCACTGTATCTGCAAAGCTTTTGCTAACTGCTGAGTAACTTGGGAGACAAATGAGGGTCCATTGTCTGACCCTATTACTGCCGGGATTCCAAATCTGGGGACAATCTCTCTCATTAAGACTTTGGTAACTTCTCGGGCTTTCTCCGTTCTGGTTGGGAAGGCTTCTACCCACCCAGAGAAAGTACAAACTAATACTAGTAGATAATGGTATCCATTGGCTTTTGGCATTTCGGTAAAATCAACTTGGAGGTTGTGCATGGGGGTGACACCTCCTGACTGAACTCGGGGTGCTGTAATAAGGCCTTGCTTGGCATTATTTTTGGCACAAGTTACACATTGTCGTGCTACTGAGGCTGATATGGTTGTCATCAGAGGGATGTAGAAATGTGGTCTGAGTGCTTTCTCCATAGCACTCTTCCCATAGTGGGTGGCTTCGTGGAAAGCTTTGACAAAGGATGGTCCTAACAGTTCAGGAATTACTATTCGTCCTGGAGGTTGACTGCCCTCTTCTGGTGGCAGCTCAATCCATCCATCCTTCAATACTCCACTTTCTTTGTCACAATAGTAATCCAATTCTTTGGTGGTATATCGTGGGGTCCATAGATTCAAGGGTACTGGAAACAATGCTGCTTGCATTGGCATAGCTTGTGGGGCAATTTGTCCTGTCATAGCTGCTTGTCGTGCTGAGGCATCTGCAAATCTATTTCCTCAGGCAACTTCTCCTTTTCCTGCTTGATGTCCTCTGCAATGCATGACAGCTACACGTGTTGGGGCCCAGACTGCATCAAGTAACATCAATATCTCGGGACCATATTTGACTGATTTTCCTCCGGATGTGATGAGTCCTCTTTCTTTATAGAGAGCTCCATGGGCATGCAAGGTAGTGAAGGCATATTTGGAATCTGTATATACATTTAGCACAAGTTTTTCTCCTAACAACAATGCTCTGGTGAGTGCTATCAATTCGGCTTTCTGGGCTGATGTGCCTGAGGCTAGGGCTGATGATTCAACTACTTCGTGTTGAGTGACGACTGCATATCCGGCACAGCGTCGTCCATCGAGGATGAGACTGCTCCCATCAACATAATAGATCTGGTCGGGATTGTCTATGGGCACATCTATTAAGTCAGGTCGACTAGAGCAGTGGTCCCCAACCCAGTCCTATGGGGCCCACCGGCCAGTCAGGTTTTCAGGATATCCCTAATGACTATGCATGAGATATATATGCATTAGAAATATCCTGCCAACCTGACTGGTTTGTGGCCCTCCAGGGCTGGATTTGGAGACCCCTGCCTTACACCTGTCATTTAAGATTGTGAGTGGGCAAGGTACAGATGTCCTAGACATCGAAAGGGTATATAGAATGTGTCTCATTCCTCCTCGATTCTCACCACCACCAAAAAATTGACTTTTTGGTGGTGGTGAGAATCGAGGAGGAATGTGACACATTCTATATACCCTTTCGATGTCTAGGACATCTGTACCTTGCCCACTCACAATCTTAAATGACAGAGGTGTAAGGCAGGGGTCTCCAAATCCAGCCCTGGAGGGCCACAAACCAGTCAGGTTGGCAGGATATCTCTAATGCATATATATCTCATGCATAGTCATTAGGGATATCCCGAAAACCTGACTGGCCGGTGGGCCCCATAGGACTGGGTTGGGGACCACTGGACTAGAGAACACAGTTTCCATGACTTCGATACAGTCATGTTCTGGGAGTTCTTCACTGATGGGTATCAAGGTGGCTGGGTTCAAGGCATGGCTCACTTCAAGTTGTATCTGTGGGTTTTCACATAACATGCTCTGGTACTTCAACATTCGGGAGTTGGTGAGCCAATAATTTGCTTTTTGTTCCATAAGGGCAAGGACTGCATGTGGCACAGTGATTCGTATGTTCTGTCCTAGTGTGAGTTTGTCTGCTTCACTCACCAGTAGCGCTGTAGCTGCAACTGCTCTCAAGCAAGGTGGCCATCCTTTGGCCACAGGGTCCAATTGTTTCGATAGGTAGGCTACAGGTCGCTCCCAATTTCCTAATTTCTGAGTCAACATGCCTAGGGCATTTCCCTGTGCTTCATGTACAAACAAGTGGAAAGGTTTGTGGACATCTGGTAGTCCAAGTGCTGGTGATGACATCAATTCTTCTTTTAACTTCTGGAAGGCTGTGTCCTGCTCAAGTCCCCACTCCAGTGGTGACTTCTCTTCTCCTTTTGTGGCTTCATATAGCGGTTTGGCAATTTGGGCAAAGTTGGGTATCCAGATTCGGCAATATCCTGCCGCACCCAGAAAGGCTCTGACCTGCTTTCTGGTTGTTGGAGTTGGAATTCTACATACTGCTTCTTTTCTTTCTCTGCCTAATCTTCTGCTTCCTTGGGTAATACGAAAACCCAAGTATTTCACTTCTTTTTGGCATAGCTGTGCTTTGGCTCTGGAAACTTTGTATCCAGCTTCATCTAGTAACTGCAAGAGATCTTTGGTGGCTAGTATACATTCACTTTCTGATACGGCAGCTATCAACAGATCATCCACGTATTGAAGAAGCACTCTCTTCCCCGGGGCTACTGGATAGCTTGAAAGGTCTTGATTTAGTGCAGCACTAAAGATGGTATGTGAATTCTTGAATCCTTGGGGTAATCTTGTCCAGGTAAGTTGGCCCCCTCTTCCAGAGATGGGGTCCTGCCATTCAAATGCAAACAATATTTGGCTTACAGGGGCTAATCTTATGCAAAAGAATGCATCTTTCAAATCCAGTACAGTGAAATGGGTAGCTTCAGCAGGTATCAGTCCTAGAAGAGTGTAAGGATTGGGCACAACTGGATGTATGGTTTCAGCTGCATCATTCAATCTTCTCAAATCTTGCACTGGGCGATAATCATCTGTCCCAGGTTTCTTTACTGGCAAAAGTGGGGTGTTCCATGGGGATTGACATACTTTTAGTAGGCCATACTCGAGCAATCATTGTAGGTGGCGATGGATGCCTTCAATTGCGGCTCTTGGGAGAGGGTACTGTTTGACGTGCACTGGTGTAGCACTAGGCTTGAGGGTTACAATCACTGGAGCTATATGCTTGGCTAGGCCTGGGGGACTGCCTTCTGCCCATACTCCAGGTGGTGCATCAATACTTTTCAAAGTTTGTTCAAAATAGGTATCTTGGACAGAATCATCAATGTAATATCTCCATTCTTCTTCTCGGGGAACTGTCAGCAGCATTACTCCTGCTGGTTTGGCTTGGGAATTTACTGTCATTTGCATTTCTCCTTGCTCAGAGAAAGATATCTGTGCTTGAAGCTTGGCTAGCATATCTCGTCCCAGTAGTGGTACTGGACATTCGGGCATGTAAAGGAATTGATGAGTTACTTGCTGTCCTCCTAGACTGCATATTCGGTTTTGAAGAAAAGACTTTGTGGCTTTGGCACCAGTTGCTCCTATAATGGTGACTGCTTTTGTAGTGAATGGGGCTATCTTTTTGTCTATTACTGAATGCTCTGCTCCAGTATCAACCATAAAGTTCATAATTTGGTCTCCTATTTGTATTCCGACCATAGGCTCCTGGAGACCTAAAGCAAACTTGGAGCCCGGTCTGTCCTAATCCACGTCATCCTCATCATGGGCTGGTGTGGCCAATGCTTGAATGGCTCCTCCTCCTCTCTCTCGCTGGAATTGTTCTCGATTGGCTCCTCCTCGGCCTCGGGGACGGCCTCGTCTTTCTTCTCGCCACTGATGATCGTTGTCGTCATCTTGCTGGGCGTCTTCGAGTTGCGGGCACGTATCTCTCCAATGTCCTTCCTCTCTGCAATAGGCGCATTGGTTCACGCCTAGTCTCTGGGTCCGGCCTCCGCCTTGACCCCGCCCTCTTCCTCTGCTCCTTCGACTAGGGACACCTCCCCTTTTCTTTTCAACTATGGCCGCAGCCAAAAAATCAGCTTTCTTCTTCATCTTTCTATCACATTCTCTCTGTCTTTCAGTATCACGATTCACATACACTTTATGAGCGACTTCCAATAACTGTGTTGCATTCATGCCCGCAAACCCTTCTAATTTCTGTAATTTACGTCTAATGTCTGGTTGAGACTGGTTCACAAAAGCAGAATTCACCATACATAAACTTCCTGGTGCCTCGGGATCATAGGGAGTATACATTCTGTAGGCTTCAGTTAATCTTTCATAAAAATCTGCTGGGCTCTCATCTATCCCTTGGATAACTCCTGCGACTTTGGAAAGGTTCATGGCTTTTTGGCCCCCCCTTCTCAGGCCTTGTAAAAAGCCTTGGCGAAAACGGGCTAGGGCTGTGGATCCTTCATCTGTATTTGGATCCCATTGGGGGTCTTCATTCGGGAATTCTCTCTCAGCTGCTTCCCTACGGTCTATTATATTCTGCCCCTGTGCCGGAGCTGCAGGGTTTTCTGCCATCCATTCAATAGCTGCTTTTCTAATTCTCGCTCGTTCTTCTGTAGTGAATAGGGTGGTCAGGAGCTGACGGCAATCTGGCCAAGTGGGTTGGTGAGTTTCCATAATACTAGTTACTAATTCTGTCAGCTCCTGGGGCTTACTAGTATAGGAGGCATAGTGCGACCTCCAATTTAATAAATCAGTTGTAGAGAAAGGGATATACACATAAGTTAGGGGTCCCGCTACCACTTCATCATTATCATTCTTTACGGGCACTCCCGGGACTTGCCGTAAGGGAAACAGTTTGGCTGTCACAGGCGTCTTTTGGGATCTAAGGGTTATTGTCGTTGCCTTTGCAGGAGTCACTTTCTTTTTCTCTACAGGTTTTGCTTTGGGTTTCTCTTTCACTGGCGTGCTAGTGCTAGTGCTGGCTTTCTCAATTATTTGTACACTTTCCTCCTCATCTGGGGGATTCTCTCTTTCTCCTTCTTCGGTCTCCACTTCTGACTCGCTTTTTAGGTCCTCCTCTTCTTTTCCCGCTAATTCTTCCTCTTTCTCTTCTCCAGGAGGAGGGGGGTCAGGGGTTGGGTCCCGCCTCGGCTCTGGCCGTCTCTGGGGTTCTGGGGCAGGACGCCGGGCTACTCTTACTGGACCTGGGGTTCGGGGCTGCCTGAGGACTATTTCTGGGGAATCAGGATCTACCAAGATGGGTTTCTTCTTGGCTTTCCTATCCTGCTCTTTCATTCTAGGCTGTTCCGTTTTCTGTCTAGAATCTGTTTTCGCTAACATTATTCTGCACTGTTCCTCATAACAGCGCTGCGCCCAGGAGGGCGGATCTTCACAAATACTTAACCAGGAATCTATATAGGGGTACTGATCGGGGTGCGCTACCCGCACTCTATGGTGTATTGACTGAATAATCTCTACAGTGAACGTTCCCTCTCGGGGCCAGATGGGGTCTAGATCGGGCCACTCCCTAGTACACAAAATCTGCAAACGGGCTGCTGTCATTTTAATACCATAATCTCCTGAATATCCCTCTTTAAAATGTGCGATCATACATTCTAATGGAGTGTTTCTAGTAGACCCCGCCCCTCCCATTTCGATGTGTGCGCGCAACAACAGACAGAAGGGAAAAGGAGGGCGGACCGTGGGTAAGGGGTCCTCACGGCCCTGGAAACGTATAGGGAATACAAATAACAAGACAAGACGACAATCGCTTCCCCCTTTTCGCGACCTGAACGCGGTCGCCCGGTCAGGAAATGCGCTAATCAGGGGTCCGCCTTCACTTGGTCCGTGCTGCCAGACCTCTCATTCACACTTCGTTCACACAATCATGCTAGCAACGTATCCCAGAATGCATTCGTTTCTATCTGTTCTGACTAGTCTTTTTCCCAATTACAAAAAGGATGAGGGTTTCACCCAGCGAATTCCCATGCCAGGCTACTCGGCTCTTCCTTGAGAGTTGATCATGCTCTCTTACCAATTCCCAATATCTCGAGATTACAAATTCCAAATTCCAATGGCAGTACTGCTCTTTCTATTTCTGTCTAGACCCAAGATCAAAACTATACTCACCGGATCCGGTCCTCAAACTTCCCAAGCAGGCGCATGAGTTGGACCTCGGACTCCCCTCACTCGGGTTCGAGGCGTTGGCTCCAACCGGGCCCGGCACCCGCCGAGGTCCGACCAGCTCCCTCCGATACAAGGGACCGGTGGCGCCAGGGAGCGACCCTCGTCAGAAGGGGGCGATCCCGGCAGGACCAAGCCTATAGAGGCGGAAAGTCGTGGTATATTGCCCTATATACACTTTGATTCCACAACTTCCCAGCCAACGCACCAAGGAATATGTAGCAGCAAAGCGCAGACAAACCAATAATACCAGGAGTCTGTTCAGAAGGTCCAAATCATTTATTTGTGCACAAGTCTCAAGCAAGTCAATTTCAAAATGGCTGAGCAAAGTTTTCAAGCATTACAACAACTTTTATAGACTTTTGTTCCATTCTAGGTATAGAAAAACCTTTCATTGGTCCCGGTAACCTCCCGTACCTCCCGTACCTCTTCCATTGGTCCCGGTACTGATAAGTTTATCCAATTATGTCCCTTCTGTGGGCATGACACCTGCCTGCCCCCCTTCTAGTCCCAATTACAATGGTCAGTTCATCAACTTGTTACTTTCACACTCTCAAGGTTATAGGACCAATTTGTGCATACAGAAGAGCAAGGTTCTGTAACTCATCTGTCAGCACTCCTCGTTATTTCTTTGCAGATGTACTTTTTCTTATCAGTAACTTTTAAACATGTCTTTTCTGTATTTTTCCATTTCTCAGTTCTGCAGTTCTGCTTACCTAAGCTAATTCAATACTTCTACTGAGTTCTATCTTGCAATAGCAGCATATTGGGGGATGTGCAATCCTATATGCCTCTCCACAGGCCTCATTTACAGGTCAAGCTAGCCATGCTGGCCTGCTTATGTCAGACACCGTGGGTCACAGGCCTGCACCTGCCACAGCATAATCATTGATCAGATTTATGAATTTCACTTGCAGGATAAACATTACTGGAGAGGCCTTATGCAATTGCTTCTTGTATGTGGTCTGCCAACAGAGTATCTGCAACTGTTCCTTGTCACCATCTTCTGGTTTCAAAATATGTGGCAATATTCACAAATCCATAGTGGTACCCTGGCTAGGGTCCAAATCCAACTCACAGGCTTTTCATATTTAATTCGGCTGAGGATGGGGCAATCGAGCTGGGGCCTTCCTCATCATGTCAGTCTTGAAAAGCTTGGCATTGGGGGGTACACAGGCAGCCAAACAAGCACAAGCCTGTTTCCCATGACTAGCTGTCTATATTATGGACAGCACTGTGGAGTATACGTTCCTTTGACTATGAAATATGTCTCTTTCGGTCAGCATTCACCTTGTCCTTTTTTGGGCAATTCATATAGGTGAATTAGTGGCACTGTCCAAAGGCAACAAAAACACAAACCAGACTGCAGGTGGTGGGCATGGTGACTGCAGACGATTCACTGCACATAACCAAAACAAGGGCAAACAACAACTAATAAAGCAAAAGACATGCCATCATTCTATAGGAAGCGCCAAACCTCAGTATCTGCCCAGTTGCCAATGCCCAAAGATTTAGGGAACTGCACCCAAATAATTCTCAGCAATTTCTGGTTCACCTTGGCACTCCTCTCACATGGTTCCAGTTTTAAAGCAGTTTTAAGAAAATACTGGCAGCTTTAGGGTGCAAGCCTGACCTTTTCAGAACTCATTCATTCCACATCAGAGCTGCAACTACTGCAATCCCACGTCTGCAATCAAGCAAATTGTACACTGACTTTCTAGGGCATATGCTACATCAGGGCTTGACAAATCTAAGGTGCTAGGTTGCAATGGGGACAAGAAATTTGCACCTGGTGCTTGGTATTATGGCTCAAAAGCAAGTTGTCTGCACGTGGGAATTCCATCTCCCGTGGGCAGAACGGGATGGCTGCCTCTGTCTGCCCGTGGGAGATCAGATTCTCATGGGCAGAACAGGGTGGAAATGCTGCAACCGCAGCTTGTAGGCAGAAGACTTCCCGGAAGGATCCTATCACTTGTGGACAGAAAAGAACAGACAACTGGGGCCTTCAGAAAAAAAAAAGGTAAGGGGGGAGGGGGGTGTGAGACAGCAAAAATCTAAAGGACCAGTGTCTTAAAAAAAAAAAGGAGGGAGGATGGGGGAATGGGAGGGGGGTAACAAAGTGGGGAGGGGATGGGGGGAAAGAACAGTGCATAGTGTTGGAGGGTTTAAAGGAATAAACGCATGGACACATCAGGGCATCCCCCCACTCCCACAACAGACACATAAAGCATCCCACCTCTCAATACAGACTCACACCCACAGGCACCCACCTCTGCACTACATACCCAACACAGACAGCACCTCACCTCTGCATCGCACACACACTGATATTCGCACATAGTCAGGGGCACCCCACCACTGCGCACCCTACAAATAAACTCCTCAGCTCTGCAGCACACATACACATGCGCTACAGCCCTGCATACCATTCACACAAAGGCACCCACCACCACATCCCACATATAGACAGGCACACCACTGTTGCACCCCACACCCACGGACACTTGCTATCTGAAGCTATGGCTACTGTTATAGTAAGATAACACATGGTGTAGGAACTCTGGCGCTGGTCTCACGAGACCTGAGAACATGCGACCATAGTGAGAGTCAACAGGAGGGGGGGCAGGCACAAGGAGATCAAAAGAACTGACTTCTAAGATTTTGGTCTGGCTCCTAAATCCACACAAAATTTGTCAAGACCTGTGCTACATACATCCACCCTCAAACAGAAAACAACCCGTGCAAGAATTCATCCACAAACTGAGGCACTCTTAAGTGAGAGACCAACTGTTGGATACCAGCAAAAACCAAAACCAATTCTGTGGGTCACTTATTGACTAATCAATGCCAATATCATCTTCCTATGTGCCAGAAAACAGCAAGTTGCATGGGTCACTGGGCACTCCTTCATCAAACGGCAGCAGAAAATGTGGCAGTGTGTCCACTAGTCCCCTGGATCAGCTAAGCACAGCATGGGGAGCGTCTTCACCTGCCGTCCGGATCCAGTGGAGGAGAGGAGGCTGGTTCTGTGGCTGGAGGCTCTGCGGGCACTCGGCTGACGTCATCCCCAGGTCCTGGTAAAAGCCCTTGCCTTGCTGTTCTTTCCGGGAGCATCTTCACCTGCAGTCCGGATCCAGTGGAGGAGAGGAGGCTGGTTCTGCGGCTGGCGGCTCTGCGGGCACTCGGCTGACGTCATCCCTAGGTCCTTCTATAACTTTGATCCTGTACAGCGCACAGCGTCGGCGCGTTTTCCAAGGGGCGCGTTTCAAAGGGGGTTGTCTGGCCCCTTGTGAGCCCCTTTGAAGCCGTTTTGGAGCTATATGGTGTAAGCTGAGGAGGTATGCCAGGCGGCAAGCGCAAGAAGAAACCTCCGGCAGATGAGTCTCAAGCAGGGGCAATTGAGAAACATTTGGTTTCCACGCCGCGGCCCGTCATTCCAGGTACTGTGCCTCTTGATCCTAACCACAGATGGTGCGAGTTTAAGCTCAATTGAGCGTACCCCCCCCCCCCCCCCGCTCCCTCCTGGCTTTCTTGAATTGTCTGGGGAAGCCTCTCCTGCTGTGGCCTCGCAAAAGGTGTTTCCTAAAGAGGTTTCGTGGAGTCGTCCTCCCCTTTCAGTGACCTTACCGTCAGCTTTCACAGTTTCTTTATCGGATGTTTGGACAGTAGTTTCCTGTACAGAGCATATGCTTTTAGAGACTGTTCCAAAACTATGTCAATTTACAAGGGATTCTATTCAAAAATTCCAATCTCTAGATTCCCAGATTGGAGCCTGTGGCTCTGCTCTGGCGAAACTGGAGCCTCAAGTTAGTAAGTTTGCAGATTTCACAGCAGCTCATGCTAAAGATAGTTTTCTTTTGCATCAGAAGCTGGAAAATCTGGAAAACTTAGCTCGTAAAATGAATCTTTGCTTGTTGAATTTTCCCACCTGTTCAATGTTGTCTCCTATAGTGCTCTTTAGGAAATATCTGAAAGACACTCTCCTTTTTCCTCAGGCTGATTCTTGTCCGGTGATTAAATGTTATTACCTTTTTTCTAATGTTTCTCCCAATCCTGAGGATAAGGAGGTGTTACTTATGTCAGATAAAGGTGATTTTAACTTAACAGCTTTTCTAGAAGACACTCAGGACGTGATTACAAGCAGGGCCACTTTACTGGTTACTTTATCCTCTGAAGAGGACAAGATTTCTATTTTGAAGTCTTACTTTAAGAGGAAGGAGTTCCAGTTCTGTGGTGATAAAGTATCGCTATTCCCAGATGTATCTCGTGCTACACAACTTCATAGGAAATCCTTTCTTTTGTTAAAACCTAGGGTGCTGGCTTTGGAGGCTACATTTTTTTTTAAAGTACCCTTGCAAATGTTGTATTTCATTGCATTATGATAAATTTGTCTTTTTCTCTTCATCTGATTTGGAGAAATGGCTCGCTGAGCGGGAAAAGGTTCGTAGTACATCATGATCAGTATAGGTGGGCGGTGTGGATACTCGCCCGGCTGAAGTTGGCTATAGCCCTTGAGGTTTTGCCTTGCTTTCTTAGTACTTTTTCTTTTGTGTAGTTTAAGACATTCCCCGAGATGTGGTCTGCTTTTTGTATTGTTTGCTATCATATTTTTTTTTCCTCTGATATTTTGCTGTATCATCGGTTGTAATTGTTTATACATTATGACTATGTAAAAGGTATCTTCATAAATTTAAAAAAAAAAAAGCACAGCATACAGTTGCTATGGTTTGGCAGTTCAAGCATGAAGTTGTCCCAGTTCCACCAGTGCCTCGACAAACACCTCAGGATCTTGGCAACCAGATACATTGATCATCCACTTGGAGGTCAACAATCTGGACACAATACTGTGCAAGCAGCTGATAGACACAGTTTGTGATGACCTAACCTGTATCGCTCCATGGTTGTCCAATATATTCATCATATGATACTTTTTACACGTGCATATGGCATCTAAGTCTTCTAAAATCAACTTCTTTAGCTAAGTCTTATTGGAATATTCATTCATTAGAGCTCATGGATAAAAATGACTCATATTGAAGAAAAGAGTCAAACCTGAATATAGGCAATCAGTTAGTATTTAGAATATCACTTAAGTTTTTGTTTAATAAGCCTTAGTCATTTATATGTATTTTAATATATGTGTTAATGTGTTTGGTTTTTTAAACTATACATAAAAATGTTTTTGTATCTGTAAACCAATTTGATATCCTATTGAAAACTGATTAATCAAGCAAATAAACTACACTATGATAAACGCCCAAAAGTAATGCTTAAAATTTGAAAGTGTAAGAGATTTCTCTATATAACCCTATATAATGCAATTTCATTTGACATTCATGTTCCACCTTGACAAGGAAGGAGTAATAGTAGTAGTAGTATTAATGTTCAATATAGCCGTGGGGGCACTGGCTTTTGCTCCCACAGCTGTTTTAATGTTTAATATAGCTGCAGGAGCAAATGTAAATGCTCCTGCGGCTGTGCTGAGCATTAATACATGTGCTGCTGAAGGGAGGGGAGAGGGGGAAGCTGATACTAGGAATGTGGGGGTGGCTGGAAATGGGCTGATGCTGGGACAGGCGATGGGCTGATATTGGGTCTCAGGGGACTGGAATTGGGCTGATATTGGGTCTGGAGGGACTGGGATTGGGCTGATACAGGGGCTGGGGTCTGGCTGGTACTGGAAATGGGCTGATACTGGGCTGGTACTGCAAATGGGCTGAAATAGGGAATAAGGGGGTCTGAGACTGGCAATGGGCTGATGCTGGGGCTGGGAGGACTGGAAATGAGCTGATACAAACACTGGCGGGCTGACTGGTACTGGAGCTGGTACTGGAAATGGGCTGATATTGGGGCTGGGAGGACTGGAAACTGGCTGATACTGGGCCTGGTGAGACTACAAATGGACAGATACTGGGCCTGTGGAAACTACAAATGGACCGATACTAGGTTTAGGAAGCTGACACTGGAAAACTGCTGGGACTGGTTGGGAGCTAATTCTAGGACTGGGGTCTTGGGATTGAAAGGGGGTTGATGCTGGCAAACGCTAGGGTCAAATTCGAAAAAGAGGGAGATGCTGGGAGAGTGAGAAGGGAGAGAAGAACTGATATTGTGGGGAGGGGGAAGAAGCAAATTCAACCAAGGGAAGATTGAGAGGGAGAGGTATAACAACGCATGCTGGGGTAAGGAGGAGGAAAGACAAGGTTAATGAATACCAGTGAAAGAAATAAATGGGTGGGTGTAGGCAGAGTATAGGATGCAGGAGGGCAGGTATTAGGGACATGGGATGTGGGAAAACAAGGACTCTGGCAGATGGAGATTCTAAGACTGGGTGAGAAAACAGAAGAAAGACTCTAAGATAGGCTGGGTATTGGGAGTTTAAGTGGGGGCTCGAGGCTTGGGTGGGATTGTGAGTGGGAACGTGTTGCTTTTGGGGAGAGTGAGGACTAAGAAACTGACCAGAGATTAAGGACAGTGGAGACAGGGCAACTGGGTGAGGAGTATGAGCAAGGCTGTGAGACCAAGTGCATAAACATGGGGAGGAGAGAAGATTGAAGGATGTGGAAGGTTTGGGACGGGAGGGGAGGGGAGGGGATGGAGGGCAGTTGAAAAGGACAGAGGGCTTTGAAGTGGATGAGAGTCATAGGAAGGGAAAGGTCTTCCTTGAAGCAGGTAAAAGAGGGTAGAAATGGGGGAAGTGAAAAGGGAAATGGAAGCCTAGATGGGGATAAGACACAAAGGGCCTGGAGTGATAAGGTGAGTGCTAGAGAATGAGCTGGGGTTGATGAAAGGATGAGAAGCAGAAGGTGGTAAATGAGACTGGGGAGGAGATGAGTACAGAGGGAGGAAATGGCAAGGTAGAAAGTGGGTGAAAGACAGGGATGGGGGGGGGATGCTGGCAAAGGAATGAGACAAATGTGGAATGGAAGGACTAGGGTAGTAAGATTAGGAAATGGAAAGCGGTAAGTAGGTGAACAGTGAAAAGAGGAAGACTGAAGACTGTAGGAAGGAGAAAGAGGAATGGAATGAAGCTATAGTTAGATATAAGGCAAATGAGAGAAATAGAAAGATCAATGACAAAGAGAGACGTAGCAAAGGAAAGGACGAAGACAGTGAGTGTGAAGAAACAGAAACTGAGAATGAATGTAGAAGAGAGAAACTGGGACCAACCCAAACTGGAAAAATAAGATGATCAGACGAGAAAGGTACAAAAGAGTGTCTGTTTTTAAGAGAATGAAATATTTCAGATTTGAAAATATGCACGTCTTATAGTTCATTACAGGTTGAAAAGCATTTCTCTTTCTCTTTCTTCCGTGTTTCACAGCTTGGTGTTTGATTTGGGAGTTTTCTCATTTCAATATCACCGCTGCCCGGTTAGCGACTGGTGCCGCTCTGGGAACACCCACGATACACCCCGGTGTTAAGTGGTTAGCATCGGCGTGTGAATGAAATCCAGGGCCAAACCAACCATCAGCCAAACTAGGTGGTGGCCTAGGGCGGCAAATTTTATTTTGGGAGGGGGGGCATCAAAGCACAGCTACAGTCAAAGCTAAGCAATAGATTCTGATAGCCAGGAGGCATACGTTTTAAGGCCTGCCTAGGGCGCCAACACCTTGAACCAACCCTTTGACCGGACCTTGGATGATACTGTCATAATTTAGCACAACCAGCAAAGGCATGCATGGTTCAGTCACAGAGAAGGTTTCTCCCTACCTGTAATATACCGTAGCTAGCTATGGGCCTAACAGTAATGTGTACTGGAACTGCATTTATATCCCCCCTCCTGCTACTGCAGATTCTTTTTTAAAACTTACAAACACGTCCAGCCTAGATTTTACACTGAGCCAGGTTCTGTACCTCTGCACTTTGCACTTGTAAGCAATCAAGCACCTGTCAATCCACTGAACTGATTTGGGGGCCAGCTCAGCAAAGCATTCAGGAAACAATTAGGATGTGTCTCCTGGCAGCTTTCCTGCCTAACTAAGCAACTTCTGAAAGGAGAAAAGAATAATTTGGATAAAATGATAAGACACAGCAAGGCAGAGAGCCCTTACTAATTCACGGTATATTTTAAGAGCGTATCATTTACTCCTAGAAAAGGCAGTTTCTGTCATGAGGCCCCCGAAAGAGCACAAGTCATGTACACAAGCTATTTTGCCTATAATTATGTATGTCCAGAAACCTTTCTATACTACGTTTCAAAAGTGTCACAGTGGCTTACAATAATGACTAAGTCAGAAAAGGAAAAGCAATTACAATAAAAACAAATTAATAAAATGACCAATATACAATTAAAGCAATAATTTGTTACAGATTGGGCAGAAGTTTAAACCCACAAAATATATCAGTATTGGTTAGGGATAGCGGAGGGGGGTGGGGGGGGGGAGGGGGAGGAAGGAGAAAGGAGGATGAGAAAGAGAAATTTCCATTGAAGCACATACTAACTTTTTGCTCCCAGCTACAGTGCAAAAGATGGTATCAAAAGTAAACTCCAGAGGTCCACAGAGGTTCAAAATGAGAAATCTGTGTTTTGTGTTTAAAAAAACCATAGATAGTCATTCTTGTCAAACAGCTTTGTTATAATAGGCACAATACATCACTCTAAAAGTGACCTTTCTGAATTTGTATAATAGGCACAATAAGCACAGGTGTTTCTTTGATTTCCTTGGCTTGATGCCTAACTGCAGAATGACTGGGAAAAAAGTGTAAATTACTAACTGTGGCTAAGAGCACCGTAATGGCATTACTGGTTAAAAAAAACATGTTTTCTAAAATGAAGCTTTTTTTATTTTAATATAGAGATAGCTACCATCACTTAAAGGGGTACCTCCATGCATATTTTTGTTCAGAATGGCATTGTAAATGAGCCCTATAATTGCTTACCAAAGAAGACTATGATTTTGAAAACCACATCTGTTCCAAAATGCAGTCCTCCCTTTTTTTAATATTTTTTTATCATGCGGCTTATAATCTATTTCAGTGATACTGTGTTAAGAGGGTTCTGGGCTACTGCTACTGCACAGATGTGCAATTGCAGTGATGTTACTGCAGGATTATGATGTCTGCAATTTAAGGTGAAAGTCTCCATACCTGTTAATTTCCTTTTTTTTGATTCCTGCTAGACCAGTCCAGATGAATGTGCTATGCACCTCAGCCAGTAGATGGAAGCAGAGCAAGACTCGGTGATGTCATCGCCTATATAGGTGGTGGTAGTGCAGGACTGGAACTTGCCAGTATGACACTTCCCAAGCAGATGTAGGAGTGCTTGAAAAACTCAGATTAAAAAACATGAACAATATAGCAGATCCCTTTCTTCCAGAGGGAACCACTCACTTGCCAATCAGCTCCAAATAACACTGGACTATAAAAAGCAGGAGATCTCCAGCTCACAGGCACAGTCTTTCAAAGGGGAGTCATGGACTGGTCTAGCAGCAATCAAGGAAAGGAAATTAACAGATATGGAAAACTTCACTGTTCTTAGCATCCTGCTAGACCAATCAAGTGAAATGTACCCAAGCAGTTAGGACCCAGGAAGACAATGTCCCCTTAAAGGCTGCCCTCCCAAAAGCACAGTCTTCAATAGTGCCTACTTCTAATCTTTAAGCAATGATGATGTCGCCATCATCTTGCAGATATCTTCCAGAGTCAAAGAACCACATTCCACCCAAGATGATGCCTGAACACTTGTAGAATGAGCTTCTAGACCTTCCAGCATCACTTATGATTCAGTGAGTAGGCTGAACTAATAGCCTCCTTAGCCTAACAAGAAATGGGAGACTCAGCCACTGCCTGTCCCTTATGAGACTATTGAAAATGATGGAGATGATCTAAAGTTTAAAAGGCATTCATAATCTTAAAATATCTCAGAAGAACCCTTTTGACATCTAACACTTGGAGGAGGCATCCTGCTGAAGGCCTTCTTCAGAGAAGGCCGCAGGCACACCACCTGATTTAAGTGAAAAGGAGACAGAATTTTGGTGAGAAAGGATGGTACTGTCCTCAGAGACACAGAACCAGCTGAAAACGAAAGGTATGGGGTCCCTACATGATAAGGCTTGAAGCTTGGATATTTGCCTAGTAATGAAATAACCACCAAAAACACTACCTTAAGGGCCAGGTCTGTAAAAGTGACCCACTGCTGAGGTTCAAAAGGAGGAGCTATTGAAGCTCTCAAAACCAGAGCTAGGTTCCACTGCACACAACTGCATGATGAGGTGGACAGAATCTGCTTCACTCTGCTAAGGAAGTGTGACACATCCAGGTGAGCTGCCAAGGACATGCTCCAAACTCTACCCTGGTAGTATGTTTTAGCCACCATCTGAACCTTAAAAGAGAGTTAAGAGAGAGAACTTGATCCAAACTAACCTTCTGTGCCACTATAGTACTGGAGCTGCACCAAGACTTGAAAACCCTCTAGACCTTAATGTAGGCCAAGGAAGTGGAGGCTCTACAGGCCCTAAGGAGAGTATCCACCATGGCCTTGGAATAACTCACGTGCACTAGCTTAAGCCTCCCAATGTCCAGGCCATAAGCAAGAAGGGAGTAGAACCTTCTATGAGAAGCAGACCCTGATGCAAGAGACTGCAATACTGCAGGAGCAAAGGCAGAGAGCTTTCCAGGAGTAATTAACAGATCTGCATACCATAGCCACTAGAATAACCAGACCTGGATGGGACGAATACTGTGCAGGACTCTGCTCACCAAAGGCCAAAAAGCCAAGATGTACAAGAGCTCCTCCAGGCACCAAGGTTGAATAAGCACATCTAGCCTGACCATGCAAGGATTCCTCCTGAAGCTTAAGAAGTTCTCCACTTTGGCATTTGCCGGGGTCGCCATTAGGTTGACCCCAATGCTTCTTGAGCTCAACTGTCCAAGAGCCTAGTTCCCACTCACCAGGTTTAAGAAAATTTCAACTCAGTAAATCTGCTTGCACATTTTTGGTGCCTGTTATATGGGCTGCCAACAGATACACTTCCGGCTAACTGCACAGAGCCTTTACTACAGCCTCACAGCAAATGTCCTCTTGCTCATTCAAGTGTGCCAACACTGTGGTATTGTTGGAGAATACTCTAAACACATTGCCCTCTAAGATAGTCTTGAACCTTTCTAAAGACAAGTGGATTGCTCTCTCTTCCAACCTATTGATTGTCCAGGACAATTCCTGAGACCAAAATCCCTGAGTGAACTGACACTGATGGTGAGCCCTCCCCCCAGCCCAGAAGAATGACATCTGTAGTTACTACCACCCAGCTTGGAGTCTCCAGTGGCATCCCTTTCAACAGAAGATGCATTTGAAGTCACCAAGCAAGAGCCATGGGAAGAGGAATTCATTGATCAAACTGCTGAGAACACAGGGGCCAGTGAGCCAGGCGATATGTCTGCAGGGAGCACAAACATTGATGGCACCACGTCCAATGTCAATGCCATCAAACCAAGGATCTGCAGGTAGTTCCATCCCTTCAGGACTGACTGAGCACAAAAAACCCGAAAATGCAATTGCAGCTAAACCAGCCTAGTTTGGGTGAGAAAGATCCAGCCCAATTGGGTGTTGAATTAAGCTCTCAGGTGCTCCAAATTCTGAGAAGAGACCAGGCTGCTCTTGACATAATTAACCACCCAACCTAGCCACTCCAAATACTGCAGCACCTGCCACTCCCTGCAGAATCTGTGCGAATCAGCCAGGTGAAGGTAGACCTTGACAACCTGCTTGGGCAGGAATATTGCAACTACTACCATGACCTCTGAAAATGCCCTTGGCATCTTGACCAAACTAAACAGCAGAGCCAGAAACTGGTATTGGCATAAGAGGACACAGAAATGGAGATAACGCCAATACTGTTCTCGAATACGGAAGTGGAAAATATGCTTCAGACATATCCAAGGGTGTGAGGAATTCACCCTATCTAACCACCACAATGACCTGCCCTAAAGTCTCCATATAAAAACATGAGATTCTGAGCCTCACACTGAAACCTTACAGATCCAAAATAAGCCTAAAGGATTCCTTATTCTTTTAACTACAAAGTAAATTTGAATACCAATCCTGCCCTTGCTCTTCTGCAGGCAAGGGTACAATAGCTTTTAGCTTAATCAAGCGCTGCAGGGTTTCTTCGTCTGCCGCTCTTTTGGGGATATCACAAAGGTTTCTAGGGTGTAGCCCTTCTGAACAACCTCAAGGACCTACTGGTCTGAGGTGATATGGACCCATTCCAAGAGGTACAAGTGTAAGCGCCCTTCCACTAGCTGCATCTTGGAAGGACCCCTCCATATTTCACTGGGAGTCTTGGCTCCTCCAAAGAATGTATCAGCTGAATTGTGAGCTGTCTGAGGATCAGAAGAGAGCTATCCCCTTCTGACTTGTTTCCGTAAGAGGAATATGAAAGTGTGGACACCTTTCTGGCACCCCCTGTCGCTATGCTGCAGCTTGCACGAATAGCCTCTGGACCCTTTAGGACTGTCCTCCACTCTGGAAATGGGGCTCTCCCAAGTCCTTAACCAGCATATCCTCCCTGAAGAGCAGCCTGACCTTGAAGGGAAGCTTACTGAGAAGCAACTCGGATGCTGCATCCACAGACCAGTTGCATAACCATAATCTTCATGCTACAACAATGGCTGACACTGATTTGGTGGAAATCCTGATACAGTCATACAGAATGTCTGCCACAAATGAGGCATTAGACATAGGCATAGAAACATGATTGTAGATAAAGACCATACGGCCTATCCAGTCTGCCCTTCCATACGAACCACTGAGCTCTACAGTCCTCTGTCTTTTAGAGATCTTCTGTGTTTGTTCCATGTTTTCTTGAATTCACATAAGAGATTTTATCTCTACTACCTCCACTGGGAGACTATTCCATGCATCTGCCACGCTTTCTGTAAAGAAAAATTTTCACAAATTATTCTTGAGCTTATCTCCTTTCACCTTCATCCTATGCCCCCTCTTTGCAGAGCTTTCTTTCAATTGAAAGAAGCTCTCCTCCTGTCCATATATGCCATGGAGTTATTTAAACGTCTCTATCATATCTCCCCTCTCCCATCTTTCTTCCAAAAATATACATATTGAGATCTTTAAATCTTTTCCCATATACTTCATAGCAAAGCCCACTGACCATTTTGGTAGCCACTCTCTGCACGAACTCCACCCTGTTTATATCCTTTTAAAGGTGTGGTATCCAGAACTGCACACAATACTCTAAATTAGGTCTCACCAAAGACTTATACTGTACAGAGACACTATCACTTCCTTTTTCCTGCTAGTCATTCCTCTGCCTTTGTACCCAAGTATTTTTCTGGCGCTCACTGTCACATTTTCTACCTGTTTAGCCACTTTAAGATCATCAGAAACATTCATGCCCCGGGTCCCTACTACTACTATTGAACATTTATATAGCGCTACAAGGTGTACGCAGTGCTATACAGATACATATAAAAGACGGTCCCTGCTCATCAGAGCTTACAGTCTAGTCGAGACAGACAATACAATAGCTGAGGACAAGGATACAACTAGGGAAAGGTAAGGAGACACAAGGAGACTAAGTGGATCAGGATCCAAAAGCATCCTCAAAGAGATGAGCTTTAAGCATAGATTTGAAAAGGGACATCTACCAGAAGAGCGGAGTTCACGAGGAGGGGTGTAGGGAGACATGAGTGAGGAAAAGTAGAATGAATGTATTTATAGGTTAGAAGGAGAAGTTTGATTTGGATACGGAAATGGAAGGGGAGCCAATGAATTGACTTGAAAAGAGAGGTTATATGAGCATTTTGGGGCTGCACAGCTGAGCTTTGAACAGATTGAAGGGGGGAGAGAGATGATTCAGGGGGAGATCAGCAAGGAAGAGGTTGCAATAGTCAAGACGGAAGGTGATTAAAGAGTGGCCAAGTGTCCTAGTAGTGTGTTCAAAAAGGAAGGGGCACATTTTGCTGATGTTGTAGAGAAAGAAACGACAGGTTTTAGCTACCACTCAGATGTGTGTGGAGGAGAGGGAGGAGTCAAAGACAACCCCAAGATTGCAAGCTGAGGAAACAGGGAATAGAACAGCATTATCCACAGAGATTGAGAAAGGAGGAAGGGGAGAGGTAGGTTTAGGGGGAAAAATAAGAAGTTCAGTTTTGGCCATGTTCAATTTCAAATGACTCTCAGAGATCCAGGCAGCGATATCAGATAGGCAGGCAGAGATCTGGGCCAGGATTACGGGAGAGCTATCAGGTGTAGAGAGATAGATCTGAAAGTCATTGGTGTAAAAGTGGTACTGAAAGCCTTGGGAGGAGATGAGTGCATCAAGGGACTGGGTATATAGAGAGAAAAGGACTGGGCCCAAGGCAGAGATCTGGGGTACACCAACTGAGATAGCAGTAGAGGAGGATCCACCAGAGCAAACACTGAAAGTGCGATGGGAAAGATAAGAAGAAACCAGGATAGCACACATCCCTTAAAACCAAATGAGGACAAGGTGTCAAGGAGAAGGTGGTGGTTAACAGTGTCAAAAACAGCAGACAGGTCAAGAAGGATGAAGATTAAAGGCCTTGAATTTTGCTAGGAACAGGTCGCTGAAGTGGAATGTAAAGGACAAAAGCCAGATTGCAGTGGATTTGGAAGTATTTGAGAGGAGAGAAAGTCAAGGCCCCACTCTTCTTTCATGGACAGAAGCACTTCAACCCCCTATACTGTACCGCCCCCTTGGATTTTTTTCAGTCCAAATGCACGACCATGCATTTTTTTAGTGTTAAATTTCAGCTGCCAGATTCTCAACCATTCTTCAAGCTTCACTAAATCCCTCCTCATGTTATCTACACCTTCTTGGGTGCCTACTCAATTGCAGATTTTGGTATCATCCACAAAGAGGCAAACCTTACCAGATAGCCCTTCCACAATATCACATTACCAATCTATATCAGATCAGGAAGGCTCTCAAAACATACCTTTTCTGCCAATATTTCCCAGACAGCAACTGAACTAGATATCCCCTCCAAGAAATGACCCAATCTAGAAATGCCCTCACACTGCAGTGTAGATAATTTATGTATATAGTTAACCCAGTTATCCAAGTTTGTATTCCTGTTCAATGTAAAACCTGACAGTTTGTCGTTATGGTCGTTTTGTTATGATGTAAACCGCGCTGATTCTAAATAGCGCGGTATATAAGAAACTGTAATAAATAAATAAATAAAAAGAATCAGATCAAGAAAAGATCCCTGCAGCACACCACTGGTAGCATCCTTCTCCTCAGAGAAAGCACCATTTATCTGAACCCTTTGTCACCTCCCAATCAACCAATTTCTAACCCAATCAGTTGGTCATTTTAGGGTCCATTCCTAGGGCATTCAATTAATCTATAAGTCATCTGTGCGAACAGTGTTAAAGGCTTTAATGAAATCTAAGTACACCACATCTAGAGCTCTCCCTTGGTCCAACTCTCTGGTCACCAAGTCAAAGAAGAAATTATTGAGATTTGTCTGACAAGATCTGCCTCTCGTAAAACCATGCTGTTTTAGCAGCATTTCCATTAGTTTACTCACCACAGAGGTCAAACTGACCAGCCTATAGTTTCCAACCTCATCCTTAGTTCTGCTTTTGTGTAAAGGGACAACATGCACCTTTCTCCAGTCTTCTGGGACCATACCAGATTCTAAAGAAGCACTGAAAAGGTCAGAAAGTGGAGTCACTAGAACTTCCCTAAGTTCCTTCACCATTTTCAAATGTATCCCATCTAGCCCCATTGCTTGGTCTACTTTTAGTACAGCTAGCTCCTCGTAAACATAGCCTTCTGAAAATCTCTCAAGATCCAGTTAACGTCTGTTCCTATTTGTCTGTGTTTTCTGAGGTCCTGCTCTTGGCCCTTCATCTGTGAATACAGAACAGAAATATTAAGAAATGTTAAGCAATTCTACTTTATCCTCAGCAGCTACTATATATTTTTTCCCTTCAGCCTTCAGGCTGACAATACCACTTTTGCACTTCCTCCTCTCACTAACACATTTGAAAAACAGAAACATAGAAGAAGAGAAAAACTACGACAGAAAAGGACCACATGGCCTATCTAGTCTGTCCTTCCATATCAACAACTACAACAGTCCCCCTTTTTCATTTAGAGATCCTCTGTGTTTGTCCCATGCTTTTTTGAATTCAGATACTGTCCTCATCTCTACCACCTCCACAGGGAAACTACTCCACGGATCCACCACTCTTTCCGTAAAGAAATATTTCCGCATATCACTCCTGAATCTATCCCCTTTCATCCTCATCCCATGTCCCCTCATAGCAGAACTTGCTTTCAATCGAAAGAGGCTCTTCCCCTGTGCAATTATGCCACGGAGGTATTTAAACGTCTCAATCATATCACCTCTATTCCGCCTTTCCTCTAAGGTGTACATATTAAGATCCTTAAGTCTGTCCTCATATGCTTTATAATGAAGACCACTAACCATTTTAGTAGCCACCCTGTATACTGACTCCATCCTGTCTATATCCTTTTGAAGATGCGGTCTCCAGAATTGCACACAATACTCCAGATGAGGTTGCACCAAAGACTTATACAGAGGCACTATCACCTCCTTTTTTCTGCTAGCCATTCCTCTCACTGTGCACCCAAGCATCCTTCTAGCTTTTGCTGTCACCTTTTCTACCTGTTTATCTACTTTAAGATCATCAGACATAACCACACCGAGGTCCCGCTCTTCTTTAGTGGACAAAAGTACTTCACCCCCTACACTATATTGCTCCCTTGGATTGCTGCAGCCCAAATGCATGACCTTGCATTTTTTAACATTAAATCCCAGCTGCCAAATTCTAGACCATTCTTCAAGCTTAGCTAGATCCCTCCTCATGTTATCTACACCTTTCCTGGGTGTCTACTCTATAAAAGATTTTGGTATCATCCGCAAAATGGCAAACCTTATCCGACAGCCCTTCCGCTAAATCACTAACAAAGATGATAAAAAAGAATATGGACCAAGGACAGATCCCTGGGGCACACCACTGGTAACTTCCTTCTCCTCAGAGTGAGCTCCATTTACCTGTACCCTTTGTCGCCTCCCACTCAACCAATTTCTAACCCAAGCAGTAACTTTAGAGTCCATCCCTAGGGTGCTCAGTTTGTTTATAAGTCGTCTGTGAGGAACAGTGTCAAAGGCTTTACTGAAATCTAAATACACCACATCTAAGGCTCTCCCCGGTCCAACTCCCTGGTCACCCAGTCAAAGACATCAATCTGATTTGTCTGACAAGAACTGCCTCTGGTGAATCCATGCTGCCTCAGATCCTGTCATCTGCTGGACTCCAGAATCCTCACTATTTTCTCTTTCAGCAGCGTTTCCAATAATTTACTCACCACCAAAGTTAAACTAACCGGCCTATAGTTTTTAACCACATCCTTACTTCCTCTTTTGTGTAAAGGGACCACATGAGCCTCTCTCCAGACCTTTGGCACCACTCCCGACTTCAACGAGACATTGAAAAGGTCAGTCAGTGGAGCTGCTAGAACGTCTCCAAGTTCCCTCAGTATTTTAGGGTTTATCCCATCCGGTCCCATCGCTTTATCTACTTTAAGTTTAGCTAGTTTCTCACGAACACAGTCTTCTGAAAATTGTTCAAGATGTCCCTTGCTTCTGTTCCTGTTTGTGGATGTTTTCTGAGGTCCTGTTCCTGGTTCTTCATCTTTGAACACAGAACAGAAATATTTGTTAAGCAATTCCGCTTTATCCTCATCAGCTTCTACAAATCCTTCCCTTTACCCTTGAGTCTGACAATGCCACTTTTGCTTTTTTTCTTTTCACTAACATATCTGAAAAATGTCTTATCCCCCCATTTTATTGCATTGACTATTTCCTCTTCTATTTGAATCTTTGCTTTTTCCAAATATAGATGCCTGTCTTCCTCTCTCTGTGAGTGGAAATGGAGGAGTGACCTAGTGGTTGGAGCAAGGTACTTCAGGCCGGAAGGTCGGGGGTTCAAATCCCACTAGAGGACAGCAACCTTGGGCTGGAAGGACTGGGGTTTCTAGTCCCACAGGTGCTCCTTGTGGTCTTGGGCAAGCCACTTAACCCTCCATAGCCCATGTTCCCTGTAAAATAGTTATCTCCAAGTTATAATGCCCTGTTCAATGTAATTTCAGTTTGTTCAATGTAAACCGCACTGATGCAGAATAGCGCGGTATATAAGAGAATATAAATAAATAAAATAAATAAATAAAAATCTCTTGTATTTCATGAAGGCCTCTCTCTTTTTCTTCACCTTTTCAGCTACTTCTTTTGAAAACCATAGCGGTTTCCTTTTCCTTTTATTTTCCATTTTAACAAAAAGGTCTGTTGCCCTTAAAAATATCCCCTTTCAGTTTTGCCCACTGTTTTTCTACATCCCCCAACTGTTCCCATCCCACTAACGACTCCCTAAAGTATTGGCCCATCTTGGCAAAGTTAGTTTCCCTAAAGCCTAAGACCCTCACTTTTGAATAGATTCTATCAGCCCTAGTCCTAATACTGAACCACACCATCTGATGATCACTGGATGCAAAATGATCTCCCACTATAACATCAGAAACACTTTCACCATTGGTAAGCACCAAGTCCAGTATGGCCCTTCACGTGTGGGGTCTGTTATCAATTGCCTGAATAGTTCTCCCTGTAGAGAATCCAGGATTTCCTTACTTCTAGATGATACTGCAGCAGGAATGTGCCAGTCAACATCTGGCATATTGAAATGTTTTGTCCTCCCATTTTACTGCGCTGGCTATTCTTTCTTCCATTTATATCTTTGCTTTCCTGACTATTTTCCTAGCTTCTCTAAATTTTTCTGAATATTGATGCTTGTTTTCCTCTTTCTGTGATCTCTTGTATTTTATGAAGGCCACCCTCTTTTTCTTCACTTTTTCAGCTATGTCTTTCAAGAACCATAGTGGCCTTCTTTTCCTTTTACATTTACTTACTTTACTAATAAAAAGGTTTGTTGCCCTTAAAATATCCCCTTTCAGTTTCGCCCACTACTTTACTACATCTTCCAGCTGTTCCAATCCTGCTAACAACTGCTTGAGGTATTGTCCCATCTTGGCAAAATTAGCTTTCCCATTCTACGACCCTCACTTTTGACTGGTCTTTATTACTCCTAGTGCTAATACTGAACCACACAATCCTCAGGAATAACCAGCAATTGCTGTATCCACCTTAGAAGTGCATATGCTGATTCTCATGCAAAGCACTGCCTGGATTCACAGGACAGAAACCGAAAAGGCATTCTTGAGAATAGTCTCCACCTTCTTCTCATGGGTCCCCTTGAGCCCTATACCACTCTCAGCTAGGATGGCTGTCTGCTTGATCACAGCTATGACCAGAGTATTAACTTTGGGGACACTAACAAGCTGCCCCATTCTGTTGCCCTTCAGCACTATTTTCTCCTACTGTGAAACCACCAACTTCTTCAGAGGCTCCAGAACTGTAAAGAAAAATAGATGGGTACCTCAGTTTTTCCAGAATGGGATCCATGTCCAATACTGCCTCTGGAAGAGGCTCTGAAATACGGAGCACTGCCATAAAATCTGCAATGAGCATTAGTAGGTCCTCTCTGTGAAACAATCGTATTACTACAGAGGTCTTCACCCTTCAAAAGGGGCAGGTTGTCCTCCTCAGCCTACAAGCTAGCCTGTGACAACAAAGCCTCTTTGTCCCCTCAATCATCCATTTTATGTGCTTGTGTAGAAGCATCTTCAGCCTCCTTTGCTCCTATGAGGACCATGCAGCTACCCAAGACAGCCACCACTGCTACCTGTGGAAAATCAGGTGAGGCACGGGGATGGTGTTCAAATTGGCTCTGGGTCCTGAAACTGCCAAAAATTCCTGCCCTGGGGCATCCCCATCACAGCTGGGGCAGTAAGAGTTGGCTGCGGAACTGAAGCATCTAGAGCCGAATGCAGCATATCTTTGTGCTTTTGGCATTGTGGCAACACTCAGAGGAAAAAAAAAAGTAAACACCAGCCACAAAGAAGAAATCTCCAACTCAGCTGGAGAAATCTCCCTTGCACAGCCGACCAGGGCAACCTGAGCCGGGCCTGTCCTATACCCATGCAGAGCCAGGAAAGCCCTGCCACTTAACCCTTTTTTTTCTTTAACTGTATGCAGTGAAGTTTCCATTGAGAAAATAGGGGAAAAATTTGAATAGCCCAAAAAGAGAGTTAGACGGGGAGAAGGGAGCAAGGGTCCTTATTTACTACCCCCAGCAGGGCCCAGTGTCTACCTGGCTGTCTTTCCTTGCTAAACAGCACTGGAATTCCTAGGAAACAGTGCTAGAACTAGGGTGTCCTTTTCAAGCTTGAGGAAGTATGCGTGTACCCAAGCGTCCAATGGGCCTGAGGAGCGTGACCACAAGACTCTAGCCTGGCCCAGGAAGCTTGGCCAATTAGCAACTGTTGTAGAAGTCTACATGTCATCTGCTGGAAGCAGAGAATACCAGCACATCTCAATGCTATACCAGCAGTTATACAGACAATGATGCCACTGGAAGTTGTCTTGCTCTGCCTTCATCTGCTGGTCGGGGGGTAAAACGTTAAAAATATAAAGCAACACTTTAAAAAAATGGTCATGGTTTTCAAAAACCACAGGCCCAAATGGCAAACCAAAGTTAATTTGCAGTAATATTATTACTAAATTCTGTGGTGGTCAAAATATCTAGCAAACTCCTACTTTTAGCTTACTCCTTTCTGCATTGTTTATACCCATGCACTCTCTGGTAAGGCTGTGTTTGTAGACACCTAAATCTCTTTCTAGGTAGTTTTTACTTCTATTTACTGAAGTGATAGGAAAAAAACTGAACAGTTCATCTTATCAGAGAAGGCAGGCCAGACTATTAATACAGATAAGACAATGATGTCTTTCCAGGACAACAATGTGACAATGCCCTAAAAAAACACTTCTGATATACCTCAGCAATGACCTGGCAGCTTTAGTGGCTTTTTATCCTTATGCTTTCAAAATCCATTGCAACCTGCTTATTCTAGCTAATTATCTGGTGGCAGCAACTTTCAGACAATTACCAACTAAGAGGCTTTCCTCCTCCACTCCTCACTCCTACATGCTACCACCTTTGGAAAGGGATATAGAGTTCTAAGAAAAATTATGACTGTATAATTTGACACCTACATTTAAAGAGTGAAAAAGAATTTCCTCCCACAGAATAATCTAAAAAAACAAAAAAAGATAAAAATATCTGTCCTTATAACCCTTAAAAGTTTTCTATATTTTTCTCTCTTATTATTATTTGCTGTTATAATTTAGAGCATTTTCTCTTTTCCTGATTACTCCTAAAAGTTGGGTTGATGAACCTCTGCCCTATTGCCCCTAACCCCAGAAGACGCTTTGCACCTGAGTTTGAGAACAGTAGAGAGACAAAATTTATTAACAAATGTAAAGTGACTGAAAACTGTTATAACATATATGTAAACTTTCTGGAGGTAATTTTATGCACTTAAAAGGCCTCTTATAAAATTACCTCATATATAAAAATATGCAAGGTGCATTAGGTACATACTTGTACATAAATTTAGAGTAAGAATGTTTAGGGAAGACATTTGGGTGAAGCACAGATGGCATGACGATTTATACATATAGGGCCCAATTCCGTCCCGGATATCAATCCCCTCTATACGTCCGGTCTGAACCTCTAGCCCTGCGGGATCAGAATTGCGAACAGTCCTGCACGTGCAGGCGGGGACTGCGATTCAGTACAGTCTGCACGTCTAGGACTGTTCCTGGCTAACTCAGTCAAGGCTCCTCAATGGAGCCGTGGCGCCATGTTGCCATGGCATCGCGGCTCCACTGAAGAGCCGTGATGCCAGCCGCCAGACTGCAGGACTTTATTCCCCACAGCCCAACTCCCTATCCAGCCTCCAAAGGCCAAAGTTGGGCTGCAGGGACTGCCTGGACATACAGGGCCGACATTAGAATCGAACGCCCAAACTCTGCCCCCAAGCTTCCCCACCCCATCTAACTTCCCCGCACAACCAGTGGGGAAGTTAGTCGCAGCCGAGTGAAGGCATGATTAGCAGGGATGATCCCCACTATTTCTGGCACAGAATAACCCCCATAGGGCACGATTTCGACATCGACGGCCCAGCCCTCTGTGCATCCGGTCGGAACCAGACGCACAGAGCTAGCCAGGATTCTGATCCCGTGGGGCATGTCTAGGCCTGTAGGATCAGAATCACGACCAGGCCTGAACGTGCAGGCCGGCACCCCGATTCAGTCCGGCCTGCATGTACAGGCCTTCCCCGCTAGCTCAGTCAGGGCTTTTCAATGGAGCTGCAGCACCATGTCATCGTGGCTCCAATGAGAAGTCATGATCCCCAGCCCGACCCCCGATCTGGCCTCCCAAGGCCAGGGTCGGGCCACTGGGAATTGCCTCCTCCTGCCGCTTCTGTGCCCCGGGCCTGCCATCCCCTGCCAACTAGGGGAGCTTATTCCACCTCCGAGGTGGAATAAGTTCCCCGTTCAGGCTGCCGACCCCAGACCCCACTGACTGCCCTAATGCTGCCTCTGATCCGTCACTTTCCCACCCCGTCTAACTTCCTGTACAATGAGCGGGGAAGTCAGTCGGGGTCAGGAAGGGGCCCAAATAGCAGGGATGGACATCCCTTTGGGACGCCCATCCCCGTTATTCGTGCCTCGGAATGACCCCAATACTGTATTTTACATAATATGCACAACAAAAGACCTGAATTCCTGAACTCAATGGCTAGTACTAAGAAACAAAAATATTCCAAAGTATCTTTGGATGTTATTGAGAGGATACACTTCAATACATATCTTCTGTTAATTAAGTAATCCATGCTTTTAACTTAATAAGCACATCCTATTATTGAGTTGTAATAAACCAAAATTGCCCTTTTTGAATGCAATCATTTATTTCCACATCTGGCATTTAAGAACAATTATGAAACATTTTGCAAGCTACTTGTCTTGCATAAATTTAACTCTAGTTTAGGGCTGCAGAAAACTCACCATTGAATTATGTATAACCCTCGTATTCAATGCCAAGTTTACTTGCCATGTTCTATATAAAACAACCCTCATGAGATTATATACAGTTCTTTGTAAACCGCCTTGATTATAGGCGGTACATAACAGCCTGTTAAATAAAATAAAATAAATGTCATCAGTTAAAATGTGACCACAGACTTCTCAACATTATTACTCTTAATATGACAGAACACTTACAGGATCAATTACGGGCAGCACCTGATGATGCTCGTTTTATTTATTTAAAAAAAATAAATCACACCATCTGAGTGATTTCTAATAAAATCAAACATGCTATCATAAATTTCTCTATAATACAGTTACATGAACGTCAGCTCATAACACCATTACCTAAAACAGACAGATCATCAATCATCATCAATTATTGTTAAACTCCTGTGCAAATAACAATGATTTTAGACCTTTCCTAGAAGTATTGGAATTTACCATAGTCTGCACCCCCCCATTGGCAATACACATCATTCAATTGGACCTGTAATTGAGAAAGCACATTTATTAATATTAAAGAAATGAATAAGCTGAATTGAGGGAACTGAAAATAACTGGGCACCATTTGACCTTAGAGCACGGTTGGACTTAAATATTTTTAGAACAGAATGAAGATAGAAGATTTTCAGCAAGCTAACGAATACCAGAGGGGGAGAGAGGGCAGCAGTCACACTGCACCAGAGCTGCGTTTTCTGGTTGGTGCCATTATGTGGCATCATTCCTGACTTAAAATACACAATGTTGTATGGTGCATGGCCATAGGTACATGACTGAAGGAGCATGCCCAAAGGAGGACGCGCCCCTTCGGAGCGAGAATACTCTTTTAGGTGTGTTCTTGGTTTCCAGAAGTATGATAAAAGTAGGGGACTATAAATAAACATCTATTGGAGAAAGTTAAAACAGATATGGGACAAGGACCAGGTCTCCCTCTCTTCAATTAAGAATGTGTCCCTTGGCATTGGAGCCAGATCTACCTCTACACCTTCTATGCATACACCTATGTAACTGTGTTGTCCCTCTCGATTACTTCTACCTGGCCACTGGATAATGTTCCTGAAAACTCTATTGTGCAGGCTCCAGTAGCAGTGGCTATACCTTGGGTAGACCTCCATACCGAATGTTATCAAGGACCTCATTCTTCTAGGAGACCTCAACCTACAATCAGCCCCAACCAAACAAGCATCAGCCTACCTGGAAGTCATGGGAGCAATGGACTTCTCACAAATCGTAAACTCCCCCACTCACAACAAAAGCAACACCCTCAACCTCATCTTCACAAAGCAACAACCTCATCCACATTGACCAGATCCTCCCAGTACCCTGGTCAGACCACAGGCTATTAATCTTTCATCTCCCCATCAATGCTTCCCAAAAACAAACCTCATCTACCAATCGGCACAAGATCCATTTCAAGCAATTCAACAAAAAATCCTTCCTTGCCGACATCTCCCCAATTCTCAGCACAGAAATTCCGGACCTGAACACATCTATGACCTCCTGGAGCCAAACCATCAGCGAATCAGCCTCATCTCACCTACAGACCTCTCCCCACAAACGGACCCCATGGTATACTCCAGACCTCAGAAAACTAAAATTACAATTATGCAGACAAGAACGCAAATGGAGAAAATCTTGCCTACCCACAAACCAATCCTGCTACATGACCCTCCTGAGGGAATGTAGACTCACCACAAACCACTTCAAGAAAAGCTACCACATCAAACTAATCCAAAGATCACTCAACCGCCCAAGAGAACTGTTCTCCCTAGTAAAGAACAAAATCACCCTGCCACAATACATCCAACAGCTCCATCTCCCCACAAAAATTGGCTGACTACTATTCCGTTCGCCACCCTCAACTCACAGCTCAAACAAGCTTACCACCACAACTTATCCCACTAGTGCACTCATGGACCCCCTTTAAACACATCTCTACTGAAAACATAAAAAGCACCATTTCATCCATCAACACTACAACATCCTCCCTGGACCCTTGCCCGGTCAGCTGTATCAAAACCACCAAATTTGAACTTTCGCCATTCCTCGCAAAACTCACTCAAAGCTCCTTACTGCATGGCGATATACCAATCTGTCTACAAACTTCCTCAATTCGCCCACTACCTTAATCTCTTCTCCATACTTGAATCTGTCTGCTCCTCACCAATGAAGAAACCACATAACATTCTTGGAGATTTAATCTAGCATCTCTCCCCTCCCAATAATCAGCTGCTTTTCTTGAACTCATGGAAGAAATGGGATTTCTCCAAACAATGAAACATCCCACATACATCAAAAGTAACACCCTCGACTTAATTTTCCTCCCCAAGCCCCTCACTATACATTTTAATTACTCCCCCCCCTACATCAACCCAGGTCCCATGGTCCGATCATGTCATCTTAAGAATGTCTCTCCCGATCTCTCTCTCCACCCAGACTCCTACCAATAGGAGTGGAGGAGTAGCCTAATGGTTAAGAACACTGGCTTGGGAACCCAGGGACTAGGATTCAATTCCCGTTAGCACTCCTTGTGGCCTTGGGCAAGTCACTTAACCCTCCATTGCCTCAGAAAAATCCAAGTTATCAACGTCCCTGTTTAATGTATATTACCAAGTTTAAGTTTCAATGTAAACCGCTTTGACTGAAATGATAAAGCAGTATATAAAACCTGTTAAATAAATAAATAAAATAAATACATCTCATCAAAACCCACTATTTAAGCAGTTTGACAAAGAAGCTTTCTTCGATGAAGTAACCCCCAACTCGTTCCACAAACACAAGACCTTGACAAGATAATAAAAAACTGGAAAACTATAATTAATAAAGCAGCCAAACCAACATCATCTATCAAGAAAACCCCTCACAGGCCTTCAGAAAAATGGTATACTCAAGATATACGTGCCCTTAAGAAGGTGCTCCGCAAACTGGAGAGAAAATGGAGGGCAAAAAAACCCACTTGAATATAAGGATCAGTATATTACAGCAATGAACGCCTATAAGGAAACGGTTCTCAGAGCAAAGAGGGCCCACCATACCAGCATATTAAACAAAGCTATCAACCATCCCAGTGAACTATTTGAAACTGTAAAAACCTTAACTAAGACACACCTAAATTCAACAAACAGCACCCTCATCAATCCTCAAACCATAGCAAACCACCTTGCTCAAAACTAAAGAGCAAAAACCTCTCACCTATGACTCCCCTTGGTGAATGCCAACTTTCCACTAATAAATTTCACACCTTCCACCTCATTAAGGAAAAACAACTTTTAGAGACAGTTACAAAAATCAATACTACCACCTCACACCTAGATCTATGTCCTGTATCATGGATAAAAAAAAGTTGAACTAGCACCAATAATACTCAATATGGTCAACCAATCCCCATTTTAAGGAATAATGGCAGACGTACTCAAGCTATCTATCATTCGTCCCATACTCAAAAACAGATCTCTCAATAAAGATGATCCTTCTTCATATCGACCAATCACCAACATTCCATTTTTAGCAAAAATAATAGAAAAAACGGTCCAAATTCAGCTACAAGACTTCATTGACCTTAATGTTCCTCTAGACAAACACAAATACGATTTCCGCCCTTATCATGGTGTAGAAACTGTGCTCCTTGTTTTATTCAACATCCTCACCTATGCATTAGATAACCCAAACCAAGCCTTTATCATGGTCTTCCTGGACATCACCTCTGCATTTGATAATGTTGACCATAACATCCTTCTGTCAAGACTAGCACAAATAGGCATAACTGGAACAGCATTAAAGTGGTTTAAATCATACATCTCAAACCACTTTCACTATGTAACAATTCTCAAGGCTCTGCTCTCTCCACCCTCCTGTTTAACCTATACCTATAACCAGTATGTGCAATCTTCAATAAACACAAAATCAATTACCACATCTATGCAGACGACATAATGGTATATGCATAACTGAAGCTGAAACAACCTGTATATAAATTACAATAAAACTGAACTTAACGAGGAACCAGAATTTCACACGCTCTTCCACATTCAACCTACATAACAACATCTTGACAGTTAAACAGGAAGTAAAGTATCTAGGTATCATAATTGACAGAGCTCTCAATATGATAGCCCAAATAAAACAAACAACTAAAACCATTTTCTACAAACTAAAAATTATCCAGCACCTCAGACCCCTCCTAGAAACAAATGTCTTTAGGACAGTAGAACAAGTCCTAATTACACCACACTAGGACTACTGTAACAACTTGTTACAGGCCCTGCCTAAAAAGAATCTCCATACACTTCAACTAGCCCAGAACGTAAAGCAAGTGTAACCGAATGCATCACCTCCATACTCTATAAGCTCCACTGGCTCCCCATAGCAAGCAGGATAAGATATAAACCCTTCAAACTTACCAATGGTTTCTCCCCCTCCTACCTTCCAACTAAAATTCACGTCCAACCTGACGTCAGATGCAGGAGAAAAAGTACTCAAAATCTCCTTGCAATACCATCCTCTATACGGAAGACTAAACAGGTTACCAGCAATAAAGCACAGTTACTTACCTGTAACAGGTGATCTCTGGGAACAGCAGGAATTAGTCCTCACATATGGGTACGTCGGAACCGACGGAGCCGGCGCGGGAAAGCTCCCCAGTTTTTCAGATGAAAAGCTTTTGGGGCTTCCCACAGCGCATGCGCGCTGCCTTCCCGCCTTCCTTACCAGCTCTCTTCAGTTCGAGTTTATAGCTGAGACAATAGAGAGAGGAAAGGAAGGTAGATAGATAGAAGATACAACTCCTAGGGGAGGTGGGTGGGTTGTGAGGACTAATTCCTGCTGTTCCCAGAGATCACCTGTTACAGGTAAGTAACTGTGCTATCTCCAGGAACAAGCAGGAATAAGTCCTCACATATGGGGACTCCCTAGCTAAGATGCCTGGGAGATCCCCCTCCAAGGGTAAACCATCTTCGTATGGATCTCAGGCATCCATTCAGGGAAGGTGGGCAGGAGTTGCTTAAGTATGGAACAGGTGTTTGAGGACAGCCTGACCAAACAAGGCATCCCGGCGGGAGTCCTTGTCCAAACAGTAATGGGCTGTGAAGGTATGAATCGAGGCCCAAGTGGCTGCTCGACAGATCTGATCGATGGATACAGAGTGAAGATGAGCCATAGAAGTAGCCATGGCTCTCACATTGTGAGCTGTGACATGGCCTTCCAGAGAAATATTCTTACTCTGGTAAGCAAAAGAAATACACTGAGCAATCCAATTGGAAAGTGTACGTTTGGAGACTGGACGTCCCAAATGAGAAGGATCAAAAGCCACAAAAAGTTGGGAAGACTTTCGATGTGGCTGAGTCCTGTTGAGGTAAAAGGCGAGAGCTCTTTTACAGTCAAGAGTATGAAGGTTCCTCTCTGCACTGGATGCATGAGGAGCCGGAAAAAAAACAGGTAGATATACCTCTTGATTAAGATGAAAAGGCGAGACCACTTTGGGCATAAAGTGGGGGTTCGTCCTAAGGACCACCTTATCATGATGAAACCTAATATAAGGTGGATTAGCCACTAAAGCCTGCAGTTCACTGATACGACGAGCTGAAGTAACTGCAATAAAGAAAAACTACCTTCCATGAAAGAAATTTCAAGGAGGTGGAGTCCAAAGGCTCAAAAGGTGGCTTCATAAGCTGACCTAGAACTAGGTTCAAATCCCATGCTACCGGCGGAGGTCGGATGGGAGGTTTAGTTAAGGTCAGGCCTCTCATGAACCTTGCAACAAGAGGATGAGAGGAAACAGGTTGTCCATTTATAGGTTTTAAGGATGCTGCAATAGCACTTAAATGGACTCGTACTGAATTCGTCTTGAGGCCTGCATTGGAAAGATGCAGGAGATAGTCTAGTAGAGAATTCAAAGGAAGTGCCAGAGGGTCAAGACCCTGTTGAGCACACCAAATGGAAAAACGTTTCCATTTGAAAGCATAGGAATGCCTGGTAGAGGGTTTCCTAGAGGCATGAAGGATATCTTTCACTGGTTGAGAAAGATTAAACTCATGAAGGCTTAAGCCTTCAGTAACCAATCTCGGAGATGTAGGGACTTGGGGTTTGGATGCCACAAAGTCCCTTTCTCCTGAGACAGAAGGTCTGGCGCAGCTCCCAGGTCCAGGGAGGAGCCCTGGGAGAGCTGTAGAAGTAGAGGGAACCACACTTGGCGTGGCCAGCGTGGAGCTATGAGGATCATCGACCCGTGATCCCTCTGAAGTTTGAACAGAGTCTTGGGAATCAAAGGAATGGGTGGAAAAGCATACAGGAATTCCTGACCCCAATGCAGGAGAAAGGCGTCGTTGGCCTGAGCTCCCTGACACGGAGTCCTGGAACAGAACCGGGGAAGTTTGGCATTCCACGGACTTGCAAAGAGGTCTATGTCCGGGGTCCCCCATTCCTGAAAGATTCTGCGTATCTGGTCCATATGCAGGGACCATTCGTGTGGAAGCAGAACTCGACTGAGTCTGTCTGCCCGAGAGTTTTGAACTCCTGGAAGGTATACTGCCAGAAGATGAATTTGATGCTCTCTGGCGAAGGCCCATAATCTGAGAGCTTCGTTGCAAAGCGACAGAGAGCCCGTCCCTCCTTGTTTGTTGACATAGAACATGGCTACCTGATTATCTGTCTGGACTAGGACAGTCAGGTTGACAAGGAGGGTGTGGAAGACTGTGAGGGCAAGGAAGATTGCTCGCAGTTCCAGAAGGTTGATGTGAAGGGTGGTCTCCTGGGGAGACCAGGTGCCCTGAGTGGAGAGGTGTTGGAGATGAGCTCCCCACCCTGTTTGGGAGGCATCTGTTGTGAGGGTTGCTTGGGGCAACGAAGGTTGGAAGGGGGTCCCCAACAACAGATTTTTGGAGGATGTCCACCACTGGAGAGACCAAAACAGACGTTTTGAGGTGAGTACTTGGTCTGAGAGCGCTCCTGATGCTTGAGACCACTGGGTGGCCAAAGTCCATTGAGCTGCCCTCATATGGAGACGAGCGTAGGGCACCACATGGACCGTGGAGGCCATGTGGCCCAGAAGTTGCAGCAGTTCCCTGGCTGACAAGTGACTTCTGGACTGAGCCTGGGAGGCCAAGCTGATTAGTCGTTGGCCTCGGACCAGAAGGAGGTAGGCCCTTGCAGTGGTGGAGTCCAAGTGGGCCCCTATGAATTCCAGGGACTGAATAGGGATGAGTTGGGACTTGGGAATGTTTACCACAAGTCCCAGATATTGAAGAATACGCCTTGTGCGGTCCAAGGAAATCTGGGCTTCTGACTGAGATGGAGCTCGGATGAGCCAGTCGTCCAGATATGGGAAGACGAAGATTCCCATGCCTCTTAGAAATGCGGCTACGACTGCCATGCATTTTGTGAATACTCTTGGAGCAGAGGCGAGACCGAAGGGAAGTACTCTGTATTGGAAATGTTTTCCCTGGAACAGAAATCGAAGATATTTTCTGTGGGATGGATGGATGAGTATATGAGTGTACGCATCCTTGAGATCTAGAGAACAAAGCCAATCCTGACTCTGAAGGTATGGAAGGAGAATGCCCAGAGAGAGCATTTTGAATTTCTCCTTGAATAGAAACTTGTTCAATTCTCTCAGATCTAGGATAGGTCTGAAGCCCCCTGTCTTCTTTGTTATGAGAAAATAAGGGGAGTAGAACCCTAACCCCTGTTGAGGAAGAGGAACCTCCTCTATTGCTCCTTGGGCAAGGAGAGAGGATACTTCCTGACCCAACAGGGTCAGAAGAGATGGGGGAGAACTGAATTGCCTCACCATGGTATGGGGAGGAAGGCTGGAGAAATGAAGTTTGTAGCCCTCTCTGATGATAGAGAGGGTCCATTGCTCTGATGTTATTTGCTCCCATCTGGGAGCAAAGTGAACTAGCCTTCCAGGTATGGTGAGAGGCTCTGGTTGTTCCAGAGCCAGAAATGGTAAGTTCTCTAGGTGCAAGTCAAAACCCCTGAGGGGGTTGAGCCTGCTGGGGTGTAGCAGACACTGCAGACTTTGACTTTACTTGCTTAAATTGCTGACGTTTAGCAGCAAAGCGAGGCTGAGAAGATTGTTGGCCAGTATTTGTGGAAAATCTGGCCTTCTTATAGTAAGGCCCTTTAAAAGACTCCTTTTTGGCAGGAGTAGAAGTAGACTTAGAAAGTCTATCTAGAGTGGCATTTTCTGCATCCATTTGAGCAGCTTTAATTTGCCAGTCTTCACCAAATAAGTTCTCACCTGTACAGGGCAGATTCCTTAGGCCATCCACAACCCAGGGTTCTAGGTCAGAAGCCTGGAGCCAAGCAAGACGTCGGGCTGCAATAGCAATTCCCGAAGCCCTGCCAGCAACCTCAAAGGAATCAAAGGCTGCCCTGTTGGAAAACTTGGAGACCTCTGAAAGTTGTGTCACCACAGAAGTGAAGTCCTCCTTTTTATCCTCAGGGATAAAGGGGCAAAATGCCGTACCTTTAGGACAAGTTCTCTGAGAAACATGCCCATATAAAGGCTGTAAGAATTGATCCTGGCTATAAGCATACTAGCCTGGAAGATCTTTCTACCAAAAGAGTCAAGGGTCTTACATTCTCGCCCCGGAGGGGTAGAAGAGTGCCTTTGGGGACTCTTTATCCTCTTCATAGCAGACTTCACCACAATGGAGTGGTGAGGCAGCTGAGTTTTTTGAAACCCAGGAGAAGGAGGGACCCGGTACATGGTGTCCAACCTACGAGAATGAGGAGACAGAGTTAGAGGAGTCTCCCACAAATCCATCAAGTGTTCTTGAAGGATTTCATGGATAGGCAGAGTAACTGTCTCTTTAGGAGCTTTAGAGTATCCTAAAATATCCAATTTTTTTGACCTGGGTTTCTTTTCAGAAGATGTAGCAATAGAAGTCCTTTAGCTACATCAACAATGAAATCCTGAAAGGATAAATCCTCTGGAGGAGACATCGCCCTCTTTAGAGAAGAGGGCTCCTCAGGAAGATCAAACTCAGCAGAGTCATCAGAGGAATTGAACTCATCAGAAGAATCTGAGTATTCTCTCTGTGCTTGCAATGCACGATACGCGTACCGATCGATATCGAGATCGGGCGTATCGGGCATGGGATTGGTATCGGGCAAAAGCCTGAATCCAGCAAGCGGAACCGATCGACGCTTGGAAGTCGATGGTCTCGGTTCCGGTGTGGATACCGGAACCGGGGTCGGTACCGAGGGCGTCGCAGCCTTAATGAAAGCCAGAACGGCCTGCTGCATGGTCTGGACAGTATTGCCCATGGACGCCACTGCTGCCTGGATGTCGGTACCGGTATCGACCGGTACCCCAGAGCAGTCTAACAGGTGATCAGTCGAGGCCATGCCATCGATGTCAACCTGTAACCCCATAGGTGATGCTTTGGAGGCCGGAGCCTCCCGCCGGGGTTTTTTGGTGTGGGCAGAATCCTCGAACTCAAGATTGAGAGCCTCTCGATCTTTTGAAAGAGATTTGCTTTTAGAGGATTTGCCCACAGAAAGTTTGGTTACCTGAGATCCATCCGGAGAGGAAGACCTGGATGACTGTGATGCTGGATTATCTGAAGCAAACAGCACATGGAACTTGTTGGCCCGGTTCTGCATACCACGTTTAGACATCTGGGAGCAGAATGGGCAGTCCGGTATGGAGTGGTCAGGTCCCAAACATTTAAGACACCATTCATGGGTGTCTGAGAGAGAAATAACAGCACTGCACTTGGTACACTTTTTAAAAACCAGGAGCTGGCTTCTCCATGAGGAGAATTAGTGTAGGCCTGAAGGCCTAGCAAAAGTTACCACGTTGTGCTGAAATAAAAAAAAGATTTTTTTTTTTTAAGAAATAAAGAAAGAGAGACCGGCAGTACCGGTTTTGGTATGGGGAAGGCAGGTACGCGGTCAAAAGAAACAAATTAAAATAACAATTTCTTCAGCGGTGACAGGAACACGACCTGCTGGCTCCGCGGAAAAAGAGAAACTGAAGAGAGCTGGGAAGGAAGGCGGGAAGGCAGCGCGCATGCGCTGTGGGAAGCCCCAAAAGCTTTTCATCTGAAAAGCTGGGGAGCTTTCCCGCGCCGGCTCCGTCGGTTCCGACGTACCCATATGTGAGGACTTATTCCTGCTTGTTCCTGGAGATAGCCTTCGGGTATACAGCTCCCACCCTTTGGAACTCACTCCCAGACACTATCAGATCAATCAAAGACATACAAACGTTCCGTAAAGAACTAAAAACATTACTCTTTTCCGAACACTATACCATGACCACTGCTAACTATATTTTTACCCATTCCACTCTTTCTACGCCTCCCAACTGAACCAACAACATTTTACTCTTCCAATCCTCTCTACTCCCTCCAATTAATCCATCCCCCCCCCCGAATATAACGACCTCATAAAACTTTTCCCCGTGTCTCACCTCTATATCTACCCATCTGTCATGATTATTTCCACCCTAGTTTGTAATCACTGTCTATCTATCTATCTATCATGTATATATTTAAGATGCTTAGCTAACACTTTTCATCAGCATAAGTGGTTGCTGTTATGTAAATAGTGCACTGTTTTAATGTATTATAGTTCATAATAACGTTCTTTGTAACTGATTTAAACCACCCCTGATCGCTGGAAGGGGCAGAATAGAAAAACTGCTCAAATAAATAAAATAAATAATAGATGAGGCGTACTACCTTGTATATTGTTGCGTCTTTCTGTACAGAAATTTTCCGCCATCAGAACTTCACGATTAGCTAAGAGGTAAGCAGGGGCAGCCCAAGGGGGGTGCAGGGCCATGCGCAGAGACTCGGTGCAGCGCCTCATTTGCATAATGTTAGCCATACACTAACTTTTAGAAAACATGCCTCTTAATAAGTGTATGGATAAAGAAAGACTAAAAGATTTCTACATTACTATAAACCAGTGCCAATCGCCAGGCACATTAGGAACTAATATAAACACTGCCCATTTAGAACCCATAGCAAACCTGCCGTATCGTAACAGCACTACCAGGACTCACAAAGCACCATACTCTACCTATCAAAAGGCAATACTGCAAATATTAGAATAACAATACATGACCTACTGGGGAAAGAGAATAGGTGACAATGTCAAATAGAAACTACATAAACAGAATTCCTCAGCTCAGTTACACATACAGAACATAGACAAACACCAAATAAAGAGCAAGGAATCACAATTTAAAAATAGAAAAACAATAATTAAACCGGGAACGCCAAAAGCCAAACTTGGAATGTAAAACACTGTAGAAATAAAACTATAAATTAATTTCCTCTTGTACTAAACAAAGCACAGATGTTAACGATGCACATTTCCCAGTGCTGACATATTCCAGTTAATAAATTCAAAATAAAGAGATATTTTTCACCTTTTGTGCATTTGTTTTCAGTTGCAATTTCTCCAGCCGCTTTCTTCTGGTTTCTTTATGTCTTCTGCTAACTCTCCATCGTCTGCTGTCCATTTATCCTTTCTTTTCTCTAATAGTTTTTTTCCATTCTCTCTCTACATCTGCTTTTGTAGCAGCAAAGCGCAGACAAACCAATGATACCAGGAGTCTGTTCAAAAGGTCCAAATCATTTATTTGTGCACAAGTCTCGAACCAATCAATTTCAAAATGGCTGAGCAAAGTTTTCAAGCATTACAACAACTTTTATAGACTTCTGTTCCATTCTAGGTATAGAAAAACATTTCATTGGTCCCGGTAACCTCCCGTACCTCTTCTATTGGTCCCGGTACTGATAAGTTTATCCAGTTATGTCCCTCCAGTGGGCATGACACCTGCATGCCCCCCTTCTAGTCCCAATTACAATGGTCAGTTCATCAACTTGTTACTTTCACACTCTCAAGGTTAAAGAACCAATTTGTACGTGCAGAGGAGCTGGGCTCTGCAACTCATCTGTCAGCACTCCCAATTATTTCTTTGCAGATGTACTCTTTCTTATCAGTAACTTTTAAACATGTCTTTTCTGTATTTTTCCATCTTTCAATACTGCAGTTCTGCTTACCTAAGCTAATTCAATACTTCTACTGAGTTCTATCTTACAATAGCAGCATATTGGGGGATGTGCAATCCTATATGCCTCTCCACAGGCCTCATTTACAGGTCAAGCTAGCCATGCTGGCCTGCTTATGTTCAGACACTGTGGGTCACAGGCCTGCACCTGCCACACTTTAACATACTAATCTTTCTCCTTTTGCTCTTTCCTCCATCTCTTTCTTTATTCCTTTTTCATCCACTCAAATTTTACCCCTCCATCCTCAATGCCCACTTACTCTCCCAATACCTGACCAATTGTAGATTTTTCTTCCCTCCCACACAAAATATTTTTCTCCTCTCCATTTCACTCTCCCAGCTCCATCCATTCTAATCCTCCCCCAACATCAGCTCCCTTCTAGTCCCCGCATCAGCCCATGTCTAGTCCTAGACCCCCATCAGCCCATTTCCAGTCCTATCCTAACCCCACCATCAGCCCATTTCCAGTCCTAGCTCTCTCCCACACTCAGCCCATTTCTAATCCAAGCCCCTCTATGAGCCTATTTCCAGTCCTAGCCCCTCCATGAGTCCATTTCAATCCAAGCCCCCACCACAGCCCATTTCCAATCCTAGCCCCTGTTCAGTCACAGCCCATGTCCAGTCCTATCCTAGCCCCTTCATCAGCCCATTTCCTGTCCTAGCTCCCCCCCACTCTGCCCATTTCCAGTCCTAGTTCCCTCCCCTCACAGCCCATTTCCCTTTCAGGCCTCCTCCCCATCAGCTATTTACAGTTCAAACCCCCCCTCCACTCAGCCCATTTCCAGTCTTAGCAACCCCACCAGCCCATTTCCAACCTAGTACCCCCCCACAGCCCATTTTCAGTCCTAGCAACCCCCCACAGCCCATTTACAGTCTTAGCAACCACCCCCCCAGCCCATTTTCAGTCCTAGCAACCACCCACAAGCCATTTCCAGTCCTAGTAACCCCCCAGCCCATTTTCAGTCCTAGCAACCCCCCAGCCCATTTCCAGTCCTAGCCCCCCCTTCCCGAAGAGCCCCTTGACTAGCTAAGAGGGAGCCGGAGAGGCCCCGGCTCACCTCTACAGCTGCCGAAGTGAAGTGCGCCTTTTCCCTTCACTTCGGCAGCTGTACTGACATTTAGAACGCTGCTGCACTGAGGTCAAAGGGAACTTCCTGTTTCCCGCGCTCAGCGTGGCAGCGTTCTAAACGTCTGTACAGCTGCCGAAGTGAAGGGAAAAGATGTGGTGTATTTAGATTTCAGTAAAACATAGTTACTCACCTGTAACAGGTGATCTCCGGGAACAGCAGGAATTTAGTCTTCACATATGGGTATCGTCAGTACCGACAGAGCCTGCGTGGGAACGCTCCCCAGCGTCCAATTAGGAAGCTTTTGGGAGCATCCCACAGCGCCTGCGTGCTGCCTTCCCGCCTTTCCCAACTGCCTCTCTCCAGTTGAGTTTAAAGCTGAGACAAAGAGAGAGAGAGGGAAAGGGAAAGAGATAGAGAGATACAACTCCTAGGGGAGGTGGGTGGGTTGTGAAGACTAAATTCCTGCAGTTCCCAGAGATCACCTGTTACAGGTGAGTAACTATGCTATCTCCAGGAACAAGCAGGAATGTAGTCTTCACATATGGGGACTCCCTAGCTTTTAGATGCCAGGGAGAGACCCCAGAAGTTGTGAGTCCCTGTGAGAGGGCTCCACTTCCCCCCATGGATCTCTGGCATCCAACCAGGGATGGTGGGTAGGAGTTGATTAGGTATGGAACAGGTGTTGGAGAACAGCCTGACCAAACAAGGCATCCCGGCGGGAGTCCTTCTCCAAGCAGTAATGGGCTGTGAAGGTATGAACCGAGGCCCAAGTGGCTGCTCGACAGATGTCATCGATAGACACAGAGTGTAGATGAGCCATTGAAGCTGCCATGGCTCTCACATTGTGAGCTGTGACATGGCCCTCCACAGGAAGGTTCTTACTCTGATAGGCAAAGGAAATACACTGTGCAATCCAGTTGGACAGTGTTCTCTTGGAGACTGGAAGTCCAAATGAGAAGGATCAAAAGCAACAAAGAGTTGAGAGCACTTTCTATGTTGCTGTGTTCTTTGCAAGTAAAAGGCTAAAGCTCTTTTACAGTCCAAAGTATTAAGATTCCTTTCTGCATTTGATGCATGAGGTCTTGGAAAGAACACAGGCAGGTAGACTGCTTGATTAAGATGAAAAGGCGAGACCACCTTTGGCATAAAGTGTGGATGAGTCCTAAGGACTACCTTGTCATGATGGAACCTTGTATAAGGTGGATCAGCTACTAGTGTCTGCAAGTCACTGATGCGGCGTGCTGATGTGATTGCAATGGGAAAAATAACTTTCCAAGAAAGGAATTTCAATGAGGTAGTAGCTACGGGTTCGAAAGGTGGCTTCTTGAGCTGACCAAGAACCAGGTTTAAGTCCAATGCCACCGGTGGTGGCCTAATGGGAGGCTTGGTTAGAAGAAGGCCTCTCATAAATCTTGCTATAAGAGGATGGGAGGAGATAGGTTGTCCATTTAGAGGTTTGAGAGAGCTGCAATAGCACTCAAATGGACTCTTACTGAGTTAGTTTTAAGTTCTACATTGGATAAATGAAGGAGATACTCCAGTAATGATTCCAGAGGTATCACAAGGGGGTTAAGACCGTTCTGAGAACACAATATGGTAAACCTTTTCCACTTGAAAGCATAAGAGCGTCTTGTGGAAGGCTTCCTGGAAGCATAAAGGACATCCTTTATCTGCTGAGGGAGGTTAAGGTCATGAAGATCTAGGCCTTCAGCAACCAAGCTCTGAGGTGCAGAGATTTGGGATTGGGATGCCATAACATTCCGTCCTCCTGAGACAGGAGATCTGGAGCAGATCCTAACTCCAGGGAGGGAGCTTGAGAGAAATGTAGAAGCAGAGGGTACCATACTTGCCGTGGCCAATGTGAAGCTATGAGAATCATACGCCCTCTGTCTCTCTGAAGCTTGAATAGGGTTTTGGGAACTAGGGGAATTGGTGGAAAGGCATAAAGGAAGTCTTGACCCCAGTGAAGGAGGAAAGCATCCCTGGCCTGAAAGCCCTGAGCCGGAATTCTGGAACAGAACCAGGGAAGTTTGGCATTCAACGGACTTGCAAAGAGGTCTATGTCCGGGATTCCCCAAATTTGAAAACTCTTGGCGACCTGGTCTGCATGTAGAGATCATTCATGTGGAAGCAGAACTCGACTGAGTCTGTCTGCCCGCCTAAGAGTTTTGTATGCCTGGGAGGTACACTGCCAGGAGATGAATCTGATGCTCTCTGGCGAGGGCCCATAGTCGCAAAGCTTCGTTGCAAAGCAACAGAGAGCCTGTTCTCCCCCTGCTTGTTCGCATAGAACATGGCTACCAGAGAGAGGAAGACAGGCATCTGTATTTGGAAAAACTTAGAGAAGCTAGCAAAGTAGTCAAGAAGGCAAAGATTCAAAAGGAGGAGGTAATAACCAATGCAATAAAATGGGGGGGATAAGACATTTTTCAGATATATTAGTGAGAAGAGGAAGGGCAAAAGTGGTATTGTCAGACTCAAGGGTGCAGGGGGGGAATATGTAGAAGCTGATAAGGATAAAGCGGAATTGCTTAACAAATATTTTTGTTCTGTGTTCACAGATGAAGAACCAGGAGCAGGACCTCAGAAAACACCCACAAATAAGAACAGAAGCGAGGGACATCTTGAACAATTTTCAGAAGACTGTGTTCATGAGAAACTAGCTCAACTTAAAGTAGACAAAGCGATGGGACCGGATGGGATACACCCTAGAATACTGAGGGAACTTGGGGACGTTCTAGCAACTCCACTGACTGACCTTTTCAATGCCTCGTTGGAGTCGGGAGTGGTGCCAAAGGACTGGAGAGAGGCTCATGTGGTGCCTTTACACAAAAGCGGAAGTAAGGATGTGGTTGAAAACTACAGGCCGGTTAGTTTAACTTCGGTGGTGAGTAAATTATTGGAAACGCTGCTGAAAGAGAAAACAGTGAGGTTTCTGGAGTCCAGCAGATTACAGGATCCGAGGCAGCATGGATTCACCAGAGGCAGGTCCTGTCAGACAAATCTGATTGATTTCTTTGACTGGGTGACCAGGGAGTTGGACCAAGGGAGAGCTCTAGATGTGGTGTATTTAGATTTCAGTAAAGCCTTTGACACTGTTCCTCACAGGCGACTTATAAACAAACTGAGCACCCTAGGGATGGACCCTAAAGTTACTGCTTGGGTTAGAAATTGGTTGGGTGGGAGGCGACAAAGAGTACAAGTAAATGGAGCTCACTCTGAGGAGAAGGATGTTATCAGTGGTGTGCCCCAGGGATCTGTCCTTGGTCCGATTCTTTTTAACATCTTTGTTAGTGATATAGCGGAAGGGCTGTCGGGTGGTTTGCCTCTTTGCGGATGATACCAAAATCTGCAATAGAGTAGACACCCAGGAAGGTGTAGATAACATGAGGAGGGATCTAGCTAAGCCTGAAGAATGGTCTAGAATTTGGCAGCTGGGATTTAATGTTAAAAAATGTAAGGTCATGCATTTGGGCTGCAGCAATCCAAGGGAGCAATACAGTATAGGAGGTGAAGTACTTTTGTCCACTAAAGAAGAGCAGGATCTAGGCGTGGTTGTGTCTGATGATCTTAAAGTAGCTAAACAGGTAGAAAAGGCGACAGCAAAAGCTAGAAGGATGCTTGGGTGCATACGGAGAGGAATGGCTAGCAGAAAAAAGGAGGTGATAGTCTTTGGTGCGACCTCATTTGGAGTATGGTGTGCAATTCTGGAGACCGCACCTTCAAAAGGATGTGAACAGGATGGAGTCGGTGCAGAGGGTTGCTACTAAAATGATTAATGGGCTTCATTATAAAGCATATGAGGACAGACTTAAGGATCTTAATATGTACACCTTAGAGGAAAGGCGGGATAGAGGTGATATGATTGAGATGTTTAAATACCTCCGTGGCATAAATGTTCAGGGAGAGTGCCTCTTTCAATTGAAAGCAAGTTCTGCTATGAGGGGACATGGGATGAGGGTGAAGGGAGATAGATTCAGGAGTGATATGCGGAAATATTTCTTTACGGAAAGAGTAGTGGATCCGTGGAATAGTCTCCCAGTGGAGGTGGTAGAGATGAGGACAGTAACTGAATTCAAAAAAGCATGGGACCAACACAGAGGATCTCTAAAGGTAAAAAGTGGACTGTTGCAGTTGTTGTTATGGAAGGACAGACTAGATAGGCCTTGTGGTCTTTTTCTGTCATCATGTTTCTATGTTTCTATGACTGTCTTGTAGCTGAGCAGGGAACACTCGAAGAGCAAGGAAGATTGCTCTGAGCTCCAAGAGATTGATATGTAGATGAGTCTCCTGTGGAGTCCAGGTGCCTTGGGTGGAGAGGTCTTGCAGATGAGCTCCCCAACCCACTGGTGAAGCATCTGTTGTGAGAGTTACCTGGGGTAAGGGTTGTTGAAAAGGGGACCCCAGCAATAGGTTTTGAGTGGACTGCCACCATTGGAGGGACAAAATAAGGCGATTTGTGTTTGCTATTTTGTCTGACAGGCACCCTGATGCCTGGGTCCATTGGGTGGATAAAGTCCACTGGGCTGCTCTCTTATGGAGGCGAGCATAAGGAACCACATGCACTGTGGATGCCATGTAGCCTAGTAGTTGTAGCATTTCTCGGGCAGTGAGATGGGGTTTTAGCACTGCTTGAGAAGCTAACTGCACCATACAAAGGCAACGGGCCTGAGGGAGATAGGCCCTTGCCTTTTTGGTATCCAGCAAAGCTCCTAAGAACTCTAGAGACTCAGTGGGAGTTAGACTGGATTTTGGTATGTTTATGACCAGACCCAAATACTGAAGGATACGCATTGTGCAAGATAGAGAAGTCCTGGCCTTTGACTCTGATGGGGCTCGAATGAGCCAGTCGTCTAAGTAGGGGAAGACGAATATGCCTAGAGTGCGGAGAAATGCTGCTACCACAGCCATGCATTTCGTGAACACTCTTGGAGCTGAGGCCAGGCCAAAGGGAAGCACCCTGTATTGGTAGTGGTTTCCTTGAAAAAGGAACCGAAGGAATTTCCTGTGAGTTGGATGGATGAGAACATGGGTGTACGCATCCTTGAGGTCTAGAGAACAAAGCCAATCCTGACTCTGAAGGTATGGCAGCAGAGTTCCTAGAGAAATCATCTTGAATTTCTCTTTGAACAGGAATTTGTTCAATTCTCTGAGGTCCAAAATAGGTCTGTATCCCCCTGTTTTCTTTGGGATAAGGAAACAGGGGGAGTAAAACCCTGTACCCTGTTGATGAATGGGTACTTCTTCTATTGCCCCTTGGGCAAGAAGTATGGTGACCTCTTGATCTAACAGGTTGATAAGAGAGGTCTGAGAATTGAACTGTCTTACCATTGTGGGAGGAGGCATGCACAGGAAGTGCAGTTTGTACCCCTCTCTTATGACAGAGAGTGTCCAATGCTCTGCTGTTATCTGCTCCCACCTGGGGGCAAAGTGACATAACCTTCCTGGAATGGTGGAAGGCTCTGGTCCATTGAGGGCCAGGAAGGCTAAGTTCTCTAGATGAAAGTCAGAGGCCTTGTGGCGGCTGAGACTGCTGAGATGGTTGAAGCTTAGCCGTCTTCGCTTTCCTTTGTTTAGGTGGTTGCTGACCTGTCCGGGCAGGCTGACCTGCAGAATGTCCCTGCTGGGAATAAGAGGGATAAAACCTCTTCTTTTTTGAGAAGCAAGGCTTCTTGAAAGATTTCTTTCTTGCAGGATCAGCTGTGGCTTTGGACAGCCTATCCAGAGTGGAATTGTCAGTATCTAATTCATTGGCCTTTTCTTGCCAATTTTTTCCAAATAGATTCTCACCTGTACAAGAGATATTGCCCAGTTTGTCCTGCACCCAGAGCTCCAAATCGGATGCCTGGAGCCAAGCAATTCTACGTGCACCTATGGCAATGGCAGAGATTCTGCTTATGCACTCAAAACAGTCAAAAGCTGCACGGTTGACAAACTTAGAAACATCCTGAGCATGTTTGACCAGTGTGAGAAAATCCTGCCTTCTATCCTCAGGAAGAAGAGGGCTCAAAACCTCTAAATCACCTATGACCACTGTTCCCTCTAAGCTGTGCGCGTGTGCGCGCGCACACACCTCGCCGAGCGAGCGCACATACTTTATAACAGAGCGCACAAAAATTACGGTTCTGATTCTGATAGAAAACAACACAGACATCTTAAAATTTAAAAGTTGTTGTGTGTTTACGGTTTTCACAAGTTCTACAATATTATCTAGTGCAATCAATGTGGTGTACATACTGTATTCTGACGTGTAGTCAAATTTTAAAGTATAGAACTCCGAGTGTCGTTATGTGACGCACAAAAATTTAACCTTCCTTCAAAAGCTGCACAGCTGATATTTTATGCGCACACAGCCTACAGAAAATTAGAGGGAACATTGCCTGTGACTTCTTTAAGGAACATTTCCATACATAAAATATAGGAACTGATCCTGGCAGAAAGCATGGAAGCCTGGAAAGTACGACGTCCAAAGGCATCCAAAGTTCTACACTCACGTCCTGGAGGATTAGAGGCATGCCTCTTTGCACTCCTGATCCTTCTCATTGCTGATTCCAGTACAATAGAGTGGTGAGGAAGCTGAGTTTTCTGGAACCCAGGACAAGGAGGGACTCGATACATGGTATTCAGTCTGCGAGAGTGAGGAGAGGTGGTGAGAGGTGTCTCTCACATTCTCAACATGAGATCATGTAAGATCTCATGGATAGGCAAGGTAGCTGCCTCCTTAGGAGCTTTGGGATATTGTAAAATCTTCAACTCCTTAGCTCTGGGCTCTGTCTCAGGAGCCACAGTAATCGACAATCCACGAGCCACCTCCCTGATGAAATCTTGAAAGGAGATATCTTCAGGAGGTGACATCCTTCGCTTAGGAGAGGAAGGCTCCTCCGGGAGAAATATCCCGGTACCGGCAGAGCTATCAGAATCCTCGGAGTCCTCCGAGGATTCGAAGTATCGTCTGTCTGGATGCTCTTGAAGAGCCTGATATTTGTACCGACCGAAGTCTGTACCGGGGGTAATTGGTACCGGTGTATCGGCACCAGAAGGCATCGCATGACTGGGAACCGGCAAAGCCGATACCGATGTCGATGCTATCAGTGCCGGTACTGGTTGAACCGTCTGACGCAGTTCCGAGGGCGTCGATGCCGCAAGGAGAGCCACCAGACTGCGTTCAATAGCCAGGAACCTCTGGTCTACCGACGCTGCCAAAGCCTGGGTGTTGGTACCGGAGGCAGCCGGTACCCCAGAGCATGGCACCAGTAGTTCTGCCGAGGTCAAGGCCTCGAGAACATCCTGGATCCCCGATAATGCTTTGGAAGCCGAAGCCTCCTGCTGGGGCAATTTTGCCGGTATGGAACCCTCAAGGGCAACGCCAGAGGCATCTCGATGCTTGGAAGAAGATCTACCCTATGAGGACCGGCTGGACTTAAGTTTAGTTACCTGAGATCCATGGGAGGAAGACGAAGCCCTGGAAGACGTCGATGCCACCGAAGCTGCATCGGAGGGAAAAAGGGCACTGAGCTTGGCAGCTAAGTTCTGTTGACCCCTTTTGGACATCATGGCACATGGCATGCACTCAGAGATGGAGTGGTCAGGACCTAAACATTTAAGGCACCACTCGTGGGTGTTGGTGATGGAGATGGTACCGCCACACTTGGTGCATTTTTTAAAACCCGAGGCGGGTTTCTCCATAGTGGAGGAAATTTTAGGCCTAAGGCCCAAAATGGCACGTGCACCTGGAAAGAAAAGCTGGAAAAAAATACTAGTATTATTATTATTTTTTTTAGAAAGAAAGAAAGAAGAACCGGCGGTACCGGTATAGCGCTGAGGAAGGCAAATGCAGCCACAAAAAAGAAGAATAAGGAAAAACATTTTCTGCGGTGACAGGAACACGACCTGCTGGCTCCGCGGAAAACGAAGAACTGGAGAGAGGCAGTTGGGAAAGGCGGGAAGGCAGCACGCAGGCGCTGTGGGATGCTCCCAAAAGCTTCCTAATTGGACACTGGGGAGCGTTCCCACACAGGCTCCATCGGTACCGACGATACCCATATGTGAAGACTACATTCCTGTTTGTTCCTGGAGATAGCCTTTGACACCGTTCCTCACAGGCGACTTATAAACAAACTGAGCACCCTAGGGATGGACCCTAAAGTTACTGCTTGGGTTAGAAATTGGTTGAGTGGGATGCGACAAAGAGTACAGGTAAATGGAGCTCACTCTGAGGAGAAGGAAGTTACCAGTGGTGTGCCCCAGGGATCTGTCCTTGGTCTGATTCTTTTTAACATCTTTGTTAGTGATATAGCGGAAGGGCTGTCGGGTAAGGTTTGCCTCTTTGCGGATGATACCAAAATCTGCAATAGAGTAGACACCCAAGAAGGTGTAGATAACATGAGGAGGGATCTAGCTAAGCTTGAAGAATGGTCTAGAATTTGGCAGCTGGGATTTAATGTTAAAAAATGTAAGGTCATGCATTTGGGCTGCAGTAATCCAAGGGAGCAATACAGTATAGGGGGTGAAGAACTTTTGTCCACTAAAGAAGAGTGGGACCTAGGCGTGGTTGCGTGTGATGATCTTAAAGTAGCTAAACAGGTAGAAAAGGCGACAGCAAAAGCTAGGATGCTTACATAGAAACATAGAAAAATGACGACAGAAAAACACCACATGACCTATCTAGTCTGTCCTTCCATATCAACAACTACAAAAGTCCCCTTTTTTCCTTTAGAGATCCTCTGTGTTTGTCCCATGCTTTTTTGAATTCAGATACTGTCCTCATCTCTACCACCTCCACAGGGAGACTATTCCATGGATCCACCACTCTTTCCGTAAAAAAATATTTACACATATCACTCCTGAATCTATACCCTTTCACCCTCATCCCATGTCCCCTCGTAGCAGAACTTGCTTTCAATCAAAAGAGGCTCTCTTCCTGTGCATTTATGCCACAGAGGTATTTAAACATCTCAATCATATCACCTCTATCCCGCCTTTCCTCTAAGGCAGGGGTGGGGAACCCTGGTCCTGGAGAGCCGCAGACCAGTCAGGTTTTCGGGATATCCCTAATGAATATGCATTAGAGATATCCTGCCAACCTGACTGGTTTGTGGCCCTCCAGGGCTGGATTTGGAGACCCCTGCCTTACACCTCTGTCATTTAAGATTGTGAGTGGGCAAGGTGCAGATGTCCAAGACATCAAAAAGGTTAGATAGAATGTGTCACATTCCTCCTCAGTTCTCACCACCACCAAAATATTGTCTATTAGACAACTTTTTGGTGGTGGTGAGAATCGAGGAGGAATGTGACACATTCTATATACCCTTTCGATGTCTAGGACATCCGCACCTTGCCCACTCACAATCTTAAATGACAGAGGTGTAAGGCAGGGGTCTCCAAATCCAGCCCTGGAGGGCCACAAACCAGTCAGGTTGGCAGGATATCTCTAATGCATATATATCTCATGCATATTCATTAGGGATATCCCAAAAACCTGACTGGTCTGCGGCTCTCCAGGACCAGGGTTCCCCACCCCTGCTCTAAGGTGTACATATTAAGATCCTTAAGTCTGTCCTCATATGCTTTATAATGCTTGGGTGCATACCTAGAGGAATGTCTAGCAGAAAAAAGGAGGTGATAGTGTCTCTGTATAAGTCTTTGGTACGACCTCATTTGGAGTATTGTGTGCAATTCTGGAGACCACACAATCAAAAGGATGTGAACAGGATGGAGTTGGTGCAGAGGGTGGCTACTAAAATGATTAGTTGTCTTCATTATAAAGCATATGAGGACAGACTTAAGGATCTTAATATGTACACCCTAGAGGAAAGGTGGGATTTTGCTCAATTTTTCTATAAAAAAAAAAAAAGTTGTCTTAGCACACTTTTTAATGATAAAAGTCATCCTGATGTCATCAGAAGAGCTTTTCACCATATGGAGTTGTTCTGCTAATTGCTGGTTGCTGGAACTGTAGAGCTTCAGATTGTCTACAAATAGTAGATGGAATGTTGTTTCTGGGTTGTTATTTAGGAATGAGGCTATATCCGTTTCCCCAAGAGTTAATGAGAGTACTCAATGGATTAAGTGCCACACAAAACAGAAATGACGATGGGGAATATCCTGAAATATTCATTTTCTGAACCAGTTTACAGACAGGATACCGTATACTTTCTCATCTGGCTAACTGAGAAGCGTCACAAGGTTTCTAAAGACAAACTGCAGTATTGTCTCTCAAAAGTTGAATTTCTGGGACACATAATTTTGAAGTGGAAATGTACCCTCCATCCTAAGCACATCAAAGCCACTACACAATTACCTGTGGCACAGAAAAAAATCTAAATTGCGCTCTCTCCTTGAACTGATACAATATTTGCCATCCCTGAATTTCCAATTACTCTGAAAAAACTGTTCTTTTGCCATGCTCCTGGAGAACGGCCTGGACTCCTGACCTGTTAGATGATTCCCTTCAGGAGTTTTGCATGGGCTTGACTAAAATGCTGCATTTTATTTCTAAACAGATGCAGGAGGTGAATCTTGTTGGGCTTGAAGAACAATGCCACCCCCTTGCAATCCGATGACTAAGTACAGGTCAGGGGCCACCAGTGGAAGAACTGCCTTGTTCCATGCTGGAAAGGACCCTAGTAAGTCTTGCTAACCACTAGGACTGTAGTAAAACTACATGCTTCACTCTGCAAGTTGGTACCAGGTGGAGAAGCGAAGGCACAGAACCCCGTGCCCTCAGATTGAAGTCCTACACCCAATGAACCATCAGGTCAACTTCTCGTGTCCTCCTGAAAAGTTGTGTCCATTTACCAGAGGAGGAGTACTCTGCTTGGTAGTCCTTACAGTTCCTGTACAATAATGTTCCTGTATGAGAGTACAGTTCCTGTACTTTCATACAGCTTTGGACAGTATTTATTCTGTCTTTTTCTGCTCTTTTTTTTTTTTACCTTGTAAGGGGCCTTTTCATGTAGAATATATACTTCCAAATGATAAATGCAACTGCTAGCTCTCTCAATAGAATTGATTGCTGGGTGTGCACCCAGGCTCCTTGGAGAGGAGAGGGAATCCCATTGACAGCAGTGCCCTTTCCCATCAGAGGGTAAAGGTGGGAGGTTCCATATATAATCTTGATTTTTATAAGTACTGTGAAAATGTCACTACCCCTGTACCTGGTCTTGTTCTAAAACCATGGACCCAATTCGAGATCCCTATAGACTCTCTCAGGAGTGAGACCCCATACTTACTGTTTGCAGCAGCCCCTCCTTCACCTTTGTACAGGACTGGCAACATTTGTGTAGGCACTGATAATATGGTAGCAAATACTCTTAGTATGGTAATAGCTTCTACCTCACTTGTCAGCTGCCATAAAGTCTTAACTTCCTCCTCAGGTACTTGCACCTTTGGATCAGAGGAGTTTCCCTTTGGGGCAATTTCTCCAAATGGGTGAGTTTTGTGCATCAACCAACACACGCTCCTTAACGCAAGCAAAACTCAACTACAAATAAAGTTAATTACAAAATTTCCAATCTCACAAATAGGCAAAATGACCTCAGGATGGCTGATGCCCCACATGCAGCGAGTTACTGTAGGGAATAGCTGATGCTCACATCATAGGTCTTAGCCTTCTCAATTTCTCTAAAGGTATACACCAATCTTCACCTATAACACCCTACTACAATTTCACCCTGGGATCCTCAAAACATGAAACTACAATATTCCTAATATCCACACAGAAACAGTCATCCAAACACTCATACAAAAACACTACAACAAGGCTACTATAAAGCATCAGAATTCATAATTATATAAATAGGAGAGACAGCCCGGGGACAGGCACGATAAGACCTACAAGCAAAGAGAGAATGCAGATAGTTTCAAAATTCAAAAAAAGAGAGCACAACAGCTCACTGGTACTTATCTTATCATATCGTATTGTCCACCGCAGTGCACTACTCCTTCGTCTTAGTAGTAGTTCCAACAACAGCAGCAAACAGCAGCCGAAAGCGACATCAAGCAGCCAAGGACCCTCGGCTGCAAGAAAACGCTCCCCAACTCTGTTTCAGCTTTCGGCTGCTGTTTGCTGCTGTTGTTGGAACTACTACTAAGACGAAGGAGTAGTGCACTGCGGTGGACAATACGATATGATAAGATAAGTACCAGTGAGCTGTTGTGCTCTCTTTTTTTGAATTTTGAAACTATCTGCATTCTCTCTTTGCTTGTAGGTCTTATCGTGCCTGTCCCCGGGCTGTCTCTCCTATTTATATAATTATGAATTCTGATGCTTTATAGTAGCCTTGTTGTAGTGTTTTTGTATGAGTGTTTGGATGACTGTTTCTGTGTGGATATTAGGAATATTGTAGTTTCATGTTTTGAGGATCCCAGGGTGAAATTGTAGTAGGGTGTTATAGGTGAAGATTGGTGTATACTTTTAGAGAAATTGAGAAGGCTAAGACCTATGATGTGAGCATCAGCTATTCCCTACAGTAACTCGCTGCATGTGGGGCATCAGCCATCCTGAGGTCATTTTGCCTATTTGTGAGATTGGAAATTTTGTAATTAACTTTATCTGTAGTTGAGTTTTGCTTGCGTTAAGGAGCATGTGTTGGTTGATGTCATTTGAAGCTGCTCCTGTACAGCTTGTCTAGTGAGTTTTGTGCATACCATGACAATCATGAACATAACCTCCATGATAATGCATCAGCACTGATATTCCTCTCTGACTTTGACTCCTGGCTCTCATTATTTTTAGATCCTTCTTCACCTTCTATCATTCTTGGTGATTTTAATTTTCATGTCGATAACCCCTCTGACCCATATGCTTCTAAGCTCCTTTCACTTACCTCCTCTTATGACTTCCTTCTCTGCTCCTCCTCACCTACTCCAGCCCACCCCAGCCTGACCAAGCTGATGTCACTGTCTCGATCTGGTCTTTTACTTTAATTGTTTACCTTCTAATTTCTGCTCCTCTGTTCTTCCTTTGTCTGACCACTGTCTCTTAAGCTTCACTCTCCATTACTCCCCACCTCAATCTCGGCCTATTTCTTCCCTTCTTTTTAGGAATCTACATGCTATTGACCCATTAACTCTATCATCTACTGTCTCTGCTTCTTCATTCCACTTTGCCCTCTAATTCTGTTGATGAGGCCATTCTCCACTATTATACTGCTCTCTCCTCTGCTCTTGATGCCATTGCTCCACCCATAGCTTGTCCTGTGAGACGTACCTTTCCTCAGCCCTGGCTTTCTCCTACTTCACACTATCTCAATTCCTGTGCCCGTGCAGCTGAACGCACCTGACTGAAATCACATTCCCTTTCTGACTTCCTTCACTTTAAATTCATGCTTCTCTCTTACAAGTCTGCCCTCGCTGAGCAAAACCATTTAATTCATATGACTGACTGTCTTGCCTCCAATCCCGATCATCTATTCTCTACCTCAATTCACTTCTTATGCTCACTGCCACTAATCCCTCCTTCCCTCTCTGCTCAAACCCTAGCAAACTTTTTCCATGACAAAGTCTCTAAGATTACTCTTCTATTCCCTCCTATTTCTTCCTCACCTCCCCTTCCTCCTTTCCATTATCAGCTTTTCCCTTCATCTTCCCCTACCCTTTCTTCTTTTTCCATAATCTTGGATGAAGAAACTTCCCTTCTTTCAACCTTCAAACCCTTCACCTGTATGTGTCTCATATCCCTCATGTTAAATGTATCCCCAAATTGTGTTGTGACCACTTTGATTGAAGGATAAAGTGGTATACAAAACTGTCTAAATAAATAAATAAATAAATACCCATCTCATCAATTCCATCTCTTCCTCTGTTACCCCTTCCATCTCATATACCATTAATCTTTCATTCTTTACGGCAACCTTCCCTGCAGCCTTCAAGTATGCTCCGATCACTCCTATCCTCAAAAAAACCTTCTCTCGGCCCTTCAACTCCTTACGGTTATTATCCTATTTCACTTCTTCCTTTTATTTCTAAACTTCTTAAGCAAGCTGTCCTCAGTTGTTGCCTTGAATTTCTCACCTCTCATGCACACCTGGATCCACTCCAGTCTGGCTTTCGTCCTTTTCATTCCACCAAAACGGCTCTTACCAAAATGGTGTGTGTATCTGGATTGGTGGCTTGAGTGTGCCTAAGCTTTCATTAGCTGCTTTCTATGTGCGCTGTGGGTTTAAATATGGCTTAGGAGAGTGGTCACCGGTGATGGTGCTATTCTAAAGTTATCGGGTAGCATCTGAAAGTAAGTTAATGTCTCTTTTTTTGGCTCTTTTGGGGTTTATATTACAAATGTTGAAATGATGGTAATATTAGTTTTGCTGCTTCTTTATTAGTAGCACAGTTAACACCACGGTTCAGTGGTTCTGGTCTGTTGGTGATTGGATTAAGTTGAATATAATTGTTACTTCTTATGAGAGGTTTATTGACATGTTTTTTTGCTTATGAATATTGTGATCACTGTGAAGCATTGGGAAAGTATTTTCTATATTTTGTAAAGACTTCAGTGACATTGGGGCAATGATGACATGTGGCAAGTGATTTTGCCTTTTAATTCCACTCATTGAACCCTTTACACTCTTGTTTTCAACTTCTGTTCTTTGATTTCAACCTTTTTTTGGGGTCCTTATATTTTAGGATTATGTTGATTTTGGATCTCCATTAATGTTTTTGGATTGTAGTTTTTTTGGATTGAAATATTTGATTCCAGCTTTTTTTTTGGGGGGGGGGGGGGCTTTCCCTCCTTTTCCTTCAGATGGGTAGTCTTTTGTGAGATTTCTTAGCAGAAATACTACTATAGAATAGTTTTGTATGAACCTTCAATAAAAACCACAAAATCCAAGTAAGAATCTCAGGATTTTCGAATTAGTAGGCCTGTCCCAAGTGGCAGCTGCTGCTGTCTTGTCTGGATCAGTAGTAATACTCTTCTCTGACACAATGTGTCATACATACTTCACTTGGGGCACATAGAATTGACATTTATCCAAAGACAACTTGAGTCCTTAGGCTTCCAATCAAGTGTGTTCATCGGTTTGGCTTCATGTTCTTCTAAAGTTCTTCCAAAGACAATGAGGTCATCCAGGTATACTAACACTTTCAAGGAGAGTCATGTGTCCCACCATCTTTTCCATGAGCCTTTGGAATGAACTTGGAGCTCTGATGATCCTTTGGTGCATCTGTTCAAATTGGTAGAACCTCAGGGGGCAGAGGAACACCGTTTTCTCTGTCATTTTCTTTCATTGGTATCGGATAATACCCACTCCTCATTCTAGTACCGAGAACTATTTACTACTCCTCAGACAATCAGCACATTGCCTATCTTTGGGGGTGTACTGATCTGGTCTAGTTCTCTTTTTTTAAAATTTTGTAATCTATACACATCTGTATTGATCCATTTTTCTCCTTAGCCACCACTATAGGTGAGGCATAGGGATTCTTAGACTCTGAAGATGCAAGCCTCCCACAACTCTGGTAAGTGCCTTCCAAAATCTTCTATGTCTCCAGGCAGCAGACATACTGACCGCTCACAGAATAGGCATGTGTCATGAAGGGGCATGTGATGCATCAAGTATGAAACAATATTATGCAAAAAGACTACAACGCTCCTTGAACAAACCCCACGAGCTTTTCCAAATTGTGAAATCTCTAGCAAAGGAGCCATCTCAAGAGAACTTACCCTACCCAGACTCACAAGAATATGCTTATTACTTGCGTAAGAAAAGTAATCAGCTTGCCCAACCTGCTAAGCCCCCCATACCAGCCAGCCTACCTTTCTCCATCCCACAACCTCCTCTTGGTCATTTCTTGAGTGGTTCCCAACACACTATCACATCATTTTCTACTCCATCTGACAGAGTCATTCAAGACACTATCCTAAACATAAACACTACAACAGCACCCTCTGATCCGTGTCCAGCTCCCTGGATAAAGGCCCTGCGTGCCGAGCTCAGCCCATTCCTATCCAAATTGATTGATGTATCGTTCTCTACTGGAACATTCCCTCTAAGCCTGAAACAGACGGCTATCAGACCACTCCTAAAAAACAGTAAGTTGGACCCTTCGATGATGGAATCCTACAGGCCTATCTCCAGCATACCTCTCCTATCGAAAATCATTGAAAAGATTACCCAACGCCAATTACAAGATCACATAGATACTAATGCGCCCCTGCATCCCTGCCAGCATGGATTTCGCGAAGCACATGGTGTTGAAACATTACTCACAACCTTATTCAACACCATAACCTTAGGTCTCGATAACATCAGACAAGGCTTTGCACTAATCTTCATGGACATTGCCGTCGCATTCGACACCGTAGACCACGAAGTTCTCCTGCTATGCCTCAGAGAGAAGGGAGTTCACACTTCAGCTTTGTCATGGTGCGCTTCATACCTCACTGATCGCTGGCAACATGTCCGTTCTGGCCCCTCCAACTCCGATTCCTTCCCCCAAACTAAAGGTGTTCCACAGGGCTCATCTCTATCCGCCTTGCTATTCAATGTCTATATGCAACCCATTTGTGATCTCATCCAATCATTTAATATCAAATGCCTGGTCTATGCAGACGACGTCTTGATGTACATGCCAATTTCGATAGAACATCTTGAACTATCCCCACTTATCAGGTGCTTTGATGCTGTCACAGACTGGCTAAATGCACAAATGCTTAAGTTAAATTTCAAAAAGACAGAAGCCCTCTTCGTCACCAGGAATCCGGCTTTTACTCCACCCCTGTCTATCAAGGTTCGCGACGCAGAGATCATATGCAAGACTACAGTAAGATACCTAGGTGTAACGCTTGATCAGCAACTTAATATGAAGGCTCATATCAAAAACATAACAAAGTTGGTCTACCATAAAATCCGGACCCTCCACAATCTGCGTCAACTGTTAGAGCCTGATGACTTCCGAACTGTCTTTCAGGCCCTAATAATGCCTCACTTGACTATGCCAATGCGATCTTGTATGGTCTACCTAAGTGCACGACTAGCCCCTTACAACTTGCAATGAATTCAGCTGCAAGAATCCTTCATGGAGCCTCAAGAAGTTCTCATATTACCCCAATACTAAAACAATTGCACTAGCTACCCATACAAGCCAGGATCTCATTCAAGATCCTAATTATGACCCATAAAGCCATCAAGAAATACCCTGCTACTGCCATTACTGACCTAATTTCAATCACACCTCCCAATCGAGCAAGGAGATCGAATGCCGCAAATACTCTCATATTACCTAAGGCAAGCACGAAGTGTTCTCAATTCACTAGATCCAAAGCCTTCTCCTTCTTTGCTCCATCCTGCTGAAACACACTACCAGCAACTATCAGAACCATCAGTGAACTCTCCCAATTTAGGAAGGCACTGAAACGTCACCTCTTTCTTCATCACTACGATGTTGCAGTCTTCCCCCCACACCCACCCACTCTCACATCTCAATGCAGCACCTCAAACTCATGCATGTCACATTCCCAGACTGATCACTCGCAATCTCACCTTCCCCTCCAACCACCATGAGAAACTTATGCAGTGCCGCATAACTCATTATATTGTTGCATAAAGTAGACTGTATTTATTCATCGTGTCTCCTTGTTAAGGGACTGGTTATTTATACCCTATTTTACCTGTTATACCTGCTTAATGCATACCCAAGTTTAATTTTCCTGTTTAATGTATACCCAAGTTATTATACCTGTTTCACTGTAAGCACAAATCACGAAATTGAGATGTGCAACTCTTATGTTCATTGTAAACCGCACTGATGTCGAATAGCGCGGTATAAAAGAGACTGCAAATAAATAATAAATAAATAAATAATGTTTACACCTTTGACTAGACCCACATCACATTCATGGACTGAAAATACTCTCAATTCTGTTTGACAACTGATGAATCAATCTAGCTTTCCAGTGGAGAGGTATAGGTGAATTCCCAGAAATGAACAATGATGGATCAATTTTTCACAACTTGTACCTCCTACTATTGGTGTCCTGCCACAAGTGTCGACTCTGTATACGCTTTTTGGATTAATTTTGCACCCAGACTTCCACCTCATTATTCTTCATGGCAGAGTCCCTTGCTGCAGTAACAGTCCACCAGGTGTACCACATTCTGGAAAGGCTTCTATCAACAGAGGTCATTTCTCCATTTCCAGAGTAAGCTCTATGAAGCCAGTAACTGTGGTTTGTCACACAGTGGCATAAAAATTATTATTATTAGATAGGAGAGTCCTTTTTAAGAACCAAGGAAACTTGGTCTAGAGGTTTTAAACTCCAATCCTTTAAAGCAATCAATTAAAACAGAGTGGTAGGGATGAAAAAGGCTTTTATTCCCTTTACGCATGGGGTCATAAATTGGTCACAACTGAAAATAATGTCCTTAGCTTCAGGCACAAAAGAAAATACAAGGTTTAAGGAAACGGTTAACTTCACAGTAGTAGCAGGGCCCATACATAGCTTCCAGTTTAAAGCACGTTTGTACAATTCTTCTGCTCAGCACATAATAGACATTCTGCAGATGCCACAAGCCATTCATGTGTCCTCCAAAGACTCTGTGCTATGGGAAATGCAGAGAGAGCAATCCATCTCCTCTGGGTCTGGCAACTGTTCCACCAGTTCCACTTGCATCGGCTCAGGAATTGGTATGTCTAATTCTGTGTTAACAGTCTCTGGAATATTGTATTCTGGAGCTTTGTATATTTCCCTTAATACTTTCCAGTGCCTCGGGCCTAGCCTGGAGCGCTGGCCACGTGTCCCCTTAGTATTAACTGGGCTTTCTCTTCTTAGAGATTCCACACATCCTTCACAAGAACTTTTACAGGGCAAAGGTTTCTTTGCAGGAATATAATTCTCATACCTTTTATTGCAGCAGCACGATGAGGAAAGGTTTTCTCCTTGGACTTGCTTCCTCCCTTCAGAAGCTTCATGCCATGCTTTTCTCTGAGAGTTTGGTTCCTCTCTCACCCGTGGGAATAGCTCTTCTGGTAAATGCCTGCTCTTGCAATAGCCCAAATCCTGGCTTCCTTGCTCCACCTGGCTTTTCCTTCCCGGCTGATTCCTACTTGGTTCTTGCTTGCAATCCGTATAAGTCTTTCTCCTCTGCCAGCAAACAGCTTTCTCTTTCTGTTCCTCCTTCCGTGTCCGTGTCTCTTTCTGTTTAACTTGAGGCAGTGCTTCCTTATAAAGGACTCCTCTCTTTGAGGCTTGTGAACTGTTTGTCATGTGCTCCTGACCAGCTAGGCGTGGCCCTTCAGTCTTCCTGACTGCACTCCTGCTCCCTCTAGCTGGTCCCTGTGAATATTGCACTCTGTGCACATCTTTTCCTTGCTGACAAACAGGTTTATTTCTTCTATCAGGGCTCCCATCAGCCTCCGCTGCATCACAGGTTACACTTTCAAGCACTAATTTCACTGGTTCCTGTGAAGTATACCACACAGGACCCAAGTCATCTTCGAGGTCCAGTGAGGAGCATTGTATTTCTTTTACATAGGCCTCCTGACAGAGGAAGGATGGTTAGGGTGTTAGTATATTCAGCACCCACCATCTCCTAGAATTTCTGGGCCAATTGTCCAAAAAGACTGCATTGATGATTAGGGTGTCTCCCCTTCCTTTTGCTTCAGGGCACACCAGTGCCATCAATGATAGTCTCTTGAATCCCTGGGACCTGTTCAGAGACTTCCACTATCACATAGCCTCGCTGTAAATAGCTGGCTTTACCAAGACCTCATATGGCTAAGCCTTCTATGGGATGTAGAAGCAGATGCCTCAGGTAGACTTCATACCAGTAGTGAAAGATGATTGTGATCTGTGATTCACTGTCTAGTAGAGCTTCTACTTTCACCGACACCACATGTGCTAGTCCAATTAATAATTTTGGGATAGGTGGGGCAGATGCATGGCTGGCCATCTGCCTGGTACTGCCTGGTGGGAGGAGTAGCCTAGTGGTTGGGGCAAGGTACTTCAGGCCAGAAGGTCGGGGGTTCAAATCCCACTAGAGGACAGCAACCTTGGGCTGGAAGGACTGGGGTTTCTAGTCCCACAGATGCTCCTTGTGGTCTTGGGCAAGCCACTTAACCCTCCATTGCCCATGTTCCCTGTAAGTATTAGTGTATGTGTCTCATATCCCCGCGTGTTAAATGTATTCCCCAACTGTGTTGTGACCGCTTTGATTGAAGGATAAGGCGGTATACAAAAACTGTCTAAATAAAATAAATAAATAAATAAAAATACTGGAGCTCTTTATGGTGCAGGATCCCAGGCACTCCTTTTTCTGGGTCCCTCTGAAGTTTACTAGCACCATAGAAAGTGTATTCTTTGTAGTGCCTCTCTCACTAGTTGCAGTGGGTGGGATGGACTCATTGCGGGTGTCTTTCTTCTTTACCTGGGTACTAGCAGATAGGCCTGCTTGCCTCTTTTTTAGTTCAGGAGCCAGTTGTACAGGAAGCCCAAGCTCCTTTACCTTGTCTGGGGTTCCAGGAACTTTGCCTCTCGGGTGCCATGGGTTCACAGTTCACTTATGCCTGTGCCTCCTTTAGTGCTGCAATCTCATGGCACACCTCAGCCACAATGGTCTAAAAATCCTCCTCCTGGTGCATAGTCACAGGAGTAGTCATCACCATCCTCTTGGCCCCATGGTAGGAGCTCCCTTTACAAGTTTTTAATTGATTCAGTTAATAAAGCAACTTCATTTACCTTAACTAAGGCTCTGACTGGTGGTTTGGAGGTCTTTCTTGCTCCCATCAGGGACAGACTTGCAGCTTCCTTTTCATCCTCATCATAGATCTCTTTCAACAGCTGTAGAAATCCAGAGGGAAGGTGGTGGCTTTCTCTCTCAGACCCTCAGATGCACAATCATTCTGTCGGTATATGGGGCACCTCTGAGCAGCCGCTCCAGCATAGCTGAGTCATTTTTGAGATGGGGATAGACCATCCTTCCCTACAATTCTAAGCAGTGATTCTAGTCTCCAAGGAAAATCTGAAAGCTTCTCTCCTTCCTTCTGATAAACATTTCTGAAATGAAAATACATATCAGGCCCACTTTCTGTAGTGCATGTGTGCTTTCTAGTGCTTCAAGGCACTCCTCATGTATGGCTTGGGGGTCTTTCATCTTTTAGGGCTACAAAAAAAATCTAGGGCAGGTCTCTTTAGGCTCTCATCTAGCAGCCTTCTTTTTTCCATGACAGAGCAATCCCATTCGTAAACCATTTCAATGACTTTCCCCATCCAACTTTCATATCATCTTCCTACACTAAGCAATGGCAGTTTCCCTAAAAAAGTCTTCAAATGCTTATAGACATTTAATTTAATATCAACCACATTGGTCTCTTTTTCTTGAACGCATTCCTAGAATACTGCTATAAAAATTACGTCCAATTGCAACTCAAAAGTAAATTAGAATAATTCATTTACTGCTTACACTTCACTGTTAACAGGTCTCAGACTCACTTGGCACTCCTCTCAGGACATAAGTCCAACAGTTTGGTGCAGTGATTAACAGCAACGACCCCAGTGCTCCCTCGGGTAAATTCCATTCTGGAAAAAGGAGGCCATAAGAAATGTGGGGATTGTGACATCTGTTAGGTTATGTTAGAATTAACGCAGTTTCAATATCATGGTACTAGTTTTGTCCTTCGAAATAGCATAACGTGTGCTTCAGAGATAGTAGTATACAGCATTATATGCCCCTGCGGCTTGATGTATATCGGTAAGACTTTACGTCCCTTACGAATTAGACTGAGGGAACACAGAAGCCGTTTGAAGTGCCGTAGATTGGAAGCCCCGATAGTGGCACACTGTTTGGCACAGGGACATGGCTTTGAGCAGTTGCGGTGTTTTGCCATAGAGCAGATAACCAAGCCTGAAGGAGGTAGAACACTAGATGAGACCCTTCTTAAAAAGGAACAAAGGTGGATTTATCGATTAAATACAGTTAGTCCGGGGGGGGGGGGGGGCTGAATGTGGCTATTGATTGGCAAGTGTGTACTTAAGCATTTTTAGTTAGGACATGCGATGCGCGATAAGAGTCTATAGCGAGAGCCACGCGTTTTAGAGGGTGGTTTCTGACACTGTCGGATGGGACTTTAGGTGATTAGGAGTGTTTCTGTTGGGGATAGTAGGTGAGGTAGTATGAAGCCTGGAAATCAGAGTCCTCGGTGATAGGAGAAAAAGTGAGGGCCCCCAGTGACGATTTGAACAGCTGTAGCCTATTGGGACAGTATGTAGAGGGGTTTAAATTAAGGTAGGGTATTCCAGCCCGCATTCGCGGCGTCTTTTGGAGCTAGCAGTTACCATTGAGAGAGAGAGCTCTGAATTTGAGGACGTGGGCAGCATCACTAAAAGTGAATTAGAGTTAATCGGTGCTTTGGGAGTGAATAGAATATGCTGGTTTTAAGATTTGGTTTTAAGGGTTGTTATTTTTGTTTTTTGTAGTATGGGGAAGGATCTCCTGAAGAAAGTCTGTTTTTGAAACGCCGTAATGGCGCCTGTTTAGAGCGTTGGGATCCGTTTCACCAGGAGCAACACGTAGGGTGATGCTTTTTAAGTTAAGTTATTATTCCATATAAATCTAAATCACAAATGTGGAAAATGCACTGGGGTCGTTGATGTTAATCACTGCACCAAACTGTTGGACTTATGTCCTGAGAGGAGTGCCAAGTGAGTCTGAGACCTGTTAACAGTGAAGTGTAAGCAGTATATGAATTATTCTAATTTACTTTTGAGTTGCAATTGGATTTAATTTAATATAACACGGGCTTCATATTCTGCAATATCCCAATAGTTCAGAATGGATTACATATAATAAAATTACATACAATAAAAAAATACAATCATAATATAATATCCCCCCCAAAATTTAAAATACTATAAAAATAAGTTCACCAAACATAAACAAAGATAATATACAAGCTATTTCAATCAACCAAAATGAATTTTGAAACAAGAAAGTTTACATAAGTTGATGAAATACTATGGGGCTTGTTTACTAAGTAGTGTAGCAGCTTCCGACCGATATCGAAGCCGCAGTCCTATTGAATTCCATGTGGCTGTGGCTCCTATATTGGTCAGAAGCCACTACCACTGCTTAGTAAACAAGCCCTTATGTAATTATCAATAAGCCGAATTTCAAAAGAAGTGGATTCCATTTAGAACAAGTCTGATAAGAAAGTGTAGTTATTCACCTGTAGCAGGTGCTCTCTGTAAACAGCAGGAATAAGTCCTCACATATTGGTGATGTCACCGATGGAGCTCATGCAGAATGCTCCCTAGTTTCCATTGGAAACTTCTGGGAGCTGCACCGCACCGCATATGCATGCTTGCCTTCCCGCCTGCCGCGGCGCCATCTTTTCCAGTTAAATTTCAAAGCAGTAGCCTAGAAAAACAACTCCTCAGGGAAGTGGGAGGGTTGTTAGGATTTATTCCTACTGTTCACAGAGAACACTTGCTACAGGTGTCTATCTACGCTTTCTCCGTGAACAAGCAGGCAGTAAGTCCTTAAGTATGGAACTCCCAAGCTACAGGCTACCAAAAGCCAAGGAGGCCCAAGCCCAACAGGGGCAACAAAAATGGAGAGACAGAAACAACAGGAAGGTGGTTCCTCTAGGGACTCCACTGATTCAGCATCCTCAGCGTACAGTATCATGGAGGTCAGTCAAACCTTGCAGGTAGCCTAGATAGACAGAAGGGCCAGTGGGCAGGCGTTGGACCTAATACCCAAAAAGGTGCCAGAGCATGGCCTGGCCAAAGTTGCTGTCTCATCGGGAATCCCTATCCAGACAATAGTGGGCTGTGAACATATGGACTAGAGATCATGTGGCAGCCATGCAGATTTTCTCCGAGCACAGGTTAGCGATAAAGGAGGCTTTGGCTTGAATGTTATGAGCCATGACATGACCCTCAAGGCTCAGTCCGGCCTGAGAATATGCTAAGGCGATATAATCTGCCAACTATAGGGACAATATGCGCTTAGAGACAGCAGTCCCCAACTTACTAGATGTCAAATGAGCTGAACAGCTGTGTGGACTGCCAGTGGGCCTTGTTACGATCTACGTATAAGACCAAGGCATGTTCATGTAATTTCTTGATATACCGCCCAGGTTGAAGGGCATCAGAGCAGTTTATGATCAATATGCCCCCAACCCTTAAAGATAGTTCAGTCTAGTTTAGAGATGTAATATTGCTTGTTTAAATTCAGAAATTCCCAGTTGGAAACCTTGCTATATTACTGCAGGGTACTTCAGTGAGTGTCAGATCTTTACATAAACAAACACATGCATATAAATATCAACACTATTCATTATAGTAGTTTAAATATATGTCAATTAGACTGTACCAAATGAAGAATAAAATACAGTCATCTCCTGTTTCTCTGGAGAGGTTATTTTATTACTGTTATTAAATTCCTAAGGTCGTTGAGCAGCTGCCTGGCTGTGTCTGTAGAAGAGCTGAACAGTACAGACAACATAATTGGAAATGTTCTCCGAATGAAACCTTATAGGGCCCTTTGACAAATTGTTGATATAAATAATGTCAATTAAAACAAATATATCACCACACTGCCACTGGGTACAGAATCTCCTATCAGTCAATAATTCCTCATACTCATAAATTTTCAGAAGACACAAACCACTTGATGAGGTCTATTTCATCCTCGACTGACCCTTGTAAAAGTCTGAAGGGGATAATAAGCTTCTATCAGTAAGAGGCAAGAGTTTATTTTCTAGGGTATTTATTAGCCTTTCAAATAGCACACTAAATATGACCAATTTTATACTCCTACCCCATTCTTAAATTAACAGGGCTACCAAATGAAAGGAGAAAAAAATCCATATAGTTCTATTACCTTTTAATAGTATCGCCATCAGTGACCCTCTACACTCACAGCCCTGCAGGTGATTAACAATGAGCTGTGAAGATGTGTGAATGTTTACATATGATTTTTAATTGTGTTAACCACTTTGAGTATTTTTGATGGAGCAGTGATAAAGAAATGCAAATAAATAAAAAAGGCATACCACCTGTCACAGCGATTAACCATTCACCATGATGTGATGGGCTATCAGGATGCCACAGAAGAAATAAGTATAATGGAAGACTGCTTCCTATGTATATCAACATGCTGTTCATCATCGGATCATCCAGAAAAAACGCTGCCCCAGCAGCTCCACAGCATGAAGTGCCGAAGAATGATTAAAAGGCTGTATTGTATTCATTTATATAATAAAGACCATAAGAAATGAAAGCAGCAAATAACCAAATGAAAGGAGAAAACATAGAAGATACGAATAAATGAAGAACCAGCACCAACAGGCAGAAAAACAGAGAAAAATTTTACTTTTCGTCCTGTCTAGCAATAAGGGAGGCTAGTTCCTTTCTGTTAAGTTAGGTTGATTTTATTGTTCTCTTGCATCAAAATGGTTTACAAAAAAGAGCAATTAAGGAAACAAGAGCGGAGAAGACAGCCAGCAGTACATGTCCCAGTGAGTGTGGGCCATTATCCCAGTCACCACCTACACACTTTGCAAAAGCCTGTGTGAAGAAAAAGGTTTTATGGCAATCTTAAATTTAGCATGAAAAGTCTCAAACTAGACACCAGAGTCTTGCCAACTTTTATTGTGCAGCACAACAGCAGAACAATCATGCTGAGAGATCTTTCCTTGCAAAGGGCATTTTTGATAGTTATTAAAATAAACATTCTCAGTGATGAGGAAGAGGAGGAATCCATTTGAGACAAAGATCTTTAAGAGCTGTGGGACCAATGTGGTAAACTGCACTATGCTTTAGTGCAGTGGTTTACTTAAGATTTTCCTGCTCCAGTCTTCTTCCCGATGCAGAAAAACTTTTAGCATGGGAACATCTTGAGTAAAACCACCTCGCTAACAGATAGTGCAGTGGCTATGCAAATCTCATGCGAACAGCAGAATAGGAAAGTAGCCCCCAATGTCAGCCGGGCTGAAACTTATTTAATTAATTAATTTATGTAATTTATGCCACCTATTGGTAAACCTTCTAAATACAATAACATCATATATAATTACAATTCAAAGACAAATTTAAAAAAATACTAAACAAAATCTGATTCACAAATTAAAGAGCTTTTGGATCCTGATCCCCTTATTCTCCTGCTTACAGAGAGGACACAGAGTAATCCTTGAGACATAGAATGTAAAATATATTTGGGAAAATATAATGACAAAAGCAAGAATAATTCACTGGAAATAAGAGAGCGTAGAATCTCATAGCCTAGAGTCATACATTTGAATTGAGCCCTGAAAGCCACTGGTAACCAATGGAGAGTTATGAGGGTTAGCCTATGAAGTCCTACAATTATTCTGGCAGTGAAATCTTGGGCTAACTGCAAGGGTCTAAGAACACTTTTCCCTGCCACCTTAACTGTTCAGGCTTTCCTACAGGAGCTATCCAGAACAACCAACAGTAAGGATTTAAGGGTTTGTTTTATTATATTAAATTGTTAGCTCTCTGACTGGGAGCTCTTAAAAGGGTTTTTTGTACATTTTTAAAGCAAGGTTACTTTCTTTTTGGTGCTTTAGTGGGACTTTCCTTGAGCACAGTAGGTGGTTGAACTCCAGTAACCTCCTCAGCTTTGGGAACTGCTAACACCTAATCAGGAGTTAGTGGGCCTGATTACCTGAGAGCAGCTGAGGGCCTGCATAAAAGGCTCCAGTGCTCTACCCTGTTCAGGCTTTCCTACAGGAGCTCTCCAGATCAACCAACAGTAAGGATTTAAGGATTTGTTTTATTATATCAAATTGTTAGCTCTCTGACTAGGAGCTCTTAAAAGGGTTTTTTGTACATTTTTAAAGCAAGGTTACTTTCTTTTTGGTGCTTTAGTGGGACTTTCCTTGAGCACAGTAGGTGGTTGAACTCCAGTAACCTCCTCAGCTTTGGGAACTGCTAACACCTAATCAGGTGTTAGTTCCCTCCCTACCCACCCCGACTCCCACCCACCCCTAGCGAGTAGTCTTGCTTTATAGGGCACCTCCCCATTTGACAAAGCACAGAGAATTGGACCAACACATTTTGAATATAATTAAGGAGATTTAACTGCTTTTTCTCTGAAAGGACAGCTGGGAAACTGGCTGGTACTTGGTAGATCTCTCTCTTTTGCTTAAACAGATACATAAGCTGCACAAACAGAACAATGGCTGGGAAAAATCGTATCGCTAAAGCTGTTGCCCCCGTTACAGCTTCTGCCTCGGTCCAGACAGAGGTCCTAATGCCAGTTGAAGGACCGGTTCCATGTGCAGGATGCCTGCATGCTGAAGCTCTGAGGAAACAAGTGGAGGAACTCAGAGAGGAGGTGGCGAGGCTGAGGAGTATTCAAGACAGTGAGAAGTACATTGATGAGATGCTTCTTGCAGCAACCAAGCTCTCCAGCAGAGGAGTTGATGGGTTCCAACAGAATGTCGATGGTTGGACACAAGTCACCAGGGCCTGCAAAATCACCAATCCAACTTCTCCAGCCCTTGAATTGAAGAACCATTATGCAGCCCTGGAAGTGGAGGAGGTGAAAGCATCCCTGGAAAGGGAAGAACCAGAGCTCAAGTACCCCAAAGTTGCAGAATCAGTGACCACAAGGAAACGAAGGGTAGTGGTGGTTGGAGACTCTCTTCTGAGGGGTACTGAGGCATCCATCTGCCGACCAGACTTGATGTCCAGAGAGGTATGCTGTCTGCCTGGTGCCAAAATCCAAGATGTTATGAAGAGTTTGCCGAGACTCATCAAGCCCACTGACTATTACCCAATGTTGCTAATCCATGTTGGAACAAATAATACTGCCAGGTATACCTTGGAATGTATCAAAAGTGACTTCATGGCTCTGGGACAGAGGGTGAAGCAGTTAGGTGCACAGGTGGTGTTCTCTTCTATCCTCCCTGTTGAGGATAAAGGCCAAGGCAGAGAGGCTCGCATCCTGGAGATGAATGCACGGCTGCATGGATGGTGTCATCGAGAGCGTTTTGGTTTCCTAGACCATGGGATACTGTTCCAAGGGTTGCAGAGCAGAGATGGCATCCATCTGTCCAAGAAAGGTCAACGGGTCTTCAGTAGTAGACTGGCTAATCTACTGAAGAGGGCTTTAAACTAGATTCGTTGGGGATGGGTGAAGAAAGCCCCCAGGTAAGTGAAAGCCCCCAGGTAGGTGATACATTAAATAACTTTATGGAAATGGGTAACAGGGGTAACATATGGAAAGCAGGGTGTATAAACGCCCGTAGCATGGAAAATAAGATCCCTGATGTTGAAGCTTTGGTGGGAGTGGTTGACTTGGATTTAGTGGCAGTTACAGAAACATGGTTCACAGAAAACCATGATTGGGATGTAACTATACCTGGCTATACTTTATTCAGAAAGGAAAGGGTAGGAAGTAGGGGAGGAGGAGTGGCACTATATGTAAAAACTACTATTAAAGCTTTGGAATTACAGAGCTTAAATGGGAGAGGGGAGGCATTGTGGGTTAAACTAGAAAGGGAAAGAGAAATCTATTTACATTGGTGTGATATACAGACCTCCCTCACAAGAGGAAGAGGTGGACAGAGAGTTAATTGAAGACATGCACAGTATTGCTAAGAAAGGGGAAGTGCTACTGATAGGAGATTTCAATATGGCAGATGTTGATTGGCACATTCCTGCTGCAGTATCATCTAGAAGTAAGGAGATCCTGGATTCTCTACAGGGAGAACTATTCAGGCAATTGGTAACAGACCCCACACGTGAAGGGGCCATACTGGACTTGGTGCTTACCAATGGTGAAAGTGTTTCTGATGTTGTAGTGGGAGATCATTTTGCATCCAGTGATCACCAGATGGTGTGGTTCAGTATTAGGACTAGGGCTGTTAGAATCCATTCAAAGGCAAGGATCTTAGACTTTAGGAAGACTAACTTTGCGAAGATGGGCCAATACCTCAGGGAGTCGTTAGTAGGATGGGAACAGCTGAGGGATGTAGAAAAACAGTGGGAAAAACTGAAAGGGGATATTTTAAGGGCAACCAACCTTTAAATGGTAAATAAAGGTAAAAGGAAAAGGAGACTGCTATGGTTTTCGAAAGAAGTAGCTGAAAAAGTGAAGAAAAAGAGGGAGGCCTTCATGAAATACAAGAGATCACAGAGAGAGGAAGACAGGCATCTGTATTTGGAAAAACATAGAGAAGCTAGCAAAGTAGTCAAGAAGGCAAAGATTCAAAAGGAGGAGGAAATAGCCAATGCAATAAAATGGGGGATAAGACATTTTTCAGATATATTAGTGAGAGGTGGAAGGGCAAGAGTGGTATTGTCAGACTCAAGGGTGCAGGGGAGGAATATGCAGAAGCTGATAAGGATAAAGCGGAATTGCTTAACAAATATTTTTGTTCTGTGTTCACAGATGAAGAACCAGGAGCAGGACCTCAGAAAACACCCACAAATAGGAACAGAAGCTAAGGACATCTTGAACAATTTTCAAAAGACAGTTTCTCACGAACACAATCTCAACTTAAAGTAGACAAAGCGACGGGACCGGATGGGATACACCCGAGAATACTGAGGGAACTTGGTGACGTTCTAGCAGCTCCACTGACTGACCTTTTCAATGCCTTGTTGGAGTCGGGAGTGGTGCCAAAGGACTGGAGAGAGGCTCATGTGGTGCCTTTACACAAAAGCGGAAGTAAGGATGTGGTTGAAAACTACAGGCCGGTTAGTTTAACTTCGGTGGTGAGTAAATTATTAGAAACGCTGCTGAAAGAGAAAATAGTGAGGTTTCTGGAGTCCAGCGGATTACAGGATCCAAGGCAGCATGGATTCACCAGAGGCAGGTCTTGTCAGACAAATCTGATTGATTTCTTTGACTGGGTGACCAGGGAGTTGGATCGAGAGAGAGCCCTAGATGTGGTGTATTTAGATTTCAGTAAAGCTTTTTTGACACTGTTCCTAACAGGTGACTTAAAAACAAACTGAGCACCCTAGGGATGGACCCTAAAGTTACTGCTTGGGTTAGAAATTGGTTGGGTGGGAGGCGACAAAGAGTACAAGTAAATGGAGCTCACTCTGAGGAGAAGAATGTTATCAGTGGTGTGCCCCAGGGATCTGTCCTTGGTCCGATTCTTTTTAACATCTTTGTTAGTGATATAGCGGAAGGGCTTTCAGGTAAGGTTTGCCTCTTTGCGGATGATACCAAAATCTGAAATAGAGTAGACACCCAGGAAGGGGTAGATAACATGAGGAGGGATCTAGCTAAGCTTGAAAAATGGTCTAGAATTTGGCAGATGGTATTTAATGTTAAAAAATGTAAGGTCATGCATTTGGGCTGCAGCAATCCAAGGGAGCAATATAGTATAGGGGGTGAAGTACATTTGTCCACTAAAGAAGAGCGGGACCTAGGCGTGGTTGTGTCTGATGATCTTAAAGTAGCTAAACAGGTAGAAAAGGTGACGGCAAAAGCTAGAAAGATGCTTGGGTGCATACGGAGAGGAATGGCTAGCAGAAAAACGGAGGTGATAATGCCTCTCTATAAGTCTTTGGTGCGACCTCATTTGGAGTATAGTGTGCAATTCTGGAGACCGCACCTTCAAAAGGATGTGAACAGGATGGAGTCGTTGAAGAGGGTGGCTACTAAAATGATTAGTGGTCTTCATTATAAAGCATATGAGGACAGACTGAAGGATTTTAATATGTACACCTTAGAGGAAAGTCTGGATAGAGGTGATATGATTGAGATGTTTAAATACCTCCGTGGCATAAATGTTCAAGGAGAGAGCCTCTTTCAACTGAAAGCAAGCTCTGCTACGAGGGGACATGGGATGAGGGTGAAGGGAGATAGATTCAGGAGTGATATGCGGAAATATTTCTTTACGGAAAGAGTAGTGGATCCGTGAAATAGTTTCCCAGTGGAGGTGGTAGAGATGAGGACAGTAACTGAATTAAAAAAAGCATGGGACAAACTCAGAGGATCTCTAAAGGTAAAAAGGGGACTGTTGTAGTTGTTATGGAAGGACAGACTAGATAGGCCATGTGGTCTTTTTCTGTCGTCATATTTCTATGTTTCTAACTCTCCCCTCAATTCCCTTCTCCCCTCCCCCACCCACCCTGTAATACCTTTACCTATCTTATTATCCCAACGACCCCTCCCTAATATCCTGTAAATATGTAAATAGTTTCTTGTTCGAGATAGCACAGTTACTTACCTGTAACAGGTGATCTCTGGGAACAACAGGAATAAGTCTTCACATATGGGTATGTCGGTACTGATGGAGCCTGCGCGGGAACGCTCCCCAGCGTCCAATCAGAAAGCCTTTGGAAGCATCCCACAGCGCCTGCTTGCTGCCTTCCCGCCTTTCCAACTGTCTCTCCTCAGTTGAATTTTATAGCTGAGACAAAGAGGGAGAGAGAGGGAAAGGAAGAGAAAGAGAGAGACAACTCCTAGGGGAGGTGGGTGGGTTGTGAAGACTTATTCCTGCTGTTCCCAGAGATCACCTGTTACAGGTAAGTAACTGTGCTATCTCCAGGAACAAGCAGGAATGAGTCTTCACATATGGGGACTCCCTAGCTTTTGATGCCAGGGAGAGAGCCCATAAGTTGTGTGTCCCTGGGACAGGACTGCACTTCCCCATCTGGATCTCTGGCATCCCATGAGGGATGGTGGGTAGGAGTTGATTAAGTATGGAACAGGTGTTTGAGAACAGCCTGACCAAACAAGGCATCCCGGCGGGAGTCCTTGTCCAAGCAGTAATGGGCTGTGAAGGTATGAACCGAGGCCCAAGTGGCTGCTCGACAGATGTCGTCGATAGACACAGAGTTCAGATGAGCCATTGAGGCTGCCATGGCTCTCACGTTGTGAGCTGTGACATGGCCCTCCAGAGAAATGTTCTTGCTCTGATAGGCGAAAGAAATACATTGGGCAATCCAGTTGGAAAGTGTTCTCTTGGAGACTGGTTGTCTCAAATGGGAAGGATCAAAAGCAACAAAGAGTTGGGAAGACTTTCTATGTTGCTGTGTCCTTTGTAAGTAAAAAGCTAGAGCTCTTATACAGTCCAGGGTATGAAGATTCCTCTCTGCACTTGATGCATGAGGTCCTGGAAAAATGACAGGTAGGTAGACCTCTTGGTTGAGGTGAAAAGGCGAGACCACCTTAGGCATAAAGTGTGGATTAGTCCTAAGGACCACCTTGTCATGATGGAACCTTGTATAAGGTGGATTAGCTACTAGTGCTTGCAATTCACTGATGCGGCGTGCTGATGTGATTGCAATGAGAAAGATAACCTTCCAAGAAAGGTATTTCAAGGAGTTAGTAGCTAAAGGCTCAAAAGGCGGCTGCATAAGCTGACCAAGAACCAAATTTAAGTCCCATGCCACCGGTGGTCGTCTAATAGGAGGCTTTGTTAAAAGGAGGCCGCTCATGAACCTTGCTACAAGGGGATGAGAGGAAACAGGTTGTCCATCTAGAGACTTGAGAGAAGCTGCAATAGCACTCAGATGGACTCTTACTGAATTTGTCTTAAGGCCTGCATTAGAGAGATGCAGGAGATACTCTAGCAACGATTCCAGAGGTATGGCATGGGGGTTAAGACCCTTTCCAGAACACCAGATGGTAAACCTTTTCCACTTAAAGGCGTAAGAACGTCTAGTGGAAGGTTTTCTGCAAGCATAAAGTACATCTTTCACTTGTTGAGAAAGAGGAAGATCCTGGAGATCTAGGACTTCAGCAACCAAGCCCTGAGATGCAGAGACTGGGGATTGGGATGCCACAACTGTCTGTCCTCCTGAGAGAGAAGGTCTGGAGCAGACCCTAACTCTAGGGAGGGAACTTGAGAGAGATGTAGAAGCAGAGGGTACCACACTTGCCGTGGCCAATGTGGAGCTATGAGAATCATGTGTCCTCTGTCTCTCTGAAGCTTGAACATGGTTTTGGGAATTAGGGGAATGGGTGGAAAGGCATACAGGAAGTCTCGACCCCAATGAAGGAGGAAAGCATCCCTTGCCTGAGCCCCCTGAGCCGGAGTTCTGGAACAGAACTGGGGAAGTTTGGCATTCCACAGACTTGCAAAGAGGTCTATGTCCGGGGTTCCCCAAATTTGAAAAATCTTGGATACCTGGTCCATATGTAGGGACCATTCGTGTGGAATCAGAACTCGACTGAGTCTGTCTGCCCAAGAGTTTTGAACGCCTGGAAGATAGACTGCCAGAAGATGAATGTGATGCTCTCTGGCGAGGGCCCACAGTCGCAGAGCTTCATTGCAAAGCGACAGAGAGCCAGTTCCTCCCTGCTTGTTTATATAGAACATGGCTACCTGATTGTCCGTGTGGATAAGGACTGTCTTGTGGCTGAGCAGGGTGTGGAAAACTCACAGAGCAAGAAAGATTGCTCTGAGTTCCAAGAGATTGATATGTAGACAAGTCTCCTGTGGGGACCAGATGCCCTGGGTGGAGAGGTGCTGAAGATGAGCTCCCCAGCCCATTGGAGAAGCATCTGTTGTAAGAGTTGCCTGGGGTAGAGGCTGTTGAAAGGGCGACCCCAGCAACAGGTTTTGAGGAGACTTCCACCACTGGAGGGACAAAATGAGGCGGCTTGTGTTTGCTATTTTGTCTGACAGGCAGCCTAATGCCTGGGTCCATTGGGTGGATAAAGTCCACTGAGCTGCTCTCATGTGAAGGCGAGCGTATGGTACCACATGGACGGTGGATGCCATGTGGCCTAGCAACTGTAAGATTTCTCGAGCAGTTAGTAGGGGTTTTGACTCTGCTTGAGAAGCTAACTGCATCAAGCGAAGGCAATGGGCCTGGGGAAGACAGGCCCTTGCCCTTGTGGTATCCAGCAACGCCCCTATAAGCTCCAGGGACTGAGTAGGGATCAAATTGGATTTTGGGATGTTTATTACCAGCCCTAAATATTGAAGGATACGCATTGTGCAGGTTACAGCAGTCTTGGCCTCTGATTGAGTGGGAGCTCGAATGAGCCAGTCATCCAGATAAGGGAAGACAAATATTCCCAGGGTGCGCAGAAAAGCAGCAACCACTGCCATGCATTTCGTGAACACCCTTGGTGCAGAGGCCAGGCCAAAGGGGAGCACTTTGTATTGATAGTGCTTCTCCTGGAAAAGGAACCGAAGAAACCTTCTGTGAGTCGGATGGATGAGAACATGAGTGTACGCATCCTTGAGATCTAGAGAACAAAGCCAATCCTGACTCTGAAGGTATGGCAGCAGAGTTCCTAGAGAAACCATTTTGAATTTCTCTTTGACTAGGAATCTGTTCAACTCTCTGAGATCTAAAATGGGTCTGAAGCCCCCTGTTTTCTTTGGGATAAGAAAATAGGGGGAGTAGAACCCTGTTCCCTGTTGTTGAAGAGGCACTTCCTCTATTGCCCCTTGGGCAAGAAGAGTGGCAACCTCCTGCTCCAACAGGCTGAGGAGGGAGTTGGAGAGTTGAACTGGTGCACTCTTGTGAGAGAGGGCAAGCTTGAAAAATGAAGTTTGTACCCCTCTCTTATGATGGAGAGTATCCAATGCCCTGCTGTGATTTGCTCCCATCTGGGAGCGAAGTGACATAACCTTCCTGGAATGGTGGAGGGCTCTGGTCCTTCTAGAGCCAGAAAGGCTAAGTTCTCTAGCAGAGAGTCAAAGGCCCTGAGGGGGCTGAGATTGCTGGGCTGGAGCAGGCCTCACAGCCTTTGCCTTGGTCTGTTTGGAGGATTGCTGACATTTGGAAGGGAACTGAGCTGCAGAAGATGCTCTCTGACTATAAACAGGATAGGGTCTTCCCTTTTTCTTGAACAACCTTTTCTTAGCAGGAGCAGCAGTAGATTTGGATAGTCTATCCAAAGCAGAATTTTCAGCATCCATTTGATTGGCTTTTGCTTGCCAATCTTTACCAAACAGATTCTCACCTGTAGAAGGGATATTTCCCAATTCATCTTGGACCCAGGTCTCCAAATCAGATGCTTGAAGCCAAGCAATCCTACATGCACCTATAGCTATAGCTGAGGCTCTGCTTATGCATTCAAAGGAGTCGAAAGCTGCACGGTTGGAGAATTTGGAGATATCCTGGGCATGTTTGAGCCCAGTGAGAAATTCTTGCCTTTTACTGTCAGACATAAAAGGACTTAAAGTCTGCAAATGGTCAGTGACTTCTTTTAAGAACATTCCCATGTAGAGACTATAAGAATTAATTCTCGTAGCAAGCCTGGAAGCTTGGAAGACTCTTCTACCAAAAGCATCCACGGTTCTACATTCACGTCCTGGAGGATTAGAGGCATGTCTCTTGGCACTTCTAATCTTTCTCATTGCAGACTCAACCACAATAGAGTGGTGAGGAAGCTGAGTTTTATGGAAACCAGGACAAGGAGGGACACGATACATGGTGTCCAACCTGCGAGAATGAGGAGAGGTGGTTAGAGGTGCTTCCCACATCCTTAATATGAGATCATACAGAATCTCATGAATAGGCAAGGTAGCTGCCTCCTTAGGAGTTTTAGGATATTGTAGAATATCTAACTCCTTAGCTCTAGGCTCTGACTCTGGGGCTACTGTAATAGAGAGGCCCCGAGCCACCTCTCTGATAAAGTCTTGAAAAGACAAGTCCTCTGGAGGAGACATCCTTCGTTTAGGAGAGGACTCCTCCTGTGGAAGAAGCATCGCTGCATCGACAGACTCTTCAGAATCCTCAGAGTCCTCAGAGGAATCGAAGTATCGTCTGTCAGGATGCTCTTGCAAAGCCCGATACCCGTATCGACTGGGATCGGTATCGGGAATCACCGGTACCGGGGTATCGGTACCGGAGGGCTGCAGAGGGCAGAGTACTGGCATAGCGGACACCGATGCCGATGCCACCAGTACCGGAATCGATGGTGATACCGGAGCCGGTACCAGCGGAGTAGTCTGTTGCGGTACCACGGGAATCAATGCCACAGGGAAAGCCGCCAGACTGCGTTCGATGGACAGAATCCTCTCATCCATCGACACCACCAATGCCTGGAAGTCGGTACCGGTGGAAGCCACCGGTACCCCAGAGCATGGCACCAGGAGATCTGTTGAGGCCACGCCATCTAGATCATCCTGGAACCCCGATGACGATGTTTTAGAAGCCGAAGCCTCCCGCCGGGGTAATTTTGCCAGTGCAGAATCCTCGAGGGCAAGGCCAGGGGCATCTCGATGCTTAGAAGGAGATTTGCCCTTCGAGGGCCGGCTGGGTTTATGTTTAGTTACCTGAGATCCATGTGAGGAAGAAGCAGCCCTGGAAGACGTCGATGCCACCGAAGCCGCATCAGAGGGAAACAGGGTACTGAGCTTGGCAGCTCGGTTCTGTCGACCTCTCTTAGACATCATGGAACAGGACACACAATCTTTAATGGAATGGTCAGGGCCTAAACACTTTAGACACCAGTCATGGGTGTCGATGACGGAGATAGTACCGCCACATTTTGTGCACTTCTTAAATCCTGAGGCAGGCTTTTCCATATTTAAGGAAAAAGGTTTTGGGCCTAAGGCCCAAAACTGAAGTACACCTGAAGAAATAAATGGAAAAAAGGTCTTTTTTTTTTTTTTTTAAAGAAAAGAATAAGAACCGGCGGTACGGGTATAGCGTCGAGGAAGGCAGACGCGACAGAAAATCCCAAATCCCACTAGAGGATAGCAACCTTGGGCCAGAAGGACTGGGGTTTCTAGTCCCACAGGTGCTCCTTGTGGTCTTGGGCAAGCCACTTAACCCTCCATAGCCCATGTTCCCTGTAAAATAGTTATCTCCAAGTTATAATGCCCTGTTCAATGTAATTTCAGTTTGTTCAATGTAAACCGCACTGATGCAGAATAGCGCGGTATATAAGAGAATGTAAATAAATAAATAAATAAGAAAAGAAATAAAGAAAAATTAAGGAAATTCTTCTGCGGTGACAGGAACACGACCTGCTGGCTCCGTGGAAAAAGAACAACTGAGGAGAGACAGTTGGAAAGGCGGGAAGGCAGCACGCAGGCGCTGTGGGATGCTCCCAAAGGCTTTCTGATTGGACGCTGGGGAGCGTTGCCGCGCAGGCTCCGTCGGTACCGACGTACCCATATGTGAAGACTCATTCCTGCTTGTTCCTGGAGATAATTATACTCATGTTCAGAAGTTATTTGTCTCGACCATATATACTTATGTTAAAAAAGCTTTGTTCCATGTAAAACAGTTGAGACACACTGTTAACCGCCTTGAATCGAAGAAAGACAGTATATAAAAACTGTTAAATAAATAAATAAATAAATAAAAGTACATATTCAGGTAATCCCAGCAACAGCATATTACTGTAATCAAGGTCGTACAGAGTATCTGTACTGTCCTAAAATCTGAAGTGTCTAAGAAGCACTTCAACTTGTGAATCATTTCCACCAAGAATTTACAGATTGGTGGAATATAAATGAATGTAGTGTCAGCATAAAAGCAAAAAGTGCAGTCCCTGGTACTGCAGCTTTATACAAAGAGGTGCTACATGCATGTTAAATGAAGTGGAAGACAATGCCTTGTGGGACACCTTGTAATAAATAATGCCAACTACAAAATTTCTCTTGAAAAACCATCCTCTGCTCACAGCCAGTAAGGTAGGAAGAAAACCAGACTAAAACTATATTCCTCCTACCCAGATCAGCAAGATACTGTAAGAAGCACAGAATTTCTTTTTTTACTCCTCCCTTAATGCCGAATCTTTATGCCAGCTCACGGCTAGAATAAAGAAGTAATTTAATTTATATTAAATTTCATTTGGAAAATTTACATTCTGCTCTTTCATCCCATAGGGCAAATAGAATAGATTACAGCAACTGAAAATAATAAACAATGTGATATGTAAAACAAATTAAACAATCATTAATAAAAAGATAAAACACTCTGTTCAACAAATCCACCTCAGACTGAACTCAAATCTGTGACAACTGAGTGAATAGCCAAGTTTCCAGAAGGTGTCTAATTGCATGAAATTCGCCTGAGATTTCAGCTCTAAAGGAAGACTGTTTCAAAGACCAGGAACCACATCACAAAAAGATCAACACATATCAGTAATCCTTTGACACTTTTTCAGGTCAGTAAAGACAAATAAAATGCCTGGCTCAAGCAAAATGATATAACAAATTGCTCTTTCAGATACATAGACCCACTACCTTAAAGGCCCAAAAGGTTAGGCACAATAGTTTAAATAATATATGCATGCTGACTGGAAGCCAATGAAGGGTATACAGAGGGGATACCCTATCCCAACGACTGTTACAAGTAATAATGTTGGCAGCCAAGTTTTGGATCCTTTGAGGTCTGCCCAGAGTCCTCGGAGATATGTCTACGTGTAAGTCATTACAATAATCCATATGCTAAGAGCAGCAGCTTGCACAGAATTGCTATGCTGGAGCATACTGCTTGCACTGCACTGACTTAGAATCCTGGCACTGACGTTTTGACAGAGTGTGCTGGAGACAACTGCATATGCCTGAACTTTAGAGATATCCCTCGATGAACTTCCGCATTCATGTGTCTCCGCTTCTCTTGTGCTTCAAAGGGGCTTAAGGATGATGCCTTTTCCTCAGGCCTGTACGAGAATTCTGGAAGAAACTGCACTTTGTGAATAGGAACCTCAGAGGAGCCATGTGCCAGTCTGAGTGGGAACTGGGGTGGTCACTTTTAAAGTGACTGTACAAGAAGGTAAATGGAACTTTCATTGAAAAGGCTCTGTTCGAATGCACACAGTCAGCAGACCGCTGTGCAAATGAAACCTTCTCTTTTTTTTGACTAATAAAAGCCTCTTCTTTGTACAGATTGTTTTAGGTGGTTCTTTTGGGCTCATAGACACATGTGGGTTCAATATTTGTATTTAGCTTGATTATAATCAGAGGCTTAGAAACGTAGAAACTTAGAATGTTTGTACAAATTTAGTTATGTTTATTCAGCATTTAATATACTGCCCTTTGCATTTCAATATCAGAGCAGTTTACATTCAAAAGTTAAACTTACAATAACAATAAAAACAGGAAAAAAAGGCCAACACAAACATACCAAAGACATCCTATAAGGAGTTAAACAAAACCACCACTTCTCTGCTGCAAGGATGAGACAAAAGGGAATGAAAATAGTGGACAAGAACAGAAAAATTATTTATTTATTAGGAAATCTGTTTACCACTAAAGGCACAGCAAACTGCCATCAAAGTGGTTCATAATAAAAACTCAGGGCAGAGGACGAGCACAGAAACAAAGGGAAAAGAGCAACACAACATCTTCAGGCATATAACAAAAACAAATAAGCCAAGAAGATAATCTCACGTTGAAGATAGTTTCTGTAAGAGTTTTCAAACAACCACGCATTCACCTTTTTCCTAAACTTTACAGATAAACTCTCCAAATGAATATCTAGGGGAAGCGAGTCTCGTAATGCAGGTGGCAAAAAAGGCAAAGTTTTTGGAGCGGATCAATTCATAACAAAACTGTCTACATGAGGGAATCATTGAGGTTGCAAGAATCTAAACTGATGCAGAGAGTTATGTGATAACAAAAGAGGACTTTGTCCTCCAGGATAAAAGATTTTATGTAGTTCTAGACCAAGAAAAAAAAGGATGAAGCTTGGTTATAATTTATAAAGATTTCTTCAGACTATCTTTGGTGACATCCATGATTAACCCTGGTCTGGAGATTATAATAGGTAAAACAAATGGCAATACTTTGGAACTACAATTGGGCACAATATTAATATATAGACTACAGGGAGTTGGGATCCGATTCAAAATGATTTATTTGAACTGATAATGCAAAATGTTTTGAAGTTTAATCGCTATATTTTAATTGGTGATTTTAATATACATCTAGATGATGATTTAAATGTGAAGGTGATGGAACGATGGGAATTTTTAGAAACTTTGAATATGTGCCTTTGGTCTTTTCTATCAACACATGCTGGGGGATACTGTCTAGATGCTATACCTACCATGTCAGAGACAGTAGGAACCAGTTTGATTAAAGACTGTAATAGTAGTCTGCTGCTATGGTCAGACCACTAAATAATAAATTTGATCTTAAATTTGTTTAGTAAGGGAAAGCAGGACAGAAGGGTCGATGATAAAGTCATGAGAAGAGGAACAATGAATGAAGAAATACGCTGAGGGTTTAGTTACTCCGCAGTTGGAAGGGATAACGGAAGAAAATCAGGGAAACTTTGAAATTATGTTGACTAATTGGAAAATAATAATATTAAATATTACTGAGAAAACAGCACCTATGAAACTTTGCTCCCTGTCCAGATAGATTCCCCTTGGTATGACAATAAATTAATTGTGTTAAAACAAGCCTGCAGACATTTAATATCCCGTTGGAGAAACACAGGTAGTAGTCAAGTTAAAGCAACATGGAAGGCAGTTAAAAGGGTTATAAGTGTTCCTTAGATGAAGCATGAAGACTTATTACTTTAAACTAATGTGGTTAGATCAAATTATCTTAAAGATTCTGTTTGAGTTTAATAATCCTTTGGATATCTTAAACAATGAAGTGTTAAACTCTGATAAAAACTGTCCCTCAGTTGATTATTTAAAGAATAAGACGGGACGTTGGTACTGGAATATTCCCCAAGAAGGAAATTTAATGGAATCGGGATTTGGAGACACTGTTTTGCTTAGTGATATCCCAGTAGACAATGTTATGGGACATTTTCTTACCTACTGGTTTTAAAGAAATGTGCCATTTAGTGATGAAACTTACAGAGTTTCATTGCTTATTAGATATATGTCCAACTTTTCTTTTGAGGAATTCACCCATCTCAGTTATAAGATGGATTACGATGCTGATTAATAAAATGTTAGAAGTTGGCTGCTTTCCAGCAAATATGGGAGAATATTGTATTGACTCCAATTTTGAAGGGGAGGGATTTGGACAGATTAAAGAGTGATAGTTAATATCCCTCTGTTTGCAAAACTGATGGAAGCTATTGTTACTAGAGAACTGATTAAATATTTAGATGATTTCTCTTTGTTACATCCATCATAGTTTGGATTCCATAGTAACTACAGCACAGAAACTTTATCAGCTGTTCTAGTAACCAATGTTATGACACTTTTTGGAAAAGGTCAATGGATCATCTTGGTACAGTAAGACCTTTTGGCTGCATTTGAAGTGCTGGATCATAAACTATTGTTAGCTAGACTACGGAAATCTTTTGCTAACGAGAGCTAAGTTGTTGCACCTAATGCACCAATAATGCCAAAAGAATGATGCGTTACATGCAAACCCCCTCCCCCCCCCATGTTAACTGTTGGGGGTGTGGAAAGCGTTTCTCCGGCAGTTAAACGTGGAGCCCTGTCCCATAGTATGTGCTTCATTAGCGTGGGTAACCCTTACGCCACCTATTGAGTGGCATTCGGTGAACCCATGCTAATGCAGTTAGCAGTTGGTGTGAATACAGCTCTAACTGCGCCAAGCTTACCATGCCCACTCACAAGAGACGGCTGAGGGGGGATATGATAGAAGTCTATAAATTAATGAACGGAGTGGAACAGGTAAACGTAGATCGATTGTTTACGTTATCAGAATAAAGACAGACTAGGGGACATGCAATGAAGCTACAGGGTAAATTATTTAAGACTAATAAAAGAAAATATTTTTTCACTCAACCTATAATCAAACTCTGGAATTTGTTACCGGAGGATGTAGTAAAGGCTGTTAGTGTAGCTGGGTTTAAAAAAAGTTTGGACAAGTTCCTGGAGGAAAGGTCCATAAACCATTATTAAGAAGGGACCCAGGATATCAATGCTTGGCCCAGTATAAGCATTGCGGAACCTGTTGTCTTTTGGGGAAACTGCTAGGTACGTATGACCTAGATTGGCTACTGCTGGAAACAGGATACTGGGCTTGATGGACCTTGGCCTGACCCAGTATGGCATATCTTATGTTCTTATGTTCAATCTTAGCGTGGGCTGTGCAGTTAGCGCAGGAATCATCCTGCACTGTCATAGCCCTACGCTACCTGGCAACAAGTGCCTCAGTGCACGCCTGAACATGCACTGCCAGGAAGCACCCATTAGAGTACAAGACCCTCTAAATATGATAGGGGTATCAGGAATTGTTCTTAAATGATTTAGAGGATTCTTGACTGATAGAGAAGTTATATGGTGAGGATGGGAAGTGAAATATCTTATACGTAGCAATCTGAATGTGGTGTTCCCCAGGGATCGCCGCTTTCTCCTATTTTATTTAATGTATTTTTGAGAACACTGGGTAGAGGTTTATGTGAATTAGGAATCTCTTATTACTCTTATACATACGATATTCTCTTGTTGGTAACTGTTAAGTTTTGATTTACTGAAAAAAGAGATTCATGAATGTATTGAAATGGATGTGTTCTCACAAGTTGAAGTTAAACTATGATAAAACAAACCTCCTTTGGTTGAGCTATAGAAAAATGGATCTCCCTTAAGTAAACCTTGTAAAAGAGGCAATAGAGAAGCCATTAAAATTGTCCTTAAAGATCTTAGGGATAATCTTAGACTCGACTCTTTCGATGGAAATACGTGCTTGTATACAAATGTTCTGTAAGTTATGCTATTTGTATCAAATATGCTTATAATTTACTGAAGCCCATTTTAGAACCTTAGTTCAAGGGCATGCAATGTCTTAGATTATTGCAATATTCTTTTGTTAGGTAGGTCAGCTAAACAGAAAGCATAATTATTCACCTGTAACAGGTGTTCTCCGGGGCCAGCAGGAATCAGTCCTCACATATGGGTGATATCGGTGCTGACAGAGCCCTGTGTGAAAGTATCTCCATAGCTTTCAAAGAAAGCCTTTGGGAGATGCACCAAGCATGCGTGGTCCCCAACCTGCCCAGAGGTGCCATCTTGCTCAGTCAATGACATAGCTAAGACACCAAAAACTGGTACAACTAAGGCAACTCTATGAGGAGGAGGAAGGGTTGTGAGGACTGATTCCTCCTGTCCCCAGAGAACACCTGCTACACGTGAGTAACTACGCTTTCTCCGGGAACAAACAGGAAGTCAATCCTCATATATGGGACTCCCCAGCTACAGGCTACCAAGAACCTGTAGAAAAACATTTTTATTTATTTTATTTATTTATTTACAATTTCTTATATACCGCACTATTCGGCATCAGCGCGGTTTACATGGAACAGAGAAATCAGAACGTGAAACATAGTTCTGAGTTTACATATAACAGGACAGTAAATTTGGATAAACAAGGGAAAGTATTTACACACTGGAGTCATAGAATAAATATCATGAGAAATTATGGACAGGACACCTGGCTAGGAGTGTTCCCTGGCTGAATAGGCGTGTTGGTGTAGCTACAAGTATTCAGTGTATGTGATTCAATGTTCTCTGGGAAGTATTTGAGGAACAGGTAGTGTTTGAGGGCTTTTCTGAACTGTATTAGGTTAGAGATCGATCTGATGTTGAAAGGTAAAGCGTTCCAGAGTCTTGGGGCACAGAATCTGAAAGCCCTATTTGATGTTGTCGCTGTGCATCTCGTTGATTCTCTCGGAATTGTTAATATGTTTATTGTTGCAGATCTTCTTGATCTATTAGGGGTTATGGCTTGGATGAGGTCGGTTAGTGATGAGGAGGAGAGGTTATTTACTGCTTTGAATGTCAGTAGTATTGTCTTGAAGATGATCCTGGCCTGTATAGGAAGCCAGTGTAACTGCTTCAAAAGGGGCGTCACATGGTCTCTCCTAGATGCTCCATTTAGAACCCTCGCTGCGCTATTCATTGCGAGCTGTAAGGGGTTCAGCGTGGATTGTGGAAGTCCTTGTAAAATGGCGTTGGCGTAATCAAAATGCAGTATTATAAGAGCCTGGTACATTGTGCGGAAGTCCTCTGGTTCAAGCAAAGGGCGAAGATGTCTGAGGGAACGGATCTTGAAATAAACAGCTCTGACAGTGTTGGCTATGTGTGCCTTCATGTTAAGGGTTTGATCCAATATAACACCTAGGTACCGAATTGTGGGTTTTGTTTGTAGATCAGCTTCTTTTACCTTCAAGTATTGTGGGGGGTTGAAATTCGGGTTCCTCATAATGAAGAGCACCTCAGTCTTCTTATGCTGAATTCTGAGGTTTTGCGATAGGAGCCAATCAGATATGGCATTGAAGCAATTTGTCAAAGGGGAGAGGTCCAAATTATCTATGGAGAACGGCATATAGAGCAAGACATCGTCGGCATATATCATGCAACTGACATTGAAGGACCGGATGATATTACAAATGGGTTGCATGTAAACGTTGAACATCAAGGCAGAAAGGGAAGATCCCCGTGGAACACCCTGACCTTGATGAAACAGTTGTGGTGTTGCTCCACCGGATCGTACATATTGCCATCTTCCAGACAAGTATGATCTGCACCATTCAAGAGCTGTTCCGCAGATGCCTTTCTCCCTTAGTCGCCCTAGGAGAAGCTCATGGCTTACTGAATCAAAGGCTGCAGCAATGTCTAGGAAAATGAGTGCAATCCCCTGATGGATGTTGTCAACACCAGTGATTATATTATTGGAGAGGGTGGTAAGGAGTGTTTCCACTCCATGTGACTCCCTGAATCCATGTTGACATGGGTCTAGTGGAGCAGCTGAGTCAATGTGGTCTTGCAACTGTCTTTGCACCTCCTTTTTGATTATCTTTGCAAGTAAAGGTATACTTGAAATGGGTCTGTAAGAGTCCACCTTTTGGGGATCTAGCTTGCTATTTTTTAGTAATGGTCTGATAGATGTGTGCTTGAGTTCAGAAGGGAAAGATCCGGTTGAGAAGGATAGGTTCATTATCCTGTTTATTATTGGGCTGAGGTCACTGCGCAGTTCCTTTATCCAGAAATCTGGGCAAGGATCAGCCTGCACAGTGGTGGTATTGATGGTCATGATCGTGTTTTCAATGCTCCTCCTGTCAGGGGTCGAGAAAGAGGTTAGATATGTTGGGCACTCTAGGTCTGTGGAAGTAACCTCTATTGAAGGTTTATTCGTCTGACATACTTTGGATTGTAAGAAATCGGTGAACTCTTGAGGTTGGATTTCAAATTGGTGTTCGGGGGCTGGTTTCTTGGATAGAGTCTTGACTAAGTTAAACAGATCATGGGGTTTGTTTAAAGAACGCTTCAGGGTGTCGGTATGGTATTGCTTCATCTTCTCTGTGATAGCTCTACGGTGGACGGTTAGCTGATGGATGTATGCTGACTGGTCTCCAATGGTGTGTGACTGACGCCATCGTTTTTCAAGTTTCCGTAGTCGGGTGAGTGAAGATCTCAACTCTGCTGTGTACCAAGGGGCTGTAGTTCTTTTCCTTGGTGACCTGTTAGGTGGTGGTTGTAGGGCTAATGCACTGAGACCACTATTCCAGCAAGAGATCAAATCTTCGAGGTTTAGGGTGGTCTCATTAAAGAGTGTGTTCGTTTCCGCAAGGATAAGATCTCTATTGAATGGACGGAAACTTCTAGCAGGTAGTCTGGTAGTTTTGCTTGGCACTCTGTTGATCTTTGATTGGCTGTCTTGTGTGGGAATCTGGAAAATGATGAGTTTGTGATCTGACCATGGTACAGCAGTTATGGACATCACAGCATCTTGGAATTGGTCACAAACCGTCTGTGGGGCGAATACAAGATCTAGCATATTTCCCTTCACATGGGTCGATTCCTTAACTAATTATTTGTATCCTAGAATCTCCAGAGCTTCGAGAAAGGCCGATGAGTGGTTATCCTGGAGTGCTGGCAGGTTGAAATTGCCCAGTATCCAATTTGGTGTATTAGGATTCTGGGTGTTGGTTGCGAAGTTTATTATAGTTGGGAGGTCATACGGAGAGGCTGAGGGAGCTCTATACAGCAGGTTTATAGTGCAGCGCTTGTTAGAAATTGAGACGGTCTCCAGGTGGGTTGTGCTAATAGAGTCATCCAACTGGAAATGGAAGTCTGTCCTGGCGAGGATGAGCACTCCACCTCCTCTTTTGTTTTGTTTTGTCTATGGCTAGTAAAGGCGGTAAAATTTAAGGGGAGAAGTTGGTTGAGTATAACGTTGTCTTCTGGGGATAGCCATGTTTCAGTAACCATGAGAATATCGAGGTTATGGATGGATATGACGTCTACAATCACTGGCCACTTCTTACGGATTGAGCGGGCATTGATGAGGGCACATTTTAGGCTTTGTGGATACAGGCTTTTGCCTTTTTTGTCTTGTTTAGCTTTCGTAGAGTGTTGGAGTGCAATATGTAATAAATGGGGGTGGTGGGAGCGGGTATCCCAGTTTGTGTAGTGGTTGGATGTATACGCCCATCTTCTCCCATGGCTCGCTAGGATTGGGATTTGACTGTAAGCAGGGGCTAGGACTAGAGAGTTTGGGAGCCAAATATTGAGGAGGAGGAAGAGGTAAAAGCCAAGCATGGTGGTGATAGGGGCCCCCATCCTGGAAAGCTAGGCACTGTATTCAGGGCAATGAGCTGGCTAAGGCGTAGAGAGAGATTCAGAGAAATGCTAGAGGGATTGTATACTTTGTAAGGACATATAGACAGTTTGTATTGACGTATGGACAGTATTATTTGAATTATATTGACATCCAGATAGTAATCAGATAGGTAGCATATAGACGGTAGCCTAAAGTCATGTACGTAACTGGAGAAGCAATGATGGCAGGCAAAACAGCTTGCAAGTGTATAGGTCAGATCGGTAGCCTGTAAGTATGGTATCTAACTGCTCTTGTAGCAAGGTATATGAGACCGGTACAGAATATTCAAACTATCCTACTAAACAGAGAGTGCGGTGAATATTCAAACTAACCTACTAAACAGAGAGTGCAGTGACATATAACAGGCTATAAGGCTGCATATAATGCAAATAGACTCACAGATTGTCCAAAAGATGAAAGGTTTGTGTTATATAATGTTGGTCGATTCCAGCTGGTGCCGTAGCACTGGTTCCTGTATCTTACACCTCAGTGCCACTCCTAAGGGCCACGCCAAAGGGCCCTCTGGCGAGGCCCTCAGGCGCGAGCCCGCCTGGCGGCGGGGATCTTTAATGTGTGCTGCTCCTCCTCCCACGGCCTCGATTGGGCCGGAGTGCCTGAGCGGGAAAGCTGGCTGGCCCGCTCAGGTGCTTGACCCTGGATGGGGAGCTAAATGATGGCGGCAGTTTTTCTCCTCCTCCCGCCCGGCGGCGGGGATCTTTAATGTGTGCTGCTCCTCCTCCCATGGCTCCGATTGGGTCGGAGTGCCTGAGCGGGAAAGCTGGCTGGCCCGCTCAGGTGCTCGACCCTGGACGGGGGAGGGGGGGGGGGAGCTAAATGATGGCGGTGGCTTTCTCCTCCTCCCGCCTGGCGGCGGGGATCTTTAATGTGTGCTGCTCCTCCTCCCATGGCCCCGATCGGGCCGGAGTGCCTGAGTGGGAAAGCTGGCTGGCCCGCTCAGGTGCTCGACCCTGGACGGGGAGCTAAATGATGGCGGCGGCTTTCTCCTCCTCCTGCCCGGTGGCGGGGATCTTTAATGTGTGCTGCTCCTCCTCCCGCGGTCTCAATTGGGCAAGCTGTCTGGCCCGCCCAGGTGCTCGACCCTGGATGGGGAGCTAAATGATGGCGGCGGCGGCTTTCTCATGATGAACATGGCAAGCCGTGAGCAGCAGCGAGTCCAAAGAACGGACTGTGGAAGGACCACAGTGCCCAGGGAGACTCCTCACTCCAGTAGCCTGAACACAGAAGGATCGGAGGGTAGGAGTTGCCTAGACCCTAGAGAGATTACATAATATGGCCTGGCCGAAGGCACTGTCCTGTTGGGACTCCCTCTCCAGACAGTAGTGAGCTGCAAAGGTGTGGAATGAAGACCAGGTAGTGGCCCGGCAGATGTCTGCCATCGGGACAGAGCACAAGTTCACCACTGAGGTCGCCATGGCCCGGACGTCATGTGTCATGACACGGTGCTCCAGCAGGAGCCCAACCTGTTCATAGGTAAGCGCAATGCAGTCCGCCACTCAGGTAGATAGGGTCCGCTTGGTCACTGCCTCCCCCAGCTGACAGACGTAATAGGAGACGAAAAGCTGAGCGCCTTTGCGGTGGCCCTGGGTATGCTGGAGGTAAAAGGACAGAGTATGCAGGATGGTCTCCACCCTGTTGGCATGAGGCTGTGGAAAGAAGGTGAGGAGCACCGCTTCCTAACTGAGGTGAAAAAAAGACAAAACCTTCGGAAGGAATTTGGGGTGCATGCGTAGCACAATCCTGTTCTTGTAGCACCTGATATAGGGCAGCTTCGCCACCAAGGCCTGAAGTTCGCTGATTCTGCGGGCAGAGGTGAGCCCCACCAGGAAGGCGACCTTCCAAGAGAGGTACCGCAAATGGCAAGTAGCCAGGGGCTCGAATGGTGGCCGAGTGAGTCGCGCTAGCACTACATTAAGATACCACTCTGTCGGGGGTGGGTGGATTGGGGGCTTGGACAGTAGCAGACCCCGTAGGAAGCGGGTGATGAGGGACTGCGCCGAAAGAGGCTTGCCCTTGAGAGAGTGGTGGTGTGCTGAGAGAGTACTCGGGTGCACCTTGACAGAGTTGGACTTGAGTCCAGCCTGTGAAAGATGAAGCAGGTACTGCAGCACCATCTGCACCATACAGGAGAACGTGGTGGTCCTTCTCTCTGAGCACCACACAGAGAATCTGCATCATGAAGGCATAGGCATGTCTCGTGGAGGCCTTGTGGATCTCCTCTACTTCCCCTGAAAGATTGAAGGGGACCAAGGCTACCCATTCAGCAGCCAAGATATTAGCGCAAGAGACCTCAGATTGGAGTGGAGAAGAGAGTCATCCTTCTGAGTCAGTAGCCCTGGAGAGTTCCCCAGAGAGACTGGGGGCTCCATCATAAACGGAGCAGCTGTGGGAACCATGGCTGCTTGAGACACCAGGGAGCCACCAGAATTAGCGACACTTTGTCCCAGGTGAACTTGAAAAGGTCTAGGCGAAAAATGGCATGAGTGGGAAGACGTATAGTAGGTCCTCCGACCACAGGATGAGGAAGGCATCTACCGCCTCCCAGGAAGGGTGAGGCTGGCAGGAACAGAATCGTGTCAACTGAGCATTGGCTGGACTGGCAAAGAGGTCCATCCAAGGGTTCCCCCAGAGCCGAAACAGTCATTGGGCTACTCTGGGGTCTAGCCACCATTCGTGCGGCTGGAGGACCCTGCTCAGCCTGTCCGCGAAGGTATTGTCCTGACCCAGCAAGTAAACTGCTCTCAGAAGCATTCCTTGCTGATCGCATATGAGCAGAGGGATACTGCCTCCTGGAAGAGGGTGTACGACCCTGTACCAGCCCCCTTCCCCCCCCCCCTGCTTGTTCAGGTAGAACATGGCAACTTGGTTGTCTGTCTGGACCAGTACTGGTTGGTTCTGTAGGTAATGGCGGAAGGCTTGGAGGGCCAGAAATATGACGCTGAGCTCCAAGAGGTTGATCAGTTGTTGGCTTTCTGCCCTTGACCAGGCACCCTCATGTGGAGGCTTCTGAGAGGCATCCATGGTGAGGACCTGCTGAGGGATGGGGGTTTGGAAAGGCATGCCTGCCCATAGGTGCTGTGTTACCTGGCACCAGTTGAGCGACTCCTCCAGTGGGCGGGTCACACGTACTCTGTCCGTGAGGCAGTTGGTGGCCTGCATCCACTAAGATTGGAAGCACCATTGGGTCACCCTCATGTGGAGGCGGGCGTCCGGTGTAACATGCACCATGGACGCCATGTGGCCGAGCAAGCAGAGCATGGAGTGAGCTGGCACAAAGCATTGGCGCTGTACCTCTGTGGCCAGAGCATCGAGGCGACTTTCCCTGTCTAGGGGGGAGGAAGGACTTGGCAAGGCGGGTGTTCAAATGCGCCCCTATGAACTCCAAGCTTTGAATAGGAGTGAGATGAGACTTGGGCCAGTTTATTACGAAGCCCAGGTTTTCCAGAACATTGATGGTGTGGCCTGCGGCCTGCTGTACCTTGGTGGATATTTTTCCTTTTATGAGCCAGTCATCCAGGTAGGGGAAGATGAAGGCCCCTTGGAGACGGAGATAGGCAGCCATCACCGCCAGGCATTTGGTGAAGACACTGGGTGTGGAAGCCAGCCTGAAGGATAGCACCCTGTACTGGTAGTGGCCATCCTTGACCACAAATCTTAGATACTGTCTGTGACTGGGATGAATGAGAATGTGGTGTAAGCATCCTTTAGATCCAAGGAACATAGCCAGTCTCCCTGCTGGAGGTAGGGAAGCAATGTTCCAAGGGAGAACATCCTGAACTTCTCCTGCACCAGGAACTTGTTCAGGTTCTGCAGGTCTAGGATGGGCCTGAGGCCTCCAGTTCTTTTCAGCATGAAGAAGTACTGGAAGTAGAACCCCTTGCCCTTTTGGCAGTGGGGCACCGGTTCAGCGGCCCTTTCCTTGAGTAGACCTGTGAGCTCCTGCCGTAGCAGGGTCTGGTTAAGGGGAGTCCTGGAGGGCTCTCCTGGAAAGAAAGAGGGGGCGTTTGGTCCAGGTGGAGGAGGTAACCCTCCTTGACCACCTGGAGGGCCCAGGCATCAGTGGTGATGTTTGGCCACCGGTGGGCAAAGTGGACCAGGTGTCACCCTGTTGGCAGCTGACCTCCTGAGGGTAGAGGGGCTATGTCCAAGGAGTCAAAAGCTCCCCCCAGATGGGGCCCAAGCTGGCATCAGGGCTTTGGGAATCCTTTGCTTACGGGAGCCATGTGTGGCCCTTGGCATGCTGCTCCTGCTGTGAAGCCTGGGAAGGCTGGTAGTGCTGACAGTCTCGGTAGGCTGGTCCCTTCCTCAGATAGGGTGGCTTTTTCTTGAAGGTCTTCCGCTTAGGCAGAGTGGTGGTCTTCTTAGAAAGTCGAGTTCTTGTCAGGAACTCAGACTCTAGTTCTGCAGCCTTGTCTAACATAGGCTTACCAAAGAGGTTCTCTCCTTGGCATGGGACATCGACAAGTTTGTCTTGGACCCATTGCTCCAGGTGCGAAGACTGGAGCCAGACCTGGCATGGGTGCCAATGCGGCCACCTGGGCTGTGGACTTGAAGCCGTCTCAGGCTGTTCGAGACAAATTTAGAGCAGTCACCGACATCTTTGTCCAGGTTCCAGAATCATTGGAGGAGTTCCTCGGAGAGGCTGGTGGAGAACCTGGCTAGCTCCTTCCCCAGGTCCCTCAGGTACATACTCATATATAGTTGGTATGTCTGAATCCAACAGGCCAGCATCGAACCCTGGTAGCATTTTCTGCTGAGGGCGTCAAGGGTCCTGGGCTCCCTTCATGGGGACACCGACGAATGTGTCTTCTGGCTTTTAAGCTGATGCACAGCAAGAGCTGAGCCTTCCTGAAGCCCAGGCCCCGGCGGACTCGGTACATGGAGTCGAGTTGATGGCTGACTATGGGCACCGAGGCCGGTGACTCCCACATTTGGAGAAGCAGCCGTTCCAGAATGTCCGGGATGGGCACCATGAGTGACTCCTTTGGCAGGGACTCATATTGGAGGATTTTGAGCTCCTCCGTGCGAGGGTCCTCCTCCGAGTCAGTGGGGAATGCCAATACCTTTGACATGCTTAGCAATGCTCTGAAGACTAAAACCTCTGCTCAGCACAGAGCACTTCCGTAGGGTATGCCAGGCAATCAGCACACCTGTGCTAGACTATTGTAATCTCCTCTTTCAAGGCCTACCCAAACAATCCACTCGACCCCTTCAAATAGTCTAAAATGCTGCTGCCCACATTATTGCTGGTGCTTCACTACAAGACCATATAACTCCTATACTATAAGATCTGCAATGGCTACCAATCTCCTCACGAGCAAAATATAAATCAGTGCTCACAATCTTCAAGATCAAAAACATGTCAGCAGGAATACTTCAAGAGCTCATCGGAACCAAAACAATATAAAGACCGTACAGGAACAGCACTAAAAACACAATACAAACTCCTAGTTTATTCACAAAAACCAATAAATCCACATCCATGCGGGCTTTCTCCCTTGCTGCCCCTACTATTTGGAATGCACTTCCGGAAAATCTACGATCCACAAGTGATTTAAAAGACTTCCGCAAGTTACTCAAGACCACCTTATTCAGCGAACATTATAATGAAGACCACCAATCCCAATCATACTGAAGGAAATTACAAGACAGTTTAAGACTTTGAAATGCAATGTTTCAATTTACAATTGAATGTTCCTTGTAAAATGAGTATGAAGTTACAAGTCTGTTCAAATTGTTAAAACATGATGTTACCCTCCCTGTATATAACCCCTTGTACATAGATCATCCTGTAAATAGCACACCATGAAATCATCCCTGTCACTCACACAAATACACACACGTGTTAACACTGCATGCCTACCCCTACTGACACTGATCATTGATTGTTTGAAGTGTGAACCACTTTGATTTCAGGACAAAACGGTATATAAATCCTTTTAAATAAATTTAAAAAAAAAAAATGTCCCGCACAAATTTGAGGAATGCTGTGTCCTCAGGCGGTGACCAGTGCCTGGTCTCAGGTAGAGACGGGTCCGATGGCCCGTCACAGTGCTTGTGAGTTTCTGGGTATGTCTCGTCCTCGGTGGAGCACTAGATGGTGGGTCGTGCCAGCGATGGGCCTGGGACCGGTGGTCCATGGGCCTTCGAGGCTGCGTGGCCAGAGACATGAGCACTGGTCGAAGATGATCTGGAACGCACCCACAATTCTGCCTTTTTCTTCCTAGCACCATCCTTATGGAACTCCCTCCCTCCTCCCCTCCATCTGGAACCATTCTATCCCAAATTTAAGGCACGCGTTAAAACACATCTGTTCTGTCTTGCCAATGATCTCCCACCCAGTTCTCCCAACTAGTTCTTTCTCTCCTCTCACCTGTCCTCTCTCCCTTCTTTCACTTCCTCTTTCTGTCTGGTGTGCTTGCTGCTTTCCTATCAAGAATTGTAGTTCTTTTCTGTTTCCTGGCCCTATGTGTTTTGAATGCATTGTAAACCACCCTGCTGGTTTCCAAAGGTGCGGTATACTAAGAAAGTCAATAAAGAAAAAGAAAAAGATAAAGACAGAGAACGGCCCAAAGAATGGGACCATAATCGAGAGACCGCTCTTGAGGATTGGCTCAAAAACTGGGTGATGTCCTTGAAGTCGAGGTCCTGGTGGTCTGGGCGGATGAACCGGCCAAGCTGGACATCTGCGTACACTACGTATCCAGAAAGGCAGCCAGGCTGCGCTCCAGGGACTCCATCTTGGACTCCAGTCCAGATGGTACCACAGCCTTTGGCACAGACGCTGGAGTAGCCAGGTCCAGTGCTGGCGAGAAGGGGGAGTCCTAGACAAAGATGGCCTTGGATATGCGAGGCTGATCACCAGGGACCGACGATTCCTTCCTGGGGACCTTAGAGAGCCGCTCCTGCTCCGACACCTCAGGCCTTCTTCGGGGGCTGAGGGATCTGGCACGAGACTTGTCCTCGAGGATTTCTTCTTCTTCTTCCATTCCCAGTCTGAGGAACCCCTGTCAGAGGACCTGCATGCCCAGTTGGTTGCTGCAGGGTCACTACGTGACTCCGTGATCTTGGATAGGGCCCTGGATCGTGTGGTCACCAGGGACTCTGGGGCTTCTGCTGATGGAGTTTGATTGCTTTAGTGGACTTCTGCTTGCAGAGGCCACAAATCTCTGGATCATGGTTGGGACCAAGACATATTTTTAGAGCACCGATCACACTTCTTGAAGCCTCTGGACATCAGGGGAAAAAGTACCCTGGTGAGGTCGAAGACCTGAGGAACTGACAACCGGTGGAAAAAAGTCACGAAGCCGTGCACGGGAAAAAGAAACTTAACTAGGGGGAAAAGGACGGTCTGAGATGTAATGCTGAGGTAAGCATACTCAGAGGCAGGAACGGAACCGGTTGCAGTTGGAGAAAAACAAAACACTATCAGGCTTATTCCGTTCCAGACATAGATGCCCTCTGTACATCCGGTCTGAACCAGACGTACAGAGGGGATCACAATTCTGATCCCGCGGGGCACATCTAGCTCCGCAGGATCAGAATCACAATCAGTCATGTACGTGCAGACTGGGACTGTGATTCAGTCTGGCCTGCATGTACATGACTAGCCTGACTAACTCAGTCAGGGCTTTTAAATAGAGCTGCAGCGCCATGGCATCCGGTTGCCATGGCAGTGTAGCTCCATTTAAAAGCCGTGATGCTGGCTGCCAAAAAGAATGCTTATTCCCTGCAGCCCAACCTCCGATCTGGCCTCCTAAGGCCAGGATCAGGCTGCGGGGAATATCCTCCAGCCCCCCCCCCCCCAGCATTTAAATAAAAACACATCCAGGGAAGTTATTCCACCTCGGAGGTGGAATAACTTCCCCACACATGTCACCCGCCCTGGACATACAGGGCTGACATTAGAATCGGCAGTGTAAATCCAGGGTCGGTGACCGCCCAGACTATGCCCCTTCCCCGCCCCATCTAACTTCCCTGCACAACCGGCAGGGAAGTTAGACACAGGCAGAGAAGGCACAGAATCGGGCCCTATAGGAAGAAATTTACCTACTTTTTCTGTGGGAAAAAAGAGACTGAGCAAGATGGCACCCTTGGGCAGGAAGGAAACCACGCATGCATGGTGGCATCTCCCAAAGGCTTTCTTTGAAAGCTGGAGAGATGCTTCCGTGCAGGGCTCCACTGGCGCCGACTTCACCCACATGTGAGAACCGACTTCCTGCTTGTTCCCGGAGAAGGCTAGATTATAATATATACAGAATTACAACTGAGATTCATTTTTAGTCACCAAAGTTTGAAAGGGCCTTTCCACTGCTGCATCAATTACATTAGTTTCCCATTACAGAAAGAATTCATTTTAAGTTGCTTTGTTTTAGCAACAGAACCTCTGAAGTTTCTGATTGGCTTAATAAAGTTAAAAGGATACTTCGTTCAGAGAATTCTTTTTCAACAGAATATCCTTCTCCTAGAGAAATAAAGTGTAACAAATTATTTCACAAGATTTTCAGCTACAGAGCTGCTAAAGAATGGAATCAACTGCCAGTTGAAATGAGATCTTTAAATAATTATTTGCAGTTTTGTTGCTGTCTTCAAACCTATCATTTTCTATGATAAATGTACCACTTTAATTGAAATTCTCTATAAAGTGTTACTCTTAGTGTAATTCTCCAGTCTTTTGTCAGTCACTTTGGACCTATTTCAGGGACTGAGCAGATTAAAATAAAATAAATTAAAAGAACCCTGATGAAAAACAATTTCATAGGACAGAGAGATAAAACCTTAAACAAACAATCAGGAGAGTTATGTTTCCAGGTCCATTCGGCAGAGCAGAAAACAAAAACTGAGAAGCAGAGGAAACTCTTGCTCTTGAGATAGGATGCACAACCTCAGAACATTACACTCAGTTCAGAGCTCTGGGATAGCTCTTCCACCCCAGTGATGTGCGATGACATCACCTACTTGTGTGCTGCACTCAATCCTGCTTGTCAATAGAAAAAACTATTCAACTGAAATGGAACATGTAATTGATCCATCCCAATAGATAAGATAACATGAGGCAATTACAGCAGAAAAACATCTATCCCAAATGAAATAACAAAAATAGTGGGCCCACTCCATTTTAAAATTTCATAAATTTTAGGATAAAATGTATCTATTGTCATGGTCATTAGGACAATCAGTGTAAAGGCTGCAGTATCTATTTTGTTTTGTAGTTCAATAATTTAATATAATTAGCAAACAGTATTTGTATTTCAAGTATATGAATATCATCATATGTTGTCAAAAACAATCTGTTTCATTTAAGAATAACAGATTTCCTCAACCCACAGCATGACTCTTACTTTAATTCGATGTACCAAAGCAACATTTTGACAAACTGCAGCTAGCCAAAAAGTCAGTCTAATTGAAATATTTCGCATAATTATACAGCACTTATATAGTAAGACTACATTTTTTGAGAAGATAATAAATACTCCAGCAAAGGAGATTTGCTCTGGACTAGCAGGGGTGGTCTGAATGGCATTCAATGGATTAGAGAGCAGAAATAAGGGCAAGACAAAGACCAAGTTCTGAAAAATACTGAGCAACAAACATTTTAAACTCACTTATACTTTAAAGGATTACATAATGCTCCAGGACAGTATAGTACCACACATCATGAAAGACGCTCAATAAACATACCTTAAGTGGGAAACTATTCTGAACAGCTCACAGAAAAACTGCAATTGTGTTTACAGAACACAGCAAATTGACAGACCAAGGATCTGTAAAAATTACATAACTCCTCCAGCTGGGTTTTCCAACTCAGTCAGAACAGTCTTGTGGGGCTATGGTACAATGAACCTGCATTCTCATCTACCTTGAGAAGGGAGGGGAGAACGCGTTTATTTTTAACGTCTCAGCCCCTTCCTGTCTCGCTAAATTGTTGCAGTAACAATATTTTTACCAGCATGGAACAAAAGTGTTTCCAGGACAGGGGTTAGGGAGAGGACTGCAATAAGAGGCATAATTTTGTACTTCCAAAACCATGTGTGTTGCTTGAGTTGGGAAAAAAACTCACAGAAAAACAGTTACGAGCATCTGCATATACCCTTCACTTAGGCATTTTCAAAATCAAAATACGGATATACTTTCATTTGAAAAATGATGCCAAGTCCTTGAGTATAAATTACTGTGACACACTGGACGTGTCACTATTTATATTGCAGTTTGGTGTTAGAGGGAGCTCCAGTGAGCCTATAAGAGCTCTATAAGGAAGTGAGGTCATGGGAAGGCTGGAAAATATAGTCCCCTTCAGAGTTCTGAATTAACAGGATGTAGTACTACTACTACTACTACTGAACATTTGTATAGCACTACCAGTCGTACGCAGCGCTGCACAGACATGTAAGAGACAATCCCTGCTCATAAGAGCTTACAATCTAGTTAAGACAAGACACAGAAGGTGTAGGCAGGGGTAAAACAAGGGGAAAGAAAAAGGAAATCAGGTGAGTCAGGATCCAAAAGCAGCAGCGAAGAGGTGAGTTTTCAACCTGGATTTGAAGAGGGTTAGAGAAGATGCCTGGCGTACAGACACAGGTAGTTTGTGCCAGGCGTAAGGTGCAGCAAGGTGAAAGGAGCGAAGACTGGAGTTGGTGGTAGAAGAGAAGGGCACAGATAGAAAAAGTTGGCTAGAAGAGCGGAGTTCCCGAGGGGTGTTGTAAGGAGAGATGAGAGAAGAAAGGTAGTAAGAAGCCGCAGAGTGAATGCATTTATAGGTCAGCAGGAGAAGTTTGAACTGGATGCGGAAACGGATAGGGAGCCAGTGAAGTGACTTGAGAAGAGGAGTAATATGGGCATGACGAGGCTGGTGGAAGATTAGCCGTGCAGAGGAGTGCTGAACAGATTGAAGGGGAGAGAGATGATTCCAAGGGAGACCAGCAAGGAGTAGGTTACAGTAGTCAAGACGGGAGGTGATTAAGGAGTGGATAAGCGTCTTAGTAGTGTGTTCAGAAAGGAAAGGGTGGATTTTGCTAATGTTATAGAGAAAGAAACAGCAGGTCTTAGCTATGAGATGGATATGTGTGGAGAAAGAGAGAGAGGAGTCAAAAACAACCCCCAGATTGGGGGCCGAGGAAACAGGAAGGAGTACAGAGCTATCCACAGAGAATGAGAAAGGAGGAGGAGGAGGGGAGGTTTTAGGGGGAAAGATAAGAAGTTCAGTCTTGGCCATGTTCAATTTTTAGCAGCTGTGAGACATCCAGGCAGCAATGTCAGAAAGGCAGGCAGAGATCTGGGTCTGGACTGCCGGAGAGAGTTCAGGCGTAGAGAGGTAGATCTGGGAGTCATCGGCAAACAAATGGTACTGAAAGCCATGGGAAGAAATAAGCGTACCGAGGGACTGGGTATAGAGAGAGAAAAGGAGCAGACCAAGACAGATCCTTGGGGTACACCAACTGGGAGCGGGGTAGCGAAGGAGGAGGAGCCACCAGAACACACAATGAAGGATCGATGAGAGAGATAGGAGGAGAACCAGGATAGTAAAGAGCCCCTAAAGCCAAGCGAGGACAGGGTATCGAGGAGAAGGTTGTGGTCAACGGTGTCGAAAGCAGCAGAGAGGTCAAGAATGATGAGGACAGAGTACAGGCCCTTGGATTTTGCCAGGAAAAAGTCACTGGAGACTTTGACAAGAGCCGTTTCAATAGAGTGTAAAGGACGAAAGCCAGACTGTAAGAGATCGAGGAGGGCGTGAGAGGAGAAGAAGTTGAGGCAATGGCGGTGAACCGCACATTCAAGTAGTTTAGAAATGAAGGGAAGGAGAGAGATGGGTTGATAATTAGAAGGATAGGTGGGATCAAGTGAGGGTTTCTTGAGGAGAGGTGTAACCACAGCAGGCTTGAAGTCTGCAGGGACAGTTGCAGTGGAGAGCGAAAGGTTGAGAATATGAGAGATGGATGGACAATGGTGGAGGAGATGGGGCTTAGGAGACGGGTAGGGATAGGATCAAAGGAGCAGGTAGTGAGTTTGGAGGAAGAAAGAAGGTGTGCAGGTTCCTCTTCAGAGATCACAGGAAAGGGGGGGGGAGTTGAGAGGGGGAGGAGGGGAAGTAGCTGACTTTGTGGGGAATTGGAGGGTGATCTTGTGGATTTTGTCATGGAAATAGCCAAGGTTTGGGCAGAAAGGGAGGGAGGGATCAGAGGCGGAGGCACTTTGAGGAGGGAGCTGAGAGACGGCGAGGATCAGAGGCAAGAGAGTTAGTCAGATGGACATAGTAGTCTTGTTTGGCAAGAGCTATGGCTAATTGGAAAGAGACAAGCATGAATTTGAAGTGTAGAAAGTCTTCAGGGGAGCGGGATTTGAGCCAGGCACGCTCAGCAGAATGGGCACAGGAACGTAGATAGCGAATGGTGGATGAAAGCCAGGGCTGAGGTGCAGAGCATCTCACAGGACGTGGGGTGGATGGAGCAAGAGCATCCAGAGCCGAGGAGAGTGCAGCATTATAGGAAGTTACTGCCTCGTCAGACTTGGGTGACATGGTGGAGGAGAGAGATGGAAAACAGGTGGATGTGAGCTCATATTGGAGATAGGCAGTTTGGGAGATGCAGTGCGAAAGCAGCAGAGGTTCTGAACAGAGAATGAGGTAACTGAGCAGCTGCAGGTGAAGCTGCTGAAAAAAGCCTGACTGACAGAGGAGAGATAGGAAAGGAAATGCTATGAGATATCTCCAATTAAAAACTGAGGTGGAATGTGGTAGGGTTAGTTCTAAGACACTTGGAGAGGTAGGAGCTTTTTGGAAAGAATACCGTTGTGCTACCAAGGAATGAAATAAATGTCAGAGTTTTGGGAAGCTGACAAAAGAGTAATGTGCTTGTTGTGAAAGGTACTGAGTAGAAGCCATGGGAAAGAGTTCACCTAGTAGTTTAAAGAACCTGGGCAGACATTCTATACAGGGGGAACAGCATTCAAGCTGAGATAGGTAAGCACAGTGCTGTTAAAATACACCATGGCGGAAAGTTCTCCCAGAGGGCTGTAAGTGTGCTGGGAATGTTACTGACCATGGGTACAAGTGAAGATTTATTTATGTATTTATTTTCGGATTTATATACCGCTTTATCCTGAAATCAAAGCGGTTTACACATCAAACAAATCAAAAAAATAACCTCCTTATTAAATTAACAATGAGGCTAGAGGCTGTATGCTGTAGAGTCAGAGGAATTGAATACTTGGAATTAAGTTATACAAAGAGCTGTATGTTTGCTATAGATGGTGAGAAAGCACAGTTACTTACCTGTAACAGGTGATCTCTGGGAACAACAGGAATAAGTCTTCACATATGGGTATCGTCGGTACCGACGGAGCCTGCGCGGGAACGCTCCCCAGCGTCCAGAAAGAAAGCTTTTGGGAGCATCCCACAGCGCCTGCGCGCTGCCTTCCCGCCTTTCCTAACCGCCTCTCTCCAGTTCGAGTTTTAAACTGAGACAAAGAGAGAGAGAGAGGAAAGGAAAGATAGATAGAGAGATACAACTCCTAGGGGAGGTGGGTGGGTTGTGAAGACTTATTCCTGCTGTTCCCAGAGATCACCTGTTACAGGTAAGTAACTGTGCTATCTCCAGGAACAAGCAGGAATGAGTCTTCACATATGGGGACTCCCCAGCTAGAGATGCCAGGGAGATCTCCAAGATTGTGAGTCCCTGAGAAGGGCTCTACCTCCCCCCATGGATCTCGGGCATCCAACCAGGGATGGGGGATAGGAGTTGATTAGGTATGGAACAGGTGTTTGAGAACAGCCTGACCAAACAAGGCATCCCGGCGGGAGTCCTTGTCCAAGCAGTAATGGGCCGTAAAGGTATGAACCGAGGCCCAGGTGGCCGCTCGACAGATTTGGTCGATGGACACAGAATTCAGATGAGTCATAGAGGCTGCCATGGCCCTCACATTGTGAACTGTGACATGGCCCTCCAGAGAAAGGTTCTTACTCTGGTAGGCGAAGGAAATACACTGAGCAATCCAATTGGACAGAGTTCTCTTAGAGACTGGAAGTCCTAAAGGAGAGGGATCAAAAGCAACAAATAGTTGAGAGGACTTTCTATGTTGCTGTGTCCTTTGTAAGTAAAAAGCCAGTGCTCTCTTAGAATCCAGGGTATGAAGATTCCTCTCTGCACTTGATGCATGAGGTCCTGGAAAAAAGACAGGTAAATACACCTCCTGGTTCAGATGAAAAGGTGAGACCACTTTAGGCATAAAGTGTGGATTAGTCCTGAGGACTACCTTGTCATGATGGAACCTTGTATAAGGAGGATTAGCCACCAAGGCTTGCAGCTCACTGATACGGCGAGCTGAGGTGACTGCAATGAGAAAAATAACCTTCCAGGAAAGGAATTTCAAGGAGGTAGTGGCTAAGGGTTCAAAGGGTGGCTTCAGAAGCTGGCCAAGAACCAAATTCAAATCCCATGCCAATGGAGGTGGTCTAATGGGAGGTTTAGTTAAAAGAAGGCCTCTCATGAATCTTTCAATAAGAGGATGAGAGGAAATAGGATGTCCATTGAGAGGCTTAAGGGATGCTGCAATAGCACTCAAATGGACTCTTACTGAATTCGTTTTAAGGCCTGCATGGGATAAATGCAGCAAATACTCTAGTAAAGAATTCAGAGGTATTGCAAGAGGGTTAAGACCCTTCTTTGCACACCAAATGGTAAACCTTTTCCATTTAAAAGCATAGGAACGTCTAGTGAAAGGCTTTCTGGAAGCATGAAGGATATCCTTCACCTGCTGAGAAAGATGCAAATCTTGAAGGTCTAGGCCTTCAGCAACCAGGCTCTGAGATGAAGAGACTGGGGATTTGGGTGCCACAACGTTCCCTCCTCCTGGGACAGGAGGTCTGGAGCAGATCCCAAGTCCAGGGAGGGAGCTTGAGAGAGATGAAGAAGTAGAGGGTACCACACTTGGCGTGGCCAACGTGGAGCTATGAGGATCATAGACCCCTTGTCTCTCTGAAGCTTGAACTGTGTCTTGGAAATTAGGGGTGTGGGTGGAAAGGCATAGAGGAAGTCTTGCCCCCAGTGGAGGAAGAAGGCATCCCTGGCCTGAACTCCCTGACACGGAATCCTGGAACAGAACCAGGGAAGTTTGGCATTCCACGGACTTGCAAAGAGGTCTATGTCCGGGGTTCCCCAAATTCGAAAGATCCTGGCTATCTGGTCCCCATGGAGGGACCATTCGTGTGGAAGCAGAACTCGACTGAGTCTGTCTGCCCAAGAGTTTTGAACCCCTGAAAGATACACTGCCATGAGATGAATTTGATGCTCTCTGGCGAAGGCCCACAATCTCAAAGCTTCATTGCAAAGCGACAGAGAGCCAGTCCAGCCCTGCTTGTTCACGTAGAACATGGCTACTTGGCTGTCCGTATGGATGAGGACTGTCTTGTAGCTGAGCAGGGTGTGGAAGACTCTGAGAGCTAGAAGAATTGCTCTGAGCTCTAAGAGGTTGATATGTAGAGATGTCTCCTGTGGAGACCAGATGCCCTGGGTGGAGAGATCTTGTAGATGAGCTCCCCCACCCTTTGGGGAGGCATCTGTTGTAAGGGTTGCTTGGGGTAGTAACTATTGAAAGGGGGACCCCAGCAACAGATTTTGAGTGGACTTCCACCACTGGAGGGACCAAAAGAGGCGACTGGAGGTTGCTATTTTGTCTGACAGGCAACCTGATGCTGGGTCCATTGGGTGGACAGAGTCCACTGAGCTGCCCCCATGTGAAGGCGAGCGTAAGGAACCACATGCACGGTGGATGCCATGTGGCCTAACAGTTGTAACATCTCTCGAGCAGTTAAATGGGACTTTAACTGAATTTGAGAGGCTAACTGCACTAAGCGTAGGCAATGGGCCTGGGGAAGATAGGCCCTTGCAGTTGTGGTATCCAGCAAGGCCCCTATGAACTCCAATGACTGAGTAGGGGTGAGTTGTGATTTTGGGATGTTTATTACAAGTCCCAGATACTGAAGAACACGCCTTGTGCAGGCTAGGGAAGCCTGGGCCTCTGACTGGGATGGAGCTCAGATGAGCCAGTCGTCCAGATATGGGAATACAAATATTCCTAGAGTGCGTAGAAATGCAGCTACTACTGCCATGCATTTTGTGAACACTCTTGGAGCAGAGGCCAGACCGAAAGGAAGCACTCTGTATTGGTAGTGCTTTCCCTGATAAAGGAACCGAAGGAACCTTCTGTGTGCTGGATGGATGAGGACATGGGTGTACGCATCCTTGAGATCTAGAGAACAAAGCCAATCCTGACTCTGAAGGTATGGAAGAAGAGCACCGAGAGAAATCATCTTGAATTTCTCCTTGCATAGAAACTTGTTCAATTCTCTGAGATCTAATATGGGTCTGTAGCCCCCTGTTTTCTTTGGGATAAGAAAATAGGGGGAGTAGAACCCTGAACCCTGTTGAAGAAGGGGTACTTCTTCTATTGCCCTTTGGGCAAGAAGGGTAGCAATCTCCTGGCCCAGAAGGTCGAGGAGAGATGTTGGAGAATTGAACTGTCTCACCATGGTGTGAGGAGGAAGGTTTAAGAAATGAAGCTTGTACCCCTCCCTTATGATGGAGAGGGTCCATTGCTTTGCTGTGATTTGTTCCCATCTGGGAGCAAAATGAGCTAACCTTCCTGGAATGGTGAGAGGCTCTGGTTCTTCTAGAGCCAGAAAGGCTAAGTTCTCTAGTTGTAAGTCAAAGGCCCTGAGGAGGCTGAGGCTGTTGGGCCGTAGCAGTCCTTGCAGCCTTAGGCTTGGCTTGTTTAGGTTGTTGCTGACGCTTTGCAGCAAAACGACCTGCAGAAGATGCCTGGTGACCATAACCAGGATAATATTTCCCTTTTTTGGGAAAGAAAGCCTTTTTGAATAACCTTTTTCTAGCAGGAGCAGAAGTGGACTTTGAAAGTCTGTCTAAAGCAGAATTTTCAGCATCCACCTGAGTGGCCTTTGCTTGCCAATCCTTGCCAAAAAGGTTTTCACCTGTACAAGGAAGATTTCCTAATCCATCCTGGACCCAGGGTTCCAAATAAGAAGCTTGTAACCAAGCAAGTCTGCGTGTACCTATGGCAATAGCCAAGGCTCTGCTGGCACACTCAAAAGAGTCAAAGGCTGCACGGTTAGAAAATTTGGAAATATCCTGGGCATGTTTAAGCCAGGTGAGAAACTCCTCCCTTTTATCTTCTGAGATAAAAGGAGATAAAGTTAGCAGATGATCTGTAACTTCCTTTAGAAACATCCCCATATAGAGACTATAGGAGTTGATTTTGGCAGTAAGCATATTGGCCTGGAAAATTCTCCTGCCAAAAGCATCCAAGGTTCTGCATTCTCTTCCTGGAGGATTAGATGAGTGTCTTTTTGCACTCTTTATCTTTTTCATAGCAGACTCCACCACAATAGAGTGGTGAGGAAGCTGAGTCTTATGAAAGCCAGGACAAGGAGGAACACGGTACATGGTGTCCAACCTGCGAGAATGAGGGGAAGTAGTAAGAGGTGTCTCCCATATGCCCAACATGTGATCATAAAGGATCTCATGAATTGGTAAAGTAGCTGCCTCTTTAGGAGCCTTAGGATATTGTAAAATATCTAATTTCTTGGCTCTAGGCTCTGGTTCAGGGGCCACTGAAATAGAGAGGCCCTTGGCCACTTCCCTAATGAAGTCTTGAAAAGACAAGTCTTCTGGAGGAGACATTCTTCTTTTTGGAGAAGAGGGCTCCTGAGGAAGGAGTACCGATGCTTCGACAGAAGTCTCTGATTCATCAGAGTCTTCGGAGGAATCGAAGTATCACCTGTCTGGATGCTCTTGCAGAGCCCGATACGCGTACCGAGTGGTATCGACATCGGGAGTGATCGGTACCGATTCAGTACCGATGGGCATCACAGGACAGGGTACCGTTGTAGTCGACACCGAAGCCGATGTCGATGCAATCGGTACCAGCACCGGAACCGATATCGGTGCCGGTGCCGGTGCCGGAACCGGTACCGACAATGAAGTTTGTTGCGGTACCGGAGGCGTCGCAGCTTGTATGAATGCCATGATGGCACGCTGCATGGTCAGAATATTCTGATCCATCGACGCAACCAATGTCTGGATGTCGGTACCAGTGGAAACCACCCGGTACCCCAGAACATGGCAACAGGTGATTGGTCGAGGCCACGCTATCGATGTCAACCTGTGACCCCATAGATGAAGCTTTGGAAGCCGGAGCTTCCCGCCGGGGTAATTTTGCCGGTGCAGGATCCTCGAGAGCAAGCCCGGAGGCATCTCGATACTTAGAGGGAGATCTACCCTTCGAGGACCGGCTGGACTTATGTTTGGTTACCTGAGATCCATGGGAGGAAGAAGCAGCCCTGGAAGATGTCGATGCCACCGAAGCTGCATCAGAGGGAAACAGGGTACTGAGCTTTGCCGCTCGATTCTGTCAACCTCTTTTAGACATCATGGAACAGGACTCACAATCGGTGATGGAGTGGTCAGGACCCAAACATTTTAGACACCAGTCATGGGTGTCGGTGATAGAAAGAGTACCGCTGCACTTCGTGCACTTTTTAAACCCGGAAGCGGGCTTTTCCATGAGGAAAATTCTTCTAGGCCTAAGGCCCAAAAGGAAAAAATTGCACAGAAGTGGGAAACGGTAGTTTTTTTTTTTTTAAAGAAGAAAGAAGAAAAGACCGGCGGTACCGGTCCGACGTCGTAGAAGGCAGACGCGCGACCAAAGAAATAAAGAAAAATAAAGAACTTCTTCTGCGGTGACAGGAACACGACCTGCTGGCTCTGCGGAAAAGAAGAACTGGAGAGAGGCGGTTAGGAAAGGCGGGAAGGCAGCGCGCAGGCGCTGTGGGATGCTCCCAAAAGCTTTCTTTCTGGACGCTGGGGAGCATTCCCGCGCAGGCTCCGTCGGTACCGACGATACCCATATGTGAAGACTCATTCCTGCTTGTTCCTGGAGATATGGTATATCAAAGCCCACAGAGTGCAATCTATGCCATAGAGGGGCAGAATAGCCGTGTTTAGGGAATGTTCTTTGTTTGTAAAAGCACTTTGGAATAAGCAGTGCAAGGGGATTACATGGAAGTTGTGGAACATTATTAATTAGAAGTCTGTAGTTAACCATTGTAACATTAACATCGTAAATAAAGCATACAGATAGTATACCAATATCCTGCTTCATCTATAGAGAAAGGGAATGTTTTGCTGAGTTCCTGACCCAGACAGGGCCAGGAGAGGGACCAGTTTGTAACAGTATCTGCTGACTTTGCAACAATACAAGCAGTTTTAAAATTCCCTCTAAGAATAAAATACAACATCACTAAAAATATTGTGTTACAGAGAACCACAGCTTACAACTGAAGCCAACTTGGTATAGTGGTGTATTTCAATATGTAATCAAGTGCTGGATTTTTTTAATCATATGAAATTCAACACCACACTGCAGAGATGCAAAAAGAAATGCAATCTGCTATCCATATGACTAAAGTATGTTTTGTCAACGGCTGGCCTGGGTGACTGGAATCAAAAGAAATTAATAATTCAGAGGATCTTCTGTGAACTTTAGTTCTATCCAAGAAGTATGCCAGAGCTTACTTGCAATCTAATGTGTGAGGTGCTCCTTCAGTCTGAGATGCGTGTGGTCTAGGGAAGAAAATCAGGAGAATTACCGACTGGTTCAGATGGAAGGAGACCACCTTTGGAAGGAAATGTGGATGGGTATGCAGAACCACCATAGTGGAATTGGGTATAGGGTGGATCCGCCACTAGGGCCTGCAGTTCACTGATGCAGCAAACTGATGTGAGGACAATGAGGAAGATTATCTTCCAAGATAGAAACTTCAGTGAAGTTGTGGCTAATGGCTCTAAAGGAGGTTTTAGAAGATGTGCGAGAAGCACACTGAGATCCCAGGCCACTAGAGGAGGTTTAATGGGTTGGTTGGACAGTAGGAGACCCTGCATGAAGCGTGCTACTAAGGGATGTGAGGAGATAGGCTCTCCATCCAGTGGTTTCTGAGAGGTCACAATGGCACTAAGATGAACTCTCATTTAGTTAGTTTTAAGACCCGTTAAGAATAAGTGGAGGAGATACTGTAGAACGGACTCCACCAGGCAAGAAAAGGAGTCAGTGTCCTTTGGGGGAGCACCAGAGTGCAAATCTATGCCACTTGAAGGCATAGGATCATCTGATGGAATCTTTGAGTGATGCAAGGACATCTTTGACAGTTGATGCCAGCGAGTACTATCCCTTGAGCAGCCATGCTGTCAGGCATAGGAAGTGAAGATTGGAATGGAGGAGCGTCCCTAGGTCCTGAGAGAGGAGTTCAGGCACAAATCCCAGGCTGAGAGGTTGAGTCTGTGCAAGACGAAGAAGCAGAGTAAACCATGGTTGATGGGACCAAAAGGGGGTGATGAGAATCATCGAACCCCTGTCAACCTGTAGCTTGAAAATTGTTTTGGATATCAAGGGGATAGGTGGGAATGCGTAGAGTAGTTCCTGTCCCCAATGTAGAAGGAAGGCATCCAGGGCCCGTTGGTGCAGCGATGGAACCCTGGAGCAGAAGAGTGGAAGTTGTGTGTTTTGCGGAGTGGCCAAAAGACCTATGAGTGCGGTTCCCCACGTTCGGAAGATTCAAGCAGCCATCTCTCAATGCAAGCTCCATTCGTGTGGACAAAAGATACGGCTTTCATCATTCTGAGGTGAATGCAGTGTGAGATGGCAAAGGACCACAGGCGAAGAACTTCCTCGCAGATGGGATGGGATACCCCCCTCCCCCGGTTTGTTAACGTAGAACATTGTAACTTGCTTAAAACAGGTTGCCCCGAAAGATGGAGCTTAAAAACCCAAAGAGTATTTGTTAGTGCCTGTAGTTCTAGGTTGATCTGCAGGGCAGATTCTTGTTGTGTCCACAGTCCCTGTGTGGTTAGGTCATTCAGATGCATTCCCCCCCCCCCCCCCCTAAACGCAGCTTAGAAGCATTCGTTGTGAGGGTGCACTGAGATGGAGGCATCTGAAAAGGTAACCCGATGAGTAGGTTCTGTGGAGAACACCACCACTGAAGGGATGTGATGTGATTTAATTTAATTTAATTAACAGTCGCTTATAATCAGTCGAGAGGTGATATGGATCTTGTCTCTGAGGTGCTCCTTTGCTTGTGTCCACTGAGAACACAAGAGTCCATTGCGCTTGTTACATGTGTAATTGAGCATAGTAACATAGTAATTGACGGCAGATAAAGACCATTATGGTCCATCTAGTCTGCCCATTAAGATGGCAAGAGTAGGTGCACCTGCCGCTCTGTGAAGGCCACCCCTCCTCATGTCTTTGTTTAGGGGTGAACCCACCGCTCCATGTAGGACGCCCCTATTTGTTGAGAAAGCATAGGGGACAACATGGAATGTGGAGGCCATGTCACCTAAGAGCCACAGCATCTTTCCAGTTATTACTTGGCTTTGCTTTTGCACCTCCTTTGCCAGGTCGAAGAGGTGGGTATAGCGATCCTGTGGAAGGAAATTTCGGGCCTACTGAGTGTCTAAGAGCACTCCGATGAACTCCAGTAGTTGGGTTGGAGCAAGGTAAGACTTTGGGAAGTTTATGACAAAGACCAGGTGTTGGAGCACTGTGATGGTGCGATGAAGGGAGAATCTTGGTTATACGATGCAAGCTTCTACATTAGGAACCACCACCCAGGAAAAAGATTTAGGCATCATCATGGATAATATGTTGAAACCGATCTGCAACTTAATCAAGAACCACAAAATACAATACACTATATACGCAGATGACATCATGATATACACTCCAATCAATCCTGACAACCCAGACTACACCAAAATATCAGACTGCCTCCAGCAAATGACACTCTGGATGCTAGAAAACAACCTGACCATAAACTGCAACAAGACAGAAGCACTAATCATCACCCGAAACGCCGCCTTCACCCCACCTCCCAACATCAGACTGAACAACATCACCATACCAATAAAGATCGAAGTAAAGTACCTCGGAGTGACACTCGACGAAGACATGAACCTACAGTCGCACATCAGCAGAACCACCAAAAATGCATACCTAAAAATGAGAATCCACCAAAAAACAGCAATCCGCCACGTGGGCGACCAGGAACCAATAAGAGACGTGGCAGGAGGTTCTAATATTGCCTTTATTAGTTCCACGAATAAGGTGTGCCAAACCCAACACAGGCTGTGTTTCGTATACCACTTCCTCAGGGGTTAAGGGCTCACTAAAAAACATTCATATATACATTAAATACAACCATGAAAAAACAGCAAATAACACATATATGCAAATACTGTATAGAATAAAACAAATTCCACCATAACAAGTAAAACAATAAATACATAAATAATTATGATGCAATAACTTATTGATAAAATACATATGATGCAATAAATACTTATTAAAACAAACTACATTAATAATATTAAATCAATATAAAAAGACCAAACTTAAAATACTTGTACCACAAAATATCAATAAAAAACAACAAGTAAATGCAATAATAAAAGAAATAAAAAAAGAGGTAAAGAAGGGAAGAGATGAGGAGGATGAGAAGGATGTGCCAGAGGCACTTACCATTACATAAATGTAAAAAACTAACTACACATGGAAATTAAAAATTAAAAATGAATAAATAATAGAAGTGATGTAGAAAAGGAGTGAATCAGTGAAGGCACCTTACCATTAATAAGCATCTGCAAGACCACTGTAAAAATATGGATAAATAATCAATACTAAAATCTGAAACACTCATGAAATATAAATAAAACCTACCACTACAACTTGCCAATCTGAACCAAACCTTATGTATTTATTGTTTTACTTGTTATGGTGGAATTTGTTTTATTCTGTATTTGCATATATGTGTTATTTGCTGTTTTTTCATGGTTGTATTTAATGTATATATGAATGTTTTTTAGTGAGCCCTTAACCCCTGAGGAAGTGGTATACGAAACACGGCCTGTGTTGGGTTTGGCACACCTTATTCGTGGAACTAATAAAGGCAATATTAGAACCTCCTGCCACGTCTCTTATTGGTACCTAAAAATGAGAACCATCCAACGCCTCAAGCCAATTCTCTCACAGGATCACTTCCGCACCGTCTGTCAAGCTCTATTCACACCCATATTAGACTTCGGCAACCCCATCTACCTTTGGACTCTCAAAACAAACACTCTGGCCCCTGCAGGTGGCTCAAAACACTGCCACCCGAATAATAAAGGGATCATCGAGACACGATCACATCACCCCCATTCTCAACCAACTCCACTGGTTCCCTATCAGCTCCCGCATCAGATATAAGGAAATGCTAAACATCTTTAAAATCAAACACAACCTCTCAGCAAACAGCCTAATACCCCCTCATCAAATCCGACACAAGCACCAGATCAAGGAGGAGAGGCATCTCAGGATCCATTATCACCCCCGTAACATTTACCAAAGCAAGACAAGACACGACAAGAGCAGCTATCCATGGCTGCCCCCGCTCTCTGGAATTCCCTTCCGGACGACCTACGATCAACTAAAGACATCAAAGACTTCAGGAAGTAGCTCAAAACCCCGCTCTTTATTGAACACTATAGTGACATTACATAATCAACCTGTACTCTAGCCCATGGCTACCTAACATTCCGCCCCCCTCCATCCCCCCCCCACCTTCCCTGTATATAACTACCTGTACATAACCTATCCTGTATATAGCTGTATATAACTACTTGTACATAACTCATCCTGTATATACTCATCCTGTATATACCTCACCAAGAAATCATTGCCCTCACTCCCACAACCACTCTCCTGTGTTAACACCTACCCCTACTAACTCTATTCTTTGATTGTTTGAAGTGTAAACTGCTTTGATTTCAGGACAAAGCGGTATATAAATCCTTTTAAATAAAAAATAAAAAAATATAATGGGACTTCTCTCTGGTCTCGGTATTGGTCTTCGATGCCAATGGCTTTGGAGACTATGACTTACTTTTATGTTTGGACTTTGAAGAAACCTAAGACCCATGAGAGGAAGTTGATGTCCTTGAAGAAGTGGAAGCCACTGACATTGAGTCCAAGGTGAAGAAAGATCAGTACTGTCTGGATCGGTTCTTTAGGCCTCTCTTTGCCATTTGCTGGCACAAAGGACAAGAATGTTCAGGTATTTTTAGCAGTGAATGACTAGTTGCCTCAAAAGGGTCGTCTTCAGGATTAAAGATAAGGCTATGGAGACCTAAAGGCCTAGTTTAGCAGTGAAAAACGTGTTAAAGAAAAGAAAAACTTAAAATAAAAGAGAATTATCGGGACCGGTGTTGGATTCGACGGACTGGCATTGACGGGAAGGCAGAAGCACAATGTTCCTCACCAAAAAGAGACGTTTTTCAGCGGTGACAGGACAAGATGTCCTGCTGGCTCCGCGGAAAATGAAGAACTGAAGAGAGGCGTTGAGAAGGCGGGAAGGCAGACATACAGGAGCAGTGCGGTGCTCCCAAAGGCTGGGGAGCATTCCCGTGCAGATTCCGTCAGTGCCGATGTCACCCATATGTGAAGACTGCATTCCTGCTTGTTTCTGGAGATACATATTTTCAATGATATTCAAGTCTGGAGAGTGTGAAAACCATGACAAAACCTTCATTCTTCCTTTCTGTAAGTGCTTTGTAGTGGATTATGAGCTATGTTTCAGATTACTGTCTTGCTAAAATATCAAACCACTTTTCAGCTATGGCATCATTAGCACCTATTTTATAAAGTCAAGTTTGTATGTGGCATAAGTGGTTAAAAATACATAAAATCTAGGTATGAGCACTTACGCCAACCCCTGTGAATGGTGTAAATGCCTGCACCTTATTTTTCAAGAATACACATAAATTATAGCATTTTAAAATTTGTGTGTACAAAGTTGTGCTCTGCACACATTCCACCCATATACACACCCATAGATTGTGGATAATTATACGCATTTGGATACACTTTAAGTAAAATATGGAAAATATGGAAAATATAAACACAAAAATACAAAACCCAACTATGTAAATGTAAAACTGCGTAAAGGTGTAAATGTTCAATAGTAGCCAGCAATATGTAAATACGTATGTATAAATGTAAATATGTATATTTTCCCCCTAGACACTCAACATGTGTGCTGTGACTTCCCTCCAATCCCATGTAATCACTGTACCCTCCCAGTCCTGATTTGACACCCCAAATAGATGAATCAAACCGCTGCTGATCGCTGGAAGCGGCGGTATATAAGTGTGTATTAAATAAATAAATAAATAAATAGTGAAAGTAAACATGATTGGCCCAATGCACGTTCTTACAGAATAGTGACCACCCAGAGTACATGCTCAAGTGCCCAACTCACAAAAGTCACTGAAAACACACGACTTACATACAAAAATGGGGTGCAATTTTATAAAATTACCTCCTGAATGTACTGATATTAAGCTGAATACATTCTTTTTTCCACTTGCACAATAGTCTGGTGCCACTGCCAGGGCAAACTAGGCAGTCACCTAGAGCGCATGCCCTCCGAGGGCGCCCAGTGTTGCTCCTCTCCAGGGCCTTCAGCAGTGGAAATAGCCTCCAAACCGCACCGAAGTGCTAACACACTTGGTTGTGGTTTCCTTCTTTTCACAATGTGCCATTTCCGTCCCCTTCTGAAACTGGAAGCGGCATCAGAGGGGTGTAAATGGCACATTGTGAAAAGAAGGAAAGTGCGATGCAGCGTTGGAGTATGTTAGTAAACGCTGTGTCATGGTTTGGACACTACTGCTGCCGCTGCAGGCCACAGAGAGGGGTGGCAATGGGGGCAAGGATGGAGAGCCCATCTACGGTGCCTCCAATCCTTGTGCCAGCTCTACCTACTGCTGTCAGACGAACAAAGCAAAACAAATCCACTTCCTAGCTCAGAGGTCAGCAAGCTATTCTTTTCTCTAAAGGCTTCACCATTTTTCGCCAAATGTATCTTGCGTGGCTGTGGCCATTCAATTTTTCTTTCATCAGTACAAAGCATTTTCTTTTGCCTACATTACATGATGACTTTCATGACAAGGCTTAGAAAAACTTTTCTTCTGACAATTCTCCCTTGCACATTATTATATGAACAATTTTAAATATTCTTTTTTAACATCTTTGTTAGTGATATAGCGGAAGGGATGTCGGGTAAGGTTTGCCTCTTTACGGATGATACTGAAATCTGCAATAGAGTACACACCCAGGAAGGAGTAGATAACATAAGGAAGGATTTAGCAAAGCTTGAAGAATGGTCTAGAATTTGTTAAAAAATGCAAGGTTATACATTTGAGCTGCAGCAATCCAAGGGAACAATATAGTATAGGTGGTGAAGTACTTTTGTCCACTAAAAAAGAGCAGAGCCTAGGTGTGATTGTGTCTGATGATCTTAAAGTAGCTAAACAGATAGAAAAGGCAATGGCAAAAGCTAGAAAGATGCTTGGGTGCATAGGGAGAGGAATGGCCAGCAGAAGAAAGGTGATAGTGCCTCTGTATAAGTCTTTGGTGTGACCTCATTTGGAGTATTGTGTGCAAATCTGGAGACCACACCTTCAAAAGGATATAAACAGGATGGAGTCGGTACAGAGGGTGGCTTCTAAAATGGTTAGTGGTCTTCATTATAAAGCATATTTATTTATTTATTTAACCGCATTTATATACCGCTTTTCACCGGGTCAAAGCGGTGTAACATAAAAGGGGGGGGGGGGGACAGAAATCAGTGTAGGGGGGGGGCCTTCACCAGGGGGCCAACATTGATGATTCAAACAGGTGGAGAAGTCTTAGGGAATAGACATGGGTCTCTTAGAGGGTAGACTGGGATTTCGGTTGCGGGGTTGTGAGATGTCAGTGGAGGTTGCCTGGATCTGGTCCAAGATATTCCAGGAAGAGGATGGTTTTTAGTTGTCTTCGGAACGCAGTTGGATCAGCGGTGTTTCTGATTTGGCTTGGTAGTGAGTTCCAGAGGGAGGGTGCATATAGTTCGAAGGCTCTGTTGCAGGTCCGTTGGTTATATTTTGTTCGCTGATAGGGGATGGTGAGGGTGTTGTTGGTGGTTTGTCGGGTCGTTCTGTTGTGGGTGGGCTGGGGTAGCAGGGAGCGGAGATGGGAGGTCTGTGGTTGATGGAGGGCTTTGTGTATAAGCAGGGCAGCTTTGTATTTAATCCTTGCTTGAAGTGGTAGTATGTGTAGTTCTTTTAGTACTGGGGTGATGTGGTCGTGTTTTTTTGCTTTCTGGATGATCCTTGCGGTGGTGTTCAGGGCAGTCCGTAGAGGGTTGATGTGGGTTGCAGGGAGTCCATGATAGATTATGTTGCAGTAGTCCAGGTGTGGGAGTGTCATGGCCTGCATGACAGTTCTGAAGTCTTGTGGATCTATGAGTGGTCTGAGCCGTTGTATTGTTTTTGCTTTGTGGAATATTGTCCTTGCAGTCTTTTTTATCTGTGGGGTAAATGTGAGAGCTTGGTCTATAGTGATTCCCAGATACTTTATTTGGGGTTGAATCTTTATTTGGGTGTTTCCTAGTGTGATGTGAGATGGTGGGGTGAAATCTGGGTCCTTTGTTACTATAAGGGCTTCAGTTTTCTTGATGTTGATGGTCAGATTGTTTCTTTGTAGCCAGTCGGAGATCTCAGTGAAGTAGTCTGATAGTTGTTTATATGTCGGGTTGGTGGTTGTGATTGGGGCGTAGAGCATTATGTCATCTGCGTATATATGGTAGTTGATGTTGTGGTCCTGTATGATCGAGCAGAGTGGTTGCAGATAGACATTGAAGAGCATGGCGGACAGTGTGGAGCCTTGTGGCACACCTTGATGTTGTTGGAAGGGGGGGGGAGGTTGCTGTGTTTGTGCGGATCAGTTGTCTGTTTGTTAGGTAGGAGCGGAACCATTGCAGAATGGTGTCTTTGATTCCTATATCCTGGAGTCTTTGTAGGAGAGTGTTGTGGGAAATGGTGTCGAAGGCCGCGGATATGTCTAGAAAGAGCATGATGTACCCCGAGTGTTTGGCCTGTGTGCCTTTGGTGAGGGTGTTCAGTAGTGTTGCCATGAGGCTTTCAACTCCATGGTGTGGGCGAAATCCGTGTTGTTGCGAGTCCAGTATTTTGTTGGTGTCCAGGTGGTCTTGTAGTTGCTGTTGAATGATCTTCTCTATAATTTTGGGAGTGAATGGGAGGCTTGCTATTGGTCTGTAGGAGGCTGGATCGAGTGGGTCCAGGTTGTTTTTTTTCAGGGTTGGACGAATGATAGAGGTCTTAAGGGCGTCTGGAATGTGTCCTTGCTTGAGGGATTCGTTGATGATGTGGGTTAGGGGTGTGCTTAAGTCTTCTTTTGATTTCTTTATCCACTCAGCAGGGCAGGGGTCTAGTGGAGAGGTGGTGGTATTTAGTAGGGAGATAGTGGATTCTACTTGTTCAGTTGTGATTGTTTCAAATGTGCTCCAATCCGTGGCTTTGGGGGTGTATTGGAGGGTTGTTGATGTTGCTTGTTGTTGAGGTCTGTTTGGTAGCTAGAGCTGTTTATATTGGCGTGCTAGTAGCTCAGGTGGTATATTTGGTAGCTGATCAGGTTGGCTGGGTGCTTTGGTGAGCTTTTTGACTATTTCAAAGAGCTCGCGTGGCTTGTTTAGTGAGGAATGAATGATTTTTGAGTGGTAGGCCCTTTTTGCTTTATCGGTTTCTGTGTGGTATGAGTTGAGGTTGTTGGTGTATTTTGCTTTGTCTGTTTCCTTTTTGGTCTTTCTCCATTTCCTTTCAGTTCTTCTGAGTTGTGTCTTTAATTTGCGTAGGATTGGGGTGTACCATCTTGCTTTCGTTCTGGTAGTTTTTGTTTTGGGATTGGTTGTTGTCGCATTGGATGCTGCGGCGATTGTAGCATTCCAGTTGTTGATCAGGTCTTCATGGTTGGAGGAGTTTGATTGAAGTTTGGGTGATATTTGTGTTAGGAAGTCTTCTTTGTTGAATGGTTTGAATCTTCTTTTGGGATGGTTGTTCTCTATGGTTTTGGTGTGCTTGTATGCATGGGTAATGTTGATGAGATGGTGGTCTGACCATGGTACGCATGTGATCTTTGGGTTTGTAGATGTAGCGGTGCTGTGGGAATTAAAGAATATTAGATCAAGTATGTTCCCTTTTTCGTGGGTTGGGTCTTGTATAATCTGTGTTAAGTCCATTGCTTCCATGGCATTGATGAAGGCTTCGGCATATTTGTCCTGTAGTGAGGGAAGGTTGAAATCTCCAAGAATTAGTTGCTCTTTTGTGGAGATGGAACTCTCTGATATATGTTTTAGTATGTCTGACAGATCGGTGCTTGGTGTGGGTGTCCGATAGATTAGGCATATGGAGATGTGTTTGTTGGTGAGAGTGAGCATGTCCGCTTCCTTGGTTATTTCTGACACATGAATCCTGAGGTGCAGGTTAGATCTTGCAATGATGGCTACCCCTCCTCCTCTGACATTGGTTCAGGAGCAGTTGTGAAGGCTGTATCCATTGGGTGTTAGTTGGTTCATGATTACTGTGTCGGCGTCTGTTAGCCATGTTTCCGTTATACAGAGGATGTCGATCTTTTCTGTAGTGATCAGGTCGTGGAGCATGTGATGTTTGTTTCTGACTGAGCGTGCGTTTGTTAGTGTGATTGTGAGAGGTTTGTCAATTGGGGGAATGGGGGGTGGGTGTGCGTTGGGGGGATGTTAGTGCTCCTTGCAGTCAAGGAGTTAGGGGTGTTTGTGTGTTGGGTGGTTGTGTTGCTTGGTGTGGGATGGTTTGGGTGTGTGTTGGTGCTAATGAGGTAGTAGCCAATTGGGATTGGGATTAGGGTTTGAGGGTATATCGGAGCTATGAATGGTGGCATGGCTTGTGGCATATGAGGACAGACTTAAGGATCTTAATATGTACACTTTAGAGGAAAGGCGGGATAGAGGTGATATGATTGAGACGTTTAAATACCTCCATGGCATAAATTCACAGGAGGAGAGCCTCTTTCAATTAAAAGCAAGCTCTGCTATAAGGGGACATAGGATGAGGGTGAAAGGGGATAGATTCAGGAGTGATATGCAGAAATATTTCTTTACGGAAAGAGTGGTGGATCCATGGAATAGTCTCCCAGTGGAGGTGATAGAGATGAGGACAGTATCTGAATTCAAAGAAGCATGGGACAAACACAGAGGATCTCTAAAGGAAAAAAAAGGGGACTGTTGTAGTGGTTGATATGGAAGCTCAGACTAGATAGGCCACGTGGTCTCTTTGTGTCATCATGCTTCTATGTTGTATACTGTGAACAACTACTGGAGTGTCAGGTAAACTTTTCAGCAACTGTTTGCAGTGATTTTGGGTTTCTGTTTTATAAATCTGATTGGTTTTTGGACAGTTCTATCAGAGATCTTTCTTAGTATTCCAGATCTTGTGTTGACTTCCAACAGTTATATGTAACTTGCATTTCTTAACAATGTTTTTCTTAGCACTGATGGTGCTAGTTGGAAGTATTCATACATTTTTTATAGGCTTTCCCTGCTTTGTAAGACTGAACTATTTTCAAATGCTCAAACAGCTGTTTATAGGAGTCCATGGCTGTTCAAAGTAGATATTAAATCACAACCTGAGAGGTTAGAAGGTCAGAATATTTATTCTACGATGGAAATGTTTTCACTTAATTGAAAGCTTAATGCGCCAACTGGAAGTGTCTCTTATTTTTTCCATACGTTATACTTAGGGCCTAATATTCAGCAGCTGCGACTAGTATAATCACAGCGGCTAGCCATCGCCTCTGAATGCTAAATCCGGATATTCAATGCCGGGGTCATATCCGGCCACTGGCATTGAATATCTGAGTTAGCTGTAGAACCTGGAAGATAAGCGGGCAGTGGTGATATTCAAGGGATAACTGGACAGCAGTTAAGTATCATCACTGACCAGTTAACCCAGGGTGCCAGCCACGGAACACCCCGATGCTAACGGGTTAGCATTAGGGCTCCGAGCAGCTGTACCCATGGATATTCAGCATGTTAGTGCCACTGAATATCCCGCAGAGCAGCATGTACACGGTATGCAAGTCTACAAACCATGTAAATGTCTTTGAATATCGGACACTTACTTTTTTATATTTCCAATCTATTAAAATCAGAAAATAGTAATTGCACATTAAAAACTGCGGAAAGATATGCTTAATTTTGTATCACCTTCTGTCCATATAGAGATTCACTGAAATATACAGTTTGACCAGAGGGGTGTTTAAACTTTTGCATACAACTGTAAGTACACAATGAAGAAGGGATTTTCATAATGTGTCACATTTTTCACTGAACTTGGTAGAGTTCTATGAATGAGAAATGGCTGAGATTCCTGCAGGCTGAACATATTACAAATAAACGTATTTAGAGCTATTTGTCCTTTAGAAGAAGTATTCTACCATATTAAATATTTATATATTCAAAAGCGAGTGTTTCACTATCCACCCCAGTTAGATATGTTACTTGAAGAGTTTATGCATTGGTTGGTATGGCACTGCTGTGAAATATGACATTAATGGCTGCTGAAAGTAAAAGCAAACATTTTTCCTATTGACTCCCCCATGGATTGCCTCCCACAGTCTAATCATCAAAAGTGACAGTGATTGTGTATCACTTGGCAATGACCACCCACGCTGTGTTTCACTAGCACAATCAAGAGAGTATCACCTTGCACAGTTGACATAAAACTTTCTGAAAATTAGCATTGTCACTTCTTCAGAGCTTGAGGTGTAGAAACAAATAGAAAAATAAAGAACATACAGGCCGATGCAGAAAGCCGGTGCTAGACACACGCTGAATAGACTTTTTATGTGCCCGACAACCACACATTTTAACGCATGATGCAACAAGGATAGGGTATGCAAATGAACCACGGCAGCATTAAACTGGGAGAGTAAGCCAAACACATGCACACAAGAAGTCTGGGCTAGTTTGGCTTGCTCTCTAAGAGAAACGGGCACTGTGTGGCTAATTTGCATATCAGCCTTGATAGTATTTTGATGGCATCGGGGACAATTGCAGCATCGGCAAAAGCCCACGATGCTATCAAAATACTGTTGAGGGCCAGTGCTCTGACAATAAGAGAATCCCTGGTGGCCCAGTGGTCCCAATCCCCCCTCCAACCGTATTTTGATGACTTTGGGCCAATTGCAGCATCGGGAAAAGCCCCCGATGCCACCAAAATACTGTGGGCGGCCAGTATTCCGACAGAACCTGGTGATCTAGTGGCCACTGTACTCCCCAACCCAAAGTAAAATAAAATAACCTGAACTCCCCATCTCACAACCCAAATTAAAATAAAATAACCCGGTGGTCTAGCAGCCCCTGAAACACCCCCCCCTCCAGTAAAATAAATTATCCTGATGGTCTAGCAGCCCCTGAAACCCTCTTTGTTGTTGTTAAGTGCCGTCGAGTCGGAGTCGACTCATGGGGACCCTCTGGATAGCTATCCTAAATTGTGTTCGGTCTTCAGTCAGGTGGTTCATTGTTGACAGACTGGTACCTGTAGCTGCTGTTATTGTATCGATCCATCTCATTGCTGGCCTTCCTCTTTTGCGTTGACCTTCTATATTGCCAAGCATGATATCTTTCTCTATTGATCTCTCTCTTCGCATGATGTGTCCAAAGTATGAAAGTTGAAGTCTTGTCATCTGAGCTTCTAAAGAAAGCTTAGGCTTGATCTCCTCTAGTACTGACTGGTTTGTTCTTCGGGCAGTCCATGTTATACACAGTATTCGTCGCCAGCACCATAATTCAAAGGCATCAATTTTCTTCCTGTCTATCTTTTTCACTGTCCAGCTTTCACATCCACATGATGTTATTGAAAATACCATGGCTTGAACAAGTCGAATATTTGTATGGAGAGAGACATCTCTGCTCTTGAGAATCTTGTCTAGGTCTTTCATAGCCATTCTGCCAAGAGCAATGCTTCATCTGATTTCTTGACTGCTTGTTGCTTCTTTATTGATAGTTGATCCAAGTAGGTTAAAGTTGTTCACGAGTTCAATTTCTTCTCCTTCAACTATGAACCTGTTGATTATGCCAGTTGTCATGATCTTTGTCTTCTTTACATTAAGGTGCAGGCCCATTTTGAGACTATGTTCTTTGATTGTGAGAAGCAAATGTTTCAGATCATCTTCACTTTCAGCCAGTAATGTGGTATCATCAGCATAGCGAAGTTTGTTGATAAGTCTTCCACCAATCTTCACACCTCTGTTGTCTTCATACAATCCTGCTTCTCTGATGATTTGTTCTGCATATAAATTAAACAGGTAGGGGGAAAGTATGCAGCCTTGTCTTACACCTTTGCTTATTTTAAACCATTCTGTTTCTCCTTGTTCCGTTCGAACTGTTGCTTCTTGATCAATGTACAGATTGTGCAAGAGTACGATCAGGTGTTCTGGTATAACCATGCTTCTTAATGTTGCCCAGAGTTTCTCATGGTTTACACAGTAAAAAGCTTTGCTATAGTCGATAAAGCATAAATAGATATCCTTTTGGTATTCTTTAGTCTTTTCAAGGATCCATCTCACATTCGCAATGATGTCTCTCGTTTCTTGCCCTTTCCTGAATCCTGCTTGCACGTCAGGTAGTTCTTGTTCTTGTAGTCTCTTTTGAATAATCTTCAGTAGAATCTTGCTGGCATGTGGGATCAGAGCGATTGTGCGATAATTTCCACAGTCAGTTGGATCACCTTTCTTTAGCATTGGTATAAACACAGATCTTTTCTAGTCAGTTGGCCATGATGTTGTCTTCCATATTTCTTGGCAGAGCCTTGTAAGTACGGTAACAGCTGCATCAGATTGCTGTAATACTTCTATGGGAATGCTATCAATACCTGGTGCTTTGTTCTTTGATAAGGCTTTCAATGCTGCTTCAACTTCTTCTTTCATCACCAATGGTTCCAGATGATAAGGTACAGGTTGAAACGGCTGTTGGTCCACTTGATCTTTATCATATAAAAACTCTGTATATTCCTTCCATCTTTTCTTGATCTTCTCAGCATCAATCATCATAGAACCTTGAGCATCTTGTAATGTTCCAATTCGAGGCTGGAACCTTTTCTTTAACTCTCATAGCTTTAGGAAAGCCGATCTTGTTCTTCCTCTAATAGTTTCTGCTTCTATTTCCTTGCATTGTAGTACTTTTCCTTGTCCTGTCTTGCTGCACGTTGGAAATCTCTGAGTTCTTTCTGTGATTGTCTTTCTTTCTCCTCTGGCTTTAGCTTCTCTGCGTTTCTGGGTAATTTTCAGAGTTTCTTCTGTCATCCATTTTGGCCATTTTTTCTTTTTCACCTTTTGTAGAGACTTCTCGCTTTCTTCCAACACAACCTTCTTGATGTCATTCCATAACTCTTCTGGAGTATCTAAAGCAGCAAATCGATTTTGCAGGCAGTCTTTAAATTCCAGTGGTATATTCACAAGGTCATATTTTGCTGCATTCATGAGTGGTTTGCTCTTTTTCAACTTTAGTTTGAGTTTACATACTAATAGTTGATGATCTGTACCACAGTCAGCTCCAGGTTTTTGATGATGTTATAGAGCTTTTCCATCGTTGACTTCTACAGATGTAGTCAATTTGATTTTTATACAATCCATTGGGTGAAGTCCATGTGTACAGTCGCCGCTTGTGTTGCTGGAAGAAGGTGTTTGAAATGAATAGATCATTGGTCTTGCAGAATTCTATCAGTCTTTCTCCAGCTTCATTTCTGTTGCCAAGTCCATATTTTTCAACTACTTTGTCTTCTTTGTTGCCAACTTTTGCGTTCCAGTCACCCATGACTATCAGGATATCCTGTTTGCATGTTCTGTCAATTTCAGCTTGTACTTGTTCATAGAACTCTTCAATTTCATTCTCTTCTGCAGCTGTTGTTGGGGCATATACTTGAATTATAGTTGTGTTGATAGGCATTCCTCGTAGACGAACAGAGATTAAGCGTTCGCTGACTGCACTGTATTTCATTACATTTCTTGTAAGTTTCTTCTTTATTATAAATGCAACACCATTTCTTCTTTGTCTTTCATTTCCAGCATAGTAGACCACGTGATCATCTGATGCAAAGTGCCCAATGCCAGTGCATTTCAGTTCGCTGACACCCAACAGATCAAGTTGTACATGTTCCATTTCATTCTTGACCACCTCCAACTATCCTTGGTTCATGTTTCGTTCATGGTTCATTTCAGTTCGCCGACACTCAACAGATCAAGTTGTACACGTTCCATTTTATTCTTGACCATCTCCAACTTCCTATGGTTCATGCTTCGTACGTCCCATGTTCCCCTGCCCCAAATTAAAGTAAAATAAACAAACCTGGTGATCTAGTGGCCCTTGAACCCCACACTCCCCAACCCAAATTAAAATAAAATGGTGGCCTAGCGACCCCTGAAACCCCCACCCACCAATAAAATAAAATAACTTGGTGGTCTAGCATCCCTTAAACCCCCACTCCCCACACCAAATTAAAATAAAATAACCTGGTGGTCTAGTGGCCCCTAAATTCACCACCTTCCACCCAGTACTGTAAAATAAGCAGGAGTGCTGCCCACACGCTCCCGCTCTACAGTACCCATCTTGAAAAATGGCGATGCCTGGCCCCATGCAGTGTATCCTGGGATGCACCGGGTAAGGTCAGACTGCCATAAAAGGTAAACTAAGCCTTGTTTTGATGGCATCGGGGGTTTTCCTGATGCTGCGATCGTCCTCGATTCCATCAAAATACTCTCCGGGTTGACTGGGGCCGCTGGGCCACCAGGGATTCTCTTATTGTCGGAGCACCTGTCCCCGACAGAATTTTGATGGCATCGGGGACTTTTCCCGATGCTGCGATAGTCTCTGATGCCATCAAAATATTGTTGGGGGGGGGGGGGGAAAATCAGGGCCGCTGGGCCACCAGGAATTTGATTTCACTATTTTGATGGCATTGGGGGCTTTGCCCAATGCCTGATCATCTATAGAGATGATGATCTAGGCATTGGGGAAAGCACCTGGTGCAATCAAAATACTGTCGGGGGCATGCGTTAGAAGTTTAAGTCACCTCAGACCCTGCAGTAAAAATATCGGTGCTATGGCTGGTTGCAAAATCCTGTATGCCTGTCTCTGCATCGGGTGTAGGCATGATTTGCATATCAGATCATTATGTGCAGCTCATTTAAATACATTTACATACGCATGGAGTTAACTGGGCGCTAGTTTTTCTGTTGTTGTGTATGTCTGTTTTCTGCATTTCAAAAGTGCTTAAAGAGTGCTGAAATGTGGCATTATTGGTGTTTAAAGGCCGTGCTAACTTTCTGCATCGGTTTGGTAGTCTTGTGCTACCTTATGGCAGTGAAAAATATTAATTCTCCCCCATGAAACCGTGGAGTAGGCACCAGCAGTGAACACTTTCCAGACAACTACCTATGCAAATATTCTTAGACCACTCTCTCTCTTTCACTACCAAATTGTAAGGCATCCCATTTGGATGTGAAAGGAATCTTTTACTGCAGGTCACTTAAGATGACTAACATAAAGGACAGGGAAAAACACACATTGCAATTTCAGATTTAACAGTGAGGGATGCAAGTAACATTGCAGACTGACATTTTCATGTCATTTGTTTACAACTATCACTTCTGCTTCTCTCTCTCTCTCTGTCTCTAAAAATTCAATAACATTTACGCGTTGTATTTTTTTTTTTTTTTTTGCAAAATCACAGGAGGATTCTGCACCTGGGGCCTTACTTTGAGACACTAATAGAAAGAAGGCTAAGGAGGTATTACAGTTGGCTGCAATGACAGGGAAATAGTAAATTACATCTCTTTAGAAAACACATTGTTTCTTACTTAGCAAAAGGCCCACCTGCAGTTTCTTATTTTATTAATTGTTGTCTTTGCTGTACAGAAAAAATTCAGCAGCTGATACTGTTAAGTTCATCCTGTGCAAACACTTTATCAAAGGTCTTATTTTTTTTGCAATGCCTTCAACTATACGGTGGACAAAATGAACCAGCAATGTGTTGAGAGATCAAAATTCTATATATCAGACTTATAAAGAAATCCACTAGGATCAATCACACAACAGCCTCTACCCTCACAGAAAAAAGAAGGACCAGAGTTTTGTCTAGCAAATTACTCTTGCAGCAACAGAATTCTGCCCATTTCTTTTAAGATAAAGTCTATCCTTCGTCAAATAGTTATTTGCTTATTTCACTGGATAAATGCAGGTTGGTAACCTTACTTCATTCAGCAACTCAAGTGCTTTGCACTGCTAGAAAAGGGAATTAGATTTAGCCCATGCTTGTTCACAGAATTTCAAGGCGAGTTATAGTCAGGTATAGTAGGTATAGCGTAGTTACTCACCTGTAACAGGTGTTCTCCGGGGACAGCAGGAATCAGTCCTCACATATGGGTGACGGGGCCGACGGAGTCCATGTGGAAGCATCACCCCAGCTTTCAAAGAAAGCTTTAGGGAGATGACCCACACACGTGTGGTCCCCTTCCCGCCCAAGAGTGCCATCTTTCCTCAGTCAAATGACATAGCTAAGATGGCCAAGGAAAAAATAAAATACGTTAAAGAAGCAACTCCGATGGGAGGAGGGAGGGTTGTGAGGACTGATTCCTGCTATCCCCAGAGAACACCTGTTACAGGTGAGTAACTACACTTTCTCCGGGAACAAGCAGGAAGTCAGTCCTCACATATGGGACTCCCCAGCTACAGGCTACCAAGAACCTGTAAAAACGTCACAGTGATCTGCGAAGGAAGAGCCGTGATCAGCAGCAGTTGAGTCCCTACTGAGAGACTCTCACAAGGCCAAGTATCTGGCAGAGAACCAGCACTCCGGTAGCCTGAACAGAGAAGGGTCAGAGGGTAAAAGTTGCCTAGAGCCGGAAGACATTACAAAGTCTGGTTTGGCTGAAGGCACTGCCCCGTTGGGACTCCCTCTCCAGGCAGTAGTGAGCTGCAAAGGTATGGACGGAAAACCAGGTAGCAGCCCAGCAGATTTTCGTCACGGGGATGGAATGCAGATTAGACATGGAAGTAACCATGGCACTGACGTGGTGTGCAGTGACCTTCTAGTCCAGTGAGTTCCCCACCTGCTCGTAGGCAAGGGTAATGCAGTCCGCCATCCAAGAGGACAGAGTTTTCTTGGTCACTGGGAGCCCCAGATGGCTGGGGTCATAGGATAAGAAAAGCTGAGGTACATTGCGGTGGCCCTGAGTCCGTTGCAGATAGAGGGACAGGGTTCTTTTATAATTCAGAGTATAGAGAACAGTCTCCGCTCTACCAGCATCAGACCTCAGAAAGAAGGTGGGGAGCACCACCTCCTGATTGAGGTGGAATGGGGACACCACCTTCGGCAGAAACTTGGGGTGTGTGCAGAGCACCACCCTAATCTTGTAGAACCTGGTATAGGGAGACTCTGCCATCAGAACCTGGAGCTCTCTGACACTGAAAGCTGATGTGAGTGCTACAAGGAATACGACTTTCCAGGAAAGGTACCGAAGGTGGCAGGTAGCCAGAGGCTCAAACGGAAGCTTAGTGAGCTGCGAGAGCACCATATTCAGATCCCACTCCGCCGCTGGAGGGAGAACAGGGGGTTTGGATAACATGTGGCCCCGCAGAAACCAGACACAAGGGGCTGCACTGAAAGGGGCTTTCCCTCACAGGATGGTGATGCTCTACGATGGCGTTCGTATGTACTCTGACCAAACTGGATTTTAGTCCCACCTGCAACAGGGCATCGAGTCAGAAAGGATTAAAGTTTTGCAGGAAACAAAATTTGCTGTAGAATCTCTATGGATTGAAATACCATGTAAAAAGGGGAAGGCAATGGCAGTGGGGGTGTACTATCGACCGCCTGGCCATAATGAACAAATGGTTGATGAAATGCTCAAAGAAATCAAAGAAGCTAACAAAAATTACAGCACATTAATAATAATGGATGATTTCAATTACCCAGGTATCGACTGGGTCAGTGTCACGGCAGGACATGCTAGGGAGATAAAGTTCCTAGATAAAATAAATGACTGCTTGTTGGGGCAGCTGGTTCATGAACCAACCAGAGGGGAAGCCATATTGGACCTAGTCCTTAGTGGAACACCAGATCTAGTGCAAGAGATAAGGGTGTTGGGGCCACTTGGCAATAGTGATCATAGCATGATCGCGTTTGATTGAATTAGTGGAGGAGGGATGGTAAGGAAATCCACAGTACTACCTTTTAACTTTCAAAAGGGAGACTATGATAAAATAGTTAAGAAAAAACTAAAAGGAGCAGTTGCAAAGGTTAAAGACTTACAGTACATCAAGTTTGGGTGTTGTTGAAAAATACTATCTTGGAAGCCCAGACCAGCTGTATTCCACGCTTTAAGAAAAGTGGAAGAAAGTCCAAAAAACTGGCAGCATGGTTTAAAGGTGAGGTTATAGAGGCTGTTGTTGCCAAAAAAGCATCTTTCAGGAAATGGAACAAAGAGCCAAACGACAAAAACTGAAAACAGCACAAGCACTGGCAAGTTAAATGCAAGGCATTGATAGGGCAGGCAAAGGGAGAATTTGAGAAGAAGCTTGATGCGGAAGCAAAGACGCGTAATAAAGACTTTTTCAAGTATATTTGTAGCAAAAAATCTGTGAGAGAGTCAGTTGGTCCATTAGATGATAGAGGGGTTAAAGGGGCACTAAGAGGTGACAAGGCGATAGCGGAGAGACTGAATGAATTCTTTGCTTCGGTCTTTACTGAGGAACATGTAGAGATGTTACCCATGACTGAAGTGGTATTTAAAGGTGCAGAAGAATTGAAGGAAATATCGATACATCGGGAAGATGTACTACAACTATTTGATAAACTGAAGAGTAGCAAATCACCTGGACCGGATGATATACATCCAAGGGTGTTGAAAGAACTGAAATATGAGATTGCAGACCTGCTATTAGTAATCTGTGAACTATCATTAAAATCATCTGTAATACCTGAAGATTGGAGGATGGCGAACATAATGCCAATCTTTAAAAAGGGTTCCAGGGGTGATCCAGGAAACTACAAACCAGTGAGCCTGACGTCAGGACCGGGAAAAATGGTAGAAACCATCATAAAGAACAAAATTGCTGAGCATGTAGATAGTCATGGCTTAATGGGAGACAGCCAACATGGCTTTAGACAAGGAAGATCTTGTCTTATTAATCTGTTATGTTTTTTTGAAGGTGTGAATAAACAGGTCGACAAAGGTGAATTGGTTGATATACTGTATTTGGACTTTCAGGAAGCCTTTGACAAGGTCCCTCATCAGAGACTTTTGGCAAAACTAAAGAGTCGTGGGATAGAAGGCAGTGTACTATTGTGGATCAGGAACTGGTTAAAAGATAGAAAGTAGAGGGTAGGGCTAAATGGCCAATTTTCCCAATCGAGAAAGGTGAATAGTGGTGTACCCCAGGGATCTGTGCTGGGTCTGCTGCTTTTTGACATATTCATAAAAGACATAGAAAGGGAATACCGAGTGAGGTTATCAAATTCGCAGATGATTCAAAACTATTTAAAGTTGTTAAAACCCATGAGGATTGTGGAAAAATGCAAGAGGATCTTGATAAACTGGAAGACTGGGCATCCAAATGGCAGATGAAATTTAATGTGACAATTGCAAAGTTATGCACCTAGGAAAGAAAAACCCAAACTATGGTTACACAATGCAAGGTTCCACATTAGGACCCACCACTCAGGAAAAAGATTTAGGCGTCATTGTGGATAACATGTTAAACCCTCCGCCTAGTGTGCAGCAGTGGCCAAGAGAGCAAATAGAATGCTAGGTATCATAAGGAAAGGAATGGAAAATAAAACAAAGGATATTATAATGCCTCTATATCGTTCCATGGTGAGACCACACCTTGAATATTGTGTGCAATTCTGGTCGCCGTATCTTAAAAAGGATATAGCATTATTAGAAAAGGTTTAGAGAAGAGCCACCAAAATGGTAAAGTGGATAGAAGGATACCCCCTATGAAGAAAGACTAAAAAGGTTAGGGCTCTGTAACCTGGAAAAGAGACGGCTAAGGGGAGATATGATAGAAGTCTAAAATTGATGAACAGAGTGGAACGGGTAAATGTAGATCGATTGTTTACATTATCAGAATATAGAAAGACTAGGGGATATGCAATGAAGCTACAGGGTAAACTATTTAAGACTAATAAGAGAAAATATTTTTTCACTCAACGTGTAATCAAACTCTGGAATTTGTTACCGGAAGATGTAGTAAAGGCTGTTAGTGTAGCTGGGTTTAAAAAAGATTTGGACAAGTTCCTGGAGGAAAGGTCCATAAACCATTATTAAGAAGTGACCGAAGATATCAATGCTTGACCCAGTACAAGCATTGTGGAACTTGTGTCTCTTGGGGAAACTGCTAGGTACATATGACCTAGATTGGCTACTGTTGGAAACAGAATACTGGGCTTGATGGACCTTGGTCTGACCCAGTATGGCATATCTTATGTTTTTATGTTCTTATAACATCTGCCCAGAGCAGTGTACAATCAAATCAAATAAAAAAACACATTACATACAATACTCTCCAACCCCCCCTCTCCCTGCCCTCACCCATCCTAGTACACACAATGTAATAACTGATTATTCATCCCACGCCACCATCCTTGAAGGCCTTAAAAAACAAAAATGTTTTTAATGCCTTCCGAAATGACCCAAGGTCAACACAAAAATGCAAGCCATGCGGCAATGCATTTCATAACAATGGTGCCCGAACCAAGAAAGCATTATTATGGAGGTCACATGCCGCATCTGTCTGTAAGAGGGAATCATTAAAGGTTGATTGGTCTAAGACCGTAATGACTGACCAGGAACATATGGAACCAGCTTATCCCTAAGGAAAGATGGTGCCATAACCATACAACCCCTTAAATACTAATACTATGGTTTTAATTTCAATTCGAAACTTCAACAGCAGCCAATGCAATTCCCACAAAATTGTGCTGAAATAATATTTCCATAACCCCTTGATTAACTTGGCAGCAGTATTTTGCATTAACTGAATGTGCATTATAGCCTTCTGTGCCAAACGCAAGAATAAAGTATTACATTAATCCAAATGGGGCATGACCAATGTCCGAGTCACGCCTCAAAACTGGCTCTGATCAAATAAATGCATAATTGCCGGATCCGCCATAACAGCACAAATTCTTCACCAAGGAGGACAGATAAGTTGTGACATTCTGACTGAACCACTCCCAACAGCGTCAGGACCAAATGAAACCTGCAACCCATCCACCCCCTTCTCTGCAAAGAGCAACAACTCGGCCTTTGAAATATTTAGCTTCAGTCTCAGAAGCCAAAACCAACCCAACAAAAGGGACAAGTGGTCCTGAACTGAAACCTCCAAATCCTGCAGCCCCATAGGAAGCAGGATTAGAACTTGTACATCATCTGTATAAATATGAAATAGCAGAACAGTAGCTCGCATTGCCCTACATAAGAGTATTAGACAAATGTTAAATAACCAAGGCGAAAGAACTGACCCCTGCAGTACCTCCACATCCAAGGAAAAGACGGTATACAAATCCTTTTAAATAAATAAATATGTGGCTGACACCGCATCCTCCACCTGAACCCCTTGCAATCGAGCGCTCAAATAAGTGAAAGCATGACAGCACCGTCCCCCCCTGATACCAAGGAGGGACAAACAGTCCAACAATAACCCATGTTGAAACAGTATCAAAGGCTGCAGAAATATTCAACAGCAGCAAAATAGCATTCTAACCCCGAATGAGCAAGGACTGTATATGTATCTGTACAATGCTGCATATGCCTTGTAGCGCTATATAAATGTTCAGTAGTAGTAGTAGTATCCCAAATGGAATGTACATCATCTGTTAAGGACACCAACAAGGTTTCTGTGCTATGAAACTGTCAAAACCCAACCTGACGAGTCCAAAACCTGATGTGCATCCAAAACGTCTGACAATTGACTAGCAACTGCATTCTTTAACAACATGCCCATAAAGGGCAAATTTGACACTGGCAGATAGATAACACCCCCTTATCAGTGGACAAATCTTTCAAAATAGGAGTAACAACTGCAGTCCAATTCCCCTGGATATACACCCTCCCATATGGTCACATTAATAATTTCACAAAAATGAGTTTCTACAGACTCCCCTCCCAAATGTCACTGGGCATGGGTAGGATCCACAATGAGTAGGAATCATAGAAGACAAACAACAATGCACTTCCGTCGATGATACAACAGCAAACTCATACCAGTCCGGTAATGATGCCAGGCCTTCCAGACGATCAAAACATTCCTGGCACATCTTGTCCACCTTCCTCTGGCAAGACTGCCAAGCAAGAGGGCATAGAGTCGCTTCATGTGATAACCGAGCCACTTTATCCTGAAAAAATGAAGCAAAGCACTCACAAGAAAGAGGTGAATCATCAATTTTTGGAGAAGAAGTCAAAGAATGAACAGTTCAAAATAATTTATAAGATTAGGACAGAGAAGAGACAATCTTCCCTTCCCAATATGCTCACTTTACTGCCCGAAGGTAAAACTACTGCAGCCCCCTTCCAATCCATCCAAGTACTCACATCCCAGACTTTTCTCCAATGCCACTCATGGTGTCGGCAGTCCTGTTTCTTACTACAAAGACCAGGAGTAAACCAAGGAGCTGGAACAGTACAAGACTGGGACACCTTCACCTTCCGGACTGGTGCCAGACGGTCATACAGTACCTGCTAACTTGTATTCCAATGGAAAACCAATTCCTCCACACCAAACAAAAAAGAGAGCTAGGGCAGTAGTGCATCACACACATCAGCCATAGACACATCCCGCTGTGAGTGAACCTCCCTACTCGTCCCATACCATACAACCCCGCATGGGTAATTATAAAATAGATCATTTTCTGATCAGACCAAGGTACTGGCCAATCTGCCAGACCCAATATTGCATTTAAAAAAAAATTAAATCTAATGTATGCACACCCAATGTGTGGGGCCAGCAACATATTGAATACACTCCATATCCAATTCTACCACTATTTCCTCAATACGAGGTGTGATCTAAAAATATCGAGACTTCTTGTGTAGCTATATAACAATACGTCACACCACGATGTTATTAAGCATGCAGTGACCTAGTTATGTGCTCTGCTTGTGCAGAGTGGCTGCAGCATACCTGTACTTTTTTAAATCATGTGATGTTTGGTATTGTGTAAAAGCAGCTTGTCAGATTTATGAGTGAAAAAAACTGAACAGCAAATTGCATTAAATTCTGCCAGAAACTTGGAGATTTGTGCAAAGCGACTTCTGACAAGTTACAGCAAGTATATGGCGATGAATGCATGAGTCGTGCTCGAGTTTATGACTGATACAAATGTTTTCAAGAGGACTACCAAAGTGTTGACAGTAACAAACATTCTGGAAGGCCATCCATGAGTAGGAATGAAGACAACGTTGAAGAAGTGCATGCAACAATTCACTCAAATCGTCGACTGACTATCAGGGAGCTTGCTAAGGACATGGACATCAGTTTCAGGTCAGTACAGTCCATTCTTACTGTTGATTTGGGGATGAGATATGTGTCTGCAAAATTTGTGCCAAAACTCCTGTCCCCTGACCAAAAGGAAGATGGACTGTCTGCAGCCAGGGAGCCGTTAGAATGCGTTGAAAATGACTCAGATTTCATCAAAAATATCATTACTGGTTATAAATCATTTATTTATTTATTTATTTTAATTCTCTTATATACCGCGCTATTCTGCATCAGTGCGGTTTACACTGAACAAACTGAAATTACATTGAACAGGGCATTATAACTTGGAGATAACTATTTTACAGGGAACATGGGCTATGGAGGGTTAAGTGGCTTGCCCAAGACCACAAGGAGCACCTGTGGGACTAGAAACCCCAGTCCTTCCAGCCCAAGGTTGCTGTCCTCTAGTGGGATTTGAACCCCCGACCATCTGGCCTGAAGTACCTTGCCCCAACCACTAGGCCACTCCTCCACTCCAAATCATTGGTTGTGTCCTCCACTCCAAATCATTGGTTTATGGTTATGATTCCAGATTTTCCCAGACCCAAGAAATCTTGTCAGGTGAAGAACAATGTCAAGGTCATTCTCACAGTTTTCTTTGATTACTAGGGTATTGTTAATCATGAGTATGCTCCAAAAGGCCAAACCATCAATAAGGAGTACTACGTCCAAGTTCTGACTCGTTTGAGAGATGCAGCTCATCGTAAGAGGCCAGAGTTGCACAGGAATGGTGAATGGCTGCTTCATCACGATAACGTCCCAGCTCACACATCACATCTTGTTCAGCAGTTCTTGGCCAAACACCAAATTGAGCAAGTCCATCAGCCTCTGTACTCACCTGACCTTGCACCCTGTGACTTTTTCTTGTTTCCAAAACTGAAATTACCACTGAAAGGAAGGAGATTTGATGACTTGGAGACCATTAAGCAAAAATTGACACAGCAGCTTCACAGCATAACGAAAGAGGTATTTCAAAATTGTTATCAGCAGCGGCAGAAATGCTGGAAGAAATGTGTTTTATCGGAAGTGGACTACTTTGAAGGAGACCGAGTGCAATAACTATCAGTGTTATACTTCTTGTGTTATTGTACAAGTCTCGATACTTTATGATCACACTTTGTAAGCAGCAGTAAATCCTCCAGGCTAGATGAAAAATCTGGTCCTACAGATATCAAACACCCCGAACTCCACCAACCAAATGCTGATGTACCAGCACACATTCCATCCCCCTAACTTTCCGTACCAGGAGGTGAACCCACCCCAACTCCAATTTAAACAATATCCTAACCCCTCCCCTGACCTACTCTCACCCAAGAACAACAAGATGGACACAACTGATTCCATATTACTACTGCTACTACTACTGAACATTTGTATAGTGCTACAAGACATCCGCAGTGCTGCAGAGACACATGTAAAAGATGGTCCCTGCTCATCGAGAGCTTATAATCAAGTCAAGATAGGCAACACAGTAGCTGTATACATGGGATACATCTAGGGGGAATGGTAAGGAACAACAAGGGGGAGCAAGCAAGTCAAAATCCGAAAGTGAGCAGCAAAGAGGCGAGTTTTCAGCCTGCATTTGAAAAGGGCCAGAGAAGGTGCCTGATGAATAGACTCAGGTAGTTTGTTCCAGGCATAAGGAGCAGCAAGGTGAAAGGAGCGAAGTCTAAAGTTATCAATAGAAGAGAAGGGCACAGATAGAAGTGATTTGCCAGAAGGGCGGAGTGCCTGTCGAGGGGTGCAGAGAGAGATAAGAGAGGAAAGGTAGTGAGGAGCTGCAGAGTGACTGCACTTATAGGTCAGCACTGAATTTCCCTCCCCCAACCAATGCTCTGTTACACACACTAAATCCTAAGCCCTCCCCAAAACCTCATTCAAAAATAGCTCCACTTTATTAGCGACTGAGCGAGCACGTCTGAGGAAGACGGAAATGAGGGGGGCAGCATTCTCAGCCATTTTTCCAACTCTTTAAAATGATTTGCAGTTAGAGTCAGATTACTTTGTGTTTCATAAAAACCTGTTTTTTTTCCAGTATGAATAGGGTAGTGAAAGAGTTTGAGGTTAACTAATATGTTTAGGGGAAGGAAACGTTTGAAGGAGTGAGGTGGTTAAGAACAAACAAGAGTTTTGCTGGTTCAGTAGCTGAATTTAAGATGGGGCGCTGAAAAGGATGCTTGTTTGTAAAATATGTTTTTGCTTATCTTACATATTTTTTTTTATTGTAATGCCGTAAACTACTTTGGAAGGCCTATGGACTGTAAAGTGGTATATAAAATGTTTGTTTATTTTATTTGATATACCGCCCTTCCATGATAAGCAGGGCAGTTTACAATTCATAAAATTACAATAGAGGCACAAAGTCAGCAGAAAAGAAAAGGAACTACAATTGGTGACAGGAGAGTGGAAGGAAAAGAAGAATAGACAAAGCGTGAAGAAAACAGTTATACAAAGGGGGAGGGAAGGTCAAAGGCCAGAGAAAATAGGTGGGTTTTTAGGTTTTAGGTGGCATGATGGGGGTCTAAGCGGAGAGCAGAGGGAAGGGAGTTCCAAAGGGCAGGACCGGCAAAGAAAAAGGCTGAGGAGCGGGTGGAGTGCAAGTGGGCAAGGGAGGGAGAGGGGAGGGTGAGACGGTTGAGATGAAAGGAGCGTGGAGTGTATCTGGGAGTATGGAAGGTGATGAGATCTGCTAGGTATTGTGGAGTGCTGGTATGGAGAGCCTTGTGAACAAGGGAGAGCAGTTTGTATTGAGCACGGTAGGGGACTGGTAACCAATGAAGATGAAAAAGAAGGGGTGTTACATGGTCACGGGGGGGGGGGGGGGGAAGAGTGAATAATGAGGCATGCGGCGGTGTTTTGAATCCTCTGAAGGCGGGTCAGTTGGGCTTTAGAGAGACCAGTAAATATTGAATTAGAAAAGTCAACGCGCGACATGACAAGAGATAGTAACAGGGTAGTAAGAGCAGATGGGGAGAGAAAGGGCCGGATTGCACAGATTTGGCGGAGAAAGAAAAAGGAGGTCTTAGTGATGTGGGAGATGTGTGTCTGAAATGAGAGATCAGAGTCAAAGTGCACACCCAGATAACGAAAGGAGGAAACCAAGGGTACAAACCATCACTCCATTTCCATGCAGCTCCTGGTTACTCGATTCATGCGGGGCTTACTGCTCTCTAACTAAGCCCCCCATCCGTCCGTCCATCCCTGGTGGAATGGGATCTCAAAGTGGTTCTAGCGCAGCTTACCAAGCCGCCCTTCAAGCCCCTGGCTACCTCCCATCTGTGCTACCTGCCCTGGAAGGTGTCCTTCCTGATGGCACTCACCTCTGTCCGCAGAGTCAGTGAGCTTCAGGCCTTGGTGGCTGAGACACCCTACAACAGGTTCTACAAAAATAGGGTCGTACTCCGTAATCACCCGAAATTCTTACCAAAGGTGGTATCTGATTTCCACCTCAACCAGAAAGTGGTACTTTTCTTTCCTGGCTCCACACCAACATAGTGTTAGCCATTCTGCACACTCTGGACTGCAAAAGGGCCCTGTCCTACCTGCAGTGCATCCAGGATCACCACAAATCCTCTCAGCTTTTCATTTCTTCTGGGGGAGGCTTTCATTTCATCTGGGGGAGGGTGTCACCAAGCGGACTCTCTTCATCTCGGTGGCAGACTGCATCACCTTTGCCCACAACCAGGCTGGGATGCCGTTAGAGCACTGGTCATAGCACACAATGTCAGGGCTATGGCAACCTCTGTTGCGAGCCTACGCTCTGTCCCTATGGCAGACATCTGCCGGACTGCCACCTGGTTCTCCATTCACACTTTTGCAGCTCATTACTGCGTGGAGAGGGGAGTCCGGAGGGGACCTTGCCTTCGGCTAGGCCATCCTCCGGAATCTGTTCAAGGTTTAGGCAACTCCTGCCCTCCAACCTTCCTTGTTCAGGCTACCGGAGCCATGGTTCTCCCTGGATACTGGGGTTCTCAGAGTCTGTCTTCAGATTAGCCTACACCTGCTCACAGCTGGGCCATGTTTTTTCTCTACAGGCTCACGGTAGCCTGTAGCTAGGGAGTTCCATATGTGAGGACTGACTTCCTACTTGTTCTTGGAGAAAGAGTAGTTACTCACCTGTAACAGGTGTTCTCCAGGGACAGCAGGAATCAGTCCTCACAACCCTCCCTCCTCCCCTTGTAGTGGCTGTTCAATTTTTGGACATCTTCTTTGTCAGCTTTAGCTATGTCATCTGACTGAGCAAAATGACACCCTTGGACAGGAATGGAACCACACATGCTTGGTGGCATCTCCCAAAGGCTTTCTTTGAAAGCTTGGGAGATGATCCCTGCAGGAATCCATTGGCATCATCATCATCCATATGTGAGGACTGATTCCTGCTGTCCTTGGAGAAAACTTGTTACCAGTAACTACACTTTACTTTCCTGTTTATATTTGTAGTTCTTTTCTATTCTTTTATTAATTTTTAAAAATATAAAATGCTTCAATATTGATGTGGGAGTGGATATAGCAAGTTTTTAATAAACAAACATAATTTCTGTCTCTTTACTTCCTATGATTCTATGACATTTCCTTTTCCTGCTCCCCACTACAAACTATTCCAAACTTCAACTAGTCCCATTTTCTATATTCTCCAGCTCCCCAGTCACTCTAATTTAAACTTTTCTATTCTCTAGTTATACCTAAAGATAAGATGCTCAGTGTGCTCATACATTATAGGTAAATGCATGCCTAGAGGAGGGGACATCACTCCTACCTGCAAGATGTGGTGCACAAGTGGGAAAAGTCTGGGTGTCATGGCTGTGCTCAGGTACTCCTATTCACTCTCACTGAGGACTGCCTGTGGGGGAATGCGGTCCTCCCACACAAGTAGTTTGGCACTCACCCATGGCATTGCAAAGTCATGAGGCTTTGTGTCGCTGCTTCTCATCAACTGCAATAAATGTTGCTTCCAGTATTTTTTGCCCTCTCACCTCTGCTGGCCCAAAGAGAAGAGTGTATGCATCACCCCATCGCCTGTAGTTAGGTGCCTTGACTGGCTACATATTAACAAAGATAACGGCCAATAAAAACTGAAATGGCCAATCTAGTCTGCCAGCATGGGAAGACTAGAAGGGGGCAGGGAAGATTTAAAGGAGCCCAGGGTGTTGAGATAATGCAATATTGGGCCAGTACAGTCAGCTGTGACTATTTAGTCAAATTGACTTCTGCTTACTTCTGCAAAGGAACTGCTTAAAGAACTATATGATGGATCATATGAAGATAGCTTCAGAATGTTTACCACCCATAACCCATGCCTTCCACATTCCACCATTTAAGGAGGAGGTTTTAGATCCTAACCAATTAAAGATAGCGCAGTTAGACAGCAGGAATTAGTCTTCACATATGGTTGACATCTGCATCGATGGAGCCCCGCGCGGGAACACTCCCCAACATCCAATAGGAATGCTTTTGGGAGCATACTTCCATGCATGTGTGCCTGCCTTTCCACCTTCCCAGCAGTTCTCCTCAGTCAAGCATAGAATTTAGGGAAAAAAACATAGGAAAACAAAACAAAAATAAACCCACCCTACAACTTCGTAGGGAAGCGAGTGGGTTGTGAAGACTGATTCCTGCTGTTCCCGGAGATCACCTGTTACAAGTGAGTAACTATGCTATTTCCAGGAACAAGCAGGAATGCAGTCCACATTGTCACCAGTAGTCGGCCCGTAGCATAGGCATACGGGATAGACGGCCTGGGGACCCTTTATTGAAAGACTGGAGCAATGCTTTAGGCTGGCATTGCCTCCTGGGAGTTGTAGTATTTTCCCTTTTCAATAAGAATGCAGTTGTGGTGCGAGTGGTACAGGCAATGACAGGCTTTTAATTCCCCTCCCGGGGCGGATTCAAACACAAAATAACTCAGGACAAAAAGCCATACACTCTGGCACAAAATAAGAAAGGAAATAATAACAGCTTCTCAACTTAAACTCAAAGTTCCACGGTATTTTCAGCATACAGTCACTTTGTATAAGCAAGGAAAATCCTGTGCTCTTCAACTGCCAGTTTAAACAGCTTTCACAGATCACCTGGCTCAGCACAGAGAAATTATATCATCTGTAATCATTAAAGTACAGTCCATTTGGTTATCTGATATTTCTTCTTCCTGAGGATCAATCAGCATTGACTCATACTGATTCTCTGGTAAGTTAAACTTCTGCTTGGTAAACGTTTCCAAACTTCCACCCTCTATCTGTTCCTGAGGCATCTCTATCAAGCCCTCCGTGAGATAGGGTTCAGTATTACCATATATCTTAGAATAGCAGAGAGGAGAGTCACACCCTTTAGGGTTTCTATAAGAGAAGTTCTTATAACCACTTTTATCCTTATAGTAACTAGACAGCCTACCTTCTGGCTTTGAGACAGGGGAAAATCCGTGCACAGCTTTGTCAGCAAGGGGTTTAAACCTCAGAGGTTTTCCTCTGTACTTTGGCTTCTGTGATCCTCCCCCCTTGCTGATACCCGTAGGTATGTAGGGTTCAAGGAGGTTAAGTTCCTTCCTGAACCAAAGTTTCACTATTTCCTGAAGCAGTGCTTGTAGGGAAATGTAGTTTCTTTAAGAGTTCAATGAAGGGTAGTGTGACTCAAGTGTTTCAAGCAAAAGGATTTATTTCCCCTCCCGGGGTGGATTTCACAAGGAATAAAGGTAACACAAATATCTTGCACTTTGGCAGAAAAAGGACAAAATAAGATATCCAACTTAAATAGCTTCAGTCAGCGTTAAACATTTTTCTTCCAGCAGATTAAACACCACAGTACTGTTTCCTACAGCTCTGTTCCCTTCTCACAGTAAGTCTGTATTTTCTTCACAGCACAATTTTAACATAGAGATATTATCTCCTCAGCCAGTGAAATCATACAGTCCATTTCTTCCGTAGGAGTATTTACACAGGATGGCTCTGTTTCCATAAATTCTACCTCTGGGGTAGGAATTGTTTGCCACGCTCCCTCTGGAGCCGCACCCTTTTCTCCAACCCTAGGCTTTATGGTAAACTCTTGGGTTTGGTACAGCTCTAAACAATCATTCTCATTATAGTCCTTTGCACCGTAGCCCCAACCTTCCTGGTCAATAAACTCACAGTGATTATTGTACTTCCAGGCCTTGGGCTTACCTTTTATTCTGGCTGTGGAAGGTTTTCTCTGGGGTTTGTAAATTGTTGTAGGTTCCCAACCTGACTTGTGCAGAGTAGAATTCAACGGCCTTCCTGGCCTTTTCTCCTGTTTATAATCCAGAGAATATTTCAACTGACCAGGTCTGCTCCTGCTTTATCTCTCGCTCAGAGCCTCTGACCTTTCCTCAGCTAGAGACTCAGTCCACCTCCTTACTGGAAGCTGGCTTTTCTTCCTCCAAGGGGACTCTGCTTGTCTCTCCTCTCTCTCTCTGACTCTGTCCTCGTCTTCGTCTCTCTCCTCTCTTTCACTCTGGCTTTCTTCCTCTCTCCCCTCTCTATCTACTGGGACCTCTTTATGAGTCAGCTTTCTTGGGTAAGGCCTGACTCCGCCTCCCAGCAGGTGTTCTGAATTACTTTGTAACTCTCTGTTAAACTGGTAGCAGGGGCGTGTTTCTCTCTCTCGGGCTTCGTTTCCCTGACAACCAGTAGCCATGTGCTTTTGTTTATATTGCAGCCCTGCACTTTTTACCTGGTTTTTGGGAGTTTCTACCGGGCTAGAAGGACTCACTATGTCACAGATCCCCCCACTTAAAATATTACGGGCTGCCGGAATCTGTGACGGACAGCACGTAATCCGTCCTACTGGGCTCTTGTGGTGTTCTGTACTGGCCAACTCTACAGTAACCGCCCTTTCTTTCCAGGGTTTTAAAACATTTATATGGTAGGTTTGGCGCCGACCCTTACTGTTTTCTACGAGGTATGATACAGGCCCGACCCTCTTCACTACTGTGCAGGGTTCCTTCCATCTTGCGTCAAATTTGGGTCCTACCTCGGCTACCATAATGACTACTCTATCTCCCTCTGCCAATTGGCGAGGCTTTGTCCCCCTATCATAGTATTTCTTTTGCTTCCTCTGGCTGGCCTGTAAATTCTCCAGGGAAATTTGAGACGTTCTTTCCAAACGACTCCTAAGGTTTCTCAGGAACTGGGGTACCTCTATCTCTTCCCTGTCGGGCTCTACCCATTGCTCTCGCAATATATCGAGAACTCCTCTGGGGGCCCTACCGAATAGCAGTTCGTAGAGGGACGCCCCTAGAGACGCCTGTACGCGTTCTCTACAGGCATACATTACAAAAGGTAAGAGCGTATCCCATTCGGATGTCTGCCCGTCTAAACCCCGCTTAAGCATTCGCTTAATGGTTTGATTCATTCTCTCTACCATGCCATTGGCCTGGGGGTGGTATGCCGCCGTACGTACATGGTGGATGCCGAAGGCATCCCACACAGTGGCTAGGTACCTCGACATAAAATTGCTTCCTTGGTCAGTTATCATCTCCTGTGGGAAGCCAACCTCACAGAACAGTTTAATGAGTTCCAGGGCTATTGTTCTGGCCGAGGTGCTCCTGAGAGGAATGGCCCATGGAAAGCGTGTTGCCTGATCCATGATCACCAACACGTACTGAAAGCCCCGGGGAGTCCTACCGAGTGGCCCTATAATATCCATTGCCATTCTACGTATTGGTATGGATATGGCCGGTGTGGGTATCATTGGCACTCCTTTAGGTTTGGACGCACTAACCCGTTGGCAAGCGGGGCAGGCTTCGCAATAGCGGGAAGTTTCCCTGAAGACCCCCAGCCAGTAAAATCGGGCCAGGACCTGGTCCAATGTCCCCTGAATTCCCTTGTGGGCTCCCACTGGGTGGTCATGGGCAAGTCGCATTACGATGGCCTTGAACGTGGTCGGCACTACCAGTTGCTTCCTTACCTCCCCTGTAAGTGGGTTGTTGCTCTCCCTATATAAAACACCATTATCCAAGAGGAATCGGGGCAGTGTATCTCTTTTTTCCTGAGCATAGGCAAAGGCCCGTTTTAAAGCGGGATCCGCTTTCTGTTCCCCAGGGAAGGAAGGGAATTTCCTCACTAATTCCGCGGGTACCCAAGGTAGCCCCCTCCCCGGCTTCCAACCCTGCCCTTCCATGGGTTCTGCGGTGCCTTTCCTGTTTACTTGTTGCTTTTCCTTTCCTCACCCTCTGAGATGGGGTGCCAAAAAGGTCCGTCTGTGCGGGCAATGGGTCTGTCATTTCCTCTCCTTTCTCCCTTTTGGGCTCAGGGGAATTCTCCCTATCCCGGGATGGACCCGCTACTTCTTCATCAGGGTCCTTATCATCCTGAGGGGTTCTTATCTGGGATCGGGTGGAGACATACCCTGTCCTTTCTCCTACACCCCTTCCCATTCCCTGAGAAAATAGGGGCCAATCATTACCTAGAATGACACCATATAATAGCTGGGGAACGATTGCCACCTTCACTTTCTTTTCTGATGCCAACCGTTCTATGGTAAGGTTATAGACAGGATAATAGGAGGCAGACCCGTGCACGCACTGCACTCTTACTTGTCCTACTGCTTGACCTGGCGCTGACTGGGCTTGTATGGCCTTCCAGAGCTGTTGGGAGACCATGTTCTGGTCAGCACCAGAGTCAAGCAGTGCTTGGGCCTCTACACCCTCCACTCGTACCGGGACCTAAACCCTGACCGGACTTTCTTTCCTATACCAGCCATTAATGCTTTCCGTAAACTACAGTCCCTTTGAAAATGCCCTATGCTTCCGCATTTAAAACATTTTCTTCTCATATTGGAAAAACACACATTCTCATAAGGCAGTTTACTTTGTACATTTCTATCCTTATTACCAGCCTTTGCTGCACCCGGAACGCTTGATTTTGGGGCTTTGGCAAACTCAGCCTCAAAATATCGCTCCGTCAGGCTAGCCGCTTCTTCTGAGTTTTACAATCTTGTAACAAGGGGACTCTGCTTGTCTCTCCTCTCTCTCTCTGACTCTGTCCTCGTCTTCGTCTCTCTCCTCTCTTTCACTCTGGCTTTCTTCCTCTCTCCCCTCTCTATCTACTGGGACCTCTTTATGAGTCAGCTTTCTCGGGTAAGGCCTGACTCCGCCTCCCAGCAGGTGTTCTGAATTACTTTGTAACTCTCTGTTAAACTGGTAGCAGGAGCGTGTTTCTCTCTCTCGGGCTTCGTTTCCCTGACAACCAGTAGCCATGTGCTTTTGTTTATATTGCAGCCCTGCACTTTTTACCTGGTTTTTTGGAGTTTCTACCGGGCTAGAAGGACTCACTATGTCACACTTCACAACCTCTTCTTCTGACATGCAAATGTCCTCCACAGAATACCTTTCACTCCCTGGAGCTTGCAAGTGCTTCCTGGATAGCTTTACTGGCAACGTCTCCCTCTGGGTGCCTTCCCAATAAGACAATTGCCTGGAGTTCTTGCCATAGGGTTTTTGGGCCCTGCTCCTCCAGTTATTCCTGCCAGTTACTTCCTGTATTTCTCTATCACTCTCAGAATCACAATCCTCTGAGTCACTCACGTACTTTCTCTCATGTTTCCTTCCACACTGAAACACACGTTGCTTCTGAGACTCAGACTTCAGCTCACTCAGCTTTCCTAGCTGGGTCTGTCCAAGCTTTCTCTCGCTCTCTCTCTCGTTCTCCAGTTCCTCTGCTCCTTCTGGTCTTTGCTTCTCCTGCCTTTCGCCCTGAAACTCTAATGAGCGTTTCTTATATGTCTGGTTTGGAGCTAATCTAGCCCTTCCCCCTCTCAGGTGAAAACTATTGGGCTCAAAAGATGGGGATTGTTTGCTAGCTGGGCGGGGCTGCTGCCCTCGTGGCTGGGTTTGTTTATGTTGCTCCTGGCAACTGGGAGTCCTGTGCTTTGCCTTCCTGTCAGCAACAGACCTACTTCTCTCTAGTTCCTCTGTTTGCATGGCAAAAGACGTCTCTTCCCCATTACATATCCTCCCCTTAAGATATTACGGTCTGCGGACGGCTTAGTCTGCCAGCCCGTAATCCTGATTAGCCAAACATTCCTCTACCTTGACCAGCCGCACTGTTGCTGATCTGTCGTGCCAAGGTTTTAATAGGTTGAGGTGGTATACTTGTCGACGCCCCTTCTCATTCTCCACCTTATAGGAGACGGGACCGACCTTTTCCACTACTGTACAGGGTCCTTTCCACCTAGATTCAAATTTGGGACCGGCCCCTGCTACTAGGATTAGAACCTTATCTCCTACCGCTAACTGTCGTGTCTTGGTCCCCCGGTCATAATAATGCTTTTGCCGGCGCTGGCTAGCCTGCAAATTTTCTATAGTCCTCTCTAGGCGGCTCCTAAGATCCCTGAGAAACTGGGGTACCCCTATCTGTTCTACATCTGGTTTGACCCATTGCTCCCTTAGGATATCCAAAATCCCCCTTGGAGCCCGAACAAATAAAAGCTCATAGGGCGATGCCCCTAAAGACGCTTGTACGCGCTCTCGGCACGCGTATAAGACAAATGGGAGTACATTATCCCATTCAGCCATCTTTCCTTCTAGGCTACGCCGCAACATCTGTTTAATTGACTGATTCATCCTCTCCACCAGTCCGTTGGCTTGAGGATGATAGGCGGAGGTCCAGATATGCCGTACCCCAAAAGCATCCCATACCATAACTAAGTGTTTCGATGTGAAATTACTTCCCTGATCCGTCAGAATTTCCTGGGGAAATCCAATTTCACAAAACAACTTTATGAGCTCAAGGGATATTGTCTTTGCCGAGATGTTACGTAATGGGATGGCCCATGGAAAGCGAGTTGCTTGATCTATAATCACCAGTATGTACTGGAAACCTCTTGGCGTCCTAACAAGGGGTCCTACTATGTCCATCGCTAAACGATGAACTGGCGTTGAAATAGTGGGCGTAGGTATCATGGGTACAGGTTTTGGCTTTGTAGTTGTGACTCACTGGCAAGCGGGACAGGACTCGCAATAACGGGCTGTCTCCTTGAAGACTCCTGGCCAATAAAATCGGGCCAAGATCTGGTCCAATGTCCCCTGTGCGCCTTTATGGCAGCCTACAGGATGGTCGTGGGCCAATCGCAGAACTACTGCCTTAAAAGTAGTAGGCACCACCAACTGTTTCCTTACAGTTCCTGTACGCGGGTCTGTGCTCTCCCTGTACAAAAGTTCTCCCTCTAAAAAGAACCTGGGCAAGATGGTCCTATTCTCCTGAGCATACTCAAATGCTCTTTTTAACGCAGGATCACCTTTCTGCTCTTTAGGGAAGGAAGGAAATTTTCGGACAAGTTCCGCTGGGACCCAGGATAACCCCTCCCCTGCTTCCAGCTCTGCCCTCGCTTGGGACCTATGCCTTCTTTCCTGGCATCTCTCAGCTTTTTCTTTCCTACCCTTAGAGGGGATATTCAACAAATCCTCATGAGAGGGAAGTATATCGGGTACCTCCTCTCCCCCGTCATTCTCACATTCTTGGGCTTCTTCCTTATCCTCAGGGGCTTCAGTTTCCTCATCTACCGGACTAACCCCTGTTCCAGGAACCTTGGCCTGGGTTCTGGTAGAAATCAGGCCTGTTTTCTCGGTTAAGCCTCTTCTTAACTCTTTGTGAAATGGAGGCCAATCTCTCCCTAAAACAATGTCCCGTGGGAGTCGTGGTATGACTGCACCCGTACTTCCTCATCAATACCCAATCCTGTTACAGACACCTTATACACAGGATAATACGAGGATGCCCCATGTACACATCTCACTTTTACTCTCCCATCTGCTTGGCTCCGGGTGGATCGGTCATGGTCATTGATGGTCTTCCACAGCTTCTGGGAGACCATGCTCTGGTCTGCTCCAGAGTCAAGCAGTGCTAGAGCCTCTACCCCTTCCACTCGGACCTTTAGCAGAAATCCTTCCCCCAAGTGTGTCTCTCTTCCGGACACTAGGGCAATGCGTACTTTACAATCTCTGCGTATGTGTCCTACCTGGCCACAGTTATAACATTTTCTCCTGGAAAGATTTTCCACATTTTTGTCAATTACATTCCTCTTAGAGGTCTTTTCTAAGCTCCATAGCTTATCAATGCCAGCCACCTTTAAAACGTTTCCTCTAGAGGTCCCGGCTAACTCCGCCTCAAAATATCTTTCAGTGAGGTCAGCCGCTTCCTCGGTGGAACTGCATTTCTGGAGCATTAGGAAAGCTTTTACCTCGGGAGGCACGGCATCAAGGTATTGCTCCAAAATGATGGTGTCTATTAAAGAATCCACCGTCCTCCTTTCAGGAGCAAGCCATTTCACCGCTAGTCCCTTCAATCGCTGAAATAGTGCTTTTGGCGTCTCTGCAGGCATAATCCTAGCTTCTCGAAATAAACGCTTGTAGTGCATGGGAGTCAAACCCAATCTATCTCTCACAGCGTTTTTTACATCCAGGTAATTGGACGCCAGATCAGCGGGCATTGTTTTGTAGGCCGCTAGTGCCTCACCTGACAGAGACATGGAGAACCTGACGGCCCACTGGTCAGTCGGCCAGTTAGCTGACTCCGCTATCTGTTCAAAAGCATCGGCAAAGTCATCAAAATTATCGTGTTTTAAACTGTCCCAGTGCTAGTGCACTGCAATTAGAAAGTCCTACCCCCACTTGTAAAGAGGGCATAGTTTCCTCTCTGTCCACAGTTTTCTTCACCAGAGCTCCCAGTAGCTCGAGGAGTGGCTGCTGTTGCGCATTCATTGCGGCTACAGTCTTTTCCTGGATCACCCTCGCTAACTCGCTCTGCGCCTTCCATTGAGCTTCCATCCAGCTCTTGACGTCCTGGGGATCCATCTCGGGTTTCTGTACCTGCAGGGGTAGAAAAAAACAACAGAGGCCCACCAAGTGCGGCACAAAATTTTTCTGCCTCCTTCCTATAGCACAGATATTCACACCTTCTCACCAATCCATCAACTCCCGTGCCCCCTTACTTTTACCTGAGCACGGTGTAGGATCTTGCACTGAGAAAGATGTCTTTGTGGCTCCAGGTCAGGTTGTATCCGAAGTTCAGTCCGGGCTTTCCTCTTTTTCTCTCCGGATAGCCGAACTTCTCCTGTTTCAGAGGTGATATCCTTTTTCCTTTTAAAAAGCTGATATCCTTTTCTTAATAATGTCCTTGTACTGTGTTTTTAAAAATCCGTAAAACTACGCCAATTCCTGTCACCAGTAGTCGGCGGGTAGCATAGGCATACGGGATAGACGGCCTGGGGACCCTTTATTGAAAGACTGGAGCAATGCTTTAGGCTGGCATTGCCTCCTGGGAGTTGTAGTATTTTCCCTTTTCAATAAGAATGCAGTTGTGGTGCGAGTGGTACAGGCAATGACAGGCTTTTAATTCCCCTCCCGGGGCGGATTCAAACACAAAATAACTCAGGACAAAAAGCCATATACTCTGGCACAAAATAAGAAGGAAATAATAACAGCTTCTCAACTTAAACTCAAAGTTCCACGGTATTTTCAGCATACAGTCACTTTGTATAAGCAAGGAAAATCCTGTGCTCTTCAACTGCCAGTTTAAACAGCTTTCACAGATCACCTGGCTCAGCACAGAGAAATTATATCATCTGTAACCATTAAAGTACAGTCCATTTGGTTATCTGATATTTCTTCTTCCTGAGGATCAATCAGCATTGACTCATACTGATTCTCTGGTAAGTTAAACTTCTGCTTGGTAAACGTTTCCAAACTTCCACCCTCTATCTGTTCCTGAGGCTTCTCTATCAAGCCCTCCGTGAGATAGGGTTCAGTATTACCATATATCTTAGAATAGCAGAGAGGAGAGTCACACCCTTTAGGGTTTCTATAAGAGAAGTTCTTATAACCACTTTTATCCTTATAGTAACTAGACAGCCTACCTTCTGGCTTTGAGACGGGAAAATCCGTGCACAGCTTTGTCAGCAAGGGGTTTAAACCTCAGAGGTTTTCCTCTGTACTTTGGCTTCTCAACCTCTTCGTCCGACATGCAAATGTCCTCCACAAAATACCTTTATTTATTTTATTTATTTATTTATTTATACACATTTATATACCGCATCTTCCAGAGTTCAGTTGCCGTTTACAGTGAACAACAATTAACAAAGCAAGTTTGTTTTACAATGAACATCATAGTACAAGTATAATGATAGCAGAACATATTTTACAAATAACGTCATATTATAAGTATAATGCTTAACAAAACAGTATATGTATTAAGGAACGAAGTAATTAACTAGATAGAATATATTGTCTAAACAGTGTACGATAAAATAGAACAGAATAAACTATTTACAAATATATATCTGTTTATATATAAATGGAAGTGAACGGGCATACGATGTGGGATCATCAATAGTGTTTAACTAATTGTGCTATCTTTGTGAGTTGCAGGGTTTTTATTTGAAGCTGTCAGATACCTGTTTAGCCTTTGTCTAAAGCGGGAGAGGGATTATCTATGTTATAGTGTTTGGTGAACAGGTAAGTTTTCAATTTTTTGCGGAGATCCATGATCTCCGTTAGTGACCGTAACTCCTCTGGGAGGGATTTCCAGATGGTTGGGGCTATGTGAGAAAAGGCTCTGTTGTTTGTTGATTTATGAGCTTTTGTGTAATCTTTCGGAATCTTTAATTTGTTTAATTGTCCTTTTCTGTGTGTAGGCTTGGCTGGTTCTTTGTGTATTAGGTTACTTAGCGTGGTTGGAGCCATATCATATAAGGCTTTGAATGAGGTTATTATTGTTTTGTAAATTATTCTACTTTGAATTGGTAGCCAATGGAGGGAAGCTAATATTGGTGTTATGTGTTGTAGTGAGTTAACTTTCAATATAATTCTAGCAGCTGCGTTTTGTGCTAATTGCATTCTTTTAATGTTTTGTTTTGAAATGCCTATTAATATTAGATTGGCAAAGTCAAAATGAGGAGTTATGGTGGCCTGAATTATGTTGATAAAGTCTTGTGCGAATACTAGAGGACGCAGTTGTTTTAAGGTTTTGAGTTTGAAATAAATTTTCTTTATGGTATTGGTAATGTGTGTTCCATCGTGAGGTGTGTGTCAAGTATAACGCCTAGGTATCTTATTTCATTTTTTATTTTAATTTCTTGGTCTTGAAGTCTTATGTGTGTTGGATGAATATAGGATTTGTTCTTGGTTACTATTAGAACTTCAGTTTTAGTGTGATTTATGTGGAGGTTTTGTGCTTTTAGCCAAATTGTGATTTCATTGTAGCATTCCGATAGTAGCTGAAGCGGTAGATTTGGTATTGTGAATGGAATGTACATCATAATATCATCTGCGTATAAGTGGTATTTTACTCCAAATTTTTTGAAAATGTTGCAGACTGGTTTTATGTAAATATTGAAAAGTAGAGCTGATAATGCTGAGCCTTGTGGTAGTCCAATTTCCTGTTTATATGTGGATGATGTTTGATTCCCAATTCTTACATTTTGTATTCTATTATTTAGGTAGGACGAAAACCATTTATGTACTGTGGAGTTTAAGCCTATTTGTCTCAGATTATTGAGCATTATTGTGTGGTGTACGCTATCAAACGCAGCTGAAATATCAATGAAAAGTAGAATGTAGGCCTGTTTGTGATTGTCAATCCCTCTTAGGAGCGCATCTATTAAAACTGTAAGGAGTGTTTCAACTCCGTGGCGAGGCCGAAAGCCATACTGTTGCTCATCGAGTGGGTAAGATGAGTCTAGAAAATCCTGTGTCTGTAATTGAACCACTTTTTCAATTATTTTAGCCAAGAATGGAATGCTAGAAATGGGTCTATATGATACAGGTGAAGTTTTATCAAGTTTGCTGTTCTTAAGGATTGGACGTATTTGTGCGTGTTTGAGTGAAGGTGGGAGGTAACCTTGGGTTAGAGAGAGGTTAACTATTTGGAGAATGTAGGGTAGTAAAATTGGAAGAGTGTTTTTTATCCATGTTACTGGACATGGATGTAGATAAGAAGTTGTGGTGTTGAGATTGTTGATGATATTTTTTAGTGTCTCTTTAGTTATGGGACGAAACTCTGACCATTCATCTTTAAGCTGGTGTGAAAAGTTAATTGGGTCTATAGACATTGAGGGCATTTTAGCTTTGTTTTGATAATGGTGGGCAAGAGTTTGAACTGAGATGTCTGTAATTTCATTGCCAGAAGTTTAAGGGTTGGTTAGATTTTTGACAATGGAGAATAATTCTCTTGGTCTGTTATATGATTTTGCTAGTATTTCGGCATAGTATTTTTTCACTCCCTGGAGCTTGCAAGTGCTTCCTGGATAGCTTTACCGGCAACATCTCCCTCTGGGTGCCTTCCCAATAAGACAATTGCCTGGAGTTCTTGCCACAGGGTTTTTGGGCCCTGCTCCTCCAGTTATTCCTGCCAGTTACTTCCTGTATTTCTCTATCACTCTCAGAATCACAATCCTCTGAGTCACTCACGTACTTTCTCTCATGTTTCCTTCCACACTGAAACACACGTTGCTTCTGAGACTCAGACTTCAGCTCACTCAGCTTTCCTAGCTGGGTCTGTCCAAGCTTTCTCTCTCTCTCTCATTCTCCAGTTCCTCTGCTCCTTCTGCTCTTTGCTTCCTTTGCTTCTCCTGCCTTTCGCCCTGAAACTCTAATGAGCGTTTCTTATATGTCTGGTTTGGAGCTAATCTAGCCCTTCCCCCTCTCAGGTGAAAACTATTGGGCTCAAAAGATGGGGATTGTTTGCTAGCTGGGCGGGACTGCTGCCCTCATGGCTGGGTTTGTTTATGTTGCTCCTGGCAACTGGGAGTCCTGTGCTTTGCCTTCCTGTCAGCAACAGACTTACTTCTCTCTAGTTCCTCTGTTTGCATGGCAAAAGACGTCTCTTCCCCATTACAACATATAGGATTCACTAGCTCCCGGCTACCGTGAAGGACAGAAATGAAGACTGTGCCAAAGGGGAGGAACTCTGAACCACAAGCAGAATAAAGCAGGGATCTGTCAGACTCAGCCCCTTGGGCACACTCTCCTTAGAGGGTAGTCGGTCAAAAAGGTCACTGGGAGGAGGTGTAGTTAAGTTCCAAAAAGGTGCAGTAAAATGGTTTGGCCAAAGTTTGTGTCACTACTGGACTATTTGTCGAGACAGTAATAGGCAGCAAAGGTATGAACAGAAGACCACATGGCCACTCAGCAAATCTCTGAGATGAAGACAGACCGTAGGTTGGCCACCGTGATGACCATAGCCCAGACTTTGTGGGCCATGACATGGCCTTGTAGAGAAAGCCGGCCTGTGTATACGCAAAAGAAATGCAGTCAGCAATCCAGTTGGAAAGAGCCCGCTTGGTGACTGTGAGACTCATATGGCTAGAGTCAAAGTAGACAAAGAGCTGTGAGGATTGACAATGACCCTTAGCTCTATCAAGATAAAAGGCCTAAGTCCTTTTTCAATCAAGTGTATGTAGCAATGCTTCCAACTTAGAAGAATGAGGTCTTGCAAAAAAGGTCGGAAGAGAAATGGACTGATTAAAGTGGAAAGGAGAAACCACCTTTGGAAGGAACTTGGGATGAGTACGGAGGACCACTCTATTATGGTGGAAGTAAGTGTACAGAGTATAATCCACCAGAGCTTGCAACTCACTGACACGATGGGCATATGTGAGAGCAATAAAGAAAATAACTTTCCAAGTGAGGAACTTCAGCAAAGCTGTAGCCAGGGCTTCAAAAGGGGGTTTGAGCAGCTGTGCTATGACAACTTTGAGGTTCCACGCTATGTAGGTAGTCAGAATGGCAGTGTTGTTAAAAGAAGACCGTGCATAAAACGTGTCACAAGTGGATGTGAAGAAAGAGGCTGATCCATGACTGGACGGTGAAAGACCAAAATGGCACTAAGGTGGACTTGCACTGAGTTAGTTTTTAATCCAGCCATGTAGAGATGGAGAAGATACTTAAGTAGTTGTTCCACCGGACAAGTGACTGGGTTGAGAGCCTCTGGGAACACCTACGCCATTTAAAGGCATATGTACGTCTAGTTGAATCTTTCCTAGAAAAGTTAGTAAGACTTCCATCACGTCTTCTGGAAGTTGGAGGTAAGACAGGATTAAGCATTCAGCTGCCATGAAGGACTAGAAAAAGGGACTGTTACTTCTGGAGAGAGATCTGCAACTGTGAGTATATACTTCTGGTAATTTTCTAAAAGGAATTCTTTGTATTAAAGCTAATTAATCTGTGAATCCACTATTTTTGTTAAATCAGTCAGGGCCTAGTAGCAGCAGTTTAAGTTTAAATTTAAAACACAGAGGAGAACTTTCTGGTTACATTTCATACCCAGCAGAGAGCTTGTAGTTTTAAATTTAATAGTCACTCAGGGCCTAGTAACAGCAAAGTACTTTTAGTTTAAATTTAAAACACAGAAGAGAGCTTTCTGGTTACATTTGGAACCCAGCAGAGAGCTTGCAGTTTAAATGTCATAAGAACTTAGAGCCTAGCAGCAGCTAAGAGCTATAATTTAAATCAAATCAGAATTTAGCTTAGCACAAAAGGCAAAACAGGGTCTGTACTCTTTGAGCAACAAATAAAGTCTTCTAGAGACCTTTACAAAGAGGCTTTCTACCTAGGGGGCATGAGACCTGTGAAACTTTTTCAATAGGTGTTAACACCAGGTGGCAGCTCAAAAGGCCATTTTGAAAGACTCCTCCTATCCAAGCAAGGACTGTTAATTACCCAGGAAGTTGGTCACAGCTTACGTCAGCAGCACAGGCATAAATAGCTCAACCAGAGCTCTGTGATCCTCTGTCTTGAAGGACTAGAAAAAGGGACTGCTACTTCTGGAGAGAGATCTGCAACTGTGAGTATATACTTCTGGTAATTTTCTAAAAGGAATTCTTTGTATTAAAGCTAATTAATCTATGAATCCACTATTTTTGTTAAATCAGTCAGGGCCTAGTAGCAGCAGTTAAAGTTTAAATTTAAAACACAGAGGAGAACTTTCTGGTTACATTTCATACCCAGCAGAGAGCTTGTAGTTTAAATTTAATAGTCACTCAGGGCCTAGTAACAGCAAAGTACTTTTAGTTTAAATTCAAAACACAGAAGAGAGCTTTCTGGTTACATTTGGAACCCAGCAGAGAGCTTGTAGTTTACATTTAATAGTCACTCAGGGCCTAGCATCAGCAAAGTACTTTTAGCTTAAATTTAAAACACAGAAAAGAGCTTTCTGGTTAAATTTAGAACCCAGCAGAGAGCTTGTAGTTTAAATTTCATAAGAAGTTAGAGCCTAGCATCAGCTAAGAGCTATAATTTAAATCAAATCAGAATATAGCTTACCTCAGCAGCACAAGACAGGGTACTGTGTAGCAGCCCTCTTTTAATAAGTGTTATTTCCCTCCCTCCCTCCCCACACCCACCCACCCACCCGTGGGATAATCGTAGCTTTATAGGTACTTACACATCTTAAAAGACAGGTGGTGCTCTCAGGTGAAGCTCATTACCCAAATCAGTCATACACTAAGGACCTGAGATTAGTTAAGCTTCAGGTGAACAAGCTATATTACACGTATTAGGTAGTTTTATTAGTATAAATATCCATAGCAACCCTTAGTAAGTAAAGAACTTAGATCTAAACACAAACTTAAAACTAAGATGCAGACAGCAGTCCAGCAGCGGGATGGGGGCTTTCCAGTCTTTTGCATTGAGTGTCACATGTATGATTTTCTCCCAGTTGGCGAGAGGTCTTACGTGTGCACTAGGTGCAAGGAGCTCTTTGCTCTCAGAGAAAGAGTCCGTTCTCTAGAGGCTAAAGTAGCAGACTTGGAAAGCATAAGACAGAGAGGTACATAGACGAGACCTACAGGGATATAGTCCTAAAGACCCACCTCCAGTCTGGCAGCATCCCTGTTGCCATGGAGGAGAGAGGTCACGTGACAGGAGAGCATCACCCTGGTGTGGCAGGAAGTGATCCTGTAACTAGGACCTGTCCTCCAGGTGATGTAAAACCCTCTCGCACCGAGGAAGTTTCTCCAGGGCCATGTGCTTATGAGGGAATGGTTAGGACAGCCGTTATAGTTGGTGATTCCATCATTAGGCATGTAGATAGCTGGGTGGCTGGTGGACGTGAGGATCGCCTGGTAACATGCCTGCCTGGTGCAAAGGTAGCGGACCTCACGCGCCACCTAGATAAGGTCTTAGATAGTGCTGGGGAGGAGTCTGCTGTCTTGGTACATGTCGGTACCAATGACATAGGAAAATGTGGTAGGGAGGTTCTGGAGGCTAAACTTAGGCTTTTAGGTAGGAAGTTGAAATCCAGAACTTCCAGGGTAGCATTCTCCGAAATGCTTCCTGTTCCACGCGCAGGACCCAAAAGGCAGGCAGAGCTCCGGAGTCTCAATGAGTGGATGAGACAATGGTGCAGAGATGAGGGTTTTGGATTTGTTAGGAAATGGGGAACATTCTGGGGAAAGGAGGGGCTCTTCTGAAGGGATGGGCTTCACCTTAACCGGGATGGAACCAGGCTGCTGGCATTAACATTTAAAAAGGAGATAGAGCAGCTTTTAAACTAGATATTAGGGGAAAGACGACAGTCGCCCAAGAGCAGATGGTTCGGAAGAATGTATCTTTGAAGGATACTACCAAAAGCAGAGAGGTTCAACAAAAGAGTAAAGTAGCCCAAATGCCCTCAAGTATGGAGCAGACAGAGCTTAAAGATCCCAAATTACCCATGTCTAACAATAGCCAAATTAATTTGAATAAAATACATCCTCTAAAATGCTTGTATGCAAATGCTAGAAGTCTAAAAAATAAGATGGGAGAGTTAGAATATATAGCACTAAATGAGAGGTTAGATATGATTGGAATATCAGAGACATGGTGGAAGGAGGACAACCAGTGGGACACTGTGATACCTGGGTACAAACTATATCGTAATGATAGAGCTGATCAAATTGGTGGAGGGGTTGCTCTCTATGTTAGAGAGGGCATTGAGTTAGAAAGGATTAAAGTTTTGCAGGAAACAAAATCTGCTGTAGAATCTATATGGATTGAAATTCCATGTAAAAGAGGGAAGGCAATGGCAGTGGGGGTGTACTATCGAGCGCCTGGCCAGAATGACCAAATGGATGATGAAATGCTCAAAGAAATCAAGGAAGCTAACAAAAGTTACAGCACAGTAATAATAATGGGTGATTTCAACTACCCCGGTATCGACTGGGTCAGTGTCACGTCAGGACATGCTAGGGAGATAAAGTTCCTAGATGAAATAGATGACTGCTTCTTGGAGCAGCTGGTTCATGAACCAACCAGAGGGGAAGCCATATTAGACCTAATCCTTAGTGGAACACCAGATCTAGTGCAAGAGATAAGGTTGTTGGGGCTACTTGGCAATAGTGATCATAGCATGATTTCCTTTGATTTAATTAGTGGAGGAGGGATAGTAAGGAAATCCACAGTACTACCTTTTAACTTTCGAAAGGGAGACTATGATAAAATGAGGAAAACAGTTAAGAAAAAACTAAAAGGAGCAGTTGCAAAGGTTAAAGACATACATCAGGCTTGGCTGTTGTTGAAAAATACTATCTTGGAAGCCCAGACCAGCTGTATTCCACACTTTAAGAAAAGTGGAAGGAAGTCCAAAAAACTGCCAGCATGGTTTAAAGGTGAGGTCAGAGAGGCTGTTGTTGCCGAAAAAGCATCTTTCAGGAAATGGAAAAAAGAGCCAAACTACGAAACCCGGAAACAGCACAAGCACTGGCAAGTCAAATGCAAGGCATTGATAAGGCAGGCAAAGGGAGAATTTGAGAGGAAGCTTGCTGCGGAAGCAAAAATGCGAAGTAAAGACCTTTTCAAGTACATTCGTAGCAAAAAACCTGTGAGAGAGTCAGTTGGTCCATTAGATGATAAAGGGGTTAAAGGAGCACTAAGAGGCGACAAGGCGATAGCGGAGAGACTGAATGAATTCTTTGCTTCAGTCTTTACTGAGGAAGATGTAGGGATGTTACTCATGACTGAAGTGGTATTTAAAGGTGCGGAAGAATTGAAGGAAATATCGATACATCGGGAAGATGTATTACAACTATTAGATAAGCTGAAGAGTAGCAAATCACCTGGGCCGGATGATATACATCCAAGGGTGTTGAAAGAACTGAAATACGAGATTGCAGACCTGCTATTAGTAATCTGTGAACTATCATTAAAATCATCTCTAATACCTGAAGATTGGAGGATCGCCAATGTAACACCAATTTTTAAAAAGGGTTCCAGGGGTGATCCGGGAAACTACAGACCGGTGAGCCTGACATAAGTATCGGGAAAAAATGGTAGAAACCATCATAAAGAATAAAATTACTCAGCATGTAGATAGTCATGACCTAATGGGAGACAGCCAACATGGCTTTAGACAAGGAAGATCTTGTCTTACTAATCTGTTATGTTTTTTTGAAGTAGTGAATAATCAGGTGGACAAAGGTGAGTCGGTTGATATTGTGTATCTGGACTTTCAGAAAGCCTTTGACAAGGTCCCTCATGAGAGACTTTTGGCAAAACTAAAGAGTCATGGGATAGGAGGCAGTGTACTATTGTGGATCAGGAACTGGTTAAAAGATAGAAAGCAGAGGGTAGGGCTAAATGGCCAATTTTCCCAATGAAGAAAGGTGAATAGTGGTGTACCCCAGGGATCTGTGCTGGGTCCGCTGCTTTTTGACATATTCATAAATGACCTGGAAAGTGGAATAACGAGTGAGGTTATCAAATTTCCAGATGAGACAAAACTATTTAAAGTTGTTAAAACCCAAGAGGATTGTGAAAAATTGCAAGAGGATCTTGATAAATTGGAAGACTGGGCATCAAAATGGCAAATGAAATTTAATGTGGACAAGTGCAAGGTTATGCACCTAGGGAAGAAAACCCAAACTATGGTTACACGATGCAAGGTTCCACATTAGGAACCACCACCCAGGAAAAAGATTTAGGCGTCATTGTGGATACCATGTTAAAACCCTCGGCCCAGTGTGCAGCAGCGGCCAAGAGAGCAAATAGAATGCTAGGTATGATAAGGAAAGGAATGGAAAATAAAACAAAAGATATTATAATGCCTCTATATCGTTCCATGGTGAGACCGCACCTTGAATATTGTGTGCAATTCTGGTCGCCGTATCTTAAAAAGGATATAGCGATTTTAGAAAAGGTTCAGAGAAGAGCCACCAAAATGGTAAAGGGGATGGAAGGATACTCCTATGAAGAAAGGCTAAAAAGGTTAGGGCTCTTTAACCTGGAAAAGAGACGGCTGAGGGGAGATATGATAGAAGTCTATAAATTAATGAACGGAGTGGAACGGGTAAACGTAGATCGACTGTTTAACTTATCAGAATATAGAAAGACTAGGGGACATGCAATGAAGCTACAGGGTAAACTATTTAAGACTAATAAAAGAAAATATTTTTTCACTCAACGTGTAATCAAACTCTGGAATTTGTTACCGGAGGATGTATTAAAGGCTGTTAGTGTAGCTGGGTTTAAAAAAGGTTTGGACAAGTTCCTGGAGGAAAGGTCCATAAACCATTATTAAGAAGGGACCCAGAATATCAATGCTTGAACCAATACAAGCATTGTGGAACCTGTGTCCCTTGAGGAAACTGCTAGGTACATATGACCTAGATTGGCCACTGTTGGAAACAGAATACTGGGCTTGATGGACCTTGGTCTGACCCAGTATGGCATATCTTATGTTCTTATGCCATGCCATCAACCACAACACCGTCACATTGGGGTGAAGGAGCGTCCCCTGATCTTGGGAGAGGAGATTGGATGTCCACCCTAGACTGAGAGGTTTTTACTGTGTTAGCTGAAGGAGCAGGCAAAACCAAGGTTGACGGGGCCAGAACGGGACAATGAGAATCATCCTCCCCTTGTCCACTTGCAATTGAAGAGTGTCTTCGAAATTAGCGGAAATGGCGGGAATGAGTAGAGCAGACCTTTACCCCAATGAAGCAGGAAAGCATCTGAGGTTTCACTCTGTGGCAATGGAACCCTGGAACAGAAGTGAGGGAGTTGAGCATTCACTGGATTAGCAAAGTACCATTCGTGTGGTCGAAGCCTGAGTTTGTTGGCTAGTTGATTTTGCTCTCCCGGGAGATAAACAGCTCGAAGAAGAATTTGATGAGCTATCGCGAAAGTCCAGAGACAGATTGCCTTGTTGCAAAGGAGGCAAGATCCGGTACCCCTGTTTGTTGATGAGGCTTTTCAGACTTAGGTTTTCTGGGATGATGGGTCCCCTGCTGCTTCTGATGAGGCAGTTGAACCTGGTAGGATGAGTAAGTAGTACCTCTTCTTTTTGGGATAGAAGGGTTTCTTAGAAGAAGCCTTCTTCTTAGCAGAGTCTGCTGTTTTCCTCGATAAGCGCTTCATGGTGAGATCATCAGTCTCTATCTCACCGGCTTTCTCATGCCACCCTTTTCCAAAAAGGTTCTCTCCAGTACAGGGAATATTTGTCAGCTTATCTTGAACCCATTGTTTAATATCAGAGGCCTGCAATCGGGCTGCTGCTGTTCTACTATTGGCTTCAAAAGCATCAAAAGCAGCTCTGGTCAGAAATTTTGAGGTGTTCTGAGCATGTGTCACCAGCTGCTGATGTGGGGCTTGCTTGTCTGTTGGCATTAGGGTGATAAATTCAGACAAGTCCTTTTAGACATCTCTCAAGAACATCCACTTATAGAGCATGTAGGAGTTACTCCTGGATGCAAACATAACTACCTAAAAAGCTCTATAGCCAAAAGCATCGAGAGTTCTGGACTCTCTACCTGGGGGAACCAATGAGTGATTCTTGGAACTTTTAATTATTCTAATGGCCAATTTCACAATCATGGATTGGTGAGGTAGTTCTGGTTTCTGAAAACCTGGGCATGGTGGAACTCAATATTTATTTATTTATTTAGCCAGATTTAATATACCGCTTTATCATTAAATCAAAGGGGTTAGCACATCAAACAATCAAGAGGGGGTATAGAGTGTGAATACATGCAGTGGAAACATCGACATGAGTGGTGTGGGAAGTGGTGTGAGAGATTAATTTGAGCTATATACAATGTGAGCTATGTACAGGGGCTATATACAGTTAGTAGGGGCTGCAGGATTGGATAAGGCTGTAATCTGGTTCAGGTGAGGTCATTGTAGTGTTCTATGAAGAGTGTTGTTTTGAGCAGCTTTCTGAAATCTTTGAGGTCTGTGGCTGATCTCAGATCGTCAGGGAGAGAGTTCCACAGAGCGGGCGCCGCCAGGGACAGTGCTCTTCTTGAGGTGTCCTGTCTTGTTTTGGCGAATTCTTTTGGGGTGGTGATGGTGTCTGAGGTTCCCTTTCTTGTGGGTCTGGTGCATTGGTCAGCTTTGATGAGCGGTTGCAGGCTCTTAGCTGAGAGGTTTTGCCTTATTTTGAATATGTTTAGGAGTACTTTGTATCGGATTCGGGAGCTGATTGGGAGCCAGTGGAGGTGGTACAGGATGGATGTAATGTGGTTGTGTCCTGAGCAGTCTGTTATTATGCGGGCAGCAGTCTTCTGTGCCAGTTGCAGTGGCCGGAGGGCCTGTTTTGAGAGCCCAAGGTAGATGTGGTTGCAGTATAGTGTGGGAGTAATGAGAGCTTGACAGACCATACGGAAGTGGTCCTGTGCGATAATGGGTTTAAGGCATCTGATGATTCTCATTTTGAGGTAAGCGTTCCTTGTGGTTCTGGCAATATGGGCTTGTAGGTTCAGGTCCTTGTCGAGAGTCACTCAGAGGTATTTCACTTCAGGCTTTACTGTTATTGTGATGTTGTTCAGTTTGATGGTAGGTGTGGATGAGAAGGTGGGGTTTCTTGAGAGGAATAGTGCTTCTGTTATGTTATAGTTTATGGATAGATTGTTATCTAGGAGCCAAGCTGTCATTTGCTGAAGACAATTGGCTAGGTTGGAGTAGTCTGGGCTGTCCAAGTTGATTGGGGTGAATATCATGATGTCATCGGCATAGATGGTGTATTGAATCTTGTGGTTTTTGATGATGGAGCAGATGGGTTGTAAATATAGATTGAATAGCAGGGCGGAGAGGGATGAGCCTTGTGGGATACAGAGTGTTGAGCTGCTTGCTGATGGATGGAACCATCAGAGGTGCTTCCTACATCCGAAGCATTAGGTTCTGAAGAATGCTGTGAATGGGAAGTGTAGCAGCTTCCTTTGAAGCCGACAGGTATTGAAGTATGTCATGCTCCTCCGCTCTCGGTTTTGATTAAGTGGCAACAGACACAGAGAGAGTAGCCGCCATGTCCTTAATAAAATCTTGGAAGGACATGTCCTCGGGGGGGGGGGGGGGGGACAGACTGAAGCCTCTCATGTGGTGGAGACGGATCTGAGAAAATATCCCGGAGCGGTTCAGAATCGAGAGACTCAGCATCCAAGTCCGAGAAAGCAGCATCCGAATCTGGTAGAAAGTCAAAATAGTCGGTTTCATGGTATTGCTGATACTGTGATACCAATACCCAAGCTTGGTGCTCATGCTGTGTGGTATCGGAACCGGGAAGTTCAGTTCCTGATGCTGCAAAGTGTTCCGGTATAGATCTCGGCTCTGTGTATGATGGTGCCAGCTCTCTGAGCAATGCTTCTGGAGTCCTCAATGCATCAACCTTGAAGGTCAGTACTGGAGCTGTGGAACCCAAGGACCTCGAAGGCCCCGGCACTATGGCCGCCAGGATTGTGGCCAAACTTCTTTTGAAAGCTTGAATGCACACATCGATGGAGACTGGAAATCCCTGAGAGGATTCTAGCATGGAGCTCGGTGCCACCGTCCCAGAGCAAGATACTGGGGGCTATGCTGAGGATAAGGCCTGGGGAGCATCCCCAAGCCCCTCTAAAGCTTTGGAAGAACTATCCTCCTACTGGGGTTCTTTTGCAGGCTAGTCAAAATCTGGGTCACCTAAAGCAGAGTGTCAATGTTGATGCAGAGTATCATAATCAGATGCTGATGAACGTGACCCTTTGTCTGCCAATGCTGGTGACAAGGTCTTCAATATCTTTCCTATTGGTGAGGCATAACAATGCTTGCTGCAGTGTTTGGACATAGAGGAGGCATGGGAACCATGCGAGGACTGCAACAGTGTAGAGGCCACTGAAAAGTGTGCCAAAGTGGCTGAGTCTGACAGAAATAGCTTTCCCCGTTGCTGTTCCCGGTTCTTAAGCTCCCTTCGTATCATTTGCTGACAAAGGGTGCAAGCCAAAGTGTCATGGTCAGGGCCCAAGCATTTTAAGCACCAGTCATGCTTATCCGTTGCCAAGATAGTACTGTGTCATTTTGTACATTTTTTAAAACCACTGTGTGGCTTCTCCATCATGGAAAAAGCCACCGAGGCAAAATCAAAAAGGGCAATGGCTGCCTCGGCGCCAGAATAAAGAACTTTGAAAGAAAGATTTGAAAAGAAAAGAAAACTTTGTCAAAGAGAAAAAACCCTAGGTACCAGAACGGTAAGGTACTGCTCCAGTCCAGTGGGAAGGCAAGCACAAAGCATCGAAAGGCACTAACCGAATTTTAACAGCGGGGTTAGGACAAGGTCCTGATGGTTCCGTGGAAAAAAGATGACTGAGGAAAATTGCTGGGAAGACAGGCACACATGCGTGGAGGTACGCTCCCAAAAGCACTCCTATTGGATTCTGGGGAGTGTTCCCACGCGGGGCTCCATCGATGCCGACGTTGCCCATATGTGAAAACTGATTTCCTGCTTTTTCCTGGAGATTTTACCTATTTCCTCAGATAGTATGGATCTAATTCATTTTCTTGAGACTTCACAAGGGTGCCATGGTCACTATGATTGCTACTTTTGCAGATTGGGATTTGATGCACAAGTTGTATATTTCAGGTTTAGACATGTTTTGTTTTGTAACGTTAAGATTTGGGCTTTTAATTCCTCTTGCGTAAACCTAGGGTTCTCTATGTCCCTTTTCCTTAAATATCTGTGTAAATGCTTGGTCAAGTAGAAAACTCTTAAATGTGTGTTTTTTGATCCATCACAATTTACTAGTTTCTTGAGTAACAAATATCCTGAACAGTTTGCTTCAGATGATATATCAGTGGCACCGAATAATGCCTTCTGTGAAGATTTTGAGCTTAGTCAGGTTCTTGCAATTCTGCTTTATTATTTTCCTAAAAGTAACTTTTCTTTCTTTTACCTTCCCATTTTGTTATCCCCCCTCCCTCACTTACAGTGGACTTTTCAGAGGCAGGTAATAATAATGAGAAATGTTTTTTCCTCTTTTTATGTTTCTTTGTTGGAATGCCTCGGTTTTCTCTGAATATTGTATTTGATGCGTGGTGGGGTTTGACCCTCTCTTGACCCTCTTGACCCTAACTACCACCGCCCAGTTTCCAACCTTCCCTTTCTGTCCAAACTTCATGAGAAGGTTGTCTTTGCCCAACTATCCCATCACCTCGACTCCACCAACTTCCTTCACCCCCGTCAGTCCGGTTTCCGTCCTGGGCACAGTGTTGAGACTATTCTTCTTGCCTTCACTAACGCCCTGCATGTAGCCCACAACCATGGTGAAATCTCGGTGGCGGTGGCCCTTGATCTTTCTGCTGCTTTCGACCTTGTAGATCACTCCCTTCTTCTCTCCCGATTGCATGATGCCGGCCTCTGTAGCACTGTTTTCCGGTGGTTCCACTCCTTCCTTTCCTCCCGGTCGGGTGCTGTTCTGTCCTCCTCCCCTTCCTGCCCCTCCTCTGATTCCTTTCCCCTCCCCTGTGGGGTCCCCCAGGGTTCTGTGCTGGCTCCCCTCCTTTTCAACCTCTTCCTGACTCCTCTCACACTTCTCATCCAACAATCTGGCATCTCAGCCTTCTATTACGCAGACGACATCCTCCTTCTCTACCATACCTCCCCAGTCTGTCCTGATCTCACTCCCCTCAACTCCTGCCTCGCCGCTATCTCTGACCGGATGACCCATAACTGTCTGCATCTCAACCTCTCAAAAACCACAGCTATCTGGTTCCCCCACGGTCACCAGCCCCCTTCAATTGCCCCCTCGTTCCCTGCCACTCCCATCTCTTTGGTCTCCACCTTTCAGTATCTTGGGGTAATTTTCGACTCAGATCTCTCCTTCTCTGCCCATGTTTCTCACGTGTCCAAATCTTCCTTTTTCTATCTTAGGCAGATTCGCGCTGTTCGCCCCTTCCTCTCTCCCTCCGCTCTTGCCACCTTGCTACTAGCCCTTGTCATCTCCCGTATCGATTTCGCTAACTCTGTTCTCTCTGGCCTCTCTAAGCTCCAACTTTCTCGTCTTCAACGCATCCAGAATACCGCTGCCCGTCTCATATCCTCTTCCTCCCACAGAGACCATGTCACCCCCCTCCTCCTCCGTCTCCACTGGCTTCCCGTTTCCTTCCGGATCCAATTCAAGCTTCTCACACTCGTTCACAAAGTTCTTCACACCACCACGCCACAATACCTTGCCGACCTCATCCACTTCCACACCCCCCGGCACACCCCTCGCTCCTTCCACCTCAACCGCCTCACTCTTCCCCCCCTCCCTCACTTGCTCACCTCCAGTCCACCCGCTCCTCTGCCTTTTTCTTTATGGGTCCGGCTCTCTGGAACTCCCTCCCTTCCACTCTCCGTCTGGAGCCCCACCACCCTACCTTTAAGCACGCCTTGAAAACTCACCTCTTTTCCCTTGCCTTCAAACTCTCTCCCTCCTAGCCTTCTCCTTTCCTCTACTGACCCTCCTCTCTTGTCCCTGGCTTCTCCACTTTTATTGAATTGTAACTTTCTTTTCTCTTTCCGGCCTTGTGCCTACTGTAATGAAGAAATATTTTTGCAAACCGCTCTGCTTACCAATGAAGGGCGGTCAATCAAATTATTAAACATAAACATAAACATAAATGTGATATATATAAAATTAGAAAAAAAAATTGTAATATACTTAAAATGTTACTTTTCCATCCCATGTTTTATAGACCCAGATGAAGCCAACATCCTGATGTTATTTTAAAGAACTGATAGAGGTAGCATCCCTCTGCTATACTAGAAAAATGAAGTAGAGAACAGAAAGGTGCCTCTGTTCTTGCAGGAGTCATCAGAGCGAAGGACCGTGGCTCAGATTGATAATGAGGCCTGTCCATGAGTTCTGTCTTGTGAACACTTTGCTTTCATCCCCATGCCTTGTCCTTTGATTGCTTTCATACAGTCTTTAACACTAGAAGCCCCAAAAGGAATTTTACCTAGAAACCCCAAAGTGCGTCAATTGACGCATTATCACGGAGACTGCGTTTAGCATGAAATGCAGATGTGAATTAATGTGAAGTTACTTATTTGTTAAATACATGCAGTATGTGACATCATTACATGACGTCATCGTGTGTTTATTGTTTGTAATGTTGGAGTAAAACTGTAAACAGTGATTGAGATGCGCCACCTAGTGGGAACATGAATTTATACCTAGAAGCCCCAAAGTACATCAATTGACTCATCTAAGACAATTGAGTGTGTCAATTGACGTACTTTGGGGCTTGTAGGTATAAATTCATTTTCCCGCTGGGTGGTGCATCTGTCATTAATTTTCGATGCACATATTTGAACATCTTGACCTTGAAAACAAAGTCATGGAACATGACTGACATGGTTCTAGCAGTGGCGCTGGTATACAACTTCGAAGATGCAATTGCGTCAATTGATGCACTTTGGGGCTTCTAGTGTTAAGGATCACCCAGAAGGACTGCTACAACTGGAAATAGATCTGCACTTGTAAGTATTTATCTTCTGAAGATACTCTAAACCTCGGAGGAAAATGGTAATCTTTGGGTTAAAGCAGATAAGTCTGTGTATTCGGTGTTTGCTGAGTCAGTGAGGTCTTAATACCACCAGAGAGCTTTTTATTTAAATCAAATCAGAGTATTGCTTAGCATAGAAAGTAAAATAGAGTACTTACTGAAATAACTTTGTTTCTAGAGAGCTTTTTTATTTAAATCAAATCAGAATATATCATACAAGTAGAATAAATAGTTTCTGACTACAAAGAACTAAACTTGTTTCTAGTGACCTTTACAAAAACGCCTTCCAATTAGGAGGCTAAAGATCTGTTAAGTTGTCTTAAAAAGGTGTTAAAGGCAAGTGACAGATCAAAGGGGCAATTTCAAAGGCCCCTCTATCAAATCAAGGGCTGTGTGAATCACCCAGGAAATTGGTATGATTTTACCTTAAAAGCACTGGTGAGGGCACTTTGTAGCAAGCCAGTTTTTAAGTCTTTCTTCCCTCCCTCCCACCCCAGGGATAATCTTAACTTTATAGGCTTTTATACCTATTAAAGTGCAGAGGTGCCCATAATCACTTTCAGGTGTGGCTGATTATTTTCATCAGGAATACATTTGTTAAGGACCTGGGATTAATTATTCTAGAGGTAAACAAAATCCATTTAACTCATATATAGTTTTATTAGTATAAGTATCCCCAACAATATCTAAATAAAACCTTAAAGCTAAGATGAAGACAGCAGTCCAGCAGCGAGATGGGGGCTTTCACATGTATGATTTTCTCCCAGTTGGTGAGGGATCTTACATGTGCTCTAGGTAGAAAGAGCTCTTTGCTCTTACGGAATGAGTCCGATCTCTGGAAGCTAGAATAGCAGACTTGGAGGACATAAGGAAGAGAGAGAAGTATATAGAAGAGACCTACAGGGACATAGTACTGAAGTCCCACCTCCAGTCTGGCATCCTCCCTGTTGCCTTGGAGGAGAGAGGTCACATGACAGAAGAGCATCACCTAGGCGTGGCAGCAAATGATCCTATAGCATGGAGCTGTCCTCCAGGTGATGTAAAACCTTCTCACACTGAGGAGGTTTCTTCAGGGCCATATAGTGCAATGATAGTGTAGATAAAATTGGTGGTGGGGTCGTGCTCTCTGTTAGAGAGGGCATTGAGTCACACAGGATTAAAGTGTTGCATGAAACAAAATATACGGAAGAATCTCTATGGATTGAAATTCCATGTAAAAAGGGGAAGGCAATGGCAGTGGGGGTGTACTACCAACCAACCACGTGGTCAGAATGAACAAATGGATGATGAAATGCTTAAAGAAATCAGAGAAGCTAACAAAAGTTGCAATACAGTAATTATAACAGGTGATTTCAATTATCCCGGTATCAACTGGGTCAGTGTCAAGGCAGGACATGCTAGAGAGATAAAGTTTCTAAATGAAATAAATGACTGCTTCTTAGAGCAGCTGGTTCATGAACCGAGAAGAGGGAAGCCATTTTGGACCTAGATCTTAGTGGTACATAAGATCTGGTGCAAGAGATAAGGGCGTTGTGACCACTTGGCAATAGTGATCATAGTATGATCACGTTTGATTTCATAAATGGAGGAAGGACAACAAGGAAATCCACAGTACTGCCTTTTAACTTTCAAAAGGGAGACTATAATAAAATGAGGAAGATAGTTAAGAAAAATCTAAAAGGAGAAGTTGCAAAGGTTAAAAAGATTTACATCAAGCATGGTCATTGTTTAAAATTACTATCTTGGAAGCTGAGATCAACTGTATTCCATGCTTTAAGAAAGGTGGACAGAAGTCCAAAAAGCTCCCAGCATGGTTTAAAGGTGACGTCAAAGAGGCTGTTGTAGCCAAAAAAGCATCTTTCAGAAAATGGAAAAAGGAGCCAAATGACGAAAACTGGAAACAACATAAGCACTGGCAAGTTAGATGCAAGGCATTGATAAGGCAGGCAAAGAGAGAATTTGAGAAGAAGCTTGTTGTGGAAGCAAAAACGCATAATAAAGACTTTTTCAAGTACATTCATAGCAAGAAACGTGTGAGAGAGTCAGTTATTAATGGGAGAAAGCCAACATGGCTTTTGCCAAGGAAATTCTTGTCTTACTAATCTGTTATATCTTTTTGAAGGTGTGAATAAACCGGTAGACAAAGGTGAGCCAGTCAATATAGTATATATGGATTTTCAGAAAGCCTTTGACAAGGTCCCTCATGATAGACTCTTGGCGAAGTTAGTCATGGGATAGGAGACACTGTACTATTGTGGGTCAGGAACTGATTAAAAGCTAGAAAGCAGAGGGTAGGACAGAATGGCCAATTTTCCCAATGAAGAAAGGTGAATAGTGGAGTACACCCCAGGGATCTGTGCTGGGTCCACTGCTTTTTAACATATTCGTAAATGACCTGGAAATGGGAACAATGAGAGAGGTAGTCAAATTTGCAGATGACACAAAAGCATAAAAAGACGTTAAAACCCAAGAAGATTGTGAAAAAAATGCAAGAGGACCTTGATAAATTGGAAGACTGGGCGTTCCAATGGCAGATGAAATTTAATGTGGACAAGTGCAAAGTTATGCACCTAGGAAAGAAAAACTCAAACTATGGTTACATGATGCAAGGTTCCACATTAGGAACCATTACCCAAGAAAAAGAATTAGGCATCATCGTGGATAACACGTTGAAACCCTGTGCCCAGTGTGCAGCGGTGGCCAAGAAGACAAATAGAATGCTAGGAATCATAGGGAAAGGAATGTAGAATAAAACAAAGGATATTATAATGCCACTAACGTACCGTGGTGTGACCGCACCTTGAATATTGTGTGTAGTTCTGGTCACCATATCTTAAAAAGGATATAGCAGCGCTTCTGACGGGGGTGAGAGCAGGAGCTCCCCCTTCCTCCCCGAGCCCACCAATCAGCAGCCAGGCCCAACGGCTTAAGATCCGCCATTGCCGGGGCCTCCGATGAGCAGCGCTTCTGACGGGGGTGAGAGCAGCAGCTCCCCCTTCCTCCCCGAGCCCACCAATCAGCAGCCAGGCCCAACGGCTTAAGATCCGCCGTTGCCGGGGCCTCCGATGAGCAGCGCTTCTGACGGGGGTGAAAGCAAGAGCTCCTCCTTCCTCCCAGAGCCCACCAATCAGCAGCCAGGCCCAACGGCTTAAGATCCGCCGTTGCCGGGGCCTCCAATGAGCAGCGCTTCTGACGGGGGTGAGAGCAGGAGCTCCCCCTTCCTCCCCGAGCTCACCAATCAGCAGCCAGGCCCAACAGCTTAAGATCCACCGTTGCCGGGGCCTCCGATGAGCAGCGCTTCTGACGGGGGTGAGAGCAGGAGCTCTCCCTTCCTCCCCGAGCCCACCAATCAGCAGCCAGGCCCAACGGCTTAAGATCTGCCGTTGACGGGGCGCGCCCGCACCTTGCGGGCCCGCGCCTGAGGGCCTCGCCAGAGGGCCCTTTGGCGTGGCCCTTAGGCGTTGGTCCGTGGCGTCTGTTTCTGGAGTCTATATTGATGTCCTGCTTATATATCAGGGTAACTTGCTGTTCCGTGTCCTTCTCCTTCTCTTATCTGTTTGACTGTTTCTGTCCTCTACTCTGTCCTATCTTATAATGGCGTTCTTTTCTTATTTCCTTAAATGATGTAGTATTGTAAACTGCTCTAATACCTTTTGGTCTGAGCGGTATATCAAATTCAAATTAACATAAACATTAACATAGAATTAGAAAAGGTACAGAGAAAAGCCACCAAAATGGTAAAGAGATTGGAAGGATACCCCTATAGGGAGAGGCTTAAAAGGTTAGGGCTCTTCAACCTGGAAAAGAGATGGCTGAGGAGAGAAATGATAGAGGGTTATAAATTAATGACTTCAGTGGAACGAGTAAACATAGATCGATTCTTTCCACCATCAAAAAGTAGAAAGACTAAGGGAGATACAATGAAGTTACAGTGAAACCCATTTAAGACTAATAAGAGAAAATATTTTTTTTCACTCCATGTGTAATCAAACTCTGGAATTCGTTACCGAAGGATGTAGTAAAAGTTGTTAGTGTAGCTGGGTTTAAAAAAGGTTTAGACAAGTACCTGCAGGAAAGGTCCATAAACCATTATTTAAGAGGGCCCAGGTAATCCACTGCTTGCCGCAATATAAGCATTATGGAACCTGTCTCTATTGGGATACTGCTAGGTACTTGTGACCTGGATTGTCCACTGTTGGAAACAGGATACTGGGCTTGATGGACCTTGGTCTGACCCAGTATGGCATTTCTTATCTTCTTATATTTTCAGCTGTGCAAGTAGGTTCTCACATAATTTTTCTTTAGCAACACATTCATGTGATACTGTGTCTAATATGGCATGTTTCTAAATGTGGCTGTGTGAATTTAATGGGCAGGACTATACAGCTTTTTCCTGTGTGCAGCAATTGTAAGGTCTTTATGGGGTCTAGACAGGGCCGGATTTACCTTGAGTGAGGCCCTACGCCAACAAAAATTGTGGGCCCCCAGAAAAGATAAAAACGAGCACGCCGGATCAGCTGCGCGCTGTTGGCCCTGACGTCATAATTGAACTGGGAATCCCAAAAGCCAAACTTGGAATGTACAACACTGTAGAAATAAAACTATACATTAATTTGCTCTTGTACTACACAAAGCACAGACGTTAATGATGCACATTTACCAGAGCTGACATATTCCAATTAATAAATTCAAATTAAAGAGATATTTATCTACCTTTTGTGCATTTTTTTTCAGCTGCAATTGCTCCAGCCACTTTCTTCTGGTTTCTTCGTGTCAGCCCACCTCCAGTCTTAACCCCCCCAGCCCATTTCCAGCCCCAGCCCCCCCCCATCGGCTCAAGTACAATTTAATAAAAGAAAAAAAACGCTGGCTGCTATCGCGGCAGCATGGACTGTCCCGCGGGGCCCCCTCTGCCCGACTGAATCCCTCCCTCCGCGACGGCTGAGCCCCTCCCTGCCGGCTTTGAGAGGCGTGAAGGGAGAGTGTCTCCCTCGCGTCTCTGTTAAGCCTGCAGGGGCAGATGGGAAATTTCCCATCAGCCCCTGCGGGCTTAACAGAGACGCGAGGGAGACACTCTCCCTTCGCGCCTCTCAAAGCCGGCACGGAGGGGCTCAGCCGGGCAGAGGGGGCCCCGCGGGACAGTCCATGCTGCTGCGGCAGCAGAGGGGGCCCCGTGGGACAGTCCATGCTGCCGCGGCAGCAGCCAGCATTTTTTTTTTTAATTTAATTTTAAAAAAGCTAACAATTTCTTCAATTTTTGTGGGCCCTTGCCAGCTGTGGGCCCTACGCCACGGCGTAGCTGGCGTATAGGTAAATCCGGCCCTGGGTCTAGATGCTTATATTTTAAAACATACAAATAAAACATACTAGCTCCTGATTTTAATAGGGATGTGTGGAACTTCAGCTTCACTTTACAAAGCAACAAGATACACAATGACAATACAAAAAGACTGTATTGTCACCCAGACCAGCTCTATTTTCCCCATGCTAAATGACCCAATGTGAAAATACCAATGCAAATAACATCCCCCCCAGTCAATATAGATATGTTGCTTTTGTTCCTCCAAACCTCCACACTCCTAAAGACACAGAAAAAGCTTTCCGGGTATGAACCTCCCCACCCCACCCCTCCCCTCCCTTGTCCCAGTCTTCAAAATATAGAGAAGACCTAAGCTTAATCCCTCATTCCCTCAATAATCAGAAAAGGCCTAAGCTTGAAACCCTTACTTCTCACCAACTGATATCACCAAGATGTGCAGAAACCTTTACCAGCAAGTAGAGAGACAAGCAATATTTGAAACAGTACCACTAACACCCCAAATGGCTTCCTCACCCAAAAAACCCTTTGTATATTTCTGTAGGGTGGGGGGGGGAGAGAGGTGAAAGGCAGGCTATATTATACATTGGGACATTTGGCGATAACATTAATGCATTGATTCACTCCCTGGATGGGGACTATTAACATTTAAGTCTGGGGAATGGAGCTGGCCAGCTCACCCTGATGCTGTGAGTGGCTGTGCTTCCTGACTGTATGCAGTGTCTATGCTTGGCCCCAACACCTTCGTGATATAAGACGTACCACACTGGGTCAGACCATCAAGACCAGTATCCTATTTCCAACCGTGGCCAATCCAGGTCACAAGTACATGTCACGTTCCCAAAAGGTACACGGATTCCATTGATGCTTATCCCAGGCATAAGAAGTGGATTTCCCCAGTCCACTTTAATAATGGTTTATGGACTTTTCTTCCAGGAACTTTTAAACCCAGCTACACTAACAGCTTTTACTACAACCTCGGGCAACAAATTTCAAAGTTTTATTATGCATTGAGTGAAAAAATATTTTCTTCGATTAGTTTTAAATGTGCTACATTGTACTGTAGATTCATTATGTGTCCACTAGTCTTTCTACTCTTTTGAAGGAGTAAACAGCTGATCTACATTTACTCATTCCACTCCTTTCAGTATTTTATAGAACTCTATAATATCTCCCCCTCTGCCATTTCTTTTCCAAGCTGGAGAGCCCTAACCTTTTAAGCCTTTCCTCATTGGAGCATCCTTCTATCCCCTTTATCATTTTGGTCGCTCTTCTCTGTACTTTTTCTAATTCCACTATAACTTTTTTTTTTTTTTAAGATATGGCAACTAGAACTTTACACAGTATTCAAGGTCGCACCATGGAGCAACAAAGAGGTTTTATAATATCCTTGGTTTTAGTCTTCATTCCTTTCCTTATGATTCCTATTATTCTGTTTGCTTCCCTGGCCACTGCTCCACACTGGGCAGAGGGTTTCAACGTATTATCCATGATGATACCTAGATCTGTTTCCTGGGTTTTTGTTGTTAAGTGCCGTCAAGTCAGAGTCGACTCATGGCGACCCTCTGGATAGCTATCCTAAATTGTGTTCGGTCTTCAGTCAGGCGGCTCATTGTTGACAGACTGGTACCCGTAGCTGCTGTTATTGTATCGATCCATCTCATTGCTGACCTTCCTCTTTTGCGTTGACCTTCTATCTTGCCAAGCATAATGTCTTTCTCTAATGATCTCTCTCTTCGCATGATGTGTCCAAAGTATGAAAGTCGAAGTCTTGTCATCTGAGCTTCTAAAGAAAGCTTAGGTTTGATCTCCTCTAGTACCGACTGGTTTGTTCTTCGGGCAGTCCATGGTATACAACAGTATTCGCCGCCAGCACCATAATTCAAAGGCATCAATTTTCTTCCTGTCTATCTTTTTCACTGTCCAGCTTTCACATCCATATGATGTTATTGAAAATACCATGGCTTGAACAAGTCGAATCTTTGTATGGAGAGAGACATCTCTGCTCTTGAGAATCTTATCTAGGTCTTTCATAGCCATTCTGCCAAGAGCAATGCGTCGTCTGATTTCTTGACTGCTTGTTGCTTCTTTATTGATAGTTGATCCAAGTAGGTTAAAGTTGTTCACAATTTCAATTTCTTCTCCTTCAACGATGAACCTGTTGATTATGCCAGTTGTCATGATCTTTGTCTTCTTTACATTAAGGTGCAGGCCCATTTTGAGACTATGTTCTTTGATTGTGAGAAGCAAATGTTTCAGATCATCTTCACTTTCAGCCAGTAATGTGGTATCATCAGCATAGCGAAGGTTGTTGATGAGTCTTCCACCAATCTTCACACCTCTGTTGTCTTCATACAATCCTGCTTCTCTGATGATTTGTTCTGCATATAAATTAAACAGGTAGGGGGAAAGTATGCAGCCTTGTCTTACACCTTTGCTTATTTTAAACCATTCTGTTTCTCCTTGTTCCGTTCGAACTGTTGCTTCTTGATCAATGTACAGATTGTGCAAGAGAACGATCAGGTGTTCTGGTATACCCATGCTTCTTAATGTGGCCCAGAGTTTCTCATGGTTTACACAGTCAAAAGCCTTGCTATAGTCGATAAAGCACAAATAGATATCCTTTTGGTATTCTTTAGTCTTTTCAAGGATCCATCTCACATCCGCAATGATGTCTCTCGTTCCTCGCCCTTTCCTGAACCCTGCTTGCACTTCAGGTAGTTCTTGTTCCAGGTATGATTGTAGTCTCTTTTGAATAATCTTCAGTAGAATCTTGCTGGTATGTGGGATCAGAGCGATTGTGCGATAATTTCCACAGTCAGTTGGATCACCTTTCTTTAGTACTGGTATAAACACAGATCTTTTCCAGTCAGTTGGCCATGATGTTGTCTTCCATATTTCTTGGCAGAGCCTTGTGAGTACGGTAACAGCTGCATCAGATTGCTGCAATAATTCTATGGGAATGCTATCAATGCCTGGTGCTTTGTTCTTTGATAAGGCTTTCAATGCTGCTTCAACTTCTTCTTTCATCACCAATGGTTCCCGATCATAAGGTACAGGTTGAAACGGCTGTTGGTCCACTTGATCTTTATCATATAAAAACTCTGTATATTCCTTCCATCTTTTCTTGATCTTCTCAGCATCATTCAACATATAACCTTGAGCATCTTGTAACATTCCAATTCGAGGCTGGAACTTTTTCTTTAACTCTCGTAGCTTTAGGAAAGCCAATCTTGTTCTTCCTCTAACAGTTTCTGCTTCTATTTCCTTGCAAGTGTCATTGTAGTACTTTTCCTTGTCCTGTCTTGCTGCACGTTGGAAATCTCTGTTGAGTTCTGCGATTGTCTTTCTTTCTCCTCTGGCTTTAACTTCTCTGCGTTTCTGGGCAATTTTCAGAGTTTCTTCCGTCATCCATTTTGGCCGTTTTTGCTTTTTCACCTTTTGTAGAGACTTCTCGCTTTCTTCCAACACAACCTTCTTGATGTCATTCCATAACTCTTCCGGAGCTCTGTCATTTGTATCTAAAGCAGCAAATCGATTTTGCAGGCAGTCTTTAAATTCCAGTGGTATATTCTCAAGGTCATATTTTGCTGCATTCATGAGTGGTTTGCTCTTTTTCAACTTTAGCTTGAGTTTGCATACTAGTAGTTGATGATCTGTACCACAGTCAGCTCCAGGTTTTGTCTTTGTTGATGTTACAGAGCTTTTCCATCGTTGACTTCCACATATGTAGTCAATTTGATTTTTATATAATCCATTGGGTGAAGTCCATGTGTACAGTCGCCGCTTGTGTTGCTGGAAGAAGGTGTTTGAGATGAATAGATCATTGGTCTTGCAGAATTCTATCAGTCTTTCTCCAGCTTCATTTCTGTTGCCAAGTCCATATTTTCCAACTACTTTGCCTTCTTTGTTGCCAACTTTTGCGTTCCAGTCACCCATGACTATCAGGATATCCTGTTTGCATGTTCTGTCAATTTCAGCTTGTATTTGTTCATAGAATTCTTCAATTTCATTCTCTTCAGCAGCTGTTGTTGGGGCATATACGTGAATTATAGTTGTGTTGATAGGCAATCCTCGTAGACGAATAGAAATTAAGCGTTCGCTGACTGCATTGTATTTCATTACAGTTCTTGCAAGTTTCTTCTTTATTATAAATGCAACACCTTTTCTTCTTTGTCTTTCATTTCCAGCACAGTAGACCATGTGATCATCTGATGCAAAGTGCCCCATGCCTGTCCATTTCAGTTCGCTGACACCCAACAGATCAAGTTGTACACGTTCCATTTCATTCTTGACCACCTCCAACTTCCCTTGGTTCATGCTTCGTACGTTCCATGTTCCAATGTGTAAGATATCTTTACAGCTTCTGACTCTCATTTCATGCGCAGCTACATCAGCAGTCAGACTTCCCGAGGGCTTTGATACAACCACATCATAAATGCTGGCTTTACTCTGAAAAGTCTTCAGCTCTTCCCCAGTAGCTAGTTGAGTGCCTTCTGACCTGGGGGTCTCATCTTCCAGCACCATAGCACAATTTGTTTTGTTGTAACTATCCATTGGGTTTTCATGGCAAGATACAGAAGTAGATTGCCAGGCCTTTCTTCCGCGCAGTTTAAGTTTGGTGTTGTTGCCGTTGTCACAAAAATGTGATCCTCCGCCGTCAACACTGTCCCATTCTGCTGCTGCCCAGATGGGTGGTTTGTCTTGGTCTGGCACCTCAGCTGAGACCTGTCCATCTTGGGAGACCCTGCCAGTAGTTAAACTACCGATAGTTTAGCTCTCAGCATCACTGATGCACGCAAGCCCTCACAGCACGACAAGCTGCAAACCAAGTGAGAGGTTTCCTGGGTAGTGATTTCAAATATGGAACCTTGAATCATGTAACTAATATAGTTCAGGCTGCTTTGCACTTATCCACCTTAAATTTCATCTGCCATTTAGATGCCCAGTATCCCAATTTCTCAAAGGTCCTCTTGCAATTTTTCACTATTGTCTTGTGTTTTAAGAACTTTGAATATGTTTGTGTCATCTGCAAATCTGATCACCTCACTCATTGTTCCCATTTCCAGGTCAGTTATGAATATGTTAAAAAGTAGTGGGCCCAGCACAGATCCCTAGGGTACTCAACTATTCACCTTTCTCCAATGAGAAAACTGGCCATTTTGCCATACTCTGTTGTCTATCTTTTAACCAGTTCCCAATCCACAATAGTATAGTGCCTCCTTTAAATTCCAGTTTCACTTGGAACATTGGGGCGACCTGTAACCTGCAGCATTCCATTTACCTGACCCTCCTGGGACTGTCGTCATTTGAGTTCAGGGAGTGGAGTTGCACAGCTCGTCTCAATATTGCCAGTGATTGTGCCTTCCTGACTGTGGTATCAGTGCTTGGTCCCATCCCTTGGGTAGCATCACTTCCGGCTTCACCCAAAATATTAGGGGGCTGAAGAGGTGGGAAGAGGGTGGAAGGTCATCCCTTACCACCCTACCCCCCCCCCCCAAATTCGGTTTTTGGAGAGCTCCCTCCTCTGCCTACACAACACCAGAAGCAATACTATTTGAATATCTCTGCTTAGACTAAATGACTTTTCTAAGATAATGAGATACTTGTTTAGCTAAAAATATGGAGGTATTAGCTTTGAATCAGGATAATACCTCGGGTGGGGGGGGGGGAGAGGGAGATGGAGATTCATGGCAGTGCTAGTGCTAGAAGAGGAGTTGAAAGGGGTTAAAGAGATTAACTGAGCCCTGATCATAGATAGGGAATTGGTACATTGAAGGACTGAATAGATGGAGAACTTTACAAGGTGCCTTTTTTAATTTATTTTTTAATATACTTATTACAAATACAATCCAAGAAAATACTCTTGTAACAGAAAACAGAGAAGAAGAAAAGGTACACAGGGCTATATTAAGTCATAATCCAAATAACAATAGGAAAAACTAAATACCTTCTTATACCAGCCCACAATTACAGAAAGAGCAAGAACACAATATCAAGAAAAGCAAAGGAACAAACCCTTACATTGATGCAAGACAAACGCTTAGGGCATGAAAGCCACCAAGAATTACAAGTGATGATCCATTAGAAGTGTTGTTAAACTGCTGGTTATATTTTTATGATCCAGCTCACTTGGTAGTATTTTTGAATTTGTGAACGGGATTGGTAATATTAATGAATTTGCAAAGAAAATTAAGCCAAAACAATCCCCCAAACTGTAAAACCCGAGGACAAAGGAGAAGAAATTTCCTTCTACGCTTCTGAGTTGCATGAGCCACGCCAAGGATTACTCTAGCTTTAAGACCCAAAACAGGGACCTCATGGTTACATAAAAACAATTTTTATATCCAAGCACAGTCTGGTTCCAAAACAAAATTCACAATCAATGTAAAAGGCTTTGGTATGTCAGCGTCATCCTTCTCCAAAACCTGACTGAGAATTAAAGAATCCAGAGTCACCTCAGGATTATTATTCAGATTCTTATCTCCGTATTTCTTCACAATGGTGGGCAAGCAGACTCGGGAATCTTTAAAATCTCCTTAAAATATTTTTTAAGTGTAGAAATAACAGTCACAATAGGGAGTTTAAGGAAATTGATAAAGCCCTTAGCCTGTTATCAAAATTTTCAATTTTCCTATGCAAGGCAATATTATCTCTAACCAAAGAATCTTCCACATCCGAAAACCTTTTCTGCATTAATGCCAATGAGTCAACTTTTTGGCCCATAGCCACACTAGCACTTTCCATAAGCAAAACTTTATCCGTTAATGGTTGAAGATGAGCCAAAACAGCTTTAACTTGAGACAGGATAGAGCCTTCCAATTTAGAGAAGGCTTCTTAAAGAGACTCAAGAATTATAACTGCAGGTTTTAAAGTAACAGCAGGACTCACTGTTGGCAGATCAGATTGCAAGCCGGTTTCCCTCATTACTTCCCCAACCTTACCCTGGAGTAAAAGCCCTTGCTGTTTCAAACCAGCCCAAATTTCCTCCATTCCAGTCACTGCACCTCTGAGCTCAACATAGGTGACACCGCCCATGCTGACATCTGGCTCTCCATTGGCTGCTTACTCAAGTTCCATCACTGGATCTGCAGGGGGCCTGATGATCTTTTGGGCTAAGCAACCCCTCACCCTCCAGCTGCCTCTCTGGCCATACCTTTATGGACAAAGGCAGCAGCGGAGACAGCTGGGTAGCCTCAAGCTGGTCAAACCTGTCCACGGGGTCAAACCGAGGAGAAGTATCTCGAGCAGAAGGGTCTTCCAGATAGATCCCTTCCTTTTTCAGGTACACTTACCCATATAAAAAGAGCAAAGAGGTAAGAATCAGGCAGAGCCCAGTTCAACGCTCCCATGCGGTGGCCACCAGGAGTCTTAATCTGCAATATTTTTTTAATTTCCATAGAGTGGCTGGTATGTCTTCTCGGGAAACTTTTAAGAAACACTTTCTTGAAGCCCTACAAATTCCATCTGAAGCTATTCTTCCCTTAAGTAAGATCTACTTTTTGCTTGGTGTTAGAAGGGAAATCTCAGCTGAAATAAAAGGAATGTCATTTTCCCCTGATAGCTTAGACATGAATATTATTGTAGATGGACCATCACATTAAAGGAAACGAATAAGGATACCTGCTGGTTCCTTTTGTTTTCTCCCAAGACTTGAACATGATTAAGAGGCTGTACTTCCATAAAGCACAGACTATTTGTGTGTGTATATGTGGGTCTGTGGGGGAGGGGAGGCAGCAAAGGATTTGGGATTTTTTTTTAACGTTGCTCAATCAATCTAATATCCTTGGCTAATGTTTAGTTAAATATGCTGCTAATAATTATGTGCTTTTCACTCCACATCAGCTTAGGTCTTTTGTTGATAGTAAAATTCTCTCTATAAACAGTCCTGTAGAAAGTGGGAATGGTTCTGGCTAGGAATGTTACTTGCCCTGGAAGAACTATGTTATGCCTTTTCTTCCTTTATTTTTATTAATCTACTCTTTTTCCTTATCTTCCCCCTCTATTATTAGTTGTCTAATAGTAATGGATATTGTTTCTTTTTTTCATTAGTATATGGAGGTTTGCTTGTGTTGGGATTATCACTGATATTTCTGTAGAAATTGTAAATCTACATTTTTGAAATTATATAAATAATTAACAAATTTGCATGCAAAGGGGCTTTTATAAAACTATTCCAGGGGTCATGTAGTGACAAGAAAGGTGTTTATCATTATATAACCCTGAATGTAGGTGTGCTCTGGGGTGGTTTGTTAGCTTCAATCTAGCTTAGATTTCTGCTGCTTTATGCCTAGTATTTTATAAAGACCCATAGGCATCTTTGTGTACTAATAATCTGAAAGCAATCAGATTACATATATAAAAGCAATATTATAAAAAATAGACATAAAATACATTTATATAAAATGGATCATAAGCCATGATAATATGTGGTCATAATGTCTTACATGTGGAGATCGATACCAACATGGACTCTGCAATGAAAGCAAACCACACCATGCCCACTGATGAACTTTGGTACTTCAGTATAAAACGTTCTAAAACACATGTGTAACGAAAGAGCCATTTAACACAGTTTGTTTCCTTCCTCCTTTATATCCCTAGCCATGGGTGCAACATCATTGAGCCTACGGATATTTAGGTTTAAGTGACTTAACACACAGGTTACTTACACCGCCCACTCTAGTTTCTCATTCTTGATCGAGTTGTAAAGTGCCTGCATAAAAAAAAAGAAAAAGAAAGGTAAACAAAATGATTGTTGTGTTCACATTTCAGAGCTATTGTACATTCAGATATCAGCAAAACAGACAAACTGAGATTTTGAGTTACTGTCTCTTCACAAGTACTGCAAGCATTTTGGTTTCCCATGTTAATTTAATAATGTCATTTATAATCCGCTTTTACAATCAAAAAGATGTACAAAGCTGAGAACAGAGAGAAGAAATTTATATAAAAAAACATAAGATCAATGATCACATTATACATTCTCTAAAAAATTTCCAAAATAACCAAATTTCCAATGACTTTTGAAATTGAGGATCATTTGTAAGGCCCCTGAGGTCTCCTGAAAAACCTCTCTCTTTAATTCTCATCTGAGAAAAGGAAGGAGGAGAAGGAAGCATCAACACAATGAAGAGAGGATTTTACTAATCTTGTGAAGGGATATTTCTTCACCATATTTGACAAATATGCAGGTCATATACTGTGAATATCTTTAAATGCAAGACTAAATACTTTAAATTCTACCTGACTTTTTATTTTTAATCAATGAAGATTAAATAGCAAAGGAGTCACCCTCTCCATATATCCATTATGAGCAATCATATTAGCGACTATATTTTGAATCCATTCTAATTTATGAACTAATTTCTTTGGTATTCCCATTTATAAGTTATTACAGTAGTGCAGATGGGATACAATTGTCATCTGGACTATAGTCCAAAAATCTTGGGCTCTTAATACTGACCTCAGCTGTCTAATTTTAACATACACTAAGCTTTCTTTTGAGCACCTTGCACATATGAAGCAAAAGTTAACTGTGAGTCAATAGTAACTCCCAAATTATATACCTCTTATGAAATATCAACAATATGACCTAAATTCTGGATTGATTTAATATCATCTGGAATACTTTTATTCCCAACCTATAAAATTTCTGTTTTGTTGTTGTTGTTAAGTGCCGTCGAGTCGGAGTCGACTCATGGCGACCCTCTGGATAGCTATCCTAAATTGTGTTCCGTCTTCAGTCAGGCAACTCATTGTTGACAGACTGGTACCTGTAGCTGCTGTTATTATATCGATCCATCTCATTGCTGGCCTTCCTCTTTTGCGTTGACCTTCTATCTTGCCAAGCATGTCGTCTTTATCTAATGATCTCTCTCTCCGCATGATGTGTCCAAAGTATGAAAGTCGAAGTCTTGTCATCTGAGCTTCTAAAGAAAGCTTAGGTTTGATCTCCTCTAGTACAGACTGGTTTGTTCTTCGGGCAGTCCATGGTATATACACAGTATTCGCCGCCAGCACCATAATTCAAAGGCATCAATTTTCTTCCTGTCTATCTTTTTCACTGTCCAGCTTTCACATCCATATGATGTTATTGAAAATACCATGGCTTGAACAAGTCGAATCTTTGTATGGAGAGAGACATCTCTGCTCTTGAGAATCTTATCTAGGTCTTTCATAGCCATTCTGCCAAGAGCAATGCGTCGTCTGATTTCTTGACTGCTTGTTGCTTCTTTATTGATAGTTGATCCAAGTAGGTTAAAGTTATTCACGATTTCAATTTCTTCTCCTTCGATGATGAACCTGTTGATTATGCCAGTTGTCATGAACTTTGTCTTCTTTACATTAAGGTGCAGGCCCATTTTGAGACTATGTTCTTTGATTGTGAGAAGCAAATGTTTCAGATCACCTTCACTTTCCGCCAGTAATGTGGTATCATCAGCATAGCGAAGGTTGTTGATGAGTCTTCTACCAATCTTCACACCTCTGTTGTCTTCATACAATCCTGCTTCTCTGATGATTTGTTCTGCATATAAATTAAACAGGTAGGGGGAAAGTATGCAGCCTTGTCTTACACCTTTGCTTATTTTAAACCATTCTGTTTCTCCTTGTTCCGTTCGAACTGTTGCTTCTTGATCAATGTACAGATTGTGCAAGAGAACGATCAGGTGTTCTGGTATACCCATGCTTCTTAATGTGGCCCAGAGTTTCTCATGGTTTACACAGTAAAAAGCTTTGCTATAGTCGATAAAGCACAAATAGATATCCTTTTGGTATTCTTTAGTCTTTTCAAGGATCCATCTCACATCCGCATTGATGTCTCTCGTTCCTCGCCCTTTTCTGAACCCTGCTTGCACTTCAGGTAGTTCTTGTTCCAGGTATGATTGTAGTCTCTTTTGAATAATCTTCAGTAGAATCTTGCTGGCATGTGGGATCAGAGCGATTGTGCGATAATTTCCACAGTCAGTTGGATCACCTTTCTTTAGTATTGGTATAAACACAGATCTTTTCCAGTCAGTTGGCCATGATGCTCTCTTCCATATTTCTTGGCAGAGCCTTGTAAGTACGGTAACAGCTGCATCAGATTGCTGTAATACTTCTATGGGAATGCAATCAATGCCTGGTGCTTTGTTCTTGGATAAGGCTTTCAATGCTGCTTCAACCTCTTCTTTCATCACCAATGACAAATTCAATTTCAGTTTATTATTATTCAACCAGTTCTTAAAGATTCATAGACCTTGACTCAAATGATTCAACAACTCTTTAAAAGAGTTCTTCATCAGAACAAAAAAATTGTATACCATCTACATATATATATATATATATATATATATATAGATAGATAGATAGATAGATAGATAGATAGATAAAGGAGAAAAAGGGGTCAAAGGGAAGTGCAGCATAAAATTCACTAGCTATGCTTGGTGAACTGCTATGCATCTCTTAGGGGGAGAGAATATAGTTCCCTCTTCAAGTCTTGCTGGGTACCTTCAAGTGCTGACCCTGTTGTATTAAATCTATACTAAATCCCAGCCAAGGGACACTACAATTGAAGTATGGAAGGAAAGAAAAAGAAAAATACATACTGGATGCCCAGGATAAAAAGGTGCCCACCGATAGCCTCCGCATTTGGTCTAACAATGGTGGTAGCGATAGTGCGGACACAGCAGATGCAGGTAACATCCCTGCCACAGATAAAGGCCATGGTGAGCGTTTCATGGGCCCACTGTGGCAGGAGATAAACCACAGAAATTAATGAACAAGTTAAGAGGATTAAGTACGGTTAAGTGGATCTGCAGATAAAGAGGAGATAATATGCTACTTTTATGCTACAAACCCTATATTTCAATCAAGAGGTTATACAAAGAGAATCCACCAAAAACTGGAAGAAAGAGGAAAGTTGTCACAAGAAAATGGCAAAAAACAGCGGATGCAAACTTAAGATCTTTAATTTCACAGATCAAAGTAAATCATGTGAATGATAACATCTTGAATTAACTAAGGGCTTTCGTGGAAAAAGAAATACAGGGAGGAGGAAAAGATCTAGGTGAGAGTACAAGAAAGGAATGCAGAGTAAAAGAAAGAGCAATTGCTGCTGCTGTAATTTGCTGTATCCCTTTGGCACCAACCCACACCAAATGTCAGGCAGATTACTGAACCTCAGAGTGCTTGTCAATGAGCTGTATGAGGCAGGGCCAGCTGCTGAATGCACCCCTTTGACCCCATGCCTCCCCCAAACAGTTACAGATCTGAGGACCCTGTGGGAGTGGTGCCCCCTGTACAGCGTGTTTAACTAATGGGAGCAGTCATGGGACCACTGGCCATACCAACTGTACTACGAGTGGTGCTGTAGCACAGTGGTTCAAACCACAGCTCAGCACCCAGCCGACAAGGATTCAATTCCCACAGTTGCTCCATGTGACCGTGGTGCAGATGCAGTAGTCAGCACAGCACAAGGGTGCAGGTCCCCCCCACAGCACCTATGTGAGCTGTGTGGGTCAGAAGCGCACTGTAGGAGGCCATCCTGTCAGTGGGCAGATAAAAGGCATGGCTGGTGATGCTTGTGTCTGTACATGGGCATGTGTGGTGTGGCTAGTGACAGGTGTGTCTGTATATGAGCCTGGTTGGTGATGCCCATGTCTGAACAAGGGCATGGCCATGGCTGCTGCTGTACACATCCATACACCCACCCTCAAGGGGGTGGCACCATCTCATACAATGTTTTTGCACAATTCCGTGCAGATGGGAGCAGCTGTGGTGCTCTGTAGAGGACATGAGCTTAGAAGAGATCAACTCATGGTTTGCTATGGAAGTGCTGCAGAGTGCTGACTGTGAATAGCAGAGGGAATCATGTAGGCGCCCATATCCAAGGTGCCCAGGTTGAGGAGCCAGTACCCGGACCTGGCTGATGAACTGTGTGTGACTGGGCAGCCATCCATGACCTGTACTAGGATCTTGAGCCCCACCTTGCTGCCCTCACCCATAGAAAGGAAGCTGTACCTGTCCATGTGAAGGCGCTCACAGCCCTTGGCTTCCTAGGAACAGGTTCATTTCAATTAATGCTGGCAACAACAGCAGGTCTCAGCCAGGCAGATGTGTCAAGATGCATCATGCAGTTACTGGGTGCCTTTGTGGGACATGCTGAAAATTACATTGCCCTACCGCAACCACCACAGCAGAGACAACAGATGATCCCCACTTGGCTACAGGCAGATGCATTCCCCACCTGGCTACATCATCACTCCCATATTGGACTGACAGGAATGAGTCCACTACTTATGGTGCTTTTTCTGCTCATGAGGCCCCACAAGTGCTTTCTGCCCATGCCCCCAGCAGCACCCTATCCCACCCCTGCATACCTGTCCACATCTGCTAGCGGGGGTCCCATTACCTAGAAGCCAGCCACAGGGTGGCTGGATTTCCGTCAGTCCTTGGGGTACAGACTGTATGCATATGGCCTTTAGACCACCATTACAGCATGAGGTCACATACCACAACAGGAAGGCATACCACTCCATGAATATGCAGGTTGTCTGTAATGTGCAGGCTGAGATCACAGATATTGTGGCACACTACCCAGGATCCTGCCATGACTCCTACATATTCAGCCAGTCTGGGATACATGCTGCCTTTGAGGGTGGAGCCATCTCTGGTGGCTGGCTTCTAAGTAATGGGATACAGAGATTGAATCTTGCATGCTCACACAGGCCTGCCATGGGGATCACATGAACATGCGGGACTGTAGGGTTGTGGCTGGCAGTGTCCCCAGCTAGCAGGTGTGGACAGGTATGCAGGGGCGGGACTAGGGTGCTGCTGTGGCATGGGCAGAAAGCACTTGTGGGGCCTCATGAGCTAGTGGGACTCATTCCTGCCAGCCCAATATTGGAGCGATGGTGTAGTCAAAGTGGGGGACACATTTGCCCAGGAACCGATAGATCAGAGGTTTGAATCCTGCTGGCACCTGACCCCCTGCTCACACAGTGCCAAGGACATCCAGAGGCTGCAGGGTCACCAGGAGTCAGCATTGATCTGATGACTCTGCATGAAAAGTGCTGATACCTAAAAAGTACTACCGCTGCACGGGAACAAATCTCAATCAGTCACAGAAAAACCCTTAAATATAACAAAACTATACTCATATAGTAATAATGGAAATATTCCATGGTGCTCAACTGGGACTAAATCCTCTATAAAAAAAAACATCTGCTCCAATAAAAACCCTTAAGAGATGCAGACAAAAATATTCCCATAAGTGGTTCCAATATACAAATTAAACATAGAAAATGAGGAGTGAAGGTCTCAGTCTAAATGATCTCCCTCGAAATGGCTAGAAATTAATCTTGCCCAAAGTGGAAAGTGCCATCCATGTCCACCCAAGGTCAAAAAACTCCCCAGATCAGATACAAAGTATTACAATATATAACGAACTATTGTAGATTCTAATTTTTCAAGATGAAATCTTTGTTCTCCACAAAATGCTTTAATTTTATATAACCCATGAAATACTCTGCTCAGTCAACACTCATTTAACATTACATTTATTAGGCACTCAACCAATCAAATTCACTGAAGGCTAACATCAATGGTGTTGCAGGTTCTTCTCTTTGATTGATTCAGGAGTGAATTTTAAAAGGCCCAGTGACGTCAGATGCCAAAGCTAGAAGGCCAGCAATCTTGACACGATAAATAGCAGCCCCTGATGAAGCCGTTGGCGAAATGGAGATCTTTGTAGGGTGAGAGACATGAGGTCCTCAGGAGATGCAGTCTGGCTTTCGCAGCTAAGTAGAATATTAAATGGGTTATAGAAAATGAATTCACATTGTGAAGAGCAAAGACCGAAACATAACAAATGAAAATCCACAATTGGTTACATCAATGGATGATAATAACGTGTAATATATTGTAATGATTTGAGGAGTGTTTCGGCCTCTGATGATCATGGCCAAGAATCATAACCCTTCTTTCGAAATCCCTTCACTGGCTCTCTTTCTGCTACTGCATTCAATTCAAGCTACTGTACTTCTCATGAGCTATAAATGCATTACTTGGTGGTCTTTATTTAATAAAGTTTAGGGAGTTTTTTTACAGACCAATGATGCGGATTTATCCAGCCTCCCCTATGGTAGTTTTGCTGCCACATAGAGGGATATACTGTCATCCTGAGGTCTTTTTCTTCCTGTGTTAAATTTAGATATATTGATTTTTGCCGAATCCCTTCCTTTAGATATATTTTTAGGTTGGGATGTGCAAAAGTAACCCATTTGGAGAAACTGACCCAAGAGAAAAAATCCAATTTTCTGATAGATACAGCTAAGAGGCTTAAATAGATATTAAGAAACAATGGTGAAAGTAGCGACTCTTGAGGAACACTTGTCCTATAATCATAATCTTTAGACTTCTGTCATTTGAATTCTACCCTGAACAACCTGATTCACACCAATAAGAATAAATGACCACAACTCACTTTATCTTTCCATTTCTGCATTTCATCCACCAATGAATGCCACCACTACAGTCTCAGTACTAAAAACTGCTCAAAAACCTGATTGACTCATCTAACCCTCCTATTTCCTCCATATAATCCTGTAATTGAGAGGGCACAATTGACTCAGTAATGTTTGCCACATATGATAAATTGGACCCTGGTCAATAATTATTCACGTCATCCACAGCCAAAGAAGATTTTTTTTAAAGAACTGGGCCAACTAAAGCATGTCTTACAGCTGATGGAAAGGTGACTTTTGTAAAGAGAGAACAATTATAGATTTCAAATACTGAAAACCTTTCTCTAGTAAGGAAAGCAAAAATTGAGCTGAACAAGGTTTAACAGGACTATATCCTGTCATAAAAAATCTTACTAATTTTCTTAATTGATCTTCATTTGGAACATAAAACTGTAATAACTCTCCACATTTAAGAAGAGTTACCTCCCCTTTTTCCAGAATTTGCAATTTAATAAATTATTTCTGAATAACATCAATCTTATCCACAAAGGACTGTGCAAGAGCTTTACTACACAATTTTGATTTAACTTCACCTTTATTTTTCCCTTCAGATAATTCCCTTACAATCAAAGACAATTCCCTAGCAGAATCCTTAGAATCAAGGATTCTATTGGTAAAATGATCTCACTCCAAAATGGTAATGCAACTCTGCACAGAATTTCAGTTACCACTTAATCATATTCTTTGTGCTCTCCTAGATTCTACCATTTCTGTTGCAGATCTTCATCAAAGCCGGCCCAAGGAAATCTGATGCCCTAGATGAATCACCAGCCCCGAGTACCCACCCCACCCACAGTCCAGCATCTCCTCTTCCCTTTCCAAACCCTTAGGTCTCCAGCATCTCTCTCCTTCCCCCCTCCCTCCCCCGCAAGTATCCAATCTAGCAACTCTCTTCATCCCTCTTCCCCCCCCAAGGCATCTAAGCATGTCCTCCCTTTAACCCTACCAGGTGTCCAGCATCTCCCCCTCTTCCTTTCTCCTGCCACCATTGCTCCCAACCCCACCTCCTTACCTCTGCGGGAAACAAAAAAAATAAGGTTTGACGGGAGCTAGCACCATAGCACCAGCATAACCAGACAGCACTGGGAAAGCCCTTTAAAGCCACCATCAGGAGCAGGCTTTTGAGTATTTGCACGCATGCTCACAAATGTTGACAAGTCCACCACTGACAGCGGCTTTAAAGGACATCCTCAGTGCTCTCTATTGATTGTGCCTGCTGCACTGCTATCCCACCCACAGTTTGTGAACTTTACAATACACACAACAACAAAATTACAATTCTATGCTAAATTTTTGTAATATGCTTAGAACAGGTTATTTGGATCCAGCCAAATATAAGTAATATCTAAATAAACTGATTAACTGGCCTGACCAACATTTCTCTTCGCCAACACCTTTATGAACAGGCTAACTGATTGCTGCTTGCAGTATATTATATATGTACAGTTATAACACTATGGTACACTTAAGTACTCTCTTACTTGCCATCACAGAGCACTCATCTATATAAAATAAATACCTGTGTCTACAGAGATGCTCATAAATTATCAGATGCCAAATTATAATATCCAACTCCAACTGATATCCAACTCTCTAGACCTTTTTCTGCATTAATTTTTAATACCGTGAGTGTCTAAAAATCCTTAATAAATGTGAAGTCACACAAAGGGGCATCTTTACTAAACTTTGTTAGGCTTCTGCAGCTAACAATGTGATGTTAATACCGATAGTGCTGCATTAGCTGCTAAAGCCGTATGGCATCTGTTGGGGCATACCCAACATTTCCCCAGCAGATACTACACCAAAAATGCAGAGGGCACGGTCGATCCACAGCCTTGATGCAGCTAATGCCACCCACTACAAATCCGACGGTTGCCACGCATGGTGCAGACACACCCACTCTCCGCCTTCACCTCACCCTATGCGCAGCTGTGTTCTGCAGATAGCGCAGAAAATTGCTTCATTGTGCATTTGACTTATGTTGCCACATTAACAGCTAGCATGGTTTCATAAATATGTCCCAAAATGTGTTTAAATAAATATATAAAAGTTATTGCAAAAAACATTAATTTTCAACATGAAGTCAGAGAAAACCAGAATCCATGACCTAAGAGAGAATCAGTATTATTTTTGTTAGTATTTAGCTCATGCCTTTCCAGTAGTTCAAGGCGAGTTATAATCAAGTACAGCAGGTAAGTTCCCTGTCCCCAGTGGGTTTACAATAAAAGTATTCATCTAAGGTAATAGAGAATTAAGAAACTTGCCCAAGGCCACAAGGAGTGCCAGTAGGGTTTGAACCCTGGTCTCTTTAGTTACCAGGCCACTAGGCTACTGCTCCACTCCACATTAAGCACTGTGGGACCCGATTTTCAAAAGTACTTACCTGGTTAGCACCGCTGAATATTTCCTCTGACCACCTCAGCACTATTCTAACAGTTTCGGGGCAATCCGTAGGCAGAGCTGGAGTTCGGGGTTAATCAACTAGCAGCAACACTCAGACCACTAACCTGATAATGAACTGCATATAGTTATACCACGAATAAGCAGTCCTAACTTTATGTGGTTTTGCCATCTGGATAGCGGCGGAATATCATCGCTATCTGGATAGTCTTGGCAGTCAATACTGAAATCGGATATTCAGCACCAGCTACTATCCAGATTCTAGCACAGAATATCTGGTTTCACTTTTAAACACCCATGGAGTTTAAATATCGGCCTGTATGTTTCTATTTTACTCTATGCTGTTCTGTTATGTCATATTATTTTAATTATATAAATATATGTATGTCTTGTCACCTCTGTTAAATGTAGACCCCTCGTTAAATCCCTAACCACTTTGATTGAAGGAAAAGGTGGTATACAAAACTGGCCAAATAAATAAATAAAATAAATCCAGCTCTGTTTATTGTGACTGTAAATCATTCAGGGAAGAATTCTGATTATGTATCCCAGAAATGTAAATAAAATAAAATCCAGTATTTTAATAGAGCAGCTAGTGGAAACAAACAGATGTGGTCACACTAACTCATTCATTTGTGTCAGGTACTTATTTGGATGGTGGTGCTAAATATCTCTGCTATCTAGAGAAATTGTTGCTCCGCCCATGGACTGCCTGGCACTATGTGGATGGTCTGAAGGGATATTCAGCTGCACTATCTATACATCCCCTTCAGCAGCATTATCCAGAGAGCAGCTAAATACTGACTCCTACAGTATATGTTCAGAGATCATGCAGTGTGAGTCTCTAATTTGACAGACACATGTCTGAAACAGTAGACGAAATGAGAGACAAAGGAGTTTTGGAGTTGTCATTATCATTATGAAGCAATTTTAGGTCCAGACTGATGTGTTGACATCCTCAACCCCTATGATGTAGAAGCAACAGTTTGCCCAATTACCAATAAGTATTATGTATAAATATAATTTGCAGAACCTTACTCTTCGTTTCACATGGCAGAGTGGGCTGGTGCACAGCTTACCTAGCAGCCATTCACCAATGATTTATCTGCTCTCAAATTTCTTATAGATACCAGAGTGGGTCAAGATGTAGAAGTCATGGCAAGACCCTGGGAATCTCAGGAACACATCAGTTATTTCATCTTGAACATTGCAGACCACCTGCATGTTGAGTGAATGGAATGCCTTCCTACTGTAGTAAGCAGCCGGCCTCCCTCTCTTGTGGAGGTCTGATGGGCACATGAATGCAAATGAGTCCCATTACTTATGATAATCGGACCACCTCATAGAATTGGGTCATGATTACCTGCCATTGCTGCACAATCTGTGGGAAGGCAAGATATTCTGCAGTGTGGGTGAGAAAGGCCCTCTAGAGCTGTGAGATGCACTGTAACATAGCTGACTGGCTGAGATCTGCAGTTACAGCCACGAAAGACTGGAAACTGGCAATGGCAAAGGCAGCAAGGGCCATAGTGACCTTGACATGGATATTTATTTTATTTAAAAATATTTTTAGACCGCCATATGCCTCAGCATTCAAGGCAGTTTACAACATTGGCATTGGCTGGCCCCTCTGTTGCTGGAGCAGAGGAGTGGTTCTAGCTGCTGTCAGAGATGGTGGATGGATGGCTTGTAAAATCAGAACCTGGTGAGGCACTGCTCATTGGTGAGGTGTAAGAATTAGGTCAGGGGCCTGTACACCCTCTGATATGGATGCCTTCTGGTGCCTCTCATTTGTTCCCTGTGCACTTCATGCAGGAGGGAACATATATGCAAGCAGGGAACCATGCAGAAAGGAACATTCAGAGACACACATATAGACAGCACCAAGCACCAAACAGCTGACCAAAAGCCGACTGGCACATCCCAGGCTAGGATTAGAGAGACAGGGTATTTGGAATGAGCACAGCTGAGGGGAGGGGGGATGGGAATCAGGAAAAGGATATATAGAGAGGTCTTTGGAAAGGAGTAGAGAGAGGGGGTTAAGAGAGGAAGGGGAAGGTGTGCAGGAAACTAAAGGCAGATCAAGACACCAATGTAGACACAAATAAGTCAAGCCAAAGAGGAGTCCTCCATTCCCCAGCACCATAAGGCAAAGGCCGGTGCTTATTCAGCATCAACTTGATGCACTTAACAATATTAAAATAGATTTGCATGTTCATAATTTCTGCCCTGCACATCGCTGGCCTATGTGAAATGCATCATAGTAATGTCAGCACTGGCCAAGCCATGCCCCGAAATGTCCCCAGAATGCCTCCTGGGAAAGTGTGCAGAGATAGACATGCCTGGCACAAAAACATGCATCTTGTGGCCTTTGTAAAATCGTGTTTCCTACTTGGACATAGCTTCCATGTTTTTCTGCCACCACATCCATAGATATTTATTTTTTTAACTTAGAGTTTTATATAGATGGATACAGTTTAGGTTATTCTGTATTTTCCCTCCCAGTATTACATTCTCACCACACTCTATCCCCTCTCCCCTGGTTCATTCGGTCCTCTTATCACCACTGCTTGCCTTTGGGAACAACTGTGCAGTAGAGCCGGTGGAAAGAGGAGAGTGTAACTGAGGAGCCAGTACTATGGAAAAAATGCAGAGAGATAGAGAGCAGCATATCTAAACCCGGCACGGTGATGGGTGGCAAGTATATTTAGGGGGGGTGGTATTTTCCCCAGTGTTCTGACAATAAATATCAATGTCACTTTTTTTCATTAGTGGTTTTTGACTGGGACTTATCAGTTAAAACTTATAAACAGAAGCCTCAATTATACTTCAGATTCAATATGATAATTAAGATATATGTAAGACAGATATAAAATCATATACAATCTGCTGCATGTACATTAATTCTTAGTTACCAATTATAATAGTAATGCATAACATTAACTTATGCACATGCCTATATATTAAAAACAAAAATGTTTAAGAGATTATTACATGCATGCTTCTAATGCCTGATCTCATAGAAACAAGTAGATTTTCACAAACACTTATTCATCCCAAAAGCAAGCATATAGGCATCAAAACATTTTTAACCCAGCTGGCTTAGTGAGGGATCTAGGTTTGGTTTCAAAGCCTGATTTCTCATCCTCAGGAAGACTGGGGATGGGGATGGGGATGGGGATGAGGATGAAGATTGTGCAGAAAAAGGGTACAAAGTTCTAGGGGTAGGCCTGGATTTAGGATTAGATGACACAGGCAACTGGCCAGGGTGCTACATTCTTAAGGCACCAAATACCCAGGCCAAAGAGGGGCTTGCTCTTGCTTATTTTACGGTCAGGTGTAAATGCTGTTTCAATAGGGTGCTACTGTGGCACTATGATCTTCCTCTGCTCCTTTTTCAGCTCTCCAATCTTTGGGATATCTTGACACCTCCTCCATACCCCCAATCACCAGGATCTACTGTATGGTTTTGCCTATCAGAGTCAACATCTTAAAACCGGCCCTGAGTACGGAAAGGGAGGATGGGTCTCAGCGGGTCTCAGCTATCACATAATGGTGATACTTAGTAGTCAGAATTAGGATACATAAGCACCAGGTTTCATAACAAGTTTTTTGGGTGAGGACTGTCTTCCTATGTGTTTGTACAGCACTATGTACATTTTGTAGTGCATTATGAATGATGTATAGTGGTAGTAGTAGTGTTATCTTGCAGGCGATGTGCTGAGTGTGCATTTTGCCCTGACATGCCCTGTTCTATTGTGTAGTATTCCTTCCGCATCGTCATTTTTACTCCCCACATACACATTTCCACTCACTATCTGCGGATGGGGGTACCCTGATCCAAGGGCCAAGCGATCCAGTGGGTCAATGGTCATTGTGAGCAGCCTGTCAGCTGCTCTATCCCTCCCTGCCATCGTGGCACACCCACTGGTTTAGTGCTGCTGGCAGCCTCACTGTTGTTGCACCCGTGCAGCTGTGCAACCCTTGCCACTTTGGCCCCCCTCCACCGGGGGATGTTGGCATACTTCCGACTGCGGGCGGGGAGAAGGATCAGCATGTGTTCCACTATCTCTGCCGCTGGGATGCTCGCCTTCAGACAGACTTTGGCAGATGTTGCTTTGCGCCGGGCAGACAGGGCTGGCCCAGAGCTTTTGTCTGCTGCAGGCAGTATGTTCTGCACATGCTGCCAACACCCCCACATCATGCAGACATGGCAGCATGATGGCAGTGGGGGTGGACCGCAGTGCCGGAACATCCTCTATGCGGGTTAGGCAGGCGCCTATGGCAGTAGGTCCAGATGGGGGGCGGCAACGGAAACACATGTCTGGCCACACTGGTCCCCCACCCAACTGACACCACCAGTCCCCCATACCCAGCTGTCGCTGATTCATTCTCAGGGGAGAGGCGGACAGCCGCAGCAGTAGTCTTTTCATGGACAGCTGCATTTTGCAAACCTTTTGGTGCTTCTGCGGCTGCCAGCTTCTCCCTCCAGCAGCGGCAGCTGTGGGAGGGGCCAGCTAGGGTCTTTGTATTGGGTGACAAGGACTCTCTTGCTACCCCTGGTTGTACGTTGCCTTTCATGCAGCAGCAGGTCTGTGTGCCACCACTGTCACTGTAGGTTTATGACGGACTTCACAGATGTGTCACCTGGGCAGCTGCCTAATCAGCCTTGTGCACCAGTGACCCCCACTGCATCACCCACGTGCCACTTCCTTTGCCCTATTTGCACCATCAACATAGTGCCCATTCATACTTGGCCACTATGCTGCTGTTGCTGATCGAGCACTACTATCACTGCCTTTGGTTTCTCTGTGTGTGGGTCACATTGCAGACATTGGAATAGTAACATAATATATGACAGCAGATAAAGACCATCATGGTCCATCTAGTCTGTCCAGCAAGGTGGTAAGAGTAGGTGCACCTGCCACTCCGTGCAGGGCACCCGTCCCCGTGACTCAGTTTAGGGGTGTACCCACCGCTCCATGCAGGTCACCCCTATTTGTTGAGATAGCAGAAACAGTTATGGTTATTTTGATTTTATTCTGATGCTATAAAGGGATCTACTATGTCTGTCTCTCGTCCCTCAAAATAACCCCTTTCCGCGAGGTTTTACTTGGCATTAGAGTTCCCTATGATTAGGGCTCTAATGTGCAATTGTGCAACTGGTGATATGGCAGCATCCACTGTCAACGCCTACTCTCCACTCCATTAATGCCCACTCTCCACCTCCTTTTCTCTTAACACTGCAGGACCCTGTAACACTCGTTATTGCAGCATTATCAGCCCTTTCCGCAACATTAAGGGCACAAGGGTGCCGGTAACTGGCATTAACAGGACACTTGCTCCCTTAACACCCTTTAGTAAACATACCCCTTGGTGTAGTTGTGGTTCCTCTCTGCTTTCCTTTTGCATTCTTTGCTAGATTAATACCATGAGCCTGTAATCACAAATACCCCAGGGTTTCCCCCATTTCCAGCAAACTCCTCCTTCCTGTCTAGCCAAGTTATCTATTTATTAGCTTTTATATACCACACTATTTAGTATCAGAGCGGTTTACAAAAAACGTGAACAGTCAAGCAACTTTACATAGAACAGGCATAAACATCAAATCTAAATAACATAGCACAGGTAAGTAGAAGCAAGCAAATATATCAACATTCACCCTTAGGCATGTGCCACAGACCTTAGCTTGTTATGAAACCTGGTGCATATGTATCCTAATTCTGACTACTAAGTATCACCATTATGTGATCGCTGAGACCTACCCTCCCTTTCCATACTCAGGGCCGGTTTTAAGATGGGTCTCCAGAGGGATGTCCCCAGGAGGGAAGGGTTAGGTCTGTCACTGTAAGTTGGTGATTTTATGATTAGTAATGTAGATGGCTGGGTGGTTGGTGGTGCCATAGAAGTCCCCCTGTTTTGAGGGAGCAATAGAGGGAACCCTGCCAACAAAGCTCAAGAGGAGCAACATACAGTGCTATGGCCTGCACAGTCAGTCTGGTGCCACTAAGAGCCATAGGGAAAAGACATATAGAAGCCCCTCCTGGGGCCACACCAGAAGAAGGGCATCCAAGCCTGCTGCCAGTGGATCCTTCTTGTGGCTGAAAAATTTCTTCACTTGGCATTCCCCTGAGTGTCCATCAGGTCAAACACTGGAAGACCCCACCTTCACATGACATCAAACATGCAAGGGGCTTTGCTTTCACTCACCAGGATCCACTGTATTCTAACTCAAGATGTTGGCCTGTACAATGTCAACGCCTGCTATGTGGGCCACCAACAGAGCCACTAGAGGATCCTCTCCACTGCTTTATTCATTGACATACAACACTGCCGTGGCATTCTCTGAGAGTACACTGACTGCTTTGCCCTCCAGGAGAGACTAAATCCTCTCCAGATCAAGGCAGATCACCCCAGCCTCTAGTTTGCTGGTCAACAAGGAGGCTTCATGAGGTGACTAGTGCCCCTGAGCTAATGCACTCTCCAGCACAGCATGCTGGCATTTGTGGTAACTATCACCCAATCTGGTGTTGCCAGAGGCATTTCATCAACTAATTTGTAGCCACCAGGCCAATTCACCATTGATCTAAACGGGGAAGAGGAAGGTGCTGTTTGAACAACTGGGAGCAGGGAAATCAGTGAGCCAGAAGGAGTCCCTGCAGGGGACATCATTTACTATTTACAAGTTGGTACTCTACACAATGGTTGCTCACTTAATTCCTGGGATAATACTGCTTTAGTAGAACACTTGTGTATAAGGCTGACTGTAACTTTCTCTTCCAATTCTGCTGGCTTCAGAACTGATTTAAATTTATCTTAATCTCCGTTATCAAATTCAGCACACAATGTATTAATTTTCTAAATGCAATCAGCTGTATATACTATTAATACTGACAATAACACATGTAGCTACTTGAGAAATGTCTTAATTATGTTTCTACAATTATCCTGGTTATAATGCACTACTATGCACCACCACTGGTACTATTAATGTTATTCTATAATGCTGTGACAGATTGAAACATCTCTACTCTCCTGGAATTGGGAGTAAACATTTCATCATGAAAAATGCTCATGTAAACAGCTACTACAGCAGCAGTTTGTGCCAGCCATGGACATACATTCCATATATCAAAGGATTAATAAACATGCTTTTAATTCTTTGATATTAAAAAAATAAGTATACCACTCAGGACTTAAGTTACTTTTAAGTATATTGTGTACAAACTAGGTTTGAAAAGAAGAAAAAAAAATCCAACAGCCACAGTGTAAAAACACAAGACTTTTGTTTTTCTTTAAAATTTCATATATTACCAAATATCTTTCAATGTTACATCACCATCAGGCGAGGTAGGTGAAATAGTAGACACCACATTTAAAGATTGAGATTGCACAGGAGTAGGCAAAACCAAAGGTGACTTAATTATACTTGCGGAATCAGAAGCCCCAATTGATAAATCCATAGACTGTACAGGCGCAGGCTGAGGAGGGGGAGATCTCCCACTGGAATTGAGGGATACTCCATCTGGTGACGACTGCGCAAGAGGGACAGGCAGGAAATGCCTGTCCAAGGGACCGGTCTGTTTCTCTCCAGGACCCACTGCAACAGTAGGAGCCTTATTAACATTCTTGGGCTTCCGCTTCCCCATCACTTCACCAGGAAACACAACCAGGAAATATCCGCAGAGCAGAGCCGCAGTATCGCCGAAGGAGTGCCCAAGGAGCACAACCTGCTCCTTTAACCACGCTCCTTCAAGCCACGCTCCGCGAACACGCTCCGCGGTAAAGAGAAGAGTCCAAAGATATAACAAGGACCCCGCAGAGAGGAGGGTGCCCGGGGCCCGCCTGCCCGATATTCCTGAGGCACTTCTGGAGATAGCAAACCACGCTGAAGCCGAGGACCGGCTACAGCAGTCCAGGCAGCCTAGGAGCTGTTGTTCTGCCCCTATATCCTCCGCGTTCCTCTGCCAGCACAGGGCACTTCAGCACAAAGCACTTATTTAAAGGAAAGAAGACCCCGCCGACACGAGGGTGCCCGGGGCCCGCCTGCCCGATATTCCTGAGGCACTTCTGGAGATAGCAAACCACGCTGAAGCCGAGGACCGGCTACAGCAGTCCAGGCAGCCTAGGAGCTGTTGTTCTGCCCCTATATCCTCCGCGTTCCTCTGTCTACTATTTCACCTACCTCGCCTGATGGTGATGTAACATTGAAAGATATTTGGTCAGCTTTAGTAGTTATTGATCAGAAAGTTTCTTCTACATTGAATGCGCTTTGCACCTTCTCTGAAGAGGCTGTTGTAACTTTTCAGCAACTTGATGAGAAGGTTCATAGTCTTGATAATGTGGTTCAGTCTTTGAAATCTCAAGTTCCTCCACTTCAGGCAGCTCATACAGTTGCTGTTAAAAATTCTTTGGTGTTATATTCCCGAGTGGAGGCCCTAGAGAATTCTTTTCGTGTATGCAACCTTAGGTTTCTTAATTTTCCGTATACGTCTTTGTTAGCTCCTGGAATACTTTTAGAGAAGTATTTCAAAGAGATTCTCAATATTCAAGAGCCAATTGTTGTATCACAGGCTTATTATATTCCTCTTACTAGTAAAAATGTTAATCCTCAGGAAGGGGGGATGGATGAAATTGTACCAGCTATTTCAAATTTGACCGCGTTTTTAGAAGACTCTACTGATAATATTTCTACTCGCTCCACTTTATTAGTCACATTTGCCTCCATCGAAGTTAAGCTGCGGATACTTCGTGCCTTTTTTAAGAAAAAATCTGTCCCTTTTTGTGGTCAGCCTCTTAATATTTTCCCCGACGTATCTCGCGAGACTCAGCTTCGTCGGAGGCAATTTCTGGCTCTCAAATCCAAGGTTTTGGCTCTAGGGGCCACATTCTTTCTACGTTTTCCATGTAAATGTTTGATTGGATTTGAGGGAGCCTCTTATGTATTTATGGATATTACTCATCTTGAGAAATTTGTGATGGATCGTTCAAGTGCAGGCTCTGGAAATAAGTCTGGTAATCAAATGGTAGGTTCTCCAATTGTGTAGGCCTTTGAGCCTGGTTTTCTGTATAGATTCTATTTCCTTTTTGTTAATTCTGTCAGTACCACTTAACGTGGACTTTATATTGTATCATGTTTCCTAGCACTTTGTATGCAGTATGTATTGTACTATTTTCCTTTTCTAATTTGGTGTATTTTCACTATAAATGCTTAATAAAAAAAAAAAAAAAAAAGATTTCATATATTATTCTTTAGTAATGTAAGAAAACATGATAATAATCCAAAGATGGAAACGTAAATTTTCACCTTTCAAAAGTAAGGGGCCTGGATACTAAAGTGCAGTAGGCAGTTGGCAGATGCATTAGTGCACTGTAATTGTTAGCACATGGCCATAGTAACAGCTCCTGCACCACTGTCACATTTAGAGTTCAATATTTAGATTTTTTGTTAGAAAGGTAAATAAATGTAAAAGGAAAAGGAGGCCACTATGAATCTCAAAAGAAGTAGCTGAAAAGGTGAGGAAAAAGAGGGTCGCCTTCATAAAATAGACCACAGAAAGAGAAAGACAAGCATCAATATTTGTAAAAACTTAGAGAAGCTAGGAAAGTAGTCCGGAAAGCAAAGATTCAAAAAGAAGAAGAAATATTCAATGCAATAAAATGGAGGGGAGACATTTTTTAGATATGTTAGCGAGAGGAGGAAGTGCAAAAGCGGTACTGTCAGACTCAAGGGTGAAGGGGAGGCATATGTAGAAGCTGATGAGGATAAAGCAGAATTGCTTAACAGATAATTTTGTTCTGTGTTCACTGATGAAGGACCCGGAGCAGGACCTCAGAAAGCATCCACAAATAGGAACAGAAGTGAAGGGGATCTTGAATGATTTTCAGAAGACTGTATTCGTGAGAAGCTAGCAAAACCAAAAGTAGACAAAATGATTGGGCCAGATGGGTTGAATCTGAGAGTACTGAAGGAACTTGGGGAAGTTCTAGCAGCTCCACTGTCTGACCTTTTCAATGTTTCTCTAGAGTCAGGGGGGGGGTCCCAGAGGAGTGGAGAAGGACACATCTGGTCCCTTTACACAAAAGTGGAAGCAAGGATGAGGTTGAGAATTACAGGCCGGTTAGTCTAATCTCTGTGGTGAGTAAATTAATGGAAATGTGCTAAAAGAGAGGACAGTGAGGTTTCGGGAATCCAATGGATTGCATGATCCGAGGCAGCATGGGTTTACTAGAGGCAGGTCTTCTCAGACAAATCTGATTGATTTCTTTGACTGGGTGACCAGATAGTTGGACCGAGGGAGAGCCCTAGATGTGGTGTACTTAGATTTCAGTAAAGCCTTTGACATCGTTCCACAAAGGCACCTTATAAATAAATTCAGTACTTTAGGGATGGACCCTAAAGTGACTGACTGGGTTAGACAATGGTTGAGTGGGAGGTGACAAAGGTAAATGGAGCTTACTCTGAGTCAAAGGATGTAACCAGTGGTGCGCAGCAGGGATCTGTCTTTGGTTCGATTCTTTTCAGCATTTTTGTTAGTGATATTGCAGTAGGGTTGTCGGGTAAGGTGTGCCTCTTTGCGGATGATACCAAAATCTGCAATAAAGTAGACACCCAGGAAGGAGTAGATAACATGAGGACGGATCTAGCTAAGCTTGAAGAATGGTCGAGAATTTGGCAGCTGAAATTTAACACTAAAAAATGCAAGGTCATGCATTTGGGCTGCAAAAATAAAAGGGAGTGGTATAGTATAGGGGGTGAAGTACTGTTCACAAAAGACGAGCACGACCTGGGCGTGATTGTTTCTGATGATCTGAAAGTAGCTAAACAGATAGAAAAGGTGATGGCAAAAGCCAAAAGGATGCTTGGGTGCATAGGGAGAGGAATAGCTAGCAGAAAAAAAGAGGCGATAGTGCCTCTGTATAAGTCTTTGGTGAGACCTCATTTGGAATATTCAGAGGATTGATACCAAAATGGTCAGTGGCCTTCATTATAAACCATATGGAGAAAAACCTAAAGATCTCAATATAGTATATATTGAAATTTTAAAAACCAGATATACTATGCATAACCGAGACATGGCTATCAGACACAGACAGCGTCTACTTAAATCAACTAAGCAATAATGACTATGATACTTTCTACACACATAGAACTCACAAAAAAGGTGGTGGAGTGCTAATAATGTTAAAAAAAGAACTAAAAGCCAAAAAACTAACATCGAACCTACCCATCAACATAGATACCATCATTGTGAAAATTGGCAACATAACAATCTGCCTAATTTACAGACCACCAGACCAACAATCTGAAAACCTGGACCCATTAATTGATTTTCTAAGTTCCTCCACTGATCAAAACCCAATTTTAATGCTCGGAGACTTTAACCTCCCCTCCTTACCAGCCTCATATGCCTCCCTCTTCCTAGAATCAACAGTAGATATGGATTTTCACCAAATAATAAACACTAGCACACATGGAAAAGGTAGTATTCTTGACATGATCTTCCTGCCAAATGTACTCCACCAACACTATAACCCCACCTCCCTAAATTGCACCGATCCCATGGTCAGACCATTACCTCATTAACTTTAATATCACAATAAACAACACATCAGTTAAACGAATACCAACTAATGCACCAAACTCAAGATTTAAAAAATACAATGAAGAAGAATTCCTAGACCTCATAATTCCTAACTTATAAACCTCTCCACTAAACCTAGACGCAGCAGTAACTAACTGGCACAAAACTATAAATAACGCTGCAACTAAAAAACAAATAACTAAGAAAAACACGCATTCTAAAGTTGGTCAAACCCCCTGGTACAACAAGGATTTAAAACTAATGAAAAAGAATTTAAGGAAAGCCGAATGTAAATGGAGGAAAAATAAAAACACAATTACAAAAGATTTATACCTCACGCTCCTTAACAAGTATAAAGACGCAATAAACAATGCCAAGAAAAATTACCATGCCTCCATCTTAAATAATGCAATAAATAGACCCAGAGAACTCTTCTCAATAGTCCAAAAACTGACAAATAATAATCACAACTCCAGCAACGAAATCACAGACATTACACCACAGACATTGGCAAATTATTACATGAACAAAACAACATCTCATCCTCCACTACCTAAACCAATAAATACTTCTCATACACTTAACACAGACGAATGGTCTACATTCCAACCCCTAACCAAGGTTGAGCTCAAGAACATTATCACAAACATTAATACTACAACCTCACTAATTGACCCTTGTCCAGTAACCTGGATAAAAAACTCTCTACCTATACTCTCTCAATTCATCCTCCCAATAATAAATCTTTCCCTAAAAAATGGATACCTACCCCCTACACTAAAACACGCACAGATCCGCCCAATTCTAAAAAACACTACCCTTGACAAATCATCATCTAAATCCTACAGACCCATATCGAGTATTCCGTTTATGGCTAAATTAATTGAAAAAGCCGTACAAATTCAAACACAAGAGTACATTGATAGCTCAGCCCCACTTGATGACCAGCAGTACGGGTTTCGCCCCAGACACGGAGTAGAGTCACTCCTAACAGTTCTAATAGATACACTTGTAAGGGGAATAGACAACTCAAAACAAGCATTCCTACTCATATTCATTGATGTCTCCGCCGCCTTCGACAGTGTTCACCACTCAACAATGATTAATAAACTTAGGCAAATAGGTATAAAATCTACTGTTCTAAAATGGTTTACCTCTTATCTAACAGACCGAACTCAAACGGTACAAATCGGTAATCTCACCTCAAAAACATACAACCAAGAACTAGGCCTTCCACAAGGTTCAGCACTGTCAGCGTTACTATTTAACATATACTTAAAAACACATCTGTAAAATCTTTAAAAAATTCAACGTCCACTATCACCTATATGCGGACGACATTATGATGTATGTCCCATTCAAAATACCAAATATCCCTATACAACTCATTAATGATTGCCTCAATGAAATAAACACCTGGCTAAACGAAAACAATCTGTACATCAATCACTCAAAAACAGAAGCTCTAATAGTAACCAAAAGTACAACGTTCATTCCCCCATCACACATTACATTGCAGAAAAACGATATCAAACTAAAATCTGAAATACGTTACCTAGGCGTCATACTGGACAAACACCTCAGCATGGACACACATGTAAGAAATATAACAAAAAAAGTTTACTTTAAACTGAAAATATTAAAGCAACTCCGCCCCCTAATGCGCACACAGGATTTTCAACGAGTCATACAAGCCATTATAACCCCCCATTTCGACTTTGCAAATCAAATCCTACTTGGTGTAACTAAGCAAGCCTTAAAAAAACTTCAATTAGCACAAAACACGGCAGCAAGGACCATTACGAAGGCCCCACCTTTCCAACATATAACCCCGATCTTAGAATATTTACACTGGCTCCCGATTCAAAGCCATATAGAATACAAAACTCTCTTAACCACATACAAAGCCATAATTAAAACAGCACCCCCGACCATAAATAACCTCATCAAAATAGAATCCACCCATAATCTCCAAAGGAGAGACCAGTTAAATAAACTAACACCACCAAAAGAATTCATTAGGGCCAAAAAATCCACAAATAAGAAAGCCTTCTCCCATGCAGCCCCCATCTTGTGGAACACAATCCCAATAGAATTAAGACAATTACCTGAAATCATGGAGTTTAGGAAAAAACTTAACACACCTATTCACAATGCACTATGGATCCGTGACAAACTCACCACTCACCTCTCAGCTAGATAAAGGATAATCCTACTCCAGATAATATATTTTTCAACAAAGGAATGAAGTACTGTAACCATAAAACAATGTATTGAGGACACTTGTATAACAAATAACTCTGTATATAGTTATATCCTGTTCATTTGTACATAGTTCACTAATTGTTAATTGTTACCTGTAATTTCCAAGTTTCAAATTGTTATATGTAAAAACAGCTCGCTCTGTTTATTGTTGTTCTATGGGAACCGCATCTGATCAATGGAAGGAGCGGTATATAAAAAATCTGTTAATTAAATTAAATTAAATGTATGCTTTAAAGGAAAAACCTAAAGATCTCAATATGTATGCTTTAGAGGAAAGGTAGGATAGAGGAGATATGATAGAGATATTTAAATACTTACGTGACATAAATGCACAGGAGGAGAGCCTCTTTCAATTGAAAAAAAGCTCTGCAACAAGGGGATGTAGGATGAGGGTGAAAACGGATAGACTGAGAAGTACTTCTTTACAAAAAGAGTGGTAAATATGTGGAATAGTCTACCAGTGGAGGTAGTAGAGACAAGGACAGTATCTGAATTCAAGAAAGCATGGGACAAATACAGAAGATCTCTAAAGTTAAAAAAGGGACCATAATAGTTGATATGGAAGGGAATACTAAATAGGCCATATGGTTCTTTTCTGCCGTCATGTTTAGCATAGTTACTCATCTGTAACAGGTGATCTCCGGGAACAGCAGGAATTTAGTCTTCACATATGGGTATCGTCGGTACCGATGGAGCCTGCGTGGGAACGCTCCCCAGTGTCCAATAGGAACATTTTTGGGAGCATCCCACAGCGCCTGTGTGCTGCCTTCCCGCCTTTCCCAAGAGTCCCTTTCCAGTTGAGTTATAGCTGAGACAAAAGAGAGAGGGAAAGAGAGAAAGAGAGAGAGAGAGAGCTAGAGAGATACAACTCCTAGGGGAGGTGGGTGGGTTGTGAAGACTAAATTCCTGCTGTTCCCGGAAATCACCTGTTACAGGTGAGTAACTATGCTATCTCCAGGAACAAGAAGGAATGTAGTCTTCACATATGGGGACTCCCTAGCTGCAGATGCCAGGGAGATGGCCCCAGAAAGTTGTGTGCCCTTGTAAAAGGGCTCCACTTCCCCCCATGGATCTCTGGCATACTACCAGGGATGGTGGGTAGGAGTTGATTAAGGGTGGAACAGGTGTTGAAGAACAGCCTGACCAAACAAGGCATCCCGGCAGGAGTCCTTGGCTAAGCAATAATGGGCTGTGACGGTATGAACCGAAGCCCAAGTAGCTGCTTGACAGATGTCATCGATAGACACAGACTGAAGATGAGCCATTGAGGCTGCCATGGCTCTCACATTGTGAGCTGTGACATGGCCTTCAAGAGGAAGGTTCTTACTCTCATAGGCAAAAGATATACACTGTGCAATCCAGTTGGACAGTGTCCTTTTGGAGATTGGAAGTCCCAAATGACTAGGATCAAAAGCAACAAAGAGTTGAGAGGATTTTCTATGTTGCTGTGTCCTTTGCAAGTAAAAGGCCAAAGCTCTTTTACAGTCAAAAGTATGAAGGTTCCTTTCTGCATTTCAGGCATGAGGCCTTGGAAAGAATACAGGAAGGTAAACCGCTTGGTTCAAATGAAAAGGCGAAACCACCTTTAGCATAAAGTATGGATGAGTTCTAAGGACTACCTTATCATGATGTAATCTTGTATAAGGAGGATCAGCCACCAAAGCTTGCAATTCTCTGATGCGACGTGCTGATGTGATTGCAATGAGAAAGAAAACCTTCCAGGAAAGGATTTTAAAGAGGTAGTGGCTAATGGTTCAAAGGGCGGTTTCATGAGCTGCCCAAGTACCAGATTCAAGTCCCATGCCACTGGTGGCGGCTTAATGGGAGGCTTGTTTAAAAGAAGGCCTCTCATAAATCTCGCTATGAGAGGATGAGAGGAAATAGATTGTCCATTGAGAGGCTTGAAAGAAGCTGCAATAGCACTCAAATGGACTTTCAATGAATTAGTCTTAAGGCCTGCATTTGATAAATGAAGGAGGTACTCCAGTAATGATTCCAGAGGTAATGCAAGAGGGTTAAGACTCTTCTGCGAGCACCATATGGTAAACCTTTTCCACTTGAATGCATAAGAGCATCTTGTGGAAGGTTTCCTGGAAGCATGAAGGATATCCTTCACCTGCTGGGAGAGGTTAAGACCGTGAAGTTTTAGGCTTTCAGCAACCAGGCCCTGAGATGCAGAGACTGGGGATTGGGATGGCAAAGCATCCCGTCCTCTTGAGAAAGGAGATCTGGAGCAGATCCTAACTCCAGAGGCGGAGCTTGAGAGAGATGTAGGAGCAGAGGGTACCACATTTGCTGTGGCCAACGTGGAGCTAAGAGGATCATATGACCTCTGTCTCTCTAAAGCTTGAACAGGGTTTTAGGAATTAGGGGAATGGGTGGAAAGGCATACAGGAAGTCCTGACCCCAATGGAGGAGGAAAGCATCCCTGGCTTGACAACCTCGAGCCGGAATTCTGGAACAGAACCGGGGAAGTTTGGCATTCAGTGAACTTGCGAAGAGGTCTATGTCCGGGGTTCCCCAAATTTGAAAAATTATGGCCACCTGGTCTGCATGGAGAGACCATTCGTGTGGAAGCAGAACTCAACTGAGTCTGTCTGCCCAAGAGTTTTGAATGCCTGGAAGATACACCGCAAGGAGATGAATCTGATGCTCTCTGGCGAGGGCCCATAGTCGCAAAGCTTCGTTGCATAGCGACAGAGAGCCTGTTCCGCCCTGCTTGTTCACATAGAACATGGCTACTTGATTGTCCGTTTGAACAAGGACTGTCTTGTAGCTGAGCTGGGTGTGAAATACTCAAAGAGCAAGGAAGATTGCTCTGAGCTCCAGGAGACTGATGTGGAGATAGGCCTCCTGTGGAGTCCAGGTACCCTGGGTAGAAAGACTTTGCAGGTGTGCTCCCCAACCCACCTGTGAAGCATCTGTTGTTAGAGTGGCTTGGGGTGGGGGTTGCTGAAAAGGAGACCCCACCAAAAGGTTTTTGGGTGACTGCCACCATTGGAGGGACAAAATAAGGCTATTTGCTATTTATATTGCTATTTTGTCTGACAGGCAACCTGATGCCTGTGTCCACTGAGTGGATAAGGCCCACTGGGCTGCCCTCATATGGAGGCGAGCATAAGGAAACACATGCACGGTGGATGCCATGTTGCCTAGCAACTGTAACATTTCCCGAGCAGTGAGGTGAGGTTTTAGCACTGCTTGGGAAGCTAACTGCACAATGCGAAGGTAGCGGGGCTATGGAAGGTAGGCCCTTGTCTGTCTGGTATCCAGAAGAGCTCCTATAAATTCTAGGGATTGAGTGGGAGCAAGGTTGGACTTTGGGAAGTTTATGACAAGTCCCAAATACTGAAGGATGCGCATTGTGCGAGACAGAGCAAACCTGGCCTCTGGCTCTGAAGGGGCTCGAATGAGCCAGTCGTCTAAGTAAGGGAAGATGAATATTCCCAGAGTGCGGAGAAATGCTGCTACCACAGCCATGCATTTTGTGAACACCCTTGGTGCAGAGACCAGGTCAAAAGGAAAAACCCTGTATTGGTAGTGCTTCCCTTGAAACAGGAATCGAAGGAACTTTCGATGAGTTGGATGGATGAGAACATGAGCGTATGCATCCTTGAGATCTAGAGAACAAAGTCAATCCTGACTCTGAAGGTATGGCAGCAGAGTTCCTAGAGAAATCATTTTGAACTTCTCTCTGAAAAGGAATTTGTTCAATTCTCTGAGGTCTAGAATGGGTCTGTGTCCTCCTGTTTTCTTTGGAATAAGGAAATAGGGGGAGTAAAACCCTGTACCCCATTGGGGAATGGGTACTTCTTCTATTGCCCCTTGAGCAAGGAGCATAGTGACTTCTTAACCTAACCGGTCGTTGAGAAAGGTCTGAGAATTGAACTGTCTTACCATTGTAGGAGGGGGCATGCTGAGGAAATGAAGCTTGTACCCCTCTCTTACAATAGACAGAGTCCAATTTTCTGCTGTTATCTGACCCCATCTGGGGGCAAAATGACATAACCTTCCTGGGATGGTGGAGGGTTCTGGGCCGTTCAGGGCCAGGAAAGCAAAGTTCTCTAGACAGGAGTCAAAGCCCCTGTGGAGGCTGAGTCTGCTGAGCCGGTTGAGGCTTAGCTGCTTTTGGTTTCTTTTGTTGTCTAGATTGTTGCTGTTGTCCCTTTTGGGCAGACTTAACTGGACGGTGTCCCTGCTGTGTATAGGAGGGATAAAACTTTTTCTTCTTACTGAAGAATGGTTTCTTAGAGGATCTTTTCCTCGCAGGATCAGCTGTAGATTTAGACAATCTATCCAAAGTGATATTGTCAGCATCTATTTCATTAGCTTTTTCCTGCCAATTCTTGCCAAAGAGATTCTCTCCTGTGCAAGGTATATTCCCCAGTTTGTCCTGTACCCAGATTTCCAAGTCAGATGCCTGGAGCCAGGCAATTCTACGTGCACCTATGGCAATGGCAGAGGTTCTGCTTATGCATTCAAAGCAGTCAAAGGCTGCACGATTCACAAACTTGGAAACATCCTGAGCATGTTTAACAAGAGCAAGATAATCTTGCCTTTTATCATCAGGAAGGAGAGGGCTCATAAGCTCTAAGTCTCCTGTGACCTCCTTAAGGAACATTCCCATTTACAAGATATAGGAACTGATCCTAGCAGAAAGCCTGGAAGTCTGGAAGGATCGACGTCCAAAGGCGTCAAGAGTCCTACACTCACGTCCTGGAGGATTAGATGCATGCCTTTTTGCATTCTTTATCTGTCTCATGGCTGATTCCACCACCATGGAATGGTGTGGTAATTGAGTCTTCTGAAACCCAGGACAAGGAGGAACTTGATACACAGTGTCGAGTTCGAGAGTGAGGAGATGTGGTCAGAGGTGTTTCCCACATCCTTAACATAAGATCATGCAAGATCTCATGAATAGGTAAGGTAGCTGCCTCCTTGGGAGCTTTAGGGTATTATAGGATTTCTAATTCCTTTGCCCTAGGCTCTTTTTCAGGAGCCACTGTGATGGAAAGACCTCGGGCCACATCTCAGATAAAATCCTGAAAGGACATATCCTCTGGTGGAGACATCCTATGCTGAGGAGAAGAGGAATCCTCAGGAAGAAGTACTCTGGTATCGGCAGAGCTTTCAGAGTCTTCAGACTCATCCAAGGATTCGAAGTATCTCCGATCCGGGTGATTGCGCAAGGCACGGTACCAGTCTCAATCGAAGTTGGCATCGGAGTGGTCCAGTACAGACTTGTCGATGCTGGATAGAGACGCATGACTCGGTCCCGGTAAAATACCTGCCAATGTCGATGCAGTCGGTGCCGGTACCGGAGTCAGTGCCAGTACCGGTTTAATTGTCTGAAGCGGTTTCAGGGGCATCGAGGCCGTGAGAAGAGCCGCCAGACTGCGTTCAATAGCCAAGAACCTCTGGTCTATCGACGCTGCCGATGCTTGGGCATCGGTGCCGGATGAAGCGGCCGGAACCCCAGAGCATGGCAGCAGTAGCTCTGCCGAGGTTGAAGCCTCGAACATCCTGGAGCCCCGTTAGTGCTTTGGAAGCCGAAGCCTCCCGCCGGGTCAATTTTGCCGGTGAAAGTCCCTCAAGGGCAACGCCAGAGGCATCTCGATGTTTAGAAGGAGATCTACCCTTTGAGGACCGGCTAGATTTATGTTTAGTTACCTGAGATCCATGGGAGGAAGAAGCAGCCCTGGAAGACGTTGATGCCACGGAGGCTGCATCAGAAGGAAAAAGGGTGCTAAGTTTAGCAGCTCGGTTTTTCCGGCCCCTTTTCGATATCATCCCACAGGCAACACACACTGAAATAGAGTGGTCAGGACCTAAACATTTGAGGCAGCACTTATGGGTGTTGGTGACGGAAATGGTACCCCCACACTTATAACACTTTTTAAAACGCGAAGCGGGTTTTTCCATTTTGAGAGAAAAAAATTGGGCCTAGTGCCCAAAATGGTGTGTGGCACCCGAGAAGAAATTTACTGGAGAAAGACTCCAGAAACAAAGGTTTTTTGTTTGTTTTTTTAGAAAGAAGAAAAGAAGAACTGGTGGTACTGGTATAGCATCGAGGGAAGGCAGACGCGACCACAAAAAAGAAGAATAAGGGGGGAAATTTTCTGCGGTGACAGGATGTGCGACCTGTCGGCTCCGCGGAAAACGAAGAACTGGAGAGGGACAGTTGGGAAAGGCAGCATGCAGGCGCTGTGGGATGCTCCCTAAAGCTTTCCTATTGGATGCTGGGGAGCATTCCCGCGCAGGCTCCGTCGGTACCGATGATACCCATATGTGAAGACTACATTCCTGCTTGTTCCTGGAGATCTATGTTTCTGTAATCGTTTAACAGTGAAAGGAGAGGGAAATGAGTGGAGAATGGGCAGGTTATGGGCATGGACAGTACACAGTAGACTACTGCTCCAGATAGCGCAGATGCATTTACTGCCTCCAGAGATGCACTTATTGCAGCCAGTGCAGGTACAGCAGTAAACACCCCACCCCCAACTTTAGTATCACTATCTCCTCCACCTGACCCTGTTCTTTTTGGAAGTCTCCCTTGTGTCTAGTTGGAGGGTAGGAGCGATCCCCGTGACATTCCTGCCTGACCTCAAAATAGTGCTTCAGAACCCTACAGCCAGTAGGGATCAAGCTGCCAAATATGGGGAGTAATTCAAGGCTGTCTTAACTTAAAATTCATTGCTATCTGAACAGTGTCTGAATATCGCTGCTATCTGAAGAGTTAGTGACAGTCACCTCTGAATATGTATATTCAGCATTGCCGCTTCTGAAGATGGCAGCACTGAATATACATAAACAATGTTAATGCAGTAGCCAGTATTAAAATAAAAACCACTGACTGCAGCATTTGAAGATTGACCTGTAGATTTGTTTCTCAAGATTCTTCCTTTATTACTTCAAATTAAAATTTCAAAGCACTGATGAAGTGTTCAACAAACAATTTTGTTCCATTCAGCGATCCCTTCACCATTCAAATATGCACTCTGCATTACAAATGTTCTTATCTTCAGATTGAGTTTGGGTTGTGGCATGCTCGATTAGAAAAACAGTTTTCATTCCCAGAGCTTCAGTTACGATTGAATGAACACTCCTGTACATCCATAGTCCTTTAATAAGCCATCAACTTTTATCAGATCCTATTAGGAGGCATGAGCTGGCAAAGGACAGGTGCCATCTGTACAGGCATGTAGTCGTTAAGCAGGCTCAAAGCACTCCATTTCATGTATGCAAAGTATGTTAGCATGTGCTACAATTGAACGAAAATGAAATTAAGACTTCTGGTGACATCACTGACAAGCATGGCTGTGTAGATTCCACTGGGTCAACACAATTTTTGTCACAGACCCGCTCTGACCTGTTTCATATGTAATTTTTCCCATTGTTTACAAATATGGTATCAGAATTTTTCTATCACCCATACTTCAGGAGATATTATCTAGTAAAGTGTGTACATTACTGTAAATTAGCCATTACAGCTTTGTTTCAGTAAACAAAGGTTGAATACGAAACATTCCATCATAATTATTATTGTATGTTGTCAGCCGCAACCAAAAATGCTGAGTCATGTAGTTATATAACAATACAAAACCATGAAATCACAATAAAAAATGAAATAAGATACTTAGGTGTCATACTAGATACACACCTTACGATGAATACCCACATAAGAAACACGATAAAGAAAGTCTACTTCAAACTTAAAATACTCAAGCAATTACGTCCACTGGTATATTTTCAAGATTTCATTAATATAATACAGGCAACCATAACCCCGCATTTTGACTTTTCCAATCTAATTCTCTTAGGCATAACGAAACAAAACATCAAAAGAATACAACTAGCACAGAACGCAGCAGCCAGAATTGTAATGAATGTAAATTCACTCCAGCATATTACCCCAATATTAGCATCCCTGCATTGGCTGCCAATACAAAGCAGGATAATATATAAGACTGTAATAACCACATTTAAAACCCAAAATGGCATGGCGCCAATCCCATTAAGCAAACTTATATATAAGGAAACACAAAAAGTCTCCCACAGAAAAGGACACTCAAATAAATTAAAGACACCAAATGACTTTATAAAAGCAAACAAACAAACTAATAACAGAGCATTCTCACATGCGGCCCCCATCATTTGGAACTCCATCCCGGAGGACCTACGCTCATCAACAGAAATTATAGAACTCCGTAAAAAACTGAAAACCTATCTCTTCACCTTGCATTACAATACTATAGCTAATCCACTGATCATCCCAGAAAAAGGCTAAAACACGCTCAAACGAATAAAGCTAAACCTCATAACTCAACAGATACTACATTTACTTGTAAATATCAACGACTCAATCCAATAGAGCTTACAACTCTGAAATTGTAAATAGTTATTAACCTTTGTTCTTGTTCCATAAGGTATCTATAATGTATTTGTTCTTGTTCCATAATGTATCCAACCATTATATTGTTCTGTTATGTATTTAAGCATTACACTGTTTATTGTCAAAAATTGTTCCATGTAAAAACAAGCTCTTGCTTTGTTGACTGTTGTTCAATTGTGAACCGCACCTGAACTCCGGAAGATGCGGGATATAAATGATTGTTAAATAAATAAAATAAATAAATAAAATAATATAATTAATTAACCGGGCCCCTTACCCTACTGGTCCGGCTGATACAAGCAGAAAACGCTGAGTCATGTATTGGTATGCTTTCTGTTGTCGTCAGCGATTGTGGTTTGTATTCCTTGAAAAAAACGAATCTGAATGGATGTGAGTTTGCATTAATCTATTTCATAAACAGCAGATGGTTAATAAATATTACGGTTATCGCTTGTAGTTGTTTAACAATGCCTCGAAAGTGTGTTAATTGTCCGGATTCATTTTGCTACATTTGCGGTGAGGTTACTTTTAAGAAGCAGAGAAGACGTTTTACTCCACTTGTTAAGACATGTTATAAGCTGTACTTTGGATGTCAAGTCGGTGACCAGGACAAAAATTGGGTGCCTCACGTCTGCTGTATTACCTGTGTCAGACTCGTAACAGGTTGGGTAAAGGGTGTTCAACACATGAATTTTGCTGTTCCAATGATCTGGAGGGAACCAAGAGATCACTTGACAGATTGCTACTTTTGCCTTACAAACATTACTTCAAAATCAAAACACACTGTAAATTACCCAAATTTACCAACTGCCATGAGGCCTGAGCCTCACTGTCAAGAATTGCCGGTGCCAAAACCTCCAGAAAATCTTACAGTGAATGAGGATGAAGAAGAAGAACCAATGAATGCTGATGTTGACTATGATGGCAATGATGTAATGCAGGATGCAAGCTTTGAGGCATCCGGTTCCTCTTCTGAACCACATTTACCGGACCACGGCGATTTGAATGATCATGTCAGAGATTTGAATCTTTCAAAGCGACAAGCAGAACTGTTAGGGTCACGATTGAAAGGCTGGAATCTTCTTCAGAAAGAAACCAAGTGTGCACTTTTAGAAATAGGCATACCGAGTTTGTGGATTACTTTGCCTTTGAAGATGGAATTGCTTTTTGTTGTGAAGTTAAATCCCTGATGGAAACACTTCCTCCGAATTATAGAACAGAGGATTGGCGACTATTTATTGATTCTTCTAAATATAGCCTAAAAGTTGTGCTTATCCACAACAGAAATATTTTAACATCAGTTCCAGTAGCTCATGCCGCTAATATGAAAGAAACTTACAGCAGTATGCATCTCCTGCTAACAAATATCAAGTATGAAGAACACAAGTGGAATATTTGTGGCGATTTAAAAGTAATTGCCCTCTTGCTTGGACAACAGCTTGGTTGGACAAAGTATTGTTGCTTTCTGTGTGAGTGGGACAGAAGGGACAGGAAAAATAATTACATCTGGAAACAGTGGCCAAAGAGAACATCACTAGTCCCAGGCCAGAAAAATGTTGCACATGACCCACTTGTGGAGCCTAATAAAGTATATCTACCTCCACACCATATAAAGTTGGGTCTTATGAAGAATTTTGTAAAAGCCATGGATAGAAGTGGACTTGAATTTGCATATCTAAGAAAGACATTTCCACGAATCAGTGAGGCGAAGATCAAAGAAGGGATCTTTGTAGGACCTGATATTAGAAAACTGATGAAAGATGAAAACTTTGACGGTCAGTTGAATGAAACTGAAAGAGCTGCATGGGAGTCCTTTAAGACTGTTTGCCACGACTTCTTGGGAAATAACAAGGCAGACAACTACGCAGAATCAGTGGATACACTACTGAAATCTTACCAGAAACTGGGATGTAACATGTCTTTGAAAATGCACTTCTTGCATTTACACCTGGATGTTTTTTCCTGCAAATCTAGGAGCAGTCAGCGATGAACATTGGGAAAGGTTTCACCAGGACATTTTGGTAATGGAAAATAAGTACCAGGGCAAGTGGAGCTCCAGTATGCTTGCAGACTATTGTTGGACTCTTAAGAGGGATGTTCTTGAGGCGCAATACAGCAGAAAATCATATACAACTACCTTTTAGGAGACATTACTGTACGTTACAATATACATCTATATACATCTAATGTAAATATGAGCAACATAGTCTAAATTTAAATTACATGTCACTCAAAAACGTTACGTGATGGAGAATTTCTAAGTACATATCCGAGTTCATAACCAAAAACAGTACTAGAATCAGACATTTTCATTTCTGTGACAGAAATTTTTGGATTTTGTTTACCAGTGTTCTCAGCTCTACTAAGCCAAGAGCTTTTATAACCCCAAAATAAGAGGTTCTTACATGCTCCTGGAGTATATTACTACAGTAGAGTGGATATATGGTGACCTGGCGCAAATCAGAAACGAGCAAAGGGGGACAGTGAGCCAAAGAAAAAGCACCAGTAGAGACGCCACATGTCAGGATCTTCTCAGCACTGGCTGACCTCTCTGAGGCTGACTCAGAAGATGATCAGGCATTAGGTCAACAGGCTGTCAACCAAGCAGTTACAAAGGAAGATATAAAAAAGTAGTTTATGGATTTGAAGAAAAATTTTCTTCAGTGAAGGGGAAAATTCAGGAGGCAGTGAAGGAGATAAAGGTGGACCTAGTGGAGTTAAACACCCGAGTAGATCAGATTAAAAGTCATGTGGAGGCCCAGGATAACTGCATAAAAATTAAAAAAAAAATACTTGCTGGACATTCAGAAAACACAGAAGGACCTCCTAAGTAAAACTGAGGACCTTGAAAACAGGTCCAGGAGAAATAATACTATATGAGTGAGAGGTGTCACAGAGACTGAGGAATACGGAAACTCTATGGCAGGACTACAACAGAAATACAAGTTGCTTGACCCAGAAGAAAACAATGATAACCCAATAAAACTAAAAGTTGATAGGGCACATAGATCCCTGGGCCCGAAGAAGGGGAATCAGCCCAGAGACATCATTGCTTCCATCCATAACTTCAGCTAAAAGGAAGGAACAGCTGTTGAACAAAGCTAGGCAAGTAGGCTGGATACTATGGAATAACCATAATATAGAACTATTTCATGACTTGTCCTTTATTACACTACAGCATCTGAGTAGGGTTGCCAACTGGGTCTAGATGGGCCAGACAGATTTGATCCAGTCCTAGGTTTACCTACTGAATGCATGGACTTGTCTTGTTTTTCTTGTGGAGTGCAATAGATAAATCAGAATTATATATTCCTGCATGCAATGGGGTGAAACCCAAGACTGGATCAAGCTTGATGGATGCATCTGGAACCAGCTGGAAATCCTACATCCAAGAGAGTTTCATGAGGTGACTGCACTTTTAAAATTGGAGAGTATGAAATAAAAGTGGATGTTTCCCTATAGGATGCTTTTTTTGCTATCAAGTGGGAATAAGAGAGTTACAATGGTGGAGGAAGCTTGGGTGATCCTAGAGAAGGAGGGACTGTGAGTACCAAAGAGATTCAAGGCAAAGGCAGTGAAACAGAGGCTGGCAGCATAAAAATGGCAGAAAGTGGACAACACCAACAATTGAATCTACAAGATTCCTCGGAGTATGGAGAAGGAGGAGGAGGAGAAAGAAGTAGTGAGACAGAATAATGGCAAAGCTGAAACAGGGCACTGAGATTCTCAGACGGAGTGACAGTGGGACTGTAATCTATGGGTCCAATTGGTCTAAAATATGGGCTTATTTTACTGAGGGTACAGCAAAGAAGTATGAATGGTTTGGTTAAAATAATGTATGTGAACAGTATTTGGAGGAGAATGTTTGGTGGTTGGTAGGGCGTGTATGGGATAGGGCAGCAGTGGAGAGGGATGAAGAAGGAGAATGAAATGAAGGGGGTAGGAATATGGCATATGAAAGAATAGGGGTACTGGGTAGGAATCTAAGAATATGTGATGAGGTGGTGGGGCAGAGAGGGGATAAGAGAGGTACCATGAATGGTGGGATGAGTGTAAGGAAATGTAAAGGAGGAAAGCTGGCTGGCTTGGAGTGAGTCGCAAAGTCAATGAATGGAAGGATGGGAGATTGTGATGGAGGAATGGGGGGGGGAGGAGGAGACAGGAGAGAGTGTTGTATAAGTTCAGCAGGGGAGGGGACACACAAACTGGAGATGGGGTTGAGGGGAGACAATGGGTAAAAATGCATTTCAAACTACGACCTTTAATGTTAAGGGCCCATGCATGCCACACAAGAGAGAGTTGCTTTTTAAGGAACTTAAGAGGCTGATGATGATTCAAGAAACACTTTAGAAGGCAAGATGAATAAAAGACTACCATAGGGACTGTGTATACCCAGTTTCTGCTTCCAATGTTAAGAAGGAATGGGAATCATATTTGCTAAGAAGCTGCAAATGGATATCTTCGAGACATGCAGAATTAGGAGCGGAGAGTGCCTCTTTTCGAACATAACACTTAATGGGGAAAAAATGACATTAGCAATCATTTATGGGCCCAAAGGTATGCAAGGGGATTTTATGAGAATGTGTTGCAAAGACTGTTGAGGTTCTAGGAGGGCCCAGTAATTCTGGTAGGGGATTTTAATTTAGCTGTGAATCCAGCTCTGGATAACACAGGAGGGGAGAGATGTGGGCTATGGAAGGGATTGTGGAAATTAAAGGTTATGATAGTAACATAGTAACAGACGGCAGATAAAGACCAGTATGGTCCATCTAGTCTGCCCAGTATGATGGCAAGAGTAGGTGCACCTGCCGCTCTGTGCAGGCCACCCCTCTCCATGTCTCTGCTCAGGGGGTGAACCCACCACTCCATGGAGGACACCCCTATTTGTTGAGAAATTAGATGGTTCAGTTTATTTGGATTTTATCCTCTTGCTGTAAAGGGATCTACTGTGTCTGTCCCATGCCATTTTGAATTCTGTCACCGTGTTTACCCCCACCACTTCCATTGGAAGGGCGTTCCAAGAATCCACCACCCTTTCTGTGAAAAAGTATTTCCTGACATTGCTTTTCAATTTACCACCTCGCAGCTTCCTGTTATGCCCTCTAGTTTTACAGCTTCCCCATCTTTGGAAGAGGTTTGTTTGTTCATTATTTCCCTTTAAGTATTTAAAGGTCTGAATCATATCTCCCCTGTCCCTCCTCTCCTCCAAAGTGTACATGTTTAGGTCTTCAAGTCTCTTCTCATAAGGCTTCTGACGCAGACTCCAAATCATTTTGGTCGCCTTCCTCTGAACAGTTTCCAGTCTTTTTACATCCTTTGCAAGGTATGGTCTCCAAAACTGAACACAGTACTCCAAGTGAGGCCTCACCAATGACTTGTACAGTGGCATAAGTACCTCTTCCTTTCTGCTGGTAATTCCTCTTTGTATGCAGCCCAGCATCCTCCTGGCTTTTGCCATCGCCTTGTCCCACTGTTTTGCCACCTTGAGATCTTCAGAAATAATCACACCAAGGTCTTTCTCCTGATCCATGCACACCAACCTCTCGCCCCCTATCGCATACATTTCCCTTGGATTTCTGCTACCCAAGTGCATGACTCTGCACTTCTTTGCATTAAATCTTAATTGTCAAGCATTAGACCATTCTTCCAGCTTTTGTAGATCTTTCCTCATGTTAACCACTCCCTCGGGGAGTCCACTCTGTTGCAAATGTTTGTGTCATCTGCAAAAAGACAGACTTTTCCATTCAGTCCTTCAGCAATATCACTCACAAATACATTGAACAGTGCCGGGCCCAGGACCGACCACTGGGGCACCCCGCTAATCACCTTCCCTTCATCTGAGTGAGCTCCATTTACCATCACCTTCTGTCGTCTGTCAGTCAACCAATTTCTGATCCAATTTACCACCTTGGGATCCGTTCCCAAGCTACAGAGTTTATTGATAAGCCTCTTATGAGGAACAGTATTCAAAGGCTTTGCTGAAATCCAGGTAGATAACATCCATCACATGCCCCTGAACTAGTTCCCTGGTCACCCAGTCAAAAAACTCAATCAGATTTATCTGGCAAGACTGCCCTTCGGTAAAACCATGTTGCCTTGGGTCCTGCAACCTGTTGGTTTTGAGAAAGTTCACTATTTGCTCTTTCAGGAGCGCCTCCATTACTTTTCCCGCCACCGAGGTAAGGCTCACAGGCCTGTAGTTTGACACTTCTTCCCTGTCACCACTTTTGTGTAGAGGTACGACATTAGCCATTCTCCAGTCCTGAGGAACCTCTCCTGTTTCCAAGGATCAGTTGAAAACATCCTTTAACGGCCCTGCAAGAACCCCTCTGAGCTCTTTCAGTATCCTGGGATGTATCCCATCCGGTCCCATGGCCTTGTCCACTTTCAGTTTTGCAAAGTTGCTCTAACACTTCATCTTCTGTGAATGATGTGGTATCTACTTCATTCCCATTTTTATATTTGGGAGTCAGAGGAGGTCCTTCTCCAGGACTTTCTTTAGTAAAAACAGAGCAGAAGTATTCGTTTAGTAATTTCGCTTTTTCAATGTCACTTTCCACGAGTCCGTTCGCAGCACTTCTGAGTCCTGCAACTCCACCCCTGATCTTCTTCCTTTCCCGAATATACCTGAAGAAAGTTCTGTCGCCACACTTAACATCTTTAGTCATCTTTTCCCATGCCTTTGATTTTGCTACCCTTATTTCTCTTTTTGTATCTATGAGTTTTATCCTGTATTCATTTCTGTTCCTCTGTTTGTGAGCTTTTGAATTTTGCGAAAGCTGTGTTTTTTGCCTTTATTTGAGCTGCCACTTCTTTGGAAAACCAAACAGGTTTTCTTCTCCTCGTGTTTTTGTTTACTTTTCTTACATATTTATCTGTTGCCCCTTTTATTGCCACCTTTAGTTTAGCCCATTGCAATTCCACTTCCCTTATCTCCTTCCACCCTGTCAGCTCCTTGGCCATTTTATTGAAGTCGGTGTTTTTGAAGTTTAGGACTTTGAGCTTGCTATAATTGGCCTGTACCATGGCTTTTATCTCAAACCACACCGTGTGATGATCGCTACTGCTCACGGGGCACTCATACAGACATTCGACACGCTATCATCGTTGGTGAGCACTAAATCCAGTGTTGAGCTTTCCCTGGTTGGTTCCATCAACATTTGTCTAAGTAACGCATCTTGGAGAGCATCCACAATTTTTTTGCTTCTTTCGAGATTTGCAGAAGGAGTAATCCAATCCACATCCGGTAGATTAAAGTCACCCAATATTATCACTTCCCCCTTTGTGGCTATCTTGGCAATATCTATAATCAGTTCATTATCTATCTCTTCGTGTTGGAGGTCTGTAGACTACAGCAGTATGGATGACAGTGCCATCTCCTCTCTCCAGCACAATCCAGAGCGCTTCTTCTTTTCCCCATGCCTCCTGCATTTCAGTAGCTTTAATATTGCTTTGACATACAAGGCTACTCCTCCTCCTCTTCCATTTTCTCTGTCTCTTCTGAATAGATTATAGCCAGGTATGGCTATATCCCAATCATGCGATTCATTAAGCCATGTTTCTGTAATGGCCACAATATCCAAATCCATTTCCACCATTAGGGCTTCCAGGTCCGAAACTTTGTTGGCTAAGCTTCGAGCATTTGTGCTCATTGCTTTCCAGCATTTAACTGGCTTGTGTGTATTTTGCATTGATTTTGTTCTGCCTACATATTCCCACTTGTTTTTGATGTGTGGTTTAAAAGTGTGGCCGTTTCTGATTTTAATCTGCTTTTGAAGGGGGTGATGTCTAGAGCTTGACCTTCCACATCTGTCATCCCCTTTTTCTAGTTTAAATGCATATCCACATATTGCTTGAATTTTTCACTTAGGATTCTTTTCCCTGCGATAGAGAGATGTAGTCCATCAGCACAATATAGTCTCTTGTTGTTACATCTGTTACCCCATTCGCCAATAAATCTGAATCCTTCTTGTTTGCACCAGGTCTGGAGCCATGTATTAAAGCTGTTAATGCGATGCAGCCTTTTTGCCCCCTTACCAAGAACAGGTAGAACCTCTGAGAATGCAACAGTTACATGTAAACTCACGACAGCCTGTTGCTATCTGTGAGTACTTTATGTTTACTGTAAACCGCGCTGATGATAAAAGTGCGGTATATAAGAGCGTTAAATAAATAAATAAATAAAATAAACAGTGTTAACAATGGGCTTGAGTTTCTCTCCCAGAGACTGGAAGTCCTTTTGGACTGTAGAGGCACTGTTTCTAGCCAGGTCATTTATGCCCAATTGGATAATAACATCAAGTTTGAAGTGTTCACTTTCTGCGCTAAGTACTTCAACAATGTGGTTTGTATTCCTGCTGGCTGAAGAGCCTGGGAGGCACTTGACTATCTTCTCTCCTTTGAACTGTGTTCCCAAGTTGGTGCCACTGATGATGGAATCACCAAGTAGTAGTAATTTGCTGTTTGGTGAGGTTTTCTTCATATTTGGTTCTTTAGCAGGAGATTGGGCATTGTCTGTCTCATTTAAGGGCCCCTCAGTTTCTTTGGATTGGGCATCCTCATTCGCCAAGGCAGAGAAGGCATTATGCAGGGATATCGCCTGATGCATAGGATGCCTCTGTGTCACAGGTCGCAATCTACCAGAACCCACTGTGATCCATTTGTTCCTGGGGTATTTGATTCTTTGTGGGAGCAGTGGTGGACTTTGTTCAGTTTGTATCCTAGAAGAGGTACGCTTCATTGCAGCCAGTTCCTCCCTCAGTTCCTCGTCCTCATTGGCCAAGGCAGAGAAGGCATTATGCAGGGATATCTCTTGATGCATAGGATGTCTGTGTGTTACAGGTCGCAATCTACCAGAACCCACTGTGATCCATTTGCTCCTGGGGTGTTTGATTCTTTGTGGGAGCGGTGGTGGACTTTGTTCAGTTTGTATCCTAGAAGAGGTGCACTTCATTGCAGCCAGTTCCTCCCTCAGTAGGGTCACCTCTTTATGCATGGCAGCTAGGTCTTCCCTTAGTAGATTCAGTTCTTTATGCATGGCAGCTGACCTGAGGCACAGAGGACAAGCTCTTAGGTTCCAAATGATTTGTCTTGGAATGAATGTACTGCAGTTATTGCATTGAATACACAACATGCTGAATAAGCAGTCCTAGAAGTAGAAGATGAAGAAGAAGATGTGGGCTTTAACCCAAGTTAAAAGGATAGATGGCAAAGTATGCGATTACTATATAGGCAATGCAGCCCCTGGGGGGTGGGGTGAGGGGTAGGGTGGGCGGGAACCTAAGTGTCTCTGGCCGGAAGGCTGCTCCTGAACTGGGGGTACCCACATATATCTGCTCCAAGGCTACCCAAGCAGTCAGTCAGTCAGATTATCCCCAAGCTTAATGTATAACCACAGTTAAACTTTATATTAGCAATTTCCCCAAAACAGACAGTTAAACTCAATATTGGAAACTAGAAACCAGCAGAGATAAGAAAGAAAATTATAGTTTTTGCAGGCTTTAGGGCTACACAGTCAGAATATTCCCAAAGTAAGTTATTACAGTTAAAATCTATATTAGCAAAGAGAAGATAGAAGCTGTAACTTAGCGTTTTGTAGGCTTTAGAAACTATGCAGATGGAAAAACACAGGAACTATGGCAGCCAGTAAGCTGATCTAATTAGCCCTTCTCCTGGGAGCTGGCTTAGACCAGAAAATTCAAACAATGGAAGCCAAATAATTACACTGAACTTTTTCTTTCCTTCCTGTATCACACACAGCTATCTGATTTAAGGGCTACACAGTCAGAATATTCCCAAAGTAAGGTATAACAGTTAAATTCTATATCAGCAAAAAGAAGATAGAAGCTGTAACTTAGCATTTTGCAGACTTTAGAAACTGTGCAGACTGAAAAACACAGGTGGAGGTTTTGGAGGTAGATAATGTATGGAGATAGAAGCAACTGAGGGGGAAAGATTTTATTTATTTAACATTTCTTATATAACGCCTTTCATGATATCAAGGCGGTTTACATTGAACAAACTGAAATTATATTGAACAGGGCATTATGACTTGGAGATAACTATTTTACAGGGAACATTATTCCACAGCTCATCAAGTATACTCTCAGACTGATATTATTTGTGTGGATCAATCCCTTTTACAGGTAAACATTAGCTGGTTTGATCACACAAGTGTGGATGGACCTATGAGATGGCCCTCAAGAAGTGGGACCTAGATACTGGAGATTAAATGGAAGCTTGATCAAAAACTAAGCCTTTAAAGCTCAAATAGAGCAGGAAATTCCAGCACATTTAGAACTTAATGATACTGGGGAATGTTCCTTAGAAGGGGTTTGGGAGGGGCTGAAAGTGTTCATTAGGGGGAAAGTTGATTTGCTCTGGGAGCAGCCCAGAAGGAGGCTAGGGACAGGGAGGATGGGATAAAAGATAATATATCATGCCTGAAGGGGTTATACAAATACTTCTCAAGAAATTAGTTTGTCAAGAAACAATTAATGGAGATGAGAAAAATGGCATTCTAAGGAATCTCTACACCCGGAGTGCCCCCCCCCCCTCATGGCACACACCCCACCCCCTTTCTAGGACCACACAATTTAAAACCTACCACCAGCTGCTAAGCCCCCTCCCCTTACCACGTTAAGGTAGGTTTACTGCTCTGGCTCTGCCACACGGGCACGGGATTCTGAGCCCTTCTCCTAGCCGGCACCTGGGACAGGCTGCACCCACCACCCTGCTCTTGGTACACCACTAGGTGAGGAATCAGCTTGATGAGTTACAGGCAGGTGAATTGCAGTAAGAATTGGCTCTTGTAAAGCAAAACATATTTTGAATATGGCAAAAAAGCTCCTAAATTGCTAGTTCACAAATTAAAGGGATAGATTTGTATGAATAAAATGAAAATGATGCATTAAGGCCAATAGAAAAATATTATATATCAAGATGATGATGTTGCCATGTTTTTGTTCCTCTTGCAGATGTTGCTAATAGAATTATCTAGAGACTAGTTTGCCAAAGTAAATAGGAAATTACTTAGGTTCATTTGGCAAGGGGAACCATCCCATGGTGGTAAAAGTAATCCTATATCTGGGGGTGATCGAATTTCTTGCTTACAGTTTTTGGAACAGCGATGGATTTATCGATTGAATTCTACACACCCCCATGGTTTAAACTAGGAGATCAATTGGTTCAGCTTGTTTTGATATCTTCCGATGAATGGAGGGCTTCCCCGATGATGGGGGGGTTTTCCCTTCCTTCATTGGTGGTTCTGTTTTGAGCGACTTGATGAATCAGCCAATGATGTTTATGGTTACCCTTTAGACATTCCAACGTGTTACATGGTGGCGTTTTATGGCAGTTTCTTCATTATGAAAGGCAGGAGCACTGCACTTGATACAGAGACGACTTCACCCGAAACGTGCACGTCGTGCATTTCTCCTGACCGCATTCTATTCATGGATTACACTGCTTTCACAAAGTTAAGTACATTGATACACTTTAATGTTTTGAGAACCGATAATGATTAAAATGGACACTACCAGTTTGTGCAGGTGAGTCTGTTTACTCCCCTCCACAGGTTTGGTCCAACAAAAGCATATAATATTTTGGAGGGACAACCTGGTTTTAGGTGACTATTCTTTTTGATTTTTTAAAAAGAAGGTTTAATTTGTATAAATATTACTGTGCCACACAAATTAGAGCTTCATGGGAATAGAAACAGAAACTAGATATAAAATGGGTTAAACTGGAGGATGACATAGTGGGGGAGGCTCCCGTAGATTCTCCACCATGGTGGTGGAGGGAAAAGGAAAATGGGCTGTGGGAGATAACCCCTTTGCAGGAATGACTTTAAATATTTGGAAAGAGATCTGGCCTATATTTATTTATTTATTTATTTAACTGTATTTATATCCTGCCTTTCTCCAGGTCAAAGCAGTGCAACATTGAGAGGGGAGGGGTGGACAATAATCAACTTCTGGGGGTGGGGGCTATCACCAGGTGTCCAACATTATACTTATGAAGGGCAGAGTACATTCATATTTTACAGCGATCAGATACAATAATGAGTTTTTTCGAGGGACAGATTGAAGCATCTTTCAGAGAGGGAAGCAATAGGGACTTCAAAGTTCAGGACAAATGTATGAGTACGAAAAGCTTCTTTCTTTTGGAGAACTGCAGAAGGAATATCAGCTTCTCTCCAAGGATCTGTTCCTGTACCTTCAATTGAAACATTAAGCTTCCCAGTTCTTGCGGGAGAGTCAACATTTTTTGAAAGTATAATGGACAGTAAACTGTGAAGGATTTACAGAATATTGAACGCTAGAAGATATCTGTCACTTAGATATGCCCAGGATTGGGAAAAAGACCTAGGATGGGTATTAGAGGAGAAAGAACGTTCAAAAATTTGATTGAGTTCTTTGACTGGGTGACCAGTGAACTAGATCAAGCGCATGCGATGGATGTGATCTACCTGGATTTTGGCAAAGGCTTTGATACTGTTCCCTCATAGAAGGCTTATCAACTTATAAACTGAGCAACCTGAGGATAAGTCCCAAGGTGGTAAACTGGATGAGAAATTGGTTGATTGACAGATAACAGAAGGAACTCACTCAAAAGAAAGGACAGTGCATACTGACGTGCCTCAGGGATTAGTCCTGTGACTAGTACTGTTTAATGTAATTGTAAGTGATATTGCAGAGTAGAGGAAAAGCCTAGTACCCAGAAGATCAAGGGTTCAATTCCCACTGGCACTCCTTGTGACCTTGGGCATGTCACTTTACCCTGCATTGCCTGCAATTACACACCCAATCTATTTCCGGTGATATATTGCCAAGAAAACCCAGAAACAGTTGAGTCAGCACTGATATAACATGGATGAAACAGTGAAGTGGGTGGGGGGAGGAGAGGAGGGAGAGGAAGGGAACCCCCATTGTAATATGTAAAAGCTTTGAGCATCATGATGTTGTAACATGAAGGGATAGTGTGATCTTTAGTGTGTTCAGTGTTGGCTTATTAGTGATTGTGAGGGGTCAGGGGAAGGGTTTAAAAACATAGAGAGCAAAATAAAAAAAAAAGAATATGAAATAAAAATTCACATCCCTAGAAGCCAGACAAAACTGTTATGCTGCCAGCAAAAACTACTTGCATATTTAGCAGCACTGAAATAAATGTAAATCTCAGAAGTCTTACAGAGAAGAATCAAGCTAACAATTAGAATGATATGGGTCATGCACTGCCTTCCCAGCTCATATCTTCTATTCCTTGGATCAAAGGAGACTGAGAATACTGCAGAGGGGCAATGTTCATATCCTTTTTGGGAGGAGGGAGGTGGTGAAGACAGTGATTATCAGTGACACCAAGAGGCTGTATGTAGGGACTGAGACTGCAGGATTTTGGAAACAGCCATGGGTGCATGGCCCCTTGCCAAGTGATTGCTGCAATGACAGAACAAAAGAGTTGAGAGGATATAAATCAAGTTGGGGGTAGGGGTAGAAGGGAGGTGAATCCCATTTTATTTGCCTGAGGGCTCATGATTGCAAATGCGAACCCTAGTTCTAATTAAAATGAACACCTAAAAGGTGTGAGAAGAAACTATCATATTAAAAAGAAATGATAACAAGCTGAAATATTTCCATCTTTAAACAGTAGTTGTTATGAGGATTTATTTAATAGACATTGATTCTGCCATTCTAGTTGCCACAAAGGAAAAGACACCAAAAAGAAAATTTAAATAGAGTGTATCCACACTCTTCCAATATCAAGCTGCATGAACGTGCCAAAAAGGTTTAAAAAATTCATGAAAATACCAAAAATAATGCGCAATAAAAGGAACAGATTTGATGGTTCTCCCCAGGTAGGTGGCTGCCGAAGATGATGGCTGATGATCAGTGTCATGTCCTAGAATTATTTTAATTGATAGCTGTCTGGAGAGAAATTGTAAAAGACAGTCCAAGACATGATATTGTGGAAAGACAGAGCTTTATTTCTATGAAACCAATGACAACCCGACACAGGCCGTGTTTCGATACCCTTCATCAGGGGTTAGTCTGGCAAATGCTAAAAACATAAATATATAAATACAAAAGTCATAAAAGAACAGATCACATTATAAACATAAATACAAACAATAAATATATTAAAAAATGAGCTACTGTAGATAAAGAAATTATAAAATGAAAATAAACCAATCAATAAAATAATCATTAAAAACTGAATATAACCATGATTATATCAAAACAAACTTTATTGTGTATATAAAGAAATCATAAATAAACATATTCAAACCTCTAAAAAGATAAAATGAAAGGATGTGACACATAAATAGAAATTGCACTTACCTGGTAATTGTTGTTCCTTTAGGGACTCAAGTTTAGTCCTCCACCTCTGGGTTGTGCACCTCCTCCTGCCGCATGGAGACTGGGTATGTCAAAATCGTGACCTCACTGGATGTAGTCTGCTGATCACTCCCCTCAGCCCCAGTGAACTACTGACAAAGCAAACTCAAAGGAGCAACAAATAAGTAGCCAATACAATAATATTCCGACTGTCTAACTACTATCTATGTGACAACTAAACGTCCCCCAGAAAGGATAAACATTTTCTTGTACCTTGTTCCTCCACCCTATGCATATGCAGAGCTAAGAAAGAGGAAGAAGAGAAATAAAGGAAACAAACAGCCCCCAACAAACCAAACTGTAGTAATAACTCTACATACCTGTAAATTTTCTCCGCAAATAACTGAACCTCCAGTCAACGATATGACCCAGGAGGGAATGAGAACTAAACTGGAGTCCCTAAAGGAACGACAATTACCAGGTAAGTGTAATTTCTATTTCCTTATTGGTCCTCCAGTTTAGTTCTTCACCTCTGGGAAGTAACAGAGCAGTAATCAATGGGAGGGGCCTTTCCATCCTGCCCTCAACACAGCCGAGCCAAAACCTGCATCCTCCGCCGCTAACACATCAAGGCGGTAGTGTTTACTGAAAGTATGAAGGGACGACCAGGTGGCCGCCCTACAGATGTCCCCTGGTGGAACCAAGCCGTGTTCCGCCCAGCAAGTCGCTACCGCTCTGGACAAATGAGCTCGTAACCCCCTTGGGACTGAACGACCCTGCACTAAATATGCTGACGCAATCGCTTCTCTAATCCATCTAGAGATAGAAGCCTTCGCCGCTGCCTCCCCTTTGCGAGGGCCTCCGAACAAGACAAACAGACATTCCGATTTGCGAAAGGACTCAGAGACCTTCAAATACCTTCGCAAAACCCATTTGATGTCCAGCCGGCTCAAACTACGGTCCGAAGAGTTTCCCTTCTCCCGAACAGAGTACCGGAAGGGAAATTGATTGATTCAAATGGGACGGGGAGACTACCTTTGGCAGAAAAGATGGTACCGGCCACCACACGACCTTTTCTCTCGAAAAAGACAAAAATGGCTCTCGACAGGACAACATCTGCAACTCTGAAATTTGCCTCGCCAAACAGACAGCCACCAAAAATACTGTTTTTAAAGTCAAATCTTTAACCGATGCCTGCTGCAATGGTTCAAACAGTTCACGCACCATCGCCCCCTAAGACCAAATTGAGATCCCATGGCGGGTCTACAACTCTACGAGAGGGACGGAGCCTTGATACGGCTTTAAGAAAGCGCAACACATCCGCATGTGCCCCGAGCACAATGCCCTGCACTTTACCCCTATAGCAAGCCAGGGCTGCTAACTGCACTCACAAAGAGCTGAGCTGCCAAGCCTTTATCAAACCCCTCTTGCAAGAAACTGAGGACCAAAGGAATTGATACCATAGCCACCCGAACTTGCTGCCTTGAGCACCAGTCCTCAAAAATACGCCAAATTTGAACGTAAGCTAGAGACGTAGACGTTTTCCTCGCTCAGAGCAACATAGTGATCACCGCTGCCGAGTAACCTTTCTTTTTCAACCTCGCCCTTTCAATGGCCAAACCGTAAGCGAGAACCAATTCACCTGAGGCATACGAAGAGGTCCTTGAATCAGCAGATCCTCCGAGTCCGGCAGCCTCCATGGCTCCCCATCGAGCAAGCGAATGATATTGGCGTACCACGGATGTCTTGGCCAGTTTGGTGCCACCAGCAGAACTCTCCCGTGATAAGCTTCGATCCTCTGCACCACCCTGCCTATTAGGGCTCATGGCGGGAATACATACAGAAATCCCGACGGCCAAGGTTGAATCAGAGCATCGATGCCTTCCGACATCCTTTCTCGCCGTCTGCTGAAAAAGCAACTCGCCTTTGCCGACTGAAAGGTCGCCATAAGATCCATGACCGGTGGACCCCATCTGTGTACCAGAAGCGTAAACACGTCCGGATGCAACTCCCATTCTCCCGCATCCACGTGACCCTGCTGAGGAAGTCCGCCATCACATTGTCCTTCCCCGCAATGTGCGCCGCTGAGATTGCTGGTAGCCAACCTTCCACCCAGGTAAACAGCGCCTCGGCTTTCTCTTCCATGGCTGTACTTCACGTGCCGCACTGGCGATTTATGTAGGCCACCGTCGCGGAGTTGTCTGACAGCACTCTCACCGCCCGACCGGTGACCGTGGCTTCGAACTGCAGCAGCGCTCGATGAACCAAGACCTCTCGGGAATGGACCAGACGCCCTGTGTGAAGAGAGCTCCGCAATGTGCCCCCCACCCCGCAAGACTCGCATCTGTCAACAGGGTGATCCACTCCGGCTGCTCCAGGGGCATCCCTCTCGTCAGGACTCCGGGATGTAGCCACCACTGCAGGGATTGCCTGACTTGGTGCGGACTGGGTAGATGCTTGTTCAACGATTTGGACTGATGCGACCACCGATGCAGAAGCGCTCGCTGCAGTGGCCTCATATGAAACCTGGCCCATGGCACCGCTTCCAGGGTTGCCGCCATTGAGCCGAGCACCCGCAGGTAATTCCATGCCGTAGGTGTCAGATCGGCCCTGAACTTGCGGATCAGTTGCCGAAGGCTCTGCACTTGACGATGTGGCAGAAACACTGCACCCTCCTGAGTGTTGAACCGAACCCCCAGGTATTAGAGATCCTGGGAGGGCACTAGATGACTTTTGGACGGGTTGACCACCCAGCCTAGGTCCTCTAAAAACTGCACCACCTTGCCAGTAACTTGAACACTCTCGGCCTCCAACTTCGCTCGAATTAACCAATCGTCGAGATAAGGATGAACCAAAATCCTGTCTTTCTGCAACGCTGCTGCCACTACCACCATGATCTTGGTGAAAGTTCGCGGCGCCGTCACCAGCCCGAATGGCAATGCTTTGAATTGATAATGTCCCCAAGGGAGAGCGAAGCTTAGAAACTTCTGTGAGCCGCTCTGATGGGAATATGCAGATATGCCTCCGTAAGATCCAGAGAAGTTAAATATTCCCCCTTGCGCACTGCCACAATGACTGATCTTAAGGTCTCCATCCGGAAATGTGGTACTCGAAGACACTGATTCACTCCTTTTAGGTCCAAGATAGGCCAGAATGATCCGTCCTTTTTTGGCACTATGAAATAAACTGAGTATCGACCCGTACCGCAATCTGCTGCCGGTACCGGGAACGATTGCACCCAGTTGCAAAAGCCGATCCAGTGTGCTGTGGACCGCCAGAGTTTTCTGCTGACCCTTGCAGGGAGACAGCACAAAAGAGTCCCGAATCAGTCTCGCGAACTCCAGCGCATATCCCTCGCGAATGATCTCTAAAACCCACTGGTCGGACGTTATTCGGGTCCAGGCAGGAAGGAAACCCCGAAGCCTCCTGCCTATCGGTTGACTTCCCGCCGGGACCCGCCAGCTTTCATTGGGGCTTCCGAGATGCAGCTGAGGATGTTGTTGCGAATCCCCTGCTTGCACCACGAAATCCCTGGGCTCTAGACGGGAACCATCCTCTCTAGAACCCAGCGAAATGAGCAGAACGAAACCTCCGTAAATCTCGAAACTGACCCCAAAAGGCCGGAGAAGACTTCCCCTGCCGAGACTTACCCTCAGGAAGCCGCCCACCCTTGGGCTCCCCTAGATCTTTAACCAACTTGTCAAGATCTTCTCCAAACAACAACTGCCCTTTGAACGGCAGCTTGCTGAGAAGCGACTTGGAGGAACCATCGGCCGCCCAATTCCTTAACCATAGGGATCTGCGTGCGGCAACTAGCAAAGCCATACTATTAGCTAGAGCCCAAATCAAGTCGTAATGCACATCTGCCCAATATGCAGTACCAGACTCTAGGCGAACGATTTCGCGAAGACTCTCCTGATCCAGCTGGGTAAACTGACGTAAACTCTGAGACCACCTGAGACACGCTCTTGCCACCCAAGCGCCACAAATGGACACCTGTAAGGACAAGGCATCCGCCTCAAATGACTGTTTTAACAAACCATCCACCTTCCTATCTTGCGCATCCTTCAATGCCGCGCTACCTTCAACCGGAATAGTGGTCTTCTTGGTAACGGCTGACACTGCTGCATCCACGCGCGGAGAGCAAAACCGTTCCTTGTCCTTCTCCGCTAAGGGATAAAGCCTGTTCATAGTCCTGGCCCCTCTTAGACCAGACTTGGGTTGATCCCATTCGTCCTGGATCATCCAGTCCACCACGTGGTGCACGGGAAACACAACCTGAGCCTGCCGTACCGCTTGGATTATAGGATCTTCCCCACTCTCTTCCTCACTCGGTGGCACTGGGGCCAGCTTCAACATCTGCAGAGATTCCGTAATGAGCGCCATCAACTCGTCCCTCTGGAACACTCAAATGGTTTTCGCCTGATCCTCAGGCTCCTGAATCACGCCTTCTTCCAAGCCTTCCATTTCAGCCTCCAGGTCCATCTCCGCCTCCACGGTTTCGTGCCACTCCACCTCCGAGGGGGAGGGCTCAGGAGGTCTTGATCGCTTTGGAGGTCTAGTACCACTACTACTCCCGACTGCCAACCCGGGTTGAGGTGCCGCACTAGGCCCTGCCACGGGCTCCGGTAATTTACCTTGATGCCGCAAACAGAAGGCTTGATGCATCAGTAGGACATAATCTGGACAGAAATCTTCAAGCTGTGACCCCGCGTCCAAGGTCACTTGTGAAGTAGCCGGACCAGTGGTCTCCTCCTGACTATCCCCTAAGGCTGGCGGTCCGGGCAGCTCTCTGTCAGCTCTGGACCCCCCCCCCCCCAAGGGCTCTTGAGCAACCTTAATATCCATCTGCTGCTCAACACTGGTGGAAACTGTGGCACAGCCCTGCAGATACCTGAATCCGTTACTGTCCCTCTGCGTGTGCCGCAGACCATGCAGAGAGGCCGGGATGCCATACACCAGATACTCTCACAAACTCCTTCTAAGACTTTGTCTTTTTTTTTTCTTAGACCAGCCCTACGAGGGACAACAACTTCCAGACCATACTCCCCCTTGCACCAATCAACCCCCCCAAAGGACACCCAGAAGAAGCCCAAGTGAAGGGAAACCCTAAGGGATGCTCACCGCCCGTCAAAACAAAGGACAATTAACTAAGAAATTAAAAAAGAACTGAAGCTGATCGGCCCCCCTCACAGGAAGCGCTGCTCATCAGATTCCTCTTCCCAGCAGATGGCATGGTTAGTGAGTGGGGTGAGGATGTCGTGATACCAGGGGTGTGAATAAAGAGTGCTGATGATACCATAGTGACAGGGGCGGCCCAAGGGGAGTGCGGGGCCATGTGTGGAGATTAACTGCTGGGCCTCATTTGCATAAACATTTGCATAATGTTAACATGCGCTTTTAGTAAACATGCCTCTTAATGAATGTCTGGATAAAGAAAGACTACCAGATTTCTACATTACTATACTCCAGTGCCAACCGCCAGGCACATTAGGAAGTACTATAAACACTGACCATTTAGAACCCATAGCAAACCCACCGTATCATAACAGCACTACCAGGACTCACAAAGCACCAAACCCTACCTATCAAAAAGACAAACTGCAGATATTAAACCAGTACATCTCAGAGAATACCAATACATCTCCTACTAGAAAAAGAGAACAAATGGGATGGTCAAATAGAAACTACATAAACAAAATACCTTAGCTCGGTTACACATGCAGAACATAGACCGCCACCACACAAAGAACAAGGGATCACAATTTAGAAATAGGAAGATAATAATTAAACTGGGAACCCAAAAGCCAAACATGAAATGTACAACACTGGAGAAATAAAACTATAAATTAATTTCCTCTTGCACTAAACAAAAACGCAAAGATGTTAGCAATACACACTTCCCAGACCTGACATATTCCAGTTAATAAATTTAAAATAAAAAGCATTTTTATACCTTCTGTTTGGGCATTTTATTTTTCAGTTGCAATTGCTCCAGTCACTTTCTTCTGGTTTCTTTGGGTCTTCTGCAAATTGTCCATTTGTCTTTTCTTCTCTTTTAGTTTTTTTCCATTCTCTCTCTATATCTGCTTTAATAACATACTGATCTTTCCCCTTTTGCTCTTCCCCCATTTCTTTCCTTATTCCTTTATCATCCACTCAAATTTCACCCTTCCATTCTCAATCTCCACTTACTACCCAGCCCATCATAGACTTTTCTTTCCTCCCACACAAAATATCTTTTCCCCTCTCCATTCTCATTCCCCATCCCCATCCCCATCTAGTCCTCTCCCAAAATCAGCTCCCTTATAGTTCTAGACCCACCCAGCATCTGCTCCCTTCTAGTCCCATTCTCCCAAGCCCCCACATCAGCCCATTTCCTGTCCTAGCCCCCATATGCTTTTTTCCAGTTCCATTCCAGCCCCCCATCAGCCCATTTCCAATCCTAGCTCCCCCATCAGCCCATTTCCAGCCCTATTCCAACTCCCATCAGCCCGCTTCCAGTCCTATTCCAGCCCATCACCCATTTGCAGTCCAAGCTCCCCCATCAGCCCATTTCCAATCCTAGCCCCTTGTCAGCCCTATTCCAGTTCCCAATAGCCAACTTCTAGTCCTATTCCAGCCATAGACCCCCCCCATTCACAGCCCATTTCCAGTCCAAGTTTCCCCCCATCACAGTCTATTTCCAGTCCAAGTTTCCCCCCCCACACACACACCATCACAGCCCATTTGCAGTCCTAGCCCCCTCCACACTCACAGCCCATTTCCAGTACAAGTTCCCTCCCTCCCGATCACAGCCCATCCAGTCCTAGCTCCCCCCCCCCCCGCTTGACCAGCCCCGCGGCTGTCTGAGGGGCTTCAGAGAGAGCCGGGGAAGCCCATGCGAGGCCCCAGCTCCCTCTGCACAGCCGCCAGTGTGAACAGTCTTTTCCCTCACGCTGGCGGCTGTTTTTGTGAAGCAACAATTGCTGGGAAAGGTTAAAGGGCATTGCCTTTAACCTTTCTCAGCAATCGTGGCTTCACAAAATGTACAATAATGGAGTTAGCGTGGTTTAAAGGTTTTACTGCATTTTGAATAAAAGGACGTGAACCTTCAGTTAAGAAGTTCTTGCCTGGGGTTCTTTGTCCGACAAAAATATTTATTTTTGTTGTTGGGGATTTGTTTGATCACTTGAGGAGAGGAGTCTGTGTTCTTGTTTTGATTATATGCATTTGGGCAGCAGTGTTTCCCTTGCCCTGGGATTCTGTTTCGTTAGAAGTATAGGAAGAGCATGAAAGTGATGATGCCGGTAGGGGATAGGGAATGGAAAAGTGATGACACCAGGGGGTAGGAAGGAAAAGGATGATGATGTGAAAAAAGTGAACCTAGTGCCCCTTCCCCCCCCTCATTTCTCTCTCTTTCCTTGTCCCCTACTCATCTATTATTTATTTAAGCTCATTTCTATGCCACTCTTCTACTATTCAGAGTGGTTTACATAGAACAACACATGCCAGGGCATCAACATGCACTCTTGTACAGTACAATGAACGAAGCATAACATGGTCATGGCAACAGAAACTTTGTACAAGAACATGTCATGACATTATAAAGGTAATAGAATTATGTACAGGCAACATAAGGGTTCGACCAATCAACATTTGGCTCATAGGAATCTCTTAGGTCTGTTGGTGGGATGGGCTCATGGGGTCTGCAAGTTGACTTAAGTTTCTCAAATTTCATATGTTAAAGCTATCCTGGAAGAGATAGGTTTTCAAACTCTTCCAAAACGCACTCTTGTCAGAACATGCTCTTAGGTATTTATTTATTTATTTTTATTTACATTCTCTTATATACCGCGCTATTCTGCATCAGTGCGGTTTACATTGAACAAACTGAAATTACATTGAACAGGGCATTATAACTTGGAGATAACTATTTTACAGGGAACATGGGCTATGGAGGGTTAAGTGGCTTGCCCAGGACCACAAGGAGCACCTGTGGGACTAGAAACCCCAGTCCTTCCGACCCAAGGTTGCTGTCCTCTAGTGGGATTTGAACCCCTGACCTTCCGGCCTGAAGTACGTTGCCCCAACCACTAGGCCACTCCTCCAGTAGTAAGAAGTTCCACAGTGTGAGTGCAAAGAGAGAGAATGCGCGGTTCCTCTTGATCTTCTGAGGAGAGATGGAGCAGAGGTCGTTGATGCTGTGACATTGTAATCTTTCATTCTTGGGTCTGGATATCAAGGTCTGTAGGCAGGTAGCTGATTCCTTGTGTAGGACTGATAAGACTTGAGCTAAATCCAATCCAAGTATGGCAAACATAAATCAGTCCCGTAGTGGTGAGCAATACATGCTCTATGACTTAGCATTGTCAGACTTCTGCTTTCTGAAGACTTATAAAGGGGGGAGGATAGAAATTCCACTCTTTCCCCCCACTACATAGCATTCTTTTAACCTCCATAGTGCTGCAACAGAAGATGACACTTGGGGCCATGGGGATGGCAGAAAGAGGCTGCTCAGGTCCATGGGTGGTAACAGCAGGGATGACACTCAGCTAAGGCATATGCAGTAGATAGTCTTCAGAGGTGATAACAATTTCTAGGTGTTCTGAAACTACAGCTATCCTTCCACCTGCTGAATAACTAGCAACAGGCAGAAGTTAAAGCACTGGCTACTCAGAAAGGGAAAGATAGCCAAGAGGCCACCACACATCAGAGAGTTGAACAACTAGTGCAAGGCTTCATGGTGCGCATGTGCCAAATGCAACCCAGAGGACACCAACTGGCTACCTCTGGTATATCATATATGTATATAAAGCAAAGCATGCCCTCTATTGCAGGAAAACCTATTAGCACATCCCAGTAAGCACAACATCATCCCCTTCTACACTGACAGTCCTAGAATTTCTATCCGATCCCTTTTATAAGTTTTGGAAAACAGAAGTCTGGCATTGCTAAGTCATAGAAAGAGCATGAATTCCTCAACATCATCGGATTGATTTATGTTTGTCATATTTGGATTGGATTTAGCTCAAGTTTTATCAGTAGTAATTTAAAACAAGTTATATTCAGGTAGATTAGGTTGTGCTATGGGTACAACCTCTAATATGTTCCCTAGCAGGCCTGACACAGAATAACTGGTAATGAATTTTAACATTCCAATGTCACATTATTCAAAGATCTGAAAACTGGGCTTAACTGTGCAACAGCTTTGGATGAGGACACCATGAAAAGATTAATGCTTCTCTTTAATGCATTGTGAATGAGAGATATTAGCACTTCTGAAGAATCTAAGATGTACAGCTTACCATCTGTTCAATTCACAAGTGCTTTGATCTACACCATCTTAACAGCAAGTGGTAATTGTTAAGAAAAAATCTCCACAAGTTAAGTCACTCCAAGCCTGGGACTTTCGACTTTGTACTCACTTCAAATAGTTTTCATAAAGAAATGACTATGTGCCTCAAAATATTTATAGTACATGTGATATACAAGCAAATCAATCAGTACCATTGAGCACTAAACCAGGTTACTCTCTCTCTATATACATATATACTACTCCTACTACTATTTCTACAGCATAGCACTACTAGATGTACACAGTTAGAACACATAAGAGACAATCCCTGTTCCACAGGAGTACCTGGATTCTCTACAGGGAGAACTGGTAGCTGCTAATGGAACTCACATGGGGCTTGTGAATGGAGAGTGTGTCTGATATCATAGTGGAGGATCATCTAGAATCCAGTGATGGTATGGTTTACAGGTCTTGATGGTTCATTCAAAAGCAAGGATCATAGATGTCAAGAAAACTCTATGAAGATGGGCTGGCCTATATGGCAGCATCTAGGGGAAGTGGGAAAACAGTGGGCAAAACAAAAAGGACATATTGTAAGAGCCAAGGAGAAAAAGGGAGGAGAACCTCCATAATCAAACACCAATGGCAACAGGAGAGCGGAGGAAAAAACGGCCACACCAACAAAGCTGTAAACAGTCAACTTTATTCAAAGGACCCAGCTTGGCCAAGTTTTGGCTGTTAGGACTGTATCAGGAGTCAAGCTGGACTATAGCATAGTCATATCGGTCCAATAAATAAAGATGAGGTTTGGTTAACATAATTGTGAGTGCTCTGCTAAAAACAAATCACAGTACTGTCCATGTCTAAAGTCTGTCCTTTGTCGAAATCATCATTGTTGCCCACCTGGTGATGGCCCCACCCTTATACTTAATTACCCCCACCCTTTAATGTAGCGCCGCTTTGACCCGGTGAAAAGCGGGATATAAATACAGTTAAATAAATAAATACTGCCTTGTCCCCAAGTCTAGCATGCTCTTTCAGTCTCCTAGTCAAGATGTACATGAAGAGAAAAACAAAAATACAGAAAAATGGGGAGAAAAAAATGTACTTTTTTAAAATATGTTAGTGACAGGCAGAAGTTGCACTGAGACTCAAAGGTCGAGTAAATATGCTTAACAAATACTTCTGGTCACTGTTCACTGAGGAAGGCAGGGGAGCAGGACTACAGGAGGAGGACACAAATAGGAACAGAACTGAGGTGGACCTTGAACAATTTTGAGAACACCATGAGGTGCTAGCTAAATTAAACGTAGAAAAAGCAATAGGGTTGGATACATCTGAGGGTATTAAAGGAATTTAAAGAAGATCTAAAGGTCCTACAGTTTGACCTTCTCAATGCCTCTAGAGTATGGAGTGGTCTCGGATCATAAAGACTGATGTGGCTCCTCTTCGCAAATGGTTTAGGAAGTAGCCAGGGCAGGTTAAAAAATCTACACATGTATTTCCCATTTCATATAGGAAATCACATGTGTATGACAATAAATGTTCAGGTCAGGATTTACATCTGCTCCCTGGTACATTTGTTTAAAAAAAAAATGCTTGTTTAGGACAGCCCTTTACAGGGGGAATTAATGGGATTATCCTCCTTAATCCTCTGTTTATTCTCCCCTGTAAACTGAAATTAGATAAAGTATAGGGGCATTTGAAGTTAACAGCATTTACATGCAGGCCTGCAAAATTGTCAACATATACGTGTCAAGTACAAGCACTTAAACACATGGGCGTTATGAAATATGGCACTTACATGTGTATGTTGACAATGTTTTCATGTTGCTTTTACCCTCATGTACAACTGTAAAATAGCTTCTCTGGTTCCACGTAGTGTATCTGCACATACACGTGCACTCCTGCACTTCTATATTCAGTATTTTAGAAAAAGTTCTACATTTAGTAGCTCCTCTTCTAAAATACAGCAGGAATTGTAAACACTGCCACCATGTTGTCTCAGTTCCAATCTCTTGACTTTTCTAAAATATGCCTCAATCTCCTCTGGAGCAAAGACAAATAAAATAAGAGAGGTGGATAAACTCCACTAGCATGTTAATACTATTCTGTAAGTTATATTTATTTATTTAACTAGATTTATATATTGCTTTCTCTATAAGTCAAAATGGTGTAAATTCAGGTACTGTATATGTATTTCCCTTGACCCCAATGGAGGGTTAAGTGGCTTGTCTAGGGTCACAGGGAACAACTGTGGAACTAGAAACCCCAGTCCTTTTGGCCCAAGGTTGCTGTCCTCCTAACCCCTGGCCCTCCGGCCTGAGGTAACTTGTCCCCACCACCAGTTCACTCCTCCTCACAGAAGTAGCTAACCTTTCACAGACTAAGAACCAAGAAATCAAAATGCACAGTGTCAATGAGTCATTCGTCTTTTATTACACTTTTTATCCCTTAAAAGAATACTAATAGTAATTCTAACAGCAGACTACAGGGCTCCACAGTCTGACTTCAGTAGTGAGTAAATTATAGCTGCTAAAACAGAGGATAGTGCATATTCTGGAACCAAATGGATTGTAGGATCTAAAGCAACATGACTTTCTCAGTAGTTCTTAGAAACATAGAAAGATGATGGCAGAAAAAGATCACATTGCCTATCTAGTCTGTCCTTCCATATCAACCACTACAACAGTCCTCTTTTTTTCCTTTAGAGATCCTCCATGTTTGTCCCATGCTTTTTTCGAATTCAGATACTGTTCTCATCTCTACCACCTCCACTGGGAGACTATTCCACGCATATACCACTCTTTCTGTAAAGAAATATTTTTGCATATTACTCCTGAGTCTATCCCCTTTCACCCTCATCCTATGTCCCCTTATAGCAGAGCTTGCTTTCCATTGAAAGAGGCTCTCCTGTGCATTTATGCCATGGAAGTATTTAAACGTCTCAATCATATCACCTCTATCCTGCCATTCCTCTAAAGTATACATATTAAGATCCTTAAGTCTGTCCTCATATGCTTTATAACGAAGACTACTAAGCATTTTAGTAACCACCCTCTGTACCGACTCTAACCTGTTTATATCCTTTTGAAGGTGCGGTCTCCAGAATTGCACACACTACTCCAAATGAGGATGCACCAAAGATTTATACAGAAACACTATTACCTCCTTTCTTCTGCTGGCCATTCCTCTCCCTATGCACCCAAGCATCCTTCTAGCTTTTGCTGTTGCCTTTTCTACCTGCTTAGCTACTTTAAGATCATCAGATACAATCACGCCTAGGTCCCGCTCTTCTTTTGTGGACAGAAGTACTTCAACCCCTATACTATATCGCTCCCTTGGATAGCTGCAGCCCAAATGCATGACCTTGCATTTTTTAACATTAAATCTCAGCTGCCAAATTCTAGACCATTCTTCAAGCTTAGCTAGATCCCTCCTCATGATATCTACACCTTCCTGGGTGCCTACTCTATTGCAGATTTTGGTATCATCCGCAAAGAGGCAAACCTTACCCGACAGCCCTTCCACAATATCACTAACAGGATGCCATGCCACTTCCACTCCATGCAGGAGTCAGTCTGGGTCAACCGAGGATTTGCTGGACTTCCGGGCGGCCAGAATCGGGGCACAGCCTGCACGTCTAGCCCTCACAGGATCAGAATCAGGTGCACCAGAGCACATCCCAAATCTGACCAGCCGGAAAAGCGGGAGACGCACACAATGGAATGGGCCTCCGCATATATAAAAAGAATGCCCAATAGAAAAGAGAAGATAATAATGCCTCTGTGTAAGTCTCTAGCAAGACTTCATTAAAAGGTCTGTGTGCAATTCTGGAGACCATGCCTTCACAAGGATAAAAACTGGATAAAGCCATTCCAAAGGCTGGTTTACTAAAATGGCAATGATCTTTCTCATAAAGTGTATGGGATGAAAGAGATTCAGGAGAAATCTAAGGAAATATTTCTTTACAGAAAGGCTAGTGGATATGTGGAACAGGTCAAGAGACAAGAACAGTGTATGAATTCATGAAAGAATCAGAAAAGCACAGTGGATCTTTGAGAGAGAGGAACGGATTGTAATGCTTATTAGTGAGCAGACTGGACAGGTTATATGGTCTATCTACCATCATGTTTCCATGTTTCTACATGTATGATTATTTCCCTGTTGATGAAAGATGCTCTGTAAGCACTCAGTGCAAAAAGCTCTGATCTCTAGAGGCTAGAGTGGCATACACATATCTAGAGAAGACCTTCAGGGATGCAGTAAATCAGTATTATCTCTTTGTTGCTTTGGAGGAGGAAGGTCACTTGGAAGGAAAACATCACTTTGGTATGTTGAGAAGTGATCCATTAGGCAGGATCCACTCTGCAATTGATGATGTATCATCTTGCACCCAGGATGTCTCTCCAGAAGTATATGCTCCGGAAAAAAGAGTCACCATACTTGGCAATTTGATCTTTAGGAATGTAGATAGTTGGGTGGCTGGTGGGCATGAGCATTGCTTGGAACTTGCCTGCCTGGGGCAAAGATGGTGGTCCTCACGCATCACCTAATGGTTTAATGGTTACAAAGTTTTTATACCGCCTAGAACTAGTCAGTTTACAATAACAACCAACACAAATCCACAATTAAAACAAATAAAAAGACCAAAAGTCAAACAGCACAATACAGTCAAAAATATCAGACTCAGAGAAACTCTAGGTCAAAAGACTTCCAAAAACAAATGAGTCTTGATGTAGCTCTTAAAATTCACCAAGCTGGCTTCGGTATGTATATAGCCAGGAAGTTGATTCCAATGCATAGGGCTGGCAAAAGCAAATATTCAAAACCTAAATTCTTCATAGTGGATGGAGGAAAATGCAGGAGTCCTTAACTGCATAGAACCCCAAGACCAAAAACATTGTGCAGGTGTATATATTTCAACCACCGAGGATAGATAACAAACTGATGCTCCATGCTGGATTTTAAAGAGTGCTGGAGAGGAAATGACTGTAATGGTGCTTGTAGGTACCTATGAAATAGGAAAGTATGGGTGGGAGATTCATGAAACTAGAAAACTGGAATCCAGAAGCATCATGGTAGCATTCCCAGACATCGTTCCCATTCCATGTGCAGGAGCCCAGAGTCAGACAGAGCTCCGCAGTTTCAATCCAATGATGGTGCATGGAAAAGAGATTTAAATTTTTAGGAACTGGGTAATATTTTAGGGAAGGGGGAGCCTATTTTCAAAGGAAGTGTTCTACCTTGAACAGAGTAGAGCCTGTCTGCTGGCACTAATGTCTAAAAAAACAGAATAGCTTTTAAAAGCTACAACATGGGAGAAACACAACAGACACTTAGATACTGGCAATATGCTGGAGTTAGAATATTCCAATAAAGAAGTTATTAAGGATGAAGTAGCCAAATGCATTTAAAGAAAGAAGGGGCAGAGATAAATGATTCCCTTTCAGCAGATGAAGAGGCAGACATAACAGACTTATCAGAGACCTGGAAGGGACAACAATGACCAATGGGATATTGTGATATCAGGATACAAATTATAACAAAATGATAACAGTTGATCAAATAAATGGAGAGGTGGTATTATATGTTAAGAACAGCATAAAGTCAAACAGTATAAAAGTACTATAGGAAACAAAAAAGCAACAGAGTCTTTATGGATAGAAATTCCATGTGTGAAGGGGAAGATTAACTATGAAACTGTTTCTTAATATAAATTAGAAAGGCTAATAAATTTGATAGCCCAATAATAATGGAATTACTCAAATACTGAATGGATAAATGTTTCTTCAGAACGCTTTAGTGAATTAAAGCTTCCAGATGCCACAAATGATTGTTGCAAGGAGCAGAGTAGACCTGGTCCTGGAACCAACGAGAGGGGAAACACTTTAGATCTAGTCCTCAGTGGAACACAGGACCTGATGCAAGGGGTAACGGTAGTGGTGATTACCATCATAATTACTAAGGAGGACATTCAAGAAAATTTCTGTTGTAGGTTTAATTTTTTAAAGGGAGATCATAACAAAATGTTTTATGGTTTGCTTCTATTTGCTATGCTGCCTTTTACAGATATATAAAGCGGTTTACAATAAAAAAAAATTGAGGAAAATGAAAGGAACTCCAAAATTTTGATAAGAAAGAAGGGAAAGAGAAAAAAAAGAAAAACACACAATCCCTTCTGGCAACAGGGAGGCCAGCCTGTCACTGTGCTATTCCTTAATAACAAAAACCTATTTGAAAAGATGAGTTTTAAATCAGTTTTGAACGTGGACTGTCTCGTGGTTTCAGAACGGGCCCATGATGGTATTGGAAGATGTAACCTATTTCCGTAAAATGAGTATAAGGAGCAGATCGGACAGTAAGAGATACTCAGGGATGAGAGATAATCTGGAGCATCCTGTCGGAAGACCATATATCAAGATCAGGATCTAATAATGTATTCGAGCTTTAACTGGGAGCCATTGATATTGGATCAGGAGACGGCTTACATGACCAAAATATTTAGTGTAGGACAAGATACGAATGGCAGTATTCTGGACAGACTGTAGTCGTGTAAGCTCAAAGTTAGGTAGATCAGCATAGACGGAGTTACAGCAGACAATATGCGTTATGATCAAGCTGAGAATCACAGTAATCTGAGCTGATAGATCAAGAAAGAGACCAACAGCACAAAAGTGTCTTATGGCATTGAAAGAGGATTTGACCATCAAACTGATTTGTAGAAAGAAGAATAGATCAGAAAGCAAAACTACAACCAGTTATTTAAAAAAATGGAGTTTATATAATGGTGGCATCCTGAAGAGTAGGTGCAGTGCTAGACAATGGAGACCCACCAGTAATCCAGATGGTTGTGGTCTTTTTGGGGTTAAGTTGTAAACAATGGTTATAAAATCAGTTGGAAGTCAGAGAGGCAGCGATTAATGGAGAAGTCTGGGTTAGTGCTATTGATGTAGGTTATAAGAATGTCATCTGCGTACATGTAGGTTGAAATCCCGGCATATTGAATTATATATCAGTAAAGGATTTAGTAATATATTAAATAAAATGGGGGCAAGGACTGAACCTTGGGATATTAGGAAAAAACTAGAAAAAGTGACTGCTAGGGTCAAATTTATCATTTTGGAAGCCCAGATTGAATATGTTTCAGCAAGCAAAAAGGCCAATAGAAGACCAAGCAATAATTTAATAGTGAGGTTAAAGAAATAGTAAAAGCCAAAAGGGGATCTTTCAGAAAATGGAAAACAGACCCTGAGAAAAAATAAGATGGGGATAAATACTGACAAATTAGATATAAAGCAGTAATAAGGTAGAAGACTAAGGCTTGAACTTCAGAGGAAACCACAAGGAGACAGTTGTCGAGGTGTGGGGAATACACATAAGCCATCATCAGGCATTTTGTGAAGATCAGAAACTCACCATCCTGACCTTTCAGGAAGGTGAAGATAGAGACAGGATCCATCAAAATGCAAGGAGGGTTTAAGACTACTAATGAATACTCAATGAGGTTATCTCCTCCTCAGAAGGCCAGCAGGATCACATAAACTTAAGCATTTGGCACTAGGCAGCTGCTTGTGAAATGTATGGCTAGATCCTGCAAGAAAAAGCTGTGTTAGTCCATTATAATGGTAGTTAAATAAAAAGAGGAACAAAAAGGAAAATAAGGTGATACTTTATACTGGACTAACTTGAAAAAATGTGTAGACTAGCTTTCGAAGATAAAAACCCCTTCCACAGGTATCACCTTATTTTCCTATTTGTCCTCTTTTTATTTAACTACCTTAAAATCATTCATGCTGCCAGATGTTCGATTACATGAGCACGGCTTTCTAGTTTTTCTTAAACTTCTGCAAATACCTTCTAATTTCCTACATTGATCAGACCCTAGCAAAAAATAATAATAAAAGTGAGAAGCATTAGTTTATCTCTTTCGGAGCTCTGGGCTTCCTAAACCCCACTGGTGTTTCCTGCTAAACAACAGCATATAAGCCATCATTCACATTTCTTTATTCAAGGATTTTATGAAAATTATAGATGCCTACAATAAGATAACTTGATGGAACTTGTACTGAAAAGGAGGCAGTTTTAGAGGCAATTCTTAGATATCTCTTAGAATCAGTACCTTTGAGACCATGCTCTTACGCATTGATCAGACAAAACATACAGCACAGTTACTTACCTGTAACAGGTGATCTCTGGGAACAGCAGGAATTAGTCCTCACATATGGGTACATCGGTACCGACGGAGCCTGCGCGGGAATGCTCCCCAGCTTCCCAGAATGAAAGCTTTTGGGGCATCCCACAGCGCATGCGCGCTGCCTTCCCGCCTTTCCTACCAACTCTCCTCAGTTCAAGTTTAAAGCTGAGACAATAGAGAGAGAGAGTAAAGGAAAGACAAAAGAGAGAGATACAACTCCTAGGGGAGGTGGGTGGGTTGTGAGGACTAATTCCTGCTGTTCCCAGAGATCTCCTGTTACAGGTAAGTAACTGTGCTATCTCCAGGAACAAGCAGGAATAAGTCCTCACATATGGGGACTCCCTAGCTAAGATGCCTGGGAGATCCCCAAGGGTATGAGACCCTGAAGGGTTCCTCGTCTTCCTATGGATCTCAGGCATCCATACAGGGAAGGAGGGCAGGAGTTGTTTAAGAATGGAACAGGTGTCTGAGGACAGCCTGACCAAACAAGGCATCCCGGTGGGAGTCCTTGTCCAAACAGTAATGGGCTGTGAAGGTATGAACCGAGGCCCAGGTGGCTGCTCGACAGAACTGGTCGATGGACACAGAATGAAGATGAGCCATAGAGGCGGCCATGGCCCTCACATTGTGAGCTGTGACATGGCCCTCCAGAGAAAGGCTCTTACTCTGGTAAGCAAAAGAAATACACTGAGCAATCCAATTGGACAGTGTTCTCTTAGAGACTGGAAGTCCTAAATGAGAAGGATCAAAAGCAACAAAAAGCTGGGAAGACTTTCTATGTTGCTGTGTCCTGTGCAAGTAAAAAGCAAGAGCTCTTTTACAATCTAGAGTATGAAGGTTCCTCTCTGCACTGGATGCATGAGGAGCTGGAAAAAAGACAGGTAAATATACCTCTTGATTAAGATGAAAAGGTGAGACCACTTTAGGCATAAAGTGAGGATTTGTCCTAAGGACTACCTTATCATGATGGAACCTTGTATAAGGTGGATTAGCCACTAAGGCCTGCAGTTCACTGATGCGGCGAGCAGAAGTGACTGCAATAAGGAAAATAACCTTCCATGAAAGAAATTTCAAGGAGGTAGTAGCTAAGGGTTCAAAAGGTGGCTTCATAAGCTGACCAAGAACCAAGGAGATCGAATGGGAGGTTTTGTTAAAGTTAGGCCTCTCATAAATCTTGCAATAAGAGGATGAGAGGAGATAGGTTGTCCATTGAGAGGCTTAAGGGATGCTGCAATAGCACTCAAATGGACCCTTACTGAATTTGTTTTAAGGCCTGCATTGGAGAGATGCAGGAGATATTCCAATAGAGAATTCACAGGAAGTGCCAGAGGGTCAAGACCCTGCTGAGCACACCAAATGGAAAATCTATTCCATTTAAAAGCATAGGAACGCCTAGTGGAAGGTTTCCTGGAAGCATGGAGGATATCCTTCACTTGCTGCGAAAGATTGAAGTCTTGAAGGTCTAGGCCTTCAGTAACCAAGCTCTGAGGTGAAGGGACTTGGGGTTTGGATGCCACAAAGTCCCCTCTTCCTGAGACAGAAGGTCTGGAGCAGCTCCCAAGTCCAGGGAGGGGGCTTGGGAGAGATGCAGAAGTAGAGGGTACCACACTTGGCGTGGCCAGCATGGAGCTATGAGGATCATAGATCCTTGATCCCTCTGAAGTTTGAACAGAGTCTTGGGAATCAAAGGAATGGGTGGAAAGGCATACAGGAAGTCCTGACCCCAATGAAGGAGGAAGGCATCCTTGGCCTGAACTCCCTGACACGGAATTCTGGAACAGAACCGGGGAAGTTTGGCATTCCACGGACTTGCAAATAGGTCTATGTCCGGGGTTCCCCATTCCTGAAAGATTCTGAGTACCTGATCCATGTGCAGGGACCATTCGTGTGGAAGCAGAACTCGAATGAGTCTGTCTGCCCAAGAGTTTTGAATTCCTGGGAGGTATACTGCCAGGAGATGGATTTGATGCTCTCTGGCGAAGGCCCATAATCTTAGAGCTTCGTTGCAAAGCGACAGAGAGCCAGTTCCTCCTTGCTTGTTTATGTAAAACATGGCTACCTGATTGTCCGTTTGAATGAGGACTGTCTGGTAGCTGAGGAGGGTATGAAAGACCTTGAGAGCTAGGAACACTGCTCGAAGTTCCAAGAGGTTGATATGAAGAGAGGTCTCCTGTGGGGACCAAGTGCCCTGGATGGAGAGGTCCTGTAGATGAGCTCCCCAACCTGTTTGGGAGGCATCTGTTGTGAGGATTGCTTGGGGCAACAAAGGTTGGAAGGGGGACCCCAGCAACAGATTTTGAATGGACATCCACCATTGGAGAGACCAAAAGAGACGTTTGGAGTTTGCTATTTGGTCTGAGAGAGCTCCTTAAGCTTGACTCCACTGGGTGGACAAAGTCCATTGAGCTGCTCTCATGTGTAGGCGAGCATAGGGTACCACATGTACTGTGGAAGCCATATGGCCTAGCAGCTGTAGCATCTCCCTGGCAGTTAAATGGCTCTTTGACTGAATCTGGGAGGCTAACTGTACTAGACGTTGACAACGGGCCTGAGGAAGGTAGGCCCTTGCAGAAGTGGTGTCCAACCAGGCCCCTATGAATTCCAGGGACTGAGTAGGGGTGAGCTGGGACTTTGGGAGGTTTACCACAAGTCCCAGGTATTGCAGAATGCGCCTGGTGCGGTTCAGGGAGATCTGAGCCTCTGACTGGGTTGGAGCTCGGATGAGCCAGTCATCCAGGTATGGGAAGACAAATATTCCCAGAGTGCGTAGAAATGCAGCAACTATTGCCATGCATTTGGTGAACACTCTTGGAGCAGAGGCTAGACCGAAAGGAAGCACTCTGTATTGGTAATGTTTTCCCTGGAACAGAAAACGTAGGAATCTTCTGTGAGATGGATGGATGAGGACATGAGTGTACGCATCCTTGAGATCTAGAGAACAAAGCCAATCCTGACTCTGCAGGTATGGAAGGAGAGTACCTAGAGAAAGCATCTTGAACTTCTCCTTGCATAGGAATTTGTTAAATTCTCTGAGATCTAGAATGGGTCTGTATCCCCCTGTTTTCTTTGGAATGAGAAAATAGGGGGAGTAAAACCCTGACCCCTGTTGAAGAAGAGGAACTTCTTCTATGGCCCCCTGGGCCAGAAGGGTAGTCACCTCCTGATCCAGAAGGTCGAGGAGAGATGTGGGAGAATTGAAATATCTCACCATGGTGTAGGGAGGAAGGTCTAAGAAATGAAGTTTGTAGCCCTCTCTGATGATGGATAGGGTCCACTGCTCTGATGTGATTTGCTCCCATCTGGGAGCAAAATGAGCTAACCTTCCTGGAATGGTGAGAGGTTCTGGCTGTTGTAGAGCCAGAAAGGTTAAGTTCTCTAGTGTCAAGTCAAAAACCCTGAGGGGCTTGGGACTGCTGGGTTGCAGCAGCCCCTGCAGGTTTAGGCCTGGCCTGTTTAGGTTGCTGACGCTTAGTAGCAAAACGACCTGTAGAAGACTGTTGACCAGAAGTGAAAGGAAATCTGCCCTTCTTGTAAAAAGACTTTTTAAAAGATTTTTTCTTGGCCGGAGTGGAGGTAGACTTAGAAAGTCTATCCAGAGCAGCATTTTCTGCATCCATTTGAGTGGCTTTAATTTGCCACTCCTTGCCAAATAGGTTTTCACCTGTACAGGGCAGATTTCCTAAACCATCTTGAACCCAGGGTTCTAGATCAGAAGCCTGGAGCCAAGCAATTCTACGAGCAGCTATAGCAATGCCTGAGGCTCTGCTGGCACCCTCAAAAGAATCAAAGGCTGCCCTGTTGGAAAACTTTGAAATGTCTTGAGTATGTATGCCTTAAGCCAAAGAAGGAATTCATCCCTTTTATCTTCTGGAATAAAAGGGAGAAAGTTGTGCAGCTTTTCTGCAACCTCCTTCAGAAACATACCCATATAAAGGCTGTATGAATTGATTCTGGCAATAAGCATGCTAGCTTGGAAAATTTTCCTACCAAAAGCATCCAAGGTCCTGCATTCTCTTCCTGGAGGAGTAGAAGAATGTCTTTTGGTACTCTTTACCCTCTTCATAGCTGACTGCACCACAATGGAGTGGTGAGGAAGCTGAGTTTTTTGAAATCCAGGAGAAGGAGGGACACGGTACATAGTGTCCAATCTATGAGAATGAGGAGAAAGGGTGAGAGGAGTCTCCCACAATTCAATCAAATGTGCTTGAAGAATTTCATGTATTGGCAAGGTGACTGCCTCTCTGGGAGCCTTAGAGTATCCCAAAATATCTAATTTTTTTGCTCTAGGTTCTTTTTCAGAGGTTACTGAAATAGAGAGTCCTTTAGCTACTTCTATTATGAAGTCTTGAAAGGACAAATCCTCTGGAGGAGACATTCTCCTTTTTGGAGAAGAAGGCTCCTCAGGAAGGGTGACAGATACTTCAGGGGACTCATCCGATGACTCAGAATCATCAGAAGAATCGAAGTATCGTCTGCCCGATTCCAAAGATCGATAAGCGTATCGATCGGTACCGACATCGGGTGTCCCCAGTACCGGGTCGGTACCGAGAAAAAGCCCAGGACAGGGAGCCGGAAGCGGCATCCTGGCCGATGTCGATGCAGCCGGTACCAGTATCGAGGTTGGTACCGGTACCGGCGCCAGTACCGACAACAGGGCTTGTTACGGTACCGACGGCGTCGCAGCCTTGATGAAAGCTAGTATGGCCTGCTGCATGGATTGCACAGTGTGATCCATGGACGCCATGACTGCCTGGATGTCGGTACCGGGAGATTGTGCCGGTACCCCAGAGCAGTCTAACAGGTGATCGGTCGAGGCCGTGCCATCGATGTCAACCTGTAACCCCATAGGAGGAGCTTTGGAAGCCGGAGCTTCCCGCCAGGGTTGTTTGGCTGGGGCAGGATCCTCAAGGGCAAGCCCGGAGGCATCTCGATAGTTGGAGGGAGATTTGCCCTTCGAGGTCCTGCTAAAAGTATGTTTGGTTACCTGAGACCCATCAGGAGAGGAAGACCTGGAAGATGTCGATGCCACCGCCGGTGCATCCGTGGGAAACAGCACATGGAGCTTGGCTGCTCGGTTCTGTAACCCCCGTTTAGACATTAGGGAACAGGACTGGCAATCCGGGACGGAGTGCTCAGGCCCCAAACATTTAAGACACCATTCATGGGTGTCTGTAACAGAAATTGAACCGCTACACTTAGTGCATTTTTTAAAACCAGAGGTTGGTTTTTCCATGAAGGAAAGTTTCTTGTGGGCCTGGAGGCCTAAGAAGAAAAATACACCAAGTGAGAAGAAAAATTATTATTTTTTTTTTTTAGAAGAAAAGAAAAGAAAAAGACCGGCGGTACTGGTCCGGCGTCGGGGAAGGCAGACACGCGACCAAAGAAATAAATTAAAATAAAGAACTTCTTCAGCGGTGACAGGAACACGACCTGCTGGCTCCGCGGAAAAAGAAGAACTGAGGAGAGTTGGTAGGAAAGGCGGGAAGGCAGCGCGCATGCGCTGTGGGATGCCCCAAAAGCTTTCATTCTGGGAAGTTGGGGAGCATTCCCGCGCAGGCTCCGTCGGTACCGACGTACCCATATGTGAGGACTTATTCCTGCTTGTTCCTGGAGATAGGCAGATCTCTCTTTTTTTAAAATGTTTTTTAAAGAAACAGGATAAGGAGTCAAAAGATTTTTTTTTTTTAGACCGGTGGTTTGACGTTAGAATAGACTCGCCTTCCAGTCCATAATCAAATCAGAGGTAAGTATACAAGATAGTCCAGATCCCTTTAAATGTCAACATGAAAAGAAATAAATGAAGAATTCGGAGATGCTGAAAAATACACTAACAAACTTCAGCTTAAGGCAGTCTCTTGGAGGTAAGTCTGCAATACATGGTGGATATGCTTACGAGACAAATAGAGAACATAAATAATTTAGGATATTTACTCTATCCACCTTAAGTTGCTTATCACTTTAGCAAAATACTAATGTGATTAACACCAACAACCAAACAAAAATAGAAACATTACAGTCAAAAACATTATTACATATAGTGAGGAATCTACAACTTGCAAACAAGATATTGCTGCTTAATCTATCAAAAAATCTCCATGAGGCATAGAGACATGATTTAGATTGCCAAAAACATGAGAATATTAACAATACTGTATATATATATATATATATATATATCTTTAGTTAGTTATTTAGTTATTGTAAGCCCTACATAAGGAAGTGCTCTGATCAAACAGTATATACAGATAAGTATTTAAGTGATATCATAACTGGAACTTTTCCAAATCACTGAATCATAATAGCTTATAAGAAACAGTAGGCAATTGCTCTGGACAAAAATACCTTCTTATGGCTAAAATGGTGGAACAGCATCAAAGAAACTGTTAAGCAAGCTTGAATTTAAATGCACAGATGTAGAGATAGTTATGTTTAAAAGAGATTGTGCAGACTGCACATCAGAAGATCTAACAGACAGTGATAGTGCTGTAACCCTCAAGATGCAGCTATCTGCACAGTGATACCCCATTCTACAAAAAGACTGAGATAGCTGTTGATGCAATACTGTTTAGATGGTCTGGCGAATAATGATGTTAAACAGTTGTACAAAGCATGGGATACTTCGCCACTGTATTGTTTTTATCCTGCACAGACTATGCATTTTTGGGTCCCGAGGAAGGTAACCCATCCTCAGGTCAATGCAAGCACTAGGAAGACAAAAACATTCCTCAACTGGGAACCTTTGAAGAGCTAGAGCGATGAAGCAATGGCTCTATTTCTTGCTCCTCTCGGGCCACTGAGCAAAGAGGAGGAATTTCATTCCATGTATAGGGGGCGACACACAGACTCATTCAATCTCTGTGCAGCTAGATTTGCTAGATTTGTCAGGTTGGAGAGAGACTTTCTGAGATCACCACAATAACAGCATAGATACCACATGGTTCCTGTGGCAGGCCACAGAGATGATGGTGCAACAGAAAGTGCGATCAGGATCATAGCTCAAACCCAAACCCAAACGTCTGAGGCAGAGTGGGTGAAGGGCTCAGCTATGGAATGTTCTGGTAGATCATGGGCAAGGACAAGATCAAGGCATAATTTTCAAATAAAGGTAAAATGTTTGTAATAAAGTCTAAATAAATTAACAAATAAAAAAATAAAAAGGTAGAAGATACCAAAAAAACCTGAATTGGACTGCAGATTTTAGAAAAATGTTTTGGAAGAGTTTTGTTGCACATCCGTTCGACAACAGTGGAAAAAACAAAACCGAGGAGCTAAGGGGACTACAGTGCACTGGAAGGGCTGCACATGCTCAGAACTTTACACTCAAGTTCTGAACTCTGGGAGAGTGGTGCCACCGGATCTCACCCACCTATGTGCCTACCTAAATGCTGCTTGTTGATGGAACAAAAATAACTTTCTCCAATTTGTTTTGAATGTGGTAGCTTCATGGAGTGTCTCCCTCCCACCTCACCTTCGGTACTATTTCAAAGGGTAAATAATCGTTCCCTATTTACCTGTTCCATCTCATCCATGATTTTACGAATTCTAGCACATCTCCCTCTCAGTCTACTCTTTTTCAAGCTGAAAAATCTTGTCCTATAGAGCCTTTCATAGGGAAGTCATTCCATCTCCTTTATAATCTGGGCTGCAACATTGTTTGTTCTTGTTGTTTGACAACCACAGCACATTTAGCTGATAAATTCAACATACTATCCACAATGAATAAGATACTTTTCTTGGATAATGACGCCTAATATGGAACCCAGCATCGTTTACCTATAATTTCCATTACATTTTTTATATGCATCACTTTGCACTCGTCCACATTAAATTTCATCGGCCATTGTGACATCCAGTTCTTCAGTCTTGCCAGGCCCTCCAGCAACTCCTCTCAATCAACTTTGATTTAACAACTTTAAATTTTGTGTCCACTGCAAATTTAATCACTTCACTAGTTGCTCCCATCTACAGATCATTTATACATATGTTAAAAATCACCAGTTCCAGTACAAGTGCCCAGAGTACTCCTACTATTTACCTTTCTCCACTGAGAAAACTGTTTATCCCTACACTCCTTTTCATATCTTTTTTTGCCAGCTCCTAATCCACAATAGGGCCTTTCCTCCTATCCCATGGACTTTTAATTTCTTCAGAATTTCCCATGAGGACTTTGTCCAGATATTTTTAACTAGATATTCTGTGAAGTGCCTTGGATTGAAGATATCTGGACATCTTTGGTCGGCTATATCTCTGAATGAGATAGCTGGATAAAATTAACAGAATACTGGCTGAATATTACTGCTCTTTGGCTATCTTTATAGCATGTACCTAACTGTCCCTTGTCCTTCCAATATTTCTCTGAACGACGGATGTTTCACCTAAGTTATGTTTGCTGGGTCACAAATTCTTTAAAACCTTTAGTTATCCAGAGAAGTCCTTTTGAATACTGAACCCAGGAAGATTAAACATTTTTTGTAATATGTGGAACCAGCCAATTCAGCCCTAGCGAGTGGTGGTCTCTACTGTTTAATTGCAAGTCCTGGGGCCAGTGGGAGGATCCTGTCAGTCACAGTATGATTTCTGAATAAAGGCAGGGGTGGCAGTCTGGCAGAGATCTCCAAGTGGAGGAGAACAAGAAAAATAGGTTAAAATAAAAAGCACACACATCTTTTATTCTTTAAAAAAAGGAAATTTAACAATATATAAAATTCATGTAAAAACAGATACGGGGGGGGGGGGGTATTTTTAAAGGCATTTACATGGTCTGTAGTCATGCAAACTGTGTAAATGTCGCTCTCGGGCATATTGAAGAGCGCTGGCACAGTTAGTGCCACTGAATATCGCCGGGTGCTGCCACAACAAGCCTAGATGCTGTGCGGTTAGCATTGGGGCGGACCGGAGGTGGCACCCATAGTTAACCAGGCAGCGGCAATATTGAGCCGCTGCCCGGTTAGTGATACGAGGCGAAAGCAAGGCACAAGAAACCATGGCCTAACTTTTGCCACGTTAGTTAACCATGCAGTGGCTCAATATCACCGCTGCCTGGTTAGTCTCTTGACAATGCGGCGAACCTGGATATTCAATTCTGGGGCCGGATACGACCCCAGCATTAAATATCCAGGTTTAAATTTCAGCTCTGGCGACGGTTAGCTTAATATCCCTTCCACAATTTATAAATAGCTCTCAAAAAGCAAATGGAGCTCTAAAACGAGATAACATCTTTAGCATGTCAGACTATTGTGCCACATCACTGTCTGGTTCAAGAACTTTATTCATTTCTACGTCCATTTTAAACTGAAAATATGCCTTAACGAACATATCTCTTCAGTAATGTAAAAATGAACTTTAACTTAAAGCAAAATATTTCAAATTAGCTCAAATACGGAGAGCTGCTAGATTTGTGTGATGGAAGAACTTCACAGTGTTGGGTGTATAAAAAAATCTGGATTGTATTTCTGCAACAGCAAAAATCATGTTCTCTCTTCTTATAATAAAATGTCAATAGTACCTTTCGGACTGGGGAATATAGAAGATTCAGCCTCTTTTTCCTAAGTTTTAGCTTCTAATACATATGAAAGATGCCATAAACATAAAATACATAAATCATAAAAATCAGTCCAATGACAGTCTGAAGGGGATAATTAAAACCAGAGATAAAGTAAGATTTAAAGAGAGGTTTTATTGATTATAATTGGATTTCTTCTGGCTCTAATTAAATTGGCTTGCCTCATATTTAAGTTCTTAGAGCAAAGTCACACTTCTTGGCTTGGCTCGTGCTTAGTTAGCAAATTTCTTCAATTGCCCAACCTGCATAAACACTTTAAAAATATATCACACTGCTAAAACCCAAGTGCACTCTACAGTAAGTGTTTTGTAAGCTGTCAAATCTAATTTACCAGTTTTACCCTACAATTGCACTTTGAATTCTCTTGGTCTCCTAGCCACAAAAGATAATTTTATAAAGGAATCTTAGTTTGGTTTAGTATATGCCAGCAATTTCATTTAAAATAGCTAGGGTCGGCAGGATCATTATGAAAACTACCGGTAGGTGGCCGTCTAGAGCACCAATGGCCTGGGGGGACAACCTACTGCTGCTGCCACCACCCCTCTCCAGGACCTGCAGTGATGGCAATAGTCTCAAACAGCCCCGCAGCACTTACCTTAAGCCTCCAGGGGCTGTGAGGCTTTTTGACTCCCGCCCCGCCAAGGTCCAGTGACAGCTTCCTATTTGCAGACCTCAGCGGGGGTAGGAGTCAAACAGCCTCACAGTGCTGGAGGATTAAGGTAAGTGCTGCAGGGCTATTTGAGATCATTGCTGCTGTTGCAGGTCCTGGTGAGGGGCAGAAGCAGTGACAATGGAGGCCAGGAGGAGGGGAGGGGAGGAGGTTGCCCTGAAAATGTTTCTTATAAAATTACCCACTGCATACAAGCATGCATGATGACAAGAACACATACACTTGTATGTTACATTAGTGTAGAGGTGTATTTGGGGCGGGTTTTGGGCAAAGCACAGAGTTGCAATTTGCATGTGCACTTTATAAAATAACTGCTCATAAGCTGGTGTAACTGTACACAGGTTCCTGTTACATTCCATTTCTGTTGGACTTCTGCTAGTACTTTATAAAGACACATGGGTGCCTATGTGTCTTTGTAAAACAGGACCAACAGCTTTCTCCACCTAAATGATGTTCTATAAAACTACCCTCACACTGTCATGTAGTTTTTCCTGTGGGAATTAAACTAAAACTATCATAGTAACGTAGTAAATGATGGCAGATAAAGACCAGTAATCAAATTCACATTGCTTGTGATCAATATCAGACCTGAAGCTCATGATCCACAAAAAATGATGATTAGCCTACGTGCAACAGTAGCTGTTTACCAACTGAGAATGGTACACCATATCTCTTTAAATGTACATACAGCATATCTATTAAACATACTATTAAAATGTGTATTTATTATGAAATTATGTTAATTATGTGTTATTCCACAATAGGCTTGCATATTTCATGCATGCTGAAAGACCTCATTTTCATGCTGTTTCCTTCTGTACCATGACCGAGAGCAAAACTCTTGCAAAACTGTGTCAACAAGGGTAATGTATGAAGCTGAAGAGAGAGCTACAGTATTTAGAGGAAATTCTTCTTTACTGAGAGGGTAACAGATGCCTGGAATTGTTCATCCAAATGTAATATGAAGAACACACTCCCACACCCAAATGATCTTTTAAATCAAGCTGGTGAAATAACTAATGTTATAAAGGATGGGACCTCAGTAGAGTAACAAAATGGCAACACTATTTAACTCTTTGGGGCATGTTTACTAAGCAGCACTAACTGTTAAGCATGGGTTCAAGTGTAAGTTATCAAGCATGCGTCACCTTGCGCTATCAGCACACCATGAAGCGGGACTGGGGCAAAGAGTGGGCATGTCAGCCAGTGACAGCTAACATGTGAGATATTGTCATGCACTAGCTGTCACAACTGCTGACAGCACAGCTGCATCCCGTATCAAAAGGTATGCTGGCGCCCCTCCTTCCCTCCATCTTGAAGATGCATACTATTATTTTATATTTTATTCTACGTGTGACTGGGAGCCAGTGAAGTTACTTTAGTACAGGAGTAATGTGTTCATTTCTTGAGTCAACAGTTATAACGGCTGCAGTATTTTAGGCATTTATAGGGGGTACAGAGCTTTTTTAGAAGGCCTTGGTATATTATATTAAGGTAATCTAGGTGTGGTGTTATTATGGATTGAAAAACCCGAACTGAAATCCTTGGGGGTCCAGTAGAGGGCAGAGGTTTTGAAGTACCTTCATTTTGTGGTATACCGTTATTATGGTTCGCTTGATGTGTGATCATAGATTTAGTATTTGATCTAGCAATATACCAAGATATTTGACTTCTGATTTTACTTCCAGCTGATTATGATTAATTCTTAGGGCTGTTGGTGGGCTGAAGGTTGGATCTCTCATTACGCGGAGAGCTTCAGTTTTATTATAATTTATGACGAGATTATGGCTTGTTAGCAATTGGGTAATTGTGTTGAAACATGCTATTATAGTTGTGTAAATGGGGTTTGTGAGGAACGGAGTTGAGATAAGAACATAAGATATGCCATAATGGATCAGAACAAGGTCCATCAAGCCCAGTATCCTGTTTCCAACAGTGGCCAATCTAGGTCATACGTACCTAGCAGTTTCCCCAAAAGACACAGGTTCCACAATGCTTGTACTGGGTCAAGCATTGATATCCTGGGTCCCTTCTTAATAATGGTTTATGGACCTTTCCTCCAGGAACTTGTCCAAATCTTTTTTAAACCCAGCTACACTAACAGCCTTTACTACATCCTCCGGTAACAAATTCCACGCCGTTCATTAATTTATAGACTTCTATCATACTATCAGCCGTCTCTTTCTCAGGTTAAAGAGCACTAACATTTTTAGCCTTTCTTCATAGGAGTATCCTTCCATACCCTTTACCATTTTGGTGGCTCTTCTCTGAACCTTTTCTAATAACGCTATATCCTTTTTAAGATATGGCGACCAGAACTGCACACAATATTCAAGGTGCGGTCTCACCATGGAACGATATAGAGGCATTATAATATATTTTGTTTTATTTTCCATTCCTTTCCTTATGATACCTAGCATTCTATTTGCTCTCTTGGCCGCCGCTGCACACTGGGCCGAGGGTTTTAGCATGTTATCCACAATGATGCCTAAATCTTCTTCCTGGGTGGTGGTTCCTAATGTGGAACCTTGCATCGTGTAACTATAGTTTGGGTTGTTCTTCCCTAGGTGCATAACTTTGCACTTGTCCACATTAAATTTCTTCTGCCATTTTGATGCCCAGTCTTCCAATTTATCAAGATCCTCTTGCAATTTTCCACAATCCTCTTGGGTTTTAACAACTTTAAATAGTTCTCTGTCATCTGCAAATTTGATAACCTCCCTCGTTATTCCACTTTCCAGGTCATTTATGAATATGTCAAAAAGCAGCGGACCCAGCACAGATCCCTGGGGTACACCACTATTCACCTTTCTCCATTGGGAAAATTGGTCATTTATCCCAACCCTCTGCTTTCTATCTTTTAACCAGTTCCTGGTCCACAATAGTACACTGCCTCCTATCCCATGACTCTTTAGTTTTGCCAAAAGTCTCTGATGAGGGACCTCATTCTGTCATGCGCATAGATGAGGTATTGGACATTATGTCTTTTTTTATTATTGTGCATAGTGGCTGAATGTAGATGTTGAACATGAGGGAAGACAGTGTGGATCCCTGGGGTACTCCTTGTTGCTGTATGAGTAGGTTGGATGTGAGTGGGCTGATTTTGACTTGTTGCTGTACCCCAACAGTCACAGAACTGTTTTTGTCATAGGGGTCTAAGTCATTAGGATCTGTGTGGTCTGATGCTGGGGAAGAAACATCCTGGTGAACAGGGAGACAATGAGTGCTCCAATGAATTCCAAGACTGCAAGGAAATTAGAGAGGTCTTGACACTGTGGATTATAAATCCCAAGTGCTATAGAATGAAACTGTGGATTATAGAGAAGGAAATGTCTTCTGAAGGGAACTCCTAGTGATCAGCCAATCATTCAGGTAGAGGCAGATGCAAATTCCCTGTTTGTGGAGATATACTGTCACCACCACAATGCACTTGGTGAAGAATCTTGGAGCTGAAGAGAGATCAAATAGAACAACCCTGTGCTGATAATGTTTCCCCAGAAGAAAGAAGCGGAGAAATTTGCAATGGGATGGATGAATCAGAAATGTGCATATAGGCCATCCTTCAGGGCCTTGGGAAAAGGATAAGGTTGGTGCCCAGGGAATTCATCTTGAACTTCTCCCTCTTGATACCCTGATTCAGCTTGTAGAGGTCAAGAATGGGGTGAAGGTCTCCATTTTTTATAGGGTGAGAAAATAGCGGATGTAGAAGTCTTAACTGATCTCTGAAAGAGGTACCTCTCCTATGGCAATGGATTAAACGAGGGCTTGTATCTCTTGCTGTAAGATGAACTGAGGTCCGCCGACTGGGTGGATGGGTGAGGGCATGGAGGAGGTCAGAATGGAGGATAGTGCTAGACGTTTACCCCATAACTAGAATGGATAATCATCAGAAACAATGAATTGGCGATAAAAGATGCAAGGTGACCCCCCTACCAGGGCATACTGATTGTCAAAAATGCCTACTGCTTCTGCTCCCTGGGCTTCTGGCAGAAGTAGATGGACAATTGTTTTAACTAGCTTGTGGAGGAGCATTTTTTCTGCTTATAGTAGGATTTTTTTATAGGAAGAATAGCAGTCTTCTTGAAAGCGAGCAATTCAATACCCATTGTTATTAAGGTTTATAGTGCGTCACAATCATCCTTGATGGTGGCGTCTCTCTCTTTAACTTTATTACCAAATAGGTCATTCCCTTTGCAAGGACCATCCACCAAGCATGGGTTGCCTTATCTAGCTTGTTCACAGAGAAAGTAAAGCTGCTTAACAAGATATCCCCTGTGAGGCCCGAAATGCACAGTTAGGCCAGATGGCAATTGCTGCTGTGTCAAATCTATTAAATGTTATTCTGATAAGGTGTTTTGTGCATTTATTGATACCTTATCCAAAGTAAACAGAGGTGGGGTGAACATTATGGGTGACCTCAACCTGGCCACCGAAATGTGCCAATGCCACCTGCTGCTGTCCTGTGACAAAGACACATCGCTTGTAAGCAGAGAATTGTTTGCCACCATGGTCTGAGGTGTTGTTAACACAGTGGCTTGCTGTGGTAGCAGATGGTCATCCAGGAGCTTTCTTAGCATTGCAACCAGCATTTGCCTTACCACAGGTCTTTGTGTTGTTAAGACTGGGGGGGGGGGGGGGGGATCATGACAGAGGCTGTAGATGACAACTTTAGAGGCTTCGTGAAGAGTGGCATGGAGAAGTGCTCCAGGAAGAAGTAAAGGAAGAAAAGGGTCTCTTCTTCTGTGGTGCCTGCTGCTACTAGATTATGAGTGCCGCACTGTGAGTCTTTCTTCCTGTTGACTCTGGGAGATACACTCCACAGTCACATTCTGTGGCTCTGGCTCTGTGTCAGGCAGTGTGCATTGATTTACGATATCAGCTGTCAGTGCTGTCATCAGTGTCGTGGACAGATCTTTCGGCAGCCCTCACAGCACTAATGGTCTCGTGGCAGCACTATTCCCTTGAAGGGTAACACCATGCTTGTGGGAGCAGTGGACAGTGTCATTTGGCATGACAATGACATAGGCTAAGACCACTAGAGCGTATGCTGAGGCCACTAGAGTTGTTCCCCAGTGTGGGAGACTGTGGCGGGCACATCTCCCATGTGGCTGGACTCTGCTAATGTGCAGACTGCATTTGCTATTTTCTGATGGCGGAGAGGATCCATCCCCATGGGAGGAAGAGTCGGCCACCAAGGTTCGAGAGGATGGAGCATGACCATTCAGGGCTGCTGTAGTAGAGCTGCTCTATTTTTGTGAATGTGATCTCTGCAGAGGGGCATGAAGATAATGGGGGCTTTTCCATGATGTGGCTCTGCTGCAGCATGCTCTGGGGGGACATCTTCACTTATTTAATATGCAGGAGGAGACTCATGGTTAAGCCCCAGGCAGTAAATACAGAAACACAGTGAGTGTCTGATAAGGACATGCTTTATGAGCACTGCCGGCACTTTTTAAATCCTAGCTGTTATGTCTTTGTCTTGACTTTAAGATTTATCAGGCTATTCAACCATAGGGAATAGCAGGGAAAAATCATAAGAGACTGACAACTGTTACGCCAGGGAGACAAATTAACGAGAGAGATATTCCCTGCTGCCCCAATATTGGCTTTTAGACAACCACGGAATCTGAATCAAAAATTAGTGAGAAGCAGACTCCCAAAAGAGGACCAAAAAGATGAAAATGGAACAAGTCCCTGCAATATACAAAGCTGCAAATTATGTCAACACATATTACAGGACTCTACGATTGCCCACATGGGAAAAACATTAAACATAAGGGGATCTTACGCATATTGCTCCTCTAATGTGGTTTACATGATTCAGTGCAAGAAGTGTTCAAAGGGCTGCTTCATTGGTGAGACAAGCCAAATGTTAAAGATGACAATGAATGTTCACAGACAGTGCAAAACAGAACTGAACAGACCAGACCAAGGTGTGACTTCTGCCACACCTGTCTCTACTGTTGGACAGCACTTCACAGGGCCAGAAAACAGCATTGATGATTTTATGGTGAAGGTCCTGAAGGGAAAAATTAGATTGACCCAGGATTGTAAAACTTTTGAAAAGAAGATAAGATACTTTTGGTTAGACCAGACAGAACTCAATAGAGACATGAACTTCCTGTCACATTATAAACTGGTCCTCATCCCTTTTTTCCATCCCCAATATTCCCTCCAAATGTGGATACCAGAGATCCCTTTTCTTCAGCTAACAAAAGCCAAAAAAATTGATTACAGAAACATACAAGCAAAGTTGGATAAATACTTATAATGTGAAATGTTACAATATTTTATATGCAAATATGCACACCAGGTGTAACTTTATGTAAATATGGCAACAAAAGCAGCCTCTTAATTTGAGAAATCTTTGTCACAGGAAATTGAGGACTGTGTCCATTTTCAAGATTTCATACTGTAATAAAAGCATTCATATATCTTATATCCCCTCCTTTCTGTGTCTGGTATTCACATATGCCTTTTGCCAGCCTGTGTTATTTGACACCGTCACTTGGATTGCATTTAGCATCGATGGCAATCCCTCAAAATGAGCATGATTTCCTTCCAGTAAGCAATTATTTTAAGGTGAGTTCTCAAATTAACTGAAAAGTCAAATTCTTTAACTGCAAATGTGCACACAGACATTACAGATGGTATTAAAAATAAAAGGTTGAACCATGGTTATGGTATAACAGTTGTCTATTTTTCTTTTTCTAGCGGTTTTCTGCATTCAAGACAATATTATTTTACTCACAGATGGTGACGTGTTTTCAAATTACATTTTTTGCCAGCTACCCCTATCTCAAGCTGCCACCTTCCAATGCATAAGATAAGCTAAAATCTACAACAGATACAAAAGACTTCTGGAAGCTACTTAAAACCACCCTATTCATTGAACAGTACAATGACATAACATGAACTGTCTAACCGAACTCTCTCTCAGCCCATCAAAATGTAAAAATGTACATATTTCCTGTACACAGCTCACACTGTATATAGCCCACCAAGTAATCAAATGTAAACATGTAAATACTTTATGTACACAGCTCACAATGTATATAAATCACCACGCAATCAATCTCAAACCTCTCACACACACACGCCTACACGTATCACTGCATGCCCACACCCAAGCACCCTAACACTTGATTTGCTTAATGTGTAATCCGCTTTGATTTCAGAATAAAGCGTTATATAAATCCTTTTAAATAAAATAAATAAATACATAAATAAGTATCACATCTCTAAATGCTAAAAATGCTGAAAAAATGCTAAAATGCTAAAAATGCTGAAAAACCCTGGTTATGCATTTAGGCTGTAAAACTCCAAGGGCGCGGTACAGTGTAGGGGGTGAAGTAATTCTGTCCATGAAAGAAGAACGGGACCTGGGCATGACTGTTTCTGATGATCTTAAAGTGCCTTGTGCTGAGGACCTGGAGATCCTTCAGTACGAGGCCCCTCGAAAGGAGGCATGGACCGTGCTGATCCCCCTGTCCTCGAACGCTTACTGTTCAGGATATGGGAGAGCACGGTGATAGTTCCTGTGGTGAACCGCTGACTCGATTCCCAGTATTGAGTTGGCAAGAGCCCAGGATTCCAGAAAGTTCAGGACATCACTCCCAGCAATAACATAACAACACTGGAAACAACCACACTATTAACCCACACATCAATGGTAAGGGTAAGAGGTGTGTAGAACAAAATCCATGCAAAATACAGGCAACCCAGTCAGCAATTGCTGGAAAGCAATGAGCAAAAATGCTCAAAGCCTAGCCAAGAAAGTTCCCGACCTGGAAACCCTAAAGGTGGAAATGGAAATGGACTTGGTTTAACAAGTCACATGAATGGGATATAGCCATAGCTGGCTATAATTTATTTAGGAGATACAGAGAAGGCAGAAAAAGAGGAGTAGTCGTCCTATATATCAAAAGCAATATTAAAGCTGCTGAAATGTAGGGGATGTGGGGAAAGGAAGAAGCGCTGTGGATTGTGTTGGAAAGAGGAGATGGCACTATCATCCATGCTGGTGTAGTCTACAGGCCTCCAACTCAAACCAAAGAAATTGATAGAGACTTGATTATTGATATTACAAAGGTAGCCATGAAGGGAGAAGTGATCATATTGGGTGACTTTAATCTACCCGATGTGGATTGGAATATTCCTTCTACAAATATGGAAAGAGACTCTCCTCCTGTGCATTTATGCCATGGAGGTATTTAAGCGTCTCAATCATATCACCTCTGTCCCGCCTTTACTCTAAAGTATACATATTAAGGTCTTTAAGTCCGTCCTCATATACTTTATAACGAAGCCAAAACATTAGCAATTACATTCAGGGAATCAGAAACCACCGGAACCTGAACAACCCGGGGCAGTGGAACCACTGCACCCAGGAGCCCAAGCCTCCAAGGTGTCTAATCCTCCATAGATATATGGGGCGGTATCTGCCCTACCATATTAGGAAAGGACATCACCAACCCCAAGACATCATTACTAGATAACAGGCTTAGGTTATACACCCCCAATAACTGAGAAGACACTTCAGAAGAGGAGTCCAAAATTGTGACTATGGGGGCCAAACTTCCACCCTGATCGCGACATATCTATCCATCAGGCCCACAGCTTTCACAGTCTTAGAGGGATTCAAAGTACTCATGGTAAACACTTTCGTCTTTCGTTTTCCCATTCCATAAGAATTTAATTCCTCAGCCTCCTTAGTGCTCTGAAGGGGCTAGACATGCCTCTTTGGCCATACTCCTTCGTACTCACCCACGGACGCAGCACAGGAGCTCGCTTTAAACCCCCGATGATGTGAGGAAAGGAGGGAAGATGGTCCAATCAGCAGCAGGCAGCACTCCAACCAAACTGCCAGTCCACTCCTCAGCACATTGCAATGGAACACAGGTCAGCTCACCCACCAGGTCTCCCCTAATATTATTTTTTTTCCATATAGTGCCACTCTCCTCCCCTTCTTCCTATCCTGTCCTTTCTGAATAACGTATAGCCTGGTATAGTTATATCCCAGTCATGGTTGTCCATGAACCATGTCCCTGTAACTGCCACTAAATCCAAGTCAGCCTCTCCCATTCAAGCCTCAACATCTGGGATCTTATTTCCCATGCTACGGGCATTTATAGACACTGCTTTTCAGATGTTGCCCCTTTTACCTATTTTTATAAAGGTATTTAATGTTTCACTTACCTGGGGGATTTCTTTGCTTATCCCCAATCAATCTAGTTTAAAGCCCTCTTCAATAGGTTAGTCAATCTACTAATGAAGACATGTCGACCCTTCTTGGACAGATGGATGCCAACTCTGCTCTGCAGCCCTTGGATCATCATCATCATCCCATGGTCCAGGAAACCAAAATGCTCTCGATGACACCCAGGACCATACCTAGCCCTGTGCAAGCGGTGCAGCCACACAGGGCACAAAAGCTTGGGGGGCGCATTTCGGCTACCTGCTGTTGCCTTACTGCCACCACTTTTTCTTCTCTCAGTAGTGGCAGGACAATAGCAGACCAAAATAAACCCCCTAAGCGCTTTCGCGGCACTTTAAGCAGGTTGGTCCCTCCCTCCTCTGACACAATGTCAGAGCAGAGAGGGACAGATCTGCTTAAAGTGCCGGCGACTTGCAGATGGGGTGCACGTCCTCTCCTCCACCTCCATCCATCTGCTTTCTGCTTTTTCCCTGCTAACGGCGACACCATGGAGAAAACAGAAGGCAGCAGCAATAGGGCAAGAGCAGACAGTGGCAAGACGGAGGTATGGGGAGGAAGGGGGGCAAGCGCCTGATGCGCAAGTCGCACAGGGTGCAATTCTAGCTCGGTATGGCCTGATGACACCATCCACCCAACCTTGCATTTATCTCCAGGATGCAAGCTTCTCTGCCCTGGCATTTACCCTTAACAGGGAGGATTGAAGAGAACACCACTTGTGCCCCTATCTGCTTCACCCTCTGTCCCAGACCATGACGTCACTCGATACACTCAGATGGATACCTGGCAGTATCATTTGTGCCGACATGGATGAGCAACATCAGGTAAAACTCAGTAGGCTTGATGAGTCTCAGCAAACTCGCTATAACATCTTGGATTTTGACACCTGGCAACAAGCATACCTCTCTGGATATCAAGTCTGGTCGGCAGATGGATGCCTCAGTACCCCTCAGAAGAGAGTCACCAACCACCACTACCCTTCGCTTCCTAGTGGTCACTGATTCTGCAACTTTAGGGTGCTCGAGCAATGGTTCTTCCCTTTCCTGGGATGTCTCCGCCTCCTCCACTTCCAGGGCTGCATAATGGTTCTTCAATTCAAGGGCTTGAGGAGTTGGATTGGTGATTCTGCAGGCCCTGGTGACTCGTGCCCAACCATAGTCCTTCTGTAGGCTACCATCCTCACCTCTACTGGAGAGCTTGGATATTTCAAGAAGCATCTCATCAATGTACCTCTCATTGTCTTGAATGCTCCTCAGCCTTGCCACCTCTTCTCTGAGCTTCTCCACCTGTTTCCTGAGAGTTTCAGCATGAAGGCATCCTGCACATGGAACTGATCCTTCAGCTACCATTAAGCTATAATGGAGGCAACAACTTTGGCAAATTGATTTTTCGCAGCCTTTGTTCAGTTGGTGGAGTTTGGTACCTTGCTTTGAACTGGAGAGGAATTACCAGCAGAAAGGAGGAGATACTAATGCCACTGTACAAGTCGCTGGTGAGTCCTCACTTGGAATACTGTGTTCAGTTTTAGAGACCATATCTCACAAAGGATATAAAAGGACTGGAAATAGTTCAGAGGAAGGCGACCAAAACGATTTGGTGCATGCGCCAGAAGACATATGAGAAGAGACTTGAAGACCTAAATATGTTTACTCTAAAGGAGAGGAGGGACAGGGGAGATATGATACAGACCTTTAAATACTTAAAGGGTTTTAATGAACAAACAAACCTTTTTCTAAGATGGGGAAGCTGCAAAACTAGAGGATATAATATGAAGTTGCAGGGGATAAACTGAAAGGCAATGTCAGGAAATATTTTTTCACTGAAAGGATGGTGGATGCTTGGAATGCCTTCCTAATGGAAGTAATGGGGGCAAATACAATTACAGAATTCAAAATGGCATGAGACAAACACAGTGGATCCCTTTATAGCAACAGGATAAAATTAAAATAACCTTAACTGTATCTGCTATCTCAACAAATGGGGGGGACCTGCCAGAGCGGTGGGTACACCCCTAAACAAAAGACATGGAGCACTGTGACATACACGGAGCAGCAGGTGCCCCTACTCTTGTCACCTTGCTGGGCAGACTAGATGGACCATGATGGTCTTTATCTGCTGTTATATATTATGTTGCTATGTAAATCTAGACTACAGAACAATTTTATGGCATATTACTCAATTTTAATAGCAATCCTATTAAAGTGCTGCAATTCTGATACACTGTTATTTTGTTAGAGTAGCTTCTGCCCAAATGGATGTCACAGCGCATAGAGCTTGAATAAAGTCACTTATTGGATTGTCAATGAGGAGGTATTAGATTAGACATTCCATCTGCTGACAAGAAGAGAGGGAGGAAGAGCTGCAAACCCCTAAAGAGCAACTTTCCTGCCTCCCTCCCCTTCTTGTCATCTCACATACATTTGGAAACTCAAGGAAGACGCTTCTCAACTATTGGCACTCACAAGTCCGGACCACAGCTACCCACCGCCTAACCCAGAAAGACACATGCAAGTTCTTTCTACCAGGTACCGGCGTCCTTGTTGTAATATCATGCTGCACAGAACATCACCACTTCCGAACTGTCTTTTCACCACTAACAATTGCTTTTAATTGTGACATACCGTGCCGAGACCAGCCAACACTTAATTGCTTGGCCTGTACAATCGCATGTCCATTCCATCTCATACAGATGATAACTAAGCTTTGTAATTGCATCTCCTATGCTACTTTCACAGTTTATTATCTGACTGTTAATTTGACATACCTGTTATCTGAGTGTTAACTTCTCCGTTCTCAACTCCATGTATGCTCGCTACATAATAGCATAAGCTATTTCATATTTTTTTTTTTTTTTTTTATTGAAAGACTTCCAAAGAATACAAAAATACAGTAACCGCCAGGATCCTCAAAAAAGAAGGATGCAACAGTAACAGTACAACATCAGGTCACAACAGCAACCTACAATATGTCTTCATTTTTATACGTTTATAATGAAGAAACCTGGACCCCCCCCCCCCACAACCTCCCTACCCCCCCCCCCCCATGTCATCCCGAACCCGGGACCCCCCACCCCCACCTCCCAACCCCCCCATCTATGACTTGTGGAGGTCAGAGCTCGGGACAGAGGTGAGCGTGAGAACACAGAGAAGGGGCCAACCGCCGAAGAGGTCGGTGTAGTATCCCCGTTTATCCTGGACTATCACGCACCATAACGCGACACAAAGGGCGCCCATACCAATTCAAAACGAGCCAGGCGCATTCTGCCAACCGCTACCCCTCGTTCCATAGAGTATGTATCCCACATGCGTTCCAGCCAGACCTGGAAAGAGGGGGCCAAAGCTTGCTTCCAGGACGCTGCCAGGGATAGCCGAGCCGCATTCAAGCCGTGCCGGAGTAAGGCAAGTTGCAGAGCCCGGCCGCCCGGCACATGGGCCCCAAAAAGGAAAATCCCCGGATCCCAGGGGATACTCAGTCCCAAAAGCATCTGCAGCCGGAACTGTACACCTTTCCAAAAAGAGCGAATGCGGGGGCACGCCCACCAAATGTGTCCCAGGGTACCCCGCTGCCCACAGTTACGCCAACAGAGGTCCCCAGCCCCGGGATACATACGAGCGATCCGCGCTGGAGTCATATACCAACGATACAGCAATTTATAGTTCGTTTCTCGGGCATTAGTCGCAACCGAGCTCTGCCACAGGCGCTTTTCCACTGTCTCCCACTGCTGATCAGTATAGGAGAGACCCAGGTCAGAGCTCCAGAGCACCCTATGCCGTGTGGGGCACTTCTGGGCCCCCTGCAAATGGGCATATAGGGTCGCCACAAGACCCCTAGTAGTAGTACACCCCTCACAGTAGCGCTCCAGGTCTGTCAGGTTTCGAGCAACGTGGGGTCGAACGGACCTAGAATTGACCCAATGCGTCACCTGCAGGTATTGGTAGAGATGCCCCGCCGGAAGATCAAATTCGGCCTGTAGGGCATGAAAGGGTTGCAACCGACCATCTGCAAAAAATTGACCGACCCGGCTGAGACCAAGGTGTCCCCATTGCCGAAAAGCTACATCACTTAAACCCGGTGGGAAGGAGGTGTTATCAACTATAGGGGCTAAAGGGGATATGTCCACATCACGTGATCGAAAATGTTGATCCCAGCAACGGAGGGTATGAGAAACGTAAGGGTTACTAGTGCACTTGCCACGGCGGAGTCGTGGTCCAAGCCACAGCCAGTCCCCCAACCCCGCTCCCCCCACCAGACTCATTTCCATCTGCACCCATCGCTTAGTGCTATCGGCAATCATCCATTCCACCCCCGCCCGACACTGCGCTGCCGCATAGTACCAAGATAAATTGGGCATTCCCATACCGCCAGTACGCGTACGGGCAAAGAGAACCTGCCGTGCTAGGCGCGGGCGACGATAGTGCCACACAAACTTCATGAGTAACTTTTGCCAGGCCGCCAAAGTAGCTCGCGGGATAGGGATCGGGAGAACCTGAAAGAAGTAAAGGAAACGTGGGACAACCACCATCTTGACAACAGCTATACGTCCAAACCAGGAGAGGAGTAGGCCGTTCCAGACCTCCAAGTCCCGCCGGACCTGACGAAGCAAGGGATCATAGTTAGCTTTGAAAAGATCCGCCCGTTCCACAGTCAAATTCACCCCTAAATATCTTAGAGTGCCAGGCACCCAGCGGAGAGGGTAAGCCTCTCGAAGCTCCGCACAAACCGCCCCAGGGACCCCAACATTCAAGATCTCCAATTTAGCATAATTGATTTTAAAGCCGGAGACCCGAGAGAAATCCGCGAACAGCTGCATTGCGATGGGGAGAGAAGCAGACGGATTCACCAAGGATAAAATGATGTCATCCGCAAAGAGCGCGATCCGGTATTCCGCGGAACCAATGCGGACCCCTCGCAATCCCGGGTGATCTCGAAAGCTCTGGGCCAGGGGTTCCATCGCTAAGGCGAAAAGCAGGGGGGACAGAGGGCAACCCTGACGTGTACCTCTCTCCAAAAAGAAATGCCGCGAGTGTCCCCCATTAATCCGAACGCACGCCCGGGGCTGCTGGTAGAGGCTACGAACCCAGCCAATATAGTTAGGGCCAAAGCCCATTAGCTCCAGAACACACCATAAATATTCCCAATCCACCCGGTCGAAGGCTTTTTCAGCGTCAATGCCCACTAGCAACGTTGGTTGCGGGTCCCGCTGGGCCACATGAATAACTTGTAACATACGCCGGATGTTGTCCGCGGCCTGACGACCCGGCACAAAGCCAACCTGGTCAGGATGAACCAAGCCCGGAAGAACCCGATTCAAACGTGCAGCCAGCACCGAAGCATAAATTTTTACGTCGACGTTTAACAAGGAGATGGGGCGGTACGACGCCGCATCATGCAGGGGTTTGCCGGGCTTGGGTATCATCACGACCAATGCCTCACGCTGGGACGGTGGAAGGGAGGCTGCCCCCAAGACCTCATTAAACAGACAGGTCAGGGATGGTGCCAGGTGCGTTCGGAACTTTTTATAGTATTCCGCCGGAAATCCATCACTACCCGGCGCGCTGCCAGTTTTCAAATGCCGGATTGCATTTTCCACCTCATCAATCGTAAATTCTGAGTCCAACTGAGCCCGGTCAGAATCAGACAGACGCGGTAGGGCGGTCCCCTGAAGATAATCCTTCAAGTGGTCCCTACCAGAGGGCTCAGCTTTGTAGAGCCGCTCCAAGTAATCGGCAAAAAGCTCACGAATCTCCCGGGAGAGGACCCTCCTCTGTCCTCCTGCATCACGTAATTCACGGACCACTCTCGAGGATTGTTGTTGACGCAAGCGCAAAGCCAAAAGGCGGCCAGTTTTGTTCCCATGTTCGTAGAAAGTTTGCCTTAGTTTCCGGCGCTTATTATCTAGTTCTCTCTGCATACATGCATCTAAATTCGCTCGGACTGTCCGCCACTGACGTAGGACCTGCCGCGACCCGGTTCGAGCGTGCTCCAAGCCTAGGCGAGCGGATTCCCGCACCAGATGGTCATGTTCACGCGTCCAAAGTCTGCGTGTGCGAGTTGCCTCAGCCAGAAGTTGACCGCGGGCTGTAGCCTTATAAGCATCCCACACCGTGGGAAGGGGAACCTCCCCCGTATCATTAAGTTCAAAGAATTCCTGAATAAAGTGGGCATGGTCCTGTACAGCACCCTGCCGCCGTAGGAACCTCACGTCTAAACGCCAGAGAGGGCGAGACTCACTACACATGCCGTCCGGGAGGGAAAGCCAGCACGGGGCGTGGTCTGACCAGGTTAGCGCTCCGAGTCCAGCCTGTACTCTCCCGTCCATCAGGCGCTGGTCCAGTAGAAAATAATCAATGCGAGTATGGACCTGATGGACCGGGGAGTAGTAAGTATAACCTCTCTCTCCCGCATGGGCATCTCTCCATACATCCCGCAGGCCTAAGTCGGACATTAAGCGTTGAAGGGCTCTGGCCGATCCCCCCACTCCCCCCCCAGCACGACCCGTGGAATCCAAATGGGGTACCAGAGGCGTATTACAGTCCCCACCCAAAACAATAGGGCCTTTTGCAAAATCCGCCAGTAGGGCTTTCAAGCGTGTAAAAAAGGGCCCCTGATTCGTGTTTGGGGCATAGATATTGGCTAAGGTTAGCAAGCATCCGTCTAAGCGAACATTCAAGAAAAGCCACCTCCCCAGGGTGTCTCGCTTTATCTCATCGATCTGCAAGGAGAGGCTCTGATGGAAGAGCAGAGCCACTCCCCGCTTCTTCCGGCCCTGCGAATCGGAGGCCACTCGCACTTCATTATATGGGGAACGCCTTAGCCACCCCTGCTTGGAGTTCTGAAGGTGGGTTTCCTGCAGATAAACAATGTCCCCTTGTAAAGTGCGCAATTCTGAGAACAGCAGGGACCGCTTCCGTGGGGAGTTAAGACCCTTAACATTAAAAGAGACAAAGCGCACCATTAAGAAATACGACCTAGCCCCGCACCACCGCTAGACACCCGAAAGGTCCCAAGGGGGGCTCGCCCAGACGAGTCCAGGAAATTAGTTAGCCAAGCCCACCCAATCCACCCGCTAAGAACAAAAGCCATAGACCCTCCACCCCTGCCCGAGATTACCCCCCAGATCCATGTTGAAAAGCCCCCCCTCCCACCCATCTCCCCCCCCCTTCCCGTCAATACCACCTGCCTGTCTAAGTTAATACAGGACACGGTAAATTGACCACAAACCCCGTACCCCCCAAAATCCCCCAAAAGAGAAAGCTCAACCTAAATATAGAAAAACATTCCCCCCATCGCTCCCCACCCATCCCGGACCATCAGTCCCATCATGCCCCCCCATCAAAACAGTAACAGCAATAAAACATTTGCAGTTCAACCGTCGCCTCCCATGGATAATGGAGTGGGAACCCCAAGGTGATCCCTACCACCAGTTGCCCAGAAAAGGAAAATCCAAGGGACCCACTGGGCAAGGCTCCTTAAAAAAATAAATAAATAAAAATAAGTGAGAGGAGCTCTGCAGATCCACAAGAGTGTCAAGTGGACTTGCCTACCCTGTGCCACTTGGAATGTTGGGGCTTGGGAGGCGGCGGATGAGGCTGGGCATTATCATCAACTAGTCCCGCTTGGCGAAGAGCTCGCCAAGCCTCAGAGTAGTCCTTTGCAGAAATCTTTTTGTTACCCAGAAGGAAGTTCATCCGAAATGGGAAGGACCAAGAATAGCGAATCCCCTTGTTGTTCAGGACCGCCGTGACTGGTTTCATCTCTCTCCGACGCGCCAAAGTGAACGCCGAGAGGTCTTGATAAATGGACACTGTCGTGTCCTGGAAGCGGACCATCTTCTTCTCCCGGCCTCGACGTATAAGAAGCTCAGCATCGGTATAGCGGAGAAATCTTGCAATGACATCTCGTGGCTGGTTGTTAGGAGGTTTTCCCAAGGCGCGGTGAACCCGCTCAATTTCCATTCCAGAAGCGTGCGTGGTAAGCTCCTCCGCCGACAGCAACTCCGCTATCAGCAGCTTAAGCACAGACGGCAGGTCCTCCCCGCCCCCCTCCGCCTCTGGAATTCCACGAAAACGCACATTGTTGCGGCGGGAGCGGTTTTCAATGTCATCAATTTTATAGGTCAGCTCCATGGCCTGCGCACGCTGTCTATCGAGAGCACATTGTAAGTCCATCAGAGTCCCATCATGGTCAACCACCTTGGCCTCCACGTCCTCCACTCGGGCTCCCAGTTCTGTAACGTCGGACCGGAGGTCTGCGACATCTTTCATCAGTTCTTCCCGTAGCATGCGGAATTCGTTGGCTAGCTCTGCGAAGCCCTTACGGAACTCTTGTTTGATTTGAGCCGAGGTGAGAGGCTTATGAGGGTCCAGTTCCTCTTCACTTACAGTCTCATCGTCAGAACCCGTTGGAGGAGAGTGGCCGCGTGGACTGCTTGAGGCTCCGGACTTACTTTGCAGTCTCTGGGAGGAGCGCATCCCCTCCCGAGTCTCAGAAGTTTTGGTTTTAGCAGCCATCTCGCAGAGCCGCCGGGATCACACAGTGTCAGGAGAAAAGTAGAGTCAATGCCAGCAACAGTGAGAGCACCAATAAGGTGATGGCGTTCAAGGTCCCACCAGCCCGGCGAGTGTCCACCAGTTCACAGTGTCAGGAGAGGCTGACAAACAATATCAGCAAAGCGGGGGGCCCTGGCGAGACAGTAGGACAGGGAGTGGTAAACTGCCTCCGTCCCCCCAGAAGAACAGCCTGACACTGATGAGAGCTAGAGAGCGATGTAAGGCAGTGGGAGGCTGAGCAGCAGGGGCCCGCAATGATGGATTCTGTAGCTTCAATGAGTGGCCAGATGTCAAAGAGGCCACTTGTGCAGGGCACCCAGAGTAGTTTCAGGAGGGCGAAGGCCTTGGCTGCACACTGGGCCGGCAGGGAAAAGGAGACCTGATGGCCAGCTGCGATCGCAGATCAAAAGCTGTGCAGGGGAGGAAGCAACATTCAAACTCACCCCCCTTTGGATGATCCGTATTGGAGAGGAAGGCCGGTGAGTGCCAGTAGTTGCCGCGGCAGCCGCCGCGTGGTTTCCACGTGGTCCCGGCTCTCTCCCGCAGGTCTGCAGCACTAACACCGAGCGCCACACGCTGAAGAGTGTGTGCCTCCTTTTATGCCACGGACCGCTGCTTGATCCGCAAGTGGGAAAGAAGGGCCCAGTCTGTCAGCCCCGCGGATGTCCACCCGGCGATTTTCAGCTGTGTCGGGAGCAGCAGCCGGCGGCAAGGTCAATCAGGCGCGAGGCCGGAGGCAAAAAAGAAAACAGTGTCCGGCAGGCCGCGCTGGGACAAGACACTCGTCGGTCCTTGGCTGCAAGTGGATCGCTGAACAGGGCCCCCAGGGGGATCGCTGGCTTGCGCTGGTCCAGGAGAGGTACAGGAGGGGGGCGAAATGCTACTGTTAGCGTGTGTTAGCGAAAAAAGAGGGGTTGAGGGGACGGAGCTCTAGTTGAGTGCGGCCATCTTGCAGCGGGCTCACGAGCGCCCCCCGCTATTTCATATTTTTGACTGTTGTCTAACATAACCCCATTTTATGAGTCTTACTCCTGTGCCACAATTCATAAAGCTATAAATCTCCACCTATCCCTTTACCAACCCATAACACACTAAACACTCTAGACCTGGTTTGATAGCTCCTGAGTAGGCAAACGTAACAGGAGTCTACAATTCTCCTTAGAAAGTGCCTCACCCAATCTACCGAAACCCCAAATGGCTCCATCAATCACCGCCCTAGCCATCTGTATCCTCTTTATCCTAGTCTGTTTTAACGAATCCCTTGCCTTACATCACACAGCTCTCCATATTCCAATACTCCAGAGCCATGGAAAAAGATGGGCAGGAGCTCCTTATCTTAACCAAAGAGCTGAAGCCCCCAGGCGCCACTCTCACCTAATACACATAGCTCTCCAACACTCCAAGAAGAATAAACAAGTGGAACCCCCTCAACCCCTACGCCTAAATTGTGCGCTCATCAACGCACGATCCATTCGTAAGAAATGGCCAGTCATCTCCGAAACAATTTCTTCATACAATCTGGATATACTCATGATAACTGAAACCTGGTTATCTGACGAAGACAATGTAATCCTTAATCAACTTGTACCCTCCAACTTCTCCGTCCATTTCCAACATAGAGAGAATAAGAGAGGAGGAGGTATTCTTATACTTACCAAGGCGGATCTAAAGTTTCACACCGTTGACTCTACAAGCTCAAACAACATTGACGTCATATCCATCAAAAATGAACAGTGCTCTATCAATTTAATATACAGAGCACCCTCTCCCTCTCCGGACGACCTTCCCAACATTTTAGACCTCGCAGCCAACACACTCAATCCCAGCATTCCTAATTGGATTCTAGGAGACTTCAATCTCCCAACACTTCACCCCAGTCACGCTTCAGCCCTCCTAGAAGCAATCAACGAACTGGGCTATGAGCAAATTGTCAAAGTTCCCACACACAAAAAAGGAAATATCCTTGACATGATCTTTGCCCCTCTGACAGCCCTTGACTCCAACACCACGCTTGACGCATCTGTAACTCCAGTACCTTGGTCAGACTACAAATTAATCACCTTCCCCATTCCCATCAAGAGCAAGATATCATCATGTTTCAACAAAAACTCTATCATCTCAACAAAAATATCTTCTCGGAGCTTCAGAGCCTTCAACAAAGAACTTATTCTTGCTGAAACTCGTCCTCTCCTCAATGACTCCTCTCTCAACCTGGAGAACCTGATCACTGCCTGGAACAGCGATCTCAGCATCGTTGCACTACAACCAAATCGAAGTAACAACCTGAAGAAAAGAAAATCATCTCCCTGGTTCTCCCCGGATCTACGAACCTCCCTCATACACCTAAGAAGATTGGAAAAACGTTGGCGTCAATCAAGCTCCACGGAAGACCTAACAGCCTACAAATTACACCTATCCACGCACAGAGAATCAGTCATCGCCAAGATGAAACAATTCCACACCGATACACTGAAAAGATCACTAAATAAACCACGTGATCTTTTCAATCTAGTTAAGTCCTTAGCTAAGGAGCCCTCGTCCAAACAACCCGAACTCATTCACCCACAAGCGTTCGCTGAATATCTACAATCCAAGCTGCTAACAACTGACACCATCGCAACAATCCCTTCTCAAGACTCCATCTGCCTATCTAACCTATCTATGTTCTCCACACCATCCAATAAACATATCGAGAACATTATTGCTGCCCTTAATACATCCACTGCACAAACTGACCCTTGCCCAGCCTTTTGGATAAAGGAGCTACGAAGTGATCTTAGCCCTCTCATCACTAGAATGATGAATTTATCCTTTACATCTGGTTCTTTCCCATCAGCCCTCAAGAGAACGTCCATTAGACCCCTCTTGAAGAATCCCAAACTCGACCCACAGAAAGTTGAATCTTATAGACCCATATCTAGTATTCCCTTTCTAGCTAAAGTGATTGAAAAGGTAGCTCAAAGTCAAATACAAGATCACATCGACACTGCATCCCCTCTAGACCAATGCCAGCATGGCTTCAGGGAGTTCCACGGTGTAGAAACCCTCCTCACCACCCTCTTCAACAACATCATCACAGGCATTGACAACATCCGCCAAGGCTTCGTGCTTATTTTCCTGGACATTGCTGCCGCTTTTGACTCTGTACATCACGATCTGTTACTAGGGCGGCTAAAAGAAAAGGGCACCAACGACACTGCCCTGGCATGGTGCCGATCATACCTGGATCAGAGATGGCAGTATGTAACTTCAGGAACAGCAACATCCACACCTTTTCATCAAAAACAGGGCGTGCCACAAGGATCATCCCTATCATCACTCTTATTTAACATATACATACAACCAGTCTGCAACATCATCAAATCCTTCAAGGTCGACTGTCTAATATACGCAGACGACATTCTCCTCTACATGCCTTTTTCCACACTCAACATGGATCTTTCACCGATGACCAAATGCTTTGATGCAGTGTCTGAATGGCTTCAATCCCAAAACCTCCGCATTCAACACAGGAAAATGGAGGTTCTCTTCATCACTAGAGACCCATTGTTCACCTCCCCTTCACAGATAAAGGTGAAAGAAGCTGAGCTCCAAACAAAGCCTTCAATCCGATACCTTGGGGTCACCTTGGACCAGCGCCTTGATATGAAATTACATATATCCAACGTAGTCAGAGCGATTTATCTCAAAATCCAGACACTCCGCAACCTTCGCTCCTTGCTTGATCCTGAGGACTTCCGGACCATATTCCAAGCGTTAACCCTACCGCACTTCGACTACGCTAATGCCGTTTTTCAAGGTCTCCCACACTCCACCTTAAACCCTTTGCAACTTGCCATGAACACTGCGGCCAGAATCCTCTACGGAGCATCAAGAAGGGACCATGTAACACATACACTAAAACAGCTCCACTGGCTCCCCATACACGGGAGACTGTTGTTCAAAACATTATTACTCACATTCAAGGCTATCAAAGGCATCACCTCCTCCTCTCTAATGAACCTTATTCAGACCGTTCCACCTAACAGATCTAGGAGAACTATATCTACAAACTCGCTAGTAATCCCTAAGGCAGCAACCAAATGCTCACTAGCGACATCTAACAGGGCGTTCAGCTTCTATGCCCCTAAGTGCTGGAACACCTTACCACCTGAAATTCGGGCTATCTCTGATATAACCTCATTCAGAAAGGCAATCAAATCCCATTTATTCCCCCACTACTACCTGAACATCCAATCACCGTCCTGACCACCAATCCCCTCTGAACACCCAACCCGATCTAAGAATAAATACTGATGTATATACACGTAAATTCATTGTAAATAATTTCAGTTGACAATCTCCCCATGTATTATCCAAGTTCTTTTTCCTGTTCAATGTAAAAACCAAAGAGCTTTTGTTCTGGTCTTTTTGTTATATTGTAAACCGCGCTGATCCCAAATAGTGCGGTATATAAGAGCTTGTAATAAATAAATAAATACATGCACATACCTCTCTGCCACTCATAGCCTATCACTCTTTCCTTCCTTCCTGTCCTCCTGCAATTTTCTACCAACACCCTTCCTCTCTCCTCTCAATTCCCCTTTTCCCCTGAAGCCCAAATGTACACATTGCTGATGTATCTGCTAGTCCAAGGTACCAGGATACCAGGGCTAGCCCGTCCATTGTGCAAGAATGTTGTCTGCATAGAGCCCCGCGCTTCACGGGGTCCCACGCCAACATCATCTCGCATACTTGGCACCGACAGCAGGGTCGGCTTTAGAGGGCTTCTGGCAGGCCACCAAAGTGAAGAGCACCATTTTTCTTCACTTCAGCAGCTGTGTTTTAGTATAGGCCACTGGCACGCTGGAGGGAACATCCTGTTTCCTGGCACTCAGCATGCCAGCTGCCAAAGTGAAGAAAAACAGCACTCTTCACTTTTTATGCAGTAGTATATGGTCTGCGGCCAATATACGTTTGAGTCAATGGTAGACAATTGATCGGGAGGTTACGAATATGGTAATCAGTCCTGGAGGAAATTGCACACTTACTAAGTTACTTTGTCCTAGAATCGTTTAGGGATGAGCATGGTGTGCTTGACAACTCACTCGCTGGTAGCTTCGATTATCGCCCACAGATCCTCACTCGAGGCCTCGCCAAACCTAATGTACCTGATAAACCAGAAGGCGTGGGCGAGTTCCGGAGTTTGGTCAGGTGGCAGTGGCTGAAGGGCCTCCGGGCTCTCCTCTCTCCATGTATCGCGGCTCGGAAAAGGGGAAAGTCCTCACACAGCAGCAGTTTCCGAACAGCTGGCTTAGGTGGACAGGAGGTTTGTTTTACCTGGGGAGTGTCGATTTATGGAGTGATTATTTGGAGGCGTACTGCCTTTTAAAGCTTGGAAATGGGCTGATGGGGGGCTAGGATAGGACTAGAAATGGCTGATGGGGGCTAGGATTGGAAATAGCTGATGGTGAGCTACGATTGGAAATGGGCTGATGTGGGCGGATGGGATAATGGGACTAGAAGGGAGCAGATGCTGTGTGGGGCTGGAACTAGAGGGGAGGTGATGCTGGGGGAGGACTAGCAGGGGATGGGGCTGGGGGAGTGAGGATGGAGAGAGGAAAAGTTATTTTTTGTGGGAGGGAAGAAAAATCTACAATTGGCCGAGTATTGGGAGAGTAAGTGGGGATTGAGGATGGAGGGGTGAAATTTGAGTGGATGAAAAAGGAATAAAGAAAGAAATGTAGGAAAGAACAAAAGTATGTTAAAGCAGATGTAGAGAGAGAATGGAAAAAACTAGAAGAGAGAAGAAAGGATAAATGGACAGCAGACCATGGAGAGTTAGCAGAAAACACAAAGAAACCAGAAGAAAGTGGCTGGAGCGATTGCAACTGAAAAAAAATGCATAAACAACAAACGGTAGAAAAATATTTTTTTATTTTGAATTTATTAACTGAAATATGTCAGCTCTGGGAAATGTGCATCATGTACACCAGTCAGTGTACCCCAAGGCTCCTTCCTGGGACCTCTCCTTTTCTCCCTCTATACCGAGTCCCTTGGCGCGCTTATCTCTTCCCATGGCTTTCAGTACCACCTCTATGCTGATGACTCCCAAATCTACCTCTACGCCTCTAATCTCTCTGGCCATCCAGACCAAGATCTCTGCCTGCCTTTCTGACATTGCTACCTGGATGTCTCACCGTCACCTTAAACTGAATATGTCCAAGACCGAGCTCCTTATCTTTCCCCCCAAAATCTCCCCCAAAACCTCCCCTCCTCTTCCTCCCCTCTCTGTCTCTGTCGATAATGCTGTTATCCCCCCTGTCTCCTCAGCCCGCAATCTTGGGGTTATCCTTGACTCCTCTCTCTCCTTCTCCACTCATATCCAACTAGTAGCCAAGACCTGCCGTTTCTTTCTCTATAACATTAGCAAAATTTGCCCCTTCCTCTCCGAACACACTACTAAGACGCTTGTCCACTCTTTAATCACCTCTCGTCTTGACTCCTGCAATCTGCTCCTTGCTGGTCTCCCCGCGAACCATCTCTTCCCCCTTCAGTCTATTCAACATTCTGCTGCTCGACTAATCTTCCACCAGCCTCGCCATTCCTATATTACCCCTCTCCTCAAGTCACTCCACTGGCTCCCTATCCATTTCCGCATCCAATTCAAGCTTCTCCTCCTGACCTATAAATGAATTCACTCTGCAGCTCCTCAGTATCTTTCATCCCTTATCTCTCCTTACAACCCCTCTCGGGTACTTCGCTCTTCTGACAGGCTGCTTCTATCTGTGCCCTTCTCCTCTACTGCTAACTCCAGACTTCGCTCCTTTCACCTTGCTGCACCCTTTGCCTGGAACAAGCTACCTTTGCCTGGAATAAGCTACCAGGCACCCTCCTTGGCCCTATTCAAGTCCAGGCTAAAAACCCATCTCTTCACCATTGCTTTTAGATCTTGACCCCTGTCTTTGGTCCCGTCTAGACTACAAGCTCCATATTTTGTATTTTCACTTTGTATTATATGTTAACTGTTACTCTGTGTTTTGTCTCGACTTAACTAGATTGTAAGCTCTGACGAGCAGGGATTGTCTCTTTTATGTCTGTACAGCGCTGCGTACGAACGGTAGCGCTATATAAATGATAAATAGTAGTAGTTGTAGTAGTAGTAGCATTAACGTCTTTGCGTTTTGTTTAGTTTTGTTTAGTACAAGAAGAAATTAATTTATAGTTTTATTTCTCCAATGTTGTTGTACATTCCAAGTTTGGATTTTGGGGTTGCCAGTTTAATTACTGTCTTCCTATTTCTAAATTGTGATCCCTTTTTCTTTGTTTAATGACAACTCTATGTTCTGCATGTGTAACCAAGCTGAGGTATTCTATTTATGCAATTTCTATTTGACAGTGCCACTTGTTCTCTTTCCCCAGTAGGAGATGCATTGGTATTTTCTGCGATGTATTGGTTTAATATTTGCAGTGTTGCCTTTTGATAGGTAGAGTATGGTGCTTTGTGAGTCCTGGGACTACTGTTATGATAAGGCTGGTTTTGCTATGGGTTCTAAATAGGCAGTGTTTGAAGTACTTCCTAGTGTGCCTGGAGGTTAGCACTGGAGTATAGTAATGAAGAAATCTGGTTGTCTTTCTTTATTCATACACTCATTAAGCGGCATTACTAAAAGTTAGTGCACATTAACATTATGCAAATATTTATGCAAATGAGGCCCTGGAATGAGTCTCTGCACATGGCCCCGCACCTCCCTTGGGCCGCCCCTGCAGGACACAGTCACTAGTTTTCAAAGTTGAGTTCTGAGCAATATCAATGTTACTCTGCAGAAGTGCCAGTGCACAACAAAGTTGCACTTGCTAATCCCAGCACTTCCTACTGGAAGCGATCAGAGTTGTCTAGAAAATACTGGGTTGAGGTTCCTGCTGTTTCCTATGGAGGGAGCTGAAGAGTCACAAGGATGGGTCAGTAACAAACTGATGAAAATAAATGGTCCTGTAGGGTAGGGGAGGGAAGGGGGGGGGGGGAGGAAGGGCAGGTGATCTGCTGAATAATTCTGATCCATTCTAGCAACTCTTGGAGATAGGATGCTGAGCTCCATCGACCTTGGTATGACTCAGCATGGCTTTTCTTGTATTCTTATGAGAAAGAGATAAACGGAGGAAACAGAAGAGGCTTTCAGGCAAAGGAAAAATCTGATAAGTGATATAATCCCCTCCCCCGTGGTACACTTCAGGAATATTTCATTCCATTTTATTGCTTATATACCACATTAATCAGTAAACAGACTGACCAGTGCAGTTTGTTATGTAACACATTGATCAGCATGTTACTGCTTTTACATTGACAGAATTCTAGAAGGAGCTTCAGGGAAGGTACTAGAGCTCTGGAGGAAAGTGACCTCATGGGGAGATTTCAGTGCCTGAACACTAGGCACTGAAATGTGGTCTTGGGCAAGCCACTTAACCCTCCATAGCCCATGTTCCCTGTAAAATAGTTATCTCCAAGTTATAATGCCCTGTTCAATGTAATTTCAGTTTGTTCAATGTAAACCGCACTGATGCAGAATAGCGTGGTATATAAGAGAATATAAATAAATAAATAATAAAAATAGAAGGAGTTCCAGAGCCAGCTGTAAAGCTCATAGAGACAAGCAATCTATAAACTCTCAGGCCGATACAGAAAACTAGCACAGCCTTTAAGCCACAAACGACGCCACTTTTAAGCACTCTTACTACTACCGTCAAATGCAGAAAAGAAACGGATGCAAATGTAAACAGCAATGGAAAAACTAGTGCACAATTAATCCCAAGAGTATGATCCAGGCACTGGAGAAAGCCCCCATGCCATCAAAATAGTGTCTGGGGTTCATATGCAAATTAGTCCCTGGGATAGCATGCCACTTCTTGTGCACATGTGTTTGGCTTGCTTTCCCAGTTTAACACTGCCATTTGCACATAGTTTAACAATGGCTAATGTGTGACTAATTTGCATATGATCCCCTTTCTGCATGCCCACGCTGAAGTTGTGTGCTATCGGTACGCTGAATGACAGAGAAGAGTTCAGACTGAGGAACTCCAGCCATCAAAGCAAGGATGACCATTTTAGAAGGAAAACCCTTAGGGAGACATGCTAGTGGCTTTTTAGTTGTTTAATAAATTAAGAAACTGCCAGTGTTTGAGTAGGAACAGAGAAGTAAAATATTTTGCTGCATGAACTGTTCTAACTAGAAGCCAACTGTACCCTAGTTTAGGATGCTGCCAGAGAGCTATACAAAAGCTGGGTATTATTGATGACTATGGGGTGTCATTTTAGAAACCTTACTAGTAATTTGGGCATTCACAAATGTGCAAGCAGTTGTCCAAATTACAAAGGTGTCCTGGGGACATTTTACAAAGCATCTGGAGATGTCTCCACAATAGGGATGTCCAAGTTGGCAGGGGTACACTGGAAACGTGGTCAGGGTGTGGTGATGGACAAAGATGTCCCAGACTGATTTCAGAAACCTCAGGGACATCTGCAACTTCAACCAAATTTAGACCTGCTCCAGGCATGAATAAGTATCAGGAAAGTGCTAGTTTGGGCCCAAAAACATCTGGAGAGTAGAGAAGACGGTACGCAACTATCCTCAGTATGGTCCACAATCGAATTGTTATTTTTGTGTAATTGATACAAGTGTTTTGTGCTTGCACCACCACTAATCGCCTCTTAGATGTCTCTGGGTTTGGATACTATGCTGGGGATATCTATGTAGATGCCCGTGCAGACTTTGTGAAACTGTGCCTGAACTTGGATGTGCCTTTTCTTTTTTCTGGACATTCTGATTTCGACATCCCAGAATGCACTTGGACCTCCTTTGTAAAATGTGCCTTCATGGTTCTAAATTGAGAACTGGAAACATGAAGGCACATTTAACTACAATAATCATGGCAGAAGGCTATGCAAAGGTTTTAATATTTATAATGTTTAGATACAAGCAAGCCAGGAGCAACAACTGTGAAAGCTCCCATGTTGCTTATAAATGCATTCTGCATTAAATTGAACTGACTCACAGCTGTGCAAATAAAAATGTATGCAAACTAAGGAAAGAGTTCTATAAGTTCTATAAAGAAAATGTTATAGCCTGCTTGAAAAATGTACAGTGAACTAGGGGTTTGCTGTTTGAAGCTACAAGCTGTAAGCTTTCTGTTAAAACCTCAGGTTGCAGTTTAGACTACAGTTGTGGTCAACATTATTGGTGCCATTGCATTTTAGGTATGTTGTGTACAATATCTTGAGAAATAATTGGAAATATTCCAATTGTATGCCATCATAATATTTTAATAGCATGTTCAAAGGTATACAACAACAAAAAGATATTTGTGCAACTTAGACATAAATCTCTGAGAAAAAAACAAAATATGACCTGGACAGGATTAATGGCACTCTTCAGTAACATTTGGTTGCAAAACCCTTGACAGTGATGACAGCCTCAAAACATTTAGTAGCCATCTATATTTCGTACATCTGTCTGCTAGTAATTTCTCCCACTCTTCAAATGCAATTTGTTTCAGCTCATGAATGTTTCCAGGATTCGTTTTACCAATGGCAGATTTCAGCTCTTTCCAAAGGTTCTCGATTGGACTGAGATCAGGACTCACTGCTGGCTAGTTTAAAACAGTCCATTTGATCCTTTTTAACCATTGTACTCCTTTGACCCAGACCTAGCTTTCTGACGCTATGTAGCACATTTCACTTCAAAATACTTTGGTAGTCCTCTAACTTGATGATTCCCTTAATATGTTTCAGGCCTCCAGTTCCTGAGGCAGCAAAACAGCCCCACAATATTATGGAATCGCTACCATATTTAACTGTAGAAAGGGTGTTTTCCTTATAAGCTTCATTTCTTTGTCTTTAAATGTATCGCTGGTCTCCATTGCCATAGAGCTCAAGTTTGGTTTCATCTGTCCACAGAACGTTTTCTCAGAAGGATTGTGGTTTCTCAAGGTGAGTTTGGGTAAAGATCGGCCTTTTTATGTCTATCTTTGGGCAGTGGAGTCCTCCTTGGCCTTTTTCCATGAAGTCCTCTTTTGTTTAGTGTGCAGCGTATGGTGCGGGTTGAAACCACCACTCCAGATTGCTCCTGATCAGTGGTGTTCTTCCAAAAGTTTGCACTAACCTTCGAAGACTTTTTGGATTAATTCACCTCTTCCAACCACATCCTGGGAGGTTCTGGACAGTTCCATCAGCAGAAAATGTCTTAACAACATTGCAAATTGCAGACACAGGAATCCCAGGGTCTTTGGAGATGGCCTTGTTCACCTTTGAAGTTTGACAAACAACTGCATAATTCTTAAAATGCTTTCTTTCAAAAGCTAGACATCATTCACAGTCTTATTTAATGTGCCTAAATGCATAGTGCAATCGCATCCATAGCATTCATTATACTCACCTGGACCACATCCGAGGCAAAATGCGTAGACAATGTATCACTCTAGGAATACTATTCTTCGCATATGGAAACTCAATCCAGTATTTTCCCCGCCGTCCCCTGACGGTGTTGCCATGCTGTTGAATGCTATAAGATGCTATCTGAAGATTCTTATGAGTGTCAAATATGTGCGCATATATAGTCCAAAGTCATTTCACAGATCCCGTTTTTTTTTTTGGACATACTGGACATTAAGAGGTTGAACTGCAAAGGTGCTAATAATGGTGACCTCAGCTAGTGAATTTTATGGTCTGCAGAAAGCACTTTGAATAAAGTTGTGAAAGAGGCTATAAAAGTAGCTGTTAAATGTGGAAAGTTGTTAATAAGAAATCAATGGAGATATTATTCAATTAAACTTATAAATACAGCTGGTAATTTATGTAAGTGTCCTGCTTTCTCATGATAAAGGAGTTTACTGCAGAGATCCTTACTCAGAGAGATGAGCTAGAGAACCCCATCACAATGATCAGAATCCAACTATTTATTTATTTGTGCTTATTTACTGCTTTTCATGAATCAAAGCGGTTTACAGAGAACTCAAAAGATTGAACATTACATTAAACAGAAAATACATGTAACATTTTAACAGGGAGTGATAGGTGATAAGGGAAAAGTTAGCTTAAATCAGCAACAGCTGATTTAAGTAATAACTATGTACAGAGAACTAAGCATATATATAAATCAGCTACAATGAATTTGAAGGCATCTTGAAAGGTGAGAGGACTGTAGCTTTACATGGAGTATTTTGACTAGGTAACTGGTTCACCAAAATGCTCCTTGAACAGGAATGTTTTTAGCAGTTTACGGAAGGATTTAGGATCCTTAGTGTCTCTTATAAATGAAGGAAGTGAGTTCCATAATAGTGGGGCGTAAAGGGAGAAGGCTCTCTTGGATGTAGTTATGTTGCAGCTTCTGAAGTCAGCGTGTACCTCAAGAGAATTTATATTGTTACTTCTACGTGGTCTGTTTTCTGGAGTGATTTGAATAAATTCTTTCAAGCAGATGGCAGGTTCTGTTTGGACGGATTTGAATATAGTGTGGAGTGCTTTGAATTTTATTCTACTCTCAATTGGTAGCCAGTATAGCTGCTTTAATATCAGGTTAATGTGCTCTTTGATAGAGGCTTGTGATATTACTCTAGCCGCTGTATTTTGAGCTAGTTGAATGTGGCGGATGCTTATTTTGCTTCCAGCTGAATATTCACAGGTATAGAATTCAGAGCTCTGGTCCTGCCACAGAAAACGTCCATGCCCTAAATTTCACTTTCTGCATAACCTGTATCTCAGGAAACTCCAATAAAACTTCCTCACTGGATTTCAATGCCTGTCTTTGTTGATGCCATTGCAATGTATCAAATAAGCAAAGATCATTTGCCCTCACGGCCTTACACAGAACAGTCAACTGTATGTATCTCCATAGCGATAGCGGAGAGACTGAATGAATTCTTTGCTTCAGTCTTTACTGAGGAAGATGTAGGGATGTTACCCATGACTGAAGTGGTATTTAAAGGTGCGGAAGAATTGAAGGAAATATCGATACATCGGGAAGATGTCTTACAACTATTAGATAAACTGAAGAGTAGCAAATCACCTGGGCCGGATGGTATACATCCAAGGGTGTTGAAAGAACTGAAATATGAGATTGCAGAACTGCTATCAGTAATCTCTGAACTATCATTAAAATCATCTCTAATACCTGAAGATTGGAGGATCGCCAATGTAACACCAATTTTTAAAAAGGGTTCCAGGGGTGATCCGGGAAACTACAGACCGGTGAGCCTGACGTCAGTACCGGGAAAAATGGTAGAAACCATCATAAAGAATAAAATTACTCAGCATGTAGACAGTCACAACCTAATGGGAGACAGCCAACATGGCTTTAGACAAGGAAGATCTTGTCTTACTAACCTGTTATGTTTTTTTGAAGGAGTGAATAAACAGGTGGACAAAGATGAGTCGGTTGATATAGTGTATTTGGACTTTCAGAAAGCCTTTGACAAGGTCCCTCATCAGAGACTTTTGGCAAAACTAAAGAGTCATGGGATAGGAGGCAGTGTACTATTGTGGATCAGGAACTGGTTAAAAGATAGAAAGCAGAGGGTAGGGCTAAATGGCCAATTTTCCCAATGGAGAAAGGTGAATAGTGGTGTACCCCAGGGATCTGTGCTGGGTCCGCTGCTTTTTGACATATTCATAAATGAGCTGGAAAGTGGAATAACGAGTGAGGTTATCAAATTTGCAGATGACACAAAACTATTTAAAGTTGTTAAAACCCAAGAGGATTGTGAAAAATTGCAAGAGGATCTTGATAAATTGGAAGACTGGGCATCAAAATGGCATATGAAATTTAATGTGGACAAGTGCAAGGTTATGCACCTACGGAAGAACAACCCAAACTATGGTTACACGATGCAAGGTTCCACATTAGGAACCACCACCCAGGAAAAAGATTTAGGCGTCATTGTGGATACCATGTTAAAACCCTCGGCCCAGTGTGCAGCGGCGGCCAAGAGAGCTAATAGAATGCTAGGTATGATAAGGAAAGGAATGGAAAATAAAACAAAAGATATTATAATGTCTCTATATCGTGCCATGGTGAGACCGCACCTTGAATACTGTGTGCAATTCTGGTCGCCGTATCTTAAAAAGGATATAGCGATTTTAGAAAAGGTACAGAGTAGAGCCACCAAAATGGTAAAGGGGATGGAAGGATACTCCTATGAAGAAAGGCTAAAAAGGTTAGGGCTCTTTAACCTGGAAAAGAGACGGATGAGGGGAGATATGATAGAATTCTATAAATTAATGAACGGAGTGGAACGGGTAAACGTAGATCGATTGTTTACCTTATCAGAATATAGAAAGACTAGGGGATATGCAATGAAGCTACAGGGTAAACTATTTAAGACTAATAAAAGAAAATATTTTTTCACTCAACGTGTAATCAAACTCTGGAATTTGTTACCGGAGGATGTAGTAAAGGCTGTTAGTGTAGCTGGGTTTAAAAAAGGTTTGGACAAGTTCCTGGAGGAAAGGTCCATAAACCATTATTAAGAAGTGACCAAAGATATCAATGCTTGACCCAGTACAAGCATTGTGGAACTTGTGTCTCTTGGGGAAACTGCTAGGTACATATGACCTAGATTGGCCACTGTTGGAAACAGAATACTGGACTTGATGGACCTTGGTCTGACCCAGTATGGCATATCTTATGTTCTTATGTATGTTCTTATTCCTTTGTGGGCAGCCAGTGAGGTATTTAGTTTATTGTAATGTTATTTTAAGTTGTTTTATTTATTGTGAACTGCTTTTATATACATCTGTGCAATCTGACATAATAAGTAAATAAATCAAATCAAATTAATGCAATATTCAATAAAAGTGATGCATTCTTGTTTCGAACTTCTACAAATTATCTGTGCTGTTATATATCTGTGCTGTGATGACTTTTAAGACTGTGATTTTTAAATGTGCTATTCCATTGCTTGATTACTGTAGTAACTTGTATCATCTTGCATGATACATTCAAGAGCTACTGTCTTAAAGAACTCTGACAGTGCAGCTGCAGTGTGTTTCAAGAAATCAGCTGAGAGGAGGCTGTGACATCATCATCAAAGATGGCTGCTTGAGCCTTTGCTCCTGCCGGCCTGTGGCAAAAAAAGCAGAAAATACCAATCTTTAACTTCTGCAATCATGATGGGAGCATTGGCCCTAATTGCCCTAGCAGCGGGGACGGCAGTGAAATAAAAAAAAGTCAAAATAAAAAACTTCTTTTGTTCGTGCACAGCGAACAGCCAGACACTGCAGAAGCCACCGGAAAAATGGTGGCGCCAGGCTTGTGCACCGCAGGAAACACTAGCCCTTAAGCTTTAGATGACCATGGCGAATTTCTGCTGCCCATGTCCCCCACAACAGAAATGAATCGGGAAAGAGCGTCCCACGAAAAAGTGAGGGTTTGGTTCAGAGAACTCAAGACTGATCTCTCCCAGGTGTGTGCAGATGTGGTAGCAGGCATAGAGGGCTTCCGCTCTGAGATAGGAGAGCTGGGCAAGAGGGTTAACGATGTGGAGGAGAGACTTGAGGAGCAGGTGGAATCAATGACCTTGCTTGAAACTACAGTGCACATGTTGAATAAACTGTGGGAAAAGCTAGAGGACAAAGCTGAAGACCTGGAAAACAGGTCTTGACACAATTACATGCAGTTCCGGGGTGTCACGTGGTCGAAAACGTTTCCCAGGCATTATTACAAGAGACTGTCATGGATATAGAGAGCCTGGATTTGCATATTGACCGGGCCCACAGAGTGGGAGTTGGAGGAAAACTTTTCAGAGTGGGATGCAACCATAAGAATACTAGCCCACCAACTTCAAATGCTTCAATACCATCATGATCTTCTTTCGCAGAGGCTGGACCCTGCTTCTGTACCAAATCTGGAGTGTCAGAGGGATTCCTGCAGATTGTGTTCAAAAGTCTATCACATCATTTGGTCTACCTATGATGCTTTTGATATGGCTACCCGAACCACAGTTACATCCATCTTTGCTTGTCGCACGGTGTGACTCTGAGTTTCTGGTCTTAGGGAAGATCTTCATGACCGGTTGGTGGATGCTCCCTGTCAGAGACATAGCCTATTCGGTTCTAAAGTGCAGGAAGCTGTTTCAGAGGTGAAAGACCATTCCTCCACTGAGAGAGAGCTTTCTGTCCAACCGCCAGAACAAGCTCAACAATCCCACTGTCCTCCATACCCTCAGTATAGGAGACCTTACTATTACCAATATTTTCAGCAGTATTACCTTTGACTGCATTTTCAGCCTTATTCCAAGCCTCCACCACAATGTCCTGCACCTGCTTATCCTTAGTGCACCAGGCAGAGAGAGAGAGGAAACAGCCAGCCATCACCTCAGAGCAACCTTCCAAGTCAACTCCCAGTTTTTGACTATCTACCTGTAGGAGAACGAGTCCAGCACTTCCTGAGTGTCTGGTACTCCATCTCAACAGATCACTGGGTCCTCAGCATCATTTCTTTTGGTTACAAACTCATTTTCAGGGCCACCCCCCTCAAATATTGCTCCAACCAAGCAGAATTCCTCCTCTCCACCTATCCATCCTGAAAGAGGAAATATCGGCTTTGATCTCCAGCTGTGCAATTGAGACTGTTCTGAATTGGAACACAATTGGCTTCTACTCCTGGTTCTTCCTTATTCTCAAAAAGTCTGGAGGTCTTCACCCTATTCTCAAACTCCACGACCTCAACCTCTATCTCAAAAAAGAAAAGTTCAAGATGTCATCCCTAGCCACCATCCTACCCCTCTTGCGACAGGACAACTGGCTTGCCTCGCTAGACCTCAAGGATGCCTACATCCATATTCCCATCCATCCTCATCACTGGAAGTACCTTCGCTTCCGATTCAAGTCAGATCATTATCAATAGAGGGTGCAACCCTTCGGACTCTCTTCAGCTTCAAGAGTCTTCATGAAGTGCCTTGCGGTTGCCACAGCACACCTGCACAAACAAGGTGTATGTGTTACCCTTATCTGGATGATTGACTCATCACAGGTCCCGAAAGGCCTCAACTCTGACCTCAATCCATGCAACTGCCTTGCAACAGTTCGGCTTCATCACCAACTTCCAAAAGTCAGAGTGTGAACCTTGTCAGATTCTGGACTTCATCGGAGCTCGCTTAAACAAAATTCTACCATGAGCTTATCTTCCTCCAAGCAGAATAACCACCCTGCAACAGCTCACCACTCATCTGCTGGCTTCTCCACAGGCCTCCGCTCACAACAACCTGCACCTATTGGGACACATAGCAGCCTCAGCACACTTAGTTCTGTTTGCCCGCTTTTATGTGTGACCTCTCTAGTGGCACCTCAAACTCAACTGGAATCAGCATAGTCAGCCTTTTCGCTGCCAGGTTCCTATTTTCGGACCAAATCGTCAGTTGCGCCAGTCTCTTCAGTGGTGGACCCTTCCGTCCAGCCTGACAGTGGGGCGTCCTTTTCTTCAACCATTGCACCAACTTACTCTAACCACAGAGGCCTCCCACATGGGCTGGGGTGCTCATCTCATGCATCTCATGACTCAGGGTCATTGGTCCAACAAAGAGTCTTCTCTACACATCAACCTCCTGGAGATGCGCGCAGTCTTCTATGCCTTTCAGGCCTTCTTTTCTTGGATCCTCAACAGGTTGCTCCTTCTGCAAACTGACAATCAGGTCACCATGTTTTACATCAAGAAACAGAGTGGCTCCAGTTCCCTTCGACTCTGCCATGAAGCCATCCACCTATGGCTCTACAACACTGGAATTTTCCTCACCTCAACTTACTTTCCCGGAGTCCACAACTAGCTAGTGGGCTTCCTCATCTGACACCTCAATCTCCACAAACGGTCACTGGACCCCTCAGTCCTCATCCCCATCTTTCAGGATGGGAACACTCTTAGTGGATCTTTCTGCATCAGTCGACAATGCCAAGTTTCTCCTCTACTGTCCCCTTCATCCCAGCCTGGGCAGATGGGCAGCGGATGCCTTCTTCATCTCTTGGGTGGATCGCCGACTCTATGCTTTTCCACCTTTCCCTCTTATTCCTTGGACACTGCTCAAGCCTGAGCAGACAAAGCGACACTTATCCTCAGCACCCTGGCCTCTACCACTTCATCCTTTTCTTCTGACATGGCAGGACGGTCACCTCCTCCATCCCAACCTGCAATCTCTGGCTCTAACTGCTTGGAAAGTGACTGGCTAGAGTATCCTGCTCATTCCATGCCAGCTGATGTCCAAACTATACTTCAGGCATCCCAGTGCCCTTCAACACAGTGCTCCTATGGCTTTAAATGGACTCATTTCTCTCACTGGACTTCGTCATGAGGTTTGGACCCTATCATGTGCCCCCTCAGCCATGTTCTCACTTATCTCCTCCATTTGTCTGAATCTGGACTGCAAACTTTGTCTGTTCTTTTCCATCTCTCCATCACTGCTGCTTCCCATCATCATGAGGATGGCAAGCCAATTTCCAAACATCCTTTTGTCTCTCACTTCCTGAAAGTCCTCATGAACACTCAGCATCCTCTGAAACCCCCTGCTCCAGTGTAAGATCTCAATGTTGTTCTCTCAGTACTTATGGACACCCACTTTGGGCCCCTTGGGTCTGCTTCTTTAAAGCATCTTACTTGGAAAACTATTTTTCTCGTCACTATTATCTCTGCCAGATGTGTCAGCGAATGCCAAGCTCTCTCTTATTTATTTAACAGGTATTCTATATCGTCCTATCTTCCATTCAGGATGCTTACAGTGATTGTAAACCGCTCTGATACCCTTCAGCCTGGGCGGTATATCAAGAAATTGCATAAACATAAACATAAGCAGCAACTTTACAGTGAACAGGGAATTAAACTTGGAGATATATACATATAAAATATATGAACTTAAATGAACTATTATACAGTAGGATTATAAAGTGGAGCATTAAGATTTTGGGTTCAATTGCCTGTTATATTGCGGTATTGCAGGAGGAAGTGGTAGAGTATGAGAAGGTGACTGATTGCATAGGATAGGACAAGAGGGTGTTTATCAGGTAACGCTGAAATAATGCTTCGTGAATAGAAATGTCTATGGATTTGCAAAAATCTTGTAGGTCTGTGGTGTCTCTCCTTGCTTCCAGCAGCGAGTTCCAAAGCATTGGTGCATAGAGGGAGGACGCTCTATTGCAGGTTAGCTGTTTGGCTTTAGTTTTTGCCTTTAGAATGAGTAATAGGTTTCTCATAGAAGCTTGGCGGTTCCTTGTTTCTGGATCTCTCTCGACTATTGGCTGGAGGATTATTGGTGCCAGTTGATGAATTATCATTAAGATGATCATGAGAGATTTGAATTTGGTTCTCTGAAGGATTGGGAGCCAGTGCAGTTGTTTTAGTGTACCGGATATGTGTATTCCCCTTGGTACCTGAGATATTATTCTTGCTGCCATGTTTTGTATTAATTGTAGAGGTTGGATGCTGTATTTTGGCAGACCCTGGTAAATGGAGTTGCAATAATCTAGTATCAACATAATCATTGCCTGGCAGATGGTGCGGAAGCACTTCTCAAAGCTCTTGTGCATTATCCTCTATAGACACAATTCCTTCATGACAAGATATCGTACTACTGTGTATCCATCCTAGGTTTCTTCCAAAGTTTGTCCCCAGTTTCTACCTCAACCAATCCATAGTGCTTCCTGCCTTCTTCCCAGAGGCACAGCTGAATTCTCCAGAGCAAGCGCTACATTGCAAACGAGCTTTGCTTTACTATCTCCAAGCAACCAAACAGCTTAGTAAGTCTTCTCAACTTTTTGTCACTTTAACCCAAACAATCCCGACAGAACTGCCTCTATGGAAACCATCTCCTCCTGGATGGCATACTGTATTTCTTTTTGTTATCTTCAGGCTGGCCTTGCCTCCCCTGAGTAAGTAGATCCCCACTGCCTTCATGCGACAGCAGCTACAGTGGCTAATATAGCTGCTATTCCTCCGCAAGATATCTGCAAAGCTGCCACATGATCATACCTTCATAAAACACTACAGCTTGGATCGTTCTTCAGCAACTGACTTTGCTTTTGGCCAGGCTGTACCTTGGAGCCTATTTGCCTAAACTCTCAGTCTCGCAGCTTTCCTCTGGGCCACACATATTGATAAACTTTCAAGCGGCCCTCAGCTCTGGACTCACCTAGAGAGTGTGCCTGCATCCCCTTGCTTGTATCCGGATAAAGTTTAGTTGCTTACCTGTAATGGAGGTTCTCCGTATACAGCAGGGGTATGCAGACACACTCATCTCCTGACTCCTGGCGACCCAGAAGCTCCTGGGTTTTCTTGGCAGTGTCACGGGAAGTAGATTGCCAGGCCTTTCTTCCGAGGCAATGGAGGGTTAAGTGACTTGCCCAAGGTCACAAGAAGTGCTAGTGGGAATCGAACCCTGGTTGCTTGGTTACCAAGCCAGTGCTCTAACCACTAGGCTACTCCTCCACGCCCTTTTGCATGCAGACACACTCATCCTCCCGCTGACCAATCATGAAGAACTTACAACTCTATCACCATCTCTACAATCATTCTACTGCAGGCAAGACACAACATCTGATATGTCACAGCTGCCTCGCTTCTTCTGCTCGTTTTGATTCTTCGTTGCTTTATTTTTGGGGGCACACTGAGTGTTTTTTAATGCTGCCCTTGCCTGCTTTGAAACCGACTGAGGCAGCTCAGAGAGGGGCAGCAAGGTGGGAAGTGGTGTGCATGCTCAAAGGACTTCTCTGAGCTTGGGGAGAGCTGGGAACACGGGAGATATCAGTGGACAGCACCTAGAGTGTGGCTGCATACCCCTGCTGTATACAGAGAACCCCTGTTACAGGTAATACAAACAAAGGAGTATAATGTAAGTTTCAGCATAACTATAAGTCATGGACAATGCTCTGTAGTTTTCGCTACCATAGTGATCACTCAGCCTTCATATCCAGTAACAATGGAGATTGGGTTTAAACCACAAGAAAGAAAACAATCCTTGACTGGAATGAAATATGTTTGAAAGCAGTTTGCAAATGGTTAGAGAAGCTTTGCAGAAAAATTCAAATGAGGGCTCTATCTAAAAGGCTAAATCAGTAGCAAAGATCATGTATTTTGCTCTCTTTTTCTACCAAAGTACTGTATCCAATGCATGGTACCATAATTCTTAAAAAGTCACTTTTCTACATTTTCTTGTGGAAGACATATCTATGCAATATCTATTGCAATAGTTCTCATCTGCCTGATATACTCTGCATTCCTACATCCAGAATAATCAGATAATAATAACATCTATCCTAAAAAGATATGGGCACAGAACATGCACTGCATGTAACGGAATGGTCGAAAATCATCAAAAAGATTCTGGCTTACATGATAAAGTCCCTCATGAAAGACATCTCAGGAAATTAAAGGGTCATAGGATAGGAGGCAATATTTATTTATTTGTACATTCTTTTATACCGCTTCTTCCAGAGATCAGATGCAGTTTACAGGTAATGTAACGAAAATAATAATGTAACTATTATTATTTTTTTACATTGAACATTTTTAGAACAATTTAACTAATATACATAGAACAGTAGAAACAACTGGCAAGTTGATGCCCAGCTTATGTAACTGATATCCTGTTGTGGATTGGAAACTGGCCAAGAGACATGAAACAGAGAGAACTAGATGGTAAAGGGACTACCCCAAGGGTATGTACTTGGACCTGTGCAGTTTAACAGTCATAAATGACCTGGAAAAAGGATAAAATAAGGATGATCGAATTAGTAGATTGAATCCCCTGTGCATGCTTGCGAATTCCTGCAAAGCTGCCACCACATTACCTCAGTCTGGTAACCATCTAAAGTTAGAATTCAACTTCAAAGAGAAGTGGGAAGATTGTAATAACTTATCCTGTTTGTCCATGGAGATATCAGAGCTACCATGGGCAACAGGATAAGTCCTCACAGCTCACATATGGGATTCCCTATACAGGGAAAAATGGATACCAGAGAACAGATTTTTTTAATGGCCTTTAGGCATATCCATAGCAGCAATGAGGTAGCAAAGAATAACTCATAGAAAGAAAATGGCCTAGGAGGGATGGAATTGGATTCTTTTCTGTATTAATTTTTTATCGGCAAACAACTAGAACATACAAATTCAACACTGAATCATCTATGAACATAAGATATAAAACCAGCCTTAATAATACATCCCATTTGATGACATCATCTTCAAGTCCCATTAAGCCAACACATCACATTTGATGACATTGTCCTTCAAGTCCCATTAAGCCAACACATTCCATTATTGACCACCATTTTATCATTATACCTGTAGGACTGGTACCCTGTTACCTGACCTGATCATACCCAAAAAGCTTGAACCAAACAAAATGAATTCTTGCTACTGAAACGTAAGCTGTATTCCAGGTCTCAGACCTGCCAACCTCTAAGCAACTGCTTGCCAAGTGTTTGTGTGTCTGCATTCAGAAAGCATAGTTATTCATCTGTAACAGGTGTTCTCCAGGGACAGCAGGAATCAGTCCTCACTTATGGGTGACGTCAGCACCGATGGAGGCAGCGTGGAGCAATTCCCCAGCTTTCAAAGAAAGCCTTTTGCATTGCTGCCACACATGTGTGGTCCTCTTCCCGCCCAAGGTTGCCATCTTGCTCAGTCAGGTCCCTTAGCTCGAGCCCTACCAAGCAGATGGCAAGGGAAGGACAAAAATTAAGCAACTCAGCAGGGGAGGCGGGAGGGTAGTGAGGAATGATTCCTGCTGTCCCTAGAGAACACCTGTTACAGGTGAGTAACAAAGTTTTCTCCAGGAACAAGCAGGAAGTCAGTCCTCACTTATGGGACTCCCCAGATACAGGCTACCAAACCTGTAAGCTAAAAACGCCTCCGCAAGGCCATGAGCAGAAGCCAATGTCTGAAGGAAATCCAAGTCCTCCGGCCTTCGGGGCAAGCTCTTGGTAGCCGCAAAAGAAGGGTTGGAGGGCAGGAGTTGCTTATACCCCGAACAGACTATGGAGTACAGCCTTGGCCAAAGGCGCTGTCCCAACGGGACTCCCTCTCCAGGCAGAAGTGCAAAGTGAAGGTATTCGCTGAAGACCAGGTCGCAGCCTGGCAGATGACCGTCAGAGGCACTGAGTGCAGTGAAGCCACCGACACTGCCTTGGCATGGATGCCGTGCGCAGCGACCCGACGATCCAGCGGAGCGCCTTCCTTTGCCTGGGCGAAGGCGATGGAGCCTGCCACCCAGATGGAGATGGTGCGCTTGGTGACTGCCAGCCCCAGGTGGTTGGGATCGTAGGCGATGAAGAGCCGGTCAGACTTGCGATGACCTCGGGTGCGCTGTAGGTAGAAGGCAAGAGCAGGACCTTCAATGAGGCGTGACGTCTCGAAGAAAGTCGTCAAGACAACCTCCTGATTGAGATGGAAATCCGAGACAACCTTCGGTAGGAACTTGGGGTGGGTGCGAACGACCACCCTGTTCCTGTAAACCCTGGTGTAGGGGGAATCGGCCATGAGGGCTTGAAGTTCGCTGACTCACCGTGCCAAGGTCAGTGCCACCAGGAAAACCACCTTCCAGGAGAGGTGCCGGAGCGAGCATGTCATCATCGGCTCGAAGGGTGGCCACGTCAGCTGCAGAAGCATGATGTTCAGGTCCCATTCTGCCAGTGGAGGCCGAATGGGGGGTTTGGAAAGCAAGAGGTCCTGCATGAAGTGGGAGACCAGAGGCTGGCCTGAGAGGGGTTTACCCTTGACGGGCAAGTGGTTGGCCGAGATGGCGCTCAGGTGGACCCTGACAGAGTTGGACTTCAGTCCCACCTGCGAGAGGTGGAGAAGGCACTGGAGAACCCAACGGGTGGAGCAGGAGAATAGGTCGATCTGGAGCTCAGAGCACCAGATCAAAAACTGCCGCCACTTTAGAGCGTAGGCCCATCTTGTTGAGTCCTTCCTTGATGCGAGGAGGACATACTCAATCTACACTGGGAGGTTCAGCAAGGCTAAAGAGACCCGTTCAGCCTCCAAGCTGTCAGGAATAGCGAGACCAAGTTCGGGTGAAGCAACCGTCCCTCCTCTTGCGTCAGCAGACCTGGGGTACTGCCCAGGGGGACCGGAGGCTCCGATGAGAGCTGGAGTGGAAGAGGGAATCAAGGTTGTCGAGGCCATGAAGGAGCCATGAGAATCACTAAGGCTCGGTTGCGCTGGATCTTGTGGAGGATCCTTGCAAGGAGAGGAGTGGGAGAGAATGTATACAGAAGCCCAGAGGTCCAGTTCAGAAGGAACGCATCCGGGCCACCCTGCTCAGGTCTGGTATTGGCCCACAGAAACGGGGAAGCTGCACGTTTGCCAGGTTGGCGAACAGGTTTATGGACAAGTCCCCCAGTGGCAAAACAGGTGCAGAACCACCTCTGGACTCAGGCGCCAATCGTGTGGGCGAAGGAGTCTGCTGAGTCTGTCCGCGAGGAGGTTGTGCTGGCCTGGGCGGTAGACCGCTCTCTGCGTCATGCCCCTGCGCATGGCAAAAGAGCAGAGGACTGCCTCCAGACAGAGGAGGCGGGAGCCCGTGCCCCCCTCCTTGTTTATGTAGAACATCACAACTCTGTTGTCGGTCTACATGAGCACCGACTTGCCCTTCAGGTGGTACTCGAAGACCTTCACAGCCAAGCGGACCGCTCGAAGCTCGAGCAGGTTAATCTGCTGTCGAGATTCCTCAGGTGACCACCACCCTGGGTGCAGAGGTGGTCGCAGTGGGTTCCCCATCCCAACAGCGAGCCATCCGTTATCAAGATGAGCTCGTGCTGTCGAGTCTGGAAGGGCATGCCCTGAAGAAAGCTCTGGGGATCCTGCCACCAGACTAGGGACTCGAATGCGCTGTGAGACATCCGGACGTGGTCCCGGAGGCGGCCCGAGGCTTGGGTCCACTGTGATCTGAGGCACAATTGGGCCACTTGCACGAGCATGAGGAACGATGTGGACAGTCGAGGCCATGTGCCCCAGGAGGCGCAGCATGGCCTGTGCCGAGGCCCTGGACCGGCCTTAGACCTCGGCAGCCAGAGTGTGGAGCCGATCCGCACGTGCTTGAGGGAGAAAGGCGGTCACACGTTCTGTGTCGAGAAGAGCACCAATGAACTCCAGGGTCTGCACCAATTTGAGATGGGATTTGGGGTAGTTGATCAGGAAACCAAGGCGCTCGAGGAGGAGGACCATGCGTGATGCCGAGGGGCAAGCCTCCTCCACCGAGGTGCCAGAGACGAGCTAGTCATCTAGGTAAGGGTAAACAGATATGCCCTGCAGCCGGAGGTGCGCCGCGGCCGCTGACAGCCACATGGTGAAGACTCGCAGCGCAGATATGAGCCCGAAGGGGAGCACTTTGTAATGGAAGTGCTCTCCCTGCACCCTGAAACGCAGGTACTTCCTGTGCTTGCGTGGACAGGAATGGGGCGTAAGCGTCTCTGAGATCCAAGGAGCATAGCCAATCGCCCTGCCAGAGGTAGTGCAGCAGGATGCCAAGGGATAGCATTTTGAACTTCTCCCACACCAGAAACTTGTTCAGATTCCTGTCAAGACAGTAGTAGTGAGCAGCGAAGGTGTGAACAGAGGACCAGGTAGCTGCCCAGCAGATCTCTATGGAGACAGAATGGAGGTTGGTAACTGAGGTTTCCATGGCTCTCACTTTGTGAGCGGTGATGTGACCCTCGAGAGAGAGTCCCGCTTGAGCATAGGCAAAAGAAATGCAGTCCGCAATCCAACTGGATAGAGTGCATTTCGACACGGGAAAACCTAAGTGGCTTGGGTCAATGGAAATAAATGAGAGGATTTCCGAAAAGCCTTGGTCCTGTCCAAGTAATAAGCAAAAGCGCGCATGCAATCTAAGGTATGCAACACTGCCTCAGCTCTAAAGGCATGAGGCCAGAGAAAGACAACCAGCAGCATCACAGATTGATTGAGATGAAAAGTTGAGACTACTTTTGGAAGGAAATGCAGATGAGTACGGAGAACCACCTTGTCATGATGGAATCAAGTGTAGGGGGAATCAGCCACCAAAGCTTGTAGTTTGCTGATGTGACAAGCTGAGGTGAGGGCAATGAGGAAGCGTTCAAAGTTTATAGAATATATTTTTTGTGGTTAGTTTGGCGTGGGCATTCATATTGAGTGTTTGGTCCAAGGTTACTCTTTATTGGTGGGTAGGTATGTTCTATCAATTGGGAGATTTGTTGTGGGGGGGGGGGTCCTGAAGTTTGTGTTTCTGGTGGTGTAGAGAACTTCTGTTTTATTGAAGTTGATCCGGAGGTTCATTGTGTTTAACCATGATTGAACTTCTCGGATGAATGTGGGGAGTGAATGTTGGTTGGGGTTGTTGACGTCTATGGGGACGTAAAGCATTATATCATCGGTATATATATGATATCCTACTTTGAAGTTTCTGAAGAGGTTGCATACAGGTTGGAGGTACAGGTTGAATAAAAGTGCAGATAGGGCAGAACCCTGGGGGATACCTTTTCTTGTTTGAAGCTTGGAGATGTTTCTGTGGCAACTTGGACTTGTTGAAGGTAAGATTTGAACCACTGAAGTACAGTTCCTGTGATGCCAATGCATTTGAGGCATTTGATTAGTAAGTTGTGATTGACACTGTCAAAAGCTGATGTAATATGTCCCCAGGCGCCCCTACTGGCGTAGGAAATAAGGGCGTCCGGTGACATTTAATTTATATTAAGGAGTGGTTGAGCTGAAGGACCAGGAGGATTTTGGTCCTTGTAGTGCAGAACTCCTTATAAAGAACAGTCTACGCCAAAGTGTAGGGTAATAAGGCTTTATTTCCCCGGTCAACGCTTAGGTTCAATAAGACACAAAAGAAAATGAAGGTAATTCTTTACTCTAACAAAAAGGTTCCACCATTATATAAACAGTTAAGGGTTGTAGGCTTCACAATTAACTGTTTATCTGGGTTAGGGCTTCTTTCAAAGCAATAGAAATTAACATCAGGAAACAAATGGTTATCAACTTCACCATATGCAGAGTTCTCTTTTCTCTATACATCTAGCAAGGCAATCAAGATAGTTCTTGAACGGAAGTTACATTCCATTGGTTCACTCTGAGGAATGGGAACACTGGTTTCACAAAGTCCATTGATTCTGGGTCACTCCCTTCTTCAATGCTATGACTGTCTTCAGTATCTGCTAACTCCTCACAGGGGTTCTTCTGTTTCTCATACAACTTCCTTATCACACTGTTGGGAAGTACTTTTAAAAGGTTAGCTTTACTTCTTCTAACTTTCTGAGGCTTATCTATTTCCATAAGGTTTTCAACACTTAAACTTTCCCTTATAGTGAAAGACTTTTCATACCTTGGCTTCTGTAGGCTGCCACACCCAGGACTCAGCTTGCGACGTAGCTTCTCATGCTGACAAGCCGTTCTGTGCACTGCTCTACAATCAGAGTTACCAGGAACCTGACGTGGATTTCCACTCTCTGTGTTTCTTGGCAAAAGTATCACTGTAGAAGGAATCTCCTTTCCTTGTGCCTTTCTGGTTTAGCATAGGAGACTTACTTGGGCTAGGAGAGTTGCTTTCATCAGGCAAGCTGCTTCTTTGGTTTGTTTGGCTTTGGACTCCGTTCCAATACCTTTGGCCTCTCTGGACTTTATCCCTTTGAGAATACCTCTTTTGGATTCTGTCTCCTTGAGTTGGCTGCACATGGAAGCCTTCCTCTTCCAGGCTTCTCTCACTGGTCCTGCTGCCGGTCCTTCTGACCTCGCTCTTGCCACTTTCCCAGCACTTGCTCTTGCCTCCTCCTGTTTCAGTTCCTGTTCCTGTTCCTCCCTCACTGATCATCTGGTTTCCTTTATAAAGGGATTTCTGGTTTGCACGTTCTAAGTTTGAGGACAGGTGAAATTGCTTGTTATTAATGTGATCAATGCTAGAGCACGTTGCTTCAGGTACTGTGTAATTGTTCATGCGCCCTCTGGCTGAGCTGCGCTGGAACTGCGCTCTCTGCCTTTTCTGAGTTCCATGAAAATCAGGAGTTTTTTTCAACACCATTTCTTTTCTAGCTCCAGCCTCATGACAAATGTCAAGGAATACTAGTATAAATACTTGTTTTGAGATGTCCATTCCATGGTGGGGGTAGAAACCATACTTGTGTTCATCAAGGGGAGAATTGAGGTCAATATAATCCTGTAATTGGGTTTGTACAATATTTATTTATACATCGCTTTTCTACAGTTATAGTGGTGTACACTCAGGTACTGTACATATATTTTTCCCTTGTCCCCGAAGGACTCACAATCTATGTTTTTGTACCTGAGGCAACAGAGGATTATGTGACTTGCCCAAGGCCACAAGGAGCACCTGTGGGACTCCTTCCAGCCCAAGGTTGCTGTCCTCCATGGGATTTGAACCCCTGGCCCTTTGGCCTGAGGTAACTTGCCCCAACCACTAGGCCATTCCTCTCTCTAAACTTTTTCAATTAGTTTAGATATAAAAGGGATATTTATTATGGCCTGTATGAACTGGGATTCATTTTGTCTAGGGATTTGTTTTTTTAGAATTGGGCGGATCATGGATTGTTTGAGTTCAGGTGGCATGTATCCCTGTGTAAGTGATTGGTTTATTATGGGAAGAAGATGTGGGGTTAGTTCTGTTTTGGTTGTCTTAATCCAGCTGACTGCGCAAGGATCAAGGGAGGATGTGGTGGTATTGGTTTTGGTGATTATGTTTAGGAGTGTCTTTTGATCTATTAAGTGGAAACAACTCCAAATTTGGGGGGAGGGATTGTGGATGGTTCAAATGTGAGTGTGGGTTCATCTGTAGGTGTTCTTTTTTAGTTCATCTGAAAAGTGGGTAGCCAAGGTATGGGGGTCAATGGGGATGTTGTGTGTATTGTTGTTGGGGGTATGTGTTAGGGATTTGACTATTTTCAAAGAGCTCTCTTGGTCAACTGAGTGACTTGGTAAGTATGTTGGTGTGATGGTCTCTTTTTCTATTGAAGATGGCTTCTTTGTATTTCTGGAGCACTTCCATGTAGGAAGTTCTGTTGTCGGATGATTTAATTGTCCGCCATTTGTATTCTTTCTTCCTGAGTTAATTTTTGAGTAGTTTTAATTCTCTTGTGTACCAGAATTGCATGGGTTTGCAGGTTTGGTTTTTAGGGGTTTTGTACTGATAGAGGCTTTTGATATTGTGGTGTTCCAGGTTTTTATTGTGGTATTTATGTCTGTAGGAGGGGGATTATGGTATTTAGGAAGCTGTCTTTGTCAAATTGCCATGAGTTAGAGAGGGATTGTATGTTTCCATTGGTATGGTGAATTCTATGATATAATGGTCAGACCATGGGACTTGATTTGTTTTCAGGGATGAGTAGAGGGGGTGTGAGGTGATTAGGGTGGGGACAAAGTTGAGATCTAATGTGTTGCCTTTAGAATGTGTGGGCATTGCTACAGATTGATGTTATCCCATGTCAGACATGGAGTTTAGGAATGGGGTGGATTGTGTGTTATGTAGGGATGAAAGGTTAAAGTCTCCTAGTAGAATGTGTGTTTTTCTTAGTGAGGTTGAGCATGCGGTTTCTAGAATGGCAGCAAGGTTGTCTTGACTGGGAGTGGGTGGCCTATGTATTAGGCAGTTGGACAAGTTTTTGTTTTCTATCTTGATCATGTCCATGCCGTTTATGTTAATGCATATGCTGAGTGCGGGTTTTAGTTTGCGTTTGCATAGTATGAGTACTCCTCCTCCTCTTTTTGTGTCTCTGGGACAGTTGAATAGAAGTTATCCATCTATATTTAATTGGTTCAACACAGTGTCTGTGTTTGAGATCCAGGTTTCTGTAATACATAGCAGGTGGGGGTGTTCATCTCTAATCATGTCGAGTATGACCAGGATCTTATTTCTGATGGTTCTTACATTTATGAGTAGGAGAAATTTTACTTACGTTAATTTCCTTTCCTGGAATACTGCTAGACCAGTCCAGACAAGCGGGTTATGCACCCCTGCCAGCAGATAGGGAGACAGAGAAAAAATCTCCAGAGCTGTGATTGGTCAGGCTCTGGGTGACATAGGTATACCCCTAGGGGTCCTATTCAGTAACAATGTAACAAGCCAAAAAGGCAACATCTCAGGGACAAAACGCAACTATGAACCCTTAAACAAAAGGAACCAACTCAATCCCTCAACGCAAATGAAAAACAGAAGAGGAGGATCAAATATCATTTACAAGGGAAGAAGCCTGAATTGACTACTTTGACACATTCCCAGGAAACAAAGTCCGGATGTGCTCGCGGAGCCTATGACTGTCGGCTGCTCTGCACAAGTACCAGTACCTCTGACAAGCTGGGTGGGTTCTGGACTGGTCTAGCATTATTCCAGGAAAGGAAATTAACGGTAAGTAAAATTTCTCCTTCCAGATCATACTGCTAGACCAGTCCAGACAAGCGGGAAGTACCCAAGCTAATTACCCTCAGGGTGGGCAGATAGCGCCGCCGACAGCACTGCAACTCCGCAACAACTGTCCTCTCGGGCCTGTATATCCAACCGATAGTGCTGAACAAAAGAGGACAAGGACGACCAGGTGCCCACTCGACAAATATCGAGAGGAAGGACGTGGGACCTCTCGGCCCATGACGTGGATTAGGCTCGAGTGGAATGAGCTCGAAGCCTTTCTGGAACTGGCTGGCCTTGGAGAATGTAGCAATAGAAGGCTTGGAAGCAGCCAAACCCTTGCGCGGCCCCGAAAGGAGAACAAAAAGATGGTCAGTCTTGCGAAAGGAATTGGTAACTTTCAAATAGCGAAGGAGAACTCGCTTAAGGTCGAGGAAGGGAAGACTTTTGCGCCTACCCGCACACTGTTCGTTAGAGAAGGCAGGCAATAGCAGGGGCTGATTGACATGAAAAGGAGTAACCACTTTGGGCAGGAAGGAAGGCACCGTTCAAAGAGTTACCCCCTCAGGAGAGAAAGAAAGACACGGATCCCTGCACGAGAGAGCTTGAAGCCCTGCGATTCTTCGAGCCGACGTGATTGCTACCAAAAACAGCATTTTGAGCGTCAAATCTAGAAGAGACACTTCCTTCAAAGGCTCAAAGGGCGGATTTCCGAGCGCCCTGAGAACTAGTGAAAGATCCCAAGGAGGAACTACCAGACGGGTCGGAGGACGAAGCAGTTTGACCCCTTTCAGAAACCGAGACACATCAGCGTGGGAAACAAGGGATCTACTGAGCACCGGACCCCCATAACATGTCAAGGCAGACATGTGCACTCGAAGTGAACCGAGCGCCAACCCTTTATCAAGACCATCCTGTTAAAAGGCAAGAATATCAGGAATTGAGGTAAGGTGATGACGTGAACACCAAGCCTCGAAGACGCGCCACACTCTCGCAGCAGCAGTGGATGTTGAAGACCGTCGTGCGCTAAGGAGTGTAGTCACCATCTTAGGCGGATACCCCTTACGGGTCAAACGGCAGCGTTCAGGAGCCAAGCCGTAAGCGAGTAGGGAGCTGTATTTTCCATGAAGATCGGTCCCTGTCTGAGGAGGCCGGAGGGAGCTGCCAGCTGCAATGGCGACCCCCGTGAAAGCCTTATGAGATTGGCATACTATGGTCTTCTTGGCCAATCCGGGGCCACGAGGACTACCGGCCCCCTGTGCGACCGAATTCGCTGCCGGATCCTGCCGATCATGGATCAGGGTGGAAAAACATAAAGAAGCTGGATTTCCGGCCAAGTCTGAGCCAACGCATCGATGCCGAGAGTCCTGCATTCTCTCTATCGCCGGCGACCCCCATTTGTGAACTATCTTCTGGAAGGCTAGCGGGGCCAGTTCCCACTCGCCGGGGTCGAGGGTATTGCGATTCAGAAAGTCCGCCTTCACATTGCTGGTTCCTGCAATGTGTTGGGCGGAGAGGGCTTGGAGAATTCTCTCTGCCCAAGGAAGAAGAAGAAGAAGAGCCATCTCGTTCGACACTCCAGTGCACTCGGTCTCTCCGTGACGGTCTATGTAGGAAACTGTGGTCGCGTTGTCAGATAGTATCCGAACCGCTTTCCCATGCAGAAGAGTGTGAAATCTCAGTAGAGCCAGACGTACTGCTCGTGCCTCTAGTCGATTGATCCTCCAGCGGGAATCGCGTGCTGTCCAAGTGCCCTACGCAGTGTGAGATCGACAGTGCGCGCCCCAACCGGACAAACAGGCATCCGTTGTTAGAATGATCCAATACGGAGTCTCGAAAGGAACCCCCTGCTCGAGGCGAGACCTGTGCTAGGAGACTGCAAACTTGAGAAGTTAACTTGAGGAATCGAGGCATTGACAAAAAGACCCGACCTAAGGCTGATTCGAATCGAGCCCCCAAAAACTCGATCTCCTAGGATGGCTGAAGACAACTCTTGTTGCGGTTGATTACCCAGCAGAGGTTCTCGAGAAGGCAACAACCACCGAGACTGTGCAGCAAGCCTCGGGGAGAGAGTCTGCGCGAATGAGCCAGTCGTCCAGATAAGGATGAACTCTGATGTCGTGGCTGCATAAGGCCGCAGCTACTACCACCATTACCTTGGAGAAGGTTCGAGGTGCCGAAGCTAGACCGAAGGGCATCGAACGAAATTGGAAATGTTGACAGAGTACCGTGAATCGAAGGAATCGGTGATGCCCCTCTCGAAAGGGAATGTGAAAGAATGCTTCCGTGAGAATGAGGGAAGCTAGAATTCCCCCTTGCGTACCGCTTCAATAACGGATTGCAGAGTCTCCATTCGAGATAGGACGAAAGGAGCCATCTTTTTTTTTTTTTTCTTTCGGCACCACGAAATAGACAGAGTAGCGGCCTAGTCCTCTTTCCAACGGTGGAACTGGACGAATGGCATCTAAACGCTGGAGTCTGAACGAAGCAACATCCGCTGCCCATTGACGCAGCCAGAGCCATTTCCGAGCTACTGTCACCGGTGCTAGGGAGCGAGCTGACAGCCGCAAGAGATCATGGAAGGCCTCTGCCAGGAATGCAGCGATGGATTCTAAACGAGCCAACTCGGGATCACCTGGAAGCTGCTGAATCCATCGAAGGGAGGCCCATGCTGCTAGACCTCTGCACACCCTTGCTTGAAGGGAAAGAGCAGACGACGAAAAACCCGTCTTTAGCAGACTCTCAACTTTTTAGGTCTTGCTGGTCGCGGAGTGCCGCTCCGCCCTCAACCGGAATGGTGGTATGCTTGGTGACCCCAGTCACTAACGCATCAACTTCTGGGTATTGCAGCCAACGCTCCAAGTCAGAGGGAGACCAAGGGTATAAAACTGACCAATACCATGTGCCGTACGTAGAGAGGACTCTGGAGAGTCCCACTCTCGAGATACCAATTGCTGCAACTGGGCTGGAAAGGAAAAGCTTTGGAAGACTTACGAATGCCCTGTAAAATGGGATCCGGCTGCAACAGGGTTAGAGAACTCTGAGGACCAGGCATGTCGGCTAGGCATAGCGACTCCATCACCTGTGTGATTAGGGCCGGCAACTCCTCTTTCTGAAAAAATCTGATATCTGAAGAGTCCTTGTGAACTGTCAGCGAAGAAACAGACGGAGAAAAATTCCCCATCTTCTTTCTCCAACAAGTCAGGGCTCACCTCCGAAGATTTAAAATCTTCTTGAATATCCGTAGTGTCCCGCAAGCCACATGCAGCGTTCCTGGGAGGACGTACTGCTTTAAGGTCTGAGGACTTTTGGGACTGCTTGCGAGACTCCGCCATATCCTTGTCTGCTACCGGGCGGGTGCTGGAGGTATACCAAAAGACTCCGAACGCCACAGGTGGCATGCCTGACGGAAAAGCATGAGGAACTCACTGTCAGCCAAGGCTGCTTTTGGTTCCAGCAGCTGTGGAAGCAAAATGGGAGCTGACTGAGTCCTGTCGGCAGGAAGATCATGCTGCAGGGGCTCTAAGGAGGGAGGAGTTAAGGCACTGATGTCCCCAGCTGGCAGTGCAGAGGGAATGGAGGAAGAGTCTCCTGGATGCAGCATGCAGATGGAACACAAGCAATCTATTAACTCCTTCTTCTGCTTATTACATATAATACAGCTGTGCAGAGAAACAGGCATTGCAGAGGCTTAAACCACCTTTTTTTTTTTTTTTTTAACAAAAATCAAGGTAGGCTTAGGGAAACAGAAGACTCTTCAAAGAAAAGGATTTTGGAACTCCCTGTGCCTTCACAGCATGTTTAAATGTTTTAAAATGGCTGCCCAGAGCTGTTCCCTCCAAAAACAACACTGAAGAGAAATCCCTCCTGATTTTCAAAATGGCCACCGGCACAGAAAAACTGCAAAATAAAAGTTTCCTAAGCTCTAAAAACCCCTAAAAATGCAGCAAAATTGCTGAAGAGGCAAGGAGTGCTGCTAGCAACTTAAAAATTCAAATCCTGATAGACCCGGAATCACCAGAAACGGAGGGGAGAAGGAAACTGCCAGTTATTCACTGTGCTGATACAGAGGTGCTGAGTTCTCATGGAGGAGGAGAAAAGAAACTTTCAAAGTCAGTGTAAGGTAATTACAGTGATTGAAAGGTAGGGAAATTAGAGTTTGATCCCTCTGCAGCCACTTAGACCCTCATGGCAGGGGCTGGAAGGTGTTTCTGGGGAGCTGCACTGACAGTGAAATCAGAAGCTCAAACCTTGCTGCATTGCTGATTACAAAAAATACAGTTATTAACCCTTTCCAGGCTGAGCCCAAAACTGTCAGGATCCAAAATGCTGACTAAATATTCCTATCAAATGGTATATAATACATAACCATAGCAGAAGGAAAATCACTATTAGAACATATTGAATAAGACGGGTACAATTTTCCTGAAATATGCAAAAATTAACCAGGCTGCAGAATGTGGATTAAAAATTTAAAGTAGGCCTTCAAGAGGGAAGCCTGGGAAACCCAGAGAAACACCTCGTGTGCTCTGGGGGCATCCAGGAAATAAAAATGAAGGAATCAGATCAGAGACAGCCAGTCCTGATGCAGCTGAAATCAACCCAAGGCAGCTGAGGCAAGTAAGAAAACAGTTTACTTACAATTTCTCTCAGAAATTGATACCTGATGCTCCTGCTGTCTAAACCCTCGTGGCAAAGACTCAGCGCTGCTTAAAGAAAATCGGGAGCTCTACTGAAGCCAGGCTCAGGAGCTTCCCAAGTTTATCTGGGGAATCAAGTTGCTGGGAAACCCAGAGTAACACCTCTTGTGAAATCTGGGTGCATCCAGGAGCCTCAAGATACAGGGAAACCCAGAGTAACACCTCTTGTGTAATCTGGGTGCATCCAGGAGCCTCAAGATACAGTGAAAAAGGAAAAAAACAAATTGTAGAACAAGCTTGAAGAACACCCTCATCTGCTGAGACAGAGAAAATACTGAATAGGACCCCTAGGGGTATGCCTATGTCACCCAGAGCCTGACCAATCACAGCTCTGGAGATTTTTTCTCTGTCTCCCTATCTGCTGGCAGGGGTGCATAACCCGCTTGTCTGGACTGGTCTAGCAGTATGATCTGGAATGCACTTTACTGGTATGGGGGGAATATTCGTTTTTTGGGTGAGGTTATAATGTTATGTTTGGATATATAAGAGTCTGCATTGGGTGTTGCTGCTTTTTGTATTATGAATTTTGCTGTTTGAGTTAAAGCTTTTATGTGGTTGGTGGGTGATTATGTTTCTGGAGTGGATTTGGGAATGAAAAATTGGTGTGCTGTGTCTGTTTGGAGGGAGGAATAGAGGGTAGTGGAGGTGGTGATGTTTAGGAAGAGAAGGGAAGGGAGCAAAGAAAGCACAGTTACTTACCTGTAACAGGTGATCTCTGGGAACAGCAGGAATAAGTTTTCACATATGGGTATCGTCAGTACCGACGGAGCCTGCGCGGGAATGCTCCCCAGCGTCCAATCAGAACGCTTTTGGGAGCATCCCACTACGCCTGCGTCCTGCCTTCCCGCCTTTCCCAACTGCCTCTCCTCAGTTGAGTTTTAAAGTTGAGACAAAGAGAGAGAGAGAGAGAAGGGAAAGAGATAGATAGAGAGATACTAGGGGAGGTGGGTGAGTTGTGAAGACTTATTCCTGCTGTTCCCAGAGATCACCTGTTACAGGTAAGTAACTGTGCTATCTCCAGGAACAAGCAGGAATGAGTCTTCACATATGGGGACTCCCAAGCTAAGATGCCTGAAGGAGGCCCCAGCATGTTGCAATCTAAAGATGGGCCATGCTTATCCCTTAAAACCTCAGGCATCCAAGGGATGGAGGGTAGGAGTTGAACTAGAAAAGAAAAAGAGATGCCGTGAAACAGCTTAACTAAACAAGGTATCCAGAGGGGAGTCCTTGTGTAAATCATAATATTAGAAAAATGTTGAGTCTTAATTATCTAATGTGGATCTCACTCAGAAATATTGCAAAATATTTGTTGAGGGTAATAAGGGTCTGTGGTTGAGAGCCAGATCATTATCCTCAGAGAAATTCCCCCAATGTGAAGTAGAGGGAAAAAAATAGTTTTGCAATACAGGAAGAGATGAGAAGTCCTCATGGCCAGAACTAACCCTAGAAAAAGTACTGGGGGAGTTCAATGAGGTTGGACTTTTGAGAATAGGTAAAGCTTCTGTAAAGTCCAAAAAATTGAACTTCTTGTCCTTGGAGCATAATAAGGTCCTAGGAAGAGTGGAGATAATCTGACTGGATTGGATGAAAAGGTAAAAATACCCTTTGCAGAAAAAAGGGGATAGGTCTTGTGACCCATTAGCTCCCCAGGAACCGATGGACACAGATAAGCATCCGGTGGTAGAAGCCGGTACTGCAGGAGAAAGCAGGGATTTCTCTGCAGAAAGAAAAAAACTTAGAACTAATCAAGCAGAACAACTCACCTCGGGGGAAGGGAGTAGTAAAGCTCTTGATTGGGCACACCCCAAGAGGAGGCGGGCAGTGCAAGCTAGAAGCACCTGGTTAAATAGTCTGAAACCAGGAAGTGAAAGAGAGCAAAGGAAACTAGGAGAGCCAAAGAGGCTAAGAGAGAAGCCAAGAGAACAACAGGGACGGAGAGAATTTCCAGAAGGAGAAACAAGAGTTTCAGAGGGAAAGTCTGGAAGGAAATATCTTTGCTGCTGTGATTCCTCCAATAGTCTGCAACTAGCAGGTAGCGTGGTGGAAGACTCAGAAGAGGAAAGGAACTGCTGGAGGCAGAATACTTTCAGAACGCTGAGAGATCCAAGGCTACAGGACCAGGCAGAGCTATGGAATAAAAGGCAGAAGGACAAAGAATTCTCCAAGGGAAAGCTTCTATACAAGGTACCCAGTGGGGGAGAAGTAGTGGATAACTGTTATGCTCCAAAGCCAGAGAGAGTGTGCCCTAGTTTTAAAAGCCAAGTCAGACAAAATGGTGGCAGCTGTTTTCAGCAAGGAGAAGCTTTGAATAAAAGTGAATATTCTTACAAGCTAGCTGAAGAACCTAGCCAGGAAAGGGCTGACGTCAGTGCTTTTAAATATCTCTTTAAAGACTCTCCCATTACTGCTAAGTATTTAAGCACAGCACCCACGTGTAGAGAAAGGTGGGGAGATAACGTTAGCAGCACATTGAATGTTTGTTTTCCTGACACAAACAAATATGCTAATCAGCCTGAGATAGAGAGGCTCAGCAAACAATTGCTCACGGGAGAAAAGGAACGCCAGCTAAGTGAAGGGAAGTCACCAGCTGAATCACTTCTCCACGAGTTCAGAGAGTTTTTAGAACATAAGGCAAGTTTTAACTACAGTGCTCCAGAACCAGTTATTGGCTGTAAAGAAGGAATGCCTATTGCTAATTCTCTGCCTTCCTCAGAAGAGGATATGTTAATGGACTGCTCTACATGCTTAATTGAGAAAAACAATTAAGGGGAAAAGTTTACCTGTTATATGAAGCAATATAGCAGAGGCACTTAACTCGTCCTATACAAGAAGCTGGTAGAAAGTGAATGAGTCAATGTACCAGTGATTGCTATAACAGGAGCACAACTGTTGTAGGAACTTTTCTGTCTCACCCTTTTTGATTGGATCACATGAAGTGAATGTGAATTCCTGAATATAGCACAGCATTGCAAGTCTGTTTAGCAAGTTTCTTTACTCTTGTTTTGGATTTATACTTCTGCACCGTCTGTACCATTTGAACTGCACAACTGGCAAATAAACCTCATGAAAAATAAATTTCTCTTTGCCATGCCTTACTGCTCGAAGCACTAAACACAACTACAACTAATTGCCTCCAGGGCATCACAAGGCAACCCCTCCTTAAACCCCCAAGGTTAGGGAGCGGGCGGTGTGATAGTCTTTAAGACCCCCTTTATTCCAATGAAAGGAAAGATATTTGTACTAGGCGTTGAGCCTCCAATTTTTTGAAGATCAGTAAAAGCCTTTGTAAGTCATGTCACTTATGATGAAGACTTTACATGTAGAGCTTCAGATGTGACATAACCTAAAAGTTAACGGTAAAAGAAGGTATTTGGTAAAATACCATAGAAATTGTGTCCACTGAGTTTATGGTATGCTGGGGCAGCATTAATATGGACAGTAGACAAATCTTTCAAAGTCAGATGATGTATAGCGATTGACGCAACAACAAGAAGGATTAAGACCTACTTGAGAATCTTGATGGAGAATCTCTGTCTGGTTAATATGGAAGAACTATAGAGAAAGTTTCATGGAAACTGGTAATATGTTCTTCACTTACAGGGATAGGATTAGACTTCTTGAAAAGATCTAGCCCCTGAATAACCAGGTCTCGAGACGTACGTGAATGAGTGCAGAGGAGATCCTTAGTCTTAAAACAGCAAGTCTGGATCCTTCTACAATTTCAATTAGTAGCTGGAGAAAAAGACGCAATATAAGGGGATACCATGTTTGCCTCTTTATGAGGGCAATATGAGTATCATGCGTTCTCCTGTTTAACATAAGCTACCATGAAGTATAGGAAATTAGAACCAACTGCAGTGAAAAAAATGCATCCCTGTTGAGGAAGTTCCAGTGAGATATGGAACAACCAGGGAATTGTGCAATTTTCTACACTTTCACGTGGTCTAAACCCTGGTTACCTTTTCTTAAAAGGAAATTTTAAGGAATATGGTAAAAGTAGGAAAAAAACAGTCATGTAGGAACATGACTGGTAGAGTCTACCAGCTGAAGCCCTTATTAACTATCTGGCCAGCTACCTATTAGGAGTAGCTCTGAGGCTCTCTGGCAAAAGCCCACAGTTGCAGAGCTTTGTTGTAGAATTGCAGAGAGCATGTTGTAGGCTGCTTAGATCTGGCTGTTGAATTACCAGTGTGCAACCTAATCTATTCTGTTGGAGCCAAGAGAACTGAATGTGGCTAAGAATAGTAAACAGGCCTGATGCCTGCAACAATAAATAGTCCAAATGAGTTCTGGATCTCCTTTGGACTTATCTGTTATTAAGGCAGCATAAAAGTTAGGTCCCATAGGTTGGAGAGGACCGACAGACATAATTTGTAGTAGTAATACCCAATTTCTGTCCGAAAAGCTGCCTTAAAAACATATGTGAGAAGGAGATGAACTGCAAAAAGGGGAGAAAACTCTGTATGGAAACTAGTTACTGGAGTAGATTTTGAAGAAAAACCTATGGCTTAGAGGATAAGCCCTCCAGTTGATTAGTAGTACTCTTAGAGACTGAATGTCTGGACTAAGAGTGATATAAATTAATACAGATTTGAGAAGACTTACAATTTAGTAAGTCTTTGAAGGGATAGGGTCCCCTTGCAGTTAAAAGTATGAGATATCCTCGTACAGGAAAACTGACAAGGTGAAAGGTATAGTTCACCCTGTTGTTAGTTCTCCTTTTTGTTTTAAAAGGAGAAACCTGTTATCTCTGGGGTATGATAGTCCTTAATAGCTCTTAGCTAGAAGGATAGATTTCTCTTGTAGCAAGAGATTCCTGCCCAGAGCCGAGGATTGAGTCAATGTATGACTGATATCTCAGCATGGATGAGATAACTTTTAGATGCTTCTTTTGAAAACAAGTAGGTTCAAGTTCTAAACCTCACACAGAAAAAGTGAATAAAATATCAGAAACCCTGCGATTGCTGGGTTTGCTGAGCCTGTTGAGGTTTTGATTTTCTTAGTCTGGTGTGGTGTTGCCCATCTTTGGAAACATCTGTAGAATGGGAGAAGATGGATAAAACTTTTTCCCCTTTGGGGAATAAAGCTTTTTATGAGATTTTTTATTAGCTGGGATAGAGGAGAGTTTGGACAATCCTCTGAAAGTAACAGTATCAGTGCTCAACTGATTAGTTGAAATAAAGCTTCCTTGTTGAAGAGATTTTCACCAGAACAAGGAGTACTTCCCAGCCTTTCCTAAACCCATTTGTCCAAGTCAGAAACTTGGAGCCAAGCTAAGCGTCGTGCTCCTATGGCTATAGCAGAAGTTCAGCTAATAGACTCAAAACAGTCCAGGGAAGCACGAATAAGAAACCTAGAGATATTTTGAGCATGATTGACTAATAAGGAATAGTCTGCTCTTTTATGCTCTGGAAGAAAAGGGTTCAAAACCTTTAAGTTCTTTGTGACCTCTTCAAGAGATAATCCCATATAGAAAATATATGAGATAATTTTTGCTGAAAGCATGGATGCCTGGAAGCATCGACGTCCAAAGGCATATAAAGTTCTAGACTCACGACCTGGCGGATAAGAAGAGTGCTTCTTTGCACTCTTAATTCGCCTCATTGCTGATTCTACAACAATAGAATGATGAGGAAGTTGAGTCTTTTGAAAACCTGGAGAAGGTGGCACCTTGTACATAGTGTCAAGTGTCTTGGAATGTGGTGATACCGTTAAAGGAGTTTCCCACATTCTTAACAGTAGATCTTGTAAGATCTGATGCACAGGAAGCATGATCACCTCATTTGGAATCCATGGAAATTGCAGTGTCTCTGAATTCCCCGGTAAGGATTCTTTACCAGGTATAGAAATGGCAAGTAGCTTTGCCATATCAAGCAGAAAAGCTTAAAAAGAAATCTCCCCCGAAGAGGACTCTTTAAAATGAGGGGTAAAGGCTAGACTTGTAGAAAAATCAGCCTTGGTACCGATGGATTCATCCCAGTCATCGGGATCGGAAGACTGAAAAGGATGAAGCATCAGATTTTCTTTAAAGCGATGTCTTTGGTTCTGCCCGAGGTCAGTACCGAGACGAGTCGGTACCGAATTTTCCATGCTAGAGATCGATTCCAGGCTCGGCATCGAGGGAAGCGATTCTGTCGAAGTAAGCATGGATGGTACCGACACCGATGCCGATACCGGTACCGAAGGCGATACCGATACTCGAAGAACGGTCTGCAGCAACTCTAACGGTACCAAAGTAGCCGAGAGTGCTAGACTACGTTCATCGGTGAGGAGTGTTTCGTCCATCACCATGGCCGATGCCGGGGTGTTGGTACCGCCCGAAGTGGCCACAACCACCGAGCATGGCCCAGGTATGTTCATCGAGGTAAGAACCTCGGGAACAACCCAGAGCCCCATTAATGTTTTGGAGCCCGAAGACTCCCGCCGGGGCTTTATTGCCAAGATGTCCTCGAGGGCAAGGCCGAAGCCATCTCAATGCTGGAAAGGAGATCTACCACCCGAGGACTGGCTAGTCTTTACAGACTTTTGTTTGGTTACCTGATCCTGTGAAGAAGAAGATATTCTAGCTGGTAACATCAAAGGGGATGTGAACCGGGTATCGAGTTCTGCTCGATTCTGAAGACTTCTTCTGTTTGAGCTCCAGCAGGAGAGACATTCCAGAGGGCAATGGTAAGGACCTAAACATTTTAGACACCAAGTATGAGTGTATGAAAAAATATCTGTATCGCCACACTTTGAGCAGTTCTTAAGGATAGTGGCTGGCTTTTCCATAACGGAAGGGTAGAGGCCTAGTGGCCTAGAAACCGTCAGGCACTAAACAGGAAAAAATTTCTAAGGAAAGAAGAAATTCTTCAGGAAAAATAAAGAAAAGTACCGGTGGTACCGGTAGCATCGAGGGAAGGCAGACGCGACGACAAAAAAGTAAAAAATAAAAAGAAGAATTTTCTGCGGTGACAGGAATACATCCTGCCGGCTTCGCAGAAAATGGAAAACTGAGGAGAGGCAGTTGGGAAAGGCGGGAAGGCAGCACGCAGGCGTGGTGGGATGCTCCCAAAAGCGTTCTGATTGGACGCTGGGGAGCGTTCCCGCACAGGCTCCGTCGGTACCGACGATACCCATATGTGAAGACTCATTCCTGCTTGTTCCTGGAGATATATTTTTATGATATCCATGGTGGTGGTTCAGCGTACTGAGTAGTGGTTTCAGCTAGTACAGGAGTATGTTGCATAGGTGAATGGGCTTTATGAGTGTTTGTGTCAGTGAGAGAAGGGGTAAGGGTAGAGTTTGTAGTATAGGATGTTACAGTATTGGAATGTTGTAACAGACAAAATTAGTGGTTCAAATAAGCACAAGATAATGATGTTGGATATGCGCGGTGTTATAGGAATAAATTAATTGGTAGGTAAAGATCTTAAGGAATAATATTGCAGAGAACGATAGTAACATGTAATTGAATATAGATGTATACAATGTAAAAGAATACTGCAGGATAATACAATAGCAAAGTGTGATTGATTACAGCTGTAACTGAAATGGTAGTACAAAATCTAGCACAGATATAAAGTTGCCTTAATAGGTGAGAGTAATAGAGTGTAGATATGTAGACGTGTTGGGGTCAGAGGTGGCATCTTTATGTGTTACCAGTATGGTATTTGATTATGTCAAGAAACACAAAAAGCGAGCAGGTATGGCGGTCACTTGCGCTTTATTAAAGTTCAAAACCCCAAGGCGTTTTGGTGATTGCCTTCATCAGGGGGTGCTGGAGGACAACAAAACAATATAATAATAAGATCCTATAGAATATGAATTATAAAAATGCAAAATTAAAAACATAAAATATTAAATGATATACATTATAAGAGTGATTATACAAGCATAAAGACATGTAAACGACCATACTTAATATGAAAAAGGACAAACAAATGTAATGTAACAAAATTATGATGTACTTACAAGTAGCCTTTTGCAATATACTAGATGAAGCGCATAGAGTAGTAAAAATATGGCACAGGACCAATCGTATAGTGGACAATGCTAAAAGATGAGGATACCATTAATAACATAAATAGATAAATGAATAATTAAAAAATGACAGCAAAATGCTAAACATAAATACCAGCAACGGGAAACCCAGACCCAAGGTGGAGCCATTAAAAACTCTGAAAAAACTTTTACCTTTTAAGAAACCTTTGTAATAGTATCTCCCTAAAATAACTGTGCATATCAAATTCATAAACAATAAAATGGTAAGATAAAATAACATTCTTGAAATTAAACATGTATTATACAGTCGGGAAGAATCATACCACATAGCTCAATACGTTGAAAATCAAAACGGCTACATACAAAAGTGCAAACAGGCACCTACATTATTGCAAACCAACTAGTACACAAAAATAGGGACTCTAGTATTGGATTAAGCATTAAACTAATAACATCTTAGCTAAAAAACTTGAATTCTTAATAAAAGCGATTACCTTCAGCACTGCCAACAGGTTGTAGCAACAATTCTTGGGAACGCTGAAATTGGCGCGCTTTTAAGGTCAAAGGGTGCATCGTAATGAAATGCATATGCATGAAGTAACATGAGTTAAATGGGGGGTAATAAAACTTTAATTTGACACAATAAAATGCCAACTTTATAAAAAACTTGCATAGACTTTAAAAGGGTGCCAAATTGAAAACCTAACCCTAAGGCTCAATGGATTTTAAAACAAGTTAACATACATAAAATATTGAAAAAAAGTTGGCTATTTCCAAAAAGCACCGACGATGTTACAAACCATCTAATCTCATAGAATACACAAAAAGAAAACAAACATTAAATTGAGCACCAAAACCATCTAAACTAAAAGCTTAAAATCTTGATGAAAGCGATTACCTTCAGCACTGTCAGAAAGTTGTAGCGACAATTCTTGACACATGGGAATGAGCAATGGAGGCTTCCAAAAGCTTCTGATTGGAAGCTGGGGAGCGTTCCTGAGTGGGTCTCCATCGGGGGATGTCACCTATATGTGAGTACTTCTTCTTGCTTATTTGTGGAGAAAGAAATATTTGCGTATATTACTCCTATGTCTATCCCCTTTCACCCTCATCCTATACCCCCTTGTTGAAGAGCTTACTTTCAATCGAAAGAGGATCTCCTCTTGTGCACGTATGCCATGGCAGTATTTAAACATCTCTATCATATCTCCTCTATCCCGCCTTTCCTCTAACATAACATATTAACCCATTTTGGACAGCTCGCATATTATTTCTCTGTTCTGGATGATTTATTAGATTTGTTACACTCAAACAACTATGAAATACCGGCAATAATAAAAAATATTAAAACTGCAGAAAATAGAAGTTTCACATAGTGTATGTTTTTCCTACACTGGTCCAATATAATATATTGTCCGTCTTCAGTAAAGATAGGAATCAGTTCCACTATTCATTGACATAAACATACTATATGATACTACTCAAACTGCAGTTTTCATTTAAAACACTTTATTATGATATAATATAGTTTGTCAACAGTCCATTCTGACGGCGGAATATGATATACGTGAAAACACTTCTGATGCAGTGCATTGATATTGCACCATTGAAACACCTAAAACAGAATGCTTGACAGCAATTAGTTTCGACAACATTATTAGCCCAGCATATGAAAAACATACAAGGCCGATATACGCACCAATAACTCTGACACCAAGGGGCATGTTTACTAAACCTTCTTAATGTGCGCCCGGCGTTAGTGTGCAGGATGCCATAAAAGGAGTGGGCGTTCCGGTCAAAAAGTAGCAAGTGCGCGTTAACGTGCGCTAATGTGCACCATGCACAATATCGCCCGGAAAGGGAGCAGCGTGCGTCAACACGCGTAAATCTTAAGTAGGCGCGCTGAGCTGCAAATATAGCAATAGAGGTGTAGTACAATGGTTAATACACCGACTGATGGTACAGGGGTCATGAGTTCGACTTCCAAATGGGCCAGGTGAATAATAATACTTTTACCCAGTGCTGTCTGAGGCATGTGCCAGTTTTATTTAAATCTGTGCTGCCAGCAAACACATCCTCAAAGTGCCGTAACATAAGGTGCCACATAAGGCACTCCAGAGGGCATATCATAAAGTGCACTGTCTGCCAAGGCACCCTATAATGTTGCCCATGGGGAGCCTTATAAGGCGCTGTATAGGGTGTTGTATAGAGTGCCCTATGAGGCACCGCAAGGTTACAGCACTGTCTCTGATGGCAGCACTGAGCATGTTAATGCATGGAAATCCTAAGTAGGCGTGCTGAGCTGCAAACATAGCAATAGAGGTGTAGTACAATGGTTAGTACACTGACTGATGCTACAGGGGTCCTGAGTTCGATTCCCAAGTGGGCCAGATGAATAATAATACTTTTACCCAGTGCTGTCTGAGGCATGTGCCAGTTGTATTTATATCTGTGCTGCCAGCAAACACACCCTCACAGTGCCGTAACCTAAGGTGCCACATCAGGCACCCTATGGGGCACTCCAGAGGACACATTATAAGGTGCACTGTCCGCCAAGGCACCTTATAATGTTCCCTATAGGGTGCCCTATGGAGCGCTGTCGAGGGTGCCTTATGAGGCACCTTCAGGCTACAGCACTGAGGGTGTTTTTGCTGGCCGCACTAATCTAAATTAAAAAAACAAAATGCCTCAGACAGCCCTATCAACTAACCCCACTGTGGGATCACACCCATAACCTCTGACCCCACAGACAGTGATGTAACCAGTGAGCTACAGCTGTATGGCTACACCCGGGCCCCTGGCTGGCTACAGAGGGACTGCAGGTCTCCACACCAACTGCTGTGGTTACCAGGTTAGGGTTAACCCACCAGTACCCATGATGCACTGCACATGCATATCAGCAGTCCACAGATGATCACAGGATGGGGTATGCACCCCCACAGCACCTTGGCCAGGTAGGGGGCACTGACCGTGTGCACCCCCCACAGCACCTCAGCCTGGTAGGGGGTACTGACCATGTGTGTTACTGGCACAGAGTGGCTACAGACCATCACATTGTGTGGGTACTGTGCCCAACCTGAGGGTGAGGTGGGGCACCCAGCACCATGTCCACAGCACCAGACGTAGCTGAGATAGGCTAAGCTGCAGGTCGCCATCAGTGCCAGTGTGTGATAGGTAGTCCTTGCAGACACATCTCGGAATATACCTCCGTCCATATTTCTTTCCCAGTCACATCTAGCCCTTGTGGACTATGATGCACCCAGAATAGTGCATATCCTGTGTGAGTGCCATGGCCACATGGTTTATGTGACCCGGGGGGGGGGGGGGCGCCTGTTTGGACCCATTGGCGGATTATGTAGTACCACCTGCCCTGCCCTCTGGGGCTCAGGATCTCCCATCAACAGATCCACATTCCTGCAATGGTAGCAGTAGAGGGGACCATCTACCTCAGTCCAGCTGGGGTACACACATACTAACTGCAAACAATGTGCTAGCTAGTCCATAGTGCATATTACTGGGGAAGATGTGTGCACCCAAAACTGGGATGTGAGCACAACCACCGAGCAGATAGGTCAATGATTGGGCCCCAAAAAAGGAAAACCATATATATCACTTAGAAGAAATACTATGTAGCACTATGGGGGAACCTAGCCATGCCGTGGTCACTGCTCAGTCAGGGTGGGAGTGACCTTCCAGCAGGACATGCTGTGGCCACCCTGTCCGTGCAGGTGGTGGCCAGACACTACAATGTCCCAACCATTGCTCCTTTGCTGATGCATCCTGCCCAGGCCGCCCTGTCCAGGCTATACCCACAGTACCTTGCTCCTCATTATGCACATAGACAAGCTAACACTGGACACAGTGCAAACAGTGTGGGCTGAGTACGGTGTGGGCAACCACCACACACTGGATGGACATACACACACTCCCACACCTATGCCAGCACTGTGCAAATATAGAGGCTCTTGGCAGCCCTGGCCACCTTGCCAGTCCTGGGCACAGCGCAGGCATGGCTATGGTACGCAATACTGTTGGGGTCACTCCACGGGGTGGTAAACACTGTCAAACACCAGACCTGATACACACTCCACAGACATCAGAGAGGTTGGTATGATACAGCTAAAGAGCAGATTGTGCTTAACTTAGGAATTGCTATCTGCCAGTAATCATAGCAACCTTTTGATATATGTGTACCATATCCCCGGGTTTAGGGTGGCATTGCTATGGTATGCAGGGGCTAGTATTGGGGGATTCACACAGGGCCCGGAATCCTGCCTCTACAGGTGGCTTTGGATGATGGAGCCTGTGGGTGCGGGTGTGTCTGCCCCTGTTGGCCGCTGCTCTGGGAAGAGGTTCCCAACTCCCGTCCTGGTGGGCCACACACTGTTCGGGTTTTCATGCTGTCCCTCATGTATATGCATGAGATACATCTGCATACCATGGGAGCGGCACATGGAAATGCAGCACAGGCATCTTTATTGGTGACAGCATGACACCTGCATGGTGTGTGGCCCTCCAGGACTGCATTTAGGAGACTCTGCTCTAGGTACTGCGTATGTGTATGGTGTCTGTGCTCTATGGGGTAAAATATAGGCGTTTGACGCATGGTTCTGTTCTCTACACTAAAGGTTCGGTCTTTACTTCCACGGTTTAGTAATGGGTAAAATATGGGGACTGGGTTGGCAGGAGCCACAGCTGGGACTTGAACCTGTGACCTTCTGCTCTTGAACTCACTGTCTGTGTGTACTGCACCACACTGTGGCCACAGAAACAGTGCATTCCCTAGAGATACCATGACTGTTTGTCAGACAGAGCCTGTCTGTTGCAGTGCACGGCACCCACCAGAACAGGGCTAGGCCACAGTCTGCTGTGGGCAGCTGCCACTGCCCCCTCCACCACCAGTACCCCTCCGCCACCATGCTGACATGCCATTCTGCTGGTGGTGCGCTGTCTCGGGCCATCCAGTGTGCGGGTAGGCAGCTGCCTATGGTGCAGGTTCTGGGGTAGGGGTGCCTGCATAGATGTCCACACTTCCCCCAGCACTGCCTGCCAATGTTCTGTACCGTTGGGGGCAACTGCTGGGTACTATCTCCTGTGACACTGTGGGAAACACACTCGTGCCTGTGTTGGGCCCTCATCAGTTGTTGTCTGGCTGCTCTACTATTTCAGCATTCGTATGGGCCACCTGGGCATCACTGTAGTCTGCACTGTGGCCCAGCTGCATCACGGCATGTGCCACCTGCAGCCCTCTGTGTCCCCTTTTACAGCATCTGTCCAGTTGCCGTTCTGACCTGCCCACCCTGCTGTTGCGGAACATGTGCACGCCATAGGGAACCTGTCCAAGGAACATGGGGGAACCCTGATCAGCGCTATTTCACTGTGGGATCATTCACCTTGTATGGGGACGGAGCATGGACCCTTACGGACTTACTATCTTTTTTTTGGAGCTTTCTCGGTAGTATTTTTTGCTGTTTCCCATTCATATCACTATTGGCCAGCTTGGTTATGTCCTTTTCCCATTTCGTTACAGTCATTTTCAATGTTTATTTGCCCTTTTGTTCTGTGCACATGTATCACACTTCTCACTTTTTGTAGGTTTCCCTGGCTTTGCTGTACATTGCTGACGGAAATGGTTTCTCTTCCCTTTAAATCGGCTCTAACGCCAGGGTTTCACTCGCGTTAATTTTGAGCTTCGGATTTCACAGCATTAGTGTGCGGGGAGCCTCTCTCCTCCCACTCTCCACCCATTGACCCCTTCCCTCCGCCCCTTTGGAGCCTTCCTCCGCCCTCCAGATGCCTTTCTCCTCCTACGGCGCTCATTTGCGCCGCTGCGCGTGTTACCGCGCGATAAGGTACCTTATCGCGCGATAACGTTGCAGCGGCGCAAATAGCACCGTTTAATAAACATACCCCTAAGTAACTATAAGTTATCTAAACCTATTTTCTAAAGTCTACAAATACTTTTATTTGCAAAATAGTAGCTATTACAGCATTATAAGCTACTTACTATTTTTTGTGATCTTTTTATGTTGAGCCGCCAGTACTGTCAAAATCAGCAAACTTCGAATACCTATTAAACTAACTAGATCTCAGATAAAAAATCTGTACATAACGCTTTTTGACATAACGATAATAGCTAAACATAGTTCCATTGAATTTATAATCATTAATTAGTAAACAGTTGAGTAGTAAGTATGGAAACCTTATGTATGTAAAACATACGCTGGTCCAAAACGGGTTAAGATATTTAAGTCTTTCCTCATATGCTTTATAATGAAGACCACTCTCTGCACCGACTCCATCCTGTTTATATTCTTTTTGAAGGTATGGTCTCCAGAATTACGCACAATACTCCAAATGAGTGGCACTATTTCCTCTTTTCTGCTGGCCATTCCTCTCCCTGTGCACCTAAGCATTCTTCTGGCTTTCACCATCACCTTTTTCTACCTGTTTAGCCACTTTATCATCAACAACTGAAATTGATGTACATAGTTCCCCCAGTTGAAACCAAGTTTTACTTCCTGTTCTTTGTAAGAGCCTAATAGGAGCCTATTCGGCACAGATACGTTTCATGTAAACTGCGCTGATTTTTAAGAGTGCGGTATATAAGAACAATAAATAAATAAATAAAATCAAAAACAATCACACCTACGTCCCGCTCTTCTTTCATGGACAGAGGTACATTGCCCCCTTGGATTCACTTTAATCCACCTTGTTTATTCAGACCTTCAAAAAATCAGAAACTCCTTTTCTTAAATGAAAAAGGTTTTCTATATTAGGCTGTGCTTGTTCATTTAGAGGCTGGTATAGGCTGAGAATATAGCAGATAGATGTTGCATGGTCATAAAATGGTCTTTGATGGTATTAGTCGCCTCTACATTTTTCACTACAGAGTTTATCTCCAGTGCAAGATATATCTACCAACTTAGCATGGACTTCCTCAAGTAATGACATCCATGACTAGGCAAGGCCTCTAGCTCTAATGACTGCTGCTGTAATTCTAGTAGGGGTAGCACACATCATAAGATAAATGAATCAGATAAAATCAAAGTTAGTTTGGCATGAGCCTGAGCAGGGAAGTTAAACCAAATTCCTTGAATTTTTTTGAAGTAAGGCATGCATAAAATGCACCAAGTATAAGTGATGGGAAGCAGTCTTTACAGAGACCGCTGCTCTTTTGAAGATTTTCCTTATCTTTTTTTTTTCGTTTTGCAACCTGCTTTATTGGTGGATTTTGAAGGCCACAGATTGTGGATACAACAATAATTGCCATGCTAACATACATAATCTTTTTTTTTAATTTAGAATTTTTATTATTATTTTTCAAACATTTACACATGTTACAGGCCATTACCTTTCTTTTAACAAATATAAATATCCATTTCCACCTCTACTCCACTATTATAATAAATATCAACCTAAAGAGTAGTTACTCACCTGTAACAGGTGTTCTCCAGGAGCAGCAGGAATCAGTCCTGACATATGGGTGACGACGGCGCCGACGGAGCCCCCGTGCATAGCATTTCCCCAGCTTTCATAGAAAGCCTTTGGGAATGCATCTTGCTCAGTCTGATGACATAGCTAAAAGACAGCAAAAATAGCAAAAATAAATCATAGGACTGCAACTCCAAGGGGAAGAGGGAGGGTTGTGAGGACTGATTCCTGCTGCTCCTGGAGAACACCTGTTACAGGTGAGTAACTACTCTTTCTCCAGGACCAAGCAGGAAGTCAGTCCTCACATATGGGACTCCCTAGCTTAGGGCTACCAGAGGCCCCAAACTGAAAAATTGAGCTCCCTCTAGAGCCTCAGCATGCAAGAACAGAATCCTCTCTGATAACGCCCCGAAAGGTAGCCCAACACCAGGGCCGGAGGGTAGGAGTTTCCTAGACCCCAAAGAGATTATGGAGTACCGCTTGCACGAAAGCACTGTCCCTGCGGGACTCCCTCTCAAGGCAGTTGTGGGCCGCAAAAGTCTGGCTTGAAGACCAAGTAGTGGCCCGGCAGATGTCTGCCAATGGAACAGAGCGGAGATGAGCCACTGACGCAGCCTTTGCCCTGACACGGTGAGCCATAACTCGACCCTGCAACGAGAGGCCGGCTGCCCTGTAAGCCCAGGCGATGCAGTCAGCTACCCATATGGACAAAGTACACTTGGAGAGAGCCAACCCCAACTTATTGGGGTCATAAGAGACGAAGAGCTGAACCGCCCTCCGGTGCTCCCACGTACGGTGAAGGTAGAAGGACAACGCCCTCCTACAGTCCAGGGTATGCAAGACCATTTCTGCCCGGCTAGCATGAGGCCTGGGAAAGAAAGTCAGAAGAACCACCTCCTGATTGAGGTGGAAGGAGGAGACAACCTTTGGAAGGAACTTAGGGTGAGTCCGTAAGACTACCCTGTTCCTATAGAACCTAGTATAAGGTGCTTCTGATACTAGGGCCTGAAGCTCACTCACTCACCTTGCTGAGGTAAGGGCTACCAGAAATAGCGTTTTCCAGGACAGAAAACGCAGATGGCAAGTAGCCATAGGTTCAAATGGTGGGCAAGTAAGCCATTGCAAGACCACATTTAAATCCCATTCAGTGGCAGGTGGACGCACTGGAGGCTTAAGCAAAAGCAGGCCTCTGAGGAAGCGAGCCACCAAAGGATGGCTGGAAAGAGACTGACTCTCCACCTGTGAGTGGTGTGCTGAAAGAGCACTAAGATGAACTCTAACAGAATTGGACTTAAGGCCTAGGTTGGACAGGTGAAGCAAATACTGCAGCACCACTGGTACCAGGCATAAGAAGGGATTCTCGTTGTGTTGAGTACACCAGGTAGAGAATCTACGCTACTTAAGGGCATAAGACTTTCTGGTGGACTGCCTCCTAGAGGCCAAGACTACGTCCTCCACTTCCCTAGGCAGTAGTAAAGGCTCTAGGACTGCCCTTTCAGCAGCCAGGCCATCAAATTGAGGGACTGGAGATTGGGGTGCAAGAGGGACCCTGCTCCTGAGACAGGAGATCGGGTTGCATCCCCAGAGGAAGAGGAGTGTCCACTGCCAGTTGCAACAGTAGTGGGAACCAGGGTTGCCTTGGCCACCTAGGGGCCACCAGAATCACTGAGGCCTTGAATAGTGTCTTGGACACTAGAGGCATGGGAGGAAACGCATATAGTAGGCCTGTAGACCATGGAATTGGAAACGCATCCGCTGCTACTCTGAGAGGATGCGGTTGTCTGGAACAGAACCTGGGTAGTTGATGGTTCAGATGACTGGCAAGGAGATCTATGGTTGGAAGACCCCATCTCAGGAAGACCTGTTGAACCACTAAAGGGTTCAACTGCCATTCGTGCGGCTGCAGGATCCTGCTCATTCTGTCCGCCAGGTAATTCTCCTGACCTGAAAGGTAGACTGCTTTGAGAAGAATGCCATGATTGACTGCCCAGGAGCACAGTTTCTGTGCTTCCTGACAGAGAAAGCGGGACCCTGTGCGCCCTTGTTTGTTCACATAGAACATAGCCACTTGATTGTCCATCTGAACCAAGACGGACTGGTGAGAGATGAGATGAGAGAAAGTTCTCAGGGCTAAGCGGATAGCTCTCAGTTCTAAGAGATTGATCTGCTGTGCGGCCTCCCAAGGAGTCCACAGGCCTTGAGCACATGCCCCTTGGCAATGTGCACCCCAACCTTGAAGAGAAGCATCGGTTGTCAGCACCTGAGAGTGTGGAGGTGCCTGAAAAGGCACTCCTTGCACTAGATTCGGAAGATGAAGCCACCATTGCAGAGAAGACTGTAGTAGGCCGGACACCCTCACTTTGTCCGTGAGGCTTCTTGTGGCCTGGTGCCACTGAGTCCGGAGGCCCCATTGAGCTGGCCTCATGTGTAGACGGGCATTTGGAGTCACATGGACTGTGGATGCCATGTGGCCTAAGATCCTCAGGAATTGTCTGGCGGAGACCAGAGAATTGCTGTGGAATAGCCTGGCTAGAGCCATCAATCTGTGGGCCCTGTCCACTGGTAGAAAGGCCTTTGCCTGAAAGGTGTCCAGTCGAGGTCCTATGAACTCCATGTTCTGGGAGGGTTGCAAACTGGACTTTGCAAAGTTTATGACAAACCCAAGGTGCTGAAGCAGAGCGACAGTGCGAAGGGTGGCTTGATTGGCATCTTGCGGGGATTGACCCCTGATGAGCCAGTCGTCCAGATATGGAAAGACAAAGAGGCCTTGAACCCTGAGGTAGGCCGCTACCACCGCCAGGCACTTGGTGAATACCCTGGGGGCGGATGTAAGGCCAAAAGGCAGTACTCTGTACTGATAATGGTTTCCTCCCACTACAAATCTGAGATATTGTCTGTGGTCTGGATGAATAAGGATGTGAGTATAAGCATCCTTTAGATCTAAGGAGCATAGCCAATCTCCCTATTGGAGGTAGGGCAGCAGGATTCCAAGGGTAAGCATCTTGAACTTTTCCCTCTCCAGGAACTTGTTCAGGTTTCGCAAGTCTAGGATGGGTCTGAGGCCTCCTGTTCTCTTTGGTACCAGGAAGTACCTGGAATAGAAGCCGTGACCTCTCAGGTGGTGGGGCACCGGTTCCACTGCCTGTTCCTTTACAAGACCTGCCAACTCCTGCAGGAGTAAGTCCCTGTGCAGAGGGAGTCTGGGAGGCTCCCCTGGAAAATAGGAGTTGGGTACCTGGTGGAAGTAGAGGAGATAGCCCTTCTGGACTATACTTTCAACCCAGGTATCCCTTGTGACGGCTGACCACCTGTGTGCAAACAGGGCCAGCCTGCCTCCAGTGCTGATGGGGGCCAGCTGAGGAGGAGAGGCTATGCCAATGCAGTCAAAAGCCCCCTCCCTGCTGAGCAGGAGCCGGAGTAGGAGGCTTGGGGGCCCTCTGCCTACGGGGCCCATGACCCTGCCCCTTGGCCTGCTGACCCTGCTGGGGAGCTACAGAGGCCTGATAATGAAGGTACTGTTTATAGGCAGATGACTTCCTTGGGTAAAAGGTCTTTTTTCCCGAGCCCTTCTTCTTCTGAGAAGGGGCAGAGGTTTTTCTGGACAACCTTGTCCGGGTAAGAGACTCGGTCTCGAGTTCGGCAGCCTTGTCAGCCATGGGCTTGCCAAAGAGGTTTTCACTTCGGCAGGGGACATCGACCAACTTGTCCTGCACCCATGGCTCGAGGTCCGATGACTGTAGCCAAGCCTGACAGCATGCACCGATGCCGGCCGCAGCTACTCAGGCCGAAGCCTCGAAGCCATCATAGGCTGCTCGAGATATAAACTTCGAGCACTCACGAATACCCGAGGATAGAGCATTGAACCTCTGCAAAGGTTCCTTGGAAAGACCAGCAGAGAACCCGGCAATCTCCTTCGCCAGGTCTCGAAAGTACATGCCCATGTACAGCTGGTAGGTCTGGACACGGCAAGCAAGCATAGAGCCCTGGAAGCACTTCTTACCAAGGGCATCCAGGTTCCGGGCCTCCCGGCTGGGAGGCACCGAGGAGTGCATCTTCTGACTCTTCAGACGATGCATGGCCGATTCCACAACCATGGAGTGGTGCGGTAATTGTAGCTTTTGGAACCCGGGGCTCTTGCAGACTCGACAGATGGAATTGACCCGCTTGCTTAAAACCAGCGTCGATGCCGGCGCCTCCCAAATGCGGAAGAGCAACCATTCCCACATCGGAGGAACCGGAACAGTAAAGGTCTCAGTCGGAGGAGAGTCATACTGTAGGGCCTCGAGCTCCTCGGCTCCTCCTCGGGATCCGCACGAAGTCCGAGAACCGGGTATCCTCCAGAGGGGACCTTCTCCAAGGCTCGGACTCGGGCGAGTCCGAAGGAACGCACCGAGTCCGAAAGGTGTCGAGCAACTCCTCATCCTCCGTCTCCCAGCCGGACTCCTCGGAGGAGGAATCGAGCGGCTCCGGTTGGGCAGGCATCGATGCCATCCGCCCCGATGCTGAGGGTACCGGCGTCGACGACCTCGGTCCCGAACGAGAGGCAGAGGGGGACCTTGGCCGAGGATTGACTCAAGCTCGCATGGACTCGAGGATCGGCTCGGCCTCCGGGGTCGACTTGGACGTCGATGTCCCGGTGGTCGGGGCAGATGCACCGGTGAGACCGGTGATCAGTGCCCGCCGCTGTTCCATGAAGGCAGCCAAGCTGCTCTCTAAGGCCGTCAACCTGAGTCCGAGCTCAGGAGACTCAGCAGCCCCCGACTCGGGCCCCGGCGGCGCCGGGCCCAACGTCGGCTCCCCTGGAGGTGAGTCCACGAGAACTACAGTACTCACGTGACCCGAGGACTCCATCTCCACATGAGGTTATTTTGCAGGTCTCTCCGACTCCGAAGATCCGGGACGGCGCTTGGGGCTATGTGACTTGGCCCTCGATGAGCCAAGTGCGTCCACTGATGCCGCCCTCACGGTTTTTTTCTTCTTACGATGCTCCCGTGAGGGAGACCCCCTTTCAGAGGAGCCTCAAGGCTGCTCGGGGACGGAGTCCCGAGATGTCAAGGCCTCTGACAAGGTCCGAGCCCTACCGGACGTGGAGTCAGAGAAGATTCTTTCCTTTTGGTGCTGCAGACTCCTTAACGCCTTAGAGGACATCTTCCCACACGGAGCACAGACCATCGGGTCATGATCGGGTCCGAGGCACCAGAGGCAGCAGTCATGTGTGTCAGTGAGAGACATACATTTCTTACACCAATCACACTTTTTAAACCCGCTGGCAGCCATTGGGGGAAAAAGGGCCCCTGCAAGGTCAAAAGACAGGGCTGCCAGTGAAAAAAGAAAAAATGGCGCGAACGCTAGTCACTAAGGACAAAAACCGAAAAGGAATCCGGGCTCGATACTGACATATCGGGCCCAGGCGGGAAAAGGAAACCGGCGTTGAACCGAAGAAAAACAGGTTAACGCAGAGAAAATCAACTTCTTCCTCGGGTGAAACGAATATACATCCGTCGGGCTCCGCGGAAAAAAGAAGACTGAGCAAGATGGCACCCTTGGGCGGGAAGGGGACAGCGCATGCGCGCTGCATTCCCAAAGGCTTTTTATGAAAGCTGGGGAAATGCTCCGCACGGGGGCTCCGTCGGCGCCGACGTCACCCATATGTGAGGACTGACTTCCTGCTTGGTCCTGGAGAAACCTTGACTCTTACTTTACTTTATAATTACAATTAGTTAACCCTCCTACTTTTCTTTTAACAAATATATATATCCATTTCCACCTCCACTCCACTATTATAATAAACAACATCAACCTAAACCTTGATTCCTACTTTACTTTATAATTACAATTAGTTAACCCTCCCATCTCCCCCCTCTCTCACCCTTACCCCCCCCCTTCAGCTCCCTACCCCTTTAACTCATCTACTTCTCCACATATTTGTTCCACTCTCTTCCTTCTCCACTTTTCATACCACTGCCACACTTTTTTATATTTACTAATTCTATGCCTTTGATGTTTTTCAATCACACAAAAGCCCCACAGCTGTTCCAACTTACATACCACTTCCTTTAGTGCAGGTACATCAACATTTTTCCAACTTCGTAAGAGACTCATACGTGCTGCCAGAATAACATACCCAATAAACCTCCCTTGATCTCCTTCCCCTTCTACCTCCCCTCATTGAGCAATACCATTGCTGGCATTAATTCTATTAATATTCCCGTAATTTCTTCACATAAACATCCTATCTTCCCCCAACAATCCTTCACTTTTGGACATTGCCACATCATATGCATCAGATCCCCTCTCCCACCACACTTCTTCCAGCATTCGCTCGGACTTTCACGAAATATTGCCTGTATTTTCGTTGGTGTCCAATACATCCTAAACCTCACCTTTAAACTATTTTCAAGCATAGGGGTACCTCTGGCCAACTGGTGTGTACGTACATATATGTGCACCCAACGCTCATCATTCCAAACTCTCAATTTTATCTTATACTTAAAGGTCCAATTTCTAAGAGACTGGCTATAGGCAAACTGGAGTCTGCCATATGCGGAGCATGGACTGGACCTACCTCTGCCTTTGAAGCGTCTATAGCAGAGGTTCTCAACCCTGTCCTCGGGACCCACCTAGCCAGTCGGGTCTTCAGGATAACCACAATGAATATGCATGGATACATTTGCATATAATGGAGGCAGTGTATGCAAATCTCTCTCAGACATATTCATAGTGGTTATCCTGAAAACCCGACTGGCTAGGTGGGTCCCGAGGACAGGGTTGAGAACCCCTGGTCTATAGATTTTAACAAACCAAAGATATCAGTTTTAGGTTCTTCTCAAGTCATATGTACTGTACTCTGTTAGCTTTACATCCTCTACATCAGGGGTCTCAAACTCCAGTCCTGGAGGGCCGCAAACCAGTCAGGTTTTCAGGGTATCCCTAGTGAATATGCATGAGACACATTTGCATACAATGGGGGCAGTGCATGCAAATATATCTCATGCATATTAATTAGGGATACCCTGAAAACCTGACAGGTTTGCGGCCCTCCAGGACTGGAGTTTGAGACCCCTGCTCTACATCTACTAACTTCCCTCTCACTTGTGATGTTCCTCAGGATTCTGTTCTCACCCCCCTTCTTTTCAACATCTTCCTAGCTCTACTGACTGTTCTTATTCAGCAATCTGGCATCTCCACATATTATTACGCACATCCAACTGCCCCTGATCTTACCATTCTGAACAACTGTCTCTCCCAGATGGCCTTCTGGGTAAAATATAATCATCTCAAGCTTAATACATCGAAAACCTCTGCCACCTGGCTTACTGGCTCCTCCATTGTTCCATCTCTCGCTCCACTTCTTGACAATACCTCTATCGCCTCTACATCTTCCTTCAAGTACCAAGGGGTCATATTGTACAGTGCTCTTACTTTTCACGATCACATTAGTTCCGTATTAAAATGCTCCTTATTCACCCTCCACCAAATCAGAACCATCCGTTCTTTCCTTTCCACTTCAGCCCTGACCATACTGCTCATATCCTTGGTCTTGTCCCGTCTGGACTATCATAATGTTATTTATGACAGCCTCCCTAATATTATCAACTCCATTGCCTTCAGACTATTCAAAATACAGTTGTAAGATTACTAGCCCATGCTTCTAAATTCGACCGCATCACACCTCTGCTTATCCATTTTCATTGGCTACTTGTACAATTCCATATTCAATATAAGATTATCACACTAGTTCACAAGACTTTACAATCTGGAATACCCCCCTAACTTTCATCTTCCATTATTCTCCACGCTCCTTTATGCTTCTGCGCTCCATCCATTATAATCAGCTTTTTCATCCCCCTCCATCTTGCGCTAGGTACAAATCTACTTGACACTCAGCTTTCTATTTCCTCGACCCTAGTCTATGGACTTCATTACCATCTGACCTCCAACTCAAACTCTCCTACACCAGATTTAAATCACTCCTCAAGGATCATTTATTCTGTCTAGCTTTCGACTTAGGTCCTCAGTGATACAGGCTCCTGCCTCCCCCTCCACGCCTTTGATCACATGTATATACCCTTCTAAGACCCACCCTTCCTCTTTCCTTATGTTCTGCTATTGGATGACCTGTGTGTTAACTCTCTTTCTTATTTTATTGGAGTTCCTTTCTTTTGCTAATTTTAATGGTGTTCTTGTATCCTTTTAATTTTATGTACTCTGTTGTCTCGAAGGGCAGTATAGTAAGTTTTAATACACCATAAACCTCCTTCCTGCTGGAATAGGAAAGAAATCTCCCTTGACATCCAGTGCACAAGATCAAAGATGTCTTTCTAAGGAATGAGCTCATCATAGGAGCAGGGGATGGAACTGAAAGAATTTCGATAGTGCCTTCTTCCTAGAGAAGTTACCCGAGATGTAATTTTCCAAAACAGTCTAAGAATATTCTGACTGAGGAGGAGAGTGTATTGGGGGGCCTTGTTTTAACTTAGAATCCAATATGGAAAGGAAAGAGACTATTGGATCTTGACAAGATTGCAACTTTCTGCATAATAGCAACTCCAGTTTCAGAAGCTTGTTGGAGCAGCAAAATCCTGATAACCCCTGGAAACTCTTTGCAGCTGTCCTAGACAAAGCCATCAATCATGTTCTGCAAAAATGAATGGGAGCTGTTCTGGCAGAAGCAAGGAAAACTGAGGAGGAAGATTCAACCACTAAGTAACTATAAATAGGGGATGAAGTTAGAAGCTTTTGTAAAAATCACAGTTTCATGCAAGTATAGGAGCGGATGAGGATGCCTGTGCAGGTATCTCCTCTCCCCTACATATACTTTAAAGAATGTTTAACAACCTGGCTTTTTGGATTAGCTTTTGAGCCAGATTGCCCCTGGCTTTATTTATTTCCAAAACTTCTATAACGTGGATCTGATACAATCTCCACGTTTTGCAATATAAACATAACATTTATTTAAGCTTTATATCACCTTTCTACCTACATAGCAACAAGAAATATTATGGCATGCACATAACAAAAACAAACAAAACTCAGTAAACCACAATACTAAAACATGCGCAAAATTGAAACACATTGTAAAAGAGCCATACTTCATCCAACTCCTTGAGCAATGATCTGAATGCTCACAGCCCTTCACAGACCACTGCATGCAACACTGGCCATGGAAACTGCTGGATTGCTCTTCTCTTACTCTGTTCTATTTTCCTTGCTCTTCTCATTAACTGGTTACTGTGTCATCGATATTACCTTACAAACTATTTTGTTACATAGTTATAAACTGAACAAAATTCCTAAGTTTCTTCCTATTTCACTCTAGTGCTGATAAGACAATCACAGCAGGAAATGGGAAGAAGAATGCAAGCGGCTTCAGATCCTTGAACAATGAGGCTGTGTCTCATAGCCAGTGCAACCCAAGAAGCACTAGGCAAGCCCATGACAGTCTTCTTTTATTTTAGTTTTATTTGTGCTGACTCTGTAAGATATTAAGCTGTATCATGTAGAAACAAATTAGTAACTTATAAAAACTTCCACAGGCCACATTCACAGAAAAGGGCATTTTTAGCATCACATGCTCCTTTAAAGCAGCAAAAGTTAAAAATAATAATTAAAAATAGTATAAGAATTAAAATGAATGAGGATATATTCTTTTGATTTGCAGGCGTATAGTGCATCATCAAAAAGCAAGTTGCACTCTTTCAAATTTCATATACCACAGTATAGATAGCCCAAAAGAAGGGGAAAAAATAATAAAAATAATAAAAGCTCCTTGGTTGTCCAACAGTGAGTCCAGAGTTCTAGGATCACCTGCTCCAGCTACTTGAAGACTGAGCTTACTGGGGCTGGTAGGTGGTGCCAGCTGCTGATGTCATCAAAAGATTACATGCTCAGTCTCCAAGCTTCTGGTGGGGGTTCCCTACCCAGAGGTTGGGACTGGACTGGAGGGACGATAAGGAAGCAAATAACTTTTACACTTCAAATAAAAGAGGGGGCACCAGCACAGAGCAGTGGGTACAAACCTAATCACAGGGGGATAACCTACATGGAATAACAGGTACAACTCTAGCCGCCTTACTGGGTAAATTAGATAGACCATGCTAGTATTTATCGGGCGTCATTTATTTAATTATTTAATTCCATTTAAGCCCATATATCTCTTAAAGCTCATAGATGGTTACAAGCAATACATTTTAAAATCACTGAACAATAAAAAAAGATAGTTCCATATTATAAATAAATAAACAACCCAACCTCATACAACATCAAATTTCTGATATTTAAAACAGGGCTGAAACAGATAACATATAAAAAATGCAAAGACTTGCTCTAACTGCAAATCATCAGAAAGTGCATTCGATAAAACTAGAGCCTGAACAGAAAAAAATAGGCGAGTTGTAACAAAATGTATGCATTTCTTTCCTTTAAGGAACCACTAAAAGCTTTGTTCCCAAAGATCTCAGACAACCTAGCTGGGATATAGGGTTGCAATTTCCTTTTTAGATAATCAGGGTCCTTCTCCCTAACACTTAAATGTAAGCAAAATGATCTTAAATTGCGTGCAAAACCTAACAGGCAGGCCAATACAGATCCTTAAGAACAGGTATCATGTAGTCAAACCTCTGAAGACCTTTGATCAGTTTAACAGCCCTCTTTTGTACCAAAAACACAGATGTTTCCTGCACTAACAAATTTAGGTATCAAGTAACGTGTGCATTTTGATGACCATTCCTTTGTGTGACCCCAGGGAACGCTTGCACATTTCTAAAAATATTCATCTGCTTACCATTTATTTGAAGTACCCTATGTACAAAGTTTCCCAAAGTTATAATCCCAGTTGAACTCTCCTGTTATATGTAAACTCACAACAGCCTGTTGCTTGTAATGAGAATTCTTGTTTAATGTGAACCGCGCTGATGGAAAAGAGTGCGGTATAGAAGAACTATAAATAAATAAATAAATAAAGCCTTATTAAGGTGACATCTTTAAAATATCTCAGGGTCTTGACATCTTGAAATTTCCCAAGAGACAGTCATACTGAGAAATTGTTAAGCCTCGAACATTTCATAAAAACTGGCTGTTAAAAGATCTTTATTTCCCCCCAGAATTAACGGGTAGAATCTTCATACAGTCATGCTCATGAAAGCACTGATCCAATTCATTCCAAAGCTCAGGCAGGGGTAAAATCTTTGATAAATTATTGCATTCCTCAAATTTACACACCCCTCTCTTCTTCCTAGAAAACCTGCAGGCTAAATTAAGACACTATAGTGATGTCATCATAGCTTCCCCTTTTTTAAAAACATCATCGATTCTAACACAAATCACTCAAGGATAGGCTGACTGATAAATTAGCTAAATGCAAAGTATAGGGATAGACAGGCTTAGGAACTTTGCAACAGTACAACTAGTCATTGCCGTGTCCGGCCGAATGTATGTGAGGCAAGTGAAATAAAGTTGTTACCTGCTTTTATAGAAAACGGAGTACTTTCATATGTGAGAAGCGCTATTTTGTCTTTGTATTACAGGACAGCAATACTAATTCAAACACAAAACCAATTCTTACAGTTTACTGGCTTATACTGACATCTTATGGCCATGCTGTAATTTAACAGATTACAGCAGGGAATACTGGGCTATATTCACAGAATTCCCCCAGTGCGCACAGGAGGAGAAAGACCGGTGAGCTTTACTGCTAACATGACCAATGTAAATGCCTGTGGGTTATGCTTTGACTGCTGCATGTCACTCAGAATATATCTATAGCCAAAATAATATTTTAAATCTGTGTCCTCACATGGCTCAGAATTCTATGGCAGCCGTACGCAGCTAATGCTTAAGAAAAAAATATGCCAGTGACTCTTAGTTTCATTGAATAGGGGAAAGGAATTGAATTAAAAGGTTAAGCCGTCTTAGTATTTAAGATCTAATGGGTACACTGTGCTGCTTGAACAAAATCAGCAAAACTACAAAACAACAGGGTTGGTCTTCATTCCCGTCTCTGCAGTACTCTGCATAGAGGTTCAAAGGACACACATTTAGATGGATCAATATGACAGATAACTGACTGGACACTGTAAAAAGGAAGAAATGATTTAAGGTCACTTAAAACAATGGCTCCCAAATACTTTTCCACCAAGGACTTCTCTGGCATCTATATTTCCAAAACATCTTTCATTTTTATGTGGCCTATCAGATGTCCACTAGTGGTGGTAACAGCGGCACTGTAAGAGCAACAGCAGTTGTGATCCTCTCCTGGACTGGTCAGCAAACCTCAGACTCCCATATAACACAGACCACAAAGCATGCCTCCTCCTTTCTCTCCCCCCCCCCCCACCACCCCCATGGTACTAGGGTCGATACTCTGGAGACCTCTTAGCAAAGCCATAATCTCATTTAACAACTACTCAAATATATTTGTAGGCATATACGTCCAAAATGTATTACTGAAAAAAGGATACCTGAAATATCTGCCAGTATTATGATGAGCCCAAAAGCTGAATGGCGTCATCAAAACAGAAATGAGGGGGGAAAAGGATTTATGCATTATACCATATTAGTGGCCTGGAAGAGAAAATAATTACTAAAAAGAAAGCCTGTAAAGGCTGAATTTATCATAAATAGTCAAATGAAGTCAATTTTAAAGCAAGCTTATAGTGAAAAGAAAATAGAAACTGACAACCTGCAGCTAAGAGCCTCTACCTGAGGAAAGGCCACAACTCTTCGATCTTCTGCACAAACTATTTTTACATTTGACCTGGCAGAATAATTTCTGGTGCTTGGATGCTGTGCAGCTTTAGTGAGAGAAAGGGAAGACAGCACAGTTACTTACCTGTAACAGGTGATCTCTGGGAACAGCAGGAATTAGTCCTCACATATGGGTACGTCGGTACCGACGGAGCCCGTGCGGGAAAGCTCCCCAGCTTCTTAGAATAGAAGCTTTTGGGACCTCCCACTGCACATGCGCACTGCCTTCCCGCCTTCCTGAACAGCTCTCCTCAGTTCGAGTTTATAGCTGAGTCAACAGAGAGAGGACAGGAAGATAGATAGATAAAAGATACAACTCTAGGGGAGGTGGGTGGGTTGTGAGGACTAATTCCTGCTGTTCCCAGAGATCACCTGTTACAGGTGAGTAACTACGCTTTCTCCAGGACCAAGCAGGAAGTCAGTCCTCACATATGGGGACTCCCTAGCTTAGATGCATGGGATCCCCTGTAAAGGTTCGCCATCTTCGTATGGATCTCAGGCATCCATTCTGGGAAGGTGGGCAGGAGTTTTGTTAGGAATGGAAACAGGTGCTTGAGGACAGCCTGGCCAAACAAGGCATCCCGCGGGAGTCCTTGTCCAAACAGTAATGGCTGTGAAGGTATGAACCGAGGCCCAGGTAGCGGCTCGACAGATCTGATCTATGGAAACAGAGTGCAGATGAGCCATAGAAGTTGCCATGGCCCTCACATTGTGAGCAGTGACATGGCCTTCCAGAGAAATGTTTTTTGCTCTGGTAAGCAAAAGAAATACACTGAGCAATCCAATTGGAAAGTGTACGCTTGGAGACTGGAAGTCCCAAATGGGAAGGATCAAAGGCCACAAAAAGTTGAGAAGACTTTCGATGTGGCTGAGTCCTATTAAGGTAAAAAGCGAGAGCTCTTTTACAATCCAGAGTATGAAGGTTTCCTCTCTGCATTGGATGCATGAGGAGCTGGAAAAAAGACAGGTAGATATACCTCTGATTAAGATGAAAAGGCGAGACCACTTTAGGCATAAAGTGGGGATTCGTCCTAAGGACCACTTATCATGATGAACATCTTGTGTAAGGTGGATTAGCCACTAAAGCCTGCAGCTCACTGATGCGGCGAGCCGAAGTGGACTGCAATGAGGAAGATGACCTTCCAGGAAAGAAAATTTCAAGGAGGTGAAAACATTGCTCAAAAGGTGGCTTCATAAGTTGACCGAGCACTAGATTCAAATCCCATGCGACCGGGGGTGGTCTGATGGGAGGTTTAGTGAGAGTCAGGCCTCTCATGATCTTGCAACCAAGAGGATGAGAGGAGATAGGTTGTCCATTTATATGTTTCAAGGATGCTGCAATAGCACTTAAATGGACTCTTATTACCGAATTCGTCTTGAGGCTCTGCATTGGATAGAATGCAGGAGATAATCAAGAAGAGAATTCAAAGTAAGTGCCAGAGGGTCAAGACCCTGCTGAGCACACCAAATGGAAAAACGTTTCCATTTGAAAGCATAGGAACGCCTGGTAGAGGGTTTCCTAGAGGCAGAAAGGATATCTTTCACTGGTTGGGAAAGATGAAAGTCTTGAAGGTTTAAGCCTTCAGTAACCAAGCACTGAGGTGAAGGGATTTGGGGTTTGGGTGCCACAAAGTCCCCTCCTCCTGAGACAGGAGGTCTGGCGCAGCTCCCAGATCCAAGTAGGATCCCTGGGAGAGCTGTAGAAGTAGAGGGAACCACACTGGGCGTGGCCAGCGCTGAGCCATGAGGATCATAGTTCCATGATCCCTCTGGAGTTTGAACAGAGTCTTGGGAATCAAAGGAATGGGTGGAAAGGCATATAGGAATGCCTGATTCCAATTCAGGAGAAAGGCGTCCGTAGCCTGAGCTCCCTGACACGGAGTTCTGGAACAGAACCGGGGAAGTTTGGCATTCCACGGACTTGCAAAGAGGTCTATGTCCGGGGTCCCCCATTCCTGAAAGATTCGGTTATTTGGTCCAAATGTAGGGACCATTCGTTGTGGCAGCAGAACTCGACTGAGCCTGTCTGCCCGATAGTTTTGAACACCTGGGAGATACACTTATAGAAGGTGAATATGATGCTCACTGGCGAAGGACCATAGACTTAGAGCTTCGAAGCAAATCGACATAGAGCACGTCCCTCCTTGTTTGTTTATTTAAAACATGGCCACCTCATTGTACTTATGAACTATGACAGTGAGGTTGGCTAGGAGGAGTGGAAGACCTTGAGGGCAAGGTAAATTGCTCGCAGTTTCCAGAAGATTGATATGAAGGGTGGTCTCCTGTAGAGACCAAGTGCCCTGAGTGGAGAGTAGAGAGTTTGCAGATGGGCTCCCCCACCTGTTTTGGGAGGCATCTGTTGTGAGGGTTTGCTTGGGTAGCAATGGTTGAAATGGAGCCCCCCAACAACAGATTCTTGGTGGAAGTCCACCAGTGGAGGGACCAAAACAGACGATCGGAGGTTTGTATTTGGTCTGAGAGCGCTCCTGACGCCTGAGTCCACTGAGTGGCCAGGGTCCATTGAGCTGCTCTCATATGAAGACGAGCATAGGGCACCACATGCACTGTGGAGGCCATATGACCCAGTAGGCGTAGCAATTTCCCGGCTGTCAAGTGAGTGCTGGACTGAGCTTGGGAGGCCAAACTCAGGAGGCGCTGGCCCTCGAACATGTGGAAGGTAGGCCCTTGCAGTGATGGTGTCCACTGGCCCCTATGAATTCTAGAGATTGAGTAGGGATGAGTTGGGACTTGGGAAGGTTTACTACAGTCCCAGATACTGCAAAAGGTCCTTGTGTGGTCCAGGGAAATCTGGGCCTGTGACTGAGTTGGAGCTCGGATGAGCCAGTCGTCCAGATATGGGAAGACAAAGATTCCCATGCCTCTTAGAAATGCGGCTACGACTGCCATGCATTTTGTGAATACTCTTGGAGCAGAGGCTAGACCGAAGGGGAGTACTCTGTATTGGAAATGTTTTCCCTGAAACAGAAAGCGAAGATACTTTCTGTGGGATGGATGATGAGTATATGTGTATACGCATCCTGTAGGTCTAGAGACAAAGCCAGTCCTGACCCATGGAGGTAAGGAAGGAGATGCCGGAGAGACAGCATTTGAATTTCTCCTTGAAGAGAAATTTGTTCAATTCTCTCAGATCTTAGGATGGTCTGAATCCCCTGTCTTCTTGGAATGAGAAAATAAGGGGAGTAGAAAACCGGAACCCTTGTTGAGGAAGAGGAACCTCTTCTATGGCCCTTGGGCAAGAGAGAGGAAACCTCTTGACCCCAACAGGGTTAGGAGAGATGGGGGAGAATTGAATGGTCTCACCATATGATGGGGAGGAAGGCTGGAGAAATGAAGTTGTAACCTCTCGAATGATAGAGAGGGTCCATTGTTCTGTTGTGAATTTGTTTCCCATCTGGGAGCAAAGTGAACCAACCTTCCGGGTATGGTGAGAGGTTCTGGTTGTGTTAGAACCAGAAGTGGCAAGTTCCCTAGGAGCAAGTCAAAAACCCCTGAGGGGTTGGAGCCTGCTGAGCTAACAGTCAGCTGCTGCAGGCTTAGCTGGTGCTTGTTTTGGATTGCTGACGCTTAGCAGTATAGCGAGGTTGAGAAGACTGCTGGCCAGTATTTGAAAAAAAAGCAACTCTGGCCTTCTTATAGTAAGGCCTTTTTAAAAGACTTTTTCTTAGTAGGAAAAGAAGTGGACTTTGAAAGTCATTCCAAGGTGGCATTATCAGCAACCATCAGGGTCGCTATGATTTGCCACTCTTCCCCAAAAAAGATATCACCAGTACAGGGCACATTCCGTAAGCCATCTAGAACCCAAGGTTCAAGATCAGAGGCCTGGATCCTAGAAAGACGTAGGGCTGCAATAGCAATGCCCGAAGCCATACTGGCTCCCTAAATTGAATCATATGCTGACCTTTTAGAGATCTTAGAAACATCTAAGAGTTGTTTCACTAGGGGAAAGGAATCCCTGCTTTTTATCCTCAGGGATAAAGGGGGCAAATGCCGCACCTTTTTGGCAAGTTCCTCCAGGAACATGCCCATATAGAGACTGTAGGAATTAATCCTGGCTATAAGCATACTAGCCTGGAAAATTTTCCTACCAAAAGAGTCCAAAGTCTTACATTCCCGTCCTGGAGGGGTGGAAGAGTGCCTTTTGGTACTCCTAATCTTCTTCATTGCAGACTTCACCACAATAGAGTGGTGGGCAATTGAGTCTTTTGGAAACCAGGAGAAGGAGGGACCCTATACATGGTGTCCAACCTCGGGAATAAGGAGACAAAGTCAAAGGATTTTCCCAGAAATCCATCAGTTGTTCTTGAAGGATTCATGGATAGGCAGGGGTAACTGCCTCCTTAGGGGCCTTTGAGTATCCCAAAATATCCAGTTTTTGGATCTGGGTTCCTTTTCAGAGGATGTGGGTAATAGAAAGGGCTGTAGCCATATCTAAAACAAAGTCCTGGAAGGCAAATCCTCTGGAGGGGACATTCTCCTTTTAGGAGAAGAGGGCTCCTCAGGTAAGTTGAGTGAAAAACTCAGCAGAATCATCAGAGGAGTGAAAACTCAGAGGAAAATCGGTGCTTCCTCTAACGCACGATACGCGTACCGATCGGTATCGATATCGGGCGTATATCGGGTATGGAAACGGTATGGAGCGAAAGCCCATACGGTACCGACTTGCGTTTAGAGGTGGACGGCCTCGATACCGGCATGGCGGACGATACCGGTATCGGGCCCGGAAACCGCTGAAAGCGGAAACCGATGGCGTTGCAGCTTTAATGAAAGCCATGACGGCCTGCTGCATGGACTGTACAGTATCGCCCATGGACGCCCATAGCTTGCCTGGATGTCGGTACCGGAGTGACCCGGTACCCAGAGCAGGCCTAACAGGTGATCTGTCGAGGCCGTAGCATCGATATCCACCTGAGCCCCCTGAATTGGCGTTTTTGGAAGTTGGACTTCCCGCCGGGGTTGTTTGGCTGGGGCAGGGTCCTCAAGTTCTAAGCTAAGAGCCTCTCGATGCTTTGAAGGAGATTTGCTCTTTGAGGACTTGCCCACAGAAGGTTTGGTTACCTGAGATCCATCCGGAGAAGAAGACCTGGATGACTGTGATGCTGTATTCTCTGAAGCAAACAGCACATGGAATTTGTTGGCCCGGTTCTGCAGCCCATGTTTAGACATGTGGGAGCAAGATGGGCAGTCCGGTATGGAATGGTCAGGCCCCAAACATTTCAGACACCATTCATGGGTGTCTGTGACTGAAATAACAGCATTACATTGTGTACACTTCTTAAATCCAGGGGCTGGCTTCTCCATGAGGAGAAATTGAGTAGGCCGAGAGGCCTCTCTGAAGTGACCAAAAAGCTAAAAAATAAGAAAAAAGAATTATAATTTTTTAAAGAAAGAAAGAAAAGACCGGCGATACCGGTATCGGTTATGGGGAAGGCAGGTACGCGGTCTAAAGAAACAAATAAAATAACAATTTCATTCAGCGGTGACAGGAACACGACTGCTGGCTCCGCGGAAAAAAAGAGAAACGGAGGAGAGCTGTTCAGGAAGGCGGGAAGGCAGTGCGCATGTGCAGTGGGAGGTCCCAAAAGCTTCTATTCTAAGAAGCTGGGGAGCTTTCCCGCACGGGCTCCGTCGGTACCGACGTACCCATATGTGAGGACTTATTCCTGCTTGTTCCTGGAGATTGATAATTATTCAACTACAGCTGTGCAAATTGAGGCGTAGTGAGGCAATGTCACTTGCCCAAGGGCGCACCATAGGGAATAGGAAGGAAGCCTCATACTCCAAGAATTCCACTCTATACATATCTCCTCCCAAGGATGGAGGTTCCTGTAATAGGAGTGGTGATGCATCATATATTAAGAGATTCAGAAACATTGTGTCTGATAATATGTGATAGTAGACTCTGCTACAAAAACCACTTAATACTTGAAATTATCTCTAAAGTTGTGCGAAAAAAAACCAGGTAAAGTTTGGATAAGGGAGATTGGTTTTTGCTTGTCTTTCATGCTGTGGAATATGATAATTATATACCAGCAGCACTATATGATTTGGTATCGCTAATGTAATGATGTGATAACTTTAGATTAAAAGCTCTCAAGTAATGGGCATGCTAGAAACATGCTTATTATAAACAGTTTTGAGAAAAAAGTGTAATATTTGAATTTAGAAAGCGGCTGAATTTGTAATCTTGTTTGGACCTGCCCAAAGCCAAATTAGCTGGGCATGGACAACCATCTTGTTACTTGTTACATCCACTTTAAAACAATTATAATATAGATGCTACACATGTACACCTGCACATGCACCATGCATCTACACCAGGGCCAGTGCAAGGGTTTCAGGCGCCCTAGATGAAAATTTAGCCTTGCGCCTCTCGCACCCCTCCCTCCCAAGATTTTTATTATTAAACTCAATTGTAATCATCTAAACACCATTCCTTCCAGAACACTACCACTACTCCTAAAAGAACATTACCACTACTCCTAATCATTTGTAGAGTGCTACAAGGCATATGCAGTACTGTACATATAGATGTAAGACAGTCCCTGCTCATTAGAGCTTACAATCTAATCACGATGAAAAAACATCACAAAACTGGGGACTAGAGTATGGCAAGATACACATAAATAGTGGACAAACAAATAAGGAGCATCAGGATCCAAAAGCACATATTTGGACCTTACACTTAAAATCAACCTTTATTTTGTAAATATATACTTAATGAGGCAGATTTCAAAAAGCCACTTACAAGGGTACATTAACTATTTGCAGGTAAATGAATGCACTGATGACTGAGTTTGTGTGGCTACCAAGACCCACTGCTTTGATATGACTGTAGCTGCTCTCTGCTGTCGCTCCAGAAGCTGCTGCCCTAGGCAATTCTCTAGCTTGCCTAGTGGTTCAACCAGCCCTTATCGACACATCTAAAGTATTGACTTGCAATCATTTATCAAATTGCTACCAGAAATCATTAATGATTAAAGCATAAGTGAGCACAGCCAATAATTCAGAAACATCTTAAACCAATTATATTTTTCCAAGTACAACATTTGAACACCATTGGGTCCCCGAAGGTGAAAGGCATTATGTGACTCAACCCATAATGAGCAAGTAGTTATGCATTCTGCAGCCTGCCTATTATTACAATCAAATAACTTTCATGAACATTCTATGCTCTTTGAGTTATGCCCCATTTTAGCCAGACACAGTGTCTACGTCAAATGCTTCCTTTTGCCTTTACAGGGTTAATGTACCTTGGGAGTCTTTAAAACCCACCATCATTCTTTCAATAGAAATGTTCCATTCAACATATGTTTCCTGGGCACTGCGATTAATCAAAGTGGTATATATGCATAAAAATATATTTGTGTGTGCGCGCGCATCTATATGTATACACCTATATACACATGGACAGGTATGTGAGTTTTTGTGTGCGTATATATATATTTACACACACACACACAAAGGTATAGCTGCACTTACATGCAATTATAGACACATTTACATTTATATGCACTTACACAAATATTAATAGTGGAATACTAACATTTTTATACACTATGTATGTTATATTGGATAAACATGCTTCACTGGCACTCAGACAGACAAAAATGAGCCAAGACTGCAAATAGTTTAAAAGGTAATTGCAAAATGTGCTTGTTTGTTTGTTTGGTTTTTCTAATTTATAAACACATGTAAAGACAGTGAAAATTTTAAAATATGCAAGAGAAATACACTATGGATATAAATCCCACTTAGAGAAATTATTCACACACAGACTCTTAACTGACAAGTGTTCGGGGTTTTGGTAATTATGTGTTGCTGAACGTCAACTGTTACACCTAGATATAAAACAAGGTATCCCTACAAGGAGGCAGAGACCAGCCTTTTTCCATCTGATCTCTTTTCACACCAACACATCCTTCTTGGTTTCTATGCTTTACAGCAATCCTGTGCACATGCTAGATTACTATGACTCGTCCACCTAGATTTGATGCTAAATCTCAATCAACGTTGTACAGCATGCTAGCTAAATATCAGATCACAGAAAAGCACATCGTTTTTTTTGTTGGTTTTTTTTACCTTGCTTTCTTTAACATGCCCTGTAGAAAATTCAGATGAGTAGGAGATTTTCAACGACTTTGACCGGTGCGTCTGTCGTCGTAGCGATTCCTCACGTGAGTATTTTACCGAGCTTGTACCTCTCACCCGGACCTTACTGGTACTCTGAACACTGTTAACTCCAATCATTTCAAAGGATGCAGGAGGGAAGGGGAAGAGGACAGGAACTGAAGAAGGCAATTCTCAAATGTCCACAGAATTGTCTAGCTGAAGAATATCTGTAGGGACTCTGCCAGTATAGCCTACCAGTGCAGCAGTCAGCATTTGCTTAAAATGCACAAAGCTGCTTTACCCAGCATCTTCCAACTCTACTGTTTTGATTCAGCCCGATTGTTTCCAGGCATGACTCACGTCAGTGGCTTTAAGTTTAAAAAAAAAAAAAGGGAAGGGAAGGGAAAAGGAAAAAAAGGAACCCAGCCCCTCTTTTTCTGTCCTCCTACACACACACACACACACACACACACACACACACACACACACACACACACACACACGCACACACATACACGTATCTATCTACATAGTGAAAGCAATGGCAACTAGCCAGGCAAGCAATTCATTTACATTCCAAATGGCAACATTATTACTCTTGTGCTGTCGAGCTTCAAGCTCATTAACGCCTGTGATCAGATAACCACAAAAAAGCCTTGGACAGTCTTTCAGCTGCCACTAGAGGCAGGGACTGCAGCTGAATTATCACAGTAAAGAATGCTGATGGGTTCCCCAACAATGAACGTCAGTCAGGGAGATTTTGGGGGGGAGGGGGGGCGACGATGTTATTCTTTACCATGCCATTATACCAAATCACAGTTTGCCCAGCAGCGACATGTATATTATTGATAATCTGGGGGAAAGAAACAAGAAAGCACAGTTACTTACCTGTAACAGGTGATCTCTGGGAACAGCAGGAATTAGTCATCACATATGGGTACGTCGGTACCGACGGAGCCCGCGCGGGAAAGCTCCCCAGCTTTTCAGATTAAAAGCTTTGGGGCCTCCCACTGCACATGCGCGCTGCCTTCCCGCCTTCCTGAGCAGCTCTCGTCAGTTCGAGTTTAAAGCTGAGACAATAGAGAGAGAGGACAGGAAGATAGATAGACATACAACTCCAAGGGGAGGTGGGTGGGTTGTGATGACTAATTCCTGCTGTTCCCAGAGATCACCTGTTACAGGTAAGTAACTGTGCTATCTCCAGGAACAAGCAGGAATACGTCATCACATATGGGGACTCCCTAGCTAAGATGCCTGGGAGATCCCCCTCCAAGGGTAAACCATCTTCGCATGGATCTCAGGCATCCATCCAGGGAAGGTGGGCAGGAGTTGTTTAAGTATGGAACAGGTGTTTGAGGACAGCCTGACCAAACAAGGCATCCCGGCGGGAGTCCTTGTCCAAGCAGTAATGGGCTGTGAAGGTATGAACCGAGGCCCAAGTGGCTGCTCGACAGATCTGATCTATGGACACAGAGTGAAGATGAGCCATAGAAGTGGCCATGGCCCTCACATTGTGAGCTGTGACATGGCCCTCCATAGAAATGTTCTTACTCTGGTAAGCAAAAGAAATACACTGAGCGATCCAATTGGAAAGTGTACGCTTGGTGACTGGAAGTCCCAAATGAGAAGGATCAAAAGCCACGAAAAGTTGGGAAGACTTTCGATGTGGTTGAGTCCTGTTGAGGTAAAAGGCAAGAGCTCTTTTACAATCCAGAGTATGAAGGTTCCTCTCTGCACTGGATGCATGAGGAGCCGGGAAAAAGACAGGTAGATATACCTCTTGATTAAGATGAAAGGGCGAGACCACTTTGGGCATAAAGTGGGGATTCGTCCTAAGGACCACCTTATCATGATGAAACCTAGTATAAGGTGGATGAGCCACTAAAGCCTGCAGTTCACTGATGCGGCGAGCCGAAGTGACTGCAATAAGGAAAACAACCTTCCAGGAAAGAAATTTGAAGGAGGTAGAGTCCAAAGGCTCAAAAGGTGGCTTCATAAGCTGACCTAGAACTAGGTTCAAATCCCATGCTACCGGAGGAGGTCGGATGGGAGGTTTAGTTAGAGTCAGGCCTCTCATGAAACGTGAAACAAGAGGATGAGAGGAGACAGGTTGTCCATTTATAGGTTTTAAGGATGCTGCAATAGCACTCAAATGGACCCTTACTGAATTTGTCTTAAGGCCTGCATTTGAAAGATGCAGGAGATAGTCCAAGAGGGAATTCAAAGGAAGTGCTAGAGGGTCAAGACCCTGCTGAGCACACCAAATGGAAAAACGTTTCCATTTGAAAGCATAAGAACGCCTCGTGGAAGGTTTCCTAGAGGCATGAAGGATATCTGTCACAGGTTGAGAAAGATTAAAGTCTTGAAGACTTAGGCCTTCAGTAACCAAGCTCTGAGATGTAGGGATTTGGGGTTTGGGTGCCACAAAGTCCCCTCCTCCTGAGACAGAAGGTCTGGCGCAGCTCCCAGGTCCAGGGAGGATCCCTGGGAGAGATGCAGAAGTAGAGGGAACCACACCTGGCGTGGCCAGAGGGGAGCTATGAGGATCATAGTCCCGTGATCCCTCTGGAGCTTGAACAGAGTCTTGGATATTAGAGGAATGGGTGGAAAGGCATAGAGGAATTCCTGACCCCAATGCAGGAGGAAGGCATCGTGGGCCTGAGCTCCCTGACACTGAGTTCTGGAACAGAACCGGGGAAGTTTGGCATTCCACGGACTTGCAAAGAGGTCTATGTCCGGGGTCCCCCATTCCTGAAAGATTCTGCGTATCTGGTCCATATGTAGGGACCATTCGTGTGGAAGCAGAACTCGACTGAGTCTGTCTGCACGAGAGTTTTGAACTCCTGGAAGATACACTGCAAGAAGGTGAATTTCATGCTCTCTGGCGAAGGCCCATATTCTGAGAGCTTCGTTGCAAAGCGACAGAGAGCCTGTCCCTCCTTGTTTGTTTATATAGAACATGGCTACCTGATTGTCTGTCTGAACTAGGACAGTCAGATTGACAAGGAGGGTATAGAAGACCTTGAGGGCAAGGTAAATTGCTCGCAGTTCCAGGAGGTTGATATGAAGGGTGGCCTCCTGCGGAGACCAAGTGCCCTGAGTGGAGAGGTTCTGAAGATGAGCTCCCCACCCTGTCTGGGAGGCATCTGTTGTGAGGGTTGCTTGGGACAACAAAGGTTGGAAGGGGGCCCCCAACAACAGATTCTTGGTGGATGTCCACCATTGGAGGGACCAAAATAGACGGCTTGAGGTGAGTATTTGGTCGGAGAGCGCTCCAGATGCTTGAGTCCACTGGGTGGCCAAGGTCCATTGAGCTGCTCTCATATGCAGACGAGCGTAGGGCACCACATGTACCGTGGAGGCCATGTGGCCCAGAAGTCGCAGCATTTCCCGGGCTGTCAAATGACTGCTGGACTGAGCTTGGAAGGCCAAACTCAGCAGGCGTTGGGCCCTGACCTGAGGCAGGTAGGCCCTTGCAGTGATGGTGTCTAACTGGGCCCCTATGAACTCGGGAGACTGAGTAGGGATTAGTTGAGACTTGGGAAGGTTTACTACCAGTCCTAGATACTGCAGAAGACGCCTTGTGCGGTCCAGGGAAATTTGGGCCTGGGACTGAGAGGGAGCTCGGATGAGCCAGTCGTCCAGGTATGGGAATATGAAAATTCCCAGGCCTCTTAGAAAGGCAGCTACGACTGCCATGCATTTGGTGAACACTCTTGGAGCAGAGGCTAGACCGAAGGGGAGTACTCTGTACTGGAAATGTTTTCCCTGAAACAGAAATCGAAGGTATTTTCTGTGGGATGGGTGGATGAGTATGTGTGTATACGCATCCTTTAGATCTAGAGAACAAAGCCAATCCTGACTCTGAAGGTATGGAAGGAGAATGCCCAGAGAAAGCATTTTGAATTTCTCCTTGAAAAGAAATTTGTTCAATTCTCTCAGATCCAGAATTGGTCTGAAGCCCTCTGTCTTCTTTGGTATTAGAAAATAAGGGGAGTAGAATCCCGTCCCCTGTTGAAGAAGAGGGACCTCCTCTATTGCCCCCTGGGCAAGGAGGGAGGAGACTTCCTGACCCAAGAGGGCCAGGAGAGATGGGGGAGAATTGAACTGCCTCACCATAGTATAAGGAGGAAGGTCGGAAAAATGGAGTTTGTAACCCTCTCTGATGATAGAGAGGGTCCATTGCTCTGATGTAATTTGCTCCCATCTGGGAGCAAAGTGAGCTAACCTTCCGGGTATGGTGAGGGGCTCTGGTTGTTCTAGAGCCAGAAAAGTTAAGTTCTCTAGGGGCAAGTCAAAACCCCTGAGGGGGTGGAGCCTGCTGAGGCGTAGCAGACGCCGCCGGCTTTGACCTTGCCTGTTTAGGTTGCTGACGTTTAGCAGCAAAACGAGGCTGAGAGGATTGTTGGCCAGTATTTGTAGAAAATCTGGACTTCTTGTAATAAGGCCTCTTAAAAGACTTCTTCCTGGCAGGAGTGGAGGTAGACTTAGAAAGTCTATCTAAGGTGGCATTTTCTGCATCCATTTGAGTGGCCTTAATTTGCCACTCCTCACCAAATAAGTTCTCACCTGTACAGGGCAGATTTCTTAAGCCATCTAGGACCCAAGGTTCTAGATCAGAAGCCTGGAGCCAAGCAAGACGTCGGGCTGCTATAGCAATGCCCGAAGCCCTACCAGCACCCTCAAAGGAATCAAAAGCTGCCCTGTTGGAGAACTTTGAAATATCCAAAAGGAAATGAACTGCTCCCTCTTATCCTCAGGGAGAAAGGGGGCAAAATGCCGAACTTTTAGAGCGATTTCACTGAGAAACATGCCCATGTAAAGACTATAGGAATTAATCCTGGCTATAAGCATAGTAGCCTGGAAAATGTTCCTGCCAAAAGAGTCTAGAGTCTTACATTCTCGCCCTGGAGGAGTAGAAGAGTGCCTTTTGGTACTCTTTATCTTCTTCATTGCAGACTTCACCACAATAGAATGGTGAGGCAACTGGGTTTTTTGGAAACCAGGAGAAGGGGGGACACGGTACATGGTGTCCAACCTGCGAGAAGAAGGAGACAATGTTAGAGGAGCCTCCCATAAGTCCATCAAGTGTTCTTGAAGGATTTCATGGATAGGCAGGGTGACTGCCTCTTTAGGAGACTTAGAGTATCCTAAAATATCCAGTTTCTTTGATCTGGGTTCCTTTTCAGAGGATGAAGCAATAGAAAGACCTTTAGCCATTTCTATGATGAAGTCCTGAAAGGACAAATCCTCTGGTGGAGACATTCTCCTGTTAGGAGAAGAAGGCTCCTCAGGAAGATCAAGGGAGAACTCATCAGAATCATCAGAGGAGTTAAAATCCTCTGAAGAAGCAGAGTATCCTCTATGTGCTTCCAACGCACGATACGCATACCGTTCGGTATCGACATCGGGCGTACCGGGTATGGGATCGGTACCGGGCAAAAGCCCGGATCCGGCATGCGGAACCGATCTGCGTTTGGAAGACGATGGCCTCGGTTCCGGTATGGAAGCCATTACCGGAACCGGACCCGGTACCGCTGGCTGCGGTACCGAGGGCATAGCAGCATTAATAAAAGCCAGAATGGCCTGCTGCATGACTTGGACAGTATTGCCCATAGACGCCACTGCTGCCTGGATGTCGGTACCGGTATGGGCCGGTACCCCAGAGCAGTACAACAGGTGATCTGTCGAGGCCGCGCCATCGATGTCAACCTGTGACCCCATGATTGCTTTGGAGGCCGGAGCCTCCCGCCGGGGTTTTTTGGCCTGGGCAGAATCCTCGAACTCAGAATTGAGAGCCTCTCGATCTTTAGAAAGAGATTTGCTTTTAGAGGATTTGCCCACTGGAGTTTTGGTTACCTGAGATCCATCCGGAGAGGAAGACCTGGATGACTGTGATGCTTCTGAAGGAAACAGCACATGGAACTTGTTGGCCCGGTTCTGCAATCCACGTTTCGACATCTGGGAGCAGGATGGGCAGTCCGGTATGGAATGGTCAGGTCCTAAACATTTAAGACACCATTCATGGGTGTCTGTAAGAGGAATGACAGCACTGCACTTGGTACACTTTTTAAAACCAGGAACTGGCTTCTCCATGAGGAGAAATTGTGTTGGCCTGAAGGCCTAACAAAGTACCAAGCTGTGCTGAAGAAAAGAAAATATATATATTTTTTTTTTTTAAAAGAAAGAAAGAGAGACCGGCAGTACCGGTTTCAGAATGGGGAAGGCAGGTACGCGGTCTAAAGAAAACAATAAAATTAACAATTTCTTCAGCGGTGACAGGAACACGACCTGCTGGCTCCGCGGAAAAAAAGAAACTGACGAGAGCTGCTCAGGAAGGCGGGAAGGCAGCGCGCATGTGCAGTGGGAGGCCCCAAAAGCTTTTAATCTGAAAAGCTGGGGAGCTTTCCCGCGCGGGCTCCGTCGGTACCGACGTACCCATATGTGATGACGTATTCCTGCTTGTTCCTGGAGATCACTGTCTCCTCTTTATCAGTCAGGATGTGTAGTATATGAGATATAGATTTACATATATATGAAAAATATAGACAGCCAGTACACTCCATGGAGGAGAGGAATAATGACCGACAAGATCATTATTGCCTTGGTATTTCTCGGCACAGTGGCAACAGTCTTTCCAAGGTGGAGGGAAAGGTATCAGTAAACATTTAGTTTAGTAAACCACTCTGAAAACAAAGCTTGATAAAATGTGAACTCCTAGCAAAAGTTGCCCACCATATCATCAATTCATGTGATTTTGTCTGAATCACTGGGAACTGCTCTAATGCTTCTGTTATCCACATTTATACAATTTTAAATTTACAACCACTAGTGACAGAGGGCAGTCAGTCAGCAAAATATATAGCAGACACCTAATGAACCCAGTCCTTATTCCACAAGTATTCTGGTAAAGCATTATCTGTTACATAAGGCTGCAAATTTAAGTCTGCTTAAATACAAATTATAGCAAATCCCACTGGTTCTAATAAAACTCATTTGAACTAACAGTAGTAAATAAATTTCTTAACAGTAGGCCAGGGACTGGCAAACCCCAGGTCGCTATGGTGACCAAAAAATTGGACCTAGTGCCTGGGGCTCAGAGTTCATGGGCAAACGAGCTGAAATGCCCGCAATCGCAGCCAGGCGATCTGGTGTCTGCCCACAGGGATCTTAACCCCTACAGGCAGAAGTGCTGAACAGGAGCAGGTGTCTGCACAGTCTTCAAAAAATAAAAAAAAGGGATAGTAAGTTTGCTGCACAGATGGCTGAATAAATTAAAGGGGCAGTAACCTACTGCGCCTTTAATTGATTCAGCCATCTATATGAATGTTGGGGGGGAATGGAGGGCAGGGGGTGAGAGTGCAAGCGGGAGGGGGAGGTTAAAGGGGAGTCTGGGGATGGGGGATGGGGGATGGGGAAGGACAGCAGCAGAGGGGCTGGAGTGTGGAGGGAAGAGATGAATGCATGGGAAGTAAATATGGTTGCCTACTGGTTCCAGATGCGCCCAGCAGGCTTGATCCAGTCCTAGGTTTACCCCATTGTATGCAGGAATATGTAGTTCTGATTTCTCTATTGCACTCCATAAGAACAGCAAGACTACAAGTCCCTGCATGCAGTGGGTTTTTATCTATTTATTTGTACAATTTTTCTATACCGCCTCTTCCAGAGATCAGTGGCGGTTTACATATTAAAAAAACTATAATAATAAAGATTATTATTATTTTTACAATGAACGTTTTAGAAAATTTAACTAGGTGCAAATTACAAAGAAAAACAGGTGGCAGAAACGTGCCGCAAAATTAACAGCAATTGTCAGTATAACTAGCATCAAACTATTTACAGGAGTATATCATAAGTAACCATAGGAAGTGTGTGCGTATTAGCAGGTATTGATGTTTTTAACAGGACTGATGCATAGAATTCCGGGGAAGTGTGAGCTAGGATAGTATATAGGTAAAAAGAAGAGGTGCGAGTATGTGCTATGTCTAGGTAGGGTTGGGATAAGGTTGCTGGTTCGTGCCGCCTTGAGAAATTGTAATCTCATCAGGCTGTAAGCTATAGAAGTGTTGAGCAAAAAGATATGTTTTTAGATCTTTCCTAAATGATTGAAGATCCTTAATCTCTCTTAGCTCAATTGGGAGGTTTTCTACAACGTGGGAGCGTAGAGCGAGAAAGCTGTATTGCAGGTCTTCTGCTTTGATTTCCAAATGGATTCTGGTACCAGCAGCGTGTGTAGGCTTACTCTTCTTCTTGACCTACTCTCTTGTGGGACGTGTATTAGGTTTGCCAGGAAGGACGGTGCTATATTATTTATGAGCTTTAATGTTGTAACCAATGATTTATAGATGATTCTACAGGACACCGGGAGCCAATGCAAAGCATAAAGAATAGGGGAGATATGATCAGTTAGTTTTGCTTTGAAGATCATCCTTGCAGCGACATTTTGAGCCAGTTGTAGAGTGTGCAGATTTTTCTTAGATGTTCCCTGCAGTATGCCGTTGCAGTAATCTAAGTGAGGTGTTATTAGTGTTTGGGCCATAGTCCTAAAGTCTGAACTGTTTATTATTGGACGTAGCTGTTGGATTGTCCTTACTTCGAAGAATATAGATTTAACTGTTTGCTTTATATGCGGAGTTAGGCTGAGCGTCCTATCAAGGGTAACCCCTAGGTATTTGACCTCTGTCTTAACTGGCAGGGAGATATTTCCAATGTAGATGACTGTTGGTGGGACGAAGCTAGTATCTCTTGTTATAAATAGAACTTCTGTCTTTTTGAAATTGATATTCAAATTCATAGACTGGAGCCACATTTCTGCTTCGGTGAGGCAGCGTGATATACTGTCATAGTTGGGGTTGGATATCTCGAACTGCGAGTACAACATAATGTCGTCTGCGTAAATGTGATAATTTATCTTATGGCGCTTGAATATGGAGCATATCGGCTGGAGATACAGATTAAAAAGTAGTGCTGAGAGGGCAGAACCCTGTGGAATCCCTTGTTCTTGCGGGAATGGCAATGAGGCAACTTGGACGATCTGAACATATTGGGTCCAGTTAGTGGGTTAAACCCAGGACTGGCACAAGCCTGTCAGGAGCATCTCCACTGCCTCAGAAATATCTATATCAATGTCCCTGTTTAACGTACACTACCAAATTTAAGTTACATTGTAAACCGCTTTGACTGAAATGATAAAGCGGTATTAAAAAAACATGTTAAATAATGCAATAAATAATAAATCTGGAGCGAGTTCACAACCCTAGAAATAAAGGGCACAATGTGTATATGCAAAAGGTGTACCCCTCTCCCAACATACAACAGAGGCACCCCCACTTCTGCACCACACACACACACAGGGACCCCACCTCCGCACCACACATGCACAGGCACCCCATCTCTGCACTGCACGTGCGATTCCATAACGTGCATGCCCAGACCGCGGACACATCTAAATGAAAAATGGGCCCCGTTTGACCCTAATTCCGGGTCTGGACATGCCCACGAGTGGAACCAGAGACATGGATGTGTTCGGCATAGCATGTACAAATGCCCGGACACAGATATATGTAGCAAGCAGCATAGATGCCCCTGCTGTCAGCGAATTTCAAAAAGATGTATGGCTCCACTGCTGCCTGTCTCTGTGCAGCCACGCCTCATCAGTTGAAATGTGCAACCCTGAAGCTGCTCCTCAACAGACTGTGTGGTGCCCATGCCAACTACCCATGAAAAAGTGTAGTTACTCACCTGTAACAGGTGTTCTCCAGGGACAACAGGAATCAGTCCTCACATATGGGTGATGTCGGCACCGATGGAGTCCGCGTGGAGCATTTCCCCAGCTTTCAAAGAAAGCCTTTGGGAATGCCACCACGCATGCGTGGTCCCCTTCCCGCCCAAGGGTGCCATCTTGATCAGTCTGATGACATAGCTCAGGCAAGGATAAAAATCCAAAAAAAGGAATGGGCAACTCCAAGGGGAGGTGGGTGGGTTGTGAGGACTAATTCCTGCTGTCCCTGGAGAACACCTGTTACAGATGAGTAACTACGCTTTCTCCAGGAACAAGCAGGAAGTCAGCCTTCACATGTGGGAATCCCCAGCTATGGGCTACTGAGGACCTGTAGAAAAGCACCACGGTGTCTTCGGTTACCAGTGAGCAGTCACTGGTAACCGAAGACAGCCCGAGGACCCCGGAAGACCACACTCCTGGTAGCCACAGAAGAAGAGTCTGAGGGTAGGAGTTGCTTAAATCCCAAACAAATTACAGAGTACGGCCTGGCCGAAGGCACTGTCCCAGTGGGACTCCCTCTCTAGGCAGTAATGCGTCACAAAGGTGTTAGCTGAAGACCAGGTCACGGTTCGGCAGATGTCTGTCAGCGGCACGGAGCGCAGGTGGGCCACCGACAACACCCTCGCACATACACTGTGCACCATGACTCGGAGGTCCAGCAGTAGCCCGGCCTGAGCCTGGGCGAAGGCAATGCAGTCCTCTACCCAGCTGGAAAGGGTTCATTTGGTGACCGCAGGAGCTGCTCGGACCTGCGGTGATCCTGCGTACACTACAGGTAAAAGGAGAGAGCCCTCATACAGTCAAGGGTATGGAGGACCGCCAATGCCTGGTCAGTGTGGGGCTTTGGGAAGAAGGTCGGCAGTATTATCTCCTGGTTGAGGTAGAAATCCGAGACAACCTTTGGGAGAAACCTGGGTGCGTTTGGAGAACCATCTGGTTCCCGTAAAATCTCGTGTAGGGTGCATCGGCCATTAGGTCCTGAAGCTCACTGACCCTCTGGGCTGAAGTGAGGGCCACCAGAAAAACTACCTTCCAGGAAAGGTGCCAAAGCGAGCAGGATGCCTTTGGCTCTAAGGGTAGCTGGGTTAGCCACGTGAGATTGACATTGGCTCGAGGTGGCCAGATGGGGGGCTTGGAAAGAAGCAGCCCGCACATGAAGCAGGAAACCAGCAGCTGACCCGAGAGAGGTCTGCCCCCAACTGGGTGGTGGTTGGCCGAGATAGCGCTCAGGTGGACCCTGACCGAATTGGACCTCAGGCCCGCCTGCCAGAGATGAAGCAGGTACTGCAGGACCAAGTGGGTACGGGTAAGAGAACAGGTCGGCCTTATCTCCGAGCACCACTCCGAGAACCGACGTCACTTAAAGGTGTAAGCCCTCCTAGTCAAGTCCTTGTGTGAGGCCAGCAATATGTCCTTGATCTCCACCAGGAGATGAAGGGTGGCTAGAGCTACCCGCTCAGCCGCCAAACCGTGAGGGATAAGGATCTCAAGTTTGGGTGAAGTAGCAGACCCTCCTCCTGTGTCAACAAGCCCGGCATGCTGCTGAGGGGAACCGGAGGCTCCGATGAGAGGGGAGCAGCAGCGGGAACCAAGGCTGCCAAGGCCACCGTGGGGCCACGAAAATTACAGAGGCCCGGTCCCGCTGTATTTTGAGAAGAGTCTGCAAAATGAGCAAAGTGGGGGGAAATGCATACAGGAGGCCGTGCGCCCACAACAGCAGGAAGGCATCGGAGGCCTCCCTGTTCAGGTGGGGAACTGGGCTGCAGAGCTGTGGGAGCTGCAAATTCACCAGACTGACAAAGAAGTCTAAGACCGGCATCCCCCAACGCCAGAACAGCCACTGTGCCAACTGTGGGCAGAGGCGCCACTCGTGCACCTGGAGGATTCAGCTTAGCCTGTCTGCCAGGACGTTGTCCAGGTCCAGGAGATAGCTGGCCCGTAGGGTTATGCCCTGGTCAATCGCAAAGGACCACAGGGCTACCGCCTCCAGGCAGAGGCTTTAAGAGCCGGTGCCCCTCTGCTTGTTCATATAGAACATTGCCACCTGGTTGTCTGTCTGGACAAGCACCATCCAGTGATGAATGCGGTGCCTGAGCACCTGGAGGGCGAGGAGGACTGCCCGTAGTTCGAGATGGTTGACCGGCTTGCAGGACTCTTCCAGGAACCAAGTCCCCTGCGTGAAGACCTCACTGCAATGTGCTCCCCAGCCCGTGAGCCTGGGGAACCTGGAATGGCATGCCTCGAAGCAGGTTCCGGGCGTCCCGCCACCAGTCGAGGGACTCAGCCAGTTGAAGAGTGACTGAGACAGTGTCTTGGAGACGACCCATTGCCTGAGCCCACTGAGCTGGAAGGCACCACTGCGCCACTCGCATGTGCAGTCGGGCTCGGGCCAAAACTGTATTGCGGCGTTGGACTGTGGATGCCAGAGCGATGAGGTGGTCTGCCCTGCCCTGGGGAAGGAAGGCTGACACCCACTGAGTGTTGAGGCAGGCACCGATGAACTCCAGGGATTGGGCTGAAGTGAGATGAGACTTCGGATAATTGACCACGAAGCTGAGGTGCTCGAGGAGGTGGACGGTATGGGCCATGGCCCGTTGTGCCTTGTTGGCCATCTTCCCTGTAATGAGCCAGTTGTCTAGATAAGGGTAGATAAAGGTGCCCTGCAATCGAAGGTGGCCTGCGGCCACTGCAAGGCATTTGGTGAACACACACGGGGCAGACGCAAGGCCGAAGGGAAGCACCCTGTATTGATAGTGGTTCCCCTGTACCCTGAAGCACAGTTATTTCCTGTGTTTGGGAAGGACAAGGAAGTGAGCGTTCGCATCTCGAAGGTCCAAGGAGCATAGCCAGTCGCCCTGCCAGAGGAAGGGCAGCAAGGTGTCAAGGGAGAGCATTTTAAATCTCTCCTGCACCAGGTATTTGTTGAGGAGGGTCGGAAACTGCCCGTCCACTTTGGCACAAGGAAGTAACGGGAGTAGAACCCGCGACTTCTGAGGTGTGGCAGGACCACTTTCACAGCTCGTTTCTCGAGAAGGTTGGCAAGCTCCTGCGCCAAGACGACCTGGTGCACGGGGAGCTGAGGGGGCTCTGCAGGGCAGAAGGATGGAGGAAGCTGATCCAGGTGAAGGAGGTATCCCTCCAGGACGACCTGGAGGACCCAGGTGTCCGAGGTGACAGACTCCCATCGGGGAACAAATGGACCAGGCGCCCTCCCACTGGTAGCTGGATCGCCGAAGGGCGAGCAGCGGTGCATCTGGCGTCAAAAGCCCATGGCCAACTGGGCCAGTACCGGGGTCTGGCTTCTGGGTCCCTTTGGCTTACATGGGCCCTGAGAGCCGCTCTTGCTCTGTCCACCTTGGGGGGGGGGGGGGGCTGGTGCCGGCGGTAGCCCCAGTAGGGAAGACCCTTCCTCTGGATGAAAGGCTTTCTGCCCTATTGCTTCTTCCGCGGGAGGGAGGAAGTCTTTCGGGAGAGACAGGTGCAAGTGACATACTCGTCTCAATCTCCGCTGCTTTGTCCTCCATCAGTTTGCCAAATAGTTGCTCGCCCAGGCACAGTACATCGAGTGGTTTCTCCTGGACCCATTTCTCGAGATCCGAGGACTCGAGCCAGGCCTGTCGCCTGGCTCCGATACCAGCAGCCGCTACCCAAGCGGAGGACTCGAAGCTGTTGTATGCAGCACGAGAAAGGTACTTTCAACAGTCCCCCACTGACTCAAGGAGGGACTGGAAACGGCGGAGGTAATCACTGTCAAGGTCCGCTTGGAAACCTCCAGGCTCCTTGTGAGGACACAAAGGAACATACCTATGTAGAGCTGGTAAGCCTGGATGCAGCATGCCAGCATAGAGCCTTGGTAGGCCTTATGCCCGAGGGCGTCGAGGGCGCGAGATTCCCTATCCAGCAGGACTGAAGAGTGAGTTTTTGGGCTCTTTTGCTTCCGCATGGCGGACTCCACCACCATCGAGGTATAAGGGAGCTGGGCCTTCTGGAAGCCGGGCCCTCGCTGGACCCTATATATGGTATCCAGGCACTTGCTGACAATGGGGATAGACGCAAGTGTCTCCCACATGCAGAGGAGCAGCCAGGCTAGGTTAGGCAGAACCGGGACAGTGAGTGATTCCCTCGGCGGAGCCTCATATTGTAAAATATTGAGTTCTTCTGCACGGGGCTCCTCCTTGGACTGCGCGGAGAACGCTAGGGCTCAAGCCATGTCCCGCTCAAACTCCAAAAAGGAACTGTCTTTGGGAGAAGACTGCTGCTTCTGAACAGGCGGGGAAAGGTCCAAGGGGAGGTCCCGATGAGCTTGGGATTCAGGGGAAGTGTCCCTGTCAGAATCCCAGCCCCAGAATTCCAAGGAAGACTCAGAGCTAGGCCGCTCGAGCAGAGCCTGTGCCTTGTGCTGGACTCTCGAGGCCGATGCCCGCCTGGAGCCGGAGGCGCTAGTTCGAGAAGATCTCGCACTGAGGACCAGGATGGAGATCAAGACCTCTGCCAGGATCCCTCATGAGATCTTGGCTCTAGGGGGTTGTCATGGCGGTATGGGGAGCCATCACAGGCGTCCTCGAGGTCTCAGGGAACGTGCCAACGGGGCCTGGCACCAGCGCCTGCTGGGCAGCAAGGAAGGCAGTGCCAGCAGTCGGGCCTCCCACTTAGGAGTGGGGCCCTGTGACGCCCACGCCGGGGTGACCAGGTCGGGAGTCGAGGAGGACCTCACCTGGACGACCCTCAGGAGACCGGGCGCCATCACCAGTAGCCCCCGTATCCGTACGAGGTATCTTTTGAGGTCGCTCCTTCTCAGACTCTTGGGACTGCCGAGGAGGACTGAGGGACCGAGCGCGAGAATGCTCACAGTTGTCTGAGTCCCCAACAAGGTCCTCAAGGTTTTCTTCTTTTTCTTCCACTCTCTTTTGGGGGACCCTTGCTCAGAGTGGCACCGGAGCCATGGAGCAGCTGCGGGGGATCCCAGAGGCTGAGGTTCGGTGGAGCGAGAAGCTACTGGGGACACCGGGGCTGCCTTGCAGAAAATATCATCCAGTTTCTGCTTATGGCTCTGGATGGCCTAAGAGGACATCTTTTTACAAAGGGAGCAGAGTTCTGGGTTATAGTCAGCCCCTAGGCACCTAAGGCAAGTCATGGGTGTCTGTGAGCGACATATTTTTGGAGCATCTGTCACACTTTTTGAAACCGGAGGCCATGGGAGCAAAAAGAATCCCCGCAAGGTCGAAGACTCTTGGCTCGGCCAGCGATTGAAAAGGGCGCTTAAACGCACTAGAGACGAGCTCAAGGAAGAAAAGGAAAAAAAAAAAAAGAACAAAGTCCCGGGGCCCGCTGCCGAAGCAAGGGCACTGGGGACGGCAGGAAGAGGACCGGGAAACCGTAATTAGAAAGATAATTTAGAGACTTTTTCCAAGGTACAGGACGTGCATCCAAAGGGCTCCGCAGAAAAAGGGAGACTGCTCAAGATGGCACCCTTGGGCGGGAAGAGGACCACGCATGCGTGGTGGCATTCCCAAAGGCTTTCTTTGAAAGCTGGGAAAATGCTCTGCATGGGCTCCTTCGGTGCCGATATCACCCATATGTGAGGACTGACTTCCTGCTGGTTCCTGGAAAATGGATGCTACAGATGTACTGATGCAAAACAAACCATATAAGCTAGTCCTTTGCATGATCAGGACACTGCAAAGTGATCTCTGTGCACTCAGAGATGTTACAATAGCAAGTAGAGAGTGATATGATTGTCCTGACGTACCTTGCAGTAAGTGAACATTTTAGTTGGGTTTGCAATCGTCATCTCTGACAGCAGTCTGTAAAATGCTATATATAAACCAGAAGAAATCAGAAATGGTCCTCTACAGCAAAATGTCAGAGCATATCCCTGACATTAAATAGGGACCCACAGATTGAGTGCATACACCAGCACAAATGGTACTACTAGATGCCCAAGAGCAGCAGCATCTCTTTATACAAATGTGCACATTTGTGAGACCACTGATGGTGCGGTGTGTCCTTTTGCATGCACGCATTCTGAGGGTCCCTTATCACTGATAGGGATATGCTTTGACATTTAGGCGTAGAGATCCTGTTCTGCTGTATCCTAGCCGGTCACACTGGCAACCAGGAACTGGTCAGGCACTGATGTCCCCCAAAATTGCAGTTGCATGCACCAGGTCCTCTCATGCATCCCTCTAACCACACACACACACACACACACACACACTCTCACACTCACACTCTCACTTGCAGTCACACAAAACATACATCTGCCATACAGATGCCCTGCACCTAAAGAAAATTGCTGACATAACACAGCATGGGGTTCCAGGACTACTAATTTGATTTGCGTTTCTCAGCCACACATGCATCCATCCTATACTCACCCATATAAAATCCCTACATCAACACTCCCACTTCTCGGATGACATGAATTGTTAGGGTGCCCTAGCTCACACAGCAATTGTCAGCATAGCCGGAATAATCACCATTGCACCTCTGAATATTTCTGTAGGGGTATTTAGTAAAGTGTCTTTACCATACAACCTTCCCCCACCTCTGCATTCTATTCTTTAGAACTGCATCTTGTGGTCCTCTCCAACCTCTTTAGAAATCTTCATACTATTGACCCGCTGGCTCTCTCTTCCACTGTCTCATCACCTCTTTTCTCTACTATGTCATCTGAGTCTGTTGATGAGGCAGTAGCTTCCTGTGACACTGCACTCTTCTCTGGATGCTCTTGCTCTGCCCATGCCACATCATGTGAGGTGTACTGTATCTCAACCCTGGTTGTCTTCCACTACCTGCTATCTATAGTCTTGTGCCCGCTCAGCTAAGTGTGTTTGGCTCAAATCTTGCACCCTTGCGGACTTTCTACACTTCAGATTCATGCTGGACTCTTTCCAGACAGTCATATTACTCGCCAAACAAGACTATTATGTCCATCTGGCTAACTTTCTTGCCACTGACCCTTGCCGTTTCTTTACAACTTTCAAGGTGCCTCGCCTCCGACCACCCCCCACCCCTTCCTGCCCAAACCCTGGCTGACTACTTCCATGACAAAAACCACAAGACCAGACTCCAATTCTACATGAGATCAGCTACTTCCCCTCCTCCCCTTCTTCACTCCCAACTACCCCCCCCCCCCACCTCTGCTACCCTTTCTTCCATTTCTATGATCTCTGAGGAGGAATCCACTCATCTTTCCTCATCCAAACGCACTACCTGCTTTTCTGATCCTATTCCCACACATCTCCTTAGCTCCATCTTTTCCACTGTAGTCCCTTCCATTTCACATATTCTCAACCTATCGCTCCCCACTGCAACTTTCTCTGCAGCCTTCACTCCTCTCCTCAACTTCACTAGACCCTACCTGTCCTCAGCATCGACCCATCTCCCTCCTCCCCTTCGATTCTCAACTATTTGAACGTGCAAGTTCACTGCCATTGCCTCGACTTTCTCTCCTCTCAAGCCCTTCTGGATCCTCTACAATCTGGCTTTTGTCCTTTACATTCTGCTGAAACGGCTCTTGCCAAAGTCTCCAGTGACCTCTTCCTGGCAAAATCCAAGGGCCTTTACTCAATCATCATCCTTCTTGACCTTTTTGCCTCTTTTGACACGGTTGACCACAGCCTTCTCCTTAATACCTTGCCCTCGCTTGGTTTTAAGGGCTCTGTGCTATCGTGGTTCTCTTCTTATCTCTCCCATCGCTCTTTCAATGTTTGTTCTGGTAGATCCTCCTCTACTGCTATCCCGCTGTCAGTTGGTGTACCTCAAGGATCTGTCTTGGGTCCACTCCTTTTCTCTATAACCAGTCCCTTGATGCATTCATCTCTTCCCATGGCTTTCAGTACCATCTTTATGTTGTTGATTCCCAGGTCTACCTCTCTACACCTGAAATCTCTCCAGCAATCCAGGCCAGGATCTCTGCCTGCCTTTTTGACATTGCTGCTTGGATGTCTCACCACCACTTGAAATTGAACATGGCCAAAACTGAGCTTCTTATTTTTCCCTCCTAAACCCTCCTTTCGCCTTCCTCCTTTCTTAGTCTCTGTGGATAACTCTCTACTCCTCCCCGTCTTTCAGTTTGCAACCTTGGTGTCATCTTTGATTCCTCTCTCTCCTTCTCCACACACATCCAACTGATAGCTAAAACCCGCCGTTTCTTTCTCTACAACAAACAAAATTCGCCCATTCCTTTCTGAACACACAACTAAGACATTTATCCTCTCCTTAGTCACCTCCTATCTAGACTATCATAACCTACTCCTTGCTGGTCTTCCTCTGAATCATCTCTCTCCCCTTAAATCTGTTCAACATTCTGCTGCATGCCTAATCTTCTGGCAGCCTTGTCATTCTCATATTACCCCTCATCTTAAGTAATTTCATTGGCTCCCTATCTGTTTCCACATCCAGTTCAAACTTCTCCTGCTGACCTATAAGTGCATTCACTCTGCAGCTCCTCACTCACTACCTTTCCTCTCCTATGTCTCCCTACATCCCTCCTCGAGAACTCCGCTCTTCTGGCAAATCACTTCTATTGCTAACTCCAGACTTTGCTCCTTTCACCTTGCTGCTCCTTATGCCTGGAACAAATTTCCCGAGTCTGTATGTCTAGTGCCTTCTCAGACCCCTTTCAGATCCAGGCTGAAAACTCACCTCTTTGCTGCCGCTTTTGGATCTTGGATTCTCCTGATCTCTTTTGTGTTTCCTTACCATTCCCTCCTAGCTCTATCCCATGTCTACAGCTAATGATTGTAAGCGCTGAAGAGCAAGAACCGTCTTTTACATGTATCTGTGCAGCACTGCATATGTCTTGTAGCACTATACAAACGTTCAGTATTAGTAGTAGGAGTAGTAGTAGTAGTCTTCCAGAATGCAGATATACTGGTTCAAAATATCTTTGTCACAGCCATTCATATCTATGGGGTGCATTATGGAGCAGAGCAGAAACGTTTCTAAGTCCTGGTCTTATTCCATGTTTCCACTGGTATAACGTGAATGTCAGCAGGAAACATGCAGAACATACATAGGCTTTTCCTGAATAGGCATTGTACATCTCCACTGCTGACCACATCCCTGTTCTGCCCCCTCACGTCCACATTCTGAGAACCCCATATACATGCCGGGCCATGGGTGTCTCAGAATACGGTCATAGACATTTTCGCTAGAAAAATGTCTATGCCACACCTCCAAAGGGCTTATTCTTGTTCCGGAATGACCCCTATAGTGTAGCATAATGGGTCAGTGGGAGTGGAGGAGGAGGAGGATTGGGGCTACTGACTTTTGTTGGCACTGTGCAGTGACCCATTACAAGAGGCTGGTTTATTATGCATTTCTCCATTGGAAAATGGGAAAACAAGCTTAGCAAATCAGGCCCTAAAACCTAAAAAAGTAACTACGATATGGGTCAGTGGGAGTGGGGGAGGAGGTGGAGCATGCACTGTGACCTAAGATTCGGTGGCCGGCTCCTAGACTTTTAGGCTAGCTCTTAGATTCCAAGAAAATTTGTCAAAGCCTGCAGTAGGCAATAGTTCACATCTAGGTAGGTGGGACTGAGGGATGTTTCAGACTGAGAAAATGTTTTAACCATGGATGTGGACATCAGATTCAGTTATTTGCTTTTCCAAATCCAAGTTCATGATGAGTTACAGACAAATACAGGAGGCACCTCCCTGAACAAGATGGCTTAAAATTAGAGCTTCTGATTTTAGTCAATCACCACCCCTGATGCAAATTAAAATTGGAGCTTACCGGATAAAAACTAGAAAATGCCATTTCCCTAGTACAGTGATTCTCAACTCAGTACAAAAGGCATACTCAGCCAGCTGGGATTTCAGATACCCACAATATAGTAATTACACTTACCTGGTAATTGTAGTTCCTTGAGTGACGACAGCTTAGTCCTCCACCTATGGGTAGTGCACCTCCTCCTGCAGCTTGAAGACTGGACCAATCAAATTTCAGCATCACTTGAGATAGCGTACTGGCATTCCTCTATAGCCCCAGTGAACTATTGACAAAGCAGACTTAACAAAACAAAAGGCAATAACAGCTAGCTAACCTTATACAATATTTTAACAGTATTTTAACGATGACAAGAAAACTGGAAACTTCCCCTATCAAAAAAGGAATTACTCCCAAAGGCAAAGGTTTCCCCACCTGCCTAGCCACAACCAGGTAGCGAGAGAAAGAACAGAACGACACAAAAGAGAAGCAGAGCACATGTTGCACCTGAAATACTCACCTGAACAAACAGCTGCCCGGACTGATCGCGTGCCGCGCCCAACTGTCAAACCAAGGGCGGGACGGAGGACTAAGCTGTCGTCACTCAAGGAACTACAATTACCAGGTAAGTGTAATTACTATTTCCGTAGCGTTCCTCCAGCTTAGTCCTCCACCTATGGGATGTAGCAGAGCAGTATTAACGGGAGGGACCCTGCCAGGCGGCACGCAAGACAGCCGAACCAAAACAGGCATCCCCTGCCGCCAGCACATCTAGCCGATAGTGCTTACTGAAAGTATGCAAGGATGACCACGTCGCTGCTTTACAAATTTCTACCGGTGGGACCATACTGTGCTCTGCCCAGGACGCTGCTTGCGCTCTAGTAGAATGAGCCCCGAGACCCACCAGAGCCGAACGCCCCTGCAACAGGTAAGCTGAGATAATCGCCTCTTTAACCCATCTGGAAATAGACGCTTTCGCTGCGGCCTCCCCTTTCCTGGGGCCGCTGAACAGCACAAACAACCGATCTGACTTGCGAAAGGACTGCGTGACCTTCAAATAACGATGCAACACTCTCTTAATGTCCAAGCGACTAAGGCCCCGATCAGAAGCCTGCCCCTCCGATGCCCGCAGTACAGGAAGAGATATCGCCTGATTCACATGAAAGGAAGAAGACACCTTCGGTAGAAAGGAAGGCACCGGCCGGAGAACCACTTTCTGGTCCGAAAAACAGAGGAAAGGTTCCCTACAGGAAAGTGCTTGAAGCTCCGAAATATGCCGCGCTGAAGCAATCGCCACCAGAAAGACGGTTTTAAGGGTCAAGTCCTTCACCGAAACCTGGGAGAGCGGCTCAAACGGAGCTCTGCCGAGCGCCCGCAACACCAAGTTGAGATCCCACGGCGGAATGGAAATACGACGTGCCAGTCAAGATCTTCGCCAAACAAGAGCTTCCCCTTAAATGGAAGCCTGCCAAGACGTGACTTAGACGATCCATCCGCCGCCCAATTTTTTAGCCAAAGAGACCGATGTGCCGCTACCAAGGAGGCCATACTATTGGAGAGGGCCCTGATGAGATCATATTGCACATCAGCCAAATAAGCCGAGCCAGACTCCAAGCGCTGGAGCTCCCGCACCTCGTCGGGCGGAAAGGCGGCAGACTGCCGCAGGTGCTGGACCCAGCGAAGACAGGCCTGAGCAACCCAAGCCCCACAGATGGAGGCCTGCAATGCCACTGCGTCCGCCTCAAAGGATTGCTTCAGCAAGCCGTCCATTTTCCTATCTTGCGCGGTGGTAGGTCAGAGTGAATTTTATATTAGGATCCCGATTATTGATCCAGTTAAAAAACTCTTGCAATTGTGTTGCTGTTCCTTGCCATATGATGAAGATATCATCAATATATCTTCGCCAGACCTTTCAGAAATCTTGATAACTTCTTAGAATGGACAGAGCCCAGGCCATCTTCATCATACCCTGGCCGACACCAGTACGGTTTCCCTAAGCATCTGGCCATAGGGCCCCTGGACAATGAGAAACTCGAGAGCCTGACCCAGTTGGCAGGTGGGAACTCAGACCTGACCGTAGTCTTCTATGAGCCTTGGCACCATCATCATTCAAGTCCTACAGCGCCTGGCACAAATACCAGCAACCTTGTGATAACGGCGTCCAACGACTGCATTCAGCAGCCTCACTGCCACACTTCTCCTGGCCCTCAGCCAGTTAATATGGTGAGCACCTCGAGAACTACCCTCGAGGATTACCCTTACGACAGTCCCGCAGCCGAGCCTCTGCAGACAGAACTGAGGTAGACCTCAGGTAAGATCATTTGGATAGCGATCCAAAAATGCTAATCCTGATGGCTGTGAATAGCGATCCAAACCGCTAGTTTATGTTTATTTAAAACTTTATATACCGCCTGTCACAGGGTATCCTGATGACTGTGGATAGCGATCCAAACCACTAGCCCTGATGACACGCTATGCTACCATGACCAAGCCACCCTATGCAACTATATGCACAGGACATACACGAAACATTGCACCAGCTACCAGGGACACAACTCTTTGTCGCGTCAGTCCCCCAATAACCCGGCCTCCTGACCCAGGGATTCTGCATGCTTCTCCACAAGCAAGGACTCAAGCCACGCCAAAGGCAAGCACGGGACTCCAACCGCACCAAAGGGTCCATCGCCAACCTGCGGCCCGTATTGTGACGGGTCACCTGGCTAACACTACATGCTGCCCAAGAACATGGACAAACTCACCGCCTAGCAGTCTCAACGTCTAGACTGCTACCTCCTGCCTGGAAACACCCAATCAGTCCATGGACTGACTCATGGCCATAGCGGTATAAAAGCTTCATTCGCATCACTCTTGTAGCACAGTCAATATTGATGCTGTTCTTCTCCTTGCTCAGTGTCCACTCCTTCTCTGAGACGGTATTAATACTCTACTTTGCATCACTCTTGTAGAGCATCCAAATATTGATCACCGCTACTGCTCGATGGGACCCCATCTCTGCTCCTGCCCACTGAGACCGTACACTCTCGTATTTACTGCTACAGCACATGCATGCATTGGGACTGCAGGTTACACTTCACTGCTACTACATGCCGCTTCTCATGGGTGCTTGCCCATCACTGCACGCTGCACGTATGGCACCGCCACCAGGCGCACTACGGTTAGTCCTACCTAACGGTGATATTACAAAATGTTCCAGAGTACACCAATAGGCTCCAGTACCGGTAAAGTGTCACCCTGCTCCCGATCTGTCTTCCACCACATCACTTTGTAGCTTGGGAGGCACCAAGTGTGGCTGACTGTCCTTCGGCTACCCCTTACACCACATCACTTGGTAGCTTGGGAGGCACCAAGTGTGGCTGACTCATCCTGCTTGTCTTAGGAGAAAGCAATGCTAATTACCTGTAACAGGAGTTCTCTGGGGACAGCAGGATAAGTCAGCCACACATACCCACCCTCCTCCCCTGGGAAGGGGTCAGCCTCTGACTGGTGCCCGCCTCCTAGCGGCAAAGGCCCAGCTAGTGATGAACTGGCTAGCTAGGGGCGGGCTGGGGGGTTGGGCCAGTTGGCTCATGCTCAGAAGGGCAAAAGCTCTTCTGAGCTATGGAGAATACTTCCGTCTTGGCACTGTCGGATGACATCACCAAGTGTGGTTGACTTATCCTGCTGTCCCCAGAGAACTCCTGTTACAGGTAAGTAACATCGCTGACTCACTACTGAAGAAACCTTGAAACAAACAGCTTAAGGACAACAAGGTTTCACAGCAAGAGATCATGTTCAAGTTTTCTGATGAGGTGACAAAAAGGTGGTGTTTATTTGGCCTGCTGTAAAACCCTGTGCTTGACTTCCTTACTGGCTAGTCTGCATATTAATGATCTGTGTAGAACAAAGTTCTTAAGGAGTGAAAATATGACAGAATTCTGAGCATGGCTGTCAATGAAATCCACTCTGGTTAAGTTGAAGTGACCGTTATGGTGTCTCAGGGATCATTGCTGGGGCTAATACTTAGTTTTATCTTTATTAGTGCCAAAGAATCTGATGGAAAAATATGCCTGTTTGCAGATGACACAAAACCAGCTAATAGAATAAAGACATTAGGAGGGGTAGAAAAATACAAAAAGGGACTTCAACCCCATAGTAATGGTCAAAAGATGGGATTCTGTGCTTTAGTGCAAAATAGTGTTTAAAATAATGGATTCAGAGTCATGTATACTGCTTCTCCTAATAGGCACAAAACAGGAAAATTCTTTCTGTTATTTAGTCCTTAGGCTGCTGAAGTCTACTAATCAGTCAGGAGAGCAAGACTGGTTACTAGTCAGAATACTGGCTTAAAAATAATAATCTCTGAAGACTTTAATGTGTGATAAAAATAGTGGAGAAAGTCAATAATATTCTTGGGTGCAGAACAATAGATATTATTAGTAAGAAAAGTTATAGGAGGTCACGTGATGCAGTGAGGACAGCAGACGTGTTCTAGCTGTGCTCCGGTCTCCTTTACCCCAAACCGGCAATTAAAGTGGCTTTTTAGCAATCGTTGGTAGGGGCTAACTACTTCTGCTTACCCCCTAAGTACTGGTGGGTCTAGACCGGAGACGAGAGCGCCTTCTCAGCCATGGCGTCCTCCACAAAAACCGTCCGAAGAGAACGGGAGCGGGCAGCCTCCGCGGCCAAAATGGCAGAGGCAAGCACGATGCCGCGATCACCATCTTCACCGGCCTTTCTGGAGGAGGTTTCCGCCGCGGTGTTGGAGGCACTTTCTCTCCCCAATTTGCGGCCCTACACGAGAAAATGGATGTCTTGCAGAGCTCGGTAGGAGCCATGGGGAACCGCATGGAGGAGGCGGAGGAGCGAATTGGGAAGGCGGAGGATTCCATCGAGAGCGTGACACACGAATTGGCTTCCCTGCGGGCCCAGATACAGCTACAAACGACTAAACTCGACGACTTAGAAAATCGCTCCCGCCGCAACAATCTTAGGATAATGGGCATCCCAGAGACGGTGGTGGACAAAACCTGAAACGGTATGTAGAGACCCTCTTCCCACAGCTCTTTGAGGGCCTACTTGATGGCGGAGACCTGATTATAGACCGTATCCATCGGGTGGGGAGCAGGCAGACCCAAGAACACAGGCCCAGAGTGGTGCTGGCAAAATTCCTCCACTTCCCACAGAAGGAGGCGATCCTCCGGGCTGCCCGACAACGTGGAGTCTTAACCCATGACAATCTTACCTTTCGCATCGCACAAGACTACTCAGTGGCCCTCAGCTTGCGTCGGAGAGCATATGCTCCACTCTGTCAGAAACTGATTGCTGCCAAAGTGAAATTTCTGGTGCAGTATCCGGCCCGCCTGCATGTCTATCACGCGGGAGCCCACAGGATCTTTGATTCGGCAGAAGACGCAGCCCCCTTCGTGGCTACCGCGGTGCAAGGTAACAGCCCGCCTGCGCGCCACCCTGAAAGCAACGGGCCTTGAAGCGGAGGGAGCTGGTTGGAGCAGGCTCGGCTTGGCGGGATCTGAGGCCACCTACCCGGACAACGCATACCCCTTGAAATACCCAGACGGCGTCTGCAACTTTCTTGAATAGAGGCCGGTATGCTGCACTGATGGGCGGCTTTTCTAATGTGGCCAGGACAGTGCTACATCCCGCAGCGACTGCTTGATCCGGGAGGATATCGGGGACTAATTGCTAAACCTGGACAGAGGACCCGGATTGGGCCCATACTATTTTATGCTGTCATGGTTTGTCTCTGTTGTTTGTCTTTGGGGCCAACCACTGTTCCTTTTTGAACGTGTGTATGTGTAAGTGGGGGAGGGTAAGGTTTAGTTTAATGGTTTGAATGGGGGATATGGCTGTGTTGGGGTTTTCTGTTATAGCTGCTCCTCCCCAAGAGTGGTCTTATTTAGCCGGCTGCTGCTCCTTGGGGCGAGGGGGAGGGGAGAAAGCGTTAGGATTGGGTAGCGGGAAGGGGTTGCAGAGCTGTGGGGGGGGTTCTGAGCGAGGGCTGGGGGGTGCAGTATAGGGGGGACATGGGGCGGACGAAAGGGGGGAAGGGATGCCGGGTACACGGGTTTTAGTGTGGGGAGATGTGTGGAGAGGATAAGAAGACGAGAGGAGGGCAGAATGAGCGGGAAGGGAAGCGGGGGGGGAGGATGGAGAGAGGGGGAAGGGGGGGATGGAGTTGGAACGACGGAGCTGAGAGGACTGGTAGAGTGGAGTTGTGTGGAGAGAGTTACTAAAGGGGAGGTGAGTTGATGTTTTGAGTGCACACGACTCCAGAGGATTGGAGGGAACATTGGTTGGGATAGGAGCAGCGCTGCTCCTTGGGGAGCTGTATTTCCGGGGGAGGAGGGGACGGGGGTGGGAGAGGGGGAGGGGTCATTGGCCGTCCCCCCCCTCCCTCTTCCTCTCTCTCCCGATAGCGGTTTACTGATGGGGGGGGTGTACCTTTCCTCCCCGGGTTGTATGAGGGGGGGGGTCCCGCTACTTTATTATGAGGGTGTTTGCTGGGGGTGAGGGAGACTGGATGCATTATAGTGACTAGCGAGCGTAATCCTCGCTATGACTAAGTGGCGGTTAGAAGGCCACTGGGGTGAAGGTACTGAGGAGTTTGGGGGGGAGGGGGGGGGGAGGGGTAGGAGAACACGAGGTGCGGGGGGACATGGTCACACCTATCATTGGGATTTTATTTCTGGGCCTTACTGCCTTCAATGGAGCTGGGGGGGGGTCCCAGGCTGGGAGGGCTCCCTTCAAAAAATTGGTACTTATGTTGGCACAGGGTCTCCTTATGTTCGCTATATTCTGAAAATTTTATCTTGGAATGTCTGTGGTCTCGGCTGCCCCATTAAACGCTCTAAAGTGCTGCAGGCCCTCGCTAGGCAGAAAGCGGATATAGCTCTGCTTCAAGAAACCCACCAGACAACAGTGGAGCATGGTAAATTGGCTAGAACGTGGGTGGGGAAGGTATATGGATCCCCAGCGCAGGGTAAGAAGGGAGGGGTGGCTATATTGATTCATAAACGTGTGCGTTTTGAAGTCGTAACAGAACTTGCAGATTCCTCTGGGAGATTTATTCTCATATACGGAACTTTAGAGGGGAAACCGGTGATTCTTGGGAACGTCTACTCCCCTAATGTATTGGATCCTGGTTTATATGCTCGTTTGGCTACTAAAATTGAGACATGGCCGGACGTGCCTGTCATTCTTGGGGGTGATTTTAACGCCGTGATGGATGTGATGCTAGATACCTCGCTAGATGGGGGTTCGCGAGAGAGACGGCGATCTACCCAGGCGTTACTTAGATTGCGGGACCGGTTAGGCCTTGGCGACCCCTGGAGACTCCTGCACTCCTCCGAGAAAGATTTCACCCATCAATCCCGAGCCCATGGTTCGTGGTCGCGTCTGGACTATTTGTTGATTTCGGGGGGGTTGTTCGCTGCGGTGAGGGACGCACAGATTGGCCCAGGGGAAATTTCTGACCATGCATTAATTTGGTTGGAGTTTCAGTGGGGGGGGACGACTCGTGCCTCACAAATATGGCGGTTCCCCTTGGAGCTTTATACGGATCCCCAATTTCGCTCCTTCCTGCGCCGCCGTTGGCGGGAATTTGAGCAGGATCATACTGGTCATCAGGATGATCCGGAATTGGTCTGGGAGACTGCCAAAGTGGTATTGCGAGGCGATATTTTGGGGTACCAGGCCCGACGACGGAGATTGATGTCGGAACGCATAATCCGCCTGGAACGGGAGGTGACAGCGCTGCGCCGGCTTTACGCCAGTAAACCTACTGCTAGTCTTAAACGACGGGTATGGGAGACCCAAACGACCCTGAACGAAATTCTACACCAGCGAGCGAAAAAATCTGTACAATATTATCGATACCAGCTGTACAGACAGGGCGATAAACCGGGGAAACTACTGGCCCGATGCTTACGCGGGCCTCGGGGCTCCAGGCTAATCCCTGCGTTAAGGGATGATCGGGGGGTGCTCCACCAGAATACTCCACAGATTGCTAAAGTTTTTCGTTCCTTTTTCCAAAAGCTTTATGCGGCGGAGCCCGGCTCCCCGTTACAGATGAGGGATTACCTTGCAGATTTGGATCTCCCTCAAATAACGGAAACACAACGAGAGCAACTAGACCGACCGGTTACTCTGCAAGAGGTGCAGACTGTCATTACCAATGCGTGTTGCTACAAGTCCCCTGGTCCAGACGGGCTAGGTGCGGAATTCTACAAGATTTTGAACGACTTGATTTCCCCGACACTTAGAGAGGTGTATATTTGCAGAGCCGAGCAAGGCTTCTTTCGCTGGGGTAGTAACCAAGCCCATATTATACTCATTCCAAAGCCTGGGAAAGACCCGCTCCGCGCAGCTTCCTATCGCCCCATCTCGCTTCTTAATTTTGATCTTAAACTAGTGGCCAAGATACTGGCGGATCGCTTGGCAGGCGTCCTGGGACAATTAGTTCATGAGTCACAGGTCGGCTTTGTGAAGTCCCGATACGCCGTGCGTAACTTACGGAAAATCGTTGCCTCATTGGAAGGGGTGCACCGACGTGCCCAGGACTCCTTGCTGATAAGCTTTGATGCCGAAAAAGCTTTCGATAGGGTCTGCTGGCAGTATCTACACTACCTACTTCCCTGCTATGGCCTGGGTGATTCTTTTTGCAAAATGGTGCGGGGCTTATACACCGACCCGACGGCGGCGATTTTATGTAATGGGCTGCTCTCGGAGGCCTTTCCGCTTTGTAGAGGGACCCGACAGGGGTGCCCCCTTTCCCCATTGCTATTTGCCTTGTCATTGGACCCTCTGATTCGTAGGGTGGAACGATCTCGTGAAATCCGGGGTAATGTTATCGGGAGACAGGGCTTTAAAATCTCCGCCTTCGCAGATGACCTTTTGGTCCATTTACTGCACCCCCAAACCTCGTTGCCGGCGCTGCTAGAGGAATTCCAGCTTTTTGGGAGTTTCGCGGGCTTTTGCATTAACCGGGACAAATCTGAGGCGTTGGACGTTTCGGATCAAATGCGGTCGAAGTGGCGGGAGGACTTTCCCCTCCGTTGGGCTACCGATTCCTTTATGTACTTGGGGATCCTCTTAACCCCCCGACCGGCACAACTTTACCGGGCCAATTTGAATCGGATGATCACTAAACTACGGGCTCAATTACAGGCATGGGGATCACTTCCACTGTCTCTTTCTGGGCGTATAGCTGCGATTAAGATGGTCGTTCTCCCCAGAATACTCTATTGGCTGCAGACCCTCCCGGTGTGGGTCTTGCGCCGGGACCTCCTTCGGATCGAAGGGATGATTAGGAAATTTCTTTGGCAGGGGGCGAGAGCTCGTATAGCGTATCGTCGACTGATGGGGGGCTGGCGCCAAGGCGGTATGGGACTTCCGGATTTGGGGGCCTACGCTATTGCTTGCCAGGCGCGACACCTGGGGGATTGGCTGGGGGGCACCGAGCTGTTTACTCCCCGGACATTGGAAGAGGCCTTCGTCGCCCCATATTCATTGTTGGCCATTTTACATCAGGAGAACAGGGTGCTCCCGACCTATATCACAGACAGTGTGTTCTTGGGTGCTGTTCGACGCACATGGCAGCAGTTAAATGTGCTTTGGCAACGGGATTGGAAGGTCTCGAGTTGGCTCCCGTTTCAGGGTAATGTTAACTTCGCCCCGGGAACAGATTCTGTGGTCCTGCGGCGGTGGGCAGCGAACGGAATCTGCATGGTAGGGCATGTGGTGAACTCTACTGGTATGTGTAAATCTTTCTCAGTATTGCAAGCGGAGTATGATTTAGATCAGTCCCATATCTTCTCCTATATACAGCTCTCACATTATGTGTCGTCCCTGCCGACAACCGAACTCCAGGAGGCGCGGTCGGCACAGATCTTGGAATTTTTTGCGTTAGGGGAGGACATCCATCCCTCTATTCGAATCTTGCGGGCCAGATTGGATAAGTACAGACGGTTGCCAGACTATCGACCTGTGGAATTGGCATGGGCCCGGGAACTGCAGTGCGAGATTCCCCCGGGCACTGTTCTCAGGGGTCTTAGACGAGTAGCCGCCCTTGCGGAGGGGGTGCGGTGGAGGGAAATCCAGTTTAAATCTTTGACTCGGGTACACTTCTCCCCACGGCGGGCTTTCCGATGTCAGTTGTCACCTGACGGAGGCTGCCCGAGATGCTCCGCCCCCATGGCGACTTTGTTCCATGTATGGTGGGGTTGTCGACACATTCGTCCGTATTGGGCCAGAATCTCTTCCTACATGCAGGGGTTGTTGGGGCAAGTGGTGCGATGGGATGTCCTCTTTGTCACATTAGACTGCCTGGGCCGCACATGTCCTAAGGGCCGATGGGGACGCTTGCTGCTGCGTAAGGCGTGCCTGGTAGCGAAAGGGCCTGTACTTACTCCGCCGTTGGCGGGAGAGATACCCGCCTACCTTCTGGGAATGGAGGAATGCTTTTCACCAATTGATGCTGGCGGAGTGTAGGAGCGCCCGGGGCAACCCTCGCCGCTGGTCCGCCTTTCAGATGTTATGGGATCCATATATCCAACACTTAAGCCCACGGGGCCGTAACGAGGTGTTGCACTGGGCTGCAGCCGAGACCACAGTGCCTATATGATGTTGGAGGGATGGTAAGTTCCGATACTGTACTGTACGGGTATGATTCTGTTGGGAGTGGACCATGTCATTTTGGGAGGGGGGTGGGGAGGGTACTTAGTTGTGTTCAACACTAAAAACGAAAATGTAACACCAGTATTTGATTCTGGCTCTCTGTCGTGGGGATAAGAGTCCCTCCCCACGCGGGGACTGATTGTTCTTTGTTGTACTTGTTTATTACTGGTGTTTTAAAATAAAGTTTTGAAAAAAAAAAAAGAAAAGTTATATTGCCCTTATACAGGATACCGGTAAGACCCCACCATCAGTGCTACTTATATTATTCTACGTTTTTGAGGCTCTCTCTCTATGACAGAGGGGATAGGAGCAGTTCAGAAAAAGGCTATCAAAATAATACACTGCAATGCAAAGCCTATATAGGGGAGGCCAGGGCCGGCTCGTCCACTAGGCAGCTGTCTAGGGTTGCAGACCTCTGTAGGAAGTACGGTACGGCACTCACAGCAGGCCATTTGCTTCGGCACACATGGGTCTGCTGCATCTGACAGAAGTTGTGTCGGAGGGGGTTCAGAAGCAGCAGGTCATGTGTACCGAAGCCTGACGCACCAAGCCAAGTCGTCTCCCCACAACTCCGCTGACAAGATCAATGGCAGCATGAGGGGGGGGGGGCGCGGCTCGTCTCAGAAGGAGGGGACACAGCCAAGGCTTCTGCCTGGGGTGCAGAAACCCTTGGGCCAGCCCTGGGAGAGGGTCTCATCCACTGGAAACTTTGTAAGCACTACAATGTTGCTGTACCAGAAAAACACTGGGAATATTACCTTAAGAGAATTACGGAGAATGCAGAAGTTCTGATAACTTGGAATATTCCCATTCCAACAGATAAGATACCGAATGCGAGGAAACCTGACAGTGGTAAAGGAGAAAAACATCAGAATGGCATTGATAACAGAGATGTCTGTTCCAAGTGATTATTTTGTGAATCGCATGGAGAGAAGATCCTGAAGTACCAAGAAAAGTAGTCTCAGACCAAGAAAGATACAGAAATATTTCCCATTATACTGGGAGCCACAGGCCTGATTAAGCAGAATTTCTAATCACACTTTGATAACTTATCCATACATGTTACATCTTATGAACTTCAGAAGGAAGCTCTTTGGCACAATGCAAGTACCACGATGAGTGTTAGCAGTAAATTTGAAAGACTGAAATCATACTCCTCATAGCCTGGGGCTTAGGAGTGAGGTTTATGATTGTCATGGTATGTGCAAAACTCATCCGTTTGGAGAAATTGCCCCCAAGAGGCTTAAAGAGCTCAAAATGTATTTGTTAGAAGTTTGAAAGAAAGAAGGAAATGGCGAAGTTACAAGAGAAACCTTCAAATATTTACTAGGTTTCAAAGCTCAAAGTAGTAGCATTTTCATACAAAAAGAAACTCGAGGACAAGAGGTCATGATATAAAGATGGAGGAAGGAAAGACAGAAGAAATTTATGAAAATATTTCAGATGCTTGGAGGATTGTACCTAAATCCGAATAATGCTGTATGTCACTTTGAGCATCATTTGGAAAGGCAGGCTAAAAATCCAGCCAACTAAAACAGTGTACCTACAGATTACTGCAACAATCAAAACCATGACAAAATTTGCTAAAAGAAGGTTGTGATACCTGCAGGGAAAGAGTTATACATAAAGAAACAAGGGACCAGATTTCAGTTTACGAAGGGAAACATGCAGGTCCATCTATCCATAAAACAGGAAAATCAAGAGTGGAAAATAGAGTTTATTTCTATGGAGTGCTAGCAAGACTGCATGACGCTCCCAAAAAGATTGCATTGTTGACTAGCATGCAGCAGCAGCAGAGCTTTGGTAATTTCTCAGGAATAATTTAGGGATTGGTGGCAGGTTGCCTCACAAAGTCAGCAGGAGGGTTTGGCTATAGAATAAAATGAATAAGGAATGGCTTCCTGCTGGTGAGAAGACTTGTAACGTTGACAGCTGAGCAATCTCCTTTACACCAGAGGCCAATAGTAAAGGGCAAGAGAGGGTGAAGTTCAGTGCTAAAGAAATGTAAAGTAGTATGATTACCCTGTTAGTCCACTGTAGCACTAGTTAAATAAAAATAAAAAAAAGAAAATAAGGTGACAACTTTTTATTGGACTAACTTAATACATTACTGGAGTGGAGGAGTAGCCTAGTGGTTAGAACACTGGCTTGGTAACCAAGCAACCAGGGTTCGATTCCCACTAGAACTCCTTGTGGCCTTGGGTAAGTCACTTAACCCTCCATTGCCTCGGAAGAAAGGCCTGGCAATCTACTTCTGGTGACACTGCCAAGAAAACCCAGGAGCTTCTGGGTCGCCAGGAGTCAGGACTGACTCGAAGGCACACATTGCATTGAATACATTACTAGACTAGCTGTCGAAGGTCAAAACCTCCTTCTTCAGTTCAGGAGAGAGCTGATCTAATAATGTATAGTATTAGTCCAATAGAAAGGAATCACCCTATTTTCCTTTTTTTATTTTTATTTAACTACCACTAAAGTAATATAAGTAAGGGAGATGGGCACAGTGGATGAAACAAATAGTCCTTATCTGCCAACATCTACCAATGTTGCTGTGTAAATGGTGACTGCACAGATTCTATTAAGATCAGATAGCAACACCTTCAAGTCTTCAGCAGACTGAACTGTGGGAACTCTCCTTCCCTTGGGGATTTCCAGTTCCCTGAGATAGGCCTTTCCTTCACAGGAGGCTAATCTTCAGTTACATCCTCTTCCGACTGCAATTCTGATAAATCAATTGAAATTTAGCAGTTTTTTTCTTCTTAGTATTCATGCTCACTGAGTCATCTTTAATAGTACAAATATTAAAGAAACAGATTGGCAATCAATGCAGTAGTATGTCAAAAAACAATATTATGGACAAATTCATTAATCTTTCAATCAGAAATTAGCAAGTTCCCAAAACGTAGTACTAATGCTTCTTCTGTATTAAGTAATTGGATACATAAGTCTTGAAAACTGAGTTTTTTTAAGGTTTCCACCTCATAGATAAGAGATCAGAGGCTGTGTCTAGAAGAGATCTGCAAACATATGTCCTTGTCTGCATTATTCCCAGCACATGTAAGTGGAAACTATGGGCCAAAAATGAGACTTATAGCAAGAAATAGTGACCCTACACAAGGACTTTGTGACACCATGTTGGGTTGCAACCTATTGTTTGGGAACTGCTGGTCCATAATGAACAGCTTTTTACAGGAACAAACAGAACCCTAGGCAAACTATAAACAATACTACACTTAAGAACCCTGTTTCACCACAAATGCTCTGTTTCCGTTTTACCAATCAATTCCTCTTCACTTTCTTGCTACATAATCCCCTCCATCCTACTACTACTCATTCTTCTTATCATTCATATAGTCCTACAAAGCATATGCAGCACTGTTATTATAGGGGGCGAAGTACTTTTGTCCACTAAAGAAGAGCGGGACCTCGGTGTGGTTGTGTCTGATGATCTTAAAGTAGCTAAACAGGTAGAAAAGGTGACAGCAAAAGCTAAAAGGATGCTTGGGTGCATAGGGAGAGGAATGGCTAGCAGAAAAAAGGAGGTGATAGTGCCTCTGTGTAAGTCTTTGGTGCGACCTCATTTGGAGTATTGTGTGCAATTCTGGAGACCGCACCTTCAAAGGGATATAACCAGGATGGAGTCAGTACAGAGGGTGGCTACTAAATGGTTAATGGTCTTCATTATAAAGCATATGAGGACAGACTTAAGGATCTTAATATGTACGCCTTAGAGGAAAGGTGGAATAGAGGTGATAAGACTGAGACGTTTAAATACCTCCATGGCATAAATGCACGGGGGAGAGCCTCTTTCGATTGAAAGCAAGTTCTGCTCTGAGGGGACATGGGATGAGGGTGAAAGGGGATAGATTCAGGAGTGATATGCGGAAATATTTCTTTACGGAAAGAGTGGTGGATCCATGGAATAGTCTTCCAGTGGAGGTGGTAGAGATGAGGACGGTATCTGAATTCAAAAAAGCATGGGACAAACACAGAGGATCTCTAAAGGAAAAAAGGGGACTGTTGTAGTTGTTGATATGCAAGGACAGACTAGATAGGCCATGTGGTCTTTTTCTGTCATCATATTTCTATGTTTCTATGTAAGAAGCAATCTTATACAAGACAGATAAATACAACAAACAAGGGATTAAGGTAGAAACTAGTGGAAATGGTTATAACAGATGGGTGGTAAAAATAATGAGGATCATTAGGATCCAAAAGCAGCCTCAAAAAGGTGGGATTTTAGCCTGGATTTTAATAGGGACAGAGACTGAGGTAGTATGTTCTAGGCCAGTGGTTCTTAACCTGGGTTCGATCAAACCCTAGAGATTCGGTGAGTCAGTCTCAGGGGTTCGGCGGAGGTCAAGACACGCACCCGACTCATATGATTCGTGATGACATGCCCCGCTTGGCCATCATTGGCTGCAGATGATCACGCTACATTGCTTGGCCAATCTGTGCTGCAGGGAATTTGGTGCACTCAGTAGTCGACTTGTGACTGTCGTGATGGTATTTTGTGTGATTTCTTTCTTAATATTTTAATCCATACTAACTATGTTGAGCAAAAAAAGAAAGTGGTCGGACGAATATGTACAACATGGATTCGCATATATAACAGAACGTGATGGGAGTCAGCATCCTATCTGCATGATTTGCAATGCCAAGTTAAGCAATTCTAATCTAGTACCGGCAAAACTAAAGGAACACTTCCTTAACCTGCATGGAGATGGGGAATACAAGAACACAACGTTTGCTGAATTCAAGGTGAAGAGAGCCAAATTTGATGAAAAGGCTACTCTGCCTGCTCTCGGCTTTGTACCCATCAACAAACCAATCCTCACAGCATCGTACGAAGTTGCTTACCTGATCGCAAAGCAGGGCAAACCACACACCATTGGTGAAACACTCATAAAACCAGCTGTGTTGAAGATGGCGAATCTGATGCTGGGAAAAGCGGCCGAAGTTAAATTATCCCAAATTCCTCTTTCGAATGACACCATCAGCGACAGAATAGAGGACATGAGCAAAGACATCTTGGCTCAAGTAGTTGCAGATCTGATTTCAAGCCCGGGAAAATTCAGCCTCCAACTCGACGAGACCACAGACGTTTCTAATCTAAGTCAGCTTGCTGTATTTGTGCGCTATGTGAAAGGCGACATGATAAAGGAAGATTTTTTATTTTGTAAGCCTCTTACAACAACAACTAAGGCAGCCGATGTGAAGAAACTTGTGGATGACTTCTTCAGAGACAACAATCTTTCGTGGGATATGGTTTCTGCAGTTTGTACGGACGGAGCTCCAGTCATGTTGGGAAGAAAGTCTGGTTTTGGTGCGCTAGTGAAAGCTGATGCACCACACATCATTGTTACGCATTGTATTCTGCACAGGCATGCACTGGCAACAAATACCTTGCCTCCAGAAATGACAGAAGTATTAAAAATTGTAGTGGAATGTGTGAACTATGTGCGAAATAGTGCACTGAGGCACCGCATCTTCAGTGAGCTGTGTAAAGAAATGGGCTCTGAATTCGAGGTACTTCTGTTCCATTCTAACGTTCGGTGGTTATCCCGGGGACAGGTGCTGAATCGTGTTTTTGCCATGCGTGTGGAATTTTTATTTATTTTATTTATTTATTTAGCATACATTTGTATACCGCTACTTCCAGCGATCAGTAGCGGTTTGATTAACGAAAAACGGGTTTGTACAATCATGTCAAAATTTAGAAATATACACACATTGATTTGGAGGAGAAAGCACAGCACACGTGGGGAGGACATATGGGGATGATTCAGACATTACATATTTACATATTTACTTATTTACATAAACTGCCACCATGTTTCATTGGGTGGTATCATTTCAATCCCCGGGATTATAACAGACTGTATTGGCACTGGAAAAGATGTGTCTTGAGCTTCTTTCTGAATTCCATAAGGTCTTTGACAGCTCGTAGCTCCGGTGGTAGTTGGTTCCAGATGGACGGGGCCGCGTAGGAGAATGCTCGTTGGCTAGTAGTGGTATTTACGGATCTGATATCCGGGGGAACATGGAGTGTATTTGAGTGGACTGTTCGCCTGCTTCTGTTGGGTGGTTGCGTGCTGATAAGGGTGGAAAGAAAGGATGGTGCTATGTTATGAATCAGTTTGAAGGTGGTTACTAGTATTTTATATTTTACCCGGGCTGCAATGGGGAGCCAGTGAAGCTCGATTAGTACAGGGGTAATGTGCTCAGTGAGGTTCTTTTTCATGATGACCCTAGCCGCAACATTTTGGGCCATTTGGAGAATGTTGAGGGTTTTTTTTGGAAGACCCTGTAGGATGGCATTGCAGTAGTCGAAGTGTGGCATGATTAGAGCTTGCGCAACAGTCCTGAAATCTTGAGGATCAATGATGCTCCGTAGGGGTTGTAGGACTTTAAGTTTGTGAAAAACGGCCTTGTTGGTTCTGCGGAGGTGCTTTTCCATCTTTAGATTACTGTCCAGTATTACACCCAGATATTTTATTTCATTCTTCGTGTGATATGTATTGTTACATAGGGTGACTGAGGCAGGCGGGTTAAAGTTTGGTTTTCTTGAGATGTACATGACCTCAGTTTTCTTATGATTGATCGCCATGTTATTTTGCTGTATCCAATTTAACATCTCGGTTAGGCATGCCTCAAGCGGAGTATAATTCGGGTTCTCGGAATCCAACTGTGTGTAGAGCATAATATCATCCGCATAAAGGTGGTAGTTGATATTGTGCTGTCGTAGAATATTACAGAGGGGTCGCATATAGACATTGAAAAGTAGTGCCGAGAGGGCGGAGCCCTGAGGTATGCCTTGCGTTTGTTGGAAGGCTTCGGCTTCATTGCCATTGAAATGGACTTGTGGCAATCTGTTGGTTATATAAGATGAGAACCATTTCAGGGGCGTTCCCAATATTCCTATTGATTCAATCCTTTGTAGGAGGGATCCATGATGTACTGTATCAAAGGCGGCAGAGATATCAATGAAAATGAGTATAAACATTTTTCTTTTGTCTTCAAGGCCCTTGAGGAGGTTGTTAAGCAGCGCTATCAACAGTGTTTCCACCCCATGACGTTGACGGAAACCGTACTGCTGTTCATCTAGGGTTTCATGTTCATCCAGATGGTCTTGTAGTTGTAATAGGACTGACTTCTCAATGATCTTTGCCAGGAAAGATATGCTGGAGATGGGGCGGTAGGACGCTGGGTCGTCCTTGTTGAGTGAGTTGTTCTTTAGGACTGGTCTTATTATTGATTTCTTGAGCTGTGTGGGCATAATTCCTTGTTGGAGCGATTGGTTCACAATATGTGATACTTGGTTCGCAATATCTTGTTTTGCCGCTTTAACCCATGCAGTTGGGCAGGGATCTAGCGGCGATGTGGTGGTACGGATGTTTGTTATTATGTTGGTAATTTGTTGAGCATCAATGTTGCGAAAGTTGTTCCATGTTAGTTCCTGGTCTACTTTGGTCATCTTGTTTAGGCGATGTTCCGGGTAGTTTACGTTCAAGCAGTGCGGGGGTGCAGTGAGTTTACTTGCGTAGTGGTCAGCCAGGCTTTGGGGTTTGATTGATGTCACCCGGTGGTCCTCCAGAGGTATTTTTGTCAGTGATTTTACTAGTTCGAATAGCTCCCGAGGCTTATTGATAGCTTTGTTTAATAAGTTGGTGTGGTGTGGTGTGTCCTTTTCGCAGAGTTGACCTCGTCTTTGTATTTTGAGAGGTGCCTGAGGTAATCAGTCTTGCGTTCCATGGATTTGTTTTGTCTCCATTTTCTCTCCAGTCTTCGGAGTTCCCTCTTCTTTCTGGTCAGCGTTTCTGTGTACCAGGGTTCTGATCTGTGTTTAGTTGAGATGGGGGGGGTCTTCCATGTTGGGTGTGAAGCAGCCTGTATTCCCTCGTTCCAGCTGTTTGTCAGTATATCGAGGTCAACGCATTCCAAATCAATGTGGGTGGAAATTTTGCTTATGAGATCTTCCAAGTTTAATTTGCTGAAGCCCCTTTGCGGGCGTGCCGTTCTCCGGGCTTTGGCGTCTTTGGGTAAGGAAGGAAGGTTTAAGCGAAGATCAATTTGATGGTGGTCGGACCATGGTACTGGAGTTATCCTTATTAGAGGTTTTTCTTCGTTTCCCTGCTGGGTCGTGGGTGTGAAGACCATGTCTAGGGTATGACCCTTGTCGTGGGTGGGCTCATTTATTCGTTGTTGATATCCTAGTTGGTCCATGGCTTCAAGGAAGGTCTTTGCGTGAGTGGGTGGCATGGAGGTTAAATTTAGGTCTCCCAGGATGATTTGGAATTTCCTGAGTTGTGTGGTGGAGATGCTCTCTAGTGCTATGGCAAGAGATTCATGCTGTGTTGATGGGGGTCTGTATATTAGGCAGATGGATAGAGCTGAGTTTTCAACTTTCAGCAAATCGATGTCCATATCTGAAAGTTGGAAAGTGGTTGTTAATTGTAGGTTGGCTTTGGCGATAATGAGAACTCCTCCTCCTCTTTTGCTGGTGCGGGGGCAGTTGAATAATTTGTAACCGGGTTTATTTATCTGGTTTAATATTGCTGCATCGGTGTCCGTGATCCAAGTTTCAGTTATGCAGAGGATGTCCGGTTGCTCATCCGTGATGATGTCATGGATTAAGTGGGTCTTGTTCCTGATAGATCTGGCATTAATGAGTATGATGTTGCATGTATCAAGAGTTGTTGGAGGTGAAAGTATGTGGGTGCTTTGTGGGAGCAGAGGTTTATCCACATTCAACCTTCTTGGTTTGCGGTGCCGCTGTGTCCTATTCTGCCTGGTAGTAGAGGGCCTTGGAGATGGTGTGATTGTTGGGCCATTGCAGGTAGTGTGGTAGGGGGTGAGTGGAGGGAGGACAGGTGTTTGTATGGGATAAAGCATATATATTGGAGTGCATATGTGTGGTAGTGAGTAGTGGAAGTTGGAGATGAAGGCATATGAAGGAACCAGTAGGAGCAGATATATACTTAGTAAAACGCTAAGGGGTGCCATTCCACAGTTTGATAGACAGTTGCGCTTGGGCCGTGACCTGTAAGCTACAGACTCTTTATAGCCTCAAGTTGTTTTAGTGGCCTAGTAACAGCAGTAATCTCAGAGTAATAGGTAATATTTTTCCGTCAGAGGCTCAGTATCAGCATGCACGTTACAGCATGCACGTTACAGAATTAGCCCTGTTTTTGCAAGAGCACCAACATCGTCATGCAGATTGCTTCAAAAATTCTAAGTTCATTCTCATTTTAGCGTACATGGCTGATATATTCGTATCTCACAATCATCTCAATCAGCAGATGCAGGGTGGTGGAGTCAACATCATCGAAGCGGAAGAAAACCTGAAGGCTTTTCAAAAAAAGCTACCGTTATGGAAACGACGAACAGAGAACGATAACTTCGCAAACTTTCCCCTGCTGGACGACTGTGTAAGTAAGATCGAAGATGTGTCTGGAATCGGAGACATTTCTGTACCCACGGAACAGAAGCAAGCAATTGCCACGCACTTAGATGAGCTTACAAAGTCTCTCAACCGATACTTCCCTAATAGAGAGTCATATCCAGCATGGGTGAGACAGCCATTCACATTTGGTGTTGAGACAGCAGATGTCAATGATGAATACCTCGACGAAATCATTGAAATTCAGCAGAGCCAGGTTCAACAGCAACGCTCTCAACGTTTTGGTGTTGACAAATGGTAACTTATCCTGTTATTGCTAGGAAAGCCCTGGAAAATTTTATACCATTTGTTACAACATATCTTTGCGAGCAATCCTTTGAGGATGCTGGACATAAAAACGAAGAAAAGGAACAGACTTTGCTGTGAAAATGACATGACAGTGGCACTTGCCAAGGTGAAGCCACGCATTTCTGAACTGGTCTCTCAAAGGCAACAGCAGAAGTCACACTGATTTGCAGTAAATATTCATTATTATTGTAGCGGTGTAGCCTGATGGAAATTAGGTGATGGGTGTGTGTTAAAATGTTAAAAATAATAAATAGCATAAATACAATAAGTTCATTATTGGAATACATAAGGTTAAAAATTAAAACCATTTCAGTGTGGTAGTATTAAAAAAGGTCATGTCTTTGTGAAAAGTTATGTATGTAATTTGTTGTGAGTTCATGCACTGTATTGGTTTTGTTCTTTGAACACAGTGATGTTAATGCACGATTCATTTTGTGAATCAGTAAAACATATACCTATGTCTTGAATTTGAAAAAAAAATCATATTTTATTTTTCAATAAAGAAGGGTTCGGTGAATGTGCATATGAAACTGGTGGGGTTCAGTACCTCCAACAAGGTTAAGAACCACTGTTCTAGGCATATGGTGCAGCAATGTGGAGTGAACAAAATATGGAGCTGGCAGTCGAAGAGAAGGGCACAGATAGAAGGGATTTACCTGATGAGAGGAGTTTTCAAGAAGGTGTGTAGGTAGAGATAAGAGAGGAGAGGTAATGAGGAGCTGCAGAATACCATACTCTTGTAGGTCAGCAGGAGAAGTCTGAACTGGACGTGGAAAGAGATATGAAGCCAGTAAAGTGACTTAAGATGACGGATTATGTGAGCGTAGATATATTGGAAGAAGATTAGTCGTGCGGCTGAATTTTGAATGGTCTGAAGGGGGAAGAGATAATTTGGGGGAGACCAGTGAGGAATAGGTTGCAATAGTTTAAACAGGTGACTAGATGATAGTGGATAAGGGTCTCGGTAGTGTATTTAGAAAGGAAAGGATGAAAATCGCTAATGTTATAAAAAGAAATGGCAGGTTTTAGCTATTTATAGAATGTGTGCAGAGAAAGAGAGAGAAGAATCAAAGATAATCTCGAGGTTGGGAATGAGGAAACTGGCAGCATGGTAGTATTATAGGAGTTCAACACAAGGCACTCACACTCGCAGACCAACAGGAAACAGCAGCAGAAGCAAGGTGAAGAAAATCACTACGCTCTGTAGATGAATATCAGCTTTATTAAATTACCCCTCCACTGGGTTTTTTTTGCCTTCAACAGATAAAACCATAACAGAATATTAAAATCATATCATAGAACGTTACATAATTAAGAACTAAATAAATTGAAGTAAAACATTAGAACATAATACGAGAAATTATAAAAATGATAATAGGACAGCCATAATGATACGCTAAAATGATACAGCATAAACAATTAGATACTAATGACTGCACATACAGTGATAGTCAGAAGCATATATCTTGGAAGAGGATTACAGGGGGGTGTATCCAACTAATAGCGAATTGAAATAAAAGCACATAGGACATCTCAGTCTGGAATGTATATAAGTCTATATTGTAATCAAAAAGCGGATAATATGACCAAATTAAAAACAAAAGATAAATACTGCAATAAAAAAATATGGGGCAGGTATGACCCATTATTTGAACAGAAGCCTCAAATTAAACCTGGAGATCAGGCAGGACAGGAGATGATCAGAGAAAGTGAGAACTTACTTTTATGGTATACCAAATCAACACAACCACTGTGAGAATACAGTCGAGCTTTTGGCTTAAAACAGAACCAAGCTGAAACAAAAGTACAGCAGTAAAACAATATTCATATACTCCGACAAGGCATAATACAATAGAAACATTAAAACCTTTGATTATGCACCCAGTGGGGGATATGAAGAGGCATGCAGATATCCGGGCTATTAAGAGCCTTACACAGTTTAGGAAAGCCCTCAAATACCACCTCTTCAATAAGTACCTCATAGAACCCAACCTCACCCACTGAGACCGAGATGTAAGCCGCTAGGCTAATATATGGTTTCCCAACAACATGTCAAGAAAGATTCTCTAACCTTAGTGGTGCAGTTGTTTCAATGGAATTCATGATTATACGACTCGATGTAGCAATATTTGTAAAAAGTTTACCACTGTTATCCAAGTTTATGTAGTAAGTTTGTAAATAGTTACCCTTGTTATCCAAGTTATTTGCCTTGTTACCTGTGAACTCATACGTGTTAATCTGTACTGAGCATTTCTGTTCCATGTAAACCGCGCTGATGCCGAATAGTGCGGTATATAAGAGACTTTAAATAAAATAAAAAAAATAAATGCAGAGAGGGGAGCATTGATTACTAAGAACTTTATATGCAAAACCAGGAAGTCTGGAGAAATTAACAAAGAAAATAAATCGGAAACCAGCTAATAAAAGAAAACACAAAACATATATAAACAACATGTAAAAGATACTTTCCTACCTGGTACACACAGTCATTATCATCAGTGTTTAAATCTAGACACTGGCAGTGACAGGTAACCATTTAAAGACTGGTTTGGTGCCAAAACCTGGTAACCATAGAACCTTGATATAAATATGCTGGTGGAAAAGCTAATCAAGAGTCTGTGTGGTGCATAAAGGACAACATGAATTGCAACAAAATTCAAAACCTAAAAAAAGAGGGGAATCCAATAAAACTCTGTAGATAAGGTTATTGGGTAAACCTGTTGGAGACATCACGATTCTCAGAGCATGAGAACCTTTTCTTGCAAATGGACATAGTCAAGCCGCAACCCGAAGGATAAAAACAAAAGCTACAACTGCAAACAGACTTACTGGTGTATACTACTACAGCTAGTCCAATTCCAAAATGCTCATATAATTAGTTAATATACAACCATAGGGGAGATACTGTAGTTGAAGAGACCAACTCATTATCTGGGTGCAACAAACATATCACAAAGAAATCAGCCATACTAGAATTACTGTCTGAAAACAGACGAAGCTTCATCTATCGTAAAGAGCTAAAAAAAAAAAAAAAGGGAGGGGGAATAAGGAGATAAAGACTAAAATACTAAAACACAAGGATAAACCAGAGGACCTCTCTTGTAAAAGGATAAACAGAATAATAGGGTAAAAAGATAAAATGATTAAAAATATGCACAGACAAAAATATAATAAATGTTAAGTATAACTAGTACATCTAAATTGTACATATAAAATTAATGTAAAACATGATAAAACTTATATGATATGTTGTGTTACCCATGAAGTAATGTGAATGCTAGTTCTGATAATAAAGAGTAACAGCATAAAATAACATAAATGAGAAGGAGTGAAAACTCATGTAAAAAGTGATACAGTCTGAGATGGCTTCACGCTAGAATTCTTCATTTTTAATTGTTTCTATCCTATTTTTATACATCTTTTAAATGCTATTACTCGATATGCTGGTCTGTATTGTTTTTAGCCATGTTTTTACGGTGGTTCAGTGATGTTTTTTGCTCCAACAATTAAGTTTGATGATTTTTATAGATTTCACTGTTCTGTCCTCAAGATTCCTTGTTTGCATTTACCCTCACTTTGACTAACAGTCACACATTTGGTATAGTCATGTTTCATTAGCCAGAACACCCATTCATGATTTTTTAACTATTCATTGTGGAATATCAATTCATTTCTATGTCCTTCAGTGGTCAACATTAATTTCATATGTTCCTAGTTTACATGAATTTTCTTGTTTTTCAACATTTTTTATGTATACATATGTCAGCTTCACTCCGGAAGGGGTCTACCGATCCTTTATGTACATACTTTTTTAGTATTTGATTTTATGCTTTCTAGTTCCCATATGCACAGTTTTCAGATTATGAATTATATATTTCCCATACACAAACACACTTTTCCATAATGAATACCAATCGGTCACATTTACATGTTCTTATTACAATCATCAACAGTTAGGTCTGCTGATTTGCAGTGTCCTAGTTACCATGACCACAATTTTGGTGCCAATCTGAGCTTTAATACCTTGACTCGCCATTTCACTAGCTTCCCTTGATGAGGGTAAGGAAGAACAGCAGAATGCTTCAGTATGCAGTGGTAGTATAACTTTCGAGTTGGCACTTCTATTCACCTTACTTATTTACATCAACTTAATTTTACTCTTATTATGAAGTGTAGGCAGCAACGGGTTTTAAGGTTTTTCAATGGCTCTTATTAGTTTTTAGTTGAGAGTACTTATGATTCCTGTATATAATGTATTTATTTATTCTTTTAACATCATTGTTTAAAGAATCTGTTTGATCATTGTCCATCAGCCACCCATATGTGTGCTTAATGTTTAAGAACACTTTTACTTTGCCGGCTTTAATATAATACACTCAGGTATCATGGGCGCATTCAATTTCCAATAATCAAGACAGTTTTATCCCAATACACGATATCTCTGCACGTTCTAGCGAAATCATGTATAATTCTTTTCCCTTCTTTGCCTAGATTCTTTTAAAACATAGAGAGTTGCAGAACTAAACGGTCAAGACTTCACCATGCAGCTTGCGCACTGAAGCCATCTCAGACTTTGTATCACTTTTTACGCAAGTTTTCACTCCTCTTCTATTATTTTATTTTAAGCTGTTATGCTTTATTATCAAAACAAGCATTCTCATTACTCCATAGGTAACACAACATATCATACAGGTTTTATCATGTTTTACATGAATTTTATATGTACAATTAAGATGTACTATCTGCACTTATCATTTAAGAACATAAGAACATACACTAAGATATGCCATACTGGGTTAGATCAAGGTTCATCAAGCCCAATATTCCATTTCCAACAGTGGCCAATCTAGGTCATAAGTACCTAGCAGTCTCCCCAAAAGACACAGGTTCCTCAATGATTGTATTGGGTCAAGCAGTGATATCCTGGGTCCCTTTTAATACTGGTTTATGGACCTTTCCTCCAGGAACTTGTCCAAAAATGTTTTAAAACTAGCTACACTAACAGCTTTTAGTACATCCTCCGGTAGCAAATTCCAGAGTTTAATTAAATGTTGAGCGAAAAAATATTTTCTCTTCTTAAATAGGTTACCCTGTAGCTTCATTGCATGTCCCCTAGTATTTTTATATTCTGATGACAATAGATCATCAATAGATCTATGCTTACCCGTTCCATTCCATTCATTAATTTATAGACCTCTATCATATCTTCCCTCAGCTGTCTCTTTTCCAGGTTGAAGAGCCCTAACCTTTTTAGCCTCTCTTCATAGGAGTATCCTTCCATCCCCTTTCAGAAGTGCTGGAAAGGAACTCGTGGAAAATGACATTGATAAAGCAAAATTACTAAACAAATACTTCTGCTCTCTTTTTACTAAAGAAAATCCTGGAGAAGGACCACCTGTGACTCCCAAATATAAAAATGGGAATGAGGTAGATACCACACCATTCAGAGAGGATGAGGTTTTAGAATAACTTGCAAAACTGAAGTGAACAAGGCCATAGGACCAGATGGGATACATCCCAGGATACTGAAAGAGCTCAGAGAGGTTCTTGCAGGGCCATTAAAGGATGTTTTCAACAGATCCTTGGAAAAAGAAGAGGTTCCTCAGGACTGGAGAATGGCTGATGTTATACCTCTACACAAAAGTGGTGACAGGGAAGAAGTGTCAAACTACAGGCCTGTGAGCCTTACCTCAGTGGCAGGAAAAGTAATGGAGACGCTCCTGAAAGAGCGAATAGTGAACTTTCTCAAAACCAGCGGGTTACAGGATCCGAGGCAAAATGGTTTTACCGAGGGACGATCTTGCCAGACAAATCTCATTGAGTTCTTTGACTGGGTGACCAGAGAACTGGATCAAGGACACGCGATGGATGCCATCTACCTGGATTTCAGCAAAGCCTTTGATACTGTCCCTCATAGGAGGCTTATCAATAAACTCAGTAATTTGGGGATGGGTCCCAAGGTGGTAAACTGGATCAGAAATTGGTTGACTGACAGATGACAGAAGGTGATGATAAATGGAGCTCACTTGGATGAAAGGAAGGTGATTAGCGGGGTGCCTCAGGGTTCAGTCCTAGGCCTGGCACTGTTCAATGTATTCGTGAGTGATATTGCTGAAGGACTGAATGGAAAAGTCTGTCTTTTTGCAGATGATACGAAAATTTGCAACAGAGTGGACTCCCCCGAGGGAGTGCTTAACATGAGGAGGGATCTGCAAAAGCTGGAGGAATGGTCTGATGCTTGGCAATTAAGATTTAATGCAAAGAAGTGCAGTGTCATGAACTTGGGTAGCAGAAATCCAAGGGAAATGTGCACAATAGGGGGCGAGAGGTTGGTGTGCACGGAGCAGGAGAAAGACCTCGGTGTGATTATTTCTGTAGATCTCAAGGTGGCAAAACAGTGCAACAAGGCGATGGCAAAAGCCAGGAGGATGTTGGGCTGCATTCGAAGAGGAATTACCAGGAGAAAGGAAGGGGTACTAGTACCACTGTATAAGTCTCTGGTGAGGCCTCACTTGGAATACCGTGTTCAGTTTTGACGACCGTATCTTGTAAAGGATGTAAAAAGAATGGAAGCTGTTCAGAGGAAGGCGACCAAAATGATTTGGAGCCTGTGTCAGAAGCCTTATGAGGAGAGACTTAAAGACCTAAATATGTACACTTTGGAGGAGAGGAGGGATAGGGGAGATATGATTCAGACCTTTAAATACTTAGAGAAATAATGAACAAACCAACCTCTTCCAGAGACGGAAAAGCTGTAAAACTAGAGGGCATAACATGAAGCTGCAAGGTGGTAAATTGAAAGGCAATGTCAGGAAATACTTTTTTACTGAAAGGGTTGTGGATGCTTGGAATGCCCTCCCGATGGAGGTGGTGGGAACAAACACAGTGACGGAATTCAAAGTGGCCTGGGACAGACACTGTGGATTACTTTACAGCAACAAGATTAAATCAAAATAAACTGAATCATCAAATTTCTCAAAAAATAGGGGTGTCCTACATGGAGCGATGGGGGGAGGAGCGGTGTGTTCACCCCTAAACAAACAAAGAAACAAAGATATGGGGACGGGTGCACCTGCTCCTGGTGGGTGCACCACTAAGCAAAGACATGGGTAGGGGTGCCCCTACTCCCTAAAAGACATGGGAAGGGGTGCACCTACTCCTGTCATATTGCTGGGCAGACTAGATGGACCATACTTCTGATTTACTGATACATATTCTAACTCTCCCATCTTATTTTTTAGACTTCTAGCATTTGCGTACAAGCATTTTAGAGACTGTATTTTATTCATAATAATCTGGTTATTGGTAGGCAGGGGTAATTTGGAATCTTTAAGCTCTGTCTGCTCCGCACTCAAGGGCATTTGCGCTACCTTTGTCTTTATTGGAACCTCTCTGCTGATGTGCCTAACTTCACTTTTTAGTAGTATCCTTCAAGGATACATTGTTCCGAACCATGCACTCTTGGACAACTGTCGGCTCTCCCCTATTATCTAGTTGAATACATCTAGCTCTTAGGTCTTTTTAAGAGACATTTTTAAAAGATATATAATTTTGTTATGGTCTTATGAAGCCTTCTGTCATCACGACTAATTTTGTGTTTATACTTCATAGATTCTTCTGTAATAGTTTTCTCTAGTTCTTATGGTCTTCCTATGGCCTTCTTGCTGTGGATCGTGCAAGTCTATTACAGGCTGTTCTGCTAGCTTCTGGCTAGAGGCTGACTCTTTAACTGCTTGCTTGTAAGGTCTGACTGCCTGTATATATTTATTTATTTATCTTATTATTGTTAGAGTGCCTTACTTTTCAATATTTTGGTTTGTGATCTTGTACAGCTCTCCTCATCCTTATTTTCCCACCCTCCCTCCCCACAGCGCTCCCGCCCCCTAGCTTATAGTCTCTTATAGCCGTCCTTTGCTCATTACCACAATCACTGACAGGTGCACCTTATCCGCTGCAATTTCTACCACCTATCCTTTTATTTCTTCTGAATTCCATGCTCTTCTCCATTACTCTATGGCTCTGTAATACTTTCTCTTCCTATTGTTCATACTCCCTAATTGTCTCCCCTCCTACCAACACCTTCAAGCCCCTCCCCCTTGTGTCCCCTTTACAGTTCTCACTTCTCCCACCATCTTGTCATCTACCCTATCATCAGCTCTTGAGATTCACCACTTTCTCCTTCTCATTCAGTTATCTACTCTATCTCTCTAAAAAAAAACTCACCCTCATTACTGCCATGCTGTCTCCTCTCTGCCCCCCTCTCCCACTTTTCTATTCCTTCTTTCTTCTGGAGGTATCGACCCCAACCCTGGCCCCACCTAGACTTCTGTCAAACTCCCAAAACAGATCTTCACGCAACAGCTCAAATCTAATTCATATCCCTTTCACCCTCTTTTCCTTGATATAAAAACACAAGCTTAAAACTAAGATGCAGACAGAAGTCCAGCAGCAAGATGGGGGCTTTCCAGTCTTTTGTGTTGAGTGTCACATGTATGATTTTCTCCCAGTTGGTGAGAGGTCTTACGTGTGCACTTTACGTGTGCACTAGGTGCAAGGAGCTCTTTGCTCTCAGGGAACGAGTCCGTTCTCTAGAGGCTAGAGTAGCAGACTTGGAAGACATAAAAAAGACAGAGAGGTACATAGACAAGACCTACAGGGATATAGTCCTGAAGTCTGTGATAAGGAAGCTTATCATAGCTCAGGAAGGAGCTATAGAAAAGGTGAAGTGTCTCTGAACAAGCAACCTGTCAGTTCTGGTAGAAATAAGAAAACAGAATTTTCCCATAAAAGACTACCAGTCCCAGAATGCACCAGGTTTCCAACAGCCATTAGAGGAGCTGAAGTGGGGAAACGTGTGTTCAATCAGGAGGGCTATGAGGTAATCCCTAAGCACTCATCTCAAAGGGCAGGGCCTGATTCAGTACAGCTGCGCTGTATTAGGGAGGAGCACTCATCCAAGCAGAATAAGAGTAGAGTTTATTCTACAGATAACCATCTTCATGATCACCTTGGATATCCAGAGAATTGTCCTCAGGATCATCATCAGCTTGAGCTTGATCATCAGTTTCATCTGAAGGATCATCAGAAGCAGAAGCCAAACCGACGGATAGAGAGAAAAAGAAACCCTCTGGAAGAAAGAGGAGAAAAGCCTTTGAGAGGTCTAGAAGAGTCCAAAGCAGTACGTATTCTGGGAGGTATTCCAAGGGCCAGCATACACCATTGGACTGGGGAAAGCCAGAGGAATGGTGCTGCAGAGCTAGGAATCACCAGAGGGTACCTGTGAGGGAGACGGCTGCACGTGGAAGGGACCCTAAGACCTGTGCCAGAAGGTATGTGAAGAGAGATCCAGTGTCCAGGGATCTGGATTGGAAGGCTGGACATAAGAACTGGACTACATACTGGCCAGGCTATATAGAGAGGAACTCTAGCAGCAATGGAAGCTCAGGTATGAACACTGATCTATGCCCTAGCTATAACCTTGAAAGACATCAGGGAAACAAGTATTCTCCTGAAAATGCTCCATTGAGAGATTCATCTGTGCCAATCCATGATATTGAACCCATGCTTGTTGAACAAGGGGGAATAATAGCAGATGAGGATCCTGTTTATATGGACTGCTCTCTATCTAAACTCCGTTGGTAACTTTCTGTTATAAAGTACAGCAACCATCACAAAGAAATACAAATTTGTTCTTTAATCTACTCAGAAAAGCTCCTGAAGCAGGATTTGACCCACACAGTGGAAGGCAAGCCAGCTAAGGGGTTTCAGCTGGTAACTGCTAGCAATTAAGCCTTACCTAATTGCTTGTAAGCTAGGAGAGAATCACTTCTGTATCTATGTGGGAAGTAATCAGAAGTTAACCTGAAAAGAACAGTTTGTTTCTTGCTTTGTGGCTTTTCATTTGTTGTTTTCCTGATTTTAACTTTGTTTTTCCAAGTTAACACTGAAAGCAAGTAACCTAATTTATGTGCTACCAAGCATATCTGTGTTGGGAGAAATAACCCCATAAATAAATATCTTATTGGCTTTACCCAAGAGCACAACTAAATTATTGTCAGCAGCTGTGTCTGGTGTGAATGAACTACATTGCCCACAATACCTTGCAAATCATATAGAAATATGCACTTGCCAAGACTGTGAAAAATTCTCACCCAGGCAGCCGTCTGACAAGTCCCACCTCCAGTCTGGCAGCATCCCTGTTGCCATGGAGGAGAGAGGTCACGTGACAGGAGAGCATCACCCTGGTGTGGCAGGAAGTGATTCTGTAACTAGGACCTGTCTTCCAGGTGATGTAAAACCCTCTTGCACCAAGGAGGTTTCTCCAGGGCCATGTGCCCATGAGGGAAGGGTTAGGACAGCCGTTATAGTTGGTGATTCCATCATTAGGCATGTAGATAGCTGGGTGGCTGGTGGACGTGAGGATCGCCTGGTAACATGCCTGCCTGGTGCAAAGGTAGCGGACCTCAGGCGCCACCTAGATAAGGTCTTAGATAGTGCTGGGGAGGAGTCTGCTGTCTTGGTACATGTCGGTACCAATGACATAGGAAAATGTGGTAGGGAGGTTCTGGAGGCTAAATTTAGGCTTTTAGGTAGGAAGTTGAAATCCAGAACTTCCAGGGTTGCATTCTCCAAAATGCTTCCCGTTCCACGCGCAGGACCCAAAAGGCAGGCAGAGCTCCAGAGTCTCAATGCGTGGGTGAGACGATGGTGCAAAGATGAGGGTTTTGGATTTGTTAGGAACTGGTGAACATTCTGGGGAAAGGAGGGGCTCTATCGAAGGGATGGGCTTCACCTTAACCGGGATGGAACTAGGCTGCCGGCATTAACCTTTAAAAAGGAGACAGAGCAGCTTTTAAACTAGATAATAGGGGAAAGCCGACAGTCTCCCAAGAGCGCATGGTTCGGAAAAATGTATCCTTGAAGTATACTACCAAAAGCAGAGAGGTTCCAAAAAAGAGTAAAGTAGCCCAAATGCCCTTGAGTATGGAGCAGACAGAGCTTAAAGATTCCAAATTACCCATGCCTACCAATAGCCAGATTAATATGAATAAAATACAGTCTCTAAAATGCTTGTATGCAAATTATAGAAGTCTAAAAAATAAGATGGGAGAGTTAGAATATATAGCACTAAATGAGAGGTTAGATATGACTGGAATCTCAGAGACATGTTGGAAGGAGGACAACCAGTGGGACACTGTGATACCTGGGTACAAACTATGATAGAGCTGATCAAATTGGTGGAGGGGTTGCCCTTTATGTTAGAGAGGGTATTAAGTCAGAAAGGATTAAAGTTTTACAGGAAACAAAATTTGCTGTAAAATCTCTATGGATTAAACTTCCATGTAAAAAGGGGAAGGTGATGGCAGTGGGGGTGTACTATCGACCGCCTGGCCAGAATGAACAAATGGATGATGAAATGCTCAAAGAAATCATGGAAGCTAACAAAAGTTACAGCACAGTAAAAATAATGGGTGATTTCAATTACCCCGGTATCGACTGGGTCAGAGTCACGGCAGAACATGCTAGTGAGATAAAGTTCCTAGATGAAATAAATGACTGCTTCTTGGAGCAGCTGGTTCATGAACCGACCAGAGCGAAAGCCATATTGGACCTAGTCCTTAGTGGAACACCAGATCTGGTGCAGGAGATAAGGGTGTTGGGGCCACTTGGCAATAGTGATCATAGCATGATCGCGTTTGATTTAATTAGTGGTGGAGGGATGGTAAGGAAATCCACAGTACTACCTTTAAACTTTCGAAAGGGAGACTATGATAAAATGAGGAAAATAGTTAAGAAAAAACTAAAAGGAGCAGTTGTAAACGTTAAAGACTTACATCAAGCTTGGGTGTTGTTGAAAAATACTATCTTGGAAGCCCAGACCAGCTGTATTCCACACTTTAAGAAAAGTGGAAGGAAGTCCAAAAAACTGCCAGCATGGTTTAGAGGTGAGGTCAGAGAGGCTGTTGCCAAAAAAACATCTTTTAAGAAATGGAAAAAAAAGCCAAATGACGAAAATTGGAAACAGCACAAGCACTGGCAAATTAGATGCAAGGCATTGATAAGGCAGGCAAAGGTTGAATTTGAGAAGAAGCTTGCTGTGGAAGCAAAAACTCGTAATAAAGACTTTTTCCAAGTACATTCGTAGCAAAAAACTTGTGAGAGAGTCAGTTGGTCCATTAGATGATAGAGAGGTTAAAGAGGCACTAAGAGGTGACAAGGTGATAGCGGAGACACTGAATTAATTATTTGCTTCGGTCTTTACTGAGGAAGATGTAGGGATGTTACCCATGACTGAAGTGGTATTTAAAGGTGTGGAAGAATTGAAGGAAATATCAATACATCGGGAAGATGTATTACAACTACTTGATAAACTGAAGAGTAGCAAATCACCTGGACCAGATGGTATACATCCAAGGGTGTTGAAAGAACTGAAATTTTAGATTGCAGACCTGCTATTAGTAATCTGTGAACTATCATTAAAATAATCTGTAATACCTGAAGATTGGAGGATGGCCAATGTAACGCCAATTTTTAAAAAGGGTTCCAGGGGTGATCCGGGAAACTACCGACCGGTGAGCCTGACCTCAGTACCGGGAAAAATGATAGAAACTATCATAAAGAACAAAATTGCTGAACATGTAGATAGTCATGACTTAATGGGAGACAGCCAACATGGCTTTAGACAAGGAAGATCTTGTCTTACTAAACTATTATGTTTTTTTGAAGGTGTGAATAAACAGGTAGACAAAGGCGAGTCAGTTGATATTGTATATCTGGACTTTCAAAAAGCCTTTGACAAAGTCACTCATCAGAGACATTTGGCAAAACTAAAGAGTCATGGGATAGGAGGCAGTGTACTATTGTGGATCAAGAACTGGTTAAAAGATAGAAAGCAGAGGGTAGTGCTAAATGGCCAATTTTTCCAATGGAGAAAGGTGAATAGTGGTGTACCCCAGGGATCTGTGCTGGGTCCGCTGCTTTTTGACATATTCATAAATGACTTGGAATAGGGAATAACGAGTGAGGTTACTGAATTTGCAGATAACACAAAACTATTTAAATTTGTTAAAACCCATGAGGATTGTAGAAAATTTCAAGAGGATCTTCATAAATTGGAAGACTGGGCATCAAAATGGCAGAAGAAATTTAATCTGGACAAGGGCAAAGTTATGCACCTAGGGAAGAACAACCCTAACTATGTTTGCACGATGCAAGGTTCCACATTAGGAACCACCACCCAGGAAAAAGATGTAGGCGTCATTGTGAACATATTAAAACCCTCCACCCAGTGTGCAGCGGCAGCCAAGAGAGCAAATAGAATGCTAAGTATCATAAGGAAAGGAATGGAAAATAAAACAAAGGATATCATAATGCCTCTGTATCATTCCATGGTGCGACCACACCTTGAATACTGTGTGCAATTCTGATCGCCGTATCTTAAAAAGATATAGCATTATTAGAAAAGGTTCAGAGAAGAGCCACCAAAATGGTAAAGGGGATGGAACGATACCCCTATGAAGAAAGGCTAAAAAGGTTAGAGCTCTTTAACCTGAAAAAGAGACGGCTGAGTGGAGATATGATAGAAGACTATAAATTAATGAACGGAGTGGAACGGGTTAACATAAATCGATTGTTTACATTATGTCACGTGTCCCTATCCCCAGCCACGTGCTTAGGGGATTAGGGTTGCCATTTTTAGTCCTCTTTAAAGGGTTTTGAAAACTATTTCCTTCAGGAGCAGTGCCCTCTGGGAGTTGTAGTTTCCCCTTTAAAAAGGATAGTCGTGGAGACATCGAGTGAAGGCAAACATGACACAGTTTATTTCCCCAAAATATGCACAAATAAGGTTCAAACGCAAAGTATCTGGATATTTCCTCCAGGACAAAAGTACAGAAGATATTTACATCCTTAAGCTGAGTAACTTCTCAAAGGCATTACACAGAAGCAGACGTTTCATCAATCAAAACAGGCAAATCAAAAGTACAGCTTCTTAGGTTCAGCAAAGTAAAGAATGTCTTTCTGCTTCCTTAGTGAGATAATATACTGTGCTGTGCAAGCTTGTCTTACTTAACCTGGTTCCTACCTTAGCAAGGTTAAGTTTTCTTGGTAGTGCTTTTCCCAAAAGCATTTACTCAGGCTGCTACTCCTTAACCAAGGATTCAGTAGCCTCTGCATGACACAAAGAACAGTCCATTGGCAGTTCAGTAATCAAGGGGTCTGGTTCATTATACTCCACTTGCATTTCCTCCTGCTCTGGAATTATAATATCCTGCACTGAGCCCTCATGACCTGCCTCTAGTGGAATTCTTGCTGAAGATTCCTGTAACTCCCTCCAGGACTTCTCTACCCAGTAAGGAATATGGAGAACTGTATTACTGGATATCTTTCTTTGGTTCTCTTGCCCCAATTCCTCTCTGAGGTTTAACCACGGCTCTCTGTTAGAGGCTGGGTTCTTCTGCCTCCTGGTTTGAAACCTAGGCACCCACCTCTGAGTGTTGTGAACCTCTTGGTCAGGAACAGAAGTTTGGAACCTGCCCTGCTCTCTCCGCCTGAGTAGCTCTTGCCTGGTTTCCCTTGTGCCAGACTCTTTCCAGGTCCTTCTTCTTTCCTCTGCTTGGAACTTTCTTTCTGGGAACTTCCAGCTCAATTTCCAGTCCTGCTCTGAGTCCGTCTCTGACTCTGTCTTCCTGGACTCTCTCCTTGAGTGTTTGCTTGCTCTGCTCTTCCCTTCTGAGCAACCGTTTCCTCCTGAGCAGCTCTTCTCCCTGCTCTTCTCCCCTCTGCTTTTCCCTAAGCAGGGTTTATTTTATTTATTTATTTATATTTCTTATATACCGCGCTATTATAATCAGTGCGGTTTACATTTGAAACAGAACATACAAGAATGTATAAAGGTGCTTCCTGGGCAGCGTTTCTCTCTGCCTTAACAGGTGTTCATAATCATGCTCCAAGCCTGCTATTCCGTCAGCAGAGCTTGGGTGTGGCAGCCTAGCCTCAGAAACTCTAAGCTTGCTCTGAAGCCTGTGCACTGCTGGAATGTTTTTAAAGGTACAATCACTGATTTTCTCTAACTCTGCAGGCTCACCAGTGCCTTCCTCATCACAGTTATCACAATATACAAAGACTAGGGGATAGGGGACATGCAATGAAGCTTCAGTGTCAACTATTTAAGACAAATAAGAGAAAATATTTTTTCACTCAACGTGTAATCAAACTCTGGAATTTGTTACCGGAGGATGTAGTAAAAACTGTTAGTGTAGCTGGGTTTAAAAAAAGGTTTGGACAAGTTCCTGGAGGAAAGGTCCATAAACCATTATTAAAAAGGGACCCAGGATAACAATGCTTGACCCAATACAAGCATTGTGGAACCTGTGTCTTTTGGGGAAACTGCTAGGTACGTATGACCTAGATTGGCCACTATTGGAAAGAGGATACTGGGCTTGATGGACCTTAGTCTGACCCAGTATGGCATATTTTATGTTCTTATGTTCCTTTCTCATGTGCCTTGCAGAATGCACACTCCATCTCAAATAAACTTGTCTTTACTCATGATCTCTTTATCTCTAATGCTCTCCATCTCTTTGCTCTAACTGAGACCTGGATCCTCCCTGAGGACTCAGCTTCAGTTCCTGCTCTCTGTCATGGTGGCTATCAGTTCTCCCACACACCTCGTCCCACTGGTCATCGAGGTATTGTTGAGGGTTCTACTCTCTCCTTCCTGTCAATTTCAACCCCTCCTTCTGCCTCAGGTTCACTCCTTTCCCTCCTTTGAAGTCCACTCCATCTGGCCTTTTACTCCACTACCTTTCCGATTAGCTGTTATTTATCGACCCCCTGACAAGTCCACCTCTACCTTTCTCTCTGACTTTGACTCGTGGCTTTCCTTCTTTCTGGATTCATCTAACTCGGGGATTTTAACATTCAAGTTGATAATCACTCTGACCCTAATACTTTAAAGCTCCTTTCCTTTGCCTCTTCATTCAACCTCCAACTTTGCTCTACCGCCCCTATTCACCAGCAAAGCCACTGCCTTGACCTTGCATTTTTCTCTAATTGCTTACCCTTAAATTTCTGTAACTCACTTCTTCCCTCATTAGACCATCAACTGCTAGGCCTCACTCTTCATCACTTCCTGTCTCAACCTCCCCGTCTTCTCCAACCTCTTTAGAAATCTTTATGCTATTGAACCGCTGGCTCTCTCCTCCACTGTCTCATCACCTCTTTCCTACATTATGTCATTTGAGTCTGTTGATGAGGCAGTAGTTTCCTATAACACGCTACGCTCCTCTGCTCTGGATGCTCTTGCTCCACTGATGCCACATCCTGTGAGGCATACTGTACATCAACCCTGGCTGTCTTCCACTGCCTGCTATCTACATTCCTGCACCCACTCAGCTAACTCTCTTGCCTCTGACCCTCACCATCTCTTTACAATCCAATTCCCCATGAGGTCAGCTACTTCCCCTCCTCCCCCTCTTCACTCCCAACTTTCCCCTCCTACCTCTGGCTACCTTTTCTTCATTTTCTATGATTTCTGAGGAGGAAACCATTGACCTTCTTTCCTCATCCAAACACACTACCTGCTCCTCTGATCCAATTCCCACCTGTCTCCTTAGCTCCATCTCTACCACTGTAGTCCCTTCCATCTCTCATATTCTCAACCTATCACTCTCCACTGCATCTTTCTCTGCAGCCTTCAAGCATGCTGTGGTCACTCCTCTCCTCAAGAAACTTTCACTAGACTCTACCTGTCCTTCTCACTAATCGACCCATCTCCTTCCTTCCCTTTGTTTCTAAACTACTTGAACGTGTGGTTCACCGCCGTTACCTCGACTTTCTCTTCTCTCAAGCCCTTCTGGATCCTCAACAATCTAACTATCATCCTTTACATTCTACCGAAACAGCTCTTGCCAAAGTCTCCAGTGACCTCTTCCTGGCAAAATCCAAGGGCCTTTACTCAATCATCATCCTTCTTGACCTTTCTGCTGCTTTTGACACTGTTGACCACTACCTTGCCCTTGATATCTTGCCCTCATTTGGCTTTAAGGGCTCTGTGCTATCCTAGTTCTCTTCTTATCTCTCCCATCGCTCTTTCAGTGTTTATTCTGGTAAATCCTCCTCTGATGCTATCCCGCTCTCATTGGTGTACCCCAAGGATCTGTCTTGGGTTCACTCCTTTTCTCTCTCTATACCCAGTCCCTTGGTGCACTCATCTCGTCCCATGGCTTTCAGTACCACTTTTATGCTGATGACCCCCAGATCTACCTCTCTGCACCTGAAATCTTTCCGATAATCCAGGCCAGGATCTCTGCCTACCTTTCTGACATTTCTGCTTGGATGTCTCACCGCTGCTTGAAATTGAATATGGCCAAAACTGAGCTTCTTATTTTTCCCCCTAAACCCTCCTCCTCTCCCCTTCTTCCTTTCTCAATCTTTCTGGATAGCTCTCTACTCCTCCCTGTCTCCTCAGCTCGCAACCTCTGGGTCATCTTTGATACCTCTCTCTCCTTCTCCACAAACATACAACTGATAGCTAAAACCTGACATTTCTTTCTCTACAGCAAACAAAATTTCTCTATTCCTTTCTGAATACACTACTAAGACACTTTTCCACTCTGTAGTCACCTCCCGTCTAGCCTATTCTAGCCTACTCCTTACTGGTCTCTGAATCATCTCTCTCCCCTTCAATCTGTTTAACACTCTGCTGCGTGGCTAATCTTCAGCCAGCCTCATCATGCTTATATTACCCCTCTTCTCAAGTCACTTCATTGGCTCTCTATCCATTTCCGCATCCAGTTCAAACTTTCTGCTGACCTATAAGTGCATTCACTCTGAAGTTCCTCACTACTTTCCTCTCATCTCTCCCTACACCCCTCCTCGGGAACTCCTGGCAAATCGCTTCCATCTGTGCCCTTCTAGTTTATTGCTAACTCCAGACTTCGTTCCTTGCTGTTCCTTATGCCTGGAACAAATTACCTGAGTCTGTACGTCAGGCACTTTTCTGACCGTTTTCAAATCCAGGCTGAAAACTTACCTCTTCACTGCCACTGTCAGATCCTGACTCACCTGATCTTCTTTGTGTTTCCTTACCATTCCCCTAGCTGCATCCCATGTCTACAGCTACTGTGTGTCTATCTTGACTAAACTGTAAGCTCTGATGAGCAGGGACCATCTTTTACATGTGTCTGTGCAGCACTGCGTACATCTTGTAGCGCTATACAAATGTTCAGTAGTAGCAGCAATAATTGTTTACTATTTTTTATGGTTTATCCATTTAAAATATTGTTTTAGGATAACATTAGACAATGTATGCCTTTGTTGCTTATTTATGCTGGGCCTGATTTTCAAAAGTATTTACATGGGTAACTGCCCTAGTTATTCGTGTAAATGCCATATCCAGGATTTTCGAAGGGCACCTAAACGGGTTGTGCCCTTCGAAAATCCCGGATATGTCCCTAACATGCCCAGAGGCTATGCAGTTAACATTGGGGTGTGAAGGGTATTCTGGGACAGAGCAAGGGCAGAGGAAAGGGCTAACCAGGTAGCACCAATTTTCGATGCTACCTGCTCATCCCTCTGCACCTTAAAGGTGGCGAGGTTTTTCCTTGCCTATCTTTCAGGCCAGGGGCTAAGCGGGTAGCATCAAAAACCGGTGCTACCCAGCTAACTACTGCAGCTTCCGGGGTGTGTGGCAAGACCTTGATTTTTAATGCCGGGGCCGCATATGACCCAAGCACTGAAAATCCAGGTTAGGCGGAAGGGGGGCAAGCTATGCGCTGCACCACCCAGTTGAAAATCGGGCCCGCTATGTTTTACTATTTACATTTATGAATTATAAATTCTAGTTTTTATGATTTTTACATTATTTATAATTTTATGTTTGTAGCACTAACCCCTTATGAAGTCTCTGCCGAAACACAGCCATGTCGGGTTTAGTGTCTAATATTCCTGTTGTCTACAGATGAACCCTAGTGGTTTTCAGTAAACTTACTTTTGGACTACTCGCTCTCTACTGGTGTGCTTGGACTTCATGAATTTCCCTGTGCTTTCTTTGTTGGATAGGTCCTACACAAAGAATTACTTATCTTCTTCTCTAATCTCTTCTCACTCGGTGGAGGTTTGTAAGGTTTTGGGCATTCTTATGCCACTCATTTTTGGAATTTTTTTCTTTAAGTGTAAGACAAGAATTTGACTTATCTTTTGGGACGAACCTGAAAACCTTTTTCATTAACTCAGACCTTTAAGTGATGACATTTATTTATGATTCTACTCTTGATATTTAATGATTTATGTTATAGTATGTATTCTCTTTGAATTTATATTTGTATTATGCATGCATAACTAAGTAAACTGATTAATATTTTGGAGATAGGTGGATTATAAATCATTACGTTAAATGAAAACCAATATTAACTTTCCATTAATGACATGCAGATGTCAACAATGTTTGGTTTATTTATTTCCCAATTTTGGAATTTTTTTTCAATTCTTTTTTACAAATTTGGTTTAAAAAAGAAGTTTTAAGGTGCGCAAATCGAATTGTTAATTCATAGGCTAATGCACACTAAATTGATTCCTACTTTGCATTCCTTGGTATTTCCCTCTCTGTGGCTGTCGAGAAGCTATAAAGCAGCGTTTCAAAAGGCCATTAAGATTTGCTGTTCTAAGCTGCTCTGCAGTAAGATTTTGCTATTTAAACACCCTTCTATTTTATTGCTTTTTTTAACTGCTTTTTATTTATTTATGGTTTTATTGTACTGCTTCAAGGAGCAGCTGCTACTAGAACAGACATGAGAGGGAATAAGTTAAGATTTAGTCCTTACTGGAATGCAAGATTTGGTGTGAGAGATAATGGTGGCAAGCCCACTTGGCAATAGTGATCATAACACAAATTTATCAGAATCAGTGGAAGGACGACACACAGGAAAACTACTGCTTTAGCCTTTAAACTAAAGGCTATGATAAAATGAGGACCTTAGAAAACCAAAAGGTACAATGACCAGGGTCGAATGTTTGCACGAGATGTGGACTTTATTTAAAAATGCCACTTCTGAAGCCCACACTAGATGCATTCTATGCATTAGAAAAGCTCAAAGAAAGACCAAATGACCGACTGCATGGTTAAAGGATGAAGTGAAAGAGCTTACTAAAATTTAAAAGGCTTTCAAGATTGGAAATTGGATCCCAATGAAGAAAACAGGAAAGATCATAAGCACAGTCAAATTAGGTATAAATTGCAAATAAGGCAAGACAAAAGAGAATTTGAAGAGAAGTTTGCAACAGATCCCAAAATATAATAAAAACCTTTTGAAGAAGTAGGAGATCTGTGAGCTAGCTGGTTGGAACATTATATCAACAAGGAGGTAAGAAAGGGGACTGAGGAAGGGCAAGGCCTTAAGGGAAAAACTAAATTAATATTCTGCTTTGTTCTTTTACCAAAATTGTTGGGGAAATACTGATACAGAAAACACTTTAATGGTGACGAGTCAGAGAAACAGTTAGTTACTCACCTGTAACAGGTGTTCTCCAAGGACAGCATAGAAACATAGAAACATGATGACAGAAAAAGACCACATGGCCTATCTAGTCTGTCCTTCCATAACAACAACTACAACAGTCCACTTTTTACCTTTAGAGATCCTCTGTGTTGCAGGAATCAGTCCTCACATATGGGTGACGTTGATGACTATGGAGCCCCTGGCAGATGCCACCACACATGCGTGGTCCCCTCCCCTCCTAAGGGTGCCATCTTACTCAGTCAGGTTAGAAACTTCAGTGCACAGGTACTCAGCAGCTCGAAAGGAGCTGTCATCAACTGAGATGAAACCACATTGAGGTCCCACGACACTAGTGGTAGTTTAAGGAGAAAGCTTCAACAGAAGCAAACCATGCATGAAGTGGACATCAAAAGGCTGTAAAGAAATGGGTTTCCCTCTACACATTGATAAGTTTCATTTGGTGAGGTGGACCTTTACAGAATTAAGGTGAAAGGTATAGAAGAAATTCAAGCAGTTTTTGGTGGAACAGGAGAAAGGATCTAAAGCCTGACCCTTGCATCAGACGGCAAACCCCTGCCATTTGAAAGCCTGAGACCTTCTGTTAAAAACTCTTCTGCAAGCCACAATGATATCAGCTACGCCAATTGGCAGGTTCAGGGAGTTGACCTCTAGGCATTCAACATCCGGGCTAGGGGTTTGATATTGGGATGCAGATGCCTCCACAGATCCTGCAAAATAAAAGTTGGGGAGGTTCCCAGTTGGATGGGATCCATTATGGAGAGGGGTCTGTGCCAACAAGGAACAATGAGAATCATGCTGCTTCAGTGTTGTTGAAGCTTCATAAGAGTTCTGGCTATAAGAGGAATGGGTGGATACGCATACAGAAATCCCTCTCCCAAATGAAGGAGGAAGGCATCAGAGGCAAGTTTGTTTTCTGTCCCAGTTCTGGAACAGAACTGAGGGACTTGTGTGTTGTGGAGAATTACAAAGAGGTCTATCAAGGGGGGTGCCCCACTTCCAAAAGATGCCGAAGAATATCTCTCTGTCCAGAGTCCATTTGTGAGGATGAAGGACTCGACTCAATTTATCTGCCAGAACACTGTCCTCTCCAGCTAGATAAGTGGCACAAAGCAACATCACATGAAAGATGGCAAGGTTACACAGTCTGACAATTACACAACACAGGAAGTATGAACCCGCTCCTTCCTGCTTGTTGATGCAGAATGATTACATGGTTGTCCTTTTGGATCATGACAATTTTTGCTATTCATTATTGCTCTTAGTTCCAAGAGGTTTATCTGATGGAGACTCTCTTGGGTGGACCACAAACCTTGAATGTGAAACCCATCAAGATGGAATCACCAGTCCTGCTTGGACACATTCGTCATTAGCAGTCTTTAGTAGGGTGTCCTTGAAATGGGAAGCCCGTAACCAAATTTTCAGGAAGCATCCACCAGGAAAGTGAATCCAGTAGAGGTCTTGTTACAGCAATGACACCGCTAAGGCTATGAATGGACTGAGTCCACTGGGTATTCAGGGTCCACTGAGACTGTCTGAAATGCAGACAAATCATGGGCATAAACTGTAGAGGCCATGTGGGCCAGCATTCTCAGCATGGTTCTTGCTGAAATCTGCTGACTCACATGAACCTCTCTGACCTGCTGGATCAAGCAGCCTCATCTGTCCAGAGGAAGAAAGACTCTTGGCTTGAGTCATGTCTATCAGTGTTCCAATTAATTCCAATTGGAAGAATGTAGTCAACTGGGACTTTGGATAGGTTATGATGAACCCTAGTAACTCCACCACCCGGATGGTGATGCGTATGGATTATCTAACCCTTCCTGAGTGGCACTTTTGAGCTGACAATCATCCAAGTAGGAAAACACTTGCACTCTGAGTCTGCATAGAAACGTTATGACCACTGAAGGACACTTGGTGAATACTCAAAGAGTGGACGTGAGGCTAAATTGCAGTAGGCAATTCTGGAAACACTGTTTCCCACCATAAATCTGAGATACATCCTTGAATGGGACTAAATGTGTGTGTAGACATCCTGAAGATCCATGAAACATAGCCAATCCCCTTTCTGTAGGTGGGGGAGAAGGAAGCCAAGAGAAAGCATCCTGAACTTTTCTCTTACGAGGAATTTGTTCAGGTCTTGATCCAAGGTGAGGCAGTATCTTCCTGCCTTTTTCAGCACAAGGAAGTACCTTGAGTAAAATCTAAGCCCCTCTTGCCCTGGTGGCATGGGTTCAATGGCCTTAGCCTCAAAAAGGGCTGAAATTTCCTTTAGAAATAATTCCTCTGCATAGACACCCGAGACACTAGTGTTAGAAGGCATTTTGGAGGAATCTTGAAAAAATGTTATCTGCATCCCTGACGGAGAACTCAAATGTCAAAGGCGATCAATTGGCAAAGTAGGTGAGCTTCCCTCCCACTAGCAGGATATCCACCTGAGGTGCTGGACGATCAGCTATGTTCACCAACGGCTAGTCAAAATGCCACCCTTGTTTTTATCTGGGGAGCCTGTTTGACCTTAGGAGGTCTTTGCTGCCTAGGATATGCACAAGAGGCCTGCTTGGATTGGGGAAAAGGGGCAGAGAAGAACATCTACATCTTTGATCAATCTGGAGTCTGAGATGTTCTCCCTGGGGGCACCAAGGAGTGTGACTTTGAGCTCTTAACTCTTTTGAGGGAAGATTTAACCATCAAAGGATGGCAAGGAAGCTGTAGCTTCTTGAATCTGGGAGCCTTTTGGACTCTGTACTGGGAGTCAACCTTCTTATTCATATGACCCACAGAGAGGGGAGGTCTGCCACATTCTCATCTGTAGCTTTCCAAATATGTGGTATATAAGCACTGTCACCACTTCTTTCGGGAGAGGGGGGTGTCAGGATATTGGAGGATGTCCAATTCTTCTGCCCTGGGGTCCTCCTCCATATCCATAACCTTTAAAAAATCATGGAAGTACATATCCTCAGAAGGTGACTTCTGACACTTGTGAAGAAATGAGCAGACAAATTCTTGGAATCTCTCTTTTCAGAAGTACTCAGAGTCATAGTCTATTTCCCAAGATTACTTGGACTCTGACTCGGAGAGGTAGTCTGTGGACATCTGAGTCTCCACTTAGATCAGTTTCTGAGATGAAGACAACACAGATCTCCTCCAGAGGTCATGGTGCACTGATAGCTCCAAAGCCTCGGTAGCAATTCTCATCCCAATGCATTGGACACCAATATTGGCCAGGCATTGTTCAGTGTCGAGGCCTGTTTGGGTCTCAATGATGACCCATCTCCATTTCCTGCAAGCAGTTTGAGAACTTCTATAATTGGCTCCATAGGCCAATGCTGCTGCTTTAGGGACATTGAAGTGAGGAGGTCTCCAATGTAGCTCATCTTTCTTAACTTGTCCTCCCCATCTTCCAAGACAATTGCTCTTCAAGGGCTGCCACTGAAGAAGCCATGGTGGGCTTGTGATGGTTCCTCTGGCAAGAACCCATAGAGTTCCAGCAATCACACTTTCCACAACACCTGTCACTGTTTTCTCCAGAAACAGACCTCTTGAAGATTCACCAAAAAAATCTCCACTGCCCCCACAGACAGACAAATCACTGTTTCCATTCAGTTTTCCACTCTTAGGTCCTTCTTTCACTGTCCTTGTACTCTCAGGATGAGGACATGAAACCACATCATATTCAGTAGTTAGTCTGGAGCACAGGCCAATATGCTTTAAGACTTTAATGTCAATTCTTAGGAACACAGTTTCCCATACTTTCCATTCTTCCAGGAGCTTTCAGAATCATGTCCCATAATGCCTTGCTTCTTATGCAAACAAGCTATGCAAAGAAAACACACACAGGGTTTTCCCCAGTCGATAGTTAATCAGTACAGCTGGGTACCTCTGCTCCCTTAAAGCTCAGCTCAAACCAAAGTTCCTTTATTTCACCATTGTATTCAAATTGTTGTTGTTCTCTGTAAAACAGTTGTGAAAACACTGTTACCATATGTTCTATGTAAACCGTTTTGAATCATAGAAAGACGGTATATAAAAATGTTAAATAAATACATAAATAAAATTCCTTACAGCTTTGCGGTGCAATACAGCATAATTACTCACCTGTAACAGGTGATCTCCGGGAACAGCAGGAATTTAGTCTTCACATATGGGTATCGTTGGTACCGACGGAGCCTGCGTGGAAAGGCTCCCCAACGTTCAATAGAAACGCTTTTGGGAGCATTCCACAGCGCATGCGTACTGACTTCCTGCCTCTGTACCTCTCACTTCAGTTGAGTTTATAGCTGAGACCAAAGGAGAGAAGTAGAGAAAGAGATAGATAGAGACAACTCCTAGGGGAGGTGGGTGGGTTGTGAAGACTAAATTCCTGCTATTCCCAGAGATCACCTGTTATAGGTGAGTAACTACACTATCTCCAGGAACAAGCAGGAATGTAGTCTTCACATATGGGGACTCCTCAGCTGAAAGATCCCAAGGGGTGACCCCAGCAAGCTGCGAACCCAGGTGAGATGGGTCATGTTTCCTCCCATGGAGCTCTGGCATCCAAACCGTGGACGGTGGGTAGGAGTTGTATTAAGTATGGAAGAGATGCTGGAGAACAGCCTGGCCAAACAAGGCATCCCGACGGGAGTCCTTGTTTAAGAAGTAGTGGGCTGTGAAGGTGTGTACTGAAGCCCAAGTGGCTGCTTTGCAGATGCCATCAATAGACACAGAACGAAGGTTAGCCGTTGAGGCTGCCATTGCTCTCACATTGTGAGCTGTGACATGGCCCTCGAGAGAAAGTCCCTTACTCTTATATGTATAGGATATGCCATCTGCAATCCAATTTGACAGAGTTCTTTTGGAAACTTGAACTCCCAAATGACTAGAGTCAAAAACAACAAAAAGCTGGAAGATTTTCTATGTGGCTTAGTTCTTTGGAGATAAAAGGCTAAGGTTCTTTTACAATCCAATGTGTGAAGATTCCTTTCCGCACTAGAGGCATGAGGCCTAGGGAAGAATATAGGAAGATAAAACGACAGGTTAAAATGGAAAGGTGAAACCACCTTTGGCATAAAGTGAGGATGAGTCCTGAGGACTACTTTATCATAGTGGAACCTTGTATAAGGAGGGTTGGCTACTAACGTCTGTAGTTCACTAATGCGTCTTGCAGAAGTGATGGCAATTAGGAAAATAACTTTCCATGAAAGAAACTTTAGGCCTGAAGTAGCTAAAGGTTCAAAGGGCGGTTTCATAAGCTGACCAAGAACAAGATTCAGATCCCATGCCACCAGTAGTGGTTTAATGGGAGGTTTTGTTAAGAGTAGGCCTCTCATAAATCTTGATACAAATGGATGAGAGGAAATAGGTTGTTCATCGAAAGGTGTATGAAAAGCAGCAATAGCACTAAGATGGACTCTTACTGAATTGGTCTTTAGACCAGAAATTGATAACTGGAGGAGATACTCTAGTAGTGAATCTACAGGTACCAAAAAGGGGCAAAATCCCTTTTATGAACACCAGACAGAGAACCTTTTCCACTTAAAAGCGTAGGAACGTCTTGTGGAAGGTTTTCTGGAAGCCAGAAGGATATCCTTCACTTGTTGAGAAAGGTTAATATCCTGGAATTCTAGGCTTTCAGTAACCAGGCCCTGAGATGTAGGGACTGGGGATTGGGATGCAGTAAGCATCCGTCCTCCTGAGACAGAAGATCTGGAGCATTCCCCAACTCCAGAGGAGTGGTTTGAGAGAGACGCAGAAGAAGAGGATACCACATTTGTCGTGGCCAGCGTGGAGCTATGAGTATCATACGACCTCTGTCTCTCTGAAGTTTGAATAAAGTTTTGGGAATGAGGGGAATGGGTGGGAAGGCATAGAGGAAGTCCTGACCCCAGTGGAGTAGGAAAGCATATCTTGCCTGACAGTTGTGAGCCGGGATTCTGGAACAGAATCGGGAAAGTTTGGGATTCTATGGACTTGCAAAGAGGTCTATATCTGGGGATCCCCAGATTTGAAATACTCGAGCAAGCTGGTATGAGTGGAGGGACCACTCGTGTGGCAGCAGTATTCGACTGAGTCTGTCTGCCCATAAGTTTTGAATGCCCAGAAGGTATACCGCAAAGAGGTGAATTTGCAACTCTCTGGCGAGGGCCCATAGTCGCAAAGCTTTATTGCATAGCGACAGAGAACCTGTTCCGCCTTGCTTGTTCACATAGAACATAGCTAACTGATTGTCGGTTTGGACCAGAACTGTTTTGTTGCTGAGATGGGTCTGAAAGACTTGAATAGCATTGAAAATGGCCCTCAGCTCTAGAAGGTTTATGTGAAGGGAAACCTCCTGTGAGGTCCAAAAACCCTGAGTGGAGAAATCATGCAAGTAGGCCCCCCAACCCATCTTGGACGCATCAGTTGTTAGGGTGGCCCGATATAGAGGCTGCTGGAAAGAAGAGTCTACAAGGAGGTTTTCTAGAGACTGCCACCATTGCAGGGACGAAATCAGACGTGTGGTGTTTCTGATCTTGACAATTAACTGACCCGAGGTCTGTGACCATTGAGAGGATAGGGTCCACTGGGTTGCTCGCATGTGGAGGCGAGCATAGGGAACCACATGGACAATAAATGTCATGCGTCCCAGAAGTTGAAGCATCTCTCGAGCAGCAAGGAACACCTTCATAGATACTTGAGATGCCAGCTGTATTATTCGTAGACAGCATGGCTGTGGCAGGAAATCCCTTGACGGCCGTGTGTCTAGACGAGCCCCTATGAATTCGAGAGATTGAGAGGGGGTGAGATGAGATTTTGGGAGGTTTATGACCAGTCCCAAGTATTGAAGAATTCTCAATGCTCGAGAGAGCGCGAAGCTGGCCTCTGGAGCTGTCGGTGCTCAAATGAGCCAATCGTCTAAGTAAGGGAAGACGAATATTCCCAGAGTCCTCATATATGCTGCTACCACTGCCATGCATTTTGTGAAGACTCTTGGAGCAGAGGCCAGTCCGAAAGGAAGAACTCTATACTGGAAGTGTCTTCCTTGGACCAGGAATCGAAAGATCCTCCTGTGATCTGAGTGGATGAGAATATGCGTGTATGTATCTTGAAGGTATGGTAGGAGTGTCCCGAGGGAGATCATTTTGAACTTTCCTCGGAACAAATATTTGTTTAATTCTCTGAGGTCTAGTATAGGCCTGTGTCTTCTTTGGAATAAGAAAATAGGGGGTGTAAAACCCTGAACCCTGTTGGGATATGGGTACTTCTTCGATTACTCCTTAAGCAAGAAGTGATGTGACCTCCTGCCACAAGTGGTTGGTGGCAGGGGCCTGAGAATTGAACTGTTTTATTATTGTAGGTGGGGGCAAGTTGAGAAAATGAAGTTTGTACCCCAGTCGTACAATGGACAGAGTCCAGTTTTCTGATGTTATTTGTTGCCATCTTTTGGCAAAATAGCATAGTCTTCCTGGAATGGTTAAGGGTTCTGGACCTTTCAGGGGCAGAATGACTAAGTTCTCTAGGTAGAAGTCAAAGACGCTGAGGGAGTTGGGTCTGTTGGGCTGGTTGAGCTCTTTGAGCTTGCAGCTTTCTTTGCTGTCTGTTATGTTGTTGCCCCTTCTGGGGAACATGAAGCGGACAGTGGCCTTGATGGGTGTAAGATGGGTAAAACTTTGTTCTTACTGAAAAAGGGTTTTTTTAATGATTTCTTCTTTGCTGGGTTGGCTGTGGACTTTGACAATCTGTTCAAAGTAGTATTATCAGATTCAATCTGATTAGCCTTGTTTTGCCAGTCCTTGCTAAAGAGATTTTCTCCTGTACAAGGCATGTTTCCCAGCTTTTCTTGCACCCACTGTTCCAAGTCAGATGCTTGAAGCCAAGCAACACGACATGCTCCTATGGATGTAGCAGAGGTTCTGCTAATACATTCAAAGCAATCAAAGGTAGCACGGTTCATGAATTTAGAGACATTCTGGGCGTGCTTGACCAGAATAAGGTTGTTGTTGTTAAGTGCCGTCGAGTCGGAGTCGACGCATGGCGACCCTCTGGATAGCTATCCTAAATTGTGTTCGGTTTTCAGTCAGGCGGCTCATTGTTGACAGACTGGTACCCGTAGCTGCTGTTATTGTATCGATCCATCTCATTGCTGGCCTTCCTCTTTTGCGTTGACCTTCTATCTTGCCAAGCATGATGTCTTTCTCTAATGATCTCTCTCTTCGCATGATGTGTCCAAAGTATGAAAGTGGAAGTCTTGTCATCTGAGCTTCTAAAGAGAGCTTAGGTTTGATCTCCTCTAGTACCGACTGGTTTGTTCTTCGGGCAGTCCATGGTATACACAGTATTCGCCGCCAGCACCATAATTCAAAGGCATCAATTTTCTTCCTGTCTGTCTTTTTCACTGTCCAGCTTTCACATCCATATGATGTTATTGAAAATACCATGGCCTGAACAAGTCGAATCTTTGTATGGAGAGAGACATCTCTGCTCTTGAGAATCTTATCTAGGTCTTTCATAAACATTCTGCCAAGAGCAATGCGTCGTCTGACTTCTTGACTGCTTGTTGCTTCTTTATTGATAGTTGATCCAAGTAGGTTAAAGTTGTTCACAATTTCAATTTCTTCTCCTTCAACAATGAGCCTGTTGATTATGCCAGTTGTCATGATCTTTGTCTTCTTTACATTAAGGTGAAGGCCCATTTTGAGACTATGTTCTTTGATTGTGAGAAGCAAATGTTTCAGATCATCTTCACTTTCAGCCACTAATGTAGTATCATCAGTATAGCGAAGGTTGTTGATGAGTCTTCCACCAATCTTCACACCTCTGTTGTCTTCATACAATCCTGCTTCTCTGATGATTTGTTCTGCATATAAATTAAACAGGTAGGGGGAAAGTATGCAGCCTTGTCTTACACCTTTGCTTATTTTAAACCATTCTGTTTCTCCTTGTTCCGTTCGAACTGTTGCTTCTTGATCAATGTACAGATTGCACAAGAGAACCATCAGGTGTTCTGGTATACCACCCATGCTTCTTAATGTAGCCCAGAGTTTCTCATGGTTTACACAGTCAAAAGCCTTGCTATAGTCGATAAAGCACAAATAGATATCCTTTTGGTATTCTTTAGTCTTTTCAAGGATCCATCTCACATCAGCAATGATGTCTCTCGTTCCTCGTCCTTTCCTGAACCCTGCTTGCACTTCAGGTAGTTCTTGTTCCAGGTATGGTTGTAGTCTCTTTTGAATAATCTTCAGTAGAATCTTGCTGGCATGTGGGATCAGAGCGATTGTGCGATAATTTCCACAGTCAGTTGGATCACCTTTCTTTAGTATTGGTATAAACACAGATCTTTTCCAGTCAGTTGGCCATGATGTTGTCTTCCATATTTCTTGGCAGAGCCTTGTAAGTATGGTAACAGCTGCATCAGATTGCTGCAATACTTCTATGGGAATGCTATCAATGCCTGGTGCTTTGTTCTTTGATAAGGCTTTCAATGCTGCTTCAATTTCTTCTATCATCACCAATGGCTCCCGATCATAAGGTACTTATTTTATTTATTTATTTATTTACATTCTCTTATATACCACGCTATTCTGCATCAGTGCGGTTTACATTGAATAAACTGGTTGAAACTGCTGTTGGTCCACTTGATCTTTATCATATAAAAACTCTGTATATTCCTTCCACCTTTTCTTGATCTTCTCAGCATCATTCAACATAGAACCTTGAGCATTTTGTAACATTCCAATTCGAGGCTGGAACTTTTTCTTTAACTCTCGTAGCTTTAGGAAAGCCGATCTTGTTCTTCCTCTAATAGTTTCTGCTTCTATTTCCTTGCAAGTGTCATTGTAGTACTTTTCCTTGTCCTGTCTTGCTGCACGTTGGAAATCTCTGTTGAGTTCTGTGATTGTCTTTCTTTCTCCTCTGGCTTTAGCTTCTCTGCGTTTCTGGGCAATTTTCAGAGCTTCTTCCGTCATCCATTTTGGCCGTTTTTGCTTTTTCACATTTTGTAGAGACTTCTCGCTTTCTTCCAACACAACCTTCTTGATGTCATTCCATAACTCTTCCGGAGCTCTGTCATTTGTATCTAAAGCAGCAAATCGATTTTGCAGGCAGTCTTTAAATTCCAGTGGTATATTCTCAAGGTCATATTTTGCTGCATTCATGAGTGGTTTGCTCTTTTTCAACTTTAGCTTGAGTTTGCATACTAGTAGTTGATGATCTGTACCACAGTCAGCTCCAGGTTTTGTCTTTGTTGATGTTACAGAGCTTTTCCATCATTGACTTCCACAGATGTAGTCAATTTGATTTTTATACAATCCATTGGGTGAAGTCCATGTGTACAATCGCCGCTTGTGTTGCTGGAAGAAGGTGTTTGAGATGAATAGATCATTGGTCTTGCCGAATTCTATCAGTCTTTCTCCAGCTTCATTTCTGTTGTCAAGTCCATATTTTCCAACTACTTTGCCTTCTTCTTTGTTGCCAACTTTTGCGTTCCAGTCACCCATGACTATCAGGATATCCTGTTTGCATGTTCTGTCAATTTCAGCTTGTACTTGTTCATAGAACTCTTCAATTTCATTCTCTTCTGCAGCTGTTGTTGGGGCATATACTTGAATTATAGTTGTGTTGATAGGCAATCCTCATAGACGAAAAGAGATTAAGCGTTCGCTGACTGCATTGTATTTCATTACAGTTCTTGCAAGTTTCTTCTTTATTATAAATGCAACACCATTTCTTCTTTGTCTTTCATTTCCAGCATAGTAGACCTTGTGATCATCTGATGCAAAGTGCCCGATGCCAGTCCATTTCAGTTCGCTGACACCCAGCAGATCAAGTTGTACACGTTCCATTTCATTCTTGACCACCTCCAACTTCCCTTGGTTCATGCTTTGTACGTTCCATGTTCCAATGTGTAAGACATCTTTACAGCTTCTGACTCTCATTTCATGAGTCTGCTCTTTTTTCCTCAGAGACACAAGGGCTAATGAGCTCTAAGTCTTTTGTGACTTCTTCCAGGAACATTCCCATGTAAAGAATGTAGGAACTGATCCTGGCTGATAGCATGAAGGATTGAAAGCATCGACGCCCAAAGGCATCGAGTGTCCTGGATTCACGGCCTGGAGGATTAGAAGAATGTGTTTTAGCACTCTTGATCCTTCGCATGGCCGATTCCACTACCATTGAATGGTGTGGTAACTGAGTTTTTTGAAAACCAGGACAACTTGGACCTCGGTACATAGTGTCAAGGCATCGGGAATGTGAAGATACCGTTAAAGGAGTTTCCCACATTCTCAACATCAGATCATATAAGATCTTGTAAATGGGAAGCATAGCTGCCTCCTTGGGAGCCATAGGGTATTGCAGAATTCTCAATTCTTCTGCCCTAGGTTCCTTTTCTGGAATCACAGTGATTGCAAGACCCTTTGCCAAATCACGTATGAAATCCTGGAAGGACATATCTTCTGGAGGAACATCCTGCCTTGAGGAGAAGGAGTTGAATCCTCTAGTAGGTTTGCTCTGGTACCAGTAGAATCGTCAAGAGTCATCAGAATTGGAAGACTCAAGGGCATTCTGTACCGGGTGCTCCTGTAATGCATGGTAGCGGTACCGCTCAAAGTCGGTACCGAAATGTCTTGTTTCCCGATCCCCGATAGAGACTCAAGGCTCAGCATAGGGGGAAGCAGTCCTGTCGAAGCAGGTGCTATCTGTACCGGTACCAATGTCGGTACCGATATGTGTTGAACCGTCAGTAGCGGTCTTATCGGTACCGAAGCTGCTAAGAGGGATGCTTGACTGCGTTCAATAGCGAGGATTCTCTTATCCATCGCTCCTGCTGCCTGGGTGTTGGTACTGGTGGAAGCGGCTATGACCCCAGAACATGGCACCAGTAGTTCTGCAGAGGTGGAAGTCTCTGGAACATCCTGGAGCCCCGTTAATGATTTGTAGCCCAAAGACTCACGCCGGGGCTGTTTTGCCAGTGAACTATCCTCAAGGGCAACGCCAGTGGCATCTCAATACTTTGAAGGAGATCTACCCTTCGAGAACCCGCTAGTCTTAGAAGACTTAAGTTTAGTTACCTGAGATCCATGGGAGGAAGATGAAGCCCTGGAAGACGTTGATGGAACTGACATTGTATCCGCGGCAAAAAGGGTACTGAGCTTTGCAGCTCTATTCTGCAGGCCCCTTTTGGTCATCCTCGTGCAGGAGAGACACTCTGTTGGACAATGTTCAGAACCTAAACATTTTAGACACCAATCATGGGTGTTGGTGAAGGAAATGGTACCGCCACACTTTGAGCATTTTTTGAAACCACTAGCTGGTTTCTCCATGCCTGAAGAAAAGTGGACCTAGTGCCCAAAATGGCACCTAGCACCAGAAACAGGGGAAAGACCCCTGAAGAAATACAAGTTGTTGCTTTTTTTTTGAAAAAGAAAGAACCACCGGCGGTACCGGTAGGTATCGAATGAAGGCAGATGCGAACATAAAAAAACAAAGAATAAAAGGAAATTTTCTGTGGTGACAGGGTACACATCCTGTCCGCTCCTCGGAAAACGAAGAACTGAGAGAGTTACAGCGGCAGGAAGGCAGCACGCATGCGCTGTGGGATGCTCCCAAAAGTGTTCCCGCGTGGGCTCCATCGGTACCAACGATACCCACCGTGAAGACTACATTCCTGCTTGTTCCTGGAGATAATAGTTTATTTCAGACTTTACAGTCGTGCAAAACTAGGTAAGATAATCTTCTCTTTCACTCTGTCCAAGTTGGTAATTATAGGCATTAAGCATGCTGCTGCCCTTCCCCCTTTAATAAGGCAAAACAGTACCTCTGGTGCACAGCTTCCAGCTGATTCTTGCAGCTTTTTTAAGACCATTTACATTCTGCCAAGGTTCAATCCTGTGGCCTCTACCTCATACTTCCTGAGATTACAAGCCCTCTCTCCTCCTTCCTGAGGATACTCCTGCAGCTCCCTCACTGCTTCTTGGGCTTATGTTAAGCCTGTCTCTGGACTCCTCCATGGCAGCTCCAGAAAAGATACACCCAGTTCCTTCTCCTCAGGCAATGGGAACATTCCTCCTCCCTTCCTGAGGGTCCCCACCAGGCACCAACCTTTGGTTTCCTGCTGCCACTGGAAACAGCCTCACTTTTGCTGAAGCTTCCAGCCCTTCCTTCCTCTCTCCTCCTGAGGATTTTGCCCTTCCAGCTTGGGCTCCCTATTGCCAACATAAGCTGGCTCCTGGAGACTTCCACTGCAGCTTCCCTGAGGCCTCGCGTTCTCTCTTTTCTATTCTGTTGGAAGCCACCATTCATGGGAACTATAGGCCCACCTTTGCTCCCTGCTCTGAATAGGAATTGACAATTCCTGAGTGGAGTCTGAAACTCTGCTATCTGAATCTCTAGCATGGCTTGAGAGTTCCCCTTCCCCAGCTCTTAAAGGGCACTATGCTCCCCTAGCCTAGAGAATATTTAGTGATGCAGCACACCATCAAAGGGGGTGTCAATCGCATCACAGGGCTCAACAGACTTAGTCAATGTCCACGGTACTTTAAAGGGTGTATCATCAGACTGGTCATGGATTTTTGGAGTCTGGCGTGGCTCCTCCAATCTCATGGATATTGAGCTATCGTCCCTTTTGGGCTGCTTCAGGGGGTGAATCTCCTGTGCTCCTGAAATCACGCCCCAAAGAGCTCAGATGCGGATGCTTGCCATTAGTGGTTCTCGATGCTATCAAAGTAGAAGACAAATTCTTCCTCTTCTTTGGGGTGGAACCGGTAGATGACCAATCCTTGGTTCCCTTACTAGTGCTCGTCTCCAAAGCAGCTCAAGCGCTCCTCAATGCCAATGCACTGCCAGCATACAGCGCAGCTCTGGAGCCCATGGTGAACAATGCTCCGGATGCTGATGGGCTGGTCTTAAAAGCACCAAAAAATTATCTGTGCTTTTACTCTAAACCCTTACGACCTTTTCTTGTCATCTGTAAACAGAATGAACAGAGAGAGGTGTTATTGTTGGGCACAGTTTATGGGCGTCCGTGACAGACATGAACCTAAAGCACTGGGTGCACTTCTTGAACCTGCTGGCAAGTTTCAGAGACATTTTGCCTGGAAAAATAGTCACGGTGAAATCAAACCACTCAAAAATGAGGTAATACAAAAATAAAACAACCACAATCGGATGAGTCTGAGATGTAAGGAGGGCTTAAGGACACTGCAGGAAAATGAAAGGAAACTTGAAAATGATTGCTAATGCTGAGATACTAAAAGATACATAACACTACAAAACCAAGAAATTAAAATAAAAAATGAAATAAGATATCTAGGAGTCATTTTAGATACACACCTCTCTATGGAAACTCACATTAGAAACACCTTAAAGAAAATCTACTTCAAACTTAAAATCCTCAAACAATTGCGCCCCCTGGTATTTATGCAAGATTTTATCAACATAACACAGGCCACCATTACTCCCCACTTCGATTTCGCTAACTTAACACTTATAGGCATTTCAAAACAAAATATCAAAAGAATCCAACTCGCACAAAATGCAACAGCTAGAATTATATTAAAGATAAATTCACTCCAACACATTACACCAATACTAGCTTCCCTGCACTGGTTACCAATACAAAGCAGGATAACCTACAAAACAATAATAACTACATTCAAAGCCCTAAATGACATGGCCCCGAAGACACTATGTAATTTAATAAGCAAAGAACCACCTAAGTCCACTCATAGAAAAGGACAATCAAATAAACTAAAGATTCCAAAAGAATATATAAGATCTCACAAAATTACAAATAATAGAGCCTTTTCCCACATAGCTTCAATAACTTGGAACTCGTTACCAGAGGACTTACGATCACTAACAGAGATAATAGAATTCAAAAAAAAATTGAAAACATATCTATTCACTAAACACTATAATTCCATAGAAAACATTCCACTCAACTTAGATAAAGGTTAAACATGAACCTCCCTACATCAAGCATATACTCCCTTCTTCAAGGGATAACATACAAAACATAATCGAATGAACAATCCACCCCTATGCACTGATACCCTACTTGTATATATTTGAAACTACTTGTACATAGTTGAAACTGATATGATCTGCCTATACGGTAGAGTCAGTACGTTGTTTAAATTGTTACACAATCTGTGTTAGTTGAATTATTCTGCTTAGTATTTAAACCTTTGTGTGCATGTTAAGATGTTCTATGTAAAAAGTTATTTTGTTCCATGTAAAACAAGCTCTGCATTGTTAACTGTTGTTAATTGTACACCGCAACTGATCGCTGGAAGATGCGGTATATAAATAAGTGTTAAATAAATAAATAAATAAATAAAAGGAAGAAAAAGCAGCAGGTAAAATGAAAATGAAATTGCCCGCTACTTGCAGAAAACAGGTAAGAATGAGCAGAAAAATCGTGTGAGTAAAATGAGGAACGAATCCCACAGTACAGGTACGTCTGACGGGCTTCATGTCAAAAATGAGACAGATCCTCAGGTGTGGCAGCGGCAGGTGGAAACAGGTATTCAGCATAGCTGAGCTTTCTAAAAGCTTCCTGAACGGGAACAGAATTCCTGCGCAGGCCCCATCGGATGGCATCATCCACGAGTGAGCTCTTAATCCTGCTTATCCACAGAGAATGCATGTTTTAGAAGCCAAGATGGAAATAGCCCGGGCTTGGAAACATCCTCAACTGCCAGGGACAGATTGTGTGGTTCAGAGAACGGATTCAGTTTATAGAATGTGTGAAATTGCTGCATATAAGAATCACCACTTCAAATCCTTTAATAATATCTGGTAGCCATTTAGAGAATGGAAGAAGATATTACCTGCATTGGTGTAACTAGCATTTGCATTAGGTTCAATTTATTTAGCTACTTGCCTAATATAACTATAACTATAACACACACACACACATATATATATACACACACATATAGATTAATTGTAGACTTTGTGATCCCTGTGGGAGGGGGGAAGGGTTTGGGAAGCAGTATCATACCTAACTCTGTGCAAGCGGTGCAGCCACACAAGGCACAAAGGTTTATGGGGCACATTTTGGCTGCCTGCTGTTACCCTGCCACTTTTTGTTCTCTCAGTGGTGGCAGGGCAACAGCAGGCAGCCACTATGCACCCCCTAAGCCTTTTCAGGTCATTCTAAAGGTCTGGTCCCTCCCTCCTCTGACTCAACGTCAGAGCAGGGAGAGATCAGATCAGCTGCCGGCAGCTTGCATATTGGGTGTGCCCCTCCCCAACCTCCGTACACTCTGCCTGCTCTTGCCATGCTGCCGCCGCTATGGGCAAAAACAGAGGACGCCAATAGCAAGGTGTGGCTGGATGGAGGTATGGGGAGGAGGGGGGACGCGCCCAATGTGCAAGTCACAAAGGACACGATTCTGACTCGGTACGGCCCCTGTTGGGAAGTACTTTGGAGGGATATGAAGTGAGCTAGCTGTTAAGGATAGTGTGGATATCTTGACAATGTGTATGTATTTGTTGATGAAGACAATCTCTCTTTAAAAGGTGGATAAACTTTAAATTAAAAAAAAAAAAAGAATAGTCTGTGAAAAGCGAGGACTTACTATTTAATAATACAAATTGACAGATTTCTTTTTTATAATGGAAGTAGAATATAAAAAAAATAAGCACAACTTATTTTTAAAGCAGCTCTCTACAATTTGAAATGTAGGACTCTTTGGTTTTGCAGAAATTAGGGTGCAAGAGGGATGAATGTGGTGTTATGGGACCTTTCTAGCAGGCAATGAAATTTAATTGGTAAACGACTAGCACATAGGAGACTGCGCACAGTATTTCACAAGTGGAAATTTAAGTTTCCCACCTGAAGTTATTCTCATACCTTTAGGGGCACGTACATTTTGAATGTCTTCCCTAGTATTTCGAGTTAGCACTTTCCTGTAGCACAGACCTGCCTTTTATACAAAAGCCTGTTCAGCATGATTTATATATTTTTAGTTGTGATTTAGATATTGAGCATACGTGTCAAAACTTGCCATCCGAGTGCAATCGCTGCTGTTTCCTAGGAAACAAACATAGTGTAAGTGTCCTAACAAGTGCAGGGAGGGGATGAAAGGTGGGCACAGACATTCAGAAGAAACATGACTGCCTTAATCCATAAAGTTAGTGATACAGCTCACCCCAACCAGCTGATCTGACCCATCACCATAGCTCATCCTCCAAATGAATCCAGCATTATAATTGGCAATCATTCACCCCAAGAACACAACACTGTGTCAAATAAATTACAGTCAGACTCTCTCTGCAACATTACATCTGTAATGTGCACTACTTGTTGACAACAAGATAACAGAAGCCATGAAAAACGAAAATGGGAGGAGGAAACAGATATGGTATATTTTATTTCCTTTGCTACTCTTCAGTTTCAGCAGAGAATGCTTGTTCTTTAAAGGCATCTCTCATCAACACAGTGCTGTATTTCTTTTGAAAAGGAAAAGAAAATAGGACGATGGGAAACGCTGCTAGTGTCACATTTCTTCAAAGTAATCTTCCAAATATTTATTATTTATTTGACAGGATTTCCGTCAGTGTGTCTGCAGCACATCGCTATAAGAAAAAGGCCCAAGGGCCAAAAATGCCTCTCTGCTGCCATTTCTAACCGAAATCTTCATCTCTGCAGCATTCCAGCCTAATGTATGGCCCATGCATCTTTTGTCCCATGGCAGTCTGTAAAAGGAACATGCCACTGGAAACTGCAGGAAATGTTTAGGCTGAAAACATGAGGTCTCTAAGAATAATCCTACCACTTCTATTACTTCTTCCATTCAAAGGGAACAAAGGGACCTGGAGAAGAGACCTGCTTTAAAATGACTCTTGTTAAACTGGCCAGGGCACGAAGTTAGGGTTCATCTCTTTTCCTGATGTAGGCTCCTCCACACATTTCAGCTCACCTAACCAATGAGCATCTCCCATGTACACAAATTTCTTTTAGTCTGCAGTCCTATTAATAATGCTGGAATCAGAATATCATCAACACTCTAACTTCTCATTGTAAAAAGCTCAAAAGAATCATACTTCAAAATAAAAGAGGAGCAAAAAAAGAATATCACAACATACCAAAAAGGAACCAGATAACAGAATGATACATTTTCCTTTCCTTCAGCTTAGTGAACTTCAAAAGTTGGATAATTGACAACTTTTCTGGCATTTAAATACTGCAATATGTGTCTAAAGAAACAAAAACTTTACAAACTTTCTAAAATTAAAAACTACTCTGAAATGTTAGGGTTCTCCTCTAGGTACTATGCACACAATGTCTGTTGACCTCCTGCTAAACCTCCTAAGAAAGTCCTATATTGGAGCTGTTTTTTAATAATATACATGGAGAGGGAACAAGGGCACTTTTGATGCAAAAGCAACTTTTGCTTTAAAAGTTATATTATCCTACAGGTTTGCAATAGTAAATGTTGGCTCTATTGATCAACAATTAAAATTTCAGCCTATTTGTCCTTCCTGTGTCCTCTAGGTTTAATGTCCCCTTTAATGCAGAAATGACTATTTACACTGTTTTGCAACCACCACTACTACTACTGATCACTTGTATAGTGCTACAAAGTATATGTAGCATTGTACATAAACACATAAAAGACAGTTCAAATTACTATTGCACTGGGAGCACACAAGCTACTCCAAATGGCACAGATCCTACTGCTAAGAAAAAAAACATCAAAGCAGCTCTGGGATGGCACATTTCAAGGCTCTTGGAGGGTGTCAAACAGTTTCTCACCTATCTGGCTAAGAAGCCCTGACCGAACCTATAATCACAATCAAGGAATTCTGCATGAAAACTCATACACCAGGCTTCCTTACAAAGGACAATGCTGGACCCCTTAGTCTATCAATTCTAGCTCTATGTCTCCTTGTCACTATGGGAGCACAGTGCTGCAGATTTCTTGCAGTTAGATAAATAGCCCAGGTGAGCTGCTTGATACTCAGCATAACTCACACTATCAGCAGTGCCTGATCTTGCTTTGCAGCCCTGGTGAGGAAGTGCAACCAACAAATCTCAGAGAATGTGCCTACCTCAGTGTCAGTCATCGATACGGACATGTCTTTCTGCAAGTGGACTCATCACCACTGGATATGGGAACTCTAACTGGTGCCTCAACCGGAATTGCCTTTCTGAGGACTCCATGTCAGTTAGCACTGACCTCCTGCTCCAATAGACTCAATGAGCAGCTAAATTCTCAGCCTATGATAGATGCTGAACACAGTCAGAGATGGCCTCTTGAGACATCAAAGTCAATAAACCTTGTCTTTATCCAATGACATCCCCAGCAGTACTGTCACTATTGCACATTACTACTATTACACCAAAATACTGGTCAGCTGATGCTACACCAGACTGATAAGCCTTGCCTATGCCTAGGGTAGTAATGACAGCTGAATCACCTCCAGGGTCATCAACATCAATAGGCATCCCACTTCCCCTCAGGGGATCACCCTGTATAAATGCTGACTTTCCCCATCAACTTCAGCATTGACCAATTCAAGTCTAACAGGCATTGGATTACCTTCAAGACTGTGCCTACTGTTGGCCTTTAACCCTGCCAGCCTTCGTTAGCATCTATGACATCAAAGTACGCTGGACCCAATCTAGTGCTGCCACTAAAAAGCATGCTGGACATAACCTGGCACAACCTAGAAGAATGATCATTGGCTTTCCCCTAGCGTGGCCAGGAGTGATAAGTACCAGCTGTGATCATGTATAAACAACGGAGACTGAGCACTGGCCTTAATCCTAAAACATCATATGAGCATATACTCTCTGCACATCACTAGCTCGCTATGAAAAGTACTGGATGCACATCCGGGAACTGATCACAGCAATGAGCAGTGGTCCACAAGTAGTAAAGTCCACTTAATTTAGATTAGCCCAACCTAACAGGGCAAGGCACAAATTCCAAAATGATGCATTTCAGTCTCAGTTTAATGCCATTGTAGTGAAGGGTGTTGGTTTCATGCAATGTCTGCAACACCCGTGTATCATTTCCACTGTAACATCCCAGGGGTCGAATACACAGGGTGCCCAAGAAATGCTGGCTCCATGGCAGTCCACAGTGCCCAGACATTGTATGCAGATTCCACAGTTGTCCATAGGATTCCAATACTATCGCAGCACAAAGAGTGTTGCCTCCACCAATATACACAGAGTGCACACCGGGTGCAGACTACCATAGCAATACCAAATGCTAACTGTATAGCGCATACCCAGACTGCTGGTTTCACAACCTCAAATGCAGATCAATGGATACAAAGCAGCATGCACACAGATTGCTGGTCCCAGAGCTACACACTTAATATGCTGGTTTCATGGCTGGATACACTGCTTGGTACACTCTTGCCTACGCTATATTCCCTAGTTAACTCGCTTTTTTTAACCTTAAATACTTTTTTTCATTTAATTTATTAGATTTATGCCCATCTCAGCATTTGCAGGTGGTTTACATAAACAGATAACGATGTACTTGTATTTACCTAGTTCTACTTATCCAACTCTGAACAGACCAGGCTTTACAGTGAGCCAGTTTCTGCCCCTCTGCCAGAGAAGCAATCAAAAACCTGAGGTTTTCCAAAACTGCTTTGGTGGCAAACCAAAAATCACCTCCAGCTTCTCCTGCCTACTTAGGGGCTTCCGATTAAAGGAAGGAAAAGTATAGGCGATGCTTCTGAATCAGAGCAAAGAAAGAAACTTTCTTACTCCACTGCAGATTATTTTAGGAGTGTCTTGCTTGCGCTTTACACAGCCCACTACCTGCGAGCTGGGTTTCAGGGAACATTTTATAAAACTGGGCTCAAGGAATATACAATTATGCATCTTTTCAGGACTGTTGGGGAAGAGGTGCTGCTCCAATGATCATGACTGTGGAGTTTAATTACCAAAATCCCAGAGAATGGGGATGTAGGTCTAAAGGTTCGCTTAGGGGACTCAATAACCTTGGCACGAGTCTTGCCTGAGATGAACAAGTGGTTTAAACTAGAACCCTTACAAACTGTCACACTTTTATTGAAGAAGATTAGCAATCTTTCACAAGGGGTGCTTTGAGTGAGTGATGGCAGCAGCTAATATCTATATTCTCCAAGCATCGAGTTCCACTGAGAACCCACATTGACACTTTGTAGGCTCTATTTCATACACTGCATTGGAATCCCTTTATGGCAGAACTGAAGAGTCAGAATCCCTTGACGTCTCTGAGTGGGACTTTGTTGGACAATTCCAGTGGTCTCTACCAGTGTTAAACCTCAACAATGACAAATGCTTCTTGATATCAATGCATCCCCTGCATTCACTGCAGTTCCTGCATCAAATGCAAGGGTCAGATATCTTCAGTCCTGGTGTGCCCGGATCAGACTTACTCTTTCCATTCCATTTATTTGCTTGATATACCTCTTGGTTCACAGCAATAAAGTGGTGGACAAAAAAGCAAGCGAAATATAACCATTTTAAATCATAAAAACATAAAAAATTATGATAAAGGACTAAAAATATATATAGAACATAATATTAATTATTATAACATTTAGATTCATTTCTCATAGCTACATAGTAATAAGCTGAAAAAGTATCATAAAAGAAAAGCAGATTCTATTACAAATTCAAGTTCTTGTGTGTCCGCCTTTATTATGGGGAAATCCTTTGAATACCTATCCAAACCAAAAGATTTTTGGTTGCACTCTTCACAACGGTCCACAGAACCAGTGGAGGGAGAACACAGTCACACCATTAAAGTAATAAAAGCCTTTATTTCAAGAAACCTGAACCATGAAGGTTTTTTGAAATAAAGGCTTTTATTACTTTAGTTGTGGGCTGTGTTCTCCCTCTGCTGGTTCTGTGGACCTTTCTGTTGCTTCTTGATCAACGTAAAGGTTGTGCAAGAGAACTATCAGATGTGTTCTGGTATATCCATGCTTTTTAATGTGGCCCAGAGTTTCTTAACTGTGGTTATACATTAAGCTTGGGGATAATCTGACTGACTGCTTTTCTGGGTAGCCTTGGAGCAGATATCTGTGGATGCCCCCAGTTCAGGAACAGCCTTCTGACCAGAGACACTTAGGTTCCCACCCACCCTATCCCTCACTCCACCCCCCCCCCAGGGGCTGCATTGCCTATATAGTAGTCGCATACGTTGCCATCTATCGCACATCTTCTTCCTCTTCTCCTTCTAGCACTGCTTAGTCAGCATGTCCTGTATTCAGTGCAATAACTGCAGTACATTCATTCCAAGATGAATCATTTGGAATGTGCCTCAGGTCAGCTGCCATGCATAAAGAACTGATTCTACTAAGGGAAGACCTAGCTGCCATGCATGATGATGCGTTACTTAGACAAATGGAGTGGAGGAGTGGCCTAGTGGTTGGGGCAAGATACTTCAGGCTGGAAGGTCGGGGATTCAAATCCCACTAGAGGACAGCAACCTTGGGCCGGAAGGACTGGGGTTTCTAGTCCCACAGGTGCTCCTTGTGGTCTTGGGCAAGCCACTTAACCCTCCATAGCCCATGTTCCCTATAAAATAGTTACCTCCAAGTTATAATGCCCTGTTCAATGTAATTTCAGTTTGTTCAATGTAAACCGCACTGATGCAGAATAGCACGGTATATAAGAGAATGTAAATAAATAAATAAATAAAAGAGGTGACCCTACTGAGGGAGGAACTGGCTGCAATGAAGCACACCTCTTCTAGGATACAACCTGAACAAAGTCCACCACCACTCCCACAAAGAATCAAACACCCCAGGAACAAATGGATCACAGTGGGTTCTGATAGACTGCGACCTGTGACACAGAGGCATCATATGCATCAGGTGATATCCCTGCATAATGCCTTCTCTGCCTTGGCGAATGAGGATGCCCAATCCAAAGAAACTGAAGGGCCCTTAAATGAGACAGACGATGCCCAATCTCCTGCTAAAGGACCAAATATGAAGAAAACCTCACCAAACAGCAAGCTACTACTACTTGGTGATTCCATCATAGTGGCACCAACTTGGGAACACAGTTCAAAGGAGAGAAGACAGTCAGGTGCCTCCCAGGCTCTTCAGCCAGCAGGAATACAAACCACGTTGTTGAAGTACCTAGAGCAGAAAGTGAACACTCCAAACTTGATGTTGTTATCCACTTGGGCACAAATGACCTGGCTAGAAACAGTGCCTCTACAGTCCAAAAGGACTTCCAATCCATTGGAGAGAAACTCAAGTCCATTGTTAACACTGTTGCATTCTCAGAGGTTCCACCTGTTCTTGGTAAGGGGGCAAAAAGGCTGTATCGCATTAACAGCTTTAATACATGGCTCCAGACCTAGTGAAAACAAGAAGGATTCAGATTTATTGGCGAATGGGGTAACAGATGGAACAAGAGACTATACTGTGCTGATGGACTACATCTCTCTATCGCAGGGGAAAGTATCCTAAGTGAAAAATTCAAGCAATATATGGATATGCATTTAAACTAGAAAAAGGGGGTGACATATGTGGAAGATCAAGCTCTGGACGTCACCCCCTGAAAAAGCAGATTAAAATCAGAAACAGCCACACTTTTAAAACACACATCAAAAACAAGTGAGAAGATGTAGGCAGATCAAAATCAATGCAAACTACACACAAGCCAGTTAAATACTGGAAAGCAATGAGCACAAATGGTCGAAGCTTAGCCAACAAAGTTCCGGACCTGGAAGCCCTAACGGTGGAAATGGATTTGGACATTGTGGCCATTACAGAAACATGGCTTAATGAATCGCATGATTAGGATATAGCCATAGCTGGCTATAATCTATTCAGAAAAGACAGAGAAAATGGAAGAGGAGGAGTAGCCTTGTATGTCAAAAGCAATATTAAAACTACTGAAATGCAGGAGGCATGGGGAAAAGAAGAAGCGCTCTGGGTTGTGTTGGAAAGAGGAGTTGGCACTGTCATCCATACTGCTGTAGTCTACAGACCTTCGACACAAATTGAAGAGATAGATAACGAACCGATTATAGATATTGCCAAGATAGCCACAAAGGGGGAAGTGATAATATTGGGTGACTTAAATCTACCGGATGTGAATTGGATTACTCCTTCTGCAAATCTGGAAAAAAGCAAAAAAATTGTGGATGCTCTCCAAGATGCGTTACTTAGACAAATGGTGATGGAACCAACCAGAGAAAGCTCAACACTGGATTTAGTGCTCACCAACGGTGATAGCATGTCTGTGTGAGTGCCCCTGTGAGCAGCAGCGATCATCACACGGTGTGGTTTGAGATAAAAGCAATGGTACAGGGCCAATCATAGCAAGCTCAAAGTCCTAAACTTTAAAAACACCGACTGGGCTAAACTAAAGGTGGCAATAAAAGGGGCAACAGATAAATATGTAAGAAAAGTAAACAAAAACAGGAGAAGAAGAAAACCTGTTTGGTTTTCCAAAGAAGTGGCTGCTCAAATAAAGGCAAAAAACACAGCTTTCACAAAATTCAAAAGCTCACAAACAGAGGAACACAGAAATGAATACAGGATCAAACTCAAAGAGACAAAAAGAGAAATAAGGATAGCAAAACCAAAGGCAGAGGAAAAGATGGCTAAAGATGTGAAGTGTGGTGACAAAACTTTCTTCAGATATATTCGGGAAAGGAAGAAGATCAGAGGTGGAATTGCAGGACTCAGGAGTGCTGCAAACGGACTTGTGGAAAGTGACATTGAAAAAGCGAAATTGCTAAACAAATACTTCTGCTCTGTTTTTACTAAAGAAAGTCCTGGAGAAGGCCCTCCTGTGACTCCCAAATATAAAAATGGGAATGAAGTAGATACCTCACCATTCACAGAAGATGAAGTGTTAGAACAACTTGCAAAACTGAAAGTGGGCAAGGCCATGGGACCGGATGGGATACATCCCAGGATACTGAAAGAGCTCAGAGAGGTTCTTGCAGGGCCATTAAAGGATGTTTTCAACAGATCCTTGGAAACAGGAGAGGTTCCTCAGGAATGGAGAATGGCTGATGTTGTACCTCTACACAAAAGTGGTGGCAGGGAAGAAGTGTCAAACTACAGGCCTGTGAGCCTTACCTCAGTGGCGGGAAAAGTAATGGAGGCGCTCCTCAAAGAGCGAATAGTGAACTTTCTCAAAACCAATAGGATGCAAGACCCGAGGCAACATGGTTTTACTGAAGGACGATCCTGCCAAACAAATATGATTGAGTTCTTCGACTGGGTGACCAGGGAACTGGATCAGGGGCATGCGATGGATGTCATCTACCTGGATTTCAGCAAAGCCTTTGATACTGTTCCTCATAGGAGGCTTATCAATAAACTCAGTAGCTTGGGGATGGATCCCAAGATGGTAAACTGGATCAGAAATTGGTTGACTGACAGACGACAGAAGGTGATGGTAAATGGAGCTCACTCAGATGAAGGGAAGGTGATTAGTGGGGTGTCCCAGGGATCAGTCCTGGCCTGGCACTGTTCAATGAATTTGTGAGCGATATTGCTCAAGGACTGAACGGAAAGGTCTGTCTTTTTGCAGATGACACAAAAATTTGCAACAGAGTGGACTCCCCCGAGAGAGTGGTTAACATGAGGAAAGATCTACAAAAGCTGGAAGAATGGTCTAATGCTTGGTAATTAAGATTTAATGCAAAGAAATGCAGAGTCATGCACTTGGGTAGCAGAAATCCAAGGGAAATGTACGCGATAGGGGGCGAGAGGTTGGTGTGCACGGATCAGGAGAAAGACCTTGGTGTGATTATTTCTGAAGATCTCAAGGTGGCAAAACAGTGCAACAGGGCAGTGGCAAAAGCCAGGAGGATGTTGGGCTGCATACAAAGAGGAATTACCAGCAGAAAGGAAGAGGTACTTATGCCACTGTACAAGTCACTGGTGAGGCCTCACTTGGAAAACTGTGTTCAGTTTTGGAGACCATAACTTGCAAAGGATGTAAAAAGACTGGAATCTGTTCAGAGGAAGGCAACCAAAATGATTTGGAGCCTGCATCAGAAGCCTTATGAGAAGAGACTTGAAGACCTAAACATGTACACTTTGGAGGACAGGAGGGACAGGGGAGATATGATTCAGACCTTTAAATACTTAAAGGGAAATAATGAACAAACAAACCTTTTCCAAAGACGGGGAAGCTGTAAAACTAGAGGGCATAACAGAAAGCTGCAAGGTGGTAAATTGAAAGGCAATGTCAGGAAATACTTTTTTCACTGAAAGGGTGGTGGATGCTTGGAATGCCCTCCCGATAGAAGTGGTGGGGGCAAACACTGTGACGGAATTCAAAATGGCTTGGGACAGACACAGTGGATCCCTTTACAGCAACAGGATAGAATCAAAATAAACTGAACCATCTAAATTCTCAACAAATAAGGGGGTCCTACATGGAGTAGTGGGTTCGCCCCTAAACAAAGACATGGGGAGGGGTGGCCTGCACGGAGCGGCAGGTGCAACTTCTCTTGCCATCATAGTGGGTAGACTAGATGGACCATACTGGTCTTTATCTGCCGTCATTTACTATGTTACTATGTTATCTTCCATATTTCCTAGCAGAACCTTTTAAGAATGGTAACAGCTTCATTCGATTGCTGTAATACTTCAATGGGAATGTCATCAATACCTGGTGCTTTGTTCTTTGATAATGCTTTCAATGCTATTTTGACTTCTTTCATCACCAATAGTTCCTGATCATAAGGTACAGGTTGAAACGGCTGCAGGTCCATGTGATCTTTATGGTATAATGACTGTATATTCTTTCCACCTTTTCTTGATCTCCTCACCATCATTCAACATGGATCCTTGAGCATCTTGCAGCATTCTAATTCAAGGCTGGAATTTCCTCTTTAACTCCTGTAGCTTCAGGAAAGCCGATCTTGTTCTTCCTCTAATAGTTTCTGCTTTTATTTCCTTGCATGCGTCATTGTAATACTTCTCCTTGTCTCGTCTTGCTGCATGTTGGAAATCTCTATTGTGATTGCCTCTCTTTCTCCTCTGGCTTTAGCTTCTCTGCGTTTCTGGCAATTTTCAGAGTTTCTTCAGTCATCCATTTTGGCCGTTTTTGCTTTTTCATCTTTTGTAGAGACTTCTTACTTTCTTCTAGCACAACTTTCTTGATGTCATCCCATAATCCTTCTGCTGTTCACTTGTACCTAAAGCAGCAAACTGATTTTGCAGGCAGTCTTTAAATTCCAGTGGTATTTTATTTATTTATTTAACACTTTTTATATACCACTTTATCTTCAATCAAAGCGGTTTACAGAGAACAAACAAACATACATAACTCTATCAAGTTAAGATATTACATTGAACTTAACAGGGAAGCATACAACTTGGAATTAACAGGGCAAACAAATAGACCTTATGTGTAGATCACTTGTAAGGTCAGGTAATAGACATTTGTGTCTTGCCCATAGTGTTCAATGAAGAAGTGTGTTTTCCGTTTTTTTCAGAGGTCCTGAGATGTTTGTGCTGATGTTATGGGTTCTGGGAGCGAGTTCCAGAACGAGGGGGCAAAGAGAGTGAAGGCTTTATTGCAGGTTTGTTGTTTACATTTCGTCTTGAGCAATGGGATGGATAGATTCTGGTTGTTACTTCTCCTTAAAAAAACAAAAAAGCACCAGAATCCAGATTATTACGGATTCAAGGAAAGTGATTGACTGGTTATGTAGAATTTAATATATTGTGGTGATAATCTTATATTTTGATCTCATCGCTATTGGTAATCAGTGGAGGTTCTGGAGAGTGGGTGTGATGTGTTCAGATCGGGAGGTACCAGAGATTATTCTGGCCACAGTATTTTGTACCATTTGCAGAGGGTACAATGCATGTTTTGGTATGCCTTGGTAAAGGATATTGCTGTAGTCCAAGTAAGGAGTAATGACTGACTGAAATACTGTTCTAAAGTCACTGGGCTCAAGTAGAAGGCGTAAGTATTGTAATGATCTCATCCTGAAATAAGCTGTGTTGGCTGTTTTCTTTATGTGAGATATTATATTTAGGTTCTGGTCTAAAGTTATGCCAAGGTATTTGACTCCATTTGCAAATTCATTTGGGTGTTGGAACTTTATCTTTGGAGGAGGGGTAAACGAGGGATCTTTAGTTACTAGGAGCACGTCAGATTTATTGTGGCTTATCACCAAGTTCAGGCTTGTGAGGCTTTGTGTAATCACTGAAAAGCAATTAGAGATGGTTGAATAATTTGGAGATTTTGTATGGAAGGGAGTATAGAACATGTCATCAGTGTATACATGGAATTGTACTTAAAATTTCCTGAGGATGGTACATATACATCCAACCTATATGTTGAATAGCAGAAACCAGAAAGTGCAGAAAGGAGGCACCTCCTACAAACACAAAGCAGCACAAAGGAGGAGAGCCATGCCACTGGAGAAAAGAGCTTTATTGATTACAGGGTCTGCCCGACACGTGTTTCGGCTGAAGCCTTCCTCAGGGGACTGAGACCTTGTACAGAAACATACATAAAAAACATTATATATGTAAATAATAATATAAAAACTGAATTAAAAACAATTAAAAAATGAAATCAATAGACAACTAAAATTATAAAAAAGGTAACAAAAAAATGAAAAATAAAGGCGGTATTGTATGACAATTCCCTTATCCAAGGAACCCATGCTATAGAATACGTATATAATTATTATAACTAATTAAAAGCAAACCATTCATAAAAAGATACAAACCAATAAAATTGTACACATATAAAGGCTAAAACATTAACAAGTGATATCAAAGGGTCAAAAATATGTAAACAAACACATTGACATTAATAAAAAATATACATATATGCAGAAGGAAATAATACTGAGTAATATACAGAACACTCACCACTGGTAAGACACTTGTAAATTGTAGCTTACTAATGGACCTAAGAAATCATCCAAGGTACTGTAAAAGGGGGAGAAAACACAAAAAAGAGAGGAAATCATCCACTTAAGAAAGAATAATTGTTAATATGCTGACCTACTCTCAGACGGTAATATTACCGCAACAATTAGAATTATATGTGGGGAGGGTGTTCCAGGGGGAGCAGAGGGGAGATAAATGGTGATAGCAACCAGAGGAAAATGTACTTGTAAGATTCTGTCCAAATGGTGAATGAAAACACCTGAAAGAAATGAAAAAAAAAAATGAAAAAGAGAAAAGCGCTATACCCAATCAGTCTATTCAACCATTCAAAGGAGACGTAGCAAGTGAAAACCCTATCAATAATCATCAGCGTTCAAGTCCTGTGTACAGAGTGAAGAGATAGGAAAACACCATTGCTCCAAGCAGTGGAGTGCTCATCGTACATAACTCTAAAGACAATCTATCAAGATTACATGCATGAACTAGTATAAAAGAAGGAAAACCTGAGTATTGGTGCATAGAGTAAAACAAATGAGAAAATACGTCACAGGAGAAAAGAACAAATGCCCTAATCCAGTGATAACAATAAGCCATTAATATCGGATGACTTCAACTGACTAAAAAGCAAAGATAAACTGATTCATAGCCACAAAGGACACATCTGTCTACAAATAACTAACTGTGCCAGCCATATTATACATAAATTAGTAAACAGTGAGTAGTTTTCAAGAAAAAGTAAGGGGTGAGTAATTAAAAAAAAAAACATTTGGCGGGAAACATGACAAATGGAGAGAAAACAGATGCAAGTTAGATTCAGGTGCCTGGCGAAGGAAATCGAACATAACGGACCCTAAGAAGGAGCAAAAATAATACATGTACCTCAACATACCTTTCACAGCACAAACAATTGTATCAGAAGGGCTGTGAAAGTAGAGTGAAGTATTAAGTATTACATGGAGAATGTTTTGCTGATGATTATTCAGCTTTTTACTTCCCCCCTTTATTTACTCCCTCCTTGGATTTTATATGTGGTTTTTGGCTTCCCCTGTGCCCTTAAGCGTCTGGTTTACACCATGGTCCCCCTTTGGATATATTTCATTTTTCTCCTTTATATGGGTGGCTGGTTTAATGTGTTTTTACTTCCAGCACTTGTCTATTGTTTTCCTTTATGATCATATCAGATATTGTTGCTTTGGGGTCCGTACTTCTTCCCATTGCCTCCCATATCTATGTGGATAGTTTTCGTTTTTGGACTTTTTCATGTTTTCCCCAGGGAATAGTATCCTGTTTTTTTACTCCTTTGGAAGGTTGGCTTTTTTAATCACAATGGATTTTTCCTGGACAGCTGTGTTAGCTGAACCTCCCTTCTCTTTGCATATAGGGCGATTTTGTTTTTAGTGGTCTTTGGTCCTTTCTACTTGACTTGCAGTTCGGTGCTTGTGATTATTACATTTGTGCAGAACTTGGTCTGCATGCATAAATAATTGTTCTGTCATCATGACATCATGCTCCGTATAATACAGCATAGTTTCTCACCTGTAACAGGTGTACTCCAGACAGCAGGAATCAATCCTCACATATGGGTGATGCTGACGGAGCCCGCACGGAGCAAATCCCCAGCTTTCAAAGAAAGCTTTTGGGAGCTGCTACCACGCATGCGTGGTCCCCTTCCCACCCAAAGGAGCCATCTTACTCAGTCAAATGACATAGCTAAAGACGGCAAAAAAACCAAAACACTGAAGATAGGAGGACTGCAACTCCAAGGGGAGGAGGGAGGGTTGTGAGAAATGATTCTTGCTGTCTCCGGAGAACACCTGTTACAGGTGAGTAACTACGCTTTCTCTGGGAACAAGCAGGAAGTCAGTCCTCACACATGGGACTCCCCAGCTACAGGCTGCCATTCACCTATAGCCAAAAAAGGCTCCCTCATCGAGAGCCGCAAACAGCCGCAATGAAATCCTCTGCGTCCAAAGGAATTAGCACTCCGGTAGCCTGAACACAGAAGGGTCAGAGGGCAGGAGTTGCCTAGACCTCAAAAAGGTTACGGAGTACAGCCTGGCCGAAGGCACTGTCCCGTCGAGACTCCCTATCCAGGCAGTAAAGGGCTGCGAAGGTATGAACTAAAGACCAGGTGGCAGTCCGGCAGATGTCTGCCAGAGGAACGGAGCGCAGATGAGTCACTGATGCTGCCAGGGCACTGACCTTACGAGCATAACACAGCCCTCCAACGGAAGCTTCGCTTCCTTGTAGGCACAGGCAATACAGTCCCCCACCCACGTGGACAGCATACGCTTGGACACTGCCTCTCCCAGCTTACTGAGGTCATAGGAAATGAAAAGCTGAGAGGCTTTCCGGTGGCCTTCGGTACATTGAATGTAGAAGGATAAGGCCCTCCTACAGTCCAGGGCATGGAGGACCGCCTCAGCCCAACCAGCGTGCGGTCTGGGAAAGAAGGCAGGGAGGACCACCTACTTGTTCATATGGAACGAGACACCACTTTCAGAAGGAACTTAGGGTGTGTGCAAAGAACCTGGTATAAGGCCTCTGCAGGACGATTGGGAACCACGGTTGCAGAGGCCACCATGGGGCTATCAGGATGACTGAAGCTCTTCCCCAAAGAATCTTGAAAAGGGTCTTGGCGAACAGAGGTGTCAGGGGAAACGCATACAGAAGACTGACCGACCATGAACTTAGAAAAGCTTCGGCGGCCACCCTGGCAGAATGTGGTTGCCTGGAGCAGAGGCGAGGTAACTGGTGATTGTCCAGGCTGGCAAACAGGTCCATTACCGATTCCCCCCAGATCTGGAAAGCCCACAGACCACTTCTGGGTCCAGCTGCCACTCGTGCAGCTGTAGCAGCCTGCTGAGTCTGTTGGCCACCCAGTTGTCCTGGCCCGACAGGTACAACGCCCTGCGGAGAATGCCCTATCGGACTGTGAACGAGCACAAGTCCAGGGCTTCCTGACAGAGGGCACAGGACCCCGTGCCCCCCTGTTTGTTCACATAGGACATGGTGACCTGGTTGTCCGTCTGGACCAGGATGGACCTGTGGCCCAGAGACCGCCGGAACACCTTTAGGGCAAGATGGATTGCACACAGTTCCAACAGGTAGATCTGTTGAGCACTCTCGTCTGGGGACCAAATGCCCTGGTTGGGGTATCCCTAGCAGTGGGCTCCCCAGCCCAGCAGGGAGGCATCTGTGGTGAGGACCATTGAGTGGTGAGAGGTCTGAAAAGGCATCCCCAATTCCAAGTGACGGGGCGAGAGCCACCAGGTCAAGGACTGCGCCAGGTGCCTGGTCACTTTGACTCTGTGCTGGAGATGCCCTGTGGCCTGGGACTACTGGTCCCTCAGGCACCACTGTGCAATTCGCATGTGGAGGTGGGCATCTGGGGTGACATGGACCGTGGAGGCCATGTGCCTGAGGAGGCGCAACAGGTGTCCTGCTGGCACTGAGGGACGGCGTTGCATGCTTTTGGCCAGCGCCATGAGCCTGCCTACCCTGTTTGCAGGTAGGAAGGCCTTCGACTGAAGGGTATTGATCCTTGCCCCAATAAATTCCAGTTCTTGAGCCGGGCGAAGGCTGGACTTGGGATAGTTGATAACGAAACCCAAGTGCTGAAGGACTTGGATAGTGCGTGCCATGGCCTGCTGCACCTTGGGGGCCATGAGAACATAAGAACATAAGATATGCCATACTGGGTCAGACCAAGGTCCATCAAGCCTGTTTCCAACTGTGGCCAATTTAGGTCATAAGTACCTAGCAGTCTCCCCAAAAGACACAGGTTCCTCAATGCTTGCATTGGGTCAAGCAGTGATATCCTGGGTCCCTTTTAATAATGGTTTATGCACCTTTCCTCCAGGAACCCGTCTAAACCTTTTTTTAAACCCAGCTACACTAACAGCTTTTACTACAACCTCTGGTAACAAATTCCAGAGTTTGATTACACGTTGAGTGAAAAAAATATTTTCTCTTATTAGTCTTAAATAGGTTACCCTGTAGCTTCATTGCATGTCCCCTAATCTTTTTATATTCTGATGATGTAAACAATCGCTCTACGGTTACCAGTTCCACTCAATTCATTAATTTATAGACCTCTAACATATCTCCCCTCAGACATCTCTTTTCCAGGCTGAAGATCCCTAACCTTTTTAACCTCTCCTTATAGGAGTATCCTTCCATCCCCTTTACCATTTTGGTGGCTCTTCTCTGTACCTTTTCTAATAACGCCATATCCTTTTTAAGATATGGCGACCAGAAATGCACACAATATTCAAGGTGTGGTCGCACCATCAACGATACAGAGGCATTATAATATCCTTTGTTTTGTTTTCCATTCCTTTCCTTATGATACCAAGCATTCTATTTGCTCTCTTGGCTGCCGCTGCAAACTGGATTGATGGTTTTAACATGTTATCCACGATGACGCCTAAATCCTTTTCCTGGGTGGTGGTTCCCAATGTGGAACCTTACATCGTGTAGCCATAGTTTGGGTTGTTCATTCCCTAGATGCATAACTTTGCACTTTGCCACATTAAATTTCATCTGCCATTTGGATGCCCAGTCTTCCAATTTATCAAGATCCTCTTGCAATTTTCAACAATCCTCTTGGGTTTTAACAACTTTAAATAATTTTGTGTCATCTGCAAATTTGATAACCTCACTCGTTATTCCCTTTTCCAGGTAATTTATGAATATGTCAAAAAGCAGCAGAGCCAGCACAGATCCATGGGTACTCCACTATTCACCTTTTTCCATTGGGAAAATTGACCATTTAGCTCTACCCTCTGCTTTCTATCTTTTAACCAGTTCCTGATCCACTATAGTACACTGCCCTCCTATCCCATGACTTTTTAGTTTTGCCAAAAGTCTCTGATGAGGGACCTTGTCAAAGGCTTTCTGAAAGTCCAGATACACTATATCAGCTGACTCACCTTTGTCTACCTGTTTATTCAGACTTTCAAAAAAACATAACAGATTAGTAAGACAAGATCTTCCTTGTCTAAAGCCATGTTGGCTGTCTCCCATTAAGCCATGACTATCTACATGTTGAGTAATTTTGTTCTTTATGATAGTTTCTACCATTTTTCCAGGTACTGACGTCAGGCTCACCGGTCTGTAGCTACCCGGATCACCCCTGGAACTCTTTTTAAAAATTGACGTTACATTGGCGATCCTCCAATCTTCAGGTATTACAGATGATTTTAATGCTAATTCACAGATTACTAATAGCAGTTCTGCAATCTCATATTTCAGTTCTTACAACACCCTTGGATGTATACCATCTGGTCCAGGTGATTTGCTACTCTCCAGTATATCAAATAGTTGTAATACATCGTCCCGGTGTATCGATATTTCTTTCAATTCTTCCACAGTATCACCTTTAAATACCACTTCAGTCTTTGGTAACATCCCTACATCATTACGATATAGTTTGTACCCAGGTATCACAGTATCCCTCTGGTTGTCCTCCTTACACCATGTCTCTGAGATACCAATCATATCTAACGTCTCTTTTAGTGCTATATATTCTAACTCTCCCATCTTATTTTTTAGACTTCTAGCATTTTCATACAAGTATTTTAGAGACTGTATTTTATTCATATTAATCTGGTTATCGGTAGGCAGGGGTAATTTGGAATCTTTAAGCTCTGTCTGCTCTGTACTCAAGGGCATTTGGGCTACCTTTGTCTTTACTGGAACCTCTCTGCTGGTGTGCCCTAACTTCATTTTTTTGGTAGTATCCTTCATGGATACATTGTTCCAAACCATGCGCTCTTGGGGGACTGTCGGCTCTCCCCTATTATCTAGTATAAAAGCTGCTCTATCTCCCTTTTTAAAGTTAATGCCAGCAGCCTGGTTCCATCCCGGTTAAGGTGAAGCCCATCCCTTCGGAAGAGCCCCTCCTTTCCCCAGAATGTTCCCCATTTCCTAACAAATCCAAAACCCTCATCCACACATTGAGAATCCATAGCTCTGCCTGCCTTTTGGGTCCTGCGCGTGGAATGGGAAGCATTTCGGAGAACGCTACCCTGGAAGTTCTGGATTTCAACTTCCTACCTAAAAGCCTAAATGTAGCCTCCAGAACTTCCCTACCACATTATCTTATGTCATTGGTACCGACATGTACCAAGACAGCAGACTCCACCCCAGTACTATCTAAGACCTTGTCTAGGTGGCGCATGAAGTCCGCCACCTTCATACCAGGCAGGCATGTTACAAGGCGATCCTCACATCCACCAGCCACCCAGCTATCTACATGCCTAATGATCGAATCACCAACTATAACGGCTGTCCTATCCCTTCCCTCATGGGCACATGGCCCTAGAGAAACCTCCTCGGTGCAAGAGGATTTTACATCACCTGGAGGACAAGTACTAGCTATAGGATCACTTCCTGCCACACCAGCGTGATTCTCTCCTGTCACGTGACCTCTCTCCTCCATGGCAACAGGGATGCTGCCAGACTGGAGGTGGGACTTCAGGACTATATCCTTGTAGGTCTCGTCTATGTACCTCTCTGTCTACCTTATTTTATTTATTTATTTTTTTATTTATTTACATTTCTTCTATACCGCACTATTTGCGATCAGCGCGGTTTACATAGAACAAACAGTATCCGACAATAAACAAGAGTCAGGTCATTACAAAGAACAGGAGCAATTAACTTGGATAACAGGGGAAACTATCTACATCTTATGTCTTCCAAATCTGCAACTCTTGCCTCCAGAGATCGGACTGGTTCCCTGAAAGCAAAAAGCTCGTACACCTTGTGCACATGTAAGACCCCTCACCAACTGGGAGAGGGATAGCGGGAGTCATGTGTTCTAAATTTAACCAGAAAGCTCTCTGCTGTGTATGAAATTTAAACTGAAAACGCTTTGCTGCTACTAGGCTCCGACTGATTTAACAAATATACTGGGTTCACAGATTAATCAGCTTTAATCTAAAGAACTCCTTTTTCCCCAAGATTTAGAAAAATTCCCAGAAGTAAATACTTACAATTTCAGATCTCCCTCCAGAAGTAGCAGTCCCTTTTTGTAGTCCTTCAAGACTGAGAAGCACAGAACTCTGGTTGAACTATTTATGCCTGTGCTTCTGAGGTAAGCTGTGACCAATTTCTTGAGTGATTAACACAGTCCTTGCTTGATAGAGGGAATCTTTCAAACTGGCCCTCTGATCTGTCACCTGGCTTTAACACCTATTTAAAAAATTTCACAGGTCTCTTACCCCCTATGTAGAAGGCCTCTTTGTAAAGGTCTCTAGAAATAATTTATTGCTCAAGTAATACTGACCCTGTTTTGCCTTTTATGCTAACTTATATTCTGATTGGATTTAAATTAATGCGCCTTGCTGCTACTAGGCCCTGACTGAGTATGAAATTTAAAGTAGAAGCTCTCTGCTGGGTTCTAAATTTAACCAGAAAGCTCTCTTTTGTATTTTAAATTTAAACTGAAAGTTTTTTGCTGCTACTAGACCCTGACTGATTTAACAGATACACTAGGTTCACAGATTAATCAGCTTTAATCTAAAGAATTCCTTTTTCCCCAAGATTTTGAAAAATTCCCCAGAAGTAAATACTTACAACTGCAGATCTCTCTCCAGAAGTAGCAATCCCCTTTTGTAGTCCTTCAAGACTGATGAGCCAGCCGTAGAGACAGGGGAAGACAAAGATCCCCTGAAGTCTGAGGAAGGCGGCGACCACCACTAGGCACTTTGTGAATACTCTGGGGGCCGAGGCGAGGCCGAAGGGAAACACCTTGCATTGAAAATGATAGTCCCCTATCGCAAAGCATAGATATTGCCTGTAGTTTGGGTGGATTAGGATGTGTGTATAGGCATTCTTTAAATCTAAGGAGCATAGCCAGTCTCCCTGGCGGAGGTAAGGCAGCATCTTGAACTTCTCCCTCACCAGGAATTTGTTGAGGTTGCATAGGTCGAGGATGGGCCTTAGGCCCCCTGTCCTCTTTGGCATGAGGAAGTACCTGGAATAGAATCCCTTGCCCTTGAGATGGTGGGGTTCTGGTTCCACTGCTCGGTCCTCAAGAAGACCTGCCAACTCCTTCAAAAGAAGGTCCGGTGAAGGGGAGGCTGGAAGGGCTCTCCGGGAAATAATGTGGAGGCACTTCGGCTAGGTGGAGGAGGTAACCCTCCTTGATCACCTGTAATGCCCATGCATCGGTGGTGATAGCTCCCCACCTGTGGGCATACAGGGTGAGCCGACCTCCTGTGTGCTGCCAAGCTCCGGTTGGGAGGGGGGCCGTGCTGCAGGAGTCAAAAGCGTGGCCTGGTAAGGGGGGTAGTTTCGGTAAGCAGTGGACTTCCTAGGGTAAAAGGGCTTTTTACCCGAGCCCTTTTTTCGAGAAGGGGCAGAGGTCTTCTTAAGAGAGCCTAGTCCTCGTCATGAACTCAGACTCCAGTTCGGTGGCCTTGTCGGTCATGGGTTTGCCGAAGAGGATCTCCCCCCGGCATGGAACATCGACCAACTTGTCTTGCACCCATTGTTCAAGGTCCGACGACTGTAGCCAGGCTTGGCAGCGTGCACGGATGCCCGCCGCGGCAACCCTGGCCGCCGACTCGAACCTATCCTAGGCCGCCCGAGACATGAACTTGGAGCATTCACTGACGTCTTTGGATAGGCCCTTGAAGCACTGCAAAGGCTCCTCAGAGAGACCAGCTGAGAACCCGGCGATCTCCTTCGCCAGGTCTCTCAGGTACTTGCCCATGTACAGCTCATAGGCCTGGATCCGACAATTCAGTATTGGACCCTGGTAACATTTCCTGCAGAGGACATCCAAGATACGGGCCTCCCTGCCGGGTGGCACCAAGGAGTGCATCTTCTGACTTTTCAGTCGACGCATGGCCGACTCCACCACCATGGAGTTGTGCGGCAGTTGTGATTTCTGAAACCCAGGACTCCGGCAGACCCAATACATCGAGTTGAGCTGCTTGCTGATCACCGGCGTTGATGCCAATGTCTCCCACATGCAGAGCATAAGGCATTCTAGGATAGGAGGAATGGGCACTGTGAGGGTCTCCCGAGGGGGAGTCTTGTACTGGGGGATCTCGAGTTAGTCTGCTCGAGGGTCCCGCTTGGACTCTGTAGGGAAAGCCAAAACCTTGGACATATCCCGAACAAAGTCCCGAAACCCCATGTCCTCCGATGGGGACCTTCTCTGAGGCGCCGATACTGGGGAATTGGATGGGACATCTCGGTGATGGCGGGTGTGCGGTGACTCGTCATCCTCAGACTCCCAAGCGGAGGCCTCCGAGCCGAGGAAGACTGGTGGCACTCCTCAGGCCCCGGGGTCATACGCCCCTCGCTGGCAATGACCTCGGTCCCGATGAATGGGAGGCCGAGCGTGACCTCGGCCGAGGATCTACTCGGGCCCGGAGGGCTTCAATGATCGGCTTGGCCTTCGGGGTCGACTTCAACATCGAACACCCAGTGGACAGGGTGGAGGAACCGGACGTGCCGGATACCAATGCCCGCTGCTGCTTCAGGAAGGCAGTGATCCTGCGCTCCAAGGACGCCATCCTGGACATCAGTTCCGGAGGCTCCGCAGCCTTCGGCTCTGGCACCGGCATGCTCGGGTCCGAAGCTGGTTCCCCCAGAGGGGAGTCCTTGACTAGGATAGGATGTACTTGCCAGGGCCAGTCCATGACCGGGTCCTTTCGGGGAACATTGGCTGGGCGCTCCTTCTCTGATGCCGCAGGCCAGCGCTCGGGGTTCTACGACGGTCCTGCAAGGGACTTGGCCATTCCGAGCCATCCAGAGATGCCGCTGTCGAGGATTTCTTCCTTATTTTTGGTTCCCTCGAGGGAGACCCCTTCTCCGAGGCCCCTCGACGATGCTCTTATTTGGGCTGCTCCTCCCAAGGCGTGGAGGCCTCAGACGAGGTCCTGGCTTTCGGAGACATGGGGGAGTTAGGAAAAAAATTTTCATGCTGCTGCTGGCGGCTTCTCAAGGCCTTTGAAGACATCTTTTTGCCGGGTCGTGGTCCGGGCTGAGGCACTGGAGGCAGCAGTCATGCGTATCAGTAAGGGACAATCTTCCTGCACCGATCGCACTGTTTGAACCCACTGATAGCCATGGGGAGGAAAAGAACCCCAGCAAGGTTGAAGACCCTTCGGGCTGCCAGAGAGGAAAAAAGGGCAGAGACGCCCAAAAGAGAAAAATCGAAAAAGAAAAGGGGGCTGGCCCGATACCAAGGTACCGGGGTCGGGCAGGAAAGGTACCAGTGCATGTCCAGAAAAAACATCCAAAAGGCAAAGAAGAAAGTTGAACAATCAACTTTTTCAGGAACAGGGACAGACTACTTCTGATGGGCTCCGCGGAAAAAAGGAGACTGAGTAAGATGCCTCCTTTGGGCGGGAAAGGGACCACGCATGCGTGGTACCAACTCCCTAAAACTTTCTTTGGAAGCTGGGGATTTGCTCAGCGTGGGCTCCATCGGCGTCAACATCACTCATATGTGAGGACTGACTTCCTGCTTGTTCCCGGAGAATTAATGCTTCACTCCGCTTTCACAGCCCTTCTGATACAATTGCATGTGCTGTGAAAGGTATGTTGATGTACATGTATTATTTTTGCTCCTTCTTAGGGTCCGTTATGTTTGATTTCCTTCAGCAGGCACCTGAAGCTAACTCGCATCTATTTTCTCTCCATGTGTCACGTTTCCCGCCAAACTTTTTTTAAAATTACTCACCCCTTACTTTTTCTTGAAAACTACTCACTTTTTACTAATTTATGTATAATTTGGCTGGCACAGTTAGATATTTGCACACAGATGTGTCCTTGGTGGCTATGAATCAGTTTATCTTTGCTTTTCAGTCAGTTGGCGTCATCCTATATTAACGGCTTATTGTTATCACCAGATTAGAGCATTTGTTCTTTTCTCCTGTGACGTTTTTTCTCGTTTGTTTTATTCTATGCATCAATACTCGGGTTTTCCTTCTTGTATACTAGTTCATGTACATAATCTTGATAGATTGTCTTTAGAGTTATGAACGATGAGCACGCCACTGCTCGAAGCAATGGTGTTCTCCTATCTCTTCACTCTGCACACAGGGCTTGAACGCTAATGGAGTGGAGGAGTAGCCTAGTGGTTGGGGCAAGGTACTTCAGGCCGGAAGGTCGGTGGTTCAAATCCCACTAGAGGACAGCAACCTGGGGCCGGAAGGACTGGGGTTTCTAGTCCCATAGGTGCTCCTTGTGGTCTTGGGCAAGCCACTTAACCCTCCATAGCCCATGTTCCCTGTAAAATAGTTATCTCCAAGTTATAATGCCCTGTTCAATGTAATTTCAGTTTGTTCAATGTAAACTGCACTGATGCAGAATAGCGCGGTATATAAGAGAATGTAAATTAAATAAATAAATAAATAATGATTATTGATAGGGGTTTCACTTGCTACATCGCCTTTGAATGGTTCAATAGACCGTCTGGGTATAGTACATCTCTCTTTTTCATTTCTTTCAGGTGTTTTCATTCACCCTTTGGATATAATCTTACAAGTACATTTCCTTACGGTTGCTATCATCATATATCTCCCCTCTGCTCCCCCTGGGGCACCCTCCTCACATATAATTCTATTTCTTGCGGTAATGTTACCGTCTGAGAGAAGGTTAACATATTAACGATTATTCTTTCTTAGGTGGATGATTTCCTTTTTTTTGTATTTTCTCCCCCCTTTTACAGTACCTTGCTTAAATGACTTCTTAGGTCCATTAGTAAGCTACGATTTACAAGTATCTTACCAGTGATGAGTGTTCTGTATATTACGCAGTATTATTTCCTTCTGCATATATGTATATTTTTTATTATTAGTGTCAATGTGTTTGTTTACATATTTTTTCCCCTTTGGTATCACTTGTTAATGTTTTAGCCTTTATATGTGTACAATTTTATTGGTTTGTATCTTTTTATGAATGGTTTATATTTAATTAGTTATAATAATTATATACGTATTCTATAGCATGGGTTTCTTTGGATTAGGGAATTGTTATACAGTACCACCTTTATTTTTCATTTTTTTGTTACCCTTTTTATAATTTTAGTTGTCTATTGATTATATTTTTTTAATTGTTTTAATTCAGTTTTTATATTGTTTACATGTATAATGTTTTTTATATATATGTTTCTGTACAAGGTCTCAGTCCCCTGAGGAAGGCTTCAACCGAAACATGTGTCGGGCAGACCCTGTAATCAATAAAGCTCTTTCCTCCAGTGGCGTGGCTCTCCTGCTCCTTTGTGCTATGTTGAATATCAGAGCAGAAAGCACTGAACCCTGTGGGATACCTTGTCGTTGTTTGAAGTTGTATATTCTCAAGGTCATATTTTGCTACATACTCATGAGTGGCTTGCTCTTTTTCAGCTTTAGCTTGAGTTTGCATACTAGTAGTTGGTGATCTGTACGACAGTCAGCTCCAGGTTTTGTATTTGCTGATGTTATTGAGCTTTTTCATTGTTAACTTCCACAGATGTAGTCAATTTGATTTTTGTACAATCCATTGGGTGAAGTTCATGGGTACAGTCGCCACTTGTGTTGCTGGAAGAAGGTGTTTGAGATGAATAGATTGTTGGTCTTGTAGAATTCTATCAGTCTTTTTCCAGCTTCATTTCTGTTGTTAAGTCCATATTTTCCAACCACTTTGCTGCCTTCTTTGTTGTGAACCTTAGCGTTCCAGTCACCCATGACTATCAGGACATCCTGTTTGCAATGTCAATTTCAGCTTGTACCTGTTCACAGAAATGATCAACTTCTTCCTCTTCTGCAGCTGTTGATGGTGCATATAAGCATTGATTTAGGGAATCTTTAATCAATATAAGATACTTAGGTATTAGACATGTGAAAACCTGCAAATAAGGCACCTTTAATATATTTGTATATAGAATATATGGGCATTGGCCTAATGAAGAATATATGAAGTATTTAGAAAAATAATGCAAAATTCTGGTTTAGCTGGTCATGGTGGTTATGGTGTTTTGGAAGGTTTTTTGTTGACCCATGATGGAGTCTGAAAACTTTTCTTGTTGAAGGGTTGAGCCAGCACGGAAGTCTTTTTTTCCTTCCTTAAGAAAAAGCCAGGAACCTGTTATGATTAATTAGATGATAGTGTCCCACGTTTTGAAAAAGTGAAATAGGTAATTTAGAGATTAACGAGGAGTTTGCTATTTGTTCTCCATTGGGAGTCATAGATAGAGGCTTAGAGAAATCATTACATATACTTAGCATCTTCTTAAACAGGTGCAAGGAAGGCCCATCCACTAGGCAAGCGCCTAGGGTAGCAGACCATGACAGGCAGCACAGCTTTGTGCTGCTCCTTTGGTGCCCGCAGCAGGCCATGTGCTTCAGTACATATGGCATGCTGCTTCTGACTCCACTCCGACTCAACCTCCTGTCGGGGGGAGGTCAGAAGCGGCAAGTCATGTGTGCCGAAATATCTGGCCTGCCACAGGCACCAAAGCAGTGGCACAAAGCCAACGCTTTTAAACTGCTGCCATCACCCCCCCCCCAGAAGACTGAATTGGCAGTGGCATAGCTCAGCTTGGGGGGGGGGGGCATGTCCGGGGCTCCTGCCTGGGATGGCTGAAATCCTTGAGCCAGCCCTTTTCAACTGGCAGAGTAACACAAACAATGACAGAAAAAGATCATCCAACATAGCAAGCCTGCCCAGCTATCCTGTCTACACACTATGAATAAATCTCAGCAGATAGTCACAGAGTATGACCTGCAAGACTTCTCTTTATCCAGGTCAACGTTTGTTATCTTCCTCTTTTGTACTTCACCATCTTGAGTAGACCTATCATATAAGATCCCCACTTACTTCTCTCCAGCACTCACCTTTCCCATACATAACCACAAGACTAAGCAATAATCTAAAGAGCCGGTAATAGCAGTGTGGCCTTAGCATAATCTTTTGATCTCCTAGGGCCCCAGCCACAAACCTATGTGATTACCTTTGTTTCTGCTAGGATGTCTACTTGTGCAAAATGTGTAGGCATTTTTAACACATGTAATTTACATACCTTTTCAAAGTAAATTACTCCTATAGTTTCTCTTTGAAAATTATCAAGTGCTATGTTAAAAGCTTTGCAACAACACAGACTAATTGAAAATTAACTAGGAGCACTAAGAATGAAAAAAAAAACCCTGGAGATCTTGAAAATATTTTATTGCAGATGCCTACTGAGAGAGAATACAGTTTATCATGCTGAGAAATATTGTGCTGTTATGAAAAAAATTCCTCTCTAGGCTTCTCAGTGATTACGGTTAATGCTTCTTTAAACTGTACCTTATCACCAAAGAAATCAAATTACCATTGATCAGGAAGAACTGAATGAAGCTTCAAGGTGAAAATAAATCAAAATTCCACAAACCAAGCTCGAAATCAACAATTCTTAAAAAAAAGACATACATTATGGCACATCTTGCAAGGATTTAATGTAGGTTTTTGTATTTTAAAAAGTATATGCTGTGAGACCCTTTGAAGTCTGTTTTATTAATCTGCTGGTCCCTGTTCACACCCTTTCCAGTTCTTTGATACCTTGTTTTGAAATATGAGCCCAGATTGTTCACCATACTCTGCTTGGCCAAACAAGGGCTATGTATCTTAGCAAACTGACTTCCTTCTCTCTGTCTTCAATTTACTATTGATTGTATACTCAATGCATGCCCAGTCTTTCAGGATGCAGCCAGATATTAAGCAATTATTTTTAGCTTATAATCATCTGTTACACCCGGATCCTTTTCCAGATTTGTTCTAGCAAGCACCCACCCATTCTTTATATAACTTTTTTGTACTTACTGTGGCCAAAATGTATCACTATTTATTTGTCCAAATTAATCTGCAAGTAAACAGCCTGTTTTTCTAGAACGTTGTATGACCCTATGTAATGGTAAAAAAATAAAAGAACCTCACTTTCTGCTCCTCTCTCATCCACTTCCTTCTTCTCCCCTCTACCCAAAGTATGAAGGCAGCAGCAGTAGCAGGGATAGTGATAGCAGCAGTCAGCACTAGACTCTGTAGTGTGCACAGGTGTCTAGTGTATCAAGAAGCTCACCCCAGGTGGGGGAGAAGCAATAGGGCCTGTGAACAGTTCGCTGACTCAAAAGTCCTTTACTTTCTACCACTACTGACCTCATCAACTAATGATGTGACAGGATTGATCAGGCACACAAGTGAGTGATGCCATTCAATGGTACGGGGATGTAACAGCTCTTCTAGAATCAGGACTAATGTAAGATATTGGCCATGGATGGTCCTTCCTGCTTACAACTGACCCCTTGGGTTTATCAGTTGTTTTATAGCTCCTAATCAACTCTCTGGAGGTGGGTAGGACTATGTATTTTATTAATCTTGCTGACTACTGAGAACACCTGTCACAGAAAAACATTTTTGCTTTTTCCATTGACAAGCAGGAATGGACCAGACACACAAGTGAGAGACTCCGAAGTTCAGGGTTGCTCCTTACTTGAGAGTATTGTTCCACTTTCACGAAGAAACCTATCATATGCTGAATTGTTCAGATGGACAGATTTCTTCAGTACTACTTGACCAAAGGCACTGTCCCTGATGCATGATGCCATCACAAGTGTAAATAAATGTATGTAGCGAGGACCAAGTACATGCTTTGCAAATGCTCTCCAGATAAGCAAATTTCAAGAAAGCTACAATAGTAGCAGGGGGTGTGATTTTGTGAGGCTTAATTCTGTTGATTAGAGGAATATCTGCTTGATCAAAACTAAATTGGACACATGATGCTAATCTATTACTTAGCATATGCTAACCACTGGAATACCAAGTTTGTTAAATTCAAAGGAGAAAAAAAGTCTCATGAACGTCTTGGTAGATTCTGTTTTTTTAGATAATATATTTCAGGACTGACTGCCAAGAAAGTTAGGTCTCTCTGTGCAGGAGAGGGCCTGGCGATGTGAGCCCTAAGCTGGACAAGAATCACTACCCCCGAGCTGTCATTGGACGCTAGCTTATGTCGTCAGAGAAGGAATGCATTTTATGAGAATACCGTAAACTGAAAATTGTGGAGAATAACAATCAGAAGGTCCTTCTGTTTAATGACTATTTGTCTTGGGTAGCAACTAAAAGGAGGGAATGCGTGCCCATCTGCAATAACCTGTTCCAGCAGGAAGTGCGATTTGCAATGCTTTACCACCATAAATTGCGAATTATGCATGAAAGGAAGACTTTGATTTTCCACACACCAGATGAGGGTAGAGTGTTCAGAGTGGACAGGCTCACCCAGTAAGGGAGTAGCAGTGAGCGCAAGAGTGCAGACTGGTGACTCTGCCGCCTAAAGGACCAGAAATAGACAGTGGTGCCAGCTTCAATCTGACTGGGATGGGAAGAGGGCCTGGCTTTGTTTGGGACTCCCCCTCCATTTTTTTTTGTGGAGGGGGAGTCCATGTGCCACCTCATGTGAGACATGTGAGGGGGGGGTACCGCTGGACACAGTCAGAGATGAATGAGCTCCTTATGCACATCGTGGTTGAACATTTATGGACTCTGGTACACAGTGTCTGGCCCTCCCTCTCCCCTAGGTGGGACTGGGGATGGCATTCGGGGGATGGGGGTAGGAGAGGAGATGGGGTAGTCTGTGTGTCTATTCAGCGGGATATAGGAGATGGGAGGTCTTATCTCTTTTGCCACTGGGTTGGGGGAAGTGTGTGGGGGTGAGAAGGGATTTGTATATGAAAGGCCTGGGGCTAGCGGTGGAAGCTCACATGAGAGAGTGGAGAGTAGGATGCCTATGATCGGTGTGACTGGTGGGGGAGAAGGAGTAGGGGGAGGAAAACTGACCGGAATGTTGTATGGGGTTTATAGAGGGAAGGGGGGCTGCTGGGGGAATTTGTGGAAAGGGGATGAGATTAAGTGATATGCCACTGCGGAAGCTCTGCTGGGAGGCCTCTGCAGTACTTTACAGAAGGGGAACAGGCATAAACATCATACGGCACTGAGAGGACCCAAGTGAGGTCAATATCGTCACTCTGAATGTGGGGGGTCTTCACTCTCCAGTTAAGAGAGAGAGCGCATACTCACATTTCATCACATGTGCTTCCAGTAGTGATGGTAGCACTGGATGCAGAAAAGGCCTGGGACTACCTGTTCTGGGTGATGCAACAGTTTGGGATCAGAGGCTATTTTCTTATGTGGGTCCAAACTTTATACAATCAGCTGCATGCACAACTGTTAGTGAATATCAAGCTAGCTGAACCTTTTACCCTTCAACATGGAATGTACCAGGGCTATCCCTTGTCCCCACTGATGTTCATACTGTCTTTGGAGCCTTTGGCTCTGAAAATCTGCGAGGTTAAGGCTATTCGGAGGGTACTGGTGGGTGCAGTTAAACTAAAAATCAGCTTATTCATACATGATACGATGATCAATATGCTTCACACGAGAGAAGGGTGGGCTACATTGACTGCCATGCTGAGACAGTTTGGGCAGGTTTCTGGGCTACAGAAAAGCTGGCAAAGTAATCAGGAAAGCAAAGATACTAAAAGAAGGGGAAACTGCCAATGCAATAAAAAGGGGGATAAGACATTTTTCAGATATGTTAGTGAGTAGAGGAAGGACAAAAGTGGTATTGTCAAACTCAAGGGTGCAGGGGAGGAATCTGCAGAAGCTGATGAGGATAAAGCAGAATTGTTTAACAAATATTTCTGTTCTGTATTTACAGATGAAGGACCAGGAGCAGGACCTCAAAAAACACAGACAAATAGGAACAGAAGTGAACTGGATCTTGAACAATTTTTAGAAGACTGTGTTCTCGAGGAGCTAGCTAAACTAAAAGTAGGCCAAGCAATGGGGCCAGATGGGATACATTCGAGAATACTGAAGGAACTTGGGGATGTTCTAGCGGCTCTGCTGACCTTTTCAATGCCTCTTTGGAGTCGGGAGTGGTGACAGAGGACTGGAGAAAGGCACATGTGGTCCCTTTACACAAAAACGGAAGTAAGGATGTGGTTGAAAACTACAGGCAGATTAGTCTAACCCCTGCAGTGAATAAATTATTGGAAACGTTGCTCAAAATGAAAATAGTGAAGCTTCTGGAGTCCACTGGATTAAAGGACAGGAGGCAGCATGGGTTTATCAGAGGCAGGTCTTGTCAGACAAATCTGATTATTTTCTTTGACTGGGTGATCAGAGAGTTGGACTGAGGGAGAGCCATAGATGTGATGTACTTGGATTTCAGTAAAGCCTTTGACAACGTTCCACACAGGCAACTTATCAACAAACTGAGCACCCTAGGGATGGGCCCTAAAGTTACTGCTTGGGTTAGAAATTGGTTGAGGGGGAGGCGACAAAGGGTACAGGTAAATGGAGCTCCCTCTGAGGAGAGGGAGGTTACCAGTGGTGTACCACAGGGATCTGTCCTTGGTCCAATTCTTTTTAACATCTTTGTTAGTGATATTGCAGAAGGGCATCGGGTGAGGTTTGCCTCTTTGCGGATTATACCAAAATCTGCAATAGAGTAGACACCAAGGAAGCAGTAGCTAACATGGAGAGGAACCTAGCTAAGCTTGAAGAATAGTCTAGAATTTGGCAGCTGAGATTTAATGCTACGTAAAAAATGCAGTCATTCATTTGAGCTGCAAAAATCCAAAGGAGCGGTACAGTGTGGAGGGGGGAGGGGGGGGGAAGTACTTCTGTCCACAAAAGAAGAGCGAGACCTGGGCGTAAAAGTAGCTAAACAGGTAAAAAATGCAACGGCGAAAGCTAGAAGGATACTTGGGTGCATATGGAGAGGAATGGCCAGCAGAAAAAAAAGAGGCGATAGTGCTTCTGTATAGGTCTTTGGTGCGACCTCATTTGGAGTATTGTGTGCAGTTCTGGAGACCACACCTTCAAAAGGATATAAACAGTCGCACCAAAGACTTATTCAGAGGCATTATCACCTCCTTTTTTCTGCTAGCCATTCCTCTCCGTATGCACCCAAGCATCCTTCTAGCTTTTGTCGTTGCCTTTTCTACCTGTTTAGCTACTTTAAGATCATCAGACACAACCACGTCTAGGTCCCGCTCTTCTTTCGTGGACAAAAGTACTTCACCCCTTATACTATATTGCTCCCTTGGATTGCTGCAGCCCAAATGCATGACCTTACATTTTTTAACATTAAATCCCAGCTGCCAAATTCTAGACCCTTCTTCAAGCTTAGCTAGATCCCTGCTCATGTTATCTACACCTTCCTGGGTGTCTACTCTATTGCAGATTTTGGTATCATCCACAAAGAGGTAAAACTTACCAGACAGCCCTTCCGCTATATCATTAACAAAGATGTTAAAAAGAATCGGACCAAGGACAGATCCCTGGGGCACACCACTGGTAACATCCTTCTCCTCAGAGTGATCTCCATTTACTTGTACTCTTTGTCGCCTCCCACCCAACCAATTTCTAACCCAAGCAGTAATTTTAGGGTCCATCCCTAGGGTGCTCAGTTTGTTTATAAGTCGCCTGTGAGGAACAGTGTCAAAGGCTTTACTGAAATCTAAATACACCACATCTAGAGCTCTAAATACACCACATCTTGATACAAGTGCATGAGAGGAAATAGGTTGTCCATTGAAAGGTTTACAAAAATCAGCAATAGCACTAAGATGGACTCTCACTAAATTGGTCTTTAGAACAGAAGTTGATAATTGGAGTAGATACTCTAGTAGCGACTCTACAGGTACCAAAAGGGGGTTAAGTCCCTTTTGTGAACACCAGACAAAGAACCTTTTCCACTTAAAAGCGTAGGAACGTCTTGTGGAAGGTTTTCTGGAAGCCAGAAGGATATCCTTCACTTGTTCAGAAAGGTTAATATCCTGGAATTCTAGGCTTTCAGTAACCAGGCCCTGAGATGTAGGGACTGGGGATTGGGATGCAGTTAAGCATCCGTCCTCCTGAGACAGAAGATCTGGAGCATTCCCCAAATACAGAGGAGTGGTTTGAGAGAGACGCAGAAGAGGAGGATACCACGTTTGTCATGGCCAACGTGGAGCTATGAGTATCATACAACCTCTGTCTCTATGAAGTTTGAATTAAGTTTTGGGAATGAGGGGAATGGGTGGGAAGGCATAGAGGAAGTCCTGACCCCAGTGGAGTAGGAAAGCATCTCTTGCCTGACAGTTGTGAGCCAGGATTCTGGAACAGAATCGGGGAAGTTTGGCATTCTGTGGACTTGCAAAGAGGTCTATATCTGGTGTTCCCCGGATTTGAAATACTCGAGAAAGCTGGTATGAGTGGAGGGACCACATGTGTGGCAGCAGTATTCAACTGAGTCTGTCTGCCCATAAGTTTTGAATGCCCGGAAGGTATACCACAAACAGGTGAATTTGCAACTCTCTGGCGAGGGCCCATAGTCACAAAGCCTGTTCCGTCTTGCTTGTTCACATAGAACATAGCTACCTGATTGTTGGTTTGGACCAGAACTGTTTTGTTGCTGAGATGGGTCTGAAAGACTTGAAAAGCATTGAAAATGTCTCTCAGCTCTAGGAGGTTTATGTGAAGGGAAACCTCCTGTGAGGTCCAAAGACCCTGAGTGGAGAGATCGTGCAAGTGGGCCCCCCAACCCATCTTGGACTCATCTGTTGTTAGGGTGGCCTGACATAGAGGCTGCTGGAAAGGAGAGCCTACGAGGAGGTTTTCTAGAGATTTCCACCATTGCAGGGATGAAATCAGACGTGTGGTGTTTCTGATCTTGTCCATTAGCTGACCCGAGGCCTGTGACCATTGAGAGGATAGGGTCCACTGGGCTGCTCGCATGTGGAGGCGAGCATAGGGAACCAAATGCACAGTGGATGCCATGTGTCCCAAAAGTTGAAGCATCTCCCGAGCAGTAAGGAACACATTCATAGATGCTCGAGATGCCAGTTGTATTATCCGTAGACTGGCTATGGCAGGAAAGCCCTTGACTGCTGTGTGTCTAGACGAGCCCCTATGAATTCGAAAGATTGAGAGGGGGTAAGATGAGATTTTGGGAGGTTTATGACCAGTCCCAAGTATTGAAGAATACTCATTGCTCCAGAAAGAGCGAAGCTGGCCTCTGGAGCTGTCAATGCTCAAATGAGTCAATCGTCTAAATAAGGGAAGACGAATATTCCCAGAGTCCTCATAAATGCTGCTACCACTATCATGCATTTGGTGAAGACTCTTGGAGCAGAAGCCAGTCCGAAAGGAAGAACTCTGCACTGGAAGTGTCTTCCTTGGACCAGGAATCGAAGGAACTTCCTGTGATCTGAGTGGATGAGAATATGCGTGTACGCATCTCTTAGATCTAGAGATCATAACCAGTCCTGACTTTGAAGGTAAGGTAGGAGTGTCCCGAGAGAGATCATTTTGAACTTTTCTCGGAACAAATATTTGTTTAATTCTCTTCCTTCCAGCACTGGCTGGTGGCTGTGCATGCACTAGCCGCTGCAGAGGAGCACACGTATGCCGTCTCAAAGTCTCTTCAATGGGTGCAATACAGGCAACCATGGACACAATTTCAGGTGAATTATCCCCCAGACAGCGAGGGGAGAGAGGGGGTAGAGGGCTTGGTTAGGAAGGGATGGAGGATTGGATGGGGAAAAGCGGCACAAGAGCAGTGTGGCAATTGCAAGGGTGTCCAAGCCTGAATATATACCAGGATGGCCAGAGAGAACATGGCTGGGATATGTGTCATATGGGGCCTGGGTTTACTGAGTACTTGGAAGCATATTGACCCTGACATTGTTAAGCTTGTTTATTTAGTTGAACTTGTCGATAACCATGGAAGAGTTGAATAACTGTGCCCCTAGGGGATGCAGTTAACAAAATTTAATAAAGATTAAATTTTAAAAAATACTGAACCACACTATCCAATGATCACTGGTTGCAAGATGATCACCCACTATAACATCAAAAATACTCTCCCCATCCGTATGGGGATCAAATATGGCCCCCTCAAGTTTAAGTTCTGTTACTGGTTGCCTGAATAGTTCTTCCTGTAGAGAATCCAGGATTTCCTTACTTCTAGACGACACCGCAGCAGGGATGTCCCAATCAACATCCAAAATATTGAAATCTCCAATCAGCAGCAATTCTTCTTTCATTGCAGCAATGCAAAAGTCTTCAATTAAATCTCTGTCCACTTCTTCTTCTGCCTGTTAAGGAGGTCTGTATATCCCACCAATGCAAATGGATGTTCCTTTCCTTCTTTCCAGCTTAACCCACAGTGCCCTTCAATTCTGTAGCTTTAAAATTTTTTACATATAAGGGAGGAGTAGCCTAGTGGTTGGGGCCAGGTACTTCAGGCCGGAAGGTCGGGGGTTCAAATCCCACTAGAGGACAGCAACCTTGGGCCGGAAGGACTGGAGTTTCTAGTCCCACAGATGCTCCTTGTGGTCTTGGGCAAGCCACTTAACCCTCCATTGCCCATGTTCCCTGTAAGTATTAGTGTATGTGTCTCATGTTAAATGTATCCCCCAATTGTGTTGTGACCGCTTTGATTGAAGGATAAGGCGGTATACAAAAACTGTCTAAAAAAAAAAAAACTACTCCTCCTTCCTCAATAAATTATAACCTGATATAATTACATTCCAATCATGGTTCTCCATGAACCGTGTCTCCATAACCGTTACTAAATCCAAAGCAGCCTCTTTTATTAAAGCTTCAACATTTGGAATCTTATTTCCCGTACTATGGGCATTAATACACACCGCTGACCAGACCTTATCCTTTTTACCCATGTCTACAGAGATATTTAATGTTTTACTTACTTGAGAGCTTTTACTTACCTGGGGGCCTTCTTCACCCATCCCCAACAAATCTAGTTTGAAGCCCTCTTTAGCAGGTTAGCCAGTCTGCTGCAGAAGACACTTTGACCCTGCTTGGGAGAGGTGGACACCATCTTTGCTCTGCAGACATTGGAAAACAGGGGCGGCCCAAGGGGGGTGCGGGGCCATGTGCGGAGACTCGGTGCAGGGCCTCATTTGCATAAATATTTGCATAATGTTACCATACACTAACTTTTAGTAAACATGCCTCTTCATGAGTGTATGGATAAAGAAAGACTAAAAGATTTCTACATTACTATAATCCAGTGCCAACCGCCAGACACATTAGGAACTACTACAAACACTGCCCATTTAGAACCCATAGCAAACCCACCGTATCTTAACAGCACTACCAGGACTCACAAAGCACCAGACCCTACCTATCAAAAGGCAACTGCAAATATTAAACCAATACATTTCAGAGAATAACAATACATGACCTACTGAGGAAAGAGAACAAGTGGCAATGTCAAATAGGAATTACATAAACAGAATACCTCAGCTCAGTTACACATGCAGAACACAGACCATCACCAAACAAGGAATCACAATTTAAAAACAGGAAGACAATAATTAAACTGGGAACCCTAAAAGCCAAACTTGGAATTTACAACAACAATGTAGAAATAAAACTATAAATTAATTTCCTCTTGTACTAAACAAAGCACAGACGTTAATGATGCACATTTCCCAGATCTGACATATTCCAGTTAATAAATTCAAAATAGAGAGATATCTTTGTACCTTTTGTGCATTTTTTTTCAGTTGCAATTGTTCCAGCCATTTTCTTCTGGTTTATTTGTGTCTTCTGCTAACTCTCCATCGTCTGCTGTCCATTTGTCCTTTCTTCTCTCTTCTAGTTTTTTTCCATTCTCTCTCTACATCTGCTTTAACATACTAATCTTTCTCCTTTTGCTCTTTCCTCATTCCTATTTCATCCACTCAAATTTTACCCATCAATCCCTACTTAGTCTCCCAATACCCGGCCAATTGTAGAATTTTCTTCACTCCCACACAAAATATTTTTCCCCTCTCCATTTCACTCTCCCAGCCCCAACCCCTTCTAATCTCCCCCAACATCAGCTCCCTTCTAGTTCCAGCCCCACCCAGTATCCGCTCCCTTCTAGTCCCCGCATCAGCCCATTTCCAGTCCTGGCCCCCCATCAGCCCATTTCCAGTCCTAGCTCCCCCATCCATTTCCAGTCCTATCCAAGTCCCCTCATCAGCCCATTTCTAGTCCTTTCCTAGCCCCACCATCAGCCCATGTCAAATCCTAGCTCCCCTCCACTCAGCCCATTTCCAATCCAAGCCCCCCATAAGCCTACTTCCAGTTCTAGCCCCTCCATGAGTCCATTTGAATCCAAGCCCCCACCACAGCCCATTTCCAATCTTAGCTCCCCCCAACACCCAATTCCCAGTCTTATCCTAGCCCATCAGCCCATTTCCTGTCCTAGCTCCCTCCCCTAAGAGCCCATTCCAAGCCCCCCTTCCACTCAGCCCATTTCCATTTCAAGCCCCCTTCCACTCAGCCCATTTCCATTCCAAGCCCCCCTCCCCATCAGCTATTTGCAGTTCAAGCCTTCCCTTCCACTCAGCCCATTACCAGTCCTAGCAACCCCTCCCACCCACCCATTACCAATCCTAGCCCCCCATAGCCTATTACCAGTCCTAAGCCCCCATCAGCCCACTCCCAGTCCTAATCCCACCAGCCCATTTCCAGTCCTAACCCCCCATCACCCAATTTTCAGTTTAAGCCCCCCCATAGCCCATTACCAGTCCTAACCTCCCCATCAGCCCACTCCCAGTCCTAATCCCATCAATCCATTTCTAGTCCTAACCCCCCCATCGCCCAATTTTCAGTTTAAGCCCCCCATAGCCCATTACCAGTCCTAACCCCCCATCAGCCCACTTCCAGTCCTAATCCCATCAGCCCATATCCAGGCTTAGCTCCCCCATAGCCCATCACCACTCCTAATGCCCAGCCCAGCCCAGCCCAGGGAAAATTTAAAATAAAAAAAAGAAAAGCTGTCAGCTGTCTGCTGCCGCTGCCGGGACCGCCGCGGCAGAATCGAGTGTGCCGCGGGGCCCCCCCTGCTCGGCAGAGCCTGCCCTCCCCTGTATCAGCTCCCTCTTTCAGCTGCAGTCACACGCGCCGGCTTTCAGAGCGCGAAGGGACTAGTTTCACTTTCGCGGCTCTGTTAAGCCCGCGGGGGCTGATGGGAACTTCCCATCAGCCCCCGCGGGCTTAACAGAGCAGCGAGGGAGAAACTCTCCCCTCGCGCTCTGAAAGCCAGCGCATGTGACTGCAGCTGAAAGAGGGAGCTGATACAGGGGAGGGCAGGCTCTGCCGTGCAGGGGGGGCCCCGCGGCACACTCGATTCTGCTGCGGCGGTCCCGGCAGCGGCAGCAGACAGCTGACAGCTTTTCTTTTTTTTATTTTAAATTTTCCCTGGGCTGGGCTGGGCTGGGCATTAGGAGTGGTGATGGGCTATGGGGGAGCTAAGCCTGGATATGGGATGATTTTCCAACAGGGCCGGCCCGTCCATTGAGCGAGAATGTTTTTTGCACAGGGCCCCGCGTTTCAGGGGGCCCCGCGCAAAAAACATTTTGATTTAAAAGTAAAATTTAAAATGAAAAAAAGAAAAGCTGTCAGCTGCCGCTGCCGGGACCGCCGCGGCAGAATCGAGTGTGCCGCGGGGCCCCCCCTGCACGGCAGAGCCTGCCCTCCCCTGTATCAGCTCCCTCTTTCAGCTGCAGTCACATGCGCTGGCTTTCAGAGCGCGAAGGGACTAGTTTCCCTTTCGCGGCTCTGTTAAGCCCGCGGGGGCTGATGGGAACTTCCCATCAGCCCCCGCGGGCTTAACAGAGCAGCGAGGGAGAAACTCTCCCCTCGCGCTCTGAAAGCCAGCACATGTGACTGCAGCTGAAAGAGGGAGCTGATACAGGGGAGGGCAGGCTCTGCCGTGCAGGGGGGGCCCCGCGGCACACTCGATTCTGCCGCGGCGGTCCCGGCAGCGGCAGCTGACAGCTTTTCTTTTTTTCATTTTAAATTTTACTTTTAAATCAAAATGTTTTTTGCGCGGGGCCCCCTGAAACGCGGGGCCCTGTGCAAAAAACATTCTCGCTCAATGGACGGGCCGGCCCTGTTGGAAAATCATCCCCTGGTCCAGGAAACCAAAATTCTCTCGATGACATCCACACAGCCAGACATTTATTTCTACGATGCAAGCTTCTCTGCCTTGGCCTCTACAGGGAGGGTTGAGAACAAGATTTGCACACCTATCTGCTTCACCCTCTCTCCCAGAGCCATGAAGTCACTCTTGATATCCATGGAGGGAAGCACCTAGCAGTATCATTTTTGCAGACATGGGAGAAAGTGAATCCTCATCTTCCCTCCCAGTCCTCCCCCAGGGGAAGGGGGCACGTCTAGGTTCCTAGAAGATGGCACAGGAGAGAGTCAAGGTCAAAGATGCTTAACATCCTTGCTGCCAGACGGGGAGACTCTGGATGCCTACAGATCCACTGCAAGGAGGACTATCATGCAGTGAGCAGGGATTGAAAACAGCTGGTGAGCTGTTTCAAGAGCTGCTACTCAAAGCTGATCAAGAACAGACCCCAGAGCCCCTGGGGGCCTTCAGGGGCCCGAAAGCTCTAGACAAAGATTTACTCACCATGCTCCTCCTCAGCAGGGACCATGCTAATGGAAAAATCGTGGAAGATGCAGCAACGGCAGAAAAATTGGCATCAGGTTTAGACCTCCCTCACTCCCCACAAGAGATCTCAGAATTAATGAGAAAACGTGCCCAGAGACATTCCCATTGCACTCAGGACAAAAAGACCTAGCTGTAGAGCTAACCCACTAGGAACCACAAGCTGCACACCACCGAGTGTCTTCTATCTCAGTTGAGTTCCGAAGTGGTAAAAAGAAAAAAGCTGAAGAAAAAAGAATGGAAAAACAAACCGCAGCCTAAAATAAACCTCCTACTGGTAAGGGGATCCCTTCCCATGTCAATTCAGCTGGGGAAACACAAACAGCGCCTCCCTAGCCTAACTTCTTTGATCTGAATTAATTCGGGAGTCTCTCTGCTTTGTGTTGTCTGTTTGGGATGTTCTCAGCGTAGCGGTTGAGCGTTGAACGGAGCGATTGGCTTGAAGCGTCTTTAAAGATAAGTAATTGTTGACTCCATTGGTGGGCTTTATTTATAGCTACTTATCTTTATTTTCCTCTTTTTAGGGAATCACGATCTGTTCCTGTGTTGCTCATCCTAACGCTGTGATGATTATGACGCTATTTGTGTGTTTATGGATGTTGTGTATGTAGTATGAGTGTGATTAGAAGTGAGTGTGATTAGATGTAATATTTATTTCCCAGAAGTACTTTTTGTGGTTTTAGGGTACATTAGTGGTGATTGAGTACAGGCTGAATAAAAGTGGCTACATGACCTGTGATGTGAGCGTCAGCTGTTCCCTATAGTGATTTTATCACTAAATGTAGGGCTCTAGCCTATGTGAGGTCTGAAGGTGTTTATTGAAGTATTTAGGTAATCTTGCTTAGGAGTAAATCTTGTATTTAAGGGCTTTTTTTTTGTTATTTTTGATTATTATATTGCTCTTGGACAGTTGGTGCTTTGTGTAACTATTTAAACCACACCATGACAACAGAATCAAATTAGAAACTGGGGGAGGAGTGGAGAGTGATCCTATCCGGCGATTCCACCCTGCCCGTGTGTTCGGCGCTGATTGCTGCACCTGTTTGAGCCCTATTTCACTCTGGGCTACACCACGGGGTTTGAGGAGTGGAGAGTGATCCTACCCGGCGATTTTCGGCGCCGATTGCTGCACCTGTTTGAGCCCTATTTCACTCTGGGCTATACCGCGGGGTTTGAGGAGTGGAGAGTGATCCTACCCGGCGATACCACCCTGCCCGTGTGTTCGGTGCTGATTGCTGCACCTGTTTGAGCCCTATTTCACTCTGGGCTACACCGCGGAATGCGGTCGCGGGTCCGAAGGGGCGTGACCAAAGGGGCAGGTCACGCCCCTTTGGAGCCCCTTCGGAGCTTTTCGGAGTTTTGAGCTGTTAGAGGGAGTGCTTACCCCGGTATGGGGAAACGCCGAAAGAAGAGTGCGTCGGCTGTTTCTACAATGAAAGCTTCTAAATCGGAAGGTCCGATGGACAAACATCTGATTCGTCAGTCGGTGGAAAATTGCAGTTTGGAGCTTTCGGCTTCAGTGAGTACTTTGTCTCCTCCAGCTTCTTCTCTGATTGGGGGTTTTACCTTACCCCTCCCTTCGTCCGAGCAAGTAGTGACTCTCGACCAGGTCTTGGGAAATGCAGGCTTGGATTCGGGAGCCACATCGGTTCCGGCGGGCTCCTCGGAGCAGGCCTGCCCTGAATGTAAGGTTGTTCCTATGCTTAAAGTGTTTAAAATCCCGTCGGTACTAGGAGATGTTGTTGATATCTCCTCGTCCCCTCAGGAGGTAACATTAAAAGATATATGGGCGGTTGTTACCCGCACCAAGGCTGCCCTTACCGGAACCTTGTCTCAAATAGAATAATATACTCGAGACTCAATAGCTAAGTTTTCTGATTATGATGATCAATTTTTGGGTTATGATGCACGTTTGAAACAGGTAGAGAGTAAAATAGATGTTACTCAGGTAGATTCGTCTTCTGTAGCTAAGGATAGTTTGTATTTACATAGGCAGTTGGAATTATTAGAGAATGCATCTAGGTCTAAAAACCTGAGGTGCTTAAATTTTCCACTTACACATTATATTTCTCCTTTGATTTTGTTTCATAAATATTTAAAGGAGGTTTTGAAATTTGATCAGCCTGAAGTCATCAAGTTTGCCAATTTGTATTATGTACCGAGATTTAAAAAGAAAGTGGAAGGTAATGGGGGAGATGATGAACCTGTTCAGTCACTTTCCCCCATTAGTTTGGATAAATCAGAATTCTTGGAGTCCTCCTCTGATAATATTTTAAATCGTGCTACTTTAGTTGTTACTTTTTTGACAGAGATGGACAAGAATTCTGTATTGAAAACGTACTTTCCGCAAAAGAATGTACTTTTTTGTGGTCAAAAGATAACTATTTTCCCCGATGTGTCCCGTGTTACACAGAATCGGCGTAAAGCCTTTCTGGAGTTGAGAGAGCGCACTTTAGCATTGGGAGCTACTTTCTTTTTAAAGTTCCCATGCAAGTGCTTAGTAGAACATCGAGGGAAACGATATGGGTTTGTAGATCCTGTTCATTTGGCTGTCTTCCTAAAAAATCATGAGTCTCATGTGGATGAAGGGATAGTAGTTAAAGGTATAGATTGAATTGTGGGGTCCTGGGTATGGTTTTGTTTGTTTTTCTTATTAAATTATATTGATGTGAGAGTCTCCCACTCCTCCCTATGATGTGGACTGTTATATAATGAATGTGTTTGGTTTTGGATTTCTTATATTTTATATTTCCTCATAATTTCTGCTACTTATTGTACAAATAAGTTTTCAATATTCAATAAAATATAAATAATAAAAAAAAAATTAGAAACTGGGTCCATCTGGGAAGCTGCAAGTCCTATAATTGGTTGGAAATCCTAGCAGAAACTCTGGCACTCAGATAGTCAGGTTTGAATGGCAGGCTATGCTGGGAACCTAGGAGGCTAGATGTCTACGCAACAGTCTTGATTTTATTGCTAACTACTTATATTATTACACAGCCTTATATAGTAAGGTAGCAAATAACCCAATTGAGCCAAAGATTGCCTCCCCTTCCTTGAGTCATGAAAATCCCCCCACACCTACATCAAGGATTTTTTGAGCTGAAACAACAACATTTTGCCAGTTAAGAGTGGGGAAGGGATGTGACAGCCACTGTGATTATAACTTTCAGGGGAGGGGGAGTTGGGTATCTTTGGCCCACAGTTACCATCAGCTAATACAACAACAATTATGCAAAATTCTGCATGCTTTGTTTGTCAAAATAACAAAGCATATTGTTTTTGAGTGATACTTAATTTAAAAAACAATACAGACAAAATATCAAGAAAGTGCAAAATTTCAAATTATTGTATGCAGAATTCAAGCAGGAACAATCCTGACATTTGGTTAAATTTTAGCATTAGCTAGAGGATGAATGCAAATTGTGTGGCTTAACGTGATTTATGGTACCTCCTTTTTTAAATCAATGAACTACTATGATTAATTTGCATCCAATGCATTTCCTTACCATTTTGTTTGCATTAGGTCAGTCTCTTTTTTTGCACTGATGGTAAGACAAGTGCATGTATTACTGAGTGGAGTAGTAGTCTAATGGTTAGTCCTGGTAACCCTCCATTGCCTCGGAAGATAGGCTTGGCAATTTACTTCCGGCCACATTGCCAAGAAAACCCAGGAGCTGCTGGGTCGCTAGGAGTCAGTATTAACTCGAAGGCATACACTGCATTTTGCATACTGATATGTTAATATGGCCATTTAATATGCATTAATGCATTTTAATAGACTCCTAGTACTGAAGACTAGAGGGAGAGAGGGAAAAAAAGCATACATGTTTCTTTAAAACTAAGCTAGGTAATCTTTAATACACCATCTTGCACATTTCAGTCCCACTGGCATTACTCCCACTTTTGTGTGGGCAGAAGAGTTAAAATTTTAAAACCATTCTTTGATCTTTTACCCACTGATCTGCTAGGCATTTAAGTTCTTTACTGCAGCTGAGTGAAAGGAGAGGGGGTGGGTAGAGAGCAAAGAAACAATTTATACAGCATTTTTCAAAACCGCTTTCTGTCTCTGTATCAGTTTAGAATGATTTTTTAAATCTGAATTGAGCTTTTTTTCCACCCCATTCCAACCCACTCCCCTTTTTGAAGTTTGCTTGTTATATTTTAAACAACATGAGATTACTTTCTGTGACCTATTTAAATTGATTTTCTTTCACAGAAGAACACAGACAAAAAATGTCTGCTCTCTTATAGTGAGTGTTTGATATTTACCTCTGCATGTTCAGCAGTTTGTTTTGGTTTCAAGGTTATACATCTATGACTACTCTATGCTCTTGTTTCATTCAATTCCGGAAAATCAGGTGAGGGTTTGTTTTCTGAAGTTAACAGCTTTGGTATGCATACTTTGAAGCACTTCATTTTCAGAGACAGGATTATATTTATAGTGGATAAGGAATCATGTATGCATAACAAAGAAATTACTGTATTCTGTGATGTTTAATAGCTCAAAAGCCATTATGTTGACTATCATGCAAGCCAAATGTATAACATGATATGAAATAAAAAAGATAAAAAGGTGATACAAAGCTTGTGCTAATGTTGATAACTCTCATGTATCGTTTGTGAACATTCTTTTGGTACATGTGTAAAGTCTATAAGTCTTTTTGTTACTCTTTTCATTCATAAGAGAAATCACTCCTATCTGTTTACTCTGTTAATCTCCTGTCAGATTGGACCATGAATAGCAGAGCTTCAACTATTAGACCAGCAGACCAATATCCATCATCTCTTAAAAAGCCCCCATAACGACTTTTTTGTTTTTACCCAGAATACCTTCTACTATGCCTTTCTCATTATGTTCCTAAGGCGATCAATTCTGAAGGCATCAAATATCTGTGCAAAAGAGAAGTCTGATTCCACATGCTTTAGGACCATGTCCCTTCATCTTTGGAAGAGATACCTCTCCTTCCCAGTGCTCTCTGATCTTGTCTGTGGAGGCAAACATCTTACCCCCTGGGATAAGCCACACCTGTGATCTGGATTGTCCACTGTTGGAAACAGGATACTGGGCCTGAGGGACATTTGGTCTGACCCAGTGTGGCATATTTTATATTTTTATTTGTTGTCAAGTGCCATCGAGTCTGTGTTGACTCCTGGCAACCCTCTAGATAAGTTGACCTAAACTGTGTTCGATCTTCAGCCAAGCGGCTCATTGTTGATAGAGTGGTACCCACAGCTTCTGTTATTGTATCGATCCATCTTATTACTGGCCTTCCTCTTTTACGGTGACCTTCTACCTTCCCAAGCATTATGTCTTTTTTATTTAATTTAGTTTAAATAAACTGTTTAAATAAATCAGGTCCTGTGCAGTTCCTTAGCACACTGCAGGTGTAAGAATACAGAGGACAACTAGAATAGGAGCATAAACCCACATTACAATCATACTGTCTATACCTTCTGTGGTGATGAAAGCCCTTTGGAAAGCATAGAACTGGATGGAGATCCTGAATTCCCCATGGAGGTGAATGGTAGTGCACAGGTGCAGGGGAATTACAGCCCAGGTCAGAAGCAAAGTCAGCCCCCTGCAAGAGTCAGACCACGCCCTAGCTCAGGGGTGGAGACAGGATTCCCTGCTGATTGGTCACATGGGGGCAGAGAGCAGGGAAGGTCCAGCAGGCAGCAATGGTTAAAAACAGGTGCAAAGCAAAGGAAGACGGAACCACCCAAAGAAGCACCCGGGGAAGGACACAGAGAACCGCCCAAGGAACCACACAGAGAAGCATCCAGAGTCAGCTGGAGAGAAGCACGCAGGGAAGCACACGGAGAGACAGAGGCAGTGGCAGTCTGAGGCTGGAGCCCGGACACAGATACAGACCGGGAGGAGGAAGAGACAGAGCCAGCAACTGAAGGCAGAGGCACGAGTGAATGGAGGAGAGCTGGACGTCAGGCAAGGAACAGGAACAGCTGTGAGAGCTGGAAAGGTCCGAGAGAAAAGAAAGAGGCTGGAGCAGTGCTAGGCTGGAAGAGAAGGCCAGAGAAAATCTCTCCAGAAAGCAGCTACCTCAGAGGGACTGGAGTAGGGGAGAAGGAGCCTGCGTTTCAAAGCCTGGAGAAACCCAGGAGGAAAGGAAGCAGCACTTATGTGAAGAAACCGCCTCAAGGTAAAGCCAGCAGTTTTATTTCTGATAACACAGCAGAAAGACAATTTGCTAGTTTTAAAGGGCAGGAAATTGAGCCCTCGCCTCCCACGATTAAGAAGTGGATAGAAAGCTTATCTGATGTTAAAGGCCGTAGCTCTGATAACAGTGAAGCCTGTGAGACCTCTAAGCTAGAGACATTAAGGAAGCTATTCTCTGAAGAGAAGTTTCACTCTCCTAAGTTAAAAGTGCCAACAAGGGCTGAGTTGCTGTGGAGCCATTTTCTGGAGTTCCTAAAAGAAAGGAAGTTTGAGGAAGCTCCTAATTGTGAGAGAGACTCTATTTACCCTAATGATAGTGAGGGAATGCAAATAGATTCATCTGTGCCTAGCTCTGAATATTTGCCTATGCCCATGGATTGTTCTTTGGCACAAAGAAAGAATTCTACAGTTGTGAACAAGAACAGAGAGTCTGAAAACCCTATAGGAAAATAGGGGCAGTTCTTACCTTTATTGAAAAAAGCTAATTCTGTGTATGGTATCACTGGCTGAAGTAAAGAAGCAGTGAGGAACTGTGTGTTTGAAAAGGAAACCCAGCTGTGACAAAGTTTGTGGGAATTCTGCTAATTGACCACACGGGGCAGTCAACGGAGTTACTTACCTGTAACAGGAGTTCTCCGAGGACAGCAGGATAAGTCAGCCACACCTGGTGACGTCATCCGACGGCGCCGAGACAGAAGTACTCTCCATAGCTCAGAAGGGCTTTTCGCCCTTCTGAGCATGGGCCAACTGGCCCTGCCCCCTGTCCCGCCCCTAGCTAGCCAGTTCGTCACTAGCTGAGCCTTAGCCGCTAGGAGGCGGGTACTTGGACCGAGGCCGAGACCTTTTCCAGGGGAGGAGGGCGGGTATGTGTGGCTGACTTATCCTGCTGTCCTCGGAGAACTCCTGTTACAGGTAAGTAACTCCGTTTTCTCCAAGGACAAGCAGGATGAGTCAGCCACACCTGGTGCCTCCCAAGCTGTAATGCGATGCGGTGGAAAGGGGGAGGCCGATATAGGTTCTGAGACACGATATCAGGGCTGGAAGTTTAAGATTTGCCCTAAATACCTGATGGTGGCATCAGTGCACCATGTGCCAACCTGCACTGTGTACGCGCACCGGACAATGCGCAGTGTGCAGTGCTAATGGGTGTGCGCCCATGAGAAGTGAGCTTATAGCAATACTGCGCATGTGGCCGCTGGGTGTGAATGTGCCGTCACACTTGGTTGCGAGGGTCTATGGTCTGATGAGCAGCTGCCGAGAAGGTCTAACGGCAGAGATGCCAGCAGGTCCTCAATGTGAGTTACCCACTGCGTGCGGGGATAGCGACAGTGTCAACGCTGGAAGCGTGCGGCAAGGCCCGGGCATGAGACGTGACTAAGTTCATGACTTGGTTAGGAGAGCCCGGGTCGCAGCCTAGACCTTAAGACTGCTAGGCGACGCATTCCATGTGGTATGCCGCTTGCAAGTGTCCCTGCCAAGGCATGGGACACAGGTTGTGGATGCATCCTTGACAGGTTGTCGATGGATCCTTTGGCACAGTTAAGTCCTGTGCTTGCCTTTGGCCTAGTTTGGGCCTCTGCATATGGCCATGACCGTTCCATCCTATGGCGGAGAATGCGGGATTTCAATCGATAGGCGACACCATGACCGGTTGGTCAGGTTTAATGAAGGACGAGTTGGGCCCTTTTACTGATCCTGGGCAAGAGCTCCAGAGGTGCGTAAGCGTGATCGCTCTGACCGGGCCCTGCAGCTTGTGTAAGCCTTGCAGGAGAGACTGAAGGGCAGATTCAACAATGACGGATTGGTGGCAGGAGTCACCGCTGGGACTGAACCTGTGACCTTCTGCTCCTGAGCACACTGTCTGTGTTGCCACGGTGGTTGTTGCTTGTCGAATCCAGGCATGATTTTAACGACATACTTAGAGTCCAATTTGTGTGGGCAGGAGTGTTTGGATGCTGGTGTCTGCCGCGTCTTTGGGGCTGTCCCGGAGGAGCTGATGGACGGTGTCACAAGGTAAACCCAGGGGACCCAGAGGAAATGGAGATTAACGGAGAAAATCAGGCAGAACCTGATGAGGTAAACAAAAACATGTCAAATAGTTACTATGAGCAACCACAGCACACGTGGAAAAAGGGTAAAAAGACACACCCAGCCAGCATGAGAATGGAGGTTGATTTACCTGATAGGGATCAGCTGAGAAGGGGTGGAACCCGGGGACAGATACATAAGGCACACTCACAAGCAGTGAGGGAGAGTGAGCACGGACAGAGGTGGAAGCAACAACCTCAGTCGTGGGAACGGAGGGAAAGAGAAAGAAACACTATAAGCCAATCTCATCTCCAGGACCAAAGTTGGTGGAAGGAAGGAAATGAGAGAGAGTGTCAGCAACATATACCAGAGGACAGCTTGAATGAGTCTCAGGACTATGTGAGTACGTGTGGAGATCAGCTGTTGAACACAGAGTGTGTGTGTGAAAGCCAGAAGAGAAGAGGGAGGAATCCTGTTGCAGGAAGCAAGGCATTCAAAGTGGAACAGGACTGTTTTACACCCGAATGGGCTAAGTCCAGGATTAATAGAAGAAGCCAGCCTAGAGCAGAGATAAAGGGAAAAGGAAACAACTTCTTTCCTTGTACGGGCAGTTACAAGAGAAAGGAAGGTCTCTTATCTTATAATTCTGCTAGCAACTTTAAATGCTCAGACTTCTCTCGAGTGCCGTTGTCAGCACTGAAAACTCCCACAGCTGTATCAGAGGAATTAGCCTTTAACCCATTCAAGGCAGGACACAAGCTGTTTGACTCTAATACCAGTGTTTATGGGCAGTTACCTCATAGCTTTACACAGGAGGAGTGCTCTTACAAGCCATTATCCAGAGTATACGGTAATACCCAGCAGTGTTTTAGCCTAAAGCCAGGAAGCAGTCACGTAGCTGACGTGATTAACCAGAGTGAGCTCGGCAGGACAGCTGCTACAGAAAACGTAGGTACAAATGGTTATCCTTTAATGCCATATGATATTTCTAATGTACCAGATAACACTGAACCCATGGAATGCTCGTTAGTGACAACTGAAGAGGAAGAGTTTTCATTGAGATAAGAAAATATATGTACAAGGAAGGTTTAAACGGCAACACAGTAACTGGCAGAAGTTGCTTGGTTTAAAGTGAATCCTGATTGATTTATATCAGCAAAAGAAAAGGATTAAGTGCTCATGAAGAGAACTGTTTTTCTTTTGTTAAAAAGTTAAAGCTGAGGAAAGCATTTTTGTTCAATGTTTGCTTCTGTTATTTGCCAGAGTGGCTTTTGATTATTTTGTTCTTCAAGAAAAAGAATACCTCATTGGACGGGGAATAAAGCCCTTGATTTAAAGTGTGAACTGTGTGTTTGAGTGATTACAAGAAGACGGTACAACTACCACCCACAGAGGGCCAGGCAGGGCTATCTATAACATATAGAGAGCTAAGAAAAGGTGTTAAGCTGTAATACCAGTCTCCACCGGAGGGGCCCGATGAGGGTGTGACAACGGGTAGAGCGGAGATGGTGGAGGACGAGACTGGTGCGCCGCAATCCTGACATCCAGCATGGTTCTTAGATGAAGACGCTTCGCAACCTCATCGAGGAGCTTACTGTCCTTGTCTAGAGGTGCATAACTCCAGTCGCCATTCTAACTACCTAACCCAGTCGGGCCCAGTCCTCCCCGACTCAGGGCAAGACCAAGTTTAAGTTTCCTGTTATAATGTAAGCGCCCCATTGTCCTCTGAATGTGCAACCTTTGTTATATGTAAACCGCTCTGACAACAAATAGTGCGGTATATAAAAGATGTTAAATAAATCAATAAATAAATAAGTTAGGAGAGAAACAAAGCACGCAGGTGCGGATGGCCTGGCTCTGACTGTATGAAACAGTTGCCCTTCCTGCTCCCGCGAGGTGCGCAGGGCGCTTTGTGGTCAGCCCACCGATGGGAGAGGAGATCTGTTGCGAGTTCCTACCTGCAGGTAGTAAAGAAGGTTTATGTGACATGTCCAAGTGCCCAAGGGTCTTCGTGGGGAATGGACCCATGTCTCTTACTACAAGGCTACTCCTCCACTCTTGCAGTCGAGTCGGAGGTCTGCCTGGAAGGGTGGGTTTGAGTCCTTCTTGTGGAGAAGAGGGAACCTGTTCCCTTTCTGTGAAGGGGTGAGACTACGGCCGGGCCAGTAGTCAGGTATTGAATATGTGATCTTATGTGCAATGTGGTCCCATGAGCGGTTTCGACCTCACCACCCTGCACTCATGCCCACAGAACTGGGTTTAGTGCCGCAGGGCTCTGTCACCGTGCACTATGGGCCATAGTGACCTGGTTTCGGTGCCATAGGACTCTTGGGTTCAGGGCCACAGATGTCGCTGATGGGGCCTGTGTAGTGCAGTGTTTCCTTCTGCAAGGGAAGCAGGTGGTGGCAAGCAGGCCGGAGGGCTTGAGCCATAGCCTGGAGCTCTGGGGTTCATTTGCTGGGCGTTCTTCGCTGGCACCCAGCTGTCCTGAGTGCAGAGGTCACCACCATGGGCCCCTTCCACCAATGTGGAGGCACCGTTTCGGGAATCCCCCACGGTGTAGGTGTCTGGAAGGGCGTTCCAGCCCATAGATGCGGGAGGGTGTCGATGCAGCCGAGTGCTATTTGTTGTAGGCTAGGGAACTGGAGACAATCATCCTGTGGCAGGGAGCCTGTGGTCTGACCACTGAGAGCAGAGCGCCGACTGCACTTCCCGCATGGGAAGACGTCTGGGTTGATGTTTACCTTGATGCTATACGTCCCAGTAGAAGAGCAGATGCTGGGCGGCAGTGCACTCTGCAAGTGCCTAGAGTGCACTCTGCAAGCGCCTGGAGATGCAGGGCTCTGTCCCAAATAAGAAAACCTTGGTCTTGATGGTGTCCAGCTGCCCTTACGAACTCCATGTTTTGGGTTGGCTGGAGATGAGACCTTGGGTAATTGACTAAGAACCCGAAGTGTTCTAGCACAGGGAAGTGCGTCCTGTCACTTGCTGTGGCTTTGGCGGCTGTGTTGGCCATTACCGGTGATCCAGATAGGGGAGGATGAGGCCCCCTTGCCACTGTCCTTGATACATTAGCCCGAGGACAAGCGGTGATCCATTCATGAGTAGGAGCAGTAGCGAACTGAGGAGGGGGCCTGCAAGCCCACTGGCACTGCACCCTGCCATATCGGGTCGCAGAATTTTCAGTCGGTGACTTGCTACTGCTGCTGCTCCTCAGGATCGTTCTAAGGGTGAACCTCAGACAGCCTTAATAGTAACCACACTGGGGAATCACTAGTGACTCCTGGTTTAGCAATGTATAACCATAGTGCTACATCTCTCCTCACGAGGAGTGGGTTGGGGAGCAGGTCTGCCTCGAATCGAGGAGTGGGCTTCGTTGTAAGGACAGCTAGCTAATAGCACTCTGGGCAGGAGGTACCCATGTAGACCGATCTGGGTGGGGGGCAGAACCAGCTGGCGGTGCCATTCAGGTCTACCGTGGAGACTTATTTTTCGGGATGGCCGAAAGAACATCAGGAACTGCCTCTGGCCTCACTGCTTACGGAGTACCAAGGTTGCTAGGGTCAACGACCAGCGCAAGCTGCAAGAGAGCAATAGGCACCAAGGGGGACAGTGAACTCGATCCTTAAAGCGATTTCCGATCTGGCCTTTCCTATGCAATGGATCTCTCTGACCGAAGAATGACAGGGAGAGAGTTGGAGATCGCACCTAGCAGCTTTTCACCTCAGTGTATGCATGCCTCAGCCAAACTTGTTCATTTGGCACTGTGGGGGATTGACCCCTGATCCCTGCATCATTGGTCGGGATCTTAACCCTTGTATGGGGACTGGGTTGGCAGGGGCCCCCTGCTGGGATTTGAACCTGAGACCTTCTGGTCCTACAGGCACTGGCGAGCACTTTACATTCTCGCAGCTTCTCATCGCTGCTTACATAAAGGACGCCGAGCATAAGGATGCTCCTGAACACACAGATTGTGTGTACTGCACCCCACTGTGGCCACAGGAGTAACACGCTGGTGAGTACTAGGATTTACGTGCAAGCGCCGCAAGAGACTGGTAACAGTCCGGGAGCCTACGGAGGTCAGCGGTCAGTGGCTACTGGGCTTAGCCTCCTCGGCATGGGGGATCTGGAGAGAGACTGGACAGGCACCACCAGTGCTCTGTCAAGCACCCAAGCCCAGTGGTGGGACAAGGAACTGCTACAGTAGAGTGGAGTGTAGCTGTATCAGCTCAGCCAGACACTCCCACCAGCTCCGGGTTTGCCTTGACATGTGGATGCGAAGTTCTGACTTCTACTGGGATCAGACTTACACTTCCATGCGAGGGAGGGACTTAGCGTGGAGTGCATCAATGAGCACTTAGGGAGGAGGGCTAAGGCAATATTACCCATAACAGTTAATGCCTCAGCCAGCCTATTCATTAGGCGGGTGGGGATTGGCCCCATGACTCCTGCATCATTGGCCGGTGTCTTAACCATTGGACTGCCGCTCTGTTCCGCTGGAGGCAGCTAGGTCCTGGAGCCGTGCGAGGAGGGGCCGCACCACGCAGCGCACTGCCTCTCCTCCCCGGCACATTTTGTCCCTGAATCTCTGCTTGCCCCCGTAGTCGAGGCAGAGTCACAGGTACGGCTGGCGTGCCGGCGCCAACGGAGTCGTGAGCAAGGGAGAGACCAAGATGGGCTCCAAATGCTAGGGCAGGTAGTGCCTTAGCAGTCTTATTCATTGGGCATAGAGGGGAATAGAACCCATGACCCCTGCACCATCAGTCGGTGCCTTCACCATTGCTACACTGCTGTTCCGGTGAGCAAAGGGCTTCCCTGTTGCCCCTCCGCTCATAGACAATGAGATCCCCACCGTGATGAGTGCCGCAAGGAGGGAGGGAGGGACTGCTGCAAACTGTAGTATTAGTGGCTGCGCCGTGCACATCAATCTCACGGGGGGGCCGTCGGTGATTCCTCTCCGCGCCGCCGGCGGGCCGGCCACGGAACAGTGGGTCCTCCAGATCATTCAAGCGGGCTACCGCTTGCGGTTCTCTTCCCCACCGTGGCAGCGCTCGCAACCCACCAGCAAACCTCCTTTGCACCTGGAAGCCGACCTCTCGGAGCTCCTTCAGCAACTAATAAGGACACGGACTATCGAACGGGTTCCCCCCAAAGAATTAAACACTGGGTTCTACTCCCGGTACTTCCTTATTCGCAAGAAGTCCGGGGGCCTTCGCCCCATCCTGGATCTACGCAAGCTGAACAACTTCCTCGTGAAGGAGAAGTTCCGTATGTATTCCCTGAACTCCATCCTGCCCCTCATCAGAGCGGGGGACTGGATGGCAACCTTGGACTTACAGGACGCGTATTCTCACGTACCTATCCACTCCTCTCACAGGAAATTCCTGATATGCTCAGCCAAGGCGCCACGGACAGGATCGACGGCGCCAGCCAATGGCGCTGCTGGGGTGCCGAACAATACAGACCAATCCTGCAGAGGGGCGTGTCTGTAACTTTGCCCAATCATGTAGCTGGGGGCGGTGGCATGCAGAGCAGCCTGGCTGGGCAAGATGGCCGCCCCCATGGATTACACGAGGGTTAGGCCTGTCCCACGACCTAGTGCTGCTGCCTCACCTCCGGAGAAGAATTCTGGGATCCGGCGTGGAGACGCCTCCCGCGGGAGGCAGCATCATAGCAGCAACAGCGAGCGGCAGAGATCGGGAGCATTTTTCTGCCGGGCCAGACTGAGGAGGCCGTAAGTAAACTACGGGAAAGGCGTGCCTGTTATGCTTACGGCCATGCAGTCCACACTGCAGGAGACGCCGAGCACATGGCGGAGACCTTATTTAGGGATCCGTTGTTTCTGCCGACCACGGGAGAGAGGCAGGAGGCTGGCCGGGGATGGAGGCCTTACTTAGGCACGTCCTGGGCTGCTGCGTTCTCCGGGATCCGTTGTATCTGCCGACCTGGGGAGAGGCAGGGGGCAGGCCGGGGACAGAGGCCTTAATTAGGCACGTCCTGGGCTGCTGCGTTCTCCGGGATCCGTTGTATCTGCCGACCTGGGGAGAGAGGCAGGAGGCTGGCCGGGGACGGAGGCCTTATTTAGGCACGTCCTGGGCTGCCGTGGGCTACCGGAGGCTTTCTTCTCAAGCCCATTCTTTTCAGAGTCCTCTGCTTCTAGGCTACTGCTGCCTGGAAGATTTCCTCTCAAGCCCATTCTTTTTCGAATCCTCTGCTTCTGCGCTGGAGAAAAGGTTCATCCCGGATCAGGAGGATTTGTATGTTTCTGATGATATATAACTTAGGAATCTAGAAGGATAATGTGTATTTCAGTTGGAGAGTGGAGAGGTTCGTCTTGCTGGCAAGGCGGAAGAACTGAAACTGGCTAGCTAGGGGCGGGACAGGGGGCAGGGCCAGTTGGCCCATGCTCAGAAGGGCGAAAAGCCCTTCTGAGCTATGGAGAGTACTTCCGTCTCGGCGCCGTCGGATGACGTCACCAGGTGTGGCTGACTCATCCTGCTTGTCCTTGGAGAACCCGGTGAATGTGTAAGAAAGCAGAACAGCTGAGAAGTGAAAAGGTTTTTGTTTGTTATTCTCCCTCTGGTTTAAATCCTGATTTCATCCTTTCTTTTGGAGATGTATCCTACTGCCTTAGTTGTGTATGAGCCCTAGCGTATTATGGAAATCCCCATAAATAAATTTTCTTGCATGCCTTACCACCGACTCAACTACATTATTTCCCTCGAGGAGTAAAGAGTACTACAAGACCCAGAATCCTCTGGTGTCTTTAAAAGAATTTTATTCCAAAAGGACATACAAGGCTGTCCTCCATGCTGTAAGCCCCTGGGCCCAGCTGGAGGCGTCGCACTTCTCAACACATTTTTCTCAAGGTGAAATTTGTCTACACTGGTAAGAGAATCAGCAGATAAGAGAAATTTTAACTTTGTTTAGATTTAATTTCTTCCCCGTCCAAATACGTGCTTAAGGCAATTTACAATTCAGATACAGAAGACAGTAAACCCAATGGGCAGGGAACTAACTAACACAGGCTAGTAAATCTAGCCCTCCTATTATTAATGTATGTTAATGTAATCTAACACATGTTCTTTAAGACAATCCTATTACGATCAATGGGGCCTATTTATTAATTAAGCGCATGACTCTCAACCCAGCATGGTAAATACATCACTAAATTTATATTTGAGGCAATAGAGGGTAAAGCGACTTTGTGAAAGTCACAAGCAGGGACAGTAGAAAAAGCAGTATTTGAAACTTGGTCTCCCTGCTTCTCATCCCACTGATGATCTCAAGCTTGGAAAGCAGTATAACAATGAAATTCCTCACCTCTTATGACTATGCCAGGGTAAGCTCTCCAAATAGATTTGTTCTGCATATAGTATTACAAGCATTAACCTCACTCGTAAATCAGCACTCCAGGAATATGCTGGATATGATTTAAGTCTAACATTCACAGCCCATGCTCTGCATGATACTTGAATTGTGTCAAAGACAGCTTTCTTATGGAGTTCACAGAGTGTAATATGTTCAGACAGCATGCATTATGTTGCAAAACTCTTCACCCCCCTTATACATTTTTCACATTCTGTTGTCTAAAAAATACAAATCAAGATGTACTAAAGTAAGAGTTTGTTTCACTGATATACACAAAATGCTCCATAGCAAAATAGTAATTATAGAAATATTCAAAAAGTAATTAAAATTAAGATACCCAAATATCTTGACTGGAATGGTCTTCACACCCTTTGGTATAGCAAACAGAATTTACTTCTGGTTTCAAAACTGTCTTAACAAATTCCATAATGTTAAATCAAGCCTAACTATTCCAATCACAATTGTTGAGCTCATTTGAATAGTGGATGAAGCATCAAGCTGTTTCTCTTGCATCAATTTAAAAAACAGAGCAGCCGAAAGAGCTCCAGGATAAGGTTATTCAAAGGTACAGACTAAGAGAAGGCTTTAAGAAAATTTTAATGTGTTTGAAGATTGCCTTAAAAAAAAACTAGAGGAACTTGCCCAAACCTTTTTTAAACCCAGTTACACTAACAGTGGAGTGGAGGAGTGGCCTAGTGGTTGGGGCAAGGTACTTCAGGCTGGAAGGTCAGGGGTTCAAATCCCACTAGAGGACAGCAACTTTGGGCCGGAAGGACTGCAGTTTCTAGTCCCACAAGTGCTCCTTGTGGTCTTGGGCAAGCCACTTAACCCTCCATAGCCCATGTTCCCTGTAAAATAGTTATCTCCAAGTTATAATGCCCTGTTCAATGTAATTGCAGTTTGTTCAATGCAAACCGCACTGATGCAGAATAGCGCGGTATATAAGAGAATGTAAATAAATAAACAATTTTTACTACATCCTCCACTAACGAATTCCATAGTTTGATTACGCGTTGAGTGAAAAAATATTTTCTCTTATTAAACAGATTACACTGTATCTTCATTTCATGTCCCCTAGCCTTTCTAGTTTATGATGGCGTAAACAATTGATTTACGTTTGCCCATTTTGTTTTATTCTCTATTCCTTTCCTAATGAATCCCAAAATTCTGTTTGCTTTTTTGTCCACCACTGCACATTAAACAGAAGATTTCAATGATCACACTAGGAACCTTTTCTTGAGTGGCAACTGCTAATGTGTAACCTAGCATTGTGAATTTATAGTTTAGGTTATTCTTCCTTAAGTGCATCAATTTGCACTTGCCACATTAAATTTCATCTGACAATTGTATGCCAAAATGAACTTTGGCTTAGTGCTGTGTGTGGCATAAAACAAAGATGACATCATCCTAACACTACGCATACAGCAAGGTGTGGTTGTGGCAGCACTATGTTGTGGGGACGCTATGCAGCAGGTGGTACAGAGGTTTGCGAAGATGGAGGAAAAGACTGATGGTGCAAAGTACAAGCAAATCTCAGAGGAAAACTCGTTCTGGTCTCCCACAGACCTCTGGCAGGGGAGAAAATTCACCTTTCCGCAGAACAATGATCCTAAGCATAAAGCAAAAGCCAACCATGAAAAATGTTCAACAAGAAGAAAGTAAATGTCTTTCAGTAGCTCAGTCAAAATCCAAACTGGAATCTAATAGAAAATCTACATATAAACATGGCGGCAGAAAAAGACCACATGGCCTATCTAGTCTGCCCTTCAATATCAACTACTACAACAGTCCCCTTTTTCCATTTAGAGATCCTCTGTTTTCCCATGCTTTTTTTTTAAATTCGGATATTGTCTTCATCTCTATCACCTCCACTGGGAGACCATTCCACGCATCTACCATTCTTTCCATAAAGAAATATTTCCACATATTACTCCTGAGTCTATCCCCTTTCACCTTCATCCTATATCCCCTCATAGCAGAGCTTGCTTTCAATTGAAAGAGGCTCTCCTCATGTGCATTTATGCCATGGAGGTATTTAAACATCTCAATCATATCACCTCTATCCCGCCTTTTTTTCTCAAGTATACATATTAAGATCCTTAAGTCTGTCCTCATATGCTTTATAATAAAGACCACTAACCATTTTAGTATTCACCCTCTGTACTGACTCCAGTATGTTTATATCCTTTTGAAGGTGCAGTCTCCAGAATTGCACACAATACTCCAAATGAGGTCGCAGCACAGACCTATACAGAAGCACTATCACCTCCTTTCTTCTGCTGGCCATTCCTCTCCTTATGCACCCAGACATCCTTCTAGCTTTCGCTGTCGCCTTTTCTACCTGTTTAGCTACTTTAAGATCATCAGACACAATCACGCCTAGGTCCCGCTCTTCTTTTGTGGACAGAAGTACTTCACCCCCTATACTATATCGCTCTCTTGGATTACTGCAGCCCAAATGCATGACCTATGACAAGACTTGAAGACTAGAGACCACACACAATCCCCAGCCAACATGAATGAATTATTCTACTTAGAATAACCAAAACTGCACTTTCTGTGCAAAATTGGGAGCCACTTATCCTAAACAACTCATAGCTGCTACTGCTGAAAAAATGGCTTCCACGAAGTACTGAGTCAAGAGACGTGAAGACTTATGCAATCAAGACTTTTTGATTTTTTTTTATTCATAATTACTCTTTTGAGTATGTCCAATTATTCCTTCATGATGAAAGTGTAAAGTTTGTGGTGTAGATCAGTGAAAAACTACTTTAATGCATTTTGATTTGTCTTTTTCACACAGCAGAATGTGAAAAATAAACAAGGGTGAGAAGTCTTTTTTCAAGACACTATATCAAAGTGCACTTGGGATTTATTTTTAATCAAAGTGATAACGCCCAGTACAATTGGGACAATGTATATTTTTTGTTTCGGTTTCCATCTCTTTGTATTTAATGATTTTAATACAGAATATCTATTTGGTATCAACTACACTTTTATCAGCAATACTGATCTAGTGATTTTCTTCTTCATTGCTATTTTCATGTTTTTAGCAACAAGCTTATTTCCATTTGCAGTAGAATGTATCAAATGATCACAACTTCATTCTCTGAACTTCTGTCAGGCAAGTGTTCCCAGTGTTTATCTGCTACAAGGATATTTTAGTATTTACAAAATTTCCAGTGAATGAGCCATGCTACCTTGTGGCATCTTTCTATATATGGGCATTCTGACATCAGTACATCATACCCAACAACAAGATGTTGGACCTTTTTCAATTCTGTGCTGAGGAAACTGCAATGCTTGCTGTGAACCATCCAGTCTATGTAGTTCGCTGTACTGTGTATCAGGCTTGCCAGGGCTCAACCCTGTGACCTAGAGATGGCCGAGTTGTGGCTAGGGAGTTCACACAGTCTGAGCCTAGATCCAGCAATGATAACCCAGAGGTGGTAGAAGAGAAGCCCTCCTGACCAGCAAGCGATGTGTCCCTGCTGGAAACCATATTTAAAGAAATTCAGCCAGACACACCCTAGCTGGTTCACTAGTTCTTTGATGGGCCTGACCTGTATCTCTTACTCAGCTTCTTCTTAATGTACTACTGCGTTATTGCCGAGCTTCACTCGATTCTGCTTCAGCCCTGCTCCTGCTGAAAGAACTTCTGCTTCCTGCATTATTCCTGCTTGCCCTACTCCTGGCCTCTTCAGCAACGCTCCCGCCTAGTGCAAGCCCTGACCACAGTTTCTTTAATCTGAAATTAACCTGTCATTTACAATTCTTATGTTAAGGTTTGATCTACATGTGGTTCAGACGTAAACCTCTGCATTTTCCATTGAATTTGTGCATTTGCCAATTGTTTCTCATTGTTTGCTGGTCTGACTCACTAAAAGTTTTTTTTCATATTTTGCAAATTCTGATGTTTTCTCCCTCATATGTAAGTGATGGATTTTCATTCATTCCTTCTATTCTTCAAATACTTGCCCATGTTCAAGGATGGCGAATGTTGCTAGCCACATACTATCATACTTCTGCATATTTTTTTAATATTTCAGTTGTTAAGTACAGTGGTCATTCTGAAGCGCAAATAGGCTGCCTGGACGTGCAGGATAGACATTTTCCTTGTGAAAACATCTAGACCTGTATTCCTAAACCATGCAGCCCTGCATGTACATGGTGCGAAAATCGGGATCTTAAAAAATGGGCAGGAACGGGGACGTGGCAAGCCACAGAGATCTAGAAAGCATATTCAGGAAAGGCCTATGTACACCCTGAATGTTTCCTGTGGATGCCTACGTTATACCAGCGGCAACGTGGAATAAGGTCAGCACTTAGAAACTTTCTGCTCTGACCTTCAACACGTCCCATAAAGATGAATGGCTGCCACATGTCTGCATTGAACTGGTGTGTCTGTTGTCCGGGAGGGCACAAGATGCAGTTGTAAAGAATAGAATGCACAGGTAAGGAACATTTGTAAAGTTAGGGAACAATAAAAAAACACCCCTACAGAAATATAAATCACTGCAATAGTCTTTATTCTGGCTATGCTAACATTTGCTGTTTGTGCTAAAGGGCCTATTCTAGGCTTCTCAAATGGGAATGTAGTGGTATGTGAGGTAGTATGGAACAGATTTGTGTTTGGCTGGGAAATGCATGCAGATGTGTTGTCCTGAGACGCCATGTCATTATGTTTTATCAGCAATTGTTTATAGGTGCAGGGCATGGTTTTTGCAGATATATGTTATTTGTGACTGCAAGCAAGAGCGCACGCGTGTGTGTGTATGTGGTATGGGGGTGCAGGGGAATCCCTGGCATGCTTATCCACATCCCTGAGGGGACATGCATATCTGGCCAGTACCTGGACCATGGGGCCGACTGCAGCATCACCAGGGGCCAGTGTGAATGTGCAGTATATTCTGAAAAGCTGCTCTGCATCAACATAGCAGGGATGTCCCTGTCAATGGTGGGGGACATTCGGAGTGAGGGCATGTTGCAGTGCAAACACCACTAATGCATATCTGACTGCACCATGTTATTTGAGACTGCAATTACTAAGGTGTTCTTCAAATGCCATGTTTGTTTTGCTGCAGGGTCTGTCTGGACAAACATCTCATTTTCCACTTTCTTATACAATAGCTTAGGTGCAAGTATATAACCTTGTAGTGTTATGGGCATGCAACAGACTAGTATATATAGTCTGGTTTGTATGACCATATCTGTTTCATCCGTATTAATGTGTTGTCTGCATGAGCACACCACTGTTAAGGTGAACATCAGCTTAGGAGATGTACATTTTGCCAGCGGGGGGTGTGGCTGCATGGAGATGGGAAGCATCTGAGACATCTATCTAGTCAGAATACGGTAGGCACAGGGACATACATTTCCCTGATTCCAGAACCACAAGTGCATCTATACCCATGGTTTCAGAATCAGGTTTATTATGTGCCCGTTTTCAAATTAGACGTTTCTGCGGCCGGACATGGCTGCTATAGAATCACCCTCTGTGCTTGGAGTGCTATATTTGCTTTCTAAGTGTAATCTATGTCTATAGGACCCATTCTTACTTCAGCTCTTCTGATGTACAATCTCAGCATACCCTGATGGCATAGAAGAGTTTTCTAAGAACATAAGATATGCATATTGGGTCAGATCAAGGGTCCATCAAGCCCAGTATCCTTATTTCCAACAGTGGCCAATCCAGGTCACAAGTACCTGTCAGAGTCCCAAAAAGGTACACAGATTTCATGCTGCTTATCCCAGGGGTAAGTAGTGGATTTTCCTAGTCCTCTTTAATAACGGTTTATGAATTTTTCCTCCAGGAACTTGCTCAAACCTTTTTTAAACCCCTGCTACACTAAAGTGTAGTTACTCCGGGGACAGCAGGAATCAGTCCTCACATATAGGTGACATCGGTGCCAACGGAGCCCTCACGGAAGCATCTCCCCAGATTTCAAAGAAAGCTTTTGGGAGATGCACCATGCATGCACAGTCCCCTTCCCGCCCAAGGGTGCCATTTTGCCTCAATCTATTGACATAGCTAAGATGGCAAAAATTAAAATATGGTACAGAAGCAACTCCAACGGGAGGAGGGAGGTTGTGAGGATTGATTCTTGCTGTCTCCAGTGAACACATGTTACAGGTGAGTAACTACGATTTCTCCGGGAACAAGCAGGAAGTCAGTCCTCACATATGGGACTCCCCAGCTACAGGCTACTGAGATCCTGTACAAAATACCATGGCGGCCAGAGAAGGTGAGCTATGAGCTGCACTAGTTAAATCACAACTGAGAGACTCTCACATGACCCAAGGGGCCGGCAGAGAACCAGCACTCCGGTAGCCTGAACACAGAATGGTCGGAGGGCAGGAGTTGCCTACACCCCGAATAGATTATGGAGTACAGCTTGGCCGGAAGCACTGTCCCATTGGGACTCCCTCTCCAGGCAGTAGTGAGCTGCGAAGGTATGAACCGAAGACAAGGTAGCGGCTTGGCAGATTTCCATCACAGGGACAAAATGCAGATTTGCCACAAAAGTAGCCATGACCCGGTGGTCCAATAAGATCCCAACCTGCTTATAGGCGGGGGCAATGCAGTCCACCACCCAAGTGGACAGAGTTCACTTGGTCACTGGAAGCCCCAGTCGACTGGGGCACTCTACGGTGGCCCTGAGTCCGTTGCAGATAGAAGGACAGGGGCCTCTTACAATCCAGAGTATGGAGAATGGTCTCTGCCTTGCTGGCGAGAGGCCTTGGAAAGAAGGTGGGTAACACCACCTCCTGAATGAGGTGGAAGGGGGACACCACCTTTGACAGAAACAGAAACTTGGGGTGTGTATGGAGCACTACTCTGTTCTTGTAGAACATTGTGTAGGGTGGCTCTACCATCTGCTTCGGAGGACCCAACGTAGAGTATCTGATTCTCAGAATCAAGCTAGCATCACAAAGAAAAGGCATTCAGGCCTGAAAACCTCCAAGGAGCTAGAGCAGTGTTGGCATAATTCTAAACTTTGCTCCTGTGTTCCTGGACCTCACAGGTCATTGCACGGAGATAAGGCAGGTCTTTTGAGGAAGAGTGAATGTAGCCAAACAGAGTCATCCAATATCTGCATAGTGTGATGTAGAAGCCCCTATAGAGCCCATGGAAATAGAAAGAAAGGAAAAGATTACCTTTAAAACTGACAGTCAGCCAGCTCACATAGCTCACTGTTTACAAGAGAGAGACAGACAGTGGGAGATAGGAGCTGAACTGACACGCCCAAGCTCTGACGTAGCAGCAAGCCTGGAGCTTGATCACTCACACCTGTTCAGAAAGGCAGAGCCAAGCCTCAGGGAACAGAAATATAAATGCTGGTTGGGAGCAAAGGAGGGGCAGCGAGGACAACAAGAGAAGCAAGGAAGGAAGCCAGAGAGGGAGCAAGAGGAAAGAGCTCCTGAGAGACGTGGTTGGAGAGGCTCAGGAACCCTAGAGAATTGGAGACTTGGCAAAGAACCTACCTGCAGTTCTGGGAGAGAAGCCGGCAGATTAGAAGGTGGGAAGGCACAGCCTGTTGCCAGGAACCAGCCTGGGCAGAGAGAACAGGGAGCCCTTCAGTCCTGAGGAAAGGCTTCAGAGTTTTCACAAGTGGAGACCCAGCACCAAAGCAGGGAGGTTAAGAAGCTCTACCCGGAACAGAGAACCAGGGGGTGGCTCTAGTCAGGAATTACAAACGGAGAGTCACAGAGCATTTCCTTATAACTGGAAGGAACTAGAGGAGAGCCAGAGAAGAAGCTCCAAAGCCACAGGTATTTCTAACCCTTGCTGTCTAGAATTGTATACAGGGGAAACACCAAAGTTTGCAGAGGGAGGTTACCTTAAACACAGTAGTAACTGCTGGCAGCCAAGCTCAGTAAATCCTGAGTTGGAAGATATGCGAACGGACTGTAATGTTAATGACATAGCTGAAGTTCCAATGGATTGCACGCTTTGCTTAGCCGATGATATCGAGTCACTGTGTTAAGTCTTTGAGTTAAAGAGCTGTGAAACAGCAAAGGAAAAGAAGTTATTTTACTTTGCCAGAAGAAGCTGTTTGGTTTTCCCATCTTTGTTACTTAGAAAAGGCACAGCACGTTTTTGGAGCCAGAGTGTGAAAAGCAGCTACCTTATTTTGTTGTAAATAATCCTCAAGCAAACACCTGGACACTCTCCTATTTTGTTCTACACTAAGTCCTAATGTGAGGGGAATAAATTTCTTATCATTTTGCCTTAAACACTCGACTCATAACTATTCCTTTATCAGAGGTCTAAAAAGGGACTACAACTCCCAAGAGGCATTGCGAAAGCAGAAAGGTGTGGTCTCACTTTCTGATTAAAGGACATCATGGCAGATCAGCCCTCTTAGCCCTAGGCGGAGGGCTGACCTCATGACAATAGACTTTCTCCCCTGTCACCTCTCAATGGCAAGAAGTCCCCAAGTTTGTGTCTATATTTTCACACTTGAAGGAGATAGTCTCTTTTGAAGCTAAGTGACATAGCAAACACAAAATAAATGGTCCTGGTCATGCCTTACACCCAAGCAATGGAGGCAGACCTGATGATGGTTGGCATTCTGGAATAATCTGGCACACTGTGGACAGACGCATACCCCAAAACTTGCATAAAGTGCCATTTTCCTAACCAGTTAATTAATTAATTTATTTACAGTCTCTTTTATACCGCGCTATTCAACATCAGTGCGGTTTACTTAAAACAGAATGACTAGCACAGTGCAGCAAGCTGATCCCACTCCCTGTTCAATGTAATGACCAGACATATGCATTTTGTCGGATGTTTTTTGTTACATGTAAACCGCGCTGATTGCAAATAGTGCGGTATATAAGAATTGTTAAATAAATAAATAAATAAATAAATAAATAAAAAGAACAGGTACTACAACTTGGATAAAACTGGGGTAACTATTTACATCTAGGCGACACGTTATGTCGTGTCAAAAGTAATTGTAGTCATGGATGGCTTACGGGGTATGTTGCTGTGGTTGTACTAGATGGGGAGGGGGCTATTGGTTAAGTTGCTGTGGCTGTACTAGATGGGGAGGGGGCTATTGGTTAAGTTGCTGTGGCTGTACTAGATGGGGGAGGGGGCTATTGGAGCGCTGTCTTCCGGGTAGTATTTGAGGAAGAGGTGGTGCTTCAATGCCTTCCTAAACTGGGTTAGGTCAGGGATTGCCCGGATGCTGGGTGGTAGGGTGTTCCAGCATCTGGGTGCATAGAATCTGAAAGCCCTTTTTGTTGTTGCATGGGTGCATTGGGTTATTTCCTTTGGGATTACCAGTGTGTTGACTGCTGCAGATCTTCTGGACCTATTGGGGGACATGGTTTGGATAAGCTCTGTTAGTGATGTGGAGGAGAGCCCATTGATGGCCTTGAAAGTCAGCAGTAGGGTTTTGAAAGCGAGTCTGCCATGCATAGGGAGCCAGTGGAGGTGCTTCAGGATGGGCGTAACATGATTGCCCCTAGAAGCCCCGTGTAGGACTCTCGCCGCGGCATTCATCGCGAGTTGGAGCGGGTTCAGGGTGGATTGTGGGAGCCCTTGTAGGATTGCATTAGCGTAATCAAAGTGCGGTATAATCAACGCTTGATAGATTGTCCGGAAGTCGTCTGGCTCTAGTAGGAAGCGTAAGTGCCTGAGTGTTCGGATTTTGTGGTAAATTGCTCTTGCTATGTTGCTTATGTGCACCTTCATGTCCAGTCATTGGTCTAACGTGACTCCAAGGTATCAGATTGTGGATTTGGTTTGTAGCTCTGCTTCCTTAACCTTTAAGTGGGGTGGTGGGGTGAAGTTTTGGTTCCTCGTAATGAAAAGGACCTCTGTTTTCTTGTGCTGTATTCGGAGGTTTTGAGATTCGAGCCAGTTGGATACTGCGTCAAAGCAGTCTGTTAGTGGGGAGAGGTCCAGCTGCTCTGTTGAGAATTGCATGTAGAGCAGTACATCATCTGCATATATCAAGCAGTTGACATTGAATGATCGGATGAGGTTACAGATGGGCTGCATGTATATGTTGAACATCAGGGTGGAGAGGGAGGATCCTTGTGGCACGCCTTGCCTCTGGTGGAAAGGTTTTGATGTTGAGGCCCCGGATCATACGTGCTGCCATCTGTCAGACAAGTATGACTTGCACCATTCTAGTGTTGTGTCACGGATACCCTTCTCCTTGAGGTGTCCCAGGAGAAGCTCGTGGCTTACTGAGTCAAAAGCAGCAGCTATATCCATGAAGATGAGGACAAACCCTTGACAGATGTTATCAATTCCAGCAATTAGGTTACTGTAGAGGGTGGTGAGGAGTGTTTCGACACCATAGGACTCTCTAAATCCGTGTTGGCAGGGATCCAGCGGAGCGGCGGTTTCGATGTGCTCTTGTATTTGTCTTTGGACATGTCTCTGTGATCAGGAGTATGTCAAGGTCATGGAGTGATATCAGGTCTGAGATAACTGGCCATTTCTTGCGGATTGAGCGAGCGTTTATGAAGACACATTTTAGGTTTTGGGGGAGGGCGCTTTTTTCTTGTTTGGCTTTCTTAGTATGTTGAAGTGCGACAAGTAGTAAGTGGGGGTGGAGCGTGCAGGTATCTTTCTTTGTCTTGTAGTAGGGAGCACTTGACCATCTCCTCCCATGGCTCAGTAGGATTGGTATGTGCTTGTGGGTAGGAGATAAGGCCATAATGCTACTGAGCCATCCGGAGAGGAGGTAGCATCCAATTATGGCAATGAGGGAGGGGGCCATTCTTGGTATCTACCCTGTTGTGTGTGGCCAAGGGATTCTTCTGGGCTGGCCGGTGAATAGAGAAGTAGTTTGAGCTATCACAGGCAGGTACATAGGTGTGCAGTTATAACAGGCAGGCAGGCAGGTACACAGGCTGAGCTAACAACAGGCACATCATATACTATCATAGCCAGGTATCACCTTTACGCATCTGCAATAATGTCTTTTCCTTGAGTCCTGCTAGACCAGTCCAGATAAGTGGGTTGTGTTACCCTGCCAACAGCTTGGTGGAGACAAAAAAACAATGAAAAGCCCAGGTTTCAATAACATCACTCCCAAGCCTCTATTCGCCTCAGCCACCAGGAGTCCCCTTCACTATTCGTACCAAAGCATATGGGAGAAACATCGCAAGCCTCACACTACCTCAACCATGGACAACAAGGAGTGATCAACAGGATAGAACTATGTACAGGAAAGCATAAAGGTGATCCATACATGATGAACCTGCAGAGCAAAGTATAAAACTCATAGCGGACCAAAGTGGACTGCGGCAGAACAGAGCAAATACAATTCCAAGGGCGAACAGGACTCAAGGAAAGGACATTAATTGGTAAGTAAAATGTCGCCTTCCATATCATCCTGCTAGACCAGTCCAGACAAGTGGGATGTACCAAAGCTACAACTCCACTGGGCAGGAAAAAGACATAGCAGCTCACAAACCCCTTGAGCCAAAAGCCATATCTGCCCAGGTGTGGACATCCAAGCAGCAATGCTTGACAAAAGTGGAAAGTGATGCCCTGTTGCTGCATGACAAATGTGAACAGGGGCTATTAAGCTCTGCTCCACTCATGACATCGCTTGTGCTCGGGTATAATGGGCGCACACCCCCTCCGGAACTGTTCTGCCTTCATTGTATGCAAATCTATCTTATGGATATTCATTCTGGGAATCCTGAAAACCTGAGTGGCCTAGGGTTCCCCGAGGACTGAGTTGAAAACCTATGCTCTAGAGGTTGAGTAGTCCTCTCTCTGGGCCACCCTGATTGGGCACTCATGCCCATCACTCTCGATGTCGTGCTTAGAAGAGCTCTGATGCTGAAGTATCCGGTCCTTCGCCCAGTGCTCAGATGGATCCCCCTTTGATGCCAATGGAGACGAGACCAAAACCTTCAGCAATTCCAGGCAGAGACAGACCGATGGCCGCTGCTCCAGAGCATGGCAATGGCTTGGCTCTGATTGAGTCTGAGAACTTCTTGATGTCGATGCACTGTTATCGGATCCTTGGGAAGCCATTGAGACTGAAGCTAGTGCTGAAGACGCCGAGTCAGAGCTCTGGCCAAAAAGATTTTGTTTCTCCCAGCCCTTCAAGTCTCTCCTTGTCATCTGCAAACACATATACATGTATATATTCATGTACATAGTTCGAGCATGTGATCTAGTTAATAGATTACATTTTCCATGTAAATAGTTCTCCCTTGTTTTCCAAGTTGATAATCCTGTTATATGTAACTCCGAACAGCCTGTTGTTCTGGTTTTTGTTTTGTTCTCTGTAAACCGCGCTGATGTCGAAGAGTGCGGTATAAAAGAAATTAAAATAAATAAATAAATAAATAAATATTACAAGAAGAGGAGCCATTGAAGGAACCGCGAATGACAGAATCGCAATGGCAAGCACTAACAAGGATACTTTAGCTAAGAAGGCCCTCGAAGGGGAAGGATAATGTTTACCGGCAGTGGATTGAAACTATGTCCATGGAGTTCCACAGAAAAATGAAGAATGGGGAAGATGCCGCAGTGGCAGCAGGTGGGAACGGAGGTGCACAGGTGCGGAGCCTCCCACAAGTTTCCAATGGAAGCTGAGGAGCGTTCCCGCACAGGGCTCCATCAGAGACATCACTCATACATGAGTACTTACTTCCTGCTTGTCCACAGAGTAAGGCAAATATCACAAAGTGCATGCTAAGGCCACAGGGGCCCGAAGGCATGCGGTAACTGCACTTTTACTACAGTGCGCATTAACTGTGCTCTTTGGCGTAATGTGTATTACAGGCACTAGTGAGGGAACGCACACTGGAGACGCATGAGCAGAATGTGCATTAGGACCGCGCGACTGCCAGGCCACAATAGGTAAAAAAAAGCTACTAATGCATGCACAAAACTGCAGGAAACCCACACATGGCACCAACAGTCACCAACGGTTCACCCCGAATTGCATCCCAGACAGATGGAATTTGGAGCCCCCAACAAGGACAGTGACGAAGTCAAGCCTTGGTACCCACCCCCTGAGAGCCCCAGGCTGAAAATCTGTGCCGGGTTCAGCTCTACGCCCCAGGAACTATTTCTCTGGCTTACAGCACTGCGTTTAAGGTGACTGGCAGGCAGATCCCTCTGAGAGCCTTCTGTAATCCTCAGGAGAGAGCAGGAGGGACAGAGGAGGGGGGAGGAGGCGTTGAGATTGTGTGAGGCAGTTGTACTCATCCAGATCCTTACAATTTTTGGCTTCTCAAAAGATAATTATTCAGGGTAACAGCACGGAGCTGAACCAATTTTTCCTCCGCCTATGGCTACCAACAAGACCGCAGTCCAGTGGAGCCTCCCACGTCACACTCCAGTGAGAGATCAACCCGCAGGCTGACACTGACGAGCGTTTCAAATCAATCTTTTCCTCTCAAATCCTTAGAATTTTCCTCAGAGGAGCAAAGCCATCCACCATCTGCTGGAGACAAAGAAATAGTGAAAGGACCTCTGCTGGCTGAGGCAAATAGAGGCATGGGATTGATGTCATTGAAGCCTGGGATTTTCAATGGTTTTTTGTCTCAACCAGCCTGCTGTTAGGGGAACACAATGCACCTGTCTGGACTGGTCTAGCATAACGATATGGAATCAACTTTTCAATAATAGAAATAAAAGAAAGGAAGGATGAAGATATTAAACATTTTGGGAAAGTCTTGTTTCATTTCCATTCAGTAGAGCAAAAAAAAGAAAAAACTGAGGAACCGAGGAGACCACTTGCATGCTACACTTGGTTCTGAGCCCTGAGACAGCTGTTCCCATCCTGGCATTAGCAGGATTGAGTGTGCCTCACTCAATCCTGCTTGTTGACATTTTTTTTTTTTGCATTTTATGCTACATTAATTAGATTAAGCTGTATTACATTTATTGAAGGTTTCCCACTACTCATTTAGGCAAAGCAATATTCTCATTAGTTTATTTACTGTTGCATAAAATCAAGAGCTGCTGTGGTTTCTAAATAATTACGCTCTTCAAGAAGAGATAGTTAAAAGCCTATTCTATGCTTCATTCTCTGATCCTTCTGGAATACAGTTTTTAGTATTTTTAATGCAACAAGAAATACTTGAGACAATATGTGAATCTCTGATTATCACCAAAGGTAACAAATGAATGAGTGTAGCTCAGCTGAAACAATAGTACCACGCTTCTGAAAGGATAACTTTGCGTAAAATCTGATACTCAACTAAAAAGCATAGTTACTCACCTGTAACAGGTGATCTCCGGGAACAACAGGAATTTAGTCTTCACATATGGGTATCGTCGATACTGACGGAGCCTGCGCGGGAACGCTTCCCAGCGTCCAATTAGAAAGCTTTTGGGAACATCCCACAGTGCCTGCGTGCTGCCTTCCCGCCTTTCCCAACTGCCTCTCTCCAGTTGAGTTTAAAGCTGAGACAAAGAGAGAGAGATTGGGAAAGAGAAAGAGATAGAGATAGATACAACTCCTAGGGAAGGTGGGCGGGTTCTGAAGACTAAATTCCTGCTGTTCCCAGAGATCACCTGTTACAGGTGAGTAACTATGCTATCTCCAGGAACAAGCAGGAATGTAGTCTTCACATATGGGGACCTCCCTACCTTTAGATGCCAGGGAGAGACCCCAGAAGTTGTGTGTCCCTGTGAAAGGGCTCCACTTCCCCCCACGGATATCTGGCATCCAACCAGGGATGGTGGGTAGGAGTTGATTAGGTATGGAACAGGTGTTGGAAAACAGCCTGACCAAACAAAGCATCCCGGCGGGAGTCCTTGTCCAAGCAGTAATGGACTGTGAAGGTATGAACCGAGGCCCAAATAGCTGCTCGACAGATGTCATTGATAGACACAGAGTGCAGATGAGCCACTGAAGCTGCCATGGCTCTCACATTGTGAGCTGTGACATGGCCCTCCAGAGGAAGATTCTTACTCTGATAGGCAAACAAAATACACTGTGCAATCCAGTTGGACAGTGTTCTCTTGAAGACTGGAAGTTCCAAATGAGAAGGATCAAAAGCAACAAAGAGTTGAGAGGACTTTCTATGTTGCTGTGTTCTTTGCAAGTAAAAGGCTAAAGCTCTTTTACAGTCCAACGTATGAAGATTCCTCTCTGCATTTGAAGCATGAGGACTTGGAAAAAACACAGGCAGGTTGACCGCCTGGTTAAGGTGAAAAGGTGAGACCACCTTTGGCATAAAGTGTGGATGAATCCTAAGGACTACCTTGTCATGATGGAACCTTGTATAAGTGGTTGGGGCAAGGTACTTCAGGCCGGAAGGTCGGGGGTTCAAATCCCACTAGAGGACAGCAACCTTGGGCCGGAAGGACTTGGGTTTCTAGTCCCATAGGTGCTCCTTGTGGTCTTGGGCAAGCCACTTAACCCTCCATAGCCCATGTTCCCTGTAAAATAGTTATCTCCAAGTTATAATGCCCTGTTCAATGTAATTTCAGTTTGTTCAATGTAAACTGCACTAATGCAGAATAGCGCGGTATATAAGAGAATGTAAATAAATAAATAAATCAGCCACTAGTGCCTGCAACTCACTGATGCGATGTGCTGATGTGATTGCAATGAGAAAGATAACTTTCCAGGAAAGGAATTTCAATGAAGTAGTAGCTAAGGGTTCAAAAGGTAGCTTCATAAGCTGACCAAGAACAAGGTTTAAGTCCCATGCCACCGGTGGTGGCCTAATGGGAGGCTTAGTTAGAAGAAGGCCTCTCATAAATCTTGCTATAAGAGGATGGGAGGAAATAGGTTGTCCATTTAAAGGCTTGAAAGAAGCTGCAATAGCACTCAAATGGACACTTACTGAGTTAGTCTTAAGTCCTGCATTGGATAAATGAAGGAGATACTCCAGTAATGATTCCAAAGGTATCGCAAGGGGGTTAAGACCCTCCTGCGAGCACCATATGGTAAACCTTTTCCACTTGAAAGCATAAGAGCGTCTTCTGGAAGGTTTTCTGGAAACATAAAGGATATCCTTTACTTGTTGAGAAAGGTTCAGATCATGAAGATCTAGGCCTTCAGCAATCAAGCCCTGAGATGCAGAGACTGGGGATTGGGATGCCATAACATTCCGTCCTCCTGAGACAGGAGATCTGGAGCAGACCCTAACTCCAGAGAGGGAGCTTGAGAGAGATATAAAAGCAGAGGGTACCACACTTGACGTGGCCAATGTGGAGCTATGAGAATCATACGGCCTCTGTCTCTCTGAAGCTTGAACAGGGTTTTAGGAATTAGGGGAATGGGTGGAAAGGCATAAAGGAAGTCCTGACCCCAGTGAAGGAGGAAAGCATCCCTGGCCTGAGAGCCCTGAGCCGGAACTCTGGAACAGAGCCGGGGAAGTTTGGCATTCAATGGACTTGCAAAAAGGTCTATGTCCTGGGTTCCCCAAATTTGAAAAATCTTGGCTACCTAGTCTGCATGTAGAGACCATTCGTGTGGAAACAGAACTCGACTGAGTCTGTCTGCCCAAGAGTTTTGGATGTCTGAAAGATACACTGCCAGGAGATGAATCTGATGCTCTCTGGCGAGGGCCCATAGTCGCAAAGCTTCGTTGCAAAGCGACAGAGAGCCTGTTCCCCCCTGCTTGTTCACGTAGAACATGGCTACTTGATTGTCTGTATGAATGAGGACTGTCTTGTAGCTGAGCAGGATGTGGAACACTCGAAGAGCAAGGAAGATTGCTCTGAGCTCTAGGAGACTGATGTGTAAATGAGTCTCCTGTGGAGTCCAAGTGCCTTGGGTGGAGAGGTCTTGCAGATGAGCTCCCCAACCCATTGGTGAAGCATCTGTTGTGAGAGTTGCCTGGGATAAAGGTTGTTGAAATGGGGACCCCACCAACAGGTTTTGAGGGACACCATTGGAGGGACAAAATAAGTCGATTTGTGTTTGTTATTTTCTCTGACAGGCACCCTGATGCCTGGGTTCATTGAGTGGATAAAGTCCACTGGGCTGCTCTCATATGGAGGCGAGCATAAGGTACCACATGCACGGTAGATGCCATGTGGCCTAGTAGTTGTAACATTTCTCGAGCAGTGAGATGAGGCTTTAGCACTGCTTGAGAAGCTAAGTGCACCATGCGAAGGCAACGGGCCTGAGGAAGATAGGCCCTTGCTTTTCTGGTATCCAGCAAAGCTCCTATGAACTCTAGAGATTAAGTGGGAGTTAGACTGGATTTTGGGATGTTTATAACCAGACCCAAATACTGAAGGATACGCATTGTGCAAGATAGAGAAATCCTGGCCTCTGACTCTGATGGGGCTCGAATGAGCCAGACGTCTAAGTAGGGGAAGAAGAATATTCCTAGAGTGCAAAGAAATGCTGCTACCACAGCCATGCATTTTGTAAACACCCTTGATGCTGAGGCCAGGCCAAAAGGAAGCACCCTGTACTGGTAGTGCTTTCCTTGAAAAAGGAACCGAAGGAACTTTCTGTGAGTTGGATGGATGAGAACATGAGTGTACGCATCCTTGAGATCTAGAGAACAAAGCCAATCATGACTCGGAAGGTATGGCAGCAGAGTTCCCAGAGAAATCATTTTGAATTTCACATTGACCAGGAATTTGTTCAATTCTCTGAGGTCCAAAATAGGTCTGTGTCCCCCTGTTTTTTTTAGGATAAGGAAATAGGGGGGAGTAAAACCCTGTACCCTATGGATGAATGGGTACTTCTTCTATTGCCCCTTGGGCAAGAAGCATAGTGACCTCTTGATCTAACAGTTTGATGAGAGAGGTCTGAGAATTGAACTGTCTTACCATTGTGGGAGGGGGCATGCACAGAAAGTGAAACTTGTACCCCTCTTTTATAATGGAGAGTGTCCAATGTTCTGCTGTTATCTGCCCCCATCTGGGGGTAAAGTGACACAACCTTCCTGGAATGGTGGAAGGCTCTGGTCCATTGAGAGCCAGGAAGGCTAAGTTCTCTAGATGGAAGTCAAAGGCTTTGAGGAGGCTGAGACTGCTGAGATGGTTGAGGCTTAGCAGTCTTTGCTTTCCTTTGTTTAGGTGGTTGCTGACTCTTTCGAGCAGATTGACCTGCAGAACGTCCCTGCTGGGAAAGCACAGTTACTTACCTGTAACAGGTGATCTCTGGGAACAGCAGGAATAAGTCTTCACATATGGGTACATCGGTACCGACGGAGTCCGCACGGGAACGCTTCCCAGCGTCCAATCAGAAAGCTTTTGGAAGCATCCCAACACGCCTGCGCGCTGCCTTCCCGCCTTCCCAACTGCCTCTCCTCAGTTAAGTTTTACAGCTGAGACAAAGAGAGAGAGAGCGAAGCAAGGAAGGGAAAGATAGAGATAGAGAAAAAACAACTCCTAGGGGAGGTGGGTGGGTTGTGAAGACTTATTCCTGCTGTTCCCAGAGATCACCTGTTACAGGTGAGTAACTATGCTATCTCCAGGAACAAGCAGGAATGAGTCTTCACATATGGGGACTCCCCAGCTCATATGCCCGGAGGGAGTCCTAGCATGTTGCAAGTCTAGAACAAGCCATGCTATACCTCAGGATCTCAGGCATCCTGGGGATGGAGGGCAGGAGTTGAATATAGAAAAGGAGCTGTAGAACAGCTGGCTAGAACAGGGCTTCAAGGGAAGACCCTGTATCGAGGGCATTTAGTAGTAAAATATTGTGATCTGGACCTCCCTTGTTGGCACTGCACAGGAGCACTGAGCTCCATATGGATTTGATAAGAGAGCCAGTGAATATGCTCAAGGGGTACCTCACTGTAAGTAGAGGTAACAAAGTAGATCAAAAACAAGTGGAGGCCAGAACCCTTCAGGGTTAGAACAAATAGCCCCAGGAAAAAAAACCTGGGGTAGAATAAAAATAGAGCTTCAGCAGACACGCAGAAGGTACTATTGAATTAAAGCTTAAGCTGTTTTGGTCTAAGAGAAAACATGAGTCTGACCTAACTGGACTGGGGTTGGATCAGTCCATATAGGGAGAAAGGGTATGGAGACCCTTGTACCTGATAAGGAAGTAAGAACAGACTCAGAAGCGCTAAGCTTTAGAGTAACTGAAGCTCTGCAATGTCTTTCCTAAATGAGGTCACTTAGGAAAGAGAAGGTACATGGAGAGCTTCAGGAGTACCTAAACCCAAAGGTTAAGGTAAAGAAAAGGGTTATTAATTACCACAGAAAGTGGTTATAGGTATAGCCCCCTAAATATGCCGGAACAGCATTGATAGGGGTAGCGCCCATCTGTCAGGATCATATAGTAATGTAAGGATATGTGAACCTAACAGATAGATAAGTAGTGGCTATAAATATATATATATATATATATATATATATGTATATACATATATACGAGGGGGTACCCAAAAAAAACAGGAATAACATTGCCGTGGGCGGAGCTTGTGTAGTACGCACTTCTGCCGCTAGGCGTGTATAGTGCAACTCATTGTCAGTTCAGTGCCGCCTGTGTTGTCGACCTGGCTTGTTCTGTTCATCTGCAGTGATTGTTTTTGCTAGCGCTGTTTTGTTCTTGTTTCTTTTTTTATGATGACAAGTTTAAGTGAACACCGTGCAGCTGTGAAATTTTGTTTTCTACTCGGTAAAAATGCTGCTGAAACTGTTTTAATGTTGAAAACAGCTTATCAAGATGACGCTATGGGAAAAAGTTAACTGTACCAGTGGTTTGCTCGGTTTAAAAATGGCGACATGTCGATTGATGACAAACCTCGTTCTGGGCGTCCATCAACTGCCCGAATCGACGAAAATATTGAAAAAATTAGAGAGCTTGTGCTCACAGACCGTCGACAGACAATTGATCAACTGTCAGAGATTAGTGGGTTATCTTGGAGCTCGGTTCAGCGAATTTTAACGGAAGATTTGGGAATGAAAAGGGTTGCTGCCAAGTTTGTTCCTCGGGTTCTGACTGACAATCAAAAGGAACATCGAGTTGAAACATGTCGTGTTTTGAAACAACAGCTTGAAACTGATCCAGATTTTCTGTCAAAGGTCATTACAGGTGATGAGTCATGGTGCTATGGTTACGACCCAGAAACAAAGCAACAGTCAAGCCAATGGAAGACGTCATCGTCACCCCGTCCAAAAAAATGTCGTCAAGTCAAATCAAACATCAAAACAATGCTGATTTGCTTTTTTGATGCCAAGGGGGTAGTTCATTCAGAGTTTGTTCCCCCAGGTCAGACCGTCAATCAAACCTTTTATTTGGAAGTTTTAAGAAGATTGCGCAACAGTGTTCGTCAAAAAAGACCCGATTTGTGGCAGACATGAGACTGGTTCTTCCACCACGACAACGCACCTGCACACACAGCCATCTCTGTTAGACAGTTTTTGGCTAAAAATGGCATGGTTCCACTGCCCCACGCACCTTACTCGCCTGACCTGGCTCCGTGCGACTTTTTCTTGTTTCCACACATGAAAAGGGGCATGAAAGGACACCGATTTGACAACATTGAAGAAGTCAAGAAAAAAAAGAGGGAGGAGCTGTCAGCCGTTTCTAAAGATGACTACAAAAAATGTTTCGAACAGTGGAAGCACCGGTGGGACAAATGTATCAGTTGTAATGGAGAGTATTTTGAAGGGGATAAGGTTGTTTTGTAAAGAATTTGAAATAAATAGCTTTTAAAAAATAATTCCTGTTTTTTTTGGGTACCCCCTCGTATATATACCGAAATATATACACACACATATAGAGGCATATATGCATATATCCTAAAGAGGGAGGAGTGGTCTAGTGGTTAGGACAAGGTACTTCAGGCCGGAGGGCCGGGGGTTCAAGTCCCACCTGGGGACAGCAATCTCAGGCCGGAGGGACTGGGATTTCTAGTCCTGTAGGCACTCCTTGTGGTCTTGGGCAAGCCACTTAACCCTCCATTGCCCATGTTCCCTGTAAGTATTAGTGTATGTGTCTCATATCCCCTCGTGTTAAATGTATCCCCCAATTGACCGCTTTGACCCGGTGAAAAGCAGGATATAAATACAGCTAAATAAATAAAAAAATAAAATATATATATATATATATATATATATATATATATATATATGGGCAGAAGACACACAGATAGATATAGATAATATATATCTGTATCTATATATATATATATACACCTATATATTGTGGCGGGCGCGCCTCCACTAGGTGGTCGCCTAGCGAAGACGGGCTCCCATCTTGTATCTTTTAGCTTTAAACGTGTAGTTGTGTATAAAAGCAGTCCAAGTGGTTTTAAAGCAACACAGGAATTTTTATTGATCTTTAACTTGGTGCAGTTTAGTAACAGTCCTTTGTAGAAGATTCCAAACTCAGAAACAGAAAACAAGGATATTTTCTCCCAAATAAAGTTCTTTACAAACAGTGTGTTTCAGTGGTATTATTTACAAGTAAATGTTTTTACTTCTTTCATTAGGAAATTTCTCATCTCAGAAACAACAGCTTTATTTGCAGTTAAAGCACACAACGGAACTCAGTAATTCTGTCGGCTCCCTTTAGCTGCTTCAGATTAAAACACTTCTCAGCTGGTCAGCACAGAACTCAATTGCATCATCTACTTCTCTTCAACAGACAGAGCTTTGCAAGTTTTAGACTAAGAGATTTCCTTTCTCTCTTTTCAAAGCTTTCAGCTATCATGAACCTGAGAACTGCTTCCTGAGATTCTTCCTAGTATTTTACTTCTTTCAATCAGCAGTAACACATAGAGCACATTCCATTTCAGAGCAAGTGGAATCAGGGTCATCTTCCTTATAATCCATATCCATTTCTTCCTCTGCACTGCCTGATTGTGGAACTTGAATACGTTCAGGTACTTTAAGGTTTATATGCTTTAACAGCTTAAACAGTTTCTCCCATTGAACTGCCTTTCTTTCTCTTGGTAAAACATTAACAGGCTTTGTTTGCTTGGTTTTATCAACAAAACCCTTCTTCCTGTTCTGCGTGCTAGCAGGTATAACTATCTCCTCAGTATCTGAGTCAGAGTTATAAGCATTAACTCTTTCCAACATTCCTCCCCTACCTTGGAGCTTAACTGTGGGAGTTTCACAGCTGTGACATCTGTTGGAGGTAGCGTCCTCTGAGTCAGAGCTGCTCAGGGAATCACTGCAGGATTTTCTTCCAGCTTTCCTGGGCTTTCTCAGCCTGAAGATTTGTCCTTCTTCAGAAGAAGCTGAGCCTTCCTGTTCTAGCTTTCTTACAGCCAGACTTTTGACCTTCTCTCTCCTAGAAGGAAAGTACTTGGCCTGTCCTCTGGCCTTTCCCCAGCTGCTGTTTCTCAAGCTGTTCCTGTGGCTTCCAACACCTCCAAGGCTTCTAACAGTTCTACCGAGACTAACACTTTCTGTTTGCTTAACCTTAAATGCTGGGCAGTGTGCCTCCCCCTCTGGCTCCACCCACAGGTGTCCCTTATCCTTACTTAGGGTTGCCATGGAGTCTGGGTGTGGCTTCAGCCTAGCTCTGCAAATATGGTTTCTTTCACTGCTTTTACTTTTGCACATGTGTTTAGGTGAGCCCATCCCCCTTAAAGAAGCAAAAGTTCCCTTTTCCTCTATTTCCCAGGGCTGTGCTACACTCTCCTTACCACAATATATATATATATATATATATATATACCTATATATATATACCTATATATATATACCCAGAAGAGTAGGTCAGCATACGGAGACCTGTCTCCAGGTATATGGATGGAGAGATAGTCATAGATCCCCATCACCCTTATAGGGAGAGAGGGAGATTTATCTGACAACAAGAAGGGTGACACCTACTTGAGTAGATAAACAGGAAAAAATCCTCTCCTCCCGGTTATGAATGTTATAGTCAGAGGAAGGTTGTCCTTGACAAAAAGGTGGCTTAATTCTTTGTAGAATTTGAGCTGTTGAATAACCAGGATGGCCTACCTGAAGATGGCAGAGGATACATTGGTCTGCAGACCAGAAGTCCAGATATCTCCAGAGTTGTGGTATGGAGATTGGATCGAGGAGGCTACTAGAGGAAGATACCCTAGCGATCCGCCTATGAGGGCAAGATGGGTATTAGATGTCCTCTAGTTGCCAGAAAAAAATTTATCCCTGATGGGAAAAATCCCAGGCAATATTGGCCAAGCCAGGGAGATGGGCCCTCTTTTAGGCTTTCACTTGATGAAAAGCCTGAGGCTTATGCCTTAACAGAGATTTAAGATAAGATGGAAAGGGTAGAATACCTGCCAGGCATGAATATGACTGGGGAAAACCCTTTTAAACCATCTGGGGTTATCTGCTAGGGAAGATATTGATGCTCTCTAGCAAGGGCCCATAGTGCAAAGCTACCCTGTAGAGTTGCAGAGAGCATGCTGCAGGTTGGTTAGAAGAAAAACTGGCTGTGGACAATCCCTGGTGAGGAATGTGGACAACCAGCAGGTAACCAACTATTCTGCCAAGAACAAAGGCAAAGAATAGAAGATAACCTAACCAAACTGTGAAAACAGGGTTTCCCAACGAGGTTAATAACCTGTTTGGGACTTAGTACTGAGGTTAGGAGGATTGCTAGTGGAGAGGAAGCCCTGGCTGTGTAGTGAACAAAACCTGTGACGTAACCACTAGAAATTAAAGACTTACCTGTTCACTGAACATTTTGAAATCCCCTACTCCCCCAAAGCCAGCCCCACTACAAACGTGGAAACAATTACACAAACTCCCTTAATCCCAACACCATAACCGCATGCCTGCCCACCCTCACACACGCCCCAAAGAAGACATAAAAGGAACTAAATTCCAGCACCTACACAAATACCCGCACTACACACCACACACTGTAAATATACATTTGTAAAAAAGTTTGATGTTTTGTTCTGCTTTAATACCCACTAAGTTAAATTTTATTGTTCAATGTAAATAGTTAGTTTCTATTGTTCTATGTAAAGAATGTATACAAATGTGTACAAGACTGTTAACCTGTTATATGTAAACCGCCCTTGATCTCTGGAAGGGGCGGTATAAAAGAAATAGTTAAATAAATAAATAAATTTTTGCATCTGCAGCAAGTATGAGGGCAGCATAGAGAATTTCTTTCCCCTACTCTGTAGACTGGGAAAAAGACATGGAAGGACTTCCTACTGTCTGAGAAGCTGCCTTAAGGTAACAAGGGGGAGACAACTCCAGAAGGGGAATCCCCCGGTAGAAGAGGTAGAGGACCATAGGGGCTTACCCGTATAAAAAGTCACTCTTACAAAGAGTTGCAGGAGACCAAGTATGGAGGAAATCTCCGACAGGTGAGATGATACATGCCAATAGATGGAAACAACTGTCTACTGATGGTTGTTACCTCTCCCTCTTCTCCAAAAGGAAGAGGAAGAAATCTGTTAAGAATGGGCATGATAATCATGAAGATTCTTAAGAAAAGATGTCTCATGAAGAGATATCTAAGTAGGTTAGGATAAATTTAGTGCAGATACTTCAGTAAAAAGAAGTAGACTGCTATCCCAACCCCCCAGACAAAGGGGCAATGATCTATTTAAAACTCTGCAACTGATGAGGTTGTTGACCCTGTTGGGGTTGTGGATTGCTCAGATCAGAATGATGTTTCCCCTGTTTAGGGACATCAGAATGATGGACAGATGATGGGTAAAACCTTCTCCCCTTAGGGGTTGAAAGTTTGGTAGGACATTTCCTACCTACTGGGAAAGAAGAAGGCGCAGAGCAGCCTCTAGAAAAAGGAAGGTCAGTGGAGAACTGAGTAACCTGAAGTTAAGACTCCTTGTTGAAGAGATTCTCTCCAATACAAGGAGTATTTCCCAGTCTTTCCTGTGCCCATTTTTCCAAGTCAGAGGCTTGAAGCCAGGCTCTACGTCATGCCCCTATAGCTATAGCAGAAGTCCTGCTAACAGACTCAAAGGAGTCTAGGGTAGCACGAGTAAGGAACTTGGAGATATTCTGAATATGACTAATCAGTAAGGAATAGTCTGTACATCTAGGCTCCTGAAGAAAAGGAGTCAAAAGATGTAATTGCTTTGTGATCTCCTCAAGAGATAGACCCATATAAAAAATGTATGAGAGAATCCTTGCTGAAAGCATGGAGGTCTGGAAGGTTTGATGTCCAAAGGCATCTAGTGTCTTAGACTCACGACCTGGCGGACAAGAGGAGTGCTTTTTAGTACTCTTCACTCGCCTCAATGCTGATTCCACTACAATAGAATGATGAGGAAGTTGAGTCCTTTCAAACCCTGGAGAGGGAGGCACCTGATATAGGAGATCAGTTGCTCTGGAAAGTGGGGGTACCTTTAAAGGAGATTCCCACATTCGTAGAAGGAGATCCTGCAAAGAATGATGCACAGGAAGCATTATATTTTCCTTTGCTTCGTTAGGGACAGAGAGGTATTCTGTACTCCCTGGTGTAGGATCTTGTCCAAGGACAGAAATGGCAAGTGATTTTGCCATATCCAGGAGGAAAGTCTGAAAAGAAAGATCCCTGGAGGGAATTCCCCCTGGATAGGTTAGATCTGATGAAGAACTAGCCTTAGCACCAAGGGATTTATTCCAGTATATAGGAATAGGAGATCCTGAATGGTGCGGAATGGGATCCTTAGATAGTGGTCGCTGGTACTGCAGGAGAGAACCAGCAACAGTCGGTAACATGTCGTCCATGCTTGGAATCGATTCCAAACTCGGCATCGAGGGAATCGATCCTGATGAGTGAAGCATGGAAGGTACCGACTGTAAAGGTACTGTGGATGTCGGTACCGATGTCAGTACCGAAACTAATGCCGGAGGAAAAAAAACAGCCGGTGGCAACTCTAACGGTATCGGTGGAACCGAGGGTTGCGGATCCGAGGTATCGGAACCGAGCCTCCGGTACCGACGGGAGTCGGTACCCAGTCCTCCAGACTGGAGATCGATTCTAGACTCGGCATCGAAGGAAGCGAGTCTATCGATGCACGTCTGGAGGGTACCGACATCGGAAGTCATATCGGTGTCGATACCGATACTGTAGAACCGATCTGAAGCGTATCCACAGGCCCCGTAGGTACCGGAGACTCCAGACGACGATCCTCGGTGAGGAATATTTCATCCAACACCAGTGCCGATGCCGGGGTATCGGTACCGCTCGAAGCGGATGCCACCACCGGACATGGCTCAGGTATGTTCTGTGAGGGATGAACCTCAGGAACAACCTGAAATCCCACATAGGCTTTGGAGGCCGAAGACTCCCACCGGGGTTTTGAAACCAGTGGATCCTCGAGGGCAAGGCCGGAGGCATCTCTATGCTGTGCATGAGAACTGCCGCTCGAGGACTGGCTAGTCTTAACAGACTGTTTTTGGGTTACCTGATCCTGAGTAGAAGAAGATATAGTCGGTGCCCTGAAATTGGAAGGGGACCGCGTGTCGAGGGGAACTCGATGTTGAAAACTGCTACTCACAGCACTGGTGCCCGAAGGCTCCGGAGGACAATGGTCAGGACCCAAACAGGTTAGACACCAATTGTGAGTGTCTAAAAATAAAGTTGTACCGCCACAGTTTGTGCATTTCCTGGGGAAAAAGGCTGGCGGTTCCATGAGGAAAAATGGAGAGGCCTAGAAGGCCTCAGAACCGTGAACACTAAGATAGAAATTTTATATTTGTTAAGGAAAAAATTTTAAAAGAAAAGAAGAAAGAAACACCGGCGGTACCGGTGGCGTCGGGGAAGGCAGCCGCGACCACAAGAAAACTAAAAAATATATGAAGAATTTTCTGCGGTGACAGGAGAACGTCCTGCCGGCTCCGCGGAAAAACGAAAACTGAGGAGAGGCAGTTGGGAAGGCAGCGCGCAGGCGTGTTGGGATGCTTCCAAAAGCTTTCTGATTGGACGCTGGGAAGCGTTCCCGCGTGGACTCCGTCGGTACCGACGTACCCATATGTGAAGACTCATTCCTGCTTGTTGCTGGAGATTAAGAGGGATAAAACCTCTTCTTCTTGGAGAAAGCACAGTTACTTACCTGTAACAGGTGATCTCTGGGAACAGCAGGAATAAGTCTTCACATATGGGTACGTCGGTACCAACGGAGCCTGCACGGGAATGCTCCCCAGCATCCAATCAGAAAGCTTTTGGGAGCATCCCTCTCGCCTGCGCACTGCCTTCCCGCCTTTTCCACTGCCTCTCCTCAGTTGAGTTTATAGATGAGACAAAAGGAGAGAAAGAGGAAAGGAAGATAGAAAGATAAATACAACTCCTAGGGGAGGTGGGTGGGTTGTGAAGACTTATTCCTGCTGTTCCCAGAGATCACCTGTTACAGGTAAGTAACTGTGCTATCTCCAGCAACAAGCAGGAATGAGTCTTCACATATGGGGACTCCCAAGCTAAGATGCCTGGAGCCCTAACATGTTGAAGATTGAAAACATGCTACACCTCATATGGCCAGGCATCCTGAGGATGGAGGGCAGGAGTTGAAAAGAGAGGAGCTGTTGAAAAAACAGCTAAGCTAAGAAAGGACTACCCGGAAGGAGTCCTTGTATGTATGATCATTATCAAAAGATATATTGAAATCAATCACCATAATATTGGAATGAACAATCACCATATGATGCTCACCTACTGGATTGCAGGAAGTAGAGAGGCTGATGCAGTCTACTGGGGATCCAGTAGAATAATGTTCAAGGTGACCTCACTGGAGTGAAGGTGGAGGTCCACATCTGGAAGTGAGAGGTGACCCCAAGATTTAATTGGGATAACACAAACACGGCAGGTCTTCAGTGGGAAGCTTCATGGAAAGCTGAAAACTCTTTTGGCTACAGAAGTATTCAGAGGTAGGAGCAAAAGAGGAAGACTGACCGATCTTGACAAACAGACTTAGTCCTTGAGGGAGGAAAGGGTATGAGAAGAACCCCATACTCCCAAGAAAGGACAGATGTTTGAAGAATTGAATCTGAAATCCACTGAAGATCCACCATGTCTTTCCTAACTGGTGAGAGGTAGGAAGACATTGGGGCATGGAGCTTCAGGGATACGTAAACCTAGGATACGGTAGGGCTGTCAGTACCACAGCAGTGGTTGTGTGCAAAATATCCGAAACATACTGTGGAACAGTATGAAGCTGTGCAAGCTCACTGTCAGAAACATACAGGAAGGTAAAAACCTTTATGAGCATAGACAGTCAGGAGATAAGTATGGAGATACATATCTACCTATAATAAGTATCTGCACAGATACACACATATATGTAGAGATATGTGTGTATATATATATATATATATATATATATATATATACACACACGGGTATATAGATATATATATAGATCTATAATAAGATCTAAAGGGCATAGCATATGCACACTTAGCTGACAGACAGATACATCTACAGAGATGTATATAGGTATATATATATAGATAGATAGATATACCTGAATATATAGGTCTAAGATAGATGCCTGCAATAAGCAGACAGAGTTATGCATATCAGGACATTCACATGGAGATGTGAAGGGAAAAGATTCATCCAAGAACAAGGAGGTGAAACCTACTTGAGAAAATATGTAGAGAATCTATTCCCCCAGGAATGATGATAAAGGAATGCTATCCAATGAATTACCAGGAAGGTTATGTGAAAAAACAGAGGATAATATTAGTCTGTAAACAGCAAGTCCGGAGTCCTGTGGAACTCCAGCATGGTAAAAGGACAGAAACGCATAGAATGAGATACCAGGTTGACCTACATGAGGGACAAAGGAGGTATCAGGCGTTTTTCAGAGTAATATGTGCTGTCCTTGAAGTATTAGGATACCATGAGGACAAGCTGCAAGAAAAAAAGAGTATATTCCCTAAGGAATGGGATAACTCTCAGACTTTCATGTGGACAAGGCTTATGTCCTTCTCCCTCTTTTTTTTTTTTTTTTTTTAAAGAAGATTGCAGGGTATGAAGAACCCTCACAGTCATAGGGGATGACTGAGGAAGCATTTTTCAACCATGATGGATAGTCATTCGAGAAACTCTATGCTCTCTAGCAAGGGCCCATAGTGGAAAGCTTCTCAGTAGGATTGCAGAGAGCATTATGCAGGAGAACTGGGATGTAGAACTGGCTGATAGAGAAAACTGACAGCCATGTCCATTACGTGCCAAACCCAGAGATTGGAGATGGCAAGGGTAAAGGATAGTGTAAGAAGCCTGTAGTGAAAAAGATTATCCAAGAAAGATGTAGAAAACTGTCTTGGAATCACTACCAAGGCCAGACAGGAGTGGTGGAAGACAAGACTGGGACTTGTGGAAAAGTACCAGTAGGCAAGCACTGGAACTCCTGCATGGGCAGCTACTGAAAAGGACAACAGAGAGAGTCGGTCTGTGTCAAACAGAGAGAACAGACTGAACAAAGAGAGCAAGCTGTCTCTGCCTGCAGAGCTGCCCAGATAAAGAAAGGAGTTTATTCAGGAGAAGAAACTCTACAGTGAAAAGAAAGACAAGAAAAGTCTTTCAATGGTAAGGTACCACTCGTACAGGGGAAACCCTGGCGAAGAGGGTAGAGATAGAAGCTGAAGAAGGACTTACCACATGGTAAGTCCATGGAAGGAAAAAATTCATGCTGGTACAGAGAAACACTCATATGATAGTTGCTAAACCTCTCTTCTAGTCAGGAAGAGGTGGAAAACTCTGTAACTTATAGACATGAATAACCTGACAGTTCAGCATAGGTTTTGAATGGAAAAACAGTGAAAATCTTCTGCTGAAAAGAAGTTAACTGTAGTTATAAAAAGATTAATCAGAAACCTATGGTTACTGTGTTTATTCAGCCTGGCTAGAGTTTGGATTCTTCAGACCAGGGCGAGACTTCCCCTGCTTGGGAACATCCGAATGATGGGCAGGTGAAGAGGAAAACCTCTTTCTTTTAGGGAAAGAAGGTCTGGTAGGGCATTTTCTACCTGCTGAGGAGGGAGAGGGCTTAGGATGGCCTTCAGAAACAGGAAAGTCAGTGGAGCAATGAGCAACCTGACGTAAGGACTCCTTATTGAAGAGATTTTCTCCAGTACAAGGAGTATTACCCAGTCTTTGTTGTGCCCATCTATTCAAGTCTGATGCTTGGAGCCAGGCTTTACGACGTGCTCCTATGGCTATAGCAGAAGTTCTGCTAACAGACTCAAAAGAGTCTAGGGAAGCACGAGAAAGAAACCAAGAGATATGTTGGCTATGACTAAGAAGTAAGGAATAGTCTGCAGCCTTGGGCTCTGATAGAAAAGGAGTCAAAAGAGATAATTTCTTTGTGACCTCCTGAAGGGACAGACTCATATAGAAAATATATGAGAGAATCCTTTTTGCCAGCATAGATGTTTGGAAGGTTTGACGTCCAAAGGCATCCAGTAATCTAGATGCACGCCCTGGCGTGAAAGAAGAATGTTTTTTCTTGCTTTTTACCTTCCTCATTGCTGATTCAACTACAATGGAATGATGGGGAAGTTGAGGCTTTTGAAATCCTGGAGAGGGGGGCACCTGATACAGAAGATCAGTTGCTGTAGGAGGTGAAGAAATCCTTAAAGGTTTTTCCCATACCTTCAGAAGAAGATTCTGCAAAGAGTGATGTAAAGGAAGCATTACATTTTCCTTTTCTGCAGAAAACCCCTGAGAAGACTCATAGCCAGGGATAGGAATATTAAGGAAGGTTGCCATGTCAAGGAGAAACTTCTGAAAAGAAGGATCTCCGATGGGAACCATCCCTGGACGGGTTAAACCTGAAAAGGAAGCCTGGGCACCGGAGGATATACCTGTCCGGTGCAGAACAGGATTTGCAATGGATGGATACTGGAACTGGCAATTATGAGTTGAGACAGTCAGTAGTGCATCATCCATGCCAGGAATAGACTCTAAACTAGGCATAGAGAGGAGCGATCCAGGTAACAAAAGCATGGAAGGAGCTGGTTCCGATGATGCTGTAGGTACCGGCATCGATACCAATACCGGTAGCGAAGGCGCCGAAGCAGACATCGGAGACAGCTCAAGCGGTACCGAGGTAAGTAAAACCCCTTGGTGATTATCCTCGGTACCGTGTATGCAGAATCGGTAAACATCGGTTCCGAGACGCGTCGGTACCCAGTCATCTAGACTAGATAGCGATTCCAGACTTGGCATCGAAGGGAGTGAGTCTATCGATGCATGTCTCGAGGGTACCGACGTCGGTGATGGTATCGGCGATGCTGCTGATACAGAAAAATCAATCTGGGTCGTAATGTTCGGTCCCGAAGGTACCGAGGACGCCAGATGACGATTCCTGGTGAAGAGTAGATCACTCAACACCGGAGCCGATGCCGGGGTATCGGTACCGCTGGAAGCGGATGCCACCCCCGAGCATAGCTCAGATATAGGAAAGTCAATCTGGGTCGTATCGATCGGTCCCGAAGGTACTGAGGACGCCTGATGACGATCCCTGGTGAAGAGTGGATCACTCAACACTGGTGCCGATGCCGGGGTATCAGTACCGCTCGAAGCGGATGCCACCACCGAGCATGGCTCAGGTATGTTCTGTGAGGGGTGAGCCCCAGGAACAACCTGAAACCCCTGAAATGCTTTGGAGCCCGAAGACTCCCGCTGGGGTTTTAATGCCAATGGGGTCTTGAGGGCAAGGCCGGAACCGTCATCATGCTTGGCATGAGACCTACCACTCAAGAATTGGCTAGTCTTAACAGACTGTTTGTGGGTTACCTGATCCTGTAGAGAAGAAAAAAACGGTGCCCGCACTTCGGGAGGGAAAACGGTATCGAGGGAAACTTGAAAGAGGGAAGTTCTTCTCACAGTTTTAGAGCCTGAGTGTTCAGGGGAAAAAGGGTCAGGACCCGAACAGTTTAGACACCAGGAATTGGAGTCTAAAAAGAAAACTGTGCTTCCACAGTGAAGGCACTTCTTAGGAGACGAAGGCTCCATGGTGGAGAGGCCTTGTAGGCCCAAAAAATTTAAAGACAGAAACTGAGGGAAAAATCTCCCTGAGTTTAAGAAAAAGAAAAGAAAAATCCACCAGCGGTACCGGTGGCGGCGGGAAAACAGCCGCGACCACAAGAAAACAAGAAATAAAGAATTTGAAGAAAAAAGTTTCTGCGGTGACAGGAGGACGTCCTGCCGGCTCCGCGGAAAAACAAAAACTGAGGAGAGGCAGTGGAAAAGGCGGGAAAGCAGTGCGCAGGCGCGAGGGATGCTCCCAAAAGCTTTCTGATTGGATGCTGGGGAGCATTCCCGTGCAGGCTCCGTCGGTACCGACGTACCCATATGTGAAGACTCATTCCTGCTTGTTCCTGGAGATGAATGGTTTCTTGAAAGATTTCTTCCTTGCAGGATCAGCTGTGGCTTTGGATAATCTATCCAAAGTAAAGTTGTCAGCATCTAATTCATTGGCTTTCTCTTGCCAATTCTTGCCGAATAGATTCTCACCTGTACAAGGGATATTGCCCAGTTTGTCCTGCACCCAGAGCTCCAAATTGGATGCCTGGAGCCAGGCAATTCTATGTGCACCTATGGCAATGGCAAAGGTTCTGCTTATGCACTCAAAACAGTCAAAAGCTGCACGGTTGACAAACTTAGAAACATCCTGGGCATGTTTAACCAGTGTGAGAAAATCCTGCCTCTTATCATCAAGAAGAAGAGGGCTCAAAACCTCTAAATCTCCTGTGACTTCCTTAAGGAACATTCCCATATATAAAATATAGGAACTGATCCTGGCAGAAAGCATGGAAGCCTGGAAGGTACGACGTCCAAAGGCATCCAAAGTTCGACACTCACGTCCTGGAGGATTAGAGGCATGCCTCTTTGCACTTCTGATCCTTCTCATAGCTGATTCCACTACAATAGAGTGGTGAGGTAGCTGAGTTTTCTGGAAGCCAGGACACGGAGGAACTCGATACATGGTATCCAGTCTACGAGAATGAGGAGAGGTAGTAAGAGGTGTCTCCCAAATTCTCAACATGAGATCATGTAAGATCTCATGGATAGGCAAAGTAGCTGCCTCCTTAGGAGCTTTGCGATATTGTAAAATCTCCAACTCCTTTGCCCTGGGCTCTGTTTCAAGAGTCACAGTAATGGACAGACCTCAAGCCACCTCCCTGATAAAATCCTGAAAGGAGATATCTTCTGGAGGAGACATCCTGCGTTTAGGAGAGGAAGGCTCCTCTGGGAGACGTATTCCGGTACCGACAGAGCTGTCAGAATCCTCAGATTCTTCCGAGGATTCAAAGTACCTTCTGTCCGGATGCTCTTGCAGAGCCCGATATCCGTACCGACCGAAGTCGGTACCGGGGGGAATCGGTACTGGAAGGCATAGCATGACTGGGTGCCGGCAATGCAGACACCGATGTCGATGCCAATGTTGTCGGTACCGGTACCGATACTGGTGCCGGAGTCGGTACCGGTTGAAATGTCTGACGCGGTTCCGAGGGTGTCGATGCCGCAAGGAGAGCTGCCAGACTGCGTTCAATAGCCAGGAACCTCTGGTCTATCGACACTGCCGATGCCTAGGTATCGGTACCGGAGAAAGCAGCCGGTACCCCAGAGCATGGCACCAGTAGTTCTGCCAAGGTCGAGGCCTCGAGAACATACTGGAGCCCCGATAATGCTTTGGAAGCCGAAGCCTCCCGCCGGGGTAATTTTGCCAGTACAGAACCCTCAAGGGCAACGCCAGAGGCATCTCGAAGCTTGGAAGGAGATCTACCCTTTGAGGACCGGCTACACTTATGTTTAGTTATCTGAGATCCATGGGAGGAAGACGAAGCCCTTGAAGACGTCGATGCCACAGAGGCTGCATCAGAGGGAAAAAGGGTGCTGAGCTTAGCAGCTCGGTTCTGTCGACCCCTCTTGGACATCATGGCACAAGCCATACACTCCAAAATGGAGTGGTCAGGACCTAAACATTTAAGACACCACTCATGGGTGTCAGTGACGGTGATGGTACTGCCACACTTGGTGCACTTCTTGAAATCCGAAGCAGGTTTTCCCATGACAGAGGAAATTTTGGGCCTAAGGCCCAAAAAGTCGCGAGCACCTGAGGAAGAAAAGTTTGGAAAAAAGATTATATATATATATATATATATATATATATTTTTTTTTTTTTTTTTTTTTTTTTTAAGGAATAAAGAAAGGACCGGCGGTACCAGTATAGCGTCGAAGGCAGACGCGACCACAAAAAAGAAGGAGAATAAGAAAAAATTTCTGCGGTGACAGGAACAACCTGCTGGCTCTGCGGAAAACGAAGAACTGGAGAGAGGCAGTTGGGAAAGGCAGGAAGGCAGCATGCAGGCGCTGTGGGATGCTCCCAAAAGCTTTCTAATTGGACGCTGGGGAGCGTTCCCGCACAGGCTCCGTCGGTACCGACGATACCCATATGTGAAGACTACATTCCTGTTTGTTCCTGGAGATAATGCGTTCCACGAGGGTGTTAAGACCTGCTTAAAGGAGTAACAGCGGCGTTTGGCTCAGTAATGCCTTGAAAGATATAAACTAGGGCATCTTTCGGCAGCCTAAAACAGTACATCCCACTAGAAACAAGTATGGAGGGGGTGAGGTAACAGACCAGAGAAGCATGAAAGGAAAGAACTGGCTGTAGAGATATGAAAAAAAAACAGACAGGGAAAGCATGCAGAGGCATAGCTTCAAGAATGTTTTTCAACATAGACTGTAAGAAGGTTTGGGAGTAGGAGGGCTGAGTTAAAACGATGGAGACTGTATGTAGAAGTGGGGATAGGGATTGCGTATATAATCCCTTCTCTATTTCTGTGAAGAGAACAGCCGTCTTCCTTATTTCCTCTGCAACTTTGGAGGTCATCTTTGATGACTCTTCTCTCCCTTTCGACGCACATATCCAACAGATAGCTAAAATATGTCAACTCTATAACATCAGCATATTTCATCCTTTCCTCTCTGAATGCACTATCAAGATGACTATCCACTCTCTCATCACTTCCCATCTAGACTATTACAAACCGCTCTTCACTGGTCTCCCATTAAATCATCTCTCTCTTCTTCAATCCATTCAAAACTCAACTGCATGGCTAATCTTTTGCCAGTGTTGCCATGCTCACATAACCCCTCTTCTCATGTCACTTCAGTTACTTCTATCCATTTCCACATACGGTCAAATATCTCCAACTGACCTTTAAGCACATTTTAGTTTTTTAAAAAATATATATATCTTCAGTAGTATTTCCTCAATGTGATCACTCTATTCTTCCATTAAAATCCCATATATTAAATTCCAACAAAGCGCTCTGTTTTGAACAATAACATATTTTCCAGTCCTGCATCAGGGGACTTATCACTTATCTTCTTAAGATTGCATTGTCCCCGAGTTGGAATCCATATCCATTTCAACAGTAACGCCTAAACATGACTCTTCTGTTATAAATTTCATACAATAGCCATTATGGCTTTACCCAAAGGTGTCTTACGTCAGACATCTGGGAACTCCCCATTTATTTAAACTCCAAACCAATCAAAATCCAAATATGTTAACCAATCACACACAAAGTTCAATGTCCACGTTCATCCCATTGGGGGTATCTGCATTTAAATTAAAAATTCTAGTGCCACTCCAAAGGTTTAATCTTCCTTGTTGATCTCCCCCTAATGGATTGAGTAGTACAAAATCAATCACCCTCCATTTCATAGAAATAAATGCATGATCCTTCTCCACACAGTGGGCCATGATTGATTTTTCATTGACCCGGTTTTTAAGTGCCCCAATTTTTTTACTCATTTATGTTCCGCCAGTCTGCAGTAGTTTCCACTGATCTATTGGTCTGCCTGATGTAAAGTTTTGGACGCTGCGTTTGGATACCACAGAGGGAACCCATATGGGTCAATATAAATGTAATAGTTGTAAATATTGTGAACAAGTGAGTGAAAGTCCCCAATGGACAGATGTGATGACTGGTAAGATACATTATTCAAAACATCAGACTACCAGTAATTCCAGTTTTGTAGGGTATATGATACAATGTGAATATCTAAAACTTTATATCGGGCGGATCGGAGTGCTTTGTCGGCATTTAATATGTGGGATTTTAGTGGAAAATACAGTGATTAAACTGAAGAAATACTACTGAATATATATATTTTAATAAAAGTAAAATGAAATTGAGTATAATGAATATACATGGTTGAAATATTATGGTTAAACTACTAAGCCCAACAAAAAGTTTCTTTTTTTCTCCGTTTCCAGTAACTAAGGTGACATTTTACTTACCAGTTATTTATTTTATTTATTTATTTACATTCTCTTATATACCGCGCTATTCTGCATCAGTGCGGTTTACATTGAACAAACTGAAATTACATTGAACAGGGCATTATAACTTGGAGATAACTATTTTACAGGGAACATGGGCTATGGAGGGTTAAGTGGCTTGCCCAAGACCACAAGGAGCACCTGTGGGACTAGAAACCCCAGTCCTTCCGGCCCAAGGTTGCTGTCCTCTAGTGGGAATTGAACCCCTGACCTTCTGGCCTGAAGTACCTTGCCCCAACCACTAGGCCACTTCTCCGCCCCAATGGGTGGAGGAGTGGCCTAGTGTCCTTTCCTTGAGTCCTGCTAAACCAGTCCAGACAAGTGAGCTGTGTTACCCTACCAGCAGATTGGTGGAGATAAAAAAACCAATGAAAAGCCCAGGTTTCAATGACATCACTCCCATGCCTCTATTTACCTCAGCCACTAGAGGTCCCTTTAGTATTTGTCCCAAAGAATATGGGAGAAATATGGCAAGCCTCACACAACCTCAACCGTGGGTAACAACAAGTGGTCAACAATAGAGAACTATGTACATGAAAGCATAAACATATGGCTGTCAGCAGATGATGAACCTGCAGAGCCAAGTATAAAACTCAGAGGGGACCTAAGGGTACCGCAGAAGAACACAGTAAGAAAGTTCCAGTTCCAGGCCCTGGACAGGTCTATCAGGACTCAAGGAAAAGATTACAGGTAAGTAAAAAGTCACCTTCTATATCTACTACTACTACTGATTTGTATAGTGCTACAAGGCATATACAGTGTTGTACATATAGATGTAAGACACAGTCCCTGCTCATCAGAGCTTACAATCTAATCAAGACAAAACACTTGGAGGCCAATTGTGCTTGGGAACGCCTGGCCCGTCTGGACATCCAAAATCTGGACGGGCTGGATTAGACCCAGATTCTGCATTTGCGGGAGCTAGATGTTCCCATGGGAGCAGAATCAGGGTTCTTGGACAGGCTGGATGGGCCCAAATTCTGCAGGCTCGGACATGCAGTGGTCTCCCCGGCTAACCCTCCACATGCTCCTGCATGGAGCCTTGGTGCCACGTCGCCATGGCACCAGGACGCCATGCAGAAGGCCCGATGCTACGCACAACATATAAAATGTTTTTCCCTGCCACCCGACCCCCAGAGGGGCCTTTCAATGCCAGTATTGGGCAACAGGGTACCTCTCACGTTGGCTTACCATTTTAGCAGAGTCCTCCAGCGCGGTCCATCATCATCGAGGAGGACTTATTCCACCTCTGAGTGGAATAAGTCCCCCATCTATCTCCTCCAAGATGGACGTACATGGCCATGAGCGGAATCAGCTCTGTACATCCGGGTTCATAGGCCGCCTCCACCCTGCCCATGCTCCTCCTCTGGCTCACCCCGTCCCGCCCCCATCCAGAGCACCCCGCACATCTACTCTGTACATGCGGGGAGCTTTGGGAACAAAATTGGACCCAAGCGGTTGGCGGGGATGTACATCCAAATTGGACATACATTCCTACTAAACGCTGTTTGGGATGACCCCCATAGTGAACTGGGGACTAGAGTATGGTAAGATACACATAAATAGTGGACAAAGGAGAGAGAAGCATCATGATCTAAAAGCAACTTCAAAAAAATGGGTTTTTAGTCTGAAATTGAATAGGGCTAGAGAAGGTGCTCGATGCACAAACTCAGGCAGTTTGTTCCAGGCATACTGAGCAGCAAGATGAAATGAACGAAGTCTGGAGTTGGCAGTAGTCATATCGTCCAGCTACACCAGTCCAGACAAGTGAGATGTACCAAAGCTATAACTCCACTAGGCAAGAAGAAGACACACCAGCTCGCAAAACCCTCGAGCCAAGGCCATGTTCTCCCTCACATGAACATCCAAGTGATAATGCTTAACAAAAATGGAAAGGGATGCCCACAGTGCAGTCTGACAAATGTCTGCAGGGGATACCGAGCTCCGCTCTGCCAATGAGGACACCTGCGCTCAGGTAGAATGGGCCAGTTCCGTAACAGATACTCCGAGGCAAAGACTTCCTTTATCCAGCACCCCCAAGTTGACTTAGCCACTCTGTCACCTCTGCCAGTAAACAGTGCAAAAAGATGGTCATACTTACAAAAGGAATTATAATCTCCAAGTACTTGAGAAGCATCCTCTGGACAACCACAAGATGAAGATCCTTATCCTTCCTCCAACATTACTCCTTAGAAGAGGTTAGGCAGACCACTTGGTTCACATTAAAAGGAGAAGCACTTTAGGCAAGAAGGAAGGCACAGGCCGAATGGGAACAGCCTCCTTGAAAAAGACAGATAAGGATCTCGGCAAGACAGAGCCTACAGCTCGGAAATACGCCTTGTGGAACAAAATGCAAACAAGACAACCATCTTTAACATCAAATCCTTTAAAGTAGCATGCTTCAACGGCTCAAAGAGCACCTGAGCATCAGGGCCCTGAGCACCAGACACAGATCCTGGGCAGGGATCACAGACCAGAGGGGAGGATGCAGATGTCGAACCCCCTGAAGAAAGTGTGAGACATCAGGGTGCAAGACTAGAAACGTACCAGCCACCAGACCTCATAAACAGGCCAGAGCTGCTACCTGAACTTTCAGGGAACTAAGGGAAAGGCCCTTCTCCAGGCCATCCTTTAGAAAGGCTAAAAGAGAAAGCAGCTTGACTGCTTCGAGAGTCAACCGCTGAGCGCCACACCATCATTCAAAAGAGGCACCAGAACCACATGCATGCTAACTTGGTAGATCTCCTCCAGGCTCCAAGCAGAGTGGAGAACACTGCTGGAGAGTAACCCTTACATGATAGCCATCTCCTTTCAAGAGCCAAGCCGTAAGTGAGAAGGGAACCGGGTCCCCAGGACAATTGGTCCCTGCCAAAACAGGCCCCGAGATGGAGGCAACTGAAGAGGCGGTGCCTGCAGGAGCCACATCAGATCTCTGAACCACATTCTCCTCGGCCAATCCTGCACCACCAGAACAATCCTTCCCGGGTGGCGTTCTGTACGCCAAATCACAAGCCCCATCAGGGGCCACAGAGAAAACACATATAGCTAGTGCTGACTAGGCCAAGGCCTGGGTCAGGGCATCTCTGTCCTCTGAGAACATCTTAGTGTGGCAACCGAAGAAGCAGCAAACTTTGGAATTGGAGCGGGTCACCATCAGTTGACTTCGAGTTGACTCCAGCAACAGAGAATCCTGACTCAACTTCCACTCTTCAAGATCCAGAGAATGCCACTTCCACATTGTCCAATCCGGCAATGTGCTGAGCTGACAAGGCTAGAAGTTTCTTCTCCACAAAGTAAACAGGACAGTCATCTCCAGAGCTACCCCGGCACTCCTCGTGCCACCTTGCTGACTGATATAAGCCATCGCTGTGGCGGTGTTGAAAACACTCAAACCACCCGGCCTTGATCAGAGACCAAAAACACAGAAGAGCCAACCTGAAAGCCCTCACATTGAGGCGGTTGATTGACCACATTGCTTCCCTGCGGTTCCAACGGCCCTAGGCCGTATGGTCTTGGCAATGGGCTCCCCAGCCTGAGAGATTGGCATCCTTGGTGGAGGTGTAGAAGAGCCTACCAGTGAAGGTGATGGAGATGAGAATTGTATCTGAATTCAAGAATGCAAGGGACAAATACAGAGGATCTCTGAGGGAGAAGAGATTATAGAACTTAATTGTTCTCATGGATGGGCAGACTGGATAAGCCATATGGTCTTTATCTGCCATTGTTTTCTATGTTTCTAGAAGAACCCACGATTCTTCTCTGGAAATGAAACAAATTCTACTACCTTGCCTCTGAGTTTTGTATACGACTCCAATGGTTAAGCCCAGATGCATAATCTTCTCAGAGGAACAGAGAAAAACCTTAGTTGAGATCTTATTTAAGAATATAAGAACATAAGATATGCCATACTGGGTCAGACCAAGGTCCATCAAGCCCAGTATCCTGTTTCCAACAGTGGCCAATCTAGGTCATACAAACCTAGCAGTTTCCCCAAAAGACACAGGTTCCGCAATGCTTGTACTGGGTCAAGCATTGATATCCTGGGTCCCTTCTTAATAATGGTTTATGGACCTTTCCTCCAGGAACTTATCCAAACCTTTTTTAAACACAGCTACACTAACAACCTTTACTACATCCTCCGGTAACAAATTCCAGAGTTTGATTACATGTTGAGTGAAAAAATATTTTCTTTTATTAGTCTTAAATAGTTTACCCTGTAGCTTCATTGCATGTCCCCTAGTCTTTCTATATTCTGATAACGTAAACAATCGATCTACGTTTACCCGTTCCACTCCATTCATTAATTTATAGACTTCTATCATATCTCCCCTCAGCCGTCTCTTTTCCAGGTTAAAGAGCCCTAACCTTTTTAGTCTTTCTTCATAGGAGTATCCTTCCATCCCCTTTACCATTTTGGTGGCTCTTCTCTGAACCTTTTCTAATAACGCTATATCCTTTTTAAGATACGGCGACCAGAATTGCACACAATATTCAAGGTGCGGTCTTCACCATGGAACGATATAGAGGCATTATAATATCTTTTGTTTTATTTTCTATTCCTTTCCTTATGATACCTAGCATTCTATTTGCTCTCTTGGCTGCCGCTGCACACTGGCCAAGGGTTTTAACATGTTATCCACAATGACGCCTAAATTTATTTCCTGGGTGGTGGTTCCTAATGTGAAACCTTGCATCGTGTAACACTAGTTTGGGTTGTTCTTCCCTAGGTGCATAACTTTGCACTTGTCCACATTAAATTTCATCTGCCATTTTGATGTCCAGTCTTCCAATTTACCAAGATCCTCTTGCAATTTTCCACAATCCTCTTGGGTTTTAACAACTTTAAATAGTTTTGTGTCATCTGCAAATTTGATAACCAGTCATCTGCAAATTTGGTGTTTGATGTTGCTTCGCACCCAGAAATCTGTTGTTGTATGGCATTGTTTGAAAAAGAATTTTAGAAAGTATTGAACCGAAGGCAAAGAGATCTCTGCAGACAACCAGAGCAAAACAAATCAAAGAAGCAGCAGCGATGGACCAGAATCTCAAAAATACAAATGTCAAATCAGATTTTAACCGATGCATCTGACTTGGCCAAGTTTCAGAAAACATACCTGCATCAGGGTCAGACACAAATAGGTCAAGCGTACACAAAAAACAGTGTATGAAATGGAATGTATAACCACAATACTATTTCCAAACTGAAAGTAAAAACTCAGAATCGAGCCTTGTTCCTATAATCTAAAAGATGACTGTTGCTTTGACAGAGTTGGACCATTTGCTTAGGCTGCTTTCTCTAACAGGGCATGAGATAAGATTGGTACTGAGCCAGTCTTACAAAAGGAAGGAAGCTTCTTTTCTCTTATGATCATTCATCTAGAGGAAGATGTGAGCTCTGAGACTAAGGCACCAAGATGGAGAAGAGTGGTTCAATGACCTTTGATCATATTCACGGTCTCTTTGACTCTTTCTTCAAAAACATCAGCAGCAGAACAAGAGAGACATTAGCAAATTTTGTATGGATGTCCTCTTTAAGCCCAGAGGACCCTTAACCATGCTAGATTCCTAGAAACAACAGCAGAGGCAGAAATTAGGATGCAGTGCCAAAAGCACTGTACTCTGCTCAAAAAGCTGCATATCACATATCAGCTTCAGAGAGACAGCATTTAACTCCAAATAGGTCTGTGGAGGAAAATCCTTAAAAATATTTTAGACTTGTGATAAGGAAGCTTATCATAGCTCAGGTAGGAGCTATAGAAAAGATGATGTGACTCTGAACAAGCAACCTGTCAGTTCTGGTAGAAGCAAGAAAACAGAGTTTTCACATAAAAGACTACCAGTCCCAGAATGCACCAGGTTTCCAGCAGCCATGAGAGGGGCTGAAGTGAGAAAATGTGTGTGCAATCAAGAGAGCTATGAGGTAATCCCTAAGCACTCATCTCAAAGGGCAGGGCCTGATTCAAGACAGCTGCACTGTGTTAGGGAGCAGCACACATTAGGAAAGAATAAGAATAGAGATTATTCTTCAGATAACAGCTTCAGGGAGAGTTTCAAGAACAGCTTCAGCAACTGCTACAGAGGGAGGAAGAGATACAGAGACAGAGACAGCAACGGCTACAAGCTCAAGCACCAGTATCACCTGGAGAAACAGAAGCCAAGCCAAGCAGATAGAGAGAGAAGGAAACTCTCTGGAAGGAAGAGAAGAAAGGCCATTGGAAGGTCTGGGAGATTCCAAGGCAGTACTCATACTGGGAGGTATTCCAAAAGCCAGCAGAGTCCATTGGACTGGATTCAGCCAGAGGAATGGAGTGGCAGAGATAGGAATCACCAGTGGCTACCTGGAAGAGAGAAGACTGCATGTGGAAGGGACTTTCAGACCAAGGCCAGAAGGTAAGTGAGAGGAGATCCAGTGTCCAGGGATCAAGATTGGAAGGCTGGACATCAGAATTGGATTACATATTGGCCAGGCTTTACAGAGAGGAATTATGATGGCAGGAGAGGCTCAGGTATGAACACTGATCCAGACCCTATCTATAATAGAGAATGGCAGCAAGGGAATAAGCATTCTCATGATAGTGCCTTAATGAAAGACTCATCTGTGCCAATGTATGATATTGACCCTATGATTGTTGATGAAGGGGGAGATACAGCAGATGAAACTATTTATATGGACTGTTCTCTATCTAAATGCTATTGCTAGTTTTCCGTGAGCAAACACATCAGCCATCACAAAGAAACCTAACTTTGTTCTTTATTTCCACTGCAAACAGCTCTTAAAGCAGGATTTGGGCTCACACAGTAGCAGCCAGCCAGCTAAAGGCTTTCAGCTGGTCCATTGATAGTAATTAGGGCTGCACCTGATTGTGTGTGTGAGCAAGGGAGAATCACTGCTGAGATCGGCGTGGAAAATAAGCAGAAGTTAACCTAACCAGCAAAGTTTATTCTTTACTTTGTGCCTTTGTATTTGGTAATTACTTGCTAAGAAAACATTAGCTAATTGCCTGACAAGCTGAAGGTTGTTTTCTGGTTTACTTTGTGACTTTTTGTTATCCATTTTAAACACTGCAAGCAAGTAACCTCATTTATAGTGCTATCAAGCATACATGTGCTGGGTGAATTAAACCCCATCAATAAAAGAAGTATTTTATTGATCTTACCACTTGGTTTCACAACTCAAATTATTGTCATCAGCTGTGTTTGGGAGTGAATGAACTACAATACCCACAATACCTTGCAAGAATCATATGAATATATGCATCGTCAAGATTGTGTAAGTTCTCACCCTAGGCAGCCGTCTGACAGACTTCCCTAAGTATGCATATATTAGACTATATCCAGTAGGTAAAGCACAGTTACTTACCTGTAACAGGTAATCTCTGGGAACAGCAGGAAAGAGTAGTTACTCACCTGTAACAGGTGTTCTCCAGGAGCAGCAGGAATCCGTCCTCACTTATGGGTGACGTCAGCGCCGACGGAGCCCTCGCGGAACAATTTTCCCCAGCTTTCGCAGAAAGCCTTTGGGAATTGCAGCGCGCATGCGCGGTCCCCTTCCCGCCCAGGGATGCCATCTTACTCAGTCTGATGACATAGCGGAAAGACAGCAAAACGTTTGCAAGATATGCAAGAAGAATGACTGCAACTCCAAGGGGAGGAGGGAGGGTAGTGAGGACTGATTCCTGCTGCTCCTGGAGAGCACCTGTTACAGGTGAGTAACTACTCTTTCTCCAGGACCAAGCAGGAAGTCAGTCCTCACTTATGGGACTCCCCAGCTTAAGGCTACCGGAGACCTCAAGCCTAAAGAGCTTCCTGAAGCTCAGCAGTACAGAAGGAAGGAATCTTCTCTGAATACGCATCCGGCCGGTAGCCAAACACCGGGGCTGGAGGGTAGGAGTTGCTTAAACCTCAAAGAGATTGTGGAGAACTGCCTGACCGAAAGCACTGTCCCTGCGGGACTCCCTTTCCAGGCAGTAATGAGCCGCAAAAGTCTGACCTGAAGACCAAGTAGCGGCCCGGCAGATGTCTGCCAACGGAACAGAGCGGAGGTGAGCCACGGACGCGGCCTTCACCCTGACCCGATGAGCCGTGACGCGACTGTCCAAGGAGAGGCCGGCTGCCCCGTAAGTCCAGGGGATACAGTCGGCCACCCAGGTGGACAGAGTGCGCTTAGAGACAGGTACCCCCAATCGATTGGGATCAAAAGATACGAAAAGCTGAACCGCTTTTCTATGCTCCCGTGTACGGTCAAGGTAGAAGGACAAGTCTCTTCTACAATCCAGGGTGTGCAGGACAGTCTCAGCTCGGCTGGCATGCGGCCTGGGGAAGAAGGTCGGAAGAACCACCTCTTGATTGATGTGAAAGTGGGAGACCACCTTTGGAAGGAACTTAGGGTGGGTCCGCAGGACCACCCTATTCCTGTAGAACCTAGTGTACGGGGGCTCCGACACTAGGGCCTGTAGCTCACTTACGCGCCTCGCGGAAGTGAGGGCTACCAAGAAGAGAGTTTTCCAGGAGAGGAAACGAAGAGGGCAGGTAGCCATGGGTTCAAAAGGCTGGCAGGTAAGCCTTTGCAGAACCACGTTGAGGTCCCAGTCAGGGGCTGGAGGGCGCAACGGAGGTTTAAGCAGAAGGAGGCCTCTGAGGAAGCGCGCCACCAGGGGGTGCGAAGAGAGAGGCTGGCCTCCAACCGGTGAATGATGTGCAGAGAGAGCACTGAGGTGGACTCTGACAGAATTGGACTTGAGACCTAGATCAGAGAGGTGAAGCAAATATTGCAGTACCACCGATACTAGACAGGCGAAGGGGTCCTCAGCTCGCTGAGAACACCAGACCGAGAAGCGACGCCATTTGAGGGTGTAAGATTTCCGGGTGGAAGGTCGCCGAGATGCTAGGACGACGGCTTCCACCTCCGGGGGTAGCAGCAGCGGGGCTAGGACTACCCTTTCAGCAGCCAGGCCATCAGGTGCAGGGCCCTGAGGTTGGGGTGCAGAAGAGTACCCTGATCCTGGGTCAGGAGATCCGGCTGAAACCCCAGGGGAAGAGGGGTGTCCACCGCTAGCTGTAGAAGCAGAGGGAACCACGGTTGTCTCGGCCACCGGGGCGCTACCAGGATCATGGAGGCCCTGTCCTGGACAACTTTGAACAAGGTCCGGGACACCAGTAGTGTGGGAGGGAAGGCATACAGCAGACCCGTGGACCACGGAATGAGGAAAGCATCCGGCGCCACTCGAAGAGGGTGAGGGTGCCGGGAGCAGAATCTGGGGAGCTGCCTGTTCAGGGGACTGGCAAAGAGATCCACAATGGGAGAGCCCCACCGGCGGAAGATCTGCTGGGCCACCGCGGGGTTCAACTGCCATTCGTGCGGCAGCAGAATCCGGCTCAGTTTGTCCGCCAGGCAATTGTCCTGCCCTGGCAGGTAAACCGCTTTGAGGAGGATGTCGTGATCGACAGCCCAAGAGCACAGCCTCCGGGCCTCCTGACATAGAAGGAGGGAGCCCGTGCCCCCTTGTTTGTTCACATAGAACATGGCAACCTGATTGTCCGTCTGCACCAGTACGGACTGACCGAACGTCAGGTGAGAGAAGGCCCGCAGAGATAGGCGGACCGCCCGTAGCTCTAGAAAGTTTATCTGCTGGGCGGCCTCCCAAGGTGTCCAAAGGCCTTGAGTGCATGTCCCCCGACAATGCGCCCCCCAGCCCAGGAGGGAGGCATCTGTCGTGAGCACCCGGGACGGAGGGGGCGACTGAAAGGACATGCCGAGCACTAGGTTGGGCAGGTGAAGCCACCATTGCAAGGAGGAGACCAGACGGTCGGAAATCTGAATCAGGTCCGACAGTCTCCCTGTGGCCTGGTGCCACTGAGTGCGGAGGCTCCACTGAGCAGGCCTCATATGTAGACGGGCATTCGGAGTGACATGGACCGTGGAGGCCATGTGTCCGAGCAGCTGCAGGAACTGTCTGGCAGGGGCCGGCGACTCGCTGTTGAACCTGCCGGCTAGAGCCATAAGCCTGTTGGCCCGTTCCAGTGGCAAGAAGGCACGAGCCTGCCGAGTGTCCAGCCGTGCCCCTATGAACTCGAGGTCCTGAGAGGGAATCAAAGCGGACTTTTCGAAGTTTATGACGAAGCCCAAGTGCTGAAGCAGAGCCACCGTACGCTGGGTGGCCTGGGCGACCTCTGGAGCAGACGATGCTCGGACGAGCCAGTCGTCCAGGTATGGGAAGACGAAGAGGCCTTGAAGCCTTAGGAAGGCTGCCACCACTGCCAGGCACTTCGTGAACACCCTGGGAGCGGAGGATAGGCCAAAGGGCAGTACTCGGTGCTGATAATGGCTCCCTGCCACCACAAACCTTAGGTATTGCCGGTGGCCCAGGTGAATAAGGATGTGGGTATAAGCATCCTTTAGATCCAAGGAGCACAGCCAATCTCCCTGCCGGAGGTAGGGCAGTAGGGTTCCAAGGGTAAGCATCTTGAACTTTTCCCGCTGCAGGAACTTGTTGAGGTTGCGTAAGTCCAGAATGGGTCTGAGGCCTCCTGTTCTCTTTGGCACCAGGAAGTACCTCGAGTAGAAACTGTGACCGCACAGATGCGGGGGCACCGGCTCCACCGCCCGTTCCTGAAGCAGACTTTGCAGCTCTTGAAGGAGTACGTCCTTGTGCAGCGGGGGTCTGGGAGGCGGGGCACCTGGTGAAAATGTAGGAGGTAGCCCTTTTGAACCACCCGCAACACCCAGGCATCGGATGTTACGGCTGACCACCTGTGAGCAAAGTGGGTCAGCCGGCCCCCCGTGCTGAGCGAGGGCCCCTGGGGGGGAGAGGCTATGCTGGCATAGTCAAAAACCCCCGCCTGCTGGGCCGGGGCCTGCGTGGTGGGCTTGGGGGGCTTTCTGCCTCCGGGATCCGTTACCCTGCCCCTTAGGCTGCTGCCCCTGATGAGGGGTTGTCGAGGCCTGATAGGGCGGGTGGTGCTGCTTATAAGCGAACACCTTCCTCGGGTAAAAAGGCTTTTTCCCCGAGCCCTTCTTCCTCTGAGAAGGAGCAGAGGTTTTTCTGGAAAGGCGAGTTCTGGTGAGAGTCTCAGACTCGAGCTCCGCCGCCTTGTCGGCCATGGGCTTGCCGAAGAGGTTCTCCCCTCTGCAAGGGACATCGACCAACTTGTCCTGCACCCACGGCTCGAGGTCGGATGACTGAAGCCAAGCTTGGCGGCGAGCCCCGATGCCGGCTCCGGCCACTCGAGCCAATGCTTCGAAGCCATCATAGGCCGCTCGAGAAATGAACTTCGAACACTCTCGAATCCCTGTGGACAGGGCTTGGAACCGCTGCAAGGGCTCCTCGGAGAGACCGGCGGAAAAACCCGCCATTTCTTTCGCCAGGTCGTGGAGATACATACCCATATACAACTGATATGTCTGGACCCGACAAGCAAGCATAGAGCCCTGGAAGCACTTCCTACCGAGGGCATCCAGATTCCGGGCCTCCTTACCCGGAGGCACCGAGGAGTGCATCTTTTGACTTTTAAGTCGATGCATGGCCGATTCCACCACCATGGAGTGGTGCAGTAGCTGCGCCTTCTGGAACCCGGGGCTCTTGCGGACTCGATACATGGAATCGACCCGCTTGCTCAACACCGGCATCGAGGCCGGGCTTTCCCACATGCGGAAGAGAAGCCGCTCCAGCATCGGGGGAACCGGTACAGTAAAGGCCTCCCTAGGGGGGGAGTCATATTGAAGGGCCTTGATCTCTTCGGCTCGGGGTTCCTCCTCCGGATCCGCGGGAAAAGCCAAGGCCTTGGCCATATCCCTCACGAAATCGGAGAACCGGGTATCCTCCGGGGGGGACCGCCTCCGAGGCTCCGACTCGGGCGAGTCGGAGGGGACGCACCGGGTCTGAAAGGAGCCAGGTGACTCGTCCTCCTCCGTGTCCCAGCCCGACTCCTCCGAGTAGTCGTCGAGCGGCTCCGTGCGCGCGGGGCCCGGGGACCTCCTCCCTGACGCCGAGGCCAGCGTCGAGGACCTCGGACCCGAACGGGAAGCAGAGGGAGACCTAGGCCGAGGATCGACTCGAGCTCGTATGGACTCGAGGATCGACTCGGCCTCCGGGGTCGACTTGGGCGTCAACGTCCCGGTGGTCGGGGCAGATGCACTGGCGAGGCCGGTGATCAATGCCCGCTGCTGGTCCATGAAGGCAGAGATACTGCGCTCCAAGGTCGTCAGTCTGAGACCAAGCTCAGAAGACCCAGCATCCGCCGGACTCGGGCCCCGACGGCGTCGGGCCAGATGTCGGTTCATCCGTGGGGGAGTCCAGGAGGATTATATCACTCACGTGTCCAGGCGCCTCCACTTCGAGACGAGGAAGCTTCGAAGGCCTCTCCCCCTCCAAGGGCCTGGGGAGTCGGGCCGGGCTGAGCAATCTGGCCCTCGAGAAACCAGGATTGCCGTCCGGCTCCACCCTCGCGGGCCTCTTCTCCCGCCGGTGTTCCCGGCCGGGGGAGCCCCGTTCAGAAGAACTCCGACGATGGTCTGAGCCGGAGCCACAAGACGTCAAGGCCTCTGACGAGGTCCGCGCGGAGTCAGAGAAGATACGATCCCTTTGCGACAGCCGACTCCTCAGGGCTTTCGAGGACATCCTGCTGCACGGGCCGCAACTCATAGGGTCGTGCTCGGGCCCCAGGCAGCGGAGGCAGCAGTCATGCATGTCAGTAAGAGACATGAGTCTGACACAACGATCACATTTTTTAAACCCGCTGGCAGCCATCGGGGGAAAAAGAACTCCTGCAAGGTCGAAAGACCGCGCTGCCAGGGATGAAGGAAAAAAGTGGCGGGAACGCCAATTGGAATAATAAAATACGTGAACGGGCTCAAAAGCCCAGCGGGAAGAGGACACACGAACCGAGAAAAATAACGAGAAATCAAACTAAAGAAATCAACTTTTTCAGCGGCGGTAACAAACTATGTCTGTAGGGCTCCGCGGAAAAAAGAAGACTGAGTAAGATGGCATCCCTGGGCGGGAAGGGGACCGTGCATGCGCGCTGCAATTCCCAAAGGCTTTCTGCGAAAGCTGGGGAAAATTGCTCCGCGAGGGCTCCGTTGGCGCCGACGTCACCCATAAGTGAGGACTGACTTCCTGCTTGGTCCTGGAGAATAAGTCTTCACATATGGGTACGTCGGTACCGACGGAGTCTGCACGGGAACGCTTCCCAGCGTCCAATCAGAACGCTTTTGGAAGCATCCCAACACGCTTGCGTGCTGCCTTCCCGCCTTTCCCAACTGCCTCTCCTCAGTTAAGTTGTAAAGCTGAGGCAAAGAGAGAGAGAGAGCAAGGAAGGGAAAGATAGAGATAGAGAAATGCAACTCCTAGGGGAGGTGGGTGGGTTGTGAAGACTTATTCCTGCTGTTCCCAGAGATCACCTGTTACAGGTAAGTAACTGTGCTATCTCCAGGAACAAGCAGGAATGAGTCTTCACATATGGGGACTCCCAAGCTGAGATGCCCAGAGGGAGTCCTAGCATGTTGCGAATCTAGAAGAGCCATGCTACTCCTCAGAACCTCAGGCATCCTGGGGATGGAGGGTAGGAGTTGAATACAGAAAAGGTGCTGTGGAACAGCTGAACTAGAACAGGACTTCTTCAGAGGAAGACCCTGTAGAGAGAGTATTTAGTAGTAAAATATTGTAATATGGGTCTCCCTTGTTGGCATTGCAAAAGTCTACTGAGGTTGATATGGATCTGTTAGAAGAGCCAGTGAAAAACCTCAAGAAATACCTCACTGAGAAGTAGAGGTAATAAAGTATAAAAAAACAAGTGGAGGTCAGAACCCTTCAGGGTGAGAAATAGCCCCAGGGGAAAACTGGGGTAGTAAAAAGAGGTAGGGCTTCAGCGGAAGACGCAGAAGGTACTATTAGACAAAGCTTAAGCTGTTTTGGTCCAAGAACAGTCCAATCCTCAGACCAAAAGAAAAATGAGTCTGACCCATCTGGACTGACAATAGAATTAGTCCATGTAGAAGAGAAAGGGTATGGAGACCCCTGTATCTGAGAAGAAAGTAAGGACAGACTTAGGAAGCGCTGAGCTTTAGATTAACTGAAGTTCCGCAATGTCTTTCCTAAATGGGTTAATTAGGAAAGAAAAAGGTACATGGAGAGCTTCAGAGGTACCTAACCCTGAAAGGTTATGGTAAGGAAAAATTTGTTAATCACCACAGGAAGTGGTTATATGTGTAGAACACTAAGTATGCTGGCACAGCATTGATGGGGTAGTGCCCATCTGTCAGGATCATATAGGAATGTATGGATATCTGAACCTAAACAGACAGATAGATAAGTATGTGGATACATATCTACCTAAAAGATATATCTCACTAGATATATATATATATATAGATATAGATAGATAGATAGATAGATAGATAGATAGATAGATAGATATTCCTAAATATATACACATATAGGGTATATATGCATATATATACAGAGAGATATGTATGGGCAGAAGATACACAGATAGATATAGATATATATGTATATGAATATGTAGGCATATAGACAGATGTCTCCAGGTATGTGGATGGAGAGATGCCTATAGAACTAGATCCCCCTAGGAATATGGGGAGAGAGAAAGATTCATCTAATAGCAAGAAGGGTGATACCTGCTTGAATAGATGCATAGGGAATCTTCTTTCCCTGGTTATGACTGACAGAGTCAGAGGAATGGTGTCCCTGACAACAAGGAGTCTAGATTCCTTTCAGAATTTGAGCTCTTGAATAACCAGGATGGCCTACGTGAAAAAAGCAGAGAATAACTTCAGTCTGCAGGCAGCAAGTCCAGATTTCTCCAGAACTGCAGTATGGAGAATGGATAGAGGACGCCACTGGAGTAAGATACCATAGTGTCCCGCCTATAAGGGCAAGATGGGTATCAGGCGTCCTTTAGCTGCCACTGAAAGAAAATTATCTCTGGCGAGAAGACCAAAGGAGATATGGGCCAAGCCAGGGAATTGGCCATTCTTTAGGTTTTCACGTGATGAAAGGCCTGAGTCTTAGGTCTCAAAAGAGATTTTAGATGAGATGGTAAGGGTAGGGAATACCTGCCAGTCATGAAAACATGACTGGGGGAACCCCTCCTAACCATCTGGGGTTATCTGCTAGGCAAGATACTAAAGCTCTCTAGCAAGGGCCCATAGTGCAAAGCTACTCTGTAGAGTTGCAGAGAGCATGCTGCAGGTTGGTTAGAAGAAAAAAATGGCTGTTTAAAGCCAGTGGGTAAAACTATTCTGCCAAGGACAAGGGGGCGAAGAATAGAAGTTAACCAACCAGTCTGTGATAATAGGGTTTCGCAAACGAGGTTGATAACCTGTTTGGGGTTTAGCACTGAGGCTAGGAGGATTGCTAGTGGAGGGGAAACCCTGGTTGTGTGGTGAACAGAACCAGTGGCTTAACCACTAGGAATTGGTGTATCTGCAGCAACTACCAGGGCAGCGGAAGAAAATTTCTTTTCCCCTCCCTTTTTTAGATTGGGAAAAAGAAACGACAGACATAGTAGGACTTCCTATTGTCTGATGAGCTTCCCTAAGGTAATAAAGGGGGAGACAACTCTGGAAGGGAGAATCCCCCTGTGGAACAGGTAGAGGACCATAGGGGCTTACCAATGTAAAAGAGCCACTCTTACAAACCGAATGTTGTAGCAAGAGGGAGGTAAGACAGAGTTGAAGGAGACTGACTATGCAGGAAGTCTCTGAAAGGTAAGATGATACATGCCAGTACAGGGAAACAACTGTCTTATTGATAGTTGTCATTTCTCTTTTCTCCAAGAGGAAGAGAAAACCTGTTAAGTATGGGCATGATCACTATAAAGACTCTTAGAGTAAAAGAAAAGATGTCTCGTGAAGAGATATCTAGAAAAGGTTAGGATAAAATCAGTGCAGATACTTCAAGTGAAAAGAAGCAGACTGCCACTCTAACCACCAACCAAAAGGGGAAATAATGATCTGTTTGAAACCCTGCAACTGCTGGGTTTGCTGACCCTGTTGAGGTTGTGGTTTCTTCAGACCAGGGCGATGTTTCCCCTGTTTGGGAACATCTGTATGATGGGCAGAAGATGGATAAAACTTTTTCCCTCTAGGGGAAGAAAGTTTGGTAGGACATTTCCTACCAACTGGGAAAGAGGAAGGCGTAGAACAGCCTCTGGAAACAGGAATGTCAGTGGTTAACTGAGCAACTTGGAGTAAAGACTCCTTGTTGAAGAGATTTTCTCCAGTGCAAGGAGTATTTCCCAGTCTTTCTTGTGCCCATTTGTCCAAGTTTGAAGCCTATAGCTATAGCAGAGGTTCTGCTAACAGACTCAAAGGAGTCTAGGGAAGCACGAGTAAGGAACCTAGAGATATTTTGAGCATGACTAACCAGTAAGGAATAGTCTGCACTTTTGGGCTCTTGAAGAAAAGGAGTCAAAAACAGTAATTTCTTTGTGACCTCTTCAAGAGATAAACCCATACAGAATTCTTGCTGAAAGCATGGATGCCTGGAAGGTTTGGCGTCCAAAGGCATCTAAAGTCTTAGACTCACGACCTGGCGGATAAGAAGAGTGCTTTTTAGTACTCTTCACCCGCCTCATTGCTGATTCTACAACAATGGAATGATGAGGAAGTTGAGTCCTCTGAAAACCTGGAGAGAGGGGCACCTGATATAGAAGATCAGTTGCCCTAGAAGGTGGGGGTACCATTAAAGGAGCTTCCCACATTCGTAGAAGGAGATCCTGCAGGGGGGGAATATGTAAAAGCTGATAAGGATAAAGCGGAATTGCTTAACAAATATTTTTGTTCTGTGTTCACAGATGAAGAACCAGGAGCAGGACCTCAGAAAACACCCACAAATAAGAACAGAAGCGAGGGACATCTTGAACTATTTTCAGAAGACTGTGTTCGTGAGAAACTAGCTCAACTTAAAGTAGACAAAGCGATGGGACCGGATGGGATACACCCTAAAATACTGAGAGAACTTGGGGACGTTCTAGCAGCTCCACTGACTGACCTTTTCAATGCCTCGTTGGAGTCAGGAGTGGTGCCAAAGGACTGGAGAGAGGCTCATGTGGTGCCTTTACACAAAAGCGGAAGTAAGGATGTGGTTGAAAACTACAGGCCGGTTAGTTTAACTTCGGTGGTGAGTAAATTATTGGAAACGCTGCTGAAAGAGAAAATAGTGAGGTTTCTGGAGTCCAGCGGATTACAGGATCCGAGGCAGCATGGATTCACCAGAGGCAGGTCTTGTCAGACAAATCTGATTGATTTTTTTGACTGGGTGACCAGGGAGTTGGACTAAGGGAGAGCTCTAGATGTGGTGTATTTAGATTTCCGTAAAGCCTTTGACACTGTTCCTCACAGGCGACTTATAAACAAACTGAGCACCCTAGGGATGGACCCTAAAGTTACTGCTTGGGTTAGAAATTGGTTGGGTGGGAGGCGACAAAGAGTACAAGTAAATGGAGCTCACTCTGAGGAGAAGGATGTTACCAGTGGTGTGCCCCAGGGATCTGTCCTTGGTCCGATTCTTTTTAACATCTTTGTTAGTGATATAGCGGAAGGGCTGTCGGGTAAGGTTTGCCTCTTTGCGGATGATACCAAAATCTGCAATAGAGTAGACACCCAGGAAGGGGTAGATAACATGAGGAGGGATCTAGCTAAGCTTGAAGAATGGTCTAGAATTTGGCAGCTGGGATTTAATGTTAAAAAATGTAAGGTCATGCATTTGGGCTGCAGCAATCCAAGGGAGCAATACAGTATAGGAGGTGAAGTACTTTTGTCCACTAAAGAAGAGCGGGACCTAGGCATGGTTGTGTCTGATGATCTTAAAGTAGCTAAACAGGTGGAAAAGGCGACAGCAAAAGCTAGAAGGATGCTTGGGTGCATACGGAGAGGAATGGCTAGCAGAAAAAAAGGAGGTGATAATGCCTCTGTATAAGTCTTTGGTGCGACCTCATTTGGAGTATGGTGTGCAATTCTGGAGACCGCACCTTCAAAAGGATGTGAACAGGATGGAGTCGGTGCAGAGGGTTGCTACCAAAATGATTAATGGGCTTCATTATAAAGCATATGAGGACAGACTTAAGGATCTTAATATGTACACCTTAGAGGAAAGGCGGGATAGAGGTGATATGATTGAGATGTTTAAATACCTCCGTGGCATAAATGTTCAGGGAGAGAGCCTCTTTCAATTGAAAGCAAGTTCTGCTACGAGGGGACATGGGATGAGGGTGAAGGGAGATAGATTCAGGAGTGATATGCGGAAATATTTCTTTACGGAAAGAGTAGTGGATCCGTGGAATAGTCTCCCAGTGGAGGTGGTAGAGATGAGGACAGTAACTGAATTCAAGAAAGCATGGGACCAACACAGAGGATCTCTAAAGGCAAAAAGTGGACTGTTGTAGTTGTTATGGAAGGACAGACTAGATAGGCCATGTGGTCTTTTTCTGTCGTCATATTTCTATGTTTCTATGATGCAAAGGAAGCATGATGTTCTCCTTTGCTCTCCCAGGAATATACAGGGATTCTGTATTCCCTTGTGTAGGATCCTGTCCAGGTATAGAAATGGCAAGTGATTTTGCCATATCCAGGAGAAATGCTTGAAAAGAAAAATCCCCAGAGGGAAATTCTTTTGGACAGGCTAGATCTGCTGAAGAATTAGCATTGGCACCGAGGGATCTATCCAACTTTATAGGAATATAAGATCCTGAAAGGTGGAGTATGGGATCCTTAGAGGATGGTCGCCGGTACCGCAGGAGGTCGGGACCAGCAACAGTCGGTAGCACATCGTCCATGCTAGGTATCGATTCCAAACTCGGTATCGAGGGAAGCGAGCCTGATGAGAGAAGCATGGAAGGCACCGACAGCAATGGTAATGTGGATACCGGTACCGACTCTGGCACTGTATCCGATACCGGTGGAAGGCGGCCAGCCGGTGACAACTCTAACGGTATCGAAGAAACCAAGAGTGCCGGACATGGATCATCGGAACCGTGCCTTCGGTACCGTCTGGTGTCGGTACCAAGGTGAGTCGGTACCCAGTCCTCCAGACTGGAGATCGATTCCAGACTCGACATCGAAGGAAGCGAGTCTATCAATGCACATCTGGAGGGTACCGACATCGGTACTAGTATCGGTACCGGGATCAATACCGATACTGGAAGGTCAGTCTGCAGCGTATCCAACGGCCCCGTAGGTACCGAGGACGTCACACTACGATCCTTGGTGAGGAATGTTTCATCCAACACCATTGCCGATGCCGGGGTATCGGTACCGCTCAAAGCGGATGCCACCACCGAGCATGGCTCAGGTATGTTCTGTGAGGGGTGAACCTCAGGAACAACCTGAAACTCCACACAGGCTTTGGAGGCCGAAGACTCCCACCAGGGTTTTAAAGCCAGTGTGTTCTCGAGGGCAAGGCCAGAGGCATCTCTATGCTGTGCATGAGATCTACCACTTGAGGACTGGCTAGTCTTAAAAGACTGTTTTTGGGTTACCTGATCTCGTGTAGAAGAAGAAGTGGTCGGTGCCCTGAAGTTGAATGGGGACCGCGTATCGAGGGAAACCCGATGCTGAAGACTTCTTCCCACAATACTATTGCAGGAGGGACACTCCGAAGGAGAATGGTCAGGACCCAAACAGGTTAGACACCAATTATGAGTGTCTAAAATTAATTTTGTACCGCCACAGTTTGTGCATTTCTTAGGAATAGTGGCTGGCGGTTCCATGAAGAAAAGTGAGTAGGCCTAGCAGGCCTAAAAAAACCGTGAGGCACTAACAAGGAAAAAAGTATTCCTTAAAAAGGCACATTTTACAAGAAAAAAGAAGAGAAACACCGGCGGTACCGGTGTCGTCGGGGAAGGCAGCCGCGACCACAAGAAAACCAAAAAATAAAAGAAGAATTTTCTGCGGTGACAGGAGGACGTCCTGCCAGCTCCGCGGAAAAACGAAAACTGAGGAGAGGCAGTTGGGAAAGGCGGGAAGGCAGCACGCAGGCATGTTGGGATGCTTCCAAAAGCGTTCTGATTGGACGCTGGGAAGCGTTCCCGCACAGACTCCGTCGGTACCGACGTACCCATATGTGAAGACTCATTCCTGCTTGTTCCTGGAGATAAAGTTATTCTAGTACAATGCATTAAGCTATAGAAAATTCTTTCCCATGTGGTCCTGAAACTTCTGATCCATTTCCAGAGGGGCATTAGAGAAATTTCTGCTTTTCTTAGTCTATTTCATAGACAATTCTGAACTATGGGAAAGTTGAATTCTATTAGAGCTAGGCAGAAGAGAGATTTTATATTTAAAGGTCCAATTTGTTTTAGACATCAGCTCTACAGATTCAGGAGTTTGCCACATAATAGCCTGCTGTTCTTGAAGCAGTTTGCGGATTGGAACAGTCATCAGATTTTCAATAAACGTCACGTCAAAAACAGACCCTGGTTCAGCTTCCTCTTACAAATGAAAAGAGATACTCTTAGTTATCTTGTGTAGAAATTTAGGATAGAAGATATCCTCTTATGAGGAAATGGATCGGATAGCATACCTATTGATAGTTCATCCCTAATGAGGCAAGCCGGATGCTAGTGAATGTGATTCCTTGTATTCTCCTTCAACAGTCTGGAAGAGTTCCAAAATTGAAGATAGAAACAAGGAACTGCCCTCCTGTGACTCAGTCTGACAAAGATAAGAAGCAAATTGCTAGATCTTGAAGAAAAAATGGTGCTTCTCTGCATCAGTCTAATCTCAGTGGACTGAGACAGTTGTGGTGCAGTTTGAGGAGGATTCCTTGCAATAACCTTTCACAAAATCACTTAACATCTCCTGTAAACGAGTATGGTTGATCTGGACATGGCAAGGATACTAGGGGAAAGGAGTCATCTGCGTTAGTCATTAATATCAAAGTCAAATGCTGATGAGCACAAGAATGAAGTCTTCGACATCTGCTACACCAGATCTCTGTGCCGAGATGGAGCAGGCATAGAGACTTAGAGCAATGGAGAGGACAATTAAATGTGTACTTCATCTATGCTTGAGGATTCCCTATGCTGGGGAATTTGTGGCACTAATTCTTGATCTCGGCTCAGTCTCAAGGATTTCAGTGCCTTAAAAGACAAGGGATCTGAATCTGTATTGGACTACTTCCACTGGACCTTCACTGGTACTAAACAGCCAGCAACCTTCTGTCATTTTGGTGCACACCATGTTTTCTATTCTCTGCACTTAGGTGCAAGATGCTCCAGTTTAAAATGGCATGTCATGGCAGAGATGTCCTGTACTGCCAATCCAAAGGTCTCAGTCAGAATTATGCCTACCCCAAAAAGGTCTGGTGCTCTTCTTTCTTTACAGTGGGATTTTTTAAGTTACTGTGTAAGGGGACAGAGGCACCATCCATAAAGAAAACTGCCATACTGCATACAATCAAAAGACTTCTGTGCCAAGGGTATCTTTAAGAGTCATTCTTCAGACTCAAAAAGATTCCCGAACCATGAGAGATGTTGTTTTTCAGTCCTAAAGGACATGTGCCCACAGTGGTAACATGTGGTAAGCAGGCCCCAGGCAGGCAATAAACTTCATCAATATCACAATTACCCATTTTCCTGTCACATGCCTCCATGAACTTGACTAGCACCATGATCTATGTTGGCAAAAGCTAAAATGATTGAGAGAGGAATAGCAAGTGGGGAAAAAAACAGATGAAAGTACCTGTTTCTGCTGAGCACTCATTAAGAGTAGTATATACAATTCTGGAGACCACGCTTTCTTTTGAAGCCAGATGGAGTGAATCTAGAGGGCTGCTGCTAATATGGTCAATGATTTTTATCTTTTATATATACTTTTCATATATACCTTTATTTATATTAAGTTCTCACATATTTTAGTTTACATCAGGATTTTATCTCTATATTGAGAATACAAATTAAGTTTACGTCTGCCTCACTTCCTATGGTTCTCGATTCCTTACGGTTTCAGGCTTTTTAGTCTATTACTCACTTTGACTGTTATTGGTTCGATTCTTTTTTAACTTTGTGCTTCCCCTTACTGTTTTTATGCTTTATGCTTATTGTTTAACCCTTTGAAGGCCTACTTTAAATTTTTAATCCACATTCTGCAGTCGGGTTAATTTTTGCATATTTCAGGAAAATTGTACCCGTCTTATTCAATATGTTCTAATAGTGATTTTCCTTCTGCTATGGTCATGTATTATATACCATTTGATAGGATTATTTAGTCAGAATTTTGGATCCCGAGAGTTTTGGGCTCGGCTTGGAAAGGATTAATATGCATTCTGTATTACCTTTTACTATTTTTAATGACTAATTTTAAAAATAGGAGATGTTGTAATTTATTTAATTACTGTACTTTATTCAGGTGCTAAGTGATACAGCATCATTTTATATTTAATTTTAACTTTATTAATAGTTATGGTTTTATTTTTTGTTTTTCTTGGAGTTCATTTCCGCTGATGAAGGCACCTAGCCGAAACACATCTGTGTTGGGGCTTCATTAAAAGCTGCTGTTTTCCACTAAGATTGAATTAGAGGTGGTTATTACAGACTTTCACCTCCATCCTTTGTCCATGTCTTTTTCTGCAAATGTGTGCACTTCTGCTTTTGGATCCCCAATGTTGGCAACAAGGACAGTATCAAAATGTAAGAAAACATGAGAAAAGGACATAGGCTTTCCAAGGGATACAAAGGGATTGTAAAGCTGAGCAAGATGTGTGGATAAGCAGACAACAAGAGTTATAAATTCTTTATCTATTGTTCTTTTCTATGCTTCTTGGGGATGGGTGAAGAAAGCCCCCAAGTAAGTGAAACATTAAATACCTCTGTAGAAATAGGTAATAGGGGCAACATCTGGAAAGCAGTGTTATAAATGACCGTAGCATGGGAAATAAGATTCCAGATATTGAGGCTTTAATGGAACAGGCTGACTTTGATTTAGTGGCAGTTACGGAGATATGGTTCACAGACAACCATGACTGAAATGTAATTATATTGGGCAGAAAGGACAGGGTAGAAAGAAGGGGACGTGGAGTGGCACTATATGTAAAAAATAATATTAAAGCTATAGAATTGCAGGGCTTAAAAGGAAGAGGGGAGGCACTGTCGGTTAAACTGAAAGAGGGAAAGGGAAATCCATTTGCATTGGAATTAAATACAGATCCCCCTCACAAGGAGTAGAAGTGGATGAAGATTTCATAGAAGATATACACAGTATTGCCATGAAAGGAGAAGTGTTACTGATAAGTGATTTCAATATGCCGGATGTGGATAGGCACATCCCTGCTGCAGTGTCATCTAGAAGTAAGGAGATCCTGGATTCTCTATAGGGAGAACTATTCAGGCAACTGGTAACAGAACCCACACATGAAGGGACCATACTGGACTTAGTGCTTACCAATGGGGAAAGTGTTTCTGATGTTACAATGGGAGATCATCTTGAATCCAGTGGTCACCAGATGGTATGGTTCAGTATTAGAACTAGGGCTGATAAAATCTATTAAAAAATGGGGGGGGGGGGGGGGGTGTCTTAGACTTTAGGGAAACTAACTTTGACAAGATGGGATAATACCTCAAAGAGTTGTTAGTGGGAAAGAATGTAGAAAAACTGTGGGCAAAACTGAAAGGGGATATTTTAAGGGCAACAAACCTTTTTGTTAGAAAGGTAAATAAATGTAAAAGGAAAAGGAGGCTGCTATGGTTCTCAAAAGTAGTAGTTGAAAAGGTGAAGAAAAAGAGGGAGGCATTCACGAAATACAAGAGATCACAGAGAGAGGAAGACAGGCATCTATATTTGGAAAAATTTAGAGAAGCTAGCAAGCAGTCAGGAAAGCAAAGGTACAAAAAGAAGAATAGCTAATAAAATAAAATGTGGGGATAAGACATTTTTCAGATATGTTAGGGACTGAGTGGAATCAAATGGCAGGTCCATAGTGTTCCTTAAACAGGTGGTTTTTTAGTGCTTTCCTGAAGTCCCAGATGTCTTTGATTGCCCTTATGTTTTTGGGCAGTGTGTTCCATATAGTTGGCACATACATGGAAACAGCCCTGTTGCACATTATCTGTTTAGCTCTTGTCATGTCCTTCAGTAAGACTAGTACGTTTTTATTTTGAGTACTTCTCAGTCTATTCTCAGGTTCCCTGATGATCAATGTTTGGAGGGCAGACTAAATAGGCCAGACTAGAAGGCAGACTAGATTAAATATGGAAGAGCAGACTAGATAGGCCATGTGGTCTTTTTCTGCCATCATGTTTCTATATTTATTTTAAAAAATAAAATAAAAGGATATATAAACAGGAGCTAACCTGCAGCTGCAGGACTATGGATCTGTAACACTAAAGAGTAAGGCATGAACAATTCAGCCATATTCTCCTAACACAGATGAAATAAAATATCAGGGTTGCCTCTTAATCATGCTTTTCTACTCAACTATTAGTGAACAGTGGGATTATTTTTTCTCTTTACTGCAAAAAAAATTCACAGCAGTAACCACAAACCAGCAAAAGCAACACTAATAATACTCACATTACAGGCCCACATAGTGTTGAACTTGACAAGCATCACAAAGTGATGATTTTTAAAAGGGACTTGCCTATGTAGAGCATCCTTTTATGTACTCTCATTGCACAGGTTCTTATAAAACTGCCCAATGTATACGTGCATAAAAGTGGGAGCAGAAAAATCACAATATGTATACTTATACAATATACGAGTAGACATTCCTGGGGCAGGACTGGCACTTACATATATATTTTATGAGAAATGCATAAATATGCAAAATCTTACTGACACATATGCACACACCATTACACATGCCTCAGAGCAGGTGTAAAAGTGCACATATGCTTTCAGTGAGGTAACTTTATAAAGGCACATAGATACACAGAGTATGTTGCCTTTGTAAAACAGTCATAACATATGCATCCTTTGCCTTCACAGCCTAAGTGGCCTGTTATAAAATGTCCCGTGGTCTTTATCTTAAGGTTCCCACAGAACGACAAGACGAAACACCCACACCATGAACATTCAATAGAGAGCAAAAACAGACAGACATATACAGTAGTCACACAGAATATACTGATGGAAAACAGACACATTAATGAGGCAAAAGGGAAAAGAGGAGAAAGCACAAAACCAGAGAACAAATTACATGTTACTGACTGCAAAATGCAATCAAAACTGAAGGTTACTGCAAATTGCTTTCCTAATCCTTCACTGTCTATTTAGCATAACAAGAGATTATACACACCACAAAAAATGAATTTTTCATTTTCATCTAAAAATGTTGCTCACAACTATTTATGCACAGATAAAAGAAAAATTAATAGAGACTTGCCACTGCAATGGTTTGACCCTTCCTAGTGAGAGACATGAAAACGTCTTGTAGCTCTGATGACAGAACTTCTTAAAAAGCTCTATTAAGAATTAATAGGCAGATATGATCAAAGAAACTAATTATTTCCAGCTGCCTATCAGTGAATAACTTAAAAAATAAATAAATAAAAGGTTGAGTCTATCATGTATAAGAAACCACAAATAAAGCTGGACACATGGGCCCAGAAAATCAATTGTGCGTACAAAAGTACAATTGTACAAAAGTAATCTGGGAAATTCAACAGATGGCTAAATGTCCATGATTAACTATCTCCAAACCTCTATAAGCAACCACAAAATAATCAGGATGGCATAAGTAAAAAAGGGGGTAGAAAAGAGATCTAAAGAGCTGACATGACAAAGAATTTTCAGGTATGTTAGTGAAAAGGAAAAGGGTGGAGGTGGAATTGTAAAACTGAAAGGGGACACAAGGAGCAGTGTGTGGTAAGCAGAGGAACAAGCAAAGAAATAAGCAAAAGGACTAAAAAAATATTACTCCTATTGAGTGTTCACTGAGGAAAAATGCAGAAAATAAACAGTGATTGCTAGAAAGCATACATACAGGAGTAGCATTGATCAGTGGTTCCCAAACCTTTCCTAGAAGGACTCCCAGATAGTCAGGTTTGCAATATACCCATTATGAATATGGATGAGCTGTATCCGCATGCACTTCCTCCACTGCACTGAAATTTCTTTCATGAATACCTTTGTGGATATCCTGAAAACCCTAATAGCTGGGCATCCCCTAGAACAGATTTGGGAACCACTAGCATAGATTAATCAGTAATCAGCTTTTGTGCGGAACTAGCAGAATTGAACGCAGAATCTTTGAAGACGGGAATGGTTCCATTAATCTGGAAAAGGGAGGGTATGGTCCCTCTTCAAAAAGATGAAAACAGAGAAAAGCTTGGAAATTACAGATCCATTAAAGAACAAAATACTTTTTGAGAGTCACAAATAGTTTGGGTTTCAGGATACACCTAATAAATATCCAAGAGAGAGATTTGAATACAATAGAGATAAAATGAATGTAGATTTCACTCATGTATAATGTTGGAGATTTCCTGAAAGCCCATTCCGTTTGCAGCTCTTGACTGGAGTTATATACTAATGAACTATATAACCCCCATTTCAGATGCAAAATGAGAGGTAAATATAGGCCTATTAAAAATGAAATGTATCATTAATAATCAAGGTTATTAATTTTGTTTTGCAACAAATATAATGCAAATACCAAAGGCGGTAACAAACCGCTGTACAGGGAGAAATTTTACATACCTACTAATTTCCTTTTCTTGAATCCTGCTAGACCAGTCTAGATGAGTGGTTATGCACCCCAGCAGACTAGAACAACTTTCTGTGATGTCATCACTAGTTTATACTCTGGTGCAGCACAAAGAGAAACCAGGATGGCACTTCCCAAACAGAAGCAAGCCTGAAAAACTCAGAAAAGTGTTATCAGCAATAATTTTGTACAAACATTTTTTGGCTCTCTTACCACAATGGGCTGCATCAGGTGCCAATACTGATAATGTCAGCAGGTTTCCCAAAACTGTGGGAGTAGTCTTCCCTGGGCAGGTCTATAGGATTCAAGGAAAGGAAATTATCAGGTATATAAAATTTCTCCTTCCTTATCATTCTGCTAAACCAGTTCAGATGAGTGGGATGCATCCAGGTAGTCAGGATTCAGGGTGGGAGGAAGACAATGTTCAGGACAGAACTGCTCTGTCAAAAATCAGAGTCTGCCCCAGCTACCAAATGCAACCTGTGGTGTTTTACAACCGTGCTCAGGGATGATCAGGTAGCCTTACCGATGTTTTCCAGAGACACCAAGGTGGACTCAGCTCATGACAAGGTTTTAACCTAGTGGAGTGAGCTCTGACTTCCTCTGACATGCATTTCTTATACAGGAGGGTAGGCTGAACTAACAGCCTCCTTAAGTCAGCAGGCAATCGAGGATATGGCCACCATCTGTCCCTTAATTGGGCTGCTGAAAAGAACAAAGAGATGGGTCTGACCACCAAAAGGAATTACTAGTATCCAGATACCTCACCAACACCTTCCTCATGTCTAACAGATGCAACAAGGGGTCTTATCAAAAGTCCTCCTCCAATTGGGGGGGAGGGGTGGAGGTGGAGAGAGATCGATCAGAGATTGATTAAAATGAAAGAGAGCATTTTCAGGAGAAAGGATGGCACAGTCCTCAGGGAGACAGATGCTGACGAAAAGCCCAGAAAGAGCTCCCTAAAGCAGAAGGTCTGTAGCTCTGACACTGATCTAACAGAAGCAATAGCCACCTGAAATACCACCTTCAGGGTCAAATCTCTGAGGGAGGCCTTTCAATGGGGCTCGAAAGGGGAACGTTTAAGTGACAAATACCAGAGAAAGGTTCTACCACAGCACCACTGACTCACAGTGGAATAGATTTGTTTCACCCCCTTGAAAAAGTGGGATACACCCAGGTACACTGCCAAAGACACATCATGAACTGAGGAGGCTGGGTCTGTTGGGGTGGCTATGCTTTAGGAGTCTGAGCCTTCTTTTGCTGCTTTGATGGCTGCTGCCCCTTCTGAGGAGCATGGTGCTGACACTGTACAGCAGGAGTGTAAGGAGGATAGTACTTCTTTTTCTCATTGAAAAAAGCTTTCTTAGCTGCTTTTTCCTAACTGGGTTGGCAGTAGATCTAGACAGGACAACCTTTGACTGTTTTGAGTGCATCAGCAAAACTTCATCTATCTCCATCGAAGCACGCAGGATTGCTTGGCTCCAAGCATAGGATCTTAAACAATGGGTTCAAGATAAATCGGGTAATATCTCGGATTCTAACTGAGAGGTCTTGTCCTGCCAATCCTTGCCAAAAAGGTTTTCACCGGTGCAAGGGATATCACCCAGTTTATCTTGAACCCATTGTTCAACATCCGATGCTTGGAGCCAAGCAATCCTGCGTGCTTCGATGCAGATAGATGAAGTTCTGCTGATGCACTCAAAACAGTCAAAGGTTGCCCTGCTAACAAACTTTGAAACATTTTAAGCATGTTTTACAAGGGTGAGATAGCATAGTTACTCACCTGTAACAGGTGATCTCCGGGAACAGCAGGAATTTAGTCTTCACATATGGGTATCGTTGGTACCGACAGAGCCTGCGCGGGAACGCTCCTCAGCGTCCAATTAGAAAGCCTTTGGGAGCATCCCACAGCGCCTGCATGCTGCCTTCCTGCCTTTCCCAACTGCCTCTCTCCAGTTGAGTTTAAAGCTGAGACAAAGAGAGAGAGAGAGGGAAAGAGAAAGAGATAGATAGAGAGATACAACTCCTAGGGGAGGTGGGTGGGTTGCGAAGACTAAATTCCTGCTGTTCCCGGAGATCACCTGTTACAGGTGAGTAACTATGCTATCTCCAGGAACAAGCAGGAATGTAGTCTTCACATATGGGGACTCCCTAGCTTTAGATGCCAGGGTGAGACCCCAGAAGCTGTGTGTCCCTGTGAAAGGGCTCCACTTCCCCCAATGGATCTCTGGCATCCAACCAGGGATGGTGGGAAGGAGTTGATTAGGTATGGAACAGGTGTTGAAGAACAGCCTGACCAAACAAGGCATCCTGGCGGGAGTCCTTGTCCAAGCAGTAATGGACTGTGAAGGTATGAACCGAGGCCCAAGTGGCTGCTCGACAGATGTCGTCGATAGACACAGAGTGCAGATGAGCCACTGAAGCTGCCATGGCTCTCACATTGTGAGCTGTGACATGGCCCTCCAGAGGAAGGTTCTTACTCTGATAGGCAAAAGAAATACACTGAGCAATCCAGTTGGACAGTGTTCTCTTGGAGACTGGAAGTCCCAAATGAGAAGGATCAAAAGCAACAAAGAGTTGAGAGGACTTTCTATGTTGCTGTGTTCTTTGCAAGTAAAAGGCTAAAGCTCTTTTACAGTCCAAAGTATGAAGATTCCTTTCTGCATTAGATGCATGAGGCCTTGGAAAGAACACAGGCAGGTAGACCGCTTGGTTAAGATGAAAAAGCGAGACCACCTTTGGCATAAAGTGTGGATGAGTCCTAAAGACTACCTTGTCATGATGGAACCTTGTATAAGGTGGATCAGACACCAGTGCCTGCAACTCACTGTTACGACGTGCTGATGTGATTGCAATGAGAAAGATAACTTTCCAAGAAAGGAATTTCAATGAGGTAGTAGCTAAGGGTTCGAAAGGTGGCTTCATGAGCTGACCAAGAACCAGGTTTAAGTCCCATGCCACCGGTGGTGGCCTAATGGGAGGCTTAGTTAGAAGAAGGCCTCTCATAAATCTTGCTATAAGAGGATGGGAGGAAATGGGTTGTCCATTTAGAGGCTTGAAAGAAGCTGTAATAGCACTCAAATGGACTCTTACTGAGTTAGTTTTAAGTCCTGCATTGGATAAATGAAGGAGATACTCCAGTAATGATTCCAGAGGTATCGCAAGGGGGTTAAGACCCTTCTGCAAACACCATATGGTAAACCTTTTCCACTTGAAAGCATAAGAGCATCTAGTGGAAGGCTTCCTGGAAGCATAAAGGATATCCTTTACTTGCTGAGGGAGGTTAAGATCATGAAGATCTAGGCCTTCAGCAACCAAGCCCTGAGATGCAAAGACTGGGGATTGGGATGCCGTAAAATTCCGTCCTCCTGAGACAGGAGATCTGAAGCAGATCCTAACTCCAGGGAGGGAGCTTGAGAGAGATGTAGAAGCAGAGGGTACCACACTTGCTGTGGCCAACATGGAGCTATGAGAATCATACGCCCTCTGCCTCTCTGAAGCTTGAACAGGGTTTTGGGAATTAGGGGAATGGGTGGAAAGACATAAAGGAAGTCTTGCCCCCAATGAAGGAGAAAAGCATCTCTGGCCTGAGAGCCATGAGCCGGAATTCTGGAACAGAACCGGGGAAGTCTGGCATTCAACGGACTTGCAAAGAGGTCTATGTCCGGGGTTCCCCAAATTTGAAAAATCTTGGCCACCTGGTCTGCATGTAGAGACCATTCGTGTGGAAGCAGAACTCAACTGAGTCTGTCTGCCCAAGAGCTTTGGATGCCTGGAAGGTACACTGCCAGGAGATGAATCTGATGCTCACTGGTGAGGGCCCATAGTCTCAAAGCTTCATTGCAAAGTGACAGAGAGCCTGTTCCCCCCTGCTTGTTCACGTAGAACATGGCTACTTGATTGTCCATATGAATGAGGACTGTCCTGTAGCTGAGCAGGGTATGGAACACTCAAAGAGCAAGGAAGATTGCTCTGAGCTCCAAGAGATTGATGTGTAGATGAGTCTCCTGTGGAATCCAAGTGCCTTGGGTGGAGAGGTCTTGCAGATGAGCTCCCCAACCCATTGGTGAAGCATCTGTTGTGAGAATTGCCTGGGGTAAGGGTTGTTGAAAAGGGGACCCCAGCAACAGGTTTTGAGTGGACTTCCACCACTGGAGGGACAAAATAAGGCGATTTGTGTTTGCTATTTTGTCTGACAGGCACCCTGATGCCTGGGTCCACTGAGTGGATAAAGTCCACTGGGCTCATATGGAGGCGAGCATAAGGAACCACATGCACGGTAGATGCCATGTGACCTAGTAGTTGTAGCATTTCTCGGGCAGTGAGATGAGGTTTTAGCACTGCTTGAGAAACTAACTGCACCATGCGAAGGCAACGGGCCTGGGGAAGATAGGCCCTTGCCTTTTCGGTATCCAGCAAAGCTCCTATGAATTCTAGAGACTGAGTGGGAGTTAGAATGGATTTTGGGACGTTTATGACAAGACCCAAATACTGAAGGATACGCATTGTGCAAGATAGGGAGGACCTGGCCTCTGACTCTGATGGGGCTCGAATGAGCCAGTCGTCTAAGTAGGGGAAGACGAATATCCCTAGAGTGCGGAGAAAGCACAGTTACTTACCTGTAACAGGTGATCTCTGGGAACAGCAGGAATAAGTCTTCACATATGGGTACGTCGGTACCGACAGAGTCTGCGCGGGAACGCTCCCCAGTGTCCAATCAGAACGCTTTTAGGAGCATCCCAACACGCCTGCATGCTGCCTTCCCGCCTTTCCCAACTGCCTCTCCTCAGTTAAGTTTTAAAACTGAGACCAAGAGAGAGAGTGAAAGAAAGGGAAAGATAGAGATAGAGAAATGCAACTCCTAGGGGAGGTGGGTGGGTTGTGAAGACTTATTCCTGTTGTTCCCAGAGATCACCTGTTACAGGTAAGTAACTGTGCTATCTCCAGGAACAAGCAGGAATGAGTCTTCACATATGGGGACTCCCCAAGCTAAGATGCCCGGAGGGAGTCCTAGCATGTTGCGAATCTAGAATGAGCCATGCTACTCCTCAGAACCTCAGGCATCCTGGGGATGGAGGGTAGGAGCTGAATTACAGAAAGGTGTTGTGGAACAGCTGGACTAGAACAGGACTGTGGAACAGCTGGACTAGAACAGGACTTCTATAGAGGAAGACCCTGTATAGATGAAATTTAGTAGTAAAATATTGAGTGCAATATTCTAATATGGACCTCCCTTGGTGGTATTGTAAAAAGTCTATTGAGGTTCATATGGATCTGTTAGAAGAGCCAGTAGAAGATCCTCAAGGAGTACCTCACTGTGAAGTAGAGGTAATAAACTGTAGGAAAAACAAGTGGAGGTCAGAACCCTTCAGGGTGAGAAATAGCCCCAGGGGAAACTGGGGTAGTACAATGAGGTAGGGCTTCAGCGGGAAACGCAGAAGGTACTATTAGACAAAGCTTAAGCTCTTTTGGCCGAAGAACAGTACAATCCTAGGACCAAAAGGAAAAATAAGTCTGACCGATTTGGACTGATAATAGAAATAGTCCATGTAGGAGAGAAGGGGTATGGAAGACCCCTGTATACGATAACAAAGTAAGGACAGACTTATGAAGCATTACAGCTTTAGATTAACTGAAGATCGGTAATGTCTTTCCTAAATGAGGTCAATTAGGAAAGAAAAAGGTACGTGGAGATCTTCAGAGGTACCTAACCCTGAAAGGTTATGGTAAGAAAAACAAAAAATTTGCTAATTACCACAGGGAGTGGTTGTATGTGTAGACCCCTAAGCATGCTGGCACAGCATTGATAGGGGTAGTGCCCATCTGTCAGAGTCATATAGGAATATATGGATATATGAACCTAAACAGACAGATAAGTACGTAGATACATATCTATCTAAAAGATATATCTCGACGATATATATATATATATATATATATATATACAGAGATATACATGGGCAGAAGATATACAGATACATATATATATATATACATATATATATATATATATATATAAATAAATATGTAGACATATAGACACATGTCTCCACGTATGTAGATGGAGACATGGCTATATAACTAGATCCCCATAGGAATATGGGGAGAGAGACAGATTCATCTAATAGCAAGAAGAGTGATACCTGCTTGAACAGATGCATAGAGAATCTTCTTTCCCTGGTTATGATTGACAGAGTCAGAGGAATGATCTCCCTAACAAAGAGGAGTCTAGATTCCTTTAAGAATTCGAGCTCTTGAATAACCAGGATGGCCTACGTGAAAAATGCAGAGGACAACTTCAGTCTGCAGGCAGCAAGTCCAGATCTCTCTAGAACTCCAGTATGGTAAATGGATAGAGGACGCCAATGGAATAAGATACCATATTGACCCGCCTATGAGGGCAAGATGGGTATCATGCGTCCTTCAGTTGAATATGAGCATCCCCTGAAGTATTGAGAAGGAAGCATATAAGGACGAGCTGCAATGAAAAGAAAACTATCCCTGGTGAGAAGTCCAAGAAGATGTGGACCAAGCCAGGGAATTGGCCATTCTTTAGGTTTTCACGTGATGTAAGGCCTCTGTCTTTTGTTTCAAAAAGAGATTTGAGATGGGAGCATGAATGGGTGAACCCCTCCTAACCATCTGGGATTATCTGCTAGACAAGATACTAATGCTCTCTAGCAAGGGCCCATAGTGCAAAGCTACTCTGTAGAGTTGCAGAGAGCATGTTGCAGGTTGGTTAGAAGAAAAAAACTGGCTGCTTAAAGCCAGTAGGTAACAAACTATTCTGCCAAAAACAAGGGAATTGGAGATGGCGAAGAATAGAAGTCAAACCAACAAGCCTGTGATAATAGGGTTTCCAAAAAAGGTTGACAACCTGTTTTGGGTTTACTACCCAGGCCAGAAGGATTGCTAGTGGAGGACAAACCCTGGTTGTATGGTGAACAGAACCAGTGGTTTAACCACTAGGAACTGCTGCATTTGCAGCAATTACCAGGGCAGCGGAAAAAAATCTCTTATTCTCTTTTTTTTTTTTTTTAAATTGGAAAAAGAAACAGCAGACATAAGCAGGAGTGGTAAGACTTCCTTATTGTCTGATAAGCTGCCCTAAAGTAAGAATGTGAAAGGGGGAGACAACTCTGGAAAGGAAACCCCTTCCTGGAATAGGTAGAGAACCATAGGGGCTTACCAGTGTAATAGAACCACTCTTACAAACCAAATGTTGTAGTAAGAGGGCAGGTAAGACAGAGTTGAAGGAGACTGATGATGTAGTAAGTCTCTGAAAAGTAAGATGATACATGCTAGTACAGGGAAAACTGTCTTATTGATAGTTGTTACACCTCTTTTTCCCAGTAGGAGGAAGAGAAACCTGTTAACTATAGGCATGATCATCATAAAAACTCTTAGAGCAAAAAGAAAGGATGTCTCATGAAAAGCGATCCCTGAGAATTTAGGATGAAATTAGTGTAGATGCTTCAAGTGAAAAGAAGCAGACTACAAACTCTAACCCCCAAACAGGAGATGTAATGATAATCTATCAGAAACCCTGCGACTGCTGGGTTTGCTGAACCTGTTGAGGTTGTGGTTTCTTTAGCCCGGTTCAATGTTTCCCCTGACTGGGAACATCTGTATGATGGGTAGAAGATGGAGAAAACTTTTTCCCCTTGGGGGAACAAAGTTTGTTAGGAAATTTCCTACCAACTGGGAAAGAGGAAGGCGTAGACAAGCCTCTGAAAACAGCAATGTCAGTGGTTAACTGAGCAGCTTGGAATAAAGACTCCTTGTTAAAGAGATTTTCTCCAGTGCAAGGAGTATTTCCCAGTCTTTCTTGTACCCATTTGTCCAAGTCTGAAACTTTGAGCCAGGCTTTACGTCGTGCCCCTATAGCAATAGCAGAAGTTCTGCTAACAGACTCAAAGGAGTCTAGGGAAGCACGAGTAAGGAACCTAGAAATATTTTGAGCATGACTAACAATAAGGAATAGTCTGCTCTTTTGGGCTCTTGAAGAAAAGGTGTCAAAAGTAGTAATTTCTTTGTGACTTCTTCAAGAGATAATCCCATATAGAAAATATATGAGAGAATTCTTGCTGAAAGCATGGATGCCTGGAAGGTTTGGCGTCCAAAGGCATCCAAAGTCTTAGACTCACGACCTGGCAGATAAGTACTCTTCACCCGCCTCATTGCTGATTCTACAACAATGGAATGAGGAGGAGAAGTTGAGTCTTTTGAAAACCTGGAGAAGGGGGCACCTTGTATAGAAGATCAGTTGCCCTAGAAGGTGAGGGATACCGTTAAAGGAGTTTCCCACATTCGAAAGAGCAGATCCTGCAAAGTTTTATGCAAAGGAAGCATGATGTCCTCCTTTGGACTCCAGGGAATATACAGAGATTCTGTATTCCCTGGTGCAGGATCTTAACCAGGTATAGAAATGGCAAGTGACTTTGCCATATCAAGCAGGAATGCTTGAAAAGAAAAATCCCCAGAGGGAAGTCCTCTAGAAAGAGGAGTACAGGCTAGATCTGTTGAAGAACTAGCATTGGCACCCAGGGATCTATCCAAATTCATTGGAATAGAAGACCCTAAGGGGTGGAGCATCGGACTGTCCTTACAGGATGGTTGCCGGTACCGCATGAGGTCAGGACCACAAGCAGTCGGTAGCGCATCGTCCATGCTAGGGATCGATTCCAAACTCGGTACCGAGGGAAGCAAGCCTGTTGAAACAAGCATGGAAGGTACCGACAGCGATGCTAATGCGGATACCGGTACCGACTCCGGTACCGTATCTGATACCAATAAATGAAGACCAGTCGGTGACAGCTCTAATGGTACCGAAGAAACCGAGAGTGCCCGACATGGATTATCGGAACCGTGCCTTCAGTACCGTCCGATGTCGGTACCCAGTCATCCAGACTGGAGATCGATTCCGGACTCGGCATCGAAGGAAGCGAGTCTATCGATGCACATCTGGAGGGTACCGACGTCGGTACCAGTACCGGTACCGGGATCGATACCGATACTGGAAGATCGGTCTGCAGCGTCTCTAATGGGTCCGAAGGAACCGAGGGCGTCAGACTGCAATCTTTGGTGAGGAATGTTTCATCCAACACCATTGCCGATGCCAGGGTATTGGTACCGCTGGAAGCGGATGCCACCACCGAGCATGGCTTAGGTATGTTCGGAGAGGGGTGAACCTCAGGAACAACCTGAAACCCCATTAAGGATTTGGAGGCCGAAGACTCCCACAGGGGTTTTAAAGCCAGTGTGTCCTCGAGGGTAAGGCCAGAGGCATCTCTATGCTGTGCATGAGATCTACCTCGAGGACTGACTAGTCTTAACAGACTGTTTTTTGGGTTACCTGATCCTGCGAAGAAGAAACGGTGGTCGGTGCCCTGAAGTTGAATGGGGACCGCGTATCGAGGTGAACTCGATGCTGAAGACTTCTTCCGACTATACTGTTGCAGGAGGGACACTCCAGCGGATAATGATCAGGACCCAAGAAGGGTAGACACTAATTATGGGTGTCTAAAATCAATTTTGTACCGCCACAGTTTGAACATTTCTTAGGGATAGTGGCTGGCGCTTCCATGAAGGAAAGTGAGTAGGCCTAGCAGGCCAAAAAAACCGTCAGGCACTAACAAGGAAAAAAGTATTCCTTAAGAAGGAAAATTTACAAGAAAAAAGAAAAGAAACACCGGCGGTACCGGTGGCGTCGGGGAAGGCAGACGCGACCACAAGAAAACCAAAAAATAAAAGAATAATTTTCTGCGGTGACAGGAGGATGTCCTGCCGGCTCCGCGGAAAAACGAAAACTGAGGAGAGGCAGTTGGGAAAGGCAGGAAGGCAGCACGCAGGCGTGTTGGGATGCTCCCAAAAGCATTCTGATTGGACGCTGGGGAGCGTTCCCACGCAGACTCCGTTGGTACCGACGTACCCATATGTGAAGACTCATTCCTGCTAGTTCCTGGAGATATGCTGCTACCACAGCCATGCATTTCGTGAACACTCATGGTGCTGAGGCAAGGCCAAAAGGAAGCACCCTGTATTGGTAGTGCTTTCCTTGAAAAAGGAACCGAAGGAACTTTCTGTGAGTTGGGTGGATGAGAACATGAGTGTACACATCCTGGAGATCTAGAGAACAAAGCCAATCCTGACTCTGAAGGTATGGCAGCAGAGTTCCTAAAGAAATCATCTTGAATTTCTCTTTGAACAGGAATTTGTTCAATTCTCTGAGGTCCAAGATAGGTCTGTATCCCCCTGTTTTCTTTGGGATAAGGAAATAGGGGGAGTAAAACCCTGTACCCTGTTGATGAATGGGTACTTCTTCTATTGCCCCTTGGGCAAGAAGCATAGTGACCTCTTCATCTAACAGGTTGATGAGAGAGGTCTGAGAAATGAACTGTCTTACCATTGTGGAAGGGGGCATGCACAGAAAGTGCAGCTTGTACCCCTCTCTTATAATGGAGAGTGTCCAATGTTCTGCTGTTATCTGCTCCCACCTGGGGGCAAAGTGGCATAACCTTCCTGGAATGGTGGAAGGCTCTAGTCCATTTAGGGCCAGGAAGGCTACGTTCTCTAGATGAAAGTCAAAGGCCTTGTGGAGGCTGAGACTGCTGAGACGGTTGAGGCTTAGCAGTCTTTGCTTTCCTTTGTTTAGGTGGTTGCTGACCTTTCCGGGTAGGCTGACCTGTAGAACGTCCAGGCTTGGGAATAAGAGGGATAAAACCTCTTCTTTTTTTGAGAAGAAAGGCTTCTTGGAAGACTTCTTTCTCGCAGGTTCAGCTGTGGCTTTGGATAACCTATCCAAAGTGGAGCTGTCAGCACCTAATTCATTGGCTTTTTCTTGCCAATTTTTGCCAAATATATTTTCACCTGTACAAGGGATATTGCCCAGTTTGTCCTGCACCCAAAGCTCCAAATCGGATGCCTGGAGCCAGGCAATTCTACGTGCACCTATGGCAATGGCAGAGGTTCTGCTTATGCATTCAAAACAGTCAAAAGCTGCACGGTTGACAAACTTAGAAACATCCTGGGCATGTTTAACCAGTGTGAGAAAATCCTGCCTTCTATCCTCAGGAAGAAGAGGGCTCAAAACCTCTAAATCACCTGTGACTTCTTTAAGGAACATTCCCATATATAGAATATAGAAACTGATCCTGGCAGAAAGCATGGAAGCCTGGAAAGTACAACGTCCAAAGGCATCCAAAGTTCTACACTCACGTCCTGGAGGATTAGAGGCATGCTTCTTTGCACGCCTGATCCTTCTCATAGCTGATTCCACTACAATAGAGTGCTGAGGAAGCTGAGTTTTCTGGAATCCAGGACAAGGAGGGACTCGATACATGGTATCCAGTCTGCGAGAGTGAGGAGAGGTGGTGAGAAGTGTCTCCCACATTCTCAACATGAGATCATGTAAAATCTCATGGATAGGCAAGGTAGCTGCCTCCTTAGGAGCTTTGGGATATTGCAAAATCTCCAACTCCTTAGCTCTGGGCTCTGTTTCAGGAGTCACAGTAATGGACAAACCACGAGCCACCTCCCTGATAAAGTCCTGAAAAGAGATATCCTCTGGAGGAGACATCCTACGTTTAGGAGAGGAAGGCTCCTCCGGGAGAAGTATTCCGCTACCGACAGAGCTGTCAGAATCCTCAGGGTCCTCTGAGGATTCAAAGTACCTTCTGTCCGGATGCTCTTTTAGAGCTCGATACCTGTACCGACCGAAGTCGGTACCGGGGGGAATCGGTACCGGGGTATTGGTACCAGAAGGCATCGCATGACTGGATGCCGGCAAAGCCGACACCGATGTCGATGTCAATGCTATCGGTGCCGGTACCGGTTGAACTGTCTGATGTGGTTCCGAGGGCGTCAATGCCGCAAGGAGAGCTGCCAGACTGCGTTCAATAGCCAGGAACCTCTGGTTTATCGATGCTACCGATGCCTGGGTATCGGTACAGGAAGCAGCCGGTACCCCAGAGCATGGCACCAGTAGTTCTGCCGAGGTCGAGGCCTCGAGAACGTCCTGGAGCCCCGATAATGCTTTGGAAGCCGAAGCCTCCCGCCGGGGCAATTTTGCCGGTACAGAACCCTCAAGGGCAACGCCAGAGGCATCTCGATGCTTAGAAGGAGATCTACCCTTTGAGGACCATCTGGACTTATGTTTAGTTACCTGAGATCCATGGGAGGAAGACGAAGCCCTGGAAGACGTCGATGCCACCGAAGCTGCATCGGAGGGAAAAAGGGCGCTGAGCTTGGCAGCTCGGTTTTGTCAACCCCTCTTGGACATCATGGCAAGCCATACAGTCGGAGATGGAGTGGTCAGGACCTAAACATTTAAGACACCACTCGTGGGTGTAGGTGATGGAGATGGTACCGCCACACTTGGTGCATTTTTTAAAACCCGAGGCGGGTTTCTCCATGATGGAGGAAATTTTGGGCCTAAGGCCCAAAATGGCACATGCACCTGGAAAAGTTTGGAAAAAAGATTATTATTTCTTTTTTTTTTTAAAGAAAGAAGAACCGGTGGTACCGGTGAAGCGTCGAGGAAGGCAGACGCGACCACAAAAAGAAGAATAAGGAAAAACAATTTCTGTGGTGACAAGAACACGACCTGCTGGCTCCGCGGAAAACAAAGAACTGGAGAGAGGCAGTTGGGAAAGGCAGGAAGGCAGCACGCATGCGCTGTGGGATGCTCCCAAAGGCTTTCTAATTGGATGCTGGGGAGCGTTCCCGCGCAGGCTCCGTCGGTACCGACGATACCCATATGTGAAGACTACATTCCTGCTTGTTCCTGGAGATAATCTGCTCTCTTGTCATCAGGGAGAAGAGGAGCCATTAAATCCAAATCCCTAGCCACCTCTCTAAGGAACATACCAATATTGAGTATGTAGGAACTGATCCTGGCCGATAACATGGAGGCCTGAAAACAACGTCGACCAAAGGCGTCAAGGGTTCTAGATTCCCTACCTGGAGGGTTCGACGAATGTGTCATAACACTCTTTATTCGACGCATTGCCAATTCCACCACCATGTAATGGTGTGGTAATTGCATCTTTTGAAAACCAGGACACTTTGGTACCCGGTACATCGTATCGAGTTGTCGGGTATGTGGAGAGATGGTAAGGGGTGTCTCCCACATACGAAGCATAAGGTCATGAAGTATGCGATGAGTAAGGAGAGTAGCAGCTTCCTTTGGGGCTGTAGGATATTGAAGGATTTCAAGTTCTTCAGCCCTAGGCTCTTTCTCCGAGGTCATCATTATGGACCGACCCTCAGCAGCATCGCAAATAAAGTCTTGGAAAGACATGTCCACTGGAGGGGATATGTGACATTGTGGAGATGGAGATGGGTCTTCCAGGAGAGTTCTCATGTCCCAGGTATCGGCCAATTCATCATCCGACGAATCAGAGTCCAAAGACTTGAAGTATCAACGGGCAGGGTGTTCCCGCTCTGCACGTACTTGATAACGATCAAAATCAGTAGCCGAACCTGGCGGTGCCGGAACCTCGGTACCGGAAACAAATTTGAGGGCCAGCATGGGCGGTAGCATGGTAAATGGCAAAAAAGTAGATGCCGGCTGTCTCGTTACCGGAACTGGTACCGATGCCTGAGGGATCAACTGTAAAGGCTTTACCGTTACAGAGGCCGCCAGTAAGGCCACTAAGCTATGCTCAATAGCCAGGATACATTGATCCATGGAGCTTGCCGATGCTTGGTTATCGGTAACGGAATTGCAGGCCACGATTCCTGAGCATGGCACCAGGAACTCTCTGGAGGTGGAGGCCTCAGGAGCATCCTAGGACCCCACTAAGGCTTTGAAGGCAAGGTCCTCCTGCTGGGGTTGTTTGGCCGGTGTGTGTCCCCCTCCAGGGCAACGCCTGAAGCATCTTGATGCTTAGAAGGAGATCTACCCTTGGAGGGCCAGCCAGTCTTCAAAGAAGGCTTAGGTTTCAATACCTGAGATCCTTGGGAGGAAGATTTATTTATTTTATTTATTTAGACAGTTTTGTATACCGCCTTATCCTTCAATCAAAGCGGTCACAACACAATTGGGGGATACATTTAACACGTGGGGATATGAGACACATACACTAATTCTTACAGGGAACATGGGCAATGGAGGGTTAAGTGGCTTGCCCAAGACCACAAGGAGCATCTGTGGGACTAGAAACCCCAGTCCTTCCGGCCCAAGGTTGCTGTCCTCTAGTGGGATTTGAACCCCCGACCTTCCGGCCTGAAGTACCTTGCCCCAACCACTAGGCTACTCCTCCCTTAAAGCTCCTCCCTTAAAGCTCTTGATGACATCGATGCTAAAGATACTGCATCGGAGGCAAAGAGGGTGCCTACCTTTGCAGCTCAGTTCTGCAGGCCTCTCTTTGTCATCTTCCTACAAAGAGGACGTTCAGACGGTTGATGATCTGGTCCTAAACATTTTAGGCACCAGTCATGGGTTTCTGTGGCCGAAATTGTACTGCCACATTTAGAACATTTTTTAAAACCACTGGATGGTTTTTCCATTTTGTCTGTGACAAAAGGAAAGGCCTAAGCCTAAGGTGGTGTCAACGTGCCTGAAGGAAGAAATAATTCCTTCCCTCACAGATTTCTTTTTTTTAGAAAGAAAGAAAGCACCGACGGCGGTTGGTATCGATGGGAAGGCAGACGCGACCACAAAAAATAAGCAAGGACAACTTTTCTGCGGTGACAGGAATTACTTCTTGTTGGCTCCGTGGAAAACAAAGAACTGAGGAGGAAGAGCTGGAAAGGTGGGAAGGCATCTATGCAGGTGCAGTGGGATGCTCCCAAAAGCTTTCCTATTGGACGCTGGGGAGCATTCCAGCGCAGGCTCCATTGGTACCGATGTTACCCATATGCAAAGACTACATTCCTGTTTGTTCCTGGAGATGCAAAGTAACTGCTGATATTGATCCTGGACAGAAATACGGAAATATGCCTCAGAAAAGTCCAAGGTTAGAAATTCCCCTTGCTGGACCAACGCAATATCTGGCCTGAGGATTTCCATGGAGAAATGGGGCAGTCTAAGCTTGATACTGACTGCCTTAAATTCCAGAAGGAGCTGGAAGGATCCACACTTCTTTAGTACCACAAAGTAAATGGGATACCACCCTTGACCTGGCTCTGGTTAGGGCACTGGTACCCTAGCCTGCAACTACAGGAAGCGCTAAAGGGTTTCCTATATTATTGCTCACTTAGGAAGCCATGAGGAGACTCCACAAAGGCCTCCTGAAGATGATCCACAAACTCCAGTGTGTACCCGTTTTCAAGAACCCCAAGGACCCATTAGGCTGACACAATGTGGATGCATTCTGAACAAAACAGGGACCTGCCAGATCTCATTTAGAAGGCTTACCAGCTCTCAAGTAAGCCCCTGCTGATTCCAGCAAGCACTGGGATCTGCGAAAGGACTGACCCTGCTTGAGTTTAGACCTATAGGAGGAATAGGCTGTTTCAAAGCTTTTTTTTAAAAAGTCTGAAGCTGCTTTATTGAAGCAGCACAAAAGACAACCAATTAAAAGGACCAAATTAAAAACACCAGTAAAAACGAGAAAAAGAGCAAAGCATGAGGATATAGGACAGTGAGGCGCACAAACTTACCCATGGGATCCTCCTGCTCCCTCTGGTCTATCAGCATAGAAACCCATGGGTAACAGTGCTGGAGAAAGGGCAATTATTGGCTCAAGGTAACAACGGATATACCAAAAATTCAAGTAAACCTTCGGCCAAGGTCTCAAACACAGAAGTCACAAGACCATGATCTGGGCCAGGATATACAAGCATATCTGCACTGCTGCAACAGTCCATAAACCCTGTCACCTGCTAGAGGCAGACAATACTGGTTTCTCTCAATACTACACCAAAGTAAATACTAATGATGAGATTGCTGAAAGCTGTTTTAGTCTGCCTCCATCTGCTGGATGTGGAGAACAACCATTCGTGTGGACTGATCTAGCGGCATAAGGAATACTCATTAGCTAATACGGATAGTGGAATCTCATGCATTTCACATGTTTGACAGTCACATCATTTCATCTTTAACTAGGGTTGCATTTCATTACCAGTTTCTAGCTAGAACATAAGTACTCCAGAATATTAACCTGTCACTTTAATATGTGATATATTCTGGAAGGGATTATGATTTTACTCCTTTCCTTCTCTCCAGGCAACACATTATTTTTAGTGCCAGAATATACAAGATGATAATGGCATAAGACACCTGCATTCATGCAGTCCCAATTAATGGCAGTCAGTACAACCATCACCCAAAGGTGGGAGACTTATTCCCCAAGGTAAGAGTTCAGGTGTTGTGATCATGTAATTATACAGTAAACCCTCCAATAGCATGTCAACACATTAGCTAAGATGATCTATTATTACAGACAGTAAATACATTTTCATTGTTTCTGGCATAAACAGAACGTGTAGGGAGAGGGGTCTGATTTTCTTGCTTATTTACTGTGCTTGTACAAAAAAGGAAAGCTAGAATCGAACTCGCCCTTTATTTCATGTATACAGACCCTTAATTAGCACCACCAAATCTCAAAACATTTTAAGAAGCTTTTTGTGTGTGTTTTTTTTGTAAAAACTCAGTATTTCTCCTCCCTGATAATTTAAGAGATTTTCGTGTTTCAACTCCAAGAGCAAGCTGACAGAGGGTTTGAATGATACACCAACAGACTAAAGTAATTTACCTCCGCCTCTAAGAAATATGTCAAGTGTCACTCACGTACACACCCACACCCACACTTTCATCTGCAGATACACACATTTCTAGGCACAAATGCACATGTACAAGGGCACATAACATGTAAGTGCTGAAAACGTGGTACCAAGACAAGAGTAATTACTTCAACATACAATGAAATGAGAAAGCCAGTTAACATGCATATGCACAAATGATCCCAAGTGAATATTTTCTGAAGTGGCAACTTTTCTGACTTGCATGATTATAAGGTAACAGACGCTTAAATCACCATGGTGCAAGATGTATTAAAAAATAAATTGCAGATTACCTCTGGGCTTAAATACTTATCAATTTCATCATACATATTTTCAACAAGACTATACTTGAAGCATGCACTTCATGGCTTCTGTGCTGAACATGCATCTTTTTTTATGGTGCTGATCTTTCAGGAGAAAGACATGTGTACAGTGTCAATCAATGAAGTAAGGAGGCAAGGACAGGCTGTTAAAGGTGTCTCCAGCAATTCTAAGAGGAGTAAGTCATCTATCATATTAAAGCAGACAACACTGCTAATCAATCATCCTTAGTTTATATATTTTATAAAGTGAGGCTTGTTGGGAGGGTTTAATTTATCTTTCATCACCAGGAGGGCTCACAGTTTCTTTTTCTATTCAATATAATTGAAATAAAATCAGGGGTTTTTTTCTGACATTTATCCCATCTTGAACCTCGGTTCAAGCTCAATTTCAGGAATAGCCCTGCCATCCCGTAAAGAAATCATCATGCATGAGGCATGTGTATATTTGAAATGAAAAAAAAATCTACCTCTGGACTTATAAAAGCAGTCATTCCTAACACAGGCAATATGGAGAACTATTACTATTTTATAAAACATCTGTTTATAGGCACTGCGGCATCCACTGCGAGCACATCAAACTGTTCTAGATTAATGACTTCACCAAGAAAGGTGAATGTGTTTCCATTCCTCTTATTTTTAGTACCTGACATTCAAGCAAAACTTTGCCACTGCATGAATAGCATTATATGCAGTGCATCTTGGGAATTGAGACTCCCCAGAAATAGATCACCAATCTTCTCTCTCCTTTATTGTTAGTTAAATTTAAAATTTATCAAGCAAATAATTCAAAACCTTCATGTATTTCAGACTCATAAAACCAAGAAAATGCCACCACATGTTTTCTCCTTTCCAGTTTATTATGGCTTCCCTACAAATCTCCAGCTGTCCCACTGTAAACGATGCTGACTGTGCCAGGAAATAGGAAGCTACGTGTGATTTGAGGGAACCTTCCCTACAGGTTTAATTAGACATCACTCTTCTTCATTTAACAATTCTGCAGGCTGCCCCAAATTTGGCATATGACAGTCCCACAGGTGCTCCTTGTGGTCTTGGGCAAGCCACTTAACCCTCCATAGCCCATGTTCCCTGTAAAATAGTTATCTCCAAGTTATAATGCCCTGTTCAATGTAATTTCAGTTTGTTCAATGTAAACCGCACTGATGAAAAATAGCACGGTATATAAGAGAATATAAATAAATAAATAAAATATGCAAGATTGTTAAAAACACACAAAAGGATTTGTTGGGAAGACCACAGAGAAAGAAAGAAAAGGACAAGAACAAATCATCAGGTGGCTGACACTGCTACCAATCAAGCAAGCTTAGTAGAGCCCTAGAAGTGAAAACTGACTAGTTTGCATATTGCTGCTAGCTCCACTTGCCTCCTAGCCAATACCAGGCTCAAGTATCAAGGCACAATGTTCTCTCTCTTGCTGCCTCATACGCAAGGCAAGATCTAATAATTTGAGCACCAAAAGGTAAGACCAGACAAGCAGATCTCAGAGAGCGGGAGGTAGGACAAAAGGCGTTGTCAAAAATTCCTAATATCAGAAAGCCAGAAAAGGAACAGAGGAAGAGCAAACAGCAAGCAACTTTTTATGGTTTCTGAAGCAGCAACTCCTTCAGTGGAAGTGAGCATTTCTAAAGAATCCAGGTCAAAGGAGCAATTTACATACCTGATAATTTTCTTTCCTTGAATCCTGCTAGACCAGTCCGGATGAGTGGGTTATGCTCCTCAGCCAGCTGGTGAAAGTAGTCTAGAGCAACTCTCAATGATGTCATCACTTGTATATACACTGATGCAGCACTGAGAGAAGCCAGTATGACACTTCCCAAACAGTGGGTAAGACTGAAAAACTCACACCATGTACGTTAATATCTAACCATGAAATGGAACAAACATTTGGCACAAATATTTGGTTCTCTTAACATAACTGACTCCGTATCAGGTACTGATACTGACGATGCCATCAAGAGAAAGGAGGACTCTCAAACCTATAAGAAGTGTCTTCCAGGGCAGGACACCTGGACTGGATCAAGCAAGATTCAAGGAAAGCATAACAGGTGTTCTCCGGGGACAGCAGGAATCAGTTCTCACATATGGGTGACGTCGGCACTGACGGAGCCCATGCAAAAACATCTCCCCAGCTTTCAAAGAAAGCCTTTGGAAAAAGGACCATATATGGGTGGTCCACTTCCCACCTAAGGGTGCCATCTTGCCTCAGTCTAACGACACAGCTAAGACAGCCAAGGAAAAAATAAAATACGGTAAAGAAGCAACTCCAAGGGGAGGAGGGAGGGTTGGGAGGACTGATTCTTGCTGTCCCCGGTGTACACCTGTTACAGGTTTGTAACTATGCTTTCTCCGCGAACAAGCAGAAAGTCAGTCCTCACATATGGGACTCCCCAGCTACAGGCTACCGAAAACCTGTAAAACAAAAATACCACAGGGACCTGTAAGGATGAGTCGTGATCAGCAGCAGTTGAGTCTCTACTGAGAGACTCTCGCAAGACCTAACTGTCCGGCATAAAACCAGCACTCCAGTAGCCTGAACACACAAGGGTCAGAGGGCAGGAGTTGCCTACACCCCAAAGAGATTATGGAGTACGGCCTGGTCAAAGGTGCTGTCCTGCCGGGACTCCCTCTCCAGGCAGTAGTGAGCTGTGAAGGTATGGACCGAAGACCAGGTGGCAGCCTGGCAGATTTCTGTCACATGGATGGAATGCAGATTTGGCACGGAAGTAGCCATGGTCCTGACGCGGTGTGCTGTGACCCTCCTGTCCAGTGAGATTCCTGCTTGCTCGTAGGCAAGAGTAATGCAGTCCGCCACCCAAGTGGACAGAGCCCCAGACGGCTGGGGTCGTACGATACCAAAAGCTGTGGTGCTTTGCAGTGGCCCTGAGTCCATTGCAAGTAAAAGGACAGGGCTCTCTTACAATCCAGATTGTGGAGAATGGTCTCCGCCCTACCAGCAGGGGGCCTCAAAAAAGATGGGGAGTACCATCTCCTGGTTGAGATGGAATGGGGACACCACCTTCAGAAGAAACTTGGGGTGTGTGCAGAGCACCACCCTATTGTTGTGTAGAGCCTCATGTAGGGCAGTTCCATCATCAGAACCTGGAGTTCGCTGACTCTGCGTGCTGATGTGAGTGCTACCAGGAAGGCGACCTTCCAGGAAAGGTACAAGAGGTGGCAAGTAGCCAGAGGCTCAAACGGAGGCTTAGTGAGCTGCGAGAGCACCACATTGAGATCCCACTCTGCCGCTGGTGGGTGGACAGGGGGTTTTGATTACATAAGGCCCCGCAGGAATCGGGACACAAGGGGCTGAGCCAACAGAGGTTTTTCCTCAATAGAATGGTGATGTGCTGCGATGGCGCTCAGGTGTACCTGACCGAATTGGACTTCAGTCCACCTGTGATAGCTGGAACAGATATTGGAGTATCACTTGTACTGAGCAGGAAAACGGGTTCACCACCTTTCCACACACCACACTGAGAATCAGTGCCACTTGAAGGTATACGTCCTTCTAGTGGAGGCCTTATAAGAGGCCAGAAGAATCTCTTCCACATCCTGTGGGAGGTTGAAGGGGGCTAATGCTACCCTTTCAGCAGCCAAGCCATGAGAGGAACCCCAGATGGGTGTAGGAGAGAGCCTGCTCCTTTGAGAGTATCCTTGGAGCTCGGCCCAGGGGAATCGGCACTAGGGAGAGAAGTAATGGGAACCAAGGCTGCCTGGGCCACAAAGGGGCTAACAGCATTAGCGATGCTCTGATGCACTGGACCTTGAATAGTGTCTTGGCTAACCAGCAGTGTCAGTGGGAAGGTGTACATGAGGCCTTCTGACCACAGGATGAGGAACACATCCGCTGCCATTCAGGATGGGTGTGGCTGGTGAGAGCAGAATCAGGATAACTGCATGTTGTCCAGGCTGACGAACAGATCCATCAAGGGGATGCTCCAGAGACGAAACAGCCATGAGGCTACCACAGGATCCAAGCACCACTCATGCGGCTGGAGAACCCTGCTCAGTTTGTCTGCCAGGGCACTGTCCTGGCCCAGGAGATACACCGCCCTTTGGAGGGTGGTAGCCCTCTGCTGCATAGGAGCAGAGGGCTACCACCTCCTGGCAGAGAGGGAACGACCCTTTTCCCCCCTGTTTGTTCACGTAGAACATCGAGACCTGAATGTCGGTCTGGATCAGCACTGAGTGGTGTTGGAGCTGGTGGTGGAAGGCTTGAAGGTCTAGCAGGTTGATTTGAATCTGTGATTCCTTATGGGACCAGCAGCCTTGCAACTGGAGGCTCCCGTAATGTGCTCCCCAGCCCATTAGAGGCATCTGTGACAAGGACCTTCTGGGGGCTGGGTGCCTGGAAGGGCATCCCAGCCTGAAGGTGACGTGGAATCTGCCACCATCCGAGGAAGTCCGCCAGCTGACAGGTCACTTTCACTCTGTCCCTGAGCCTACCTGTGGCTTGCATCCAATGGGATCAGAGGCACTACTGGGCTGCCCTCATGCGGACCATGTGTCCTAACAGGCGGAGGAGGAGTCAGGCAGGTAGCGTCCGGTGTTGGTGTACCTCTGCAGCTAGCTCCCTGAGGCGTTCTGACCTCTCTTGGAAGAGGAAGGCTTTTGCCTGTAGGGTATCTAGTTGTACCCCTATCAACTCTAGGCGCTGACTCTAGGCATTGGGCTGGAGTGAGGTAGGACTTGGGGTAGTTTATGACAAACCCAGGTACTGCAGGGTGTTGATGGTGTGCCCAGTGGCGCATTGTGCCTCTGCAGCCATGTCCCCCTTTATGAGCCAGTCATCCAGATACAGGAAGATGAAGGCCCCTTGAAGCAGGAGGTGGGTTGCGATCACTGCGAGGCACTTTACAAAGACCCTTGGCGATGAGGCCAGACCAAAGGGCAGCACCAAGTATTGGTAGTGCTGTCCTCCTACCATGCAACAAAGGTATATTTGAGGCTGGGATGAATTAGGATGCGAATGTAGGCATCCTTTAGGTCTAAGGAGCATAGCCAATCTCCCTGCTGGAGGGATGGCAGTAATGTCCCAAGGGAGAGCATCTTGACCTTCTCCCTGACCAGAAACCTGTTGAGTTCTTGCAGGTCCAGGATAGGCCTGTAGCCCCCAGTCCTCTTGGGGATGAGAAAATCAGTGGAATAGAAGCCTGTGCCCTAGAGATGTTTCGGCACTGGCTCAGCTGCTTTGTCATTGATTAGGCCTGCTATCTCAGTGAGAAACAAGGTCTGGTGAAGGAGAGGCCTGGTGGGCTCCTCTGGGAAGTACAAGGATGGCGCCTGTTGTAGATGGAGGAGGTAGCCCTTCTTGACCACCTGTAGCACACAGGTGTCGGTGGTGATGGCTGTCCACCTGTAGGAAAACAGGGCCAGGCACTCCCCTGTGGGCAGCAGAGGACCCCCTGGGGATAGGGAGGTCATGCCCAGGCATTCAAAAGCTCCCCGCAGACTGGGCCAGATCCAGTGCCTGAGACTTTGGGGCCTTTTGTTTACTGGGACCATGTCCTTGGACTTTTTGTTGCTGGTCCTGTTGAGGGGCCGAGAAGGCCTGAAAGTGTGGAGGACCGCTAAAACCTTCTTTCTTCCTCAGGAAGAAGGACTTTTTCCCCGGGGCTTTCTTCCAGGGCTGCACAGAGGTCTTCTTTGAGAGCCTGGTTCTCGTCACGTACTCGGTCTCTATCTCCACAGTCTTACCTGCCATGGGCTTCCCGAATAGGTTTTTTCCTATACAGGGGACATCTATCAATTTGTCCTGCACCCATTGTTCCAGGTCAGATGACTGCAGCCATGCCTGGCGTCGTGCCCTGATGCTTGCGGCGGCCACCCTGGCCGATGACTTGAAGCCATCATAGGCTGCCTGGAACAAAACATTTGAGCATTCTTTTACTGCCAAAGTCAGGTTCATGAACCTCTGTAGGGGTTTCCCATCGAGGCCTGCTGAGAATCCATCAAACTCCTTTGACAGTTCTTTCAGGTACTGTACATGCCGATGTAGAGCTGGTAGGACTGGATCTGGCACATTAGCATCAAGCCCTGAAAGGCCTTCCGGCCAAGGGCATCAAGGGTTCAGGTCTCCCTGCTGTGTGGCACCGACAAACGTTTTTTTTGGCTCTCAATCTGGTGTATTGCCGACTCTACGACCATGGAGTTGTGGGGAGGCTGGGTCTTTTTAAACCCAGGGCTTCGGCATACCCAGTATATGGCGTTGAGGTGCCTACTAACAACTGGAACCAATGCTGGTGTTTCCCACATCTGGTGGAAGAGGCACGGTCGAGGATCAGGGGCACCGGGACCGTGAAAGTTTCCATAGGGGGTGTCTTGTACTGGAATATGTCCAATTCCTCGGTGCATGGGTCCTCCTTGGCCTCGCTCTAGATAGCGAGAGCCTTGGCCATGTCCCGCACAAAATCAAGGAATGCAACATCCTCAGGTGGGGAACGATGTCAGGGGAGACAGGTCCGAGGGCACATCACAGTGTTGCCTCGTGTCCAGGGACTCTTCATCCTCATTCGGACAAAGTCCAAGTATGAGTCTGATGCCGCGCAATCACTTCGGTCGAGGGCTGCTCTCAGCGATCCGTGACATCCGGAGGATCGTCGGTCCAAGTCGCGGGCACATGCCGGGGATGACTGGTATCGCGAGAAACGGGACCAGGATCTCGTCCAGGGCCGGGGGCTCTCTCGAGGCCAGCGGCGCTCGAGGACCGACTCAACATCCGGGGAAGCCTCGATGTCAAGGGTCCCGTCATCGGGGCAGATGAACTGGATGAGCTGGACATGAACGCCTGCTGCATGGCCACTAAGGCAGATATACTGTGCTCTAAGGCTGCCATTCTGGTCTCCATACCAGTGGGCTCCACAGCCTTCAATGCGGGCACCGAGGATTTCGGGCCCAGCGTCAGTACTGTCGAGGGAAAGATCTCAATGAGGATGGCCACGGAGCTTCGAGGCCGGTCGGTGGGTGCCAAAGACTCCTTACAGGGCAGCTTGGCAGGCTGCTCCTGCCCTGACTCATCGGACTCACACCTGGGACTCCGGGTCCTGGGGTAGGATTTCTCCTTTATCCTGGATCCGTCCTCCAAGGCGGTCTTCGAGGGTTTCTTCTTCTAGTGCTGCACCTCCGGGGATTTCCGTTTGGAGGAACCGCAGCCACGGGACTCTGAGTAGGCTCTGGCTTTGCGGGGAACTAAGGTATCTGAGGGGGCCCTGGAGCGTGATATCACTGGAGACTGGTGTGGAGTCAGACTTCTGAAAAAAACTTTTCTGCTGCTGATGGTGGCTCTTCGAGGCCTTTGAAGTCATGGTTCTGCAGAGCTCGACATTGTTTCCTTTGTTCTTCGGACGCTCTCGTTTCTCTCCTGATTCCTTTGTGCTGTTATTTGTTTCCCTAGCTAGTCTCTTTCTTCCTACCACGCTAACTGTGTCTTCTCCTGTGTCACTTGTTTCCCCTGTCCTGGCCATGTCTGCTATCCCTGTATCTTGGGGTTACCGCCCCCTACTTTTGCATCCTGTCCTTCCCGGCCCCTTGGCCCGGAATCCCATTAATCTCCTTCCCTGTTCTTCCAACTTGACGTCCCCTGCTTTTCCGCCTTCCTCTCTACCCCCCATCTCACCCCCGCCTCCAGTTGTCCCTCTCCTTACATTTTCCATGGCTCTCCTTAACTGCCGTTCTATTCGCTCAAAAACTCACTTAGTTCACGACCTTCTTATCCAGCACTCCCTAGACGCCCTTTTTATCACCGAATCCTGGCTCCGTGAAGGGGAGGACGCTCTCCTTCACCAGTGTCTTCCCCCCCGGTTACTCAGCCCTTCACACCCCCCGCCTTCGTCGTTCTGGTGGTGGGGTGGCACTTATCTTTAAGTCCCCTCTGTCCTTTTCTTTGGTCTCGCCCCCACCTGCTTACCCTGAGTCCCTTTTGGTTCGGTCCGATTCCACCCCTTCTCTTTTCTTCTCTTATATGTTCCCCCTTCTCTGCGCCCAGATCTCTGGGATTCCCTATTCCACACATTTTCTGACTCCGCCATTCTATCTCCACATTTAGTCGTCTTGGGCGACCTCAATGCCTATCTTACTCCCCCTTCCCGTCCCCGTGACAAGGCCCTTTCCTCTTTGTTCTTTGATCTATCTCTTACTCAACACGTACTTTGCTCTACCCATGCCTCTGGTCACTCCCTCGATCTTATTCTTACTCTTGATTCCTCTCCTTTTTCTCCCTCCAATATCCGGTCTGTCCCCATTCCCTGGTCTGACCATTATTGTCTTTTATTTACCTTCCCCTTTCCTTCTTTAGATTCCACCAGCCCTTCTTCAGTCCCTACCCCTTCCCTCAGGCGACGTTTCACTCCAAACTCTCGGTCCTCTTTTCCATCTGCCCACACGCTATTCCCTCCAGATTTTTCTTCCTTCTCCATTGACCGTCAGGTTGATCTCTTTTCCTCTTCTCTTTCGGTTGCTTTTGATTCCGTGGCACCTCTCCATTCTTCAGCCCCCCGTTCATCTTCCCATCACCCCTGGTACCACCCCGGTCTCCTTCTTCTCTGCTCCAATCTCCGACGTGCTGAACGGCTCTGGAGGAAGTCCCGCTCATCCGACTCTCACTCCAACTATCAGCTTGCCCACCTTTCCTACCGCTCTGCTATCACTTCTGCTAAACATTCATACTACTCTCGTCTCATCTCTACATCTTCCAACTCTGCTAGACGTCTCTTTCTGGTCCTCAAATCTATTTCCTCCCCCTCTTCTCTCCCTTCTGCCCTTTCCCAGCCCCCCCTCCCAGCCCTTCTTCTCTTGCTTCTTTCTTCACTAATAAGATTCTTGCTATCCGTTCTTCCTTTCCTTCATGCCCTTCTCCCCTCTCCCCTCTTCTCCCTCCCTTCCCCTCCTCTCTCTCTTTCCGCCCTTTGCCCACTTCCCCTTCCTCACCCATTCACACCCTCTCCCACACCTGGTGTTCCTTTTCTCCTATTTCTTCGCCCGAACTCATTAAGGCTATCTCTTCCGCTCACCAAACTACCTGTCCTCTTGATCCTCTGCCATCCCCCTGGCTACTTGACTCACATATTGCTTTGGTGCCTTTCATCCTTTCTATCTTTAACACTAGTCTCTCTTCTGGTCTTTTTCCCTCTCTATGGAAGCACGCTATTGTCCGCCCCCTTTTGAAGAAGCCCACTCTCGACCCCACTCTTTCTGCCAACTGGCGCCCCGTTTCCAACCTTCCTTTTCTGTCCAAAATCCTCGAACGAATTGTTTTTTCCCAGCTGATCTCTCATCTTGACTCCACCCACGCCCTTCACCCCCGGCAATCTGGCTTTCGTCCTGGTCACAGCACCGAAACTGTTCTCACGGCTCTGCTTTCTGAACTTCACCGCTCTCACGATCGTGGTGATATTTCCCTAGTGGTCTCTCTGGATCTGTCTTCTGCGTTTGATGTAGTCGATCACCGCACCCTTCTTTCTCGTTTGTCTGATGTTGGTATTCATGGCACTGTTCTTCAATGGTTTCACTCTTTTTTATCTTGTCGTACTTTCTCAGTTCACGCTGGTTCTTCAGTCTCTCCTCCTGCCCCTGTCACTTGTGGTGTCCCTCAGGGCTCTATTCTTGCCCCTCTTCTCTTTAACATTTTTCTGGCCCCCCTAGCTCTCCTAATCCAGCAATCTACTCTTTCTTTCTACATCTATGCTGATGATATCCTTCTGGTTCACCATACCTCTCCCTCTGCCCCTGATCTCACTCCACTTAACCTCTGTCTCTCCTCCATCACATCCTGGTTTGAGTCAAATTTCATGCATGTTAATCCCACCAAATCTGCTGCTCTTTGGGTTACTTTTGGTCGTCCTTCTCCTTCAGTGTTTCCTGTCATGGGTCCCCATTCTATCCCTTCCACCTCCACTCTCCGCTATCTGGGTGTTACTCTAGACTCATCTCTTTCTTTTCATGACCACATCTCCTCTGTTGTCCGCTCCTCCTTCTTTCACCTACGTCGCATCAAAGCTGTTCGTTCTTACTTTTCACACTCTTCTATTATCACTTTGGTCTTATCTCTAGTTATTTCGCGACTTGATTACTGCAACGTTGTTTATGCCGGTCTTCCCTCTCACCAACTTCACCGCCTTCAAATCGTTCAAAATGCCGTCGCCCGTCTTATTACTCTATCCCCTCTCCGCTCCCATGTTTCCCCCTGTCTCTCTTCTTTACACTGGCTCCCTATCAAGTTTCGGTTTGTGTTTAAACTACTTATCCTTGCACACAAGGCCCTTTTCTCTGATTCCCCCCAATATTTAGCCAATATTATCCATCTTCAACCCTCTCCCCGCCTTCTCCGGTCTGCCCATGGTAATCGTCTCTTTCTTCCCTCACCCACTCAGGCCCGTCTCGAATCTACCCAACACTCTGCCTTCTTCTTTCTATGCCCCGCCCTCTGGAATTCTCTTCCCTTACCTCTCCGTTTAGAACCCTCCTACACTCGTTTTAAAGCCCTTCTCAAGACTCATCTTTTCTGTCAAGCATTCAATCTCCCTCCCCCCACTGATGATGTCCTTCCCACCTAACCCTTTATTCCCTCCCTCCCTCTTATTTTCCTATTTTCCCCTCTCCGCTGGTGTCATGTTCCCCTAGTCTCGCCTCTCACTCCACCTATATCTGGTTCGAGTCTCCCTCTCCTCTCCCCACTCCTTTAATTTCTTATTGTTTTTAAGTTTTTATTATTATTATTATTGTTTTAAATTCTGTTGCTCTGCTGCTTTCTGTTGCCCCTCTTTACTCTCTGCTATTTCTTTTGCTGTCCTATTATCATTTAGCGTTCTTTTCTTCCCTTCCTTTCTCAGCAGCTGTCACCTTTTTTTTATGATTGTACACCGCCCTGATGCTCCGGCCTGGGCGGTTTATCAAATGTTTTAATAAAGATAAAGATAAAGCTCGCAGTCGGTGTAGTTGTGCTCCGGGCCGAGACATCAGAGGCAGCAGTCATGTGGGTCGGTGAGTGACATCATTTTGCCACATCAGTCTCACTTTTTGAAGCCACTGGAGGCCATCGGAAAAAGGGGTCCCCGCCTCTCGGCAGGGGTCCAAGGCCTTCGGCTGAAAAAGGGCACGAACGCCAGTCGAGGAATACCTCAATGAAAAAAATGAGAAAATGAATAGATGAACCCAAGAGCAACACTGAGGTGAGCTGAGTTGAGGGTGGGAAGGAAACAGTATGCAAACCAGACAAAACTCAATAATAAAAATCTGACTTTTTCCCGGGGAAAACTGGACAATATCCAATGGGCTCTGCAAAAAAAAAGGAAACCGAGGCAAGATGGCACCCTTGGGCGGGAAGTGGACCACGCGTGCGTGATGCATATCCCAAAGGCTTTCTTTGAAAGCTGGGGAGATGCTTCTGCGTGGGCTCTGTTGCTGCTGACGTCACCCATATGTGAGGACTGACTTTGTTTGTTCCCAGAGAAAGATAATTATCAAGTATGTAAATTTCTCCTATTATCCTGCTAGAACAGTCCAGGTGATTGGGACCCAGCCAAGCAGTCAGGATGCAGGGAGGGTGGAAGATGATGCTCTAGACAAAACTGCCCTGCCAAAGACACCATCTGTTCCAGTTCCCACATGCAACCTGTAGTGCTTCACAAAACTGCTCATGGACAAACAGGTAGTCAGTCAGCTTACCAATGTCCTTCACAGACACCATCGTGGACCCTCCACAAGAGAAAGACTGTGCCCTAGTGGAGAGGGCTCTGACAACTCCTGGCATGCTCTTTACAGCCAGAAAGTATGCTGCTCCAATAGCCTCCTTAATCAAGTGGGCAAACGAGGACTTGGCTGCTGCCTGTCTCTTCTTCAGACTGTTGAAGAGAACAAAGAAATGGCCTGACTGACAGAAAGAGTTAGTACGCTCCAGATTTATTTATTTAAAAATACTTTTATACCACGGATCTGAAACATGCTTTTACCAACACCTTCCTCAGGTCTACCAGACATATGGAAGGGTCTGCCTGAAGGTCCTTTTCTAGAGGAGGAGGGCAGGATAATGGTCTGGTTGGGTGAAAGGACATCACAGTCCACAAGGAGATAGAACAGGAATGGGCAAAATACGGCCCGGTGGACCTTTTAATCCGGCCTGCGGAGCGCTAGCTAATTTATTCACCTCCTTTCCCAGTGCAGGTACCTGCTCCAGCTGCAGCTCCCTGGCTCTCTCCCTGCAGGTTCACTTCCTGGTCCCTGGGCAGGCTCTGACGTCAGCCGCTTCCTGATTGGTCGCGCCCACCAGCACGCGTACTTCAGTGAAAGCCACTGCCGGGGGCGCCAACCAATGAGAACTGTTGTTTGCCGGTGTCGGGGTGGGGTCAGAGGTTAACGAACGGAGGTAACCTTTGCATCACAGCAGCACTCGAGACGGATGGAGCCGCTGCCTGGGAGAAAGAGTCGCGGAGCGACGGCTTGCTGACAGCAGTTGTCTTGTTCTGTCCTACTCCACTGGATGCGCCGGGCGCTTCTCTGCCCGTCTTCCTTGTTGCATTCTCAGGTGAGCGCCACATCGCACCTGTCTGCCCTCCCGGCACAGCGGGGACATGATTCAGCCACTTGAGTCTCTGCATCCCGGGCAAATCGCGTGTCGTAGCCGGGTCATCCCCCAGTCTGTGAGGTCAGAATCCTGTGCGCGTTGCCCCTTTTCCAGACCCTAGCACGTGCCTGTTTCTTTTCGTGGCCCCCATTTATTTCCCTGACCGTGATTATTCGGGAAGTGGGACTTTGAAGGGATGTGAAGACCGTATGCTTTCTAATTCATCAGTGAGATCTGGGACCTTTTTTAATTACTCAATGGGATGGAAGATATGGAAATCATTAGTGACTTAACTCGAGATATTGTGTCTTCTTTCATTTAATCAGTGTACATAAGACAGAAGTCTGAATATCAAATGATCCTTTGGAGAATGACTTCTGGGGTTACAGGAGTCATTGGCTCTAAATGAAGTTGCTTTGTTTATATCATGACATGAATGAAAGTGCTCTAACCAAAATATATATATAACCTTATAAGGTGTACACCGCCCTGTACAGAGACAATCTTTTCTATGTAGAATTTACAGAAAGGACAATGCACGTTGAAGTACAAACTTAGCGGGGCGGGTAGGGAGGTATCATATAGCCATACTTTACGTTGATATGTAAAAACATATAGACAGCAAGCTAGGGTCTGGGCTGTCTATATGTTTTTATGAAAGAAATACATTGCATAAAAGTTTTGTAAAATAACTCTTTTTATGCTTTTCTACCTTAAATTCATCTAAACATTTAATGTTACAAATTTAAATTTAATTTATATTAATTCACACATACACACCGTCCATCTACTGTTGGTCCGGCCCCCGGGTCCAATATATGAACCCATTGCGGCCCTCGAGTCAAAAGGTTTGCCCACCCCTGAGATAGAAGCAGTCAAGATGATCAAAAAAGGCTTCCTTCAGGACAAGGCTTGCAGCTCTGACACTTGTCTGGCAGAGACAATGACCACCAAAAAAGACACCTGGGTCAAATCTTTGAGAGAGATCTTATGAATGTGCTCAAAGGGGGTCTCTTTCAGAACCTTCAATAGTCAAGAGAGACTCCACTGAGGAACAACTAAATGCACTGCCGAACATATATGCTTCACTCCCTTGAGAAAGGAGATGTCAGGATGCACTGCCAAGCATATCCTTTGTTACACCTCCAGGAGCATGTTAAGACCACTACCTGAATCCTGATATAGTTTACAGCTAACCCTTGGCCCAAGCCAGACTATAAAAATGACAAAATGTCAACTATGTCCACCTTCTTTGGCTCCAGGACCCATAAGATATATATCACCTCTCAAAGAGCCTTCAGACTCTCACATAAGCTAAAGATGTGGAGGCCCTCTGGGCCTTCAGAAGTGTATCTACTACTATGCCAGAGTAGCCCTTCTTGGGCATCCCAAGCCTCTCAAGGGCCAGGTCAGAAGCGAGAAGGGAATGGGACCCTCCATCACCAGGGGCTCTTGCTACAGAAGGGCCCACTTCTAAAGCAACAAGAAAAGGGATCCTTCTAATAGGTTTAAGAAGTCCACACACCATGACCAGCATGGTCAGGCCAGGGCCACCAGTGGCTGGGTGACACTGAATTCTGCACAGAAGGCAGCTCATCAAGAACCAGAGGGGAAAGGCATACAGAAGTCCCTTCTGAAGCAGAATATCCAAGCTTGCCACCCGTGCAACCTTTCTGTAGCTGAAAAAGTTCTCTACTTGGCAATCTCCCAAATAGTCATTCAGTCAAATACTGGATGGCCCCACCTCCGTATTATGAGGGCAAATGCATCTGGGCTTAACTCCAAAATTGCTAGGATGCACAGTGTTCACAATCAAAAAGTCAGCCCACACATGGTCTACGCCTGCTATGTGGACTATGGACAGGGTAAACAAATGCTCCTCCATCAATGACACAGCTCCGCACACCTCAAGAGCCACTCTGGCACTGCAAGTTCCCCCTTTCTTGTTGACATATGCCACAGTCGTATTATTGTCTGAGAAAATATGGACTGCTGGGCCCACCAGGAGAAGCCAGAACCTCTCTAATAGCCAAGCGGATTGTCTGGCTTCCAATCAGATGACGGACCAGGAGTCATCTTGCAGGGATCAAATGACTGACCAGGAGTCATCCTGCAGGGATCAAGGTCTCTGGAAAAACTGGACCAGACAGTGAACCTTCCTTTTTCAGGATGGCATCTGCGGTAAACATCACTCAGTCTGGTGTTTACAGAGGCATCCTGACCTTCAGACTGCAACCATCATGCTAACTGCTCCTTGATCTCCAGGGAAAGAGGGTCTAGTTGAACAACTAAAAACATGGAGATCAGAGAGATAGCAGATGTCTCCGAAGGGGGTGCATGTTTGCCCTACCCCAAGGGACCAACTCAAGGATCGGCCCTATGGACACTAGTAGTTGGAGGTAACCCCAGGTCTGAAGAGCAGACTGAACGTAAAACTCCCTCAGATAGCTCTACAGCTTAAGTGGCCCAAGACATTGAAGTGGAGAAACTGCTCATGTTGCCCCTGGATGGGAAAGTGTAGTTACTCACCTGTAACAGGTGTTCTCCAGAGACAGCAAGAATCAGTCCTCACTTATGGGTGATGTCGGCACCGACGGAGTCTGCGCGGAGCAATTCCCCAGCTTTCAAACAAAGCCTTTGGGATTGCTGCCACACATGCGTGGTCCTCTTCCCGCCCAAAGGTGCCATCTTGCTCAGTCAGGTCCCTTAGCTCAAGCCCTACCAAGCAAATAGCAAGGGAAGGACAAAAATTAAGCAACTCAGCAAGGGAGGCGGGAGGGTAGTGAGGACTAATTCCTGCTGTCCCTGGAGAACACCTGTTACAGGTGAGTAACTACGCTTTCTCCAGGAACAAGCAGGAAGTCAGTCCTCACTTATGGGACTCCCTAGCTACAGGCTACTGAACCTGTAACCAAAAACCGTCTCTGCGAGGCCGTGAGCAGAGGCCTAAGCCTGAAGGAGCCTGGGTCTTCTGGATGAAGCCCTTGGTAGCCGTGAAGAAGGGTCAGAGGGCAGGAGTTGCTTATTCCCCAAACAGGTTATAGAGTACCTCCTGGCCGAAGGCGCTGTCCCGAAGGGACTCCCTCTCCAGGCAGTAGTGGGCATCGAAGGTATTCACGGAAGACCAAGTCGCTGCCCGGCAAATGTCCATCAGGGGCATGGAGCGCAGCGAAGCCACTGAGGCCGCTTTGGCCCAGACCCCGAGTGCGGTGACTCGATGATCTAGTGGGACGCCCGCCTTCGCATGGGCAGTCCGCCACCCAAACTGAGAGGGTGCGCTTGGTGACCGCCTGCCCCGTTCTATTGGGATCATAGGTCACGAAAAGCCGGTCAGACTTGCGATGAGTCTGGATATGCTGCAAATAAAAGGCGAGGGCCCGTTTGTAGTCGAGGGTGTGAAGAGCCGCCGATACCTGGTCGGTGTGGGGCCTCGGGAAGAAGATCAGCAGAACTATCTCTTGGTTGAGATGGAAGTCCGAAACAACCTTAGGCAGGAATTTAGGATGGGTACAGAGGACCACCCTGTTCTGATAAAACCTGCTGTAAGGGGCGCCAGCCATGACAGCCTGGAGCTCACTGACTCGGCGGACTGAGGTCAGCGCCACTAGGAAGGTTACCTTCCAAGACAGATGCCGGAGCGAACACATCACCATTGGCTTGAAGGGTGGACGGGTGAGCTGCATGAGTACCACGTTCAGATCCCATTCTGCTGGAGGGGGACAGATGGGCAAGCTTGGAAAGCAGAAGACCCTGCATAAAGTAGGAGAGAGGGGCTTTCCCTCAATGGGAAGGTGATTAGCCGAGATGGCGCTCAAATGAACCCTGACAGAGTTCGACTTCAGCCCTTCTCTCGAGAGATGGAGGTGGTACTGGAGAACCCATCGAACGGGCACGAGAAGGGTTCGATCTGGTGCTCCGAGCACCAGACAGAGAAGCGCCTCTACTTAGGCATAGGCCCGCCCAGTGGAGTCCTTCCTCGAGGCGAGGAGGACTCTCTCGACCTCCTCCGGAAGGGCCAGAGAGACCCGTTCAGCCGCCAGGCCGTGAAGGATAAGGAGGTTAGGTTCGGGTGCAGCACCCGACCCTTCTCCTGCATCAGCAGACCCCAGGGGAACTGGAGGCTCTGCCGACAGCCAGAGCAGGAGCGGAAAACAAGACTGCCGAGGCCACGAGGGGGCCACAAGAATCAACGATGCCCCATACCGCTGAGCCTTGAAAAGAGCCCTTGCAATGAGGGGAAAGGAGGGAATGCATAGAGAAGGCCAGACAAATGCATCGGGGCCCTCCCTGCTCGGGTGCGGAACCGGCCCGCAAAAGCGGAGGAGCTGCGTGTTCTGGGGGCTGGTGAAGAGTTCTATCGCCGGCATCCCCCAGCGGTGAAACAGCCAGTCTGCTACTCTGGGATCCAGTCGCCATTCATGGGTGCAAAGGATTCTGCTGAGTGTCCGCCAGACCATTCTCCTAATCCGGGAGGTACGTCACCTTAAGGGACATCCTCCGTCGGACAGCAAAAGAGCAGATGAGGACTGCTTCCCGGCAGAGGGAGCGCAATCCCGTGCCTCCCTCCTTGTTGAAGTAGAACATCGCTACACAGTTGTCGGTCTGCACGAGAACCGACTTCCCGCTGAGGTGTTCCTCGAAAGCCCTCAGGGCCCACCAAATTGCCTGGAGTTCGAGCAGGTTTATTTGCTGCTGAGACTCTTCGGGTTACCGTTGTCCTTGTGTGCAGAGTGGCCCACTGTGGGCTCCCCACTCTAACAGGGAAGTGTCCGTTGTCAGCACCGCATCGTGCTGCGGGGCCTGAAAGGTCAATCCCCGCAGGAGGTTGCGGGAATTTTGTCACCAGCTCAGGAACACGAGAAGGTCGGGAAGAACCCTGATGGGGTTACTGAGGTGCCCGAGAGACTGGCTCCATTGGGCACTGCGACACCACTGAGCCATCCGCATGTGCAGGCGGGCATGGGGAACCACATGCACGGTCGAGGTTATGTGGCCCAGGAGACATAGCATGGTCCGAGCGGTGACCTGGGGAACACTTTGGAAGCAAGTCGCAAGAGCTCGGAGGCAGACAGCACGATCCACTGGCAAGAAGGCGGTTGCCCGTTGAGTATCGAGATGCGCCACGATAAACTCGAGAGCCTGCACGGGCTCGAGGTGAGACTTCGGGTAGTTGACCAAGAACCCAAAGCTCTCCAGGAAGAGAACAGCATGCGACATCACTCGCCAAGCCTCGCGACCGAGGAGCCCATAACGAGCCAGTTGTCAAGGTAGGAAAAGACCGGCACGCCCTGACACTGAAGATAAGCGGCGACCACAACAAGGCACTGTGTGAAAACTCATGGGGCAGATGAGAGGCCGAAGGGGAGCACCCTGTAGAGCAGGGGTCTCAAACTCAAATTGCTTTGAAGGCCAAATGAGGACTTGTAAAGTAACCCGGGGGCCGCATAAGACACGGAGCCTCATTTGCATAAGGGTCTCATTTGCATAAATATTTGCATAATGCTACCATACACTAACTTTTAGTAAACATGCCTCTTAATGAGTGTATGGATAAAGAAAGACTAAAAGATTTCTATATTACTATAATCCAGTGCCAATCGCCAGGCACATTAGGAACTACTACAAACACTGCCCATTTAGAACCCATAATATGAAAAAATTCACTCAAAAAATCTCGCAAATAACCATAATTAAATTACAAACCTCTTGCCACTGGTCTCAGATAAACGGTTTTTTTGACACGTTAATAGGGGTATGTTTGCTTGCCCACTTTTGTGTCCGTTCACATCAATGACCTGTCGTGCAAGTGGTTTTTTTAATTATGTAAATGTTGCCTTTAAACTTTCAATTTTTATAAACTTTTTCAACAGCTTTATATAAAAAGATAGCCAGTCTACTTATCTTAAACTTCGTAGAGAGGCAACCGTTGATACGTCCTCCTGATATTTATATTTATCAGGAGGACGTATCAACGGTTGCCTCTCTACGAAGTTTAAGATAAGTAGACTGGCTATCTTTTTATATAAAGCTGTTGAAAAAGTTTATAAAAATTGAAAGTTTAAAGGCAACATTTACATAATTAAAAAAACCACTTGCACGACAGGTCATTGATGTGAACGGACACAAAAGTGGGCAAGCAAACATACCCCTATTAACGTGTCAAAAAAACCGTTTATCTGAGACCAGTGGCAAGAGGTTTGTAATTTAATTATGGTTATTTGCGAGATTTTTTGAGTGAATTTTTTCATATTGTGGCTATTTGGCATTCACTCGGATAAGGCCTTAAACTGAGTCATTTAGAACCCATAGCAAACCCGCCATATCATAACAGCACTACCAGGACTCACAAAGCACCAGACCCTACCTATCAAAAGGCAACACTGCAAATATTAAATCAATACATTTCAGAGAATAACAATACATGACCTACTGGGAAAAGAGAACAAGTAGCAATGTCAAATAGGAATTACATAAACAGAATACCTCAGCTCAGTTACACATGCAGAACATACACCATCAAACAAGGAATCACAATTTAGAAACAGGAAGACAATAATTAAATTGGGAACCCCAAAAGCCAAACTTGGAATGTACAACAACACTGTAGAAATAAAACTATAAATTAATTTCCTCTTGTACTAACAAAGCGCAGACGTTAATGATGCACATTTCCCAGAGCTGACATATTCCAGTTAATAAATTCAAAATAAAGAGATATTTTTCTACCTTTTGTGCATTTTTTTTCAGTTGCAATTGTTCCAGCCACTTTCTTATGGTTTCTTCATGTCCTCTGCTAACTCTCCATCGTCTGCTGTCCATTTGTCCTTTCTTCTCTCTTCTAGTTTTTTTTTCCATTCTCTCTCTACATCTGCTTTAACATACTAATCTTTCTCCTTTTGCTCTTTCCTCATTCCTATTTTATCCACTCAAATATTACCCCTCCATCCTCAATCCCCACTTACTCTCCCAGTACCTGGCCAATTGTAGATTTGTCTTCCCTCCCGCACAAAATATTTTTCCCCTCTCCATTTCACTTTCCCAGCTCCATCCCATTCTAATCCTCCCCCAACATCAGCTCCCTTCTAGTTCCAGCCCCACCCAGCATCCGCTCCTTTCTAGTCCCTGCATCAGTCCATTTCCAGTCCTAGCCCCCCCCATCAGCCCATTTCCAACCCTAGCTCCCCCCCACTCAGCCCACTTCCAGTGCTAGCTCCCTCCCCTCACTGCCCATTTCCATTCCAAGCCCCCCTCCCCATCAGCCATTTGCAGTTCAAGCCCCCCTTCCACTCAGCCCATTTCCAGTCCTAGCAACCCCCCCAGCCCATTACCAGCCCTAACCCCCCCCATCAGCCCACAGCACATTACCAGTCCTAACCCCACCCCATCAGCCCACAGCACATTACCAGCCCTAACCCCCTCATCAACCCACAGCACATTACCAGCCCTAACCCCCCCCACAACTGCCCACAGAAAATTAAAACATAAAAAAAAAGCTGGCTGCCGCCGCGGCAAAATCGAATGTCCCGCGGGGCCCCCTCTGCCCGGCAGAGCCAGCCCTCCCTCCCTCCCTAAGTCCCTCTCCGCTTTGGCTTAGAACCGCAAAGGGAGAGTTCCTCCCTCGCGACTCTGTTAAGCCCGCTGGGGCTTATGGGAAATTTCCCATCTGCCCCGGCGAGCTTAACAGAGTCGCGAGGGAGAAGCTCTCCCTTCGCGGCTCTGAAAGCCGAAGCGGAGAAGGACTGAGGGAGGCAGGGCTGGCTAACATCGGGGAATTCTGGAGGCAGGGCAGACTGCTTTCTCCTTACCTGTCCGTGGAGAGCTGTGCACACTGGAACAAGCACAGGCCGACTAACTGCAGCAGGGCAGGGAATGGATGAGGGCACGTGGTGCCTCGTGGCGTTGGGCTGGCTGCTCAGACTGCTTCTGCCCCCTCCTCCCTCCTCCTTCCTGTCTCCTATTGGTTGAGGACAGACTCGTGAGAAGAGGACTTTGTAGACTCTCAGTCTAGAAGACGAGATTGCCGGTGCGGCGTTTCAAAATACAATCATCAGGTGAGCGTGGCGTTGCGGGCCGCAGAAAATGCTCTCGCGGGCCGCGTGTTTAAGACCCCGGCTGTAGAGGAAGTGCTCTCCCTGAACCTTGAAATGCAGATACTGCCTGTGGTGGGGGTGGATTAAGATGTGGGCATAAGCGTCCTTTAGATCCAAGGAGCATAGCCAGTCGCCCTGCCGGAGGAAGGGCAGCAGACCACCAAGAGATAACATCTCGAATTTCTCCCGCACCAGGAACTTGTTTAGCCTGTGGAGGTCAAGGATGGGCTGCAGACCCCCTGTCTTTTTCGGGATGAAGAAGTACCGGGAATAAAGCCCAAACCTCGAAGGTGGGGAGGGACCTTCTCGACTGCCCGTTGGGCGAGGAGAGTGTGTAATTCCCGCTGCAGCAGAAGCTGGTGTGCAGGGAGTCAAGGAGGCTCCGCCGGGGAGAAAGAAGATGGAAGCTTGTCGAAGTGAAGGCGATAGCCATCTCGGATGACTTGGAGAATCCAAGTGTCCGAGGTGATGGAAGCCCATGCTGGGGCAAAGCAGGAGAGGCGTCCCCTACTGGCTGCTGCATTGCCGGAGGGTGAGGGGCTATGCCAATGGCGTCAAAAGCCCTGAATGGGTTATGGGAGAGCCAGCATCTGGACCTTCAGTCCCTTTGGCTTATGATGCCCCTGGCCAGATTTTCCCTGTGCTGGAGTGGTCGGCGTGGGGGTAGCTGGATATGGCGGATAGCCCCGATACTAGAGACCCTTTCTAGGGAAGAAGGGTTTCTTGACTGGCTGTTTCTTCCAAGGCAGGGTGGAAGTTTTGCAGGAAAGACGGGTTCTAGTGATGAACTCCGTTTCAATTCCTGCAGCCTTCTCCTCCATCGGTTTACAGAAGAGCTGCTTACCGAGACAGGGCACATCCGGGAGCTTCTCCTGCACCCACTGCTCCAAATCCAAGGATTGGGGCCATGTCTGGCGGCGGCGGGTGCCAATGCCCACGGCTGCCACCCGAGCCGATGTCTTGAAGCCATCATAGGAGGCTCAGGAGAGGTACTTCGAGCAGTCCACAACTGACTTAGAAGGGTGCGGAATCTATTGAGGGGCTCTCCCTCGAGGCACATGGAGAAACCCCCATGTTCCTTAGCCAAATCGCGCAAGAACATACCAATGTACAGTTGATATACCTGGATGCGATAAGAGAGCATGGAGTCTTGGTAGGCGCTGCGGCCCAGGGCATCAAGGGCCCTCAATTCTCAGCCGAGTGGTACCGACGAGTGCGATTTCGGGCTCTTTTGCTTCCTCATGGCCGATTCTACCACCATCGAGGTGTGTGGGAGCTGAGTCTTTCAGAAGCCTGGTCCACGTTGTACCTTGTACATCGTGTCAAGGCGTTTGTTGACGATGAGGACCGAGGCCGGGGCCTCCCACATGCGGAGCAGCAGCCAAGATAAAATAGGAGGTAGAAATTGACTCCACAGCTGCCGTAATCTGCCTTTAGAAGGTTGAGTTATATCTGTGTTCTGAGGATCTAAATATTTGAACATCTAAATTGTGATATTCTAATGTTTTGACCATAAACCTATGCATTTCCTTTTTCTTATTTTACAGATAACTGGAATGGTGCAAATCCTACCTATCCAATAGGTGGCAACAAGTCAAGGCAGGCCACACATCCTCAGAACCATTTCTGCAGACACAGGGAGTGCCTCAAGGTTCGTCCTTATCGGCACTGATGTTTAATATCTACATGCAGCCGATATGTGATTTGATCCGATCCTTCAATGTACAATGCCTTGCTTATGCAGACGACATCCTCCTTTATATGCCGTTCACAATTGACCAACCAGTGCTCTCCCCAATAATAAGATGCTTCGAAGCTGTAGCTGACTGGCTGTTGACACAGAATCTACGGATCAACCATGACAAAACTGATGTCCTATTCGTCACGAGGAACCGGAAGTTTATACCTCCCCTATCACTACATGTCAACAATGTAGAATTGAAATCCAAATCCACAATCCGTTATCTAGGCATCACGCTCGATCAGCACCTGGATATGACAACACATGTGAAAAACGTCACAAAGGCAATATATCATAAGATCAGAACGCTGCGTCACCTTCGCCCCCTACTGGATTTCACCGACTACCGGACAACCTTCCAGGCATTAGTCTTCCCACATCTGGATTTCGCTAACATCATCCTCCACGGACTCTCACAATCAACCTTAAATCCGCTCCGCCTAGCTATGAACGCAGCTGCAAGAGTCCTTTCTGGATCGTCAAGATCTGACCACATAACGCCAATCATGAAAGAACTGCATTGGCTACCACTACATGCCAGACTCCAATACAAGTCAATAGTCCTTACATTCAAAGCCCTAAATAACCACCCCCCTACGCCTATCAGCAAGCTAATCCACAGTACGCCGGGAAATAGAAACAGGAGACCTACAACAATGAACACCTTAGTAATCCCCAAGATGACGACAAAATGCACAAAGACAACCTCCAACGGCCTTCGCCATATTCGCTCCTTTAAACTGGAATGCCCTCCCCCATGAAATCCGAGGCATCAAAAGTCTAGCCCCATTCAGAAAAGCCTTGAAACATCACCTGTTCACAAAATTCTACCCGGAAACCATCCGAGGTAAACACTCAACTGGCAACCTACCTGCATGCCAAAGCCGCCCTAACACAAACAGAAAATGGTTAACCCACACATAAGCCCCACCCTAACCATCACACATGTACTATCCACCCACAAATGCACATGTAACAACTTGATGAGTTAGAGAAGTGTACATAGTATAAAGTTAGCCTTACATAGTTTTCCCGGTTTATCCCATGTTTAATATCCTGTTTCACTGTAAGCTCAATGTCGCCTGTATGCATTGTAGTATGTTTCTGTTCGATGTACAACGCACTGATTATAATAGCGCGGTATAGAAGAAATGTTAAATAAGTAAATAACCTATTCTCTCCTCAAGCTTGGTGTTGGGTGGGGGACGGGGGTGTAATTGAAAGAATGAAAGGTTGTTTAGGCTTAGGTTATTGGCGAAACCATCCCACTTTATAGATGTTGGTACTACTTTGACAGTTATATCATTTTCCTTGGCTATCCAGGAAATAGTATAGTACAGCATTTCTTATCCCGTCAGGGTTTGACTGTTTTGCCACATTTTTTCATGATAATTGGTTTACTCTTTACTTATCCTACTGTTAATGTTTGGGACATTCCAGATTTTCTTGGATACAAGTATGGTTTCTTGAAGATGGGAGTGGGGCTTGATACATGTTGTACTCCAAATGCTTGACTTATTATTATTATTATTGTTATGCTGTTATTTTTCAATAAAACTCTTTACACAAAAAAATTGGAGGTACAGGCACAGTGAGGGATTCCCTGGGCAGGGACTCGTACTGAAGAATGTCGAGTTCTTCAGCATGAGGGTCCTCCTCAGCCTGGGTGGCCAGGTTAAGGGCCTGTGCCATGTCCCGAGTGAACACCAGGAAGGAGGTGTTTTCAGGTGGCGAGCACTGCTGGAATGTGGGAGATGAGTGGTCCAACGGAAGATCCCGGTGGGTACGGGTTTCCGGGGAGGTGTCCCCATCGGACTCCTAGTCTAAGAAATTGGTCGATAATCTGATGCTGGAGGCTCTGGACGATTGCACCTCCGAGGAATGGGAGGGCGAGTGAGACTGACGTCAAGGATCCTCACGAGGCCTGCGGCTCTCGGGGGTTTCCTGGTCGGAATGGGGTGTCCCATGCAAGGGACCTGTGGTCTCCGGGCGTGAATCAGCAAAGCTGGCCGTGAGCGCCTGCTGGGAAGCTAGGAACGCAGAAACGCTGCGTTCCAGCGCCAGCATGCGGGACTCCCATATGGGCGTGGGGCCCTGTGATACCGATCTCATGGTCACCGGGTCGGGCGTCGAGGAGGAGAGGGGGTCCTCACCAGGACAGCCCTCAGGAGACCAGGCGCTTTCGCTGGAGGCCTCTGCTTCTGTGCGGGGTACCTTGCGGGGCCTCTCCTTGTCCGACTCTCGGGAACGCTGAAGGGGGCTAAGCAACCGGATGCGGGAGCGCTTGCGCTTGTCGGGCGCCCTAGACAGCGACTTAGAGGCCTTCTTCTTTTAGTGCCACTCCACCTCCGGGGACCCCTGGTCGGAGTGCCGCTGAGAACACAGGGCCGCAGCGGGGAACCCAAAAAAGGAGAGACGATTGAGGGCGCCACTGGGGATTCCGAGGCAGCCTTTCGGAAAATGTCTTTGGACTTCTGCTTACGGCTGAGCAGGGCCTTAGAGGACATTTTCTTGCAGAGCAAACAGAGCTCTGGATCATGGCTGACTCCGAGGCACCGCAGACAACAGTCATGAGTGTCCGTAAGCGACATGTTCCTAGAGCATCTATCGCATTTTTTAAATCTGGTGGCCATGGGGGCAAAATGGCCCCTGCTAAGTCAAAGACCCACGCGGCCAGCGTTTAGGAAAGAAAACTGGGCGCGAAGCCCGTAATGAAAAAATGAAAAGAAAAGGAGTATCCCCAATAGCTCCAAAAAATAGAGCAGGGGAAGGACGGGTAGAGGACCAGTACAACGAGAAAATAGAGAGCCTGTTAAGGCGAAAAAACCCCCCCTTTTTCCGAGGGACGAGGACGTGCGTCCGAAGGGCTCTGCGGAAAAAGGGAGACTGAGCAAGATGGCACCCTTGGGCTGGAAGAGGACCACGCATGCATGGCAGCAATCCCAAAGGCTTTCTTTGAGAGCTGGGGAATTGATCCACGCGGGCTCTGTCGGTGCCAACGTCACCCATAAGTGAGGACTGACTTCCTGCTTGTTCCTGGAGAATATGAAAGTACACCTCAGCAACATTTAGGAATGTGAGGACCACCCTTGCCAGATGATGCAATGACCAACCTCCACGCAGAACTGAGGTACTAGGACTTTGGCACTAACCACCTTCAGGTCCAGAACAGACTGAAAGGAACCTCCATTCCTGGGTACCACAAGTAAATGGAACACAACTGGCCCTGCTCCGTGGAGAGCAAGGATAGAATAGTTGTGCAGGAGGTGCTGTAGTTTTTCCTAACTTACCACCCACTTCAGCTAGGAGCCGTAGAAAGACTCCACAAAGATATCCCGTATAGGCTCTGTAAACTCCAGCTGAGGACCTTCAGGATCCATTGGTTTGATGATATATGGGTCCACTCTGAGAAAAAGTTGGAGCTGCTTCCCAACAGGCTGCAGCTTGGAAGGGACCCACCAGATCTAATTACAGCAATTTACTGGCTTCGGAGGGAGCTGCAGATGATTCTTGAGAATGCTGAGGATGAATAGGCCCTACCCAGTCTCCTAGTTGTCTATCTCCATGCTCCACGCAAAGCCCTATATGAAGAGCTCCTAACACATCCTTGGGCCTGTCTTCCGGGTGCCTCTGTGGATTTGCCTCTCCAAGGGTTTCACCAACTTCTCCAGGTCCTCCTCAAAGAGCAACAGTTGTCTAATTATGGAGCCAAAGCCACTGCCTAGCCATTACTTCTGCTGTGCCATGGACTTGGAGGAGATCCTGATCTAGTCATACACAGCTCTAGACTCCCATCTCACAGCTTCTGAACTGTCCAGCAGCTGCTGGATCCGGTTTAAGAGGGCTCGGGTCACCAAGCCTTCATACAGTGCTGCTGGAGAGCCTAAAGTAGAGGCTACAAAGGCAATCTTAAGGAGGATCTCTACCCTATTATGAAAATCCATGAACACATCACGCCCTTTCACCAGGATGGCATAGGCTTTGTCACCGCTGTCCACCTGAGGGAACCCAAAAAGCTGACCCAGCTTACCCTATGTCAGAAGGTACAGATGAGACAGGATGTTAGGGCCCCTAAGGCCCACCTTGGCAGTCTCCCACTGGGAGATTAAGAGCTGTCACTTACACTCCGGTAGACGAAAGAATACAGTATACTCCCAGATACCCTCTAGAAAAGGATCTGCTTGCAAGGTTTGCACAGAAACAGGCTCTACAATATGCAAAGTCACCAAATCATCCTGAATAAAACTAGAAGACCCTTTCTAAGAAATAGGCCATTCATGGATGGATCCTCACTGTCCATTGGGGCAGGCCTTGACAAATTTTCTTGGAATCTAGGAGTCAGCCTAAAAATGTTCTTAGAAGCTGGCTACTGAAACCTAGATCACAGTGCATGCCCCCATATCCCCCCAAAAAAGGGTACTGCAGTTATTTTTTTTAGGTTTGAGAGCCTGATTTACTAAGACTGTTTTCCCATTTTCCATAAGAAAATGCTTAATAAATCAGGCTTTTAATGCACAGTGCCAACAAAAGGCAGTGGCCTCACTCCTCCTCTTCCCCCACCAACCCATTAAGCTACACCTCAATGTGTGTGTGGGGGGATGGATGCAGAGGTGGGACACCTGTGCATGTGTGCTGCGGAAGTGGGGTGCCTGGTTTGTGGTGCAGAGGTGGGGATGTCTGTGTGTGTATGTGTGTGTGGTGGGAGAGGGGTGTGCCTTTTGCATTTACACACTGTGCCCTTTATTTACCATGTATTCATCCCTTCCCTCCCTACTCCAACCTCTCTCCTGCTGTCCTTCCCCCATCCTCAGACTCTCTCCTTCAACTTCCCTCCCCTTGCACTCACCCTCTGCCCTCCATTCCTCACCCACCATTCACACAGATGGCTGAATGAATTAAATGTTTTAGTAACTAAAACTTACTGCCCCTTTAATTTATTCAGCCATCTGTGCAGCAAACTTACTAACTTTTTTTTTTTGGGCAGGCTGTGCCGACACTGGGCCCTTTTCAGCACTTCCGCCCACAGGGGTTGAGATCCCTGCAGGCAGACACCAGATCTCCTGGCTGTGATCGCAGCCCTTTTCAGCACATCTGCCCATGGGGGTTGGGATCCCCGTAGGCTCTTCTGACCTTGTGCTATGAGCCCCAGGTGCCAGGTCTGATTTTTTGGTTACCATGGTGACCTGGCTCCTGGGATTTGTCGAGCCCTGCATTAGGGAAAGCTCCCCTTTTTCCTCTGACTCACCCTCTGGAAAGGACAACTCTTTTGCTTAGCAAACCACAGCCCCATGAGTCAGAACGCTGCCCTTTTGGAGGAATGGGAAGGCGAAGGGGTGAAACAAGGATGCTTATCCCTCTTTCCACCAGTGAACAAGATGCTCAAGAGCCAGGGTCAACCATAGAGGAGGTCTGGACCTTGGATCCCCATGAAGACGGCTGCCAAGCAGCTAGTAAAGCACAGTTACTTACCTGTAACAGGTGATCTCTGGGAACAGCAGGAATAAGTCTTCACATATGGGTATTGCCGGTACCGACGGAGCCTGCGCGGGAACGCTCCTCAGCGTCCAATAAGAAAGCTTATGGGAGCATCCCACAGCGCCTGTGTGCTGCCTTCCCGCCTTTCCCAACCGCCTCTCTCCAGTTCGAGTTTTAAAGCTGAGACAAAGAGAGAGAGAGAGGGAAGGAAAGATAGATAGAGAGATACAACTCCTAGGGGAGGTGGGTGGGTTGTTAAGACTTATTCCTGCTGTTCCAAGAGATCACCTGTTACAGGAAAGTAATTGTGCTATCTCCAGGAACAAGCAGGAATGAGTCTTCACATATGGGGACTCCCTAGCTGCAGATGCCAGGGAGAGACCCCAGAGTTGTGTGTCCTTGAAAAGGGCTCTACCTCCCCCCATGGATCTCTGGCATCCAACCAGGGTAGGTGGGTAGGAGTTGATTAGGAATGGAACAGGTGTTTGAGAACAGCCTGACCAAACGAGGCATCCCGGCGGGAGTCCTTGTCCAAACAGTAATGGGCTGTGAAGGTATGAACCGATGCCCAAGTGGCTGCTCGACAGATTTGGTCGATGGACACAGAGTTTAGATGAGCCATTGAGGCTGCCATGGCCTTCACATTGTGAGCTGTGACATGGCCCTCCAGAGAAAGGTTCCTACTCTGGTAGGTGAAAGAAATACACTGAGCAATCCAGTTGGACAGTGTTCTCTTAGAAACTGGAAGCCCTAAATGGGAAGGATCAAAAGCAACAAAGAGTTGAGAAGACTTTCTATGTTGCTGTGTTCTTTGTAAGTAAAAGGTGAGAGCTCTTTTACAATTCAAAGTATGAAGATCCCTCTCTGCACTTGATGCATGAGGTCCTGGAAAAAAGACAGGCAAGTATACCTCTTGGTTCAGATGAAAAGGCGAGACCACTTTGGGCATAAAGTGTGGATTGGTCCTGAGGACTACCTTATCATGATGGAACCTTGTATAAGGAGGATTAGCCACCAAGGCTTGCAATTCACGGATGCGGCGTGCTGAGGTGACTGCAATGAGAAAGATAACCTTCCAAGAAAGAAATTTCAAGGAGGTGGTGGCTAAAGGTTCAAAGGGTGGCTTCATAAGCTGGCCAAGAACCAGGTTTAAGTCCCATGCCACTGGAGGTGGTCTAATGGGAGGTTTAGTTAAAAGAAGGCCTCTCATGAATCTTGCTATAAGAGGGTGAGAGGAAATAGGTTGTCCATTGAGAGGCTTGAGGGACGCTGCAATAACACTCAAATGGACTCTTACTGAATTTGTTTTCAGGCCTGCATGGGATAGATGCAGGAGATACTCTAGTAGAGAATTCAGAGGTATTGAAAGAGGGTTTAGACCCTTCTCTGAACACCAAATGGTAAATCTTTTCCATTTGAAAACATAGGAATGCCTAGTAGAAGGCTTTCTAGAGGCATGAATAACATCTCTGACCTGCTGAGAGAGATGAAAATCTTGAAGGTCTAGGCCCTCAGCAACCAATCCCTGAGATGGAGCGACTGGGGGTTTGGGTGCCACAATGTTCCCCCTTCCTGGGACAGAAGGTCTGGTGCAGAGCCCAAGTCCAGGGAAGGAGCTTGAGAGAGATGCAGAAGTAGAGGGTACCACACTTGGCGTGGCCAATGTGGAGCTATGAGGATCATAGTCCCTCGATCTCTCTGAAGCTTGAATAGTGTTTTGGGAATTAGGGGAATTGGTGGAAAGGCATAAAGGAAGTCTTGACCCCAGTGAAGGAGGAAGGCATCCTTGGCCTGAACTCCCTGACACGGAATTCTGGAACAGAACCGGGGAAGTTTGGCATTCCACGGACTTGCAAAGAGGTCTATGTCCGGGGTTCCCCAAATTCGAAAAATCCTGGCTACCTGGTCCATGTGGAGGGACCACTTGTGTGGGAGCAGAACTCGACTGAGTCTGTCCGCCCAAGAGTTTTGAATGCCTGGAAGATATACTGCCATAAGATGGATGTGATGCTCTCTGGCAAAGGCCCACAGTCGCAAAGCTTCGTTGCAAAGCGACAGAGAGCCAGTCCCGCCCTGCTTGTTTACATAGAACATGGCTACTTGGTTGTCCGTATGGATGAGGACTGTCCTGTAGCTGAGCAGGGAATGGAATACTCTGAGAGCTAAGAATATTGCTCTGAGTTCCAAGAGATTGATATGCAGAGAAGTCTCCTGTGGAGACCAGATGCCCTAGGTGGAGAGATCCTGCAGATGAGCTCCCCAACCCATTGGAGAAGCATCTGTTGTCAGAGTTGCTTGGGGTAGCGACTGCTGAAACGGGGACCCCAGCAACAGATTTGGAGGGGACTTCCACCACTGGAGAGACCAAAATAGGCGACTGGAGTTTGCTATGTTGTCTGACAGGCAACCTGATGCCTGAGTCCATTGGGTGGACAAAGTCCATTGAGCTGCCCTCATGTGAAGGCGAGTATATGGAACCACATGCACGGAGGATGCCTTGTGGCCTAATAGTTGTAACATCTCTCGAGCAGTTAAATGGGACTTAACTGTATCTGGGAGACTAACTGCACCAAGCATAGGCAACAGGCCTGAGGAAGATAGGCCCTTGCAGTTATGGTATCCAGCAAGGCCCCTATAAACTCCAGAGACTGAGTAGGGGTGAGATGGGATTTTGGGATGTTTATTACCAGTCCCAAATACTGAAGGACACGCATTGTGCAGGTTAGAGAAATCTGGGCCTCTGACTGGGATGAAGCTCGAATGAGCCAGTCGTCCAGATATGGGAAAACAAATATTCCTAGAGTGCGTAGAAATGCAGCTACTACAGCCATGCATTTCGTGAACACACTTGGTGCAGAGGCCAGAACAAAAGGAAGCACCCTGTATTGGTAGTGCTTTCCTTGAAAAAGGAACCGAAGGAACCTTCTGTGTGTTGGATGGATGAGGACATGGGTGTACGCATCCTTGAGATCTAGAGAACAAAGCCAGTCCTGACTCTGAAGGTATGGCAGCAGAGTACCAAGAGAAATCATCTTGAATTTCTCTTTGAATAGAAACTTGTTCAATTCTCTGAGATCTAAAATGGGTCTGTAGCCCCCTGTTTTCTTTGGAATAAGAAAATTAGGGGAGTAGAACCCTGAGCCCTGTTGAAGAAGGGGTACTTCTTCTATTGCCCCTTGGGCAAGAAGGGTAGCAATCTCCTGACCCAGAAGGTTGAGGAGAGATGTTGGAGAATTGAACTGTTTCACCATGGTGTGGGGAGGAAGGTTTAAGAAACGAAGCTTGTACCCTTTCTTTACAATGGAGAGGGTCCATTGCTCTGCTGTGATTTGCTCCCATCTGGGAGCAAAGTAAGCTAACCTTCCTGAAATGGTGAGGGGCTCTGGTTCTTTCAGAACCAGAAAGGCTAAGTTCTCTAGTTGCAAGTCAAAGGCCTTGAGGAGGCTGAGGCTGCTGGGCCGTGGGAGGCCTGGCAGCCTTTGACTTGGCCTGTTTAAGTGGTTGCTGACGCTTTGCAGCAAAACGACCTGCAGAAGATGCCTGCTGACCATAAGCAGGATAGTATCTTCCCTTTTTAGAAAAAGGTGTCTTTTTGAACAATCTTTTCTTAGCAGGAGCAGAGGTAGACTTTGAAAGTCGATCCAAAGCAGAGTTCTCAGCATCCATCTGAGTGGCCTTTGCTTTCCAATCCCTGCCAAAAAGGTTTTCACCTGTACAAGGAAGATTTCCCAATTCATCTTGGACCCAGAGTTCCAAATCAGATGCTTGTAACCAAGCAATTCTGCGTGCACCTATGGCAATAGCTGAGGCTCTACTTACACATTCAAAAGAGTCAAAGGCTGCACGGTTGGAAAATTTGGAAACATCTTGGGCATGTTTAAGCCAAGTGAGAAATTCCTGCCTTTTATCTTCCGAAATAAAAGGGGCTAAAATCTGCAGATGATCTGTGACTTCTTTTAGAAACATCCCCATATAGAGACTATAGGAGTTGATTCTGGCAGCAAGCATATTAGCTTGGAAAACCCTTCTGCCAAAAGCATCAAGGGTTCTGCATTCACGTCCTGGAGGATTAGATGAGTGTCTCTTTGCACTCTTTATTTTCCTCATGGCAGACTCTACCACAATAGAGTGGTGAGGAAGCTGAGACTTATGAAAGCCTGGACAAGGAGGGACACGGTACATGGTGTCTAACCTACGAGAATGAGGAGAGGTAGTAAGAGGAGTCTCCCACATGCTCAACATGAGATCATAGAGAATCTCATGAATAGGTAAGGTGACTGCTTCTTCAAAATATCTAATTGCTTGGCTCTAGGCTCTGACTCAGGGGCCACTGTAATGGAGAGGCCCCTAGCCACTTCCCTAATGAAGTCTTGAAAAGACAAGTCTTCTGGAGGAGACATTCTTCGTTTAGGAGAAGACTCCTGAGGAAGAAGTATCGATGCCTTGACAGAACCCTCAGACTCATCAGAGTCTTCAGAGGAATCGAAGTATCGCCTGTCTGGATGCTCCTGTAAAGCCCGATAGCCGTACCGAGTAGGATCGGTATCGGGAGTAACCGGTACCGGTTCGGTACCGATGGGCATCATAGGACAGGGTACCGTCGCAGTCGACACCGAAGCCAATGCCGATGCAATCGGTACCAGCACCGGGAGTGATGCTGGTGCCGGAGCCGGTACCGACAATGGGGATTGTTGCGGTACCGGAGGCGTCGCAGCCTGTATGAATGCCGTTAGGGTGCGCTGCATGGTCAGAATCTTCTGATTCATCAACGCCACCAATGTCTGGATGTCGGTACCAGTGGGAGCCACCGGTACCCCAGAACACGGCAACAGGTGATCTGTCGAGGCCGAGCCATCGATGTCAACCTGTGACCCCATAGACAATGCTTTGGAAGCCGGAGCTTCCCGCTGGGGTAATTTTGCCGGTGCGGAATCCTAGAGGGCAAGCCTGGAGGCATCTCGATGCTTGGAGGGAGATCTACCCTTCGAGGACCGGCTAGATTCATGCTTGGTTACCTGAGATCCATGGGAGGAAGAAGAAGCCCTGGAAGATGTCGATGCCACCGAAGCTGCATCAGAGGGAAACAGGGTACTGAGCTTGGCTGCTCGGTTCTGACGACCTCTTTTAGACATCATGGTACAGGACATACAATCCGTAATGGAATGGTCAGGCCCCAAACATTTTAGACACCAGTCATGGGTTTTGGTGACAGAAATAGTACCGCCACATTTTGTGCACTTTTTAAACCCGGAGGCCGGCTTCTCCATGAGGAAAAAAATTTTTAGGCCTAAGGCCCAAAAACTGAAAATGCACAGTGAAGAAAAGATAAATTGTTTTTTTTTTGAAAGAAAGAAAAGAAAAGACCGGCGGTACCGGTCCGACGTCGAAGAAGGCAGACGCGACACAAAAGAATTAAGAAAAAATAAAGAACTTCTTCTGCGCTGACAGGAACACGACCTGCTGGCTCCGCTGAAAAGAACAACTGGAGAGAGGCGGTTGGGAAAGGCGGGAAAGCAGCATGCAGGCGCTGTGGGATGCTCCCAAAAGCTTTCTTATTGGATGCTGGGGAGAGTTCCCGTGCAGGCTCCGTCGGTACCGACGATACCCATATGTGAAGACTCATTCCTGCTTGTTCCTGGAGATAGAGTGAAAACAGTTTATGAGCTGCTTCAGTAGCTGCTGCTCCAAGCAGACCAAAAAATGACCCTGGGATCCCAGGGGGGACTTCCGACTAGAACTGAGGCCTCCTCACCATATATCCCCCTTCACAGAGGCCATGCAGCCATCCGAGATTCCAGCCTATTCTGTGGGCGAGAAAACCAAAGAAGATTCGGCAGAGGTAATAGAATCGGCACTGGATCCTCAAATTACCAAAAATCGGTGCCTGAGGTGTCACTATAATGGGGTAAAAAAAAAAAGTCTACTGAAGAGCTGACCCAATGGGAACCATTAGAAGGACAGCATCAAGCATCCAGAATCATGGCAGAGCTCCATGATTAATGGGGAAAAATGCAGTAAAAAAAGAACCAATGAAAAAAACTGCGAAAACTTTGACAAAAAAATAAACCTTGAAAAGGGAATCCCAGCACCAGTCAAGGCTAGTCTAGCTGCCCCTGCAGACCTGAGAGGCCCAACTCCTAGAGGATTTTTCTTCTTTTTAAATTTGGAGCTGCTTTATTGCAAGCAGCAAGCGAGACAAATAAAATACAGCCAATTAAAGTGAATCGAAGAAATGAACAAAACATTTAGAAAAAATAAAGCAAGTTTAGCAAACAGCTAGAGGACAGGAAATGGAAAGGGGGGCCTGGAGCCCTCCTGTCCACTCTCGGGCCTACCAGAACTGGACCACGGTTAACAGTTCTGGACACAGGGCAGCTGTGGGCCTGAGTGAGGAGACATTGCGTTTATAGGACTCAGTCATGCAGGCCACAGGCCAGGGGAGACAGGCCTATCTTCAGTGCTGCACCTGTCCAAATGTTTTACCACCTGTTGGAGGCAGACAAATACTGGCTTCTCTAAGTATTGCACTAGCAGATATACCAAGTTATGACATAACTAAAAGTTGTTTTAGACTGCCTCCACCTGCTAGCTTTGGAGCATAACCCACTCATCTGGAATAGTCTAACAAGATAAGGAAGCATAGGTATTTCACAATATGCAATCTTCAAAGACTCTAAAGAACGCACAGACCCATCATTAATCCTTGAATAAAATTCCTCCAAAGGTATTATCAAGATACATATAAAACACTAATTAGGTAAACAAAGCAGAATGATCTTATTAGCTGCCACGTGTGAGAGAACACAGGCGAATACCCCACAGATTTCTTACGTATTTTTCCCACTTTTGAAAAGGTCTCTTTCCTTAATCACTTTATGTTAGCATATGTGTAAAAATCAGTGGCAATATTCAATCTAACACATAAAATTCATATTACTGCTTGAAAAGAATGCACACTATGAATGGATATGCAAGCAGTATTTGCCATCTTAGTATCACCTCCCCCCAAGACATTTGCTTTCCATGTCTTTCATTTTTGGAACACTTAAAAAAATAATTTGTTTTGTGTAAACATTCTGATGAAGACGAAATGAAATCATCTACTACACAGCAACTAAAGTAGGCACAACTTGTCAAAATATTCGCAAAGATACTATTTAATGAAACTAGGCATTAACAACAAAAACATCCAGTATGGTATGTTGAAGACACCTCTTACCTTTAGCAGCTCCCTGGGGAAATCTTTCCCTTCATTTACACCTTGAAGGTTGGAGATGAATTCCTGACAGGACATCTTCTTCCCAATGTTCTGGAAGTCAGCAGGAGATACAGTTCAAATCACAGTGATATCATTTCTGTTCCTGGTATTAAACTAAAGCAATTAGATGTGATGAAACGTATCTCAGATATACTTAAAAACCAGATGAAAAATTACATTTATTCAGTAAATGAGTTTTGCTGAATAGCATTAACAGTATATCAAATATACAGAAAACACACAACACTCAGGCCTTCAAGGTAAAACTGTACCTTGGTAATCTTCTTTTCTTGAATCCTATTAGACCAGTCCAGACACGTGGGTTATGCTCCCTTGCAAGCAGGTGGATGCAGACTTGAGCAACTTTCAATGATGTCATCACAATATATCTACAGGTGCAGAAATAAGAGAAGCCAGTATGAAACTTCACAAGCAGTAAGCAATACTAAAAAACTCAGAAGAGACTCAGAAGCACACCACGTTATTAGGCAACAATTCAACCTTGCAACAAATATCTTGAACAAGTCTTTTACTTTCTTACTGGAATGAAATCTGCACCAGACCTCGGTACTACCTAAGCATTTTTCAGCAACCAAACCTGCAGATAACAGCCTTCCAGGGTGGGTCCTTGACTGGTCTAGCAAATTCAAGAAAGAAAATTATCAAGGTAAAATTGTCCTTCCTTATCATCCTGTTAGACCAATCCAGATGTGTGGGGATGTACCCAAGCACTCAGGAGCCAAGATAAGAGGAAAACAATGCTCAGGAAAGAACTGCCCTGATCAAAGGTACTATCTATACAAACCCCATGAGCAACCTGTAGTGCTTCATAACGGTGCTCAGTGAAGACAGATGTCCTCTAGACACACCAAGATAGACACTGTCCAGGAGGAGGTCCGCCTCCTAATGCAGTGACTCTGATATACTCCAACACATGCCTGCCAGCCAGCACTTACACTGACTCAATGGCCTCCTTAATCCCATGGCCAATAGAAAACTTGGGTGCTGCTGAGCCAAGAATGGAAGTAATCTGCAATTGCCATGTATATGATCAACATACTCAACCAGATGCAGTGAGGGGTCCTTCTGGTGGACCTTGAGTAAGAAGAAAGGGGGACAGCACCTTTGGGAGAAAGGATAGCATAGTCTGTAAGGAGAAAGGCACTGTTGAGATGACCAACAGGGGTTCCCTGTAAGACCACAGCTCTGTCACTCACCTGGGTAGACACTATAGTCCTCAGGAAACCCAGCTTAATGGACAAATCCTTTAAGGTGGTCATATGAATTGGCTCAAAGGGAAACCATTTCAGTGCCTTCAACACTGAGGCAAAACTGGGCACACAGGTGGACAGAACTGCTACAATCTCCTAAGGACATGGGAGACACTGTGGTGCACTTCCAATGAAATCCCTTCGGTGCGACCACCCAGTGTCATACCCTAGACCAGGCTGGACTACAAAAAGGACTCTCACATAAGCTAAGGATGTAGAGGCACTCTGGGCCATCAGCAGGGTGTCTATTACCACTCCAGAGTAGCCCTTCCTGGAAAGCCTATGCCTCTCAAGGGCCATGCCATAAACGCGAAGAGGCCAGGGCCCTCCATTGCCAATTGCTTGTGCTGCAATAGGCCCTTATCTTCAGTTAGCAAGTAAGGAAGCCAAGCTTACTGGTTCAATACAGCCATGTACCACAGCCTGCAAAGCCAGTCCAGAGCCACAAGGATCACCAGGCCTCATTCCTGAAGAAGAGCAGCCAAGCATGCCATCCATGGGTCCTTTCACGTCTGAGATCTCTCCACATTGGCATTCTCCTGTCTGGTGATGAAGTCAAACACCGAGAGGCCCCACCTCTGTTCTATGAGGTCTCATGCGCAAGAGCTGAGCACCCACTTGCCCAGATCCACAGAGGTTTAGTCAGGATGTAAGCCTGTACGTTGTCTATGCCCGCAATGTGTGCTGTAGACAGGGCAACCAATGCTCCTCCACCCAACAACATGGCTTTATGATCCAGAGACTCACTTTAAAGAGAGACTGTGGTGACTGGGAAGCCCAAGTCAACTACTTAAAAGGCAGCAATACTTCAGGCACTGCGAGTTCCACCTCATTGGTTGATTTGTGCCACCGACAGGACATTGTCCAAGAACAACCAGACCGCTTTTTCTTTAAAAGAGGTATAACCTCTCCAGGACCAGGCAGACTACTCTTGCCTCCAGGCGGATGAATATCCAAGTTGTCTCCTAAGGGAATCAGAGCCCCTAGGCCAACTGGCCAAGGTAATGTGCATTCAAGCCCTCTCAAGGCTGGCATCAGAGGTGAGAATTACTCCATCTAGTGCATTCAATGGCATCCCAGCCATCAAATGACGTAACTGCAACTACTCCCATCACTGCTCCTTCATTTTCCAGGGGAGAGGAAGGGTATGGTCAGATTTGAACAGAAAGAAACAGAAGAAGTGCCACTGTAGTGGGTGCGTGTGCACTGTAGCCCAAGAAATCGGCTCCAAGGTGCACAAGGATCTGGAGGTAGCCCAGGTCCGTGGAGCTGACTATGCACGATGCCCTAAGTTGACTGAAGCTTGAGGGACCACTCCATTGTGAGGATACTCTACCTAGGATAGTATGAATCCGAGCCCCAAGCTACTCCAAGTTCGGTGACAGAAGCCTGCTATTCTTGAGATAGCTGAATCACAACCCCAGACTTTCCAGAGAAAGCACCACAAGTTTGTGTTGTCTCTGGACTTTCCAGGGTGTCTTACTGGATCAGCATCATCCAGAACACAGATACCTGGACTTACTGCTTGTGCAGCAATGCCATTAACAGCAACATAATATGGGAAAATAAATGAGAAGCATGGCTATGCCAAAAGATAGAACCCAGAACTGGAAAGGGCAGTCCAGAACACAAAGCGTAAAGGCACGGAAGATGCTCCCAGATGGCAAAATCTAAGAAGGTAAGGAACTCCACCTGCCTGACTGATGCCATGGCAGACCTGCTTGTACTCATCCAGAAATAAGCAGACCCAGAGATTGGCACAGACTGTCTTTAGATTCGGGGTTGTCACAAGGAACCTCCCATCCTCAGCACCATAATGTAAATCTAATAACCACCCTGATAGTGCTCTGCAGAGGGCACAGGTAGAATATCCTGCAACTGCAGGAGATGCTTAAGAGGGTGTTCGAACGTCACCTGCTTGAGAGGGGAGACTCTACAAGAGCGTCCCATAGAAGAAATGCCATAATGAATAGAAAAATGTTCCTTTTATTTCTCTTTTTTTTTTTTTAATGCTGGCCTGAACCAGTGACCTTCGGATTAGAAGGCTGGCATCTTTCAGGTGTTAACACATCCTGACTGAGGACCCCAAGGACCCACTGGTTTGACATGGTATGGGTCCCTTCAAAGAAAAATAGAGTCACATCCCAACTGACATCACCTCAGAAGAGACCACCAGAAAGCACTAAGGGGGATTTACTGGCCTCAATGGAGCCATAGTGGTGACACAAGCATGCTGGCAAATTCCGTAAGGACTCCCCTTTCTTTGACTGAGACTCAAAGGATAACCAATCCCTATCCAGACTCCTAGTTGTCTGAGAGCATCTCTAGTGGCTATGCATTGTCCTACAAGATGCACTCCTGCATCTTGAGGCCTAACTCCTAAGAGTCTCTGAAGGTAAACCTCCCTAACATCTTACATCATTTCATGAGATCCTAAAGGGAAGTTACTCAGCAGTAACTTAAAGGCACCATCCGCCAACCAAGCACAAAGCAAGAGATATAGTTTGGCTATAATCACTGTCTCCATGGATCTGGAAGGGTCTCTGATCAAGCCATGGAAGACAGCAGACACCTAGGCGGCCTGCTTCCATCTCATAGTCTCCGAGCTATCCGGCAGCAGCTATATTAATAGCAAGTGAGCTCAACACCACGCGTGCATCCAGTGCTACTTGAGAGATGAAGGTGGCAGCTGTAAAGCCATTCTCTGAAGAAGGGCCTCAACCATCTAAAGACAAGATTCCTGGAGCTTAGTGCCTCCCTTTCACAGGGATGGTGAGGCATTTTGACAGTCGTGACCAGGGCTTCCACTCCATGGAGCCTGAAGGGCTGTTCAGGCTTGCCCTGAGGCTGAGAGAACAGCAGAGACAAGACCTTAGTGCCCCACTCAGGCACCTCATAGGATTAGGTTGCTAACCTCACCCAAGAGCAGGTTCTACTATCAGAGGCACCACAATATCATGAAAGGGCACAAACCAAACACATCTGAGAAATAGGCAGATCATAGATACCCTACCTTCAACCAGGGGAATCATCCTGTCCTCCATAAACTTACCTTCACAAAAAGGATTTTTTTCTTGAGATCCTCAAACCACTTCCAGAGGAATGGATAAGCGCAAATGTGAAGTATTTCCTAACTGCCCATGACAGAGGTGCTTGAGGGCCAAGAGGTCGCCCGCATGGGAAGTCAGGCCTCACACCCCCAGACAGGGGGCTGCCAAGCAGCTACAGTTGTGATCAACATTATTAGCACCCTTGCATTTTAGGTATGTTGTGTACAATATTTTGAGAAATAATTGGAAATATTCCAACTATATGTCATCATAATATTTTAATAGCATGTTCAAAGGTATATAACAAAAAAGAGATGTCTGTGAAACTTAGACGTCATAATTTCTGAGAAAAAAAACAAAACAAAATATGATCCGGACAGGATTAATGCCACCCTTCACTAATATTTGGTTGCACAATCCTTGTCAGTGATGACAGCCTCCAAACATTTCTTGTAGCCATATATAAGTTTCGTACATCTGTTTGCTGGTAGTTTCTCCCACTCTTCAACTGTGATTTGTTCCAGCTCATGAATGTTGCCAGAATTCCTTTTACCAATGGCAGATTTCAGCTCTTTCCAAAGGTTCTCGAATGGATTGACATCAGTACTCATTACTGGCCAGTTTTAAAAAGTCATTTTTTTCCTTTTTAACCATTCTTTTGTACTTTTGGATGTATGTTTTGGATCATTGTACTGCTGAAGGACCAATGACCTTCAAACCAGATCTAGCTTTCTGACACTAGATAACACATTTTACTCCAAAATACCTTGGTAGTCAGTCCTCTGACTTCATAATTCCTTTAATACATTCCAGGTCTCCAGTTCCTGAGGCAGCAAAACAGCCCCACAACATTATGGAACCTCCACCATATTTAACTGTCGGAACAGTGTTTCTTTCCTTCTAAGTTTCATTTCTTTGCCTGTAAATGTATCACTGGTCTGCATTGCCAAAGAGCTCAAGTTTGGTTTCATCTGTCCACAGAACATTTTCCCAAAAGGATTGTGATTAGGCATGCCTTTTTATGCCTGTCTTTGAGTAATGGAGTCCTCCTTGGTCTTCGCCCATGAAGTCCTTCTTTGTTTAGTGCACGGCATATGGTGCGGGTGAAACCACCACTCCAGATTGCTTCAGGTCAGCCTTAAGCTCTTTGGATGTTGTACTTAGTGTTTTTCCAACAGTTCGCACTAACCTTCGAAGACTCCTTGGATTAATTTTCCTCTTTCCACCATGTCCTGGGAGGTCCTTGACAGTTCCATGAGCAGAAAACTTCTTAATAATATTGTGAATAGTAGACACAGGAATCCTAAGTCTTTGGAGATGGCCTTGTACCCCTTTGAAGTTTGATGTTTGTTGATAATGGCTTTTCAGACAGTTTCCAGCAGCTCTCGTCTTTACCATTGTGAAAATGGAACAGGGAGTGAATGTGGCCATTTTAAACATAAGAGCCATAATTCACTGGTTGATTCAAGTCATGCAAGTAGTGGCAATTGATCACAGGTGTGTCTGTCTTTAATACAATGGAAATTTATCCCTTCTGTTCAAACTGATTTGACTTGTTTATAAGGGTGCCAATAATCATATCCTTGCAATGTCCCAGTTTTTATACTATTTCCTACTATTTCTTTTTTAATTGGTCTTGTTTTATTTGATTCCTTTATGTGTCATATATATGTGCAAATATAGTGCAAAGTCATTCCACTGGCCACTTTTTTAAGGAGATATTGGACATTAAGGGGTTGAATGGCAGAAAGGAAAAAACAAAGGAGCGGTGGGGCCAAAAATGGCATTGGACCCTTGGCCCCCTGTGTGGGTCCCAAAATGCCAAAAAAGGTACTCTGGACATCCTAGCCACAATCAGGGCCAAAAAGAGCAACCACGAGGAGAAAAAAAAGCTGGAGGTCTCTGGCTACAATAGGCTGCATGGCTGAACAGACCAGTGGAAAATTTTTAAAAGACTGCAAATAAAACCATGCCAAAATAAGAAGCAGAGCTGTCGTGAAAAGGGAATCCCAAGACCTGTTGAGCTGACTAGGGGAATCCAAACAGGGAAGCATCAGATGCTCATGCAGGCCCAGGAAACCCAGCTGCTGATCAAATTCTGTCTCTCTTTTTTTTTTTTTTTTTAATGAAGCAAAACAAAACAGCCCATTGAAATCAATGGGAGAAAAAGAAAGTAGCAAAAGAAAGGCAGAAAAATAAAAGTATGCAGATCAAGGTCAGCAAGAGGGAAGGGGGGCCTGGGCCCAGCTTACCAGCCCAACGCCCTTCCCCAGGGGTCCTCCTTCTCTTCTCTGGCCCACCAAGCACCAAACGTCTGTGGGAAACAGCACTGGATATAGGGAAGCTGTCGGCTCCAAGAGACAGGAGCATTCCCGCACTTTGAGCAACATTGGGCCCTACGTGGCTCAGTCACAATGACATCACCATAGTGTGGGCCAGCAGTCAAGTCTATCTGTCACTGCTGCACCAGTCCAAACACCTTCCCAACCACTGGAGGCAAATGCTAACTTTTCTCAGTACTGCACCAATAAATTTACTGAATGATGACATCATTGAAAGTTGCTCAAGTCTGCCTCCACCTGCTGGCAAGGGAACATAACCCACATGTCTGGACTGGTCTAGCAAGATAAGGAATACTGCTTAAAACATTTACAGATATTTAGAAATGTGAGCATAAATACAAGTGATAGTAGTTTAGTCAGTTGGCAGTAACACTTCCATCTGTCTTTTCTTATAATTAAGCAATCTGTGACAAGTAAGTAGATACTAAAATCCCTGCCTTGATGCTAACAGATTCTTTAGTTTGGACTTGAAATCCCACTCTCTACTTTCCTGATTTTATATTACACAGACCTCGACTCAGTGAAGTCTCACCCACTCCCATTTCTTGTGTTCCCTTTACAGACTCTAACTGCTACATGAAAGCGCTATTGTATTAAGTGATTTCAAAGAGGAAAAATCATGACAGACACATATGGTGTGCTTGCTAGAGGAGGAAAGGGATAGAGGGAAACTGGTACAAACTTTAAAGTATTTGGCAAACTTTGGTGGGGGGAGGGGGAAGATCAGGGATGGGGATCATGATGTGAAACTGCAGTGAGGGAAGTACTGAGGAAACATTAGCTATTACTTTACTGGGAGAGTGACTGAAACCTTCAGTGGCTGATTGGTGAAGGCAATGGCAACAAACGTCAAGACAAAATTTGGGACAATCAGAACCTGGTGTTTAAGAAGCAGTAGGGGGTAACAAGAAGGAGGAAATGATAGAAGAGTATACTTTTCATCGATGTTCATACTGCTGCAAAACTTAAAAAAAAAAAAAACAACAGACCTGAACCAATTCAATACAGTCCTCTGCACACTCACAGCCTCCAACTGCTCAGTCAGTGTATTATAAAAAACTGCATTAAATACTGCCTTCCACCCAATATGACCACTAACGCTATCTGTCCTTTATCACATTATCATAAAGCATAGTTACTCACCTGTAGCAGGTGATCTACGGGAAAAGCAGGTATCAGTCTTCAAATATGGGCGATGTCCACCGACGGAGCCTGCACGGGAACACTCCCCAGCTTCCAATAAGAAGTCTTTAGGAGCATCCCTCTGCGCATGCACGCATGTCTTCCCACCTTCCCAGTGATTCTCATCAGTAAGGTTCATAGCAGAGAAAAAGAACTCCATCATGGGGAAGAGGGCAGGTTGTGAAGACCATTTCCTGCTGTTCCCAGAGATCACTTGCTACAGGTGAGTAAGTACGCTATCTCCAGGCACAAGCAGGAATGCAGTCTTCACATAAGGGACTTCCCAGCTCCAGGTTACTGGAAAATGGCGAGGAGTAGGGCCTATTGCAAATGGGAAAAAAATACGGACGAACAATATGGGACGCCCAGGGGATCTAATAGACTCTGCATCCCCAGCACACCGAAGACAGAGGGCCGGAGGGAAGGAGGTGTAGCTAAGTCCTAGAGAGGTGTCGGAGTACAGCTTGGCCAAATTCACTGTCCTTTTGAGAGTCCTTGTCCAAGCAGTAAGGGGCTGCAATGGTGTGAATCAAGGACCATGTGGTAGCACAGAGGATCTCCCATATGGAGACACTATGAGCGGTAACATGACCCTCCAATGTTAGACCTGCTTTAGCATATGAAAAGGATATGCAGTTTGCTATCCAAAAAGAGAGAGTGCAATAGGTCACAGGAAGACCAAGATGATTAGGGTCAAAATAAATGAATAATTGCGAGGATTTCCAGTGTACCTTGGTTTTGTCAAGGTATAAGCTAAAGCTCATTTGCAAATTATGGTATGAAGAGCAGCCTCAGCCAGAGATGCATGTGGTTTGAAAAAAAAGGTCATCAGAACGATCGACTGGTTGAGATGGAAAGGAGAGAGAACCTTTGGAAGGAAATGCAGATGTGTTTTCAAGACCACCTTGTCATGATGAAAACATATAAGGAGCATGTGCAATTAAGGCCTGTAGTTCGTTGATCCGGCAAATTGAGGTGAGTGCAATTAGAAAGTTGACTTTCCAAGTAAGAAACTTGAGAGAGGTGGTGGTGAAGAGCTCAAAAGGAGGCTTGAGAGGTTGAGCAAGAACCATGTTAAGGTCCCAAGCGACATGCAGGGGACGGATTGGTGGCTTCCTCAAGAGGAGACCCCACATAAAATGGGCAACAAATGGATGTGTGGAAACGAGTTATCCATCAATCCCCCGATGAGAAACTGAAATAGCACAGAGGTGGACATGAATGGAATTTGTTTTGAAACCTGTAGAAGATAGGTGGAGGAAGCACACCAGGAAAGACTCCACCAGACAACTGAAGGGGTAGAGGGTGTGCTGAGCGCACCAAACCGCAAACCAGGAGCCACTTAAAGGCATAGGTGCAGGAGGATATCCTTAACAGCGTCCGGAAAATTGAGTTCGGAAGGGACTACTCCCTCAGCATCCAAGCCATCAGGCACAGTGCGCGGAGACTGGGATGCAGCAGTGCCCCCGATCCTGCGAAATCAGGTCTGGCGCACATCCCAGACAAAGAGTTTGATGCTGAGCTAAACAAAGAAGTAGGGGAAACCATGGATGTCTGGGCCAGAACGGGACTACCAGGATCATGGTGCCTCTGTCAGCCTGCAACTTGAATAGCGTTTTGACTATTAATGGAATGGACAGGAAAGCGTATAGCAGATCCAGTGAAAGAGGAAAGCATCCAGGGCTTGAGCAAAAGGAAAGGACCTGTGCAGTAAGCAGGTTGGCAAAAAGGTCGATCTCTGGGATTCTACACAGCCCGAAGATGCGATCTACTATTTTCTGATGAAGAATCCATTTGTGAGGTCGGAGGATACCAACTGAGATTGTCTGCAAGAAAATTATGGTCATCCGGCAGGTAAACGGCTCGGAGAACGATGCCATCAGTCAGGGCAAAGGTCCACAAGTGCACCACTTCCCAGCAGAGGAGATGAAAGCCCATGCTTCCCTGTTTATTGACATAAAATATAGCAACCTACCTGGTTGTCTGTCTGAACCAGGATAGATTGATGTGATAACTGATGGCGAAACCCCCAAAGGGCATTGGTTATCACTCTCAACTCCAGGAAGTTGATCTGATGCAAGGCTTCCTGTTGAGATCAGAGGACTTGCATGCCCAGATCATCGAGATGAGTTCCCCAGCCCTGTTTGGATGCATTGGCTGATAGCTTCCGTCGAGATGGAGGCATCTGAAAAGGTAACCCTATGAGGAGGATTTGAGGAGAGCGCCACCACTGAAGAGCGTCCACTAGAAGAGGGGCGACTACCACTCTGTCTCGAAGATGACCCTTTGCTTGCTTCCACTGGAGAGGGTCCACTGTGCTTGGCGCATGTGGAGACGAGCGTAAGGGACCACATAGACCATGAAGGCCAAGTGACCCAACAGACAAAGCATGCTTCCTGCCGTGGTGTGACAACTGTGCTGAATGATATCTGCCAGTTCTGTAAGGTGTTTGAGATGGTCCTTGGGCAGGAAAGTTCGAACCTGAGTCGTGTCGAGAAGAGCACCTATGAATTCTAGTCTCAGAGTGTGAGAAAAGTGTGACTTTGGAAAGTTTATGACAAATCCCAGTTATTTGAGCACTGAGACAGTGCGTTAATGGACAGACGCACCATATTTGGTGTCTTGAATCTGACGAGTCAGTCATCTAAGTAGGGCAAGATGAAGATGCCCAGGGTGCAGAGATAGGACACGACTACCACCAGATATTTCGTGAAGACTCTAGGGGCAGATGCAAGGCCAAAAGGCAGGACTCGATACCGGTAGTGCCCGCCGTTGAACATGAAGCAGAGAAATTGTCTGTGAGACGGGTGAATGAGTATGTGCATATACGCACCCTTGAGATCCAGAGAACAGAGCTAATCATTCCTCTAAAGGTAGAGCAGTAGGGTTCTTAGAGAAACCATCTTGAACTTTTCTCATTCTAGGAACTTGTTGAGATTCCAGAAGTCTAGGATGGGACAGAACTCCCCTGATTTTTTGGGAATAAGGAAATATTGGGAGTAAAACCCTAACCTTTCCTGCGCGCAGTGAACGAGTTCTATTGCACCCTCCCTTAGAAGGGTGGTGACTTCCTGCTATAACAGAGATTGATGGAGAGGTTCGAGAGGATACTCCCCTGGAAAGAAGGGAGGATGTAACTGGGCGAAATGTAGCAGACAGCCCCTGAGGATGACCTGTAGAGTCCAGGGCTCTGATGTTATGAGGGACCATCTGTGGGCAAAATGGAACAGTTGCCCGCTATGTGAGTAGGCAGCGGCTACTTCAGGGGAAGAGTGGCAATGTTCTCCAGAAAGTAGTCAAGAGCTAGCCCCAGGATGGGGCTGCAGGACTGGTTGAGGCTTATAAGGCTTGGGCCTCAGTCTGGAGAGGAGCCTGAGGCTTCTGCTGACCTTGGTGAGCATGATATGGAATGTAAGTGGATAAGAGGCGTAATACTATTTCTTCTTAGGGTAGAAGGGTTTCTTTACAGAGACCTTCTTTCTAGAAGGATCAGCTGTTTTACGAGAGAGACACTGCATGGTAAGAACATCACCAGACTTCTCCTTCCAGCCCTTACCAAAGAGGTTCCCACCTCAAAAGGGAATGTCTGCTAGTCTGCCTTGGACCCACTGTTCGAGCCCTAATGCCCACCGCTGCAACTCTACTGGTAGACTCGAAAGAGTCAAAAGCTGCTTTGGTGGTGAGGGACCGATCCAAGATGGCGGATGAGTGAAACGCTTCGGTGCAGTGCTTGAGGCTGGCTCCTGCACTTACCTTTCAATTTATTTATTTATTTTATTTATTTATTTAACATCGCTTATATACCGCACTATTATCATCAGCGCGGTTTACATGGAACAAACATATACATACAGAAAACTGTAGTGCATTTTACAAGTAACAGGAATTTGAACTTGGTAATATAGGGAAACTATGTACACTATATAACTATATACAATAGTCTATACACATTAGTCACAGTTGAAGTTGTCTTGACCTGGTTATGGATGTAGTGTTTCTCTTGTGTAAAACTAAATTGGGGCGAAAGAGAAAGCAACATCCTCAGAAGCTCCCGGAGACCTTACCCCCGATGAATAGGTTGGTGCAGACGTCAATTGCCGGCTATTGCACAACCTCTGGCGTTATGGCTTCGGCAGATCCTCTGAGTAATTCAGCGGATCTGAGCGTGGATGGGGTGTTGTTAAGCCCCGAGCAGGTCCCACCAGCTCAGCCCGGAAGCCGCCTCTGGATGGTGCAACAAGGTAGAGTTTCTCAAGGTGCTGGGGAACCACTTGCTGCTGGGAGTTCACCCGGGAGGTTGCAGATACCGGCGACAGTGGTTGGAGATATCGGTGCTGCAGAGGAAGATCTGCTGGTCTCTTCTGTTTGTGGGGTTGACCGGCGTGTGGAACATTCGACACCTGTTTCCACTAGTACTTCGGCGTTCCGGTTTCCTGAGCAGGTTGAGAAACCTGCACAAGTGACTTTAGATAGCTTGTGGGAAGCTATCTCAGCCCTACAGTAATCCCTATTGCCTATTTTTGGGGTTTTCTCTCAGGAATTGGCTGAAGTTAAAGCCCGGTGTGTATAGACGACTACGGATGCAGTTGCACAGTCTGTGAGGATTACTCAACTTGAGACAAGAGTGGAGGGCCTGGAGTCTCTTGGAACTGTCGGTGTTCAGGATCGGTTGGTTCAGGCAAGGAAGATGGAATATTTGGACAATCAGCTTCGCAGGAATAATCTTAGATTCCTGAACTTTCCTAGATCCCCGCTGATAGATTCCATGGACTTGGTCCGTAAGTTCTTTAGGGAAGTTCTTTTGATGCCTGCAGAGTCTCTGCCTCCAATAGTGAGGGCCCAGTATGTATCTATTTCGGCGGTGGGGGCTGGTGTTCAGCAGGGGCAACCCGCAGAAGCAGACCTCCCTCAAATGGATCTCTCTGACTTCTTGGAGAGCTCACTGGAGGTGGTTACCAGCAGGGCTACTTTATTGGTTAATTTTGCTTTCGAGTCTGATCGGAACAACGTTCTTAAATTATATTTCCGTAGAATGTCAAATGCTGTGTTTTTTGGCTCAAAAATCTCAATATTTCCTGATTTAGCAAGGGAAATGCAAAAAAGGCGGAGAGCGTTTTTGGCATTGCGCCAGCGGACGCTCGCCCTCGGTGCGCAATATAAGTTAAGGTATCCATGTAAGTGTGCTGTTAGTTTTCAATCTAAACAATATGTATTTTTTTGAGCCCAAGCAACTTTCGCTTTTTCTTGGTAGTAGGGAGGGGGTAGGGTCTGAGCAGCCTACCACACTGGCTGCCATATAATTCTAACTACACTCTTTAATGATATAATTGTGTTTTTCACTTTAGTAGGTGATTTATTATGAAGTTTCTTTTTTCTTGGATCGCATTGTGGGTTTATTGTGGACTATGCCAATTGTGATTTACTTTAAGGGCGGTCCTTATCTTGGATTGCTCTTGATTTTGTTATATTTCTTTGTTTAATATTCTGACTCAGATGTTTTTTCTGGATTGTATTTGTATAAATTGATAAAAAAAAAAAAAAATAAAAAAAAATAAAGCTGCTTTGGTGATGAACTTGGAACAATCTTGACCATGCTTGACTAGGGTCCATTAGGCATTCATCTTCTCTGAAGGAATTATACCAGAGATCAATATCCTTCATAATGTCCATAAGGAATATACCCATATAAAGCATATACGAATTAATGCGCAAGACAACTTTGATGCCTGACCAAAGGCATTGAGGATATGCAATTTCCTTCCAGGAGGAACCACTCTTGAACTGGCAAATGGCCGACTCGACTACCATAGAATGGTGAAGGAGTTGAAGTTTTTGGAATCCCAGGGAATCGGGAACCCTGCACATATTGTCTAGCCTTTCACTGACCAAGGGAACAGAGAGAGGTGTCTCCCATATCCTAAATATGAGGCCCTGAAGAATACAATGGACTGGAAGAGTGGCAGCTTCCTTACAAGTCAAGGGATACTGCCAGTTCCTTGGCTTTCGGTTCCATCTTGGTGCCTACCAAGACTGAGAGAGCCTTGGCTATGACCCGGATAAAGTCCTGGAAGGAATGTCCTCAGCGGGGATGGTGGTGCTCGTGAGGCGGTGAAGGGTCCGATAGTACATCAAAGTGCCTCTGTGCAGCAGGGGATTCTGCCTCCGATTTCCAGGCATCTGAATCGGAATCGGAGAGGAAGTCAAAATAGCAACAGTCACTGACGCATCTCTGCTGCCGATCAATGCTGATGGATGATCATGATGCCGATGCCTCAAAGTATTAGAACCATAGAAACTCGAGGCTGGTTCCTCCTGTGGCCGAAGGGACTCAGCCGGTTCCAGGTTCAGCACTGATCCCAAGGGTCCCAATGGCAGCGGTTCCAAACCTGGGCCACCAAGGGCTTTGAAGTGCCCGATTCCAGACTCAGAATGGAGACATGGACTCCTGAGGGCCTCAAGGCCATTGTCATGGATGCCACCAGGAGCACAGCCAAACTCCTCTCTATGGACAGCATGTGCTGCTCGAGGGAGATGGAGGATGTATGGGTGAGCTCTGGTACAGGACTCTGGACCACCATTCCATACAATGAAACCGGAGGCTCTCCAGTCATTGAAACCTCTGTAGCTCTCCAGAGCCCCTCTTGAACTTTGGAGGTAGATTCCTCCCACCAGGACTGTTTAGCTGAAAGTTCTCGGTTCTCAGCTTCAGAGTGCCCCTGAGGCATGCTCCGATGTTGATATCCAAGGGATCGATGTTGGGAATCAGCATCAGTTCTCGACATCGAAGCTTGAGATGCCGATGCGGTGTTGGTGGTCGGATGTTTTTAACCATGGCCTCTTGGTTCCAAAGGAGCATGGGAACCGTGCAAAGAACAGGAGCCCAAAGAGGCAGTCGATGTCGACGAAATGTGTGCTGAAGGCACAGAGTCAGATCCCAAAAGACTCTCGTGTTGCTTTTCCCTGTTTTTTAATCTTTCCTTTGTCATTCAGTGACACAAGCTACAAGAGTCCGGGTTGTGGTCAGAGCCGAAGCACTGTAAGCACCAATTGTGCTTATCAGTTACTGAAATGGTGTGGTTGCAGAAAGTACATTTCTTGAAACCTCTGGCTGGCTTCTCCATATCAGGAAAAACAGCCTTTGCCAGGTCAAAAGACTCAATGGTGGCTGGAACCATTAGGTAAAAAAGAACAAAAATAAAAGAGTGCCAAAAAAGGGCACCGACATCAAACGGTATTGAAGATGGCAAGGCAAAAAGAAGAAACAAGCACCCCGAAGGGCACAGAAGAAAAAATGTTTTATCTGTGTTGTCAGGACAAGCGTCCACTGGGCTCCGCGGAAAACAAAGACTAGAGAATCACTGGGAAAGCGTGAAGGCATGCATGCATGTGCAGAGGGATGCTCCAAAAGGGGGGAGTGTTCCTGCGCGGACTCTGTCAGTGGACATTACCCATATGTGACCTATCTATTTTCTATAGCATACAACTTCCCACCAGACCACCCATTCCCTGCCTTCCCTTGTATTTGTTATTCTCCCCCGCGATGTCAATTAACTTGCTATGTTCCTCCACTTGTTTATTTATTTATTTATTATTTATTTATTTTCATTTCTTATATACCGCACTATTTGCGATCAGCGCGGTTTACATAAAACAAGAAGGTAACCGACAATGAACAAAAGTCAGGTCATTACATTGAACAGGAACAAGTAACTTGGAAAACAGGGTAAACTATATACATATGCATAACCATGAATGGGTAACTATCTACATGTTGCCTTGTGTTGCTTTCCTGTCTATTACTGGCATTCATTTTCTATGCGTTATAACTTGTTTTTTATTTAATTTGTAAACTGCTCTGCTGTCCCCACTAAGGGTGGTATATAAAGATTTAATAAATGAAATGAAATGAAGGCTGCATTAATGCTTGTTCCTGGAGATCAACTTATCAAATACAGATGCCAATACAGCTTCTATTCCATAAAAAGTCCGAAACCCAAATTTAAATTTCTCTCATACTACTTTCACCTCCATATAGCTTACTAACTGCCTAGCCATCACCTTCTCCCCCTAAAATGAAGATCTGAAATTGGGTGAAAGATTATCAATCTCGGACTTTTTCAAAAGATTGGATCATTGTCTGTTTCAACCTGTTCAACATCCTTCCCTCTTTCAAAGATGCTTTAACAAAACATTCCAGATGCTCTAAGAGAGAACCTGCTACATTCCTAATCAGCCCAACTAGACAAAGGTCCATCGAACTACAGTAGCTACAGATTTAAGAGATTGCAAAACCTCCTTCAAAACAGCTTTTGAAGTAACAATGATCTCCAAACTTGTAATAGTCTCATCTCCCTCCATTGAATCCCCTCCTCCCCAATAACCCACAGGCATCCTTCTCTGATTCATTATTCTTAACCCTCTCTCTTCCATATCTCTCCAAATAATCAGCAAATTAATCACAAATTTGTACCAGAGCTTCAATGGCTCTGCAACCCACAACTGTTCTCCTTATGTACTTACGCTCTGTGCAGTGGCCCTCCCCCACTGGATTTCCTACCTAAATAGGAAACCACAAGAAAAGAGGGAGGGGCCACCATAAGAACTTGCAACCCAAACTGATGCTATAGAGAAACCCAGATCCTGACAGCCTGTGGCAGAAAGACCACTTGGAAAATCTGCTACTGTGTTGGTAAAAAGGGAAGCGGGAAGCAAAAGAAAAGGCACACCGATAAGGATACCAGATATCCCTGATTTTCAGGGATTGTCCCTCATGTTGCCTGCCTGCCAGAGATACAGGCGAAATGGGACCCTGACACACAGCAACTGGCCCCAGCAGCCCAGCCCAGCTGTAGTGTGCCAAAGCTGACCTGACCCAGGACAAGGAGAAGTCAAGCCAGATAGTGCTCCAGCCTGGCAGCACAGCACCGCCTGCTCCAGCATGTAGCAGGACTCCGGCACCTAGCTGAAGCTGCTTTGTTCTGCAGTCTGGAACACCAATTTCACGGTGGTGCCTGACATGGAAACAGAATTTTAATTTTCAGCCAACAGCCTGCCTGTAGTAAGGGAGTAAGACTGGCCGACGCAGCAGCCTTACAATATTAAAATGGTCTGGTGCAGTGAGAGGAGACAGCACTGCTTTGTTTCTCATTTTGGGCAATCCGCTAATGCAAGGCAAGTGGACATGCTGGACTGGGGGGGAGAGGGCAAATGCCTTCACAATCCAGGATGCCCCTTTAGGTCAGCAGTGCTGTTCTTTTTTAAAATATTATTATTTATAAGTTTCAAATATACACATCACTCAAATAATATATAGGAATATATGTAATAAACAGAAACAGGGAAAACAAAATAACGACAAGACAAATCTCAAAAGTTTGATAGTCCACCAAATAGATGGGGCAAATTAGGAAAAAGAAAAACAAATATCTATACAAAAGGTGGTGGGATTGAACTAAACAGCAGCAGCTGGTTGGGGCATTTCAGTGACACCTCCTACAGTAATTTGTACTTCCTCTCTAACTATAAGAAATTCAGTTAGCTGACCGAGTTCAAGAAATATATACATTTTCTCCCCAGCACATACAACACACTTACAAGGAAATTTCAAGGCAAATCCAGCTCCAAGAGCTCTGTTGAGAGCCGAAAAGGCCCATTGATGGATTTGCCTACGTGAAAAGTCAGGAAAAAACACACATTTGAGCCCAGAAAGAATTAATATAACAGAAAAATAAATGCAAAACAGAGTTGCAATCTGATTCAAACACAAAGGTGGCCAGTACAGTAGTCTGTTCCATCACCACCTCCAGAGATGATTCTAGGAAGCTGGATAGATTCATACGACTCTCATCCTGCCCACCTGAAGCACAGCTCTTATATCTTCCAGATAGTGAGATATAATGGGCTCGGACAATGGGAGGTAAGTTATTCGAAGAATGTTCAAAAGCACCTCTCTCAGATATTTCTTAACCGTGTCAGCTGGCGCGATTAAAGGACACTTTGGAAAATGTAAGAAATGCAGATTGTTCTTTCTTGACTGAGTTTCCAAGAAATCAAACCTCTGGTTCAGTATCTCTTTTTCTTTAATCTGAGCCATAGCCTAGCCTTTGATTTCGCCATCAGATTTTTATATAGCCTCCGACCTCGCTTCCACCTGAGTTAAGCGCTGATGCTAGATGGAAAATTCAGCAGAATAAAGTTCTAAGTCAGATTTTAAATTAATTATCAAACTTGCTAAGGAGGACTCCAGTATCTTCAGGGCGTTCCAGAGATTATCCACGGTAACTTCAGCAGGCTTTTTCTCCAGCCCAGCAACATGTCCGGATGTTTCCTCCACTCCCCTCCAACTCCACAATTCAGGGGAACCCAAAGAAGCAGTGCCAGGATCCAATGGTGAGGAGGTCATTGGGGGCTGTCCTCTAGCCTGTAAACTGCACTCTGCTCGTCAGCAATTTGCAAGGATGCAGTAGCACACCCGAGGGTAATACTTCCTGCTCGATACTCTGGGCTGAGTGAAACCCCATTGGTATTCTAGACAGTGCCAGGAGACACTACACTGGCCAAAGCTCCTGCCATGCTTAATTTTGTGAATGTGGGGACCTCACTTGGCTTTCCCTTCCATTCTCTTGCCAGACATTACAGCAGTAAGAGATCTCCGGATAGAGAATGTAGCAGAGTATTGTGGAGAACAGTTAAAAACGAGGTGGTCTGTGGGTGGATCGGGGGCAATGACGAATGTTGTCCGGTTGGCGGCAGTGTTCAGCCAGTGGCTGGGTGGTTTAGCTAGTTAGGGTTGGGTCAGATGAATGGCTGCCCTGACTTTGGCTGGTTATCACTATTCGGATGGCGGCTGAGTGTCGTTGCTGACTAGGTAGCGATGTGTTGACCGGTGAACCTGGATATTCGGCACTGGATGCTGGGTAAGTTCCCACACAGAATATCTAAGTATATTTAAAGTGGCAGCAGCTGGGCGCTGTAAAAACACTTAGCTGCCGTCACTGAGTATCAGCCCCATGGAAATACAGAAAACATCTAAGAAAGACAGAAAACATCTCAGGATCTTAGCTTTTGCTCTCATTCTGAATCATATTGATTACTGTAACTTGCTTTACTGTGGTTTACCATAGTCTACCTTAAATCGCTTGCAAATAATTCAAAACACAGCTGGTAGACTATTGACGGATACTGCTAGATATGATCCTATTTCTCCTGTTTTCAACAAATTACATTGACTCTCACTACAATATCGCATCCAGTATAAAGTTTACAGTATACCATTATAAATAAAGTTTTACATACCAATATTCTTCAATACCTCTCTTCAGTCCTTGCCCCATCTCTGGTTTAAGACCACTTTGATCCAATAGAATTAATGAACTCAAGCTTCAATTTGCATACAATTGTCTCCTAGATTCCATTACAGAATTTTCCTGTTGTGGTCCTATCTTTTGGAATTCTGTCCTGGAAATCTGTTTTTGGTGCAATTCTTTTTAACATCTTTGTTAGTGATATTGCAGAAGCACTTTTGGGTAAGGTTTGCCTCTTCGTGGATGATACCAAAATCTGTAATACAATAGACACCCAGGACGGAGTAGATAACATGAGGAATCTAGCTAAGCTTGAAGAGTGGTCTAGAATTTGGTAACTTAGATTTAATGCTAAAAAATGCAGGGTCATGCATTTGGGCTGCAACAATCCAAAGGAGCAGTACAGTGTAGGGATACTTCTGTCCATAAAAGAAGAGCAGAACCTGGGCATGATTGTGTCTGACGTTCTTAAAGTAGCTAAACAGGTAGAAAATGCGACAGCGAAAACTAGAAGGATGCTTGGGTGCATAGGGAGAGGAATGGCCAGCAGAAAAAAGGAGGTGATAGTGCCTCTGTATACCTCATTTGGAGTACTGTGTGCAATTCTGGAGACCATATCTTCAAAAAGATATAAACAGGTTGGAGTCGGTGCTGAGGGTGGTTACTAAAATGATTAGTGGTCTTCATTATAAAGCATATGAGGACAGACTTAAGGAGATTAATATATATACTTTAGAGGAAAGGCAGGATAGATGAGATATGATAGAGATGTTTAAATACCTCCATGACATAAATGCACAGAAGGAGAGTCTTTCAATTGAAAGCAAGCTCTGGTACGAGGGGACATAGGATGAAGGTGAAAGGGGATAGGCTCAGGAGTAATATGTGGAACTATTTCTTTATGGAAAGAGTGGTAGATGCGTGGAATAGTCTCCCAATGGAAGTGGTAGAGACAAGGGCAGTATCTGAATTCAAAAAATCATGAGATAAATACAAAGGATCTCTAAAGGAAAAAAGGAGACTATTGTAGTTGATATGGAAGGGCAGACTAGATAGGCCATGAGGTCTTTTTCTGCGGTCATGTTTCTAACTCTTTGCCATCCTGTCTTACATAAGAACATAAGAAATAGCATACTGGGTCAGATCAAGGTCCATCAAGCCCAGTATCCTGTTTCCAACAGTGGCCACAAGTGGTCACAAGTACCTGTCAGGTTCCCAAAAAGGTACACAGATTCCACAATGCTTATCCCGGGATAAGCAGTACATTTCCCTGGTCCTCTTTAATATGGAAGGGCAGACTAGATAGGCCCTCCAAAAAACCCTCTGCCAAAAAAGAGAATATAACGAAAATATTATCCAACGTTCACTCAATAAACCCAGAGAGTTATTTTCCATTGCCAAATCCTTAACAAGTGAACCAATGGAAGTGGTAGAGACAAGGGCAGTATCTGAATTCAAAAAATCATGAGATAAATACAAAGGATCTCTAAAGGAAAAAAGGAGACTATTGTAGTTGATATGGAAGGGCAGACTAGATAGGCCATGAGGTCTTTTTCTGCGGTCATGTTTCTAACCCAAGTTACCCAAGTTATTTTTACCTGTTTATTGTAAGCACAAATCACTAAACTGAGATGTGTAGATTTAATGTTTATTGTAAACTGCACTGATCTTAAATAGCGCGGTATAAAAGAAAATGTAATAAATAAATAAAAAAAATAACCCTCACATCAGGACCAGCCACCAAAAATAACCGCCCAAGCTATAGCTAACCACCTTATATCTAAATCCCCCCCCCCCCCGCCTATCAACCCCCAACATATAGTTGATAACAGCACTCAACTGCATAAACTAACCCCATTAAACACCTGGAACGAATTTGAACCCCTCTCTTTAGACAACATAACCAATGTTATCAAAGACCTAAATGCATCTACTTCTGCCCTTGACCCTTGCCCTGTCACCTGGCTTAAATCCACAAGAAGCTCCATCAGCCCCTACATACTTCATATTGTACAATCCTCCCTCCTGACCGGTTCCGTACCAGCACCTCTAAAGTGTGCCACTATCCGTCCAATCCTAAAAGGAACAAAACTTGACCCTACCTCCTACAGGCCCATCTCTAGTATCCCCTTCCTTGCAAAGATAACTGAGAAACTAGTCCAAACTCAACTCCAGAACTATATTGATGAACACTCCCCCCTAGATTTATTCCAACATGGTTTCAAAAAGAACCATGGGGTAGAAACCCTCTTTGCCTCTCTACTCGATTCTCTGTACCTTTATACCCAGAATCCTACCCAAAGATGTCTACTCATATTCCTTGACTTATCTTCTGCTTTTGACTCCCTTCCTCACCATCAACTCCTAAACAGACTCCACGAAATAGGATTGAGAGACACAACCCTAAGTTGGTTCCAACTCCTACTTGGAAGCTAGAACACAACAGGTCCGTATTGGAAACGATACATCACTTCCATTTACCCTAAAACAGGGCGTCCCCCAAGGATCTAGTTTATCTGCACTGCTATTTAACATCTTCCTTCAACCTGTTTGCAAGATTTTCCAAAGCTATGGAATTCAGTACCAATTATATGCGGATGACATTATGTGCTTCACCCCATTCAACCTAGCAAACCCTAATTTCACTAAGCTAAGTGAATGCCTCATAAGCCTAAAATCATGGCTCACACAGCACAACCTCCTAATTAACCAATCCAAAACTGAAGCCTTTCAAGTATTTTCCAATACTTCATATACCCCACCTCCAATCCTTACTATTGGAGATCTCTCACTCACCATAAAAAACCAAGTGAAATACCTTGGTATTATCCTTGACCAGAACCTCACCTTCTCAGATCAGATAAAGAGAACCTGTAACACAATATACGCAAAATTACGTACTCTTCGGAATCTCCAACCTCTCTTAAACCCTGATTCCTTCCGCACTGACTGCCAGGCCCTTACAATCCCTTCCCTTGACTACTGTAACCTTATCTACCATGGTCTTCCCAAGAACAGCATACAACCTATTCAAAGGGCCCAGAACACAATAGCTCATCTCATAACTAACAACCCTAGACGTTCCCACATCACACCAATCCTCCATGATCTCCACTGGCTCCCCATTCAATGCAGAGTTAAATTCAAAGTAATCCTCACACATAAAATCATCTCCAATGAGTCAGCTCCTTGCCTCTCCTCACTCATATCTATCAACAACAGAACACACCGCTCCATTACCAAAAACCTCCTTACCATCCCAACAAATAGAAGACATTGCAATCAAGCTACATGTAACCGTACCCTCTCCCTCTATGCCCCTTCCTTATGGAATGCTCTACCTCATGATCTACGAAACTGCTATGACCACTCTGAGTTCCGGAAGAAGCTAAAAACTCATCTCTTCCTGGAACATTTTTCCCTACCTCCACAGTCCTCAGTCCTTTATCTTCTCCCCTCTCCCTTGCCCTCTAAAACTCACTCCTACAACCTCAATGTAACTGTATATCCCTATGTAAATAGTTGATTACTGTAAACGTTTCACACTTATACCTATTTATCCTTGTTATATTTGTTCCACTGTAAACAGTTGAAATATACTGCCTTGTTATGTTCTATGTAAACCGTCTTGATTCATAGAAAGACGGTATATAAAAACTGTTAAATAAATAAATAAATAAAATAATGGTTTATGGACTTTTCCTCCAGGAACCTGTCCAAAGCTTTATTAAATCCAGCTATACTAACAGCTTTTACTACATCCTTTGGTAACAAATTCCAGAGTTTGATTACTCGCTGAGTGAAAAAATATTTTCTCCTATTAGTCTTAAATTGGCTACATTGTAGGTTCATTGAATATCCCCTAGTCTTTCTAGTTAGAGGGGATAGTAATCATACCACATTTAAATTAGCATTAAAAACATAAGGAAGGGGGGAGATATTGAGTGGCTGTGACTAGCGCTGAACTGTAACTCCAGATATTCAATGCCAGGGCCATAGCCTGTCACCAGTACTGAATATCCAGGTTGGGCGCAGAACTCTGAAAGTTACCCGGACGGCAGCGATGTTGGCAATGGGTGCTGCCTACGCTTTCTCCTGGAATACCCCAATACTAACTGCTTAGCATGTAGCAGCAGCAGCACCTGCGGATACTGAGTGGCACTAACCGCAGCTGCCAACAGTGTAAATGTCTTGGAATATTGCCTCCACATTTCTTTACATTAGCCTTTGGTTCTGCTACGGATTAGTGTGTTAATGTTTGATTTTGGTGTTCTGGGTGCCTTCATTAGAAATTTTCTCTTTTTTCCTTCTCTTCTCTAAATGATATTGTATCTTTTTTTAAACTTTCTTATTATCATTTTTATTGTAAACAGTTTTGCAATGTCCCTCTGGGTTAAAAAAAAACAGTATATCAAATTTTGAATAAACTAAACTAAACACACCACCTGGTCAGCCACCATCTTTCCCCCCCCCCCCCCCCCCGTGCTGTTCTTTTTGTGTATCTTTTTATGCTCCTCACTGAAGCAAGGAGACATGCTGGATTGAGGAGGAAGCAAGGGGAAGGTGGCCAGCCCAAGGGGAAGGTCAAAAGGAAGAAAGGAGGAGATGATGGACTGGAGGGGGAAGCAAGAGAAAGATGATGGATGCCAGCATTCCCAAGGTGCTTTGCAATGCAAAATGCATGTGTGCCTTTGAGTCAATGTTGACTCCTGGTGACCCAGCAGCCCATGGGTATTTTTTTGGCAAAGTGTGATCAAAAGTAGATTGCCAGGCCTTTCTTCTGATTCCATGGAGGATAAAGTATCTTGCCCGAGACCACAAGGGGTGTCAGTGGGAATCAAACCCTGGTCTTGATTACCAGGTCACTGTTCAAACCACTAGGCTACTCCACAAAAGTGCTTTTAGTATATTATAATTTTTATTGGGGAAAGTTACTAGGGGGGGGGGTGTCTTACCCAGTCCTGCCCTTGCTCTTTCCAGCTCCACCCAGGAGTCTCAGATTTGCAAACCAGAAATCTTGTAAGCTTACACACTGGGCAGGTAGGTTCTGTGCCTGAAATAGAGTCCTATGAGGCCATAGTGTAGAGGTGAGAATCTTGGACCACACCAGATCAACAACTCTGAGCTAAAAGATAATTATCTAGCATACAACACAACATTTCTGTGAACTGGGGGCTATGCCTTTCAAAAACAAAAAAGAGTATTGAAGAAAGATCAAAACATTAACATCTTTACCAGACTTAAGGGACCTCTTTTCATGGAAGAGAAATCATTTAAATTCTCCAGCCACAGGACCAAAAGCAAGATTTTTTTCAGCTCTAATAAGAGTCACACTGTAGGCTGAAATGTTTTCTGATTTGGAATACCACTAAGATAAATGTTTAAAAATGGTTTCCTCTTCAATTGTGCATCCATCCCCAGAGGAATCTCTTCTGAAGCCATGTACTCTTGCAACAGCAGTTCCCTATTAGAATCTGCATGGAAATATATATAATTACATAAATATGGCATTTTGGAAAGTGTTTCTTTCTTTTTTGCAATCATGTAACAAGATCAAACAACTAGACAAGGAAGTGCACACATTGTCCTTTGGTAGACTGACCCCTAGTGTAGTACCATAAGGCTACCACTAGGGGTCAGAGCTGTCATTTTCAGCCCAGGCAGCAGCAGTGTGGTTGCAGAAGTCACTCCTGCCCCATGCACTAGACTGCTATGGATACCTTTGGGTAAGTGATGGGAGGGTTGGGTGTTGAGCTGAGGAGGTGGGGTGGGGAGTTTTAATTAGGGATAGGGGACTACATTAGGGGAGTGGGGACAGTGATCAGAGGGTTGGGGATCGCATTGGGGGTCTGACTGCTTGGTGGTGATGTATGCTTAAAGTTACATTTGGGCAGCGCTGCGGCTCAAATTAAAGGCAACGATCAAATTGTAAAAACATCCACTCATAAACAAGGAAATCTCCTTGACCTCATATTTGCACCATCAGCACACCCGAATCTGATAAACCAACCTGAACCCCTATCAACCCCAGTCCCCTGGTCTGATCACAAACTTATCTCATTCATCATTCCATCTACCGAATTTCCAAACAAGTCACCTGATGCTTACCCACCACCAAAACCAGCACGATTCCAACCTCTCAACATGGACACAATCACCTCCCTTACCATGCCAAAACTCTCCACTATACCTAACAACATCGATGACACTGTATCAAACTGGAACAATGCTCTTCGACTATCAGCGCAACCTACCACTACACATGATAAAACCTCTACCAACTCTTCTATCACCAAGAAAAAGAACGCACCATGGTTCTCCTCAGAGTTACGAACCTCCCTACAACAACTGAGGAGACTAGAGAAGAAATGGAGACACTCCCTAAACCCTCATGACCAGTCCATTTACCTAGCCAACTTGAAGTCCCATCGCCAGCTAACCTGGGAAAAGAGAAGAGAACACCATACAAAGCTACTTAGCCGTTCCCTCAACAAACCAAGAGATCTCTTCCAAATAGTAAAATCCCTAACCACTGAACCTCCCTCACCACAACAGGAATATATACACCCACAACTATATGCTGATTACATCCAATCCAAGGCAATCAAGATCACTGAAGCAACCACAAATGTAACCAAGCAACCTTCCAACGTCCAATTCATACTCAATAATTTCTCATCTCCAACTCCAAAGTCTATTGAAGAAATTATTACATCCATCAACGCCACTACAGCTCCAAATGATCCATGTCCAGCCTTCTGGATCAAATCACTTAAAACAGAACTTAGCCCATACATATCAGCATTAGCTGACCAGTCCCTTAGATCCGGGATATTTCCAACAGCTCTCAAGCACACCTCCATCCGTCCCCTACTGAAGAACAACAAACTGGATCCGAAAAAGGAAGACTCCTATCGCCCAATTTCAAGCATTCCTTTACTAGCCAAGATCCTAGAAAAAGTCGTTCTCAGACAAATTCAACAACACATTGATTCCGAGGCCCCACTAGATCCAAACCAACATGGCTTCAGGGAAGCCCACGGAGTTGAAACCCTCCTAACTTCCCTATTGAACACACTCATTAATACAACAGACAATATCAGAAATGGAGTCGCCATGATCTTCCTAGACATAGCAGCAGCTTTTGATTCTGTTGACCACAACCAACTACTCACCAGGCTCCACGAAAAAGGAATTCAAGGAACGGCACTGAATTGGTGCAGATCTTACCTAAAAGATCGCTGGCAACAAGTACGGACTGGTGATACCACATCTCAACCTTTTCATCAGAAGCAAGGAGTTCCGCAAGGTTCCTCCCTTTCAGCCCTTCTATTTAACATCTATATGCAACCTCTCTGCAACATCTCCCGCTCTTTCGGAATATCATGTCTTATCTACGCAGATGACGTACTCTTATTCACTCCAATTAATATATTAAAACCTGACTACACTACACTAATCACCTGCTTCAACTCGATATCAGATTGGCTACTCTCACAAAACCTCAGAATCAATTTTAAAAAAACCGAAGTCCTGATTGTCACTAGAAACAAAGACTTCTCTCCCCCACCAACTCTAAGAACACGAGATGCTGATCTACCACTCAAAACCTCAATACGTTATCTGGGTGTTATACTTGACCAGCGACTTGAATTCAAAGATCACATAAAAAATACTGTAAAAGCCATTTACTACAAAATCAGGACTCTTCGACACCTCAGACCTATGCTTGAACCATCTGACTTCCGTACAACCTTCCAGGCATTAGTCACTCCTCATTTTGACTATGCAAATATCGTTCTTCATGGCCTACCCAAGAGCACTCTAAACCCGCTTCAATTGGCCATGAATACAGCGGCCAGAGTTCTTCATGGATCCCCAAAAAGCCAACATATTACTCCCATCCTATTTGACCTCCACTGGCTCCCACTAGCTTGCAGGATTTTATACAAAGCTCTCATCCTGACCTTCAAAGCATTCCACCATATCTCATCATCCTCCTTATCTGATCTCCTCCATCACACACAGAACACCAGATCTAGACGTTCTGTAACAGAGAACATGCTAACAGTCCTAAATGACAGCAAAAAACTCACACAAACCACCACTTTAAGAGCATTCTCTTCCTTCGCCCCTAGATGCTGGAACATGCTTCCACCTAGTATTAGATCACAAAAAGACCTGTCCCAGTTCAGAAAATCCATAAAAACACATCTCTTCCTACAACACTTCTCACAATATACTGACCCCCTCCCACACAGACCATTGATCACGGCTAGTCAAATAAGCTCCCGAAACCTTACCACTTGATCTAGACCAAGCCTCACAAACCCTACCTTTAGAGCTCGAGCATTTAAGAACCTATTGTAAATAATTGAAAATATCTGTTAATTGTTAATCCCTGTTATCCATGTTTTTATTCCCTGTTCTCTGTAAACTTAACATTTGTTTTATGTTTAAGTACAAAATTTGTTAAATGTAAACCGCGCTGATATCAAAAGTGCGGTATATAAAAGCTGTTAAATAAATAAATAAATAAATAAATAAACAGCAGATCGCATGGGAGCATCTTCACTATTTGCCAATGCTTTTAACATAGGTCGTGAAGTAAGAGTGTGCCCTGTACATTAACTGCAGAGCACTGGCTCACTACACCCCCAAAAGCACATAGCATTTGCACTTAATGCGCATTAATTTTTGGGCCTAACATGCAATTAGTACAAAAAACTTACTGTGCTTTAGTAAAGAGGTCCCTAAATTTTTAAGCTGACTTATTTTGTGTTAAACATGTTTAGTACTGTGTATCTATCTTCAGTGCCTGTGCGAGCAATTAACTACAATGTCCAGAATTTCAATGAAGAAGTTTTGATTCAGCAAAACACAGACCATGCTGGTTTTTTTCTGGTAGCTAAGACGTTGAAAAGAATTTTTTTTATTAAGATTTTAACCAAAATACATACACAATGTATATAAGAAAAGCATGATCTGGTACCATTAGAAATTAGGAAAACATGCAGAAAAAAACAAAAACAAAAAAACAATAGCAAGAGCTGCTCTAACCCCCATCATGAGAGAGAAGCAGAAGAGAACAAATGTATTAATACCTAGAATTACCCCACTTAAAAACAGGGCAAGAGTCAAGAGTATACACAAATCCCCAAGTAACCATACTAACCCACTGATTTGTCCAGAAGAAAATTTTCCAAATGAGAGCCATCTGTGAAAACTTATTGCCTGCATAGGTAATTATACATTTATAGGGGAAATGGAGATAGAATGTGGCTCCGATAGCCAAGACTTTAAACTGCAACTGTAAGAAAGCCTTCCTATGCAACTGCATAGGCCTGGCAACATCAGGAAAAATGTTTATCAGCTGGCCACAAAAGGGAAGAGACTTTATAGGGAAGTATAATTTCAAGACAGCAATCTTGTCAGCCTCCAATCCAAAAGTGACCAGCAGAGTTTATTTATTTATTTATTTATTTATTCTCTCTCATATACTGCGCTATTCTGCATCAGTGCGGTTTACATTGAACAAACTGAAATTACATTGAACAGGGCATTATAACTTGGAGATAACTATTTACAGAGTTGTCTTTCCAGAGACAAAGTCCTGAGAGGTCTCAAGAGAAAGTGGTCAAATTAAGGCTATCCAGAGAGGCAATGGAATCCAACCCCTCTCCTTCGGCCACTTCTACCCAAGTCCCCTTGGAAACATAAAATAACTTAAAAATAACTAGCGCATCAACATTACTAAACAGAATTTCTTTCAAATACTTTTTCAGCAGCTCGAGGAGGGACAGAAGCCGCATCACAAGAGAATTCAGGAATCGCAAATTCCCTGTGCTTAATTGATTCTCCATTGCCTCTAGTTTGGTATGGATAACCAAACTATCCTTAACTATTGGTATGGATAACCAAATTATCCTCACCTACTGCCCCTCTTGGAGACTGAAATGAGGGCTGAGAGCCCTCCAGTTGCATTATATGAAACTCTAAAGAAGAAATTAAAAAGAGTCCTTTTGTTTAAATTTGTCCACAGACTCCTCGGAAAACTTGCACAGTTGACCCACAGTCAGAGTCAATATCAATTCCACTCTCAACAGCTTTCCCCAAACATCCCTCAAGGAAACCACAGTCGAGGGGCCCAATGGCACAGCCAAACTTGAAGATGGTGTTGCAAGAGAAATTGCCTTGGGATACCGAACACCAGCTGAGGGATCTGAGAGAGAGGGGGATAGTGGAGAGTGCTCGCTAGCAAGCGGAGAAGGAATGGCCCTCTGAGAACCGCTACTAACGTCCAGAGCAGATAAACCTATCATAGAAGAAGGATAGGATGGAGGTGTAGGGCAACCGGAACTCAAGGAAGTTTCAATATCCAAAGTATTACTCAAGGTTATAAAAGGAGGTAAAGCAACAGGCTGCACATGAAGGTCCATAGGCTCCTTGACCAGGACTGCTCTTCCAGCACCTCCCGGTGCCTTGTTCTTCGCCTTCCGCTTAACCATAACAATTCAGAACTTCTTCTGGTGCTCCTTTGTGCAATGAAGGGGGCTCCAAAGGGGCAGAACGTGCCCCTTTGCTCACACCCCTTCAGTCACACGCCCACAGTCATGCACTCACGGCCACGTCCCACAGGAAAATTGAACTTTTACCTCAGAGGCTGATCACAGGGGGGAGGAGCAATCTTACAGTTGGCCTCCCCAGGGGTGCAATTGCTAAAGATGGTAAAGCAGCAGAAGCACACAGTCTCTCTCCACAGTGCAGAAGAGCTTAGCTTTTACCTAGAGTGCTGATCACAGGGAGGAGGAGGAACAATCTTACAGCTGGTTTCCGCAGGGTGCAATTGCTAGAGAACTTAAAGCAGCTAAAGCACACAGTCTCTCTCCAAACACACTATAGGAGAGCTGAGCTTTTACCTCCGAGTCTGCTCACAGGGGAGGGAGGAGCAATCTGACAGCTGGTCTCCGCAGGGTGAAATGGCTAGAGATGGCAAAGCAGGTAAAAGCACACAGTCTCTCTCCAAACAGCTCTCCCAAGTTTGTTTGTTTGTTTTTTAATTTCATTCCACAGTCATGGTAATGTTGCCTATTGGTGGATATCAGCATACTCTTGAAGAACACCAGTAGACTGTTTTATAGACAAAGTTGTTTACGTTTTTGGAATATTAAGAGCTTGTCTGCTATATGAATTATGGACTTTTACACTATTTAAGAATGGTGGCAATATTTTTCCAGTACTGTGATTTCTAACATTTTGAATGTTTGGGTACTGGAGGGGTTTACATCATGTATGGAATAGTTTTTATGTTTGTATTAAACAAGGATAGGTGTTTAGTGACTGTTTTCCCCTGACATATCAGTGTGATAGTTTTAAAGAAGGTGTTCCTTTTTATTTTTATGAATAAAGATAAATGTAATTTTCTGGATATCTGAGTATACCTCATCTTATATTTTGAGATACATCTTCTGGGATTCTTTAAATATATTTGGACAGCAATGTTACATACCTGTAACAAATATTTTCCATAGACAGCAGGATTGATAAGGCACACAAGTGGCTGAGGTCACTGGATGACACCAGGAAGGAACTTCTCTCCCACAGCTCAAAACTTTAGTGTGAAGGTTTGAGCCTGTGTGGCCCTTGGCATAAGCAGAACTCTCCTCAACACCTTAGCCACACAGTTACACAGCTCAATGAAGGTAACTCTCAGGAAGGTGGGAAGGATTGTGTGCCTCAACAATCCTACTCTTATGGAAAACATCTGTTACAGGTAAGCAACATTGTTTTTTCCATCGACACACAGGAGTATGTCAATCACACAAATAGGTGATTACCAAGATTATGGCTGTTCTCTCTGTATCTATTTTACTTTAGACTTTCAAGCAACCTGAATAGTACAGCTCGACCAAAGGTAATGATCCTTCCTAAGGTTCTGGTCCTGAAAATAATGTACAGAGAAAATAGAAAGAGAGAACCAAGTTGATGCCTTACATATTGCTTGTAGTGATGCAGGCCCCGATTTTCGAAAGGTATTTACACGGTTTTTATCCCAGTAAATCGTGTAAATACCTTAAATGGGGATATTCAATGACACTTACATGGTTAGTGCTGTTGAATATCCCCTTCTAACTCCCCTATGTGCCCCGATGCTATCTGGTTAGCATCGGGGCATTTTGGGGGCATTCCGGGGTGGAGCGGAGGCAAAGAATGTCGCTAATCGGACAGCGGTGATATTGCATGCTACCCGGTTAGTGACCTGCGCCTTAAAGATAGGTGAGGAAAACCCTTGCCTATCTAAAGCACAGGAGCAATGGGCAAATGAGAGCTGATCATAATTTTATTTATTTATTTATTTTATTTAACGGGGTTTTTATACTGCCTTACATGGAAAAACACACACAAAAGTTTTGTGATTACATATAACTAAGGGAAGCAAACTTGGAGCTAACAAAACAGGCATTTATAGATGTTCACAGAGTGCGGTTGGGTTTATGGTGTGTGTAGTTAAGTGATATTATTTGGACCAAAGTGTTCAATAAAGAGATGTGTTTTTAATAGTTTCTTAAGATCTTGAGTCGACTGTGCTGATCTGATAGCTTCTGGAAGTGAGTTCCAAATTGTTGGAGCAGGCAGGGAAAAGGCTCTATTGCTTATTTGCTGCGTGGTCCTGGCCTTGAAGGGGGGATGACTAGAAGGTTCTACCAGCACCACTTGACTTTGAATTCCAAGTCTGTGGCAATCTGGATTTCAAGAAAAAATAATTTATCATCAGTGGAATCTATTTTGAAGGTGGCGTGGAGGAGTAGGCTAAGAACTAGGGAAGCCAGTTCAAATCTCACTGCTGCTCCCTGTGATCTTGAGCAAGTCAATTTACCCCTCCATTGCCTCAGGTACAAACTTAGATTGTAGGCCCTCTGGAGAAGGAAAATACCTACTTTACTTGAATGAAACGTGCCTTGAATTTCTGAGAAAGGCATCAGCTAAATCCAAATCCCCTTCCCTTTAAAAAAACAAGTTAAAAAGTGTATACTTATAGTGTGACACAATGTCGCATTGCCCCTTCTTGTTTGCAAATAAAAAAAGAACAGCTTGAAATCTCTATATTGCATTATTTTTCTGCTTTGTAAAGTGCTTTGGGTTGGAATTTTCTGAGGAAGGAGGTATAGAAATGTAACAATTTAAGAAAAGATTAATTATACATCAACTTCTTAAGCCAATGTTTTATTTATAACAAGTATTAGATCAAATCCCAAAGTGTTGTACAAAGCAATAAAGTCAATCCTCAAGGTATTGAACGAAGTTGAGCATTAAATCAATCTCCAGCTACATTCACTATCCATCTCCTGGTCCCCAGCAGTGCTCACTTCTCTCCCCCAGTCCTCAGCCAATCTCCAGGAGCGCCCACTTCTCTCCCTCAGTCCCAAGCCAATCTCCAGCAGCGCTCACTTCTCTTGTCTATTCCCCAGCACTATTTTAGGATGCCCATGAATTTGACAGCAACAGGTTCAAATCAGCAAATTAACACACTGCTGTGCTGAGAGACAATACCTCAGAGGAAGCAGCAATTGTGTAGGCCTATTTTGGGCAAAAGCTTATAAAAGGCTTTTTCGGAGTCTCTGTCTGCGGGCTGGCGCTTTAACAACTATCATGACTATCAGGAGAAACACTTTTCAGGCATCCTCCACTTGCAGTTCAGTGTTCTTCACCTCACTCTGGACAGGCCTTGGGAGACTGAAACAGTCAGTTCAGGGCAAGTACAAAGTACTAGTACACAGTCTGAGTCAGCATGGTCTCAAGGCAGGCAAGCCTGTCGATTGGAATAGAGTACGTTATCACTGTGGGCTTCAGGCCAAGCCAATATGAGGTCAGGACAATTCAGTTGAGGACTAGGCAGTTAGGACCTCAGTTCAGCAGCAGGAGGACTATCACCAGAGTCAGCCAAACAGCGTGATTTGGGAGCTACAGTGAACGAGAGGGCAGCTTGCTTGTCTGTGCTGCAGACAGAGCAACTCACTGCTCCTTCTGATTTCTCCTCCTTGGTGTGGTGTGTGCATGCTAGACCAGTTGCTGGTGGCATGGTGTTGCAGTGATGGGTGCTTGCTGGATCCTGATATTAGGCCAGTAGAATGTGTGTATACCAGCATAGAGAGGGGATTGACTTTCAGGCACCAGGTCCAGCAGTGTGTATGCGGTGTGGACTAGTGCAGGGAAATGGTGTGCAGGAAAGCACAACACGATCATAATGCACTGACCACTCCTAAAGTATGTGCTATTTTTGTCTGTGACTATAGAAGAAAAATCTTGTAACTTGATTGGCTCGAGATAATCATTGCTTGGCTGGACAATGCAATGTCCAGTTACATCCTGTAACCAGACACTGTTCCAATGTCTGAGAAACCTGTTCAAAACTGGCCAGTTGGCCACCCTACTCCAGCCAGCTCCTCATCCTCGGTGAGGGGGGACCATAGACATCTGTTTGCATATGTGCAACAGATACATATGGACAGAAGGTGAAATTAGACTTACCTGCTAATTGTTGTTCCTGGAGTGTAGCCAGTCTAGTCCCGGACCTCTGAGTTCCCTATCTCATCCAGCGGCTTGGAGACTGAGAAAACTCCTCCTTTTTATGATGTCACCGGTATATCCATTCGGAATCCGCCTCCTGCCATCAGTAACCTATTGACAAAGCAGACTCACCGGAGACACAAGTAAGAGAAGCACAGGAGAAACTACGCACTTATTTACAACAGAACTAAATAACCCCTAAGCAAAGGGTAACAGCCCCCTGCAGAACAGAAACCGCTCTGCACCCGGCTGTGACTGTAAACGCCACAGGCTACCTTCCCCCTCCAAATAAAGAAAGAAGGGAAGCCCCCTTTGTTGTTTTTTTTTTTTTTTTGAATTCTAAGGTACCTGCCATTACAAACAGCCTGACTAGTAAAGAAAATGGTCTTACCTGTGATCGAGCTCATCTCTTCAGCCCAATCTAGATTCACAAAATACAGGGGCGGGTTACGGGACTAGACTGGCTACACTCCAGGAACAACAATTAGCAGGTAAGTCTAATTTCACCTTCCTGATCGTGTAACCAGTCTAGTCCCGGACCTCTGAGTATGTACCAGAGCAGTGAAAACCTTAAACCTGGGAGGGCCCCGGAAGACCCGCCTGCAGAACTGCCGAGGCAAAAGAAGTCTCATGCCCCCTCTGGACATCTAGGCGGTAATGCTTCACAAAGGAATTCAGCGACGACCAAGTTGCCGCTTTGCAAATTTCCACCGGAGGAACCAAGCGCACCTCCGCCCAAGACGCGGCATGCGCCCTAGTAGAATGAGCTCGAAGCCCCTCCGGTACTGATCTACCTCTCAACACGTAGGCAGACGCAATGGCCTCCTTTATCCACCTCGCGATGGACACCTTCGACGCCGCCTCCCCCTTTCTAGATCCCGCGAAGAGGATAAAAAGCCTGTCCGACTTGCGAAAACCAGCTGCGCGTTGAAGGTACTTCCTTAGCGCCCTTCGCACATCTAAGCGGTGTCGCGCCCTCGAACCAGACGCCTGCTCGTCCTTCGAGAAGACCGGCAAAGAAATCGCTTGATTCACATGGAAAAGAGAGACCACTTTCGGGAGAAAAGCCGGCACCGTGTGCAACACCACCTTTGAAGGAAAGAACGATAGATAGGGCTCCTTGCAGGAGAGCGCCTGCAACTCCGAGACCCGTCGAGCCGAACAAATAGCAACCAGAAATGCCACCTTCAAAGTGAGGTCCTTAAGAGAAGCTCGGGACAATGGTTCGAATGGTGCCAGCTCTAGCGCGTCCAGAACCCATGGCAAGTGCCACTTAGGAACGACGGGTCTGGCTGGCGGCCGCAGCAGCGACCCAGCTCGTAGAAAACGCTTAATATCCAGATGGCTCCCGAGCGCCTGACCTCGTATCTTTCCTCTATAGCAGGACAACGCCGCCACCTGCACCCGCAACGATGCCGCTGCCAACCCTTTATCCAAGCCGTCCTGAAGGAAATCCAAGATCTGAGAAACGGAAGCCTTGAACGGCTCGCAGTGCCTACTTACACACCAAGCCTCAAAAACTCGCCAAATACGGATATAAGCCAGGGAGGTGGAACGCTTTCTAGACTTCAAAAGAGTAGAAACGACCGCCGAGGAGTAACCCCTAGCCGTTAACCTCGCCCTTTCAAGAGCCAGGCCGTAAGCGAGAATCGATCCACGTGAGGCATGAGTAGAGGCCCCTGCGTCAGCAGATCCGGCCGAGGAGGAAGCCTCCAAGGATGTGCCTCGAGCAAACGTACCAGATCCCCGTACCAAGGTCTGCGAGGCCAATCCGGGGCTATGAGAATTACGCGACCCCGGAACCGCTCTATCCGCTGAATCACTCTTCCGATCAAGACCCACGGAGGGAACACATACAGCAGATGCCCGTCTGGCCACTCCTGGGTGAGAGCATCCAAACCCTCTGACATCCTTTACTTTCGCCGACATGAAGGTGGCCATGAGGTCCATCACCGGCACACCCCACCTGCGCACTATCATCTCGAAGATCTCGGGATGCAGGATCCATTCCCCTGGGTCTACTCGGACGCGACTGAGAAAGTCGGCCTGCACGTTGTCCACCCCTGCGACATGTGCCGCGGACAGATCCAGAAGATTCGTCTCCGCCCAATCGCACAGGGCTCTGGCCTCGGCCTCGAGCAGAGCGCAGCTGGTGCCTCCCTGCCGGTTGACATAGAACACCGCCATGGCATTGTCGGAAAACACACGAACCGCCTTACCGTACAGTAGACTGCGGAATGATCGCAACGCTAGAGACACCGCTCGCAACTCCAGCCTGTTGATGGACCAGCTCCACTCCTGGACCGCCCACTGCCCCTGCGAGAACTGGCCCTGGCAGTGAGCGCCCCAGCCCGATAGACTGGCGTCCGTCATTACCGGAACCCATACCGGCGGATCCAGAGACCTGCCGCACTGCAACGACTTGTGGCGCAACCACCACCGAAGAGACCGTCGTGTCTCTTCCGGACAGGGCAGCTTCCGCGAGAGAGGATCCCGCTGATGAGACCAGCGACGAAGTAACGCCCTCTGCAAGGGCCGCATGTGAGCTCTCGCCCACGGAACCGTCTCTATGGCTGCTGCCATCGTACCCAGCAACTGTAGATAATGCCACGCCGATGGCGCCTGGAATTGAAGAAACCGGTGCACCAAGGTCCGAAGACGCCGTGCTCGATCCACCGTCAGAAACACCCTGCCTGCGCGCGTATCGAAGCGAGCTCCCAGGTATTCTAGGTTCTGAGAGGGCACCAAGTGACTCTTGGACATATTGACCACCCAACTGAGCTCTTCCAGAAACGCCACCACTCGAGACGTAGCCGACACGCTCTCGGACCGGGACTTCGCACAAATCAACCAATCGTCCAGATACCGGTGGACTAAGATGCCTTCCTTTCGTAGAGCCGCCGCGACCACCACCATGACTTTCGTAAAGGTGCGTGGGGCAGTCGCCAGACCGAAGGGCAACGCTCGGAACTGATAGTGACCGAACGGAACCGCGAACCTGAGAAACTTGTGATGGTCCCGTCGAATCGGGATATGGAGATAAGCCTCCGACAAGTCCAGAGAGGTAAGGAATTCTCCCTTTTGGACCGCCATCACGACGGACCGTAGCGTCTCCATGTGGAAATGCAAGATCCGAAGGCAACGATTCACCCCCTTGAGATCCAGAATCGGACGGACTCCCCCATCTTTCTTGGGGACGACAAAATAAATGGAGTAGCGACCGCTGCCGAGTTGGTCTGCCGGGACAGAAACGATGGCCCTGAGCTGCAGCAACCTTCAGACCATCTCCCGCAGAGCCGCCCTCTTGGCGGGCGACCTGCCGGGGGACAGAACGAACGCTTCCCTTACCGGCTGAAGGAACTCCAGTGCGTACCCCTCTCGAATAACCTGTAGCACCCACTGATCGGACGTTACCCGGACCCAGGCAGCATAAAACTCCTGCAACCGCCCTCCTACCGGTAGCAAGGGCCCCCGGGTCCCCCGTATCTCATTGCTTCTTGGCGGGGAAGGATGAAGAGGACGAGGGACTGAACCCCCGTCCGGCCCCCCAAAACCCCCGGAAAGGCTGACCACGGGAAGAGAAACGTCCCCTCTGACCAGAATTATATCTTTGGAAGCGAAAACGGCGAAAATCGCGCTGTTGAACCCTGCCAGCCGGAAACGGCCGGCTCTGTTTGGGCCTGTCTTCGGGCAACTTACCCCCCTTGGACTCCCCCAAGTCCTTTATCAATTTCTCTAGGTCCTCTCCAAACAACAGGCGACTTTTAAAGGGAAGCTTGCTCAATCTGGCCTTGGACGAGCTATCCGCCGCCCAATTGCGCAGCCACAAGTACCGTCGAGCTGCCACAGCCGACGCCATGCTCTTTGCCAGACCACGCATAAGTTCATACTGAATGTCCTCCAGGTAGGCCGCGCCCGACTCTAACCTGGCCGCTTCCGTAGTCTCAGTCGCCTCTGCATCGCTCTGCAGTCTCTGAGACCATCGAAGGCAGGCTCTAGCTACCCACGCTCCGCAAATAGCCGCCTGCAGCGAGAGAGCATTCACATCAAACACCTGACGCAACAACACATCCAACTTCCTATCTTGGGAATCTTTGAGGGCCGCTGCACCCTCCACCGGGATAGTGGTCTTCTTGGTGACCGCCGAAACGGCCGCATCAACTTTAGGTGACTTAAAAACTTCCCTATCCTGATCTAGCAAGGGATAGAGACGGCCCATGACCCTGGAACCCTTCAGCGGAGCTTCCGGCAGGTTCCATTCCTCCTGAATCATCTCCCGAAACACCCTATGTACCGGGAATGCTCTCTGAGTCTTTCTGAAAACCTGCAAGAGGGGGTCTTCCAGGGTCTCGTCCTCGCTTGGGCCCAGAACAGGCATATTTAAGACCTTTAAGGCCTCTACAATGAGCGCCGGTAGCTCTTCCTTCCTGAAGACGCGTACCACCCTAGCCTGTTCCTCCCGCTCGGACAGCTCGCCCTCCTCCATCTCTTCTTCATCTACCTCCCCACTGGGAGTCTCTTCCTCTGGAAAGGGTCCCTCTGAGGCCAAAGAAGCCTCCGCAGATAACCCTTCTGAATGCGGTCTCTTGGCCCCGCAGAAAGAGTCCTCTGCCAGTGGGGAAGGTGCCGATCTCTTCCCTCCGCGAGCAGCTGCAGGTAGCGCTTCCTGCTGCTCAGGGGCCAAGAAAGTATGTTGGAGTAGGGCAACAAACTCCTTAGAAAAAATTGCTGCTAAGTCCTTTGGCAAAGAAGTCTGAGGAAGAGGGGCGGTAGGCCCCGAAGAAGGCTCCGCCACCGGCTCTCCCTGGTTCCCCTCCGGAGAGTGCGGTTCCAAGGGCTCAGACTCTGCCACCGGTCCTACACCTTGCTCTTCCCCAGAATCCATGTCCACTGTCTCTCTAGCACAAGACTTGCAGATCCCTGACACAGAGCCTTTTTTCATGCCACACACCAAGCAAAGTGGCTTAGATGGCATGGCCCCTGAGGACGAAAAATACAGGCAACGAAAAAAACTCTAACGCTCCCTACATGTGCTGCGGGCCGCGCGGCTTAGCGCTGTTGGGTTTTTGTTTTTTTACAAGCCTCGCTTAAAATAGCAAAGAAAGAAATAACCCCTTGGTAGGGAAAAACGAAAAGAAACAAGGCCTGAGGCAATTGACCCTCACCGGGAGAAGTAAAGAAATATACCCCCTGGTCAGCGGCGTTCCCGCGCGTGACCGCCACGCAGCTAGGCCCGCCGCACTGTAAAAGCGCGCCAAGCACACAGCACTCCGTGAGAGAAAGGCCCTTTGTTAAATAAGAACGCCAGCTCAACGGCCAGCAGTAGACTCACCAGGCTTGCGGACCGCCATCCGAGGGAGAGGCCGCTGCCACCGGGAACACAACCGCACAAACGGCTGAGTGAGCGCGGTGGTCCCGAGCCTGCCAGCGCATGGACAGGCAAACATCTGTGTGGCGCTGGCAAGGCTTTTTCACCGGAGCTGTCCCCCCTACAAGAAGGCTGACTGTACTGGCAGTAGCCAGCTGAACCGGCTAACACCCCTCTCCCACACAAGCTAAGCAGTGGAAATACATGCCGGTAAGAAGGGGGGGGGGAGGGGGTAGAGAAAGGAAGAGAGAGGCGCCTGCAGCAAATTTAAAGGCACAGTGTAGAGAAAAAATCTAAGAGGAACTAATTTTCTTTCCCAGATAACTAAAACCAGAAAAAAATAGATCAAATAGCCTTAATTGCTTCTCCAGTGAGCCCGAGCCTTCGGGCTCCTATCTATCCAGCTGCTTGGAGACTGAGGTAACTGATGGCAGGAGGCGGATTCCGAAGGGATATACCGGTGACATCATAAAAAGGAGGAGTTTTCTCAGTCTCCAAGCTGCTGGATGAGATAGGGAACTCAGAGGTCTGGGACTAGACTGGTTACACGATCAGGAAAAGGGAAATTTATTCAGTCAACTGGATGCTCAACAATAGGCACTATGCTATAAAGAAATGCACCAAATAAAGAAGGGAAATTCCATGCAAATCTGTGATAAAACTAATAGCCTGGGCATTCACTGTGACAAAGATTTGTAGCTGTCATCTGAGATAAGCGCTTGATTCCTGCTTCAATCAATTAAGCCTGATACCTAAGTTAAGGCCTTTTCTTTCTTGTGTTCTCGTATCAATCTGGTAAGGATAGTCCATGCGAGTCACTAGTTGCTTAGACTACTGCAACGTGTATCAGCATCTACCATAAGAGGTCTCCTAACATTGCAGCTTATTCAAAATACAGTCACTAGGCTTATAACTAGGACAAAGAAAACTGACATCAGATGCCTATATTCATAGATATGAACGCTAGAACATTTTTTTAAATTGCTTTGTATATTGTGTCACCCACCTATAGGTTCCCAGAGGCTTAAAACATGGGAGCTACAGTGGAGCCTCTTCTTAAACAGCGGGGGATGGTATCAAGAAGGTATTGAAATGCCCCCTGGGAACTGTAGTCCCACAAGCTAATATAAGAATGTAGTTGTAGACGAGAAGCAAGGCTTTAAAGAGGACCTTTTATTTTCCCTTCCCGGGTGAATTTTCAGCACATTGGAACAAAAGACAAAAGACCATACTTCTGGTATAAAAATAAAGGTAAACTACTGGAACAAAATAAATGCTTGTATCTTCAGCTTGGCAATAAACAAAAGGTAATTCAAACAGTCCTTTTTCTTAAACAAGCAAGTTTCTTCACTGCTGTTTTCCTTAAACAGATTTTCTGTAGCCACTTCAGCACAATGAAGAAATCTCATCAGAAATTATTAACGTACAATCCATGCAAGACTCAGAAGATGTTTCCTCACAGAAATCACACTGCATTTCTTCACATACTTCTGCGGAGCTATACTCCCTAGGATTGTAACTTAGGCTATTTTTAAACAGTCCCTCTTCTCGGTTAAGAGAGCTGCCCTCCTCCTCTCTGTTAGAGTAAAATGGGAGGTTACCACACACAGTAGAGTTTCCTTCCTGAGAGCCACACACTCTTGGATAAGTGTAGGTAAAACTCTTACTTTCAGCTTCCCTTATACTAGAAGGAATAAGCCTACCTTCTGGCTTAGTTCTCACGGAGCTTCTGGGTACAGGGAACTTAACGGAGCTTTTCCAAGATGAAAGCCTCTCACTGCTTTTCTCTTTCTGCTTTCTTTTGGACACAAAAGTATCCGCAAGATAAAAACTCTTGCCCTCCTTGTACCTGTTGCTAGGAAGATTCTTTCCCACAGCTTTTCTCTGCCTGGTTCCAGAAATACCTTCGTGGCAAAGTCCACTGAGCTTTTGTTCACTGCTCTCTGAAGCAAATCCCTGGTATTCTCTCCTGGGTTTCTTCCTCTAGAACTTTGTGTACGACTCCGTGTGAAGCTCTGGCTCCCTGTCCAGCCCTCTGATCAGTTCTCCAATCAGTTCTGCAATCAGCTCTCCCATCGGCTTTGCAATCGGCTCTAACTCTAACCTCCGGTGAGTGAATTTTAACTGCGTCACTCTTGGTGTTTCCTTGAGCCCCGCCTCCTCCCAGCTGTCCCTCATTACCTAATGGGCTGTGAGGTAACCTACTGCTTGGGCGTGCTCTCACACCTGGTAATTCAGTTTGTGTAGGTTGCCTATAGCAACTCTGGTCCATGTGCTGCTCTAGCCTGTCATTATTAGAACTGTTCTGCTCAGTTTTTCCTATTTCCATAGGCTCTGGCTGATCCACCTCATGACAATTGTTACACAAGGAGTTTATACTGAGATACTCCTGTCAAACAGGCTGACAGAGTAGACTCTTACTCAGCAACTGCACTCTTTGTAGTTGTTTTTTGCTTCAATTGCCCCATCGATAAAAGTTCATTTATATACCACTAGAAATTGGATATTTTGCCTGCGGGTCCTTCCCTCTGCCTTAAGATCAGCAAGAGATTAGTAATTAGCTCTCATTTAGGAAGGCTCTCAAAGCTTGGCTATTTTCAAAGTATTTTAACAAACAAATGAGAGTCCAAGTTGTAGAGAGCAGTTGTTTATAATCTCCTATCAAGTTTTTAAATCATTTGCATTTATTATTGTAATTTTTTATGTATTTGATGTCTATAGATTGCAAACCGCCTTGATGCTTTTGTGATAAAGCAGTGTATTAAGTTAATAAATTAAGGGCCTGATATTCATAGGGAATAACATGGGTGGCAGACCTGTCAGGATATTCAGCAGCACTAATATGGTTAGCATCAGGGTGTTCCAGGGCAGCACCTGGCCATAGCCAAGCTACAGAGATATTGAGCCGCAGCCTGGTTATCGCTAAGTGGCGAAAGCCAGGTGCCATAAAGGCTGACCCACCTTTCACTGCTGAAGCTTAACTGGACGGTGGCTGAATATTCCTGCTGCTCAGTTAGCTTCACAGCAATCCGTGGCAACTCAGATATTCAATTCTAGGGCCTGGATATGACCCTGGCATTGAATATCCAGGTTTAAAGTTCAGCAGCGGTGGTTAGCCGCTTTAGCAGCGCTAGCCAATGCCGCTGAATATCAGGCCCATAGTGTTTAGACAGTTCAGCCCAAAAGATAATGTCTGTTTGGGCAAAACAGAAGAGGTCCTTTACAGCTGTCTTCTTACTCTCGTCAGGGCCTAGAGTAAAGACACTTGGCTTGTTGAGCTTTTTTGACAAATGGCAGGAAGCTTCTTTGCCAAAATGAGAAGCTTCTTTCATATTGGGCTGTGCACATTCATCTGCAGGATAACGTAGGCTTGAGAAGAGAGCTGAAAGATGTTGAAGGATCGTACAACTTTGATGGTATTAATCGTTGCTTAAAGTTTTTCACCAAAGCTATCTCGAGTTCAAAGTTCATCTACCAACTTAGTATAGACATCTTTATTTAGTTCTTACATACCTACCTAGGAAAATTACCCAGCTGCAATGACTAATTTTAAGATGTCATAACCTGAATGAATTAGGTATTCCACATTCAGTTTTATGTAAGACTAAAGCCAGTTCAGTATGAGACTGTGCAGGAAAGTTAGTTTTAAAAAATGCTTGCAGTGCTGGCAGCAATGGTCAGCTGGGGAAAGGCAGATAATCGGAGAGCAAAAGAACAAATTCTCACCACTGGGGAAGGCAAGAGAAAGGGTCTGATCCAGGGCTGGAGCTGAAGTGCTGATTGATTCTAGGATGAAGGTGGAAGAAAGGGGCTGATGCTGAGGGACAGGAGGAGATGGTTTGTGCTGGCAGATGCTGAGGGAGTGAGAAGGGAGAGGAGGACATATACAGTGGAAGTGGGGAGCAAAGCATGTGCAGGGGAACATGGAGGGGTTGGGGGTGGAGAGTGATGAATGTTGGGGTAAGGATGGGGAATGTCAGGGTAAATGAATAGTTCAGGAGGTGGTAGGCAAGCAGATGCTGGAGAGGGGGGAAGGAAAAGGCAAGAATGAAGATACTGAGGACACGATGAGGGCAATTTTATAATCTCCTATGCAGTTAATGTGTATTGCCACTTGTATGTAGGGTCCATTTTATAAACTGAAGTACAGGCATACTTTACATTATAAAATGAGGATATAATGATACAACAATTATAAAACAGGGGTACATTTTTAAAAACAAAGTTACATTCTTTTTGGTGCTTTATCTCAAAAGGGGAAATATTTTCTTCTTCAGTGGTTTAGGTTTTAAACTCTGCTTTTCGTCTATCTTTCCCAGCTCTTTGAAGCCACTGACACCTCATCAGGAGTAAGTGGACCTGATTAACCTGTGAAAGATCTGAGAGCAGCTGAGGACTGCATAAAGTCTTCAGAGCCTTGCAAGTTTACGCATTCCTAACATGGGCTCTGCATTTCAAGCAAAGGTAAGAGCATGGCTTTTAATTACTAGCTCTCTGCCTAAGAGCTCTTAAAAGGGTTTTGGTACATTTTTAAAAACAAAGTTACATTCTTTTGATGCTTTATTTCAAAAAGGGAAATATTTTCTTTAGTGGTGTAGGTTTAAAACTCTGCTTTTAGTCTCTCTTTCCTGGCTCTGAAGCCACTGATATCTCATCAGGTATTAGTTCCCTCTCTAACCACCACAGCTCCCTCCCACCCACCCCATTTATTTTATTTTATTTATTTTATTTAACAATCTCTTATATACCGCAGCTTCCTAAGATCAGCTGCGGTTCACAAATAACAACAGGCAACAAATCATGGATTTGTTTTACATATAACGTCATATAACTATAACCAATGTACAGTAAACAGAAATGTTGAACAGATAGCACTGAACAGTGCAACACTATATACATTATGTACATTAACATTATATTATTAAATACATATACAAGTTATGTGGGATATAATCATTATGAGTAGTACAGATGAGCCTTCTTGCTTTACAGGGCAGCTCCCCAATTAGCTACACACAGGGACTTAGATCAGAATGTTTAAAGCACACTTAAAAGAGGTTAACTGTTTTTTCTCTGAAAGGACAGCTGCGAAACAGGCTGGTACTTTGCTAGGTCTCTCTCTCTTTTGCTTCAACAGGTACCAAAGCTCCATCAACTGAACAATCATTGGGAAAAATTGTATCGCCAAAGCTCTTGCCCCCGTTACAGCTTCTGCCTCTGCCCAGACAGAGATTTCAATGCCAGTTGAAGGACAGATTCCATGTGCAGGATGCCTGCATATTGAAGCTCTCAGAAACAAGTGGAAGACCTCAGAGAAGAGGTGGCGAGGCTGAGGAATGTTCAATACAGTGAGAAGACACAAGGAGCAGGAGACGTTGGATGAACAGTTGAGTCTTTATTTGATAGGGACCCCAACGCGTTTCGGCAACGCCTTCCTCAGGGGGATTACAACTTAAACAAACATTAAAACAAAAATAAGAACAATTAAAAACAAATAAAAGCAATAGGCATGATGTTAAATATATATACAAAACTTAAAAATTAACAACCACATAAAATGCTCTATATAATAAGACAGTTAAAGCAACACGGACAAACGTAGGGCTGAAGAACACAACATAAATAATTAAAATATAAATGAGTTAAAATATACTAATCATCACTATAATTGAACAAATGTAACTTAAAAACAGAAAAAACAAGTGAGAAACAAAAGATATTTTATATAAATATAATAGTAATAAATAAATAAATATATACTACCATGTCTATAATATAGCAGATAACGTAGAAATAATACACCATGTAGACTCATGACAGTTGAAAGAAGAAGAGATTAATGTGTGACAAATAGAGGAATATATGAAGTGGATAAAACAAAATGGTATACTATTGTATAATTAAATACACTAAAATACCCACTGATGGAATTTGACACATATTTGGCCACATATAAATAAGGTTAAAAAAGGGGGGAGTTAAAAAATTGTTCTAAGGACCAGACTTTTTGAAAATAATGTAGAACAAATCAGAAGCATGAGCACTAGACTACAGCAACGTTCATCGTATTTATCTGTTGAATGAGAACGGCAGTCGTCAACGAACCCGTTGTGTTTTAAAACTATAAAGATGATAAAATACTAATTCTAAACGGTCCATAAGTATTACCTCCCCTTTTATGTGAGAACTTCATGATTGTATATAAACAGATAAATGAATACGTATAAATTTAATTACCGTTCAAATACTCAACTACGGGAATGTGTGTTATAGATGTCTATCTCTCGTTCTTGTTGTTCGAGTCGGTAGGAACAAACGCGTTTGTTCTACAACTATATTATAAAAACATAATACATGTGTGAAAATAATCGCTAGAGAAAAGAAGATTATGTAAAATGAATAGAGAACTTCGTGGTACACTCACAAACCGGTCACTCAAAATAACGTGAAGTGCAAGTCACAGGAACTCTTCATGCGGATCGCAAAGCATTGAAAGGAAAACATTCAACCGGGCTGACTTAAGAACGCCACTTTTGGCGCCAAAATTAAGCTCACCTGAGTTTGGAAACAGAATGATAAGAACAAAAAAAGTTCTAGATGTGATTGTGGAAGAGAACTTTGCACCAACCGATGGATCGATTTTTGAACGATCTTTAAATGTGTTTTACAAGTTAGAGTAGGGCTCTTAACAGAAACAAATAAAAAATAAATAATAAATTAAATAGAACCATGTTATGAAGTTCAAAGAATATTAAGTAATTAAATTTATATTTACAACCTAAAAAGGTACTTTAAAGATACTTTACTCAGACTTGTTCCATAGCACTACAACGTGTGTGACAACATATGGAAAAGTGAATTAGATATATATATAAATATAAAAAAATTATATATAAACATTGAAAGAAACAAATCAGAAACATAATTAAAAAATGAAGATCAGTAAATGGATAAAATTTAATATATATGAACTATGATTATGAAATAAAATAAAATATTGTATTATAATAAAACTTAAAAAAAGGAGGGTAAAAATATATTTTGAACCAAAATGGTGTAAAATATAAAATATAAAAATCTGACAAACCATAATTAATAAATGTTGATAAGAAATATTAAATTTTTTTTATAAAAAAATATAAATATTATATAATAATAATAAATAACCATTAAATAATTAATAGTAAATAATAGTTGCGCAAAACCAAAACCTTAGCAAAGTATCTTACACATGAAAAATATTTTTATATTAATAAGCAAATGAAATTACTAAAAAATTTTATAATGTGAATTCGATCTAATCTGGACATTACTAATAAGTAAATCTGACTACATTGTAATTAAAAAATGAATGAACAATAAATTAGATAAATAATGAATAATAAATAATTATAAAAAAATACTGTAAGATCCGTTTCTTGATTCAAACCATATGGTTCTAAGGACTTAAACTCATAGATAAAACGTTGTTCAAACTTCAGAAGAGTATTGTCTATATTGCCACCTCTCCAATGGGGAACTACTGTTTTTAGAACTAAAAATTTGATATCACTAATGCTATGGTTATTCTCTAACCAGTGAGCCACTAAGGGTTTATCTGACTGCTTTCTTTGTATATTACTCCGGTGTTCAATTATGCGGGTGCGAATTTGTCTTAAAGTTTTACCAATGTATAGTTTATTACAGGGACACTGAATTAAATAGATAACATGAGTGGTCTTACAATTTGAAAAATGATTAAGAAAGTGTCTGATACCTGAGGGAACATGAATGAAATCCTTTTTGACTGTGATAACATGTGTGCACACTGAACAATTACCACAGCTATAGTGGCCCATAACTGTGAGGGGAGGTTTCACTATAGATAGTGCAGAAGGAACGAGTGAATTCTTCAAATTGGAACTCCGTTTATAAGCTATCATCAAGCGCTTAGTAGCGAAGGATGGAATAGTAGTGAGGAGATGCCATTCTTGTTTAAGAATGTTTACAATGGCTTTAGAATGTGAAGAAAAGGTTAAGGCGCAAACAATTTTATCCATAGGATCGCGTGTCTTTGTACTTAAAAGGGTAACGCGATCACTGGTACGTGCCCTATAATAAGCCTTTCTTATACATGATGGGGGGTACCCACGTTGCAAGAATCTATTCTTCATATCTTCAGCTTGTATTTCAAAATCAGCGTCATCTGTACATAACCTTTTGATCCTTAGGAATTGACTAATAGGGAGATTCCTTTTTAGAGATGGATTATGGAAACTATCATATTTAAGAAGCGTATTACGGTCCGTGGGTTTACGGTACAACGTAGTGGAAAAACCTGTAGCTGATTTCTTAATTAAAATATCTAAATAAGAAATCTCATCCATACTATAATTTCCTTCAAACTGCAAGTGCGTGTCAAGTGTGTTCAGCCATGTGTGGAAGGATTGTAATAGTGGTAATGTTCCATTCCAAAGTACAAGAACGTCATCTATATAGCGTTTCCAAAGGAGGATATTAGATTTATATGGATGAAAGGTTAAAAACTTAGTCTCAAAATTGGTGACGTATAGATTCGCCACATCTGGGGCCATGGGGGACCCCATTGCAACGCCTTTCACCTGCTTGTAGAAAATACCTCTAAAACAAAAATAATTTTCGGTCATGGCCAGAGATGCTAGCTGAGTAAGAAAAAAGGTTGGAGTCCTGATAGGTCTAGGCCTTTGTATAAGAGTGTCTGCTATTATATCTAATGCAGCAGATTGAGGAATATTAGTATATAATGACCTGATGTCGAAAGTAGCTAAGATAACTTGATCATAAGGACCCTGAAAATCACGTAACATTTGTATTATATGAGTGGAATCTCTAACATATGAGGGTGCTTGGGTGACGAAGGGCCTTAAATAAATATCCAAAAATTTTGACAATGGTTCAAATAATGATCCAATCGCAGACACGATAGGTCGACCAGGCGGATTGAGTAAAGATTTGTGAACTTTTGGAAGCATATATATAGTGGGTAAAATAGGGAATGGAACCGTGAGAAACTGAATCTCTTTGGGAGTCAGGTAACCCGCTTCTTTGCCAATAAAAAGCAAAGTGTCAACTTTCTTCCGTAAATTCTCTGTGGGATCATCAAAGATCTTTTGATAGTATTCTACGTCATTTAATTGTCTAAGGACCTCTGCCACATAGGCATCCTTATCTTGCACAACTATAGAACCACCTTTATCAGCTGGCTTAATTATAATGTTTGAATTAGACAATAGACCACGAAGGGCCAATTTTTGAGGGGCAGTAAAGTTGTAGAAAGTGTTCTTCTTATTAGTTTTATATAAACTATCTATTTTTTGAAGAACTACATTCTCATATGCAGAAATCATAACGTTAGGTTTAGAAGGTGGAATCCATGTAGATGGTCTTTTAACTATAGACGAATCAACAGTATCAGTATGATGTTGATCAAAGTAGTCAATCATTTTTAACTTACGAAAGAATTTGTACAACTCAACATGTGCGGCAAACCTATCATGTGTTTTAGTCGGGACAAAGGAAAGGCCTTTGTTGAGAACCTCCAACTCCATTTCTGATAAAGGATGTTTTGAAAGATTGATTACCACATTTAAAGATCCCAATCGAGATGTCTTTTCGCCATTAGGCTCTGGCTGGTTGTCCTCATTCGTTGTGGGTACTGTCTGTTCGGTGACCCTCTGGGTCTGTACGGACGACGTTGTGGGGACCTTGGGGAAAGATCGCTTTTGCCTTTTTCCCATAATTTGTCCATTTGAAAATCCCGTCTTTTTGCGTGAGTGTTATCCTTAGCTTGGCCAGGCTCAGTAGAAAATAGAGGAGCAGATGGATTAATTTGATCTTGTGAGTGATGTCTGGTCCTTTTAGTGTGTCTCTCAATTTCAGGAGTCATGGATTGTCCCGACTAAAACACATGATAGGTTTGCCGCACATGTTGAGTTGTACAAATTCTTTCGTAAGTTAAAAACTATTGACTACTTTGATCAACATCATACTGATACTGTTGATTCGTCTATAGTTAAAAGACCATCTACATGGATTCCACCTTCTAAACCTAACGTTATGATTTCTGCATATGAGAATGTAGTTCTTCAAAAAATAGATAGTTTATATAAAACTAATAAGAAGAACACTTTCTACAACTTTACTGCCCCTCAAAAATTGGCCCTTCGTGGTCTATTGTCTAATTCAAACATTATAATTAAGCCAGCTGATAAAGGTGGTTCTATAGTTGTGCAAGATAAGGATGCCTATGTGGCAGAGGTCCTTAGACAATTAAATGACGTAGAATACTATCAAAAGATCTTTGATGATCCCACAGAGAATTTACGGAAGAAAGTTGACACTTTGCTTTTTATTGGCAAAGAAGCGGGTTACCTGACTCCCAAAGAGATTCAGTTTCTCACGGTTCCATTCCCTATTTTACCCACTATATATATGCTTCCAAAAGTTCACAAATCTTTACTCAATCCGCCTGGTCGACCTATCGTGTCTGCGATTGGATCATTATTTGAACCATTGTCAAAATTTTTGGATATTTATTTAAGGCCCTTCATCACCCAAGCACCCTCATATGTTAGAGATTCCACTCATATAATACAAATGTTACGTGATTTTCAGGGTCCTTATGATCAAGTTATCTTAGCTACTTTCGACATCAGGTCATTATATACTAATATTCCTCAATCTGCTGCATTAGATATAATAGCAGACACTCTTATACAAAGGCCTAGACCTATCAGGACTCCAACCTTTTTTCTTACTCAGCTAGCATCTCTGGCCATGACCGAAAATTATTTTTGTTTTAGAGGTATTTTCTACAAGCAGGTGAAAGGCGTTGCAATGGGGTCCCCCATGGCCCCAGATGTGGCGAATCTATACGTCACCAATTTTGAGACTAAGTTTTTAACCTTTCATCCATATAAATCTAATATCCTCCTTTGGAAACGCTATATAGATGACGTTCTTGTACTTTGGAATGGAACATTACCACTATTACAATCCTTCCACACATGGCTGAACACACTTGACACGCACTTGCAGTTTGAAGGAAATTATAGTATGGATGAGATTTCTTATTTAGATATTTTAATTAAGAAATCAGCTACAGGTTTTTCCACTACGTTGTACCGCAAACCCACGGACCGTAATACGCTTCTTAAATATGATAGTTTCCATAATCCATCTCTAAAAAGGAATCTCCCTATTAGTCAATTCCTAAGAATCAAAAGGTTATGTACAGATGACGCTGATTTTGAAATACAAGCTGAAGATATGAAGAATAGATTCTTGCAACGTGGGTACCCCCCATCATGTATAAGAAAGGCTTATTATAGGGCACGTACCACTGATCGCGTTACCCTTTTAAGTACAAAGACACGCGATCCTATGGATAAAATTGTTTGCGCCTTAACCTTTTCTTCACATTCTAAAGCCATTGTAAACATTCTTAAACAAGAATGGCATTTCCTCACTACTATTCCATCCTTCGCTACTAAGCGCTTGATGATAGCTTATAAACGGAGTTCCAATTTGAAGAATTCACTCGTTCCTTCTGCACTATCTATAGTGAAACCTCCCCTCACAGTTAAGGGCCACTATAGCTGTGGTAATTGTTCAGTGTGCACACATGTTATCACAGTCAAAAAGGATTTCATTCATGTTCCCTCAGGTATCAGACACTTTCTTAATCATTTTTCAAATTGTAAGACCACTCATGTTATCTATTTAATTCAGTGTCCCTGTAATAAACTATACATTGGTAAAACTTTAAGACAAATTCGCACCCGCATAATTGAACACCGGAGTAATATACAAAGAAAGCAGTCAGATAAACCCTTAGTGGCTCACTGGTTAGAGAATAACCATAGCATTAGTGATATCAAATTTTTAGTTCTAAAAACAGTAGTTCCCCATTGGAGAGGTGGCAATATAGACAATACTCTTCTGAAGTTTGAACAACGTTTTATCTATGAGTTTAAGTCCTTAGAACCATATGGTTTGAATCAAGAAACGGATCTTACAGTTTTTTTATAATTATTTATTATTCATTATTTATCTAATTTATTGTTCATTCATTTTTTAATTACAATGTAGTCAGATTTACTTATTAGTAATGTCCAGATTAGATCGAATTCACATTATAACATTTTTTAGTAATTTCATTTGCTTATTAATATAAAAATATTTTTCATGTGTAAGATACTTTGCTAAGGTTTTGGTTTTGCGCAACTATTATTTACTAACTATTAATTATTTAATGGTTATTTATTATTATTATATAATATTTATATTTTTTTATTAAAAATTTTTTAATATTTCTTATCATCAACATTTATTAATTATGGTTTGTCAGATTTTTATATTTTATATTTTACACCATTTTGGTTCAAAATATATTTTTACCCTCCTTATTTTAAGTTTTATTATAATACAATATTTTATTTTATTTCATAATCATAGTTCATATATATTAAATTTTATCCATTTACTGATCTTCATTTTTTAATTATGTTTCTGATTTGTTTTTTTCAATGTTTATATATAATTTTTTTATATTTATATATATATCTAATTCACTTTTCCATATGTTGTCACACACGTTGTAGTGCTATGGAACAAGTCTGAGTAAAGTATCTTTAAAGTACCTTTTTAGGTTGTAAATATAAATTTAATTACTTAATATTCTTTGAACTTCATAACATGGTTCTATTTAATTTATTATTTATTTTTTATTTGTTTCTGTTAAGAGCCCTACTCTAACTTGTAAAACACATTTAAAGATCGTTCAAAAATCGATCCATCGGTTGGTGCAAAGTTCTCTTCCACAATCACATCTAGAACTTTTTTTGTTCTTATCATTCTGTTTCCAAACTCAGGTGAGCTTAATTTTGGCGCCAAAAGTGGCGTTCTTAAGTCAGCCCGGTTGAATGTTTTCCTTTCAATGCTTTGCGATCCGCATGAAGAGTTCCTGTGACTTGCACTTCACGTTATTTTGAGTGACCGGTTTGTGAGTGTACCACGAAGTTCTCTATTCATTTTACATAATCTTCTTTTCTCTAGCGATTATTTTCACACATGTATTATGTTTTTATAATATAGTTGTAGAACAAACGCGTTTGTTCCTACCGACTCGAACAACAAGAACGAGAGATAGACATCTATAACACACATTCCCGTAGTTGAGCATTTGAACGGTAATTAAATTTATACGTATTCATTTATCTGTTTATATACAATCATGAAGTTCTCACATAAAAGGGGAGGTAATACTTATGGACCGTTTAGAATTAGTATTTTATCATCTTTATAGTTTTAAAACACAGCGGGTTCGTTGACGACTGCCATTCTCATTCAACAGATAAATACGATGAACGTTGCTGTAGTCTAGTGCTCATGCTTCTGATTTGTTCTACATTATTTTCAAAAAGTCTGGTCCTTAGAACAATTTTTTAACTCCCCCCCTTTTTTTAACCTTATTTATATGTGGCCAAATATGTGTCAAATTCCATCAGTGGGTATTTTAGTGTATTTAATTATACAATAGTATACCATTTTGTTTTATCCACTTCATATATTCCTCTATTTGTCACACATTAATCTCTTCTTCTTTCAACTGTCATGAGTCTACATGGTGTATTATTTCTACGTTATCTGCTATATTATAGACATGGTAGTATATATTATTTATTTATTACTATTATATTTATATAAAATATCTTTTGTTTCTCACTTGTTTTTTTCTGTTTTTAAGTTACATTTGTTCAATTATAGTGATGATTAGTATATTTTAACTCATTTATATTTTAATTATTTATGTTGTGTTCTTCAGCCCTACGTTTGTCCGTGTTGCTTTAACTGTCTTATTATATAGAGCATTTTATGTGGTTGTTAATTTTTAAGTTTTGTATATATATTTAACATCATGCCTATTGCTTTTATTTGTTTTTAATTGTTCTTATTTTTGTTTTAATGTTTGTTTAAGTTGTAATCCCCCTGAGGAAGGCGTTGCCGAAACGCATTGGGGTCCCTATCAAATAAAGACTCAACTGTTCATCCAACGTCTCCTGCTCCTTGTGTCGTCTTATATTGCTTGCAGGAGGCCTGCTCCTCCTTGTGTTTCCAATACAGTGAGAAGTACATTGATGAGATGCTTCTTGAAACATCCAAGCACTTCAGCAGAGGTGAAGATGGGAGCCTACAGAATTACGAAGGTTGGACATGAGTCACCAGGGCCTGCAGAATCACAAAACCAACTTCTCCACCCTTGCATTTAAGAACTATTAACCAGTACAAATCGTGGATAGCAAAGGAAGATGTTTTATTAAATTAATTAAACAAAATCAGCCAACGGTCTAACACAGGCCGTGTTTCGCAAAAACCTTCTTCAGGGGCTAAATTGGCTGCAAAATTGATAAAACATATACATTATAAATAATAATAAAATACTAACACAACTTTAATCATAAATAGGATTGAAAACAAACAACAAATACAATATGCAATTAAATGAATCAACATCTAAACCAAACTACTAGCACATATATAATAAAACCGGAGAGCTAATAAATATCACATATAAAAGACATGTATATAAATAGTAATATCAACATCATAATAAATAAGTAAAAAATAAATAAAATAACCGTTAAAAGTACATAAAATACTTAATAACGACTAATACAATAAAATTATATTTTGTATGTGGAGTATTCAAGGGTCCTACTGCCCCAAGGGTGTGACGAAAAATGTTAAGAGAAACATACCTGTATATCTCTTTGAACTATCTCTGGATCATTCTATATTTGTATAAACAGAGACGAAATATGAAAAAACAAATATATGTTAAAAATGATGAAAAAAGTGGAAAGGAATGTGAAATTAAACCATTAAAAAATAATAAATAATAAATTAATCCGATAAAAATAATAAAAAACCATTTATATATACCATTGGATATGATACCAACCGTTTTCAAACTTAAAAACTAAAAACTCTGTAGGCATATATATGCGTGTATTGACTTCCCCTTTACAAACCTTTTGCTACTAAAAAAGGAACAATTGATGTGATGAGAACCTAACCATAAAAATATTTATAAAATTTCTCTAAAATATGTATATATATCTATAATATCCAAACCCCACATGTCAAGGAAAGAACAAATGTGTTGTACAAAAAAGGGGGGGGGGGAAGGAGTGAAATAACCCTTAGACCGCTAAGGGGAGGAAAACCTTCCTGTGTGTGATTATCTCTCAATTCTAAATCATATTATGTGAACCGTCTAGTAAGAAACAAAATTTCAGATGTACCACAACTCACAACGTGCAAAGATAAATATAAAATAAAAAAGACATAGTTAAAACCAAAGGAACCACCTACCATAACTCTTGCATTGCCGAGATTTAAAAACGGCTAGCCAGCAGAACATCCGCGCTTTAAAAATGACTTCTCAAAACAAAAGAACAAAGATCGTATGAACATCTCTTCTAGTAAAACAAGGCTAAAATAAATATTATATATGTATATATATATGATAAAACAATATAAAGAAATTAAATAACCTTATTTAATCTACATCTAAACCAAACTACTAGCACATATATAATAAAACCGGAGAGCTAATAAGAAAAAACTAAAAGGAGCGGTTGCAAAGGTTAAAGACTTACATCAAGCTTGAGTGTTGTTTAAAAATACTATCCTGGAAGCCCAGACCAGCTGTATTCCACGCATTAAGAAAAGTGGAAGAAAGTCCAAAAAACTGCCAGCATGGTTTAAAGGTGAGGTCAGAGAGGCTGTTGCTGCCAAAAAAGCATCTTTCAGGAAATGGAAAAAAAAGCCAAATGACAAAAACTGGAAACAGCACAAGCACTGGCAAGTTAAATGCAAAGCATTGATAAGGCAGGCAAAGCGAGAATTTGAGAAGAAACTTGCTATGGAAGCAAAAACGCGAAATAAAGACTTTTTCAAGTACACTCATAGCAAAAAGCCTGTGAGAGAGTCAATTGGACCGTTAGATGATAGAGGGGTAAAAGGGGCAGTAAGAGGAGACAAGGCTACAGTGGAGAGATTGAATGAATTCTCTGCTTCGGTCTTTACTGAGGAAGATGTAGGGGTGCTATCCAAGACTCAAGTGGTATTTAAAGGTGATACTGCAGAGGAATTGAGAGAAATATCGCTACACCGGGAAGATGTATTACAACTATTTGATAAACTGAATAGTAGCAAATCACCTGGACTGGATGGTATACATCCAAGGATGTTGAAAGAACTGAAATATGAGATTGCAGACTTGCTATTAGTAATCTGTGAACTTTCATTAAAATCATCTGTAATACCTGGAGGATCGCCAATGTAACGCCAATTTTGAAAAAGGGTTCCAGGGGTGATCCGGAAAACTACAGAACAGTGAGCATGACGTCAGTACCGGGAAAAAGGGTAGAAACCATCATAAAGAACAAAATTACTCAGCATGTAGATAGTCATGGCCTAATGGGAGATAGCCAACATGGCTTTAGACAAGGAAGATCTTGTCTTACTAATCTGTTATGTTTTTTTGAAGGTGTGAATGAACAGGTAGACAAAGGTGAGTCAATTGATAAAGTGTATCTGGACTTTCAGAAAACTTTTGACAAGGTCCCTCATCAGAGACTTTTGGCAAAACTAAAAAGTCATGGGATAGGAGGAAGTGCACCTTTGTGAATCAGGAACTGGTTAAAAGATAGAAAGTAGAAGGTAGGGCTAAATTGCCAATTTTCCCAATGGAAAAAGGTGAATAGTGGAGTACCCCAGGGATCTGTACTGGGTCCGCTGCTTTTTGACATATTCATAAATGACCAGGAAAAGGGAATAACTAGTGAGGTTATCAAATTTGCAGATGACACAAAACTGTTTAAAGTTGTTAAAACCCAAGGGGATTGTGGAAAACTGCAGGAGGATCTGGATAAATTGGAAGACTGGGCATCAAAACGGCAGATGAAATTTAATGTAGACAAGTGCAAAGTTATGCACCTAGGAAAGAATAACCCACACTATGGTTACACGATGCAAGGTTCCACATTAGGAACTACCAACCAGGAAAAAGATTTAGGCGTCATCATGGATAACATGTTAAAACCCTCCAGCCAGTGTGCAACAGCGGCCAAGAAAGCAAATAGAATGCTAGGTATCATAAGGAAAGGAATGGAAAATAAAACAAAGGATATTATAATGCCTCTGTATCGTTCCATGGTACGACTGCACCTTGAATATTGTGTGCAGTTCTGGTCACCGTATCTTTTAAAGTATATAGCGTTATTAGAAAAGGTACAGAGAAGAGCCACCAAAATGGTAAAGGGGATGGAAGGCTACTCCTATGACGAGAGGCTAAAAAGGTTAGGGCTCTTCAACCTGGAAAAGAGACGGCTGAGGGGAGATATAATAGAAGTCTATAAATTAATGAATGGAGTGGAACGGGTAAACATAGATCGATTGTTTACGCTATCAGAATATAGAAAGACTAGGGGACATGTAATGAAGCTACAGGGTAAACTATTTAAGACAAATAAGAGAAACTATTAGAGGAAGAACAAGATCGGCTTTCCTAAAGCTGCGAGAGTTAAAGAAAAAGTTCCAGCCTCGAATTGGAATGTTACAAGATGCTCAAGGTTCTATGTTGAATGATGCTGAGAAGATCAAGAAAAGGTGGAAGGAATATACAGAGTTTTTATATGATAAAGATCAAGTAGACCAACAGCCGTTTCAACCTATACCTTATGATCAGGAACCATTGGTGATGAAAGAAGAAGTTGAAGCAGCATTGAAAGCCTTATCAAAGAACAAAGCACCAGGCATTGATAGCATTCCCATAGAAGTATTGCAGCCATACCTAGAACAAGAACTACCTGAAGTGCAAGCAGGGTTCAGGAAAGGGCGAGGAACGAGAGACATCATTGCGGATGTGAGATGGATCCTTGAAAAGACTAAAGAATACCAAAAGGATATCTATTTGTGCTTTATCGACTATAGCAAGGCTTTTGACTGTGTAAACCATGAGAAACTCTGGGCCACATTAAGAAGCATGGGTATACCAGAACACCTGATCGTTCTCTTGCGTAATCTGTACATTGATCAAGAAGCAACAGTTCGAACGGAACAAGGAGAAACAGAATGGTTTAAAATAAGCAAAGGTGTAAGACAAGGCTGCATACTTTCCCCCTACCTGTTTAATTTATATGCAGAACAAATCATCAGAGAAGCAGGACTGTATGAAGACAACAGAGGTGTGAAGATTGGTGGAAGACTCATCAACAACCTTTGCTATGCTGATGATACCACATTACTGGCTGAAAGCGAAGATGATCTGAAACATTTGCTTCTCACAATCAAAGAACATAGTCTCAAAATGGGCCTGCACCTTAATGTAAAGAAGACAAAGATCATGACAACTGGCATAATCAACAGGTTCATCGTTGAAGGAGAAGAAATTGAAATTTTGAACAACTTTAACCTACTTGGATCAACTATCAATAAAGAAGCAACAAGCAGTCAAGAAATCAGACGACGCATTGCTCTTGGCAGAATGGCTATGAAAGACCTAGATAAGATTCTCAAGAGCAGAGATGTGTCTCTCCATACAAAGATTCGACTTGTTCAAGCCATGGTATTTTCAATAACATCATATGGATGTGAAAGCTGGACAGTGAAAAAGACAGACAGGAAGAAAATTGATGCCTTTGAATTATGGTGCTGGCGGCGAATACTGTGTATACCATGGACTGCCCGAAGAACAAACCAGTCGGTACTAGAGGAGATCAAACCTAAGCTTTCTTTAGAAGCTCAGATGACAAGACTTCGACTTTCATACTTCGGACACATCATGCGAAGAGAGAGATCATTAGAGGAAGACATCATGCTTGGCAAGATAGAAGGTCAACGCAAAAGAGGAAGGCCAGCAATGAGATGGATCGCTACAATAACAGCAGCTACGGGTACCAGTCTGTCATCAATGAGCCGCCTGACTGAAGACCGAACACAATTTAGGATAGCTATCCAGAGGGTCGCCATGAGTCGACTCCGACTCGATGGCACTTAACAACAACAAGAGAAAATATTTTTTCACTCAACGTGTAATCAAACTCTGGAATTTGTTACTGGAGAATGTAGTAAAGGCTGTTAGTGTAACTGGGTTTAAAAAAGGTTTGGACAAGTTCCTGGAGGAAAGGTCCATAAACCATTATTAAAAAGGGACCCAGGATATCAATGCTTGACCCAATACAAGCATTGTGGAACCTGTGTCTCTTGGGGATACTGCTAGGTACGTATGACCTAGATTGGCCACTGTTGGAAACAGGATACTGGGCTTGATGAACCTTGGTCTGACCCAGTATGTTATATCTTATGTTCTTATGAGATTTCCCTCTTGTTTGTGCGGTGGCCCAAGAAGTCGAGACACACGAGGGAGTCATTTCCTCATTGCTTAAGCTCCTTGAAGGTTCTTAGGGCAGAGACTGTTTCATCTTTGCTGCACTTTCTTGGCCCTAAAGATGGGTTGCCCTTTTTGGAATTTCTAACAGCACATGTTGCACAAGATACAGTAGGCATTGTGATGGAGCAATAATTGCTGCTCTGCACAACTTGTCAGCTCCAGTTTTCATGACCTTTAGTTGTGTGCCATCGCAACAGTGCTACCTTTATTGTGTTTCTTTAGTCTTGCACAGGTCCTGCTTCTTTCCAGGAGCAGTCACATGCTAATTTGATTCCTGCCCATGAGTTCATATGAACTTTGATATGACAATTTGTAAAAGATCAAATTACTAATAGGACTCTGTTGCAATTGTAATATGGCTCACACATCTCTGTGCAAAACATCATATAGTGTTATGCCAAATGTCTGATGAGTCAGCATCTCGTCTCAGACAGTCTTTCATTTGATTTACAAGTACCTGGCAGAATCCTAAAGAAGATTCAATCCTTTGTCTTATGCACAGGAATATCCAAAGTGTTTTCCAGGTCTACATGATCAATAGAAAACTGTCAAATATGTTGAAACGTCAGCTGGTAGGGCATGCCTTAATCTTCCAATAAAGACAACTTCTCTCTTCTAGTAGTAGTCTGGTAATAATTCTGGTTTTACTTGTAATATTTTAACCAAAAAGTGCAATTCTTCTAACCTAGCTTTTCATTGCAATCTCAAATTCAGTTGGCTGCCATAACACCAGAAGTTGATGAAAGAGGTGTATAAGATGAAATTAGACTTACCTTCTAATTGTTGTTCCTGAAGGAACTCCAGTTTAGTCCCGAACCTTTGGGGGTAGTCAACCTCCTCCAGCAGCTTGGAGACTGAAAACGTCACTCTTGTGATGTCACTGGTATATAAGCTCCGGTTCCGCCTTTTCCCACCAGCAGACAAAGCAGACTCACTGGAGCAACAATTAAGCAGGAAATACTATTAACCAACCTATATGAACTAACTGAACTACACCTCACTCCCGAAACTATGTACATTACCGTGAAATGCTATAGGAGTGCTTTGGCCCACTATACCCTTTAGTGGAACCTGTGAACCCTAAGTGCATCCCGTACCTACCTCACGGCTACCCAGCAGGCTACTACGTCTCTACACCCCCTGCTTACCTGTCATATTGCTCTCCTTCAGGCCCTAATCTACTGAAACTCCTCGGGCGGGTCACGGGACTAGACTGGCGTTCCTTCAGGAACAACAATTAGCAGGTAAGTCTAATTTCATCTTCCTTATCGTCCCTCCAGTCTAGTCCCGAACCTTTGGGGATGTAACAGAGCAGTGAACCACTCAATGGGCGGGACCGTGTAGACCAGCCTGAAGCACCGCTGATCCAAAACAGGTATCCCTTTCCGCCTGAATATCCAGATGGTAATGCTTAACAAAGGAATGCAGCGAAGACCAAGTCGCCGCCTTGCAAATCTCCACCGGCGGCACCAAACTGCTCTCCGCCCAAGACGCCGCCTGTGCCCTAGTCGAATGAGCCCTAAGTCCTTTCGGTACTGGCTTACCTTTCAAAATATACGCTGACGCAATGGCTTCCTTCACCCAGCGGGCAAGGGAAGCTTTAGACGCCGTCTGGCCTTTCTTCGCTCCAGCAAAGAGAATAAATAGCCTGTCCGACCTACGGAAACTGGCCGTTCTGCGCAGATACCTCTTCAGTGCTCGCCGCACATCCAAACACTTCAACTTCCCTGTCAAAGGGTCAGCACTGATCCCTTCAAACACCGGCAAAGACACTACCTGATTCATATGAAAAGCCGAAACCACCTTAGGCAAGAAGGGCGGTACCGGCCGTAGAACTACTTTTGACTCAAAAAAGGAAAGGAAGGGACTCTTACAAGACAGCACCTGCAGTTCTGAAACTCTACTCGCGGACGAAATGGCTACCAAGAATACTACCTTCAGGGTAAGGTCTTTCAGAGAGGATCTCAACAGCAGGTCAAAGGGCTCTCGCACCAATGCCTCCAAAACCAGTGGCTGATCCCATGTAGGCACCACCACGTGTCTACGAGGCAGTCTCAACAAGGCCACGGCTCACAAGAAACACTTAACATCTGGATGACATACGAGCACCACTACTCGAATTTTCCCCCTATAACAGGAAAGTGCTGCTACTTGTACTCTCCCTTCGTCTGCTGAAGAAGCGTTCGACCTGCGCTGAGCGAAAGGTCACCATGAGATCCATCACTGGAGTACCCCAGCGGTGCACTAGCCTTGCGAACACGTCTGGATGAAGCACGCACTCTCCTAGGTCTACGCTCACCCGACTCAAAAAATCGGCCTCCACATTGTCCACTCCTGCCACATGCGCCACCAACAAGACTAAGAAATTCTCCTCGGCCCAACCGAGCAGACTACCTGCCTCTGCCTCTAGAGCTACACTGCTGGTGCCCCCCCCCTTGGTGTTTGACATATGCTACCACGGTCGCATTGTCGGACAAAACTCGAACCGCCATCCCCTGGAGATAAGGTTGAAACTTTTGAAGAGCCAGCGCCACTGCTCTCAACTCCAACCGGTTGATGGCCCAAGCGCTTTCCTCCTCGGTCCAGAGACCCAGCACGAAACGTCCCTGGCAGTGTGCCCCCCAGCCCGCTAGACTGGCATCTGTCATGATCGATATCCTCTCCGGCGCCTCCAAGGGCATTGCTTTTTCGAGACTTCCTGGACGCAACCACCATTGTAGAGCCTTGTGTGTCTCTGGAAGACAGGGCAACCGTTGCGTCAACTGATCGCTCTGGTGCGACCACCTCCGCAACAAGGCCCTTTGCAATGGCCTCATGTGGGCTCTTGCCCACAGAACTACGTCGAGCGTCACTGCCATGGTCCCTAGCAGCTGCAAATACTCCCACGCCGTGGGAGACGGCGTTCGGAGGAATTTGCGAATCAACTGTCTCAGTCCCAACGCTCGCTGCTGAGGCAGAAAGACCTTTCCTAGCTTTGTATCGAAACTCGCTCCCAGATAGTCCAGACGCTGAGACGGGCGTAACGTGCTTTTGGAGATGTTGATCACCCAGCCGAGACTTTGTAGGAATGCTACCACCTTGGCTGTGGCCACCTCGTTTTCCACTCTGGACTTCGCTCTTATCAACCAATCATCTAGATAAGGGTGAACCAACACTCCTTCTTTCCTCAACGCCGCTGCCACCACCACCATGACCTTGGTGAAAGTCTGTGGCGCTGTTGCCAGCCCAAAGGGAAACGCTTGAAATTGAAAATGACCCATTGGTACCCCGAATCTGAGAAACCTTTGAGGCTCCTGTCAAATAGGAATGTGGAGATAAGCTTCTGTGAGATCCAAGGAAGTAAGAAATTCCCCTCGCCTTACTGCTACTATGACCGAACTTAGACTCTCCATCCGAAAGTACGAAACCCAGAGACACCGATTCACTCTTTTGAGATCCAAAATTGGCCAAAACGTTCCTTCCTTTTTTGGAACCACAAAATATATGGAGTATCGACCTACGCCGCCTTGGTCAGGAGGGACTGGCACAATGGCCCTGAGAGATAACAGCCTTTGCACCGTGTCCCGCACCGCCAGGCGCTTCAGAACAGCTTTGCATGGGGAATGTACGAAAGAATCGTGCACTGTCCTTTGAAACTCCAAGGCATAACTGTTTCGGATCACCTCCAACACCCACTGATCCGAAGTGATCTGGACCCAGGCCGGGTAAAACTCCCGCAACCGACCTCCTACGGGAACCCGTTACACCTGGGCCCCCTGACATCATTGTGACCTTTTAAGGATCGAGGTAGAGGAAGAGGGCACTCCAACTACCCTACCTGCTCCACAAAACCCTCGAAAGCCCTGGTTTCTATAGGAAAAACGTCTCCTTTGATTCTGTCTAAACCGTGGAGAGCGGAAGTGCCTAAACTCCCTCTGCTGGCTTTTAGGAATGGGCGCCGCTCGCCCCTGCTTCTACTTGTCTTCCAGTAGTCTACCACCTTTGGACTCTCCCAAGTCCTTAACCAACTTATCTAACTCCTCCCCAAAGAGTAGCTTTCCACAAAAAGGGAGTTTACTTAATCTCGACTTAGAAGATCCGTCTGCTGCCCAATTATGCAGCCAAAGGTATCTTCTCGCTGCCACGGCCGACGCCATACTCTTCGAAAGACCTCTGATAAGGTCATAATGAAGATCTGCCAAATAGCCTGCTCCAGATTCCAACCTTGCCACCTCTGCCATCGCCTCTTCCGCTTGTTCTCCTTGAATGTGCTGCACCCAGCGCAGACAGGCTCTCGCCACCCACGCTCCACAAAGAGAGGCTTGCAACGAGAGCGCATTTACATCAAAAACCTGTTTCAATAAGGAGTCCAGCCTACGGTCCTGGGCGTCCTTGAGGGCTGCACTGCCCTCCACGGGGAAGGTAGTCTTCTTGGTAACTGCAGAGACCACAGCATCCACTCTGGGAGATTTAAACAATTCTCTATCCTGGTCTACTAATGGGTAGAGGCGTGCCATAACTCGAGCTCCTTTCATTGCCGATTCGGGCAAATCCCATTCTTGCAGAATCATTTCCCGAATTATCCTATGAACTGGGAACGCTCTCTGCGTATTCCTAAACGCCTGCAATAACGGGTCTTCCAGAGTATCATCTTCTGATGGACTCCCAGAGGGTATATTCAGCGCTTTCAGAGATTCCGAAATGAGTGCAGGCAACTCCTAAAAACGCGTACCACTCTTGCTTGATCTTCTTGCTCCGTAATCTTGCCTTCCTCCAACTCCTCATCCAACTCCAGGTCCGGATCCGGCTCTTCTGATTCCGATATCACCGAGTACTCCAACTGGTCCTTCTCTTTTCTGAACTTCTTTGCTGCTAGACCTGTGACCGCTGTGACCAAAGGAGTCCCTGGCTGCTTCAACCCCAAGTAAGGAACAGGAACCCCTGGGGCCTGCGTCCCCTGAGGTGCGCCGAAGGCATGCTGTATCAAAGCCAGAAAATCTGGCGAAAAAATTGCCGCCAGCCCTCCTGGAAAGGACTGTTGTGACCAGGAAAGATCTGGTGACGAAGACGAAGACGTGCCGGGCATCGGGTCTCGAGATGGAAGTATGGTGAAAACCGGTTCCGGATCCGCTACCGGTGTTCCTCCATGGACGGCCTCCCCCCCTTCCGGAAGCAGTTCCATCTCCGCAGCTTCGTGCGTGCAGGCCCTACACACGCCCGCCTCTGAAACCGCACTCTGTTTTGCACCACAGAGCAAGCAGCGAGGCCTGGACGGCATCCCCCGAGAACAGATGAAGTCAGTCACTGTCCCGCTTTCTGCCATTGATTCTCCATTCAACCAGGAAAGGGGAGCCTCCAAATCCCCAGAGATTGGCCCCCAGCTACTATCCACACTCTCACAAAATTTATTTTTCCTTTAATTATTAATGGGGTCCTTCAATACTGCTAAACTGATGGTAAGGAAAAAACCCCAAACCAAAAACGAGGCTTCCCATCCCGGCTACCGCCTTGCAAAGGACCTCCCAGCCAACAGCCATTGTGTTTTCCCACACGGCTGGGCCTGCTGCGGCGGCAGACGCGTTTCAGGGCGCCGGATTCAGCACACTGACCTGCTCTCCGACTCTGCGCTTCTCCTCCTCGTCCTTCCCTTCAAACAGGCCCCTGTAGGTGCGCGACCGTTTTGCTGCTCTCCGGGTCCTAATGCAGCGGGGGAGCTCACCTGGAGAGACAGGCTGCCAGAGGAACTCTTCCGGAGCACTGCTGCTGTGCCCTGGCTTTGGCTTACAAGCGTGTGCAGGCAAACCCTCTGCTTACACTACTGCCAGAGAGCACCTGCTTCCTCACACTTACTTCAGTTCCTTGGCCCCAAGCCTCACCTCTCTTCTCTGCAGCTGTCCTCAAGGCACTGGAGGGTTGGCACGGCGGGAGAAGGAACAAGTGATAGGGATGAAGCCTCAGCACGCTGAGCACTCCGACCCTATCAATAACCTAATCAATTTAAAATCCCACTTTTTTTTTCAATTCAATTCAATCTGACAACCAATTACTCTAACTAAATGTCTTAATTGCTCCTCTAGTGAGCCTGAACCTCCAGGCTCACCCGTCCTCCAGCTGCTTGGAGACTGAAGTAACTGGTGGGAGAAGGCAGAACTGGAGCTTATATACCAGTGACATCACAAGAGTGACGTTTTCAGTCTCCAAGCTGCTGGAGGAGGTTGACTACCCCCAAAGGTTCGGGACTAGACTGGAGGGACGATAAGGAACATTTTTGAGACCTCGTCCAGAATTTATGCTGCCATCATTATGACCAGACGGCTAGCTTGGTTACAAGCGTTTGGCTTATATAAGGGCTTATATTCTAATTTGGTAGATTCCCCATGTACCAGAAATTCTTTAACTCACGATAAAGTAAAAAAGATAGTAGATATTATAAAGATCCCATTTCCACCCTTAAATATCTTTCTGCCATTCTGTCTTCATCTGGTTTGTCAACAAGATGCATCTTTTTCAACTTGTACCACAGAGGCTTTACTACCACAAAAAGATGTTTTATCAGAAGCAACCTCAATTAACACAGTACATTGTCATTCTAAACTGTTGTCAGTGGAGAAGGACTCAGCCTAAGCAGGTTAGGCATGTTCAGTTCACATACCAGCCACCTTTCTTCCTGGAACAAGATTGCCATGGACTTCTAGGTTCTCTGATCATAGTCAAAATAAGTTATCGACTCTGGATCAGCCTTTGTACTGGACTTGACATTCCACATCCTATAATAATATTTTGGATGAGGAGGTTTTTCTTCTATAGTCTAATGCCATAGAACCAGCCCACTACAAGAGAGAAATTGGGGTTTCTACTCCAAGTATTTTCTAATCCTAAAAAAGATGGGAGGCCTGCACAACATCCTGAACCTCAGATCCCAGTCAATTTCTTTGCAAGGAAAATTTCAGAATAAATACCCTTCCCTCTATGCTATGTTTATGTTTATGTTTATTTGAATTTGATATACCGCTCAGGCCGAAGCATTAGAGCGGTTTACAATAATATATCATTTGTGGAAATATGAAATCATTCCTAAATAAAGGGGATTGGCTATGCAATCTAGATCTCAAGTATGCATATATACATATATTAGTCCATCATTTTTATAAAAAATATGTGATATTCATTCTCCAGATTAACCATTTTCAGTACAAGGTATTTCTGTTTGGCTACTCATTGACCCCAGAGTCTTCACAAAATGGCTGATGCTAGCAGCTGCCTACCTCCACAAGCAGGATCATCTACCACGATGACTGGTGTTTTTATAAGGCCTATCCTTAAGAAATGACACAGTTTATTTTATCCAAATTCTGGGCTTCATAATCCTCCAAACATTATATTGTGCCCTACAAATATCATTTCTTTCATAGATGGCATCCAAGACCTTGTTCAAGCAAAGGCTTCTGCCAGAGGATGGAATGCAGGCCCTCATTTTACATGTTTGTTATACAAACAGCACTGAGGATCACAGCCAAAGCCAACTTGCAGATGCTGGGTCACATGGCTGCAGCAGTAAATGTAGCCCTCTAGCCCGTCTCAAGATGAGGCAACTTCACGTTCTAATGGAATCAACGTTCCCAGTCTCTTTTGACAATTCTTTGTCCACCTACTCGACTTCAAACTATGTTTTTGTGGTATACCTCCGAGCTCAATCTTACAACAAGGGTTATTTTTGCTCTATGACAATACCAATTAGTCCTAACTACAGATGCATCAAATGTAGGCTGGCAAGCTCATATTTGTCTACCTTTGTCTACCATGTGCTTTTGGGCAACTGTCAACTTTCCCCTATTACCTCATTTAAGAGCTGCTCTATCTCCTTTTTTAAAGGTTAATGCCAGCAGCCTGGTCCCATCCTGGTTAAGGTGTAACCCATCCCTTTGGAAAAGCCCCTCCTTTCCCCAGAATGTTGCTCTAGTTCCTAAGAAATCCAAAATCTTCATCCTTGCACCATCGTCTCATCCATGAATTGAGACTCCGGAGCTCTGCCTGCCTTTTGGGTCCTGCACGTGGAATAGGAAGCATTTCTGAGAATGCTACCCTGGAAGTTCTGGATTTCAACTTCCTACCTATAAGCCTAAATTTGGCCTCCAGAACCTCTCTCCCACACTTTCCTGTGTCATTGGTACCAACATGTACCAAGACAGTAGGCTCCTTCCCAGCGTTATCTAAAACCCTGTCTAGGTAGCGTGTGAGGTCCGCTATCTTTGCACCAGGGAAGGCATGTTACCTGGCGATCCTCACGTCCACCAGCGACCCAACTCTCTACATGCCTAATGATCGAATCACCAACTATAACCAACTATAACGGCTGTCCTAATCCTTCCCCCTTATGGGCACATAGCCTTGGATAAACCTCCTTGGTGTGAGAGGGTTTTACATCACCTGGAGGACAGATCCTAGTTACAGGATCATTTCCAGCCACACCAAGGTGATATTCTCCTGTCACATGACCTCTCTTCTCCATAGCAACAAGGAGACTGCAAGACTGGAGGTGGGAATTCAGTACTACTTCTCTGTAGGTCTCGTCTATATACCTCTCTGTCTTCCTTATGTCCTCCAAACTGCTACTCTAGCCTCCAGAGATCAGACTCATTCCCTGAGAGCAAAGAGCTCCTTGTAACTAGTGCATACATAAGACCCCTCACCAACAGGGAGGAAATCATACATGTGACATTCAATCATCATATAAGTATCCTCACCAAACTTAAGTAAGCAAACAACTTAAATACCTAAACAAACCCTTAAAACTAAGATGCATACAGAAGTCCAGCAACGAGATGGGGGCTTTCTAGACTTTTGCATTGAGTGTCACATGCATGATTTCTCAAGATTAATTAAATCTCAGGTCCTTAATTAATCTATTCCTGATGAGGATAACCAGCCACACCTGAAAGTGAATATGGGCACCTCCTTCCCTTTAATAACTTTGAGATCCTCTGCCCTGGGTTCATCCTCAGTCTCCAGGGAGAATGGTATGGCCTTGCAAATATCTCTCACAAAATCCTGGAAGGTCATGTCCTCAGGGGGGAGACTTTAGATGCTCATGAGGCGAGGAAGACTGAAAACGTCACTCTTGGAAGGGTCCAAAGGGAGCTCCAGGAACCTGCAAGTCTCAGAGGTCCTCTGATTCCACATCGGTTACCCAGCCATTGGAATCAGACTCCAAGAGGAAGTTGAAATATCTCTGATCCTGTGCCTGCAGGTGCCTTCGGCATCGAGGCGAATAGAAGCTTCTCCAAGAACGCCGATGCTCTAAAGCCCATCTGGGCTTTGAGGGTGCATTGGATCCTGAGATGCTGGAGACTGAAATTGGCTGAGCCGGAACCAGCTCCCAATCCTTTTGATGTTCCGACATCTATGTCTCTGATGGTAGCAGGGTATGCATCTCCAGAATCGGTTGTACAATGGTTGATGCCAATGCTGAGGCCTCGGTGTGCTGCACTGCAAACATGGCTGCCATGCAATACTCAAGTGCTTTTAGGAGCCGTTTCTCCATTGCTGCTGATTCCGAAAGCTCAGAGGCTTGACTAACTTTGACTGATGTACCCGGCACCTGTGCGGGAGTACTGGCACCTTGGGCTTGGTTATTGGGAGACTGTTGGTGTCCCTCCAAAACCTTTGGGGCTTCTGCAGACCTCCCTGCATGGCACCTTTGAGGGGCACTCAAGCAGCCCACCATCACTTTCCATGCTGCGTCACGAAGGGCTCCGATGCTGATGCACTTGGGCCTTTTCTCTGTGCTTGGTCTCAGCACCCTGCAATGTCAATAGCAGCAATGTCACTTCCCTCCTCACCAGAAGGCAGACCGATGACTGATGATCTGAGACTGTTTGGGTGCTTGGCTCTGCCTGAGCTTGAGAGGCCTTCGATGTCGACGCCCCTCCAACGTCCTGGACTACCTTCGAAGGCATCAGAGTTTCCCACTGTTTTTCACGACCTTTGAGGCCTCTCCTGGTCATTTATAGGCACAAATTACACGAACATAGTAACATAGTACAGTATATGATGGCAGATAAAGACCAGTATGGTCCATCTAGTCTGCCCATTAAGGTGGCTAGTGGTTCTAACTGCAGCTCCATGCAGATCACACTCCTCTATTAAAAGATATTTAAATTTGCTTTGATTTCATTCTCTTGCTATAAAGGGATCTACTGTCTGTCCCAAGAAGGAGGCTGATGATCTGGTCCGAGGCACCAACTGTGCTTGTCTGTGACTGAGCTGGTCCGGGCACACTCGGTGCATGTTTTAAACATGCTGGTTGGTTTTTAGAATTTTGGCATCTGCTATTGTTACCAGGCATTTTATATGGCTGCAGGCCTCTAGTTCGCATAAAAACATTACGCTATGTTAACTTCCACGGCACCTACGGAGTTCATTCACACAGTGCCCCCCAACAGATGAGGTGCGCATCATACTCAGCTATGTCCAATAGTATGCCAGCTAACTCAGACTGTGAATGGGTAGGTAGGCGGGATGAAAAAGTTTGTACTTGCTGAAGGAAGGTGTATATGTTTTGCACCATGTAGTGATTGTGAGCTCTAATCCTAGCATATGACATTGCTGTCTGAAAGACCTTTCTTCCCAATTGACTGAGCAAACTGGGGTCTTTTCCAAAGTATGAAAATTCTCTACATTTTTTTGCCTTTTTCACTGCAGATTGTGATAAGGAAGCTTATCATAGCTCAGGAAGGAGCTATAGTAAAGGTGAAGTGACTCTGAACAAGCAACCTGTCAGTTCTGGTAGAAATAAGAAAACAGAATTTTTCCATAAAAGACTACCAGTCCCAGAATGCACCAGGTTTCCAACAGCCATTAGAGGAGCTGAAGTGGGGAAACGTGTGTTCAATCAGGAGGGCTATGAGGTAATCCCTAAGCACTCATCTCAAAGGGCAGGGCCTGATTCAGCACAGCTGCGCTGTGCTAGGGTGGAGCACTCATCTAAGCAGAATAAAGGTAGAGTTTATTCTACAGAGAATCATCCTCAGATTCAGCTTGGAGATCCTCAGTATCTTGGACAGCTTCATCATCTGGAGGATCATCAGAAGCAGAAGCCAGAGCGGACGGACAGAGAGGGCAAGAAACCCTTTGGAAGAAAGAAGAGAAAAGCATTTGGGAGGTCTAAAGGAGTCCAGAGCAGTACGTATACTGGAAGGCATTCAAAAGGCAAGCATACACCATTGGACTGGGGAAAGCCAGAGGAGTGGTACTGCAGAGCCAGGAATCTCCAGACGGTACCTGTGAGGGAGACGGCTGCACTTGGAAGGGACCCTAGGACCTGTGCCAGAAGGTATGTGAAGAGAGATCCAGTGTCCAGGGATCTGGATTGGAAGGCTGGACATAAGAACTGGACTACATACTGGCCAAGCTATTTAGAGAGGAACTCTAACAGCAATGGAAGCTCAGGTATGAACACTGATCTATGCCCTAGCTATACCCTTGAAAGACAGCAGGGAAACAAGTATTCTCCTGAGAGTGCTCCATTGAGAAATTCCTCTGTGCCAATCCATGATATTGAACCCATGATTGTTGAAGAAGGGGGAGAGGTTATAGATACAGGCTGTGAATACATGGACTGCTCTCTGTCTAAACTCATTTGGTAATTTACTGTTACAAAGTACAACAACCATCACAAAGAAATACAAACGTGTTCTTTAATCTACTCAGAAAAGCTCCTGAGTAGGATTTGAGCCACGTAGTAGAAAGCAAGCCAGCTAAGGGGTTTCAGCTGGGTAACTGCTAGCAATTGAGCCTTACCTAATTGCTTGTGAGCTCTGAGGAAATCACTTCTGACTCTATGTGTGAAGATATAAGAAGTTAACCTGAAAAGAACAGTTTTTCCCTACTTTGTGGGTTTTGTTTGTTGATTAAAGCACTGCTAAGAAAATATTAGCTAGAGCCTACAGAAAAGACCAGTTTGTTACCAACCAGGTCTTTATTCTTTTGATTTGATTGCCTGACAAGTTCAGCTGTTGTTTTCCTGATTTTGTTTTTCTAAGTTTAACACTGAAAGCAAGTATCCTGTTTTATGTGCTACCAAGCATATCTGTGTTGGGAGAAATAACCCCATAAATAAATATCTTATTGGCTTTACACTCAAGCACAACTAATTATTGTGAACGGCTGTGTCTGGTGTGAATGGACTACATTTCCCACAATCCCTTGCAAATCATATTAATATATGCCTTTGCCAAGACTGTGAACATTCTCACCCAGGCACCCGTCTGACAAGGTTCATTATGGAGAAGTGTGAGAGCTGTAGTCTACTGAAACTCTGGACTTAACAGAACTTTGTACTTCACATTCAACCTTTTGGAAAAAGGCTCAATAGTCACTGATGTTTGCCACGCACAAAGCTGCTGTTCATGCAACAGGCCAATGACTGGGATTCAACCTTGTGGCCTTGGTCATGTCTATGACTTTTAACAATCCAAAGACCTAAGGATGAGGTTGTGTCTCCTGTTGGAGTAGAAAGGGAACATCTTGTAATATGTATTGTACAGGACTTAAGTATGAGAGATCCTCATAAGGGGGCTTATTTTAAGGTAAACAAAGGAAAAGGATCAGAGGGAATCCAGTTGAAAAACCTTCCACATCAGGAGCTGATGTCAGTGATGAAATTCAAATCTGGGAAGAAGGTAGCTACAAACCTCCTCCTTGTGGTTGAGAATCCAAGGATGATAACAGAGATAATATAGGTATTCAGAGGTGTCTGTATTCCTCTGCTCAGGTGTTATCCCGTGTGATCTGAAAGATCTGCATTATGTCCAGCTCCTGATATTTAACTTTCAGGAGTTTCTTACAATAATTCTTAAAGCCAACAAACTTCTCTTGCAAGAGAGAATGAGGCTGGTCAGGCAGAAGTAGCAAAGCTGCCAGGAATATTCTGTGACGAGTACTGTAGCAAATATGGTCATATCCACACTTTCACGCTGTTGTTGTGCTGGTGAAGAATAGGAAATATCTTGCAGCTTGAAAGGCGAGCAGATCTCCTGAGCAGGCTCAGCACTGGAAAGATCACTATGCTGTAAAATGGGCTTAATATGCACAGCAGCACTTGAGGTTGAAAAATGCCAAATTCTCTGCACTGAAGGTTATGGGTAAACCAATGTACTGTGCTCTGAATGAGGCTTCTTGTCTGGCACAGATTGCGCAGCAGTATCATACTGAACCCTGCACTGGGGCAAAACCTCTGCACTGAGGTGGTGGCACTTCACAAGCACGTCAGAGAACAGCTCAGATACATTCTTATGCTCAGAACTATGCATCTGTATCCAAGATGACTGTGCTTTAGACTGAGATGTCTTCTTTAAAAATTGCATTGGACTGTAAGAAGCCTGGTGCTGCAATTTAGCAATTGGAATTTTGAAGTCACTGTGCTTATTGGAGGTTATTTGAACAGATGAAGATCTACTGGAATGCACAGAATCCACTGGTCTCTATGTAGATGTTTTGTCTTCTGTCTGCCCCAATACCTATGAAGGTGATCCTTCAGAGCCAGCAGGGACATTCCTCCAAAATGCTTGCATTCAGTATGCTTGTGCTCAGAAATCAAACTGAAGTGACAATTTTTATGGGTGTCTAAGTTCTGGATCTTTCTTTAATGCTCTTTCAGCAAATTCAATGAAAAAATGCCACAAAACAATTAATGGAGATTTATTTTTGTGTCCACTGGGCAGAGCAGAAAAACATATAACTCAGGGACTGAAAAGATGAAAGCAGACAGAAAGAGTCCTACGTGCTCAAAACTTTAAAATACTTCCACACTCCGAGCATCATGAAAATTAGCCCCTTATGTGCCTGACTCAATTCTGCTGGTCAATGAAGAAATTGGTTCTTACCTAATAATTTCCTTTCTTTGAATCCTGCTAGACAAGTCCAGATGCATGGGTTTATGCCACCATGTTAGCAGATGGAAACAGAACACACTTCCTTCCAGTGACATCAGCAGTAGTATAAGGAGAAGTGTAGTACAAGTGTGTGTCAGTCTACAAAATGTCAAAGTAAAGCTATTCACAATGAAGAAATAAGAAAAACCTCAGAACCTTTAAAAAAAACAATCACCTTTTATTTCAGAGAAGAGACCCCAACTATAGGCCCTCCTCCTCTCTGTGGCCCTTCCCCTCACAAGAAAGGCCTCAACACGGGGTAATATGCAAATAATACAGAGACACAGAAACACAGAGCAAACACAGGCTTCCTGAGGAGGGAGCTGGACTGGTCTAGCAGGATTTGAGGAAAGGAAATTATCAGGTAAGAAACAAATTTTCTTTCCTCCTCATTCTGCTAGACCAATCCAAATGCCTGGGAAGCCTCTCTTAACTTTCAGCAGGAGGAAGCAAAGGCCATCCTGAGAACACAAGCTCCAAAGGCAGAGTCCTCCTTTGTCAAACATTAAATACACCCACCACTAGTAAGGAAGAGGGAACAGGAAAAAAAAGACAGCAAGAGAGAAAAATGACAGCAGATACAGACCATAAGGCATAAAGCATACTAAGAGAGGGCCTGAAGCTCCAAAATACTAAGGAGTGGACAAATACCACTAAAAGGACAACACTTAAGAGTCAAATCCATCACAAAGGCACATGTCAACGGCTCTAAAGGGAACTCAGTCACACCCCAAGGACCAAATTAAGATCTCACAGAGTCACCAAGGCCCAGACTAGCAGACAAATGTATCTGGCCCATTGCAAAAAATGGGCCACATCAGGATACCTGGCCAAGAAGCTCCCTTCCACTGACCCTCGATAAGAAGAAATGGCCATCACCTGAACCTTCAAAGAATTCAAAGCGAACCTTCAAAGAATTCAAAGCCAATCCTTTTTTGAGACTGCCTTGGAGGAAAGCTAAAATGGCACCTATGTCCACTCACCAGAAAGATATGTCATGTCACCAAAACCAGTGCTCAAACAGTCACCAGACATGGACAAAAGCCAAAGAAATTGAATTCTTGTGGGCTCTCAGCAACACTGCAATCAGCACCATTGAATATCCCTTCCTGTGCAACCTGACCCTTTCAGAATCAGGTTGAGAGCCAGAATGGATCCAGATCCTCTAAGAAAATTGGATCACAAGGCGGCGGCTTTCCTGCCTTAAAGAGAAACAGATTCACGTACAAAGGTCTTTTGGGCCAGTTGGGTGGCACCAGGATGACTAAAGGGTGATCCTCTAATCCTTTGTAGAGCTCTGCCAATCAGGGGCCACAGAGGAAAAACAGAACGGATAGTCTCAAGGAAGGGCTGAATCAGAGCATCAATCCCACTGGAACCTTGTTATCTTCTTCAAAGAGCCTGGGGGACTTTGGTATTCTGTAACGTGACCATCAGATTAATCAGGGGAGATACCCATCGGTTTACTAATCTCTGGAAAGCCTCTTCATCCAGTGATAAATTCTCTGGGTCCAAGGTGTTGCTGCTGCGGTAGTCTGCTTCAGCACTGTTGATGCCCACTATGCGAGCAGCCGTAATCCCCTGTAGATAGCACTTGGCACCACCAGAACAGCAGCCTTGCTTCCCTGCCTGTCGACATATTCTACTGCAATCATGTTGTCCAAGACACCTGCACTGCTGCATCCTCAATCAGAGGCAGAAAATGATGAAAGGCCAACCCAATGGCCTGGGTATCTAGTCTGTCTATGGACCGAACTGTCTCCTGATGGGACTACTTTCCCTGAATCATTTATCGCAGCAAATGCACCTCAGCCTGACAGACTCACATCAGAAGTGATCATAATCTAGGTGGGAGGGATCCAGATCCATCTCCTTTAGTATAGTGACAGCTCTGTACTATCAGTCTAGGCTGCACATGACCTCATATGGAAGAAAAAACTTGGGATAAAAATCTTGTGTCAAAGACCACCAACGAGACAGCAGCAAGGCCTACAAAAGCCTCATGCATGCTGTTGCCCAAGGCATCAGTTCCAGTATCACAGCCATTGAACCCAGAAGCTGCAAGTAGTCTCACACTCTGGAGGCTTCTTGAGACTGAAAACTGTGAGCCTGAGCTCACAACTTGGCAAACTATTCCTAAATCAGAAACCACTTCTCAGCTCTGGCACTCTAACAACTGGTGAAATGTCTTCTTGATTTTCACAAAATTCACTATCCAACCCAAACCGGAGCCACCAGATCACCCTGAAGACCACCACATAGCTTTCTTGAGCAGATTTGGCTCAGATTAGCCAACTGTCCACATATGAATAAGCTATAATACCCTTGCTGTGAAGAAAGGCTGCCACCACTACCAGGATCTTTGAAAAGTGGCAAGCCAAACAGAAGAGGCTTAAATTGAAAGTGTTTGCTCAAACATGCAAACCAAAGAGACATCTGCTGATCTTCCTGCATTGGAATAGGGAAATAAACTTCCGAGAGATACAGCAGTGAGGAACTCACCCATTATGACTGTCACAATGATAGACTTCAATATTTCCATGCAGAAGCAGAAAATCCAGAGTCATCTAGTGACCCCTTCAAATTTATTTATGTATTTTATTTATTCAGATGTATAGTCTGTGTTATCCAAGGGTCTAAATGGGGTGTAAGCGGAGGATGGGCTACTATGAATAGTGCCCTTGATCCCACTCCTTGACAAGGATCAGCATAACAGCCTGTAGCTGAAGAAGCCTGGACAGTCTCTTTGATCTCTTGCGGCTTGGAAACTGAACTGCAAAGGGACACCAGAAAGTCATCTGGAATGGGGAATGCATACTCTAGGACGGACATTCTGTACCACAACCAGGACCCACTGACCTGATGTGATATGGGTCCAACTCCTGGTAAAACCAGTGAAAGCTGCCATCCACTGGAATCATCTCAGAAAGGACCTACTGCTGCTCACTGGGAAGTACAGGAACCACTGCAGGCTGAGATGGGAATGCCCCTAGACTTCATGGTTTCACAAAAAGATTGAGTCTTCTCCTGAGCCCTATTGAACTGAAAGGACACCTGCCTTCTGGGCCTATGGAACTGGTTATTGATCTCGGGGTGAGCACACAACCAAGGCTTATCTCCCAGAATTCACTGAGGTTTCAATTTCCCCAGGTTTTTCACCAGCGTCTCCAGAACTTTAAACAGTAGCTTACCCTTAAAAGTCAGCTTGCTGAGATGGGTTTTAAATGTCATATCTGTAGACCAGTGGCACAGCCAAAAGAACCTACAAGGCATGACAGCTGATGCCATCACTGTGGAAGACAACCTAAACAAGAAATCAGCCAGATAGGCAGTCCCTGATTCCAAACACACAGTTTTTGGGCTCTCCAGAATCTGCTGGAGCAGATCCTACTCTATATAGCTCCAAAATATTTATGCCTAAATGAGCACAGTTGATGCAGTGTTAGTAAGGCCTCAGTCTCACAGTCATGCGAGTCCTTAAGTGCCATGCCACCCAAGACCAACATGGTGTTCTTATAGCTCATTACTGAGACCGAAGCATTGACAGAAGATACTGAAACAGGGATTACCTGTCCACCAAAGGAGATACAGTTTCACCAACAACCTGGACCCTCTTAGTGCCCTATCCAGGGATTCCCACTCCATCAAGACCATATACCTGAATGCACTGTGGAGCAGAAAGGCCCAAGGCAGCCTCCAAACCCTTTCAAAGACAGGGTGCTCCTCATAAGGCTCATACATGATTGGCTCAGAAATCTGCAGGGTGGAAAGGACCTGCAAAACACAGGCGGAGAGTTCCTCTCTCCTAAAATACAGAGTACAGCGTATTCCCCCATCCCCTATGAAAGAGTTACTCACCTGTAGCAGATGTCCTCCATAGACAGCAGGATGCATCCTCACATATTGGTGATGTCACTGATGGAGCCCCCGCATGGGAAACTCTCTCAAGCTCTCCCTAGAAGCTTTTAGAAGGATTCTACTGCACATGCACTAGTCTTCTTGCCTACTGCCACCAAGCCATATTCCTCAGTCTGGTAACCAGCCAAGCCAAATTTAACTCCAAAGGAAGATGGGAGGGATGTGAGGATTTATTCTACTGTCACGAAGATTACTTGCTATAGGTGAGTAAGCGTAATTACTAACCTGTAACAGGTGATCTTTGGGGACAGCAGGAATCAGTCCTCACATATAGGTGACGTCGGTGCAGACGGAGCCCCCATGAAAGCATCTCCCCAGCTTTCAAAGAAAGCCTTTGGGAGATGCACCACGCATGCATGGTCCACTTTCCGCCCACGGGTGCCATCTTTATTCAGTCTAATGACATAGCTAAGACGGCAAAAATTAAAATACAGTAAAGAAGCAACTCCAAGGGGAGGAGGGAAGGTTGTGAGGACTGATTCTTGCTGTCCCCGGAGAACACCTGTTACAAGTGAGTAACTACGCTTTCTCAAGGAACAAGCAGGAAGTTGGTCCTCAAATATGGGACTCCCCAGCTACAGGCTACCGAGAACATATAAAAATGCTACGGTGACCTGCAAAGGGTGAGTCATGAGCACTAGCAGTTGAGTCCCTACTGAGAGACTCTTGTAAGACCCAAGTGTTCGGCGGGAAACCAGCACTATGGCAGCCTGAACACAGAAGGGTCAGAGGGCAGGAGTTGCAGACACCCTGAAGAGATTATGGAGTACGGCCTGGCTGAAGGTGCTGTAATGTCGGGACTCCCTCTCCAGGCAGTAGTGAGCTTCAAAGGTATGGACCGAAGACCAGGTTGCAGCCTGGCAGACTTCCATCATGGGGACGGAACGCAGATTTCCCAAAAAGTAGCCATGGCCCTGACACGGTGCGCCATGACCCTCTGGTCCACTGAGATTCCCGCCTGCTCATAGGCAAGGGTAATGCAGTCCGCCACCCAAGGGTAATGAGTTTGCTTAGTCAATGGGAGCCTCCGACGACTGGTATCATAGGATATGGAAAGCTGAGGTGCTTTGCGGTGGCCCTGAATCCGTTGCAGATAGAAGGACAGTGCCCTTTAACAATCCAAAATATGGAGAACAGTATCTGCCCTGCTGGCGTAAGGCCTAAGAAACACCGAGGAATGGGTCTTTTGGCTCTTGAGTATGAGCATGGCAGACTAACGACTACTGAGTCATGGGGAAGTTAGGCTTTCTGGAACCCAGGGCCTCGGCGAACTCGATACATGGAGTCGAGTCACCTGCAGACAATGTGCACTGATGCCAGTGTCTCCCATATGCGGAGAAGGAGGCATTGTAGGATCAGCGGAATGGGTAATGTGAGAGCCTCCTTTGGAGGGCCCTCATACTGGAGGATCCTCCTCTTCCTCGGTCTCGATGGATAGCACCCTAGAAAATGTCCCGCACAAAGTCGAGGAAGGCAACATCCTCTGGCGGGGAACGGCATCGGGATGCAGAGGGAGGACGGTGTCTGGGGACTGCTCATCCTCGGTCTCCCAAATGGACTGGAAGTCCGAGGTCGATTCCGAGGCTTTGCGGTCACTGAGGTCGAGGTCCAAGCTGAGGGGCCCGGGGCCTCCGAAGGACTTGCAGTCCAAATCGCGTGCGCTTGCCAGGGAGGACCAGTGACTCGAGGAGGAATGGGACTGGGACCTCATCTGATGAGGCTCTTGAGGCTGGTGGCACTAGAGGATCGGCTCGACATCCGGGGAGGCCCTTGATGTTGAGGGTCCCATCGTCGGGGCAGATGAACCAGACAAACCAGACATGAACGCTTGCTGCTGGGTCACAAGGGCAGAGATACTAAGCTCTAAGGCTGCCATCCTGGTCTCCATGCCAGGTGATTCTGCAGTCTTTGACGCAGACCCGAGGGTTTCAGTTCTGGTGTCTGTTTCGCTGAGGGGGAGTCCAACGATGATGGCCTTGGGTGTCCGAGGCTGGTTGGTGGGTACCAACTCCTCCTTCCGGGGTAGCTTGTGAGGCTGCTCCCACTCTGACTCTTACAACTCATGCTGGGGACTTCCCAGACCCAGTCTCCGAGGAGGTCTTTGATGACTTCTACTTCTTGTGTTCCGCTTCCAGAGATTGCCTCTCAGAGAAACCGTGGCCATGGGACTCCGAGGTGGCCAGAGCTTCATCGGGCACTTAGGTACTGGAGGAGGCCCTGGAGTGGGGTGTCGCTGGAGACTTCAATGTGGATTCGGACTTTTGGAAACATTTTTCCTGCTATTGCTGACAGCTCTTAAGAGTCTTTGAGTTCATGGTCCTGCAAAGTTCGCAGTCTGAGTTGTTGTATTCCGGGCCAAGGCACCGGAGGCAGCAGTCATGCGGATCGGTGAGGGACATATCTTACTGCACCGCTTGCACTTCTTGAAACCGCTGGAGGTCATCGGGAAGAAAGGGGTCCCTGCCACCCGGCAGGGGTCAGAGGTCTTTGGCCTAAAAAAGGCACGAACATTGGTTGAGGGATACCTCAAAGAAAAAATAAAATAAAATAAAGGAATGAACCTGAGGAGCGACGCCGAAACAAGCTGGCTCAGGGCCGGGGAAGGAACCGATATGCAAACCAGACAGAAAAGTATAAAAAAAACCCACACTTTTTCCAGGGGAAACTGGACAGACATCTGGAGGGCTCCTCAGAAAAAAGGAGATTGAGCTCAAGATGGCATCCTTCGGCAGGAAGGGGATGACGCATGCATGGTGCATCTCCCAAAGGCTTTCTCTGAAAGCTCGGGAGATGCTTTCACGGGGGCTCCGTCGGCACTGTCACCCATATGTGAGGATCGACTTCCTGCTTATTCCTGGAGAAACTCTGTTTTCTCTGTATAAGCAGGATAAGAACTCACATACAGTATGACATTCCTTAGCTAGAGATTCCCTGCCTTGCAACAAAAAAGGAAATAGAGTGTCGCCGCTGGCAGATGCCAGGAAATAACAGCATAAGAAGAAACAACACAGTGGAAATAAAAAAAATTAGTTTTATTTATTTTATTCTCTTTTTTGTAGGCTATATTGTAACATGTGAAAATGAGATTGGCCTAGGGGGTATGGAGTTGGATTCCAATCTTAGCACAGATTTGTGTCCTCTGTTCCTCACTGCCTGGCCGGGGGCAACAAACACAGGAATCCTTCCTTGGCTCTTGGTTTTCTATCTCTGGTCCCAGAAGCAAGTGAGAAGAAATGAAAACATCACACACAAAGAATTATATCTTAATAACAAACTCCTGCTAAAGCTTTAGGAAGAAAGTCACATTGCTGCAGACAAGTGCAATTACCTGTAACTCCCTTAATTTGCTTGGTTGCAGCATCTACGTTTATTTAGGAAAAAATGCCACATTATACATTCTTTTGCCTTATCACTCTGCATCATGCTTTGCGCTTTACTTTTTGTTTATCTATATCTGCATGTTACAGGTCATGTCAAACACAAATATATTGCTGACCCTTAATCAGGACAAGCTTCCTGCAAGCAGACGTTCCCTGCCTTGCAAGATGAAACCTTGACTGTCTCATTTATTCATAAATACCCCCTGTGAAACTGTCAGCATATTCAGCCCCCCTTCATGTTCCTTTTTACATCGATTGCCCAAATCTGCTGTCACACGTCTTCAAATTATTCAGAACACAGCAGTAAAGTTTACCTATAACACCAAACAATATGATCACATCACCCCACTGCTCCGTGAAGGACGCTGGCTCCCTGTCACCTTTCGTATGAAGTTTAAGCTTTTATTATTGGTGCACCAAACCTCCTATTCTGGCCTTCCTTCCAATTTACACTAACATCTCATTCCGTACTGCCTCTCTCACACTCTCCACATGTCTAACATGAATCTCTTAGTGGTTCCCACAAAGCACGATACATTGAGAAACCTATTGCTCTATGACCTTTTGCTTTCAAGTCCTCAATTGTGGAAATCCATGTCCGTCGAACTCTGCAGAGAATCCTCTTTTAAAAAGTTCAAGAATGGCCTGGTTTTTCATTCAGGTTTTCAACGATATCTAGTTATACCTCCCTCTATGATTACATTCTTGCGGCTGTGGCTCCACACCCCCCCTCCCCCCCAATTTGCCCATTCAGGGAGAACTCCTGTTTCTTTTTGTTCTACTTAGTGAATTACTGCTGTGCTATCACATTTACCTCCCTCAATGTTTTTATTTATTTATTTATTTATTTTATTTATTTGAATAGTTTTTATATACCGCCATTTCCAAGGATCAACAGCGGTTTACATTACAACAACATAGTTATACAGTTAAACAGTTTAACAGTTTTTTAACAGTTTAACAGTTTTTCCTTTTCTTTGTCTTTTTGGGGTTTTTTTCTGTCCTTTTTGTTTCTTATGTCATCAAAACAACAGATCTTTATTGTAAACCGCCATGAAGGTTTTTTAACCAATGTGTGGTATATCAAAATTCTTGCAAATAAATAAATAAAAATAAAATCCACATCCAAACAGTAATGTGATGTGAGCATATAGATTGACATCCAGGTTGCAGTTTTGTAAATCTCTTCCATGGAAACTGAGCGCAAGTGGGCCACCATCACTGCCATGGCTCGGACATTGTGAGCTTCTTCTTCATTGAGCTTCTCAAGACTCAAGCCTGCTGGGCATAAGCAAAAGAGATGCAATCGCTGAGCCAAAATGAAAGTGTTTGTTGGTAGCAGCCCCTAACCTATTTGGATCAAATGAACCAAAAAGTTGAATGAACGTTCTATGGGTTTTGGTCCACTCCAAATAGGAGGCCAAGGCTCTCATAGTCCAATGTGTGCAGTGCATTTTCCCCCTTGTGTGTATGGGGCCCTTTGGAAAACAGATGGCAGGATGACTGACTGATTAAGGTGGAAATCTGACACCATCTTTGGAAGGAATTTAGGATGCATTCACAACACTACCCTATTGCTGAAAAACTTTGTAAAGGGTGGATCAGCTACTATAGCTCACTAATTCCTCAGGCTGAAGTTACTGCCACCAAAAACAAGACCTTGCAGGACATGGGTGTTTAGCAGCTCAAAAGGAGCTTTCATCAGTTGAGTTAAGATCACACAGGAAGCTTCAAGTAAGACTTCACAAGAAGCAAGCCCCACATAAAACGAACAACTAAAAGCTATAAAGAAATGGGTTTACATTCTACAAGGTAGTGATAAGTGCCAATTGCATTGAGGTGAACCCTTACAGAGTTAGTTTTCAAACAAGATTCAGACAAATGTATAAGGTATTCATGCAGTTTTTGAGTGGGACATGAGAAAGGATCCAAAGCCTTTCCTTCAAACTAGACGGCAGACCTCTACTACTTGCAAGCATATGACCTCTGGGTAGAATATTTTCCTGAAGCCAAGAGGACATTGGGCACACCAACTGGCAAGTTAAAGGAGGACAAAGTCATCCTCTCAATGTCCAAGCTGTGAGGGATCTGGACTTTATTCCAGGGTGCAGCACTGCCACCCAATCCTGCAAAATAAGAGATGGAGAACTGCCTAGGTGAAATGGATCCCGGATGGAAAGTTTGAGGAGAGGGAACCACAGTTGCCAGGGCCAATTTGGAACAATGAGAATCATCGTGCCAACATCATCTTTGTATCGGAAGAGTTTTTGAAAGCAGAGGACTATGATATTCATACAGAAGAGTCTTCCCATTAATAGAGGAGAAAAGCATCAGAGTCTAGTTGGCAGTGTGTCCCTATCCTGGAGCAGAAATGAGGTACCTGGGTGTTCTGATGAGCAGCAAAAAGATCTTTCAAGGAGATGCCCCACTCCAGAAAGATGGAGACGGCCACCTCTTGGTTCTAGGTCCATTTGTATGAGTGAAAGACGGCTCAGTCTGTCTGCCATGAAGTTGTCCTTGCCAGGTAGGTATATGGCTCTGAGCTCCATCTCTTGAGTAATGGCAAAGTTCCACATTCTAATTGTCTCTGAATATAAGAGATATCAGCCTGTTTATCCCTGCTAGTTTACATGGAACATGGCTATTTGTTTGTTCATCTGAATCTGGTTGTCTAACCAATCTTTAAAATCCTTTAGAGCATTTGAGATTGCTCTCAGTTCCAATACACCGATGATGGAGTCTTTCTTGGGCAGACCATGTCCCCTAAGTGTGGAACCCATCTACATGAGCTCCCCAACACAGCTACAAAGCATCTGTCGTAACCTTTGGTAGGGAGGAATTTGGAAAGGGAGACCTCTAGCCAGATTGGAGTGCCATATCCACCAGGATAGAGTCTTGGTGGGATGGAGTGACAGTTATGACATCACTGAATCTGTTCATGGCCTGTATACACCGAGTGCTCAAAATCCAATGAGACTGTCTCATATGGAGATGTGCCAAGAAAGTGACATGAACCATTGAGGCCATGTGGCCCACTATTCTCAATATGGCTCTTGCTGATCTTTGCTGACTATTTTGTACATCCTCCACTATTTTCAACATGCGGGTGAACGTGTCTTGTGAAAGAAAGCATAGTTACTCACCTGTAAACAGGTGTTCTCCGGGGACAGCAGGAATCAGTCCTCACATATGGGTGACGTTGATGCCAATGGAGCCCACGTGAAGCAAATCGCCAGCTTTCAAAGAAAGCCTTTGGGAGTTGCTACCACGCATGCGTGGTCCCCTTCCCGCCCAAGGGTGCCATCTTGCTCAGTCAAATGACATAGCTAAAAAGACGGCAAAGTAATGAGAGAAAACAAAAATAATTGGACTGCAACTCCAAGGGGAGGAGGGAGGGTTGTGAGGACTGATTCCTGCTGTCCACGAAGAACACCTGTTACAGGTGAGTAACTACGCTTTCTCCGGGAACAAGCAGGAAGTCAATCCTCACATATGGGACTCCCCAGCTACAGGCTACCTAAACCTATAGCCCAAAAAAGGTTTCCTCTTCAAGAGCTGCAAGCAGCCGCAATGAAACCCTAACAAGGGAAGTAGCACACCAGTAGCCTGAACAAAGAGGGGTCGGAGGGCAGGAGTTGCCTAGACCTCAAACAGGTTACGGAACACAGCCTGGCTGAAGGCACTGTCCCGTCGAGACTTCCTATCCAGGCAGTAATGAGCAGCAAAGGTCTGACCTGAAGACCAGGTGGCGGCCGGGCAGATGTCTGCCAACAGAACAGAGGGTAGATGAACCACTGATGCCGCCATGGCCCTGACCCTATGATCCGTAACATGGCCCTCCAGCAGAAGACCCGCTGCCTCATAAGTCCGGGCAATACAGTCCACCACCCAAGTGGACAATGTACACTTTGTCACCGCCTTCCCCTGTTTACTGGGGTCATAGGAAACGAAAAGCTGGGAGGCTTTGTGGTGAGTTTGCGTATGCTGGATGTAGAAGGACAGGGCCCTTTTACAGTCCAGGGTATGGAGGACCATCTCTGCCCGACTGGCATGCGGCCTGGGAAAGAAGGTAGGAAGAACCACCTCCTGGTTGAGGTGAAACGAAGAGACCACCTTCGGAAGGAATTTGGTAAGTGTGCGAAGCACCACCCTATTCTTGTAGAACCTGGTATAAGGCCTCTCCACTACAAGAGCCTGGAGCTCACTGACTTTCCGGGCAGAAGTGAGCGCAACCAAGAATACCACTTTCCAGGAGAGATACCAGAGGTGGCATATGGCCAATGGCTCAAAAGGCGGCCAGGTGAGCTGCCCTAAAACAACATTAAGGTCCCATTTGGTCGCTGGAGGACGGAACAGGGGTTTCAACAAGAGCAGGCCCTTTAGAAACCGGAATACCACTGGGTGAGCTGAGAGGCTTCTCGTCCACGGGAAAGTGGTTCACCGCTAGGGCACTGAGGTGCACTCTGACGGAATTGGACTTAAGGCCCAACTCGGAAAGGTGGAGAAGGTACCTCAATACCACCACCACTGGGCAAGAAAAGGGATCCACCTTTTGCCCAGCACACCATACAGCAAATATGCGCCACTTAAAGGCATATGTTCATCTAGTAGACAGCCTATGTGAAGCCAGCAAGACCTCCTCCACCTCCTGCGGAAGGAGGAGTGGGGCAAGAGTCACCCTCTCAGCAGCCACACCATCAGCGAAAGGGAGCTGAGGTTGGGATGCAAGAGAGAGCCCCCCTCCTGGGGAGAGGAGATGTGGAGACGACCCCGGGAGAATGGGGATCTCCACCGCTAGCTGCAGGAGAAGTGGGAACCATGGTTGCCGGGGCTACCATGGGGCTATCAGAATAACAGCTCTGTCTCGAAGGATCTTGAACACAGTCTGTGCAATCAAAGGCGTCGGGGGAAAAGCATACAGAAGACCTCCCGACCATGAGATTAGAAAAGCATCGGCGGCCAGCCTGGACGGATGTGACTGCCTCGAGCAGAAATGGGGAAGCTGGTGATTGTCTGGACTTAAGAATAAGTCCATCACCGGTTCCCCCCAGGCCTGGAAAAGGCTCTTGGCCACCACCCGGTGCAGCTGCCACTCATGCAGCTGGAGGATCCTGCTGAGCCTGTCGGCCAGCCAGTTGTCCTGGCCCGGCAGGTAACTGCCTTGAGGAGAATCCCCTGCTGGGTTGCAAAAAAAGCACAGGTCCAGGGCCTCCTGACAGAATGCGCGCGATCCTGTGCCCCCCTGTTTGCTCACATGGACAACCAGGTGGCTGTGTTCTGTTTGGACCAGGACTGACCTGTGGATCAGATCCTGCCCGAAAACCCTCAGGGCGAGGCGGATGGCCCGGAGTTTCAATAAGTTGATCTGTTGGGCACTCTCCTCCAGGGACCACACTCCTTGTGTGCGGAACCCCTGGCAATGGGCCTCCCAGCCCAGTAAGGAGTCGTCTGTGATGAGGACCCTTGAATGGGGAAGGGCCTGAAAAGGCATACCTGCCCTCAAGTGCTGGGGCGAAAGCCACCAGGCTAGAGACTGTACCAGCCGCCTGGTTACCTTAATCCTGTCCTGGAGGTGCCCAGTGGCCTGGGAGCATTGCTCTCTGAGACACCACTGCGCAGTTCACATGTGGAGGCGGGCATTTGGAGTGATATGGACTGTGGAGGCCATGTGCCCGAGGAGGCACAGCAGCTGCCTCGCTGACATTGAGGAGCTGCGGCTCACTTTCCCTGCGAGGACTACAAGCCTGTCTGCAGGCAGGAAGGCCTTCGACTGCAGGGTATTGAGCTTTGCCCCAATGAAGTCTAGCTCCTGAGATGGACAGAGACTGGACTTGGGGTAGTTGATTACAAACCCCAAGTCCTGCAGGACTTGGATGGTGCGGGCTGTGGCCTGCTGCACCTCTACAGCCGACGTGCCCCTGATGAGCCAGTTGTCGAGATAAGGGAAGACGAAAACCCCTTAAAGCCTGAGGAAGGCGGCGACTATCGCCAAGCACTTTCAGAACACCCTGGGAACAGAAGCATGGCCAAAGGGAAGCACTCTGTACTGGAAGTGGTTGTCTTCTACCACAAAGCGCAGATATTGTCTGGGAGGATGTGTGTGTAAGCATCCTTTAGGTCTAAGGAACATAGTCAATCTCCCTGGCGGAGCTAGGGCAGCAATATTCCAAGGGACAGCATCTTGAACTTCTCCCTCACCAGGAATTTGTTGAGGTTGAGTAGGTCGAGGATGGGCCTTAGGCCCCCTGTCCTCTTTGGGACGAGGAAATACCTGGAGTAGAACCCCTTGCCCTTGAGGTGGTGGGGCACCGATTCCATCGCATGGTCCTCGAGATGACCTGCCAACTCCTTCAAAAGAAGGTCCCGGTGAAGGGGAGACCTTGGAGGCTCTCCTGGGAAGTAGCATGAAGGTACTTGGGCTAGATGGAGAAGGTATCCCTCCCTGACCACTTGCAATGCCCATGAATCGGTGGTGATGGCCCGCCACCTGTGGGCATACAAGACTACACGACCCTCTGTAGACTGCCCTATCCCTGCTGGGAGAGGGGCTATGCTGATGGAGTAAAATAAAAACACCAGGCTGGGCCGGAGCCGGAGCCTGGGGCTTGGAGGCTTTCTGCTTATGTGGGCCATGCCCCTGTGGGGGAGCCGGGGAGGCCTGGTAAGGGGGGTAGTTTCGGTAAGCAGTTCCCTTTCTTGGGTAAAAGGGCTTTTTACCCAAGCCCTTCTTACATGGAGGGGCAGAGGTCTTCTTAGAGAGCCGTATCCTGTCATGAACTCGGTCTCCAGCTCTGCAGTCCTGTTGGTCATGGATTTACCAAAGAGGTTCTCCCCTTGGCATGGGACATCGACCAACTTGTCCTGAACCCACTGCTCGAGGTCAGATGACTGCAGCCAAGCCTGGTGGCGTGCACTGATGCTCGCTGCGGCTACTCGAGCCGCCAACTCGAACCCGTCATAGGCTGCCCGAGACACAAACTTGGAGCATTCACGGACAGCTTTGGACAGGCCTCTGAAGCGCTGCAAGGGTTCTTCGGAGAGACCAGCCGAGAACCCGGCGAGTTCTTTTGCAAGGTCTTTCAGGTACATGCCCATGTACAACAGGTATGCCTGGACTCGACAATTCAGCATTGCGCCCTGAAAACACTTTCTGCCGAGGGCATCCAAGTTGTGGGGCTCCCTGCTGGGAGGCACCGAGAAATGCGTCTTCTGGCTCTTAAGCCGACACATGGCCGATTCCACAACCATGGAATTGTGCGGCAGCTGTGATTTCTGGAATCCAGGGCTCCGGCAAACTCGATACATCGAGTCGATCCATCTGCTGATCACTGGCGCCAACACCGGTGTCTCTCACATGCGGAGCATGAGTCGTTCCAGGATCGGAGGAACGGGTACTGTGAGGGTCTCCCGAGGAGGAGTCTCATACTGGAGGATCTTGAGCTCGTCGGCTCGAGGCTCCTCCTCGGACTCTGTAGGGAAAGCCAACGCCTTCGACATATCCCTCACGAAGTCCAGGAAACCCATATACTCTGGGTAGGGACCTTCTCTGAGGTTCAGACATGGGGGAATCAGAAGCAGCGTCCCGATGCCTCTGGGGTATCTGGAGACTCTTTGTCCTCCGTCTCCGAGGACTCCTCGAGGGGCTCCCCGGGCATCGAGGATCTGGGCAACATCTGCCCCGACGCCGATCGACCTTGGTGGCGATGACCTCGGTCCCAAATGGGAGGCTGAGAGTGACCTCGGCCGAGGATGGACTCGAGTCCGAAAGGTCTCGGGGATCAGCTTGGCCTCCGGGGTCGACTTAGTCGTCGAGGGCCCGGTGGTCGGGGCGGAGGAAACAGACATGCTGGACATCAGCGCCCCCTGCTGCTCGATGAAGGCAGTAAAACTGCGCTCCAAGGCCGCCATCCTGGACACAAGTTCCGGAGGCTTCACTGCTACCAGCTCGGGTGCCGACACGGTCGGACCCGACACCGGTTCCCGCGGAGGAGAGTCCACGACCAGAACAGTCGGTACTTGCCTCAGCTGGTACGGTTCTCATCGAGGGACTTTGACCGGGCACTCCTTCTCCGACGATCCTGGCCAACGCACGGGGCTCCGCGATTGGTCCCGCGAGTAACCTGTTCATTCAGAGCTATCCAGAGACGCTGCCTTCGAGGACTTCTTCTTCCTCTTGTGCTCCTGCGAGGGAGACCCCCTTTCTGAAGAGTCCCGAAAACGCTCAGGCTCGGAGTGATCACTCCGAGACGTCGAGGCCTCAGATGAGGTCTTGGCTCTCAAAGGCATGGGGGATTCCAGGAAAATCTTGTCGTGCTGCTGCTGGCAGTTCCGCAAGGCCTTGGATGACATTTTCTTGCATAGAGGACAGACCACCGGGTTGTGGTCCAGACCAAGGCCCCAGAGACAGCAGTCATGCGTATCAGTGAGGGACATTATTTTCCCGCACTGATCGCATTTTTTAAATCCGCTGGTGGCCATCGGGGGAAAAAGGACCCCGTCTAGGTCGAAGACCTTACCAGCCAGCGAGGAAAAGTTGGAAAAAAGGGTGCAAAGATGCGCAAGGTAAAAAAAACTAAGAAAAAACAGGACCGACCCCATACCGAAGTACCAAAGCCGGAGACAGGAAGGATACCAGTGTCGACCGGTCGCCAAAAGGCACAGGAAAAAAAATCACTTTTTCCGGGACAATCGTCCGATGGGCTCCGCGGAGACTGAGCAAAATGGCACCCTTGGGCGGGAAGGGGACCACGCATGCGTGGTAGCAACTCCCAAAGGCTTTCTTTGAAATCTGGGGATTTGCTCCGCACGAACTCCGTTGGGGTTGAAGTCACCCATATGTGAGGACTGACTTCCTGCTTGTTCCCAGAGAAAGGCTTTTGCTTAAGTCGTGTCTAGAAGAGCTCCAATGAATTCCAATGGCTGTGATGGGCTCAGCTTGGCCCTGGGATAACTGATGATGAACCCCAGCACTTGGATGGTGATATAGATGAGTCTTCATCTCCTTCCTGGGAGGCACTCTTGAGTAACCAATAATTTAAATGGGGAGCACATGCACTCCTAGTCTGCACAGAAATGCTGTGACGACCACCAGGCATTTTGTGAAGATGCAAGAAGCAGACGCAAGGCCAAAAGGTAGTACATGCTACTGGCAGTGATAAGTTCCTATGACAAATCACAAATACTTCCTATGACTGGGGTGTATCTGTAAATGGGTTTAAGCATCCTTTAGATCCACAGAACACAGACAATACCATTTTTTGGAAAAAAGGTAGAAGGGTGCCTAGATAAACCATCCTGAATTTTTCTTTGATTCAAAATTTATTCAGGTCTCTCAGGTCTAGGATTGGATGGTGTCCCCCCATTTTCTTGGGCACCAGGAAGTACCTCAAATATAATCCCTGACCTTTCTGTCCTGGCAGAATAGGGTCAAGCGCATGCATGGATTAAAGGGCAGAGATTCCTGAAGAAGAGCTTCCTTTTTTTTAAATTTCATAATTTTTATACAACTCATTCCATTACAAACAAGAATGACAGAAACAAGATGATACATCAAACAAATAAACAATAAGAAACATACAGTAATCCTAATCATCATATTTAGATCACAATATAGGAAATCACAAGGAGCCCCAGGAAATAGCCAAAAAAGAGATAGTCATATCCATAGGAAAAGAAAACATACAGCAGAGATGAGATCTTATGCGTCAGCCATATTGGATGCAGAACTTACCAGTCTCCTCCCTAGCCACCAGAAAATCCAACAATTGACAAGATTCAAAAAACAAAAAACGTATCTTAATAGGTAATTATACATGAGGGAAACCTTAAAACAAAAGTCCCCCCGAGGGCAAGGACCTAGGCCGAAGACCAAGGAATTTCTTCCTTCTCAGCTGGGTAACCCGTGAGAGATCAGGAAAAATATAAACTTTAGAACCTAAAAAGAATACATTGAAGTTTCTGAAATAAGCATGCAGAACTACAGACTTATCTGGCTCCAAGTCCAGGGTCACAAGCAAGGTTGTCTGCCCAGTGACCACTTCTAAAGAATCTTCCAGAAACGCAGTAAGGTCCCCGGAGCTGCAAAGTGGAGTCTCAGAAGCAGAGCCATAAGGACTGGGGCCCATGGACAAGTACTGCACTCTCACAATGGGGGGCAAATTATCCCCAGGAAGTTTAAGCGCCTCCTGGAAATATTTGCGCACCATCTCAGAAGCAGACACAATAGGAGATTTAGGAAAGTTCAACAGTCTCAAATTATTCCTACGAACTTGGTTCTCCAAGTATTCTGCTTTCCTAGAAAGCAAAATCTTGTCCTTAGGCTGGGCAGCACACAGCCCTCTAAGATGACCCAGCTCTGCTTCAACACTGGCCAACCGATCAGCCTGTTCCTCCTGGATCCATGTAGCCTCAGAAACAGCATTTTTCTAAGAAAGCAGATCAGTATTCACAGAACCCACAACAGTCATTAGGGAGGTATTCATAGTAGCAACCGCATCCCGTAGCGCTTCTAATGTTATCACAGCAGGTTTAATTAAGCCCCCCAACACTGGAGTCAAACCAATTCCACCATTTGCAGCGGCAAGGCCCCACCAAGGATAACTGATCTCACTTCACCTCAGACTCCAACCGCAGCCACAACAGAGGAAGAAGAGAAGTTACCACCGCTCCGGAGCCCTCTTCACTCGCACTCACCAGTGAACTCATCAGCAGCCTGGCGGGGAGCACTCCAGCAGATGGCTCTATATTTCCAGGTCGAGGCAGAGGGGCTCGCTGCTTGGGGGGACAAACATACCCTGGATGCGCTCAGAGCTGCCGTAAACTCCTCTGCTGGCCCCGCTGAAGACCACACTCCAGTCACAGCTGAGGAAAACCCACATGCCACCAAAGTCTTCTGCCCCCCCCTCCCGAAGGTAGGCTGGCTTGCTTACGTTTCCACCGCCCCATCGCCTCCAAGGAGCCGCAGAATCATACAAAGGAAGGTACGTGCAGAATGTCTCAGCCATGGAAGCTCCCTGCTGCCCTGAAGAAGAACTTCCTGATGCTGAGGGTAAAATGAAATGGCCCCTTGGTGGACAGTTTGAAAGAAGTTGAAATAGTCCACGCCTGTACCCTACTTGGAATATTTTGAAAACCCAAGTTGGAGGTTAGAAAAGGCCACCCCTGAGTAAAGAAAGCCAGCCTCCTTCTTACATGAAGGTCATTCAAGTAAGGTATGGGGATACTGGTCATGTTCTCTAGAAGCCAGTCAAAACCCCAACCCCAATTTTCATTGGGATGCAGGCTGGGACTTCGAGTTTCGCCTGCCGGAGTCCGGTACGAGTAGGTTGCCTAAAATGGGAAAAGCAGAAGGCTAGAAAATGGCAATGTCTGAAAGTAATAAGATCTCTACTCCACACTGTGAAACCTCTGAGATAAAGAGGAGACAAGGTCAGGAGTGTGCCTGGATAGAGTTTTAAGATATCAGCGTGCTGCTTGATCATGGTAGCAGCTTCCTGCACCTTATCTCTGAAGAGATTGTCTCCACAGCACAACATATCAGTGAGTTGCTCTTGTACTGCAAGTCTGAGGCCCAGAGCCATGAGAGTCTCTGGATGCCAATACTCAGAGGAGGCTCCTGATGCCACCTCAAAAATATCATATGTCATGTATTTTCTATACTCCTTCCCTTAACTCACAAGGGAACAATACTGCTCGGCTTTTTCTAGAGGGAGATAGTCAGGCATATCATCGAGGCCATGTATGATATTCTATAATTATATATGAAGAGCTGATAGGATGCCAAACGGGATGTTAGCATGGCGTTTTGGATAAACTTTCTCTCTAAAGAATCCTAAGTCCAGGCCTATTGTCCCGGGGGTGCCGAGGAGTGGGACTTGTAGCTTTTGGCTTTTTTGAAAGCAGATTCAATGACCATTGAAGCTTTTTGAATTTGGAAGCATTTTGGACCCTATATAGAGCTGATATTGTTACTAATTGTCCAGGAGCTTTTTAGGATCACTGATGTTCCTGAGCTTTGTCTAAGGCCGAGATTGATATGCCAGGACTCAGATGCTTGCTGGGTCTGAGATCCTTTTATCCCCCCCGAGTGAACGTGGTGATGCTACTTACACCGGAAATTATTATCAGATAGAAAGCGTAGTTCTCTAGGGACAGCAGGAATCAGTCCTCACATATGGGTGACGTCGGCGCAGACAGAGTACATGCAGAAGCATCTCCCCAGCTTTCAAAGAAAGCCTTTGGGAGATGCAACCACGCATGTATGGTCCCTTTCCGCACAAAGGTGCCATCTTGCCCAGTCAGATGACATAGCTAAGACAGCAAAAATGGTAAGGAAGCAACTCCACGGGAGGAGGGGGAGGAGGGTTATGAGGACTGATCCCTGCTGTCCCCAGAGAACACCTGTAACAGGTGAGTAACTTCACTTTCTCCAGGAACAAACAGGAAGTCAGTCCTCACATATGGGACTCCCTAGCTACAGGCCTCCGAAAACCTGTAGGCGGCCATGGGTGACTGAAAAGGTGAGCCATGAGCAGCAGCAATAGGATCCCAAGTCAACAGTCTCTCAAGCGACCCAGGTGTCCGGCAAAAACCATTATTCCAGTAGCCTGAACACAGAAGGGTCAGAGAGTAAGAGTTGTCTAAACCCCAAAGAGGTTATGAAGTACAACCTGACCGAAGGCATTGTCCTGTAGGGACTCCCTCTCCAGGCAGTAGTGAACTGCGAAGGTATGGACCGAAGACCAGGTGGCAGCTTGGCAGATGTCCATCATAGGGAAAGAATGCAGGTTTGCCACCGAGGCTGCCATAGCCCTGACACTGTGTTCCGTGACCGGGCACTCCAGCGTGAGCCCAGCCTGCTCATAGGAGAGGGCAATGCAGTCAGCAACCCAGGTGGATAGGGTCCGCTTGATCACTGCCTCCCCCAGTCGACTGGGGTTGTAGGAGATGAAAAGCTGGGATACTTTGCAGTGGCCCTGGGTATGCTGCAGGTAGGACAGGCCCCTCTTACAATCTAAAGTATGGAGGACGGCCTTCGCCCTGCTGGCATGAGGCCATGGAAAGAAGGTGGGATGCACCACCTCCTGGTTTAGTTGGAACGAGGGCACCACCTGTGAAAGGAACTTGGGGTGTGGGCAGAACATGACCCTGTTCTTACAGAACCTGGTGTAGGGCAGCTCTGCCACCAGAGCCTGAAGTTCGCTGACCCTGTAAGCGGATGTGAGCGCCACCAGGAAGGCAAATTTCCAGGAGAGGTACCACAGATGGCAGATAGCCAGGGGCTCAAACGGCAGCCCAGTGAGCCGCGATAGCACCACATTGAGGTCTCACTCCGTCGGGGGCAGGCAAATGGGGACTTGGATAACATAAGACCCCGCAGGAAGTGGGTTACAAGAGGCTGTACGGAAAGGGGCTTCCCTTGATGGGGTTGTGGTGCACCGAGGGGGCACTCATGTGTACCCAGATGGAGTTGGACGAGTCCGCCTTGCGAGAGGTGAAACAAGTGCAGCAGCACTAGCTGCACCGAGCAGGAAAATGGGTTAGCCCATCGCACTACGCACCACACCGAGAACCTGCACCATTTAAAGGCATAGATCCACCTTGTGGAGACCTCACGGGAAGCCAGGACCTCCTCCACCTCCCCTGAGAGGTTGAAGGGAGCTAAGGCTACCCTCTCAGCAGCCATGTTGTAAGAGTCAAAGACCCCAGGTTGGGTGAAGGAGGGAGACCTCCTCCTGAGACAGTAACCCCAGGGCATTTCCCAGCAACAAGCAGACAGACAAGCAGAGCAGCAGTGGTAACCACAGTTGCCTGGGCAACCAGGGGGCAATCAATAACAGTAAAACCTTGTCACGCAGGACCTTGAAAAGGGTCCTGACAATCAACAGCATGGGCGGAAACGCATACAAGAGCCCCTCCAACCAAGGAGTGAGAAAGGATCTGCCGCCACCCGGGACAAGTGAGGCTGGTGAGAGCAGAAGCAAGGCAAATGGGTGTTGACTGGGCTGGTGAAGATATCCACCCATGGAGTCCCCCAGAGCCGGAAGAGGCGACGAGCTACACTGGGGTCCAGCTGCCACTCATGCAGCTGAAGGACTCTGTTCGGCCTGTCCGCCATGGCATTGTCCTGTTCTGGCAGGTATATTGCCCGCAGAAGCATCCCTTGGTGGTTTGTGTATGAGCAGAGAGCTACAACCTCTTGGCAGAGGGTGAAGGACCCTGTGCCCCTTCATTGTTGACACAGAACATTACGACTTGGTTGTCCATCTGGACCAGTACTGGCTGGTGTTGCAGTCTGTGGAGGAAGGCCCTGAGGGCCAGGAATATGGACCTGAGCTCCAGGAGGTTGATCTGTTGGTGGCTTTCCTCCCTGGACCAGCTGTCCTGAGTGCTGATGTCTTCACAATGAGCTCCTCAGCCCAGTAAGGAGGCACCTGTGGTGACTGGAAAGGCATCCCCACCTGTAAGTACTATGTGGTCTGCCACTAGCTGAGGGACTCCGCTAGCTAGTGGGTCACTAACACCCTGCCTCATAGCTGGCCCATGGCCTGCATCCATTGGGAGAGTAGGCACCGCTGGGCCACCCTCATGTGGAGGCGGACATCCGGTGTAACGTGGACCATGGATTCCATGAGGCCAAGGAGGCGTAGCAGAAGGCAAGCAGACACCAAGCATCGACACTGCACTTCTGTGGCCAGAGCCATGATGCAGTTTGCCCTGTTCAAGGGAAGAAATGCCCTGGCCTGAAGGGTGTCCAGCCATGCCCCTACAAATTCTAGACACTGTGTTGGGGCGAGATGAAACTTGGAGTGGTTTATCACAAACCCCAGATATTGCAGTACATTGATAGTGTGGGTCATGGCCTGCTGCACCTCAGCAGCTGTATCCTCCTTTATGAGCCAGTGGTCCAAGTAGGGGAAGATGAAGGCCCTTTGGAGGAGGAAGTAGGCTGCGACCACTGCCAGGCACTTAGTGAAGACACTGGGTGCAGAAGCAAGGCCGAAGGGTAGTGTCCTGTACTGGTAATGTCTGCTCCCGACCATAAATCTGAGATACTGCCTGTAGCTGAGATGAAGGAGGATGTATGTATAATCATCCTTTAGATCCAAGGAGCATAGCCAGTCTCTCAGCTGGAGACATGACAGCAATGTCCCAAGGGAGAGCATCTTGAACCTCTCCCTCACCAAGAACCTGTTTAGGTCCTGCAGGTCTTGGATGGGCCTTAGGCCCCCAGTTCTTTTTGGTGCGAGGAAATACCATGAGTAGAACCCTTCCCCTGGAGATGCTGGGGCACCGGTTCTACTGCCCTGTCCTCGAGAAGACTCGTGAGTTCCTACAGGAGCAGGGTTTGGTGGAGGGGAGTCCTGGAGGGCTCTCTCGAAAAATATGTGGAAGGCGTCTGAGCCAGATTAGGGAGGTAGCCCTCCTGGCCACCTTGGGTAAAATGGATCAGACGTCACTCTGTGGGCTGCTGACCTCCCGGAGGTGGAGAGGCTATGCCTAAGGAGTCAAAAGCCCCCACCAGGCTGTGCTGGAGCAGGTGCCTGGGGTTTGGGGGACTTCTGCTTATGAGGGTCCTGCCCGTGTCTCTTGGCCAACTGACCCTGCTGGAGAGCTGATGAGGCCTGATACTGCAGGTAGTTTCAATAAGCTCTTCCCTTCCTCGAGTAAGGGGGCTTTTTACCTGAGGCGTTTCATCTGGGAAAGGTAGCGGTCTTCTTGGAGAGCTTGGTCCTCATCAGGAACCCAGTCTCCAACTCTGCAGTCTTCTCAGTCATGGGTTTGCCAAAGAGGTTCTCCACTTGGCAAGGGACATTGGCCAATTTGTCCTGAACCCATTGCTCCAGGTTGGATGACTATAACCAGGCTTGATGTAGAGCACCAATGCCCGCCGTGGCCACTCTAGCTGTCAATTCAGAGCTGTCATAGGCTGCTCGAGTCATAAACTTGGAGCACTCTCTGACACTCTTGCCCAGGTTCCAGAATGCTGGAAGGGCTCTTCGGAGAGACCAGCCAAGGACCTGGCAAGCTCCTTCGCCAGATCTCTCAAGTACATGTACCATGTACAATTGGTATGCCTAGATCCAGCCAATGAGCATCAAACCCTGGTAGCACTGTCTACCAAGGGCATCCAGATTGCGGGCCTCCCTACTCGGGGGTACAGAGGAGTGTGTTTTCTGGCTTTTGAGCAGACCCATGGCTGACTCCACCACCACCGAGTTGTGTGGCAGCTGTGCTTTCTGGAAGCCCAGGCTCCAGCGAACTAGATACATCAAGTCGAGCCATCAGCTCACAATGGGCACCGATGCCAATGTTTTACATACGAAGTAGCAACCATTCTAGGATGGGAGGGATAGGCACTGTCAGGGCCTCCCTCGGCAGGACCTTGTACTGGAAGATTTCAAGCTCCTCCATACGAGGATCCTCCTCTGACTCAGTGGCAAATGCCAGCACCTTTGCCCCAAAATGAGAAAGGCCATGTCCTCGGGCAGGGACTGGCATCACATCTCAGAAGGAGAACGATCCAAGGGCACGTTGCGGTGGCAGCGAGTGTCCAGGGATTGCTTGTCCTCAGTCTCCCAGTCTGAACAGTCAGTGGAGGAGTCAAGAACGGTGTCGCGGGGGCAGGTCCTGTGTCTGGGGGGGGCCCCCGTCCCTTGGAAACTGCGCAGTCAAGCCGTGAGAACTGGCCGGGGATGACCATGGTCCCATGGAATGGAACTGGGCTCAAGACCGATGTTGAGGATCTACTCAAGGCTGCGTGCTCTTGAGGATCGGCTCGTTTGGGGAAGTCCTCGAAGTTGAGGGCCCAGTAGTCTGGGCAGATGATCCGGTGGAACTGGGCATTATGGGGAGGAGTGGCCTAGTGGTTAGGACAAGGTACTTTAGGCCGGAGGGCCGGGGGTTCAAGTCCCACCTGGGGACAGCAATCTCAGGCCGGAGGGACTGGGATTTCTAGTCCTATAGGTACTCCTTGTGGTCTTGGGCAAGCCACTTAACCCTCCATTGCCCATGTTCCCTGTAAGTATTAGCGTATGTGTGTCATATCCCCTCGTGTTAAATGTATCTCCCAATTGACCGCTTTGACCCGGTGAAAAGCGGGATATAAATACAGCTAAATAAAATAAATAAATAAATAAATTATGACCCGCTGCATAGCCATGAGGGCAGTCAGACTGTGCTCCAAGGCTGCCATTATGGTCTCCAGTCCAGATGGCTACTCAGCTTTCGATGTGGGCACCAGGGGTACTGGGCCCGAAGCCGGCTCTGAAGAGGGGGCGTCCTTGATGAGGATGGCCTTGGAGGTCCGAGGCCAATCGCCGGAGGCAGAAAATTCCTTCCAGAGAACCTTGGAAGGATGCTCCCACTCCAACCCCTCAGACCCGTGACGTGGACCGTGGTACCCAACTCGGGACTTACCCGGCTTCCCCGACTCATCCAGGCCTCGAGGATTCCTTCTTCTTCCGCTCCCCCTCTGTGGAGCTCTGCTCGGAGGACCCCTGGTCCTAAACGGCAACTGCGAAGTCACTACTTGATTCTGGGGTGCCAGGGGCCTTGGAGCATGGTGTCACAGGAGACTCTGGGGCAGTCCAATCTATGGAAGATCTTGTCCTGCTGCTGCTGATGACTCTTGATAGCCTTGGTGGACATCCATTTACAGAGCTCATAGTCCAAAGGGTCATGGTCTGGCCCGAGGCAGCAGTCATATGAATCGGCGAGGGACATAACCCGCGAGCACCAATCACACTTTTAGAATCTGCTGACAGAAGTCATGGAGTGAAAAAGGGCCCTGGCAAGGTCAATGACCCGAGGTACTACCAGCGAAAAAGTGCACAAAACCATGCCGAAGAAAAAATAAGAAAAGAAAAAACGGTTCTGAGATGCGATGCCAAGGCAAGCGAACTCGGAGGCGGAAAAAGAACCAATCGCAACCGGAGAAATAAAATTTCTTAGGTAAGAAAACACTACTTTTTCCGGGGAAATCAGAAACACATCCTTCCCGATTATTTAACGACGCTGCCTGCGGCGTCCGTCGCCACTGCGGCGCGCGCCGAAGGAGCGCACCTAAGGAGCATGTGCTTCTTAGGTGTGCTCCTTGGGGTCGCTTTTGGGGTCTCATGACTTGCTCAACGATTTGTGCCTTCGTTTTGCAGTGTCTGGCACTTCTCTCTCGCACCCCACCCCTGACCTGCGCCTATCTTTCAACTCTGACTTCGGTAAGTTTCTGCAGTTCTTCCTTTTCCCTTCCCCACTTAGTCTTTTCCGCCCCTCTCTGTCCCCAATTACCGACAGCCCTCCCCATCTGTCCCACTTCGAGTTATATGTCTGCCATTCCTGTAGTTTGGGGGAATCGACCCTCACACTCCCGTTGGATCCCGCACTCGAGTGCACACAGACATCATAACCTCGCTAACCTATGCCGTTGCTCTCCTTTGATCTCCTCCCTTACTTTCAGATCTTCCTCCCCTCCCTCCCCATCACTCTGCTGTTAGGTGCCCTGAACTGTCGCTCTCTATGCTCCAAATCCCTTCTGATTCAAGACCTAATCACACAGGACTCATTAGACCTCCTCTGTTTAACTGAGACCTGGGTTAAAGATGGGGAGCAACCCCTCATCACCAGATGCCTCCCACCTGATTTCTCTTCCATCTCTGTTCCCCGTATCGGTAGGACTGGCGGTGGGGTCGCTGTGCTCTACCGCTCCTCTCTTCCTATCGCGCATATGTCCTCCTCCCTCCTGCACTATCCTGAGTCCCTCTTCTTTCACCTCCATTCCTCCCCACCTATTCACTTTCTCCTTCTTTATGCTCCCCCTTCCCTTCCAACCCACCTTTGGGAAGCTCTCACCCTTACTATAGCCGATATTTCCCTGCAGTTTCCCAACCTTATCATCATCGGAGATTTGAATGTCCATTTTGATTCCCCCTTCCTCTGCCAAGGATCTCTCCTTTGTCACCCTCCTTCAAGATCTTTCCCTCAAGCAACTTGTTCTCTCTCCCCAACCCATTCCGCCGGTCATATACTCGATCCCGTCATTACCCCCTGTCACCTTCTTTTCATATCTCTCATCTTATGGTAAAACCCCTTCCCTGGTCTGATCACTTCTGTGTAACCTTTTCTTTGGACTATGCAGCTCTCTGCCATTCCACTCCCTCTAACCCCCCTCTTGCCCCTCTATCCTCCATTCCTCTGCGCCGTCGAATTACTCCCCTTACTTTACAACTCTTTCCACCAGCCTCCCAACTCCTACCCTTCGAATTCTCTGTTCTCTCCCCAAGCTCCCAGGTTACCGTCTTCAATTCCACACTCTCAGCAACTCTTGACACTCTTGCTCCCCTCCAGCCCACTCATCTGAAACGATCCTCCACTCGCCACCCATGGTTCCATGCAGGTCTTCACCTTCTGCGCTCCCATCTTCGTAGATTGGAGCGCATCTGGCGTAAGCATCGCACACCCCTCGCTCTCACTCAATTCCGTGATCTTCACCAGCATTACCGCTCCTCAGTCCATCAAGCCAAACTCTCCTTCTTCTCCAACTCTATTACTTCCGCCGCCAACCCTTCTCGGCAGCTTTTTTCTGTTCTTCGTTCCCTCCCCTGCATTCACTCTGGTCCCTCCCCTGCTCCCCCTCCACCCATGCCATCTCCCACCCAACTGGCCCAACATTTCACTACAAAAATCCACGATCTCCGTGCTAGTCTTCCTTCCTGTCCCCCTCCTTTGTCCTCCCCTCCCCCACTTTCCCCTCCTTCTTCCTCCCCTTCTTCCCTGTCTCACACTTGGTCTACTTTCTACCCTATTACCACCTCTGAGCTTGTCACCTCCCTCACCTCTGTTCGTAAGACCACTTGTCCTCTGGATCCCATCCCAACCTAATACCCCACATTTGCACATTAATAAATTCCAGTCTCTCTAGTGGCACTTTCTCCTCCCCTTGGAAACATGCCCTCGTACGCCCCATCCTCAAAAAACCACTCCTCGATCCACTGGTTCCTGCTCACTACCGCCCAATTTCCAACCTCCCATTTCTCTCAAAATTACTGGAAAAATTTGTCTTTGATCAGCTATCCCAACATCTTCATTCTATTAATTATCTTCATCCCCGACAATCCGGCTTCCGTCAGGGCCATAGTGTGAAAACAACCTTAACTGCTTTTCTCAACGAATTACACACTTCACACAATCGTGATGACATCACACTGGTGGTTTCCTTGGATCTCTCCTCTGCCTTTGACCTTGTAGATCACTCTCTTCTTCTCTCACGTCTACAGGATGCAGGCCTCCGAGGTGCTGTTCTTCACTGGTTCCATTCCTATCTCGCTTCTTGTTCCTCCTCCATAGCTCCCTCCACAGACCCACACTCCTTTTCCAAGGCTACCCCTCTTCCCTGTGATGTTCCTCAAGGCGCTGTCTTGGCCCCCCTACTCTTTAATCTGTTCCTTGCACCATTGGCCCTTTGCATTCAACAGACCGGTCTATCCACCTTCTTCTATACAGACGATATAATCATCATCCACCACACTAGCCCAGCACACCCAGATGTCGCACCCTTGAATTCCTGTCTATCTCTTGTCTCCAACTGGCTCTCCTCAAACTGCCTTCACCTCAATGTCGCCAAAACTTCAGCCACCTGGTTCACCTTCGGTGGTCCCTGCCCTTCTCTTGCCCCCATTCTTGATCACTCTGTAATCCCCATTGCCTCCTCTTTTAAATACCTCAGTGTCCTTCTTGACTCACACCTCACCCTTAAAGACCACATTTCGCATCTAGCCAAGACATCTTATTTCTTCCTTCGACAGATACGTTCCATACGCCCTTTTTTGTCCCCTTCAGCTTTAACTACACTCACATTATCCACTGTCCTATCACGATTAGACTTACTGTAATTCTGTCTTCACTGGGATCACCAAAGTTCAACTCCGTCGGCTACAGCTTATTCAAAACACCGCTGCCCGCATTATCTCCCACTCTTCTCACAATGACCACATTACCCCCCTATTGCTTCACCTTCATTGGTTGGCAGTCGACCATCGTATCAAATTCAAAATACTAACTCTGGTTCACCGCGTCCTGCAAACACAAATGCCCCAATACCTCACTGATCTTCTCCGCTTTCATATCCCTACACGTAGTCTTCGTTCTTTTCACATTAATCGACTTCACCTTCCCCCACCATCTCGCGCACATTTACAGTCTACCTGTCATTTTGCCTTTCTCTTCCTGGGTCCAGCTCTGTGGAACTCTCTGCCCACTCCGCTCCGTCTGGAAGATAACTATACCACTTTCAGGTCCCTACTTAAATCCCATCTGTTCACCTCAGCATATAACCTCCCGGCCACACCCAGCTGACCTGGTTTATCTATGTCTGCACTTTTCTTTGTTTTTGTCCTCCCCGCTCTCAACCGCTTGACCTATTGCTTCCTGTTCTCTTTGTTTCCTGTCTCAACGATGTAGTTCCGTTCTATATTTCCGGGCCTTGTGCCCCTTCCCCAATTTGCTACTGTATTGTAAACCGCCCTGCTGTAATGAAGGGCGGTATATCAAATTTTTAAATAAACAAACATCCGGTGGGCTGCGCGGAAAAAAGGATACCAGGAAAGATAGCCCCTTGGGCGGGAAGGGGACCATGCATACATGGTTGCATCTCCCAAAGTCTTTCTTTGAAAGCTGGGGAAATGCTTCCACATAGGCTCCATCAGCGCTGACATCACTTCCTGCTTGTTCCTGGAGAATGAAGTCTTTTCTATGAATGAAACCTAAATACAGCAATGTGAAAAAATAAAGGAAACCTAAAAACATCCATAAAACCTAGCTAAAGAGGCTAAGAGGAAATTCTATCAATGGCACATGATGGCAAGGCCAGGAAAACTGACTGAATCTTACAGAAAAAGGCAAAAAAGCAAACGAAAATCAGTCTTGAAGCATTCCAGCATAAGTGCTTAGGGTCAGTGACATCACCTGTATGTGTGTACTTATCCTGTTCGTCCACAGAAAAAGCACAGTTACTTACCTGTAACAGGTGATCTCTGGGAACAGCAGGAATAAGTCTTCACATATGGGTACGTCGGTACCGACGGAGTCCGCGCAGGAACACTTCCCAGCGTCCAATCAGAAAGCTTTTGGAAGCATCCCAACACGCCTGCGCGCTGCCTTCCCGCCTTCCCAACTGCCTCTCCTCAGTTAAGTTTCACAGTTGAGACAAAGAGAGAGAGCGAAGCAAGGAAGGGAAAGATAGAGATAGAGAAAGGCAACTCCTAGGGGAGGTGGGTGGGTTGTGAAGACTTATTCCTGCTGTTCCCAGAGATCACCTGTTACAGGTAAGTAACTGTACTATCTCCAGGAACAAGCAGGAATGAGTCTTCACATATGGGGACTCCCCAGCTCATATGCCCGGAGGGAGTCCTAGCATGTTGCAAGTCTAGAACGAGCCATGCTATACCTCAGGACCTCAGGCATCCTGGGGATGGAGGGCAGGAGTTGAATATAGAAAAGGAGCTGTAGAACAGCTGGCTAGAACAGGGCTTCAAAGGCTGATTACAGAAAAGGCATTGCGAGTGAGAAAGGTACGTCTGCCATAATTCCTAGCCAGAGACTTGCTGAGGAGATTGTACAGCAGTTAAAGAACAGTGCTAATAAGAGCAGAGATAGCACTGCTGCGAAAACAGTTCCAGTCAGAAACATTCTTAGTAAGTGTTTTGAAACAGACGTAAAGGCTGTTGCTAAGAGCTTACGTAAGAATCAGTTTCCTGCACTAGAGAAAGTTACTGCCAATCAGAGGTACAACTTTATTGAACAGCTGCAAAACGTTCTCAGGGACCTGCAGTCTAGAAGTTCCCCTAAGCAGAATTACAATGATTGCAGCGAGGAGATGATTGTGGATGTAGAAAGCACTCCTGATACAACGGATATCAGTGAGATGGATTGTTCTTTATGTGAGATTGATCACTTGGACCTACGTTAGACAACCTTTGCATGAAGATAATGCAAAGTGTTTTCTCCTGAATGTTTGCTGTGAAGAAACAGTTTGCCATATGCTTTATTTTCTAACTTTGAATTGCTCCTGTTTCCCATTGTTTTGGAAAGTAATCCGTGTCATGTTTGAGCCAAGAATCTGTGTGTGAAAGGGAAAACCCCAAATAAAAATTTATCTGTTCAAATGACCCTCGTGCCACAACACTTTTGTTTGATAGTAAACCTAGACTACAACTCCCAGCGTACCTTGCTGCTACCTTAGTCAAAAAGGACACTTGAAGACAAAGTAGAGGTCACCCTTGCTCTAGAGTCACCGGCCCTAGGCGGGGGCAGGACAATATATATATATACCGAATATATATACACATATAGGGCATATATGCATATATCCATAAGAGACATATATATATGGGCAGAAGACACACAGATAGATATAGATATATATATCTTATATAGATACAGATATATACTATCTATATATATATATCTAGAAGAATAGGACATGTCTCCAGGTATATGGATGGAGAGATGTTCAAAGATCCCCATCACCCTATAGGGAGAGAGGGAGAGTCATCTGACAACAAGAAGGTTGACACCTACTTGAGTAGATAAACAGGAAAAAAATCCTCTCCTCCTGGTTATGACTGTTATAGTCAGAGGAAGGTTGTCCTTGACAAAGGGATGGCTTAATTCTTTGTAGAATTTGAGCTGTTGAATAACCAGGATGGCCTACCTGAAGATGGCAGAGGATAACATTAGTCTGCAGACCAGAAGTCCAGATATCTCCAGAATTGTGGTATGGAGATTGGATAGAGAAGGCTACTAGAGGAAGATACCCTAGTGATTCGCTTATGAGGGCGAGATGGGTATTAGATGTCCTCTAGTTGCCAGAAAATTTTTTATCCCTGATGGGAAAAATCCCAGGCAATATGGGCCAAGCCAGGGAGTTGGCCCCTCTTCTAGGCTTTCACGTAATGAAAAGCCTGAGGCTTATGCCTTAACAGAGATTTAAGATAAGATGGAAAGGGTAGAATACCTGCCAGGCATGAATATGACTGGGGGAAACCCTTGTAACCATCTGGGTTTGATGCTCTCTAGCAAGGGCCCATAGTGCAAAGCTACACTGTAGAGTTGCAGAGAGCATGCTGCAGGTTGGTTAGAAGACAAAACTGGCTGTGGACAATCCCTAGTGAGGAATGTGGACAACCAGCAGGAAACCAACTATTCTGCCAAGGACAAAGGGCAAAGAATAGAAGATAACCCAACCAAACTGTAAAACAGGAATTCCCAACAAGGTTGATAACCTGCTTGGGAGTTAGTACTGAGATTAGGAGGATTGCTAGTGGAGAGAAAGCCCTGGTTGTGTAGTGAAACAAAACCTGTGGCGTAACCACTAGAAAGTTTCGCATCTGCAGCAACTATGAGGGCAGCATAGGGAATTTCTTTCCCCTACTCTGTAGATTGGGAAAAAAAAAAACCAACAGACATGGTAGGACTTCCTATTGTCTGAGGAGCTGCCCTAAGGTAACAAGGGGGAGAGAACTCCAGAAGGGAGAATCCCCCGGTAGAAGATGTAGAAAAAGTCACTCTTACAAAGCAAATGTTGTAGTAAGAGGGAGGTAAGATAGAGCTTCAGGAGATCAACTATGGAGGAAATCTCCGACAGGTGAGATGATACATGCCAGTAGATGGAAACAACTATCTATTGATAGTTGTCACCTCTCCCTCTCCTCCACGAGGAAGAGGAAAATCTGTTAAGTATGGGCATGATCATCATGAAGATTCTTAAGAAAAGAAGTCTCATGAAGAGATATCTAAGTAGGTTAGGATAAATTAGTGCAGATACTTCAAGTGAAAAGAAGCAGACTGCCATCCCAACCCCCCAAACAAAGGGGCAGTGAGCTATTTAAAACCCTGCAACTACTGGGTTTGTTGACCCTGTTGAGGTTGTGGATTGCTCAGACTAGAAAGACTATTCCTCACTGGTTAGTCATATTCAGAATATCTCTAAGTTCCTTACTCGTGCTACCCTAGACTCCTTTGAGTCTGTTAGCAGGACTTCTGCTATAGCTATAGGGGCATGACGTAGAGCCTGGCTTCAGGCCTCAGACTTGGACAAATGGGCACAGGAAAGACTGGGAAATACTCCTTGTACTGGAGAGAATCTCTTCAACAGGGAGTCTTTACTTCAGGTTACTCAGTTCTCCACTGACTTTCCTTTTTCCAGAGGCTGCTCTGCGCCTTCTTCTTTCCCAGTAGGTAGGAAATGTCCTACCAAACTTTCAACCCCTAAGGGGAGAAGGTTTTACCCATCATCTGCCCATCATTCAGATGTCCCTAAACAGGGGAAACATCGGTATGTCTGGGCTCCTGAAGCAAAGGAGTCAAAAGATGTAATTGCTTTGTGATCTCCTCAAGAGATAGACCCATATAAAAAATATATGAGAGAATCCTTGCTGAAAGCATGTATGTCTGGAAGGTTTGACGTCCAAAGGCATCTAGTGTCTTAGACTCACGACCTGGCGGACAAGAAGAGTGCTTTTTAGTACTCTTCACTCGCCTCAATGCTGATTCCACTACAATGGAATGATGAGGAAGTTGAGTCCTTTGAAACCCTGGAGAGGGGGGCAACTGATATACGAAATCAGTTGCTCTGGAAAGTGGGGGTACCTTTAAAGGAGATTCCCACATTCGTAGAAGGAGATCCTGCAAAGAAGGATGCAAAGGAAGCATTATATTTTCCTTTGCTTCGTTAGGAACAGAGAGGTATTCTGTACTCCCTTGTGTAGGAGCTTGTCCAAGGACAGGAATGGCAAGTGATTTTGCCATATCCAGGAGGAAAGTCTGGAAAGAAATATCCCTGGAGGGAATTCCCCCTGGATAAGCTAGATCTGATGAAGAACTAGCATTGGCACCAAGGGATCTATTCCAGCATATAGGAATAGAAAATCCTGAATGGTGCAGAATGGGATCCTTAGATAGTGGTCGCTGGTACTGCAGGACAGGACCAGCAACAGTCGGTAACATATCGTCCATGCTTGGAATCGATTCCAAACTCGGCATCGAGGGAAGCGATCCTGATGAGTGAAGCATGGAAGGTACCGACTATAAAGGTACTGTGGATGTCGGTACCGGACTCGGTACCGAATCTGATGCCAGAGGAAGAAAACCAGCCGGTGTCAACTCTAATGGTATCGGTGGAACCGAGCCTTCGGTACCGACGGGAGTCGGTACCAAGGCGCATCGGTACCCAGTCCTCCAGACCGGAGATCGATTCTAGACTCGGCATCGAAGGAAGCGAGTCTATCGATGCACTCTGGAGGTACCGACATTGGAACTCGTATCGGTGACGACACCGATACTGTAGAATCGATCTGAAGCGCATCCACCGGCCCCGTAGGTACCGGGGACGCCATACGACGATCCTTGGTGAGGAATATTTCATCCAACACCGGTTATCAGTACCGCTTGAAACGGATGCCACCACCGGACATGGCTCAGGTATGTTCTGTGAGGGGTGAACCTCAGGAACAACCTGAAACCCCACACAGGCTTTATAGGCCGAAGACTCCCACCGGGGTTTTGAAACCAGTAGATTCTCGAGGGCAAGGCCGGAGGCATCTCTATGCTGTGCATGAGAACTTCCGCTCGAGGACTGGCTAGTCTTAACAGACTGTTTTTGGGTTACCTGATCCTGTGTAGAAGAAGATATAGTCGGTGCCCTGAAGTTGGAAGGGGACTGCGTGTCGAGGGGAACTCGATGTTGAAAACTGCTTCTCACAGCACTGGTGCCCGAAGGCTCTGGAGGACAGTGGTTAGGACCCAAGCAGGTTAGACACCAATTGTGAGTGTCTAAAAATAAAGTTGTACCGCCACAGTTTGTACATTTCCTGGGAAAAATGACTGGCGGTTCCATGAGGAAAAATGGAGAGGCCTAGAAGGCCTGAGAACCGTGAACACTAAGAAGAAATTTTATATTCCTAAAGGAAAACATTTTACAAGATAATAAGAAAGAAACACCGGCGGTACCGGTGGCGTCGGGGAAGGCAGCCGCGACCACAAGAAAACTAAAAAATAAAAGAAGAATTTTCTGCGGTGACAGGAGAACGTCCTGCCGGCTCCGCGGAAAAATGAAAACTGAGGAAAGGCAGTTAGGAAGGCGGGAAGGCAGCGCGCAGGCGTGTTGGGATGCTTCCAAAAGCTTTCTGATTGGACACTGGGAAGCATTCCCGCGCGGACTCCGTCGGTACCGACGTACCCATATGTGAAGACTCATTCCTGCTTGTTCCTGGAGATCTCCCCATTCTCCAGGTCTGGTCCAAAAACACTGGCAAGATCATCTTTCCCTTCCCCCAGATCCCCAAGTGGAGACTCCATGGCATGAAGGGCCACTGTCCAGTCCAGGCTCTCCTTGGAGAGCCTGAGCTTCCTGGGTTGTTGTGAGCCCTCAAGTCTCTCCATGCTCCTCAGTAAATCTCCATACTGCAGTCCCCTCCCCCTTCATACCAGTCTTCTGCACACTGCAGAAAGCTTGATGCATTACCAGAACAAATTCTTGGGAAAAAGGAGGTTCCTATCCACCTGACTGCCCCCCCCCCCCCCCCGTTAACTTAGGCTCCAGCATCAGGGTCCCAACAGAGAATAATGCTCACAGGATTAGTGGGAAGAGCAGTAGAAATACTCAAAAACCACACACATGCTGCCATTTCCACCATATTGGGTGCCACATACTCCCCTGGGCTGGTCATCTGTGAATTCAGAGAAGCCTGCTCAGTGTTACAGGCCTCCCATTGCATGTGGGGAAAAAGGGCAAGCTGCATTACTCACCTGCCATGGCTCCTATAGCCACTGCTGTATTGGCCCCTTTCCAACATGTGCTGTGCTGAAGATCCTCTCTCTGCAGTCCAGTGTCTCGATACTGCCCTAGCTGCCTCATCTGCTCAGCCTTGTGAATCCAGCTCTGCTTTAAGATGTTACACCCCAACCTGCCCTTAAGAAAGGTATACAAAGAAGAGCAAAATAGGGGAAGGGGAGAGCCCCAATAGGAGAATTCCACAGACCTCTAAATCCATCCTCAACGGAGAAGGGCCTTACCCACCAAAGCTCTGAGTTCCTTTCTCTCTTAAGCAAAGATCTGTATGTGAGTCCCACAGACCCCCACTTGCCCCCAACCAAGGAAGAACCTGGACCATCAGTGATCTGTGGTCCTTCTGATCTTAACCAGACACCCACAGGAGATTCCCACTGACCCCCCACTCTCCTTTACTGGTGGACCTTACCCACCAAGGTCCTGAGGTCCTTTCTGTTGCAACCAGAGACCTGCAGGTTTTAGGAGATAAACAAAAAAGCTGCTTCTGAACAGCACACCCACTCAAGGATCTGACAGGGGAACCTAAAAACAGGGGAAGATGCTCAGTAGACTGTTGCCCCTGGAAGATGGATCTGGCTGCACTGGGGAGCACAACTAACAGATTGTGGGCCCCAGGAGCCCAAACCAAGATCCGGCTTCCCCTGGGAGGACACTCCAGAAACTGGGAGCCTAGCACTCATCCTGTTGCACCATGCCAGCACATTTATCATCTACTGGTGACAGAGAAGACACTAGCACATACTTGTGCTGCCCCTCTTCTTGTAACACTAGTGATGTCATTGGAAAGAAGTGTGTTCTCTGTCTCCATCTGCTGACAGGGTGGCATAAACTCACATATCTGCACTAATCTAGTAGGATGAGAAGAAAATATTTTATACACCTGACCTTGAAAAGCAGTTACACCAAGAACACTGAACAGCAAGAGGTTGGAAGAGAGGACACACAGAGACCACATGTTTTGGAGCTAGTGGCAAGTTCATGCAAGTGGAACACCACCATGATGATACCAAGCATAGCATGAAGTAAAAAATACACCTCAGAGTATATGTGGGAGAAACACAAAGCAGGAAATGGGTACGCTTCACTGCTGCCTAAAGAATCAGACAGACACTCGTGGTAAAAACAAAGTCACACAGAAACACTGAACTTACCACCTTGAAGATAAAATGAAAAGCAGCATTCATACAGGCAATCCAGGCAGAGGAAATTAGGAGAAGCATGTGCAAAAATAAGATTAATTAACTACTCTACATTCTGCATAGCTAAAACAGCATACATTAAAAACATGGTGCTGCAGAATCTTCAAATTTTAACAAGTGCTCAGCAAAAGAACCCCATTTTTAATGCTCAAAAGCAGCAGGAGTCCTTAAGTATGTGCAATAGACAGAGATGTTGAGTTCAAATACAATTCCAGTTATGATAAGGTCCTAGAGCAATGAGGCAGAGGTAACACATGGCTACTCTCTCTAATCTCCATAAAAAATAACAGTACTACTATAATTTTTTACATTTTTGATTACAACCAATGTAATGACAGCATAAGCCTCCACAAAAAAAAAAAAAAGAAATATGCTCTTAATAAAAGCATTACTCCAATCAATGTGCGGCTATGTGAGAGCTACTGTACCACCACCTAACATAATTCAGCCCCAGAGAGTTATCAGGACATTCTTAACCTACGGTGTTTTTTCAAAATTATTCAGTGTAATAACATTCAAAACAAATCGATTTCTTTTTACAGCAGATCGAACCCTTAACTAAGCTCCTCTGTGACAGCCCTGTTCAGAGTCACTGTGAACAATACACTGCAGAGATCAAAAAAAGCAAACAGAATGCTTGGAATTATTCTGAAAGGAAAGGGGAATAAAAACACATCTATCATAACGGCTCTGTATAGATCTATGGTGCGGTTTTCTGGTCAACCCATTTCAAAAAAGATATAGCCGAACGGAAAAGGTACATAGGTTGTTAATAAAAATGATGAAGGAGGTGAACAGTGAGGATATGTTAGAGGTGCTCCGGAATCATAAAAGAAAGGAGCTCCCTGCCTTCAGCAACAAATCCTACAGCTCAAGTCGGTGCTGCTAACAAAAAAGAAACCAGCAAAAATCATTAGCGGCATGAAACTGATAAACAAGAAATGTTTTTTTTTTATCCTAGACAATTCATGAAATATCTTGTAGCAGATTTAAAACTAATTTTTTAAAGTACTGCTGATCATTTGTATAGCGCTACAAGGCGTATGCAGCGCTTTACAGACACATGTAAAAGATGGTCCCTGCTCATCAGAGCTTACAATCCAGTCAAGGCAGACAACACAACAGCTGAGGACAAGGATATATCTGGGGGAGTGGTAAGGAAGTACATAGGAGACTAGGTGGATCAGGATCCAAAAGCAGTCTTGAAGAGGTGAGTTTTCAGCCTGGATTTGAAAAAGGCTGTATCATCTGCAGGCTGTGGAAAGTGCAAAGCAGACAGCTACACACTTGAAATCCCTATATTCTGCTCCCCCCTTCCCTCACCACTGCTGCCAGCCCAAGCATTATTTTCAACTACAATAAAATGATATTTGGGCTCTGTTTTTTTCGCTCAGCTGCAGATTGCAGCATTGAGTGTATCATGTACATGAATAAAGTCCGTCAGGTGTGTCACAACAAAAAAAAAGGTTGCTAACCACTGATCTAAAACCATATAACCTTACATCCTGCATACTGCTTCTGGATAAGCTAAAACAAAGAAATGTGTTTTTAACCTTTTCCTTTTCAACAAATCATTCCACCACAACAGGCGAACTATCTATTCTAGAACACAAAAATGCTTTTCTCACTGAATAGACATTACCATCAATTAGTCATACGGGATAAAAGTTTGAAAACCAGTGGTCTAAAATGATGCATACTGGAGGCGAAAAATCACTATGCAAACATACAATCATGGCCTCAATTTTTGTCAAGTTCAAAACCAAGCCATTCTTGACAAACCATATTTGAACCTTTACAAATCTGGCCACTGTTGCAACAGTTTGAATACCCCTCTCTATATAGAATGAAACAAACAGCAAAATATCTGCATAGATTTCAAAATCAAAACCCAGACACTCATTCAGAACATAAAGATAAATATTAAACAAAGGTCCCAAAAGCTTAGTAAGAACTTGAAGTAGGCAAGACCATGGAGTTGGATAAAACATATCCCAGGATATTGAAAAAGTGAGGACTGCATCTTTTACAGTTCTACTTGACTTAAGAGACAGGTGAGCTTTCAAGGAACTGCAGAAGAGAGCGGGAGCAAGAAGGCAGCAGGCAAATAGAAAACAATCAAACTCAGGTAGCGACAAAGTTAAGGAACAATATTCAAAAAAGTGTGGCACTTTGAAAATGAAGTAGATTATGGGACACTAGAACACCTGGAAAGTCGAGGAGTTTGTTGAAATTATCGGAACTCCTGGGGCATAACAAATCTGTATGCCATGTGTCGGGGTGGAAGAGAGAAGTTGAATTAGCCTGTACGGATTGGAGAAAGCATGTGAAGATGGTTGATTTAGAGGAGTACCTGCAGCAGTTGTGGTAGAGTTAGAGGCTGGTGGGGTATGGCTTGCAGAAAGGTACCAGAGAGGAATGATTGTGTCAAGCTTGGAGGCAGGAAGGGGAGAGCTGATGTTGCCCCAAGGGGGGGGGGGGAGAAAAGAGTCTGTGAGTGCATGTGTTAGAGAGCACACATGAATCAGCGAACAAATCTGTGTACCCTTCGCTCCTCCACAACCCACCTACACGGATATTGAACGAGTTCAGTGTGATTAGAATGTTTCAGGTAACATGGTTTCGCATAGGAAAAGTGGTAAATCGGAGACATGTAATGTATGTATTAAATGTATGTGCTTTCTTTTGTTGTAAACTGTGCTGTAGCCTTTTTTGGGACAGGCAATCTATAAAACTGATAAATAAAAAAATCTAAATTTCAGTAAAACGTTTGAAGCTCTTCTACATAGAAGTTGGGATGGTATGAAAATAGGACAAAGCTGTGAATGGAACGGTTGAGCAACTGGAAGCAGTGATCAATGAAGTCCAAGATTATCCTTGTTGGGGGGATACCCAAAGTGGGGAAACTGCCCCATGTTTCAGTCTTCTCTTCATCCCAGTGGGAGGAGAGCAACCTTTTTACCTCAGCTACCTCCTCCTAATGGATCTGAACCATGTGGGTATCCATAATCTTGTGGGACCTATGGCCCTGTGTGGCTCAAACATCAGATTGAAGCTGGCAGGAGGTGGCAGTATCTACAGTTAAGAAGCAAGACTGCCCTCCTCCTTGCAGAAGGGAAGAGGAAAAGGATCATGTACATAAGGGTGCAGGGATTAAAGAGTGAGTTGCAACATTAGTTTAGTGGGAGGGGATGGGATGACCATATCAAACTGGGCAGCAAGAGGAGAGAGGCTGGCTGATTGTATTCAGGCCCGCCTTGGATCACCCAAATGTAGTCCATTCTGATGAAGGTAAAATGGGATACACCTCAGGACTTGGTGCTAGGCCTATTTCTTTGCAATATATGCTACTGCCAACTCACAGTATTTCAAAGGAAAAGCTATACCTGTTTGCAGCTGATGCATAAATCTGCAACAGGAGGGTTTGTGATCAGTATGTCAATGCAAAAGAAAAAAAAAGTACAATAAATATTTCTAGCGCAAAAATCCATGGTCACTTAATTATAAAAAGAAGAACTAACAGTAGTTAAAAAAAGGAAAGAAACCCAAGAATAATCCTCAGATAACTCAAAGGTAACCAGTCAACATGGAATTAGGAAAGCTAACAGTATGCTTTGGGTGTACAAGAATTATCATTAACAGGAAAAAGGAAATATTAGTTTTGTACTGGACACTAATGAGTCCCCAACTTGAATGGAAGCCATACCTTCATTAAGGACATTGACAAAATGAAGTGGTTCAGAGGAGGACTACTGAAATTAAGCTGGTTTGTAGAGGCAGGCCCTGCATAACAGACTCTAAGTGTACTCATTACGAGTAAAAAGGGAAAGGAGGATATGACAAACATTCAAATACTAAAATTTCAATAAATTACAGGAAGGTACAATTTGCTATAGAAATTGAAATCCAAAGACTAGGGATCATGATATCAGGTTGGAGAAAGAGAGGATCTGAGGAAATAACTTCTTTACTGACAGCATGATAGACACCTAAAGTAACCAGTGCAATCCAATATTATGACAGAATTTCAGCAAACTTGGAACGGGCATATAGGGTAATGGTGAGAACAGGCTGAGAGACTGAATAAAATACATGAGGTGAGGGTGCCTGGGTGTTGGTTTAAGTATGAAATCTTGTTTGCTCATCCAAATAGAATGGTAGAAGATGCCAAAAATTCTAAAATATTATATCCCCTTCTCAGTTTTCTTTTTTCCAAGCTGGAGAACCCTAACTTGTTTAGCCTCTTAATGAGGGAGGTTCCTTACCCTTTTATGACCTGCACGATATCCTTTTTGAGATGGAGCTACCAGAAATGCACCCAGTACTCAAGGTGTGGCGACACTAGGGACCTTATACAGAGGCATACATATTACATCTTATGAACTTCAGAAGGAAGCTCTCTTTGGCATGATGCAATTATTATGGTGAGCGTTAGCAGTAAATTTAAGAGATTGAGATCATACTCTACATATCCTGTTCTTAGGAGTGAGGTTCATGACTGTCAAGGTATGCACAAAACTAATGCAACCAAACAAACCACCCCAATATCTTAATGTTATCACCTTATATTTGCTTCCTTATTTTCCCTTTTTTTAATACATTTTTGTTGATGGTACTTGCAAAATTGAATTCACTTGTTCTCCAGAATATTCAAATATATGTTGCCATTTATAGGAAGTCATAGTGCACTTAAACCTTAAAAGCTCAGTTTTTGGAGGTTATGCACAAAACTAACCAATTTTGGAGAAACTGCTCCAGAAGCATAATGATTTTATCAGTTTGGTTCTTCATCCCTTCTCAGATACTCCCTAACATTATATTTGCTTTTCTTGCAGCCACAATACACTGGGCTAAAAATTTCAGCATATCATCCACGACGACTCCAAGCTCTTTTTCTTGGGCGGTGACTGCTGTAAAGAATCAATAAAACACTGACTGCTAATTTTAACTTGTCTTCAGAAACATGAAGCTTCATGCTTTCAGCTGCTTTTCACCCAACATATGGAATAAAATACCTCAGACTGCATACAGAACCTTGTTACCTTACCTTCCCACCTTCCAAACACGCCAAAATAATATATGTGTATAACAAAGCTTCTCTGTCCAGCCAGGCCTCCTTAAGACTGTAAGCAGACATGCTGTTCCAGTCACAGCCCTATATGTCCCTAGCTGCTATTAATCAGGCTCTTATTCCCTTATTGTTTTCATTGTGGGTTCGATGAAGAAACCTAGAGCTAAAAGGTTTAGCGTAGTTTTGCTCAGCAATGCTGTAAGCAAGCAGCATGTAAATGAGTTGTGTGCAGAGTGTCTGTGTTGGACAAAAAGAGCAAGCCAGGCACATTCACAGAGCAAGCACCTATTATCCTGTGCACAGAAAGAAACGGTTTCATATTTGTGCGCATGTGCTGGATTGCTATCTGATGCAAACAGCAATATTATTCTGAGCAGAATTTTTATACAGAATAATATTACTGCTTATGTGCCAGATAGCATTACAGCACATGCACATGACATTGTTCCAGCGTGCTTCGCCTGCCCTTTTTTTCAGCCCTCTTCAACAAAACCAGAAACATTTTGCAGGTGCTGTACACTCAAGACACAGGCATAAATTCCTCGCCGGCACTGACCGCAGACCTATGCATTAACCCTTCTCAGACCTTGAGTTAAAATCTTAGTACTGAGCTCAGCCTTCTGCACACTTCTCTGCATAGCTAATTGCTTCATTAGCATCTCTTGAAATGGATTTAAATGCAGTGTGCTGCTGTTTAGAACTAGCATTTGTGCAATGATCATGCTTGCACTGGATTCCTTCCTGCATTCTGCACCCATACTAGTGCAGAAAACTGCGCAAACATCCTGCTATTGCCTGTGCTAACAGCAGTGTGCTTTGCCGCACCAAGCTGTCTACCCTGGATCTTTCTTGTGCTTGATGTTCTTTGCATCTTTATGTATGAATCTCTCATATACTAAATGCAGGTCACTTTCTATATAATCTGCTCTGCACCTTATCCTTGAAAAGGGGAATATACTAAAAACATATAAATAAATTAATTTTGTAGTAAGAGCAGAGAGAGGCTCCCTACTTCTGGTGAATATTCAGGCTGCTGAAGTCAATGCTGCTTGCAACAAGGAACCAGTGAAATAAAAAACCCTGAAAACCTAAGGCCGTGGGTGAATTTCCTCATAAAGGCTGTTAATAAAATCTTAATTAAATACATACAATAGTACCACCAAGGAGACTTGTGAAAATGACAGCTACCTTTTGCCATCTAGTGGCAAAAAGCTAGTAAGCACAGAATACAATTCAAAACTCAAGCATGTCCCTATGTTAATATATCTTGTAAAAGGAGCAAGTTTGTCTACTGAGATGAGAGTGCTACTCAGCTAAATATCTAAAAGTTGTTTCATATTTCCATCTGATTTTTAGCTTTATTTTGTTCTCCAGTGTAATAGTTTTCAATAGTTTTAGAAAAAAGTATTTTAAGAATGGCAGTTAAACTATCCATGACAACCATCCAAAAGTTTTCTAAGCAGAACACCCTTTTCAGCAAACCCCCTTTGCTGCTGCTTCTGAACATACTAGTTTCACATTAGACAAAAACATTAAAAGCATACAGAAAAATTTCTAATGCCTGCAGGAGGCTTTATATAAATGAAAGAGGAAGGTGGAAACTCTTACATAGGAGTCAGAATAGTATAATGTAGTGTAATTTATTCATTTTCTAAACTAAATAGGCAGGTGTTCTGGAATCTTATGAATAATAGTAAGAATCTTGTATTGGGGGTGGAATAGTATAGGAAGCCAATGAGATTAGATGAATAATGAGGTAACATGATCAAACCGTGAAGAGTAGTGGAGAAGATGGATTGCAGTATTTTGAACTGACTATAAGCATTTCAATTGGTAATCTAGAAAAAAATAGCATTACAATAATCGAGTTTTGAGATAACTAAGGAAAGCAAAAGGGTAACAATGGCAGAAGATGGTAAATAGGAACGAATGGCACATATTTGACGGAGAGAAAAGAAGCATCGACAGATGGTATTACTAATGTGAGAATGGAAGGAGAATGTACAGTCAAGCTAAGTATTTGAGCGCTGAAACTGTAGGAATAGTGATATCTTCGAGAGATGTGGATATAGAGGAAGGTGGGAATGAACCGGATAACCATAATGTTGGTTTTCAAGCAGGAGGATACCAGGGTGAAACAGGTATTAATGGGAGCAAGATTCAGACAAGTGGGATGGGTGTGGAAAGGCAGCAGAATGTTATTTGCATAAAAATATGTGGAAACACCATATTGCTGAATAAGCATGGCAAATGGGGCCAGAAAAACATTCAATAATAAAGGAGCCAACAAGTATCCCTGCGGGACTCCACAGGGTAGAGAGAAACTGGAAGAGGAGATAGACTGAAAATCAACATAGTATGTACGAGAGGAAAGAAAAGAATAGAACAAGTGAAGGACTATGGATCAAAGACCAGTGGAAGAGAGACATGACAGGAGTAATGAGTGGTGAACCAGATCAATGGCACTGGAAAGATCTAATGAGATTGCAAGAGTAATATTACCCTTCTCCCAAGATGTATTTTAGTGTAGTTCCTCACTTGTAACAGATGTTCTCCGGGGACAGCAGGAATTAGTTCTCACATATGGGTGACATCGGCACCGATGGAGCCCTCGCAGAAGCATCCCCCCAGCTTTCAAAGAAAGTCTTTGGGAGATGCCACCATGCATGTATGGTCCTCTTCCCACCCAAGGGTGCCATCTTGCTCAGTCCAATGGCATAGCTAAAGATGGCAAAAATAAAAGATGGTAAAGGAGCAACTCTAAGGGGAAGAGGGAGGGGTTGTGAGGACTGATTCCTGCTGTTCCAGGAGAACACCTGTTACAAATGAGTAACTACACTTTCTCCGGGAACAATCAGGATGTCAGTCCTCACATATGGGATTCCCCAGCTACAGGCTACCGAAGGCCCATATCAAAGTTAGGGGCTTCCTCATGGGGAGCCGCAAGCAGCAGCAATTTAGTCCGTGTACACAGACCACAGTAGGACCTCTGTGTCTGATGAACCAGCACTCTGAACACAGAAGGGACGGAGGGTAGAAGTTGCCTAAACCCCGAAAAGGTTATGGAGCACAGCCTGGCCGAAGGCACTGTCCCGTCAGGACTCTCTTTCCAGGCATTAATGGGCTGCGAAGGTATGGACTGAAGACCAGGTGGCGGCCTGGCAGATGTCCACCATCGGGACAGACTGCAAGTTTGCCACTGAAGCCACCATGGCCCTGACACAGTGTGCTGTGATGTAGCTTTCCAGCAGGAGTCTCGCATGCTCAAAAGCGAGGGCGATACAGTCAGCCACCCATATGGACAGCATACACTTGGTCACCGTCTCCCCCAGTCTACTGGAGTCGTAGGAGATGAAAAGCTGAGAGGCTTTGCAATGGCCCTGAGTGCATTGGATATAGAAGGACAAGTCCCTCTTACAGTCCAAAATGTGGAGGATCGTCTTCACCCAACTGGAGTGAGGTCTTGGAAAGAAGGTAGGGAGCACCACTTCCTGATTGAGATGGAAAGGCGACACTATCTTCAGCAGGAATTTGGGGTGCGTATGAAGCACCACTCTGTTCTTGTAGAACCTGTTATAGGGTGCATGCACCACAAGAGCCTGAAGCTCGCGAGAGGAGGTAAGCACAACCAGGAAAACCACCTTCCAAGAGAGGTAGCAAAGGTGGCAGGTAGCCAGAGATTCGAAGGGCAGGTGAGTGAGCTGCCCCAACACTACACTGAGGTCCCATTCGGTCACTGGAGGACGAACCAGGGGTGTTGATAAGAGCAAGCCCCAAAGGAAGCGAGTCACCAACGGTTGGGCCGAGAGGGGCTTGCCATCCACCAGATAGTGGTGCACAATCAGGGCACTAAGGTGCACTCGAACGGAGTTAAGACTTGAGCCCAGACAGTGTGGTGGAGAAAGTACTATAACACCAGAGGCACCAGGCAGGAGAAAGGATCAGCTCCGTGTTCGGCGCACCAAACAGAGATCATGTGCCATTTAAGGGCATACGCCTTTCTAGTAGAGGCCTTGTGAGAAGCCAGGAGAATGTCTTCCACCTCTACCGGACGGTTGAGCGGGGCCAGAGTCATCCTCTCAGCAGCCACACTGACAGCGACAGGAACCCCAGGTTGGGGTGGAGAGAGCCACCCTCCTGAGATAGGAGTCCTGGGGCGATCCCCAAGGGGATAGGGGTCTCCACCATCAACTGTAGAAGCAGCGGGAACCACGGTTGCCTGGGCCACTGAGGAGCGATTAGAATGAGCGCGGCTATATCGCGGAGGGCCCTGAATAAGGTCTTGGCGATCAGCGGCGTAGGAGAGAAGGCGTACATGAGGCTTTCCGACCATGAGATCAGGAACGCGTGCACTACCATCCTGGAGGGGTGGGTTTGCCAGGAGCAAAAGTGGAGCAACTGAAAGTTGTCCGGGAATGCAAACAGGTCCATCATGGATTCCCGCCAGAGACGGAAAAGCCGACTGGCTACCTTGTGGTCCAGCCGCCACTCGTGCGGCTGGAGAACTCTGCTGAGCCTGTCGGCTAGCAAGTTGTCCTGGCCTGGTAGGTACACTGCCTGTAGGAGGATACCCTGTCGGATTGCGTATGAGCAGAGGACCAGTGGCTCCTGATAAAGGGTATGAGACCCCATGCCCCCCCCCCCCCCCGTTCACATAGAACATTGCCACCTGGTTATCTGTCTGGACCAGCACCAGCTGGTGATGCAGGTGGTGATAGAAGACCTTTAGGGCTAGGTGTATAGAAACATAGAAATATGATGACAGAAAAAGACCACATGGCCTATCTAGTCTGTCCTTCCATAAAAACTACAACAGTCCCCTTTTTCCTTTAGAGATCCTCTGTGTTTGTCCCATGCTTTTTTGAATTCAGTTACTGTCCTCATCTCTACCACCTCCACAGGGAGACTATTCCATGGATCCACCATTCTTTCCGTAAAGAAATATTTCCGCATATCACTCCTGAATCTATCCCTCTTCATCCTCATCCCATGTCCTCATAGCAGAACTTGCTTTCAATTGAAAGAGGCTCTCCCCCTGAACATTTATGCCACGGAGGTATTTTTAAACATCTCAATCATATCACCTCTATCCTGCCTTTCCTCTAAGGTGTACATATTAAGATCCCTAAGTCTGTCTTTATATGCTTTATAATGAAGACCACTAATCCCCTACAACATCAAACAAGAATTAAAGTACCTAGGTGTGACCCTCGATAAAACTCTTAGCATGGAAACCCACCTAAGATTATTAAACCGAACAATTTTCCATAAACTAAGAATCCTACAACCACTACGCAATATCATCGAACACTCAAACTTTAGAACAATAGTACAAACACTTATAACCCCACATATGGACTATTGTAATGGCATCTTACGAGGTCTACCTAAAAAATCAATCAACATACTCCAAATGGCCCAAAACATCACAGCTCGGATATTGACGAATGTATGGGTTTCAGATCACATCACACCCATACTAATGGAACTTCACTAGCTACCTATCCCAGCACGCATAAGATACAAAATAATAATTACAACATTCAAGTTAATTCACAATATCGCTCCATCTTTCCTCACCACACTAATTAAATACAACCCCTTAAAAGAAAAAGACGTACACACAATCTAAACACACTACAAATCCCACCCTCTATATGCAAGGTAAAAATGAATACTAGCAATAGAACATTCACTTACCTAGCCCCCACACTATGGAACAAACTCCCTGACACTCTAAGAGCCAACAAAGACCTCCAATCATTTCGAAAAAAACTCAAATCTTACCTATTTCAAGAATATTATAATCTATCAGAAATAACATAAATCAGATTATATTAAGCATAAATCATATCATGATGGTTTCCAACAACCTTATCAACATATGATATACCAAAGCCCAACAGTGAATATTAAAACGTAACCCATTAGGCATGTGAAATTTCTCCTTACATGTCATTGTAAATATTTTGTATATAGTTAACCAACGATACTCGTTTCTCTCTATGTGAATAGTTCAGAGTTTTTTTTATTTTCTTATTGTTATATGTAACTGCTATACACACAGAACTGAAATGTTTAAATATAAACCGCTGCTGATCACTGGAAGGAGCGGTTTAAAAATAAGTGCAAATAAATAAATAATCATTTTAGTAGCCACCCTCTGCACCAACTCCATCCTGTTCACATCCTTTTGAAAGTGCGGTCTCCAGAACTGCACACAATACTCCAAATGAGGTCGCACCAAAGACTTATACAGAGGCACTATCACCTCCTTTTTTCTGCTAGCCATTCCTCTCCGTATGCACCCAAGCATTCTTCTAGCTTTTGCCGTCGCCTTTTCTACCTGTTTAGCTACTTTAAGATCATCAGACACAACCACGCCTAGGTCACACTCTTCTTTAGTGGATAAAAGTACTTCACCCCCTATACTATATCGCTACTTTAATATCATCAGACACAATCACGCCCAAGTCCCGCTCTTCTTTTGTGGATAGAAGTACTGTATCCTGTACTGTATCCTATACTGTATCGCTCCCTTGGATTGCTGCAACCTCCATGCATGACCTTGCATTTTTTAACATTAAATCCCAGATGCCAGATTCTAGACCATTCTTCAAGCTTAGCTAGATCCCTCCTCATGTTATCTATAACTTCCTGGGTGTCTACTCTATTGCAGATTTTGGTATCATCCGCAAAAAGGCAAACCTTACCCGACAGCCCTTCCGCTATATCACTAACAATGATGTTAATAAGAATCGGACCAAGGACAGATCCCTGGGGCACACCAGCTCGGAGTTCCAGGAGGCTGATCTGCTGGGTGCTCTCATCTGGTGACCAGTTGCCCTGAGTGTGGAGATCTCCGCAGTGGGCTCCCCAGCCAAGCAGGGAGGCATCCGTGGTGATGACCCTTTAGGGGCATGGGGTCTGAAAATGCATGCCTGCCTCGAGATGCTGGGAGGACTGCCACCAGAGAATCCACCAATTGGCGGGTCACAGAAACTCTGTCTCGGAGGCGGCTTCTGGCATGGAGTGGAGGAGTGGCCTAGTGGTTGGGGCAAGGTACTTCAGGCCAGAAGGTCGGGGGTTCAAATCCCACTAGAGAACATCAACCTTGGGCCGGAAGGACTGGGGTTTCTAGTCCCATAAGTGCTCCTTGTGGTCTTGGGCAAGCCACTTAACCCTCCACAGCCCATGTTCCCTGTAAAATAGTTATCTCCAAGTTATGCCCTGTTCAATGTAATTTCAGTTTGTTCAATGTAAACTGCCTTGATATCATGAAAGGCGGTATATAAGAAATGTTAAATAAAAATAAAATAAATAAAATGAGACCATTGATCCCATAGACACCACTGCGCCGCCAACATGTGGAGGCAGGTGTAGGGGGTAACATGGACTGTGGAGGCCATGTGCCCGAGGAAGCACAGGAGAAGCCGAGTGGGCACTTCATGTCCCAAGCCAGAGTCCTGAGATGAAGGGCTCGGTCTCTGGGTAAAAAAGTCTTCGACTGGAGAGTGTCGATTTTTGCCCCAATGAACTCCAGACACTGCGTCGGGAGGAGGTTAGACTTGGGGTAGTTTATGACGAAGCCCAAGTGTTGCAGAACCTGGATGGTGCGTGCGGTGGCCTGCTACACCTCTGAGGCCATGCCTCCCTTTATGAGCCAGTCATCCAGGTAGGGAAAGATGAAGACCCCCTGGAGCCGAAGGAAGGCGGCCACCACTACTAGGCATTTTGTGAAACCTCTTTGGGCAGAGGCTAGGCCGAAGGGAAGCACCCTGTACTGAAAGTGCCTGCCCCCCACTATGAACTGTAGGTACTGCCTGTGGTTGGGGTGGATGAGAATGTGATATAAGCATCCTTGAGCATAGTCAGGAGCATAGTCAGTCTCCCTGCTGGAGGTATGGCAGCAATGTTCCAAGGGAGAGCATCTTGAACTTCTCCCTCACCGGGAATTTGTTGAGGTTGCACAGGTTGAGGATGGGCCTTAGGCCCCCTTTAACCCCTTGCCCTTGAGGTGGTGGGGCACCGGTTCCACCGCTTTGTCCTCGAGAAGACCTGCCATCTCCTTCAGAAGACGGTCCCAGTGGAGAGGAGATCTGAGGGATTCTCCTGTGAAATAAGGGGGAGGTGTCTGAGTCTGGTGGAGGAGGTAACCTTCCCTGTCTACCTGAAGTGCCCAAGAATCGGTGGTGATGGACATCCACCTCTGGGCAGAGGGCCGGACGTCCCCCTGTGGGCTGCTGATCTCCTCGGGGTAGATAGGCTATCCTCGTCATGAACTCAGTCTCCAGCTCAGTCTCCAACTTGTCGGTTATGGTTTTGCCAAAGCGATTCTCTCCCTGGCAGGAGACATCGACCAATTTGTCCTGAACTCACTGCTCGAGGTTGGACGACTGTAGCCAAGCCTGGTGGTGTGTACCGATGCCAGTTGCCGCTACTCGAGCCGCCGACTCGAACCCGTCCTAGGCTGCTCAAGACATGAATATGGGGCATTCACGGACTGCTTTGGCCAGGTACTTGAACTGCTGCAAGGGTTCCTTAGAGAGGCCAGCTGAGAACCCGGTGAGTTCCTTCGCCAGGTCTCTCAGGTACATGCCCATGTACAGCTGGTAGGCCTGGATGTGGCTGAAGAGCATTGAGCCCTGGTAGCACTTTCTGCTGAGGGCATCCAGGGTGCGGGCCTCCCTGCCAGGGGGCACCAAGGAGTGCATCTTCTGGCTTTTCAGCCAACGCATAGCCGACTCCACCACCATGGAGTTATGCTACAGCTGTGATTTCTGGAAGCTCGGTCTCCAGCGGACTTGATATATCGAGTCGAGCTGTTTGCTCACCAGTGGCACCAAAGCCGGTGTCTCCCACATTCGGATCATCAGCTGTTCCAGGATGGGAGGGACAGGCACAGTGAGTGATTCCCATGAAGGGGCCTCGTATTGGAGGATTTCCAACTCATCCGCCCGAGGTCCTCCTCCGACTAGGTAGGGAATGCCAGGGCCTTAGACATGTCCTTGACAAAATCAAGGAAGCCCATATCCTCAGGTGGAGACTGCCATCGAGTCTCCAAGATGGGCGAGTCAGATGAGATGTTGCGGTGGTGACGGATATTGGGAACTCCTCGTCCTCCATCTCCCACTCGGAATAGTTCATCGATGACTCATAGGAGGGCTGGTCCACAGGCTTCGGAGCCCCAGATGCTCTGCGGCCGGTGGCCGGCAAACCTGCCGGGGATGACCGCAGTCCCGTCGAGCAGGACTCAGATCGCGACTTTGGCCAAGGATCGACTCGGGGCCTAAAGACCTCGAGGATCGGCTCGACATCCGGGGACATCTTGGATGTCAAGGGCCCAGTGGTTAGGGCAGATGAACCAGTTGTGCCGGACAACAGCGCCTGCTGCTGGTCCATGAAGGCAGACAAACTGTGCTCCAGGGCTGCTATTCTGGATTCCAAGCCAAAAGGCTCCGCAACCTTCGGCGCAGGCACCGAGGGACTCGGGCCTGATGCCGGCTTCCCCCAAAGGGAATCCTCAACAAGGATAGTGTCTGGGGACCAGGCTGGTCCACAATCGGATCTTTCTGGGGGACGTTCACAGGCTGTTCCTTTTCCGACGCCTTGGACAGATGTCTTGGACTGCGGGACCGGGCGGTCCCAGTCGGTCAGAACCATCCAAGGACACCGCCTTCGAGGGTTTCTTCTTCTTCCTGGGTTCCCTCGAGGGAGACCCCCTTTCTGAGGACCCACGACAAGGCTCGGGTTTGGAAGGCTCTGCCTGAGATGTTGAGGCCTCTGAAGGGCTCCGCGGAAAAAAGGAGACTGAGCAAGATGGCACCCTTGGGCAGGAGGGGGACGATGCATGCTTGTTGGCATCTCCCAAAGGTTTTCTTTGAAAGCTGGGGGGATGCTTCCATGAGGGCTCTGTCAATGCCGACGTCACCCATATGTGAGGATTGACTTCCTGTTTGTTCCCGGAGAACATTAAGAACTGAAAGTAAGTACATCACTTATTCAAAAAAGTCATAGGAAAGACACAAAAAAGGTACACTCATATTATAAGTAAATACAATGGAATGATCGCAAAAACTATTTATTTATTTAACAACTTTTTTTATACCGCTATATCTACAAGTCATAGTGGTGTACAATTAACTTAATTATATAATATTTTACAGAGAACTTGACAAAATAAAAGCAAGCGATTAACTTAAATGGAAGCTGGACTGACGTAAATAACTTAAATAGCAACATGTACAATGGAAGTAATTGGGATGAAGAAGGTGTTAGATCTAATGGTAGGAGGGGTTATTCAAGGAAATTTGTCCATAGGTAGAAAGAGTGTCCATATTAACAGGGGTAATTTTGCAGTGATTCACTACCCTTCTTTCCACCAAGTACTCTGAACTTCAATGGCCACCAAATCAGAATAAAATTGGAAATCAAATATCTAGGCATCATCCTTGATCAGAAACTGAACCTTCAATCACAAATAAAGAAAACAACTAACTCAGTCTACTTCAAGTTAAGAGCCCTTAGGAACCTACATCCTCTCATCAGCTCAGAGCTATTCCACATAGTCTGTCAATCCTTAATCACACCAATTCTCAATTATGCCAACGTCATATACCATGGCCTTCCCAAACATACTCTCCACCCCCTCCAGATGGCTCAGAATACTGTCGCAAGAATAATCAGCACTGTCCCACGACAAGCACATATTACCCCCATACTTTTTCAACTACACTGGCTCTCCATTATAGCCAGAATAAGATACAAAGCTCCTGTCACTATCTTCAGAATTATACACAACTGTTCAGCTAACTGCCTCTAATCTTGTATTTCCATGCCAAAAAATGATAGGCTTTGCAGACAGAGCTCTCTGCATCTCCTCACCATCCCCATACAAAAAACAAAATTCAAACAAGCCACTTGCAACCGTGCACTGTCCTTCTTTGCCCCATCAATATGGAACACTCTCCTACCAGCCCTAAGATCATCCCAGGACATCACAGAATTCCGGAAAAAACTCAAAACATACCTTTTCCAGGATCACTTTCAAACCTTACTAAGCTCAAATGCAACAGACGGCATTCAAACTGTGCCTCCCGGCATCTACTACAATCAGATGTACACCCCCCATTGTATTAAATATGCCACCCAAGATACCCTGGATGGGCAATCTCACATGTGATTTAATTTCTTCCTTAGACACATTTTCAGTAATGTCTATATTACACTTCCACTGGTAAATAGTTATTAAATTATAAGAATCATTGTTCCTATTATATACAATTATCCTTGTAAGTTCTCTAGTTATTGTTCTATGTAAATGGAACGCTTCACGCTCTCTATGTTATTTATTCAATGTAAACTGCTTCGAATTATAGAAAGACAGTATAGAAATAAATACAAATAAATAAATAAATCATAGTTGGGGAAAGCATAGTTACTCACCTGTAACAGGTGATCTCCGGGAACAGCAGGAATTTAGTCTTCACATATGGGGCATATGGGTATCATCAGTACCGACGGAGCCTGCACGGGAACACTCCCCAGCATCCAATTAGGAAGCTTTTGGGAGCATTCCACAGCGCCTGCGTGCTGCCTTCCCGCCTTTCCCAACTGCCTCTCTCCAGTTGAGTTTAAAGCTGAGACAAAGAGAGAGAGAGGGAAAGGGAAAGAGATAGAGAGATACAACTCCTAGGGGAGGTGGGTGGGTTGTGCAGACTAAATTCCTGCTGTTCCCGGAGATCACCTGTTACAGGTGAGTAACTATGCTATCTCCAGGAACAAGCAGGAATGTAGTCTTCACATATGGGGACTCCCTAGCTTTAGATGCCAGGGAGAGACCCCAGAAGTTGTGCGTCCCTGTGAAGGGCTCAACATCCCCCCATGGATCTCTGGAATCCAACCAGGGATGGTGGGTAGGAGTTGATTAGGTATGGAACAGGTGTTGGAGAACAGCCTGACCAAACAAGACATCCCCGCGGGAGTCCTTGTCCAAGCAGTAATGGGCTGTGAAGGTATGAACCGAGGCCCAAGTGGCTGCTTGACAGATGTCGTCGATAGACACAGAGTGTAGATGAGCCATTGAAGCTGCCATGGCTCTCACATTGTGAGGTGTGACATGGCCCTCCAGAGGAAGGTTCTTACTCTGATAGGCAAAAGAAATACACTGAGCAATCCAGTTAGATAGTGTTCTCTTGGAGACTGGAAGTCCCAAATGAGAAGGATCAAAAACAACAAAGAGTTGAGAGGACTTCTATGTTGCTGTGTTCTTTGCAAGTAAAAGGCCAAAGCTCTTTTACAGTCCAAAGTATGAAGATTCCTTTCTGCATTTGATGCATGAGGTCTTGGAAAGAACACAGGCAGGTAGACTGCTTGATTAAGATGAAAAGGCGAGACCACCTTTGGCATAAAGTGTGGATGAGTCCTAAGGACTACCTTGTCATGATGGAACCTTGTATAAGGTGGATCAGCCACTAGTGCCTGCAACTCACTGATGTGGCGTGCTGATGTGATTGCAATGAGAAAGATAACTTTCCAAGAAAGGAATTTCAATGAGGTAGTAGCTAAGGGTTCGAAAGGTGACTTCATGAGCTGACCAAGAAACAGGTTTAAGTCCCATGCCACCGGTGGTGGCCTAATGGGAGGCTTAGTTAGAAGAAGGCCTCTCATAAGAACATAAGAACATAAGATATGCCATACGGGGTCAGACCAAGGTCCATCAAGCCCAGTATTCTGTTTCCAACAGTGGCCAATCTAGGTCATATGTACCTAGCAGTTTCCCCAAGGGATACAGGTTCCACAATGCTTGTACTGGGTCAAGCATTGATATCTTCGGTCACTTCTTAATAATGGTTTATGGACCTTTCCTCCAGGAACTTGTCCAAACCTTTTTTAAACCCAGCTACACTAACAGCCTTTACTACATCCTCCGGTAACAAATTCCGGTAACAAATTCCATAAATCTTGCTATAAGAGGATGGGAGGAGATAGGTTGTCCATTTAGAGGCTTGAGAGAAGATGCAATAGCACTCAAATGGACTCTTACTGAGTTAGTTTTAAGTCCTGCATTGGATAAATTAAGGAGATACTCCAGTAATGATTCCAGAGGTATCGCAAGGGGGTTAAGACCTTTCTGCGAACAGCACATGGTAAACCTTTAACACTTGAAAGCATAAGAGCGTCTTGTGGAAGGCTTCCTGGAAGCATGAAGGACATCCTTTACTTGCTGAGAGAGGTTAAGATCTTGAAGATCTAGGCCTTCAGCAACCAAGCTTTGAGGTGTAGAGATTGGGGATTGGGATGCCATAAAATTCCGTCCGCCTGGGACAGGAGATGTGAAGCAGATCCTAACTCCAGGGAGGGGGCTTGAGAGAGATGTAGAAGCAGAGGGTACCACACTTGCCGTGGCCAATGTGGAGCTATGAGAATCATACGCCCTCTGTCTCTCTGAAGCTTGAATAGGGTTTTGGGAATTAGGGGAATGGGTAGAAAGCCATAAAGGAAGTCTTGGCCCCAGTGAAGGAGGAAAGCATCCCTGGCCTGAGAGCCCTGAGACGGAATTCTGGAACAGAACCGGGGAAGTTTGGCATTCAAAGGACTTGCAAAGAGGTCTATGTCCGGGGTTCCCCAAATTTGAAAGATCTTGGCCACCTGGTCTACATGTAGAGACCATTTGTGTGGAAGTAGAACTCGACTGAGTCTGTCTGCCCAAGAGTTTTGTATGCCTGGGAGGTACACTGCCAGGAGATGAATCTGATGCTCTCTGGCGAGGGCCCATAGTCGCAAAGCGACAGAGAGCCTCTTCCCCCCTGCTTGTTCACATAGAACATCGCTACCTGATTGTCCGTATGAATGAGGACTGACTTGTAGCTGAGCAGGGTATGGAACACTCGAAGAGCAAGGAAGATTGCTCTGAGCTCTAAGAGATTGATATGTAGATGAGTCTCCTGTGGAGTCCAGGTGCCTTGGGTGGAGAGGTCTTGTAAATGAGCTCCCCAACCCATTGGTGAAGCATCTGTTGTGAGTGTTGCCTGGGGTAAGGGTTGCTGAAAACGGGACCCCAGCAACAGGTTCTGAGTGGGCTGCCACCATTGGAGGGACAAAATAAGGCGACTTGTGTTTACTATTTTGTCTGACAGGCACCCTGATGCCTGGGTCCATTGGGTGGATAAAGTCCACTGGGCTGCTCTCATATGGAGGCGAGCATAAGGAACCACATGCACTGTTGATGCCACGTGGCCTAGTAGTTGTAGCATTTCTCGGGCAGTGAGATGAGGTTTTAGCACTGCTTGAGAAGCTAACTGCACCATGCGAAGGCAACGGGCTTGGGGGAGATAGGCCCTTGCCTTTTTGGTATCCAGCAAAGCTCCTATGAATTCAAGAGACTGAGTGATAGTTAGACTGGATTTTGGGATGTTTATAACCAGACCCAAATACTGAAGGATACGCATTGTGCAAGATAGAGAAGTTCTGGCCTCTGGTTCTGATGGGGCTCGAATGAGCCAGTCGTCTAAGTAGGGGAAGACGAATATGCCTAGAGTGCGGAGAAATGCTGCTACCACAGCCATGCATTTCGTGAACACTCTTGGAGCTGAGGCCAGGACAAAGGGAAGCACCCTGTATTGGTAGTGCTTTTCTTGAAAAAGGAACCGAAGGAACCTTCTGTGAGTTGGATGGATGAGAACATGGGTGTACGCATCCTTGAGATCTAGAGAACAAAGCCAATCCTGACTCTGAAGGTATGGCAGCAGAGTTCCTAGAGAAATCATTTTGAATTTCTCTTTGAACAGGAATTTGTTCAATTCTCTGAGGTCCAAGATAGGTCTGTATCCCCCTGTTTTCTTTGGGATAAGGAAATAGCGGGAGTAAAACCCTGTACCCTGTTGATGAATGGGTACTTCTTCTATTGCCCCTTGGGCAAGAAGTATGGTGACCTCTTGATCTAACAGGTTGATGAGAGAGGTCTGAGAATTGAACTGTTTTACTACTGTGGGAGGGGGCATGCTCAAGAAATGAAGCTTGTACCCCTCTTTTATGATGGAGAGTGTCCAATGCTCTGCTGTTATCTGCCCCCGTCTTGGGGCAAAGTGACATAACCTTCCTGGAATGGTGGAAGGCTCTGGTCCATTTAGAGCCAGGAAGGCTAAGTTCTCTAGATGCAAGTCAAAGGTCTTGTGGAGGCTGAGACTGCTGAGGCAGTTGAGGCTTAGCAGTCTTTGCTTTTCTTTGCTTGTTTGGTTGCTGACCCTTCCGGACAGGTTGACCTGTAAAACGTCCCTGCTGGGAATAAGCAGGATAAAACCTTTTCTTTTTGGAAAAGAATGGTTTTTTGAAAGATTTCCTGCCAATCTTTGCCAAACAGGTTCTCACCAGTACAAGGAATATTGCCCAATTTGTCTTGTACCCAGAGCTCCAAATCAGATGCCTGGAGCCAGGCAATTTTACGTGCACCTATGGCAATAGCAGAGGTTCTGCTTATGCACTCAAAACAGTCAAAAGCTGCACGGTTGACAAATTTGAAAACATCCTGGGCATGTTTGACCAATGTGAGAAAATCCTGTCTTCTATCCTCAGGAAGAAGAGGACTCAAAACCTCTAAATCTCCTGTGATTTCCTTCAGGAACATTCCCATATATAAAATATAGGAACTGATCCTGGCAGAAAGCATGGAAGCTTGGAAGGTACAACATCCAAAGTTCTTCACTCACGTCCTGGGGGATTAGAGGCATGCCTCTTTGCACTCCTGATCCTTCTCATAGCTGACTCCACCACAATGGAGTGGTGAGGGAGCTGAGTTTTCTGGAAACCAGGACAAGGAGGGACTCGATACATAGTGTCAAGTCTACGAGAATGAGGAGAGGTGGTAAGAGGGGTCTCCCAAATTCTGAGCATGAGATCATGCAAGATCTCATGGATGGGCAAAGTAGCTGCTTCCTTAGGAGCTTTGGGATATCGCAAAATTTCCAGCTCTTTTGCTCTGGGCTCTGTTTCAGGAGCCACAGTAATGGAGAGACCCCGAGCCACCTCCCTGATGAAATCCTGGAAGGAGATATCCTCTGGAGGAGACATCCTGCGTTTAGGGGAGGAGGGCTCCTCTGGAAGAAGTGCTCCGGTATCGACAGAACTATCAGAATCCTCAGATTCCTCTGAGGACTCGAAGTACCTTCTGTCCAGAAGCTCTTGTAGAGCCCGATACCCGTACCGACCAAAGTCGGTACTGGGGGGAAATCGGTACCAGTGTATCGGTACCAGAGAGCATCTGGTGACTGGGTGCCAGTAATGCGGACACCGATGTCAATGTTATCGGTACCGGCACCGATACCAGTGCCGGAGTCGGTGCCAGTACCAGCTGGACTGTCTGACATGGTTCCAAGGGTGTCGATGTCACAAGGAGAGCCGCCAGACTGTGTTCAATAGCCAGGAACCTCTGGTCTATCGACGCTGCCGATGCCTGGATGTCGGTACCAGAGAAGACAGCCGGTACCCCAGAGCATGGCACAAGTAGTTCTGCCGAGGTCAAGGCCTCGAGAACGTCCTGGAGCCCCAATAATGCTTTAGAAGCCGAAGCCTCCCGCCGGGGCAATTTTGCCAGTGCAGAATCCTCAAGGGCAATGCCAGAGGCATCGCGGTGCTTAGAGGGAGATCTACCCTTTGAGGACCGGCTGGACTTATGTTTAGTTACCTGAGATCCACGGGAGGAAGAGGAAGCCCTGGAAGATGTCGATGCCACCGAAGCTGCATCAGACGGAAACAGGGTACTGAGCTTAGCAGCTCGGTTCTGCCGACCTCTTTTAGACATCATGGCACAGGACATACAATCCGTGATGGAGTGGTCATGAGCTACACATTTCAGACACCATTCATGGGTGTCGGTGACGGAGATGGTACCGCCACACTTGGTGCACTTTTTGAAACCTGAAGCAGGTTTCTCCATTGTAGGAAAACTTTTTGGGCCTAAGGCGCAAAATGGTGCATGCACCTGGGAAAAATAAGAAAGAGCACTAAATATATATATATTTATATTTTTTTTTTAGAACAGAAATAAATAAAGAAAAAACGGCGGTACCGGTAAAGCGTCGAGGAAGGCAGACATGACCACAAAAAAAGAAAGTAAAAAGGAAGAATTTTCTGCGGTGACAGGAACAACGACCTGCTGGCTCCGCAGAAAACAAAGAACTGGAGAGAGGCAGTTGGGAAAGGCGGGAAGGCAGCACGCAGGCACTGTGGGATGCTCCCAAAAGCTTCCTAATTGGACGCTGGGGAACGTTCCCGTGCAGACTCCGTCGGTACCGACGATACCCATATGCCCCATATGTGAAGACTACATTTCTGCTTGTTCCTGGAGATAGTATTAAACACAGAAAAAAAGTACAGTCAAGTCATGAGTACAATGAAGAGGAGAGCCATACAGTATCCACACTTATGGATATCTTAATTTGGTTTTGGATGAATGGGTGCTGGTATTTAGAAGTGTAGGCTGCAATTTTGCAATCTATATGTGTGGCTGCAGGCATTTACACAGGGGTGATGGATTTTATAGGGATGGACAGCCAGGGAAACTTGATTGTGGGGGGGGGGGGGGGGTTGAAAGCTAGAAAGCTCTAATGTTTAGATTTTGGGGGTAGTTTTGGACATGAGAAAGGAGGGCACAGTTGCCTCCTTGGTCGCTCCTGCAAACCATGGGTCCAGGTGAACAGTTGGCTGGCACTCATGTATTGAACTGGTTATGAATGCTGCTTTCGCATCTTTACTCACCTGATCTCCTTTGTGTTTCCTTACCTTTCCCCCTAGATCTCTGTCTACACCTACTGTGTCTTGACTAGATTGTAAGCTCTGACGAGCAGAGACTGTCTCTTACATGTCTGTGCAGCGCTGCGTATGTCTCGTAGCGCTATACAAATACTCAGTAGTCAGTAGTAGTACTTATAAGTAGTAATCCCAGAAAAGTTGCTATTATAGGTTTATATCTGTAGCATGCCTGCCCTGAAAGGGATTATCCAAAAAGCACGCCTGTACCACCAACCCAGCAATGTCAACATACCCATATCTCAAAAAATCCAGATGCCGGCATTCATAACCAGTTCAATACATGCGTGCCAGCCAACTGTTCACATGGACCCATGGCCTGCAGGAGCGACCAAAGAGGCAACTGTACCCTCCTTTCTCATGTCCAAAACTACCCCCAAAATCCAAACATTAGAGCTTTCAACCCCCCAATCAAGTTCCCTTGGATGCCCAGCCCTATAAAATCCATCACCCCAATGTAAGTGCCCGTACCCACACACAAGGGTTGCAAAATCGCAGCCTACACTTCTAAGTACCAGCACCCACACATCCAAAACCAGATTAAGATACTGTTGGTGACAACTCACAACCAAAAGACACACCAGATGGGAGGTTAACTTATATTTTAACTTCCTGCAAAAGAGAAGAAATCTGAAGTCAACCATGAACTACCTTAATTCTTTTAACTCGAGGTTGCTTAATTATGCAGGTTTTTCTATGTTACAGAAACAGTATTGCTACCCAATATTTGTATTTCTTCAGAAACACAGCTATGAGGGCCACCTGCTCTGAACACCAATTTATTCCCTGCCCCCACAATGTCATATTGCATATTTATTGCAAGGTACCATTTCACCATTATGTTGACTTATTACCTGAAAGCAAAGTTGCTAAACTGTAACAACTGTTCTCTGTCAACAAACAGAATTGAATAAGGCACACAAGTGGGTGACTCCCAAGCTCACAGTTGATCCAGTTTGTAAATCACATCTTATTGCTGAAGCGCACCCTGGTGAAACGAGTAGGTGTGAGTTGCCTAGCTTATGAAGACAGATAGTTCAGTGCTGTTTGAGTGAAAGTACTGTCTCTGACTGAAGGACTGGTCTAGCAGGTAGTATTAGGTACAAATATTTCTTGATGTTTATATTTTAGCATTTTCACAGGTAGTTCAAAGTGAACTAAATTCAGATACAGTAAGTATGAAGCGAGAACCAGGTTGCTTTTCGGCAAATGCTTTCCAGAGAAGCAGACTTTAGAAGAGAAGCAGCCGTGGCTCATATTTCATGATGCTTACTAGAAAGAAGAGCATACGGGTAGCATGAAGGTAATGTTTACTAAACATCTGCGTGCGCCGCCACTGTGCCCATGGGAATAGCATAGGCACTGCAGCAGATTCACGCACTAACATTAGCAAATGTGGCCCATAATATTACCAGAAAAATATTCTCATCCAATCCAATTTTAATTGTTTTATAATACACTCTCAATGCTCTAAATTTTGCGCAATAATGCACAATTTCAAATAAATCTCAGAAATAGGGAAAAGACCTCAAAAGATAAAACAAGCCAAACTTAGGGTCATGTTTACTAAGCTGGACTAACAGTTAGCACGGGCTATTTCTAAAAATAACCCATACTAATCGTTAGCCCAGCTTAGTAAACATGACCCTTGGCACCTTCAACAGCAGGCAGTTCTCATGATTGCCCCCTTACAAAATCTCCATCACTGGTCAGAAAACCCCCATTATTTCATGGCCGGTGCAGTTTTTCTTTTTAGCAAAAATATATTCATAATAATTTACATTTTTTTCACATTAACCATTCACCTGGGGTTCACCAAACTGCAGCATTAATTCAAGCGGTAATGATTTTTCCAGCATCACACATCCTAATTTGGCGTGTTAAATGGCTATCACAATCATCTCCACTAATTTTAAACATCTTTAACAGTCTTTCAGAGCTCAGAAAAATCATACAATTCTGTAATGAATAGTCCAGTTGGCACTCATATTAAATGGCTGTTACAGCATTAAATATTCTAATTTTGTAATGCTAGATATCTATTAAAACTATTTCTATTGATTTTAAATGTCTTCAACATGGTTGTTCAGCACTCAAAAAGAACCAACACAAATCCGTGATGAACCTGTTCAATCAGTATAAATCATCAAAGTTGACCACTATTTTTGCTTGATGCTGCCTCAGGGTATGCTCTGAATTTAGGTGAACCTGAGGCAGCATCAAGTGAAACACTAGTCACCATCTATGATTTATAAGAGTGCTGACTGAACGGTTCATCACGGATTTGTGGTGGTTCTCTGAGCGCTGAACAACTGTGTTAAAGACATTTAAGATCAATAGAAATAGTTTTAATAGACATCTAGCATTACAAAACTAGGATATTTAATACAGTAACAGCCATTTAATATGAGTGCTTAAAGCTTTGTCTGTCAATATCATACTCAAGATTCTGTCATACTGTAAATAGTTCACCATTCTTACATGCTACTGTTGTATGATTTATTAATGTAAATTTGTTAATTGTATTATATCTCGTTCACATGTTCAATGTAAACTGTTCCATGTAATAAGCTGTTCTCTTGTAAACCATGCTGATTATGAATAGTGCGGTATAAAAACCAAATAAATAAAATAAATAAATAAAATAACCAGACTGTTCATTACCGAATTGCCTGATTTTTCTGAGCTCTGAATGACCGTGTTAAAGATGTTTAAGATAAGTGGAGATGATTGCAATAGCCATTTAACACAGCCAAATTAGGATGTTTGATGCTGGAAAGATCATTACTGCTTGAAATAATGCTGCAGTTTGGTGAACCTCAGGTGAATGGTTAATAGTGAAAATGTTTTTATTATTTTGAATGCATTTTTGACAGAAACTGCTAGTAGAAACGGAATAGTGGTGTTTTCCTGACCAATGTTGGTGATATTGTAAGGCAATGTCTTATCTTCTGAGGTATTTCTTCCATTTTTAAAGTTTCTTAGAAATTTATTATTATTGCACAAAAGTTAAGGCTTTGAGGCTGTACAAACAAAAATTGGATCGGATGAATTCTTTCTTGATAATATTACTGGAAAGAAGTAACAAAACTGAATACAGGACACGAGCCAGTTAGTGTACGTTTTACCACCGGAATTCCAACTTTACTGGGGTTAATGAAGAGCAGCAGCTGTGTAGACCTCTGGATAGATTCAATGCTTTTAAGAAAGTAAGCAAGAGACTCTTTTCTGTATAAAATGTAAAAGGACTTCTTGCATTGATGCTTGTGCCGTATATAATAAAACAACGGAAGCATTATTTCTACATTTGGCCAAAATGAGTATGTAAATTTACTTATTATGATGGAACAGAGTATAAGGTTCACATGTGACTAAAGCTCACAGATTCTTCTGGTCAAAGTAGCGATTATCAGAAAAAGTGCTTTCCAAGTTATCTGAGAGCTGAAGACTCCAGCAGCTCAAATGGCAGTTCATGAGGGAAGTTAGAACAATGTTTAGGTCCCATAGAACTGGAGACTAGTACTGATGGTTTGACAGGAAGAAGTCCTCTCATAAATTTGGAAACAATAGGACAATGGGAAGTGGAAGACCTGTCTATGAAGATATGGAAAGCAGAGAGTGCACTGAGGAGAACTCGTGGAGAAGAGATCTGTAGACCTAGTCAATAAAGATCATAAAGAAAATTAAGAATAATATTCATAGGACACCAAAGGGGATTATATACAATAGTGAAGGACCAGGTTGAAAACCTCCTCCATGTAAAAGGTCATGTCCATTTTGTGGATGTTGTTTTTGCTCCCATCAAGATATCTTGAACTGAAGGCAGCAAGTCAAAAGAAGCAACAAGATTCTGCTCAATTTCCATGCCATGAGAGCCAGACGTACACCCCTGTCCTGCTGGAATGATGAAGTCTGAAAGGAGAAAGAAAGTGTAGCTACTTACCTGTAGCAGTGTTCTCCGGGGACAGCAGGAATCAGTCCTCACATATGGGTGATGTTGGCACCGACGGAGCCCGCATAGTGAACACTCCCCCAGCTTTCACAGAAAGCCTTTGGGAGTTAGACCATGCATGCGTGGTCACCTTCCCACCCAAGGGTGCCATCTTACCTCAGTATCATGACATAGCTCAATCAAGCCTGGAAACACAGAAAGGCTGGAGAGTAGGAGCTGCACTATTCCCCAAAGAGATGATACAGTACTGCCTGGCCGAAGGCGCTATCACACTGGGAACCCTCCTCCTGGCAGTAATAAGTTGTGAAGGTGTGAACCAAGGACGAGGCAGAGGCTCGACAGATCTCCAGCAGGGAGACGGAGTGCAGGTTCGCCATGGAGACCGCCATAGCCCGCACATTATGGGCTGTAACATAAAGCTCAAGAGAGAGACCAGCCTGTTCATAGGCAAGGGAAATGCAGTTCACCACCCAGGTAGACAGGATGCACTTAGAGACTGCAATGTTCAGCTGATTTGGGTTGTAGGAAATGAAGAGCTGCGAGGAGCGGCAATGAGCCTTAGTCTTCTCTAGGTAGAAGGCCAGTGCCTTCTTACAATCCAAGGTGTGGAGAGCGGCCTCCGCCCTGCTCACATGAGGCCGAGGAAAGAAGGTGGGGAGAACTAGCTTCTGGTTGAGATGAAAGTGGGAAACCACCTTAGGGAGAAACTTAGGATGAGTGCAAGGACCACTCTTCCTATGAAACCTGGTGTAGGGGGCATGAGACACAAATGCCTGCAGTTTATTGACACTGCACACGGACGTAAGCACCACCAGGAAGATCACTTTCCAGGAAAGGTACTTGAGGTGACAAGAAGCAAACAGTTCGAAAGGGGGAGCAATGAACTTCCCAAGAACCACATTCAAATCCCATGCCGCCGCCGCCGCCACCACCACCACCACGTGGGCAGGTAAATGGGAGGCCGAGGGAGAAAGAGACCCCTCATGAAGCGCCCACAAGAGGATGGACGAATAGGGGTTGCCCTTCAATCAGATGATGGTGAGCCGCCAGCACACTGAGGTGTACCTGGAGCGAGCTAGACTTCAGGACAGCATTGAAAAGGTGAAGCAAGTACTGCAGCACCCTCAGTACAGAGCAGGAGAAAGGGTTGTAGCCCCTCTTAGCACACCAGACTGAGAACCTGCGCCATTAGAAGGTGTATGCCAGCCTGGCAAAACCCTTACGGGATGCTAGCAAGACATTCTCCATGTCCCTGTACAAGTGGAACCGTGCCAGGGCTACTCTCTCAGCAGCCAGGCTGCCAGGGCAACGGCTTTGAGTTTTGGGTGCAGGAGAGTGCCATCCTCCTGTGAGATAAGTCTGAAGCGCAGCCCAGAGGAACCAAGGGGGTTTGGGAAATAAGAGAAGCAGGGAGAACCATGGCTGCTGTGGCCACCTGGAGGATTAAAGTGACCCTCCATGAGAACAGTCTTGGAGATCAGGGGGGTGGGAGGGTATGCATAGAGGAGGCCCTCTGTCCACGAGATGAGGAACGTATCAGCACCATTCAAGATGGGGCCAGCATCCTGGAGCAGAAGCGCGGCAACTGGGTGTTGTGGGGGCTGGCAAACAGATCCATCAAAGGAAAGCCCCACACCTGAAAGATGCAGCTGGTCAACCGCAGGTCCACCCACCATTCGTGGGACTGAAGGACCCTGCTGAGCCAGTCCACCAATAGATTCTCCTGACCAGGAAGGTACACTGATGGAAGGAGCATACCACTTTTGCTCATGAAGGTGCAGAGGCCAACTGCTTCCCAGCACAGGAGGTACCCAGTACTCCCTTGTTTGTTGACATAAAACATTGCCGCTTGGTTGTCTGTCTAGACCAGAAGAAACTGGTTCTCCAAGTGGTGTCAGAACACTCGTATGGCATTCGCAAATGCTCAGGGCTCAAGAAAGTTGATTTGATGGAGACTCTCGTCCATCAACCAGTTGCCCTGGGTCCGCAGTCCATCACAGTGGTCCTTTCAGCCCAGTTGGAGGCATTCATGGTGAGGATCCTCTGAGGCAGCAGGCACTAATGTCCACCACAGCCACTCTAGCCACTGACTCAAAGCCATCATAGGCCGTTTGAGTGACATATTTGGAGCACTTCTTGACCGTCGATACCAGGGTCCAGAATCACTGTAGAGGTTCCTCAGACAATCCAACTGAGAACCTGGCAAGCTCCTTTGCCAGGACTCTCAGGTACATGCCCAAGTACAGTTGGTAAGCCTGTATTTGGGCCAAGAACATCGAGCTCTGGCAACTCTTTTTACCAAAGTTATCCACGGTGTGGGCCTCCCTGCCAGGGGACACCAAGGAGGGTGTCTTCTGGCTCTTGATCCTGCAAATGGCCAATTCTACCACCATGGAATTGTGTGGTAACTGTATCTTTTGGAATCCAGGGTTCTTGCAAAATTGATAAATGGAATTGAGGCACTTATTCACAATGAGAAACATAACAGGTGACACCCACATCCTGAACAACAGGCACTCCAAAATGGGGGGGAATGGGCACCATGAAAGCCTCCCTAGGAGGGGCCTCATACTGCAGGATCTCGAAGTCCTTGACCTGATGCTATTCCTCGGACTCCTAAAATTTAGAAACTACATAAACACAGCCATATAAAACGCATATTACGATACTGAGAGAGAAGCACAAGCTGCAAGTAGACCAACCAAACTGCACCCAACAGACTTTGTCCACTAAACACCAATCCTTCAAGAAAAAGCCATGTTTAATTTTTTTTTAATGAAGGAAAACGGATTACATGCTTGCTGAATCTCCAAGAGAAGACTTCCTACGAGTTGGGGAGCTGCCACTGAAAATGCATAGCTCCCGCACTACTCCTGCCATCTCTTTTTTACAGTTCGGAACACCAACAATTGTTCTGGACTAGAATGAAGACATTGACCAAGGTATCAGTTCAACAAACCTATCACATAGATAGGGTGTTGTCAATGTAGGACCCAAAAAATTACCACCACCTGTTTAAAATGAATATACTCTTTGATGGGCAGACAGTGGAGACTAGCCCACTGACCATTCTGGGTGACTATCCAGGGAGTAATATTTTACAACCTCTAGAGCAATAGGGTCACATCATCAGTGGATGGGGTTCAAGAAACAGGGCCACTCTTCTTCTCTCTGGACTTTAACTATGAACTATGCTTAATAGAACATTCAGCATGAGGTATGTGAAGCAATGACCATTCCCAAGCCCTGTCTTCTCCTAGGCTAGGACAGGTTTCCTGTTAAAATGGAAACCTACACAGAGCACTGTAAGCACTAAGACTGCGTTGACTGCTGCAACTGTTACCACAACTGTTGCCTTCTGTCTCTGGATGATTGGGGGAGGTCTGAGACCTGCTATTTTGTAATTATTATCTGGAGGCACGTGGAATTTTAGCCAATAAAGCGTAGTTACTCACCTGTAACAGGTGTTCTCCGGGGACAGTAGGAATCAGTCCTCACATATGGGTGATGTCAGCGCTGACGGAGCCCTCGCGGAAGCATCCCCCTAGCTTTCAAAGAAAGACTTTGGGAGATGCCGCCACACATTCATGATCCCCTTCCCACCGAAAGGTGCCATCTTGCTCAGTGAGGTGCCATAGCTAAAGCCCCACCAAGAAGATGGCAAAAAAGGACTGCAACTCCAAGAGGAGGACGGAAGGTTATGAGGACTGGTTCCTGCTGTCGCTGAAGAACAGCTGTTACAGGTGAGTAACTATGCTTTCTCCGGAAACAAGCAGGAAGTCAGTCCTCACATATGGGACTCCCTAGCCACAGGCTACCAAAAGCCCACAGAGAAAAAACACAGTTACCCTCAGGGAAAGCTGTAAGCAGCAGCAATGGAGTCCGCAGGTGCAGACTGCAGTAAGACCCGTGTGTCTGAAGGGAACCAGCACTCCAGTAGCCTGAATACAGAAGGGCCAGAGGGTACGAGTTGCCTAGACTCCGAAAAGATTACAGAACATGGCCTGGCCAAAGATGTCCATCATCGGGACGGAGCGCAGGTTCGCCACGGAGGTCACCATGGCCCTGACACTGTGTACTGTGACCCGTCCATCCAGTGAGAGCCCCGCCTGCTTATAGGCAAAGTTGATATAGTCTGCCACCCAGGCAGATAGCATACACTTGGTCACTGCTTCCCCCAGCCTACTGGGGTCATATGAGAAAAAAAAGCTGGGAGGCTTTATGGTGGCCCTGGGTACGTTGATTGTAGAAGGACAGGGCCCTCTTACAGTCCAAGGTGTGGAGGACAGTCTCCACCTTACTGACATGAGGCCTCGGGAAGAAGGTGGAGAGCACCACGTCCTGGTTGAGGTGAAAAGGTGAGGAAGGAATTTGGGGTGTGTGCGGAACACAACCCTGTTCTTATAGAACCTGGTGTAAGGAACCTCCGCCACCAAGGCTTGGATCTCGTTGACCCTGCGCGTGGAGATGAGCACAACCAGGAATACCATCTTCCATGAAAGATATTGCAGGTGGCAGGTAGCCAGGGGCTCGAAAGATGAGCAAGTAAGCTGTGCCAGTATGACACTGAGGTCCCACTCGGTCACCAGAGGGCATACCGGGGGTTTCGATAAAAGGAGTACCCTCATGAAGCGGGTCACCAACGGCTGGGCTGAGAGGGGTTTGCATCCACCGGATGGTGATGTGCTGCCAGGGCACTGAGGTGCACTCTGACAGAGTTCGATTTGAGTACGGAGAGAAGGTACTACAGGACCAGCTGCACCAGAGAGGAGAGTGGTCTAATCCCCTGTTTTGCGCACCAGACTGAAAATCTGTGCCACTTGAAGGTATATGCCTTCCTGATAGTGGACTTACAGGAAGCCAGCAGGATCTCCTCCACTTCCTCCAAGAGGTTGAAAGGGACAAGGGTCACCCTTTCAGCAGTTAAGCTGTCAGTAACAGGGATCCCAGAATGGGGTGCAAGAGAGAGCCTCCCTCTTGCGAAAGGAGCCCCAGGGAGCTCCCCAATGGGATGAGAGTATCCACCGACAGTTGGAGGAGTAACGAGAATCACTGCTGCCTGGTCTATCGAGGGGCTATCAGGATCAGTGAGGCCTTGTCGCAGAGACTCTGGAATAACATTTTGGCAAAAGTGGTGTGGGTGGGAAGGCGTACATGAGACCTTCTGACCACGAGATGAGAAATGCACCTGCGGCAACCCAGAAGGGTGGGCTTGCCGAGAGCAGAAGCGGGGCAACTGGTGGTTACCCAGGCTGGCAAACAGATCTATCCATGGCTCCCCGCCAGAGATGGAAAAGTCAACTGGCCACTCTGGGGTCCAGCTGCCACTCGTGTGGCTGGAGGATCCTGCTCAACCTGTCAGTTAGTACGTTGTCCTGGCCTGGCAGATATACTGCCCATAACAGTATGTCCTGCTGAACTGCGTAGGAGCAGAGGGCCATCGCCTTGGGGCAGAGGGCGCAGGACTCCGTGCCCCCCTGCTTGTTCACATAGAACATCACCACCTAGTTGTCTGTTTGGACCAACACCGGTTGGTGACAAAGGCAGGGGTAAAAGGCTCAGAGGCTAGGTGTATTGCCCGTAACTCCAGAAGGTTGATCTGCTAGTTGCTCTCGCTCTGTGACCAGATGCTCTGGGTGCTGAGTTCCTCGCAGTGGGCTCCCCATCCAAGCAGAGAAGCATCCGTTGTGAGGATCCTTATGGGGCAAGGAGTCTGGAAGGGCATCCCTGCTTCGAGGTACTGGGGATTTTGCCACCAGGTCAGGGATTCCGCCAACTGGCGGGTCACTACAATTCTGTTGTAGAGACAGCCCGTGGCTGTGTCCATTGGTCCGGATGGCACCACTGTGCAGCCCTCATGTGGAGGTGGGCATCTGGGGTGACATGGATCGTGGAGGCCATGTGACCGAGTAGGCGGAGCAGGAGCCGAACGGACACTGAGGGATGGTGTATGTATAGGGCCAGAGCCCTGAGATGGGTAGTTTGGTCTCCTGGAAGGAAGGCCTTTGCCTGGAGGGTGTCTAGTCTTGCCCCTATGAACTCAAGACACTGTTTGGGAGGAGGTGGGACTTGAAGTAGTTTATTAAAAACCCCAGATCTTGCAGTACCTGGATGGTACATGCGGTTGCCTGCTGCACTTCTGAGGCTGTGCCTCCCTTTATGAGCCAATCGTCCAGGTAGGGGAAGGCAAACACCCCCTCGAGGCGGAGGAAGGTGGCCACGACTGCCAAGCACTTGGTAAAAACATTTGGGGCAGAAGCCAAGCCAGAGGGCAGCACCCTGTACTGGTAATGGCTGTTCCCCACCATGAAACTTAGGTATTGCCTGTGGTTGGGGTGAATGAGGATGCGTGTGTAGGCATCCTTCAGATCCAAGGATATCAAAGCTTGACCCAATACAAGCATTGTGGAACCTGTGTCTTTTGGGGAAACTGCTAGTACCGCTTTGACCCGGTGAAAAGCGGGATATAAATACAGTTAAATAAATAAAAATAAATAGTACGTATGACCTAGATTGGCCACTGTTGGAAACAGGATACTGGGCTTGATGGACCTTGGTCTGACCCAATATGACATATCTTATGTTAAAACCTGACAATTTCTTCAGTAGAAGGTCCCAGTGAAGGGGAGACCTGGGAGGCTCTCCTGGAAAGAAAGGGGGAGGTGTCTGGGTCAGGTGGAGGAGGTAGCCCTCCCTTGACCATTTGGAGTGCGCAAGAATCGGTGGTGATGGCTGGCCACCTTTGAGCATAGTGAATGAGACGACCCCCTGTGGGCTGACCTCCTTGGGGTGGAGAGGCCATGCCAAAGGAGTCAAAAGCTCCCCCCTGGCTGGACCAGGGGCCGATGCTTGGGGTTTGGGAACCTTCTGCTTACAAGGGCCATGCCCAGGTCCCTTGGCCTGCTGACCCTGCTGGGGAGCCGGGGAGGCTTGAAAAGGTGGGTAGTTTCTGTAAGCAGCCTCTTTCCTCGGGTAGGAGGACTTTTTATCCCAGTGTTTCCGTCAGGGAGGGGTAGCAGTATTTTTAGAGAGCCTGGTCCTCGTCATGAACTCGGTCTCCAACTTGGCAGCCTTGTGGGTCACAGGTTTGCCAAAGAGGTTCTCTCCTTGGCATGGGACATCAACCAATTGGTCCTGAACCCACTGCTCAAAGTCGGACGACTGTAGCCAAACCTGGCATCAGGCACCAATGCCTGCCACCGCTACTCGAGCCGCCGACTCAAAGCCGTCATAGGCTGCCCGAGACAAACTTGAAGCACTCATGGGCAGCTTTGGCTAGGTTCTTGAACCACTGCAGGGGTTCCTCGGAAAGACCAGCTGAGAACCCGGCGAGTTCCTTCACCAGGTCTCTCAGGCACATGCCCATGTACAGCTGGTATGCCTGGATCCGGCTGCTGAGCATCGAACCCTGGTAGCACTTTCTGCTGAGGGCATCCAGGGTGCATGCCTCCCTACCGGGGGGGGGGGGGAGGGGGGAGGCACTGAGAAGTGCATCTTCTGACTCTTCAGGTGACGCATGGCCGACTCCACAAGCATGGAGCTGTGTGGAAGTTCTGACTTTTGGAAGCCCGGGCTCCGATGAACTTGATACATCGAGTCGAGCTGCTTGCTCACCACTGGCACCAATGCCGGTGTCTCCCACATACGGAACATTAGCCATTCCAGGATGGGAGGAATGGGCACCATGAACGATTCCCTCGGAGGGGCCTCGTATTGGAGATTTCTAGCTCCTCTGTCCGAGGGTCCTCCTCTGATTCCGTTGGGAACACTAGGGCCTTGGACAAGTCTCTGACAAAGTCGAGGAATGCCATATCATCAAGTGGGGACCAACACCAGGGCTCCAAGGGAAGGGAGTCTGAGGGGACAGTGCCACAGGTGTCCAGCGGCTCCTTGTCCTCCGTTTCCCAATCAGAGTAGTCTGTTGAGGACTCGAGGGAAAGATGGCTCGCGGGCTCTGGGGCTGAACCCTGCCTGCAGCCCTTTGAAGCCCCATGGTCGGTGCCGAGCACACTGGCTAGGAAAGATCTCGGCCCCGTGGAACAGGATCCGGATCGAGACCTCGGCTGAGGATCTCTAGGATCTGCTTGGCAACTGGGGACATCCTCAACATCGAGGGCCCAATGGTCTAGACAACAGTGCCCGCTGCTGGTCCATGAAGGCAGACAAGCTGCGCTCCAGGGCTGCCATTCTGGATTCCAAGCCAGAAGGCTCTGCAGCCATTGGCGCAGGCACCGAAGGAATCAGGCCCACCACCGATTCCCCTGGGGGAGTCCTCGACAAAGATGGTGTCAGGTGACAGAGGCCGGCCTGAGGTACAGTCCCTTCCGGGAGACCCTCACAGGTCACTTTTCTCTGATCCCTTGAATGAGCATCTAGGACTGCGGGACCTGGCTTAGGACTTGCCCAGCCCATCTGAGCTGTCCAGGGACGCTGCCTTTGAGGCTTTCTTCTTCTTTTTGGGATCCCTTGAGGGAGACCCCCTTTCCAAGGAACCATGGCATCGGTCGGGGTCCGTGAGGCTACTCCAGGATTCCGTGGTATCGGAGGAGGCCTGGGGACTCCGGGAAAAACTTATCGTGCTGCTGCTGGAGGCTCTTGAGGGCCTTGATGGACATCTTACAGAGGCCGCATGCCATGGGGTCGTGGTCTGGACCCAGGCAGCGAAGGCAGCCGTCGTGTGTGTCGGTTAGGGACATTATTCTGGCACACTGATCACACTTTTTAAAACCACTGGTAGCCTTGGGAGAAAAAAGTATCCCAGCGAGGTCAAAGACCCGTGGTGCCACCAGTTGGAAAAAGGGCGCAAAAGTGCCAAAAGGGGAAAAAGAAAAAAGACTCCAAACCCGAGACTCGATGCCGGGACAGCAGGCTCGGGTGGCAGGAAGAGGACCAGTGCACTAATGGAGGAGAGTTGAAACTCAGATCAAGAAAATCAGTTTTTTCTGGGGGAAGAGCAGACAAGACATCTAAAGGGTTATGTGGAAAAAAGGAGACTCAGCAAGATGGCACCCTTTGAAAGCTGGAGGGATGCTTCCGCAAGGGCTCCTTCGGCGCCGACGTCACCCATATACGAGGACTAACTCCCTGCTTGTTCCCAGAGAAAGTAAGGTCATATTGGATAAAAATTTGAGAAGCACTGCTCTATAGTCTTATAAACCTTCCCTGTCAGCTCAGCATAGATAGCATTATAGCTATACAGATAGCTGCAAGCTCCAACACAGGCTGTCCCCTCTGGTTAGATAGGGAAGAATGGCAGAAAAGCTGTTCATAATGCTGAAAACCAATGAATCAGCTTTTATTTTCTGCTATTCTGGATGAAAGATGTGTATCTGATCCTCAACAGAAAGGACAAGGCATGGGCTTGTAAATGAACTGACAACTTAAATAGAGTGTCGTCTTTCCCTTGGTAAGGCCTAGGGTAAAACTGATTCTGTATTTGTTCAGGCTGCCTGATAAAGGGAAGATAAGTTCTCTTCCTATAGGAGAAAGCTCTATATTGAGTTGTACTGGTATGTCTAGGGTGTAATGCAGATTCCAATGTAGTATCAGAATAGTGTTGCAAGGTAGATCAATGGCCTCTGATAGTATCCCACAACAAAAACCGCCAAAAGGGTAACGGTAAACCAATCACAAAGACAAAACCCCTTCAAGATCAACTCTACTCCTAACCTTGTCAATAGAATACACAACTGTTATCCACGACTTATAAAACAGGTATTAAAAGGCCTCAGTTACCGCTCATACCCACCATCGATGCACAGTGTCACCGTTGGTTTGAGCTGACAATTGCTACATCATAGGCCAAGCCCTACCTACCCATACCTTATCTTTAATTATAAATAGAATTATTACAAATTGGAAATCTTAAAAAATTCTCCTAAAAAAGTACTTTTAAAGGATTCCTTCAATCAATCAATCTCATATACACATTAAATAAATTTACCACGAAATTTTAATTAATAATCTACACTAAATAAAGTGTCTCTATCTCGTAGAGGCACCACTTCACTAAACAAATTGCAGCCAAATTTAAGGATCAAACACCGATAGTCTCTCACACGGAGACTGACACCATCTGAAAATGGAAAATAGAGGAGTACGCTGTATAAAATATAGTCAGTACTTGATGCAAAACAACCGTTCTACTTATCTTAATGCTCTCCTCTTGACGCTTCACGGTTTGTGGCTGACGGTTTCACAACTCATACAAAGCCATGAGCACACACGGGCAACGACTACGTTATAGATCCAACAAAAGCTTCTGTTTCACCCTGCCGGGCTTCCTCAGGGATCAAACGTTTGCCCAAAATCAATCTAACGCCATTCTACGCGGGCGATCAAAGCGCCTCAACTGCGTAGAATGGCGTTAGATTGATTTTGGGCAAACGTTTGATCCCTGAGGAAGCCCGGCAGGGTGAAACAGAAGCTTTTGTTGGATCTATAACGTAGTCGTTGCCCGTGTGTGCTCATGGCTTTGTATGAGTTGTGAAACCGTCAGCCACAAACCGTGAAGCGTCAAGAGGAGAGCATTAAGATAAGTAGAACGGTTGTTTTGCATCAAGTACTGACTATATTTTATACAGCGTACTCCTCTATTTTCCATTTTCAGATGGTGTCAGTCTCCGTGTGAGAGACTATCGGTGTTTGATCCTTAAATTTGGCTGCAATTTGTTTAGTGAAGTGGTGCCTCTACGAGATAGAGACACTTTATTTAGTGTAGATTATTAATTAAAATTTCGTGGTAAATTTATTTAATGTGTATATGAGATTGATTGATTGAAGGAATCCTTTAAAAGTACTTTTTTAGGAGAATTTTTTAAGATTTCCAATTTGTAATAATTCTATTTATAATTAAAGATAAGGTATGGGTAGGTAGGGCTTGGCCTATGATGTAGCAATTGTCAGCTCAAACCAACGGTGACACTGTGCATCGATGGTGGGTATGAGCGGTAACTGAGGCCTCTGATAGTATCCACCATTTCTCTAAATATGTTGCCAATGTAAAGGGCATGTGCTAACTTGGTGTGAACATCCCCTGGTAATTCAAAAGCTCATAGCCATGTCATTGTCCGCAATGGCTATGTTGAACATATCAGAGCCTCTCAAAAACCTGCTTCATACAAAGAAACAATTAGTTCAGAATGTATTTGAGCAGGCAGAATAGGCAACAATTCATTGACTCTCTGCAGGAAGGTGTATACCACATATAATCATGGTTGGCCCCAGAGTTGGTTCAAGGTGTTGGCACTCTAGCAAACCTTAAGCCTTATACACCCCCTCCCCCCTCCTCCCCACTACCAGAATCTATTGTTTAGATTTGATTATCCTGCTCTTTGCAGCCCCCACCATAAGTTGCCACCCTAGGAAACCGCCTAATTTGCCCAATGGTGGGGCTTGTCCTGCATATAACCGATGAATTGCAATCCTCACAGATAGCACTTCCTTTCCTAGATGATCTAAAATTTGGGATGTTTTCTAGGTGATATACTGGAAAATTCTACATTTTTCATATCTGATTCAACCACTACAAATGTATGTAGCTCTGTGCTGAATTGTGGATTCAGTTAAACCTATATTTAAGATCTATCATTTTAGATACTTGTTGCACAGTCACTGGCATTTGCAGATGTTGTTAATGAAGCGGTCTATGAACTGGAACTGCAACTGTGGCCTTTAGAGCTTCTATGAATTTTCAAAAGGCCAAAGACATCTGCTCTAGGGTCCACTTTCAGTATCAGAGGAAAAGTGTTGAACAAATCTAAAGTAAGAGATGTAATCATAAGGCGAGGAAATTCTAGTCAGAGGGAAAATCAATCAGAAGGAATTCTTCTAGAAAGCTCTTCTTGCTCAGGAGAAGATAGTTCTAGAATAAAGAGACGATCATCACAGTCACTGCACCCAGTCTTAGAATGTTCTGAATATGAGGAACCAAAATAAATGGGTATTCAGAGAAGTTACAATAAATATTATATGTATATTAAGTCATGATGTTAATTGTAGCACACACCACTGTTAAAGTTATTAAGTTAAATTGCACAGAGTTCCATGTAAACCACCTTGACTTGCAGAAAGATTTTATAAAAAAAAAAAGATGTTAAATAAATAAATACCACACAACTCTCGAATATTAAATTGCAATGTGAAGTCGTAAGCTGTGACACCTAGGGTTGCAATAAGAGCTATGTTGATTGAAAAATCACTAGAGGTTATGGTGGCATGTGGAGAAAAAGATTTGAAGATAGCTCCTGATGCAGCAAGTATTTTTGTGAAACAAAAGCCTTTGTTTTCAATGGAGGGGTATTTTTTAATATAAATTAATGAAATTAAATGAATTTTAATGAGTGACATTTTGATAAAAAAAACATTTAAAGGGGGGCGGAGCCTGATGTCCAGCGGGTAGGACGCTTTGCGTTGAAGCTCCCGAGAGGCCTACTCAGAATCCTGACTTAATACCTATATAAATTTACTATTTTGCTCCGAGCTGACCGGGGCACCTCGGGGGGGATGGCGGCCCACAAACCAGCGCGCTTGGACTTCGGGTCTCCTTCTTCTTCTCACGGAAAACGCTCCAAAACGGAGGTATCCTCCCCGCAGAAGATGGTTCCATTTCGTGAAAACCCCGCAATGCACCTGGAGATTTTGGAGGAAATACGCGGCGTGAAGGAATTGGTGCAGTCTAATGGAGAAGCGCTTCGAGCCATGCGAGAAGACTTTGGAGTGCTCCAAGACCGACTTGAAGGTCTTTCATTACGGCAGGACAATATGGCGGGGGTCCTCGACTCGCACGAGGTGCGCTTGGGCAAACTGGACGAGGCTGAGCGCCAGATACAGAATCTTCAAAAGGAGTTGGAAGATAGCAATAATCGCGCCCGTCGCAACAATGTGAGGCTCCTTGGAATGCCGGAGGGAGTGGAAGCAGGAGATATAAGAGAATTCTTGCTCAAAACTCTTCCCTCCTTGCTGAAGATTACTTTTCACAGAGAACTGGAAATCGATCGAGCACACCGTGTTCCTGCCCGCATGGCGCTCAACCGCACGACCCCCCGGCCTATTATCTTTAGCTTGCTACGATATCAACAAGTGGAACAAATTTTACATGCTGCCCGAGCGAATCATCATTTGGAATATGAAGGTCGTAAGGTCTCCTTCTTTCCTGATTTGGCAAAGCCTACCGTTGACCGTCGGAAGAAACTCCTTGCTCTTCGCCCTCGACTTCAACAGCTACAGGCTCGCTTTGGCCTGTTGTATCCAGCGAAGCTCCGAGTGACTCTCCATAACCAGACCAGGACGTTCGAGGATCCTGATCTATTATCAACATTTTTGGACTCCAAAGAAGCAGAACAGATGCGCTAATCCCAAATTTTGGACTCTTATCTGCCGGCTCTGTCCGCCATTTTGAAGGGCCCGATGCGGCGATCATAGCCCAGCACAGAAATAGCCTGGACTTTCTTTCTTTTTCTGTATGACTTTTGTCTTTGGTCTCCTATCCCTTCATGATGTGTGCCTCGGTCGGATTCGGAGCACGCACAGTCCTACAGGTTATATGTTTTTTCAATTCCGGCCTTCTCTGGGGTTTCTCCCCGCAGACACATGGTCGCCAGTAATTTTGGGGTTTTGCTTCTCCTCTACCGTACTGCGGTTATCTTTGTTAATGTGGGGCGCTTCATTGTATTATATTAGCTTATTTTCCTATGTCATGTGTACAGCCAGATACAGTCAGTTTGAGGGACACAGTGAAATTATGTGTGCTATCATGCTCAGAATTTTAACTTTTCTGAATGGCCTCATGTAAACTCTTATTATTCATCGTACAGGGCATTGCTGGTCCACTCAGCAGAAAGAAAATCCTTAGCTATCTTAGCCACGAGCACGTTGATTAGGTGTTTCTTCAGGAAACGCACTACACTCTGCTGAAACACTGAAACTCAATGCTAGGCCTCACATGGTAGCTGCCTACTCTCCCACCGTTTCCAAATGGTACGGGATAGTCATTCTGGTCAAGAAGTTTTGCACGCTACTGTACCTGATATTAGCGCTGACATGGAGGGTAGATGGGCCCGTGTACACCTTGAGGTTGGAGATAGTGAATTCACGTGTATTTGCACTATGTCCCGAATGTGGACAACCCTGCTCACTATGCATGTTTTGCGCAGTTGGCCTCGGCCTCCGCTAATGTTCCATTAATACTTGGTGGCGATTTTATTCAAGTGCTCCCTCAATCTTTTCTTCTCAAACAAGGTGCTTGTTGGTTGGAAGCTCCAGTACCGAGCAGACCTGTGTGGCTAGATATAGTAGTGGGCCTTTGCTCACCGATTCCTTTTACCTTACTCCCTGGTATGACTCTCCCATTAGACTCCCACTATCCACCAATGTTTTTCGACACTTTAGGTGCCTTTAATATTCCTATGCAACCTTTCGACCCCCGACTCTGGTCAGTGTAACTTCAGCATTGCATTCGGAGCACTAGAGTACTCCCGCCATCGGCACTCTCTGCATAAGGTTGATTGGAAACTTCCGATCTCTCGGTAGTTTACCGGGTGTAGCATCCAATTTTACTAAACCTTATGTAATGCTATCACTAGAGATACCTCTATAGCGCAGAAAGTATGGGAGAGAGAATTGCATGTGACTTTAACCTCGGAGCAATGGAGCCTTATCTGGAGCAGAGGGACACGGGTTTCCGACCCGCCTCACTCACTCAGACCCTCTTCCTTCTAGCCCACCGGTGTTTTTACACTCCTCACAGTTTAGACATATGGAACACTACTCAGGGTAATGGTTGCTGGACACGTCCTGTGGCCATTGGTTTATTACTTCATTTCATGTTATGCATGAATATCCTGCACTACAGTATAACTGGCGTCGGGTCTGGGGTCGTATTTAGTCTATATTGCACTCTCAGGAGTCCCTTTCTCGGAGGGTAGTGGGACTTCGCCCAGTTGCGGGGATCCCCTCTCTCCCAAGAAATGGCTTATCTCCTTTTGAACTTTATGCTTGGCATTGCTGTTTCCCTCATTGAGTAATACTGGGAAATTAGTTCCCATCTGAGCCTCAATGAATGGTGGAATCATGCCTGTCTCTACAGTAAATATGAACAAATACCTCGTCTGTGTGCTTCCTCCGTTCAGACTCCTTCTTATTGGTCTTAATGGAAGATGTTCAATGAATATGTACATTTTGCTAAATGCTCTCATCTGACTGTCTAACTTTGTATATATCTCTGTCTCATGATCATGCTGTATTGTGGATATTTTTTGATTGTTTGATGTATAATCACTGTTAACTGGAAGCGCTCACATGCTGATACAAACGGGTAGAGAAGAAGCACCGGGGTGGGGGGTAATGGGTTTACTTTTCCTTATTGTATACTTGTTTTGTATCTTTTGGTGTGTTGTTTCTTTGTTTGTTGCAAAATGAAAATAAAAGTTTCAAAAAAAAAAAAAAACATTTAAAAAAAAAGAAATGTTAAATAAAAAGTGAATTTTTAATAAAGGTATTAAATAAATATTGAAGATTAAAAAGAGTTTTTTCAGGACCTTTGATGATAGCTTTCAGCCTTACTCGTGAAGTTGCGATTGTAAGCGGTTATTAAGCACTGAGATCCTTTTTCTCCTTTTAAATTTTATATTTATCAGAGAGTTGTGTGGTATATATAGTATTTATGGAATATGGGGGAAGATAGAGGCAAGGGAATGACTGCTGTGCAACTCAGGATACAAGGTAGATAAAAATAATTATAGTAGAGGATCAAGGAACTTTCTCTGTGCAGTATTATCTGTGGATCAAGAGACCTGCGGTGCAATTTTATATTGATATATATTATAGTCAGCAAGTCTTTGCAAGAGCCCTTGACAAAGTAATTAAATATCTGCAGTAATGAATGAGGCTGTTCCAAGAAGTGCAACAAAACCGAAAGGCAGGCTTCACCTTCCACTATGCCCAAAATTGATAGTAGTTTTAATACTAACAGCTTAAGCACTCAAAATATGCAGCGCAGATGATGTCACGAAGCAAGGGATGGTAATTCAGAACCGCATGCTTGAATTGACAAATAGGAAGTCATCTGTGCCTGCTCTGCGCTAGATGTACTCAGATCCATGTGACTGCACCAAAGACTTCTATGCTTTAAGTAAAGAAGTTTCAGCCCAGATCTGCACGGAATCAGAGGACTTATGGTGCTGGCCCTGCAAACTTGGATTCTTGAAGCTACCGTGTGAGGGAACAGAGGCAACATCAGCAGAAAAGGACCTGCTGGAATGTGCTGATTTAGCCAAGTTCTGCAATGACGAGACCTTGCACTCTGCCTTCTGCACAAGCCGTCTCATTCTGCTTTAAAGTGATACCAGAACCTATTAAGTCTGCCCCTTTGGATTCACAGAGATATGTGTCCACACTGCTAGTATTGCCTTCCTCCTGTTTATGTTCTAAACCCAAACAGATGAGATATATGACATGAGAGTCAAAATTCATAATCCCTCTTTCTCATGAAGAGCAAAGCCAGAAACCTGGATTTATTTACACTGTGGACCCACAGTTCACAAAATAAAATAACCATTTTTTTTCTTTTTAAAGGCAATGAAAATCATCATTAGAAGATTGAAACATTCTTGAAAGGTTTTGGGAGAGCTTCGTTTTGCATCTTTTCAGCAAAGCGGAAAAAGCTTGAGGGGCTGAGGAGAGTGCTGCACATTGAAAAGTGGGCAAATGCACAGAACTTTCCATTAGTTCTGAGCTCCGGGAGAGCTGTTAGATATGTCACCATGCAACAATGTCACCAATTGTATGCCTGAGTCAATCCTGCCTGTCAACTGAGACTGGACAGAATACAATTTAACAGTACATTGAATGAATGTTATTTCTAAGACATTTTTCTTGTTTGCTTTAAACAGGTTTTCTAACGTTTGAACGTTTTGATTTTCTGCTAGTCGACTGTCAGCAGACTTTGGTGATCCAGCCTTGTATTTTTTATATATTTATTACCCAAGCCCTTTCAGTATAGTGATTACTGTGCACTAGTATACTTTTCAAATATACCATGACTTTGAAATAAACTTTTCTTGACCAGATGCTTATATCAATATCTGCACATGTAAATAAAACATATCAAAACACACACACATATATATATATATATATATTATATATATATGTATGTGTGTGTGTGTGTGTATATATATATATATATATATATGTATATACTGTGACGATGAGAGCGGTCAAGAACAGATGGAGATAGAAGAAAACCATGTTTCTGCCTTTAAAACAAGTGACAGACAAGCTGTGCACAGAGCTTGCAGAGCAGGAAAGAAAAAAAATCCTGTCTCTGCTGAGGCTAAGCCACGCCCAGACTCTGAAGTAGGGGCAGGCTTAGATACTGATTGGAAAGGCCTGTGCGAAGGCAAGGGTGTGGCAGGGAAGAAACGGTTTTTAAAACCTCACTCTGACCAGAGAGGAAGGAAGGAAGGTAGAGTCACTTCCACAGGAGAAGGAGAGATCCTGGAGCAAGGGGATTCCAGTGGGAAGAGATATCCCAGAGCCCTGGGAGATCCTGAAGAGGAAGAAGGATTCCAGTTATTTTATTTATTTATTTAGCTGTATTTATATCCCGCTTTTCACCGGGTCAAAGCGGTCAATTGGGAGATACATTTTAACACGAGGGGATATGACACACATACGCTAATACTTACAGGGAACATGGGCAATGGAGGGTTAAGTGGCTTGCCCAAGACCACAAGGAGTGCTTATAGGACTAGAAATCCCAGTCCCTCCGGCCTGAGATTGCTGTCCCCAGGTGGGACTTGAACCCCCGGCCCTCCGGCCCGAAGTACCTTGTCCTAACCACTAGGCCACTTCTCCCTTCCAGGAAGGCTGTCAGGAGAGATCTCATGTGAGAAGGAGTCGAGAAAGGCACAAGAAGTCTGACTTCCAGAAGCTGAAAGAGGTCAGTAGAAAAGGAAGCAGTGGATGTCTGAGAAATGCTCCTAGAAGTGAAGCCAACAGATGTATAGCTGAACAGCTTACAGATGAACAGGAACAGTTTGCAACAGCTAGTGTATAAGAGCCAGACCTGAGCCCTACAACTGCCAGAAGGTGGGTGGAGACGCTTGAGAGTGGAAAAAGCCAAACCCCAGCAGTGAGCAGAGCAGCTGAGCTAAAAACACTAGAAACATTAGCACAAGTGTTCCCTGAGAGAAAGGCTTATTCTCCCAAAGTAACTGTGCCCGATCAGAAAGATTTGCTGTGGAGCCAGTTTCAAAAGTTCCTACAAGACAGAGAAGCTAAGACTGTAGAAGGCAATGAGCATTCTTTAGCCCAGGAGGAAATGCAGGTCAATTCTTATGTGCCAGAGTCTGACCTAGGAATCTCTCCAATGGATTGCTCATTCTGTTTAAAAGAAGACTGGGCCTTACTAAGCAGAGCTGAGAAAGAGTGAGAAGCTGTATTGTGTATAACTCTGTAACTGCTTCTAAAACCAAGGATGTGTTTTACCAAGTGAGAATTTTCTTCTAAAGCAAAGAAGCTGTGTGTTACTAGAAGTTTGTTTGAACTGGGAAAACCACAGTTGTGCAAAAGCTGTGCGTTACCAGAAGTTTGTTTAAAAGGGAAAACAACAATTGTGCCAAGAAGAAAGTTTACCTTTTGTTTGAAAGAGGTAGAAGAAGCTGTGCTGAGTACTGTTTTGTTTAATGAAAAACAGCTGCTAAGGTTAGCCGGACTTTTGGTTTCTGTTTACCTCAGTTGCCAGTTATCTTCGGTTATCCTTTGTGTTGGAGAAGTATCCTAATGCCTTGTGTTTGAATTTCAATGCCTTGGAAATCCCCATAGAAAAATAAATATTCTTGTATGCCTTACCAACGGTCTCACACTACATTTTGTCCTTGCTCAAGAAAAGCCTAACTACAAGTCCCAGAATTCCACTGGGGACAGTCAGAAAAGCTTTATTTAAGGACATTACAAGGCAGCCCTAAGCCTGTAAGCCCTACGGCCCAGGCTAGGGTCCCACAATACATACTGTATATACGTATATATACATATACATACATACATATATAGCACAGTTACTTACCTGTAACAGGTGATCTCTGAGAACAGCAGGAATAAGTCTTCACATATGGGTACATTGGTACCGACAGAGCCTGCGCGGGAACGCTCCCCAGCGTCCAATCAGAAAGCTTTTGGGAGCATCCCACAGCGCCTGCGTGCTGCCTTCCCGCCTTTCCAACTGTCTCTCCTCAGTTGAGTTTTATAGCTGAGACAAAGAGGGAGAGAGAGTGGGAAAGGGAGAGAGAGGGAAAGGAAGAGAGAGAGAGAGAGACAACTCCTAGGGGAGGTGGGTGGGTTGTGAAGACTTATTCCTGCTGTTCCCAGAGATCACCTGTTACAGGTAAGTAACTGTGCTATCTCCAGGAACAAGCAGGAATGAGTCTTCACATATGGGGACTCCCTAGCTTTTGATGCCAGGGAGAGCGCCCAGAAGTTGTGTGTCCCTGGGACAGGGCTACACTTCCCCACCTGGATCTCTGGCATCTCATGAGGGATGGTGGGTAGGAGTTGATTAAGTATGGAACAGGTGTTTGAGAACAGCCTGACCAAACAAGGCATCCCGGCGGGAGTCCTTGTCTAAGCAGTAATGGACTGTGAAGGTATGAACTGAGGCCCAAGTGGCTGCTCGACAGATGTCGTCGATAGACACAGAGTTCAAATGAGCCATTTAACCCTTTCAAGGCCTACTTTAAATTTTTAATCCACATTCTGCAGCCAGGTTAATTTTTGCATATTTCAGGAAAATTGTACTCATCTTATTCAATATGTTCTAATAGTAATTTTCCTTCTGCTATCGTCATGTATTATATACCATTTGATAGGAATATTTAGACAGAATTTTGGATCCCAAGAGTTTTGGGCTCGGCCTGGAAAGGGTTAAGCTGCCATGGCTCTCACATTGTGAGCTGTGACATGGCCCTCCAGAGAAATGTTCTTGTTCTGATAGGCGAAAGAAATACATTGGGCAATCCAGTTGGAAAGAGTTCTCTTGGAGACTGGGTGTCCCAAATGAGAAGGATCAAAAGCAACAAAGAGTTGGGAAGACTTTCTATGTTGCTGTGTCCTCTGTAAGTAAAAAGCCAGAGCTCTTTTACAGTCCAGGGTATGAAGATTCCTCTCTGCAGGTGATGCATGAGGTCCTGGAAAAAAGACAGGTAGGTAGACTTCTTGGTTGAGGTGAAAAGGCGAGACCGCCTTAGGCATAAAATGTGGATTAGTCCTAAGGACCACCTTGTCATGATGGAACCTTGTATAAGGTGGATTAGCTACTAGTGCTTGCAATTCACTGATGCGGCGTGCTGATGTGATTGCAATGAGAAAGATAACCTTCCAAGAAAGGTATTTCAAGGAGGTAGTAGCTAAAGGTTCAAAAGGCAGCTTCATAAGCTGACGAAGAACCAAATTTAAGTCCCATGCCACCAGTGGTGGTCTAATGGGAGGCTTTGTTAAAAGAAGGCCTCTCATGAACCTTGCTACAAGGGGATGAGAGGAAACAGGTTGTCCATTTAAAGGCTTGAGTGAAGCTGCAATAGCACTCAGATGGACTCTTACTGAATTTGTCTTAAGGCCTGCATTAGACAGATGCAGGAGATACTCTAGCAACGATTCCAGAGGTATGGCACGGTGGTTAAGACCCTTTTCAGAACACCAGATGGTAAACCTTTTCCACTTGAAGGCATAAGAACGTCTAGTTGAAGGTTTTCTGGAAGCTTGAAGAACATCTTTCACTTGCTGAGAAAGAGGAAGATTCTGGAGATCTAAGCCTTCAGCAACCAAGCCCTGAGATGCAGAGACTGGGGATTGGGATGGCACAACTTTCCATCCTCCTGAGAGAGGAGGTCTAGAGCAGACCTTAACTCTAGGGAGGGAGCTTGAGAGAGATGTAGAATCAGAGGGTACCACACTTGCCGTGGCCAATGTGGAGCTATGAGAATCATGTGGCCTCTGTCTCTCTGAAGCTTGAATAGGGTGTTGGGAATTAGGGGGATGGGTGGAAAGGCATACAGGAAGTCTTGACCCCAGTGAAGGAGGAAAGCATCCCTTGCCTGAGCCCCCTGAGCCGGAATTCTGGAACAGAACCAGGGAAGTTTGGCATTCCACAGACTTGCAAAGAGGTCTATGTCCGGGGTTCCCCAAATTTGAAAAATTTTGGAGACCTGGGCCATATGTAGGGACCACTCGTGTGGAAGCAGAACTCGACTGGGTCTGTCTGCCCAAGAGTTTTGAACCCCTGGAAGATAGACTGCCAGAAGATGAATGTGATGCTCTCTGGCGAGGGCCCACAGTCGCAGAGCTTCGTTGCAAAGCGACAGAGAGCCAGTTCCTCCCTGCTTGTTTATGTAGAACATGGCTACCTGATTGTCCGTGTGGACAAGGACTGTCTTGTGGCTGAGCAGGGTGTGGAAAACTCGTAGAGCAAGGAAGATTGCTCTGAGTTCCAAGAGATTGATGTGGAGACAAGTCTCCTGTGGGGACCAGATGCCCTGGGTGGAGAGGTCCTGAAGATGAGCTCCCCAGCCCATTGGAGAAGCATCTGTTGTAAGAGTTGCCTGGGGTAGAGGCTGTTGAAAAGGACACCCCAGCAAGAGGTTCTGAGGGGACTTCCACCACTGGAGGGACAAAATGAGGTGACTTGTGTTTGCTATTTTGTCTGACAGGCAGCCTAATGCCTGGGTCCATTGGGTGGATAAAGTCCACTGAGCTGCTCTCATGTGAAGGCGAGCATATGGTACCACATGAACGGTGGAAGCCATGTGGCCTAGTAACTGTAACATCTCTCGAGCAGTGAGTAGGGGTTTCAACTCTGCTTGAGAAGCTAACTGCATCAGCGAAGGCAACAGGCCTGGGGAAGAAAGGCCCTTGCCTTTGTGGTATCCAGCAATGCCCCTATAAACTCCAGGCATTTTGTGAACACCCTTGGTGCAGAGGCCAGGCCAAAGGGGAGCACTCTGTATTGATAGTGCTTCTCCTGGAAAAGGAACCGAAGGAACCTTCTGTGAGTTGGATGGATGAGAACATGAGTGTACGCATCCTTGAGATCTAGAGAACAAAGCCAATCCTGACTCTGAAGGTATGGCAGCAGAGTTCCCAGAGAAACCATCTTGAATTTTTCTTTGACTAGGAATCTGTTCAATTCTCTGAGATCTAAAATGGGTCTGAAGCCCCCTGTTTTCTTTGGGATAAGAAAATAGGGGGAGTAGAACCCTGTGCCCTGTTGTTGAGAAGGCACTTCCTCTATTGCCCCTTGCTCTAAAAGGCTGAGGAGGGAGGTTGGAGAATTGAACTGGTGCACTCTTGTGAGAGGGGGCAAGCTGGAAAAATGAAGTTTGTACCCCTCTCTTATGATGGAGAGTGTCCACTGCTCTGCTGTGATTTGCCCCATCTGGGAGCAAAGTGACATAGCCTTCCTGGAATGGTGGAGGGCTCTGGTCCTTCTAGAGCCAGAAAGGCTAAGTTCTCTAGCAGAAAGTCAAAGGCCCTGAGGTGGCTGAGACTGCTGGGCTGGAGCAGGCCTCGCAGCCTTTGCCTTGGTCTGTTTGGAGGATTGCTGACGTTTGGAAGGGAACTGAGCTGCAGAAGATGCTCTCTGACTATAAGCAGGATAGGATCTTCCCTTCTTTGAAAAAGGTGTTTTCTTGAACAACCTTTTCTTAGCAGGAGCAGCTGTAGATTTCGATAGTCTATCCAAAGCAGAATTTTCAGCATCCATCTGATTGGCTTTTGCTTGCCAATCTTTACCAAACAGATTTTCACCTGTACAAGGGATATTTCCCAATTCATCTTGGACCCAGGTCTCCAAATCAAATGCTTGAAGCCAAGCAATCCTACGTGCTGCTATAGCTATAGCTGAGGCTCTGCTTACGCATTGAAAGGAATTGAAAGCTGCACGGTTGGAGAATTTGGAGACATCCTGGGCATGTTTGAGTGCAGAGAGAAATTCTTGCCTTTTATTGTCAGACATAAAAGGACTTAAAGTCTGCAAATGGTCAGTGACCTCTTTTAAGAACATGCCCATGTAGAGACTATAAGAATTAATTCTTGCAGCAAGCATGGAAGCTTGGAAGATTCTTCTACCAAAAGCATCCAGGGTTCTACATTCACGTCCTGGAGGATTGGAGGCATGTCTCTTGGCACTTCTAATCTTTTTCATTGCAGACTCAACCACAATAGAGTGGTGAGGAAGCTGAGTCTTATGGAAACCAGGACAAGGAGGGACACGATACATGGTGTCCAACCTGCGAGAATGAGGAGAGGTGGTTAGAGGTGTTTCCCACATCCTTAACATGAGATCATACAGAATCTCATGAATAGGCAAGGTAGCTGCCTCTTTAGGAGTTTTAGGATATTGTAAAATATCTAACTCCTTAGCTCTAGGCTCTGTCTCTGATAAAGTCTTGAAAAGACAAGTCCTCTGGAGGAGACATCCTTCGTTTAGGAGAGGACTCCTCCTGTGGATGAAGCATCGCTGCATCGACAGACTGTTCAGAATCCTCAGAGTCATCAGAGGAATCGAAGTATCATCTGTCGGGATGCTCTTGCAAAGCCCGATACCCGTACCGACCGGGGTTGGTATCGGGAATCATCGGTACCGGGGTATCAGTACCGGAAGGCTGCAGAGGGCAGGGTACCGGCATGGCTGACACCGATGCCGATGTCGATGCCACCGGTACCGGGATCGGTACCGATGGCGATACCGGAGCCGGTACCTGCGGAGTAGTCTGATGCGGTACCACGGGCGTCGATGCCACAAGGAAAGCCGCCAGACTGCGTTCCATGGACAGAATCCTCTGATCCATGGACGCTGCCAATGCCTGGAAGTCGGTACCGGTGGAGGCCACCGGTACCCCAGAGCATGGCGCCAGGAGATCGGTTGAGGCCACGCCATCTAGATCGTCCTGGAACCCTGATGATAATGCTTTAGAAGCCGAAGCCTCCCGCCGGGGTAATTTTGCCGGTGCAGAATCCTCGAGGGCAAGGCCAGAGGCATCTCGATGCTTAGAAGGAGATTTCCCCTTCGAGGACCGGCTGGATTTATGTTTAGTTACCTGAGATCCATGTGAGGAAGAAGAAGCCCTGGAAGACGTCGATGCAACCGAAGCTGCATCAGAGGGAAACAGGGTACTGAGCTTGGCAGCTCGGTTCTGTCGACCTCTCTTAGACATCATGGAACAGGACATACAATCTCTGATGGAATGGTCAGGGCCTAAACATTTGAGACACCAGTCATGGGTGTCGGTGACGGATATAGTACCGCCACATTTTGTGCACTTCTTAAAACCTGAGGCAGGTTTTTCCATATTTGAGGAAAAAGGTTTTGGGCCTAAGGCCCAAAACTGAAGTACACCTGAAGAAAAAATAGAAGGTCTTTTTTTTTTTTTTTAAGGAAAAGAATAAGAACCGGCGGTACCGGTATAGCGTCGAGGAAGGCAGATGCGACAGAAAAGAAATAAAGAAAAAAATAAGGAAATTCTTCTGCAGTGACAGGAACACAACCTGCTGGCTCCGCAGAAAAAGAACAACTGAGGAGAGACAGTTGGAAAGGCGGGAAGGCAGCACGCAGGCGCTGTGGGATGCTCCCAAAAGCTTTCTGATTGGACGCTGGGGAGCGTTCCCGCGCAGGCTCCGTCGGTACCAACGTACCCATATGTGAAGACTCATTCCTGCTTGTTCCTGGAGATACATATATACACACACACACACACCTTCATTAAACCCCTTGTTTAACGTTTCCTTAAAGTCTGATATGCATTTCTTTTTGTATCAAACCACTCCACATAAAAATGTTTAAATTCAAACTGAATATGGGTCAAACTCATTTTAATGAATCCAAAATGAAAGTCATGCAGCATAAAATGCCTTGTAAAAGGTTTGCACACTTTACTATCCAAAAAGCATATATAAACATAGTAACATAGTAAATGATGGCAGATAAAGACCAGAGCGGCCCATCCATTCTGCCCAATATGCTTTTACTTTGGCCTCTCAGCAAGCTACCCCCACTCTGTGCTTTCACTTTGGGTTGTAATTGCCATTTGTGCAAGCTACTCCTTTCTCTGTACCTTTTTTCAAGTGCAGAAGTAATTTAAGTTTTGCTTTGAGCAGGAATGCTCCTTTACTATATATGAATCCTCTGTGTTTATCCCATGCCTTTTCGAATTCAGTCAAATCACTGTTCTCGTCCCCACCATCTTTACTGGGAGGACATTCAAGGCATCTAGCACCCTTTCCATGAAAAACTACTTCCTTTGAAGTTTAGCTCCTTGTAGCTTCATTTCATGTCCTCTAGTTTTATAGCTTCTGCATCTATGGAAAAGATTGTTTTGCTCATTATTACCTTTCCCTCTGTCCCTCCTTTCCTCTAGTATATACATATTTAGGTCTTCAAATCTCTTATGATTGCTTTCCTCTGTACCACTTCAAGATTTTTTATACCCTTAGCGAGATACAGCCTCCAAAACTGAACAAAGTACTCTCCAAGTTAAAGACTTCCCTAGTTGAAATCAGAGGTAAAAAAGCCACACATTCCAGTGATAAGTCTAAAACTTCTAATCAACTCCTCACATACTAAGGCAAGCTTCTCTCCCTCAGCCATGGCAATGACTATCATCCCAGGACCTCCCCAACAACCTGGGGGTGGTCCTGATTATGCCCCTTCTATGCAGCCTAGCATTGTTCTGGCTTTGGCCACTGCCTTTTCACATTATTTCACCACATGAAGATCCTGAGCCAATATCATCCAGAGCCTCTTACCCTGCTACTACTACTGCACATTTGTATAGCGCTACAAGACGTATGCAGCGCTGTACAGACATATGTGAAAGATGGTCCCTGCACATCAGAGCTTACCAGCTAGTCAAGACAGACAACATAGTAGCTGTAGACCAAGCCCATCGGGCCAAGGAGAATCCCAGCACCAGCACCAGCAGCAACAGGACAATTTAAAGCACCGGCATGCTCAGGCGTGCCCGTATCTGGCAGGCCCGCACCTGAGGGTCTTGCCAGAGGGCCCTTTGGCATGGCTCTTAGGCGGGGACTGATATACGGCAGAAAGCAACCCACAAAACACAAACAGAGAGTGGACCTACAGCCACACCAAACATTGTATCTTCCTACAAACAAAAAACAAGATCCAGGCGGAGCCTTCCTGCCCACCATACACAAGTAAACAGACACTCCCTTACTTCCTCACTCGCCATGATAGCGCACTACAAACACCTACTCAGTATCCTAATAATATTTATGCTGCTTCAAAGACACATTATGACTAGCCAAAGGCTTTACTACTCCCCTCACCAGCTCATCATATCTGGTACATCACCTCCTGGCAACCCCTCAACATCCAGCATACCAGGAAAGTATACTCTCTCATACACATAAAACCCAACCACCACAAACAAGCACCACACACCAACTTCCTATTAGACACCCCCATCTCTCAAGGGCCAAGCTATAAGCAAGAAGGGAATCGGATTGTTTACGAGTACCGGACCTTGCCACCTCAAAGCTGTAGAAGGTGCAGGGGGGCAGCCCATCCAGGATTTGGATCAGGTTTACAAACCAAGGCCTCTGCGGCCAATCCAGCACCACTAGAATGACTAAACCCAGACAGTGCTCTATGCGCCACAGAGGGAATGTGTAGAGCAGTAGCTTCCAAGGCAAAGGCTGAATGAGGGCATCTATTCCTAGGGGGTCAGTGTCTCGGTGTTGACTGAAGAATCATCACACCTGAGCATTGGTTTGGGTCACCATCAGATCCAACCAGGGAAGACACCCACTGTCTAGAATCTTCTAAAATGCTGAAGGAATTAGTTCCCATTCCCCAGGATCAAGGGAGTAGTAACTAAGATAATCCGTCTCCACGTTGTCGATTGCTGTAGTGTGTTGTGCTGAGAGTGGCAGTAGGTTCCATTTGACCCACGGAAACAAGAGGGTCATCTCCTTGGCAATCCTGGCACTCTTGGTACCCCACCTGACGACCGATATACGCCACCACTGTGGCACTATCTGAAAGGATCTGGACTGCTTTGCCTTGGGTCCCATGGGAAAAATGTAGAAGAACTAAGTGAATGTCTCATGCTTTGAGCTGCTTTATGGCCACACTGACTCTCAACTGGTCCAGCAACCCCAAGGTGCTTACCCTTCATAATGAGCCAAACAGGATGGCATCCATCAACAGGAGGTGCTATAGAGGATCATCCAGGGGCATGCTCTTTCTGAGATTGGCTGTCTGATTTCACCACATTGGCCTCTACAGAGGGTGGAAGTGGAAGCCTAATCTTGAAGTTCTGTGAGCGAGGCAAACAATGGGGCAATAATGACCATTGGAATGGCCACATATGAGCCAGAGTCCAAGGTACTCTTGGCAGGCAAGAAGACCCTGCCTGTGTGGGTATCGAAGAGGGCTCAGAGATACTTCAACAATTGAGAAGGAATGAGGTGACTCTTGCTGTGATGGACCACCCAGCTGAGTATCTGCAGGAACTAAATCACTCTTGCAAACACCCAGCCTGCCTCTGACCATGACTTGCCTGAATAAGACAATTGTCGAGATAAGAGTGCAGACATATGCCCTCACACTGGAGAACCATGGTGCAACCACCACTTGCAAGGCCCCACTAACCAACCATATCACACCTATTCTATATGACCTCCACTGGCTCCCAATACTGAGTCGAATAAAGTACAAGATACTCATGACAACTTTTAAATTAATCAACAATATAGCACCATCCTTCCTCTCGACACTACTTCATATCCCACCGGTTACAATATCTCGAAGGGAAAATGCACTACACTCTCTTGAGATCCCCAGCTCAATTCATAAAACAAAACAGACCACGAGCTCCAGAGCCTTCACGTTCACTGCCCCTAGTCTCTGGAACTCCCTACCACTATCAATCTACTCAATTAAAGACCTTCAGAGAAAAAAAGATCAAAACTCACCTCTTCACTGCATACTACAGAGTTGGCAATATTAGCCCAAACTCACAAATGACTTAACCACACACAAAATGAACATACCCAGTCACCCAACTCCACGCAGCGCCGAACCCTACACACATAAGCCCATATAACATGTGTTCACAGTTAATATGTATATAGTTCCTGTTCAGTTACGTTTCTCTACTGCTAAAATTATCATGTAAAAGGTTTACAGATTGTTATATGTACATGTTGGTTATTTGTAAACTGCCCCTGATCTCTGGAAGGGGCAGTATAGAAAAGTGTAATAAATAAATAAATAAAATGATCTTGGAGAAGGTCCTTGGAGCCATGGCGAGGCCAAAAAAAAGCCAAGAACTGGAAGTGCGCACCTTGCACAGAAAAAAGCAGGATGCGCTATTGATCCTCCCACATGGGGATGTGAAAGTAAGCCTCTGCCAGATCCAGCAATTTGAGAAACTCCCCTCCTCCGACTGCCCGAATGATAGAGCTCAGTGTCTTCAACAGGAAGTGTGACACGTTGAGGGGGGCCCTGGCACCCCTCAAATTGAGAAGTGGCCTGAAGCACCCATCTTTTTTTGGCACGATGAAGTAGATGGAATAATGGCCTTTGCCTCTTTGGTTGGGGGGCATGAGAACCACAGACAGGAGACACAGAAGCCTTTCCAAGGTGATCTGCATGGCGGCCTTCTTGGCTTCAGAATCACAGAGAGAGGCCATGAAGGTGTCCAAAATGGGCTCTCTACACTAGGATGTAGCCATGTTAAATAGTGTCCAGCACCCAGTGATCGGTGGTCACATGGGCCCACTCCTGGTGAAAGAGGTGGAGCCAGCCACTCACTAAAGACCACCCGGAATGGGCCCCATCCCATCACTGCACCAAACGGGAAGGAGCAGTCACTGAGGAGGAAGGCTTGCAGGCCCTGAAAGGACAGATACTTGGCCTGAGAGCTAGGATAGGATACCTCTGGGAGTCTACCACTACTATTACTACTGATCATTTGTATAGCGCTACAAGGCATACACAGCACTGTACAGACACATGTAAGAGATGGTTCCTGCTCATTGGAGCTTACAATCTAGTCAAAACAGTACAACAGCCAAGGGCAAGGATATATCTGGGGGAGTGGTAAGGAAACACATAGGCAACTAAAGTCCTGGAAGTCCCAAGAGTCCCAATATCAACGGCATGGAAGGCAGGTTGTGGCAGAGGATGACAAAGCTGCCAGGATCCTTTAGACCTTTCCTCCAAAGTCCTTACCAGATTCTCTAGGTCCTCTCCAAAACAACAGCTTCCCACTGAAGGCAAGCTTGGATAACCAGAATTTAGAAGTCATGTCTGCTGCCCAATGTCATAACTGTAATATCCTTGTCCGCAAGCTGGATCAGATCATAAATCATAAGAAAGCCGCTGCCACAGTCATCCTCCGGAGGTGAGTGTATTCACTAAGTAGGGCATGAGCCATCAGACTTCTGCAAATGGCCAACTGAAGAATCAGTGAAGAGGTGGAGAAAATAGACTTAAGCAGCGTTTCCACCTTACTATTGCGACACCTCCACTTGGGCCCAAGGGCTTACAAGCTGGAAACGGCCTTATATGTCCTCCTTTGAATAAAGTTCCCTTTGAAGCCCCAGGGTATTCTGGGACTTGTAGTGATTTTTTTTTACTCTTGAAGGACAAATGTAGTTGAGTCGGTGGTTGTAAGGCAGCAAGAACATTTATTGTGGGGATTTCCAGGGCATTCAAAGTTCAGTACACAACAAAGGCAGAAGGATACATCTCCAACATAAAGATGAAATCAGGATTAAATCAGGATAATGAGAATGACGTAACAAAATCTTTTCCAGTGTTCAGCTGTTCTGCTTTTCAGACACTCACACCGAGGACTGCCTCGTGTGGTCAGTTAACGGCAACACAAGCAAACTTATAACAGCTGGGGTTTTTCTTTTGAAAGCAAACACTTCTTCACAGCACTGCTTCTTAACTTCAGCAAGTAATAAAACTCAGTGAAACACAGAATTAGCTTTCCTCAGCTCAAAGCAGGAACTGCCCTTATTTCCTATACGGTTTCACAGATTCTCAGTTCTCTTCAACACTGCAGAATCTTCTCTTAAAGATAATGAACAGTCCATTGGAATGGGAACACATTCACAATTAGGCAATCAAGAATCTACTTGCATTCCTTCAATAGCATCAGGGCAAACAGTATCTCTCTCAGGATTATAAGCTTTCTCAAACTTTCTCTCTTTCAAGAACTCCTGAAATTGGTTCCACAGCAATTCAGCTTGTGCAGGCACCTTTACATTAGGGGAGTGAACCTTTTCCTCAGAAAACAGCTTTCTTAATGCTTCTAGCTTTGGAGTTTCAAAGGCTGTGCTTTTATCAGGGCTATGGCTTTTCTCATATGAAAAACTCTCTACCCACTTCTTAACAGTAGACGGTGAGGACTCAGCTCCCTGACCTTTATAACTGGCAAATTGTCTCTCTGCTGAATTATCAGTAATGAAACTGCTGGCTTTACCTTGGGGATGTTTCCTCAGACCAACGCTGCTTTCTTTCCTCCTGGGTTCCTCCAGGCTCTGAAATGCAGCCTCCTTATGTCCTTCTCCAGTCCCTCTGAGGTAGCTGCTTTCTTGGGAGATTTCCTCTGGCTTTCTCCTCCAGCTAAGCACAGCTTCACTTTCTCTCTCTCCTCTCTCACCTTTCCAACTCCAACAGCTGTTCCTGTTCCTTTCTCCACGTCCACCTCTCCTCCGTTCACCTGTGCCTCTGCCTTCTGTTGCTGTCTCCATATCTGTACCTCCTGTGCCTGTCTCTCCTGTGTTCCTTGAGTCAGTGCTTCTTCCCTTGACTCTCTCTGTCTGTTTTGCTTTGCTCTGCTCGTGGTTTTAAACACCGTTGCCTGCTGGGCATTCCCTGTTCTCTGCACCTGTGTGACCAATCAGCAGGGAAGCCTGTCTCCACCCCTGAGCTAGGGCGTGGCCTGACTTTAGCAGGGAGCTGACTTTCCTCTGATCTGGCTTGTAATTCCCCTGCACGTGTGCACTATCATTCACTTCAAAGGGAAAATCAGGATTTTCTTCAAGCTCTATATCTTCCTGAGAGCTTTCATCACTACACTATTCAACTGGTCCCTGAAGGCGGCTCTGCCCTCTACTGGTGTGGCAGACACCTTGTGACTGCTGCCACTTCCTCTCACTGATGCGCTCACATTTGTGGTGAAGCTAAGGACATGCTCCCATCCCTCCCTGCTAGGGATCCCTCAGCTGGCCATGTGGAGGAAAATCCAAAGACTCCTGTAGTTTTCCTGATCCAAACGGTTTCTCCAGAAAGACCATGCTTGCAGGAGGAAGCAGAATTATTCCACCGAATATGGACCGGAATCTGAGGACCCCTTGTCACTTCTTGCTGCTCCATCTATAGAGAGTAGCCTCTCAACCACAGTGCCTGTCTGTAATAGTAGTGGAGGCGGGGAGGGGGGGGGGGGGTTGTCCCGGACTGTGTGAAGAGACATCTGATGTCATGGAGGCCTCTTTCTGAGCATCTGCAACCATTGGAGAACCTCTGTCAGCAGGGTCCAAGGTTTCCTATCAATAGCGGAGTTATTTTCAAACTTTAATATTATTTTATTTGATTTTAAATTATTGTAAACGGCTTTGCAGTTTACAAGAGGTGGTATATCAAATTTTAATTAAACTAAACTACCCCAATAGGCTCCCCTGAATCCTGCGCACAGTGCTCACACGGGGATTCCATAGGGCTAACGCAATGCTTGCGCAGGCCAAGCAGCATTTTTAAGGGCTGACATACATGTGCCAATGCTGTAAGCAGGTGAAGTGCATATACAACTGTGTCGTTCACTCATGTGGCAAGACGTGTCCAACTGTAGAGCTCATACGTGCAGCTAACCCACATAACCTGCACATGAAAGAAATCCATGAAGCTTCGGTGTGTGCTAGGTACATGCACAGCATAGATGCAACACAAGCATCCATATAATAACTGTCACTCCGCCTCGGCATGGACCAGGTACGCATACCACCAAACATGTAAACAACTGCAAGGTGCAGTCCACCTGTGTAGTTTCTTCCTGCCTTCACAGGAACGTGTAAACAGAAAACTGTCACGCCCACTGAAGATCGACTAGTGCCTCAGATGATGTCAGGCTGCCACCATGGAAGAAAAACTGAAGCAACTGAAACAGTACTCACCTCTGGGGAGTTCAAAATAATCTAAGCAGTCTGGGCTCAAGGCTACCCCTACAATCAAGTCTTCTGGTACAAACTCTCTCTCTGGAAAATGTCCTCTCTTTGGTTAAGCGGTCCTGAAGGGCGAGGGGAAGGAGCAGAGGGGGTTGAAGCACTTGAGCCTGTGAAATCAAATGCCTGATCTAACAAAATCCTGACTGCTCAACTGGTCTAAAATATCTGACTGGGAATGGATCCTTTTTCACCTCCTTCCGCATGGGAAATGCCAACAAGGTATTCAAGATATCCACCACTCCCCTGAGACATCCACCATTGGGATCTACTGGGGAGACCCTTTTAAAAATGGCTACCCAGGAGCTAACACACAGGCAGATGCAGAAAACCGGCACTAGATGCATGCTGAAGACTACTTTAACGCAGCCCAACAATGCACATTTTTTAACAGTGGATGCAGCATAGATAGGGCATGCAAATGATCTGTACATTAACTGTATGCATGCAAATGAGCCATCGCAGCATTAAAATAAGAGAGCAAGCCAAACACATGCGCACAAGAAGTCTGCGCTAATTGGCTTGCTTTCCGGGCACCGCATGGCTAATTTGCATAGCAGCCCCAACAGTATTTTGATGGCATTGGGGGATGATCATGGAATCGGGATATGCCCCCGATGCCATCAAAATACTGTCGGGGGCCGTGCACGACATTAAAATTAACACAAGTAGTCTAGTCGCCCCTTTCCCCCTCCAACTAAATAAAAGAAGAACCTGGTGGTCTAGTGGCCTTTTCCCCCAACATCCCATATTAAATAAAAAATAAAACCTGGTGGTCTAGAGATCCCTACCTGGTGATCTGGTGGCTCCAAATGCACCTAAGCATCGACCATCGTGCAAAATGGCAGCGTCTGGCCCCTTGTAGTGCTTCCTGAGATGCACCGGGTGAGGTCAGACTACCATATACCTTATATGGCAGTCTGATCTCACCCGGTGCATTCCAGGATGCACCATGAGGGACCAGACACTGCCATTTTGCATGATGGCCAACGCAGAGTGGGAGCACATAGACAGCGCTCCCGCTTAGGTGCATTTGGGGGCTGCCAGACTACTAGGTAGGGGCCTCTAGACCACCAGGTTTTGTTTTTTTATTTAATATGGGGTGATGGGGGAAAGGGGCCACTAAACCACTAGGTTCTTCTTTTATTAAGTAGGGGGGAGGAGCTACTAGACCACCAGGTTCTTCTTTTATTTGGGGGGGGGTGGAAGGGCCCACTAGACCACCAGGGATAATTTTATTGTCGGGCACAGCCCCCGATAGCATTTTGATGGCATCGGGGACCTCTCCCAATGCAATCAAAATACTGTTAGGGTAGGATCGGGGCTGCTCGACCACCAGGGATAATTTTATTGTCGGGCACAGACCCCAACGGTATTTTTATGGCATCAGGGGCTTTTCCCGATGCTGCAATCGTCCCCCAATGCCATCAAAATACTGTCGGTGGCAGGATCAGGGCCGCTAGACCACCAGGGATCATTTTATTGTGGGGCATGACCCCCGACAGTATTTGATTGCATCGGGGGCCTTTCCCGGTGCCATCAAAATACTGTTAGGGGCACGCATTAAAGGTTTACTTCCACTCAGACCCTGCAATAAAAATACTGGCTCTATGGTTGGTTACAAAATCATCTACGCCTGTCTCTGCATCGGGCGTAGCCATGATTTGCATACCAGTCCAGCAGATAAGCATACCAGTCCAGCAGATTAAAATGCATTTAAAAATTAAAGATTCATTTGAATATGCATGGCGTTTAGCTTTTCTGCTGACATTTACGTCTATTTCCTGCATATAATGATCGTTATAATGTGCTTAAACATGGCATTATGGACTCTTAAAGCCCGCGCTAACTTTCTGCATCGGCATGACAATTTGAAACCGAGCTGCATCAGAAACAGCATCCACCATTTGTTAGAGACAGAAAATTACTGAAGTGTGCCCCCAAGCTGCATCAGCATTAGTAGCTATAATGATGTCACTGATGGTTTCTTGTTCTCTCTCTGTCTTCATAAATGCTGGTAGGGGACTACAACTCACTTGTCTGGGATGGTCTAGCGAGACAATCTGGAAATAAGGAGTTGAATTTGGAAGGGTCAGAAATGACAGGATGAATGTTTAAGTAGGAAAGGGATTTAGGGGAGGTCTGGGAGGAAGAATACTGCAAAACTGTCTATGGTGCTAGCTTGATGGAAAGTGAGTAAAAAATATTTATTTAAGTGGTATTGCATGCCCGAGAGGCTGTATAAGTCTAAAGTTCTCAAAAGAGATGTGTGCTGAAGGGAAGTGTGGCCAGAAGGGGAGCTTTATCCACCTGTGGTGGGAATGACTGGTGGTAAGGGGATAGTGGTTCAGATAATGAAGCTGACAGAGGAAATAATGGGGGTTTACCTTGGAAAGGCATCCATCAGTGTTTCTGCTGCATAAACAGAGCTTGGATTATTCCCCCCCCCCCCCCACCAAAGCGTGGGGTTTGCTCAAGCATCTTAACTGTGGCTGTGAAGTATGAGATAGTGTTTAACTGGAATAAAGAGGTATTGCCAAGGTGTAGGGGTTTTGTGAGAAGAATGAATGATATGTATAGAATGCACAAGCTTACTGCAATTAGAAGTGGGAGACAAGATTCTATGGAACACTAGTGGGATGCCTTCTGGAAATGGATGCATGGTATTTGAAAGAGGTGTGTATGGGGCAGGAGCGGAGTGCTACATAAAGCATGGGAGGGGAGGGAGGGGAAGTGGGAGGTTTTGCTGTAATGCTTTATAAGATATTACAAAGAATGTATGTTTATGGTTTGAAAATCAATAAAAATTTAGAATGAAAGAAAGAAAGAATATAGTAGTACACTGATTAAGGACAGGCTACCGTAACAACCCATAGCACTGATCACTGCCTTAGTTAGCAACCTTCATAGCCAAGTCAATTCATGTGAGATTGTTCTGATTGCCTCATTGGATCTGTCTGCTGCTTTTGAAGTTGTTGACCATGCTTTTCTTCTATGTCATCTTGGCAACATTGGTATGAAAGGCCAAGTACTGATGTGGTCCACATTTTTTTAGGTGGCTGCTCATCTTGGGTGCAATTGGTTCAACATAGATTTTCCCCTTCTTTGACTATTCCTTGCAGAATTCCCCGAAGTTCCACTCTCTCTCTCCTTTTTTTTAAAAATTATAATATTTATTAATTATCACAACCATACAACCAGGTCTTAATTCACCCCTTTAGCCCACAACCTCCCACCTAAAACCACCTCCCAGCATTAACAGAATAGTACAAACTGCTCTGTAGGTAAAGTAAACAACCCCCCACCACCACCACCCCCATCTGCTTCAGCTTCTAAAGGTCTATGATGGCTGCTAGAAACTGACCCTGGTTGTTTTTTAGTAGAACTGTGCCGGGGCCCGGACGCTGCTGGCACTTTGCTGGCAGTGCCCTGGGCCATATGCATGAGTGTGAGGACCACAAGAGGGAAGAAAAACTTTGTGAAACTATGTTGTGTGCTTTGTTTATGATGTTATAGAAAGAAGGGGGTTCATGGGGATGAAGTACATAAGAGTGGGCAGAGATCTGTTTGTGCTGAGGAATCTCTTTGGGGACCGATAATGGGAGCAGGGGATGTACGGGAAGATATCATGAGTCTGTGGTGTGCGTAGGGGGTGAGAAAGAGAACATGGTGGACTTTAGGTAAGAGGCCAGGAGGTTGGGATGGTGAAAAGGGGGGGGGGGGGGGGAAGAGAGCTGGGAGGGATGGGGAGTGTAGCAGAAATCTGCAGGGGGCTGGCTAGAGGGAGATGGAGTGAGGGGATGGAGGAGAGTGTTTCTCTACTTCCTGAGAGCTTGGATGGAAGACTCTCAGTGGGGTGGCAATATAGGGAAAGGCTCAGTTTCAAATGAAAGGAAATGATAGGGGGTATATTCACATCATTACATGTTGGGGGCATAAAGTCCTCAAAGAGAAAAAACATTCTGGTATATTTAAGGATGTTGGGCAAGGATGTGGCATTTGTGTAGGAGACGCACATGGATGTGAGAGAACACAGGAAACTAAAGAGGGGGTGAGTGCAGGAAGTTTTGTTCTCTGCATACAATGCCCATCAAAGGGTAGTGGCCATATTTATAGGTAAAAAGGTTGCTTTTGAAATTCAAACTAATCAAAGATATGGAGGGGAGATACCTTCTGGTATAGAGTAGCTTGCAGGGGAAGGTGGTGTTGCTCTGCAGTGTGTATGCGCCAAATACATATCAACATGCATATTTTGTGGATTTAGTTGCTAAATTGGCTGATCAAACAGAATATAAAATCATTATGGGGGGAGGGGACTTCAATATAGCGGCCAACCAGTGGATTGAAAGCCACAGAAAACACCAGGGAGGAACAGGGACCATACAGGAGTAAATTTCCTTTGTAAAGAGCTAGAACTGATTTGACGGGTGGAGGACTATGCACGCTACTGACCAAGAATATACACATTACTCTTAACCACACAAGGTGTCTACCAAAATAGACTGCATACTTTTTATGGAAAATCATTTTTATTAGTATTTCTGTCCTAGACAATTCCACCGCATTATACAGACACTCTGCATTGTATTGACAACACATATACAAAAAAGGTACCAAGTTAATTCCAATACATAGACACTTATATAAATCCCTTATCTAGAAACAATTATGAAGGGGCTAGCTCTATTCTCCATGCCCTTTCTCACATCGGCCTATCACCTCCCTCTTTGCCAGGTCCAAATAGCCACAACAGTAGAATTAGAAAGATAACATTAGAACAGTAACATTATTATCCCAGCAGTTCCCTGGTTATTATTAATTGTCTTATCTTCCATACGTGTAATATCCCTCACAAAATGCCCGCAGTTCCTTATTCAGCATCCTACTAGCAACTTCTTCAGCCCCCCTCCTCCTCCCCATTCCCCCCTTTCCCTTCTTCTCCCCCCCCCCCCTCCCTACCTCTTCTCATCTTACTTTAGGACTGCTTTCCTAACTCTAGCCTCATTTCTATCCTCGCTTCTAGCCTCAGGGGCTGTCTTGACTACTGCTTAGAACTGGGGCCCAAATCTTTCCAAACATATCCATTTGTTCTTCCCCCATCATTTGAGCTGTACTTTGCTCCATACTCATTAGGTTTCTCATTATCCTCTCCCATTCTTCCACTGTTGGATCCTTGACCTCCACCCAATGCCGCAATATAGTTTGCTTAGCTACGAGGAAGCCTCTCTCACAGAGCTGCCTTTTGCATCCTTCTAATAATCCCCTTGCTTCATAAGAACCAAATAAACACCATTCTGGGGCCAGCTTCACCTGACTGACTGCCCACTCGCGAAGTTTCCCTCCCACCCCCTCCCAGAAGACTTGAACACAAGTACATAGCCAAAACCTATGAGCCAGTGTGCCTTTCTTTACTCCACATAACTGGCACACATCTGTCAAAGATAGACCCGCTCGTGCCGCCCAGACGTCATGCACGTACGCCCGCCACAAAAACTTGTATTGTAGTTCCTGCATTTGTACTGACTCTGACACCACCTTGATTTTTTGAAACGCTCTATGTAGGCGCTCAGCCATTCCTTCCGGTATCTTATCTTCCTGCCATTTCCTCGCAAGGGCCTCCAAACGTTTTCCTTCCCCTCCCGGGTTGCCTTCTTCCCGCAGAGCACGTACTGTGATTTTCCCTTCTAACGCTCAGAAGAGATCCAGCATCCCCCCTCCACTCAGGAGGGAGCTTTCTTGTTTATGGAGACTCCGCACATAGTGCCTTGCCTGTAAATAAAATAGAAAACTTGAGTCCTTAATTGGTATTATCTCTGTAGTGATTGGCAAGTATTGATTTCTGGTACATGTTCCATTCGTAAGTGCCCTATACATGCCACTCTCCTTATGGCCCATTGCTGCGCTTCTGTCCCCTGCCGGCCTGGTAGGAATTCCTCACTCCCCACCAAAGGGAGACAGTCAGAACACCTCCAGCAGATCCTCCTTTGTTGACACAAAACTTTCCAAGCTTGCCGGATTGCCATCAGAGACACCGATCAGCTCCACGCCCGTGGCAGCTCTCTGCTTAGTCTGTGCAACAGAAATATTCTGTGTTTCAACTCCGACATACTGTTTATTAACTCGATCAGCGCTGTTTCCTTGGTACCCACAATTAAGTCCCTTAGAGGTCTCATTAAGCTAACCAAGTTATAGTCCCGTAGGGATACTAGCCCAGCCCCCCCCCTTCTTCTGTGGGCTTCTTCAATGTAGTTAGCGCTATCAGAGCCCTCTTTCCCTTCCATAAAAATTTTGATAGATGTCCCTCTAACTTCTTTAAATCCCTTCACAATATCCATATAGGAACATTCCAAAGAGATATATCCACCTCGGCAATTCCACCATTTTAAAAAGGGCTATCCGCCCCTTCAATGAAATAGGGAGGTCTCTCATTTTTTCAGCCTTCCTATTGTTCTGTCCATCATTGGTCCTACATTCATTTTGTACAGCTGATTCAACACTACTGTTATTTGAATACCCAAATAACGAATTGATCCGCTTGCCCATACCAGTGGGAAGGTTCCTACCCATTTTCTCTTGACCCTATCCCCAATGTCTATCATAACTGACTTAGCTCTGTTTATCCTGAGTCCAGAGAACGCTCCAAACTGTTCAATCTGCTGCAAGGCGAATTCCAGAGAGTTGTGAAGTTTAGTCAGGCACAGCAGCATGTCATCAGCAAAGGCACTCACTTTAATTCCCCCATTTCTCCACTTTATCCCCTGTATCTCATCTTTTTGTATTAAGGTTCTCAACAGGGGTTCCAGTTGCAGCACCCAGTTGCAGCACAAATAGCAGGGGTGACAGTGGACACCCCTGTCTCGTGCCTCTTCGCAACTCAAATGGCTCGGAGCATTGACCGCCAGTTACTATATATGCCAAGGGCGCAGCATAGAGCACCTGTATCCAGCTCATGAGAGCTCCCCCAAAGCCAAATCTGCGAAGCACCTCAAACATGTACTTCCAAGAGACCCTATCAAAGGCCTTCTCTGCATCCAGGTTTACCAATAGCAGTGGGGTTCCTCGCTGTTCACACATCTCCAAACCAAGAAAAACCCTGCTTATATTTAAGAAGGCCTCCCTGTCCTTGACAAATCCCGTTTGATGGGAGCCTATGATCCTAGGGAGAATCACTTGCAATCTCTTAGCCAGGACAGAAGCTAAAAGCTTCATATCTTAGTTAATTAGTGATATCGGCCTATATGAGACCGGGTCTTCTGAGTCCTTTCCTGCCTTATGAAGCACTGAAATGGAGGCCGTCCGCATATCTCTTGGAAATCCTCCAATATCCAACACCTCGCCATATAACACAGCTAGGGATGGCACCACCTTAGACTCAAGCATTTTATAAAACTCTGCTCCGTAGCCATCTGGACCCGGAGCCTTGTGCGGCTTTCCCTCCCTTATTATCTTCTGAATTTCCACCCCCTCTATGGGCTTATTCAGCTCTTCAAGTTCTGATTTGGAAACCTGTGGGAGGGAAATTCCATCCAAGGATGTCTCTTCCCGCTCCCTATCCTCTTCCTCGGGGGTATATAAATCTTTGTAAAACTGTCGGAAGATCTCCACCACCTTTTTGGGATCATTTTGCCTGATTCCTTCTTTGTCTTGAAGAATCGTTACCACTTTTGTGCTCCCCCACTCCTTCACCAATCGAGCTAGCAATCTGCCCGATCTATTTCCATATATAAAAAACTGATGTCGCTGGTAATGCATGCTATAAACCGCTCTTTTTTGAAGTATTCTATTTAGCTTCTGCTGGGCTTCTAAATAGCTTTTTATATGCGTCCCCCCATACTTCTCCACCATTAATTTCTTCAAATCTTGTAGTTCCTGCGTCAGCTTCAAAACCTCCTAATTGATTCTTTTCTTCTCTTTTACCACATATGCTATAATATACCCCCTCATTACTGCTTTCCCGGCCTCCCAAAGGAGAGTCGCCATTCCTGCATGCAATTCATTAAACTGTAAGTACTCCTCCCACTTTAGTTCTAAACATTTTTGAAAATCTTTATTTTGCCACGTGTCTAGGGAAGGACCACCGACCTCCTACGAATCCCCTCCCTCTCCAATTCCTCCGCACCATTGCATGGTCTGACACCGACATTATCTCAATCTCCGTATTTACCACCCTTCCAAAATCCCTCTTTGCTACCAATATATAATCAATTCTGGACCAGGTCTGATGCACTCTTGACAGATGTGTGAAGTCTTCTTCCTCCTCATGCAGTGTCCTCCAAGTATCTACCAAATCCCCTATCCGACACAAATAACTCCCCCCTCTTTTACTCCATCCTCCTTTCTCTCTCACATTAGACCTAACTAATTCAGGGTCATGGGGGCAGCTGAAATCTCCCGCTATTATTATTGGTATTCTTGGTGCATTCCCAATTCTCTGAAGGATCTTCTTAAAAAAATTATGATCATACACATTAGGGGTGTATATATTCCCAAGGAACACTTCCTCCCCGTTCAGTTTTACATGCATAAACATAAATCTCCCCGAAGGATCAAGTTCTTCACCCAACACCTCTACCTGAATCCCTTTTTTAACTAGAATTGCTACTCTCCTCTTCCCCCCCCCCCCCGAAGAAGCCGCATATACTTGCCCTACCCAATCTTTTTTGAGCTTCGCATGTTCCCTCTCATTTAGGTGTGTTTCTTGAAGCAGCGCTATTTGGGCTTTCCCCCTTTTCAGCGCTTGTAAAATTTTAGTCCGCTTCACTGACGTGCTAACCCCTCCCACGTTCCAAGTTATTATACGTAGATCATGTCCCATTCGTACCATGTGCTAGGACCTTCACCCTAAGATTTTTCCACATCTTTTCTGCTCGGGGTTGCCCAGCCTCAACCCCCAGCATGTTTCTTCCTTTTGATATGAATCGTTCAAAGCTTCTTCCCCGAGACCCCTTCATATACTGCCCCTAATTAACATCAGCCTCTTTTCCCTTCTACTCAATCCCTCTCCCCACCTCACTCCCCCACTCTACGCTCCCCCCTCCCCACCTTCCCCTCCTTTCCTCTTCCCTCCCCCTCCTTCCCCTTCCAGACCCCTTCTCCCCTCCTTCCCCTTAAAAGAAAAACTTTAAATTCTATCCTCAGCCCACTCAGGCTAAGGTCTACATCCCTTATGGGTGCTGCAGGGCCGCCTTGGCCTCCTTTCACCTACTGGTCTTATCCTTCCCCCCTCATTGAGCAATAGTGACCCTTAAAACATTTCTCTCTCATTTCCCCTATCTTTCCACAGCAGAAGAACTTACACTTTAACTGTAGTTTTTCTTTATCAGACTAACATCTTTTGTCCCGACTCACATTACCGTACCAGTCAATATAATGCCTTGTAACAAACTGCAGACACTCTACCCCTTGCTGCTCTCCACCCTCAGGCCTTAAGTCTATCGCTCTCTTTTCTCGTCGCTCCTCTGCTGTTGTATTCGACCGCCACACTCCTCAAGGACTTGGGCTCGGTGCCTGCTCCGGTAACTCTTGGTCTAGTCCCGCCAGGAAAGTCTTGGCTGCTGCCACTGATTCAAAAGCATGGTTCTTCCCCATATTGGAGACTCTGAGCACGGCAGGAAACGCCAGGGTGAATCGCATTTTCTTCTGAAACAACGCCGCACATACTGGAGTAAATTCCTTTTGCTTCACCGCTACTACCGCCGAATAATCCTGAAATATTAACAGTCTATTGTTGTCTAGAAGTAAGTCCCGTTTCCATCTATATGCTTGAAGGAGCTGCACCTTGTGTTGGAAGTTCAAAATTTTCACAATCACCACTCTCGGGCGCTGCCTCACCACCATCTTCGCTCCGAGTCTATGTGCATGCTCCACTTTGAGTTCCCCAATTAAAGAGTCCAATCCCAGGACTTCCGGTGGCATGGTGGGGACTTCCGGTGGCATGGTGGACTAGGAAGGACGTCTCCTTCTTAGCTCCGGAGCTCGTTCTCTCCCCCCTCCATATCTGACTTGCTGCCCGTAGCTCCCCGGCTTGGATCGAGTTGGGGAAGCATTAATCTTACCTTGGAGGGAGATAACGAAGCGTTACAGCCTGGTTGGGGACCATATGGCATCAAAATCCGCCCGGCGAGAGCGGCCCCGCGGAGATGAAGCCAAGATGGCGGAGAGTGAGGTATCTGGCCCGGAGCCCACTGCTCAGTGTGTGCTGGTGGAGGAGGTCTCGAGGGCCGTGGTGGCTGCGCTTGAGGATCACCTGGGAGGACTGGCATCCCAAATGAGCGAGGTGGCCCAGGCGGTCTCTGATTTTACGGGCCGCGTGGAGCAGATGGAGCAGCGAATTAGCGCCCTGGAGGACACGCGGGAGCACGAGGATACTCGGATTAAGAAGATGGAAGAGGCCTTGCGAAAACATGCAGACAAATTGGAAGACCTCGAGAACCGAAGCCGGCGAAATAATCTACGTTTCATTGGCGTGGCAGAGTCGGTGCAGGATAAAGATCTCCGGCAGCATCTTGAGAGGTGGCTGCCCGCCAATTTGCCGCTGGCGGAAGGGCTCGGTGAGATCACCATTGAGAGAGCACATCGACTGGGCATGTACAAAGCTGGTGATAATCGGCCCCGGGCAGTCATTGCCCCTTTTTTAAATGAGGCCCAGAAGGAGGGAGTCTTGAGGGCAGCGCGGCAATCACGGCGTCTGGGAACTTCTGCCTGCAAAGTGTTAATCTTTCAGGACTACTCTGCCGGGCTTTCACAGCGGTGTCGGGCCTACAAAGAAGTGTGTAGTCACTTGGTGGAAAAGGGCATCCGTTTTACAATGACCTACCCCGCATCTCTACGAGTGGACAGTGCAGGAGGACGCCGCGTGTTTTCGACACCGGAGGAGACCATGGCCTACTGTGACCAATGTGGGTGACTTTGGGGTCCTTCATGTGCTGGAACATTGATTTTCAGGTATTCATGGACTCCCGGAACATGCATGGGGGGGGGGGAGGGAGCACCCCTTTAATGTTTAATGCACTGGTTGTAAATTTATATGTTATTTGAGTTTGATATTGTTATCTGTGTTGTAAGGGAGCCCTGAGTGTGGGTGTTGGTGCCCCCCCCCTCAATTTACCATCCTTCGCCCTTGGGGTGGTCTACTGAGTAGGGGTCCTTGCTTGTGGGGTGTTTCTGGGGTGAGGAGTTGATTGCCATAAGCTTGTAGGAGGCCTTTGGTGGCTAGATAAAGGTTGACGGAAGCCTTTGTTATTGGCTGGTGGGGTGAAGCTTCCTCATCATTTAGTTGGGCGGGGGACCTGCTAGTTGGGCACACTGAGGCTCCATAGTCCTAAGTGAGGCCTGCTGTTGTTATTCAGGTTTCTCTCTCTCATATGCTGTTACTTTCTGTTCATAAATTTCTCTGTTGCTGGGGGATACTTACCGGGGGGCTGAGATAAATTGGGGGGCAGGGGATTTGAGGGATGGGTGGCGATATTTGGAGCCATTTTTTAGATTGGTGTCGGCCTGCCCATATTCTACCTTGTTATCCCGATTGGGGCGACGGGTTGGCTCTGTAGGGGTTAGGGGGAGTAGGATTTGGTGGTTAGGCTGTTATCGTCCGTTGTAAGGGGTAATAGGGGCCATTGTTTGTCTATGTGGATCCTGGAGATGGGGGGGGGGGGGAAGGGGGGGCTCTACATGTAACGGGAGTTTGGAAGAGATGGAGGGTCCTGGGGAGTCAGGGTGACAGTTGATTGATGGGCAGGGAGTTGAGGAGTTGCGGGGGGAAGGGGATAAGGGGGGGGATTGAGTTTGCGATTGGGGGGGGAGGACTCTTTCATTATTGGGATGTGGGGGAGGGAGGGGGGAACTGGTGCAACTGGGTGCTTGGATGTGCTACGAATGGGATGCGCTACAGAATGGGTGAATGAGTGTGTGATGGGGAGACGAGGTACAATTGTGTTGGGGGGGACCCTAGGCTGGGGGGGTCCTTGCCGTCATACGGAGATGATTGGTCTTGCTTGGAAATCTTTTTGTGGGTGTTACACTGGGTAATGGCACTAGGATAGCCTCCTGGAACGTTTGCGGCATGGGCTCCCCAATAAAGAGATATAAAATTTTACAGCACCTTAAACGCAAGCAAGTTGGGATTACAATGTTGCAGGAGACCCACCAATCTGCGGGTGAACATGCGAAATTGTGTAAGGGCTATATTGCTAAGGTATATGGCGCTCCTGCAGTGGGGAAGAAACGAGGGGTGGCCATTTTAATTGCTAAGAATGTCGGTTGGGTGGAAGAAAAAGTTGAAATGGACTGCTGGTGTGGGGACTGCTGGATGGCGTTAAAGTGGCCTTATGCTCAGTGTACGAGCCTAACACGTATGAAGCTCGGTTTTATCGGGCTCTGACTCGGTTGTTAGCATCCACGGAGGGCTACCAGGTTATTCTGGGAGGTGATTTGAATACAGTTCTAGATGACACTATGGATAGGTCCGGGCCGCTGAGGGGGAGAGATCGACGGAGTTCACGGCGCTTGTGGGGGCTGTGTGAGGCGAATAAATTACTGGATATTTGGAGAATCTTACACCCTGGAGACACGGAGTACACCCATATGTCTAGGGCCCATGGCACATGGTCCCGTATTGATTATTTTCTGATATCGGAGTCCTTGTTTAGCTGGGTAGTGGCAGCGAAGGTTGGTCCTTCTGTTCTTTCTGACCATGCGATGATAGTTATGGAACTGCGCAGTCGCGACCCCCGACGCAACCGAATTTGGCGGTATCCGTTGGAGCTTAGTGGGGATGCTCAGTTTGCTGGGTTCCTTAGGGATAGATGGAGGGATTATGTGGACTTTAACGATCACCCAGAGATTTCTCCTGCTCTATTCTGGGAGGCTGGTAAAGCGGTTCTTAGGGGGGAGAACATTAGTTACTATAGTTTAAAAAGGAGACGCAGGAATCGGCGAATCCTTCTGCTGGAGCGCGAATTGGGCAAAGCGCGGAGGCAGCTGGCGTCTAATAAGACGGCGGTGAATCGGCGCAAGTTGCAGGAAGTCCAAATGGAGTTGGAGATGCTCCTTCACCAGCGCGCCCAGAAATCCCTAATGTACTACAGATACCAATTGTATCAGCATGGGAATCGGGCGGGGAAATTAATGTCATCTTTGGTAAGGCCGGAAGGGGGCTCACGCCATATTGGGATGATATGACATCAGGACGGGTCCTTGCGTCGGGACGCGGTAGAGATTGAAAAGGGTTTTTTTTAGTATTTCCGTCAGCTTTACGCTGGGGATGGGGATAGAGTGACAGAGAGCCAGGACTTTTTAGCGGGATGTGTTTTACCGCATCTGAGTGCAGAGCACGTGCAGGCCTTGAATGAACCCATATCCGGACGAGAGGTGCAAGATGGCATTCGGAATTTAAAGAACGGGCGTGCTCCTGGTCTCGACGGGCTGAGGGGCGAGTTTTATAAGATGATGGGGGATGCTCTAGTAGCCCCGCTTGTTGGATACTTTGAAGATTTGATACAGCGTGGTCACTTCCCGTATGAGGCGAATAAAGCTTTGGTCACTATCTTGCCGAAACCGGGGAGAGACCCGCTTCTCGCGGGATCATATAGGCCCATTTCTCTTCTTAATGTGGATATTAAAATATTAGCAAAGATCATGGCAGATAGGTTGGCGGTGTTTTTGCCGACTCTGATTCATAAGGATCAAGTGGGCTTTGTGCGGGGCAGACACGCGGCTTATAGTTTGCAAAGACTATTGATTTCCCTCTGTGTGGGGCACACGGCTAGATTGGAGTCTATGCTTATCAGTTTTGATGCTGAAAAAGCATTTGACCGGGTGAACTGGGGGTTTATGTACCAGGTCTTGGATGCAATGGGGTTTACAGGTTTCTTCGTGGAGGTAGTGCGGCTTCTCTACGCGAACCCGACAGGGGCTATCATGGTGAATGGGAACATGTCATCAGAATTCTCTATACAGAAAGGGACGCGCCAGGGCTGTCCTTTGTCCCCGCTCCTATTTGTGCTTACCTTGGAACCTTTGTTGATACGGATTCGGGCCCACTCTCAGTTTTGGGGTATCACTGTGGGGAGGACAGAATTTCGGGTCGCGGCCTTTGCTGACGATCTCCTTGTGCATCTCGAAGACCCCCGGAGGGGGCTCCCGCATCTGTTAAATCTTGTTCATGAGTATGGGGTGCCCTCAGGGTTCCGATTGAACTTGGATAAGTCTGAGGCGATGTTGTTGGGGCCTGATGTACAACGGGATTGGCAGGGTGATTTCCCTTTGAAATGGGCGCGGGGGAATTTTAAATATCTGGGTATTTATGTGCCTGGACAGATGGGAGACCTATACCAGCTGAATGTTACTAAGCTTTTGGCAGCCATGACGGTTTGTGTGGATAAGTGGCAAGATTTGCCGTTATCTCTAGGGGGTCGCATTGCATTGTTCAAGATGACGATATTTCCTCAGATTTTGTATATGCTACAGACACTCCCCACTGCTGCTGCAGCGCTCGGACCTGCGGAAGATGGATAGGCTGATTAATCGTTTTCTCTGGCGGGGGCAGCGACCCAGGGTGCGTCTGGCTGTGTTACGACAGCCGTGGTCCTTGGGCGGCATGGGACTTCCCGATATTCGGAAATATAATATAGCCTGTTTGTTACGGTGTGCTCGGGATTGGCTTTGGGACATCGGGGAATACACCCCCATGAAGATGTTACAGGGGGCGGTGCAGCCCTTCCATTTGCGTTATCTTTTGCATGCGCCGAGGGTGAAGGTGCCGGACAGAGTTTTGCGAACTGTCGTTCTGGACCCCATTCGCAAGGCGTGGAAGTATTTTTGTACTAGCCGTCGGATTGTCACTTCTTCTTCCCCTTATCTCCCCATTCGGGGAAATGGTGCGTTTCTACCGGGCCTTGGGGGTAGTTTATTCATACGTTGGACTCAGCTGGGTATTGTGAATTTGGAGCATGTGGTAACACCAGAGGGAGTGGTGGCAGAGTTCTCTTCCTTTTGTCAGCAGTATCCTCTAAGGGGCAGGGACGTTTTCCTTTATGCCCAGGTTCGTAGTTATATTCGTACAGTGCCCAAGGAGGCATTGCGCGGCGTAATCAGCTCTGAAATTGAGGTGGCTTTGCTAGGGGGGGAGCAGGGGACGCGTGTAGCTTGGCTACACACAATGTTATGGGACTTGGTGCCGCCGCTGGTTTTGGATGACCTGGCCGCGGCCTGGGCACGAGACTTAGGGATGGAGGTGACGGGCGCGGAGCTATTGGATGGTCTGTCCAATATCCCTCAACTTAGTGTGGTGCTGACACTACGTGATATGCAGTATAAACTGTTGCGTCGTTTATACTATGCTCCCCATAGGGCGTGGAAGGCTGGTATTACCAGTTCTCACTGTTGCCCTCGCTGTGGGGAGGACAATGCTACATTGGGTCATATGTTCTGGGGGTGTGCACGGGTTCAAGCCTTTTGGGGCAGGGTGTTTGCCTACCTTGGGGGGTGTATGCTCCGCCCGTTAACTTTTACTGCAGTGAATGTGGTTTTGGATGTATGGGAGGATGGCTGGGCCGAATGGGTGGGGCAGGTGGTACTGCCTTGGATGCGTTTGGTGCTGGCGACTGCGAGAATGACTATTTTGCATGGATGGTTGGATGCCAAAGGTCCCCTATATGGGTTGTGGAGGGGGCGCCTACATGAGGTACTTTTGATGGAAGGGCTTCGTGCTAGTGGACGTCCCGGGCGGTGGCAGCGTTTCTTGCGGAGATGGGGACCCCACTTAGAGTCTTTACCTAGGAATACTCGCAGCCGGATTCTGGGAGGGCTCTGAGGATCTTAGTTTTTTTTGCTTACGGGACTCTCCCGAGCGCACACACAATGTGGATTGGATTGCACCTGTTGGGGGAACTGAAGGGGGGAGGGGGTGAAGGGGGGGCATTGGAGGAGGGGCTTAGGGTGGGGGTTAATCAGCCTGCCTGATTCCCTGCTGGATGTGGTGGTGGGCACGGGAGAAGAGTACGCCCCGGGCCCGCCTACCGTGGGGTTTGTTATAGCTGGAATACGGGGGGGTGGGATCATTGTTATATCCTTTTCTACAGTACGAGCTTATTGGGGACCCCGGGGTCCTTGTGTCCTTTGGGGTCCCAGGCGCTGATTAGAACTTGATGCCTGTTCTTAACTATTCAGGGGTACTGGGGGGGGTTCCCCACTTTTTTCTTTCTTGCTGAGGAGTTTCTCTGTTTCTCTGTACCATAATGTTTATCATTTGTGTTGTAATTGGCTACGCCCATCTGCTCTGTACTGTCTTGTTGTGACTATGGGAAATTTGAATAAATATATTTGAACAGAAAGAGTCCAGTCCCAGCTCTTTCGGGAGCCATTTCTCCATTAAAGGTATCAGCATCTGATCCGTAGTCGATTCTGACACCCCAACTAGCCGCAGATTGTTTCTACATGGTCTGTTCTCTAGATCATCTATCATATTTTGCAGGGCCTAAAGCTTTGCGCGTTGCCCTTCATTTTCCCTTGCCTGCCGTCCCTCGCCATCCTCAATCGACGCCACTCTATGTTCCAGCTCATCCATTCTGTGGCTCATTTCAGTCAGCGACATTCCCATCGACTCTAGCTTCGTCAATATCTGGTCAAATTTGGGGTCCATCAATTTTACCACCTCTCTCGCTAGGTCTTCTGTATTTGAGTCTGCACTTTCCGTGCCCAGGGATACTGGCTGTACTACTGCAGGCATCAAGGCCCCAGGTTTCGGCACCTTCTCCCTTTCTTTTCGCGTCGGCAGCGGCATCCTTACTCTCTTTTTTTGTCACCAAGCCTTCTGCCCTCCTGCCGGTGCCTTCCTTCTTCCTCCCTTCGATTCTTGAGGGTTTGATGAATAGTTTTTTATCGATTAATCCCGAGGCGGCCCCGGAGCGAGTAGAGACACGTCCTCACTCGCTCATGTGTCACGTGGGACCCTAGACTACATACTTTTATCAGAGCAACTGTTTGGGAAACTGGAGGTGGTAGACATCTAACCACAAGTAGTCTCTGACCAGGGCCGGTCCATCCACCAGGCGGCCCGGGTGGGGGCGGCAGTGGCACACATGACCAGCTGCAGCGCCCTCCCCCCCAGCTACCGCCGATTCTGTCTCATGTCATGAGGCACAAGGATCAGAGCCTATGGAGACAGAGAATGTACTTCAGAATGAATCCACTTTTGACAGGTCAAAGGAAAACATGGAGGAAGGTTGGCATAGAAACCCCAAACAAACTATGTCACACAGTACTAGGGAACGCCCAAGCCAGGAGCTAACCCATGACTCATTAGGAGAGGGGAAGCAGCTGATGAGGGGCGGAGCCCAAGCAAACGGGAAAGGCAACACATTTAAAAATCCCCTAGCAGGGAGTAGTGAGGAGAGAGGGAGGAGAAGAATTAACCAAGGACCCAGCCAAAGGAGAACTGTCTTGGGAACAGAGTGGAAGGACAAGAGAAGGGAAGGGAGTCCCAATCTCACCCAGGAAAGCTCCTCTGAAGAAGGGAGCCGTGGGAGGCACGCTGACCCAAAGAGACAGACAGTTCCACGCTGTAGGAAGCAGTGCACGGCTGGTCAGTGCACTGAGGAACTCTATTCCCCAGAAAGCAAGGAACATTGCTTTAAAACCCGGGTAAGGCAGTCTCAGCCTTATAATGCTAAGTACTCTGAAGGAAAAGTTTATTCCCCTGAAGCTGAGCTTCTGCCTGTAAGAAAACCCAGGCAAAGCAGAAAGGAAAAGTTTTACCTTGAGCCGTGTTGCAGCCAAGGGAGGTTCCTGGAAAGGAGTTTGCTGGAAGGTAGGAAAATACCACCTAATAGCAGAGCAGAGGAATCTACCCCAGTTCCTTGTACATACCAGGAGCTGTGTGAAAGAGCCAACAGTAATTATGGTAAACACCCAGGCTCCTCTAGGCTGTTGGGGGAAGGGAACCGTTTACCCTTTGCAGAGGAAGTGATTAAGCAGGGAAAAGAGTTCACCCCACGGGAAGCTGAGGAGGACGTTGATGGTATGCAGTGTGATTTTTACCAAGCTCCAGACACGGAGATGTTGATGGACTGTACGTACACAGTCCAAAGAGTGTTTGGAAGTTAAACTGTTTTCTGTGCCTTTTTGTGTTACCTTAAGAAGCTGAAGACAAGCATTGCCTAAGTTTGGTTATCCTTTTGTTTCATTGTACCAGAAGTATGGACTTTATGTTGCTGTATTTTCAAGGTTAAAATCCAACCCTGGGAAGGGAATAAATCCTATTTTTACCTTACTATCTCGTGCACAACTATTTACAGTCAAACCTCGGTTTTCATTATTAATCCGTTCTAAGAAGACTGACTAAAACCGAAACGTACGAAAACCGAAGCAATATTTCCCATAGGAAATAATGTAAATTCAATTAATCCGTTCCAGACACCCAGCTCCTGTCACTTCTCTCACCTGCCCGATCGTCCACAGGATAGCAAACACACAGATATTGTACTGTACGGTACTGCAACATCTCCTGCTTACATTGACAGCTACCCTGCTACCTCCGAGCCTGAGGGGGCGCTCCAGAGAACAGGCAGGCGGTGGAGAGATCGGGGCCTTCCTCTCTGTGCAATCCTTGGCTCTTGACTCTGACTCTTGCTCAGCTGACTTTCGCTTCAACACGCGATCGGTGAGTCCGGGGGGTAGTGCTGCCGGGACTGGGGAGGCACATGGAGGCTGGCAATTTGTCCACATTCCTGCCCTTGCCCCATAGGAGGAGCAGCACCAGCCACTATTGGGACCATCAGCTGTTCAGTAACACAACGAAAACCGAGGCGATATCCGATAACCGAGACAACATCTCAGTCAGAAAAGACGTCGAAAACCGAAACGTACGAAAACCGGGGCCAACGAAAACCGAGGTTTGACTGTACTTCATAAGCTACTGAACTACAATACCCAGAAGGCTTTACCAAGCCTCAAAATAGTGGTTCACAGCCTCAAGAAGAACACTTCCCCGCTCACCTTACTCACACTAAGGCCTCTGGGAGGGTGAGTGGGCGACACTCATGAGGCAGAGGTGGGTAGTGGCAGTATTTCCAAAAGCGGCTGCTTTTTACCACTGCTTTTAGAAATACTGCCCCTGCCCACTTCTCCCTCCTGAGATGGAATCGGTGGCAGCAGCAGCTGGGGGAGCCACAGTGGCAGCAGCAGCTGGGGGAGCCACAGTGGCAGCAGCAATTGGAGGGGGGTAGCAGTGGGAGCAGCAGCAGCAGCTGGGGGGGGGGGGGTGGCGGCGGTGGTAGCAGCAGCAGCTAGGGGGAAGCAGCAGCTGGGGGGATGGTAGCAGGAGGAGGGGGCAGCACAGCCGGGTTTCTGCTTAGGGCAGCAGAAACCCTTGGGCTGGCCCTGTCTCTGACCAAGCGGTGGTGCAAGTGAGCTTGAAATTTCTGTCCAACCAGGGGATTGTCTGTGGTGTTTAAACCCGGTGTGGTGACAAAGCCCGGGGTTCAAGCTATTCTTACGTAAATTTTGGATGGAGTATGAAGAGGAGAACACCAAGGAGAAGATGTGGCCAGCAATTTACTGGGAGGCTGCAAAAGCAGTGCTAAGAGACAGGATAATCGGATATATAAAAAAAAAAAAGAGGGAGCTGCTATTGGAGCTACAAGAACTGAAGCAGGCTAGCCTATAACTTGCAGGACAGGGCTTTGAGCAGGCTAGAGTGCAGATGAGGGTGTTATGAAATAAGGTGACTGCTCTGCTGCGAAACAGAGCATTTGCATCTATAAATATAAACTGCACCAATTGGGGGTCAAGACAGGGAAGCTCCTGGCCAATTTAATCAAGCCACCCAAAGTGAAGTGCGCCATCACCAGAATAAAGGGGAAGGATGGAACGATTGCAGTAGAGGAGAGGGTGATAGAGCATAAATTTGTATAATTTTTCCAAGCTTTGTAAAAGGCTGATCCAGCGGAAAGGGAAGAGAGGGAAGCCTTTTTCCAGGATCTCTCTCTCTTCTTGGTATTAGTTTGGAACAAAGGGAACTTTTAGCAGACTTGAGCCACAATTAAAAGGCTCAAGACTGCTAAAATGCCAGGGACAGAATTTTATAAAATCTTGGAAGATCTGGTGGCAAAACCTCTGCAAGAGATGGGGGAGGTTAGGGCACATGCATACTGGGCTGTGGTGGTGTTGCTGCCAAAACCTGGCAAAGACTTGGAGAAAGTGGACGCTTATCACTGCATCTCCTTGCTAAATCAAGATATAAAAATTTTGTCAGCAGTTTTGGTGGGGAGGTTAGGGAAAGTTATTTGGAGACTGGTTCATCCGAATCAAGTTGGGTTTGTGAAGAGGAGGGGCGCCACAAGTAATCTTCTGAGAGTCCTAAGTATGTTTCGGCAACCCTCTTCACCAGAGAGTGCAAGAATGGTGGTGAGCATGGATGCTGAAAAGGTTTTCAACAGAGTGACCTGGAAGTATCTTTTCTGGATATTACATAAGTTTGGATTGGAGGAGTAGTTCCTGGAGTGGGTGCAAGCCCTCTATAACAGGTCTAAATCACAGATTTTGTTTAAATGGGAGACTCACAGAATCCTTTGAGAGTTGTATAGGGGAATAAGGCAAGAGAGCCCGCTTTCCTCGTTGCTTTTTATTCTCTCTCTTGAGTCACTGGCTAAAAAGCTGAGGACTTCAGAGAAAATCTGTGGGGTCCAGGTGGGCAGTCAAAAATGTAAGATCAGTATGTTTGCAGATGACATGCTCATCAGCATGGAGTATACTAATGAAAGCTTTAGTGAACTGACAACTTCTTAACTGTTATGGGAGATTCTTGGGCTTGCATATTAATACAAACAAATCAGAAACTGTGACCATGGGGGGTGGAGGTGAAATTGCAGGGGCACTGCATAACAGTCCCTTCTAATAGCCTGATGGACCTTTAAAATATTTGGGCATTTATCTGCATAGAGATATGAAGCTAGTATATCAAAAGAATATTCAAAAGAAAGTTAGCCAGATCAAGAACCTATGTGCAAAGTGGGCGGATTTATCAGTCGCTATATGGAAGGGCGGCCCTGGTCAACATGGTCATGATTCCAAAAATCTTATATATCAGCTACAAATGTTACCTATATTGATAGAGAGGAGGAAAACTACCTAAAGAGTGCTCTCTGGACTGTAGAGATTATTAGTAGCGCAAAAATAAGTTAGGCTCTCAGTTATGCCCAGGGGAAATTAGCTACTGATACCCAGCCTGAATTTCTAGAAGTTATCCTGGCAATGAGCCACAAAATAAATCTGGTCTGTAGATATATATATTAGATTTTATTATGGACAGCCAGGTAGAAAAATATACAAACATATATATATATATAGCTAAAGATATATAATTAGAAACATGAGGTAGAAATTTGTTGCGACACAGAATTACAATTGGACAAAGTAATAAATCACTAATTAGTAACCAGATGTCACTGATTCGCTCTGCAATGAGAAAAGTTATGGAATAAGTTTCTAGCTAACCCTTGCCCATCCGGAGGGAGGAGAGAGACTATACCTTAGCTTCATCTGTCACTCTGGAACAGCACAAATCCAAAGAGGCAACTAAGCTAGATAAAGCACAGTTACTTACCTGTAACAGGTGATCTCTGGGAACAGCAGGAATAAGTCTTCACATATGGGTATGTCGGTACCGACGGAGCCTGCGCGGGAATGCTCCCCAGCTTCCCAAAAAGGAAAGCTTTTGGGAGCATCCCACAGCGCCTGCGCGCTGCCTTCCCGCCTTTCCTAACCATCTCCTCAGTTCGAGTTTAAAGCTGAGACAATAGAGAGAGAGAGGAAAGGAAAGATAGAAAAAGAGATACAACTCCTAGGGAAGGTGGGAGGGTTGTGAAGACTTATTCCTGCTGTTCCCAGAGATCACCTGTTACAGGTAAGTAACTGTGCTATCTCCAGGAACAAGCAGGAATGAGTCTTCACATATGGGGATTCCCTAGCTAAGATGCCTGGGAGATCCCCAAGGATATGAGACCCTGGAGAGGGGTCTACTTCCTCCTATGGATCTCAGGCATCCATCCAGGGAAGGAGGGTAGGAGTTGTTTAAGAATGGAACAGGTGTTTGAGGACAGCCTGACCAAACAAGGCATCCCGGCGGAAGTCCTTGTCCAAGCAGTAATGGGCTGTGAAGGCATGAACCGAGGCCCAGCTGGCTGCTCGACAGATCTGGTCGATGGACACAGAATTTAGATGAGCCATAGAGGTGGCCATGGCCCTCACATTATGAGCTGTGACATGGCTCTCCAGAGAAAGGTTCTTACTCTGGTAGGCGAAAGAAATACACTGAGCAATCCAATTGGACAGTGTTCTCTTAGAGACTGGAAGTCCCAAATGAGAAGGATCAAAAGCAACAAAAAGCTGGGAAGACTTTCTATGTTGCTGTGTCCTATGTAAGTAAAAAGCAAGAGCTCTTTTATAATCCAGAGTATGAAGATTCCTCTCTGCACTGGATGCATGAGGAGCTGGAAAAATGACAGGTAAATATACTTCTTGATTAAGATGAAAAGGTGAGACCACTTTAGGCATAAAGTGTGGATTTGTCCTAAGGACTACCTTATCATGATGGAACCTTGTATAAGGTGGATTAGTCACTAATGCCTGCAGTTCACTGATGCGGCGAGCTGAAGTAACTGCAATGAGGAAAATAACCTTCCATGAAAGGAACTTCAAGGAGGTAGTGGCTAAGGGTTCAAAAGGTGGCTTCATGAGCTGACCAAGAACCAAATTTAAGTCCCATGCCACCGGAGGAGGCCTAATGGGAGGTTTAGTTAAAGTTAGGCCTCTCATGAATCTTGCAATGAGAGGATGAGAGGAAATAGGTTGCCCATTGATGGGCTTAAGGGATGCTGCAATAGCACTCAAATGGACTCTTACTGAATTTGTTTTAAGGCCTGCATTGGAAAGATGCAGGAGATAGTCTAACAGAGAATTTAAAGGTAGTGCTAGAGGGTCAAGACCCTTTTCAGCACACCAAATAGAAAACCTTTTCCATTTAAAAGCATAAGAACGCCTGGTGGAAGGTTTTCTGGAAGCATGGAGGATATCCTTCACTTGTTGAGAAAGATTCCAGTCTTGAAGTTCTAGGCTTTCAGTAACCAAGCTCTGAGGTGTAGGGACTTGGGGTTTGGGTGCCACAAAGTCCCTTCCTCCTGGGACAGAAGGTCTGGAGCAGCTGCCAAGTCCAGAGAGGGGGCTTGGGAGAGATGTAGAAGTAGAGGGTACCACACTTGGCGTGGCCAGCGTGGAGCTATGAGGATCATAGATCCTTGATCCCTCTGGAGTTTGAACAGAGTCTTGGGAATCAAGGGAATGGGTGGAAATGCATACAGGAAGCCCTGACCCCAATGAAGGAGGAAGGCATCCTTGGCCTGAACTCCCTGACACAGAATTCTGGAACAGAACCGGGGAAGTTTGGCATTCCACGGACTTGCAAAGAGGTCTATGTCCGGAGTTCCCCATTCTTGGAAGATTCTGAGTACCTGATCCATGTGCAGGGACCATTCGTGTGGAAGCAGAACTCAACTGAGTCTGTCTGCCCAAGAGTTTTGGACTCCTGGGAGGTATACTGCCAGGAGATGGATTTGATGCTCTCTGGCAAAGGCCCACAATCTTAAAGCTTCGTTGCAAAGCGACAGAGAGCCAGTTCCTCCTTGCTTGTTTATGTAAAACATGGCTACTTGATTGTCCGTATGAATGAGGACTGTCTTGTAGCTGAGGACGGTATGAAAGACCTTGAGAGCTAGAAAAACTGCTCGAAGCTCCAAGTGGTTGATATGAAGGGAGGTCTCCTGTGGGGACCAAGTGCCTTGAGTGGAGAGGTCCTGTAGATGGGCTCCCCAACCTGTTTGGGAGGCATCTGTTGTGAGGGTTGCTTGGGGCAACAACTGTTGGAAGGGGGACCCCAGCAACAAATTTTGAGTGGACATCCACCATTGGAGAGACCAAAAGAGACGTTTGGTGGTTGCTATTTGGTCTGAGAGAGCTCCTGAAGCTTGAGTCCACTGGGTGGACAAAGTCCATTGAGCTGCTCTCATGTGTAGGCGAGCATAGGAAACCACATGCACTGAGGAAGCCATGTGGCCTAGCAGTTGTAGCATCTCCCGGGCAGTTAAGTGGCTTTTTGACTGAATCTGGGAGGCTAACTGCACTAGACGTTGGCAACGGGCTTGAGGAAGGTAAGCCCTTGCAGTAGTGGTATCCAACCAGGCCCCTATGAAATCTAGGGACTGAGTAGGGGTGAGCTGAGACTTTGGGAGGTTTACCACAAGTCCCAGATACTGCAGAATGCGCCTTGTGCGGTCCAAGGAATTCTGGGCCTCTGACTGAGATGGAGCTCGAATGAGCCAGTCGTCCAGGTATGGGAAGACAAATATTCCCAGAGTTCGTAGAAATGCAGCAACTATTGCCATGCATTTGGTGAACACTCTTGGGGCAGAGGCCAGACCGAAAGGAAGAACTCTGTATTGGTAATGTTTTCCTTGGAAAAGAAACCGTAGGAATCTTCTGTGAGAGGGATGGATGAGGACATGGGTGTACGCATCCTTATTTATTTATTTATTTGCATTTCTTATATACCGCACTATTTGCGATCAGCGCGGTTTACATAAAACAAATGGTATCCGACAATAAACAAAAATCAGGTCATTACATTGAACAGGAACAAGTAACTTGGAAAACAGGGTAAACTATATACATATGCGGAGCATTGAATAGGGTAACTATATACATGTCAGATGGAGTTATTGGGTATTGATCATACTTGGTGGCTGGGGTTCGGGGCAGTCAGTGAGGTATTTGATAAAGAGGAAGTGTTTCAAGGCCTTCCTGAACTGGCTCAAGTTGGGGATTGCTCTGATGTGTGGTGGTAGGGAGTTCCAGAGACTTGGGGTGCATAGTCTAAAGGCTCTGTTCGATGTTGCTTTGGAGCATTTTGTCGTGTCTCTTGGTATCACTAGCATGTTGGCTACTGCGGTTCTTCTTAGCCTGTTGGGTGTGGGTGGTTGGATGAGGTCACATAGTGAAGAGGAGGAGAGCCCCTTGATGGCCTTGAATGTCATCACTAGGGTTTTGAAACTGATCCTGGGTTGAATGGGGAGCCAGTGAAGCTGTTTCAGGAGGGGTGTGATATGCTCTCTTCTTGGCGTTCCGAGGAGAATCCGCGCGGCACTGTTCATGGCAAGTTGCAGGGGATGTAAGGTGGCCTGAGGGAGTCCTTGTAGGATGGCGTTTGAATAGTCAAAATGAGGAATGATGAGGGCTTGATAAATGGTGCAGAAGTCGCCTGGTTCGAGTAAAGGGCGTAAGTGTCTAAGAGATCTAATCTTGAAGTAGATCGCTCTTATGGTATTGGCTATGTGTTGCTTCATGTTGAGGTTCTGATCCAATGTGACTCCGAGATAACGTATAGCTGATTTTACTTGCAATTCGGTGTTGTCCACTTTCAAGTAGCTGGGTGGTGTAAACTCGGGATTTCTGGAGATGAACAGGACCTCCGTTTTCTTGTGTTGGATGCGCAGATTTTGAGAGAGGAGCCATTCGGATATTGCGTTGAAACACTTAGTCAAGGGGTAAGGTCTGGGCAGTCCAGGGATATTGGCAGGTACAGTAAGACATCATCTGCGTATATCATGCAACTCACATTGAACGATCTAATGATGTTACAGATAGGTTGGATATAGATGTTAAACATAAGTGATGATAGGGAAGATCCTTGAGGAACTCCTTGGCTTTGTAGGAATGGCTCGGATGTGGACCCGTTTGCTCGGACGTATTGCCATCTGCCAGACAGGTAGGATCTGCACCACTCGAGAGCTATTCCACTAATGCCTTTCTCTCTTAGCCGACCTAGGAGAATTTCGTGGCAGACCGAGTCGAAGGCTGCCGCTATATCTAAAAAGACGAGTGCAAAACCTTGACGTAAGTTGTCAATGCCTGACATTATGGTGTCGAAAAGAGTTGTCAGTAGTGTTTCGACTCCGTGTGACTCTCTGAATCCGTGTTGAGATGAATCTAGAGGGGCGTTGGTATCAATATGATCTTGTAATTGTTTGTAGACTATCTTTTCAATGATTTTAGCGAGCATCAGGATGCTGGAAATGGGTCTATATGACTCCAACCTTTTGAGGGTCTAATTTGCCGTTCTTCAGCAGCGGTCTAACGGAGGTCTGTTTGAGCGTGGAGGGGAAAGACCCAGTGCTAAAAGATAGGCCTATCATTTTAGCTAAGATCGGGGCGAGGTCACATCGCAGATCTTTTATCCAGAATGCTGGACAGGGGTCCAAGTATGCAGTGGAGGTATTTAGGGTTGCGATGGTGTCTTCAATAGTTTTCTTTGATGGTGTGACGAAGGTAGTTAGAGATGCTGAGCACTCTTGTTCGTTGGGGGTGTCCAGTATCACCACTTTGTCGGTCTTGCACAGTTTAGATTGCATAAAGACGGCATAGTCCTGCGGGTGTATGGTTCCGGGGTGCTCCGGGGTGGGTTCTTTGGCAAGAGATTTGACCAGGTTGAAGAGGTTGTGCGGCTTGTTTAATGACCATTTCAGGGTGTCTGTGTGGTGTTGTTTCATCCTGTCTGTGACGGCCCTGCGATGTGTGTGTAAGTGCTGGGTGTATGCTGCTTGGTCACTGCTGGTACGTGACTTCCTCCAGTGCTTTTCCAATCTCCGTAGGAGGGTTAGTGATGCCCTTAAGTCAGCTGTGAACTATGGTGCAGATGATCTTTTGTTTGGGGCTTTAGTTGTTGGGGGACGGATTGCGATTGTGCTGAGTTTGCTGTTCCATGTGGTGATTAGGTCCTCTAGGTTTTGTGAATTCTTATCAAGGAGTGTGTTCGTTTCGGCTAGGATACGTTCTTTGTTAAACGGGTGAAAACCTCTGGTAGTTGAGTTCGAGTTCATACTTGTGTCCACATTGGGTCTTTGTGGCTTGATGGGGGTCGGAATCTGGAAAGTGATGAGCTTATGATCCCACCATGGTACTGATGCTAATGATAACGTGATATTTTGTGCTTGTTGAAGCACTGTTTGTGGGGCGAATATGAGGTCGAGAATGTTGCCTTTTGTGTGTGTTGGTTCTTGTACCAATTGGGTATATCCCAAGATATCTAGGGCTTCTATGAAAGTAGCTGCTTGATTGTCCTGTAGGGATGGCAGGTTGAAGTCACCTAGGATCCAATTTGGTTTATTTGGGCCCTGGGTGTTGGATGCTATGTTTATGATATTGGAGAGGTTGTCTGGATCTGCAGAAGGCGCTCTGTAAATCAGGTTTATAGAGCAGGTGTTGTTGGAGATGGTCATTGTTTCAAGGGTATTGATGCTGTTGGATTCTACCATTTTGAACTGAGATCTAGAGATCCTTGAGATCTAGAGAACAAAGCCAATCCTGACTTTGAAGGTATGGAAGGAGAGTGCCCAGAGAAAGCATCTTGAACTTCTCCTTGCATAGAAATTTGTTCAATTCTCTGAGATCTAAGATGGGTCTGTATCCCCCTGTCTTCTTTGGAATGAGAAAATAGGGGGAGTAGAACCCTGACCCTTGATGAAGAAGAGGAACTTCTTCTATTGCCCCTTGGGCAAGAAGGGTAGTTACCTCTTGACCTAGAAGGTCGAGAAGAGATGTGGGAGAATTGAAGTGTCTCACTATGGTGTGGGGAGGAAGGTCTGAGAAATGAAGCTTGTAGCCCTCTCTTATGATGGAGAGGGTCAACTGCTCTGATGTTATTTGCTCCCATCTGGGAGCAAAATGAGCCAACCTTCCTGGAATGGTTAGAGGCTCTGGCTGCTTTAGAGCCAGAAAGGCTAAGTTCTCTAGCATCAAGTCAAAAACCCTGAGGAGGTTGGGCCTGCTGGGTTGCAGCAGCCCCTGTAGGCTTAGGCCTGGCCTGTTTAGGTTGCTGACGCTTAGTGGCAAAGCAACCTGTAGAAGATTGTTGGCCAGAAGTAGAAGGAAATCTGCCCTTTTTAAAGAAAGACTTTTTTAAAGGCTTTTTCTTGGCAGGAATGGAGGTTGACTTTGAAAGTCTATCCAGAGCAGAGTTTTCTGCATCCATTTGAGTGGCTTTTATTTGCCATTCTTTGCCAAATAGGTTTTCACCTGTACAGGGAAGATTTCCTAAGCCATCTTGAACCCAGGGCTCTAAATCAGAAGCCTGGAGCCAAGCAATTCTGCGAGCAGCTATGGCAATGCCTGAGGCTCTGCTGGCACCTTCAAAGGAGTCAAAGGCTGCCCTGTTGGAAAACTTTGAAATGTCTTGGGTATGCTTAAGCCAAATGAGGAATTCCTCCCTTTTATCCTCTGGAAGAAAAGGGAGGAAAGTGTGCCGTTTTGGTGCAACTTCCTTTAGAAACATACCCATGTAAAGGCTATATGAGTTGATTCTGGCAATAAGCATACTGGCTTGGAAGATTTTCCTACCAAAGGCATCCAAGGTCCTGCATTCTCTTCCTGGAGGAGCAGAAGAGTGTCTCTTTGTACTCTTTATCCTCTTCATAGCTGACTGCACCACAATGGAATGGTGAGGAAGCTGAGTTTTCTGAAATCCAGGACAAGGAGGGACACGATACATAGTGTCCAATCTACGAGAATGAGGAGAGAGAGTGAGAGGAGTCTCCCATAGATCAATCATGTGTTCATAAAGAATCTCATGAATTGGTAAGGTGACTGCCTCTTTAGGAGCTCTAGAATAGCCTAAAATATCCAATTTTTTAGCTCTAGGCTCTGATTCAGAAGTTACTGAAATAGAAAGTCCTTTAGCTACTTCTTTTATGAAGTCTTGAAAGGACAAATCCTCTGGAGGAGACATTCTTCTTTTTGGAGAAGAAGGCTCTTCAGGAAGGGCTATGGATACTTCAGGAGACTCGTCTGATGTATCAGAATCATCAGAGGAATCGAAGTATCGCCTGTCAGGGTGCTCTTCCAATGCTCGATACGTGTATCGAGCAGTATCGACATCGGGCGTCCCCGATACCGGATCGGTACCGGTAAGCAGCCCTGGACAAGGAACCGCCCTGGTTGAGGTCGATGCAGTCGGTACCGGTATCGGTGCTGGTGCCGGTATCGGAGCCGATACCGAGAACGGAGTTTGTTTCGGTACCAGCGGCATCGCAGCTTGAATGAAGGCCGTAATAGCCTGCTGCATGGACAGAACATTGTGATCCATTGACGCCATGAATGCCTGGAAGTCGGTACCGGGAGATTGTGCCGGTACCCCAGAGCAATCTAACAGGTGATCGGTCGAGGCCGTGCCATCGATGTCAACCTGTAACCCCATAGGAGCTTCGGAAGCCGGAGCTTCCCGCCGGGGTTGTTTTGCTGGCGCAGGATCCTCGAGGGCAAGCCCGGAGGCATCTCGATGCTTAGAGGGAGATCTACCCTTCGAGGACCTGCTAGGTTTATGTTTGGTTACCTGAGATCCATCAGGAGAAGAAGACCTGGAAGATGTCGATGCTACCAACAGTGCATCAGCGGGAAACAGCACATGGAGCTTGGCTGCTCGGTTCTGTAACCCCCGTTTAGACATTAGAGAGCAGGACGGACAATCCGGAATGGAGTGTTCAGGACCCAAACATTTAAGACACCATTCTTGGGTATCTGTAACAAAAATAGTACCGCTACACTTAGTACATTTTTTAAACCCGGAGGCTGGTTTTTCCATGAGGGAAATTTTCTTGTAGGCCCTGAGGCCCAAGAAGAGAATACACTAAGTGAAGAGAAAATAGATATTTTTTTAAAGAAAGAAAGAGAAAAAGACCGGCGGTACCGGTCCGGAGTCGGGGAAGGCAGACACGCGACCAAAGAAATAAAATAAAATAAAGAACTTCTTCAGCGGTGACAGGGCTTGACCTGCTGGCTCCGCGGCAAAGAAGAACTGAGGAGAGATGGATAGGAAAGGCGGGAAGGCAGCACACAGGCACTGTGGGATGCTCCCAAAAGCTTTCCTTTTTGGGAAGCTGGGGAGCGTTCCCGCGCAGGCTCCGTCGGTACCGACGTACCCATATGTGAAGACTCATTCCTGCTTGTTCCTGGAGATCGCAGGCTACAGCCCTTTCGGAGGCTAGCTGCGGGTGAACACAGAACCGATGGTATCTGTGAAAGTCTTATCTCAGTCTCTAGGAGAATGGCCTTGCTCACACATAGTGTGGCTGTCTTGCAGGCAGATCAGGTAGCAGAAACCAGGTAAGCAGGGCACAAACAGCGAAAGACATAAAAGTTCTTCTGCGCAGATTGTATTATTCTTTGTGATGATTCTCCGTCATAGGTCCGGTGACTGGTTGGCGCAAGACAGTCCGAGGTGTTCTCAGCGAATCAGGAGGTAGATGACAGGCATCTTCTTGCAGACAAAGAATCCATAGTAAGATGTCATGCAGAGAAAACAGTATGTAATTTCTGGGCATAGGTACAAGTGTCCAAGGACAGTAGAACCAGCTATAGATAAGCACCGGAGAAGCAGATGTTCTTGCATGTGGGCAGTGAATTGGCCAGGAACAATGGCTTCTGTATGCACACACAGAAACGCTGCGCAAGCAGTTGCTTGGAGGTCAAGTCTGTAGCTGAACACAGCAAAAGTGTAGTGAGGAATCCATCTTGTCTAATCAGCTTGGTTCAGGCCTGAGCTGCTGAGCAGGCTGGAGAACTGCAGATGTAGAATTGCAGGGGTACCAGCCCTACAGGACCTTTGTCTGAAAGGGAAAAAGGGCCCGTATTAGCTATGCAAAACCGATTATGGAATAGAGGAAGGGGGGGGGGGGTGTCGGCCTGCCAGACCTGAGAATGTATAACGTGGCCACGCTTATGCACTGGGTACATGAGGCTTTTACAGGAGTGGCCAAATATGCTCCTGCAGGATTATTGGAGGCATGGAACCGGCCCTTTGGGTTGTTGAATGTGCTGCATTACTCCAGGGTAGAGTTGGAACAACCAAAATATAAGGTGTTAATAGACTCTCTGAAAGGCTTGGCACTGGTGGTGGGGGGGGGGGGGGGGTAAGGGAAAACGCATCTGGAAGGTATCACCTTTTTGTGAATCATTGATAACCCAGGTTTTGAACAGGAGAGGGGACATACAACATTTACAGAATGGGATATAGGCAGAAAGATAAGCTATAGGTATCCTATGTGCTTTAGGGAAAAAAAACTTTCCATCTTTTGAACAGTTGTGCAATGCCCTGGGGACTGGTCAGACATATATGCAACTCAGACACTACTGGCAGCAGGTGACTGCCTCGCATCAGGAGAGGTGGAGGTAAAAAAGATGGATGAAAATTGTCAGAAGTTGTCCAAGTGTTGCAGTCTATCCACGTGGTACAGATTGCTAAGAGATATGCTAGGCACGCAGCACCTGCAGATGTTAGTACAACAGTGGAGAGACTATGTCAAAGAAAGTCTGGAAGAAAAGCACTTAGAAAGTAATTTGTAATGCATGGTACCAGGAAATGCAGTTTCATATCCTGCACAGGGATACTTTACTCAAAAGAGATGGGCTCAATTGGGAATGTGGGCTTCGGGGAGGTATGAAAAATGTAAGAATGGAGTAGAAGCGTTTCGGCATGCTTTTCTGGAGTGCCACACCCTTGCCGAAATATGGGGAAAGGCTCTGTAGAGTTTGGAGGGGATTGTTAATCAGCTTATTGATTGGACCTACATCTTGCTGATGCTGGGGGAGGATACTCCACTGAGGGAAAAGAAAATAAAGAATGCAGACAGCAAATTCAACATAACTGGCATATCAGGAGTGAAAAGGCCATTTTAAATTGCTGGGTCGGAAGTAGGGCTCCCGTATTCTAGCAATGGATAAACATACATCACATTGCTTGAGCAGCACTTTTCACCCATTTCCAGATAATGTTTCTGCAGGTCTCATATCATCATAAATAGTCCTACCATTCTCTCCAAACATGCCTGGCCTTACTATTAGATAAGAAAACAGATCCCGTGAATCCCTCAGCAAATTTACAATTTTTTTGTCGGACATAAATCGTGTAGGGCAGGCATTGCAAACCCTTGCCCCAATACACAATACATATCCCTTTTATTCAAACCAATAGGTTATTCAATAAAACTTCTCAGAAGATCAAATCCAAATGAAAACGGCACTTATCTGGATAACCATGCGCGACGTGCACGTTTCGGGGGAGAAACCCCTGTATCAAGCGCTCTCTGATCCACTTGTATAAACTTTTCCAAGTCACCTTTCAACTGGCAAAAAACGCCGACATGCTGGCTAATGATATTGAGGATACTAATCTAAGATTGGCTATTCCAAACGCCCATCAAGAATGTCACCAATCACAGAAAGGGAATCCCCACAAAGGAAAGGGGTTCCCTATCATGAAAGGTAAACGTCACCCCGCTCCCAGCCAATCGATGGCACTATTAAGTCCAGCAGGGGCTACTGTCTGTAGCTTGAATATCCAACGCTGCTCAAGCATACGTAATTTAGAAAGACGATCACCCCGACGAGGATCCTCAGGCACATGGTCAATCACTGTCCATTTTAGTTGATAAAAATCATGTTCTTGTTGTAAACAATGTTGAACCATTGGTGCAGTTAGTGACTTCTGACGAAGACGACAGGCATGTTCAGTCAGTCGAACTTTAACTTTTCGGATAGTGCTGCCCACATATCTCATGGGGCAAGGACACTATTAAATACACCACGAACGTAGAATTACATGAGGTATGCCATCTGCGATAAAAAACTTGATCAGAACGTAAATCAGGCCAAAAAGATCCCGTCAATGTGGTATCACAAAACTGACAAGCAGCACAAGATTGGTGTGTGCCAGAATGCCAATCAGATCGATCTGGACGGTCAGATGGTGTGACAGATGAAACCAATTTATCTCTCAAGTTTGGTCCCCTAGAGTAAGCGATCCGAAGCGGTTTATTGAGGCTGGGGTGTAAAGATAATAAAGACCAATATTTCTTCAAGATACCTACTACCTGGGAAGAATTAGACATATATGGCAGAACCCCAGTGATCATATCCGGAGCTGTAGAAACAATAGGTTGACAATCTAAAAACCATTCCCGATGGGAAAAAAGTGCCCTACGGTAGGCTCGAGACACCACAGCTTTTGGGTAACCTCTGTCTAAAAGACGAGTTTGTAGGTCCAATGCATGTAGCTTAAAATTAGCCACAGAAGTACACAATCTACGTAGCCTTAAAAATTGGCCATAAGGTAGACCTTTTCGCAATGGTTCCGGATGAAAACTACGATAATTTAAAAGATTATTTCGTTGTACAGATTTACGAAAAAGGGTGGTAGCTAGAGCATTGCCATCACGAAATACCTGTCGTCTTCGTCAGAAGTCACTAACTGCACCAATGGTTCAACATTGTTTACAACAAGAACATGATTTTTATCAACTAAAATGGACAGTGATTGACCATGTGCCTGAGGATCCTCGTCGGGGTGATCGTCTTTCTAAATTACGTATGCTTGAGCAGCGTTGGATATTCAAGCTACAGACAGTAGCCCCTGCTGGACTTAATAGTGCCATCGATTGGCTGGGAGCGGGGTGACGTTTACCTTTCATGATAGGGAACCCCTTTCCTTTGTGGGGATTCCCTTTCTGTGATTGGTGACATTCTTGATGGGCGTTTGGAATAGCCAATCTTAGATTAGTATCCTCAATATCATTAGCCAGCATGTCGGCGTTTTTTGCCAGTTGAAAGGTGACTTGGAAAAGTTTATACAAGTGGATCAGAGAGCGCTTGATACAGGGGTTTCTCCCCCGAAACGTGCACGTCGCGCATGGTTATCCAGATAAGTGCCGTTTTCATTTGGATTTGATCTTCTGAGAAGTTTTATTGAATAACCTATTGGTTTGAATAAAAGGGATATGTATTGTGTATTGGGGCAAGGGTTTGCAATGCCTGCCCTACACGATTTATGTCCGACAAAAAAATTGTAAATTTGCTGAGGGATTCACGGGATCTGTTTTCTTATCTCATTATATTGATCACCGTTTGGGTTTATAGAATTTATTAGTGGCCTTACTATTATGCACAAACAAATATACTAAGATTAATTGTTCCTTATAAAGCAAATCAGAGTGTGTTCCAATCTTTTTCTCTTGATTTTTCTCTGACGATTTTTTCATACACTTATACGCTAAATGAAGGTCTCAGTCTTATTCACGTACCACTGTACAGACTGACGTCTTAAAACAGTGAATGTGCCTTTTAACATCAACGACCTCCAATTTAATGAGCAGAAGAGCTAGTCAAATTTTGATTAAATATACTTTGCCATCAATCACTCCAAAGGTAATGAAAACTCTTGATGTTAAGTTTCTGATACTTAGCTCTAGAAAACTGCTCGCTATTTTTTACTTATCCCGATGCCTGTCCCCGATCCCGTCCATGCATTTCACACTTATGGTTTCTTCAGGGGATCATCCTCTTCTTAGCGTAAGGTGCGTATCTGCCGCCCACATTCACTTAAGCTTCAGGATCGGTTCAATGTTTCCAAACAGATTACTTTCTCCGTCCGAGCACGGCGTTCTTAGCTCGGACGGAGAAAGTAATGAAGTAGCCCGGTTACCAATCAAATTGATTACTTTAACAGCAGCTGCGCCGCACACTCATCCACACCCTCGCATTTGCAGCACCCATGTGCTTTAATAGTTAGATCATATGCTTGCAATCTCACAGTCACATAAACTTTGAACTTTTTGAACCAATTCAGCACAATAACTTCCAACAGCTGCAGAGTAGAGGATCTCCCTGTCATGCTGGCTATTCCGGTGGCAGCGGCCGCTACACATGCAAACTGCTCTCCAAGAATTTACTGCCCTCCTCTACCATTTGTAAAAGCAGGATTTGACCCTCATGGTGTACCCACAATTTGTGGGGAAAAAAGCACAAAATGTATTCCTCTTTGATAAAGAGTTGCACATATTGGTGAAAACTTCCTTCGCTTTGCCATATGGGCCGAGTAATCACTGAATAACAGAATTTGTTATTGTATGCCAAGCCTTTCAAGTGATGAAATTCTTTTAAGAGTTGCTCCATTTCAGTCTATACTAGATACCGGGATATGGCCACTCTCAGTTGTCCATGGTCATCTTTTATGGCCAGATTCTGTGCACCCTTTCACAACGCCACCGACCCTCCTGCACCTGCAGCCCCCATTTGGATGGCAGCCATTTTTCAAAAAATACTGTACAAGTCCGCATCCGAGACGCCTTCCTCCAGCCCGACAACTCAGATTATTTTGGCACAACCTGTTCTCCTGCTTCTTGATTTTATCCAAAAGCTGCTCATTTGCCTTGGTTAAGCGGTCCACTCGCACCTCTAGCTACCCACTCACATCCTCCTGGGCAGCCGCTCTGCTCTCCAGCTCCTCCACTCTCTGGAGATGCGTTTCAAATTTCTCCTTGATGTCGTTTCCTGTGGACTGCAATTTGTTCAGTCAATCTTCCAGCACCGCCACCACGATCATTGAGATCTCTGCAACCATGTCACCTGCTTTCAGTGAAGTAGTTGCCGAGATCTCAGTGACTATTTTTATCACCTCTCATTGTTCTCTCCCTTAGCCTGGTTTCTGTAACTTTTTTGGCAGACCCCTCTGCCGCATCTGAGGCCTTCCGGGCCATTCTACTTCACACCACTTTCTCTGCTTCTTGTACCCCACTTTAGCGCTTATTGGAGCTCAATAACTAGTTTTTTTTTAACTGTTTTTCAAGGTCTGATTGAGGAGCTCAAGACTCACACATCTGCCTCATTCCCTGGCATCATGTAACCATATGATCTCCAGTTCTTTTCAACATTTTTCTTTCCCCTCTTTTCACTATCACCTAAGACTATGGTATTGGCTGCTTCTGTTATGCAGACAATATTCTAATTGGTTGTTTTCTCATCACTCGATCTTTCCTTGTTCAATTTTTACCTTGATGCAGTTTCCACTTGGCTTTCCACTAACCACTTTAAACTTAACTCTGAAATGTCTCAGGCCCTATGGGTCACAAAACGTTCTCCTATCCCTAGAGTCATCCCCAGAAGCCATGGTACTTTCATTCCCTTGGTAACCATTCTGTCACATTTAGAGAATATCTTCGACTCACAGTTGTTTGATTCGCAAGTTGCAGTTTTTAACTCGTTGTGTTGTATTCAATAAATTAAGCCATATATTTTGCAGACCGTGCATACCCTCATTCAACCATCACATCTTAACTACTACAACACTGTTTATTGTGGCCTCTGATCCTCTAATCTTAAAAAATGACAGATAATACAAAACACAGCAATTCCACTTTTAACTAAATTACTCAAGATACAACCATGTTACTCCTCTATTCTTTAAGCATCACTGGCCCCTTCTCACATACCATTTTCACTTCAAGGATCTCATGTTCATGAAGCTTTTTATTCAGGTCTCCCTGTTTACCTGGCTGTGTTACTTGTCCCATACTCCCCAGCACGTTCCCTTTGTTCTTAAAATATAAATCTTTTAACCATTCCCCTTGCATCTTGCGTAAGACTGGAAGCCTCCTGTCACACAGCTTTATATTTTTTGGCCCCAACCCTTTGGAATGACTTTCCAACCCATAACCAAAGTGAAACATCCATCATAAATTTAAAGTCCTTCTGAAAACCCATTTCTTTCCTATGGCTTTTCGGGATCACCCAGGGTAGGGCTGCGGCGTAGTCATGACCATTCCTTAGCCTTTTTTAATCTTGCTTTCTCACTATATTTTTCCCTTTCCTAGTATATGTTTGTTGTTTCTTTTCTTACTTTTAATATATTTATATTTTTTTATCATACTGTAAACCGCTCTGATGCTAGTTGTGATAGGATGGTATAGAAGATTTCATGAACGAACTTGAGGACATTACTGTTCTTGAAAATAAGTCAGAGATGATGGAAAATGTAGTTCCATCTAAAATATAAATAATTTGCTCTACACCAGGCACGTCTAACTTCAAAGAGGTCGTGATCTACTTTTTCCGGCCAAAGGTGCCGGTGATCTACCACCATGAAAATTAAGTTTCAAATTAGTTTCAAATTAAATTTTAACCCAATAAAGTTTGTGTATTTCCCCCCCCCCCCCCATTTTTAATGAACCTTCTGTCATTTACTTGGATGTGATCAGCTATTAAGCAAATTAAGCAAAAACAAAACAGAGAGACGAAGATCCAGTTAGAACTTCGAGGGGAAATGAAAAGTACATTTTTTCTTAAAGTTTTATTGAGTAATAACTTTCTTTAACTGTCTTAATAACTTTCTTTAACTTTTATTGAGTAATTTGTGTTAAATTTAGGTTGAATATTGATCCAGGCTGATCTTGCACAATCTTTAATATTTCGCTCTTGCTCATCAGTGAGACATCTGAGCCTGCATTTCATCCACCAGCTTTTTGAAGTTGGGTGAATATTGCGTGAGGGCCAGTCTCAGGGAATCCTGGAGATGTTCATCTGTCATGTTGGAATGTTGTGTACTCTGTCATTTTCAGATGGGAAAATGCAGATTCACACAAATAAGTTGAACCGAAACAGGAGTGTACAGCTTCACTGCATCTTCTCAAGTTGGGAAATTTGTCTCTAGGCACTAGCTTCCAAAACGATTCTTGCTTAACATGGGTCTTGAGAAAAATGTCATTTTTAAGCGTTAATATTTCATTTTCAAGAGATGGCTTGTTCAATGAGTAATTTTTACTGATAACAGCTGCAGTTTCTTTAATGTCCACATCTACTTTGAATGGGTATGACAAGTACTCCACAACTGTTCCAATTTTTTGGAAGTCACAGAATCTATTTTCAAATTCCTGGATAACAGAACAGATTTCTGTCACATACTTCTCGTTCTGAAAAACAAAACTTGGATATTGTCCCAGATGGTTCTGCGTATTAGGAAAATGATCAAAAGTGTTGTTTGCAAGGTCAGTCATCATTAGCTCAAATTTTCTCTTGTAGGATGAAACTGTACTCATCTCGCCAATGCATTTGTTTTTATCTTGTAGTTCAAGGTTCATATCACTTAGTTCACTTGTAAAGTCAGCGAGAAATGCCAGATCATATAACCACTCCTCATCTTCCAACTCTGCTTGGTCATCTCCCCTCTCCTTCAAAAAAACTTCTTATTTCATTCAGCAAATCACGAAATGTTTTGCAGAAATTTGTGCCTACTTAGCCACCTTACATCTGTGTGCAAAATGATTTCCACTGCCCCTTCATCAAGCGTAAGATTGAAAAGCCGTCTGAAGTGATCTTCCACGAACTGAATTTACAATTTTGAAAGTGATGTCCATGAGTGTCTTTGTATTGAGTCTCTTGCTTGCCAAAACTTGCTGGTGAATGATACAGTGGTAAGAAAGGAAATCTGGGAAGTCGCCATGCTGTCTACAGAGGGCTATGAAACCGTTAACCTCAAAGAACTGAATATTTCCCTTTTAAAGAAATCATTCCAAGTAGTTCTTCTTTAACACTGAAGTCTTCAAAAACCATCCGGATAAAGACTAATATCTGGGCTATGTCTCTTATGTCTATAGATTCATCCAGTTAGAGTTAGAAAGCAACACAATTTGAAACATCCTCCAACAATTGTTCAGTTGTGTCTCCACACATCTTTGCTATTCGCCGCATGACGGTGTTTCTTGACAATTGTACATCTTGAATAGCAGCTATGATCTCTTTCTTATTTTTAAATCCTTCAAAAAAGATTTCAGCTGCTTCAAGAAAACAATCTTGTACAAATTCCCCTTCAGTGAAAGGTTTGCATTTCTTTGCGATCAGGTTGCTGACCTTGAAGGATGCTATGGTTGCATTGACCGAATGTGAGCTTGGCTTCGCCATCAACTGTTGCTGAGTAGCCAATTTCCATTTAAGTTCTTTGAGCTTCAGTTTACGAATTTCACTTTTGGGTGGAAAATCAGCATCAAACTTATTGCTATGCATAGCCTTATAATGACGTTCCAGATTACTCTTTTTGGGCAAGGACACTGGGGTTACGAATTAGGCAACAACACTTGTCTTTTACCATGATGAAGAAGTAGTCCATTTCCCATTCATCATGAAAGTGGTAGGTTTTGCTCTTCTTTGGAACACTCATCTTCATTATACTGGGGGGTGGCTGGATGTAAGAAGGTCAAATCTGCTAAGTTAGTATAAACACTGGCTGAATCTGGTCCAAAACTGTCACTGTCCCAAAGTATTAAAGATCAACAGGAACTGTAGACCTCTGGATGATGTGCAATACAAGGACTGGAAATGCCCAAATCACACATGCAGTTCTAAAAGTAAAAATAAGAATTCATCATACTGGCAACAATCATTGGTCAACATTGAAATCGTTACTGACTTTAAAAGGCCCTAATCTGTAGTATCTTGGTGAGCTGAACACGAATATAACATTAAAGGAATTGTATTGGCTCTCATTCTGAAGATATTGCATGTAGTTCATTTTTGACGTTTCACCATGTAAAGTTATCCAGTAGGACATCAACAACATCCAAATATGCCTCGAATGATGTAATACTGCATCACATTGCATAATACCAGCATGCACACATCATCCAGAGTTGATTGCATTATTTTCTGATGCAATGCAATACTACTGCCAGACGGCTGCTGAAGCCATCTGATGTCAGCAGTGTACTATACGCAGTCGGAAAGGAAAGTAATCTGGTATTCTGTTCCGATACTGACAGTCTCATGAATCCCTTAAAAATCACTCATGACCCACAAGACTGGAGACTATTTATAGACTCTGCAAAACTGAGTCTGAAGGCTGTGCTTTTGAACAATGGATACCGTCTTCCATCTATTCCAGTAGCACATGCTGTCCACATGAAAGAGATATACGATAACTTAAAGCATCTACTGACTTCCATTAACTATAACAAGTACAGCTGGCACCTCTATGGTGACTTGAAGGTTGTTGCCCTTTTAATGGGACTGCAGCAGGGATATATAAAATACATGTGTTTCTTATGTGAGTGGGATAGCCGAGCAAGGGATTGGCACTACTTGCGGAAGGAATGGAATCACAGACAAAATGTAACAGTTGGAGAGAAGAATATCCAGCACCCAGCTCTGGTTGAGGCTCACAAAATCCTGCTACCACTCCTTCACATCAAACTAGGTTTGATGAAAAACTTCGTGAAGGCCATGGATTGCACTTCGCCAGCTTTCCGATACCTGCATGAAAAATTCCCTCAACTCAGCGAAGCAAAGATTAAAGAGGGGATTTTGTGGGTCCTCAGATTTGAGAGCTCTTCAAAGATGACCGGTTCAACAACTTGCTGCAGGGTGATGTGAAACAAACATGGAATGCTTTTCGCCTAGTGTCAACAAACCTTCTCGGGAATGTTAGGGCACAAAACTACAAGGAACTAGTAGAAGACATGCTGATGCAGTATCAGAAACCTGGCTGCAATATGTCTCTGAAGATCCATTTCCTTGATTCCCATCTCGAGTTCTTTCCTGACAACTGTGGTATGGCTAGTGATGAACAGGGCAAACGTTTTCACCAGGATATCGCAACGAATGAGCAAAGGTACCAGGGAAAATGGTCCACTACAATGCTGGCTGACTACTGCTGGACACTCCCCAGAGAAGCTCCCGAACAGCTGTACAAGAGACAGGCGAATAAATCTAAGAAGTAGTCTATGACTTGTGTTTTTACAGGTATTAACCGAAGGCCTATTATATTTACTACTGACATGCATTTCGTGATGTAAACATTAATTCTTGTAGATTACAAAAAAACTAGAGCCAACTTTGCAATTTCACTGTCATATTCGTGTTCAGAATATAAAACCTTTTAAGAAATGACTATTTTTATTTCAGTAACATGACTTATGTAAAAATTTGTTGACCAGTGCAAATACCAAACAATCATCAAGAAAACTCAAACACCTGTCCAGCAAACCAGATAAAATCAAATACCGCCAAACAAGTTCAAATAAAACCACACATGATTTAATAAATTCTGTACACAGTGTAGAATCAACGCAAAGACTAGGCAAAATAAAATTGCAGAGGCAAGCATAAGTCACAGTGGTTTGAACCAATTCGAAGGCAAGGCATAGGCAAGTTAGAACAAAATTGGTAAAGCCTGCCAAAATCACCAAATTCTTGACACTTTGTTGTGTTTGCCTGAAAATGTTTAATGAAAGTGAACTATAAAGCGACCAACGATCAGCACATGACACAATTAATATGGTAAGTGTATTCAGGTAAAGCCCGGGCGAATGGATATCGCCCAGTATATAACACACTTCTAAGGGGTGATGGGGTGGGGGCAGGAATGGGTGATTCTGAGAGGCAGGAGACCAGGTATGACGCCGGGCCTGTGGCGTCTCGTCTCGTCGCGGGGCGTGGGCAGTGGCCCCCTGGGGTTCCCACAAACTATTGGCACGAAAACAACAAGCACCCCCAATACACTCGCAGGCAAGATTCCCACAGGCAAGGAAAAAAGACAGGCAAAGGATCAGCAGTGGCGGCAAGCCCTCGGCAGACGACCTGCCGGCATGAGCTCTCTCCTAGCGACGGGGCGAGCTGTTGGAGAGATGGAGCCAAGTGGGGCTGGCGTTCTACCTCTGACCCCTCCGCGATCTACAGGTAGATCGCATTCTACCTGTTGGACATGCCTGCTCTACACAATTGTTTTTTGTAGACTCTCCTTTTTGTAGTGATCTTCCTTCTGAGTTGCTTAAACAATACATTCATGATGTTTGCATTTAGATTTGAGCTCTCTCTTAACTATTATTAAGGTCTATTATAGTCTAGACTCGGTAAGACGGACAGGGAACAAGGAGGATTGGATTATTTATAAAAAATAAATTTATTTACTCTGTTGGAGATTTCTATTGCTAAGTCCATCAACAGAGCTACATTGATAGATTCCTTTATGTCAGAGGGTTGAGGCTACTTTTTAAGACTCTGTTTAGAGTTTCATGGTCATAAAGTATATATATTTCCAGATGTCTCTCCTAAGGCACAGCTAGTCAGAAGGGGATCTGGATATGACTAAGTATCCTAAGAAATGCATTATTAAATATAAAAAGAGAAATTATGTTTTCCATGAACCAACTGAACTGATGGTATTTCTACAATTGGAAGTTGCCCAAACAAGTTAAGCAGCTTGTGAATACATAGCCCAGCAACTAATGGATATATAGGGGCTAGAGAGATGTATAGGTAATACCGATATTTTCTTTTTATCATCTTTGGGAGAGTCACAATGATGGACCTGACAGTAACCAAAGGGATATTCAAAAAAATGGCCAGTTGTTGCTGACATAATATCCCTCCATGACCTTGACATACTCATGGTCACAGAGACATGGCTATCCGCCGAAGACAATGTCATAATCAACCAGCTCCTCCTCCCCCTGAATTTCACAGTACATACAAGCCATAGGCAAGACAAAAGAGGAGGAGGTGTGCTTATCCTCACCAGGACAGACCTCCATTTCCAGACGGTTGACTCCACCAGTACAAATCACCTGGAGACCGTCACCATTTCCAACAAGCGCTGCTCAATCAACCTGCTGTACAGAGCGCCCTCAGCATCCCCGGATGATCTCGCCGCTATCATTGATCTCGCCTCCAACACCTATAATCCAAACACTCCAAACTGGATTCTAGGCGATTTCAACCTGCCAACGCTGCAAGATAATCAAGCATTGTCCTTCCTTGATGCCCTTGAGAATCTTGGCTTCAAGCAATTAAGGAACCTACCCATGTTAAGGGAAATATCCTTGACCTAGTCTTTGCCCCGCAGATGTCTCTCAACCCACCTCAGGACCTCGTAACATCCATAATTCCTGTCCCTTGGTCAGACCACAAACTCATCATCCTCCAGATTCCTACACACAAAGCCCAGTGAAAGAGCAACAAAATACCAAGCAACACCGCAAGACAGCCCTCCCGATGTTTCAGACCCTACAACAGAGATCTGATCCTGGCGGAAACTCAACAGCTCATGAATGAAACCACCTTGAACCTCGAGGATCTAATTACTCAGTGGAACAATAGCCTTAGTGCAATCGCCCTGCGCACACCAACCAGCAGGCCCCCTAGGAAAAGAGTAAGTGCTCCATGGTACACAGCTGAACTTAGGGCATCACTTACCCATTTACGGAAACTTGAGAAACGCTGGCGCAGGTCTCACTCCATAGGAGACCAGACAGCATACAACTGTCAACTTGCTGCCCACCGCAAAGCAATCACTGAGAAATTGAAACAGTACCACTCGGACACTTTAAAGAGATCACTAAACAAACCACACGACCTTTTCAATCTGGTCAAGACTCTGTCTAAGGAACCAACCACCGAGCCCCAATTTGAGATCCACCCGCAAGTTTTCGCAACATACTTACAATCCAAGCTGTGCCAGACAAATAAAACCTCTACAAATAATTGCCACCCCTGAGCAACATGGCAAAACAGCTCTAACCACATTCTCTACCCCTACCAAGAAAGGAATTGAAGACACCATCATGGCTCTTAATCTCACCACAGCCCAATCCGATCCCTGCCCAGCCTTCTGGATTAAGGAACTCTGCAGTCATTTCAGCCCAGTACTTTCCAAAATAATGAACCTATCCTTCTTCTCAACCAGTTCATTCCCTTCAGCCCTCAAGCACACCTCTATCAGACCTCTGCTAAAAAACTGCAAGCTCGACCCACAAAAGGTAGAATCTTACAGACCGATATCCAGCATACCTTTACTCACGAAGATAATCGAAAAGGAGGTTCAACGACAAATACAGGACCACATCGACACCGCTGCACCATTAGACCCCTGCCAACATGGTTTCAGGGAATTCCATGGAGTGGAAACACTTCTTACCACTCTCTTCTGCAAGATAATCACTGGCACTGACAACATCCGTCAAGGGTTTGCTCTCATCTTTCTAGATATTGCTGCAGCCTTTGACTCTGTAAGTCATGAGCTTCTCTTAGGGCGACTAATTGAGAAAGGCATCAACGGAACAGTGCTTGAATGGTGCAGATCTTACCTGTCAGGAAGATGGCAGCATGTACGTTCTGGAGGGACAACTTCAGAACCTTTCCACCAAAGCCAGGGAGTTCCGCAAGGATCCTCCCTCTCGGCCTTATTGTTCAACATATACATGCAGCCAATTTGTAAGATCATTCGGTCCTTCAAGGTCGACTGCATGATATACGCCGACGATGTCCTACTTTACATGCCCTTCTCTACAGAGCATTTGGACCTCTCCCCATTGACGAGCTGCTTCAACGCAATATCTGACTGGCTTCTCTCTCAAAACCTCCGAATACAACATAATAAAACGGAAGTACTCTTCATTACGAGGAATCCAAATTTTAACCCACCACAATATCTTAAAGTAAAAGAAGCTGAGCTACAATCTAAACCCACAATACATTACCTAGGGGTCACTTTGGATCAACACCTGGACATGAAAGTGCACATAGGAAACACAGTTAGAACAATCTACTACAAGATCCGCTTACTCAGGCATTTACGCTCCCTGCTTGAACCAAATGATTTCAGGACAATCTACCAGGCGCTAATAATACCTCATTTTGACTATGCCAATGCCATTTTACAAGGCCTCCCCCAATCCACCTTGAACCCGCTACAACTCGCCATGAATGCGGCAGCGAGGGTTCTGCATGGAGCCTCCAGGAGCGACCATGTGATGCCTCTTTTGAAGCAGTTATACTGGCTACCCATCCAGGCCAGGGTCATTTTTAAGACCATGTTACTCACATTCAAAGCTGTTAAACTCTCCTCTGCCTCTTTAACCGCCCTCATTCACACCACATCCCCAAACAGAGCAAGAAGATCCACGGCTATAAACTCTCTAAAAGTTCCGAAGGCACTAACAAAATGCACCACAACTACAGCCAACAGGGCTTTTAGTCTCTGCACGCCAATATGCTGGAATGCATTACCCCCAAATATTTGGGCAATCAGGAGCCTGACACAGTTCAGGAAAGCCCTCAAACACCACCTTTTCATCAAGTACCCCATGGATAGCAACGACACAACACCCCAAGCAATCAAGGGATCCTCAACAACAAGCCCAGATAGATACTCTAACTCCAAGTGGCTCATATGATTCTATGAAACCTACCTGTTCATATGACTTTATGCAGTTTGCTTTGTAAATAGTTGCCCTTTGTTATCCAAGTTTTTTACCCTGTTATCTGTAAGCTCATACGTGTTAACTGTACTATTTTTGTTCCATGTAAACCGCGCTGATGCCGAATAGTGCGGTATAGAAGAGACTGTAAAATTATTTTATAGGTTTCCCTTAATCTGTAACAAGGAATAGCTTTATCCCAGAATTCTTTCTGCAGCTCTACATTTGGAATGTTTAAACCTTTGCATCAAATTTACTTCAAACAACAGAAATAGCTTAATACTTGATCCAAGAATATTTGAAACAGCTCAACAATTTAATTTATTATGCATGTCATTAAGGCAATTTTTGGAAACAGAGCTAATTTGTTTTTGCTATGACAAAGGTTGCAAATACACATACAGTCAAGACTTTTGGGTTTATTAATATTTTTTTCTATTTCTATAAAGCGTAGTTACTCACCTGTAACAGGTGTTCTCCAGGAGCAGCAGGAATCAGTCCTCACTTATGGGTGACGTCGGCGCCGACGGAGCCCTCGCGGAGCAATTTTCCCCAGCTTTCAAAGAAAGCCTTTGGGAATTGCAGCGCGCATGCGCGGTCGTCTTCCCGCCCGAGGGTGCCATCTTAGCCAGTCAGATGACATAGCTAAAAAAGACAGCATAAAAATTTGTAAAAAGAACATAAGCAGACGATTGCAACTCCAAGGGGAGGAGGGAGGGTAGTGAGGACTGATTCCTGCTGCTCCTGGAGAACACCTGTTACAGGTGAGTAACTACGCTTTCTCCAGGACCAAGCAGGAAGTCAGTCCTCACTTATGGGACTCCCAAGCTCAAGGCTACCGGAGACCCTAAGCACAAAAATGAGCTCCCTCTAGCTCAGCAGCACAGAAGGATAGAATCTTCGCTGAATTATCACCCACCGGTAGCCCACATCCGGGATGGAGGGTAGGAGTTGCTCAGACCTCAAAGAGATTACGGAGGACTGCCTGTCCGAAAGCACTGTCCCTACGGGACTCCCTCTCGAGACAGTAATGGACCGCAAAAGTCTGGCTCGAAGACCAAGTAGCGGCCCGGCAGATGTCTGCCAGCGGAACAGAGCGGAGGTAAGCCACTGACGTGGCCTTTGCCCGAACGCAATGAGCCGTGACTCGACTATCTAAGGAGAGTCCGGCTGCCCCATAAGCCCAAGAGATACAGTCCGCAACCCAGATGGACAGAGTACGCTTGGAGACCGGGAGCCCCAATTTATTGGGGTCAAAAGACACAAAAAGCTGAGCAGCTTTACGGTGCTCCCGCGTACGGTCAAGGTAGAAGTTCAATGCCCTTCTACAGTCCAGGGTATGGAGGACCGTCTCAGCTCGGCTGGAGTGTGGTCTGGGAAAGAAGGTTGGAAGTACCACCTCCTGATTGATGTGAAAAGGGGAGACCACTTTAGGCAGAAATTTTGGGTGAGTCCGTAGGACTACCCTATTCTTGTAGAACCTAGTGTAAGGGGGATCAGACACGAGGGCCTGCAATTCACTCACGCGTCTAGCGGAAGTGAGGGCTATCAGGAATAAAGTTTTCCAAGAAAGAAAACGGAGAGAACAGGTAGCCATAGGTTCAAAAGGCGGACAGGTGATCCGCTGCAAAACCACATTCAGGTCCCAGTCAGGCGCTGGCGGGCGCAGAGGTGGTTTAAGTAGAAGGAGACCCCGGAGAAACCTCGCTACGAGAGGGTCATTGGAGAGAGGTCTGCCGTCCACCGGCACATGATGTGCTGAAAGAGCACTGAGGTGAACTTTGACGGAGTTGGACTTAAGTCCTAGATTAGAGAGGTGCAGCAAGTACTGCAAGATCACCGACACCGGGCAGGAGAAGGGATCCTGAGACTGTTGGGTACACCAGACTGCAAAGCGACGCCATTTAAGGGCGTAGCATTTTCGGGTAGAAGGCCGTCGCGAAGCCAAGACGACCTCCTCCACCTCCGCCGGCAGGAGAAGGGGAGCAAGGACTACCCTCTCAGCAGCCAGGCCATGAGGTTGAGAGACCTGAGGTTGGGGTGCAGGAGGGACCCCTGATCCTGAGTGAGGAGATCCGGTTGTACCCCCAGAGGGATTGGATCCTCCACCGCCAGTTGCAGCAGGAGCGGAAACCACGGCTGCCTGGGCCAGCGAGGGGCCACCAGGATCATGAAGGCTTTGTCTCGGAGAACCTTGAAAAGAGTCCGAGAGACCAGCGGGATGGGAGGGAAAGCGTACAGAAGGCTCCCCGACCACGAGATCAGAAAGGCGTCCGCCGCCACCCGGAGGGGGTGTGGCCGACGAGAGCAGAAGCGAGGAAGCTGCCGGTTGTGAGGACTGGCAAAGAGATCCACCGTGGGGAGACCCCACTTGAGGAAGAGCTTCTGAACTACCAAGGGATCCAGACGCCACTCGTGCGGCTGGAGGACCCTGCTGAGTTTGTCTGCAAGGCAATTTTCTTGGCCCGGGAGATAAACTGCCTTGAGGAGAATGCCGTGACTGACGGCCCAAGAGCAGAGCTTCTGTGCCTCCCGGCAGAGGAGGAAGGAGCCCGTGCCCCCCTGCTTGTTCACGTAGAACATGGCAACTTGATTGTCCGTCTGGACAAGGACGGACTGTTGGGAAGTCAGGTGGGAGAAGGCCTTGAGAGCCAGGCGGATCGCCCTGAGCTCCAGGAAGTTGATCTGCTGAGCAGACTCCCACGTGGTCCAGAGGCCCTGAGTGCGTGCCTCTTGGCAATGTGCTCCCCAGCCCAGGAGGGATGCATCGGTGGTCAGCACCCGGGTCGGCTGAGGTGACTGGAAAGGCATTCCGAATATCAGGTTCGGCTGCCGGAGCCACCACCGGAGAGACGAGACCAGCGGCTCGGAAACGCGCACTAGGTTTGCTAGGCCGCCCGTGGCTTGTCGCCAGTGCTGGCGGAGACACCATTGCGCAGACCGCATATTCAGGCGGGCATTGGGGGTCACATGGACGGTGGAAGCCATATGGCCGAGCAGTCTCAGGAAGCGCCTGGCGGAGACCAGGGGCTGGCTGCGAAAGCGGTCGGCTAGGTCCATGAGCCGTTGAGCCCTGTCGAGCGGTAGGAATGCTCGCGCCTGAGGAGTGTGCAGCCTTGCGCCGATGAACTCGAGATCCTGTGAGGGGAGCAAAGTGGACTTTGCGAAGTTTATGACAAAGCCCAAGTGCTGCAGCAGAGTCACCGTGCGGCACGTGGCGTTGGTGACCTCCTGAGCGGACGCTGCTCTGATGAGCCAGTCGTCGAGGTACGGAAAGACATAGAGGCCGTGAAGCCGGAGATGGGCCGCCACGACCGCGAGACATTTTGTGAAGACTCGCGGTGCGGAGGACAGGCCAAAGGGCAGTACTCTGTACTGGTAATGATTTCCTGCCACCACAAACCTTAGGTATTGGCGGTGGCTTGGGTGGATGAGGATGTGCGTGTAGGCATCCTTTAGATCCAAGGAGCATAGCCAATCTCCCTGCTGGAGGTAGGGCAGAAGGATTCCAAGGGTAAGCATTTTGAACTTCTCCCGCACAAGGAACTTGTTGAGGTTGCGCAAGTCCAGGATGGGTCTGAGGCCCCCTGTTCTCTTTGGTATCAGAAAATACCTTGAATAAAAGCCTTGACCTCTCAGGTGGTGTGGCACCGGTTCCACCGCCTGTTCCTGCAGAAGCCCTGCTAACTCCTGAAGGAGCAACTCCCTGTGCAGAGGGGGGCGTGGAGGTTCTCCCGGAAAATAGGAGGGAGGGACCTGATGGAAGTGGAGAAGATAGCCTTCTCGCACGACCTGAAGCACCCAGGCATCTGCGGTGATGCTGGACCACCTGTGGGCGAAGTGAACCAGCCGGCCTCCGGTGCTGGAGGGAACCAGCGGGGGGGGAGAGGCTATGCTTAGCGAGTCAAAAGCCCCCACCCTGCTGAGCAGGGGCTGGTGGTGCAGGCTTGGGGGCTTGCTGCCTACGGGACCCGTTACCCCGTCCCTTGGCCTGCTGGCCCTGTTGGGGAGCTGCAGGGGCCTGATAATGGGGGTATTGTTTGTAGGCAGCCGCCTTCCTCGGGTAAAAGGACTTTTTCCCCGAGCCCTTCTTATTCTGGGAAGGGGCGGAGGTCTTCCTAGAAAGCCTGGTCCTGGTGAGAGTCTCAGTCTCAATTTGCGCAGCCTTTTCCGCCATGGGCTTGCCAAAGAGGTTTTCGCCTCGGCAGGGGACATCGACCAACTTGTCCTGCACCCAGGGCTCAAGGTCTGACGACTGAAGCCAAGCCTGTCGGCGGGCACCGATGCCGGCTGCGGCTACTCGAGCCGAGGCTTCAAAGCCATCATAGGCTGCTCGGGACATGAACTTTGAGCATTCCCGAATGCCAGTGGACAAGGCTAGGAACCTCCGCAAGGGCTCCTCGGAGAGACCAGCGGAGAATCCGGCTAGCTCTTTAGCCAGATCCCGGAGATACATGCCCATGTATAGCTGGTAAGTCTGGACACGACATGCGAGCATAGAGCCCTGGAAGCACTTCTTGCCAAGGCCATCCAGGTTACGGGCCTCCCTGCCAGGAGGCACCGAGGAGTGCATCTTCTGGCTCTTAAGACGGTGCATGGCCGATTCCACTACCATGGAATGGTGTGGCAGCTGTGCCTTTTGAAAGCCAGGGCTCTTGCGGACTCGATAGATAGAATCGACCCGCTTGCTCAGGACCGGTGAGGAGGCCGGACTCTCCCACATGCGGAAGAGTAGTCGTTCCAGCATAGGAGGAACCGGCACAGTAAAGTGTTCCCTCGCGGGAGAGTCATACTGGAGGGCATCGAGCTCTTCGGCTCGAGGCTCCTCCTCGGGATCCGCAGGGAAGGCCAAAGCCTTGGCCATATCCCTAACGAAGTCCGAGAACCGGGCGTCCTCCGGGGGGGACTGCTTCCGAGGCTCGGACTCCGGTGAGTCCGATGGGACACACCGAGTCCAGAAAGAATCAGGCGACTCTTCCTCCTCAGACTCCCAGACCGACTCCGACGAGGACTCGGTGGGGTCGGCCCGGGCAGGGTGCGGCGCCAGTCGCCCCGACGCCGAGGGAGTCGGCGTCAGCGACCTCGGTCCCGAACGGGAGGCCGAGGGCGACCTCGACCGAGGATCGACTCGAGTTCTCATCGACTCGAGGATCGGCTCGGTCTCCGGGGTCGACTTGGACGTCGACGTCCCGGCGGTCGGGGCAGCGACGCCAGCGAAGCCAGCGAGCAGTGCCCTCTGCTGGTCCATGAAGGCAGACAGTCTGCTCTCCAAGGCCGTCAACCTGAGTCCGAGCTCAGGTGACCCAGCAGCCCCCGACTCGGGCCCCGACGGCGTCGGGCCCGACATCGGCTGTCGCGGAGGCGAGTCCAGAAGGACCACAGGACTTACCCGGGCGGGCATCTCCGACTCCAGGCGAGGTCGCTTCGGGATGTGTTCCTTCTCCAAGGACCCGGGGCGGCTGTCGGGGCTATGCGACCTGGCCCTCGCGGAACCAGGAGCGTCCACCGACGCCGCCCTCGTGGGTTTTTCCTTCCGACGATGGTCCCCGGAGGGAGAACCCCGGTCGGAGGAGCTCCGGCGACGGTCCGAGCTGGAGCCTTTCGACACGGAGGCCTCCGACGAGGTCCGGGTATGGCTGGGGTCAGCGAAGATTCTCTCACGCTGATGCCGCCGACTCCTCAACGCCTTTGAGGACAGTTTGCTGCAGGGCCCACAGATCAGTTCCTCATGATCCGGGCCCAGGCAGCGGAGGCAAAAGTCGTGTGTGTCGGTTAGTGACATATTTCGGTCACACCGACCACACCGCTTAAACCCACTGGCAGCCATCGGGGGAAAAAGGGCCCCTGCGAGGTCAAAGGACCGGGCTGCCAGGGAAAACGAAAACGAAAGCTGACTAAGTCAGAAAAACCGAAAAAAGTAAGAGGACTCGAGACCGGCGTCGCGAGTCCGGACGGGAAAACGATCGGCGTCGAACCGAAAGAAAAAAGGATAAAACAAAGAAAAAAATCAACTTTTTCGCGGGGACAAGACGGGGACGTCTGTAGGGCTCCGCGGAAAAAAGAAGACTGGCTAAGATGGCACCCTCGGGCGGGAAGACGACCGCGCATGCGCGCTGCAATTCCCAAAGGCTTTCTTTGAAAGCTGGGGAAAATTGCTCCGCGAGGGCTCCTTCGGCGCCGACGTCACCCATAAGTGAGGACTGACTTCCTGCTTGGTCCTGGAGAATTGTTCTTTCACATTGAAAGTGTAAAGAGCATTGGATGGATCAGTGAAAAAAACGCCAACTCTTATGTATTTTTAATTATGTTTTTAGACAGCAGAATGTGAAACATATACAAAGGTGGAAAGACTTTTTACAAGGTACTGTATATTTTTTTTATTACTTTCTCTTCTTTCTCCTTTGCAGGACCTCTCTCCTTTCTCCTTCTTACTCAACTCTCATCCTTGATTCATGATGCAGAAATTCCATTTTTTTCTCTTTTCAGTCCCAAATATCAATATATAGAAATAGGTCAAAGAATGTAGTAACTGAAAGAAGGATATATCCTATAAGAGCCCTCACTTTAATTGGTCAGTAGCTGATGTCGGCACAGCAGCTGCCTATTCTTTTCCCTTAGATCTGCCCTGATCCTTTGGGAAGGAGGAAAAAGTGGGCATCATTAGAATCTTTAGACCTCCTGAAGTGTACTTACATGGCCATGCAGGTCAGTGTTCAGCAGCATTATTGCACAGGTAAGGCAATGCACATCATCTGAAAAACAAGGATACGCAATGTATGCACAGCTTACTTTTACTGGATGAGATCACCTCCTACAGTAAATCCATCTTACAATGCAAATGCCCATAGTCAAAGTACTCTGCTGCTAAGAATTTGCAATTATGTACCAACGGATGGGGAGTAGGAGAGTGGGTGGAATGGACACAGAATTCATGCCATTAGGAATCTTTTCATTAGATAACAAAAAAAAAAAAAAAAACACAATCAGCTGCTGGTTTTGTCATCATGTATCTTCTATTATAGAAAGATAGATGCCCCAAGCTGATGGCGAGCACATTTAAAGAACAGGCAAAAGCAATCATTTGATGTCATCAACTAGAAAGGACGCTATAGCATTTCCAAATTGAATGGAACAAAAAAATTTAGAAAGTTTAAATAAATATTAACCATAAAACCTTTCCTCTTTTAATGAAATTAACGCACACAGTACCCAGCACTGAATTTATGCATGAACTATGGCATCTGAAGAAGAGTGATTTTGTAATATTAATGCATCATCTTAACAGGAGAGCAGAGTCATACATTTGTAATTTAAAACCTTTTCTGTACCGCACAGAAAAAAATAATCTAAAAAAAGCTACAGAGAAATTATGTCTAAATTTCCAGCTGCCCTTTTACTACTTTTACATCAATACATCATAGTCAGGTACTTGCATCATTTTCACTGTTTTGAATTTTTTGTCTTAGTTAAAAATTGTGGGCCTTTGTTTAAAATGTACTGCAACCCTGTGGATCAAAGTGTTATAAGAAGGTGTCTAGTGTCTCTCATGGCCACTAACTTGCTCTGAAGTGGTACTATTTGGCTGCCCTGACATTTTTCCCATGCTACCCAATGATATACTAGTCAGGGGTGGGGGAGCCATGGCCCCCATGCACTAGCCTGAAAGGAGCACCAGGCAGCACTGAAAACAAAAGTAAGCAAGGGGCCTTTGAACCATTCATGCACTTAAGGCTCTGCCTTGCCCCCATCCCCACCTCATTCTTCTTGTGACCAGCATCTCTCCCAGTGTGCATGAGAAATCTGAAGAGCACCAGGCAGATCAAACAGCTGATGCAAGCTGTGACCACACAGGCGGGAGAGGCACCAGCAAGAGAAACAGCTGTTTAGAGAAGCACTAGGCCAGCTGTCAGCTGGGACTGGATTGTCTGGGCAGAAGGCAGGGGGCTGGAGGTGATGTATTTATGTGTGTGGGGAGTGTAAATGTAAAAACATTGACCCTATACACTGGAGGCCCATAGTATACCACTGCCTTCGTCCACCCATTGCAAGTACAGTTTCTCTTATATAGGGTGGTTTTAGGAGCAATTAAGTTCTTGTAAGCTTGCACAATTAAACTCCACCAATTTATCCACCTTTGAGGCTAACTATCCTCTGAATGAGTCTGGGGTTGCAGAGTATAGGATTTATCAATCCATTACACAGGATACAGCATCACATTGACCTATCCCACTGGTCTCACTTGCATTTTACTCAGAGTTCCTTCTTCCTGAATCAATGCCATGTGTAACCCAGACAGATTTGTTTCATCCCACCTGCTTTAGATATTCTCAGACACAGCCTTTAACTCAAAACCTCTTATCTGTCTTTTTTTGGAACCGTAGGTCTTGTGACATTCTATACAGAACCAAGGCTGCTCACACCTACTGGATTCTATGTTAGAAAATCAGACTGTCAGTTCTTAAAACATTTCCAGTACCCCAGACATAACAGATATTGAGTTCCCAAAACTAAAGTTATATTCCCTTCCTTCATTTAGTTCCAACTACCTTAAATCTTCTTAGTCAGAGTTCTGCTGTCTTTACTTACTGCCTTTCATTTCTTTTAATTATGAGCCCTGTTTGCCTTGACTAGCATGTAAGCTCCAAAGAGGAGGGACTGTCTATTATGAGGTTTGGAACAAGGCATCAAAGTACACAGGGACATATGCAGTGCCTATTTTATAAAAACAAGATCAAACAATGCACCTAAATATCCAGACCATCAAGATTAACAGTTTGTATCCTTTTTTTTTTGCTCCTACTTAAGGGACCCTCATGTGACTAGGAATACAAATTTTCATTCATTGGTCCAAAGCATATTTTTTGTAACAAAAACGAATCCATCATATTCATATACAGCATATACGTTTTGTTTGTTTAAAAAAATTTTATTGAACACCACAAGCCATGTAAAAAAAAAAAACTCTATTGCATCAAACCTCAACCCACTCTCCCGAGGTTCCAAGATCTTCCATCACATCTGACCAAACAAAATGCTTCTGAAACAAGTCAAGCTGACCATATGTTACATTCAATGAATGACAAAATGTTCATCATACATTTAGAAAAATGCTGTTACAAAAAAAAAACCACCATGCACTGATTTGAATGGCAATTACCTCATGGTCAACCTGACTCAATGACAAGTTAGTTGCCTGCAACAGGGAATCAACTTTGCAAACCTGCCATTAGTTCTGCAAACTTTCTTCTGAAAAAATGCCACTTTATTAAATTACATTTGTGCTGCAGACCTTAAAACTTCAGCACCAATTGATATCTGCAACACAATTGATCTGTGTTTTTTAGAAGAAATTTTGCAGAAATAATGGCAGAGTTCTCAAGTCCATCCCTAATGCAGGCAACGAACTTGACACTGAGTCGGATTGTCAATAAGATAATCACCATTTTAATCAATGCCAGTGTTTTTCTAATACGCAATGATTAAAAGTCAAGTTTATTCACATTTTGTTATGCTCACTGAATGTGACATAGTCCAGTTGACTAGTTTCATAAGTGGCATGGAGGAGTAGCCTGGTGGTTCAGGCAGCAGCCTGGGACCAGAAAGACCAGGGTTTATATCACAATGACGCTCCCTGTGGCCTTGGACAAGTCTCTTAACCCTCCACTGTCTCAGATAAAAACTTGCAGGCTAATGCAGAAACCCTGCGCTACAACCTAGTGCTTAAAGCTCTTGCGCAGAGTTTCATAGTGCAACTTTAACACTGACTCTACACTAGAACGCAATATTCAAATTACCCACTGCTCAAAAAGTCAGCTTTAAACTAGGAGGGCAAGCCAAACACATGCGTACAGAAATCGGCACAAGTTTGGCATGCTATCCCAGAGAAAAAGGATCATCTGAGGTGAAGTTTAACACTTCATAAGCACACTGTCAGGGGTCCGGTGCTCACCCCGGACATCGAGCTTCCAACAGAAACAAAATGCCTGGTGGCCCAGCCGCCTTGATCCCACCCACCCAATAAATCCCTAGTGGTTCCAAACCCTCCGCTCCCAGTACTTTTAATCTGGTGTGGAGCACTACCCACACGCTCCCGCTCCTGCTCCTGTGCTTCAGTCTTGAAAAATGGTGACACCCAGCCCCGGGCAATGCATTCTGGCAGGATGCACCGCGTGAGGCCAGGGGCTACCATTTTTCAAGATGGCAGCGCAGAGGCCTTTCACTCCAGATTAAAGGAACCAAGGGGGGAGGGGTTCGGGGACCACCCAACCACGAAGGATTTTTGTTTTTGGGTGGATGGGATCGGGGCTGCTGGGCCACCAGGGTATTTTTTTTTTTAATTGGGTGGGTGAGGGGGGGATCTGAGCCGCTGGGCCACCAGGGATTTTTTTTTATCGGGTTGGGGGGTGGGGAATTGAGGCTGTGTCGCAGGGGGGTGGCACAAGCCCCCCCTCCCCCCCAGACAGTATTCTGATGGCATCAGAGGCTTTCCTCAATGTCTGGATCATCTGAGGTGAAGTGTCAAACTTCACCTCAGATGATACTTTTGCTCCCAGCAGGATCTTTATGCCTGCCCAAAACTGGCATGAAGATCCGGCGTTAAAAACCAATGTAAAAAAATTGCACTAAGTTTCAGTGCAGGTTTTTTTTTTTTACATTGGGTGCAATTACTTATGCAGTGATTTGCATGCAATTCGCATGCTAAGTGTGCTGCAGTTTAGCACAGTTGGTTTTTTGGCGTTTTTCCGGTGCTAGCTTGCTTTCTGCATCGGAGAGCGACCCTAGCACAGGAAAAGCACCAGAAAATACCGTGCTATGCTTTTCTGCATCAGCCTGTTAGACTGCAAGCCCTCCAGGCACAGAGAAATGCCTACTGTAACTGTGTAACCCACCTTGAACTATTACTGGAAAGGCATGAGCTAAATACTAATAATAAATAATATTTAAATAAATAAAGCATTTTATTTAGTCAAAATTGCTGCATGAACTTATTTTATAAATACAGCTATGTGAAGCAGGCACGCATTTTTACACTGGTTCTAAGGCAAGTACAATTATGTGTAGGATATGTGCCAGTAAAAGATGTCACATATTTTATAAAGTATATGTGGAAGTCTCAATCCAGCCTCTACTCTGCCCACTCTCCAGCCCAGAAATACCTATCCACATTTCACATAAAAGGAGAGACTATTGCTTTTCTGTGACCACTTTTCATGTGGATGTATACCCTCAGGTGAATTTGTGAGAACCTACTAGAACGCACACAATGCTGTTCTACACACTCAAGGCCCTTTTCGATTTACCCCAAGTGCCTCTGCAAAACACTGTGCACATCTGGTATGTACTATACTTCTACAAATAAAATTAATAATATGGCTAGCAGCAAAAGAATGGTATTTCAGAAAGTTCCACTCCACCTCCCATATAGCTGCCCTCACTTGGTTTGCAGCTTGTCGTGCTGTGAGGGCTTGTGTGCATCAGTGATGCTGAGAGCTAAACTATCGGTAGTTTAACTACTGGCAGGATCTCCCAAGATAGACAGGTCTCAGCTGAGGTGCCAGACCAAGACAAACCACCCATCTGGGCAGCAGCAGAATGGGATAGCGTTGACGGCGGAGGATCGCATTTCTGTGACAACGGCAACACCACCAAACATAAACTGCGCGGAAGAAAGGCCCGGCAATCTACTTCTCTATCTTGCCATGAAAACCCCATGGATAGTTACAACAAAACAAATTGTGCTATAGTGCTGGAAGATGAAACCCCCAGGTCGGAAGGCACTCAACTAGCTACTGGGGAAGAGCTGAAGACTTCTCAGAGTAAAGCCAGCATTTATGATGTGGTTGGATCAAAGCCCTCGGGACGCCCGACTGCTGATGTAGCTGCACATGAAATGCGAGTCAGAAGCTGTAAAGATGTCTTATGCATTGGAACATGGAACGTACGAAGCATGAACTAAGGGAAGTTGGAGGTGATCAAGAATGAAACGGAACGTGTACAACTTGATCTGTTGGGTGTCAGCGAACTGAAATGGACTGTCATCGGACACTTTACATCAGATGATCACATGGTCTACTATGCTGGAAATGAAAGACAAAGAATAAATGGTGTTGCATTTATAATAAAGAAGAAACTTGCAAGAACTGTAATGAAATACAGTCAAACCTCGGTTTTCATGATTAATCCGTTCAAAAACTGAAACGTATGAAAACTGAAGCAATATTTACCATAAGAAATAATGTAAATCCAATTAATCCGTTCCAGACACCCAAAAATATTCACAAAAAATACATTTTATAGAGAATAACTATATTTTTACATACAGAAAACAATGAGAAATAAATATAAATGACTAATGAAATGGATAAATGAACATTTAACATCACTGAAAGCAAGCGAAGTACAGTACTGTACAGTACAGTATGTTAGCATCTGGCCTTAGCCACCCCTGACAAGCTGCTGTGCCCAGCTCTCTTCGGAATCACATTGGATTCAGCTCATTAAAATACCTTTACATTATCTGCTCAATGCTTCAGAATTTTTATTTATTTATTTATTTAGACAGTTTTTGTATACCGCCTTATCCTTCAATCAAAGCGGTCACAACACAATTGGGGGATACATTTAACAAGCAGGGATATGAGACACATACACTAATACTTACAGGGAACATGGGCTATGAATGGCAGAAAATCTTAATGATATAGCTTCAGACGTACCCTGCAAGAGAAAGAACTGCCTCCCACATTCATGCAACATCTCCTGCTTAGGTTGCCAGCTTTTCTTCCCTGCTACCTCCGAGCCTGAGGGGGCGCTCCAGAGAATGGGCAGGCGGTGGACGAGATCGGGGCCTTCCTCTCTGCGCAATCCTTGCCTCTCTAACTCTGACCAGACTCGAGGATGTGTTTCATTTACATGCTCAGCTGGCTATCGCTTCTCATCACGCTGGCGATCGGTGAGTCCGGGGGGCAGTGCTGCCGGGACCGGGCGGGCGTTCTGGCAGTGTATACAGACTGGTGTGCAGCGCGAGGGTGTATGTACTGTACTTTACGAAAACCGAGGCAATGTATGAGAACCGGGACAAAATCTCAGTCAAAAAAGACGTTGAAAACCGAAGCGATGTATGAAAACCGGGGCAAATGAAAACCGAGGTTTGACTGTACAATGCAGTCAGCGAACACTTAACCTCTATTTGTCTACGAGGAATGCCTATCAACACAACTATAATTCAAGTATATGCCCCAACAACAGCTGCAGAAGAGAATGAAATTGAAGAGTTCTATGAACAAGTACAAGCTGAAATTGACAGAACATGCAAAAAGGATATCCTGATAGTCATGGGTGACTGGAACACAAAAGTTGGCAACAAAGAAGAAGGCAAAGTAGTTGAAAAATATGAACTTGGCAACAGAAATGAAGCTGGAGAAAGACTGATAGAATTCTGCAAGACCAACGATCTATTAATCTCAAACACCTTCTTCCATCAACACAAGCGGCGACTGTATACATGGACTTCACCCAATGGATTATATAAAAATCAAATTGACTACATCTGTGGAAGTCAACAATGGAAAAGTTCTATGTTGTTGTTGTTAAGTGCCGTCGAGTCGGAGTCGACTCATGGCGACCCTCTGGATAGCTATCCTAAATTGTGTTCGGTCTTCAGTCAGGCAGCTCAATGTTGACAGACTGGTACCCGTAGCTGCTGTTATTGTATCGATCCATCTCATTGCTGGCCTTCCTCTTTTGCGTTGACCTTCTATCTTGCCAAGCATGATGTCTTTCTCTAATGATCTCTCCCTCCGCATGATGTGTCCAAAGTATGAAAGTCGAAGTCTTGTCATCTGAGCTTCTAAAGAAAGCTTAGGTTTGATCTCCTCTAGTACAGACTGGTTTGTTCTTCGGGCAGTCCATGGTATACACAGTATTCGCCGCCAGCACCATAATTCAAAGGCATCAATTTTCTTCCTGTCTATCTTTTTCACTGTCCAGCTTTCACATCCATATGATGTTATTGAAAATACCATGGCTTGAACAAGTCGAATCTTTGTATGGAGAGAGACATCTCTGCTCTTGAGAATCTTATCTAGGTCTTTCATAGCCATTCTGCCAAGAACAATGCGTCGTCTGATTTCTTGACTGCTTGTTGCTTCTTTATTGATAGATGATCCAAGTAGGTTAAAGTTAGTCACAATTTCAATTTCTTCTCCTTCGACGATGATCCTGTTGATTATGCCAGTTGTCATGATCTTTGTCTTCTTTACATTAAGGTGCAGGCCCATTTTGAGACTATGTTCTTTGATTGTGAGAAGCAAATGTTTCAGATCATCTTCACTTTCCGCCAGTAATGTGGTATCATCAGCATAGTGAAGGTTGTTGATGAGTCTTCCACCAATCTTCACACCTCTGTTGTCTTCATACAATCCTGCTTCTCTGATGATTTGTTCTGCATATAAATTAAACAGGTAGGGGGAAAGTATGCAGCCTTGTCTTACACCTTTGCTTATTTTAAACCATTCTGTTTTTCCTTGTTCCGTTCGAACTGTTGCTTCTTGAGCAATGTACAAATTGTGCAAGAGAACGATCAGGTGTTCTGGTATACCCATGCTTCTTAATGTGGCCCAGAGTTTCTCATGGTTTACACAGTCAAAAGCTTTGCCATAGTCGATAAAGCACAAATAGATATCCTTTTGGTATTCTTTAGTCTTTTCAAGGATCCATCTCACATCCGCAATGTCGTCTCTCATTCCTCGCCCTTTTCTGAACCCTGCTTGCACTTCAGGTAGTTCTTGTTCCAGGTATGATTGTAGTCTCTTTTGAATAATCTTCAGTAGAATCTTGCTGGCATGTGGGATCAGAGCGATTGTGCGATAATTTCCACAGTGAGTTGGATCACCTTTCTTTAGTATTAGTATAAACACAGATCTTTTCCAGTCAGTTGGCCATGATGCTGTCTTCCATATTTCTTGACTGAGCCTTGTAAGTATGGTAACAGCTGCATCAGATTGCTGTAATACTTCTATGGGAATGCAATCAATGCCTGCTGCTTCGTTCTTTGATAAGGCTTTCAATGCTGCTTCAATTTCTTCTTTCATCACCAATGGTTCCAGATCATAAGGTACAGGTTGAAACAGCTGTTGGTCCACTTGATCTTTATCATATAAAAACTCTGTATATTCCTTCCATCTTTTCTTGATCTTCTCAGCATCATTCAACATAGAACCTTGAGCATCTTGTAACATTCCAATTCGAGGCTGGAACTTTTTCTTTAACTCTCGTAGCTTTAGGAAAGCTGATCTTGTTCTTCCTCTAATAGTTTCTGCTTCTATTTCCTTGCAAGCGTCATTGTAGTACTTTTCCTTGTCCTGTCTTGCTGCACATTGGAAATCTCTGTTGAGTTCTGTGATTGTCTTTCTTTCTCCACTGGCTTTAGCTTCTCTGCGTTTCTGGGCAATTTTCAGAGTTTCTTCCGTCATCCATTGTGGCCGTTTTCTCTTTTTTACCTTTTGTAGAGACTTCTCGCTTTCTTCCAACACAACCTTCTTGATGTCATTCCATAACTCTTCTGGAACTCTATCATTTGTATCTAAAGCAGCAAATCGATTTTTCAGGCAGTCTTTAAATTCCAGTGGTATATTCTCAAGGTCATATTTTGCTGCATTTATGAGTGGTTTGCTCTTTTTCCGCTTTAGCTTGAGTTTGCATACTAGTAGTTGATTATCTGTACCACAGTCAGCTCCAGGTTTTGTCTTTGTTGATGTTATAGAGCTTTTCCATCGTTGACTTCCACAGATGTAGTCAATTTGATTTTTATACAATCCATTGGGTGAAGTCCATGTGTACAGTCACCGCTTGTGTTGCTGGAAGAAGGTGTTCGAGATGAACAGATTGTTGGTCTTGCACAATTCTTTCAGTCTTTCTCCAGCTTCATTTCTGTTGCCAAGTCCATATTTTCCATCTACTTTGTCTTCTTCTTTGTTGCCAACTTTTGCGTTCCAGTCACCCATGACTATCAGGATATCCTTTTTGTATGTTCTGTCAATTTCAGCTTTTACTTGTTCATAGAACTCTTCAATTTCATTCTCTTCTGCAGCTGTTGTTGGGGCATATACTTGAATTATAGTTGTGTTGATAGGCATTCCTCGTAGACGAACAGAGATTAAACGTTCGCTGACTGCATTGTATTTCATTACAGTTCTTGCAAGTTTCTTCTTTATTATAAATGCAACACCATTTATTCTTTGTCTTTCATTTCCAGCATAGTAGACCATGTGATCATCTGATGCAAAGTGCCCGATGCCAGTCCATTTCAGTTCGCTGACACCCAACAGATCAAGTTGTACACGTTCCATTTCATTCTTGACCACCTCCAACTTCCCTTGGTTCATGCTTTGTACATTCCATGTTCCAATGTGTAAGACATCTTTACAGCTTCTGACTCTCATTTCATGCGCAGCTACATCAGCAGTCAGACGTCCCGAGGGCTTTGAATCAACCACATCATAAATGCTGGCTTTACTCTGAAAAGTCTTCAGCTCTTCCCCAATAGCTAGTTGAGTGCCTTCCAACCTGGGGGTCTCATCTTCCAGCACTACAGCACAATTTGTTTTGTTGTAACTATCCATTGGGTTTTCATGGCAAGATAGAGAAGTAGATTGCCGGGCCTTTCTTCCGCGCAGTTTAAGTTTGGTGTTGTTGCCATTGTCACAGAAATGTGATCCTCCGCCGTCAACACTATCCCATTCTCCTGCTGCCCAGATAGGTGGTTTGTCTTAGTCTGGCATCTCAGCTGAGACCTGTCCATCTTGGGAGACCCTGCCAGTAGTTAAACTACCGATAGTTTAGCTCTCAGGATCACTGATGCACACAAGCCCTCACAGCACGACAAGCTGCAAACCAAGTGAGCCGACTGTGGTACAGATCATCAACTACTAGTATGCAAACTCAAGCTAAAGTTGAAAAAGAGCAAACCACTCATGAATGCAGTAAAATATGACCTTGAGAATATACCACTGGAATTTAAAGACAGCCTGCAAAATCGATTTGCTGCTTTAGATACAAATGACAGAGCTCCAGAAAAGTTATGGAATGACATCAAGAAGGTTGTGTTGGAAGAAAGCGAGAAGTCTCTACAAAAGGTGAAAAAGAGAAAACGGCCAAAATGGATGACGGAAGAAACTCTGAAAATTGCCCAGAAACGCAGAGAAGCTAAAGCCAGAGGAGAAAGAAAGACAATAACAGAACTCAATAGAGATTTCCAACGTGCAGCAAGACAGGACAAGGAAAAGTACCACAACGACGCATGCAAGGAAATAGAAGCAGAAACTATTAGAGAAAGAACAAGATTGGCTTTCCTAAAGCTACGAGAGTTAAAGAAAAAGTTCCAGCCTCGAATTGGAATGTTACAAGATGCTCAAGGTTCTATGTTGAATGATGCTGAGAAGATCAAGAAAAGGTGGAAGGAATATACAGAGTTTTTATATGACAAAGATCAAGTGGACCTGGACCAACAGTCGTTTCAACCTGTACCTTATGATCGGGAACCATTGGTGATGAAAGAAGAAGTCGAAGCAGCATTGAAAGCCTTATCAAAGAACAAAGCACCAGGCATTGATAGCATTCCCATAGAGGTATTACAGCAATCTGATGCAGCTGTTACCGTACTTACAAGGCTCTGCCAAGAAATATGGAAGACAACATCATGGCCAACTGACTGGAAAAGATCTGTGTTTATACCAAAACTAAAGAAAGGTGATCCAACTGACTGTGGAAATTATCGCACAATCGCTCTGATCCCACATGCCAGCAAGATTCTACTGAAGATTATTCAAAAGAGACTACAATCATAACTGGAACAAGAACTACCTGAAGTGCAAGCAGGGTTCAGGAAAGGGCAAGGAACAAGAGACATCATTGCGGATGTGAGATGGATCCTTGAAAAGACTAAAGAATACCAAAAGGATATCTATTTGTGCTTTATCGACTATAGCAAGGCATTTGACTGTGTAAAATATGAGAAACTCTGGGCCACATTAAGAAGCATGGGTATACCAGCACACCTGATCGTACTCTTGCACAATCTGTACATTGATCAAGAAGCAGCAGTTTGAACGGAACAAGGAGAAACAGAATGGTTTAAAATAAGCAAAGGTGTAAGACAAGGCTGCATACTTTCCCCCTACCTGTTTAATTTATATGCAGAACAAATCATCAGAGAAGCAGGATTGTATGAAGACAACAGAGGTGTGAAGATTGGTGGAAGACTCATCAACAACCTTCGCTATGCTGATGATACCACATTACTGACTGAAAGAGAAGATGATCTGAAACATTTGCTTCTCACAATCAAAGAACATAGTCTCAAAATGGGCCTGCACCTTAATGTAAAGAAGACAAAGATCATGACAACTGGCATAATCAACAGGTTCATAGTTGAAGGAGAAGAAATTGAAATCGTGAACAACTTTAACCTGCTTGGATCAACTATCAATAAAGAAGCAACAAGCAGTCAAGAAATCAGACGACGCATTGCTTTTGGCAGAATGGCTATGAAAGACTTAGATAAGATTCTCAAGAGCAGAGATGTCTCTCTCCATACAAAGATTTGACTTGTTCAAGCCATGGTATTTTCGATAACATCATATGGATGTGAAAGCTGGACAGTGAAAAAGATAGACAGGAAGAAAATTGATGCCTTTGAATTATGGTGCTGGCGGCGAATACTGTGTATACCATGGACTGCCCGAAGAACCAACCAGCCAGTACTAGAGGAGATCAAACCTAAGCTTTCTTTAGAAGCTCAGATGACAAGACTTCGACTTTCATACTTTGGACACATCATGCGAAGAGAGAGATCATTAGAGAAAGACTTCATGCTTGGCAAGTTAGAAGGTCAGCGCAAAAGAGGAAGGCCAGCAATGAGATGGATCGATACAATAACATCAGCTATGGGTACCAGTCTGTCAACAATGAGCCGCCTGACTCAAGACCGAACACAATTTAGGATAGCTATCCAGAGGGTCGCCATGACTAGACTCCGACTCGACGGCACTTAACAACATATTATTATAAAATATTATATTTATTTATTGGTTGCGATCAGCATCTATTTAGGAAGACTATTTTGGCAGGTCAATGAAGTGAGGAGATTTTTGCAGAGAACATGAGAGCATTCATTTAAGGTTTGCCTTTCCATCATTTAAATACCATTAATGCGCATGTACCACTAGCCCATGAGTTTGACACTTCCTACCTGCATGGACAGTGAGAAGCAAAGTCAAAGTATCCACTGTACCAGCAAATGTAGAGTTTATCAATATTGAAATTAAATTAGTTGGGGTGGGTAATTGGGGAGTATCTGTTAGTCATAGGTACAAGAAAAGGTGTAAGAAATTCTAAATGACTGAAATTTCATGGATTAAAAATTTCAACACAATTTTTTTTCTATACATAACAAATGACTAAGCAGAGTCATATTTTTTTTTCATTGTTCATGAATTTTGAGTTAGTGGCATACAACTGCTGAGTTTGGAAACCCATAATATTTCTCAAATTTTCTGTGAATAAAGATTGCAATGCTGTCAAAAGTATACATTGAGGGGCATGTTTATTAAAGGTTAATGTGCATTATGTGCCACTCTTCTCACAGAAATAAAAGGGCTGCAGCAACACTTAAGGGACATGTTTACTAAGTAAAGTTAACAAGCATTAAGTGCTTCCATTGCCCATTCATTCCTATAAGGAATTACAACACTTAATGTGAGTTAAACACCTTAGGTAAACATACCTCTTAGGGGTATGTTCACTAAAGTGCACTAATTGTTAGAGAGGGGTTTAGTACGTGGTTTTAGCTTAGAGCTATATCCTAAAAATCTCACATTAACCAGTTAGTGCATGATTGGGTGAGGACTGGGAGGGTATGGGGAGGAACGTGGACAGTAATGGAGCAGTGCAGTTAGTGAGGATATTGTTGGTATGCACAAATTGTGGCTGCTGCCATTAGCGCAGGTGCCCTTAATTCCACCTCGATGGTGCCATATGGTTGTAACACACTAATGTCAGGAGGATGGATGCACCCCCCTAAGGTCAGCATAGGCCTCCATATTAGAAATGCAGCCCAAACATGCATGAAAATAGTTCACTATAGTAAACATCTTATCCCAGGGGGAAATCTTCATTCCCATGATAAAAGCTCTTCTTAAGAATTTCTTACCTGCCATAAGCTTCTTTCGGGTTGTGATAAGGAAGCTTATCATAGCTCAGGTAGGAGCTATAGAAAGGATGATGTGACTCTGAACAAGCAACCTGTCAGTTATGGTAGAAGTAAGAAAACAGAGTTTTCACATAAAAGACTACCAGTCCCAGAATGCACCAGGTTTCCAGCAGCCATGAGGGGGGCTGAAGTGATAAAACATGTGTGCAATCAAGAGAGCTATGAGGTAATCCCTAAGCACTCATCTCAAAGGGCAGGGCCTGATTCAACACAGCTGCGCTGTGTTAGGGAGGAGCACACATTAAGACAGAATAAGAATAGAGCTTATTCTACAGATAACAGCTTCAGGAACAGATACAGCAACAGCTTCAAGCTCAAGCACCAACATCATCTCGAGAAGCAGAAGCCAAGCCAAGCAGATAGAGAGAGAAGGAAACTCTCTGGAAGGAAGAGAAGAAAGGCCATTGGAAGGTCTGGGAGAATCCAAGGCAGTACCCATACTGGGAGGTATTCCAAGTGCCAGCAGAGTCCATTGGACTGGAGTCAGCCAGAGGAATGGAATGGCAGAGATAGGAATCACCAGTGGCTACCTAAGAGAGAGAAGACTGCACGTGGAAAGGACTTTCAGACCTATGCCAGAAGGTATGTGAGGGAAGATCCAGTGTCCAGGGATCAAGATTGGAAGGCTGGACATCAGAACTGGATTACATACTGGCCAGGCTATACAGAGAGGAATTATGATAGCAGGAGAGGCTCAGGTATGAACACTGATCCAGACCCTATCTATAATAGTGAATGGCAGCAAGGGAATAAGCATTCTCATGATAGTGCCTTATGGAAAGACTCGTCTGTGCCAATGTATGATAGTGACCCTATGCTGACTGATGAAGGGGGAGATACAGCAGATGAAACTATTAATTACATGGACTGTTCTCTATCTAAATGCTATTGCTAGCTTTCTGTGAGCAAACACATCAGCCATCACAAAGAAACCTAACTTTGTTCTTTATTTCCCCTGCAAACAGCTCTTAAAGCAGGATTTGGGTTCACACAGTAGCAGCCAGCCAGCTAAAGGGTTTCAGCTGGACAATTGATAGTAATTAAAGCTGCACCTGATTGTGTGTGTGTGAGCAAGGGAGAATCACTGCTGGATCTGAGTGAAAAATAAGCAGAAGTTAACCTAACAAGCAAAGTTCATTTATTTCTTTGTGCCTTTTTATTTGGTAATTATTTGCTAAGAAAACATTAGCTAATTGCCTGACAAGCTGAAGGTTGTTTTCTGATTTGCTTTGTGACTTTATGTTATCCATTTAAACACTGCAAGCAAGTAACCTCATTTATATTGCTTCCAAGCATACTTGTGCTGGGTGAATTAAACCCCATCAATAAAAGAAGTATTTTATTGGCTTTACCACTGGTTACACAACTCAATTATTGTCTTCAGCTGTGTTTGGGAGTGAATGAACTACATTACCCACAATACCTTGCAAGAATCATATGAATATATGCATCGTCAAGATTGTGTAAGTTCTCACCCTAGGCAGCCGTCTGACAGGGTCCGCATCCATATTTTCTGCGTCAATGCCCTAAACAAATTCTCTTTGGTCTCCTCTTGTCTCTCTTCCCCCTTCCTATATTATGGAGCCCATATCCAAAATTCTGCTTCCACTAATGATGGGTCTCCTTCGTTCTCCATTTGGATCCAGTGTGGTATCTCTCCCTCTCAAGCTATTAGTGCTTGAAGTTGAGCTGCTTTATAATATTGCTCCAAATTCAGCACCCCCAACCCCCCATTTTCTTATCTCAGAAACATTGTTTGTCTTGAAATCCTGGGTGCCTTCCCCTTCCAAATAAACTCCATAATTAAATTCTGTAGTTTCTTTAGATATACTCTGGATATTGCACATGGTATTGAACTAAACAAAAATAGTATTTTCGGGAGTACATTCATCTTAATAGTAGCTATTCTACCTAGCCATAATAGTGATTCCCCTTCCATTTTTGTAGGTCTTTTTTAAGTGCTGCCAATAGGGGGTTGTAATTCAATGTTCTAAGAAATTTTATGGCGTATCCTAAATGTATGCCCAAATACCGATATGTATTCTTAAGCCATTTAAAATGAAAATTATCTTGGAGTCTTTTCTCCAAATCTATTGGGAGGTTAAAGCCCAATATCTCAGTTTTGGTTAAGTTAATTTTATACCCAGATACTTTGCTATATGCCCTAATTTATTTTATTAGTACCAGTAATGAGGTACATGGTTCACTTAATGTGAAGATCACATCATCAGCAAAGAGGGCAGTTTTGGACTCTATTGGTCCCATCTGCACTCCCTTGATATCCAGTGGTTTCCTTATCCTCTCTGCCAAAGGCTCCATCACTAAAGCAAAGAGTAAAGGTGATAGTGGGCAACACTGCCTTGTGCCCCTCTCTAACCTTAAAGCTGCTAAATAACTTCCATTAATCCTTATTCGAGCTGATGGATTTGCATACATTGCTCGTATCCACCCAATAAAATTGCTTCCCAACCCCATACGGTGTAAAACCTGCAGCATGAAGGGCCACTCTACCCTATCAAATGTTTTTTCAGCATCTACCGTTTATGAACACTGCTCGTTTCCTGGTACTTTGGAGCTTCCATCTCAGATTCCCTATTTTCCTAATGTTATCTCCACCTTGCCTCCCCCTTACAAAACCTCTCTGATCTTTATTAACAAAGTGTGGTAATACCCCCTGTAATCTACTTGCCAATATTTTGGCTAGAATTTTAACGTCTAAATTTAACAAGGAAATTGGTCTATATGACCCACATATCTTTGTCTGGTTTTGGTAACACTGAAACTCCCCGCCACACCACAGCAAAAGCTAACCACACATCTCACTCCCATTTACTTCACATCCCTCTCCAAATCATCAAAAAGACACAAACTAAGAAGCAACATCATCAACGCCTACTGAAGTGTGCACTGATAAATGCCAGATCAGTACGATCAAAATGGCCTGCAGCTATTGACCTGATACCCCTATATAACCTCGATATCTTGATGATCACGGAGACATGGCTGTCTGATTGTGACAACACTCTCATGAATCAGATGCTGCCACCAGGATTTTCTCTATACACATGCCACAGGACCAATCAGAAAGGAGGCGGAACGCTCATCTTCGCCAAAGCCGATCTACATTTCAAGCTGCGCAATACCTCCAGCTCAACCCACCTTGACTCTCTCACTATATCTAATGAGCTCTGCACAATCAACCTACTATACCGGGCACCCACACCATCCCCAGAGGACCTATCGACAATAATTGAGCTTGCATGTACCACATCCACTCCACGCTCTCCAAATTGGTTAATTGGTGACTTCAACCTACCTTCTCTTCAAGACAGCCAAGCAGCAACATTCCTAGATGCCCTAGAGGATCTAGGTTACAAACAATATGTCGACTCTCCCACCCACATTCAAGGGAGGTAAGCTAGACCTCATCTTCGCACCTCAGACCAATGCCATCCCAAGTCCTCGCATTGTCCATAACAGTCCCTTCAACTTGCTATGAACAGTGCAGCGCGAGTACTCTTTGGCGCATCCAGGAGAGACCATGTGGCACCACTCCTGAAGCAGTTACACTGGCTCCCCATTCAAGCCAGGATTTGTTTTAAGACCTTGCTGATGACTTTCAAAGCTGGCAATGAGCTCTCCTCCTCCTCTCTATCTGACCTCATCCAACCACTTGCACCTAACAGACCAAGATCATCTGCAGAGTCCAACATGCTAGTAATTCCAAAAGAAGCAACTAAATGCACCAAAACAGCTAACAGAGCCTTCCAACTCTGTGCCCCAAGTCTATGGAATACCTTACCAGCACATATCAGAGCAATCCCCAACTTGAGCCAATTTAGAAAGGCCCTTAAACATTTCCTCTTCACCAAATATCTCACTGACATCTCCGATCCTCAGTCCCACTCGAATAACGAGCACCTCAACAATAATAGTAGTCAACTAGGCAAGCCCTCACAACAGGCGTCCCCTACAATGTAAACACCAAACATTATCCTTTCTCAGTACACCTCATATGTATATAGTGTACCCTTTTTCCAAGTTGCATTTCCTGTTTAATGTAATGACCAGACATATTTAAGTTGTCGGATGTTTCTGTTCCATGTGAACCGCGCTGATTGCAAATAGTGCGGTATATAAGAATTATAAATAACTAAATAAATAAATAACACCAGTGCCCTGGTCTGATCACAATCTACTCAGATTCCACATACCCATAAGTACATTCAACAAGAGCCGAAAGATAACAAATACTACCAGAACCCCAACAGCCCGCTTCCGACCACTCCAGCAGAGTGTAGTCCTAGAGAATCTCCGACCCCTTATGACCAACACAACCCTCAACTTAGACGATCTCATATCCAAATGGGACGAGCACCTTAGAGCCGCCTCCCGTCCATCATACACCGAAAAGAAAATAAGACAACGGGAACATGCACCATGGTTCTCCAAGGACCTACGAACATTACTCCACCACCTACGCAAACTTGAGAGACGGTGGCGCCGAACCCACTCCCCCGAGACACACGCTGCATACAACTCATATTTAATTACTCACCGTGAGAAGACAATGCAGAGAAGGAAACTTTACCACACAGATATATTAAAACGCTCCATCAATAAACCACATGCCCTGTTCAACATTGTAAAGTCCATAACAGGGGAGCCGGTGTCAGCTCAACCACCAATGCCTCAACCACAGGACTACTCAAACTACTTACAATCAAAGATGATTAAGACCAACACAAACATAAGAGTCAGTAACCTCTTCGTCTCGCCTAAAGCACCCCAAGCAACACCATTATGCAATTTCACCATGGTATCTAATAAAGAGGTTGAGAACATTATAGCCTCTATCAACCCCAGCACAGCACCCAACGACCCCTGCCCATCAAGCTGGATCAGGGAACTTCGACACAACCTAAGCCAAATCCTGAGCAAAATACTGAACCAGTCCTTTTTAACGGGTTCGTTCCCGCAGAGCCTAAAACACACTTCAATCAGGCCGCTACTGAAAAACAGCAGACTAGACCCATCCAAAGTGGAATCGTTTAGACCAATCTTGAGCATCCCCCAGCTTGCCAAGATCATCGAAAAAGCTGCTCAACAACAAATCCAGCATCATATTGATACTGAAGCACCGCTAGATCCATCCAAACACGGCTTCAGGGAAGCACACGGATCCGACACCGTCCTTACAACCCTCTTCAACGACTTAGTCACAGGAATAAATAACATCCAACAAGGATTCGTCCTCATCTTTCTGGACATCTCTGCCGCCTTCGACTCTGTGAACCATGATATACTCTTACAACGCCTAAAAGAAAAGGGGATTCAAAGCACGGCACTGGAATGGTGCAAATCCTACCTATCCAATAGGTGGCAACAAGTCATGGCAGGCCACACATCCTCAGAACCATTTCTGCAGACCCAGGGGGTGCCTCAAGGTTCGTCCCTATCGGCACTGATGTTTAATATCTACATGCAACCGATATGTAATTTGATCCGATCCTTCAACGTACAATGCCTTGCTTATGCAGACGACATCTTCCTCTACATGCTGTTCACAGTTGACCAACCAATGCTCTCCCCAATAATAAGATGCTTCAAAGCTGTAGCTGACTGGCTGTTGACACAAAATCTACGGATCAACCATGACAAAACTGATGTCCTATTCGTCACGAGGAATCGGAAGTTCATACCTCCCCCATCACTACATGCCAACAATGTAGAGTTGAAATCGAAATCCACAATCCGTTACCTAGGCATCACGCTTGACCAGCACCTGGATATGACAACACATGTGAAAAATGTCACAAAGGCAATATATCATAAGATCAGAATGCTGCGTCACCTTCGCCCCCTACTGGATTTCACCGACTACCGAACAACCTTCCAGGCATTAGTCCTCCCACATCTGGATTTCGCTAACATCATCCTCCACGGTCTCTCACAATCAACCTTAAATCCGCTCCGCCTAGCTATGAATGCAGCTGCAAGAGTCCTTTCTGGATCGTCAAGATCTGACCACATAATGCCAATCATGAAAGAACTGCATTGGCTACCATTACATGCCAGACTCCAATACAAGTCAATAGTCCTTACATTCAAAGCCCTAAATAACCACCCCCCTACGCCAATCAGCAAGCTAATCCACAGTACCCTGGAAAATAGAAACAGGAGACCTACAACAATGAACACCTTAGTAGTCCCCAAGATGACGACAAAATGCACAAAGACTACCTCCAACAGGGTTTTCTCCATATTTGCTCCTTTAAACTGGAATGCCCTTCCCTATGAAATCCGAGGCATCAAAAGTCTAGCCCCATTCAGAAAAGCCTTGAAACACCACCTGTTCACTAAATTCTACCCGGAAACCATCCGAGGTAAACACTCATCTGGCAACCTACCCGCATGCCCCAGCCGCCCTAACACCCTAACACAAACTGAAAATGGTTAGTCTACACATAAGCCCCACCGCTAACCATCACACGTGTACTATCCACCCACAAATGCACATGTAACAACTAGATGAGTTAGAGAAGTGTACATAGTATAAAGTTAGCTTGTACATAGTTTTCCCAGTTTATTCCATGTTTAATATCCTGTTTCACTGTAAACTCAATGTTGCCTGTATGCATTGTAGTATGTTTTATGTTCGATGTACACCGTGCTGATTATAATAGCGCGGTATAGAAGAAATGTTAAATAAATAAATAAATACCTGTTCCTTCATAGTACTGGGCAGCTTCTTAAACGCCAAAATATCATTAAATACTTCCGTCAATAAGGGGTTTAGCTGATCCTGAAACACCTCATAGAATTTAGAGGTAAATCCATCTAATCCTGGCGCTTTTCCTCATTTAAGGGTCTTTATGGTTTCAGCTACTTCTAAACCTCTTTTAGTTGCACTTTTTGTAGACTAATTTTGCTTTGCTGTGTTCTTGCCTTGAGTCAACTAGCCAGGATCTTACCTGCCTTATTACCTCCCTCAAAACAGAATTGCTTAAGCACATTTAGGTTGTGTGCTATGGCCCCTAACCCGTAATCTCCCTAGTTCTGCTCTCAAAGATTTTAACTTTTCCATCGTCTGCAGGTTGCAATCACTTTGATGGCTATTTTCTATTTTTTTTATTTCTTGCATTATAGTGTGTTCCTTCTCATCTTGTGTTTTCTTTGTATATGCTGCGATTCCTTTCAAGTGTCCTCTAACCACTGCTTTTAACACATCCCAAACTGTCCCCGATGTCACTTCTCCATTGGTATTAATTTCTATGTACTCCCGAAGGTGAATCATTAAGTCTCCAGAATTGTATTCCTTCGTCTCTGTATCCAGGATTAAATGTGGCATTCACCGGTGCATGATCTGTCCACGTGACGGACCCATGTTCCATACTTTCAGTCTTGGACATCCAATCTCCTCCTACCCATATCATATCTAGTCTACTGTATGTTCCGTGTGAGGTTGAGTAGAAGGTATATTTACTCTCCCCTGGGTGCCTACGCCTCCAAGCATCAATCAATCCTAATCTTTCTTTCATTTTAAGTAGGCTCCTCCGCTCATTTTTTCCTCCCATCTTCCCCTCCCCCTCCCCACTATTTTCCAGACGTGAATTCATCGTGAGATTGAAATCTCCTCCAATTATTATGGGCATTCCACCTAATTTTTCAAATTCCACCAATTTTCTGTCATAGAACTCCCTTTGTTGTTCATTTGGGCCATATATGCACAGCACCCACACTTCTTCCTTTGCTGTTTTCAATCAAACCCTCACACACCTACCTTTTTATCTCTATATTGGCCCACTACCTGATCTTTAACATTATCACTCACCATAAAGCGTAGTTAGTCACCTGTAACAGGTGATCTCCAGGAACAGCAGGAATTAAGTCTTCACATATGGGTATCATCGGTACCGACAGAGCCTGTGCGAGAATGCTCCCCAGCGTCCAATGGGAAAGCTTTTGGGAGCATCCCACTGCGCCTGTGTCGCTGCCTTCCTGCCTTTCCAACTCTCACTCTTCAGTTGAGTTTACAGCTGAGACAAAGGAGAGAAGGAGAGACAGAGAGAGAGACAACTCCTAGGGGAGGTGGGTGGGTTGTGAAGACTTAATTCCTGCTGTTACTGGTGAGTAACTTCGCTATCTCCAGGAACAAGCAGGAATGTATTCTTCACATATGGGGACTCCCCAGCTGAGAGATGCCAGGGAGATGACCCCAGAAAGCTGCGAAACCCAAGTCATGCTTCCTCCCATGGATCTCTGGCATCGAAACCTGGGACGGGGGGTAGAAGTTGTTCTAAGTCCGAAAGAGATGCTGGAGAATAGCCTGGCCAAACGAGGCATCCTGAAAGGAGTCCTTGTCTAAGCAGTAGTGGGCTGCAAAGGTGTGTACCGAAACCCAAGTGGCGGCTCTACAAATGTCATCAATGGACACTGAGCGAAGGTTAGCCATAGAGGCTGCCATTGCTCTCACATTGTGAGCTGTGTGACATGACCTTCGAGAGAAAGTCCCTCACTCTCATATGGAAAGGATATGCAATTTGCAATCCATTTAGACAAAGTTCACTTGGAAACTGGTAGTCCAAGATGACTAGAGTCAAAGGCAACAAAAAGCTGGGAAAACTTTCTATGTTGCTTAGTTCTCTGTAAAAGAGCCTTGGCCTTTTACCTTCAATCTAGAGTGTGAAGAATCCTTTCTGCATTAGAGGCGTGAGGCCTAGGGAAGAATACAGGAAGGTAAACCGACTGGTTTAAATGAAAAGGCGAAACCACCTTTGGCATAAAATGGAGGTGAGTTCTAAGAACTACTTTATCATGGTGGAACCTTGTATAAGGAGGATTAGCCACTAAAGCCTGTAGCTCATTGATGCATCGTGCAGAAGTGAGAGCAATTAGGAAGATTATTTTCCAAGAAAGAAACTTTAGAGATGTAGTGGCTAAGGGTTTGAAGGGCGGTTTCATGAGGTACCCAAGGACAAGATTCAAATCCCATGCCACTGGTGGTGGCTTAATGGGAGGTTTTGTTAAGAGTAAACCTCTCATAAATCTTGCTACAAGCGGTTGAGAGGAAACAGGTTGAAAATCCAAGGGCTTGTGGAAAGCTGCAATAGCACTAAGATGGACCCTTACTGAATTGGTCTTAAGACCAGACAATGATAAATGGAGGAGATACCCCAGTAACGCCTCCACTGGCACTGAAAAGGGATTAAGTTCCTTTTTAGAACACCAGATAGAGAACCTTTTCCACTTAAAGGCGTAGGCCCGCCTTGTGGAAGGTTTTCTTGAAGCCAAAAGGATATCCTTTACTTATTGAGAAAAGTTGATATCCTGGAATTCTAGGATCTCAGAAGCCATCCCTGAGTTTCAGAGACTGAGGATTCGGGTGCAACAGCGTCCCGTTCTCTTGGGAAAGAAGATCTGGAGCACATCCCAACTCCAGAGGTTTGGCTTGAGAGAGACGTAGAAGGAGTGGATACCACATCTGTCGTGGCCAGCGTGGGGCTATGAGGATCATCTGGCCCCTGTCTCTCTGAAGCTTGAACAGAGTTTTGGGAACGAGGGGAATGGGTGGGAAGGCATAGAGGAAGTCCTGACCCCAGTGGAAGTGGAAGGCATCCCTTGCCTAACAGTTCTGAGCAGGAATTCTGGAATAGAACCCTGGAAGTTAGGCATTCTGAGGACTTGCAAAGAGATCTATATCTGGAGTTCCCCAGATCTGAAAATTCGAGCAATTTGCTCTGGATGAAGAGACCACTCGTGTGGCAGCAGTACTCAACTGAGTTTGTCTGCCAAGAGATTTTGCGTGCCTGGAAGATACATGGCTAATAGGTGGATTTGAAGATCTCTGGCGAAGGCCCAGAGACGTAGATCCTCGTTGCACAACGTTAGAGACCCCGTCCCACCCTGTTTGTTCACACAGAACATGGCTACTTGATTGTCGATCTGTAGCTGAGATGGGCCTGAAATACTTGAAAAGCATAAAAGATGGCTCTCAGTTCCAGGAGGTTTATGTGAAGACAAGCCTCTTGCTGGGTCCATAGACCCTGAGTGGAGAGATTGTCCAAGTGAGCCCCCCAGCCTAACTTGGATGCATCTGTCGTAAAGGTGGCCTGATGTAGTGGCTGCTGAAAAGGAGAGACTACGAGAAGATTTTCCAGCAATTGCCACCACTGTAGGGACAAAATGAGACGTGTCAAGTTTCTGATTTTGTCCAACAGACGACCCGAGGCCTCTGTCCACTGAGAGGATAGGGTCCACTGGGCTGCCCGCATTTGAAGGCGAGCATAGGGAACCACATGGACAATGGATACCATATGCCCCGGCAGCTGAAGCATCTCTCTAGCAGTTAGCAGAGTTTTCATAGCTGCTTGAGAAGCCAGCTGCAGTATTTGAAGACAACGTGGCTGTGGCAGGAAAGCCTTTGACTGCCTTGTATCTAAGCAAGCCCCTATGAACTCTAGAGACTGAGAAGGGGTGAGATAAGATTGTGGGAGGTTTATGACTAGTCCCAAGTACTGCAGGATTTGCATTGTGTGGGAGAGAGCGAAGCTGGCTTCTGGAGCTGTTGATGCTCAGATGAACCAGTCGTCTAAGTAGGGGAAGGCGAATATACCCAAAGTTCTCAGGAATGCTGCTACTACTGCCATGCATTTTGTGAAGACTCTTGGGGCAGAAGCTAGTCCGAAGGGAAGAACCCTGTACTGGTAATTATTCCCTGAAAAAGGAATTGAAGAAACCTCCTGTGATTTGTATGGATGACAATATGTGTGTATGCATCCTTTAGATCTAGAGAACATAGCCAGTCCTGACCCTGAATGTAGGGACGAAGTGTTCCGAGGGAGATCATCTTGAATTTTTCTCGGAACAGATACTTGTTCAACTCTCTGAGGTCCAGTATGGGTCTGTATCTCCCTGTTTTCTTTGGGATGAGGAAGTAGGGGGAGTAGAAACCCATGCCCCATTGGGATATGGGTACCTCTTCTATTGCTCCTTGAGCAAGTAGCGAGGTGACCTCCTGACACAAGAGAGTGGTGAAAGGGCCCTGAGAATTGAACTGTCTTGTGATGGTGGGAGGGGGCATACTGTGAAAATGGAGTTTGCACCCTTCTTGTACAATGGAAAGAACCCAGTTTTCTGATGTTATTTGTTGCCATCTTCTGGCAAAATGACAAAGTCTGCTGGGGATGGTAAAAGGTTCTGGACCTTTCAAGGGCAGGATGACTAAGTTCTCTAGGAAGGAGTCAAAGCCCCTGAGGAGGCTGAGTTTGCTGAGCTGGTTGAGCTCTGGGGACTTGTGCCTTCCTTTGCTGTCTGGGCTGCTGTTGCTCCTTCTGGGGAGTATGAACTGGACAGTGGACAGCTTGGGTATAAGATGGGTAAAATTTATTTTTCTTGTTGAAAAAGGGCTTCTTAGTAGTCTTTTTCTTTGCTGGGTTGGCTGTAACCCTTGATAATCTGTTCAAGGTTGTATTTTCAGACTCAAGATGATTAGCTTTGTCTTGCCAATCCTTGCCAAAGAGATTTTCTCCTGTGCAAGGAATGTTCCCCCAGGTACCCATATCCCAACCTGGCATGGGTTTCTACTCCCCCTACTTCCTCATCCCAAAGAAAAGCTTGCACCCATTATTCTACATCTGATGCCTGAAACCAGGCAATGCGATGTGCACCGATAGAAATAGCAGGAGGTTCGGCTGATGCACTCAAAGCAATCAAAGGTTGCACAATTCATAAATTTAGATACATTCTAGGCATGTTTGACCAAGGTGAGGATGTCTGTCCTTTTATCATCAGGGAGAAGTGGAGCCCATAAGCTCTAGATCCCTTGTAACTTCCTTGAGAAACATTCCCATATAGAGAATGTAAGAGCTGATCCTGGCTGATAGCATCAAGGACTGAAAGCATCGATGCCCAAAGGCATCGAGTGTCCTCACTTCACGGCCTGGAGGATTGGAAGAATGTGTTTTAGCACTTTTGATCCTACGCATCGCAGATTCCACTACCATTGAATGGTGTGGTAATTGTGTCTTCTGAAAACCAGGGCATTGTGGAACTCGGTACATGGTATCAAGTCTCAGAGAATGTGGAGACACCATTAAAGGAGCTTCCCACATCCTTAGCATGAGATCATGCAAGATTCAGTGAAGTGGAAGGGTAGCTGCTTCTTTAGGCGCTGCCGGATATTGAAGAATTTCTAATTCTTCTGCTCTCGGTTCTTTCTCAGGAGTCACCGTGATTGAAAGTCCTCGGGCTACATCACCTATGAAATCCTGAAAAGACATGCCCTCTGGAGGAGACATCCTGCGTTGAGAAGAAGGAGAGGGATCCTCTGGTAGAATCACCCCGATACCGGCGGAGTCGTCAGAGTCATCGGAATCGGAGGACTCGAAGTATCTCTGTGCCGGGTGTTCTTGCATTGCTTGATGCCGGTATCGATCAAAGTCAACGTCAGACTGTCTCGATACCGGGCCCTCAATACCGGATATTGATTCAAGAGCCGGCATGGGGGGAAGCACATCAGTTGAAGCAGGTGCGGTCGGTACCAGTATCGGTGACTGCGGAACCGTTTGAAGCAGTCTTAGTGGTACCGAAGCTGCTAAGAGAGCCGCTAGACTGCGTTAGATAGCTAGGATTCGCTGATCCGTAGCCCCTGCCGATACCTGGAAGTTGGTACCGGTGGAACCAGCCATGACACCAGAGCATGGCACAAGGAGTTTTCCCGAGGTGGAAGCTTTTGGAACATCCTGGAGCCCCGTTAGTGCTTTGGAGGCCGGAGCCTCCCGTGGGGGCTGTTTTGCAGGTATGTTTTCCTCAAGGGCAACGCTAGTAGAATCTTTATGCTTCGAAGGAGATCTACCCTTTGAGGACCGTCCGGCCTTGGAAGACCTGGGTTTAGTTACCTGAGATCCATGGGAGGAAGATGAAGCCCTAGAAGACATCGATGCAATGGACATCGTATCTGCTGCAAAGAGGGTGCCGAGTTTTGCAGCTCTGTTCTGCAGGCCTCTCTTCGTCATCTTTCTGCAGAGGAGACATTCCGATGGTAAATGGTCAGGACCTAAACATTTAAGACACCAGTCATGGGTGTTGGTAGCAGAAATGGTACCGCTACACTTTGAACATTTTTTGAAATCACTAGTTGGTTTCTCCATTTTAGAACAAGAGAGGGCCTTGTGCCCAAAATGGCACCTGGCACCTAGAGGGGACAGACCCTCCAAAAATAATTATTTTTCCTTTTTTTTTTTTTAAGAAAAGTAGTAAGAAAATGAAGAAAAGACCGGTGGTACCGGTATAGGCGTCGATGGTGAAGGCAGACGCGCCAAAAAGAAATTTTTCTGCAGCGACAGGGTTTGCTGCCTATCGGCTCCGCGGAAAATGAAAAACTGAAGAGGGAGAGTTGTAAAGACGGGAAGGCAGCGATGCAGGTGCAGTGGGATGCTTCCAAAATCTTTCCTATTGGACACTGGGGAGTGTTCCTGCGCAGGCTCAGTCGGTACCGACGATACCCATATGTGAAGACTACATTCCTGCTTGTTCCTGGAGATTACCAACTTCCCCTTTCTTAGGTTCCGCTCTACTCCCTGCCAACAGCACATAAGGTTAGTTTGGAGTAATTTTTCTTGGCCTATTTTTAAGTGAATTTCTTGTATGCATATATCTGCTTTCAACCTACCTCCTTAACGTTCTACCAGTCTCCTCTTGTGCCATGTTCTTAAATGTTTTGCATTTACTGTAGCAATTGTCAATGTTTATTATCCAGCCTTTTTCCTCCCCACTCTTCCAATCCTTCTTCCTGATCCATAAGCTTCCTTACTACTTTCCTCCCTCTCCCTCCCTTCCCTTCCTCCCCACTTTCCCTCTCTCACTCCTGAGGAACTCCCTAGAGTAGTGCTCATCTTCCCGATACCCAGTGCCCCCCCTTTTGCGTCTCATCCTCTTCCTATTATATTTTATCCCTAATCATTCCCTCCCCTCCCTCCCACACACATCCACATAGTGATAACCGCAACCATGCTCCCCATTCTTTTTATCACAGAATCATATATACCCCTTCCCTCCTCTTTTCCTCCCATCTCTAGTATGCTGTATGTTTTTTCTTACCATCACATTCTGCATTAACACATTTTAACCAACTTCAACCTAACTACAACCTATAACAACTAACTTTTTTATCTTCATTTGTCTCATGTTTTGCCAGTCTGACGCTCCTCCCCAGGTATTTATTTTACCTCAGGGATTGTTCATCTTTGATTGTTCTATAATAACGAGTCACCTTATCTGCCTTCCTGTGGATCCTTCTTTATGTAAAATGTCTTGTCTTTTTCTGAAATCACCCATGGCCACTTTTCTGGCTGCTTGTCTTGTTTTCTTTGGTTATTAATTATTTGTTTGTTACTTCTTGCCTGCTCTCCTGCTTTCTGCTGGTTCATGGTCATCTCTGGCAAAGCTGCTTCCACCATTCCTTGTTTGGTCTCCTCTAAGTTTCTAATTCGCCAGGTTTGCACCCTCTTATTAAATGATAGTTTAAAGGGATATAACCATCGATATTTCAGTCCTCCTTGGTATAATACTGTAACTGTGTGACCAGGACCATGTCCCTTCTTCTTTGAAGTTTTCCCACTGCTAAGTCTGCATAAACCATCACTTTATATCCTTGCCATGTGATGTTTTCTAATAGTCACATTTTGGCCACTATGTGCTCCTTAATTTCATAGTCTTTAAGGCATACTATGCCTCTTGGCCTATTTGGTTTAATCAAGCCTAGCGCACGATGTGCGCGGTCCATTTCAATGCTTTTAATTACTCCCGCTTCTTCACCTTGGCTGAGTACTTCCATGAACACAGCTTCCGCTACTTTTTTGCTATCTTTAAACACCTGATCTTCCGGGATCCCCTTTCTTCCTAGGTTGTTTCTCCTAGTTCTGTTCAAATTTTATATAACATATTTTACTTCCATAAATTTAATTCTTCAGTTTTGCCTACTTGCATTTCTTGTTGCTTATGTAACTGTGCCAGGGTCTGCTCATGTTCATCTATCCTGCGTTTCAAGTCTCCCATTTCTTCTTTGAGCTCTCCAATCCTTTCTCCTACTTCCTCCTTTACTGCTAAAATTTCTGTATTCAGATCTTTGGACCTGCCTTTCAACTCTTCCCGTGTTATCTTTTGTACTACCACCTCTCCCTTCTCCTCAACATTGCTTTTTCCACTTCTCTTTTCATGTTCTTCCATCTCTCTGCCTCCACTCTGCCCTTCGACCATTTTTTGTTATATCGCCTCACTCGTTCCTGATTCAGCATAAGCGAATTCTCGAAAGTCAGTGGCTTTCCCACGTGTCGTCATTCGGCTCTCTGTCTGCTCGGGATGTTGATAGCACCATTGCTCATTTTTAGGGAGCTCAGGTGGGGGGTAACACCAGCGGACACCGGGACTGACTCTGGAGCTCCCAGCTCAGGCAGCCATCCCGAAAGATGACATCACTGCCTCCCCTTATTCTTTTATATATATATATATATATATTGTCACAGCCCCTCCTAGTGGCAGCGTGCAGAAAAGAGAGGGTGGACACTTATTGTTGGTTGAAGAAGGAAAAACTTTTCTAGACCAGGTGCATCATGGTCTTTGTAGTCCCACTTCATAAAGAAATAGCTGTGAGCCTTGTGCAGGGTTAAACTTAAATGGTTTTTATTCCCTTTGTTGCGCAAAGGTTCTCCAGGAAGACAAAAACAGAATGTACCTTACTTCAGGGTTTATGCCAAAATATTTACAAAGTCAGTAACTGTTACAGGCGCTTCACAGTTCTTTGCATTCAAACAGGTTTTCAACACCAAGAGGAAAAACAAACACAAAACTTCTTCTTTCAGCTTAACAAAAGCAAAAAGATATGTTAAAGCATGTCCTGCCGGTTACAATTCTGTGAGAGACTCTAGACTCTTGGAAACACAGAGTGAGCAGTCCATCGGGTGCTCTAACTGCAACGGCTCTGGCTCTATCACCTCTATTTGAATAGGTTCCTGTTCAGCCTTGTTGTCAGCTAGTCCTCAGCTTTCCCTGGATAAGGCAGGTTGTAGTTCAATGGAACTCTCCAATATTCCCCAGCCTCGCTGGTCTTGGTTTGGCCAATAACTGCTACGGCTTTTTACTATGCCTCCCTGTAAAGGTTTCACAAGCCCTTCCCGGCTTTGTTTCCTATCAGTACGGCTCTCTGGGTTATAAGCTTTTCTAGGAGCTGGCTCACATCTTGGAAAGGAAATATAACTGTACCTTGGATCTTTGAGAAGTGCTCTGCTGGTATTTGCTCTACCCGGCAGTCTCCTTCTATCACCGTCTTCCCTGAAGACTGGCTCCTGGAGCTTTCTGGAACGGGCTTGTCCTCCCTGGAACTTAGCTCTTCCTTGTAAGTACTCCAAGCTTCTCCGCCTTTCAGTATGAGAGGTTCCCCTCTCAGTTCCTCTCTGAACTCGAGATCCTCTCCCAGCTCGTAGTCCTCTCTGAACTCGAGATCCTCTCTGAACTCGAGATCCTCTCTGCTTTCTTCCTTCTGAGCACTGTTTATAAAGCCGTTTCTCCACTGAGCTTCCTGGCTCTCTATTCAGGTGTACCTGATTAGCTCCTGCATTCTCAAAACCTGGGTGTGTCAGCTTAGCTTCTGCAACCTCGTGCCTGCTCCCTCTAGCTGCACTTATAGGTAACTGCACCCTCTGTGAGTCAGTTGCTTTATAATAAACAGTTTTTTTATGAGTCTATAGCTTCAATGGCTTCAGCTTTATCACAAAATATATATAATATATATAATTTGAGGGTTACAATGCTGAGTAAATGCTGATTAGGTATATAGATAGTTTAAACATATATACAGATTTAAATATTTACAAATTTCAAAAATCTTATCATCTTATCTGAGCAAGGAAAAATGTATTGTAGTTCACTAGAATTATTAGTGTAAAGAATAAATGTGATAATGTGGAGAATTGGGTATTGTAAGATAGAGTAAGAAAAAGGAATAAGTAAGTTGTGAATTAATGAATATAGTATACATGAGTTTAAGTGGGAAATATTTCATCTATTGGGAATGAGTCTCCAAAGTACTCTATAAATAGGTGAGTTTTAAGATCTTTTCGAAATGCTGAAAGATCTGTGATATCTCTGAGTTTATCCGGCAGAGCGTTCCATATTAAAGGAGCATTGAAGCTGAATGCCCTATTTGTTGTAGTTTTATTGAGATTTGAAAAGTTGTTTGGAACAATTAGTGTGTTCAGGTTCCTTTGTCTCACTGTTCTGGTCCTTGAATGAATTGTCAGTAGATCAGTTAGATATGATGGGGGCTATATCTCTTATCAGTTTGAATGTTGTTATGATAACTTTATATTTTATCCTACTTTGTATAGGTAACCAGTGAAGTTTGTACAGTATAGGGGTTATGTGCTCAGTTGGACCTGCAGTTATAAGCATTCTTGCAGCAACATGTTGTGCTACTTTTAATTGGTGTACAGCATGTTTTGGAATACCTTGAAGAATTATGTTACTAAAATCTAAGTGAGGCAGGATCAGGGCTTGAAGGACTGATCTGAAGTCCAGATTTGATAATAATGGTTTTAGATGTGTTTGTTGTATTCCTGATGTGTGTTGTTAGACTTAACGTTCTGTCTATGATAACGCCAAGGTATCTTATTTTATTTATTTATTTATTACAATTTCTTATATACCGCGCTATTCGGTATCAGCGCGGTTTACATCATAACACAACGACCATAACAACAAGCTGTCTGGTTGTACATCGAACAGGAGTGCAAACTTGGATAACAGGGGTTAACTATATACATGAGATATTTACACGGAACAAGGTTAGGTAACAATCACATAACGAATGTAAGGGACCTTTCTAGAGTGGGTCATTTCTTCAGAGGGGCTATCTAGGTTCAATTGCTGGTTGGGTAGTATTGGAGGAAAAGGTGGTATCTGAGTGCCTTCCTGAACTGATATAGGTCGGCAATGGCCCTAATGTCAGGGGGTAGAGCATTCCAGCATTTGGGGACATATAAACTGAATGCCCTGTTTGTGGTTGTCATGTTGCACTTTGTCAATGCCTTTGGGGTTGTTAGAAGGTTTACGGCTGTTGCTCTTCTGAATCTGTTGGGGGGGACAATGTGAATAAGTTCTGTGAGTGAGGAGGATGAAATACCTTTGATTGCCTTGAATGATAGGAGTAGGGTTTTAAAGATGATCCTCCCATGGATAGGTAGCCAGTGAAGCTGTTTGAGAATGGGAGTCACGTGGTCACTTTTGGAGGCTCCGTAGAGGACCCTTGCTGCGGCATTCATGGCCAACTGTAATGGGGTTAGTGTGGATTGGGGGAGACCTTGTAAGATGGTGTTTGCAAAGTCAAAGTGTGGCAGGATTAGCGCTTGGTATATGGTCCGGAAATCGTCTGGGTCCAACAGGGAGCGTAGGTGCTTGAGCGAGCGGATTTTGAAATAAATGGCTTTGACTATGTTGCTTATGTGGTGTTTCATATCCAGACGTTGGTCCAAAGTAACTCCAAGGTATCTTATTGTTTCTTTAGTTTGTAAGTCAGCTTCCTTGACACTGACATGGGATGGGGGAGTAAAGTTGGGGTCTCTGGTGATGAAAAGCACCTCTGTTTTTTTATGTTGAATGCGTAGGTTCTGTGATTGGAGCCACATTGAGACCGCATTGAAACAGTCTATAAGCAGTGCCAGATCCATGTGAGCTGTGGAGAACGGCATGTATAAGAGAATGTCATCTGCATATATCAAACAGTTCACATTGAATGATCTTATGATGTTGCAGATGGGCTGCATGTAAATATTGAATAGTAAGGAAGATAACGAGGAGCCTTGAGGTACCCCTTGCTTTTGATGGAAGTGTTTTGACTCTTCTGATCCGGACTTCACATATTGCCATCTTCCATCCAGATAAGATTTACACCATCCTAGCGCACTGTTGCAGACGCCCTTCTCTTTCAGTCTTCCGAGGAGAATTTCGTGACTCACGGAGTCGAACGCCACGGCGATGTCTAAGAAGATGAGCACAAAACTTTGTCGGATGTTGTCAATGCCTGTGATGATATCGTTGAATAGGTTAGTGAGTAGTGTCTCGACCCCATGATATTCTCTGAACCCATGTTGGCAGCTATCTAGGGGAGCAGCGACGTCTATGTGATCTTGAATTTGCCGTTGTGCCTCTTTCTCAATTATCTTAGCTAAGAGGGGGATACTAGCTATTGGCTTATAAGACTCGACCCTTTGGGGGTCTAGCTTGGGGTTTTTCAATAGTGGCCTAATGGAAGTCTGCTTGAGTGTTGTGGGGAAATATCCTGTTGTGAAGGAGAGGTTCATTATATTTGCGATGACAGGGCTGAACACACCACGTAGCTCCTTAATCCAAAAAGCTGGGCATGGGTCAGTCTGCGCAGCGGAGGTGTTGAGAGCTGCTATGGTGTCCTCAATACATTTAGTGGATGGTGTGGAAAATTTGTTTAGTGGGGATAGGCCCATTGGTTCTTGATACGGGACTGCTGAAACCTTGTTAGTTTGCACGATCTTGGATTGCAGGTAGTCAGCGAATTTTTGTGGGTGAATCTCACTGTGTTGTTCGGGAGATGGTTCCTTCGAGAGGGATTTGACCAAGTTGAAGAGGTCACGTGGTTTATTCAGAGATCTCTTTAGGGTGTCAGTGTGATATTGTCTCATTTTGGTTGTGATTGTTTCTCGGTGTATTGAAAGGTGGGTTCGGTAGGCGGTCTGATCTTCAGTTGAGAGCGATCAGCGCCATCAGTGCTCAAGTCTGCGTAGTTGAGTAAGAGAAGATCGCAGCTCAGGAGAGGACCATGGTGCGTAGCTTCTTTTTATCCTTGCTGTGTTCTTGGGGTTCGGGCGTTGTGAGATGGCAAGCAGGTTGGAGTTCCAGGAAGAGATTAGTTCATCAAGGTCTGGCGTGGTTTTGTTGAGGAGTGATTGGGTCTCAGATAGGATGTGTTCCCTGTTGAATGGGCGAAAGCTTCTTGTGGCTGTTCGTGAAGTGTTGTTCGTAGTTCGGCTTCTGTTCAGCTGGTCATTGTTGATGGGTATCTGGATAATAATCAATTTGTGGTCCGACCAGGGTACATCAACGACTGATATTGGAAGATTGTGGTTTTGTTCCATGACTGGCTGCGGAACAAATACCATATCAAGAATATTCCCCTTTATATGTGTGGGTTCATTGATGATTTGCTTGAGTCCCAGGTCTTCCATTGCACCAAGGAAGGCATTTGCGTGGCTTTGGGGTAAAGATGGGAGATTGAAGTCACCCATTATCCAATTAGGTTTATTGGGAGTGAGGGTGTTGGCTGCAAGGTCAATAATGGTTGGGAGGTCATCTGGAGAAGTAGACGGTGTTCTGTATAACAAGTTGAGGGAGCATTGCTGGTTTGCAATGGAGAGAATGTCCAGGCTGTTTGTGCTAGAGGAGTCTGATATGTGGAAGTTAAGGTCTGATTTGGTGATTATGAGCACCCCTCCTCCTTTTTTGTTTTCCCTATGTCTCGTGTGTATGGAGAAATTGGGGGGTAGTAGTTGGTTGAGGAGGACGTTGTCCTCCGATGATAGCCAGGTTTCCGTGATCATAAGTATCTCTAGGTCATAAAGGGAGATTGTGTCTAGGACAACAGGCCATTTTTTGCGAATAGAACGCGCATTGATGATGGCACATTTTAGGGGTCGGCAGCTCAAAGGTTTTTCCTGGATGGGTGTCTTGGATAACTGGAGTGCTACATGTATCAGGTGGAAGCGGCGCGTGTAAGCGTCACTTCCTGGGTGGGAGTATGGGGGACCATACCATCTTTTTCCATGGCTATTCAAGACTGGAATCTTGCCGTGTGGCGTATAAAGGGCCTGGGAGGTTCCAAGCCAGTGAGTAAGGAGATAAAAGCTAAGAATGGCAGCGACTTGGAGGGCCATTTTGAGGGTTGTGATTGTGTGTGAGACACTGTAGTTATGATGCAGTGAAGTGCGATACTGGGACAGTGCAGTGCAGTAATGAGACACAGTACAGTGATGAGACACTTCAGTAAAGAGGAGTTATTATACGAGAATGCAAAATTGAGCTGGTACAGTAGGGGAATCTGTGTAGAACGAGTCCTCAGGGTACAGATTACATGCTAAGATATTGAATATATTTAAATTATGTCGAGCAGATACAAAAAGAGGTGATGCAATACTGAGATGATGCAGTAATAAAATAGGATGCTAGCAGGTTATATTGTATCTTAAACTGGCAAAACAATAGTACATCGTATGGGCTGCGTTGTTTAGTACCTTTCCAGTGTGAGCTTGGAACATTAGAATGGACTAGTGTTTCTTATGTAGTGCAGGGTTCAGGTTTATGTAGTGCAGGGTTCAGGTTTACAGCAACGGCGTTGCTGTTTGTAGCTGGGGTGAGCTTGCTGTTAGAGTATGCCATCTGGAGCTGGGTGGAATGCAGCGGTTTTCTGGTGTCCTTCCTCTCGGTCCACGCCTAAGGGCCACGCCAAAGGGCCCTCTGGCGAGGCCCTCAGGCGCGGGCCTGCCAGGCGCTGGCGCGCCCGATGGCGCAAGCTTTTAAAGCTCCTGCAATCAGCCCCGATTGGGCGACGATGTTGCTGCCGCTCCTCCCGGCGCTTGAGGCTCGATCCCCCGACTGGGGAGAGCTGATGAAAGCGGCGGGTGTACAGGAACCACGCGCCCGATGGCGCAAACTTTTAAAGCTCCTGCAATCAGCCCCGATTGGACGACGATGTTGCTGCCGCTCCTCCCGCCGCTTGAGGCTCGATCTTATTTCATCTTTAACGCCAAGGTATCTTATTTCATCTTTTAGTTGGTGTACAGCATGTTTTGGAATACCTTGAAGAATTATGTTACTAAAATCTAAGTGAGGCAGGATCAGGGCTTGAAGGACTGATCTGAAGTCCAGATTTGTTGATAATGGTTTTAGATGTGTTTGTTGTATTCCTGATGTGTGTTGTTAGACTTAACGTTCTGTCTATGATAACGCCAAGGTATCTTATTTCATCTTTTATGGGTATGCTTATGTTTTCAATTTTTATTTCTGTTGGAGGGGTAAATTTTTGATTTCTAGAAACAAATAATACTTCTGTTTTCTTGAAGTTAATGTGTAGATTGTTTTCATTTAGCCATTGCGTCATTTTAGTGAAGCATGATTTGATATTGGAGAAGTCCAGGGAGTCTATGTCCATAGGGAGATAAATCATAACATCAGCAGCATAAATTGCATATTTTAATTTGCACTGTTGAATGATGTGGCATATAGGTTGTAAATATATGTTAAAGAGTAGAGCTGACAATGCAGAACCTTGTGGGATTCCTTGTTTTTGCGTATAGGTTTTAGATGTATGGTTTCCTATTTTTACCTGTTGCGATCGATCAGTTAGATATGATTGGAACCATGCAAGAATAGTGCCATGTATACCAATCTGTTTGAGTCTTTCAAAAAGGATACAATGGTTAATTGAATCAAAGGCAGCTGATATATCCAAAAATATAAGTAATACTGCTTGTTTTGATTTGTCAATGTATTTTGGGAATATCATCAAAGATAACTGCAAGAAGTGTTTCTACACTATGGTATGGTCTAAAGCCGTATTGGTGTGAATCTAAGGGGGCATGAAGTTCAATGTGATCCTATTTTTTCTATAATCTTTGCCATAAATGGAAGGCTAGAGATAGGTCTATATGAAGAGGGATCAGGATTGTCTAGTTTTTTGTTTTTCAGAATAGGTCTAATCGAGGCTCTCTTTAGGATGGTTGGCATAGTACCATGTGTGAGAGAAAAATTTGCTATATTTAGAATGTAGGGCGCTAGGAGTGGTTTAGTATTTTTGATCCAGCTAACTGGGCAGGGATCAAGACTAGAAGTGGTTGTGTTAATATCTGAGATCACCTTATCCAGTTCTTTTAGTGTTACAGTATGAAATGTATCCCATATGTGTTCAGGCTTTGGGTTGGAGTAAATTAGTGGAATTGGAGGGTCTGATAGTGGAGAGAGCTTAGTTATGTAATAGTTAGCAAGAGTTTGTGGGTTAATAGGGGTGACATCTGTACTAGGAGGGTTTGATACTTTTTTAACTATTTCAAATAATTCTCTGGGACGATTGAGGGAATTTGTTAGTAATTATGTATGAAAGGCTTTTTTAGATGCATTTATTGTTTTTCTGTAGTAGTCTAGTTTCTCATTGTATAAATTTCTGTTATTATTTGAGTTAGTTTTCCACCATCTTTTTCAATCTTTCTAAGTTCCCTCTTTATTTGTCTAATTTCTTGCGAGTGCCAAGGTTGGGAGTCTCTCTGTTTGGATCTGGATTTGTTTGTTTTAGAGCTAGGAAGCATAGCTGCTTGGCTTCAGCTTCATCACATATCCCCCCTCTTAAGATATTACGGGCTGGCCTTGCATCGCCTGCATAGCACGTAATCTGTGACTTGGCCTCTGCATTGTGATACATCTTCCTTGCTCTGGGCTCGACCCTATACAATCTCTATTTCCTCGGCACTACTCCAGCTAAGGTAACTAGGGCCGTCCGCTCATGCCATGGTCCGAGGATATTAATGTGGTAGACTTGCTGACGACCATTCTTATTCTCTACCATATATGACACTGGACCAATCTGTTTAGCCACTGTATATGGTCCCCTCCATCAGGCTTCGAATTTTGGGGTAGCCCCTATTACCATTACTATCACCTTCTCACCTACTGATAGCTGGCGGGGTTTTGTATCCCTATCATATCATCTTTTCTGTCTCCCTTGACTAATCTTTAATGTCTCCTCTGCAAAATGGGAGGTTCTCTGTAGACGACTCCTCAAGTCTCGCAAAAACTGGGGTACTCCTATCTCCTTTTCAACAGGTTCTACCCATTGTTCGCGGAGTATATCCAAAATCCCTCATGGGGTACGTCCATACATTAGCTCGTAGGGCGAAGTCCCCAAAGAAACTTGCGTCCATTCTCGGCAAGCATATAGTATAAACGGAAGCACGGTATCCCATTCAGCCATCTCACCGTCTAAAGCACGCCTTAACATTTGCTTTATAGTCTGGTTTAGTCTCTCTACTAAGTTATTGCATTGAGGATGATAGGCGGCTGTCTTAACATGTCGTATGCCAAAGGCGTCCCACACCTGGGCCAAATACTTTGACATAAAAGTTACTGCCCCTATTGGTTAGCACCTCCTGTGGAAACCCTATTTCACAGAATAGTTTTACTATTTCCGAGGCTATAGTCTTGGCCGATATATTCCTTAAGGGAACAGCCCACGGAAATCTTGTGGCTTGGTCCACCATGACCAGCATATATTGAAAACCTCTAGGTGTCTTCAATAAGGGTCCTACTATATCCATAGCTATTCTTCTAATGGGTTCCGATATAACCGGCATCGGAAACAAGGGCATTTCGGGGGGTCGGACAGAGGTTACTCTCTGGCAGGGGGAACATGACACGCAAAATCGCGAGGTCTCTTTGAAGACTCCTGGCCAGGAAAACCGTGCTAGTATTTGATCTAGGGTCCCCTGTATCCCTTTGTGACCTCCTGAGCTAACCTCAAAACCAGGGACTTAAAAGCAGAGGGCACTACTAGTTGCTTACGGACAGATCGAGTCTGAGGATCTACACTTTCCCTGTATAGCACCTCTTTATCAAAAATGAACCTGGAGAAGGTATCCTTTCCCACCTGGGCATACTCAAATGCTCTAGCGAGTGCGGGGTCAGCTTTCTGCTCTTTGGCGAAAGATGGAAACCTCTCTACCAACTCCGACGGAACCCAGGGCAATCCCTGCCCTGCCTCTAACTCAGCTCTCCCTTGAGAGCGGCATCTCCTCTCCCTGCTCGTTGTCCTCTCTCAGTTCCTCTCTGAACTCGAGATCCTCCCTCAGCTCGTAGTTCTCTCTCAGTTCCTCTCTGAACTCGAGATCCTCCCTGCTGTCTTCCTTCTGAGCACTGTTTATAAAGCCGTTTCTCCACTGAGCTTCCTGGCTCTCTATTCAGGTGTACCTGATTAGCTCCTGCATTCTCAAAACCTGGGTGTGTCAGCTTAGCTTCTGCAACCTCGTGCCTGCTCCCTCTAGCTGCACTTATAGGTAACTGCACCCTCTGTGAGTCAGTTGCTTTATAATAAACAGTGTTTTTTTCTGAGTCTATAGCTTCAATGGCTTCAGCTTCATCACAAAAAAAAAATATACACATATATTTATTTATTTTTTGTGATGAAGCAGAGGCCAGTGAACCTATGGAGATAGGAAAAATCACTGATCCCTTTAAAGAAAGTGACAGACCTAAAGTGCAGTTACTGCAAAGTGCAACCAGAGGGAGCAAGCACGAAGAATCAGGGGGGTAGGCTGACACACCCAAGCTTGGATGATGCAATAACTAACTCAAGGGATAATCAGACACACCTGGTCAGGGTGAGAGAAACCCTAACTGAGAAGCAGCTTTATAAGCAGGGCTTAGACAGGACAGAGGAAGCAGCAGCAGCAGACGCAGAAGAGAGAGGAAGGAGATGGCTCAGAGGAGAGGAGAGGCAGTTGGATTTGCGGTCCTTACAGAGAAGGAACAAGTTCCAAGAGAAACAGTTCCACGGTGAAAAGCTCCAGGGAGAAGTCTTCAAGGAAGACAGAGAAAGGAGAGGGACCTGGAAAGTGCCTGGTAAAGAAAGTACCAGAGAAGCACAGCTCAGAGAGCAGAAGTACCTGCAAACTTCCTTTCCTGACCGTGAGCTACAAGGAGTTCAGAGGTGGGTGCACAAGACTCTGCCCAGGAGTCTGAGGAACACAACAACTGTGGCCAAGCCCTAGAAAGGCATGGAAGCCAGAGAGCCGTAGGTGCAGTAAACACAGCTGGAGAGAGGTTTGGGAACCTGTACAAAAAGTGCTAACAAAAAGTCCTGTTACCTGTTTTCCAGACCAGGTAGAGCAAGGCTGGAGATATATCGTCAGAACAGGAGGAGATGCAAATAGACCCTGCTGAACCCGATTCATTGCCACCTGTCTCATGGATTGTACACTTTGTCTAGCCGGGAGTTTGGAATCCTTGGCAGAAGTATAGCTCGCAGGATATACGTTAAAATACAGTTTTGATAAGCTAAAAGAAGAAGCTTGCTTTTGTTTGGACGAACTGGTTTGTTCTAACACCTGCATAGCTAATAAGACTGTGAAGCACGTCTAACTTTTGAATTCTGTAAATACCTTTTTGAAAATCCTGAATGAGGTGATAATCCTGTTTTCCTTTGTTGAATCTTTGTTTGTGCATTATGGGAATAAACCTTATCCTTTACCTTACACATGGCTTTCACAACTAATTATTTCAAGAAAGGGACTACTAGTACCAGCATGCATCTGGGCTAAGAAAGGTTTCACCCTTTGATGAAAACAATAATGTCCACCCTGACCCTTTAGGCACGTGGCTCGGGGGCTGGGGTTGTGACAATATATATATATATATAGATACATACATACATACATACATTAAAAAAAATAAAAATATGTATACGTTTTCAACATAAAGGTAAAGTTGGTACCTTCTTCTCCCCAATTCTGTATCTTAGACAGCAGAAGGTAAAATGAGATGCACAAGATAACAAGCAGCATTGGTGTCAGAAGAAAGATTTGAATCCTGGCTCCCCTACTTCTCAGCCTGCAGCTCCACTAGCTACTCCTCCACTCCACAAGTTGTCATGTGCCGTTCTTTCTAGAACACCTGCCGTTCTTTCTAGAAAGTACAGTTACTTACCTGTAACAGGTGATCTCTGGGAACAGCAGGAATAAGTCTTCACATATGGGTATCGTCGGTACCAAAGGAGCCTGCGCGGGAACGCTCCCCAGTGTCCAGTAAGAAAGCTTTTGGGAGCATCCCACAGCGCCTGCGCGCTGCCTTCCCGCCTTTTCCAACCACCTCTCTCCAGTTCGAGTTTTAAAGCTGAGACAAAGAGAGAGAGGAAAGGAAAGATAGATAGAGAGATACAACTCCTAGGGGAGGTGGGTGGGTTGTGAAGACTTATTCCTGCTGTTCCCAGAGATCACCTGTTACAGGTAAGTAACTGTGCTATCTCCAGGAACAAGCAGGAATGAGTCTTCACATATGGGGACTCCCTAGCTGTAGATGCCAGGGAGAAACCCCAGGTTGTGTGTCCTTGAAAAGGACTCTACCTCCTCCCATGGATCTATGGCATCCGACCAGGGTAGGTGGGTAGGAGTTGATTAAGAATGGAACAGGTGTTTGAGAACAGCCTGACCAAACGAGGCATCCCGGCAGGAGTCCTTGTCCAAACAGTAATGGGCTGTGAAGGTATGAACCGAGGCCCAGGTGGCCGCTCAACAGATTTGGTCGATGGACACAGAGTTTAGATGAGCCATTGAGGCTGCCATGGCTCTCACATTGTGAGCTGTGACATGGCCCTCCAGAGAAATGGACAGATAAAAGGGATACCAGAATCCCCAATATGTAATTGAAGATGGATGAATTTCTTGATACAAAATGTGTTTAGAAGTTTGACTTCTCACCTACTTCCTTTTAAATAGAATAGGATGTCATGATCATGAGTTCTGTGTAACCGTCTTTAAAATAGATGGAACAGTGTTAACTAAGCATAAAGGCTATGAACTGTGCAACCATAGTTCATTGTACAGTCACTGCTGACAAAACATAATTTTTGCAAATTTTGCAATTATAAATTTCATCTAATATACTGTAATCAGATCTTACTCTGTAAAAAGAACTTTGGCGACACCTTGTGTTATTTCGTGGTTATAATAAATGACTGTTACTGCCTCTTTTTCTCTAATAAAAAGGAGCTTTTTAGGAGGAGGACTTTGAATTCAATAAGCGTGGAATTATGCCTGTCCATAGACCGCTTGTTGTCTTCCCTCTGAGCTCAAAGACTAGTAACACTTGTGTGTGTATGATTGTGTTCTGTATTACTCTCTGCCTGTCTCTCACTGCTTGATGGACCAGAGACCTGAAGAGCCGTGGTATTGTGGTTAGCTCATGGATTTTTCTTCAGTTTGTGCCGTGACTCGGATCTCTGTGTTCCTTCAGCAGTTGGAAACAGCAGACAAGTCTCAAGGACGCAGGTGGTGGTTGCCGTGAGTGAGTATACTAAAGAATTGACAGATATCTGTGTGTATATTGTGATTGTAATGTAAAGCCGGTAAGGTTAATTAGAGATCTCAGTTAGATAAATGGAGTGAGATGGGGCAAGAGAAAAGGAAGCCCTAATTGTGAAATGAGGCGCAAGTTTGGTGAAGCGCCCTTATGTTAACATTCGATGACTGCCAGTAACCACAGTTTGCCGTTCCTCCTTTGTGGAACATTTCAGTGGAGCAAATTGAGGTTAGTTACAGTATGAAATGGCTTTTGAAGCGAATTTCATACCAGTCATGAATGTGCCGTGTATGGTTTAAGGCTGAAAAAGTGCAGCAAGTCACTGACTTTGTGTTTAAAAATCCAGTGTTTAGGATGGATAGTGTAAATATAAAAGAAACGGAAGCTTACAGGGAAAAACTTATATCGTTGCTGTATGACTGTAAAATAGAAATTAATCAAACAAAGTTTAAAGGACTGATTTTCATGTCATAATTGTAGTATGAAGTTTGTTTTCTCTACTTTAGTGATTAAGTGTGCTGTGCAGTGTAAGTTTTGATATTTACTGCAGTAATAATGTAGAGGTTTCCGGCAAGATAACAGCTTGGCATGACTGCAATATTAGCAGGAAGAACGTCTTGAGCAACTGTGGTAAGATTTTCTTTGTTCGACTAACCATAAGCCTTATTGGGGAAGTTAAAAAAAAAACTCTAAATGTGATTAACTATTTCTCTTACTTGTGTATGTATAGTAAATAAGTTTGTTTTTTAGGTCTGGATCTGAACTTATTTTGGGTTATGAGAATTTATCTACTGATTCCATTCTATGTGTAATAATGCAAATGCTGAAAAATATTATTAGAAACATTACTCCTTGGTGTTTATGTCTCTGGATACTTTGGGAAAAAATGATTGATGATATATTTTCTCCAAATTGTATTTCTAGTTATATTTGATATGAATGAACGGGAAGATCTTCCATGCTTTGATATATTTAGATATTTGATAAAATTGTGTGATGTAATAAAGGTTTAAAACATTAAGTGTTTTAAAGGAAAGAGAAGTTAGTAACTTAACTGGAAAAAATTGAATTGCTAGTCAAGTTAAGTCAAGCAAGTTTGTTTACTTAAAGGGAAAAAGAGAATGATACAATTACATTCAAACAAGTGAATTAAGTAATTAAAACAGTATGGCGAATATATGTATAATGTTGAAAGTTCAACTATAATAGTGTATGAGTAAATGTCTAAATGCTGATATTCTCTTAGTCTCTTTTAAACTAATCTGCAGGAGTCGATTGGAGGAGTGATCTTAAATTCTCATGTCGTATATGTTTTAGTTATTATGAAAGACCTCTGCAGAACTGATGTTATCAATTGCAAATGTGAAGCAAATGCCTTGCTGCTAGTGGAATATTTTTAAATTAGTATCACTGAGTTAGATTTAATATGCCTACCTCTTCAATTGCTACTGTTTGTGTTCTCACTCAGAGATTTCCCATTGGATGTAAGCCACTGGGCTGGTAGCAGTAGTCTTTGCAATCCAAATTACTGATTTTCTAGTACTATAACATGTCTCTAATTAAGTTTTGTGTCTTCTACACTTGGAAAAAAACAGTTTTCTTCCAGCTCTTTTCTTGTTACTGTTTGACCTCACACTGTACTGATGGTTCTGCTTTCCACAATGAATAAGGAAAACTGATGCAATTGAAAGAATTGATTCTGTGACAGAGTCGGCTGCTTTGCTATTTGCTAATGCTCAACTAGCTGGAGTGTTCGCTCTTTCTAGAGCTCTTGAGTTATCTGCTCACTTGATTAATACTGATTTTGCCTCAGGCTTCTTGCATGAGGAGCTCTATGTGCTGATACTACTATGCTGTTTTGCTCTGAAAATAGTGTAACAAAGATAAAAGTGTTAAGTTATTAAGAAATGATAATTGATTTTCTAAGTTGGTTCAAATTTGGTGTTAAAAAAGGTTTTATAGTTTATGAATGTACACACCCTTATATAAATGTTCCTTCCTTTGTGAGCTTAGATGTCTATGCGAATAAGAATGGAATGGAGAAGTAGTCTAATGACTAGAGTACTAGCACTCCTTGTGACCTTGGATAAGTCACTTAACCCTCATTGTCTTACAAAGAAAAATTTCAAGTTATCAATGTTCCTGTTTAATGTGCTGTACCAAGTTTAAGTTGCAATGTGAACTGCTGTGATTAGTGGGGAAAGTAGTAGTATAAAAAAAAATAACAAAAAAACAAAGAAAAGTGCAAAAATAGATAAACCAGGTCAGTTGGGTGTGGCTGGGAGGTTATATGCTGAGGTGAACAGATGGGATTTAAGTAGGGGCCTGAAACTGGTGTAGTTATCTTCCAGACGGAGTGGAGTGGGAAGAGAGTTCCACAGAGCTGGACCAAGTAAGAAAAAGGCAGAATGACGGGTAGACTGTAAGTGTGCACGAGATGGTGGGGGGAATTGAAGTCGATTAATGTGAAGAGAATGAAGACTACGTGTAGGGATATGGAAGCGGAGAAGACCAGTGAGGTACTGGGGTGTTTGTGTGTGCAGGATGCGGTGATAATGTTTAAAGTAATGTGAGTTGAATCATCACCTAAGATAAGACAGCCTTCCTAATAATTGTTGACAAACAATTGAAATGAGTTTAAATTATTTGTCATAAACTGCTAGTTATGTTTTAATGTTGTTACCCCTTGAATAAACCAGACTGGCTATATCTTGTATATTGTTAAGGCTGGAGAATACATCACAAACATAATTAGTGATATGAATATGTACAATTGTGTTCCTGACAGGAAAAAGCAATGTGTCTATCAAGCCACATGCTAACATTTGATTTGGCAAGAAGACAGAATAAGTTTAGGAATGTAGATGAAAATAATGAGTATGTTACAGACTAGCTATGTAATAATTTAGTGCTAGCTATGGATGTATTGTAATTAACAATAGATAATATAATTCTGTTCAACAATTTAAGACTGTCATTAGGGATGAATAATTGTGCTTGTTTGCAATTGCATGGAATCAAGAGAGATGCTGTAGTGGAGAGTAGGATTTTTACAAATTATATATTGTATGCACTGAATCCTATGGGCCGAAGATGAAGAAAACGACTGAATGAAATGCTACTGGATATGGAGACTCCTGATAAAGATCAACGATTCCAGCGGAACTACTCATGTATGCGCAGCAGTGAACCCTGGGTGGATGGTCACTGAAAAAGATTGATCTAAGATGTGCATAGCACAGCCCATGGTGAGAAAGGATGCTGCTGAAGAATCTGGAGTGATGACTGGTCTCATGATATGAGGGACTAATCTCTAAATTATTGCTAGATCTACGAGAAGCAGTTGGCCACTGCTGGATGAGGTAGTGCTTACAAGAATAATTGGTAAAGTCTCGCTCTCTGTACACATTTTTATTGAGGCTAAGCAAAGGTAAACAATGTCACATGATTTTGTATAACTATTTCTTCCAACGAATAAGATGGAGCTCACCTATGGACCAGATGTGCCTAGGACTTTGAAAGAACATCTGCAAAATGAAGCCTACTGTAGAAGATTATTCTGGAATTGGACACGTTTCAACTACTGCTCTTTAGTAACGATTCTTTATAGAATCACAGGAAGGACTGTAGGAATGGACAGATAAAAGGGATACCAGAATCCCCAATATGTAATTGAAGATGGATGAATTTCTTGATACAAAATGTGTTTAGAAGTTTGACTTCTCACCTACTTCCTTTTAAATAGAATAGGATGTCATGATCATGAGTTCTGTGTAACCGTCTTTAAAATAGATGGAACAGTGTTAACTAAGCATAAAGGCTATGAACTGTGCAACCATAGTTCACTGTACAGTCACTGCTGACAAAACATAATTTTTACAACTTTTGCAATTATAAATTTCATCTAATATACTGTAATCAGATCTTACTCTGTAAAAAGAACTTTGGCGACACCTTGTGTTATTTCGTGGTTATAATAAATGACTGTTACTTCCTCTTTTTCTCTAATAAAAAGGAACTTTTTAGGAGGACTTTGAATTCAATAAGCGTGGAATTATGCCTGTCCATAGACCGCTTGTTGTCTTCCCTCTGAGCTCAAAGACTAGTAACACTTGTGTGTGTGTGATTGTGTTCTGTATTACTCTCTGCCTGTCTCTCACTGCTTGATGGACCAGAGACCTGAAGAGCCATGGTATTGTGGTTAGCTCATGGAGTTTTCTTCACTACTCTGGTAGGCGAAAGAAATACACTGAGCAATCCAGTTGGATAGTGTTCTCTTAGAGACTGGAAGTCCTAAATGAGAAGGATCAAAAGCAAAAAAGAGTTGAGAAGACTTTCTATGTTGCTGTGTTCTTTGTAAGTAAAAAGCGAGGGCTCTCTTACAATCCAAGGTATGAAGATTCCTCTCTGCATTTGATGCATGAGGTCCTGGAAAAAAGACAGGTAAATATACCTCTTGGTTCAGATGAAAAGGTGAGACCACTTTAGGCATAAAGTATGGATTGGTCCTGAGGACTACCTTATCATGATGGAACCTTGTATAAGGAGGATTAGCCACCAAAGCTTGCAACTCACTGATGCGGCATGCTGAGGTGACTGCAATGAGAAAAATAACTTTCCAAGAAAGGAATTTCAAGGAGGTGGTGGCTAAAGGTTCAAAGGGTGGCTTCATAAGCTGGCCAAGAACCAGGTTTAAGTCCCATGCCACTGGAGGTGGTCTAATGGGAGGTTTGGTTAAAAGAAGGCCTCTAATGAATCTTGCTATAAGAGGATGCGAGGAAACAGGTTGTCCATTGAAAGGCTTGAAGGACGCTGCAATAGCACTCAAATGGACTCTTACTGAATTCGTTTTCAGACCTGCATGGGATAGATGCAGGAGATACTCTAGTAGAGAATTCAGAGGTATTGCAAGAGGGTTTAGACCTTTCTCTGAACACCAAATGGTAAATCTTTTCCATTTGAAAGCATAGGAACGTCTAGTAGAAGGCTTTCTAAAGGCATGAATAACATCTCTGACTTGCTGAGAGAGATGAAAATCTTGAAGTTCTAGGCCCTCAGCAAACAAGCCCTGAGATGGAGGGACTGGGGGTTTGGGTGCCACAAAGTTCCCTCTTCCTGGGACAGAAGGTCTGGTGCAGATCCCAAGTCCAGGGAAGGAGCTTGAGAGAGATGCAGAAGTAGAGGGTACCACACTTGGCGTGGCCAATGTGGTGCTATGAGGGATCATGGTCCCTTGATCTCTCTGAAGCTTGAATAGTGTCTTGGGAATTAGGGGAATTGGTGGAAAGGCATAAAGGAAGTCTTGACCCCAGTGAAGGAGGAAGGCATCCTTGGCCTGAACTCCCTGACACGGAATTCTGGAACAGAACCGGGGAAGTTTGGCATTCCACGGACTTGCAAAGAGGTCTATGTCCGGGGTTCCCCAAATTCGAAAAATCCTGGCTACCTGGTCCATGTGGAGGGACCACTCGTGTGGAAGCAGAACTCAACTGAGTCTGTCCGCCCAAGAGTTTTGAACGCCTGGAAGATATACTGCCAGAAGATGGATGTGATACTCTCTGGCGAAGGCCCACAGTCGCAAAGCTTCGTTGCAAAGCGACAGAGAGCTAGTCCCGCCTTGCTTGTTTACATAGAACATGGCTACTTGGTTGTCCGTATGGATGAGGACTGTCCTGTAGCTGAGCAGGGAATGGAACACTCTGAGAGCTAAGAATATTGCTCTGAGTTCCAAGAGATTGATATGCAGAGAAAGTCTCCTGTGGAGACCAAATGCCCTGGGTGGAGAGATCCTGCAGATGAGCTCCCCAACCCATTGGAGAAGCATCTGTTGTCAGAGTTGCTTGGGGTAGCGACTGCTGAAAAGGGGACCCCAGCAACAGATTTGGAGGGGACGTCCACCACTGCAGAGACCAAAATAGGCGACTGGAGTTTGCTATTTTGTCTGACAGGCAACCTGATGCCTGAGTCCACTGGGTGGACAAAGTCCATTGATCTGCCCTCATGTGAAGGCGAGCATATGGAACCACATGCACGGTGGATGCCATGTGGCCTGATAGTTGTAACATCTCTCGAGCAGTTAAATGGGACTTTAACTGTATCTGGGAGGCTAACTGCACCAAGCGTAGGCAACGGGCCTGAGGAAGATAGGCGCCTTGCAGTTGTAGTATCCAGCAAGACCCCTATAAACTCCAGAGACTGAGTAGGGGTGAGATGGGATTTTGGGATGTTTATTACCAGTCCCAAATACTGAAGGACACGCATTGTGCAGGTTAGAGAAATCTGGGCCTCTGACTGGGATGAAGCTCGAATGAGCCAATCGTCCAGATATGGGAAAACGAATATTCCTAGAGTGCGTAGAAATGCAGCTACTACTGCCATGCATTTCGTGAACACCCTTGGTGCAAAGGCCAGACCGAAAGGAAGCACCCTGTATTGGTAGTGCTTTCCTTGAAAAAGGAACCGAAGGAACCTTCTGTGTGTTGGATGGATGAGGACATGGGTGTACGCATCCTTGAGATCTAGAGAACAAAGCCAGTCCTGACTCTGAAGGTATGGCAGCAGAGTACCGAGAGAAATCATCTTGAATTTCTCTTTGAATAGAAACTTGTTCAATTCTCTGAGATCTAATATGGGTCTGTGGCCCCCTGTTTTCTTTGGAATAAGAAAATAAGGGGAATAGAACCCTGAGCCCTGTTGAAGAAGGGGTACTTCTTCTATTGCCCCTTGGGCAAGAAGGGCAGCAATCTCCTGACCCAGAAGGTTGAGGAGAGATGTTGGAGAATTGAACTGTCTCACCATGGTGTGGGGAGGAAGGTTCAAGAAATGAAGCTTGTACCCTTCCCTTACAATGGAGAGGGTCCATTGCTCTGCTGTAATTTGCTCCCATCTGGGAGCAAAGTAAGTCACCCTTCCTGGAATGGTGAGGGGCTCTGGTTCTTCCAGAGCCAGAAAGGCTAAGTTCTCTAGTTGCAAGTCAAAGGCCCTGGGGAGGCTGAGGCTGCTGAGTCGTGGGAGGCCTGGCAGCCTTTGACTTGGCCTGTTTAGGTGGTTGCTGACGCTTTGCAGCAAAACGACCTGCAGATGATGCCTGCTGACCATAAGCAGGATAGTATCTTCCCTTTTTAGAAAAAGTTGTCTTTTTGAACAACCTTTTCTTAGCAGGAGCAGAGGTAGACTTTGAAAGTTGATCCAAAGCAGAGTTCTCAGCATCCATCTGAGTGGCCTTTGCTTTCCAATCCCTGCCAAAAAGGTTTTCACCTGTACAAGGAAGATTTCCCAGTTCATCTTGGACCCAAAGTTCCAAATCAGAGGCTTGTAACCAAGCAATTCTGCGTGCACCAATGGCAATAGCCGAGGCTCTGCTTACACACTCAAAAGAGTCAAGGGCTGCACGGTTGGAAAATTTGGAAACATCTTGGGCATGTTTAAGCCAAGTGAGAAATTCCTGCCTTTTATCTTCTGAAATAAAAGGGGCTAAAGTCTGCAGATGATCTGTGACTTCTTTTAGAAACATCCCCATATAGAGACTATAGGAGTTGATTTTGGCAGCAAGCATATTAGCTTGGAAAACCCTTCGGCCAAAAGCATCAACGGTCCTGCATTCACGTCCTGGAGGATTAGATGAGTGTCTCTTTGCACTCTTTATTTTCCTCATGGCAGACTCTACCACAATAGAATGGTGAGGAAGCTGAGACTTATGAAAGCCAGGACAAGGAGGGACACAGTACATGGTGTCTAATCTACGAGAATGAGGAGAGGTGGTAAGAGGAGTCTCCCACGTGCTCAACATGAGATCATAGAGAATCTCATGAATAGGTAAAGTAGCTGCTTCTTTAGGAGCCTTAGGATATTGCAAAATATCTAGTTGCTTGGCTCTAGGCTCTGACTCAGGGGCCACTGTAATGGAGAGGCCCCTAGCCACTTCCCTAATGAAGTCCTGAAAAGACAAGTCTTCTGGAGGAGACATTCTTCGTTTTGGAGAATCAGACTCCTGAGGAAGAAGTACCGGTGCATCGACAGAAACCTCCGACTCAGAGTCTTCGGAGGAATCGAAGTATCGCCTGTCTGGATGCTCCTGTAAAGCCCGATACGTGTACCGAGTGGGATCGACATCGGGAGTAAGCGGTACCGATTCGGTACCGATGGGCATCATAGGACAGGGTACCGTTGCAGTCGACACCGAAGCCGATGTCAATGCAATCGGTACCGGCACCGGGAACGATGCAGGTGCCGGAGTCGGTACCGGCAATGGAGACTGTTGCGGTACCGGAGGCGTCGAAGTCTGCATAAATGCCGTTAGGGTGCGCTGCATGGACAGAATCTTCTGATCCATCGACGCCACCAGAGTCTGGATATCGGTACCAGTGGAGGCCACCGGTACCCCAGAACACGGCAACAGGTGATCGGTCGAGGCCGAGCCATCGATGTCAACCTGTGACCCCATAGACAATGCTTTGGAAGCCGGAACTTCCCGCCGGGGTAATTTTGCCGTTGCGGAATCCTCGAGGACAAGCCCGGAGGCATCTCGATGCTTAGAGGGAGATTTGCCCTTCGAGGACCGGCTAGATTTATGTTTGGTTACCTGAGATCCATGGGAGGAAGACGAAGCCCTGGAAAACGTCGATGCCACCGAGGCTGCATCAAAGGGAAACAGGGTACTGAGCTTGGCTGCTCGGTTCTGCCGACCTCTTTTAGACATCATGGTACAGGACACACAATCCGTGATGGAATGGTCAGGACCCAAACATTTTAGACACCAGTCATGGGTGTCGGTGACAGAAATAGTACCGCCACACTTTGTGCACATTTTCAACCCAGAAGCGGGCTTCTCCATGAGGAGAAAATATGTTCAGGCCTAAGGCCCAAACCGAAAATGCACAGTTGAAGAAAGAAAAGTTTTGGTTTTTTGTTTTTTTTCAAGAAAGAAAAGAAAAGACCGGCGGTACCGGTCTGACGTCGAAGAAGGCAGACGCGACACAGAAAAATAAAGAAAAAAATTAAGAATTCTTCTGCGGTGACAGGAACACAACCTGCTGGCTCCGCGGAAAAGAAGAACTGGAGCGAGGCGGTTGGAAAAGGCGGGAAGGCAGCGCGCAGGCGCTGTGGGATGCTCCCAAAAACTTTCTTACTGGACGCTGGGGAGCGTTCCTGCGCAGGCTCCGTCGGTACCGACGATACCCATATGTGAAGACTCATTCCTGCTGGTTTCCCAACAGAACAGCTCAAGGGAGAAAGATGTGCAAGTCCTGTGCAAATAAAAACAAAACATAAAAATATGAAGTGGAGATCAGTAGAGATGTCTCCTCTAAACAAAAATAGGGACACAGTTATCTGTACATGGAGAAAAAGAGGACTTAGAGGCCCCAAATAACTAGACTGGTCTACTCGGTCTGCTCCAGTGAATAAAGCTGGGATGTGGTACAAGACTTCCCAAGCACTTCCTCTCCCACCAAGACATTATTTTTGCAGAAATAAAACAGAGGAAGTGGAGATATTACCTTGAGAAGATATGGTGAGCGGATTGCACTGATAATATCTGTTTGAGAAGTGAATTAAGACTCTCTCTCTTTCCTGAGTTTCTCCCATAAGTGAAAATGCTTTAAAGAAGGTCCTAAGGAAAAAAATTAAACACACCTCTTCGGTAAATTTATCAAAAGTTGGTAAAGTAACTATTAGCATATTTCACAGGTACGGTTAATGTAAAATACCAAACGTTTGTTCAGTCTTCCAAGAGATGGAAAATATAGGGTAATTAGCTTTTCACAGGACACGTGTCCCTGCCATGTTCACATGCTAAATGCTTTGTTCTACAATGCCTGCGCTTTTCCAGTAGTGCAATCATAACTGACATCAATTAGGACAACTTTTATGCAAATACGAGTTGTACTGTACTTTGGAAGACAACCAAAGACGGATCCCTATATGCAGAAGTTGCCTGATGGTGATGGGAGGGGCAGCTAGAAAGCAAATTATTTTCTTAGGTTTATGAAAAAGATTACAATTTTAAAATTGCTAGTCTGATTTATACTATTGTAATATGACTGCCTTATCTAACATGCTGCTTTCAAGTTGTTAAAGATCACTCTGAATTCCAGCTCTAACTGGGATCTGAAGCAACTAGGCATAGTTAAAGAGGCAAAGCTTTAGACCTTATATTGTTTAAAAGTAGACTGGAGCCTCTGCACACCTCTATTCCAGTGAAGAAGCTGTCTGAGGCACCCCTTCTGCTTTCTTAGATAGGTTTATGAGCATAGGGGTTTCTTCGACAATTAATCTATTAGGTAAATGAACTCCTTATAGCTTAACTCAATAAAAGCTGCACATCCCTCAATTAACCCCGCCTCCTTTATCAATTAACCCCACCTCCTTTAATGTTTTCCTACTGTTTTACAGTTGGAACAGTAGAGGAAAACCCTTGTAACTCAAATGTGACTTTATTCATGGTTTATGGTTTATTCGATTTTCTATACCAACTTTACCCAAGAAACAAAGTGGTTTACAATAAAGCATAGTTACTCACCTGTAACAGGTGATCTCCGGGAACAGCAGGAATTGAGTCTTCATATATGGGTATCGTCGACACCAACGGAGCCCGAGCGTTCTGTCCAATGGGAAAGCTTTTGGGAGCATCCCACTGCGCCTGCGCCACTGCCTTCCTGCCTTTCCAACTTTCCCTCTTCAGTTGAGTTTATAGCTGAGACAAAGGAGAGAAAGAGAGAGATAGAGATACAACTCCTAGGGGAGGTGGGTGGGTTGTGAAGACTCAATTCCTGCTGTTCCCGGAGATCACCTGTTACAGGTGAGTAAGTACGCTATCTCCAGGAACAAGCAGGAATGTAGTCTTCACATATGGGGACTCCCAAGCTGAGAGATTCCAGGGAGATGACCCCAGAAAGCTACGAAACCCAGGATGAGATGGGTCATGCTTCCTCCCATGGATCTCTGGCATTGAAACCCGGGATGGGGGTAGGAGTTGTTCTAAGTCTGAAAGAGATGCTGGAGAACAGCCTGGCCAAACGAGGCATCCCGACGGGAGTCCTTGTCTAAGCAGTAGTGGACTGCAAAGGTGTACCGAAGCCCAAGTGGCTGCTCTGCAGATGTCATCAATGGACACAGAGAAGGTTGGCCATAGAAGTTGCCATTGCTCTCATATTGTGAGCTATGACATGACCTTCGAGAGAAAGTCCCTTGCTCTCATAGGCAAAGGATATGCAATCTGCAATCCAGTTAGAAAGAGTTCGCTTGGAAACTGGTAATCGAAGATGCGTCTTGCAGAAGTGAGGGCAATTAGGAAGATTACCTTCCTAGAAAGAAACTTCAGAGATGTCGTGGCTAAGGGTTCGAAGGGCGGATTCATAAGCTGCCCAAGGACAAGGTATAAAATCCCATGCCACAGGTGGTGGCTTAATTGGAGGTTTAGTTAAGAGTAGACCTCTCATAAATCATGCTACAAGCGGTTGAGAGGAGACAGGTTGTCCATCAAAGGGCTTGTGGAAAGCCACAATGGCACTAAGGTGGACCCCTACTGAATTAGTCTTAAGACCAGAGGATGATAAATGGAGGAAATACCCCAGTAACGCCTCCACTGGAACTGAAAAGAAATTACGTTCCTTTTTTGAACACCAGATAGAGAACCTTCTCCACTTAAAGGCTTAAGCCCGCCTTGTGGAAGGTTTTCTTGAAGCCAAAAGGATATCCTTAAGCTGTTGAGAAAGGTTGATATCCTAAAATTCTAGGCTCTCCGCAGCCACGCCCTCAGGTGTAAAGACTGAGGATTCGGGTGCAATAGCGTCCCGTTCTCTTGGGAAAGTAGATCTGGAGCACATCCCAACTCCAGAGGTTTGGCCTGAGAGAGACGTAGGAGGAGTGGATACCACGTCTGTCGTGGCCAGCATGGGGCTATGAGGATCATCTTGCCCCTGTCTCTCTGAAGCTTGAATAGAGTTTTGGGAATGAGGGGAATGGGTGGGTAGGCATAGAGGAAGTCCTGACCCCAATGGAGATGGAAGGCATCCCTTGCCTGACAGTTCTGAGCAGGAATTCTGGAACAGAACCGGGGAAGTCTGGCATTCTGAGGACTTGCAAAAAGGTCTATATCTGGAGTTCCCCAGATCCGAAAGATTCGAGCAATTTGCTCTGGATGAAGAGACCACTTGTGTGGCAGCAGTACTCGACTCAGTTTGTCTGCCAAGAGATTTTGTGTGCCCGGAAGATGCACCACTAGTAAGTGGATTTGAAGATCTCTGGCGAAGGCCCAGAAGCGTAGAGCTTCGTTGCACAGTGCCTGAGAACCCGTCCCAACCTGCTTGTTCACATAGAACATGGCTACTTGATTGTGGGTCTGGACAAGACCCGCCTTGTAACTCAGGCGGACCTGAAATATTTGAAGAGCATAGAAGATGGCTCTGAGTTCCAGGAGGTTTATGTGAAGACAAGCCTCTTCCTCGGTCCAAAAATTCTGAGTGGAGAGATTGTCCAAGTGAGCCCCCCACCTAACTTGGATGCATCTGTCATCAAGGTGAGTTGGTGTAGTGTCTGCTGAAAAGGAGACCCTACGAGAAGGTTTTTCATCGATTGCCACCACTGTACGGACAAAATGAGGTGTGTAGAGTTTCTGATTTTGTCCCCCAGGCGACACGACACCTGTGTCCACTGAGAGGTTAGGGGTCCACTGGGCTGCTCACATGTGTAAGCAAGCATAGGGAACCACATGGACAGTGGATGCCATATGCCCCAGCAACTGAAGTATTTCTCAAGCAGTTAGAAAAGTTTTCATAGCTGCTTGAGAGGCCAGCTGGAGTATTCGAGCACAACATGATTGTGGCAGGAAAGCCTCTGACTGCCTTGCGTTGAGAAGAGCCCCTATTAACTCTAGGAACTGAGAAGGGGTGAGATGAGATTTTGATAAGTTTATGACCAGTCCTAGGTACTGCAGGATTTGCATTGTACCAGGAGAGAGTGGAGCTAGCTTCTGGAGCTGTTGATGCTCGGATGAGCCAGTCGTCTAAGCAGGGGATGATGAATATCCCCAGAGTTCTCAAGAATGCTGCTACTACTGCCATGCATTTTGTGAAGACTCTTGGGGCAGAAGCCAGTCCAAAGAGTAGACCCTGTACTCGTAATGTCTTCCTTGAAAGAGGAATCGAAGAAAAATCCTGTGATCTGTTTGAATGAGGATATGTGTATATGCATCCTTTAGATCTAGAGAACATAGCCAATCCTGATTCTGAATATAAGGAAGAAGTGTTCAGAGAGAGATCATCTTGAATTTTTCTCGGAAGATACTTGTTCAACTCCCTGAGGTCCAGTATGGGCCTGTATCCCCCTGTCTTCTTTGGAATGAGGAAGTAGGGGGAATAGAAACCCATGCCCTATTGGGACACAGGTACCTCCTCTATTGATCCTTGAGCAAGTAGTGAGGTGAGCTCTTGACACAAGAGAGTGGTGAAGGGGCCCCCGTGAATTGAACTGCCTTGTGATGGTAGGAGGGGGCATACTGTGGAAATGGCGTTTGTACCCCTTTGATACAATGGAGAGAGTCCACTGCTCTGATGTCATCTGTTGCCATCTTTCGGCAAAATGACAGAGTCTGCCTGGAATGGTGAGAGGCTCTGAACCCTTTAGAGGTAGGATGACTAGGATCTCTAGGAACGAGTTAAAGCCCCTGAGGAGGCTGTGTCTGCTGAGCTGGTTGAGCTCTGGGGACTTGGGCCTTCCTCTGTTTGGGTTGCTGCTGCCCCTTTTGGGGAGCATGGACTGGGCAGTGGACAGCCTGGGTGTAAGATGGATAGAATTTCTTGTTGAAAAAGGGTTTCTTAGCTGTCTTTTTCTTAGCTGGGTTGGCTGTGGTCCTTGATAGTCTGTTGAAGGTGGCGTTCTGCTAATCCTTTCCAAAGAGGTTTTCTCCTGTGCAAGGAATATTCCCCAGCTTGTCTTGCACCCATTGTTCTAAATCAGATGCTTGTAACCAGGCAATGCGAGTGCACCAATGGAAATAGCAGAGGTTTTGCTAATGCACTCAAAGCAATCAAAGGTTGCATGGTTCATAAATTTAGAAACATTCTGGGCATGTCTGACCAGAGTGAGGAAGTCGGCCCTCTTGTCATCAGGAAGAAGTGGAGCCAAATCTTTTGCAACATCCCGAAGAAACATACCCATATAAAGTAGGTAAGAGCTTATTCTAGCCGATAGCATCGAGGACTGAAAGCATTGACGCCCAAAGGCATCGAGTGTCCTCGACTCATGACCTGGAGGGTTGGATGAATGCGTCTTAGCACTCTTGATTTTGCGCATTGCCGATCCCACCACCATGGAATGGTGTGGTAATTGTGTTTTTTGGAAACCGGGACATTGCGGTACCCGGTACATTGTATCAAGTCTTCTACAATGTGTAGACATCGTCAGGGGTGTTTCCCACATCCTAAACATGAGATCATGCAAAATTCGGTGAATGGGAAGAGTGGCAGCCTCCTTAAGAGCTGCCGGATACTGTAGAATTTCTAAGTCTTCAGCTCTCGGTTCCTTCTCAGGGGTCACGGTGATCGAGAGTCCCCGTGCTATATCACATATGAAGTCCTGAAAGGACATGTCTTCCAGAGGAGACATCCGACGCTGTGGTGAAGGAGAGGGATCCTCTGGAAGAACCATCCCGGTACCGACAGAGTCCTCAAAATCATCGGAATCGGAGGATTCGAAGTATTGTCGGGCCAGATGCTCTCGTATTGCTTGTCAGTGGTATCGATCGAAGTCGGCATCGGAATGCCTCGATACCAGACCCTCGATGCCGGAGACCGATTTCAGGGCCGGCATGAGAGGAAGCATGGAGAGAGGCGCATCGGTTGATGCAGGTACATTCGGTACCGGTATCGGTACGGATAACAGTTTTAGCGTTACTGAGAATGCTAATAAAGCCGCAAGACTGCGCTCAATGGCCAGGATACGTTGATCCATGAAGCCTGCCGATGTCTGGGTGTCAGTACCGGTGGAGCAGACCACGACACCAGAACATGGCACCAAGAGTTCTCCGGAGATGGAAGCTTCAGGAACATCCTGGAACCCCGTTAATGCTCTGGAGGCAGGGGCCTCCCGCTAGGGCTGTTTGGCTGGTGTGTTTTCCTCGAGGGCAAAGCCAATAGCATCTCGATGCTTAGAAGGAGATCTACCCTTTGAGGACCGGCCAGTCTTGGAAGACCTGGGTTTAGTTACCTGAGATCCATGGGAGGAAGATAAAGCCCTGGACTTCGATGCAACAGACATTGCATCCGAGGCAAAGAGGGTGCTGCGTTTTGCAGCTCTGTTCTGCAGGCCTCTCTTGGTCATCTTTCTACAAAAGAGACACTACGATGGCAAATGGTCAGGACCTAAACATTTAAGACACCAATCAAGGGTGTCGGTAGCAGAAATGGTACTGCTACATTTTGGACATTTTTTGAAACCACTAGATGGTTTCTCCATTTTGGAAGAAAAGAGGGCCTAGTGCCCAAAATAGCGCCTGGCACCAAGAGGGGACAGACCCTCAAAAAAGAAGGGTTTTTTTGTTTATTTTTAAGAAGAAATAAGAAAATAAAGAAGGCACCGGTGGTACCGGTATAGGCGTCGACGGGAAGGCAAACGCAACCACAAAAAAGAAAAATTTCTGTGGTGACAGTTTTCTGTCGGCTCTGTGGAAAACAAAAAACTGAAGAGGGAGAGTTGGAAAGGCGGGAAGGCAGTGGCGTAGGCGCAGTGGGATGCTCCCAAAAGCTTTGCTATTGGACGCCGGGGAGCGTTCCCGCGCAGGCTCTGTCGGTGCCGACGATACCCATATGTGAAGACTACACTCCTGCTTGTTCCTGGAGATAACAATAGTTAACATAAATGAAAGGGAACTCCATTATATAACAATAATGAGGACTAGTAAGAAGAAGGAAGGGAAGACAGGTGAAACAATACTACAAGTGACATAGATACATTACCCGAAGACCCTAAAAGCCTGTACAAAAAGAAACATCTTAAGCTTTAAAGCACTTAGAAGTCAGTTCAAGACGCAAATAAGGTGGCAGACAATTCCAAGAAATAGGAACAAAGAAAATGCAGATTGGTGTGTGGCCTCAAGCCTGGTTCTTGAAGGTGATGGAATAAGTAAACAGTTACCATATACTGAACAAAGTGAACAACCTGAGGCATGTAAGGTAATGAGTTACAAGAGGTAGATGAGTACTGCCTCATGGAGGACCTTATGGGTAAGGGTATTTTATGACGGCTATGATACTGAAATGGGAGCCAAAGGTGTAATGTAATCATATTATTGGACCCAAGACAGGATATGCAATGCTGTATTTTGGATATTCTGAAAACATTTAATTTCATAGGCTGGCAATCCAAAATAATGTTACAATAATCAAGATGGGAATTCACAGTACTGAGGATAATTTATTTATCAACAGCTCCAGCAGGACATCACTTGAAGGACACAGCTTTTAACCATGGCAGACGCCCAGTCGCCCTCCGATGACATCAAAAAAGGAGCGTGACCGGCATCTACCCAGGAAGCCTCTTCCGATATACAATGGCAGGAACAGTCACAGTAGAAACCCTCTCAGGGATCGCAGCAGCAGCAGCAGGTAGGGTAACAAAACCACCGTAAGAAACGTTGAATGGCCTTAAATCTCCAAAGGGCTAGAATGGAAAATTTCACTACCTACCCTATTTTAGAGGAGAAGGAAAGTTCAGAGTCCAAAAGACACCCCTAAATATTTAAAAGAGGATTTCAGGGTTATAGGAACCCCCTCTAAGATGGGAGCTATTATAGAAGGCGAGCTTCCACCATACCAAGTGGCGGTAATCTTTTGATGATTTAGTTTGAGAGAAATGTCCTGCAAACAGATTGCTACTTTAGCTAGACAAACATTAATGGGGGTAACTGAGGCAAGCCTTTACAAATTACCTATTTTATAAGGAAGCTGGGGTACATATCTAATGGCTTATCAGTAACAATATTCAGAACCAGAGTTCTCCTTGCCCTCAGCCACAGAAGGGAGAAAGGAGCAGTTACTTTCATTGGCATACTGTTGTGGTGGTGGTGGTGGGGGGGGAGGGGATTCCTGGCATAGGCCGTCATCCACAGGATGCTACTCTAGTACAATTGTAATCAACATTATTGGCACCCTTGCATTTTAGGTATGTTGTGTACAATATCTTGAGAAATAATTGGAAATAGTCCAACTGTATGTCGTCATAATATTTTAATAGTATGTTCAAAGATATACAATAAAAAATAGATGTCTGTGCAACTTAAATGCAGTAATTTCTGAGAGAGAAAAGAAACAAAATATGATCTGGAAAGGATTAATGGCACCCTTCAGTAATATTTAGTTGCACAACCCTTGGCACTGATGACAACTTACAAATGTTTCTTGTAGCCATCTATATGTTTTGTACATGTGTCTGCTGGTAGTTTTTCCCATTTTTCAATTGAGATTTGTTCCATCTCATGAATGTTTCCAGGATTCCTTTTACCAATGGCAGATTTCAGCTCTTTTCAAAGGTTCTTGATTGGACTGAGATCAGGACTCACTGCCGGCCAGTTTAAAACAGTCCATTTGTTCCTTTTTAATCATTCTTTTGCACTTTTAGATGTATGTTTTGGCACATTGTCCTCCTGGAGGACCCATGAATGTCAATCCAGACCTAGCTTTCTGACACTAGGTAGCAATATTTCACTTCAAAATACCTTGGTAGTCCTCTGACTTCAAGATTCCTTTAATACGTTCCGGGCCTCCAGTTCCTGAGGCAGCAAAACAGCCCCACCTCATTATGGAACCTCCACCATATTTAACTGTAGGAAGAGTGTTTTTTTCATTATAAGCTTCATTTCTTTGCCTGTAAATGTATCGCTAACTTGCACTGCCAAAGAGCTCAAATTTTGTATTTCATCAGTCCACAGAACATTTTCCCAGAAGAATTGTGGTTTTGGGCAAAGATCACGTGCGCCTTTTTATGTCTGTCTTTGGGTAAAGGGGTCCTCCTTAGCCTTCGCCCATGAAATCCTTCTTTGTTTAGTGTGTGGCGTATGGTACGGGTTGAAACCACCACTCCAGATCAGCCTTATGCTTTTTAGGTGTTGTATATGATGTTTTTCCAACAGTTTGCACCAACCTTCAAAGACTTTTTGGATTAATTTACCTTTTCCCACAACATCCAGGGAGGTTCTTGACAGTTCCATGAGCAGAAAACTTCTTAACATTATGAACTATGGACCCACGAATCCCAAGGTCTTTAGAGATGGCTTAGTAACCCTTTAAAAAAAATTGTTTTTATTGAAGTTTACAACAACAAAAAAAGCACAACTGCCTCAGAGGCATCATCCACTAACATCCCGAGCCTCAATCAAATTCCCCCATCTCCCTCCCCCCCTCACTTATCACCTTTCATAATAGGATACAACTCTCCTTTTCCCCCTTAAGAGCGGCCTCACTCCCCTTCCTGCCTCCCTCATTGGGTGTTTCAACCATCTCCAGAACCTCTTCTACATGGCCTTTCTTAAGTGCTGTCAATATATGCATCGAATACAGATCTGCAAGCCACCTCACAAACCCATCAAGCCCTGGTAGCTCTGGCTGGTTCCAATGTGCCGCAATCTCACATCTCACGGCGATAACACAGTAGTGCAGTACCCCCTGTATCCACCTAGGCACCACTTCCAACCCCTGATGTAACAGCAGCACCTCCAAGCGCTGTACCACCTCAATCCCCAGCATGACATCAGTGGTCATTCAGGACCAATGTCCAGTACTTCTGCACTTTGCTACATTCCCACCACATATGGAGCAGGGACCCTTTCTCTTCACATTTCCGCCAAGAGCAATTGGTCGGCACTGCCCCCGCTCGATGCAGCCGCTCTGGCATGAGGTACCATCGCAACAGCACCTTATACCCATTTTCAACCAGATTAGCTGCTATCAAGAGCTTCACTATCCTTTGGATCGACCGTTCCCAATCCTCCTGTCAAATTCATCCCAAGATCCCGTTCCCACTGGTGCATGTAGCTTACTTTAAAAGCCTCCCCTCTCTGTAGCCCCCAATATATATAGGAGAGTAGAGGTTTCTTCACAGGAATCCCAGCACAGAGCACTTCAGACCACATCCATTCTTGTGTCAAGTCCACCACTGCCCCCCTCTCTGCTAGGAAGTATTGGACTTGCATGTAGGACACGTAGTCACTAGGTTTCAGCCTATAGAGATTATTTATTTTATTTATTACAGTTTCTTATATACCACGCTATTTAGTATCAGTGCGGTTTACATCATAACATAATGACCATAACGACAAGCTGTCAGGTTTTACATCGAACAGGAGTACAAACTTGGAGAACAGGGTTAACTATATACATAAGCTATTTACACTGCAAGGATAGGTAAAAGTCAGATAATGCATGTAAGGGCCTTTCTAGAGTGGGTCATTTCTTGAGAGGGATATCTAGGTTCAATTGCTGGCTGGGAAGTATTGGAGGAAAAGGTGGGTTTTGAGAGCCTTCCTGAACTGATATAGATTGGCAATGGTCCGAATGTCAGGGGGTAGAGCATTCCAGCATTTGGGGACATAGAAACTGAATGCCCTGTTTGTGGTTATGTTGGACTTTGTCGAAGCCTTTGGTGTTGTTAGCAAGTTTACAGATGTTGCTCTTCTGGATCTGTTGGGGGGGACAATGTGGATAAGATGCGTGAGTGAGGAGGATGAAATACCTTTGATTGCCTTGAATGCTAATAGAAGGGTTTTGAAGGTGATCCTCCCATGGATCGGTAGCCAGTGCTGCTGTTTGAAAATGGGGGTCACGTGGTCGCTTCTGGATGCTCCGTAAAGGACCCTAGCTGCGGCATTCATGGCCAACTGTAGGGGGGTTAGTGTGGATTGTGGGAGACCTTGTAAGATGGCATTTGCAAAGTCAAAATGTGGCAGGATCAGCGCTTGATATATGGTTTGGAAATCATCTGTGTCCAACAGGGAGCGTAGATGCTTGAGTGAACGGATTTTGAAGTAGACGGCTTTGACTATGTTGCTTATGTGGCATTTCATATCTAGACGTTGGTCCAAAGTAACTCCCAGGTATTTTATTGCATCTTTAGTTTGCAAGTCAGCTTCCTTGACACTGACGTGGGATGGGGGAGTAAAGTTGGAGTCTCTGGTGATGAACAGCACCTCTGTTTTTTTATGTTGAATGCGTAGGTTCTGTGTCTGGAGCCATGTTGAAACTGCATTGAAGCAATCTGTGAGTGGGGCCAGGTCCATGTGAGTTGTGGAGAAAGCACAGTTACTTACCTGTAACAGGTGATCTCTGGGAACAGCAGGAATTAGTCCTCACATATGGGTACGTCGGAACCGACGGAGCCTGCGCGGGAAAGCTCCCCAGCTTCCCAGAAAGGAAGCTTTTGGGGCCTCCCACTGCACATGCGCGCTGCCTTCCCGCCTTCCTGACCAGCTCTCCTCAGTTCGAGTTTATAGCTGAGACGAGAGAGGAAAGGAAGATAGATAGAAGATACAACTCCTAGGGGAGGTGGGTGGGTTGTGAGGACTAATTCCTGCTGTTCCCAGAGATCACCTGTTACAGGTAAGTAACTGTGCTATCTCCAGGAACAAGCAGGAATAAGTCCTCACATATGGGGACTCCCTAGCTAAGATGCCTGGGAGATCCCCATCTTCGTATGGATCTCAGGCATCCATCCTGGGAAGGTGGGCAGGAGTTGTTCAAGTATGGAACAGGTGTTTGAGGACAGCCTGACCAAACAAGGCATCCCGGCGGGAGTCCTTGTCCAAACAGTAATGGGCTGTGAAGGTATGAACCGAGGCCCAGGCGGCGGCTCGACAGATCTGATCTATGGATACAGAGTGAAGATGAGCCATAGAAGTGGCCATGGCTCTCACATTGTGAGCTGTGACATGGCCTTCCAGAGAAATATTTTTACTCTGGTAAGCAAAGGAAATACACTGAGCAATCCAATTGGAAAGTGTACGTTTAGAGACTGGAAGTCCCAAATGAGAAGGATCAAAAGCCACAAAAAGTTGGGAAGACTTTCGATGTGGCTGAGTCCTGTTAAGGTAAAAGGCAAGGGCTCTTTTACAATCTAGAGTATGAAGGTTCCTCTCTGCACTGGATGCATGAGGAGCTGGAAAAAAGACAGGTAGATATACCTCATGATTAAGATGAAAAGGCGAGACCACTTTGGGCATAAAGTGGGGATTCGTCCTAAGGACCACCTTATCATGATGAAACCTGGTATAAGGTGGATGAGCCACTAAGGCCTGTAGTTCACTGATGCGGCGAGCCGAAGTGACTGCAATAAGGAAAAGGACCTTCCAGGAAAGTAATTTCAAGGAGGTAGAAACCAACGGTTCAAAAGGTGGCTTCATAAGCTGACCTAGAACTAGGTTCAAATCCCATGCTACCGGAGGAGGCCGGATGGGAGGTTTAGTTAGAGTCAGGCCTCTCATGAACCTTGCAATAAGAGGATGAGAGGAGACAGGTTGTCCATTTATAGGTTTTAAAGATGCTGCAATAGCACTCAAATGGACTCGTACTGAATTCGCCTTAAGGCCTGCATGAGAAAGATGCAGGAGATAGTCTAATAGAGAATTCAAAGGAAGTGCTAGAGGGTCAAGACCCTGTTGAGCACACCAAATGGAAAAGCGTTTCCATTTGAAAGCATAGGAACACCTCGTGGAGGGTTTCCTAGAGGCATGAAGGATATCTTTCACTGGTTGAGAAAGATTGAAGTCATGAAGGCTTAGGCCTTCAGTAACCAAGCTCTGAGGTGTAGCGACTTGGGGTTTGGGTGCCACAAAGTCCCCTCCTCCTGAGACAGAAGGTCTGGCGCCGCTCCCAGGTCCAGGGAGGGTCCCTGGGAGAGATGCAGAAGTAGAGGGAACCACACTTGGCGTGGCAAGCGTGGAGCTATGAGGATCATCGATCCGTGATCCCTCTGGAGTTTGAACAGAGTCTTGGGAATCAAAGGAATGGGTGGAAAGGCATATAGGAATTCCTCACCCCAATGTAGGAGAAAGGCGTCGTTGGCCTGAGCTCTCTGACACGGAGTCCTGGAACAGAACCGGGGAAGTTTGGCATTCCACGGACTTGCAAAGAGGTCTATGTCCGGGGTTCCCCATTCCTGAAAGATTCTGCGTATCTGGTCCATATGCAAGGACCATTCGTGTGGAAGCAGAACTCGACTGAGTCTGTCTGCCCGAGAGTTTTGAACCCCTGGAAGATACACTGCCAGAAGATGAATTTGATGCTCTCTGGCGAAGGCCCATAATCTGAGAGCTTCGTTGCAAAGTGACAGAGAGCCTGTCCCTCCTTGTTTGTTTATGTAGAACATGGCCACCTGATTGTCTGTATGGACTAGGACGGTCAGGTTGACAAGGAGGGTATGGAAGACTTTGAGGGCAAAGAAGATTGCTCGCAGTTCCAGGAGGTTGATGTGAAGGGTGGTCTCTTGTGGAGACCAAGCACCCTGAGTGGAGAGGTGTTGAAGATGGGCTCCCCACCCTGTTTGGGAGGCATCTGTTGTGAGGGTTGCTTGGGGCAACAAAGGTTGGAAGGGGGCCCCCAATAACAGATTCTTGGTGGACAGCCACCATTGGAGGGACCAAAACAGACGCTTTGAGGTGAGTATTTGGTCGGAGAGCGTTCCTGATGCTTGAGTCCACTGGGTGGCCAAGGTCCATTGAGCCGCTCTCATATGAAGACGAGCGTAGGGCACCACGTGTACCGTGGAGGCCATGTGGCGCAGAAGTCGCAGCATTTCTCTGGCTGTCAAGTGACTGCTGGACTGAGCTTGGGAGGCCAAGCACACCAGACGTTGGCCCCGGACTTGAGGTAGGTAGGCCCTTGCAGTGGTGGTGTCCAACTGGGCCCCTATGAATTCCAGAGACTGAGTAGGGATAAGTTGAGACTTGGGAAGGTTTACCACCAGTCCCAGATACTGCAGAATGTGCCTTGTGCGGTCCAGGGAAATCTGGGCCTCTGACTGAGATGGAGCTCGGATGAGCCAGTCGTCCAGATATGGGAATACAAAAATTCCCAGACCTCTTAGAAATGCGGCAACAACTGCCATGCATTTGGTGAACACTCTTGGAGCAGAGGCTAGACCGAAGGGAAGTACTCTGTACTGGAAATGTTTTCCCTGAAACAGAAATCTTAGATATTTTCTGTGGGATGGGTGGATGAGTATATGTGTGTACGCATCCTTGAGATCTAGAGAACAAAGCCAATCCTGACTCTGAAGGTATGGAAGGAGAATGCCTAGAGAAAGCATTTTGAATTTCTCCTTGTACAGAAATGTGTTCAATTCTCTCAGATCTAGGATAGGTCTGAATCCCCCTGTCTTCTTTGGTATGAGAAAATAAGGGGAGTAGAATCCTGTCCCTTGTTGAAGAAGAGGAACCTATTGCCCCTTGGGCAAGGAGAGAAGAGACTTCCTGACCCAACAGGCCCAGGAAAGATGGGGGAGAATTGAAGTGCCTCACCATGGTATATGGAGGAAGGTTGGAAAAATGAAGTTTGTAGCCCTCTCTGATGATAGAGAGGGTCCATTGCTCTGATGTAATTTGCCCCCATCTGGGAGCAAAGTGAGCTAACCTTCCGGGAATGGTGAGTGGCTCTGGTTGTTATAGAGCCAGAAAGTTTAAGTTCTCTAGGGGAAAGTCAAAACCCTTGAGGGGGTTGAGCCTGCTGAGGAGTGGCAGACACTGCAGGCTTTGACCTTGCCTGTTTAGGCTGCTGACGTTTAGCAGCAAAGCGAGGCTGAGAAGATTGTTGGCCAGTATTTGTGGAAAATCTGGCCTTCTTGTAGTAAGGCCTCTTGAAAGACTTTTTCTTGGCAGGAGTAGAGGTAGACTTAGAAAGTCTATCTAAGGTAGCATTTTCTGCGTCCATTTCAGTGGCTTTAATTTGCCAGTCTTTACCAAATAAGTTCTCACCTGTACAGGGCAGATTCTGTAAGCCATCCAGGACCCAGGGTTCTAGGTCAGAGGCCTGGAGCCAAGCAAGTCGTCGGGCTGCAATGGAAATGCCCGAAGCTCTACCGGCACCTTCAAAGGAATCAAAGGCTGCTCTGTTGGAGAATTTAGAAACATCTAGAAGCTGTTTCACTATAGAAATGAACTCCTCCTTTTTATCCTCAGGGATAAAGGGGGCAAAATGCCGTACCTTTAGGGCAAGTTCCCTGAGAAACATGCCCATATACAGACTGTATGAATTAATCCTGGCTATAAGCATACTAGCCTGGAAGATTTTTCTACCAAAAGAGTCTAGGGTCTTACATTCTCGCCCTGGAGGGGTAGAAGAGTGCCTTTTGGTAGTCTTAATCTTTTTCAGCGCAGACTTCACCACAATGGAATGGTGAGGCAGCTGAGTCTTTTGAAAACCAGGAGAAGGAGGGACCCGGTACATGGTGTCCAACCTACGAGAATAAGGAGACAACGTTAGAGGAGCCTCCCATAAGTCCATCAAGTGTTCTTGAAGGATTTCATGGATAGGCAGGGTGACTGCCTCTTTAGGAACCTTAGGGTATCCTAAAATATCCAGTTTCTTTGATCTAGGTTCTTTTTCAGAGGATGTGGTAATAGAAAGTCCTTTAGCTAGTTCTATAATGAAGTCTTGAAAGGACAAATCCTCTGGTGGAGACATTCTCCTCTTTGGGGAAGAAGGGTCTTCAGGAAGAACTAGAGACAGCTCATCAGAGTCCTCAGAGGAGTCAAAATCCTCAGAGGAATCAGAGTATCCTCTATTTGCTTCCAACGCACGATACGCATACCGTTCGGTATCGACATCGGGCGTACCGGGTATGGGATCGGTATCGGGTGAAAACCCGGATCCGGCATGCGGAACCGATCTGCGTTTAGAAGACGATGGTCTCGGTTCCGATATGGGAAACGATACCAGAACCGGACCCGGAACCGCTGGATGCGGTACCGAGGGCGTCGCAGCTTTAATGAAAGCCAGCATGGCCTGCTGCATGGTCTGAACAGTATTGCTCATAGACGCCACTGCTGCCTGGATGTCGGTACCGGTATGGGCCGGTACCCCAGAGCAGTCTAACAGGTGATCGGTCGAGGCCGTGCCATCGATGTCAACCTGTAACCCCATAGATGGAGCTTTGGAAGCCAGAGCTTCCCGCCGGGGTTGTTTGGCTGGGGCAGGATCCTCAGATTCAAAAGTGAGAGCCTCTCGATGCTTTGAAGGAGATTTGCTCTTTGAGGACCTGCCCGAAGAAGGTTTGGTTACCTGAGATCCATCCGGAGAGGAAGACCTGGATGACTGTGATGCTGGATTATCTGAAGCAAACAGCACATGGAATTTGTTGGCCCGGTTCTGCAAACCACGTTTAGACATCTGGGAGCAGGATGGGCAGTCCGGAATGGAGTGGTCAGGTTCCAAACATTTAAGACACCAGTCATGGGTGTCTGTGACAGAAATAACAGCACTACACTTGGTACACTTCTTGAAACCAGGGGCTGGTTTCTCCATGAGGAGAATTTGTGTAGGCCTAAGGCCTAACCGAAGTCACCAAGTTGTGCAAAAATAAAGATTTTTTTTTTTTTTTTTGAAAGAAAGAAAGAGAGAGACCGGCGGTACCGGTTTCGGTATGGGGAAGGCAGGTACGCGGTCTAAAGAAACAAACTAAAACAAGAATTTATTCAGCGGTAACAGGAACACGACCTGCTGGCTCCGCGGAAAAAGAGAAACTGAGGAGAGCTGGTCAGGAAGGCGGGAAGGCAGCGCGCATGTGCAATGGGAGGCCCCAAAAGCTTCTTTTCTGGGAAGCTGGGGAGCTTTCCCGCGCAGGCTCCGTCGGTTCCGACGTACCCATATGTGAGGACTTATTCCTGCTTGTTCCTGGAGATAGGCATGTATAAGAGAATGTCATCTGCATATATCAAGCAGTTCACATTGAATGATCTTATGATATTGCAGATGGGCTGCATGTAAATATTGAAAAGTAAGGAGGATAACGAGGAGCCTTGAGGTACCCCTTGCTTTTGATGGAAATGTATTGACTCTTCTGATCCAGACTTCACATATTGCCATCTACCGTCCAGATAAGATTTACACCATCCTAGTGCACTGTTGCAGATGCCCTTCTCTTTCAGTCTTCCGAGGAGAATTTCGTGACTCACGGAGTCAAACGCCGCGGCGATGTCTAGGAAGATGAGCACAAAACCTTGACGGATGTTGTCAATTCCTGTGATGATATCGTTGAATAGACCAGTGAGTAGTGTCTCGACCCCATGATGTTCTCTGAACCCATGTTGGCAGCTGTCTAAGGGAGCAGAGGCATCTATGTGATCTTGAATTTGCCGTTGTGCCTCTTTCTCAATTATTTTGGCCAGGAGGGGGATACTGGCTATTGGTCGGTAGAAGTCAACTCTTTGGGGGTCAAGTTTGGGGTTTTTCAATAGTGGCCTAATGGAAGTCTGCTTGAGTGAAGTGGGAAAATATCCTGTTGTGACGGAGAGCTTCATTATATTTGCGATGACAGGGCTGAACATATCACGTAGCTCCTTGATCCAAAAAGCTGGACATGGGTCAGTCTGTGCAGTGGAGGTGTTGAGAGATGCTATGGTGTCCTCGATACATTTAGTGGATGGTGTGGAAAATGTGTTCAGTGGGGATAGGCCCGTTGGTTCTTGATATGGGACTGCTGAAACCTTGTTGGTTTGCACAATCTTGGATTGCAGGTAATCAGCGAATTCTTGCGGGTGAATCTCGCTGTGTTGTTCGGGAGATGGTTCCTTTGAGAGGGATTTGACTAAGTTGAAGAGGTCACGTGGTTTATTCAGAGACCTCTTTAGGGTGTCAGTGTGATATTGTCTCATTTTGGTAGTGATTGTTTCTCGATGTATTGCAAGGTGGGTTCGGTAAGCGGTCTGATCTTCAGTTGAGCGCGATCGGCGCCACCGGCGTTCAAGTCTACGTAGTTGCGTAAGAGAAGATCGCAGCTCAGGGGAGAACCATGGGGCGGAGCTTCTTTTTGACCTTGTTGTATTCTTAGGGTTCGAGTGTTGTGAGATGGTAAGCAGGCTGGAGTTCCAGTAAGAGATTAGTTCATCAAGGTCCGGCGTGGTTTTGTTGATGAGTGATGGGGTCTCCGAAAGGATGTGTTCTCTATCGAAGGGGCGAAAGCATCTGGTGGCAGTTCGAGAGGTGATGTTCGTAGGTCGGCTTCTGTTCAGCTGGTCATTGTTGATGGGTATCTGGATAATGATCAATTTGTGGTCGGACCAGGGTACATCCAGGACTGATATTGGAGGATTGTGGCTTTGGTCCATGACTTGGTGTGGAACAAATACCATGTCAAGAATGTTCCCCTTTGTATGTGTGGGTTCATTGATGATTTGTTTGAGTCCCAGGTCTTCCATTGCATCAAGGAACGCATTTGCGTGGCTTTGGGGTAAAGATGGGAGATTGAAATCACCCATTATCCAATTTGGTTTATTGGGAGTGAGGGTGTTAGCTGCAAGGTCAATAATGGTTGGAAGGTCATCTGGAGAAGTAGATGGTGTTCTATATAACAGGTTGAGGGAGCATTGTTGGTTAGCAACGGAGAGGATGTCCAGGCTGTTTGTGCTAGAAGAGTCCAAAATGTGGAAGTTGAGGTCCGATTTGGAGATTATGAGCACCCCTCCTCTTTTGTTTTCCCGATGGCTCATAAGTATGGAGAAATTGGGGGGTAGTAGTTGGTTGAGGAGGACGTTGTCTTCTGATGATAGCCAAGTTTCTGTGATCATAAGTATCTCAAGGTCATAAAAGGAGATTGTGTCAAGGACAACAGGCCATTTTTTGCGAATGGAGCACGCGTTGATGATGGCACATTTTAGGGGTCGGCATCTCAAAGGTTTTTCCTGGCTGGGTGTCTTGGATAGCTGGAGTGCTACATGTATCAGGTGGGAGTGGCACGTGTAGGCGTCACTTCCTGGGTTGGAGTAAGGGGGACCATTCCATCTTTTTCCATGGCTATTCAGGATTGGAATCCTGCCATGTGGCGTGTAAAGGGCCTGGGAGGTTCCAAGCCAGTGGGTGAGGAGGTAGAAGCTAAGAATGACAACGACCTGGAGGGCCATTCTAAGGGATTGGATTGTGTGTGAGACACTGTAGCTACGAAGTGGGGAAGTGCAATACCGGGGTAGTACAATGCAGTTATGAGACACAGTACAGTGATGAGATTCTTCAGTACAGAGGAGCAATAATACGAGAATGCAAAATTGAGCAGGTACAATTTACATGCTAAGATATTGCCTATCTTTAAAGAGAGGGTGCAATACTGAGATGATACAGTAATAAAGTACAAAGCTAGCAGATTATATTGAATCTTCAACTGGCAAAATTGCAATAATGAGATGGTACAAAATAAACTATGATGCTAGCAAGTTACTTTGTAAGTTAAAGTGGCCTAATAATAGTCCATCGAATGGGCTGCGTTGTTTAGTAATATTCTAATGTGAGCTTGGCAGACTAGAACGGACTAGTGCTTCTTGTGTGGTGTAGGGTTCAGGGATACTGACCGGCGTTGCTGTCTGTAGCTAGATGGGTTTGCTGTTAGCGTGTGCCGACTGGAGCTGGATGGAGTGCAGCGGTCTTCTGGTGCCCCTCCTCTCGGTCTCCAGGCGTGGGCCCATCCGATGGCGCGAACTTTTAAAGTTCTATTCAGTACAAAAGCACATTCTTACAGTTCAGGTGTTGGTAGATAGTTGGTTTCTTGGTCAGGCGGCAGGGGGCTGAGTGAAGCAGGCGTCGGACAGACGGGTCACTGGTGAGCTGGTTTGGGATATTTTCGTGTCGTCTATCGTGCCTCGCCTAAGGGCCATGCCAAAGGGCCCTCTGGCGAGGCCCTAAGGCGCGGGCCCGCCAGGCGCGGGCGTGCCCAATGGCGCGAAGTTTAAAGCTGCTCTGCTGAGCCCCGATTGGGCCGCGATGTCCTGGAGGCCCCTCCTGCTGCTGGTGGCTCGATCCCCGGGAAGGGGAGAGCTGCTGGTGGTGGCAGGGGCTGAAGAGGGTCGGCGCCCGATGGCGCGAAGTTTAAAGCTGCTCTGCTGAGCCCCGATTGGGCCGCGATGTCCTGGAGGCCCCTCCCGCTGCTGGTGGCTCGATCCCCGGGAAGGGGAGAGCTGCTGGTGGTGGCGGGGGCTGAAGAGAGATCTCAGAGACCCTTAAAAGACCTGAATTTCCCCTGGTGGATGTACCTAGACAAGCCTGGCTGCTCCCATCTGGACAATATTTGTGTCCCTGGACCTTCCCCAGGCAGAAAGTGGCATCACCTGGGAGACCTCCTTCCTCATTAGTAGCCCCCACCGATTGCAGTGCCACACCGTCAGCATGTGGCGAATGAAAGGATTCGTTATGCCACGCTCCCAGCCCATCTATAAACACTCCTCCAGGGAATCCCCAGCACTGTCCCTCTTTCCAAGCCTACCCATTGCTTCTGCAATTCATGAAGCCAAGAGTATACCCCCTTCAACTATGCAGTTACATAACACCGTCCAATGTATGGTAGCCCCAGTCCGCCCTCCCCCGTTGACCACTGTACCGCCCCCCTTATCACCACAGAGGCGCCCATCCCTGCCACACAAACCAGCCAATTTTGCGCTGCAGCCCTCTAAGGACCCCCCCTCCCCCTCCGGCATCTCCACTGGTAGTGCCTGGAACAGATATAATAAACGTGATATTAAGAGCAGCAATACGGCTGAACCATGACAAATAGCCTACTGAGAAGTTGGAAACAGGACTATCAACATCCCCCACTAATAGTCTATAATTCTCCTCAAAAATGGTATGATGAGAGAGCCCAGTTGCACACCCAAATACCGAATATCCATGAACGCCCATCAGAAAGAAAAGAGCCCTCACAGCCTAGTCCTCTGCCCCTCTGGTACCATCAGGTTCAGGATCTCTGATTTAGACCAATTTAGCCGGAAGTCTGAGAGTCTACCGTACTCTCTCAACTCCCACATTATAAAAGAAAGTGAGATGTGGGGCCGCGAGACTTCCAAGATAATATCATCTGCAAATAGAGACACTATAATCCCTGCCACCCATCTGGATCCCCTAGATATCCCTGCTCATCTGCAGACACGCAGGTAAAGGTTCCAAAAATGGGGCAAAGAGCAATGGCAATAGGGGGCACCCCTATCTCGTACCCCTCTGAATGGGAAAGAAGGCAGAGTAGGAAGACAGTGAGAAGTACATTGATGAGATGCTTCTTGCAGCAACCAAGCTCTCCAGCACAGGAGAAGATGGGTGCCAACAGAATGTCGATGGTTGGACACAAGTCACCAGGGCCTGCAAAATCACCAATCCAACTTCTCCAGCCCTTGAATTGAAGAACCAGTATGCAGCCCTGGAAGTGGAGGAGATGAAAGCATCCCTGGAAAGGGAAGAACCAGAGTTCAAGTACCCCAAAGTTGCAGAATCAGTGACCAGAAGGAAACGAAGGGTAGTGGTGGTTGGAGACTCTCTTCTGAGGGGTACTGAGGCGTCCATCTGCCGACCAGACTTGATGTCCAGAGAGGTATGCTGTCTGCCTGGTGCCAAAATCCAAGATGTTACGGAGAGTTTGCCGAGACTCATCAAGCCCACTGACTATTACCCAATCTTGCTAATCCATGTTGGAACAAATGATACTGCCAGGTATACCTCGGAACGTATCAAAAGTGACTTCATGGCTCTGGGACAGAGGGTGAAGCAGTTAGGTGCACAGGTGGTGTTCTCTTCAATCCTCCCTGTTGAGGGTAAAGGCCAAGGCAGAGAGGCTCGCATCCTGGAGATGAATGCATGGCTGCGTGGATGGTGTCGTCATCGCGAGCGTTTTGGTTTCCTAGACAATGGGATGCTGTTCCAAGGGTTGCAGAGCAGAGATGGCATCCATCTGTCCAAGAAAGGTCAACGCATCTTCGGTAGTAGACTGGCTATTCTACTGAAGAGGGCTTTAAACTAGATTCGTTGGGGATGGGTGAAGAAAGCCCCCAGGTAGGTGATACATTAAATACCTTTATGGAAATGGGTAACAGGGGTAACATATGGAAAGCAGTGTGTATTAATGCCCGTAGCATGGGAAATAAGATCCCTGAAGTTGAAGCTTTGGTGGGAGTGGCTGACTTGGATTTAGTGGCAGTTACAGAAACATAGTTCACAGAAAACCATGACTGGGATGTAACTATACCTGGCTATACTTTATTCAGAAAGGACAGGGTAGGAAGAAGGGGAGGAGGAGTGGAACTACATGTAAAAACTACTATTAAAGCTTTGGAATTACAGAGCTTAAAAGGGAGAGAGGAGGCATTGTGGGTTAAACTAGAAAGAGGGAAAGAGAAATCTATTTGCATTGGTGTGATATACAGACCTCCCTCACAAGAGGAAGAGGTGGACAGAGAGTTAATTGAAGACATACGCAGCATTGCTAGGAAAGGGGAAGTGCTACTGATAGGAGATTTCAATATACCAGATGTTGATTGGCACATTCCTGCTGCAGTATCATCTAGAAGTAAGGAGATCCTGGATTCTCTACAGGGAGAACTATTCAGACAATTGGTAACAGACCCCACACGTGAAGGGGCCATACTGGACTTGGTGCTTACCAATGGTGAAAGTGTTTCTGATGTTGTAGTGGGAGATCATTTTGCATCCAGTGATCACCAGATGGTGTGGTTCAGTATTAGGACTAGGGCTGTTAGAACCCATTCCAAGGTGAGGATCTTAGACTTTAGGAAGACTAACTTTGCGAAGATGGGCCAATACCTCAGGGAGTCATTAGTGGGATGGGAACAGCTGGGGGATGTAGAAAAACAGTGGGCAAAACTGAAAGGGGGTATTTTAAGGGCAACCAACCTTTTTGTTAAAATGGTAAATAAAGGCAAAAGGAACAGGAGACCGCTATGGTTTTCGAAGGAAGTAGCTGAAAAAGTGAAGAAAAAGAGGGAGGCCTTCATGAAATACAAGAGATCACAGAGAGAGGAAGACAGGCATCTGTATTTGGAAAAACTTAGAGAAGCTAGCAAAGTAGTCAAGAAGGCAAAGATTCAAAAGGAGGAGGAAATAGCCAATGCAATAAAATGGGGGGATAAGACATTTTTCAGATATATTAGTGAGAAGAGGAAGGGCAAAAGTGGTATTGTCAGACTCAAGGGTGCAGGGGGGGAATATGTAGAAGGTGATAAGGATAACGCAGAATTGCTTAACAAATATTTTTGTTCTGTGTTCACAGATGAAGAACCAGGAGCAGAACCTCAGAAAACACCCACAAATAAGAACAGAAGCGAGGGACATCTTGAACAATTTTCAGAAGACTGTGTTCGTGAGAAACTAGCTCAACTTAAAGTAGATAAAGAGATGGGACCGGATGGGATACACTCTAGAATACTGAGGGAACTTGGGGACGTTCTAGCAACTCCACTGACTGACCTTTTTAATGCCTCATTGGAGTCAGGAGTGGTGCCAAAGGACTGGAGAGAGGTTCATGTGGTGCCTTTATGTGATAGGCTATGGCCTAGAATAGCCTGTAAATGTATGTTATGTAGCAGAAGCCTGTAGGTTAGGCCTGAGTCCCCAACCCCCACTTCAGAATATTATAGCTGAACAGAGCTGAAAGCCAGAGAAAACAGAAATCTGCTTCAAGCTGCTCTGATAAGAACGTAAAACTTTTCCATTGAGTTTGTTATGTTATTCACAGATGTATTTCAGAATCCTGCTTTCCACACAGCTTTTGTACTGTAGAGTGACCTTGTAAGCAAAAAGCAAGGCAAAATATGTTATGTCTAGATACTGAGCCATGGCTAGGAAGGCCTGAGAGCAGGGGGAGAGCGAGCGGTGTGGGCCCGGTCAGAAATCTCCATTGGATGGGGGGGTGAGGGGGCCACCGGGACCAATGAGGAGTTTGTCTGTATAGAACTGATGAAGAAAGCTATAAATGCTGTTGTTTTACTGAATGCCATGCTCAGACCATTTTGAAAGTGACAATTGACAAGCATCTGAGACTGTGCACAAATAAACTGGTTTGAATTCTAGTAAATAGACTCCTGGTGTATTTGTTGCGTGCACTTCGCTACTACATTTACACAAAAACGGAAGTAAGGATGTGGTTGAAAACTACAGGCCGGTTAGTTTAACTTCGGTGGTGAGTAAATTATTGGAAACACTGCTGAAAGAGAAAATAGTGAGGTTTCTGGAGTCCAGCGGATTACAGGATCCGAGGCAGCATGGATTCACCAGAGGCAGGTCTTGTCAGACAAATCTGATTGATTTCTTTGACTGGGTGACCAGGGAGTTGGACCGAGGGAGAGCTCTAGATGTGGTATATTTAGATTTCAGTAAAGCCTTTGGCTCTGTTCCTCACAGGCGACTTATAAACAAACTGAGCACCCTAGGGATGGACCCTAAAGTTACTGCTTGGGTTAGAAATTGGTTGGGTGGGGGAGGCGACAAAGAGTACAAGTAAATGGAGCTCACTCTGAGGAGAAGGATGTTACCAGTGGTGTGCCCCAGGGATCTGTCCTTGGTCCGATTCTTTTTAACATCTTTGTTAGTGATATAGCGGAAGGGCTGTCAGGTAAGGTTTGCCTCTTTGCGGATGATACCAAAATCTGCAATAGAGTAGACACCCAGGAAGGTGTAGATAACATGAGGAGAGATCTAGCTAAGCTTGAAGAATGGTCTAGAATTTGGCAGCTGGGATTTAATGTTAAAAAATGTAAGGTCATGCATTTGGGCTGCAGCAATCCAAGGGAGGAATACAGTATAGGAGGTGAAGTACTTTTGTCCACTAAAGAAGAGCGGGACCTAGGCATGGTTGTGTCTGATGATCTTAAAGTAGCTAAACAGGTAGAAAAGGCGACGGCAAAAGCTAGGAGGATGCTTGGGTGCATACGGAGAGGAATGGCTAGCAGAAAAAAGGAGGTGATAATGCCTCTGTATAAGTCTTTGGTGCGACCTCATTTGGAGTATGGTGTGCAATTCTGGAGACCGCACCTTCAAAAGGATGTGAACAGGATGGAGTCGGTGCAGAGGGTGGCTACTAAAATGATTAATGGGCTTCATTATAAAGCATATGAGGACAGACTTAAGGATCTTAATATGTACACCTTAGAGGAAAGGCGGCATAGAGGTGATATGATTGAGATGTTTAAATACCTCCGTGGCATAAATGTTCAGGGAGAGAGCCTCTTTCAATTGAAAGCAAGTTCTGCTACGAGGGGACATGGGATGAGGGTGAAGGGAGATAGATTCAGGAGTGATATGCGGAAATATTTCTTTACAGAAAGAGTAGTGGATCCATGGAATAGTCTCCCAGTGGAGGTGGTAGAGATGAGGACAGTAACTGAATTCAAAAAAGCATGGGACCAACACAAAGGATCTCTAAAGGTAAAAAGTGGACTGTTGCAGTTGTTGTTATGGAAGGACAGACTAGATAGGCCATGTGGTCTTTTTCTGTCATCATGTTTATATGTTTCTATGTATCCACCGTTAAATTTGACAAGAGCCCGCACCCAATTCACAAACCCCTTTCCAAACCCCATTTTTTCCATCACTCGGAACATAAACCCCCAGGACACATGGTTGAATGCCTTCTCCACATCCAGCGAGAGAAGCAGTGCCGGGTCCCTGTCCTGCCATATCAAGTTGTGGATTTTCCTAATATTATCACCTGCCTGGCACCCAGGCATGAATCCAACCTGATCCTCATGCACCAGACCGAGAATCACTTTATTCATGCAGGTAGCCAAGACTTTGGCCAGCAATTTGGTGTCGAGGTTCAACAAGGAGACTGGCTGATATGCTGCGCAGTTTTGTGGGTCCTTCCCCTCTCTTGGAATCAGCGATATGCCTGCCCATCCCACTGTATCGGCTAATCTTCCCCCCCTCCCTGGGCATATTGAAGCCTTGTTACTTTTCAAATTTTGAATGGCCAACTTCACCTCATCCACCCAAATCTCACGCTCTAGGTCCTCCCGCATCCCCAGCTCTAGCTTGACCAAGGGGATTGAGTCTAAATAGCTATCTACCTCTGCCAGCGGTGGTAACAGGGCCACCTCATAGAGCTGTTGGAAAAAAATCACGAAATGCCAAAACTCAATCCCCTTTCACAGTAGTTGGCCCTGAAGTCCTCAAAGGGCCAAAATTTGGGCCTGCACCTGCAGCCGCTTCAGTTGTCAGGCTAGCAGCCTCCCTGCCTTATTGCGCCCTTCAAAGAACTCCAGTCGGGCCAGCTGCATTCTAAACCGGATCTCTTCCATGTCTAGTGCATTAAGCTGGGCTCACACCATTAGCATCTGTCCCATATACTTCTCATTTCCCTCTCTAGCATCTGCCTTGTATCCTTTTGAAGTTTGATGTTTGGTAATCATGGCTTTTCTAACGTCTCAGGCAGATCTCCTGTCTTCACCATTGTGAAAATGGAACAGGGAGTGAATGTGGCCATTTTAAATATTAGAGCCATCATTCATTGGTTGATTCAAATCATGTGAGTACTGACAATTGAACACAGGTGCATTTAATAATTTGAATTGTTTATGAGGATGCCAATACAGTAATCATGTCCTGGCAATTTCCCGGTTTTAATACTATTTTCTACTATTTCCTTTTTCAATTGGTCTTGTTTTATTTGATTCATTTATGTGTCAAATATGTGTGCATACATAGTCCAAAGCCATTTCAATGGCATCTTATATTTTTTTCCTGGAGATATTGGACATTAATGGGTTGAACTGCAAGGGTGCCAATAATGTTGACCACAACTGTAAGCTGCTACCATTAAAGGCTGGAGGTAGAAAACCTCGACAGACACCATCCCCTGAGATACCAGAAAGATTTTTTCCAACCTGCTTCCTGACAAATATTCTGTTCAACCTTGCTAATTTTGTAATCAGTTTTCAACCTGAAAGCTAACATAACAAAATCAGGTTAAGCTGTAAATGTATCTTTTTTTCAGCATGGTTAGGACCATGTTATCCTTCTTTGCACGTCACTACACTGGCCCCGTGTCTGCTTCCACATTCAATCCGAACTACTGCAGCTTAAGGGAGGGAGGAGGCGCTAGCAAGCTCACTTGGAGATGGCTGCATAGTGGAAGACCCTTTCCAGGGAATTCTTTCATATATAAATATCCTCTTCCGTTCTCCAGTTTTTTGAGGAGAAATCCCCCTTTTGGATTGGTGATGATCACTTACAAGCCAGTAAGCTGGATTTTGAAGTCAAAGCAAAAGCCACTCTTTTCTAATAAAATAGCAGCAGAGAGTGTCAATCTTTAATGGATGAGCTTTTACAAGTCAAAAATGTGCTGAAGAATGACCGTGAGACTTATGACGACTTGAAGAGCGAGATGCTTAAGCAACAGTTTATGGAGCTTATTTCCCAAACCATGATAGTAGAGGCAAAAGCATCATGTCATGCAAACCTCCTGCTGCCATACAAAACAAAAGCAATTGCAACTGGAGTGGAGGAGTGGCCGAATGGTTAAGAACACTGGCTTTGGAACCAAAAGACCAGGGTTCGATTCACACTAGCACTCCTTGTGGCCTTGGGCAAGTCACTTAACCCTCCATTGCCTGAGAAAAATCCAAGTTATCAACTTCCCTGTTTAATGTACATTACCAAGTTTAAGTTTCAATGTAAACCGCTTTGATTGAAATGATAAAGCAGTATATAAAACCTGTTAAATAAATAAACTATCAAATGAAATTTAAAGAATCTTAACAACTGGTCCAAAGAAAGCATTCCATGGACTTTTAGAGATCTAAATGATATGAAAGATAGACCATATAAAATTTGCTGAGGAATTTATTCTTAAGTTAATGGTCTTGTAGTTTCAGTGTCCCTTTGAGGTAGAAAGATCCTAACATATACCAGAACACATGGTGCAAGAAGTAAGCTATCCTAGGCCTATTGTTTTGCAGACTCTATAGTATCCTCAAGTAGCTGCCATACTGCAATAAGCACAGATGAATATACCAATTAAAATGGAAAGGAAAACCATTATGATAGTATTTGATCCTCAAAAGGCTACAATGACACACAGAAAACAATTCCTTGATATGAGGAAGCAGTTGCAGAAAGTAAATGAAAGATTTAGATCAGTCTATCTAGCCCATATGCAGATAATGATGAACAATGTTATGCACACCTTTGATAAGTCCTTGGCACTCCAAGAGTTCACCTTTATGAACTCAGGGAAGTCAATGGAGAAAAAGGTGACATTTGACTTACCAGTTAATGTCCTTTCCTTGAGTCCTGCTAGACCAGTCAAGCCAAGTGAGTTGTGTTTCCCTACCAGCAGATTGGTGAAGACAAAGAACCAATAAAAAGCCCAGGTTTCAACAACATCACTCCCATGCCTCTATTCGCATCAGCCATCAGAGGTCCCTTCAGTATTCGTCCCAAAGCATATGGGAGAAACACCACAAAACCATGGGTAACAATGAGTGATCAAAAGACAAGAACTATGTACAGAAAAGCATAAACATAAGGCTGTCAGTAGACGATGAACCTGCAGAGCCAAGTATAAAAATCATAGCGGACCCAAGGGTTCCGCAACAGAAGAACAAAGCAAATACAGTTTCAGGTATAGGCCTTGGACTGGTCTAGCAGGACTCAAGGAAAGGACATTAACTGATATATAAAATGTTGTCTTCCATATTGTCCTGCTAGACCATTCCATAAAAGTGGGATGTACCAAAGCTACAACTCCACTGGGAGGGAAGAAACATAGCAGCTCACAAACCACTGAGCCAAGGACCATGTCCACCCATGCATGGACATTCAAGCAGTGAAACTTGACAAAAGTGTAAAGTGATGCCCACGATGCTGTCCGACAAATGTTTGTAGGAGCTACCAAGCTCCACTCTGCCCACAAGGATGCTTGTGCTCTAGTAGAATGGGCAAGCAAACCCTCTAGAACCAGCAGATTACACAACAGATATACCCGGGCAATGGCCTCCTTAATTCAGCGCCCTAAAGCCGACTTGACCACCGAGTCCCCACTGCACGGGCCAGTATACACTATCACACAGATTCAGCTGCTCCTGACATCACTCCCCTTAATGACTGTCTTTCCACTGTGGCGACCTGGCTCTCTTCTAACTTTCTACACATCAACCTTTCAAAAACCTCCGCCATCTGGTTCACCGCTGATAGCCCCATTCCCCCTCTCATTGCCCTGCTCTCTTCCTCTCCAATCCCCATTGTAACCTCCCTGCGCTACCTTGGTGTGACCCTCAATTCTTCACTATCCTTTAAAGATCATATTTCTTCTGTAGTTCAGCCCTGTTTTCTCACTCTGAGACAACTCAGTTCTGTCCTCCACCCCTTCGTTTCTTCTTCATCTATGACCACCCTTCTCCTTTCCCTTGTCATATCACGCTTAAACTATTGCAATGTTTCCCTGGCCGGTCTCCCCAAATCCCAACTTCAATGCTTGCAACGAGCCCAAAACAGTTGCTCGCATTCTTACCTGCACTTCCCGCTTCAATCACATCACTCCCCTCCTTATCCGTTTGCACTGACTCACAATCCCCTTTCAAATTCAATACAAATTCCTCATTTTTGTCTATAGGTCTGTCCATACCGGTACCCCCCTATATCTTGCTGATTTGGTCCATCTCCACACCCCTCACCGCTCTCTTCGTTCCATCCACACAAACCGCATGACCCTCCCTTCACCATCCCAAGCCCACCTAGAATCTACCCTTTCCTCTGCCTTCTATTTTCTCGGTCCCTGACTCTGGAACTCCCTCCCCCCATCCCTCCGCCTACAGCCCTCCTTCAAAACCTTCAAGGCTAACCTCAAAACCCATCTTTTCTGTTCAGCATTTGACCTTCCCTTACCCCCCTCCCTTCTTCTCCCCCCGCTGATGCTCATTTACTTGTCTCCTCCAGTCTTTGCTCTCCCTCCTGTCTCTCCACAGCTTTTACTCTATTCTTTTCTATTATATCACATTGGCGTTCCTTTTCTCTTTCTAGCAGCTCTTTTTAAATTTTTAAAGTTTTAACTGTATTTGTGAACAGCTCAGACACTGTCGTGATGGGCGGTATATTAAGTGACCAAATAAACATAAACATAAAACGAACATAAACAAAAGGAATTCATAACCTCCAAGTACTGGAAAAGCATCCCCCGGACATCCACAAGGCAAAGATCCTTATCCTTCTCCCGACACTACTCCTTAGAGAAGGAAGGCAGGCAGACCACCTGGATCACATGAAGAGGAGAAATCACCTTAGGCAAGAAAGAAGGCACAGGCCGAACGGAAACGGCCTCTTTAAAAAAAAAAAAAAAAACAAAGATCTCGGCAAGACAGAACCTACAGCTCAGAAATCTGCCTTGCAGAACAAATCACGACCAACAAGACAGTCTTGAGCATCAATTCTTTTAGGGTAGCATACTTCAATGGTTTAAAATGCACCGCCATCAGGGCCCTGAACACCAGGCACAGATCCCAAGAACAGATCATGGACTGGAGGGGAGGGCACAAACGCCAAACCTCCTGGAGAAAACGCGAGACATCTGGGTGCAAAGCTAGAGATCTGCCAGCCACCAGACCTTGGAAACAGGATAAAGCTGCTACCTGAACTTTCAGGGAGCTAAAGGAAAGGCTTTTCTCCAGGCCATCCTGTAAAAAGGCCTACAGAGATGGCACCTTGGTCGCCTCAGGAGCCAACTGTCGAGCGCCACATCATCAGTCAAGAGGCATCAGATCCAGACATATGCTAGCTTGGTAGACCTCCTCCAAGCTCCAAACAGAATGGAGACCACCGCTAGAGAGAAGCCACTATGTGTTAGCAGTCTCTGTCCAAGAGCCAAGCCATAAACGAGAAGGGAACCAGGACCTCCAGGATGATCGGTCACTGCCGCAATAGGCCCCAAGACGGAGGCAACTAAAGAGGTGGTGTCTGCAACAGCCGCATCAGGTCTCCAAACCATGCTCTCCTCAGCCAATCCAGTGCCACCAGAACAATCCTGCCCAGATGTCATTCTATATGCTAAATTACACACCCCACCAGGGGGCCACAGAGGAAACACATACAGCAGATGCTGACTTGGCCAAGGCTGGGTCAGGGAGTCGATGCCCTCGGACCTCATCTCCATGTAGCAACTGAAAACACTCAAACTTCCCAGTCCTTGACTAGGGGCTGGAAACGCATAAGAACCAACCAGATGGCCACACAACTTCCCTGTGGTTCCAATGACAATGGTCTCCCCAGCCAAGGCTTTCAAAAGGACACCACTTGAGACATCACCCGAGATGCTTCGGAAAGGGAATGGGCCCCTATGAACCAGTTATCCAGATACGAATGGCACAGATCCCTCGGTGCTGCCGCCACCACCATGACTATAGAGACCATCTTCAGGGCGGTGGATAGCCTGAAAAGTAGGGCAGAAAACTGATAACGAGAGCCAAGAACAGCAAAATGCAGATAACTGTGCTGATCTGCCTAAGGTTTTCATAAGCATAAAGCATAAGGAAAGCATAAGGTTTCCATCCATTAGTGCAGAATGTGTTAAGTGCTCGTTGACCCCCTTGAGGTCCAGAATGGGTGGAAGGAACCATCCTTTTTGGAAACCATGAAATAGATGGTGTATCTGCCCTTACTTCCCTTGGCCATGGGAGGGGTGACAGGTGCCACCACCTTTAGGAACAGCAACTTGTCCAAGGCGGTTCTACACTGTAGCACTTTTGATCACAGACCCACGAGGGGAGATGATGAAGGCATCCGTAATTGACTCTTTGCACTGTAGCACATAGCCGAAGTAAATGGTGTCTAGCACCCAGCGATCCTTGGTAACCCGGGCCCATTCCTGAAAGAAAAGGCAAAGCCTGCTTCCAACCTAAGAAACCATGAAATGGGCATCCAAATCTTCATGCGCATGTCATTAATGACAAAAGACCAGAGACCCCAGGAATCCAGCCAGTACGCCCTCGGTAGACAGGAAGAGGCCGAAGAGAAAGGGGGACCAGCATGCTTCGCAAGCCCCCTGGATCTGTCTTCTGGAAGGCGGTAAAATTTTGTCTTGCCTAGATCGTTAACCGGCTTCTCCAAATTGGCTCCAAAAGCAGCTTTCCCTTAAAGCCAGTTGAGCCAACTGGGCCTTGGAAGAGGAGCCCACTGCCCAGTGTCAGAGTCAAATCCAATAATGTGACATCAGCAGGGTACCACCCCTGGCCACCAAACATACTAGTTCATACATGGAGTCAGAAAGGAAGGCCGTAGCAACTCCAAAAGAGGGTTGTTTGTTGTAAATAGCTAATGATTATTAAGAGGGGTAGTTGATGTAAATAGTTTATTATTATTATTATTATTATTATTTTAACTCAATCACATGTTTCATAATTCATTCATATTGTTCCATGTAAAAGTTTTGTTACAATGTAAACTGCTCCTGATCTCTGGAAGGGGCGGAATAGAAAAACATTTCAAATAAATAAATAAAATAAAATCTGGCAGAAGAGACTTAATCCACTGGAGCAGGGCTCGAGACATCAGGCTGGCACAGACTGCCAGCTGCAGAATAGCAGTCATACGGCGCAACTGGCTCTTCAGCAACGAAGCCATCTTACAGTCCAGAAAATCCATTAAGGCCAATCTGCCTTCCACAGGAATAGTGGTCTGTCTGGTAACAGTCTTGACCTGTGCATCTACTTCGGTAATACCGAACCACTTAAAGCACTCCTTCTCTGAGACAACACACTCCTTCTCTGAGAACACAGATCTTCTAACACACCCTTAGCCTCTTGGGCGGGCAGTCGAGAGAGTACCACACTGACCGGATCATATCCTTGATCACCTCTGGGAATGGGAAGACAGTAGTGGATTTTCTGCACCCTTTGAAGGAGCTGGTATACTTTTGGCTCCTGCTCAATGGCAGAAGCATCTGTAAAGTTCAAGTCGGACAACACCCTGGCAATCAACACTCCCAGCTCCCTCCTTCCAGAATAGGCAGAACATACCGGCCTCCTCACAATCTTATGAAGGCGGGAGTACTTCTTCATCCATGCCAGAACCCAGTACCGAGCCATCTTAATCAAAGTCGCAGTCAAAATCTTAGACAGCTCCCAGTTGTTCCTCATTTCAGGAGGCGCCCCACACTGGGAACGCTTGGCCAAAGGCGATCAAATAGGGCTTCCACTTTCCGCCTGCCCTGCATGAGATTATGCATGAAGGGAGGGGGGGGGGGGGGGACAAGGCCTACTGAAAAAAAAAGAAAAGGAATTTTCGGGAGGACAATCCAGAGACTAGATGCTCTCCTCTCAGACATGACCACCCAACACCAGGGGACACAGCTGCCACAGATCCCCAGAGGACAAAGAGTGGCTCATAGCACAGTCACCGAACCCTCCGGCCAGATGGATATCCTTACCCATAGAGCCATCTGTCATCTCCTGCCCTGAGGCAGGCAAGGCTGGACTAACTGCATCCCCCGGCTGAAAGAGGGGAAACAGGGCTTCAATCTTTACTGAGGAAGATCTAAGGATGTTACCCAGGGCTGGAATGGTATTTAAAGGTGATGCCGCAGAAGAAATGAAAGAAATATCGATACACCAGGAAGATGAATTACAGCTATTTGATAAACTTAAGAGTAGCAAATCACCTGGACAGGATGGTATACAGCCAAGGGTGTTGAAAGAACTGAAATATGAGATTGCAAATCTACTATTAGTAATCTCTGAACTATCAATAAAATCATCTGTAATACTTTAAGAATGGAGGATGGCCATTGTAATGCCAGTTTTTAAAAAGGGTTCCGGGGTGATCCGGGAAACTACAGACCAGTGAGCCTGACGTCAGTACTGGGAAAAATGTAGAAACCATTATAAAGAACAAAATTACTAAACATGTAGATAGTCATGGCTTACTGGGAGACAGCCAATATGGTTTTAGCCAAGGAAGATCTTGTCTTACTAATCTGTTATGTTTTTTGAAGGTGTGAATAAACAGGTAGACAAAGGGGAGGCTGCTGACATCATCGTCCAAAATGGCCACTTGATCTTCGAGCGCCTGCCTACCCCAATGAGAAAAGGTGAAAAAAGTAGGCGTAATCGTGAATAAAACCCTTGAAATAGTGGCGGAGAAGGGGAAAGTGCAAGGATGGCCGGGAAGGCGAAGAAAATCAATTTGAAGGAGTTTGTGTTCACGGAGCAAACGCCAGCACGAACGCAGAGGGAAAAGATGGCGCTGCAGGAAGGCAAGGCTGCTGAGGTGGCGACTTCCAAGAAAAGCACGAGGGAGAGAAATGAGAAGGGGAATGATGGAGAACATGAATCCGATATTGATACAGTCGAGGGATTTCAAGCCGAGGTGAGAGCATGGTTCCAGGAATTAAAGAATGAAATTTTGCAGGTTCGTGAGGATGTGGTGGCAAGCGTGGATGGCTTAAGAACGGATATAATGGAGTTGGGATGAAGGGTGGAAGAGGCAGAAGAAAGATTGTATGTGCAAGGAGAGACAGTGGCAGCGCTGGAGCAAAAAATATTAAGCTTACAACAAAGTAACATTGCAATGGATGAGAAATTGGGAGACCTGGAAAACAGGTCTAGAAGGTGCAATATTAGGCTGCGGGGTATTCCCGAGGGGGAGCCCTATATGGACTACAAAAGCAGTGGTATTAGCAGTATCAAAGGCCTTGCTGACAGAGGCAGGTGAAGAGCTGGAAGGACTGGACCTACGTATTGTCCAGGCACATAGAGTGGCAGTGGCCACGAGAGCAAGCACTAATAGGCCCACAGGACATCATAGCTTGTTACCAGGACTTTAATGTAAAGGAGCTGGTTGAAAACAAAGCCCGGATAAATGGTGTAATAAAATGGGACTCTTGCGAGGTTGAGATTTATGTGGCTCTAGCACAAGCCACATTGTAGAAAAGGCGCCTATTGAAGGATGTGGTGTCTAAACTCCGAGAGGAGGGAATCAGATTTTGCTGGACATTTCCGTTCGGACTTTCTTTGACATATAAAGGACAGAGGATTAGAGTGTGGACCAGAGAAGAAGCAATCAAGGTGTTAACAGCTGCAGGAATGGTAGGACTGAGCTCCTCTTTACCTTTTTTCTCTCATTTCTCCTTATATCCCCCCTCATGAACTCCGGTCTTCTAGCCAACTGCCTCTTGCTATGCCTTTCTCCTCTGTTGCCAACTCCAGGCTTTGCTCTTTTCACCTTGCAGCACCTTACGCCTGGAATGGACTTCCTCTGTCTATACGTCAGGCATCTTCTCTGACCCTCTTCAAATCCAGGTTGAAAGCTCACCTCTTTGCTTCTGCCTTTGGTTCATGACTTACCTGTTCTCCTCCTCTTCCCTCGTCTTGTTTTCACCTGTTCCTTTTCTTTTCCCTTGTTCTTACCTTTTTCCTTTATCTTGTTTCTCCTGTTATCCTTCCGTTGCCTTTGTTCTTTCCTCGTCCTTCGCCTTCTTTGTTTTGTCTTTTTTAGATTGTAAGCTCTATTGGGAAGGGACTGTCTATTTTTGTCTTTTTCTGTACAGCGCTGCATGCGTCTGGTAGCGCTTTATAAATGCTCAGAAGTAGTAGTAGTAGTAGAAAAGCGAAGGCATGAGACCAGTACAGCAGAAATGGCAGCGCGTGGAGAATGGCAAGAAAAAAGCCCCGCATCAAGTAGCTAGCCGACAAATGGACGGAGCAGGAGAGTGAAGAGACAATAAGTATAAAATATGGACTCAATTAATATGTTGAATGGAAGATTATGCTGTTGAAGTTGGGGGAGAGGTGGGAGAGAGTGAGGGAGGAGAGATAGGAGTCCAGGGAGGAGGGATAGGTGTCCAGGGAGGAAGGGATAGGAAAGGGTTTATGGAGGGAGGGTTATCATGAATAAATAAGTTGGGGAGCGAAAGAAGTAGTAGAAGGGAGTTTTGTAGTAGACTGAAGAGGGGGTTAATAGATAGTAGGGGGGAGGAGAAGGTAGAGGGGCAAAGAGGGGGGGGTGGAAGCAAAGACTATGGACATTTAGCAGTGGGGTAGGGGGGGATTGCCTGAGGAGGAGGATTGCAGCCAGGCCATCCAAAGAAGGAGGGGATGGCATTCGAGATGGGGGAGGAGGGGGAGGGGAAGGGGGGAAGTGGGAGCTTAGGGAGGGTGGGGGAGGCATAGGTTAAAGGTGAGTTAAAAATAGTGTCATTAAATGTAAAAGGTCTTAATTCGCCATTTAAGCGGCAAAAATTATACAAAGAGCTAATGCGCCAAAGAGCATCATTGGTGCTTTTACAGGAAACGCATCTGACTAGAGCTGCTGAGCATCTGGTTAGGCCCAGGGGCTATAGTGTCCATATCTATGCATCAAATACAGTAGAAAAGAAAAAAGGGGGAGTGGCGATCCTGATAGATTCTAAAGTAAAGGTGGTGCTTCAGAAAATAATAAGGGATAAAGCGGGGAAATATGTGTTAATACGTTTAAAAATAGGGGCAGAGTGGTATTGTATAGTGAATGTGTATGCACCAACAGGGGGGCAAGGGGAATTTTGGCATGAACTCAATGAAGAGGTGGGGAAGTTGGGGGAAGGTACCTTACTAGGTGGCGGGGACTTCAATCTCACTTGGCATCCCGAGAGGGACGCTACGGGGAAAAGTGAAGGTAGGAGAGCAGACAGAAATAACTATCATAAGTTTATAAAGCATCATTGCTTGGTAGATGCTTGGAGATTTCAACATCCCCAGAAAAAAACAATTTTCTTACTTTTCACCGATGCACGAGTCCTACTCCAGAATAGATGCCATCTGGGTAACAAAAGAGACGGTTGGGAGGATCAGGGGGGCAGAGATGGATCCAATAACATGGTCAGATCATGCTCTAGAGGAGGTTAAAATAACGACAGAGGGGGAAGGGAGGGGGACTCAATTTTGGAGATTAAATGAATCTTTGATAGAAGATGAGAGAGTTAGAGAGGATGCTGAACGAGAAATAATGGAGTATTTTAGATGGAATGATAATGGGGAACTGGCTTGGGGAGGGGTTTGGGATGGCTTCAAAGCTATAGTGAGGGGAGTATTGATTAAATGGGGGGCACGTATAAGGAAAGAGAGGGAAGGAAGAGATAGGGAATTACGAAAGCAACTAATAAGGTTGGAAGAAATAGATGCACAAGATAGGAAAGGAACCTATAGAGGCCAGGTGCTGGCAGTTAAGAGCACAAATCAATGCAATGCAAGCCGAAACCATTAGATATCACATGCAATTACTGAAGCAAGAATTTTTTGAGGGAGGAAACTAAGCTGGGAGATATATGACACAGAAATTGAAGCAAAGGAAACTAAGATCGCATATACTGCGAGTTCGAGATTCGGGAGGGAAATTAGTACAGAAGGATGGAGAAATTAGGGAGGTATTCAAAGAATTCTATCAATCCTTATATGCTGCGAGAACACCTCCTTCGACAGAAAGAGTGCAGAGCTATTTGGACTTGGCCCAGTTACCGAGATTGGGGGAGGAGGCTCAAAGAGTTAAATAAGACTATAAAGGCAGAGGAAGTTAGGACAGCCATAAAACAGTTGAAAATAAATAACGCACCAGGATTAGACGGTTTGAGAGCGAGGTTCTATAGAAAATTTGGAGCGTTATTAATCAATCCGCTAGTGCATCTGTTTAACTTGCCAAGGGAGGGTGGAGTTTTGGCAGATACAATGGGTTGGGCAGGAAAGCACAGTTACTTACCTGTAACAGGTGATCTCTGGGAACAGCAGGAATAAGTCTTCACATACGGGTATCGTCGGTACCGACGGAGCCCACGCGGGAACGCTCCCCAGCGTCCTGAAAGAAAGCTTTTGGGAGCATCCCACAGCGCCTGCGCGCTGCCTTCCCGCCTTTCACAACTGCCTCTCTCCAGTTCGAGTTTAAAGCTGAGACAAAGAGAGAGAGAGAGAGGAAAGGAAAGATAGATAGAGAGATACAACTCCTAGGGGAGGTGGGTGGGTTGTGAAGACTTATTCCTGCTGTTCCCAGAGATCACCTGTTACAGGTAAGTAACTGTGCTATCTCCAGGAACAAGCAGGAATGAGTCTTCACATATGGGGACTCCCCAGCTAGAGATGCCTGGGAGATCACCCAGATTGTGAGTCCCTGGGAAGGGCTCCACCTGCACTCATGAATCTCAGGCATCCAGTCAAGGATGGAGGGTAGGAGTTGATTAGGTATGAAACAGGTGTTTGAGAACAGCCTGACCAAATAAGGCATCCCGGCGGGAGTCCTTGTCCAAGCAGTAATGGGCTGTGAAGGTATGAACCGATGCCCAGGTGGCTGCTCGACAGATTTGGTCGATGGACATAGAGTTAAGATGAGCCATAGAGGCTGCCATGGCCCTCACATTGTGAACTGTGACATGGCCCTCCAGAGAAAGATTCTTGCTCTGGTAGGCAAAAGAAATACACTGAGCAATCCAATTAGACAGAGTTCTCTTGGAGACTGGAAGTCCTAAATGAGAAGGATCAAAAGCAACAAAAAGTTGAGAGGACTTTCTATGTTGCTGTGCCCTTTGTAAGTAGAAAGCAAGTGCTCTTTTACAATCCAGGGTATGAAGATTCCTCTCTGCACTTTATGCATGAGGTCCTGGAAAAAAGACAGGTAAATACACCTCCTGGTTCAGATGAAAAGTTGAGACCACTTTAGGCATAAAGTGTGGATTAGTTCTGAGGACTACCTTGTCATGATGGAACCTTGTATAAGGAGGATTAGCCACTAAAGCTTGCAACTCACTGATATGGCGAGCTGAGGTGACTGCAATGAGAAAAATAACCTTCCAGGAAAGGAATTTCAAGGAGGTAGTGGCTAAGGGTTCAAAGGGTGGCTTCATAAGTTGGCCAAGAACCAGATTTAAGTCCCATGCCACTGGAGGTGGTCTAATGGGAGGTTTAGTCAAAAGAAGGCCTCTCATGAATCTTGCTATAAGAGGATGAGAGGAAATAGGTTGTCCATTGAGAGGCTTAAGGGATGCTGCAATAGCACTCAAATGGACTCTGATTGAATTTGTTTTAAGGCCTGCATGTGATAAATGCAGAAAATAGTCTAGTAAAGAATTCAAAGGTATTGCAAGAGGGTTGAGACCCTTCTCTGCACACCAAATGGAAAACCTTTTCCATTTAAAAGCATTTGAACGTCTGGTGGAAGGCTTTCTGGAAGCATGAAGGATATCCTTCACTTGCTGAGAAAGGTGTAAATCTTGAAGGTCTAGGCCTTCAGCAACCAGGCACTGAGATGAAGAGACTGAGGATTTGGGTGCCACAAGGTTCCCTCCTCCTGGGAGAGGAGATCTGGAGCAGACCCCAGGTCTAGGGAGGGAGCTTGAGAGAGATGCAGAAGTAGAGGGTACCACCCTTGGCGTGGCCAAAGTGGTGCTATGAGGATCATAGACCCCTTGTCTCTCTGAAGCTTGAACAGAGTTTTGGGGATGAGGGGAATAGGTGGAAAGGCATAGAGGAAGTCTCGCCCCCAATGAAGGAGGAAGGCATCCCTGGCCTGAACTCCCTGACATGGAATCCTGGAACAGAATCGGGGAAGTCTGGCATTCCACAGACTTGCAAACAGGTCTATGTCTGGGGTACCCCAAATCTGAAAAATCCTGGCTATCTGGTCCCCATGGAGGGACCATTCGTGCGGAAGCAGAACTCGACTGAGTCTGTCTGCCCAAGAGTTTTGAACCCCTGGAAGATACACTGCCATGAGATGGATTTGATGCTCTCTGGCGAAGGCCCACAATCTCAGAGCTTCGTTGCAAAACAACAGAGCCAGTCCTTCCCTGCTTGTTCACGTAGAACATGGCTACCTGGTTGTCCGTGTGGATGAGGACTGTCTTGTAGCTGAGCAGGGTGTGGAAGACTCTGAGAGCCAGAAAGATTGCTCTGAGCTCTAAGAGGTTGATATGAAGAGATTTCTCCTGTGGAGACCAGATGCCCTGGGTGGAGAGATCTTGTAGATGAGCCCCCCAACCCTTTGGAGAGGCATCTGTTGTAAGGGTTGCTTGGGGTAACACCTGTTGAAAGGGGGACCCCAGCAACAGATTCTGAGTGGACATCCACCAGTGGAGGGACCAAAATAGGCGACTGGAGGTTGCTATTTTGTCTGATAGGCAACCTGATGCCTGGGTCCATTGGGTGGATAGGGTCCACTGAGCTGCTCTCATGTGAAGGCAAGCATAGGGAAACACATGCACCGTGGATGCCATGTGGCCTAAGAGTTGCAACATCTCTCGAGCAGTTAAATGGGATTTTAACTGAATCTGGGAGGCCAACTGCACCAAGCGTAGGTAACGGGCCTGGGGAAGATAGGCCCTTGCAGTTGTGGTATCCAGTAAGGCCCCTATGAACTCTAGAGACTGAGTAAGGGTAAGATGGGATCTTGGAATGTTGATTACCAGTCCCAGATACTGAAGAACACGCTTTGTGCAGGCTAGGGAGGTCTGGGCCTCTGACTGGGATGGAGCTCGGATGAGCCAGTCGTCCAGATATGGGAATACGAATATTCCTAGAGTGCGTAGGAATGCAGCTACTACTGCCATGCATTTTGTGAACACTCTTGGAGCAGAGGCCAGACCGAAAGGAAGCACTTTGTATTGGTAGTGCTTTCCTTGGTAAAGGAACCAAAGGAATCTTCTGTGTGTTGGATGGATGATAACATGGGTGTACGCATCCTTGAGATCTAGAGAACAAAGCCAGTCCTGACTCTGGAGGTATGGAAGGAGAGTTCCGAGAGAAGTCATCTTGAATTTCTCCTTGCATAGAAACTTGTTCAATTCTCTGAGATCTAATATGTGTCTGTAGCCCCCTGTTTTCTTTGGAATGAGAAAATAGGGGGAGTAGAACCCTGAGCCCTGTTGAAGAAGGGGTACTTCTTCTATTGCCCCTTGGGCAAGAAGGGTAGCAATCGCTTGACCTAGAAGGTTGAGGAGAGATGTTGGAGAATTGAACTGTTTCACCATGGTGTGAGGAGGAAGGTTTAAGAAATGAAGTTTGTACCCTTCCCTTATGATGGAGAGGGTCCACTTCTCTGCTGTGATTTGTTCCCATCTGGGAGCAAAGTGAGCTAACCTTCCTGGGATGGTGAGAGGCTCTGGATGTTCTAGAGCCAGAAAGGCTAAGTTCTCTAGTGGAAAGTCAAAGGCCCTGAGGAGGCTGAGGCTGTTGGGCCGTAGCAGTCCTCGCAGCCTGGGTTTTGGCCTGTTTCGGTTGTTGCTGTCTCTTTGTAGCAAAACGACCTTGAGAAGAGGCCTGACCATAAGAAGAAAATTTCCCTTTCTTGGGAAAGATCCCTTTTTGAACAACCTCTTTTTAAAAGGAGCAGTAGTAGACTTTGAAAGTCTATCTAAAGCAGAATTTTCAGCATCCATCTGGTTGGCCTTTGCTTGCCAATCTTTGCCAAACAGGTTTTCGCCTGTGCAGGGAAGGTTACCTAGACCATCCTGTACCCAGGATTCCAAATCAGAGGCTTGCAACCAAGCAACTCTGCGTGCACCTATGGCAATAGCCGAGGCTCTACTGGCCCCTTCAAAAGAGTCAAAGGCTGCACGGTTGGAAAACTTGGATACATCCTGTGCATGTTTAAGCCAGGTGATATATTCTTCTCTCTTATCTTCTGACATAAAAGGAGATAAGGTTTGCAGATGATCTGTAACTTCTTTTAGAAACATTCCCATATAGAGACTATAGGAGTTGATTCTGGCTACAAGCATACTGGCCTGGAAGATCTTCCTGCCAAAGGCATCTAGGGTTCTGCATTCTCTCCCTGGAGGAGCAGAGGAGTGCTTTTTTGTACTCTTGATCTTTTTCATAGCAGACTCTACCACAATGGAGTGCTGAGGAAGCTGAGTCTTATGAAATCCAGGACAAGGAGGAACACGGTACATGGTGTCCAACCTTCTGGAATGAGGGGAGGTGGAAAGAGGAGTCTCCCATATGCCCAACATGTGATCATAAAGAATCTCATGTATTGGTAAGGTGGCTGCCTCTTTAGGAGCCTTAGGATATTGTAGAATATCCAATTTTTTGGCTCTAGGTTCAGTCTCAGAGGTCACTGAGAGATAGACAGGCCTTTGGCCACCTCCCTGATGAAGTCCTGAAAAGACAAGTCTTCAGGAGGGGACATTCTCCTTTTTGGAGAAGAGGGTTCCTGAGGAAGGATGCCCGATGCTTCAATTGAGGCCTCTGAAGAATCAGAGTCTTCAGAGGAATCGAAGTATCGACTATCTGGATGCTCTCGTAGAGCCCGATACGCGTACTGGGAGGTATCGACATCGGGAGTAATCGGTACCGGCCCGGTACTAATGGGCATCACTGGATAGTGTACCGCTGCGGTCGATGCTGATGTCGATGCAAGCGGTACTGGTATCAGAACCGATATCGGGTCCGGTACCGGAATCGGTACAGGTACCGACAACGGGGTTTGTTGCGGTACCGTAGACATTGCAGCTTGAATGAATGCCGTGATGGCACGCTGCATGGTCAGAATATTCTGATCCATTGACGCCACCAATGTCTGGATGTCGGTACCGGTAGAAACTGCCGGTACCCCAGAACATTGTAACAGGTGATCGGTCGAGGCCGAGCCATCGATGTCAACCTGTGACCCCATAGGTAGTGCTTTGGAAGCCGGAGCCTCCCGCCGGGGTAATTTTGCCGGTGTGGCATCTCGATACTTAGAGGGAGATGAACTCTTTGAGGACCGCCAGATTTGAGTTTGGTTACCTGAGATCCATGGGATGAAGAAGCAGCCCTGGAAGACGTCGATGCCACGGAAGCTGCATCGGAGGGAAACAAGGTACTGAGCTTAGCTGCCCGATTCTGTAACCCTCTTTTAGACATCATAGAACAGGACTCACAATCCGCAATGGAGTGGTCAGGACCTAAACATTTTAGACACCAGTCATGGGTGTCAGTGACAGAAATAGTGCTGCTGCACTTTGTGCATTTTTTAAACCCGGAGGCGGGTTTTTCCATGAGGGAAAAATATATCTGTAGGCCTAAGGCCCCAGAAGAAAAATGCACCGAAAAGAGTAAAAGTTTTTTTGTTTTTTTTTTAGAAAGAAAAAGAACCGGTGGACCGGTACGGAATCGAGAAGGCAGACACGCGACTAAAGAAAAAGAAAAGAAAATAAGAAATTCTTCAGCGGTGACAGGAAACACGACCTGCTGGCTCCGCGGAAAAGAAGAACTGGAGAGAGGCAGTTGGGAAAGGCGGAAAGGCAGCGCGCAGGCGCTGTGGGATGCTCCCAAAAGCTTTCTTTCAGGACGCTGGGGAGCGTTCCCGCGCGGGCTCCGTCGGTACCGACGATACCCGTATGTGAAGACTCATTCCTGCTTGTTCCTGGAGATTATCCTTAATACCCAAAGAAGGAAAAAACCCACAGGAATGCACATCGTATAGACCAATTTAAGAACATAAGAACATAAGAAATGCCATACTGGGTCAGACCGAGGTCCATCAAGCCCAGTATCCTGTTTCCAACAGTGGCCAATCTAGGTCATACGTACCTAGCAGTTTCCCCAAAAGACACAGGTTCTGCAGTGCTTGTACTAGGTCAAGCATTGATATCCTGGGTCCCTTTTTAATAGTGGTTTATGGACCTTTCCTCCAGGAACTTGTCCAAACCTTTTTTAAACCCAGCTATACTAACAGCCCTTACTACATCCTCCGGTAACAGATTCCAGAGTTTGATTACACGTTGAGTGAAGAAATATTTTCTCTTATTTGTCTTAAATAGTTTACCCTGTAGCTTCATTACATGTCCCCTAGTCCTTCTATATTCTGATAGCGTAAACAATTGATCCACGTTTATCCGTTCCACTCCATTCATTAATTTATAGACCTCTATCATATCTCCCCTCAGCCGTCTCTTTTCCAGGTTAAAGAGCCCTAACCTTTTTAGCCTCTCTTCATAGGAGTAGCCTTCCATCCCCTTCACCAATTTGGTGGCTCTTCTCTGTACTTTTTCTAATAACTCTATGTCCTTTTTAAGATACGGTGACCAGAATTGCACACAATATTCAAGGTGCGGTCGTACCATGGAGCGATACAGAGGCATTATAATATCCTTTGTTTTATTCTCCATCCCTTTCCTTATGATACCTAGCATTCTATTTGCTTTCTTGGCCGCCGCTGCACACTGGGCGGAGGGTTTTAACATGTTATCCACGATGACTCCTAAATCTTTTTCCTGGGTGGTGGTTTCTAATGTGGAGCCTTGCATCGTGTAACTATAGTGTGGGTTGTTCTTTCCTAGGTGCATAACTTTGCACTTGTCCACATTAAATTTCATCTGCCATTTGGATGCCCAGTCTTCCAATTTATCCAGATCCTCCTGCAGTTTTCCACAATCCTCTTGGGTTTTAACAACTTTAAACAGTTTTGTGTCATCTGCAAATTTGATAACCTCACTAGTTATTCCTTTTTCCAGGTCATTTATGAATATGTCAAAAAGTAGGGGACCCAGTACAGATCCCTGGGGTACTCCACTATTCACCTTTTTCCATTGGGAATATTGGCCATTTAGCCCTACCCTCTGCTTTCTATCTTTTAACCAGTTCCCGATCCACAATAGTACACTGCCTCCTATCCCATGACTTTTTAGCTTTGCCAAAAGTCTCTGATGGGGGACCTTGTCAAAAGCTTTCTGAAAGTCCAGATACACTATATCAACCGACTCACCTTTGTCTACCTGTTTATGCACACCTTCAAAAAAACAGATCAGATTAGTAAGACAAGATCTTCCTTGTCTAAAGCCATGTTGGCTGTCTCCCATTAGGCCATGGCTATCTACATGCTGTGTAATTTTGTTCTTTATGATGGTTTCTACCATTTTCCCTGGTACTGACGTCAGGCTCACCGGTCTGTAATTTCCCGGGTCACCCCTGGAACCCTTTTTAAAAATTGGTGTTACGTTGGCGACCCTCCAATCTTCAGGTATTACAGATGATTTTAATGAAAGTTCACAGATTACCAATAGCAGGTCTGCAATCTCATATTTCAGTTCTTTCAACACTCTGGGATGTATACCATCCGGTCCAGGTGATTTGTTACTATTCAGTTTATCAAATAGTTGTAATATATCTTCCCGGTGTAGCGATATTTCTCTCAATTCCTCTGCAGTATCACCTTTAAATACCACTTCAGTCTTGGGTAACATCCCTACATCTTCCTCAGTAAAGACTGAAGCAAAGAATTCATTCAGTCTCTCTGCTATAGCCTTGTCCCCTCTTACTGCCCCTTTTACCCCTCTATCATCTAATGGTCCAATTGACTCTCTCACAGGCCTTTTGCTACGAATGTACTTGAAAAAGTCTTTATTTCGTGTTTTTGCTTCCGTAGCAAGTTTCTTCTCAAATTCTCGCTTTGCCTGCCTTATCAATGCTTTGCATTTAACTTGCCAGTGCTTGTGTTGTTTCCAGTTTTCATCATTTGGCTCTTTTTTCCATGTCCTGAAGGTTGCTCTTTTGGCAGCAACAGCCTCTCTGACCTCACCTTTAAACCATGCTAGCAGTTTTTTGGACTTTCTTCCACTTTTCTTAATGCGTGGAATACAGCTGGTCTGGGCTTCGAGGGTAGTATTTTTAAATAACACCCAAGCTTGCTGTAAGTCTTTAACCTTTGGAACAGCTCCTTTTAGTTTTTTCCGAACTATATTCCTCATTCTATCATAGTCTCCCTTTTGAAAGTTAAAAGGTAGTACTGTGGATTCCTTTACTATCTGTCCTCCACTGATTAAATCAAACATGATCATACTATGATCACTATTGCCAAGTGGTCCCAACACCCTTATTTCTTGCACCAGATCTGGCGTTCCACTAAGGACTAGGTCCAGTATGGCTTCCCCTCTGGTCGGTTCATGAATCAGCTGCTCCAAGAAGCAGTCATTTATTTCATCTAGAAACTTTATCTCTTTAGCTTGTCCTGCTGTGAGGCTGTCCCAGTCGATACCGGGGTAATTGAAATCACCCATTATTACTACTCTGTTGTGGCTTTTGTTAGCTTCCTTGATTTCTTTGAGCATTTCATCATCCATTTGTTCATTCTGGCCAGGCGGTCGATAGTATACTCCCACTGCCATCACCTTCCCTTTCATAAATGGAATTTCAATCCATAGAGATTCTACAGCAAATTGTGTTCCCTGCAAAACTTTAATCCTTTCTGACTCAATGCCCTCTTTAACATAGAGCGCAACCCCTCCACCAATTTGTTCAGCTCTATCATTACGATATAGTTTGTATCCAGGTATCACAGTGTCCCACTGGTTATCCTCCTTCCACCATGTCTCTGAGAGTGCAATCATATCTAACCTCTCATTTAGTGCTATATATTCTAATTCTCCCATCTTATTGTTTAGACTTCTAGCATTGGCATACAAGCATTTTAGTGACTGTATTTTATTAATTTTATTAATATTAATCTGGCTATTGGTAGGCATGGGTAATTGGGAATCTTTATGCTCTGTCTGCTCCTTACTCAAGGGCATTTGGGCTACTATACTCCCTTTTGGAACCTCACTGTTTTTGGTAGTATCCTTCAAGGATACCTTTGTCCGAACCATGCGCTCCTGGGTGACTGTCGGCTTTCCCCTATTTTCTAGTTTAAAAGCTTCTCTATCTCTTTTTTAAAGGTTAATGCCAGCAGTCTGGTCCCATCCTGATTAAGGTGAAGCCCATCCCTTCAGAAGAGCCCCCCCTTTCCCCAGAATGTTCCCCAGTTCCTAACAAATCCAAAACCCTCATCCTTGCACCATTGTCTCATCCACGCATTGAGACTCCGGAGCTCTGCCTGTCTTTTGGGTCCTGCACGTGGAACAGGAAGCATTTCGGAGAACGCTATCCTGGAAGTTCTGGATTTCAACTTCCTACCTAAAAGCTTAAATTTAGCCTCCAGAACTTCCCTACCACATTTTCCTATGTCATTGGTACCAACATGTACCAAGACAGCAGACTCCCCCCCAGCACTATCTATGATCCTATCTAGGCGGTGTGTGAGATCTGCTACCTTCGCACCAGGCAGGCATGTTACCAGGCGATCCTCACGTCCACCAGCCACCCAGCTATCTACATTCCTAATGATTGAATCACCAACTATAACAGCTGTCCTGACCCTCCCCTCATGGGGACATGGCCCTGGAGAAACGTCCTCGGTGCGAGAGGGTTTTACATCACCTGGAGGACAGGTCCTAGTTACAGGATCACTTCCTGCCACACCAGGGTGATGCTCTCCTGTCACGCGACCTCTCTCCTCCATGGCAACAGGGATGCTGCCAGACTGGAGGTGGGACTTCAGGACTATATCCCTGTAGGTCTCGTCCATGTACTTCTCTGTCTTTCTTATGTCTTCCAGGTCTGCTACTCTAGCCTCTAGAGAACGGACTCGTTCCCTGAGAGCAAAGAGCTCCCTGCACTTAGTGCATATGTAGGACCTCTCACCAACTGGGAGAAAATCATACATGTGACACTCAATGCAAAAGACTGGAGAACCCCCATCTCGTTGCTGGACCTCTGTCTGCATCTTAGTTTAAAGCTTGTGCTTAGGTCTTTTAAATTCGGTATATAATAAGGATTGGTGTAGATGCTTATACTAATAAAAGTGTATCTAATACCCCTAATACACCCTGTGTACCTGAAGCTTAATTAATCTCAGGTCCTCTGTGTATGACTGATTTGGATTAAGAGCTGCACCTGAGAGCAGCCCCTTTCCTCTAAGATGTGCAAGTACCTATAAAACTACAATTACCCCAGGGGTGGGTGGGTGCTGGGGAGGGAGGGAGGGAGATAAGTCCTATTAAAGAGGGCAGTTACAAGGTACCCTGTCAACCCTCAGCAGGGGGATGGGGGTACCACACAAAGCCCAGTTAGTTGAGAGAGGCAAGGTAAGTACAGCTGAGAGGGCTGAACTAGCACACCACTAAAACAAACAATAAATAATTAAACAAACAGTTAGACAAACAGTAAATAATTAAATAAACAGCTAGAACTCACAGTAAGATGTCCCAGGAGGCAAATATCCCCTCACTAGCAGAGCTCTGTAAAAGTACAGCCCTTCTCTGGTCAGAGAAAAGCAAACTAAAACAGACTATGCACACGTGGAGAAAACAGGAAGAAGGCTACACAATACCTCAGGTTTTCATTGCTAAACCTTGATACTAAATTATTGGCTAAGATATTGGCAACGTGTTTAAATAAGGTAATAGGGCAATTAGTGCATCAAGATCAAGCTGGGTTCATCCCAGGAAGACAGGTAGCAGATAACATTCGGAAGATTCTAAATATAATATGGTCGATAGAGCAGAGCAAGGAAAAGGCTTTGTTGTTGTCATTAGACGCGGAAAAGGCTTTCGACCAGGTATCTTGGCCTTTCCTATTTCAGGTTATGGATAAAATGGGGTTGGGAGACGAATTCATGGGTTGGGTACAGGCGCTTTATCAAAATCCAAAGGCATGTGTTAGAGTGAATGGGGCTTACTCCTCTTTTTTTGAACAGGGGAGGGGGTCGAGGCAGGGATGCCCGCTTTCACCCTTACTTTTTGCTATTTCAGTGGAGCCATTTGCAGAGAGAATAAGGGAGTATGCGGACCTGAAGGGTATAAGGGTAGGGAAGAAGGAATATAGGTTATCATTATTTGTGGACGATATTCTTATGAGCGTGGCTAGACCACATATCTCTCTGCCAATACTAATGTGGGAATTAGGAGAATTTGGAAGGTTGTCGGGGTTCACCATAAATTGGTCTAAATCGGAAATATTAAATTTGTCATTATCAAAGGAGGTACAGGAAGCATTGCAAAAAAAATACCCTTTTAGGTGGGCCCAGCGAGCCATTAGGTATTTGGGGATACAAATAGGTAATAAGTTGAACTCTCCATATGATTTAAACTACACAAAGTTGTTTGGACAAGTGGAAGTTTTGTTGAACACGTGGGCCCAAGGATATCTATCATGGTTGGAACGCATTGCAACAGTAAAGATTATGATGTTACCTAGGTTTTCAATTTAATTTATAATCTTTATTGACATTTATAATAACACACAGGCATTCACATGAATGAAAACAGAAAAAATATGGGAACTTCACAGCAAACCATATATGTTAATACATATATAAAGAAAATAGCATAACATATCATATCCCAAGCATTAGTCCACAATACAGTAGAAGGGGGGCTTATAAGAAATATCAATGACCCCAATTTACAATCCCAACATGAAAGTAAAACAGACCCTTAAGAAGAAAAAAGAAACATGTTATTAGCAGGATAAGACTTGCGTGTCAGCTGTAATGGGACCAACCACCACCCTGGCCTCTTCCCTTGCACCTAAAAAATCTGAGAGTTGCCTAGGTTCAAAAAACAGGAAATTCTTCCCTTGATAGGAAATATAACACCTATAAGGATATTTTAACACAAAAGCAGCACCCAAGGAGGTGGTCCTAGCACGAAAAGCTAGGAATTCCTTCCTCCTTAATTGGGTGGCACGAGAGATCAGGAAATATGCGTACATTTGAACCTAGGAACTTCTCATTTATATTTTTGAAAAAAGACAGAAGAATCAATGTCTTATCAGCCTCCAGAGCCAGAGTCACAAGCATAGTAGTTCTTTCGGTGATCACGTCCATAGAACTTTCCAGGAATCCTGTCAAGTCCCCAATTCACCTCACTGATGCCTCCAAGTTGTTTCCCCGTACTCCAGAAGTATTAACCATCAAATACTGAGCTGTAGTTACTGGGGGCAAGTGCTCAACTGGAATTTTTAGCACTTCCCCAAAGTACTTCCACACCATTTCCAAGGGGGACAAGAGTGGAGACCTCGGGAAGTTCAACAAACGGAGATTGTTTCGTCGTGCAAGATTTTCAAGATGCTCAGTTTTACGTGTCAGCACTAACCTTTCTTTCATCAGAGCCACATGCTCCTCCTGAAGGTGACTGACATCCTCCTTCACCTTTAATAAAGAACCCGCTTGCAACTCCTGATTCTAAGAAGCCTCCAATTTTAAAACTGATATCTCAGTACTTACAGTACTCACAACAGTAGTTAGGGTAGTGGTCAATGCAGAGATGGCGTCACATAGCGCGTCCAATGTAATCACCGCCGGCTTCTCTATCACCCGACTCATAGGAAGCAGCCCTCCTCCAGGCTCTAACAGCCACGGGTTCACCGCATGAGGAAACGGCTCAGATACGTCACCGCCCTCAAGCTGCTTCTCCACCCTGGAAGGTAGGGCAAACCCTTGCAGCACTTGCTCCTCACCATCGAGCTGCGGCGTACTCATCCGAAGACCCAGCGAAGAGAGAAAACAAACGCCGTCGGGAGTTGATACACTTCCTGGTTGCATCGGGGGCACCCGCTGATCCGGAGAAAGACTCACTCCAGATGCGCCCAGCACAGACAACTGCTCTTCCTGTCGTGTTGGCAAAGACGCCGCTCCAGACCCCGCAGCCACAAACCCACAAAGTTCCAAAGTCCTCTGGCCAGCAGCAGAAGCCTGCGAAGGAGCTACGGGTAAGCCCGCCTGCTTCCTTTTCCTCCGCCCCATCACCTGTAGAGCTGAGGTTTGCCGTTAGCACAGAAACGTGGAGCTTACTACGGTGCAGCCGCCGAGAGTCAACTTCCTGCCGCCATCTTGCCGCCCCCCTGAAGCACCCTAGGTCTTTATTCTTATTCCAAGCGTTGCCAATATTGGTACCGCCAAAAAGAATAGGGCAGTTACAAAGGGTAGTTAATAGATTTGTATGGTAAAATAAGAGTCCCAGAGTAGCTATGCTCACGTTGCAAAGGGCTAGGGAGGAGGGAGGGTTGGGGTTCCCAATTTTAGGAAATATTATATCGCAGCGCAACTTAAAATGATACATGAGTGGCTTAGGGGAAAACAGAAACACTGGGTTCAAATGGAAAAAGATTCAGTACAGGGGGTGGGATTAGAAAGGTTAGTGTGGAGGGGAGGCAAGGCCAGGGGGAAAACCCCATTATTGAACATATACTGAATATCTGGAAACAAAATAGCAAGACATTAATACAGGACAAAGAGTATACGCAGGGGATGACACTGGAGTGTGCTTTGAGGAAGGACAAGGGCCAGAGGTGAGTGTATTGCAGAGGTGGGCGAGGTTAGGACTTACTCACATTTCCCAAGTAGTGTATAAAGACGGTGTTAGGGACTTTGAAGGAATGAAGGATCTACATGGGCTATCAACACATGATCAATATAGCTATCTACAGATGAGTTATTTCTTAAAACAACAGACGGTATGGCAAAATTTATGGAACAACAGGGGATTGTTTGAGGTCCTTTGCACAGGGCAAGGGGGTCAAAAAGGAGCACTATCTAAAATATATAAAGGATTATTGGAGGTAGGGGAAGGCAAACTGGAGTATATGAAGAAGTGGGAAGAAGTGTTAGAATTGGAGTGGGAGGAGCAGGCTTGGGACAAAGTAATACAGACAGTGGCGGGCATTTCAATCGCTACCCAAATAAGAGAGAATGCATATAAAGTGTTGTTTCGGTGGTACTGGACAACGATACGTAAATGGCGAGCGAAAATGGGACAGACGGATAAATGCTAGTGGGGATGTCAGGAGAGGGGTACTTTGCTACATATGTGGTGGAACTGTGGGAAAATCCGCCAATACTGGGAAGAGGTATTGGATATAATACAAGAGATGACAGGATATACAGTAGTGGCCAAAAAATTAAGGCAGAGTCCAAAATACCAGAATTTTATTAGAAAGGTACATGTTATTGTCACTTTCATGGTCAAAAGCTTTAAGAACCAAAGATATATATGTAATTTTCAAAGTTTTATTCAATATATGTGTCAATATTTGATAGGGTGTCCATGATTTTTCAGCACAGCCTGGATTCTTGTAGGCATACTGTTAACTAGCGTTTTACAGTATGCCGGAGTGATTTCGTTGACCCATACATGCTTGAGTATGTCCTTTAAATCTGCTTCTGAAGTTGGACGTTGTGCTGCCACCTTTTTCTTCATAAGATTCCAACAGTTTTCAATTACATTGAGATCCGGAGTGTTTGATGGCCAACTTGGTAGCAGTTCAATCTTGTTGTCCACGAACCATTTTTTGACTGTTTTTGCAGTGTGGCACGGTGCCGAGTCCTGCTGAAATACAGTTGTGCCAGAAGCATTCATGTGTATTTTAACTTTACTATTCAGCACGGATATGTATTTTGCAGCATTTACTCTTTCACCTTTCTCAAAAATGAGCAGGCCACATCATCCATTCGCCGAACTACCACCCCATACCATGACCGATGGTGGGTGTTTAACAGTCTTGATCGTGTACTTTGGATTTAGTCTCTCGCCTGCTGGTCGACGGACGTAGTTGTAACCACTCCCACGTACTTGCTGAAATGTACTTTCATCTGTGAACATTAGCCTCTCCCACCATTCCGCAGATTTGTCTTTCGTCATGCTACAAAACTGTATGCGGGCAGCAATTTGTTTCCTGGTCATCATAGGCTTCTTGGCAGGTCTTCTGGCCACGAGTTTGAATTCATCCACAAGCCATCGTCGGACAGATCTGACACTTATCTTTATTCCTTGATCATTAGCTAACTGAGCCACACGTTGAGATGAAGTATGTGGACTAGATGTAATAATGCTTTTGAGGAATCGGTCATCTCGTCCAGTAGTTATTCGTCTGCGCCCACATTTCGAACAACGTGTACGGCCACCTGATTTCAGAACATTCTGAACTGCACACCTTGATATATGCAAATGTTTTGCAATAGCACATTGCGAATATCCTTCAACATGGAGTGTGACAACTTGTCCCTTTACAAAGTCATTAATATCGCATTGCTACTGTCACAGAGCAGATCCAGCAGAGCCCATGGAGATAGACAGAGAGGCAGTGAATCAGGCTGACACTGACGTTTTTAGTAAACACATGTCAGGAAGTTGCTATGGGCAACAGAAACAAATGTAGTCACGAGCCAGAGAGAGACACCCAGCCAGCAGAAAGGCTAGGAGGTCATCACCTGATGCAAGCCAGCTGGGGGGAGGTGGAGCTCGGGGGTACGTAGATAAGCGCAGCTCACAAGCAGTTAGAGAGAGCCTGCATGAGGATAACCATGAAAGTTTGAATGAGAGCCTGTATGAGCATAACCACGAAAGCTTGAAGGAGAGTCTGCATAATAATCACTACGGAAGCCTGAATGAGAGCCTGACTGATTACCACAAGTGCTTGGGAAAGAATCAGAGACAGCTGGAATCAGAGTTTGAAAGCGAGAGCAACGGCAGACGTGGAAGGAGCTACAGAGGAGGTAGCAAAGCCAGGACAGGAAGCTTCGGATATCAGAGGAGCCCAGAGCGTATTGGGAAAAACCCAGGTTGGAACGGAGCCGTGGGGAGAATGGTAAAAGCCAAGAAGTTTTACTTTCACCCTGAAAGGGCAAGCCCAGGGGTTGGCAATAGAAGGCAATATACAGAAACGCTAAAGCCTTATGAAGCCAGCTTGAGAGATACAGATAAGTTTACTTACCCTTATACCAGGCATGGGAGGGATAAAGGCTTTTTACCAGAAGAAGTTTGTATATCTGGAGAGGATTTAAGAAGCAGAGTCCCTGCAAAACTGCCGTTTCAAGCTACAGCTATACATAGGAACCTGAGCCAGTCAGAGCCGAGAGGTAAGCCAATTTACCCTAATAGAGGTGCAAGGGAATGTTATAATTCACCTAATAGCTACCAGCAGTGGAGAGGCTCTCACCAGAAGCATTATAGTGAATGTGGTAATTGTGTCCAGCACACTCTCACAGAAGGAGGAAGAGAATCCCGGCAGAGTAGAGAGAGACTGTTGGAAGACGTCCCTAATGTTGAAAGGGAAGAGATATCAAAAGCATGTGATGAGGATATGCAGTGTGAGACATCAGAAGCTCAGCCAAGCACTGAATACATGGACTGTACGCTTTCAATAGCGGATAGCATTTCCTCACTACGATAAAAGGAAGTAAGAGCTGATTAAGCCAAAAACAGTAAAGAAAGGGGTTTGTGTGCTTATGAAGGACTGTTTAATGTACCTTTACTTTACTTGTTAATGAGCTGAAGAGAAGCTATTTTTGTTCCTTTATTATATGCCCTGGAAGGGTTGTGTTTCCTTTGTTTATACCACAGCAAAAGGTCCTCTTGGAAGGGGAAATAAATCCCTTGTTAAAACCTTACCACCGTTCCACGACTAGTTCTTTAACTGGCAATCAACAACTACAACTCCCAGAGGGCCAAGCAAGGCCTCCACAGCATAATTAAGCCAGTTAAGCACAAGCACAAGCCCCAGCGCAGTGCCCTGCCCCACCAGCAGGGTCCAGCAGTGAGGGTGACACTACCCATCTTGATTGTATATTTTATATATAACTTTCAATCTATTCCTAGTTGTAAAAATTCAAAACTTCATCCAAGAAACCTACTACAGAGTGTAAGTAAACTAAAATGGACACCAGACGCATGGTGTGACTAATCGCCATGCTGATTAAATAAGTAAGCACATGTGACATCTCCACAGTACATTATTTAACAATAAATTGTAGAAAAAGATACCTGCCTTAATTTTTTGGCCACTACTGTAGATTGGATAGCAAGCCTGAGGTGTGCTTGCTGCATTGTTTGGAGGACGATATCCCGCAGAGGGACAAAGAAGTGTTGCATCATTGCATTGTGGCAGCACATAGTGAAATTGCAAAACTATGGACAGGGGCACACTAACCACGGAGCGGGGACTTTGTAAGAAGGGTCGCAGACCTGTGTTTCATGCATAGATTGATGGGGCTTAGGAAAGGGAAAGGGGAAAAGATCATGTCACAATGGAAAAGTGTCTTCAATTGGATGGAGAAGTGGAAGGAGGGGAAGAGGGGAGGAAGGAGCTACTAGTTTTTGGGCTGTTCACTAGGGGTTTGGTTATGGAATGAGGGACGGTCTTGGTATAGAGATGTATAGTAATATTAAGAAGCATGATTATGTAGCAAAATGGTGAAACCTTGTAGAGTTCTCTGATGAATAAGTAGGTTAATGAGTGACATAAGCAAATGGTCTATTAAAGGATGGGAGAAAGAGACGGGGGAGGGGGTAGGGGGGAGGGGGTTGGGGAAGAGTTTAGGAAACATAGAATGTTGTATTAGATAGAAGGGGATAATACATATGTGTAAAAGGGGTGAATCGGAAATATGTATAATATATGTATAGAAATGGTTGTACGTTATATTGAAATATTCAATAAACGTTAAATGGAAAAAAAAAAGATAGAAGGCAGAGAGTAGGGCTAAATGGCCAATTTTCCCAGTGGAGAAAGGAGTATCCCAGGGATATGTGCTGGGTCCACTGCTTTTTAACATATTCATAAATGACCTGGAAAAGGGAATAACAGAGAGGTAATCAAATTTGCAGATAACACAAAATTATTCAAAGTTGTTAAAACCCAAGAGGATTGTAAAAACGTTGCAAAAGGACCTTGATAAATTGGAAGACTGGACATCCAAATGGCAAATGAAATTTAATGTGGACAAGTGTAAAGTTATGCACTTAGGAAAAAACAACCCAAACTATGGTTACACGAATTGTGTCCCACACAAATAGACTCAGGAGCCTCCAAACAAGTTCAATGAAGAGGTCAAGCCTTGGTACTCACCCCCCTGATAACCCCAGGCAGAGGATCCATACTGGGAGTAGCTCTATTCCCCTGAAAGCGTAGTTACTCACCTGTAACAGGTGATCTCCGGGAACAACAGGAATAAGTCTTCACATATGGGTATCGTCGGCACCGATGGAGCCTGCGCGGGAATGCTCCCCAGCGTCCAAAAGGAATGCCTTTAGGAGCGTGCATCTATGCATGCACGCTGCCTTCCCGCCTATCTACCTCCCTCTCTTCAGTTGAGTTTAAAGCTGAGACCGAAGGAGAGAAGTAGATAAAAATAGAGAAAGAGAGAGAGAAAGACAACTCCTAGTGGAGGCGGGTGGGTTGTGAAGACTTATTCCTGCTGTTCCCGGAAATCACCTGTTACAGGTGAGTAACTACGCTATCTCCAGGAACAAGCAGGAATGAGTCCTCACATATGGGGACTCCCGAGTTGAAAGATGCCTAGGGAAGACCCAGCATGTAGCAAATCTATGTAGATGGGCCATGCTTCCCCCAGGGACCTCAGGCATCCAAATGGATGGAGGGCAGGAGTTGAATTATGAGTGGAAAAGGTTTTGTAGAACAGCTTGACCAAACAAGGTATCCCGGCAGGAGTCCTTGTCTAGACAATAATGGGCAGTGAAAGTATGTACTGAGGCCCAAGTTGCTGCTTTGCAGATTTCATCAATAGCCACAGCACGAAGGTTAGCTGTTGAGGCTGCCATGGCTCTGACATTATGAGCTGTGACATGGCCTTCAAGAGGTATTCCTTTACTTTGATATGTATAGGAAATACAATCTGCAATCCATTTAGAGAGGGTTCTTTTAGTGACAGGAAATCCTAAATGGCTAGAGTCAAAAACCACAAAAAGCTGAGAAGACTTTCTGTGAGGCTGGGTCCTTTGGAGATAAAAAGCTAGAGCTCTTTTACAGTTCAAAGTATGAAGTTTCCTTTCCGCAGAGGAGGAATGAGGCCTAGGAAAGAAAACGGGAAGATAAACTTACTGGTTTAGATGAAAAGGTGAAACCACCTTTGGAAGAAAATGAGGATGGGTCCTAAGAACCACCTTATGATGAAACCTTGTATAAGGCGGATCAGCCATTAAAGCCTGAAGTTCACTAATGCGTCTAGCAGAAGTGATGGCAATCAGGAAAACAACTTTCCATGAAAGAAACTTTAGATCCGAAGTAGTCAAAGGCTCAAAAGGTGGCTCCATGAGCACACCTAGAACAAGGTTGAGATCCCATGCCACCGGAGGTGGTTTAATGGGAGGTTTTGTTAGAAGAAGTCCTCTCATAAATCTAGAAATAAGTGGATGAGAGGAAATTGGTTGTCCATCTAAGAGCTTATGAGATGCAGCAATAGCACTAAGATGGACTCTAACAGAATTGGTCTGAAGACCAGAAGCCGACAAATGAAGGAGATACTCTAGAAGAGAGTCTACTGGTACCAAAGAGGGATTAAGTCCTCTCTGATTACACCAGGAAGAAAACCTTTTCCACTTAAAAGCGTAAGAACGTCTTGTGGAAGGTTTCCTGGAGGCCAGAAGAATGTCCTTCACTTGTTGGGACAGGTCTAGATCTTGAAAATCTAGGCCTTGAGTAACCAGGCCTTGAGATGTAGGGAATGGGGACTGGGGTACAGTAGAGATCCGTTGTCCTGGGACAGAAGATCTGGAGCACTCCCTAACTCCAGAGGGGTGGCTTGCAAGAGAAGAAGATACCATGTTTGCCTCGGCCAGGAAGGCGCTATGAGAGTATCATGCGCACCTTGTCCCTCTGGAGTTTGAATAAGGTTTTGGGGATTAGAGGGATTGGCGGAAAAGTATATAGGTAATCCTGACCCCAGTGAAGCAGGAATGCATCCCTGGCTTGACATTTCTGTGCTGGAAGTCTGGAACAAAACCGGGGAAGTTTGGCATTCTGTGGACTTGCAAAGAGGTCTATGTCTGGTGTTCCCCAGACACGAAAAACTCAAGCAAGGTAAGAGTGGAGTGACCACTCGTGTGGCAGGAGTACTCGACTGAGTCTGTCTGCTCAAATGTTTTCAACGCCTGGAAGATAGACTGCCCGCAGATGAATCCGATGCTCTCTGGCAAAGGCCCATAGTTGCAGAGCTTCGTTGCATAGATGCAGAGAGCCTGTTCCGCCTTGTTTGTTGAGGTAAAACATGGCTACTTGATTGACTGCACCAGAACTGTTTTGTTTACGAGCTGGGTGCAAAAGACTCGAATAGCATTGGAGATGGCTCTGAGTTCTAGGAGGTTTATATGAAGAAGAGCCTCCTGTGAAGACCAAAGTCCCTGCCTTGATAGACTGTCCAAGTGGGCTCCCCAACCCATCTTGGAGGCATCTGTTGTGAGAATAGCCTGAGGTTGTGGCTGCTGAAAAGGAGCGCCTATTAAAAGGTTTTCCAGAGATTGCCACTAACGGAGAGACAGAGTCAGGCGTGTGGTAACCCTGATCTTGTCTGAAAGGCTTCCTGAGGCCTGGGACCACTGGGAAGCCAAGGTCCACTGGGCCGCTCTCATGTGAAGACGAGCATAAGGCATTACATGGACTGTCGATGCCATGTGACCTAGTAGGCGAAGCATCTGTCGAGCAGTGAGGAAGATCTGCAGCGCTGCTTGAGATGCTAGCTCAATGATTCACAGACAGCGCGGTTGGGGCAGGAAAGCCCTTGCAAGCTGTGTGTCCAAGCGAGCACCTATAAACTCGAGGGTCTGAGATGGGGCGAGCTGAGACTTTGGAAGATTTATGACCAATCCCAAATACTGGAGTATTTGTTTTGCTCGTAAAAGGGCCTGATGAGCTTCTTGAGATGACTGTGCTCGGATGAGCCAATCGTCCACGTAAGGGAAGACAAAATTCCCCAGGGTCCTCATGAACGCTGCTATTACTGACATGCATTTTGTGAAGACCCCTGGAACCGAGGCCAGCCCAAAGGGAAGGACTCTGTACTGGAAATGTCTTCCCTGGACCAGGAACCGAAGGAATTTCCTGTGATCTACATGAATAAGGATATGCATGTAGGCGTCTTTTAAATCTAGACAACATAGCCAATCTTGCCTGTGAAGGTATGGCAGAAGAGAGCCGAGGGAAAGCATTTTGAACTTTTCTCAGACTAGAAATTTGTTCAGCTCTCAGATCTAGGATTGGTCTTAAACCCCCTGTTTTTTTTGGAATGAGAAAATAGGGGGAATAAAACCCTGTACCTTGTAAAGGAACCTCTTCTATAGCTCCTTGAGTTAGAAGAGTAGAGACTTCTTGTAGCAAGAGGTCTATGCCTAGAGGTTGAGAGTTGAACTGTTTTACCAGTGTGGGTGGTGGTAAGCTGAGGAAACGAAGCTTGTACCCCAGACTCACTATGGACAAAGTCCAGGCCTCTGATGTGATTTGTTGCCATCTGTTGCAAAAGTGGCAGATACGGCCAGGAATGTTTAGAGGTTCTGGCCCTAACACAGGAAGAATGAGTAAGTTCTCTGGACAAAAGTTAAAAACCCTGAGGCGGCAGAGTCTGCTGAGCCGGTTGGGGTTTGGGTTTTCTTTGTCTTGTTTGTTGTTGCCCTTTTTGGGGAACATATGCCTGTTGGGTGGAAGATGGATAGAACTTTTTCTTCTTAGAGAAAAAAGTTTTCTTAAAGGACTTTTTCTTAGCTAGGTTAGCAGAAATCTTTGACAATCTATTCAAAGTGGCATTATCAGTGTCCCACTGATTAGCCTTAGATTGCCAATCCTTGCCAAAAAGATTTTCTCCAGTGCAAGGAATATTTCCCAGCTTTTCCTGCACCCATTCCTCCAAGTCAGAAGCTTGGAGCCAGGCAATTCGTCGTGCTCCTATAGCTATAGCAGAAGTCCTGCTAATGCATTCAAAACAGTCAAAGGTAGCACGATTCATGAACTTAGAGACATTCTGAGCATGTTTGACTAGTGATAAATGATCTGCTCTTTTATCATCTTGAAGGAAGGGGTTCAAAAGCTCTAAGTTTTTTGTAACCTCCTCAAGAAACATTCCCATGTATAAAATATAGGAACTAATCCTTGCTGAAAGCATGGAGGCCTGAAAACATCTACGCCCAAAAGCTTCCAGTGTTCTAAATTCAAGACCTGGTGGATTAGAAGAGTGTCTCTTTGTACTCTTAATCCGTCTCATGGCAGACTCCACCACCATAGAGTGGTGTGGTAGTTGAGTCTTTTGAAACCCTGGACAAGGTGGCACTCTATACATAGTGTCAAGACGTTTAGAGTGTGGGGTTACTGTTAAAGGAGTTTCCCACATCCGTAACATTAGATCATGCAAGATCTGATGTATAGGGAGCATAGCTGCTTCCTTTGGAGCCAAGGGGTATTGTAGAATTCTTAATTCTTCTGCCCTAGGCTCCTTTTCAGGAACTACTGTAATGGCAAAAGCCCTTGTCATATCACGCACAAAATCGTGAAAAGACATGTCCTCAGGAGGAGACATCCTACATTGAGAAGAAAGAGTTGAATCTTGTAAAAGTTCAGTTCTGGTACCGGTGGAGTCATCTGAGTCATCGGAATCGGAAGACTCAAAGGGAGGAAGCACCGGGTTCTCCTTCAAAAGTTGTCTTCGGTACCGCTCGAGGTCAGTACCGAAGTGAGTCGGTACCTGATCCCCCATGCTTGAGAGTGATTCCAAACTCTGCATCGGGGGAAGTAAGCCTGCCGAAGCAGGTACCGAGGGTACCGGCACCGGTACCGAGAGCGATACCAGTGCCTGTGGAATGGTCTGTAGCGACTTTAGCGGTACCAAAGTAGCCAAAAGATTCGCTAGACTACATTCAATGGGAAGGAGTCTTTTATCCATTACCATTTCCGATGCCGGGGTGTCGGTACCGATGGAAGCACCCACAACCCCCGAGCATGGAACAGGAACGTCCATCGAGGCCGAAGTCTCGAGAACATCCTGGAGCCCCGCCGGGGCTGTTTTGCCGGTGCAGGATCCTCGAGGGCAACGCCAGAGACATCTCGATACTTAGAGGGAAATCTACCTCTCGAGGACCGGCTTGATTTAGACTTATGTTTAGTTACCTGAGATCCCTGGGAAGAAGTAGAGGCCCTGGAGGACACTGATGCTACTGACATTGTGTCCGATGCAAACAGGGCACCGAGTTGATTTGCTCGATTCTGAAGACTTCTTTTAGTCAGCTTCCTGCAGGAGAGACATTCCGCTGGGCAATGGTCAGGACCTAAACATTTAAGATACCAGTCATGGGTGTCTGTGACAGAAATTGTGCTGGCACACTTCGAACATTTTTTGAAACCAGTGGTTGGTTTCTCCATGCTGAAAGAAGAGGCCTAATGTCCAAAATGGCAGCAAGCAGTAAGCAGGGGCAAACCCCTGACTGAAAAAGCACAAGTTCTGTGGTTTTGTTTTGTTTTTTTAAAGAAAGAAAGAAAAAACACCTGTGGTACCGGTGGGCATTGAACGAAGGCAGGCGCAACCACAAAAAATAAGAAATAAAAGTAGAATTTTCTGCAGTGACAGGGTTCACATCCTGTCGGCTCCGCGGAAAACGAAAAACTGAAGAGAGGAAGGTAGATAGGCGGGAAGGCAGCGTGCATGTGTGGATGCACGCTCCCAAAGGCATTCCTATTGGACGCTGGGGAGCGTTCCGCGCGGGTTCCGTCAGTGCCGACGATACCCATATGTGAGGACTCATTCCTGCTTGTTCCTGGAGATACTGTTTTACAGGCTTTGCGTCACTGCGTTTAAGGTGGCTGGCAGGCAGATCCCTCTGAGAGCCTTCTGCAATCTTTGGGAGAGAGTAGGGAGGACAGAGGAGGTGGCGCTGAGGTTGTGTGAGGCTGCTGATCTCTTCCACCGACATCACCCATATGTGAAGACTGACTTCCTGCTTGTTCCCAGAGAATATGTTGAAACCTTATGCCCAGTGTGCAGTGGCAGTCAAGAAAGCAAATAGAATGCTAGGAATCTTAAAGAAAGGAATGGAGAATAAAACAAGGATATTATATTGCCTCTATATAGCTCCATGGCGCGATCCCACCTTGATTATTGTGTGCAATTCTAGTAGCTATATCTTAAAAAGGATGTAGCGGAATTAGAAAAGGTACAGAGAAGAGCGACCAAAATGATAAAGGGTATAGAAGGATAGCCCTATAAGGAAAGGCTTAAAAAGTTAGGGATCTTCAGCTTGGAAAAGAGACAGCTGAGGGTAAATATAACAGAGATCTATAAAATAATGAATGGAAGGGAATGGGTACATGTAAATCGGTTGTTTACTTCTTCAAGAAGTAGAAAGACTAGGGGAGATGCAATGAAGTTACAATGTAGCACATTTAAGACTAATAATGTGTTGTCAAACTCTGCAATTCATTGCCGGAGAATGTACTAAAACCTGTTAGTGTAGGTACGTTAAAGAGGTTTGGACAAGTTCCTGGGAAACGTCCATTACCAATTATTAAAGTATACTGGGGAAATCCACTACTTATTCCTGGGATAAGCAGCATGGAATCTGTCTAGCCTTTGGGAACCTGACAGTGACCCGGATTGGTCACTGTTGGAAACAGGATACTGGGCTTGATGGACCTTTGGTCTGAGCCAATATGGCATATTGCCTTTCTATGCATTCCTATCCTTTGTGATATCATTTTTATTGAAGTTTTTATGTCTTATTATAATGTATTTTAGCTCCAGTTTTCTCTGTATTGTAAACCGCCATGTTGTACAATGGCGCTATACCAAATTATTTTAAATAAATAAATAATACATAAATATGTGAAGTGGCATTTTACAAATGTCCATGTGCAATCTGGGACATCCAAGTCAGAACATCTGAGAAAAAAAGAAAAGAAAAAAACAAAAAAAGCAGGCACATCTATATTTAGGCACGATTTCACAAATGTGGACGTGCCTGATATGGATGTCCACGGGTCATCTACATAAATATTCCCCGGATAGTATTCCAGACTATGGATATCTAGGAAAGCGTAGTTACTCGCCTGTAACAGGTGTTCTCCGGGGACAGCAGGAATCAATCCTCACATATGGGTGACATCAGCACCGACGGAGCCCTCACAGAAGCATCCCCCCCCCAGCTTTCAAAGAAAGCCTTTGGGAGATGCCACCACACATGAGTGCCACCCAAGGGTGCCATCTTGCTCAGTCAGATGACATAGCTAAAAGACGGCAAAAATAAAAGATGGTAAAGGAGCAAGTCCAAGGGGAGGAGGGAGGGTTGTGAGGACTGATTCCTGCTGTCCCAAGAGAACACCTGTTACAGATTGAGTGACTACGCTTTCTCCAGGAATAAGCAGGAAGTCAGTCCTCACATATGGGACTCCCCAGCTACAGGCTACCAAAAACCCATAGCAAAAAACATGCCCCATCACGGGGAGCCGCAAGCAGCAGCAATAAAGTCTGTGTCCACAGAATACAGTAAGACCCCTATCTCCAAAGAAAACTAGCACTCCTGTAGTCTGAACACAGAAGAGTCGGAGGGTAGGAGCTGCCTAAACTCCAAAAAGGTTACGGAGCACAACCTGGCCGAAGGCACTGTCCCATCAGGACTCTCTTTCCAGGCAGTAATGGGCTGCGAAGATATGGACTGAAGACCAGGTGGCGGCACAGCAGATGTCCACCATCGGGACAGAACGCAAGTTTGCTACCAAGGCCGCCATGGCCCTGACACAGTGCTCCATGACACGGCCTTCCAGTGGGAGCCCCGCCTGCTCATAGGCGAGAGCGATACAGTCTGCCACCCAGGTGGACAGGGTATGCTTGGTCATCGCCTCCCCCAGCCTACTGGAGTCGTAGGAGACGAAAAGCTGAGTAGCTTTGCGATGGCCCTGCATGCATTTGATATAGAAGGATAAAGTCCTCTTACAGTCCAAGATGTGAAGGATTGTCTCCGACTGACTGGAGTAAGGTATGGGAAAGAAGGTAGGGAGTACCACTTCCTGGTTGAGATGGAAGGGCGATACTATCTTCGGAAGGAATTTGGGGTGCGTGCGAACCACCACTCTGTTCTTATAGAACCTGGCATAAAGTGCCTCCGCCACTAGGGCCTGAAGCTCGCTAACTCTGCAAGCGGAGGTCAGCGCAACCAGGAACGCCACCTTCCAAGAGAGGTAGTGAAGGTGGCAGGTAGCCAGAGGTTCAAAGGGTGGGCAAGTGAACTGCCCCAACACCACGCTGAGGTCCCATTCAGTTGTCAGAGGGAAAACCGGGGTCTAAGAAAGCGGGTCACCAGAGGCTGGACCGAGAGGGGCTTGCCTTCCACTTGGTGGTGGTGCGCCGCCAGGGCACTAAGGTGCACCCGGACAAAGTTAGACTTGAGCCCGGATTATTAGAGGTGAAAAAGGTACTATAACACCAGTCCTACCGGGCAGAAGAATGGGTCATTCCCATGCTCGGCACACCAGGCCGAAAACCTGCACCATTTGAGGGCATAAGCCTTCCTAGTAGAGGCCTTGCGAGAAGCCAGTAGAATCTCTTCCATCTCAACCGAGAGATTGACAGGGGCTAGAGTCACCCTTTCAGCAGCCATGCTGTGAGCGACAGGGACCCCAGGATGGGGTGCAGAAGAGAGCCCCCCTTCTGAGACAGAATTCCTGGAGAGGTCCCCAAGGGGATGGGGGTCTCCACCGTTAACTGGAGGAGCAACGGGAACCAAGGTTGCCTGAGCCACCAAGGGGCTATCAGGATGAGCGAGGCCCTGTCATGGAGGATCCTGAACAAGGTTTTGGCAATCAGCGGCATGGGAGGGAAGGTGTACATGAGGCCCCCTGACCATGAGATTGTGTCACTGCCACCCTGGAGGGGTGGGTCTGCCGGGAACAAAAGCAGGGCAACTGGAAGTTGTCTGGGCTGGCAAACAGGTCCATCACAGATTCCCCCACAAATCTGGAAAAGCTGGTCGGCCATCTTGGTGTCCAGCTGCCACTTGTGCAGCTGGAGGACTCTGCTCAGCCTGTCGGCCAGAAGGTTGTTCTGGCCTGGTAAGTATACTGCTCGCAGGAGGATACCCTGTTGGACTGCATATGAGCAGAGGAACACTGCCTCCCGACAGAGGGCACAAGACCCCGTGCCACCCTGTTTGTTCACACAGAACATCGCCACAGGGCCAAGTATATGGCCCGCAGCTCCAGGAGGTTGATCTGCTGGGTGTTCTCGTCTGGTGACAAGTTGCCCTGGGTATGGAGTTCCCCACAGTGGGCTCCCAAGCCGAGGAGGGAGGTGTCCATGGCAAGGACCCTGGAGGGGCTCAGGGCCTGAAAAGGCATGCTCACCTCAAGATACTGGAGAGACTGCCACCAGATCAGGGAGTCTGCCAGTTGGCGGATTACAGAAACTCTGTCTCGGAGGCGTCCCGTGGCCTGGGATCATTGGTCCCGGAGACACCATTGCACCACCCTCATGTGGAGGGGAGTGTCTGATGTGAGTGGACCATGGAGGGCCATGTGCCTGAGGAGGCGAAGAAGAAGCTGAGCGGGCACAGAGGGATGGTACTGTATGTCTCGTGCCAGAGTCCTGAGACAGTCGGCTTGGTCCCTGAGCAGGAAGGCCTTTGACTGGAGGGTGTCCATCTTTGCCCTGATATACTCCAGACATTGAGTCTGGAGGAGGTGAGACTAGGGGTAGTTTATGACAAAGCCCAAGTGTTGCAGAATATGGATGGTGTGTGTGGTGGCCTGCTGCACCTCTGAGGCCGTGCCTCCCTTATGAGCCAGGTAGGGGAAGACAAAGACTACCTGGAGACGGAAGAAGGCAGCCACAACTGACAGGCATTTTGTGAAGACCCTCGGGGCGGAACCAGGCTGAAAGGGAGCACCCTGTACTGACAGTACCCACCCACCACTATGAAACGCAGGTACTGCCTGTGTCTGGGGTGGATGATGATGTGGGTATAGGCATCCCTGAGGTCTAAGGAGCACAGCATCTTGAACTTCTCCCTCACCAGGAATTTGTTGAGGTTGTGCAGGCCGAGAATGGGCCTTAGGCCCCCTGTTCACTTTGGGATGAGGAAATATCTGGAGTAGAACCACTTGCCCTTGAGATGGTGGGGCACTGGTTCCACTGTTTTGTCCTCGAGAAGACCTGCCAACACCTTCAGTAGAAGGTCCCAGTGGAGGGGAGACCTGATGGGCTCCCCGGGAAATAAGGGGGAGGTGTCTGCGTTAGGTGGAGGAGGTAACCCTTCCTGACCACCCAGAGTGCCCAAGAGTTGGTGGTGATGGTCAGCCACCTTTTGACATAGTGGGCCAGATGTCCCCCTCTGGGCTGCTGATCTCCTTGGGGAAGATAGGTTATGCTTAAGGAGTCAAAAACTCCCCCCAGAGTGGGCCGGAGCAGGTGCCTAAAGTTTTGGAGACTTCTACTTATGAGGGCGGTGTCCATGTCCCTTGGCCTGCTGACCCTGTTGGAGAGCTGGGGAGGCCTGAAAAGGTGGATCGTTTCTGTAAGCAGCCCCCTTCCTCGGGTAGAAGGACTTTTTACCCGAGCCCTTCCGTCGGGAAGAGGCAGTGGTCTTTTTGGAGAGCTAGGTCCTCATCATGAACTTGGTCTCAAGCTCAGCAGCCTTGTTGGTCATGGGTTTGCCAAAGAGATTCTCTCCTTGGCATGGGATATCGACCAATTTGTCCTGAACCCACTGCTCAAGATCAGATGACTGTAGCCAAGCTTTGTGCCATGCACTGATGCCCGCCGCTGCTACCCGAGCCACCGACTCAAACCCATCATAGGCTGCTTGAGACATGAATTTGGAGCACTCACAGACTGCCTTGGACAGGTTCTTGAACCGCTGTAAGGGTTTCTCGGAAAGACCAGCTAAGAACCCGGTGAGTTCCTTCGCCAGGTCTGTCAGGTACATGCCCATGTACAGCTGGTAAGCCTGGATGCACCGATGAGCATTGAGCCCTGGTAACACTTTCTGCAGGGGGCTTCCAGAATGCGGGCTTCTCTGCTGGAGGGCACCGAGGAGTGTGTCTTCTGGCTTTTCAGCTGATGCATGGTTGACTCCACCACCATGGAGTTATGGGGCAGCTGTGATTTCTGGAAGCCCAGGCTCTGGCAGACTAGATACATCGAGTCAAGCCGTTTGCTCACCACTGGTACAGACGCCAGTGTCTCCCACATCCGGAGCATCAGCCGTTCCAGGACGGGAGAATGGGCACTGTGAGTGATTCCCTCGGAGGAGCCTCATACTGGAGGATTTCCAACTCATCCGCCCGAGGGTGCTCCGACTCCATAGGGAACTCCAGAACTTCAACATATCCTTGATGAAATCAAGGAACCCCATATCTTCCAGCAGGGACTGCCGTCAAGGCTCCAAGATGGGAGAGTCAGATAGGACGTCGTGGTGGTGATGGGTGTCGGGGGACTCCTCATCCTCCGTCTCCCACTCAGAGTAGTACGACGAGGACTCGTAGGACGGCTGCTCAGCGGGCCTCGGGGCTGCCGAGGATCCACAGGCGATGCCTGGCATCCTAGTTGGGGATGATCGCTGTCCCATCGAACGGGAATAGGATTGTGATCTCAGCAGAGGATCGACTTGAGGCTGAAGAACCTCGAGGATCGGCTCGGTCTCCGGGGACGTCTTAGATGTCGAGTACCCAGTGGTCGGGGCGGATGAACCAGTCGTGCTGGACAACAGCGCCCACTGCTGGTCCATGAAGGCAGATAAACTGCGCTCCAGGGCCGCCATTCTGGACTCCAGGCCAGAAGACTCCACAGCCTTCACCACGGGCACTGAGGGGCTCATGTCCAACACTGGCTCCGCTGAAGGGGAATCCTCGATGAGAATGTCTGGGGACCAAGGTCGAGTCCTTCCGGAGGACCTTTGCAGGCTGCTCCTTCTCTGAAACCTCGGACGAGCATCTATGACTGCGGGACAGAGCCGGTCGGAACCGTCCAAGGACACTGCCTTTGAGGGTTTCTTCTTCTTCCTGGGTTCCCTCAAGGGAGACCCCCTTTCTGAAGACCCACAGCGGGGCTCGGGCTCATACATTTCCACCCGAGGTGTCAAGGCTTCAGATGAGGTCCTGGCCTTCGGAGGCACTGGGGACTCGGAGAAAAACTTATCATGCTGCTGCTGGCGGCTCTTGAGGGCCTTGCTGGACATCCTTTTGTAGAGACCGCAGGTTGCCGGGTCATGGTCTGGCCTGAGGCAGCGGAGACAGCAGTCGTGTTTGTTGGTCAAAGACATAATTTTTGAGCACCAATCACACTTCTTAAAACCACTGCTAGCCATGGGGGAAAAAAGTACACCTGCAAGGTCAAAGACTTGCCGGGCTGCCAGTTGGAAAAGAAAAAAGGTGCAAAGACGCCAGAGAATGAAAAACCGAGAAAACTATAAAAATAGACCTGAACTTGACGGCGAGGCAGCGAGGTCGGGTGGTGGGAAGAGTACTGGTGCAATACTGAAGGCGAGTATGAAACTGGGAGAAAAAAAAAATCAACTTTTCTGGGGACAAACGAGACGAATGTCTGAAGAGCTCCGCGGAAAAAAGGAGACTGAGCAAGATGACACCCTTGGGCAGGAAGGGGACCAAGCATGCATAGTGGCATCTCCCAAAGGCTTTCTTTGAAAGCTGGGGGGATGCTTCTGCGAGGGCTCCGTCGGTGCCAACATCACCCATATGTGAGGACTGACTTCCTGCTTGTTCCCAGAGAATAGCCTAATGATTATAGTGGGTTAAGGCCAGAGAAGCCAGGCTTCAAACCCACTGCTGCTAATCATTGTGACTGTTCCGAGTACTGGGGGCAATGGAGTGTCATCTTTTCTATACCCTCTGGATGTTTTACAAGCACTTTCCTGATGCCTATTAGTGCCTGAAGCAGCTGTAACCTTAGACGCTACCCCAGATGTCCAGGATGTTTCTGAGATCAGGTGGTGACATCCAGGTTCTTGGGAATGCCCTGGTCAGGCCTCCACAATACCCCCACATTCAGTCTTGGATGTCCGTAGCGTGAGGTTGCATTGTATGGAATAAAAATACAATAAAATAGTCAAAAGTTAACTGAAAACCAAGATCATTTTTTCTGATTTTTTTAAAAAATCTTGTGACTATCTCTACTGTACAACCATTTGTTCCAACGGAGTCCAGTGCCTTAAAAGGGGAGTTTTGGTAGTTCATGATAAAATGAATAGAGATAACATGCCATTGTAGGTGGTCACCCACCAGCTAAACAGCAATGCAATAAACTCTATACTTAGCACTGTAGAACCCTCTAGACCAGGGGGTTCTTAACCCAGTCCTTAAGGACATACCTAGCCAGTCAGGTTTACAGAACAACCACAAGGAATTTGCATGAGAGCGCTTGGCATGCACTGCCTCCATTGTATGCAAATCTCTCTCATGCATATTCATTCTGGTTATCTTGAAAACCTGACCGAGTACTGGGTTGAGAAACGAGGTTACTTACCAGTAACAGGGGTTCTCCGTGGACAGCAGGATAAATCAGCCACACTTGGTGACATCATCCGACGGCGCCGAGACAGAAGAACTCTCTATAGCTCAGAAGGGCTTTTAGCCCTTCTGAGCATGGGCCAACTGGCCCCACCTCGGGTCCCTCCCCTAGCCGGTCACTATGTCACTAGCCGGTCACTTCCGGTAGGGAGCGGGACTGAACTAGGTCGAAGGGCCGACCCTGATAGGGGAGGAGGGCGGGATGGTGTGGCTGACTTATCCTGCTGTCCACGGAGAACCCCCGTTACTGGTAAGTAACCTCGCTTTCTCCTAGGACAAGCAGGATGAGTCAGCCACAAATGGTGCCTCCCAAGCTGAGAGTGCTGTGGAGGGAAGGCCCTGATGAGGATGAAGGGAGCCAGAGGCTAAGGCTTGCTTGAAATTTATTATGAGACTTTGTCCAGCCTCATGGCTTCTTAACAGTGATTACATTTGTGTAATGAACACCACCTGTATACCATACAACACTTGTAACAATACCATTCTAACAGAGGTAGTGTAGCTAACCGTGATAGTGCAGTGCAGGTAACACAGTGCAATATTCAAATGAACATTCCTCCAATTTTCCTTAAGGCTGAATAGTTACCAAATGGTTATTTTTTTCTTTTTTTTATTTTATATATGAACCTAGAGGTCTCAGACTCTCCTCGGCATTAATTTACAGAGCTTATCTTTTGCTCCATGCCGTTATTGCATCAATGACCTCATTTTTCAAATAAAAGAGATATGAGATTGGGGCTGTGCAACATCAAAATCACTTCTATATAGTTCATTCAAAGAGGAACTTAACCCATGTTCCGAATTTGTTTCCTAATTATCTGTTCGCTGCTTATGTTTTATATACAGGCACCCCATTTTGATGTTGCACAGCCCCAATCTCATTGGAGGAACATTTAAAAGGAGAACATCCCACCATTCCGCATGGGTGGCGCATTTTTGAAGCCGGAGGGCTCAGGGTAACACGCCAAACAGCGGAGAATTAACCGGTGGCATTTCACAATACAGGTATGGCGATACGTTAGTATATAAATAGCTATGTTGTATAACTATAAGGATTAAGGCAAGTGAGGAAAAGTTATAATAGAATTCTTTTATTAATAGTGCTTGAATGGAAGGGACCCCCTGAGGAAACTCATTGAGGTGAAACGCAGACACGGTGCCAGAAAGTAGCGTCAGGGCACATTCACGATAATCAAGATAAGCACTTTTTTTGACTTTTGAAGAGATGTTTCCAAACGTGATAATTTTATTTGAACAATGAAGTCATTGATGCAATAACGGCACGGAGCAAAAGATAAGCTCTGTAAATTAATGCCGAGTAGAGTTTGAGACCTCTAGGTTCATATATAAAATAAAAAAAATAAAAAAATAACCATTTGGTAACTATTCAGCCTTAAGGAAAATTGGAGGAATGTTCATTGAATATTGTTAGTTTAAATCCTCTATAAACAGACCAGTACTCACAGTGGTAACACAGTGCAGGCAACAGGGCAGTCAAACAGTGCAGAGCAGTCAAATAGTGCAAATAGTGCAAACAATGCAAATGGTGCAGTCAAGTGCCTGTAAACAGCGGAACGTAGAAGTCCCCGCGTTGGAGGGCAGTGTCTCTAGGCTTCTGTTCCTTGCGAGAGCTGCGGCGGTGGTTAGCATTGCCTGTCCAAAAACAGAGGCACAGCCCACTATCCTATCGAGGCAATAGTGTCTTTAAAGGTGTGGGTGGAGGAAAAGGTTGCGGCCTTGCAGATGTCCTCTGTGGGTATGCCGCGCAGGTTGGCGATGGTGGTCACCATAGCTCTGAGATGAGCGTGGATCCTTGGTTGTTCCTGTGTCCCAGCCTGTTTCAGGCAGAAGGAGATACATGTCGAGATCCATGTGGATAACGTCCGCTTGCCAATCGGACGGCCTGATTTGTTCGGGTCATAGGAGATAAAACAGCTGTGTTCCTTTCCACAGAGAACTAGTCCGGAGGAGGTAGGTGCGTAGTGCCCTGACACAGTCTAGCGTGTGTAGTCGCTGCTCCTCAGTTGAGGAGTGACGTTCAGGCAGGAAACAGGGGAGTTCAATCCCTGATTGATGCTGACGGAAGGCGGCACTTTCGGCATAAATTTGGGGTGTGTTTGAAATGTAGCCCGGTCCGTGGTAATGATGGTGTAGGGCGGGTGAGACACCAGGGCTTGTAACTCGCTGATCCTCCTGGCTGAGGTGATGGCTACTAAGAACACAGTTTTCCATGTGATATACTTCAGTCCTGCCAAACTTAGTGGCTCGAATGGGGGTTACGTTAGCTTGTGGAGGACAATGTTGAGATCCCAGTAGGGTATGGGATCTCGGATTTGTGGTCATAAGTTAACCAGTCCTTTCATGAATCTTGCAACTATCGGCAGCTTTGCAATGGTGTTGCCCCCATCCTAATCGTGAAATGCCGCAATCGCAGAGAGGTGAACTCGAATGGAAGTCACTTTCAGTCCGCTGTGGAATAGGGAGGTGAGGTATTGAAGTACCACTGGTATGGGCATGAGAACAGGTTAAGGTGGCGTTGTGAGCACCACGTGCTGAAGTGTTTCCATTTAAGGCCATATGATTTTCGAGTTGCGGGCCGTCGTGCCTCGAGAACCACTTGCTGAACTTCTCTGGACAGGTTGAAGGAGGCTAATGTCAACCTTTCAGTTTCCAGGCTGTAAAAGCAAGGGTCCTTAGATTGGGATGGAGACAGTTCCCTTGCTGAGATGTGATCAGGTCTGGGATCAGCGGAAGTCTCACCGGGTTTTGCAGCACAAGGCGACGTAGGTAGGGGGACCAAACCTGGCGCGGCCAATGAGGTACAATCAGGATGGCCTGTGCCTTTTCGGCGATGATGCGCTGGATGGTCATCGAAATGAGGGGAAATGGGAGGAAGGCATATATCAGAGACCACTCCCCCCATGATACATCGAATGCATCCGAGGCGATGCTGTGGCTGGAGGGGCGCTTCGAACAGAAGATGGCGCACTTCTTGTTGTCCTCGGACACAAAGAGGTCGATCTGCGAATGACCCCACTTTCGAAACAGTGAGGTGGTTATGTGGGGTTTGAGTGACCATTCGTGTGGGTCCATTTGGCGACTGAGTCTGTCCGCTAGGTTGTTCATTGTCCCAGGCAGGTAGGAGGCCTGCGGGAGGCAGTGTCTGGAGAGGGCGAAACTCCAGAGCCTGAGGACTTCCTTGCAGAGGTAGCAGGACCCCGTCCCTCCTTGCTTGTTGACATAAAACATGGCTACTTGGTTGTCTGTCTGCAGGAGAACCGTCTTCCCTTGAATGAGGTTCTGGAAGGTCTTGAGGACATAGAAGAGTGCCCTGAGTTCCAGCAGGTTTATGTGCAGGAAGCGCTCTTGCTCCGTCCAGGTTCCCTGGGAGCGTAGTTGCAGGCAGTGGGCTCCCCAGCCTAGTAGTGAGGCGTCTGACATGATGATCAGCTGGTGAGGTTGTTGTTGTAGTGGGCGACCCTCCACCAGGTTTCCAGCCTGTGACCACCAGAGCAAGGAGCGGTTTACTGCAGCGTCCATGGGGATGCACGATGAGAGTGGCTGGGTATGCTGATTCCAATGAGAGCGCAGGTGCCACTGTAGGTGGCGCATGTGCAATTTTGCAAGAGGTAGAACCTGGGTCGATGCTGCCATGTGACCCAGAAGTTGGAGTATGCTCCAAGCGGATGTCTGTTTGGTTGTGGAGAGATGCATAGCAAGCCTGGCGATAGTGTCCTTCCAGTGAGTTGGGAGGAACGCTTTTGCCAAGACTGTGTCTATCATGGCCCCGATGAACTCCAGGCGCTGCGTGGGGAATAGGTGTGATTTCTGGAGATTTATTCGAAAACCTAGCGAGGACAGTAGGCTGATTGTGCTCTCGACCGCGGTGCTTGTCAGGTGCGATGATGTGCCCAAGACTAGCCAGTCGTCCAGGTAAGGGAACACACAAATGTCTTGCTTTCGTAGGTGTGCAGCAGCTACCACTATGCATTTGGTGAAGACCCGGGGAGCAGGGGAGAGGCCGAAAGGCAGAACTCTGTATTGATAGTGGTTGTCCAGTATCTGGAAGCAGAGGTATTTCCGATGCGCAACATGTATCGGGACATGTGTGTAGGCATCATGTAGATCTAAGGATGTGAGCCACTCTCCTGGTTATATGAGTGGAAGAATGGAGCCCAGGGAGTACATCCTGAATTTTTCCTTTTTGATGTACTTGTTTAGTCCGCATAGGTCGAGGACAGGGCGAACCCCGCCCGACTTCTTGGGGACTAGGAAGAACCTGGAGTAGAAAGCACAGTTACTTACCTGTAACAGGTGATCTCCGGAACAGCAGGAATTAGTCTTCACACGTGGGAGACGTCGCCGACGGAGCCCGCACGGGAATGCTCCCCAGCATCCAAACACAAAGCCTTTGGGAGCACCCCTCGCGCCTGCACGGTGGCTTCCCGCCCTTCCTACTGCCTCTCCCCAGTTGAGTTCATAGCTGAGAGAGAAGGAGAGGAAGAGGAAGGAATAGAGAGATACAACTCCTAGGGGAGGTGGGCGGGTTGTGAAGACTAATTCCTGCTGTTCTGGAGATCACCTGTTACAGGTAAGTAACTGTGCTATCTCCAGGAACAAGCAGGAATGAGTCTTCACACGTGGGGACTCCCTAGCTGAGGGTGCCAGGGGAGATCCCATAAAATGCGGAGCCCTGGTAGGCAGGCATTTTCCCAACCTGGATCCCCGGCATCCCCCGAGGGATGGAGGACAGGAGTTGAGAAGAAAAAAAGATCCCAAGGAACAGCAAAACCAAAGACTACATGGGGAGAGTAGTTTTTAGAATGCAAGTCAGTATCATTAAGAATGTAATGAACTAGTACCACATAGAGCTCACCTACCGGATCGTAGGAGGAGAACTGTGATGGAAGGTACCGTAGACTCAGTAGCGAAGTCTTCGAGGGAACTCCACAGCAGTGAGGGGGAAGTTCCAAATCCGGAAGGACAGGAGACCCAGGTGTCAACTGGTGCAGGAGAAGAACGGCAGGTCTTCAAGGAAGCTTTATGGAAAAAGCTGAGCACCTCGTCAGGGGCAGAGTCCCTAACCCTGAGGGCTAGAGGTAGAAGACTGGCCGATCTGTAGAGCCCAGTCCGGAGGAGATCAGGGGCGTACCCCTGAACCGAAGAGTACACTATCAGCCCTAGCTGAGAAAAGGAAGACATAGGGCCTGAACCTCAAGAAGAAGTGCATAACAAAAACAAATAGAAGCTGTTGACTTCACAGCAGCAAGTTGAGTATAACCGGTCCCAGATAGCGAGCCGTAAGAAAATACGCAAGCGGACTGGTCGGACCCCGTAAGGAGTAAACGCAAGTACCTGCAATAGGGAGGTAGACAGCAATACACAGGGGGCTGTGGACATCTCCCAGAGGGCGCCTACCGATACAGATAAATATGTAATATATATCTAGGTAAGTAGGGCAGGGAGAGCGCCCACCCAGGTACTAAAAACATGCATGTCGAGGACAGACATACGGGAGTATAATACTGATAAGTCGGACCTGCCACTGATCCACAGAAGAGCGCCCACCTGGGAAGGTGGCGAGAAGATCCATCCAAGAACAAGGGGGGGGAGGGTCTAAGTCTGTGGAGCAGTGGCAGATCAGCGAGATTAACAGTACGGTTGCGTGAAGGGCACATCAGGGGAAGGTCTACGATGTGTCCCCATGGCAAGCACGCAGGAAGAACTTGTCCCCCGCACCAAACGGGAGACAAGAGGGTATAGTCATCGAGAGTCAAGGAGTGACTAAGAAGACCATTCCCTCATATGGAAAACCCCTCAGATACAAGGGTCCCTGCCTTATGGGAAGCTGCTCTGAAGATTGCAGAGGGCAGCGTGCAGGAGGCGGGGGAAACTGACAGGAGTCAGAGACGTCGCCCCAACCCGGAAGCTCGGAGGAAACCTGTGGGGAGTGGCAATACGCCAGGTAGCAGAGCATCTGGCAGAAGTAGTAAGCCCTCTGGGTAACTCCTGCACGCACAGTAACTGACAAAGAACAGGGGAAAAGGTCTACACTGGGAGAAGAAATTTCGGTATGGCATCTGCTCAAGCAGGGGGACCCTGGAAGGGAAGGGTTCGAGGGACTTACCTAAGAGTAAGTCAGTTGAAAGATAGAAGGCCCTGTGGCCAGAACCATCAAGGAAGAGCGGTGACCTCCCTCAACCAACAAGGAGGAGGGAATACCGTAACTCCCGGACAAGCATCCGAACCACTTGCCATACTGAACATGAACCCCAGTGTAGAGCTAGAAGAATAAACTTCCGGTAGAGAAGTTAATCGTAGGCCGCCGCATACAAGAGCCTAAGGCTGCTTGGCATGAGCATCCTGGCACGGGCCCGGGAACCGCCGACCGGAGTAAGACGACCCTTGCTTGGGCGCACCTGGCGGGTGGGCGGACGGCTGAAACTTTCTCTTCCTCGGGAAAGGAGGTCTGGCAGGACATTTCCCACCCCCGGGGGGAAGAGAGGGCTTAGGATGGCTTCCAGTGCTAGGAAGGTCAGCGGAGCACTGAGCAACCTGACGTAACGCTTCGCTATGGAAGAGGTGTTCTCCAGCACACGGAGAATTACCCAGATTATGTTGTGCCCATCTACACAAGTCGGACGCCTGCAGCCAGGCAGTACGATGCGCTCCAATGGCAATAGCAGAGGACCTGCTAACAGACAGAGGAGTCTAGAGAAGCACGAGAAAGGAACCCAGAGATATTCCTGCAATGATAAAGAAGCAAGGAATATTCAGAGGCCTTAGTTGCAGACAAAAAGGGAGACAAGAGAGATAATCTCTCGGTGACCTCCCGGAGTGTCAGGCTCATATAAAACATATATGAAATAATTCTGGAAGCCAACATGGACGTTTGGAAGGTCTGATGCCCAAAGGTGTCCATCGCTTTAGAGGCACGACCGGGAGGGCGAGAAGAATGTTTCTTCTTACTTCCGATCTTCCGCAGCGCCGATTCCACCACAATGGAATGATGTGGAAGCTGGTGCTCCTGAAAACCCGGGGAGGGGGGCACCCGATACTGAGCATGCATGGCCGTAGACGGAGCAGGAACCCTCAAGGGTGACCGCCAAACCCCCAGCAGAAGATCCTGCAGAGAGGGGTGTAGAGGAAGCATTACGGCTGCCTGTTCCGCAGAACCTGGACTTAGGGGAGGACCCGGGATAGGGATGGCAAGCAAGTCCGCCATGTCAAGGAGAAAATCCTGAAAAGACGGCTCTCCCAGAGGGGCTGTTCCGGGGGAGGCTAAGGCGGAGGGTGCCGCCTGGACACAAGCAGGCCTAGCAGACTGGTGTCCACTGGACAGAGGAGGACACCAACAGTCCCGATTCGAGGCCGCTAGTACTGCGTCTACGGTTCCGGGAACTGATTCCCAGCTAGGCAACGACGGGGTCGATGGCACCGACGGAACCGTAGGAATCGGCCTCGGCCCCGACCCCGGCCTCAGGGACGGCACTGCCCCCGGCGGTTGAAGTGGGTCCAAAGCACTCGGGGAGCAGAGGTCAGCAATCTCTGCACTGTGTCGCCCGAAACGTGTCAAAACCAAGCCTTCTAGACTGGATATCGACTCGAGACAGGGCATTGAACCGAGCGCGGGGACCGACCCCCTCCTAGAGGGCCCCGGCGGCGGTGGCGGTGTCGGCGATGCCGAACCCGGAAAGCGAATCGGGATCGCATCGATCGGTGCTGCAGGCATCGAGGACCGCCAAGGACGAAGCTCGGTGAAGGGGGAGACACCCGACACCGGCGACGACTGCGGGAGATAGGTACCGCTAGACGCCGGTACTCCTCTCGAGCCTGTCTTACCGCGAGGAGAACCCCTCCGGGGCTTACTAACCGGCCCTGAGGGTACCCAGGTAACCCGACGACGGGCCCCGGCGGGGAGTGAAACGCACAACCCCGGCGCCGAAGCCGGGGCACCGGCGCTTCTTGACGCCGGGACCAACCCCGCTGTTGGCCGGGACGACGGACAACCCGGCTGGTTGAATCAATCAAAGTCCCCGAGGCCCCCCTTCTAGCGACGAGCGGAGCACTCGACGTCCGCATCGATGCCAGGGGATCGCCCGTCCGGGACAGATCGATAGGTCCCAAAGGTACCGGGGGAGCCAGACGGCAATCCCTGGTGAGGAGTGGAGCACTCGACACCGATGCCGGCACCGGGGAGGTGGTGCCGCTCAAAGCCGGTACCACCCCTGCGCAGGACTGGGATGCAGGAAAGCCAGCCCGGGCCGAGTCAAGCGGCCCCGAAGGTACCAAGGGCACCAGATGATGATCCCCGGCTACGAGCGAAACACTCGACACAGACGCCGATGCCGAGGAATCGGTACCGCCCGAAGCGGGTACCACCTCCGCGCATGGCTGGGATGTAGAAACGCCAGACTGGGTCGAGACGATCGGCCCCGAAGGTGCCGAGGACACCAGCTGACGATCCCCGGTGAAGAGTGAAACACTCGACACCGACACCGATGCCGGAGGATCGGTACCGCCCGAGGCGGGCACCACCCCCGCGCATGGCTGGGATGCAGGGAAGTCAGACAGGGTCGAGTCGATCGGCCCCGGAGGTGCCGAGGACACCAGCTGACGATCCCTGGCGAAGAGTGGAACACTCGACGCCGATGCCGGGGAATAGGCACCGCTCGAAGCGGATACCACCCTCGAGCATGGCTCGGGAATGTTCTGTGAGGAGCTAACCCCAGGAACAACCCGAAACCCCGCAGATGCTTTGGAGCCCGAAGACTCCCGCCGGGGTTTATTTGCCAAGGAGGATTCGAGGGGGAGGCCGGAGCCGTTGTCATGCCGCGCATGAGACTCACCCCTCAAGACTTGGCTAGTCTTAACAGACTTTGGTGGTGTTACCTGATCCTGGAGAGAAGAGAAAACCGATGACCGCACCTTAGGAGGAAAACCGTCATCAGGGGACACCCGAAAAAGGGAAGGTCTTCTCCCGATACTGAAGCCCGGAGGACCGGGGGAAAAGGGATCAGGGCCCAAACAGGAGAGGCACCAGGCATTGGATTCTAAGTAAAAAACGAAGTCTCCACAGTGAGGGCACTTCTTAGGGGAAGAAGGCTCCATGCTGGAAAGCCCAGTAGCCTCAAAAGGACCAGAGGGAAAGAAGTTCCCTCGAGTGATTAAAAGAAGAAAAAACACCGGTGGTGCCGGTGACGGCGGGAAAAAAGTCCACGACCACAAGAAACAAGAAAAGGAAAATGAAAGAGAAAAAAAGTTTCTGTGGTAGCAGGAGGAACGTCCTGCTCGCTCCGCGGAAAACGAAAAACTGGGGAGAGGCAGTAGGAAGGGCAGGAAGCCACCACGCAGGCGCGAGGGGTGCTCCCAAAGGCTTTGTGTTTGGATGCTGGGGAGCATTCCCGTGCGGGCTCCGTCGGCGACGTCTCCCACGTGTGAAGACTCATTCCTGCTTGTTCCTGGAGATACCCGTGTTGATCTCGCTGAGAGGTACTGGTTCTATTGCTCTCGCAGTTAGTAGCGAGCATACTTCTGAGGAGAGGGCCAAGAGGGATGGTGGTGGAAAGGTGCAGGCTGGTGGTTTGCGTTGAGGGGGTGGGAAGGAGAACTTGATACTGTATACCTCTGAAATTATCCTTAGGACCCATTTGTCTGTGGTGATGGACTCCCACATATGTAAGAAGGCTGTCAGCCGACCCCCAGTGGGTGGGTTGGCTGTGTGGGTCCCGTCAAAAAGACGGGTTGGATTTTCCAGCATTAGACGGTGTGGTTTTTTGCTGCTTTCTGTCCCGCTGGCGGGGTTTGGGTCAGTAGGAGTTATGGTATTGCTGTTTATATCGAGGAGCTTGCCACTTGCGGTAGGAGCTGTAGTTGATACGTTTAGAGTTACCTTTTTGGTGGTAGTTGTAATTGCAGTTGGAGGAGGATGGTAGTTTTCGTTCCAGACCTTCATCTGCTAATGTCTGTAGGGTGGCGCAGCGATCCTTCATGGCATTGACGGTGTCACCCGCACAGGGGGCATCTGCGATGCGCTCGTACATGTCATCGCAAAGGCCATAGGCTCGTAACCATGCCAGTCACCGGGCAGATATGGCAGTGCCCACGGTGCGGGCTGCAGATTCGAAGGCATCAAAGGCCGACCTGACTTGGTGTTTTGTGCACTCTTGTAGGTCTGCGATTGGCACAGTGATGGATGTCAGAACCTCGGTGCCGAGTGAGGATTTTATCCTCTCGAAGATGACATCCTGGTAAAGGGCATGCTGTAATTGGTGGGCCGCTACCCTTGATGAAAGCATAGCTCCCTGGAAGGTTCTTTTTCCGATATCATCAAGAAGTTTTAAGTCCTTTGTAGGAGGGCTATTCGCGTGGGTTTGTGCTGATTTAACCCTTTTAAGGGCAGACTCAACCACTATGAAAGTGTGTGGGAGTTGGCTCTTGTCGAAGCCTGATGTTGGCTGTACCTGGTATTTGGAGTCTAGTTTCTTAGGGGCGGCCGGGCCAGTGGCTGGGTTCTCCATAGTTTTGCTTGGTTCTCCTTCAGCAGAGGGTGCATTGTGAGGAGTGTGGAATTCTTTGGGGTCTCCAGGAATTTTAGCGCCGCCTGAGTCTCCGGACGTGGGTCTGTGGGCTGCAAGGCGGCAATTCCGAGAGCAGAGGTGACCTTCCGAATAAATTTAGGATAGGTTAGGTCTTCAGGGTTGGTCGGTATATGGTCCAATGCCGTGTTGTTAACCTCCGGCGATGCAGTGCTGTTAGCCTCCGGTGAAGCTGGGGTCTCTTCCAGATGAGGGTGTTCCTGGGAGGTGACGTCCTCCTCTTCGGTCGAGATGGAGTCCCCGGGGTTGTGTGTACTGAAGTTTGTGCTGTTTGGGGATACCAGATCCCCGGAAGGTAGGGGGCAGGTAGACTGGCGTTTCCTGAGCCCTAAGGTTTGCAGACCACTTATTGAAGCATTCCGAGAAGAGTTGGAAAAAATCATTGTGAGCTTGGGGTCCCACCGCAGGGGGGGCCTGAAGAGCTGGCACTGGAGGGGAGGAGGGAGAGGCTGCCCAGTTCAGCTTCCCTAGATAAATTGAGCATACTGTGCCTTGAGAGTGTCTGTGGATGTCTTGGAAATGAGGTCTCATGTGAGTCTCTGCGTCTCCTGTGCTTGTGTTCCTCGCGACTGGAGCAGGAGCTGTAGCTGCGATGTCTGTGTCTGTGCTGCGAGGGCCAGCTCTGATGTCTGTGCCGGTGGCTGCGTCTGGCTCTTTTTTGCTGTCTGCTGTTGTGGAGTCCCCCAGGAGAAGTGCTCCGTCTGCTCCGATGTCGGGGCTGAGAGCGTGAGCGCGATCGGGTCCGTCGCCGGCTCTGTGAGGCGGAGGAAGACTCCATCGGGACTGGAGAGCAGGAACCAATTGAATCCGGGTGGGCGGAGCTGGTCGATGCAGTCCCAAGGGCAGGGAGATTCGTTGGAGCTGAGCCAGTGCCAATCTCTACAGGGGGGGCGGAGCTTGAAGCGGATGGATGAATCACGTTTGAGGGGGTGGAGCTTGAGGCCGCCGATCTAATCTCAGCAAAGGAGGGAGCCCGAGTGTTGCTGGGAACAAGATGGCTGCCTCCTGCTGACCTCCCACGTGTGCTGGTTCCCGGGATAGCTCCGGTGGAGGGAGAGCAATGAGGTTGCCCGCTGTGGACAGAGGCCGGCTTCGGAATGACCCTGGGTGCCTCGGATGGCTTCAGGCACGTTTTGGAGTTCGATTTTTTGTGCTTACTGGCCTCGTTTCCCTGGTGAGAGTGCTGGTCACGTCTAAGAGACTTGTGGGTGTGAGACTGCTCCAGGAATTCTTAAAGAGTGTGTCCGCGTGATTTTCGCGCTCTGGGCGACATCTTGGCACAGAGGGGGCAGTCCTGCACCGGATGATCCTTACCCAGGCAGCGAGGCATATCTGGTGGGCATCGGAGAGGCTCATCTTCCTTGAGCATGCTGTGCATTTCTTGAAACCTGGTTTTGGCATTGTTGCAGGTAAGATTGTAGTTAAATTCGTTGTAGTCGATGGAGAGAGGGAGAGAGAGAGAGAGAGAGAGATCCGTCTTGATGCAAGGCGGAAGAAGTGAAAACTAACCGGCTAGGGGCAGGACCCGAGGTGGGGCCAATTGGCCCATGCTCAGAAGGGCTAAAAGCTCTTCTGAGCTATAGAGAATTCTTCCATCTTGGCACTGTCGGATGACGTCACAAGGTGTGGCTGACTCATCCTGCTTGTCCTAGGAGAACCCTTGCTCTGGACAATACCTCTACACAAGTACAAAATAATGTGTATTATTACAGAGCTGCTACAGAGATGCATATTATTTTACAGTTTTTGCTTCAGCCCTAATGAATGTTGTCAACAGTATGCTCTACTACATTTTCATCATGCAAGTTCATACATATGTGCAATTTGACATGCTTTAACCCCTCTTCCTCCCTCAAGAGTTGTCAAATTGCTTAATCGTTGCTTGAATTTGAATTACCAACTAATCCCAGACTACTGAGCCAGGGGATTTTCACATACACTTCAAAAAATAATGTAAAGGATCCTGTTTTCATATAAGCTTAACAAAGACACTGAATGAAGAAAAAGACTTTTTAAAATGTATGCCGCTTAAGCAAATTATAAAAGACCATATGCTGGCACAAATACGCACCTGAGTGACTGATCTAGCGACATTCCTGTGAAATCAAAAAACTTAAGGTACTCTTCGGCCACTAGCCTGCTGAACTCGTTGCTACAAAAACATAAAAATTTAAAATATTTTAGAAAGTTGAGAGAAAAACAGTTAATAGGTTATTTTACAAATTTCCAAATGTTCCCAGTATCAGAGGAAAGGCTGTGATATCAAACACCTACTTTTTGCCCAAGTGCTTGGCCACGTCTGAGCGCCTGAACCCATCCAGCAGGTAGAGGCGCCGGGCCAGTCTCCTAGCTGCTTCTGTGTTGCTGTTGGTGCCATTGCTAAGGTTTTCAGTGCTTCCTTTCTCCAGCAGCTCCGTGCTCCCTTTCTCCAGCAGCTCCGTGCTCCCCATCTCGGAGCTGGGCTCCAAGGATGTGCTCTTCAGCCCAACATTGCTGTCACAGAAAACAGGCAAAGCAAGTGTTATAGGAAGAGGAGAAAAAAATACAGATTTGTTTAATTCAATAAGGCAGCATCAAACTATAAAGTTCATTTTTTTGTGTAATGTACCTTTTAGGGGGGCAAGAAATAAAAAAGGAAAAATATTTTCAAACAGGTATTTTTATGGGTCAGGAATATACTACCATCCTGAATATAAAGGAAAACCTTAGAGATATGCATTTCTTAATGCACATTTGGTTCATTAGTAAGTCTTAAAAAATTTAGTGCCTGCTAAATTGATTTAATGAGCTTGTTCCTACTCCTCATGCCAAAGAGAAAGGGCAAAGCTAGGGCTTACCCTGCCAAGCCACAGGCTGCTGTTTCCAGTCCAATGGACAGATTTGTGGAAGTTTCCGAGGCAGCTATGCGGGAGATTACAGCAGGCGTTGGTGAGCGGATGGAGGATTCTACTCAACCTTTAGGCTTTATCTCCCGATGCACGGGTCACCACCTCCACCTCCAGGTGTCTCCGCTTCACCCCCAGTGGCTAGCACTTCTGGTTCGTTGGAAGGCATCACTCAGTTAGTGCTGGGGCAGGGAGCTTCGGTGGTGCAAGGTGGAACGTTTATCCCCAGGGTCTCCTGGGGTTCTCCTGGAAGTAAGTTGGCAGTAGAAGAGTTACCACAAAGTGGTACAGAAGCGAAGAAGCCTATTGAGGTATCTCCGACTGTATTACCAAAGATTTCTTTGGCATTATTTCACCCGAAAACGATAACGCTTAAAAACATCGGGGACGCTATCACTAATTTAGCAGATGCTATTTCCCAACAGACTGCCAGGATCTCTGCTAAGGCAACCCATATTGTGGAAAGGTTGGAGCTATGTTTCTATGTCTGAGAATATGATATTGAAGGTGGATAAAAATGAGCAAAAGTTGAACCATATTTCTGACACTACTACGGCTCTTGTTAAGGACAATATAGCCCTTTGTGCAAAAGCTGAGGTGCTCGAGAACTCTGCTTGTCCTTCAAATCTCCATATACTTAATTTTCCTGTAATTCCAGGTACTACACAGATTGAGTTCTTTAAAAACTATCTTGTGGGCATTCTATCAGTCCAGCAAGAGTTGATATCACCCGTTGCGAGAGCATTCTATTTACCGGTTGGTAAGAAAGAACCAGGATCTACTAATGAGAATTTGGATATGGATATTCTTAATATTTCAGATTTTCTTCACTTGCTAACTTCTGGCACATTAATTTTTCTACCCTATTAGTAACACTTGCATTGGTATCGGACAGAGACTAGCTGATAAAACTTTATTATAAGAAGCGTTCACTCTCTGCACAAGCGAAAACTGCACTCAAAAATTAACATGCAGTTGAATATGAGATGGAAAAGGGGAAGGAAAAAAAATCTGTCAGCTCAATAAAAACAGCACAGAATTTATAACCTTATGAGAGATAGTTCCAGTGCACTAGTAATAACCGAGAGCTTTACAGCTTGTAATCCCTCTTTTCTTTACAGGACTCTTAGATGATGATAGCTTCATTATTTATAGATTGCACACATATACACATCTTCCCTCCTGTATAAATATGTATATATGTGGGTAGTACAAGAAGAAAGAAGACATTATAAATATACAAAAATCAAAGTCCAAACCAAACTTCACTGTCTATATCCTAACATTCAGCTAATCAAGGATTTCTCCTCCCCAGTACTGCAGTAGGTTTGGAGATTTTTTTTACATGAATATATACATTCAATTAATACACAACTCTGCCATAGGGGCGATGTTGTCAGTTAACATATAGGCAAGACCCATTATCCAGATACGCTTTTCAACACTATAATCAGTATCAGCAAGATCTAGCAAGGACAATGATTCATGCAGAACAGTCACCAGGCAAAGAAGACGTCCTCCGAGCAGTATATATTTCATTTCTCCTTTTAGAGCAAGTTGTCTGAAGCAACACACACTGCACCTTGAACTGCACCAGGAAAAGAAGACGTCCACCAAGCAGTACATATTTCCTTTCTCCTTCTAGAACAAGTTGTGTGAAGCAACACACACTGCACCTTAAACAGTACACAGCAGACTGCTGATCATGGAGGGTACACAAGCACTTCCTGTAACACTGTGAATGGCCAACTAGCCCACTAGGCACTCTGTATGACGCTGTCCAGTTTCCGGTAAGCCCTTTACACATTTGTTGTGATCCAATAAAGGAAAACGCATATGCAGGATACAATATGAAAAAAGTTCTTCTATCTCTGCTGGTCTTGATGGACAACAGCAGCTGAAGAAACAAAATGTCTTTTCAACTATTTCCCTCTCTGGTTACCCACCCCTCACTCTTGATGTCTTAAAAATCACTTATGAGGATTCATGAATTCACTTCGCTCTTAACCAATGAAGTGACCATGATGCATGTTTCTTAGAACTGCCGATGATCAGGTTTATAATACCGAATCTGCTTCTTACTATCTATACAAGACGGCACAGTGTGCATTTGGGAAGTAGAGCAGAGAACAATTTGTTTCTGCTGTTTTCCCAGTCAGAACACATAGTAACACAGTATATGACCGCAGATACAGATGAGAATATTGCATTATCACCGGGAATTGCCACACGATCCTTGTGAACTTCTGTAGTAACATGGGGTAACATCAGGAATGTATCCACCTATCAAGATTGAATTATTTAGATTAATTTGTTTAAAAGAAAACATGTGGTCCTATTTGTTTTCTTTAAGGTTGTATTACAAAATTTTATAAGTGCTGTTGATAACAGTTCTAATAGCCAGCAATAAAAAAGAAAATGAAAATTACAGTTTACAAAAAGAAAAAAAAAAGGTTCCATCCTTTCCTCTAAGGTAAATGCATGCGTGGCTGCACACTCCCTAACCCAATTATCGTAACAGCAGGCTATATGAAGTGCTACACATTTTGCAGAGAAACTGAAAAATAAGTCCTCCAACTCTGTCACTGCATTACATATAGATTCAAAAAACCAAAACAAATGGGAAAACTTTCACGTAGTTGAACAAAAGCGCCTCTTTAACATCATAACAATGATCAACACCACAACTCCCCATCTGACCCATGCACAGTATCATGGATCAAGGCCACCAAAGCTGAACTCGCTACAAACATCCTACACATAGTTAACCAATCACTCTCAGAAGGCATCATGCCAGATGCCCTCAAACTCACTTCCATTCGCCCAATCCTAAAAAATAATACACTAGATCCAAAAGACCCAAGCTCATACAGGCCCATAGCCAGCATACCGTTCATTGCTAAACTAATAGAAAAAAATCATTCAACTCCAATTGCAAGACTATATTGACATCCATGCCCCTCTAGACTCCCACCAATTCGGATTCCGCCCCTTCCACAGAGTTGAAACCTTCTCAATAACACTGATTGACAACCTCATTAGAGGTACAGATGAGAATAAACAAGGATTCATCCTCCTTTTCATAGATATAGCCTCTGCATTCGATAACATCAACCATAACACATTAATCGAAAAACTGGCAAAAATGGGAATAGGAGGCACAGTTCTTAAATGGCTCATGTCATATATATCACACCGTATGCTACGTGTCCAGCTAGGACAAGACACCTCAGAAACATTTCCCCAAGGACAGGGTATTCCCAAGGCTCGGCCCTCTCAGCTCTTCTTTTTAACCTATACCTAGAGCCCATCACGAATATATTCAGAAATTCAAAAGCAACCACTACATTTATGCCGACGATATCATGCTCTCTATCCCCATAAACAATAACAACCCCTCATACCAAAATCTATCCCAATTTATTTATTTATTTAGACAGATTTGTATGCCACCTTTTCCTTCAAACAAGGTGGTCACGTCACATCACAATTGGAGGGTTACATTTAACATTAGGGTACGTGTAATCATTTAGACAGCACAGTTACATAACAGTATTTAGACATTTAGACATTGTTTAGACAGTACAACTGAAGTAACATTTAACATAAAGGTATTTACTAATGAGGTGTGTTGAATTTGTGTGTGTGGATGAGATGGGTGTGTGTTTAGTTGGCGGAGCTAGTAGTGTTGCTGTTTGGGTAAGAGATGTTGCTTGAATGCTCAGAGGTTTCTATAAATAACCACGTTTTGAAGTCTTTGCGGAATTCTGTTAGGTCTTCTAAAGCTCTCAGGCTCAATGGTAGGGAGTTCCATATTGAGGATGCAAGTAGTGATGGTGCTCTTTTTGAGGTTGTTTGTTTGGTTTTGTGGCAGCCTACAGGTGTGCCGAACATGTTGTTATTGGTTCTTCTTGGTCTATTGCTGATGTCTCTTGTTATAACGTTTTGGAGTACGTCTGCTGAGAGATGGTGTATGACTTTGAAGATTATCATGATTGTTTTGTATTTAGCTCTTGCCATCATTGGAAGCCAGTGTAGTTGTAGGATGGGAGTAATGTGTTTGGTTCTTAAGGTGTCTGTGATGATGCGTGCTGTGGTGTTTTGTACCATCTGTAGTGGATGTAGTGTCTGATGAGGAAGGCCTTGATATAGTGAGTTTCCATAATCAAGCAATGGTGTAATGAGTGCTTGGCACACTGTGCGGAAGTGGTCTTGACGGAGCATTAGTTTGATTTATCTGACTATTTTCAGTCGATGATATGCCTTGTTTGCAGTTTTGGTGATGTGGGATTTTAGGTTCAGAGCTCTGTCTAGTGTTATGCCCAGATACTTAACTTCTTCCTTGACTACTATGTGTTTGTCCAGGATGCTGATAGTTTGTGGAGGCATGAAGGTGGGATTCCTGGTGACGAACATTGCCTCAGTTTTTTCGTAGTTGACCGTTAAGTTGTTGGCTATGAGCCATTCATTCATGTCTTCGAGGCATTTTGTTATTGTTGTAGTGTTTAGTGCTAGTATGTTGATTGGTGCATACACCATGATGTCGTCAGCATAAATGTGGTAGTGTAATTTGTGGTGCTTGATGATGTTGCATTTGGGCTGTATGTAGAAGCTGAATCTTGGCTAAAGACCAACTACCTCAGCATTAACCTTCAAGAAAACTGAAGCTATGTTCGTATCAAGAAACCACGATGCAGTTCACCCAAAATCCATCATAATCAACAACACAAGAGGTAAAATACCTAGGGGTAATACTAGATCACACCCTTAGTATGCTCCCCTACATAAAGCAAACAGTAAAAACTGTATTCTTTAAACTAAAAACAGTAAAGCACCTAAGACCCCTCCTCGATACCCATGATTTCAAATCTGTAGTCAACTCACTAATTGCCCCCCACTTCGACTATTGTAATAGTCTACTGAACGGCCTACCACTTAAAAACACAAATATACTACAAAGAGCCCAGATCGTCACTGCCAGGGTGTTTGCTAAAGCCCACCTAGCTGATCACATAACCCCAATTCTACATGAACTACAGTGGCTCCCAATAAACAGTTGGATAAAATACAAAATACTCCTTACAACATTCAAACTGCTCAATGACATATCCCCCTCTCTCCTAACCACCTTCCTACACTCCCCACCAGAATCCAGATCACGCAGACAAAAATGCAAGTCACTCACTTGTCATACCCAAACCATCTGTAGGACAAAGAAAACCACAAGTTCCAGAGCCTTTTCATTTGCTGCCCCCACACTCTGGAATGAACTTCCACTAACACTTCATATGGCAAAAGATCAACTATTCAGAAAAGGACTCAAAACACTCCTTTTCACTGAACACTTTGAAAACCCAACTGAAACCCCCCTCCTCCCACAAACATCCACCCAACAAATACAGAACCAACCCACTAACCTCCCCCCTTCCCCCCTACCTAAACAGCCCCAGAGCCTTGCCCCGCCCATCTAAAGAAGGAAGTAAGATAAGAATAAGCTGACTCCTGTATATATGTAAATAGAAAGTTGACACACGAGTTTCTTTGTTCAATATGTTCCTTATAAATAGTTAATACCACTGTTCCATGTAAAAGTTGATCAATTGTTAACTGTAAACCACCCTTGACCTCTGGAAGGCGCGGTATAGAAGAAATGTGTAAATAAATAAATAAAATACTGTTCTTTATCTGCCATTATTCACTTTGGGCCCGATATTCAAAGGCCTTTACACGGGTAACGTCCTTAGCTACCCCTGTAAGGGCCTTAACTGGGATATTCGAAGGGCACCTACACGGGTAGTGCCCTTCGATTATCCCGGCTAAGTCCCTAACATGCCCAGATGCTTTCAGCATAGCATCGGGGCATGTTTGGGCGTTCCGGGTGGAGCGGAGGAAGGGGCTACACGGGTAGCAGCGATTTTCGATGCTACCCGCGTAGCTTCTGTGCCCTGAAGATCTTTTGATGCTACCTGTGTAGCCCCTGCAGCTGCCAGGGCGTCCAGGCTTACCCAGATTTTGGCAGAAGTGAAAATCCGGGTTAAAGGGGTCGGCAGGCAGGCTATGCGCTGCAGTGGCACATAGCCTGCTCAACTCAATATTGGACCCTATGCTACGGTGTAGCTTCTTCAATCCTGCCTCTCACTTCCCCCTCCCATCTCCTAGCATTTGCCCTTGCCTTTCTCCCCAAGCATTGGCCTTGCTCCCTTTGCTTATCCACAGCATCCTCTCTGTTCCTCCCAGCCTCTTACTTCCTACTCCTCCCCTAGAATTTTTTCTTAACACCTTAACTCCTTCCCCAGCATCCTCTTATTTGCCTCGCCCTCCTGCTTTTGTCTTACATTTGTTCCTGTTTCATCTGTCCTGCACTTTTTCCCCTGCCTCCTATCCCATGAGCTGCACTACTTGGGAGTCCTACTGTTCCTTCTTGTTTGAAGTGCTGGCAGAAACAAGTCGATCCGCTAGCAGCCTCACTAGGTCGGCATATCACGGACACCTTGGCCAACCCGGGGCTATCAGAATGACCAATCCTGGGTGTGCCCCTATGCAATGAATGACCCTGCCTATGAGAGCCCATGCAGGAAAAACATACAACAGACGTTCTGTGGGCCACTTCTGGACCAGAGCATCTAAGCCCTCCGACATCCTCTCTCTTCTTCTGCTGAAGAAGCGACTTGCCTTGGCGGAACTCCACCTTGCCATGAGGTCCATGACTGGAGGACCCCAACGGTTCACCACCTCTTCAAACACCTCCGGGCAGAGCTCCTACTCGCTGTGATCCACCCGGACCCGACCTAAGTAATCCGCCGTGACATTTTCAACCTCTGCCACATGCTATGCCAACAAGGCTTGAAGATGAGCTTCCGCCCACTCCAACAGACTTTCCGCTTCCTCCTCCAAGGAGGGGCTGCCCGTGCCCCCCTGGCGGTTGATATAGGCCACTATGGTTGCACACTCAGACAGCCTTTCTGAGAACCCAGTGCTTGAAGGCTCTGAGTGCTAAGGCAACTGCCCGCATCTCCAACCTGTTGATCGACCACTGGGCCTCCACAGCACGCTCCAGCCTCCCTGGGCAATGTTCTTTGCAGTGCCCCCCCCCCAGCCAGCCAGCCAGCCTGGCATCCGATGCTAGCTGGATCCACCAGGGTGACTCAAGCAGCTTGCCCTGCTCCAGGTTCCCCGGATGGAGCCACCACCTGAGAGCCCTTCTGGTCAATGGCGGACAGAGGAGCTTCCTTGACAATGGCTGATGCTGATGAGACCAGCGACGGAGAAGGGACCGCTGCAACGGTCTCATGTGGGCACTCACACAGGTAACAAGCTTGAGGGTTGCCGCCATGGTCCCCAGCACTTGCAGATGGTGCCAGGCGGAGGGCTCCCTCATAGCCAAAAACCTCTGTACTAGCATCTGAAGCTCCCATGCCCGGTGAACCGGCAAGAAAACTTTGCTGCTGTGAGTGTCGAACCTCGCCCAGAGGTACTCGATCTCCTGAGAAGGAATCAACCTGCTCTTGGCTAGGTTGATTAACCAACCTAGACTTCTCAGAAGCTCCACCACTGGCAGTTGCCTTCGAGCTCTCTTCTTTGGACTTGGCTCGGATCAATCAATCGTCGAGATATGGGTGTACCAGAATTCCCTCCTTGCGCAGTGATGCCGCGACCACCATCATAACCTTGGTGAAAGTGCGGGAACCACTGCCAGGCCAAACGGCAACACCTGAAACTAGAAATGACCCATTGGGACCGCAAAACGCAGGAACTGCTGATGGGTCGGCCTGATGGGAATATGCAGATATACTTCAGTGAGGTTGAGAGATGTTAAAAACTCTCCCGAATGAACCGCCACTATCACCGACCTGAGCGTCTCCATGTGAAAATGTGGCACCCTTAGACAACGGTTGACCCGCCTGAGGTCGAGAATCAGACAAAAATACCCCTCTTTTTTGGGGACCACAAAGGAAATGGAGTAGCGACCACAACCGCATTGGTCTGTGGGTACCGGGACTACCACCCCTAGAGCTGTAGAAGTCATGACAACGTCTCTTCACTGCTGCAGCCTAGGCAGGAGCTCTGCAGGGAGACTGGACGAATGATGGGTGAATTGGATAAGCTAGCTCGAGAGCATAACCGTCTCGGATGACCTCCAGGACCCACTGATCGGACGTGACCTGGCTCCAGGCAGAGTAAAACTGCCTCAGACAACCCCCTGCCTGTAGCACCCCTGCCTGGATCCCCCTCGCTTCATTGCTATTTCCAAGGGCCTGCAGAGGAGGAGGTACCAAATCCCCTGCCTGCTCCTCAAAACCCCTGGAGCCCCTGCCCCTTAGAGGGGAAATGTTCCCACTGATAGGGCACCAAGCGGGACATCCGAAACCTGCGGAACTCCGGTGGCTGGGTCCGAGCGGGAGAGGGATTCTGACTTTGCTTCGGTTTGTCCTCCAGGCGTCTGCCACCCTTAGACTCCCCCAGCAACTTCACCAACTTGTCCAGGTCCTCCTCAAACAGAATCTTCTCCTTAAAAGGCAGCCTGCTGAGACGGGCCTTGGAGGAACCATCTACTGCCCAGTTTCGAAGCCAGAGATAGTGATGCGACGCTACCACAGAGGCCATACTCTTCAAGAGGCCTCTGATAAGGTTGTAGTGTGCATCCACAAGGTAGGCAGCTCCTGACTCTATCCATGCAGCCTCAACTGCTGAGTCAACAGGCAGGTCACCCGGCTATTGGATCTACTGTGACCAACAAAGACAGGCCCTGGCCACCCAGGATCCACATACCGACACTTGGAGAGCGAGGGCATTGATATCAAAGGCTTGCTTTACCAAGCTAACTAGCTTCCTATCCTCCGAATCCTTGAGAGTGGCACTGCCCTCGACTAGTATCATGGTCTTCTTAGTTACTGCTGACACTGCCGTATCCACCCTTGGGAACCGAAGCAATTCTTCGTCCTGTTCCAGCCACGGATACAAGCATGCCATGGACCGCACAGCCTGCAGCCCAGACTCTGGCTGGTTCCACTCATCCTGGATCATCTGCTTGACCACTCGGTGGACCGGGAAGACCTTCTGAGTCTTCTGTACTGCCTGGATGAGCGGATCCTCCAGAGACTCCACCTCCGCCGGGAGTCCCGCAAAGATATTAAGAGCCTTAAGGGACTCTCTGATGAGAGCCAGCAGTTCTTCCCTGCAGAAGACCCAAATAATCCGATCCTGTTCCTCCTCTGGGATCTCGCCGCCTTCTAGTTTCTCCTCTTCTTCTTCCTGTTCTAGGTCGGAGGACTCCCCGCCCTGGACCCCCGACCACGGAGAAGCTTGTCCTTCATTGCCCGCGAGCCTGGCTTGTTTTGACACCTCTCCCGCGAGCACCGGCTCCCTCAGGCCCTCAGCCCGCTTTCCAGGGTGTCCCTGCCCCGACATTGCACCCTGCGTTCCTTGCTGCCCCAGACAGAACGCCTTATGCAAAAGCAATTCTGGAGAGAAATCTCACCAGCCACCCCACCTCTTCCAGGCCCCAGGAAGTAGAGGGACCGAGGGGGGGCAGGCAGGAGGCTCTAACCTAGGGGAAGGAGGGGCCCCTGCCCCAACCCCAGCCTCTGCAGAATCTCCCGAGTCCTGAGAGAGGGATAGAGGAGGCTCCTGGCCTATACTCACCTGAATGCCCTGCTCCAAAGACGCGGCCTCCACACGCCTGCGTCCAAAACTGTTCCTCGCAAGGTCCCGCAGACCAAGCATTGCGGTCTCGCCGGCATGGCGCCCCGTAGTAATCTGCTAGCCTCGGATTGACCTAAAAGGCAATATGAGGACTCTGCAAAGCAAACAACAAGGAAATCTCCCTGAGATAAACTCTCCATTTCATTTTTGTTTCTTCTTTCTTCAACACAAAGAGAACTACAGCAGAAAAGGCCCCAAAACTCCTCACCAACTGCTAACACCGGCGAAAACGCATCAAAAAGCAAGGCCTAAGCCTTAGGGTGCTATTCTTCTCTGGCGCTTCTCAGCAGGCCTCTTTTAAAGCCGTGGACGGCAGCATGTGTTCAGCTTACCTCAAAGCAGGAGCTGCCACCATGCTCAAATGCCTCTGGACATTTCTGCTCAAAACAAGCAGAGCTTCAACGGGAGCCCTCCATGCTCACACTGCCGTCCCGCTCCCATGCTCAACTGCCTTCAGGAGCTTCGGTAGCAAGGCAGAATGGCACGAGATGACTGCCCCCACAAGTGTTGAATTCCTTGGTCAGCGGCTCCTCACCTGCCTCAGGGATTAGGAGCCACTCTGGTATCTAATGCCTTAAATGGCATTCTCCCCCGAAGCCTCCTCTTGAATAACTCCATGGAAGGGGGGGAGGATGAATCCTCATACTAAAATCCAAGAAGAACTAAGTAAAGGGCAGAAATAAAACCAAATTGAAAGGAGAAATCAAACAAAAAAACAACAAGGACTCTAAACTCTCCTTAACCGTCTCTATCAGGAAGCCTAACACCCTGGCTTACTGATCCCCTCAGCTGCTTGGAGACTGAGCATACTGGAGCTGGTGGGAGGTGCCAGCGGTATATATACCCTTGGGTCATCAAGAAGATGACATGCTCAGTCTCCAAGCTGCTGGAAGGGGAGCACAACCCAGAGGTGAGGGACTGGACTGGATGGATGATAAGGAAAGTAGATTATTCGAGTTTCAAGTTTACTCCACAAACACAGCATGCGTGGGAGAGTAGCCAAAAAAAGAAAGCCAGTAGAAACAAAAAACATATGATGTGTCATATGATATTCATGAAGAAACACTTAAGGGACACTAAGGGGGCCAGTTACTAAGCTGCAGCAAAAATCTGGCTTAACTAACCCCAAGAGTTGCTAACCTGTTGTAACTCAGTACTACAGGTTAGTGACTCCTGCAGTAAAGGAATGCAGCTTTGCTGAACAGCACAAGCTGCATTATTCCAAAAGAAAAATAACACTAGCTCAAAGATGGCGTTATTTTTCCTAGCCAGCCACATTGGCCCGCTAACATTTTGAGTCCTGCATAAACCTGGATGGAAGTGAATAGTGATCACTCCTGTATGGGTCCCTCTAGACCACCAGGAAGGCCTCAGAGGATGTGGGAGTTCTGAATCGGGGTCCTGTGGATGAAGGAGTCTTAAGTGGGGGGGAGGACTTTGACGTCCAGCCTGGGGGGAAGGAGGAGGAGAGCCTGGGTCATGTGTGGAGAGGGGGTATCTTTAGCGGGGGGGGGGGGGGGGGAGGGAGAACCTGATTATTTGTAAAAAAATTGCCGGCCCCTTTAAGAATGCAGCTGGGAGCATCAGGTAATGTGTAAGCAGCCCAATGCTCTGAGAAAGCATAGTTACTCACCTGTAACAGGTGATCTCCGGGAACAGCAGGAATTTAGTCTTCACATATGGGTACCGTCGGTACCGACGGAACCTGCGCGGGAACGCTCCCCAGCGTCCAACAGGAAAGCTTTTGGGAGCATTCCACAGCGCCTGCGCACTGCCTTCCCGCCTTTCCCAACTGTCGCTCTCCAGTTGAGTTTAAAGCTGAGACAAAAGAGAGAGGGAAAGAGAGAAAGAGAGAGACAGAGAGATACAACTCTTAGGGGAGGTGGATGGGTTGTGAAGACTAAATTCCTGCTGTTCCCAGAGATCACCTGTTACAGGTGAGTAACTATGCTATCTCCAGGAACAAGCAGGAATGTAGTCTTCACATATGGGGACTCCCTAGCTGCAGATGCCAGGGAGATGGCCCCAGAAAGTTGTGTGCAGTTGTGAAAGGGCTCCACTTCCCCCCCATGGATCTCTGGCATCCTACCAGGGATGGTGGGTAGGAGTTGATTAAGTCTGGAACAGGTGTTGAAGAACAGCCTGACCAAACAATGCATCCCGGCGGGAGTCCTTGTCTAAGCAGTAATGGGCTATGAAGATATGTACCGAAGCCCAAGTGGCTGCTCGACAGATGTCGTCGATAGACACAGAGTGAAGATGAGCCATAGAGGCTGCCATGGCTCTCACATTGTGAGCTGTGACATGGCCTTCAAGAGGAAGGTTCTTACTCTCATAGGCAAAAGATATACACTGTGCAATCCAGCTTGACAGTGTCCTTTTGGAGACTGCAAGTCCCAAATGACTAGGATCAAAAGCAACAAAGAGTTGAGAGGATTTTCTACGTTGCTGTGTCCTTTGCAAGTAAAAGGCCAAAGCTCTTTTACAGTCCAAAGTATGAAGATTCCTTTCTGCATTTGAGGCGTGAGGCCTTGGAAAGAATACAGGAAGGTAAACCGCTTGGTTTAAATGAAAAGGTGACACCACCTTTGGCATAAAGTATGGATGAGTCCTAAGGACTACCTTGTTATAATTGAACCTTGTATAAGGAGGATCAGCCAACAATGCTTGCAATTCACTGATGTGACGTGCTGATGTGATTGCAATAAGAAAGATGACCTTCCAAGAAAGGAATTTCAAAGAGGTAGTGGCTAATGGTTCAAAGGGCAGTTTCATGAGCTGTCCAAGAACCAGATTTAAGTCCCATGCCACCGGAGGCGGTTTAATGGGCGGCTTAGTTAAAAGAAGGTCTCTCATAAATCTCGCTATGAGAGGATGAGAGGAAATAGGTTGTCCATTTAGAGGCTTGAAAGAAGCTGCAATAGCACTCAAATGGACTCTTACTGAATTAGTCTTAAGCCCTGCATTTGATAAATGAAGAAGATACTCCAGTAATGATTCCAGCGGTATCGCAAGAGGGTTAAGACCCTTCTGCGAGCACCATATGGTAAACCTTTTCCATTTAAATGCATAAGAGCGTCTTGTGGAAGGCTTCCTGGAAGCATAAAGGATATCCTATACCTGCTGGGAAAGGTTAAGACCGTGAAGTTCTAGGCTTTCAGCAACCAGGCCCTGAGATGCAGAGACTGGGGATTGGGATGCCACAGCATCCCGTCCTCTTGAGAAAGGAGATATGGAGCAGATCCTAACTCCAGAGGCGGAGCTTGAGAGAGAAGTAGGAGCAGAGGGTACCACATTTGCTGTGTCCAACGTAGAGCTATGAGGATCATATGACCTCTGTCTCTCTAAAGCTTGAACAGGGTTTTGGGAATTAGGGGAATGGGTGGAAAGGCACACAGGAAGTCCTGACCCCAATGGAGGAGGAAGGCATCCCTGACCTGACAACCCTGAGCTGGAATTCTGGAACAGAACCGGGGAAGTTTGGCATTCAGCGGACTTGCAAAGAGGTCTATGTCCGCGGTTTCCCAAATTTGAAAAATTTTGGCCACCTGGTCTGCATGGAGAGATCATTCGTGTGGAAGCAGAACTCAACTGAGTCTGTCTGCCCAAGAGTTTTGAATGCCTGGAAGATACACTGCAAGGAGATGAATCTGATGCTCTCTGGCGAGGGCCCATAGTCGCAAAGCTTTGTTGCAGAGCGACAAAGAGCCTGTTCCACCCTGCTTGTTCACATAGAACATGGCTACTTGATTGTCCGTTTGAACTAGGACTGTCTTGTAGCTGAGCTGGGTGTGAAATACTCGAAGAGCAAGGAAGATTGGTCTGAGCTCCAGGAGATTGATGTGGAGATAGGCCTCCTGTGGAGTCCAGGTACCCTGGGTAGAGAGGCCTTGCAGATGGGCTCCCCAACCCACCTGTGAAGCATCTGTTGTTAGAGTGGCTTGGGGTGGGGGCTGCTGAAAAAGAGACCCCACCAGAAGATTTTGGGGTGACTGCTACCATTGGAGGGACAAAATAAGGTGATCTGAGTTTGCTATTTTGTCTGACAGGCAACCTGACGCCTGAGTCCACTGAGTGGATAAAGTCCACTGGGCTGCCCTCATATGGAGGAGAGCATAAGGAACCACATGCATGGCGGATGCCATGTGGCCTAGCAAATGTAACATTTCCCGAGCAGTGAGGTAAGGTTTTAGCACTGTATGGGAAGCTAACTGCACAATGCGAAGGCAGCGGGGCTGTGGAAGGAAAAAAGGAAAGCCCTTGTCTGTCTGGTATCCAGCAGAGCTCCTATAAACTCTAGGGATTGAGTGGGAGCAAGGTGGGACTTTGGGAAGTTTATGACAAGTCCCAAATACTGAAGGATGCGCATTGTGCAAAAGAGAGCAACCCTGGCCTCTGGGCTCTAAAGGAGCTCGAATGAGCCAGTCATCTAAGTAAGGGAAGACAAATAGTCCCAGGGTGCGGAGAAATGCTGCCACCACAGCCATGCATTTTGTGAACACCCTTGGTGCAGAGGCCAGGCCAAAAGGAAGAACCCTGTATTGGTAGTGCTTCCCTTGACAAAGAAAATGAAGGAATTTTCGGTGAGTTGGTGGATGAGAACATGAGTGCACACATCCTTGAGATCTAGAGAACAAAGCCAATTCTGACTCTGAAGGTATGGCAGCAGAGTTCCCAGAGAAATCATTTTGAACTTCTCTTTGCTGGGTATAGGAGGTATAAAAATTTTTCTTCTTGCTGAAGAATGTTTTCTTAGAGGATCTTTTCCTCGCAGGATCAGCTGTAGATTTAGACAATCTATCCAGAGTGATACTGTCAGCATCTATCTCATTAGCTTTTTCCTGCCAAAGATATTCTCTCCTGTGCAAGGAATATTCCCTAGTTTGTCCTGTACCCAAATTTCCAAGTCAGATGCCTGGAGCCAGGCAATACTACGTGCACCTATGGCAATGGCAGAGGTTCTGCTTATGCATTCAAAGCAGTCAAAGGCTGCACGATTCACAAACTTTGAAACAACCTGAGCATGTTTGACAAGGGCGAGATAATCCTGCCTTTTATCATCAGGAAGGAGAGGGCTCATAAGCTCTAAATCTCCTGTGACCTCTTTAAGGAACATTCCCATATACAAGATATAGGAACTGATCCTAGCAGAAAGCATGGAAGCCTAGAATGATCAACGTCCGAAGGTGTCAACAGTCCTACACTCACGTCCTGGAGGATTAGATACATGCCTTTTTGCACTCTTTATCCGTCTCATGGATGATTAAACCACCATAGAATGGTGTGGTAATTGAGTCTTCTGAAACCCAGGACAAGGAGGAACTCGATATATGGTGTTGAGTCTTCGAGAGTGAGGAGATGTGGTTAGAGGTGTTTCCCACATCCTTAACATAAGATCATGCAGGATCTCATGAATAGGTAAGGTAGCTGCCTCCTTGGGAGCTTTAGGGTATTGTAGGATTTCTAATTCCTTTGCCCTAGGCTCTTTTTCAGGAGCCACTGTGATGGAAAGACCTCGGGCCACATCTCAGATAAAATCCTGAAAGGACATATCCTCTGGTGGAGACATCCTACGCTGAGGAGAAGAAGACTCCTCAGGAAGAAGTACTCTGGTATTGGCAGAGCTTTCAGAGTCCTCAGACTCCTCCGAGGATTCGAAGTAACTCCGATCCAGGTGATCGTGCAAGGCACAGTACCGGTACCAATCGAAGTTGGCATCGGAGTGGTCTGGTACCGACTTGTCGATGCCGGATAGAGATGCATGACTCGGTCCTGGTAGAATACCTGCCAATGTCGATGCCATCAGTGTCGGTACCGGTTGAATTGTCTGAAGCAGTTTCAGGGGCATCGAGGCCGTGAGAAGAGCCGCCAGACTGCGTTCAATAGCCAAGAACCTCCAGTCTATCGATGCTGCCGATGCTTGGGTATCGGTGCCGGATGAAGCGGCCGGGACCCCAGAGCATGGCACCAGTAGTTCTGCCAAGGTTGAAGCCTCGAGAACATCCTGGAGCCCCATTAGTGCTTTGGAAGCTGAAGCCTCCCGCCAGGGCAATTTTGCCAGTGAAAGTCCCTCAAGGGCAACGCCAGAGGCATCTCGATGTTTAGAAGGAGATCTACCCTTTGAGCACTGGCTAGACTTATGTTAAGTTACTTGAGATCCATGGGAGGAAGACGAAGCCATGGAAGACGTCGATGCCACGGAGGCTGTATCGGAGGGAAAAAGGGTGCTAAGTTTAGCAGCTCGGTTTTGCCTGCCCCTTTTTGACATCATCCCACAGGCAACACACTCTGAAATAGAGTGGTCAGGACCTAAACATTTGAGGCACCACTCATGGGTGTCAGTGACGGAGATGGTACCGCCACACATAGAACACTTTTTAAAACCTGAAGCGGGTTTTTCCATTCTGAAGGAAAAGTTGGGCCTAGTGTCCAAAATGGCGCGTGGCACCTGAGGAGAAAATTACTGGAAAAGACTCCAGAAAGAAAGGTTTGTTTTTGGGGTTTTTTAGCAAAAAAAAAAAAAAAGAAGAACCGGCGGTACCGGTGTAGCGTCGAGGGAAGGCAGACGCGACCACAAAAAAGAATAAGGGGGGAATTTTTTCTGCGGTGACAGGATGTGCGACCTGTCGGCTCCGCGGAAAACGAAGAACTGGAGAGGAACAGTTGGGAAAGGCGGGACGACAGCACGCAGGCGCTGTGGGATGTTCCCAAAAGCTTTCCTTTTGGATGCTGGGGAGCGTTCCTGTGCAGGCCCCATCGGTACCGACGATACCCATATTTGAAGACTACATTCCTGCTTGTTCCTGGAGATAGAAAAACGTGCCAGCGTTGAGCTGGAGTTATTTTTCCCAAAGTAACGCAGATTGTACTGTTCTATGCAGGCTGCATTGCTGCATTTGCATAATAGTGAGGTATTTAGCATGCAACGGAGAAATTAGGCCTTACCTGCTAATTGTCTTTCCTTGAGTTCTCTCCGGGCCAGTCCAGGAATGTAGGGTAGTCAATCCCTTCCAGCAGCTCTGAGGACTGAAACACTGAAAAAAAAGACTCTTTGCTGACAGGTCCTGTAGCTCCCCCTGGTGTCAGAGAGAGTCAGTCTTATGGTAACAAAGCAGTGGAACTAAATCACTAAACTAACAACCGAACCCCCCAAAAACTACTGCCAACACTTCTTTCCTCTTATTTTTTTCTTTTTTTTTTTTCTTAACTACCTTTGACTAAGGAAGCCGTCCCCTCCAAGAGAACAAACTCTGCCACCGAGCACTAAAAAGTCAGCAGAATCTCTCATGCAAAAAATCCCCAGCTTTGGTTACCAGCATAGTAACCTCAAAACGAAAAATCTTCTGGCCGAGGATCATAACAGCTTTAACTCTCGCAGCACAAAAAGAGGGAGGGTCCTGGACTGGCCCGGAGAGAACTCAAGGAAAGACAATTAGCAGGTAAGGCCTAATTTCTCCTTCCTATTTGTCTCTCCGGGCCAGTCCAGGAATGTAGGGCAATACCAAAGCAGTACTCATCCCCGGGAGGGCCCTGCGAGCCCTGCTACAATAGCCGAGGCCCCCACACTGGCATCTCCCTGCGCCTGGACATCCAACCGATAATGTCTAGCAAACGTATACAAAGAAGACCAAGCCGCCGCTCTACAGATGTCCACCGGCGGAACTAAGGCAGATTCTGCCCACAACGCAGCCTGCCCCCTAGTCGAGTGAGCCCTGATTCCTACGGGAGCCTGTACGCCTTTGGCCTCGTAAGCTGCTCGGATGGCATGCTTCACCCACCGAGCGATCGAAGCCTTGGTCGCTGCCTTGCCCTTAGCTGGCCCTCCAAAAAGTACGAATAGCCGGTCCGATCTCCTAAACGGCTCTGTTACTCTGAGATACTTCCGCAACACGTGCCCCAAATCCAACTTCTTCAGCGACCGATCCCGCTTGGCCCCTTCCCGAGGGCAAAACGTAGGCAGGAAAACGGCCTGATTCATGTGAAAGCTAGAAACCACTTTAGGCAGAAAGCACGGTACCGGTCGCAACACTACCTTCTCCGCCGAAAAATGAAGATACGGCTCCCTGCACAACAGCGCCTGCAGATCCAACACCCTGCGAGCGGAACACAAGCCTACCAAGAAAGCTGTCTTCCAGGAGAGCTCCCGTACATTATCCGCTGCTCTGGACTCAAAGGCGGTTCCGTCAAGGCTTCCAACACTAAATTCAGGTTCCAAGGCGGTACCATTTGCCGAAGCGGAAGCCGAATGATGCTGGCTGCTCTCAGAAACCGCCGCACATCCGGATGGGCGGAAAGTGAACGACCTCGCACCTTTCCTCTATAACAGGCAAGCGCCGCTAGCTGTACCTTAAGAGTATTCAGGGCTAGACCCTTCTCTAAACCTCCCTGCAAGAATTGTAGAATGTCTGGCAACTGTACGCCGGAAGGCCTAATCTGTCTCTCCGCACACCACACTTCAAAAATACACCATAACCGAACGTACGCCAAGGAGGTAGATGTCCTCCGAGACCTCAACAAGGTGGCTATCACCGACGGCGAGTAACCCCTGCGCCGCAACCTTGCCCTTTTCAAGAGCCAAGCCGTAAGCAAGAACCAATCCACTTGCGGCATTAAGACGGGGCCTTGAAATAACAGATTCATCCAAGACGGCAACCGCCACAGAGGAGCCACCAGCAGCCTCACCAGATCTGCATACCACGGACGCCTGGGCCAGTCCGGAGCTATGAGGATCACCGTACCGTCATACCCTGCTATCCGCTGGATGATCCGTCCTATCAGCAGCCACGGAGGGAACACATACAGGAGCTGACCCGACAGCCAAGGCTGTACCAGCCCGTCGAGCCCTTCCGACATATGTTCCCTGCGCCTGCTGTAAAACCGAGCCGCCTTGGCATTCGCCTGAGTAGCCATGAGATCCAGTACCGGCAGGCCCCACCACTCTGTGATCTCGTGAAACACTGCGCAGTTCAGTTCCCACTCTCCGGGATCCAATGCATGCCGACTGAGATAGTCTGCCTGAATGTTGTCCTTTCCTGCCACATGCACTGCTGAAATCACCAAGAGGTGCGCTTCCGCCCATTGAAACAGCTGTTGACTCTCCTCCAGAAGCCAGGCACTGCCCGTGCCTCCCTGCTTGTTGATGTAAGCCACTGTCACCAAGTTGTCTGAGAACACACGCACCGCGCGGCCGCGAAGCCGATCGCCAAACTGCACGAGGGCTAACCGTACCGCTATGAGTTCTAACCGATTGATCGACCAAAGACTCTCCTCCGCCGACCAGGCGCCTTGTGCAATCTGGCCCATACAGTGCGCCCCCCAACCGGACAGACTGGCATCCGTTGTTAGCAAAACCCAGTCTGGAACCGTTAAGGGAACTTCCGCCTGAAGATGAGCCGGAACCATCCACCACCGCAGACTGAACCGCACCTCCCCCGGACACGGCAACCGCTGGGAGGAGAGGATGATCCTGCGGCGACCACCTGGACAGCGGCGCCTGCTGAAGCGGCAGCATATGCTCCCTGGCCCACGGAACTAGGTCCAACGCCACCGCCATCGAACCTAACACCTGCAAATACTTCCACGCAGTCGGAGCCGGCACGCACAGGAAAGCCGTAACCTGGGACCTCAGTTTTTGCACTCTTTCCGCCGGCAGGAAAACCGAGTCGACCTCTGTATCGAAGAAAGCGCCCAGATAAGTTAGCCTCCTCACTGGTTCGAGATGACTCTTTGACCGATTGATGACCCAACCAAGCTGCTCGAGGAATGCCACTACCCGAGACGTCGCTGCACGGGACTCTGCCTCTGACGGAGCTCGAATCAACCAATCATTGAGATAAGGATGAACCTGAATCCCTTCCTTCCAAAGCGCCACCGCCGCCACTACCATCACCTTGGTGAATGTCCGAGGTGCTGTAGCTAGCCCGAACAGCAGCGCCCGGAACTGAAAATGACCCATGGGCACCGCAAATCGAAGGAATTTCTGGTGCTCTGATCTGATGGGAATATGCAAATACGCTTCCGTCAAATCTATGGACGAGAGAACTTCCCCCTGCTTCACCGACTGGATGACGGATCTTAAAGTTTCCATCCTGAAATGAGGCACCCTCAAACAACGGTTGACGTGCTTGAGATCTAGAATCGGCCGAAAAGAACCTTCTTTCTTGGGAACTACGAAATAAATCGAGTATCGACCTAATCCGCACTGGTCTGCGGGTACTGGAACTATTGCTTGAAGGCGTAACAAGTGCAACAAGGTGTCGTTGACTGCCGCTCTCTTTGAAGGGGAAACGCACGGAGACGCTACAAAAGTCTCGAGTGGGTGAGCAAACTCCAGAGCATAACCCTCCCGGATTATTTCGAGCACCCACTGGTCCATAGTGATAGCGGTCCAGGCAGAGAGGAACCCCTGCAAACGACCTCCCACGGGGATCTCTGCCTGGACCAGCGCCCCTTCACTGCGGCTTTTTGGACGCGGACTGCTGAGCGTTAAAGTAGCTCCTATTAAATCCTCTGGCTCCTCGAAAGGACTGTCCTCTATGTACAAAATGGCCCCACTAATAGGGCGTAAACCGGGAACCCCGGAACCTGCGAAAGTCTCGTCCTTGTCCTCTCTGACCCGGAGCCATTTTAGACGCTCATGGACGATCTTCGGGAAGACGACCCCCTTTAGAATCCCCCAAATCCCTCACAATCTTTTCCAAAGCTTCTCCAAAAAGTAGCCTGCCTTTATAGGGGAGCTTACTGAGACGAGCTTTAGACGACGCATCTGCTGCCCAGTTCCGCAACCACAGAAAACGTCTAGCCGCAATTACCGACGCCATCGACTTCGCCAAAATTCTCACCAAATCATAAAAGGCATCCGCCAAGTAAGCCGCAGCTGACTCCAGCTTCGCACCTTCTGCTGCGGACTCTGTCTCCTTCCCTGTGCTGTCCTCTCCTTGAAGCCAGCGTATGGAAGCTCGAGACACATACGCTCCACACACCAATGCCTGAAGCGCCAAGGTACTGGAATCGAAAGCTTGTTTGAGGAGCGCTTCCAAACGACGATCCTGAAAATCCTTGAGAGCTGTACCCCCTCCACTGGGATGGTGGTCTTTTTGGTAACCGCAGCCACTAAGGCATCCACCTTAGGCATGCGCAATAATTCCTTCTCCTCTTGGGGAACGGGGTACAACCAAGCCAGCGCGCGACTGCCCCTCAAAGAGGCTTCCGGACACTCTCATTCAGAATCAATCATCTGCTTAATAACCCTGTGAATGGGGAAACAGCGCTGCTCAGACTTGAAACCCTAATATAAAAGTCAATTTTTCGTTCACTATCACCTTCAAATACAATGGATTAGAATGTCAAGCTATTAAACTCAAAACAGTCCAAACACAGTTTTATTCTTGAGGTCTCAGTTCTCCATTCGCAAAAGCCTCATCGACTTACGTCAAAAACTGGCCATTTGCTTAAGCACATCAGCGACCTCTGTTAAACTGCGAGCATCTCCCTATTTTTACAAAGAGTGCTTCCTTCAATAAATTATTCCCAAATGTTACCAAACTTAACTTAAAGAACTTTTGTAACGCTGTTGTATCTCTTGAGGAACTTTTGTAGCACTTCTCAATGTTATAGGAAGTCTGCCCACTTCTAATATGTGTTACGGATCCCAACGTCAAATCCCTGGCACCACTTAGACGTTTCACTACGATGTTTCTTCAGAGGCGGCGTTTTTTGGTTTGGCAGTTTAATTGTTCCCGTTGTTCCGGGTGCGTTTCCAAAACCAAGGAGTGAAACAGCGGGCAGCATCTTTAGATAATGATCCCCTGAAGAAACATCGTAGTGAATAGTAACAAGCCAATGACTGTTAGGATAAATGTCTACCAACTTTTCACAGCAGGATGGTATAGGTTTTGCCCTTTCTTCTTGGCAGAATAACAAACTCAGGTGGACTGTGGACTGCAGTCTTCAAGTTTTGTCAAAGATTTTCTATTAGATTTAGGTCTGGGCTTTGGTGCATGTGAGGATTTATTTATTTATTTAACTGTATTTATATACCGCTTTTCACCGAGTCAAAGTGGTGTAACATATAACAAGGGGGGGGGGGGTCAATACTTTCTAGGGTGGGGCCGTCACCAAGGGGGCAACATTAATGATTTGGGGTGGACATAGACATGTACATTTCTGCAGTATCTAAGCATTAGTTCTTGAGGATGGGGTGGTTTTTCTGTTCAGAGATGTTCACGGAATAGGACTGTTTTCAGCTGTTTCTTGAATGATGTGATGTCAGCGTTGTTCCTGATGTGGTTTGGCAGAGAGTTCCAGAGGGATGGGGCATAAAGTTCGAAGGCTCTGTTGCAGGTCCGTTGTGTGGATTTGGTTCTTTTGTGGGGGACGATGATGGAGTTGTTGGAGGATTGTCTTGTTGGTCTGCTGTGGGTCGGACGAGGCAGTAGAGTGTGGAGTGAGGTGTTCCGTGTTTGGTGGATAGTCTTGTGGGTGAGTAGGATAGCTTTGTACTTGATTCTTGCTTCAAGTGGAAGGATGTGGAGGTCTCTTAGGATTGGGGTGATGTGATCCCGTTTTTTCGCATTCTGAATAATCCTTGCCGTAGTATTTAAGACAGTTCGGAGGGGGTTGGTTTGTGTAGCGGGTAGTCCATGGTAGATTATGTTGCAGAAGTCCAGATGGGGGAGTATCACAGCTTGCATTACTGTCCTGAAGTCTTGAGGTTCAAGGAGGGGTCGGAGGCGTTGCACAGTTTTAGCTTTGTGGAATATCGTCCCGGTGGTCTTGTTGATTTGATGTTTAAAGGTGAGAGCTTGGTCAATGATAACGCCTAGGTACCTTATTTGAGGTTGGATTTGAATCTGCGTGGTTCCTATGTTGAGGTGGGTAGGTGGTTTGAAGTCTGGTTCTTTTGTTACTATAAGGGCTTCGGTTTTCTTTATGTTGATGGATAGGTTGTTCTCTGTAGCCAGTTGGACACATCGGTGAAGCAGGCTGATAGCTGGTCGTTTGCTGGGTTGGTGGTTGTGATTGGTGCGTAGAGCATTATGTCGTCAGCGTATATGTGGAAGTTGATGTTGTGGGTGCGTATGATTGAGCAGAGTGGGCGGAGATAGATATTGAAGAGCATGGCTGATAAAGTGGATCCTTGAGGAACTCCTTGATGTTGTTGGTAGGGGGGCGAGGTTGTGGTGAGGGTGCGGATCAGTTGCTGTCTGTTGGTTAGATAGGATCTGAACCACTGGAGCACAGTGTCTTTGATTCCAATTGATTGGAGTCTGCGTATGAGGATTTCGTGGGAGATTGTGTCAAAGGCCGCTGATATATCTAGGAAGATCAGGATGTATCCAGATTGTTTCTCTTGGGTTCCTATGATGAGGGTGTTCATCAGGATGGCCATGAGGGTCTCGACTCCATGTAGTGGCCGGAATCCGTGTTGCTGCGGGTCTAGTATGTCGTTGATGTCCAGATGTTCTTGAAGCTGGCGTTGGACTACCTTTTCTATTATCTTGGCGGTGAGGGGGAGGCTCGCAATTTGATCCTTTGTTTTGTGGTTGCTGTGCGCCTTAGTGCCGCGCCTAAGGGCCATGCCAAAGGGCCCTCTGGCGAAGCCCTCAGGCGCGGGCCCGCCCGCAAGGGACGCCGCTTTTATGGAGGCGGTTGTGCTGCCTTGCTGGCTCCCACTGCCCCGATTGGGCAGGAGCTCCGGGAGGGTGGGAAGGTCCCGGCAGCAGCTCTCTTCGGAGGTAAGGGACGCCGCTTTTATGGAGGATATGTTCTTATCCACTACCTTTGTTTTTTTTGCATGCTGTGGAGAGTTGTTGGAGGGAGCACCAAACTTTAGCACCCATTCTGCAAGGTTAATTGCACAGAGCAGTTGGATGGGCAGGTGAATTGGGCAGTCAGGCTACCAGTATTGAAGTTATTAAAGAGAAGCTTGGAGGAAAGTCAAGAGATGATGGACAGAGTATATTAGGACTTAATCATCAAAATCTTGACAATTTACAACTCCTCCAGGACTTCCATGGTTAGTCTCCTCTCCCCCAAAAACTGAGGAGACTAAACCGCGCTGATGTCAAATAGTGCGGTATATAAGAAATGTTAATAAATAATAATAAACAGAAAGCTTCTGATTTGACTGAGCAGTTGAAAGAATCCTTACTTGAAACCAATGCTCTTGAAACAAGAAGTTCATTCACCCTTAGGAGTATGTCTACTAAGCTGGGCTAACTGTTAACCCGGGCTATCTGCAACTAGGCCCCACTGAATAACATGGGACTTAGTTGTAGATAGCCTGGGTTAACATTAGCCTGGCTTAGAAGACATACCCCTTAGTGCTTAGGATCCTTGGGAAAATCCAAAGCAAAAGTTTACTTCAATTAATAACACAATGCTATATAATAAAGTACAAATAGTCATAAAGAGGAATGTGTGTGTCCTTAATTTTTCCACTGTTCTAACTGCAGCACCTGGGGATATGTTTAAAATAGAAACATGACTGCAGAAAAAGACTATATGGACTATCTAGTCTATCCTTCCATACCAACTACTATAGTCCCTTTTTTCCTTTAGAGATCTTCTGCGTTTGTCTCATGCTTTCTTGAATACAGATACTGTCCACTTCTTTACTACCTCCACTGAGAGACTATTCCATCCATCTACCACTCTTTCCGTAAAGAAATATTTCCACATATTACTCCTAAGCCTATCCCCTTTCACCTTCATCCTATGCCCCCTCATTGCACAGCTTTCTTTCAATTGAAAGAGGCTCTCCTCCTGTGCATTGATGCCACAGAGGTATTTAAATGTCTTACTAAAATTCTCCAGAAAGATCAGGTTCTGGGGGCTCACTCTGAATGCCAACCTTACCCCTGCAGATTCAAGAAAGTGCCTTCAACTTATTTATTTTATTTATTTATTTAGCTGTATTTATATCCCGCTTTTCAACGGGTCAAAGCGGTGGAACATTAAAGAGGGGGGGTACAATAATCAATTGCAAGGGTTTGGGGCCGTCACCAGGTGGCCAACAATAATGATTTTAGCAAATAATTGGGACATAGACATAGACATTGTGTTATAGTTACATAGGACATATGTTCGGGGGGATGAAATAGGGTGGTTGGGAGGGAGTCAGTGGTGGGTGCTTGTTTCTGGTCCGAGGAATTCCTGGCATAGTGCAGTTTTTAGTTGTTTCCTGAAAGATAAGGGGTCTTTGTTGCTTCTGATGTGATTCAACAACATTAAGATCTACATATGGTCTTTATAGACCTCATTAAAAAGCCTATATTATCAGCCACAATGGCCTGCACAGAATGGGAGGGGGAGGGGGAGGAGGAGGAGGAGAAATCAGAAGCACAAGCACTTCAGCCAATCATGTCAGAACTCATTCACAGCAGTCAAAGCGACCTATCCTTGCCTGACTTACTCATATCCCATGGGCAATGATGTCACAGCTGGAAAGACATGGTCAGAATCAAGAGAGAAAACCATTTTCTATCAGACTTTCAGAGAAAGAAGGTTGGGTACTAATAGCTGCTGGCACTCCACTAATTCTGCTGAATAGAGAATAGACAGAAGCAATTAAAATAAAATCCAGGAAAGAAAAATTCTCATAGGCTACATTACACTGGCAGGCAGGCTGTGGCATAAACACACACAACAGAAAGCACATGGTGAAATTAGGCCTTTAGCTGTTAATTTTCTTTTCAGTCCAGAGGTGTGGGTTAGACAATCACTGGTTTGATGATGTCACAGTATAACAGTCCTGTGCAGCTTTCTGTTCACCAATATTTCTGTAACAAAGCAGACTCCAGAACCAACCGATTACTAGCTACCCATTCATTACTCAGAGTTAGGGTTGCCAACTTTTTCACCGAGAAAAACCCGACACCTTTGGCTCGCCATGCTCCACCCATTCTCCTCCCCTAGTCCCAACCCCCGCCCCGCCCCCAGCCCCACCCACAAAAATTACCAAGGATACGTGTAGGCTAACTTCCTTGGTCAGATAATAATTAAACTGGGAACCCCAAAATCCAAACATGAAATGTACAACACTGGAGAAATAAAACTATAAAGTAATTTCCTCTTGCACTAAACAAAAACGCAAAGATGTTAGCAATACACACTTCCCAGACCAGACATATTCCAGTTAATAAATTCAAAATAAAAAGTATTTTTCTACCTTGTGTTTGGGCATTTCATTTTTCAGTTGCAATTGCTCCAGTCACTTTCTTCTGGTTTCTTTGTGTCTTCTGCGAGCTATCCATTTGTCCTTTCTTCTCTTTTAGATGTTTTCCATTCTCTCTCTATTTCTGCTTTAACATACTGATTGTTTCCCTTTTGCTCTTTCCCCCAATTCTTTCCTTATTCCTTTATCATCCATTTAAATTTCACCCTTCCATTCTCAAGCCCCTCTTACTCTCCCAATACCCAGCCCATCATAGACTTTTCTTCCACACAAAATATTTTTCCCCTCTCCACTCATTCCCCATCTATTCTAGTCCTCCCCCAAAATCAGTTCCCTTATAGTTCTAGACCCACCCAGCATCCACTCCCTTCTAGTCCCATTCTCCCATGCCCCACATCAGCCCATTTCCAGTCCTATTCCAGCTCTTCATCAGCCCATCTCCAGTGCTAGCCCTCACATCACAGCCCATTTCCAGTCCTAGCCCCCGCCCCCCAATCACAGCCCATTTCCAGTCCAAGTCCCCCATCACAGCCTATTTCCAGTCCTAGGCCCCCCCACCATCACAGCCCATTTGCAGTCCTAGCCCCCCTAATCACAGCCTATTTCCAGTCCAAGTTCCCCCTCCTTCCACCATAGCCCATTTCCAGTCCAAGTTCCCCCCCCCCCCCCATCATAGCCCTTTTCCAGTCAAGGTCCCCCCCATCACAACCCATTTCCAGTCCATGTCCCCCCATAGCCCTTTTACAATCCAGGTCCCCCCCCCCCCATCACAGCCCATTTCCAGTCCAAGTCCCCCCCCATAGTCCTTTTCTGGTCCAGGTCTCCCCATCACAACCCATTTCCAGTCCAAGTCCCCCCCCATAGCCCTTTTCCAGTACAGGCCCCCCCCATTTCAGACAATTTGTAGTACCCCCCTCCCGTGCAGCTGCTGCTCCTGCTTCTTACTGAGCAGCAGCTGCAATAAAGTTAATTTAAAAGTAAGGAAACCTGTGAGAAACCCTCAGCTCCTATGAAACTCCTTCTGCAGGGTCCCTGGCTGAAAAGGAAGTGACATCAGAGGGGCGGGCATTGCAGAAGGAGTTTCATAGGCCGGAAGGCCCCTCACAGGATTCCTTACTTTTAAATTAACTTTATTGCAGCCGCTGCTCTGTAAGAAGCAGCAGCAGCGGCTGCAAGGGGGGGCCAGGACTGTGATCGCAATCGCGATCGCAAGCGCAAAGCCGGTTTTCTGCTCTGGCCGCTCCCAATCTCGCAGCCAGAGCAAAAAACCGGCTTTTCAATGGCCGGTTTCGGTTCTCTGCCAGCAGCCGGCCCGACCACAGGAAAACCGGCCAGGCCAGGCCGGCTGAAAACCGGCTGGTTGGCAACCCTACTCAGAGTACTCATGTTATTTACCAATCCACCACGTCCGCTCTGAACAAAGCCCAGAAAAATGGACTCAACTATGTCAAGGAGATATGCTGGATACCAAACTCTGTAGCCTAGCCTTGCAATCTGAAATGGAGCATGACAGGACCAGTTGCTCAAAAACCAACCAGCTTTATAGTGTTAACACACTTGGCTCTTCCAAAGCCGGGCCTAAAAACAGAAGGGCAGGTGCTGGGCTATAGGGACTCAAGGAAAGAAAATTAGTAGGTAAGGCCTAATTTCACCTTCCTCATTGTCCCTCCAGTGCCAAAATGGAAGGGAAAAATAAAGAACCCAGCCAGCTTCCCTCATGCAGCTACATAAGGCCACCTTACACGTCCATGTTCTCTGATGCACCTAAGATACGAACAGAAAGGCATATGATCCCTGTAGACCAGCGACCTGGAAGAAGTAGCGCAAATTGCATCCGGAACCAAATGACCTTCGCCAGGAAATTACCACTTCCATCGCACAACCACTGGCAAGGAAAAGTTACTGCTGAGACACATTCAATCCATGAGAGTACTGCTAATGGTCAGTGCATGTATCCTTGCAAAGCCCCAACAATCTCTGAGCTGCAACTGCTAGTGAAACTCTGGGTAGTGTCCACGACAGCCTGAGACACAACACTATGGCAAACAGAATAAGGTAAGAACCCACTAAGATCCTTACCTAACTGCATGAGAGCCACAGGACCCTATTCACACATCTTAATGGCTGGCTACCAGCATACAAAACCACCTGAATGCAACTGCAAATGGCTAGAAATGGAATCCTTATGGCTGCCTCTCAAACTACTAGATAATGCTATGGAGAACACCCTACAGAGGCCAGATGGCTCTGAGGAACACCTTAATTGGAAAGAAGTGGAGTGAAAATCCCTGTTCTCAACAGACCTCCAGTGCTGCCACCTGCCTCTGCAGCAAAGACTGCACCAATACCCTAGACGCTTCAGGAGCAAAAGGACCACATCTTGGCTCCAAATGAAGAAAGGGCCCCTACTTGACCTAGAACCGACAGAAATAGGACTGGCATCCACAGAGGGCAGCCATGGCTCAGGGAAGCAATTATCCCCTACCAAATCCAATCTTTCTGCATGCTTCACCAGAAGTAGAAAAAAAAAGGATAGAACAAACCCACTGACTAGGGCTTGACAAACTTTGCCTTACCAATGGATACTCTGATCATTCTAACAGGAATCCAGAAAACCATCCATCACCTAGATTACAGCCTAATTGTGCCCACAATGGGGAAAGGCGCCGTATCTACTTTGCACCTCCTAACCCATGGGGCTTCTTAAGCGTCATGGACCCAAACACCAGCCATAACCAAAGGATTCTTTCACTCAAGGCCAACACCACAGACCCAGCCAGCTCCCTTAAAAACTAGAGCTAGATTGTGGATCTGTCCAGGACTACAACAGAGCCCTGCCATATGGGATTGGTTGCCTGCCGCAACTGAGAAACTACTGTCAGCGACGCCGAAATTCAAGCCCTTTCCAAGGGTGATTTGAAAATGTTGGCTTGGACTTCCAGTGAAGCCACGAATGACCACACAAGTAGTTCAAACCCTTCAAAGACTCATAGCTTGCCCCACTGAGGCAAACAGTACCAAGAACATGTAAAGATGTAGCACACGGGCTTTGTAATTCAAACCTAGAGTCACTCCTGACTGACTGAAACTTGTCCAGGTGTAATACCACCTGCCAAGAACCCAGACCGACCTCCAGCCGACAGGTGCCTTCGCTAAGCCACTTGATGAGAGGCACCTCGTATGGTGGCTGCACAGAGCTGACCAGGATCTTGGGGGCTAAAACTTGTAGACATGAAGAAAGGACAAAGTCCGATCCAATGGCCATAACACTGCCATTCTTGCCACGAAAGAATCGTCCACAGCCACCAACACTGCACCTGACCAAAGCACTGGGCACTACTGAAGTACAAATCCTTTAGGTATACAGAGGCCCCTAATTATTCACCCCAGGACCCTGGAAAATGATTGCAGGAGTACTCTGGAAGATAAATACCACCTGCGCCACCACTGCCATTCTTCCTGTGGTTTCTTTTGTTTTTTAAAGCTGGATTCACCATAGTGATCTCTGAGAAAGAAGGCAGTCACTGCAAAGAAAAGGCAAAGCCAAACATATGATGCCACTAGAAACTTCATTAAGCCTTTTGGGCTGCTCAGGACAGCTTACTGCAATGCCCAAAGCTAATGCAGGCTAGCCCCCCAGAGCTAAGCAGAAACCTTACTCAATCCAAAATGAACAGTGGACCAAGCTGACCATGAGAACATACGACCCGCTAAATGCCAATGTTCTGTAATCTCAGCTCAACAACCATGAGACCACAGTGAATACTGCTTGTTTGTTTTTAATAGATCAGAATTCAAGTCCCAAAACTGTGACCTTTGGTAAACGCTCTAACTCTTTTTGTTGTTGTTGTTTCTTTTTTAAACTACCACAGTAGTAAATCAAGACAGTAGCAATTGAAGCCTTTAAGGCATGACTAGAGCTTGCAATTATCAAGGTACTGAGAACCCCAAGGGGGAGACCAGACTTTCCCTGAAGAGGTGAACTCCCCCCCCCCCCAACAATGAGGCCACAAAGCAGACAGATGAGAATCAATGAGCTGCCGCATTTTCTTTACTTCAATGATTCAATACTGTTTTTGTTTTTATAGCTCTTGTCTCTATGCATTCACTATGAGTAGCACCCTAACTACACCATTTTCACCACTCGAGAGGAGCACCCCGATGATCCTTAAACCCCTCAACTCTGAATGCCTACAAACGAACCACCAACTAAATCCTTAACAGTTTTTATTTAACTTTTTTTTATATACTGCTTTATTTGAAAGTCAAAGCAGTTTACAGCGGAACTATACACTTTTACACAGAACATAAGATCATTTAACCGTATACGTTTACATAGAACACAACTTAGAGCGAATAAATTTTTACATAATATCAGGAGCAGGGAAAACACAATGGATTTCTAAGTTCCTACAGAGTGTTAGTAATAAAAGTAAGATTGAGGAAACAGTTCAACAGCAGTGAGAACTTTTGCTGTGTAATGATGTGTATGGGTTATGGAGTAATCTGATTTAACTCTCGCTACCAAAGCGCTCCAAGAAAATCTGGGTCTTCAGTTTCTTGCGGTATTCTGTCAGGTCAGTGATAGCTTGTATATCATCATTGAGTGAATTCCATGTGCTCGGTGCGTAGAGTGAGACGGTTTCAGCTAAAGTTGTATGGGTGCTTTTTAGCTTTTGAGTACATAAGAACATAAGATATGCCATACTGGGTCAGACCAAGGTCCATCAAGCCCAGTATTCTGTTTCCAACAGTGGCCAATCTAGGTCATACGTACCTAGCAGTTTCCCCAAAAGACAGGTTCCACAATGCTTGTACTGAGTCAAGCATTGATATCCTGGGTCCCTTCTTAATAATGGTTTATGGACCTTTCCTCCAGGAACTTGTCCAAACCTTTTTTAAACCCAGCTACACTAACAGCCTTTACTACATCATCCGGTAACAAATTCAAGAGTTTGATTACACATTGAGTGAAAAAATATTTTCTTTTATTTGTCTTAAATAGTTTACCCTGTAGCTTCATTGCATGTCCCCTAGTCTTTCTATATTCTGATAACGTAAATAATCGATCTACGTTTACCCGTTACACTCCATTCATTAATTTATAGACTTCTATCATATCTCCCCTCAGCCGTCTCTTTTCCAGGTTAACGAGCCCTAACCTTTTTAGCCTTTCTTCATAGGAGTATCCTTCCATCCCCTTTACCATTTTGGTGGCTCTTCTCTGAACCTTTTCTAAAATCGCTATATCCTTTTTAAGATACGGCGACCAGAATTGCACACAATATTCAAGGTGAGGTCTCACCATGGAACAATATATAGGCATTATAATATCTTTTATTTTATTTTCCATTCCTTTCCTTATGATACCTAACATTCTATTTGCTCTCTTGGCCGCCGCTGCACACTGAGCCGAGGGTTTTAACATGGTATCCACAATGACGCCTAAATCTTTTTCCTGGGTGGTGGTTCCTAATGTCGAACCTTGCATCATGTAACCATAGTTTGGGTTGTTCTTCCCTAGGTGCATAACTTTGCACTTTCCACATTAAATTTCATCTGCCATTTTGATGCCCAGTCTTCCAATTTATCAAGATCCTCTTGCAATTTTCCACAATCTTCTTGGGTTTTAACAACTTTAAATAGTTTTGTGTCATCTTCAAATTTGATAACCTCACTCGCTATTCCACTTTCCAGGTCATTTATGAATATGTCAAAAAGCAGCAGACCCAGCACAGATCCTTGGGGTACTCCACTATTCACCTTTCTCCATTGGGAAAATTGGCCATTTAGCCCTACCCTCTGCTTTCTATCTTTTAACCAGTTCCTGACCCACAATAGTACACTGCCTCCTATCCCATGACTCTTTAGTTTTGCCAAAAGTATCTGATGAGGGATCTTGTCAAAGGCTTTCTGAAAGTCCAGATACACTATATCAACCGACTCACCTTTGTCCACCTGTTTATTCACTCCTTCAAAAAAACATAACAGATTAGTAAGACAAGATCTTCCTTGTCTAAAGCCACGTTGGCTGTCTCCCATTAGGCCATGACTATCTACATGCTGAGTAATTTTATTCTTTATGATGGTTTTTACCATTTTTCCCGGTACTGACGTCAGGCTCACCGGTCTGTAGTTTCCTGGATCACCCCTGGAACCCTTTTTAAAAATTGGTGTTACATTGGCGATCCTCCAGTCTTCAGGTATTAGAGATGATTTTAATGATAGTTCACAGATTACTAATAGCAGGTCTGCAAGCTCATATTTCAGTTCTTTCAACAACACCCTTGGATGTATACCATCCGGCCCAGGTGATTTTCTACTCTTCAGTTTATCTAAAAGTTGTAATACATCTTCCCAATGTATCAATATTTCCCTCAATTCTTCCTCACCTTTAAATACCACTTCAGTCATGGGTAACATCCCTACATCTTCCTCAGTAAAGACTGAAGCAAAGAATTCATTCAGTCTCTCCACTATCGCCTTGTCGCCTCTTAGTGCCCCTTCAACCCCTCTATCATCTAATGGACCAACTGATTCTCTCACAGGTTTTTTGCTAAGAATGTACTTTAAAAAGTCTTTATTTCGCATTTTTGCTTCCGCAGCAAGCTTCTTCTCAAATTCTCCCTTTGCCTGCCTTATCAATGCTTTGCTTTTATCTTTATTCAGGACATTTGATAGACCGCCCATTACCGAAGTGTTAAGGTGGTGTACAATAAAAATTGGGGCTGCCAGAAAACATAGGGGGAAAGGAACACCAATAAATTGATAGGAAAGTGGTTAAAGAAAAGGGAAGAAGGATAGAATAGGACAGATTCCAACACAAACATCGAGTATAATACATAAAAAACACAGACGGATGGAAAGGGGGGGGGGGAATGGGGGGTAAGGGTAGGTTAGAACTTAGGATGAGTGTTTGGCATGGGGGGCACCCAGTAATCTATAGGAGGATTATGGAGGGTGAGGGGTCAAAGGCCTGACATTGAATGGGAGTTAGCGGAGAGCGTAATTAGTGGTTAGTGGGGAAGATCGAAAGCCTGACAGAAGAGATAGGTCTTGAGAAGGGCCTTGAACCGAGGGAAGGACAATTCAGTGCGAAGGGAGTGCGGTAGAGAATTCCATAGGGCAGGACTAGCAAAAAAGAAGGCAGCACGGCGGGTTGATTCAAGGTGTGCGTGAGTGGGGGATGGTAGAAAGAGACGGTTGCCATGGGCACAGCAGAGAAGGCGGGGAGTAGGTTGGAGGTAAATAAGATCTGCTAGATATTGAGGTGTGCTGGTATGAAGGGCTTTATAGGTAAGGATGAGAAGTTTATAAAGGTAACGGGCCTTGACAGGGAGCCAATGAAGAGAGAGAAAACAGGGAGTGATATGGTCTCGGGGAGAGGAGAAAGTGAGAAGACGGGCAGCAGTATCTTGGATGAGTTGTAATCTCCGGAGTTGGTGTTGTGGGAGACCTGCGAAGATAGAGTTACAGTAATCAAGTCGTGTAATTACTAAGGAGAGAACAAGAGTGGTGCCAGTGCTTGTGCTGTTTCCAGGTTTCGTCATAGCAGAGTAGAGATGGTGAATGTGTTTTGGGCATTACTGCTCCTTGATCTGTGTAATAAGGATTGAAGGTAGGCTGAGGATAAGTTGTTGGAAACTTTGAAGATGGTCAGTAAGACCTTATATCTCACTCAGTCTAGTATAGGAAGCCAATGTAATTGCTTCAGTATTGGTGTTATATGCTCAGCTCTGGGTACACCATATAGGATGTGAGCTGCAGTATTCTGTGCCATCTGTAGCAGGTGACGTGTATACTTCAGCATACCTTGGAAGATTATATTACAACAGTCGAAGTGTGGGCCTACTAGGGCTTGACAGACAGTTTGAAAATCCTGGAAGTCTGTTAATGGTCGTAGGTGTTGTACCATTTTTATTTTGTAGTAAATAAGCTTTAAGTATTGCTAATGTGTGGTTGTAAGGTTAGATGCTGGTCTAGGGTTATCCCTAGGTAATGTACTTCAGATTTGACGTCTAGTTCGGCTTCTGAAACTTTTAAAGACGTCGGTGGATTGAAGTTTGTATGTCTAGTGACATAGAGAACTTTGGTCTTCCTGTAATTCACGAAGAGGTTGTGCTTGGATATCCAGAGTATGATTTCATCAAAGCATTTTATCAAAGGAGTGTATATCGGTTTTTTGGTAGACAAGAGAACATAGAGTATAATGTCATCTGTGTATATATGATAGTACACATTATGGGCCTGTGTAATTTTGCAGAGGAGTTGTAGGTAAAGACTGAATAATAAGGAGGATAAAGAAGAACCTTGTGGTGACACCTTGTTGAGCGTAAGGAGCAGATTTCTGTAGGCCTATTTTCACTAGTTGTCGTCATCCTGTCAAGAATGGAACCATTTTAATGTTGCATCATATAATCATAGCGATTGTAGTAGTAAAAATATATTATGAAGAACTGAGCCAAAGGCTGAGGTGATGTCTAGAAATATCCTTGATTTGAATTTTCAGTGCCTTTGGTGAGTCAATCCATGAGTGCTGTCAATAGGGTCTCCACTCAATGGTTTGGTCTGAAGCCATATTGCTGTGGGTCAAGCTGCAGTTGTACAACATTTTAAATTACATTTGTAAGGAAAGGCAGGCTGAAGATATGAACTAGTTCAGCTTGAGCTATTTTGATCCAGTTTACTGGGAATGGGTCAAGAGGTGGTAGTGGTGGTGTTAAGACTGATGGTGATATTCTCTAGATGTTCCGTGGAGACTGGTTAAGAAGGTTTGCCAAGAGATAGGGGCAGATCTGATGCCTTGTAATCCGCACCAGCGCCTTAACCTCCCCCCCATTCCAGCAACACCAGGGAGTACCCCAAGGATCCACACTGTCAGCTATGCTCTTCAATATTTACCTCCAGCCACTCTGCAGAGTCATACGCACCCACAACGTCAGCTTCCACATCTATGCTGACGATATCATGCTCTACGCCCCCATTACCACCACGAACCCAACAAACATCCACCTATCAGCATGCTTCACCGCAGTATCTGACTGGTTACAAACAACCTATCCATCAACATAAAGAAAACTGAAGCCCTCATAGTGACAAAGGACCCAGACTTCACACCACCCACACACCTCAATATTGGAACTACAAGCATCAAAATACAACCACAGATAAGATACCTGGGCATTATCATTGACCAAGCCCTCACCTTAAAGCAACAGATCACCAAAACCTCCGGAACTATATTTCATAAGGCAAGAACAGTGCAACGGCTCAGACCCCTCCTGGAACACCAAGACTTCCGAACAGTGATGCAAGCCATGACACTCCCACATCTCGACTACTGCAACATAATCTACCATGGCCTTCCAGCAACACAGACCAACCCCCTCCGAACTGCATTGAACACCACGGCGAGAATCATCCAGAGCGCAAAGAAAACCGACCACATCACCCCAATTCTGAGAGAACTACACATTCTCCCCCTCGAAGCACGGACAAAATACAAAGCCATCCTACTCACCCACAAAGCTATCCATCAAACACAGGACACACAGCTTCGCACCCTACTGGCTCGTCCAGCTCACGGCAGATCTACTAGACAAGCCTCCAGCGTTTCCCTCACCGTCTCTCACAAAAGAACCAAATGCTCGCAACGGACCTGCAATCGAGCCTTTGAACTCTATGCTCCAACCTTATGGAACTCTCTACCGAGCTACCTTAGAAACAATGCCGACCTACTATCCTTCAGAAAGCAGCTCAAAACCATCCTTTTCCAGGAATACCTCAATTCAGACCCCACCGAAAAACCCACAAACCCCTGATCTCAACACAATGAACCTCTAACTCAAAGCCACCTCAACCCATCCATGTCCAATACCTGTCCCATGTCTTATGTCTGACCAAACGTCTGTCCCATGTCCTAAGTCTGTCCCATGACAAAATCATCAATGTTGCCTCCTCGGTGATGGCCCTACCCTTGTATTTAATTCTCCCACCCCCTATGTTACACCGCTTTGACCCGGTGAAAAGCGGTATATAAATACAGCTAAATAAATAAATAAATAAATTGTAATATTGGCAATGTGTTTGGTCTGTTGTTGATCTTGTGGATCTTGCTTTGATAATAATCAGCTAGTTTTTGTGCTGATATGTCGCTGTCCCATATTTTTTGATTAAGGGCTTTTACTATTGATGTTACTATATCAAATAACTCTCTGGGATGGTTTAGAGTGCTCATTATTAGCTCTGTGTGATATTTCTTCTCCTTATTTGTATTCTTGTAATTTGGATGTGTAGGCATTGCTGTCATCAGTACTCTTAGAGTGCCGTCATTTTCTCTCCATTTGCCGTAGTTTATGACCTACTAATGCATTCACTCTACTGCTCCTCACTACAGTTACACTTTGCTTTATTTGAAATACTGACTATTATAAGTAATATACTATCTTTCCTCTCTTCCTACACCCCTCCTCGTGAACTCCGCTCTTCCACTGGCCTGCTTTTCTCTATGCCTTTCACCTTGATGCTCCTTATGCCTGGAACAAAACACCCACATCTGTACGTCAGGCTTCATCTCTCCCCCTTTTCAAAACCATGCTAAAGGCTCACTTCTTTGTGGCTGCTTTTGGATCCTGATCCCTTGTTTTCCTTGTATCTCCTTCCCCTATTTGTACCCTTATTCTCATCTATTGCATGCTCTGTCTTGATTAGATTGTAAGCTCTGATGAGTAGGGACAGTCTTTTATATGTGTCTGTACAGCGCTGCATATGCCTTGTAGCACTATATAAATGACAACTAGTGGTAGTAGTTTCTCTTATCTCTGTGATGTACCAAGTAGCAGTGTGATGCTTTCTTATGGTAGTACTTGGACTGCCAGCGAACAGAACTGCACTACAGAACCAATTAAATACCAAGGAAAGGCTCAGAGTGACTGCCTAAAATCACAGGAAAACCTAGCCAAACCCCACTGGGAAGGCTAAAAATGTAGTCAAAGACTGCTGAAACTCTAGAGACCACAAAGTCTGTCCCCTAAACTGCTGCCCTATATGCTGGAGACAAATTTCACAATAAATACAGAGCTTTCCCAGAGGCTTTATTTTTTGCATGCCGGGCAGAAAAAAAGATTGGTAAGAACTACAGGAGCGCAATAAGCCCATCTAGAACGATTGCCGTCCATCAGGACTGTACTCTGGAAAAGGAAACTCATCCGCCCAGCTGTTCTCTTTCTTGCATCACAAAGTTAAGCACACAAAGGAGCTAACCTTAGGAGAATTTGCTCTTTTTTTTTTAAAGAAAAAAAACATGATACTGTCAAACTCTCTCAAGCGGAAGGCAGCCCAAGGAAAATGGCGGCCATCTGCATCAAAGGTTTTACAACCTGAGAGATCAACCTGGCCCACAGCGGCAGCCCTCCTCCTCAATGCTGCAATTCAGCCAACCAAAAAACTGAGATACTACTTTGTTTGCGAACTGCATACAACCTCAGTGCCAAAGAACTCATTGGGACTCGCGTGTAAAGGCGGCTGATCATTCTGGGAAGGCACCATCCAAACCTCCGCTGCCAAACCTGCCGTCGCTGATCGCTGTATCTGGCTGACTCTCTGTGCAGCGCCCGGGAAAAGAAAAAAAATAAGCAGCCCCTGCTTCTATATGCGGTGACATCTGGCTGCACAGCATGTTCACCGCAGCTGCAAAAAGGTGAGACCCCAGCCACAACCCACCAGCCACACTACCTCAAACACCTGAGCAGTCAGCCAGGGCCTTCTCCTCATCTAAGGAGATGTTAGCCACAAAACCCTCGCGAACAGGCCAGGTGCCAAAAGGCTCACAGATTAACTCTCTCCCCTACCTGCAGTACTTACTCTTGCTGACAGAAACAGGGCTCCAAGCAATGAGTAAAGAAAAAACACACCAGGAAAAGCTGCTATTTAAAAAAATCCTGACAAGTAGCAAACCTCTCCCGGCCCCTCCTATATGTTGGGGAGGAAGAAGGGATACCTCTATGAATCCCTGGATTCACCCTCATTCCCCTCCCAAAGGAGAAGGAAAGGGCCTCTACTGGGCTCTTCAAGCCATACTCTCCCAAATACTGAAGAACAGCAGGAGGCGGGCGGGGGGGGGGGGGGGAGGGCTGGTACCACCAGATTCTGTGCCCCAGGGCTCTGCAGTCAGCAGTTGCTGATGTATACCCCAAATTCCATCCATCCTCTTCTCCAATCCAATTCAAACTGCACATGCTCAGCTTCCTCCATCTGCTGGAGACTGAGAAATACTAGTGAACGAAAGGCTGCATATGTCCCTTATAAGGTATCATCATCAAACCAGTGTTTCTCAGTCTCCATCTGCTGGTGGGGAGGTATAACCCACGTGTCTGGACTGGAGAGACAAGGAGGAACTTTCAATCCAAAAAATCCAATCTGCAAAACTGTGCTGCTTTTTCAGACATTGAGGGTACTTGCTGGGCTGCCACAACGTCTGGCCTTGGAGGGAAAAAGTATAGTAGGGGGATCAGCAAAGTGCCAAGCAAGTGGGCACAGGCTGGGATTTGGAATGGATAGGGGATTAGACTTACAGAAAGCAGAAAACAAAGCTGTAAGTAGGGCCAGTCTCAGAGTAGGTTCAAGGTGTTGCCATCGTAGACAAACCTTAAGCCTTATGCCTGCTGGTTATCAGAATTTATTGTTTAGCTTTGAATGCCCTGCTTTTTGCTGCCACCCCTCCAAGAAGCTGGCAGCCTAGGTAACTATCTAGTTTGCCTGATAGTCGGGTCGGCCCTGGCTATAACCACATCTACTACAATGCTTATAGATGTCCAAGTTTGCCACAGTTGGTGTTGTGCAAGTAGGCACTAGAGAACTGGAGTGGAGAAGTAGCCTAATAGAGCACTGGCTTATGAACCAAGAGACCAGGGTTCAATTCCCACCAGCACTCCTTGTAGCCTTGGGTAAGTCACTTACAGTAACTCTCCATTGTCTCAGAAAAATCCAAGTTATCAATGTGCCTGTTTAAGCTACAATAAAAAAACCTGTTAAATAAAATAAATAAATAAAACTGGAGCTGTGTGTGGCTGTTTGGGGAGGCTGAACACACACAAAAAGGTTGAGCATTGCGAATGGGTATCTCACAAGCATTACTTTAAAATTCCAATTCCAGTCTCTTAAAGTGACTGCTGCCAAAAAATATCTGAGAAAATCTTCCTATTCATATGCATCAGGTCCATTATGGCCCCCTACTGCATGGGTTCTGATAAGAATTTGGGAAACAATTCTCCATGTAAAGAATCCAGAATCACCTTACTTCTAAAAGACATCACAGCAGTATGTTGCAATCAACCTCCAGCATAATGAGTCACCTCTCACTACTACCAATACTACTTATCATTTGTAAAGCATTACAAGGCATACGCAGTGGTGTACATACACATGTAGGAGAGACAATCCCTGCTTAATAGAGCTTACAATCTAATCAAGACAGACAACACTAGGGACTAGGGTAGATCTAATGGAATGATAAAGACAGACATAGGTGGCGAACAGGACAGTAACAGGATCAGAATCCAAAAGCAGCTTTGAAAAGGTAACACGTCTCCTTTCTTAGCAATACTGTCAATGTCTTCAATTAAATCTCTGTCCAGTTAATTGGCCTATGAAGACAATCCATATCTCACTCCAATGTAAACAGATATCCATTCGCTCTTTCATGATTAACCCACAATGCTTTACCTCGTAAACTGTGCAATTCTGTTGATTTAACTTTTTTTAAAAAAAGTTTTAAACATATAGCATCATATCGTGTGTGTGTGTGTGTGTGTGCGTGCGCGCGCTTGGACTGATAGTGCTGGGACATAGCAGCGCTCCTAGGGCACAGAATTAGTGAAACACATACCCTGGCTTAGAAGTGAGGTTCATTAATGTCATGCACAAAACTCACCGATTTGGAGAAACTGCCCCCCACAGAATTAGTGGATTGCTCTGATATGCATATTAACTTCCTGCACGCAGCGGGCCTCTCAGTCTCTTGTTTTTTCATGCTATAGACTGGACATGAAACAAAGTTCTCCTGCTTTTGGTGATGTCTTTTCTGGGATATAATTATATCAGTGGCATTCCTAGCTCCCCTGTCTCCTGGGGTAGGTGCCTCCCCCGTGTGGTGTGGTGTTATGTGGCACAATGCACCCCCCAAGCTGGTCCCACGGAGGCAGCACAGAAAATGTACGATTTTTGTACATAAATTGCTAAAATGATGATATAATTTCTTTATAAACAAACATTCTTTATACCACCTTTCAAGCATAAAAATTACATCATGGCAGTGAACAAACCCATAATATCTGAGCAGCAACAATATATTGATAAAATAGACACAAATGAAACAACAACAAACAGACATAACAGTTTTACAGACAAAAAATCCAGGAGGAATAGGAATGAATATATCAAGAATCCATATAATTGTAATGTGAACACTTCAAAATGTACAAAGAATTGTAAGTTCTTTATGACCTATGAAACATTCTAATAAGATATTTAAGCCACTTTGATAGCTGGTGGTGAAATTTTGAGGTCTTTTTTCTTCAGTTTTTTAGATTTACAATACATAGTTACATAGTAACATAGTATATGACAGCAGATAAAGACCAGCATCTTCCATCTAGTCTGCCCAACAAGGTAGCAAGAGTAGGTGCACCAGCTGCTCCATGCAGGTCACCCCTCCCCATGCCTTTGTTTAGGGGTGTACCCACCGCTCCGTGATATCGACCTGTTAAGATATCAGAGACAGTCAAGTTGATTTTTATTTTATCTTGTTTATATAAAGGGATCCACTGTGTCTGCCCCATGCCATTTTGAATTCTGTCACTGTATTTGCCCCCACCACTTCCATCAAGAGGGCATTCCAAGCATCTACCACCCTTTCAGTGAAAAAGTATCTCCTGACGTTGCCTTTCAGTTTACCTCTTGCAGCTTCATGTTATGCCCTCTAGTATTACAGCTTCCCCGTCTTTGAAAAAGGTTTGTTTGTTCATTAATATTGCTTTTGGATTTAAGCGCAGAATTACTAGCATCACTTTGTATCACCCCACTTGTGTGCCTGAATCAATCCTCCTTGTCAGTGGAGAAAGCACAGTTACTTACCTGTAACAGGTGATCTCTGGGAACAGCAGGAATAAGTCTTCACATATGGGTACGTCGGTACCGACGGAGTCTGCGCGGAAACGCTTCCCAGCGTCCAATCAAGAGCTTTTGGAAGCATCCCAGCACGCCTGTGTGCTGCCTTCCCGCCTTTCCCAACTGCCTCTCCTCAGTTAAGTTTTAAAGCTGAGACAAAGAGAGAGAGAGAGGAAAGGAAAGATATATAGAGAGACAACTCCTGGGGAGGTGGGTGGGTTGTGAAGACTTATTCCTGCTGTTCCCAGAGATCACCTGTCACAGGTAAGTAACTGTGCTATCTCCAGGAACAAGCAGGAATGAGTCTTCACATATGGGGACTCCCAAGCTGAGATGCCTGGAGTCCCAGCATGTTATAGACTGGAACATGCTATACCTAATGACACCAGGCATCCTGAGGATGGAGGGAAGGAGTTGAAGAAAGAAAGATGCTGTGGAACAGCTAACCTAGCATAGGATTGCAGAGAAGGAGTCCATGTGTGGATGATGATGGTCATCAATAATATTGCAAAGGATATTGCAATATGGACCTTCCCTGACAGGATTTCACAGAAGTATGGAGGTTCATGGATCTACTGGGAAACCCAGTAGAGGAACCGTGAAGAGGACCTCACTGTAAAGTGGAGGTAATAAACCTGTAGGAAAACAGTGGAGGTCAGAATTCTGAAAGGTAACAGGTAACCCCAGTAGGAAAAACTGGGGTAGTACAAAAACGGTGGGCCTTCAGCGGAAGGCTGTATGACAAAAAACTAACTCTTTTGGCGGCAGAGTGGCTCACTCTTAGGAGAAAAAAGAGAAAGGCTAACCGATTTGGACAAACAGGCACAGTCCTTGTAGGAAGAAAGGGTATGGGAACCCCTTGTATCCCAAAAAGAGAGGACAAATGCCTGAGGCGTTAAAGCCTGTGATGAATTGAAGATCCACAATGTCTCTCCTAACTGGGGTAAGCTAGGAGAGATATTGGGCACGGAGAGCTTCAGAGGTACCTAAACCCTTAGGTTATGGTATAAAAATTGTTGACTACCATAGGAGTGGTTGTGTGCGTAGAAGCCCAAACCTGCTGGATAGCATAGGTATGGGTAAAGCCCCTCTGTCAGAAACATATAGCTATATGAGCATAGACAGTCAGATAGATAAGTATGTGGAGACATATCTATCTATAATGAAATATCTCGACAGATACATATATATATATATATATATATATATATATATATATATATATATACATATAGATATATAGATAGACATATAAGAATATACCAATAGTGAGATATGGAGGGACATAAAATACACACAAAAGATAAATATGAATATGTAGGCCTAAATTTATTTATTTATTTATTTAGCATACATTTGTATGCTGCTACTTCCAGCGATCAGTAGCGGCTTGATTACAGGCGTGAAAATGACAAATCATGACAGAAATTTTGAAGAAATATACTATTGATTTGATAGGGAAAGCACAGCATAGCACACAATTAGGGGTCTCAAAGAGGGGTCAAATATTCACATATTCACATATATACATAACTGCATCAAAGATCTGTCTAGGTGATGCCATAATGGGATTGGAAAAGATGGGTCTTAAGCTGTTTTCTGAAGTCCTTTAGGTCGTTGATCTGTTGTATCTCGTGAGGCAGGTGGTTCAAGAGCATGGGAGCCAAATAAGTGAAAGCCCGGTTGCTTGTCCGCATATTGACTGCTCTTAAGCTGCTTGGTATGCAGAGGGTGTTCAGGTTCATGGTCCGTCTGCTTCTGTTGAGAGGTTGAGTGGTGTTGAGGTTAGAAAGGAACGAGGGGGATACTTTGTGGATGATTTTGAATATTGTGATTAGCACTTTGTATATTATTCGTGCCGGGATAGGTAACCAGTGTAGCTCAATCAAGACTGGTGTGATGTGATCTACTAGGCTCTTGTTAATGATTTTTTTTATTTATTTATTTATTTATTTATTTATTTTATTTATTTTTTTTATTTAACATCTCTTATATACCGCACTATTATCATCAGCGCGGTTTACATGGAACCAAATATATACATACAGAAAAACTGTAGTGCATTTTACAAGTAACAGGAATTTGAACTTGGTAATAAAGGGAAACTATGTACATTATGTAACTATATACAGTAGTCTATACACATTGGTCACAGTTGAAGTTGTCTTGACCTGAGTATGGATGTAGTATTTCTCTTGATGATCCTGGCTGAAACATTTTGTGCCATTTGTAAGATGTTTATTGTTTTTTTCGGTAGACCCTGAAGGATGGCATTACAGTAGTCAAAGTGGGGAATGATGAGTGCCTGTGCTACTGTTCTGAAGTCAGAATGGTCAATGATGCTGCGTATAGGTTGAAGAACCCTCAGCTTGTGAAATATTGCTCTGTTGACTGACCGGACGCTATGGGTGTCTGCAATTAAACAGACAGAGATATGCCTACAGCATGGTATTCACATAGGATATGTGGAGAGGAAAGATTCATCTAATAACAAGGAGGTGGAACCTACTTGAGAAGATATATAGAGAATCTATTCCCCCTGGTCATGATCTGCAAGGATGCTAGCTAGTGAAATAACCAGGATGGTTACATGAAAAACAGAGGATAATATCAATCTGCAGCCAGCAAATCCCGAGTCTTCCAGGACTCTAGCATGGTAAGTAGACAGAAGACACATAGAGATGAGATACCATGTTGACCTGCTTAAGGGCAAAAAGTATTATGTGTTCTTACCATGAGGACGAGCTGCAAGGAGAAAGAGCATATCCCCGATTGGGAATGCTATGGACCAAAGCAGGGAATTGGCAACTCCTTAAGCCTTTACGTAAGAGAAGGCCTATGTCCTTTATATCAAAAGGAGATAGTAAAAGAAGGGAGAACCTTCTAGTCATGGGAGACATGACTGAAAAGCCTTTTCCAACCATCTAGGATAGCTGTTGGAGAAAAAAAACCCATGCTCTCTAGCAAGGGCCCATAGTGGAAAGCTTCTCTGTAGAATTGCAGAGAGCATGATGCAGGAGAATGAGGAGATAGAACTGGCTGCTAGAGAGCCAGTATCTCTGCCAACTATGCTGCCAAACCCAGGGGAATGGAAATGGCAGAAATAGAAGACCAATCCAGAAAGCTTGTAGTGAGATAATCTCCAAGATAGATGAAAGCACTGACTTGGAGCCACTACTAAGACTAGACAGAATGTTAGTGGAGGACAAATCTGGTTGTTTGTGGACAAGAACCAGTGGACCAAACATTAAGGCTCCTACATAGGCAGCTGCTAGCAAGACAGCAGAAAGAATCTTACTGTTCAAAAACAGAAAGGACAGACAAAACAGGAGTAGAAAACTCTGGACATGTCTGATAAGCTGCCTCAAAGTAAGATTGAAACAGGGGAGGTAACTCAGAGAGGAAAACTCCGCACTGGAAAGTGACAAAAACTAGAGAGGTTGAAGAAAATGTCTCCCAGCAAGTAAATCCGCTCTTACAGAGGAAAATCTTGGTAAGAGGGTGAAGAGAATGGAGCTGAAGAAGACTTACCAAGTAGTAAGTCCACAAAAAGGAAAAAAATACATGCTGGCACAGGAACTATCATTTGATAGTGGTGAGACCTCTTTCCCTAGCAGGAAAAGGAGGAGAAACCTGTGACCTATAGGCATGAACATCCTGACAGCTCATAGAAATATAGAAAAAATGGATGTCTTTTGGAAAGAGATCCATGTGTAGGGGTTAGAATGAAGTGGTGGATTGCCTCTATTGAGAAGAAGCAACTGTAGATTCTCACCCCAAGAGTCACAAGCATCTGATGATTTACTGAGCCTGGTGAGAGGTTGGATTCTTCAGACCAGGACGATGCCTCCCCTGTTGGGGAACATCTGTATGATGGGCAAGTGATGAATAAAACCTTCTCCTGTGGGAAGAAAGTTTGGTAGGACATTTCCTACCTACTGGGACAGAAGGTGGTGTAGAACAACCCTTAGGAACAGGTAAATCAGTGGACAACTGAGTAGCATGACGTAAAGACTCCTTGTTGAAAAGATTTTCTCCAGTGCAAGGAGTATGTCCCAACCGTTGTTGTGCCCATTTGTCCAAGTCTGAAGCTTGGAGCCAGGCTCTACGTCGTGCCCCTATAGCTATAGCAGAAGTCCTGCTAACAGACTCAAAAGAGTCTAGGGAAGCACGAGAAAGAAACCAAGAGATATTCTGGATATGCTTAAGCAGTGAGGAATAGTCTGAATTCCTGGAATCTGGAAGGAAAGGAGTGAAAAGATGCAATTGCTTTGTGACCTCCTCAAGAGAAAGACTCATATGGAAAATATATGAGAGAATTCTTGCAGAAAGCATAGATGTCTGGAAGGTTTGACGTCCAAAGGCATCTAATGTCTTAGACTCACGACCTGGCGGATAAGAAGAGTGCTTTTTCTTACTCTTTACCCGCCTCATTGCTGATTCCACTACTATGGAATGATGAGGAAGTTGAGTCTTTTGAAACTCTGGAGAGGGGGGCACCTGATATAAGAGATCAGTTGCCCTGGGAGGTGGGGGTACCCTTAAAGGTGTTTCCCACATTCCTAGAAGGAGTTCCTGCAAGGAATGATGCAAAGGAAGCATTATGTTTTCCTTTGCTTTGGTAGAAAGAGAGCCTTGTGCAGGATCATGTCCTGGGATAGGAATGGCAAGAGATCTTGCTATATCCAGGAGGAAACTCTGAAAAGAGGGATCCCCAACAGGAATCTCCCTTGGACAGGTTAGATCTGAAGAACTAGGCTGAGCACCGACAGAGCTATCCAAATATATAGGAATAGAAGATCCTGCACAGTGCAGTGTGGAATGTTTAAGGGATGATCGCCGGTAGTGGCTGTCAGGAGCAGCGACCGTCATTACCACATTGTCCATGCCAGGTATCGACTCCAAGCTTGGTATAGAAGGGAGCGATCCTGATGGAAAAAGCATGGCAGGAGTTGGCCACGATGCTACTGTGGATACCGGTACCGATGCTAATACCAGTACCGATGTCGGAGTCGGGCCCGACAAAGACATCGGAGTAGTCATCGGTGACAGTTCAATCGGTACCAAGGTAACCAAAAACCTCCGGACGCTATCCTCGGTACCGAGCCACCGGTATCGATCGGTGTCGGTACCAAAACCTATTGGTACCCAATCTTCCAGACTAGAAATCGATTCCAAACTCGGCATCGAGGGCAGAGAGCCTGATAAGCGAAGCATGGAAGGCACCGACCGTAAGGGTAATGAGGACATCGGTACCGACTTCGGTACCGAGTCTGATACCGGTGAATGAAGGTCAACCAGTGGCAACTCAATCGGCCTCGGGGGAACCGAGAGTTGCAGATCCGAGTCATCCGGTACCGCGAGACGGTACCAAGGCGAGTCGCTACCCAGTCCTCCAGACTGGAGATCGATTCCAGACTCAGCATCGAAGGAAGCGAGGCTGTCGATGCACATCTGGAGGGTACCGATAATGGTGTTGGTACCGATAATGGAAAGTCAATCTGGGGAGTATCCACCGGTCCCGAAGGCACCGAGGACGCCAGATGACGATCCCTGGTGAGGAGTGATTCATCCAACACCAGTGCCGATGCCGGGGTATCGGTACCGCTCGAAGCGGATGCCACCACTGTACATGGCTTAGGTATGTTCTGTGGGGGGTGAACCCCAGGAACAACCTGAAACCCCTTATATGCTTTGGAGACCGAAGACTCCCGCCGGGGTTTTGAAGCCAGCGGGCCGTCGAGGGCAAGGCCGGAGCCGTCTACATGCTGTGCATGAGACCTACCACTCGAGGACTGGCTAGTGTTAACAGACTGTTTGTGGGTTACCTGATCCTGTGTGGAAGAAGAAGGGGACGGTGCCCCGAAGTTGGAGGGCAACCGTGTATCGAGGGAACCTCGATGTTGAAGACGTCTTCTCACCAAACTGTTGTCAGGACCCAAGCAGGTTAGACACCGACTTCGAGGGTCTAAAAATAAAGTTGTACCGCCACAGTCTGAACATTTCTTGGAGAAAGTGTCTGGCGGTTCCATGAAGGAAAAAGAAGAGGCCTAAAAGGCCTAAGAGACCGTGGGACACTATGAAGAAAAAATATCCCGTGGAAAAGGAAGATTTTACAAGAAAAGAAAAGAAAACACCGGCGGTACCGGTGGCGTCTGGAAGACAGCCGCGACCACAAGAAAACTAAGAAATAAGAACAAGAATTTTCTGCGGTGACAGGAGGACGTCCTGCCGGCTCCGCGGAAAAATGAAAACTGAGGAGAGGCAGTTGGGAAAGGCGGGAAGGCAGCACGCAGGTGTGCTGGGATGCTTCCAAAAGCTCTTGATTGGATGCTGGGAAGCGTTCCCGCGCAGACTCCGTCGGTACCGACGTACCCATATGTGAAAACTCATTCCTGCTTGTTCCTGGAGATATATAGTATTTTCTTTGATTCTATGCACAAGGTATCTCATACTCTGGAAAGGGATACAGTGGTCATAAAGGTTGAGAACCACTGATTTAAGCAACACCTCTATCTTTCTGAACCTCTCCAATGAGCCTGGAAAAGGCTGACTGCCTTCTATAATAAAGATAGATATCTATTACATACTCAGGCTTTTCCTGGGGAGACTTTTCATTAGAGGAAAACAAATAAAATCTGAAAACATCTTTAAATAAAGGTCAATATAAAAACTTGAGCAAGAGGGTATATACATTATTATCCAGGAGTAGATGAAGATAAAACAGTTCAACACAACTCACTAACAGAAAAGACAAGCAAATAGTATCACAGGAGACTAGGCGACTACAGGAGACTAGGCGACTACAGGAGACTAGTGGTATGTTAAAAAGTGCCTTTTTCCAACATACCATTAGACACAGGAGATATCATTCTGCAAAATGGTGGCTGTGGTGCAGGAGAGAATGAGGACTGCTTCTGTTCCCTCCAAGAGTTTGACTCTCTAGAATGAACTAGGGAGAAGGGGAGTTGTAACTCAACTTCTTTTTAACATCTTTGTTAGTGATATAGTGGAAGGGCTATCGAGTAAGGTTTGCCTCTTTGCAGATGATACCAAAATCTGCAACAGAGTAGACACCCAGGAAGGTGTAGATAACATGAGGAGGGATCTAGCTAAGCTTGAAGAATGGTCTAGAATTTGGCAGCTGAGATTTAATGCTAAAAAAATGTAGGGTCATGCATTTGGGCTGCAGCAATCCAAAGGAGCAGTACAGTATAGAGCGTAACGTACTTCTGTCCATGAAAGAAGAACGGGACCTAGGTGTGATTGTGTCTGATGATCTCAAAGTAGCTAAACAGGTAGAGAAGGCGACGGCGAAAGCTAGAAGGATGCTTGAGTGGCATAGGGAGAGGAATGGCCAGCAGAAGAAAGGAGGTGATAGTGCCTCTGTATAAGTCTTTGGTGCGACCTCATTTGGAGTATTGTGTGCAATTCTGAAGACCGCACCTTCAATTGCAGTGGCGGCTCAAGGCAATCTGCTGCCTGAGACGAAGGATGAGATGGCGCCCCCCTCCCAAGGAGGGGGAGCTTTCTCAAAACTCCAATCAGGGACTGAACCGAATCAAAAAGCCAATTAGTTTATATGGAGGAAATGCAAAATGTTTGCACACCAAGTATGGCAGGCAATGGCCTAGAATAGCCTGTAAACGTATGAGAGGCCTGTGAGCTAGGCCTGAGTCCCAACCCCCACCTGAGAATAGTAATGCTGAGAAAAACCAAAGTCAGTAAAAGTTAGAGAAACTGCTTTAAACTGCTTCTGATAAGTTTGTATGAATCCCTTATTGAATTCTTCTATGCTGATGACAGATATGTTCCAGTGCTCTGTATTCACACATTCTCTAAGCTAGAAGTGACCTTGTAGGAGAAATGTATCAAAGTCTAAGAACTGTGCCTTTGTTAGAGAAGTCTGAGCAGCAGAGTGCTAGGCCCAGAGAGAGTTCCCAATTGGATAGGTGCAGGGGGCACTGGGACCAATAGAAAGTTTGCCTATGTTAAACTGGAGAAGAAAGGTATAGAAGGAGTTGTTTACTGGACTCCATTGCTCAGACCTTTTTGAATGTGACATTGCCCGAGACTTGTGCACAATAAATTGGCTTGGATCTTTGAACTGACTCCTGGTATTAGGCGATAGTGCCTCTGTATAAGTCTTTGGTGCGACCTCATTTGGAGTATTGTGTGCAATTCTGAAGACCGCACCTTCAAAAGCAGGGGCGGCTCAAGGCAATCTGTTGCCTGAGACGAAGGATGAGATGGTGCCCCCCTCCCGTGGAGGGGGAGCTTTCTCAAAACTCCAATCAGGGACTGAACCGAACCAAAAAGCCAATTAGATTATATGGAGGAAATGCAAGATGTTTGCACACCAAGGAACTAAAAGAGAGCGAGAACCACAGCACCATTTATAAAACTAAATTCTAACTCATTTTTATTTTGTTGTTATAAACCGCGTTATGGTTCTTGCTTTTTCTTTTTGAACATATATTTTGTATCCACAGAACACCCTTCAACAGTGGGTGAAGAGCAGAACCAGGACATTAACCGACAAAATTTAATATCTTAAAAAAAAACAAACAAACCTGATTCTGATCTTCTCACTAACAAACATTCTCCAGTACCAGGCATATTGTGAACTAATACAAAACCCTACAACAAAGTCACTGAGTATCTATAGAGCAAATCTACCATACCATACCATCACCAGCTTCCAAAACTCACATAAGAAGCCCATACAAAAAAAAGCATCACTGTAAATACTACTTTCCCAAAATTATACTTTACTGCAGAGTGAGGTGAGAGAAAGAACTCTCACACACAGGCATCTGCATTGTCAGCAGAAACTAACAGAATGGCCCAGCGCAAGTAGTGTGAGTGCAACTAATGCCACCTCAGTGGGTGGCCTTTTACGAGGGTTGCTATTTATATTTCTGGCCTTAGCAACAGTAAGTGTTGCCAGGCGCCATCCAATGGTTCCATTGGAACACTGACATTGTTGAACATAACCTTATTCATAACATTTTATCATTTGAGCGCGATTTGTTGTTTACAGTAACTTGAAAAATTCATCTCGGGCGAAAAATGGAATTAACTCGTGAACATTTTTGTGCGATTATTTTTCATAACTTTCGACGTGGATTATCAAGACAAGAGTGCATCGATGAACTTAATTTTTTATATGGTGATAAAGCACCATCCTACAGCACTGTAAAAAACTGATATAACGAATTCAATCGTGGCCGACGTTCGCTCCAGGACGAATTCCGTCAGGGTCGTCCAAAATCGGCTGTTGTGCCAGAAAATATCGATGCTGTGTGTGAACTGATAAAGCAAGATCGTCATGTGACATACCGTGAGATTGAGGCATCTTTGGGCATTAGTATGACAAGCATCAATAAGATATTGCATGATCATTTGGCCGTAAAAAAGATTTGTTCGCATTGGATCCCGCATAATCTGACAAACGCTCAAAAGAAGGCTCATGTCGATTGGTGCAAGGAAATGTTGAAAAAATACGTTCAAGGTGCATCAAAGACTGTGTATAACATCTACACAGGTGACGAATCATGGATCTATGCATATGAGCCCGAAACAAAACAGCAATCGACTGTATGGGTCTTCCAAGATGAGCCAAATCCAACAAAAGTTGTTCGCGGAAGAAGCACATTGAAGCAAATGGTTGCCTGTTTCTTCGGCATTACTGGTCACGTGGCGGCAGTGCCATTAAAGCAACATAGGACAGTCAATTCTGAATGGTACACAGCCATTTGTTTACCAGAAGCCTTCAGAGAAAGTCGGAAAAAGTCAAAGAAGAGGCAAATAATTCTTCATCATGACAATGCGAGCTCTCACACATCGGCTCAAACAAAGGAATTTTTGACCGGCCAAAACATCGAATTGATGGGTCATCCACCGTACAGCCCTGATTTGGCACCCAATGACTTCTTTTTATTCCCGCACATCAAAAACAAATTACGTGGTCAACGATTTTCAACACCTGAAGATGCGATTGATGCATTCAAAACGCATGTTTTGGAGTTACCTCAATCGGAGTGGAAAAAGTGCTTTGAAAATTGGTTCAAACGCATTCAAAAGTGTATTGATCTTCATGGAGAATATTTTGAAAAACAATAAAACCAATTTCGATCATAAATATTTGTTTTTTCATTATTAGGCCAGAAATATAAATAGCAACCCTCATAGCACGGGTAGCTGTTTTGCCATCCTGAAATGTGATAAGTGCAGGGGGATTTAACTGCCTTCCTGCAGTTAGCCTATGGCCCTGCGTACTCAAACTCTGGAATTAGTTACCAGAGGATGCAGTAAAAGCTATTAGTGTAGCTGGTTTTAAAAAAGGTTTGGACAAGTTCCTAGAAGAAAGGTCCATAAACTATTATTAAAGAGGACCTGGGAAATCCACTGCTTGCCCTGGGACAAGCACTGTGGAATCTATGTGTCTTTTTGGGAACCTGCCAGGTACTTGTGACCTGGATTGGCCACTGCTGGAAACAGGATACTGGGCCTTAGTCTGACCCAGTAGGACATTTCTTATGTTCATATGTTACCAGTGCAGAGCTAGGAAACATGCTGCTAAATATGCCAAACAAAAGGGGCTCAACAGCACCCATGCAGCATCTCCCACTTCCACAAAAACAAGAGTGACTTGGCACCCCAGCACAGCACTTCTCACCCTCTGAAAAACAAAAGGGACTTTGTGACCCCAACACACCTCCCACTCCAACATAAACACCAAGAAGGGCTTAGCAACTCCACCATAACTCCCGAAACTGCGCAATGGACCAGGAGGGTGTTCATGTACATATATATTCCGTAAAAAAACAAAGGAAAAGCAAGTGAAAACCACAGCACAGTTTATAAAACCAAATTATAACTCATTTTATTCTGTTATAAACTGTGTTATGGTTCTTACTTTTTCTTTTTGAATATATATTCTGCATCATAGAAACCTCTCTCTCAACAATGGGTGCAGAGCAGAAGTAGGACATTCACCCACAGAACTAAATATATTTTTAAAAAATCTGATTCTGGTTATCTCACTAACAAACAAATATTCTCCAGTACCAGGCATACTGGGAACTAATATAAAACCCTACAGAAGTCACCTAAGATCTACAAGGCCAAATCTACCATACCATAACAGCATAAACTTCCAAAACTCATATAAGGGATCTACCCAGAAAAAAGCAGCACTATAAATACTGCAGCAGGCCCTACAACATCCATACACCTATTTGAAAAGCTGAAACAAGTCAAATTACTACAGTACAATATAGATCCCTATGTACAAACTCCATGTTAACAGAACACCTGGCCTCAGTCACACCCTCAGAACACAGATCCTCACCAAGTATAGAATACATGACTACAACCTAAAGTAAAAATAAAAATATGTCGACAAAAATTAAACTGAAACCCCAAGAAGCCAGACACCGCAAGCAGTGCAATACCAGATAAATAAGAGATGCAGTTCCCCATAATGTATAAATATAAAGACAGCACAAAGTCCAATCATTAAAATGAAAATCAAATTATTTTTTCTACCTTTGTTGTCTGATCATTTTATTCTCTAATCATGCTGGTCCCAATCTGAGGCTTCTGCTTTCCTGTCTTCTCAGCTCTCTTTCTGTGGTCTATGGTCCATCTGCCATTTCTTATCTCTTCTTTTGTTTACTTCACTTCCTTCCATCAGCCTATTTCCAGTCCTAGTAACCCTCCCCAGTATCTGCCCTCCTCACAGTCCTCCCCTCTCAGTACCTTCCAATGTCAACTGCCTTGCATTCCCAGGACTGCCTCTGGTGTCCATTCTCTTACTGTCCCCCTCCTTCCCCACTGTCCAGCCCCTTCTAGTCCAAATACCATCGCAGATATCATCTCACTCCCACTCCAGTGCCATTCCCCCATCAGCTCCCTTCCAGCCCCAGTAACCCCTCCCTTCCAGCCTCCTCCCCATTACCCAGCCCCAAGTGTCAGCTCCCTTCCTGCCCCAACCTCAACCCCTTGTCAGCTCCTTTCCTGCCCCCTCCTTCCTCTGGCAGACCCTCTCAGCATCCGCTCCCTTCCAGTCCTATTCCCCAACATCAGCCCATTTGTAGCCCTAGCCCCTAGTTTTCTTCCAGGGACAACAGCTCTCTCCTCCTCTCCCCCCCAATTAGCCCATTTCCAGTTCTAGCCCCCAGTCTTCTTCCAGTGCCAGCAGCTCTCTTCTCCCCCCCCATCAGCCCATTTGCAGTCCCAGCCCATTTCCAGTCCTATCCCCCTTATCAGCCCACTCCAATCCTAGCCCCCCATCAGTCCATTTCCAGTCCTAGCCCCCCCAATCATCCCTTTACCAGTCCTAGCTCATTTCCAGTACTAGCCCTCCATCAGCCCATTACCAGTCCTAACCCCCCCCGATAAGTCCATTAGCAGTCCTAGCCCCCCAAATCATCCTACTTCCAGTCCTAACTCCCCCGATCAGCCCATTACCTATCCTAGCCCCCCAAATCATCCCACTTCCAGTCCTAACTCCCCCGATCAGCCCATTACCTATCCTAGCCCCCCTCCCCAGATCAGCCCATTTCCAGTCCTAGTCTCCCTTAAGCACCCATTTCTAGCCCCCCATTAGCCTACTACCAATCCTCCCCCCCCCGATCAGCCCATTACCAGTCCTAGCCCCCCCAATCAGCCTATTTCCATTCATAGCCCTTTTCCAGTCCTAACGCCACATGATCAACCCATTATCAGTCCTAGCCCACCAATCAGTCCATTTCCAGTTCTACCCCCCCCCCCCCGCCCCAATCAGAGCACTTCCAATCCTAGCCCTCCCAATCAGACTATTTCCAGTGTTAACTCCCCCCCCCCCCCAAGCCTGGCACAGTCCATTACCAGCTCGGCTCAGCACATTTGTAGTCTACGCCCCCCCCCCCCCCCCGGGAAGAGCCCTGCAGTTGCCTGGCCGGAGTCCCGGCTCACCTTTGCAGAGCCGCGAGAAGGAAAAGTGTTTCCCTTCTTTCCCGTGGCTCTATTAAAGTTGAGCCCGCCAGCGCTGAGGATAACAAGGCATTTCCTGTCTCGCATGACGCCGACGGGCTCAACTTTAACAGAGCCACAGGAAAGAAGGGAAACACGTTCCTTCTCATGGCTCTGCAAAGGCGAGCCGGGGCGCCAGCCAGCAATTGCAGGGTTCTTCCAGGGTAGCAGGGGGGCACGGAGTGCAGAGTGGTTGATTCTGCTGCTGCCAAGAAGCAGCGGCAGCAGCTTGTCCAGCCCTTTTGTTTTGTTTTGTTTTTAATTTTGAAGGCCGAGTGAGGCGGCCTTTTGGGGGGGCATTTTTTGCCGCCCCAAAACGTTGCCACCAGAGCCGACTGCCTCACTCGGCTTCATTATAGAGCCGCTCCTGTTCAAAAGGATATAAACAGGTTGGAGTCGGTGCAGAGGGTGGCTACTAAAATAGTCACACAACACCCCCCCCCCCAGTTGCCACCAATTCCGTTTGGGTGGCGAAGGCGAGCAGTGGCAGCAGCAGTATTTCCAAAAGTGGCTGTTTTTTGCCGCCGCTTTCTTGCCCGTGGCAGGCCATCTCCTTCAGCACACATGGCCTGTCACCTCTGACCCCCCTCCGAGAGTAATTTGCATCGGAAGGGGATCAGAAGTGGCAGGCCATGTGTGCTGAAGGACATGGTCTGCTGCAGACAAGGAAGCAGTGGCAAAAAGCTGCCGCTTTTTTAAATACTGCTGCTATCCACCTCCATCTTCCGAGATGGAATCTGCGGCAGCTTGGAGGGGGGGGGGGGCAGCAGAAACCCTTTGGCCGGCCTTGGGCACACAAATGGATGATGTTATCCCACAGCACCGGAATGAAACTGCTCTCTCAGAGTTCAGAGCTTTAGAATAAAGATCTGAGCATGCACAGCCCTTCCACATGCATCAATTTCATCAGTCTCTCAGTTGGTTTCAAAACTCAAAAATTTAGGCAGTTCTTGTGAAGGAAGAAGGGATTGTGTGCCTTATCAATCCTGTGTTCTACAGATTTATGAGTAAAGCAATATTGCTTTTTCTGTTGACAAGGATTGAGCCAAGCATACTTGAGTCAAGCACATACTCGTAAGTAAGTGAATCCCAAACTTAGGGATGCTCAGGTCTTATACATTATTTTGATTTTAAGAGCAGACCGCAGTTACAGAATATGAGAGTTGCATGTCTACACAGGCAATCAGCTAGCATTTGGTAACGGTAGGGCACTGAGGCCTGGCTGAAGAAGTAGTGCAAAATAAATATATGAAACAAGAACAAAGCAGGTTGTGCCTTGCAGAGAGCATTTAGTGAAACAGCCTTTAGGGAAAAACATAGCTAATGTAACAGCAGTAAGGCAATGGCAGTTGATTTTGGAACTGAGACAATCACAGAGTTGTTCCTCACAGAATCTGCAACAGGATGCAAGGAAAATGGGTAGAACTACTTTTGTGAGTGGAATAGCAATGCTGGCAGGGTCCAAGAAGAAAACTCCACGTAGGCATATACAACCGAGAAATTTCTAGGCAATATTGGACAGCCTGTCCAGGAACAATGAAGCACCTTCTTGTCTGGGTGAGCCAACAAAACAAAATTCAACCACAGCCCACCCAAGCTTTCTAGTCACAGGTGCTGTATGGGGAAAACAACTGGTGGGAATATGTCTCTGGTGACCCACTCCATTTCATTAACTTTGAGGCTGCCCACAAAGTGAAGTGCAGAGGTGTTTCTGCACAGATTTCTATAGGGTTTGATAGACTAGAGAAAGAAGTATCTGTTCACTGTTGCCGAAGAACTGGCTATCTTAGGCAAAAACTGAAGGTGAGTTCAGAGAGAAATGCAACAAGATGAGAGTGATGGTGAAAATCCTAGGAAATGAAGGCTTGTAATGAACTAAATAATTATTTGTTTTTTTGTTTTTAAACAAGTCAAATGCAGAAGCAGAGTTCCTTGCCTTCAAGGAAATGAAGAGTAGTGGATTCTACAGATAGCTCAATATTAAGGAACCAAGGCAAATGGAAGTTCTGGAATAGAAGTTGGACATGGATTTAGCTCAGGCCTTATACTGAAGCAGCTACAGATTAGGGTTTAAGAAAGCAAGCTTGTGTTCTAGGAACAGAAGGATAATTGGTTACCTAGGACAAGGAGCAGTAGTGGGACTTGACCCCTGGTTCCCTAGTTCTCAGCCCATTGGTGTAATCATGTGGCATGCTGCACACTCCCTAGTGGAAAAAGGCAGTGCAAGGCCAGCAAGTGGAACATTGCAAGGGTAAAGCACTAAATGCATTGTAATGGAAAATATTTAGAATCCCAGAGGATACAAATTACTTTACGCTAAAAAAAAAAAAAAAAAAAAAAAACCAGGAGAGATCACGTGAACACATGAGCGTGTGAGGACGTGTCCTCAGTGCGCTCCTGGACCGTCACCCTAAATCGGCAAGCAAACTGCGGCAATTGAGAGCGGGTGTGGTGCTTAGTGTGGGAGAAGTGCTCCAGTGACCCACCGCATTCGGAGAGCCCCAAGCCGGCGAGAAAGAAGCTCTTAACACATGCGGGCTGCGGCAAAGAGAGAGAAGGACAAAACACATGGGACCCGCGAATCAAAAATGGCGTCCACCACGCGGCTCGGGGTGAGTGTGAGCTCCCCGGGATCCTCTCCAGGTTCCGGTACCGGTGAGCCGGGGGTGGCGGATCTCGCGCATGAGGTGGCTAAATTACTGACGCCTCAATTTGACTCCATCCTGCAAAAACTGGATTCGATGGCGGAGACATACGGTGAGCTCACCCGTAGGGTGGAGGAGACAGAACACCGCATCACGGCGTTGGAGGAGGGCGAGGGGGCGCGAGATATTATTATTACCCGCCACGAAAAGGAGATTGCAGCGATGCTCGAGAAACTGGATGATCTCGAGAATAGATCGCGCCGCAACAATTTGAGGCTGGTGGGGGTGCCAGAGACATGGTCTGACCAACAACTTGCTGGTCTCTTTGAGACCTGGCTACCAAAAGAGCTGGGACTGGCGGATTTGGTCGGCAGTGTCATCGTGGAGCGGGCACATCGTTTGGGTCCGAAACGGGGCCCTGATGAGAGGCCGCGTCCGGTTTCTGGCCAAGTTATTGAACTTCCAGCAAAAAATGGCCCTGCTTCAGGCATACCGTAAAAAGCGCGCTTTGCAGTTGGACAACAGATCCATTCTCATGTTCCAGGACTATTCTGCCGCTTTAGCGGCTAAGCGCAAGGAATTTTCCCCTTTATGTGGTCAGCTGGTGAGAGCCGGGATTCGTTTTGCACTTGTCTACCCTGCTGTGCTGCGAGTTTATCACGAGGGGAAGGCCCATGTTTTTGTTCATGTTCCAGCGGCAAGAACTTTCGTGACCACAATCGTGGGACCCAGGAAGGAACCTGGAGTGGACACTGGCTCCTGATCTGGACATTTGGGTGTAAGCAATTCGACCATGGTTGTGTGGGCCCTTTATCACCTAGACTGGTTCTGTGTGTCTAGTGTGGTGAAGGTGATATTATTATTATCATTACCGTTGTTATTATTATTATTACTGCTACTATTACTGCTGTTTTATTGTTAGAGGTTCTCATACGCGGTTTCTGAGGGGGTGGGTATTGCTCAGAGGATCCCTTCTCATGTTATTACTTGCCACGTGGTTCTCTAAGATGGGCCTATATTAGCTACTATCCTGAGGGGTTGTATAGCTTGCTTACTCTCCACATGAGCTCTCTGTTAGAGGTGGCATGGAGGGAGGCAGGTCCAGAAGTGTGGTCTGTGATTCTCATTTTGGGATTTATGGTAGAGTTTTTTAGAGTGGATGGGGGGAGGGTTGGGATAGGGGATACTTTATGGAGGGGGCAAGGGGGAGACTTTCACAGCGACCTGAGGTGGTGGGAGGGGGGGAGCGGTGGTGAGGGTGGAGGAGGGGGGGGGAGGGAGGAGGGTTGGGGAGGGGGAGGGGTGGTAGTGGGGGAGGGAGCGGTCACGGGTGGGGGATGGTACCTGTTTGCACAATCTATACACAGCATGGGAGCTCAGAAGCACTGGGCGAATTGGATTATAGCCCGGGAGATGAGGCTGGGCATCTCTGGGCGTTTCTTTGGATGCTGTATCTGCTGGTTTTCTTGGGACTGGAGATATGCCTGAGATCAAGATAATTTCTTGGAATGTTGGGGGCATAGGCTCTCCGATTAAGCGTACTAAGATCCTACAGGGGCTGAAGAGAAAGGGAGCGCATATTGCCCTGCTGCAAGAGACACACTTGAGTGCTATAGAACATCAGAAGTTGAAGCGGACTGGGTGAATATCTCATATGGTGCCTCCTCCGGTACAAAAAAGGCAGGGGTGGCGGTGTTAGTCCGACGAGGGGTGCCCTTTGAAGTGCATACGGTACAGGCCGACCCCTCTGGTAGATATCTCTTGCTACAGGGCACGCTCTATGCTGAGCCACTCTGGATATTGAATGTTTATGCACCAAATGTATATGACCATGCTTTTTTTACTAAACTGCTGGGGCTGTTGAAAGGTGCTGGTCAGGCTAAGATCGTAGTGGCGGGGGATTTTAATTGTACGCCTGATCCGACCTTTGATAAATCCCATCGTAAGGGGGAGGGAGCCTGGACCCGTAAGGGAGTTAGTTTTCTTTGTCGGCAGGGAGCATTAGTAGATGTCTGGCGCATGCTACACCCTGGAGTGCGGGAATATACGCATCAATCGAGAGCCCACCTGACTTGGTCTCGCATAGACTCTATTCTTGTCAGTGAAGGTGGAGTCATGAGAGTCCTACGTGCGGAGATAGAACCGATCATGATCTCGGATCATGGGATGGTTTGGATAACTTGGGACTGCCAAGGGCCAAACAGAGCGGGGTGGAGGTTCCCGGTATACTTGTGGGAGGATGAAGACTTTCGTGGTTATCTTAAGAAGCAGTGGGAGGACTATGTTCATTTTAATGATACCCCGCAATGCTCTCCGCTGCTGTTTTGGGAGGCCAGCAAGGCTGTGATGCGGGGAGCGATTATCTCCTTTACCGCAAGGCGCCGCCGCCACTTAGATCGGAGTGTTTTAGTGTTGGAGCGTGACCTACGAGAGATGCAACGCAAGTTGGGGGGGCGCCGAGGAGGCGTTACCCAGAGGGACTATGTGCAGGTGCAGACAGCGCTGAACGAAATGCTTCAGCAAAGAGCTGCGCTTTCGATGCACTACTACAAACATCGCCTTCACTTGTTTGGTAATAGGGCTGGCAGACTATTGGCGCGACTCATTCGGGATCCTGAGGGGACTCGCTTTATCCCTGTGCTACGAGATGGTGTTGGTACCTTGCATCATAAACCTGCGGAGATTGCGCGGATTTTTCGGACCTTTTACCAGACCCTCTACAGTGAAGAGGAGAGGGATTATGACCAAGGGGTCGTCTTCCTGCGGCGGTTAAATCTGCCGAAGGTCTCGGCGGCAGCTTTAGAACAGCTTAACGCGCCATTGACAGTGGCAGAGCTTCTCACTGGTATTAAGCGGGGAAAGTCTCACAAAGCTCCCGGACCAGATGGGTTCAGTATGGAATATTATAAAATCCTGGCCTCAAGTCTGGCCCCTTCCATGGTGGTGATGTTTGAGACGGTGCGGGGCGCTGGTATTTTTCCCCGAGATATGCGCTGTGCGGACATTACAGTGCTTCCCAAGCCTGGGAAGGATCCGGTAGATCCTGCCTCTTATAGACCGATTTCCCTTATAAATTGCGACTTAAAATTGTTGGCTTCCGTGCTGGCAAATAGGCTTGCCCCTATACTGCCATCTCTTATTAATGAGCGGCAGGTGGGCTTTGTGCAGGGACGCGATGCTTCTTGGACTATTACAAACATTCTTTTGGGTATGGACCAGTGTCTGCAGAGTAATGAGGCGCTATTGCTTGTCAGTCTGGATGCTGAGAAAGCGTTTGATCGGGTGGCTTGGCCATATCTGTGGGATGCTCTCTCGGCCTTTGGATTACAGGGGGACTTTCTATGTTGGCTACGAGTGTTATATGCACAACCCATGGCACGCGTGGGCTCTAATGGCGCTTTTTCAGATCCCTTTGTGTTGGAGCGGGGAACCCGGCAGGGCTGTCCCCTTTCCCCATTGCTCTTTGTACTCGCGTTAGAACCACTCCTGCGAGCTCTACAGGCAGACTCTGCGATTAACGGGATTCGCATGGGTGGGGAGGAATTAAAAGTATGTGCCTTTGCTGATGATATGTTGCTATGCCTCACAAATTTACCTTTCTCATTGATCACCGCGCTTAGCTTGATACAGGACTATGGCCGCTTTTCTGGCCTAAAAGTTAACACCACAAAGTCAGTTGTTTTAGATGTTGGGGATAGGGTACGCCCCCGATGGACAGGGACCTTTCCGCTGATGTGGGCAGATGGTCAGATCAAGTATCTGGGCATACAATTACCTGCTAGACCTACGGACCTGTATCGCGCTAATGTACCCGGCTTACTCTCCAGAAGTATAAAGACACTGACGAGCTGGCGTGATTTGCCCTTGTCCCTAAGAGGGAGAATTGCGTTGTTTACCATGGTAGAGTTTCCCAAGTGGATATATATTCTCCGTATGCTCCCGATCTGGATTCTAGATAAAGATTGGAAGCGCCTGGAACAGTGCCTTCGTACATTTTTATGGGGGGGGCGTAGGGCTCGCATACCCTTGAGTGCGTTATTGAGCAGAAGGGAGGAGGGGGGTCTGGAGCTGCCCTCGTTACGCAACTACAATGTGCGCTATCTCGCTAGGCACATCAGAGCATTAGTGGAGGGCTCAGAAGGGGAGGCAGCGGTTTGGCCTTTAGCGGATGTGTTGGCCCCATACCACCCTCTCTACCTCTTACATGCTGACCAGCTCCCTACGAAGCTCCGCAGTGGTATGGGGGGGGGGATACCTGAAGGCGATGCGCTTCGCCTGGAGGGCACTCTGCCTGAGGTTTGATTGGGACCGGCGGAGGTCTCCTCTGTTGCCTTTGGTGGGAAACCCTGACTTCGGTCCGGGCTTTGCTCACTGCAGTGTGTTCGACGCTTGGGCTGGGAAAGGGTTGGTGTGTCTTGGAGACTTATATACGCAAGCTGATGGTGTTTTGGATAGCTTTCAGCAAGTGCAGCGCAGGTTTCATCTTAGATCCCAAGACTTTTATGGATACCTGCAGGTGAGACACTATATCGCTTCAGAGGCTACCTGTACGAGAGGGTGGTCAGCCTCTGGTCATCCCCGTACCATTTTGGAACAGTTGGAGGATCGACTCCCCGGGGCGGAGGTCTATCGACGAGTACTTCGTCCATCAGGGGGTGAGGGGTTCCTCCTGGATCTCGCGCGTAGGTGGCGGGGTGATGGAGTGGAAGAAGCGACGTCTGAGATGTTGCGGGTGGCTTTTGAGAGGATAACGAAAGGCCCGCGCTGGGTGTATCTTCAGGAAATGCAATATAAATTCCTATGGCGCGCATATACTAGTGATAGTTGGGCCTCACAGGTCGGGCTACGACCCAATGCTGTGTGCATGTGGTGTGATAGGGCAGTTGGGACCTTCACCCATAAATTTTGGGGCTGCCCGGGGGTACGAGATCTTTGGCTGCGTGTTTGCGATAAACTACAGGGGTGGACTGGGACAAGCTGCGCCATACAGAGAGAGGTATGCTTATTCCACAACTGGGCACTGAGTTTTGACCATGTCCCGTATTGGCATAGAGAGCTTTTTGAGCGGGGTTTTCTGCTGATCAAGCGAGTGCTGTTGAGCCGCTGGGTCTCTGCCTTACCCCCTCTTTTGGGGTTGTGGGAGCAGTCTATGCTGGACCTGATGAGTATGGAAAAGTTGACTGCTCAGCGTCAAGGGGGTAAAAGCTGGGAAGATTTTTTGGAATTATGGTCGCCTATGCTCTCGCATCTGTCGCCAAAGGGGCGAGGCGCCATATTTAATGTCTAGAGACTAGGGTCTTTGGCTAGTGGGGTGCCCCTTTTGTTTAAGGAACCTTGGCCACGACGGTACTATTAGCCGACCAGTGCTGATTTGATGTAATTTATGCTGATGAAGTGTATATGTTATTTGTTGAGGGGGAGCTTTCACCCGTGCTGTGTGGGGGGTGGGGGGGGGGGAGGGAAGGATGGGTATGTTTTGCATGTCTATAAGGTTTGTGTGCTTCTTTTCTTCTTGGTGTAACTCGCTGATGGCAATCCTCACTAGATCAGACTGACGTTGGCTGGGGGTTGTGTCTACTCAGCGATGACCTGTCTGGCGACTTTTTTCTTGTTGCATTGCTGTATTATATGTTGTGTGCAAAAAATTAATAAAAATGATATGACCTAAAAAAAAACAGTTCACGGACATATGTTATTGAAAAAACAAGCAGAAAACCTTTTCTCCAAAGCCATAAAGCAAGACTAGTAGATTTCTATGTAGAAATAAAACTGTCTCAAACAGGCCTTGAAACGTGAGAAGAGAAAGCAGACACTACTGCATTTGCCTTTAGTGAGGACTAAAGAGTTTAAGTTTGGAGAAGGAATACAGTGGTGCTGGTGCACTGGAAACAGTAAACCGGTGGGATTGACATGAGAAGGAAGGAAGGAAGGAAGAAATTTAACCCTGCACCATTATAACATAAGAGCTGATTGCATGGACAGAATAGACAAAAAAAGGAGGAACTGAATATCCCTCTAGAGCAGGGGTCTCCAGCTCCGGTCCTGGAGGGCCGCAAACCAGTCAGGTTTTAAGGATGTCTCTAATGAATATGCATGAGATACATTTGAATACAATGGGGGCAGTGCATGCAAATATATCTCATGCATATTCATTACAGTCATCCTGAAAGCCTGACTGGTTGCTGCCCTCCAGGACTGGAATTGGAGACCCCTGCTCTAGAGCCATAGATATGTTTATGTTTATTCAATTTGATATACCGCCCTTCTGTGATAAGCAAGGCGGTTTACATTTCATAAAATACAGTAGAGGCACGAGGCCTAGCGGAAAAAGGAAAGGAACTACAATCAGTGACAGGACAGTAGAAGAACAAGGGAGAGAGGACAAGACATAAGTGAGACAGTTAAATAAAGGGTGAGGGGAGGTCGAAGGCCAGGGAGAAAAGGTGGGTCTTGAGGCTACGCTTAAAGGAGGCATGATCGGGATCTAAGCGGAGGGAGGGGGGGAGGGAGTTCCAGAGGTCCGGACCGGTGAAGAAAAATGCAGAGGAACGGGTGGAATGTAGATGAGCAAGGGAGGGGGAGGGGAGGTTAAGGCGGTTGAGGTGAAAGGAGCGAGGAGTGTGTCTGGGAGTGTGAAATGTAATGAGATCAGCTAGGTATTGTGGGGTGCTAGTGTGGAGAGCCCTGTGCACAAGAGAGAGTAGTTTGAATTGAGCGCGGAAGGGGACCGGTAACCAATGAAGATGAAAGAGAATGGGCGTTACATGGTCTCTGAGGGAGGAGTGGGTAATGAGGCGTGCGGCAGTATTTTGAATCCTTTGAAGTCGTGCCTGTTGAGATTTGGAAAGGCCAGTAAGGATAGAGTTGGAGAAATCAATGCGTGACATGACAAAAGAAAGTAGCAAGGTTTTGAGGGCAGACGGGGAAAGAAAGGGGCGGACTGCACGGATCTGACGGAGAGAGAAAAAAGTGATGTGAGAGATGTGGGCCTTAAAGAAAAGATCAGACTCAAAATGCACACCCAGGTAACGAAAAGTAGAGACCAGAGGTATGGGGGTGCCAGAAAAAGAGGCGGCCAGCGAGGGGGATGGGGCAGCGTGGGAGAACCAGATAGCAATAGTTTTGGTTAGGTTGAGGTGAAGACAGTTCTGAATCAGCCAGTTAGCCACAGTAGAAAGACAGGAGTTCAGTGCGGAGAGATCAGGGCAAGAGGGAGAAGTGTGGTGAAGAAGAACAATGTCATCCGCGTAATAAAAATCAGAAACACCAGACTGTTGAATTAGTAAAGCGAGAGGAGCCAAGAAGAGGTTGAAGAGCAGGGGGGCCAGAACAGAACCTTGGGGGACCCCACATGGGAGAGGGAGAGTGTCTGATGCAGGAATGGAAGGAGAGGAGGAGAGAACAGCACAAGACCAGGAGGAGAGAAAGGAGTGGAACCAGCGGTAGACGGTGCTGCAAAGACCCGCTTCCCGTAGGCGGAGAAGAAGGAGAGAGTGATCGACTAAGTCAAAGGCAGCAGAAAGATCAAGAGCTACCGCCACCGAAATATCCCCGCATTAGTGAAAGCAAGCAACACCGTTTCAACAATGTGGCCTTGACGGAATCCAGATTGGCGAGGGTGTAAAAAGTTAGTAGAGTCAAGGTGGTGAGAGAGTTGTGCAAAGACGATTTTTTCTAGGAGTTTAGACAGAAAGGGGAGATTAGAGACAGGACGGTAGTGGGCGGGAACCAGCGGATCAAGAGAAGGGTTCTTAAGGATAGGACGGACCAGAGCGTGCTTCCAGGGGTGGGGGAAAGACCCTGTGGAAAGACTAGAGTTAAAGATGGAGAGGATATAGAGAGGGGGTAAGGAGCCAAGAGGAAGGGATAGGATCAAGAGGACAGGAAGTCTTTCTGGAGGAGGAAATGAGTTGATGGAGCTCCACGGTGGAGGTTAGGGAGAAGGAGGACCAGGTGTGTGAAAGCTGAAAGGAGGGGGGAGGGGATGCAACAGAGGGTGGGGAGAGGATGGGGTCTGGGCAGGAAGGCAGAGACGCTCTCAGGGAAGAGATCTTGTTGTTGAAAAAGGATGCCAGCAGTGAAGGGGAGGTGGATGGCTGAACAGGTGTGGCAGAGGATGAGGAATGAAGCGAGGTGAGAGATCTAAGTGTAGCATAGAGATGTCGGGTCTGATTAGGGGTATTAGAGATTGCATCGGAGAAGTATGTGCGCTTGGCAGAGTGAACTTTGGAACGGTAGTATGAGAGATGTGCTTTAAAGGACGCTAAAGTAGATGGGGAAGGAGCCTTTCGCCATAGCCGCTCAGCTCTGCGGAGATGGGTACGAAGCAGACGGAGCCCGCTGTGGTACCAGGGATGTGAGGGTCGACAAGATGATGGGCAAGGGCGCAGAGGGGCAAGACAATTTAAGGTGGCAGAGAGAGCAGAGGTCCAGAGGGAAGTCTGGGAATCGGGGGACAGGGAAGAGAAGTCAGGTGGCAAGAGCTCGGATGCCGGGGGGAATTGTTGAATGGTGAGCGGAGTAATAACACGTGAGAGGCGCACAGGGGGAGGTGTCGAAGGAGGAGGGGAGGGGGAGAACCTGGTCGACTGAAGGCAAGAAGCGGAAAGACAAGCATGATCTGACCAGGGGAGATGAAGAGAGCATAAGTTACAAAGTGTGAGTGTAGAGGAAGATGAAGTCAGATGGCAACAAGTTTGGGTTGGATCAACTACTTCGGAACCTTTCCAGCTGAAGCAAGGAGTACCCCAAGGCTCCTCCCTCTCAGCACTGCTCTTTAATATATATATGCAGCCGATTTGCGAAATCACCCGCTCCTATGGTATATCCTGTCTAATCTACACAGATGATGTGCTGATATTTACTCCGATCAATGTCACGCTCCCAGATTATACAGTACTAGTAGAGTGCTTCAACGCAATAACAGACTGGCTCCTCACTCAAAACATGCGAATAAATTTCAAAAAAACCAAGGCACTAATCGTCACGAAAAACAAAGGATTCTCACCCCCGGCGACCCTAAAAGTACGGGACGCAGAACTGCCAATCAAGTCCTCCATAGGATACCTAGGCATAACACTAGATAATCGACTGGACTTCAAAGAACACATAAACCGCACGGTAAAAACCATCTATTTCAAGATCAGGACCCTCCGACACCTGAAAAACATGCTCAACCCTGACAACTTCCGTACAATATTCCAGGCGATAGTCACCCTCCACTTTGACTAAGCAAACATCATACTCCACGGCCTCCCAAAAAGTACCATAAACACACTACAATTAGCCATGAATGCCGCTGCCCGGGTCTTATATGGAGCATCAAGAAGAGACCACACGACCCCCATCCTAAGGGAACTTCACTGGCTCCCGATAAGCTGCAGGATTATATATAAATTACTGCTCATCACATTCAAAGCCATTAACAAAATAGCCCCCCCCCCTCAATTTATTTATTTATTTATATTCTCTTATATACCGCGCTATTCTGCATCAGTGCGGTTTACATTGAACAAACTGAAATTACATTGAACAGGGTATTATAACTTGGAGGTAACTATTTTACAGGGAACATGGGCTATGGAGGGTTAACACTCCTCAATCACACCTCCAATATTAGACCTAGGAGATCAGTCGCAGCTAATACACTAACCATACCTACAGAATCCACAAAATGCACAACCGCAACTACTAACAGAGCATTCGCACACTACGCCCCCAGACGCTGGAACAACCTTCCACCCACCATTAGATCAATCACGGACCTCAAGCAATTTCGAAAAGCTTTAAAGCACCACCTGTTCCTTATACACTTCTCTCAATACCATAACCCCTCACCGACTCCCCCAACACAACTGAATCCCTCAGTATGAGGCTGCAATTGTTCTGTTGCACGTCACACATTATGTAAATAGAACACTATCACTGTATAAAGTTGTATAACATAAATGTACAAAGTTTCCCAAAGTTTTTTATCCTGGTTAATTTCCCTGTTATATGTAAACTCATGTCTGCCTATTGCTGTTCGTGAGTAGTTTTGTTCACTGTAAACCGTGCTGATGATAAAGAGTGCGGTATAAAAGAACTGTTAAATTAATTAATTAATTAATTAAATAAGAAGTAGATCGAGGGTATAACCTGCAGAGTGGGTGGGAAAGGGAACGTGTTGCACAAGGGACAGATCATGAATGAGAGAAATGAAAGAATGGTCCCTGGAGGAGGAAGGGGAGTCCGGATGAAGATTAAAATCGCCTGCGATAAGTAGGTGGGGAAAATTCAGTGAGAGGTCAGAGATGGTTGAAAGAAGAGAGTCCCAAAGGTCAGAGCGAGGAGCTGGAGGGGAGTAGACAAGAAGAACATGTATTGGGGAAGAAGTGTGAAGGTGGAGAAGGAGGGATTCAGGGTAGTGCAGTGAGGGAGAGGAGAGCTGGGTAAAGGAGAGGGAAGGATGCAGAATGGCTGCTACGCCGCCGCCTGAGCGGCCGATACGGGGAACCGAGATCGCAGAAAAGCCAGGGGGGAGACAGCGGGCAAGAAGAGCATCCTCCCCATCTTTAAGCCATGTTTCGGTAAGAAGGGTAAGGTCATAGGACTCCCATGAAATGAGGTCCTGAATAAGGAGAGTTTTGGATCTCAGGGATCTGCAGTTCAAAAGACCTAATTTGAGGGAAGCCAGGGAGGAGTGGAGGAGGCAGAAGGAAAGGAAGAGGCACATGCAGAAGGCAGACAGGGACGAAGGTTGGAGTAACAGCGAGAGCGCAGGCCGGCAACCTTATCTAAACGTCTGCCCCACAGTACGGGGATGATGGCCATAAAGCAGTGGATGTAGGGGGAGGAGGGAGTAAATGAGCAGAGTGAGAACTGTACCTGAGGCGACTGAATCACAAGGCCAGTAGGAGAAGCAGATGAAATGGGCAGACAGTCTGTTCCAGATGCTGAAAAAACCGACAGCACTAAGGATAGAGAGAGAAGCAAAGCTGCATTAAACATGAGTGTACGCATCCTTGAGATCTAGAGAACAAAGTCAATCCTGACTCTGAAGGTATGGCAGGAGAGTTCCTAGAGAAATCATTTTGAACTTCTCTTTGAACAGGAATTTGTTCAATTCTCTGAGGTCTAAATTGGGTCTGTGTCCTCATGTTTTCTTTGGAATATGGAAATAGGGGAAGTAAAACCCTGTACCACATTGGGGAATAGGTACCTCTTCTATTGTCCCTTGGGCAAGAAGCACAGAGACCTCTTGACCTAACTGATCGTTGAGAGAGGTCTGAGAATTGAACTGTCTTACCATTGTAGGAGGGGGCATGCTGAGAAAATGAAGCTTGTACCCCTCTCTTACAATAGACAGAGTCCAATTTTCTGCTGTTATCTGACACCATCTGGGGGCAAAATAACATAACCTTCCTGGTATGGTGGAGGGTTTTGGGCCGTTCAGGGCCACGAAGGCAAAGTTCTCTAGATAGGAGGAGGAGGCCTAGTGGTTAGGACAAGGTACTTCAGGCCGGAGGGCCGGGGGTTCAAGTCCCACCTGGGGACAGCAATCTCAGGCCGGAGGGACTGGGATTTCTAGTCCTATAGGCACTCCTTGTGGTCTTGGGCAAGCCACTTAACCCTCCATTGCCCATGTTCCCTGTAAGTATTAGCGTATGTGTGTCATATCCCCTCGTGTTAAATGTATCTCCCAATTGACCGCTTTGACCCGGTGAAAAGCGGGATATAAATACAGCTAAATAAACTAAATAAATAAATAGGAGTCAAAGCCCCTGTGGAGGCTGAGTCTGCTGAGCCGGTTAAGGCTTAGCTGCTTTTGTCTTTCTTTGTCTAGGTTGTCACTGCTGTCCCTTTTGGGCAGACTGACCTAAACGATGCCCCTGTTGGGTATACGAGGGGTAAAGCTTCTTTTTTTTTTTTTTAACTTTTTCTTTATGCAATTTTTCAAAATACAACAAGTTAACAACTTGTACAGAAAAAGACTCAAGGTCCACAAGTCCACAACAATCACGGCAAGAATGGGTCACAAGCAAAGGAGAAAATTATCATCTAGCAAATAAAAGGATAAAGATGGACAAAACAGAACGGTGCAAACATCCTAACCGTAGATAGCCCACCTAATCGGGGGGTCTATCCGGAGGGGAAGGAGAAGAAGGAGCCAAAGAATTCACCTGTTTAGAGTTAATTATTTAAGCAGTTTCTTACTACTGTTTTGAAGGTATCGGCTGAAGCAATTCCTCCAATATCAAAGGCCTTCTATTTACCGACTTAGAGGATTGGACTGAGGGGAGACGGAGGTAACCTATTGATGTCCTCAGACAGTTTAGACCTGTCTACCTTTTTGGAGCAGTCCCCTGCGGCGTCTGGGATGACTGCCACTTTATTGGTAACCTTCGCCTTTGAGGTTGACAGAGACTGGCTCCTGAGATTGTTTTTTAGGTCTTCCAGTAAAGATTTCCTGGACTCTCATATAAGAATGTTTACGGATGTCTCGAGAGCCACCCAGAAAAGAAGGAAGCAGTTTCTCCTGTATCGTTCAGGTATTGTTCAGTTGGGGGGGTTGTTTTTTCTGAGATTTCCCTGTAAATGTTTGGTGAAATTATCTGGGAACAGATATATTTTCTTTGAACCTTCCCAATTAGCCTCTTTTATTAACTCTAAACAGGTAAAGCTTCTTCTTACTGAATAATGGTTTCTTAGAGGATTTTTTCCATCCAGAGTGATATTGTCAGCATCTATCTCATTAGCTTTTTCCTGCCAATTCTTGCCAAAGAGATTCTCTCCTGTGCAAGGAATATTCCCTAGTTTATCCTGTACCCAAATTTCCAAGTCAGATGCCTGGAGCCAGGCAATCTTACGTGCACCTATGGCAATGGCAGAGGTTCTGCTTATGCACTCAAAGCAGTCAAAAGCTGCACGATTTACAAACTTGGAAACAACCTGAGCATGTTTGACAAGGGCGAGATAATCTTGCCTCTTATCAGGAAGGAGAGGGCTCATAAGCTTTAGATCTCCTGTGACCTCCTTCAGGAACATTCCCATATATAAGATATAGGAACTGATCCTGGCAGAAAGCATGGAAGCCTGGAAGGTTCGACGCCCAAAGGTGTCAAGAGTCCTACACTCACGTCCTGGAGGATTAGATGCATGCCTTTTTCCACTCTTTATCCTTCTCACAGCTGATTCCACCACCATGGAATGGTGTGGTAACTGAGTCTTTTGAAAGCCAGGACAAGGAGGAACTCGATACATGGTGTCGAGTCTTCGAGAGTGAGGAGTTGTGGTTATAGGTGTTTCCCACATCCTTAACATGAGATCATGAAAGATCTCATGAATAAGTAAGGTAGCTGCCTCCTTGGGAGCTTTAGGGTATTGCAGGATTTCTAATTCCTTTGCCCTAGGCTCTTTTTCAGGAGCCACTGTGATGGAAAGACCTCGAGCCACATCTCGGATAAAATCCTGAAAGGACATATCCTCTGGTGGAGACATCCTACGCTGAGGAGAAGAAGAATCCTCAGGAAGAAGTAATCTGGTATCGGCAGAGCTTTCAGAGTCTTCAGACTCATCCGAGGATTCAAAGTATCTCCGATCCGGATGATCGTGCAAGGCACGGTACCGGTACCAATCGAAGTCGGCATCGGAGTGGTCCGGTACCAACCTGTCGATACCGGATGGATACGCATGACTCGGTCCCGGTAGAATACCTGCCGATGTCGATGCAGTCAGTGCCGGTACTGGTTGAATTATCTGAAGCGGTTTCAATGGCATCGAGGCCGTGAGAAGAGCCGCCAGACTGCGTTCAATAACCAAGAATCTCTGGTCTATCGACGCTGCCGATGCTTGGTTATCGGTACCGGAGGAAGCGGCCGGTACCCCAGAGCATGGCATCAGTAGTTCTGCCGAGGTTGAAGCCTCGAGAACATCCTGGAGCCCCATTAGTGCTTTGGAAGCCAAAGCCTCCCACCGGGGCAATTTTGCCGTTGAAAGTCCCTCAAGGGAATGCCAGAGGCATCTCGCTGTCTAGAAGGAGATCTACCCTTTGAGGACCGGCTAGATTTATGTTTAGTTACCTGAGATCCATGGGAGGAAGACGAAGCACTGGACAACGTCAATGCCACAGAGGCTGCAGTGGAGGGAAAAAGGGTGCTAAGCTTAGTAGCTCGGTTCTGCCGGCCCCTTTTCGACATCATCCCACAAGCAACACACTCTGAAATAGAGTGGTCAGGACCTAAACATTTGAGGCACTACTCATGGGTGTCGGTGAGGTGATGGAGATGGTACCGCCACACTTAGAACACTTTTTAAAACCCGAGGCAGGTTTTTCCATTCTGAAGGAAAAGTTGGGCCTAGTGCCCAAAATGGCGCGTGGCACCTGAAGAGAAAATGACTGGAAAGACTCCAGAAAAAAGTTTTGCTTTTTTTTTTAAGAAAAGAAAGAAGAACTACTGGCGGTACCAGTGTAGCGTTGAGGGAAGGCAGACGCGACCACAAAAAAGAAGAATAGAAGGGATTTTTTTCTGCGGTGACAGGATGTGCGACCTGTCGGCTCCGCGGAAAACGAAGAACTGGAGAGGGACAGTTGGGAAAGGCAGGAAGGCAGCATGCAGGCGCTGTGGGATGCTCCCAAAAGCTTTCCTATTGGACGCTGGGGAGCGTTCCCGCGCAGACTTCGTCGGTACCGATACCCATATGTGAAGACTACATTCCTGCTTGTTCCTGTTGATATCCTGGTATTGTACACTGAACAAACCTTTTCAATGAACTTAGTCACTACAAAAGTACAAAACTATGTACAAGGTGAGCCTGGAGCACAAGGTCAGGATTATACTCACCAAACTTCCAACCCCTGACCGGAAAGGCCTCCGCTAATGAAGTGATGAGGTTCTTTACTAGAGACCTTCTCCAAGCACAGCCAGATACATCCTTTGCTCTAAAGCAGTGGTTCTCAACCCAGCCCTCTGGGACTCCCAGGACAGTCAGGTTTTCAGGATATCAACAATGAATATGCATGAGATCTGCAAACAATGGAAGCACTGCATGCAGATCTATCCCATGCATATTCATAATGGATATCCTGAAAACATGACTGGCTTGGGGGTCCCAGAGGCCTGGGTTGAGAACCACTGCTCTAAAGGATAAGACAGAGAAAAAAGTACTCAAACAAGGGAGGGTCCTGGACTGGACTGGAGGGACTCAAGGAAAGACAATTAGCAGTTAAGATCTAATTTCATCTTCCTCATCATCCCTCCAGCCCAGTCCAGTACATGTGTGATGTACCAGAATAGTGATGAAGTATGGGAGGGACCTGCGAGTCCGGCTTGAAACACAGAAGCTCCAAAACACACATTGACAGGTGGTAATGGTGCATAAAAGTATGTAGAGATGACCACATCACTACCCTGCAAATGTCCACAGGCGTAACTAAGCAGTGCTCCACCCAGGACGCCAACTGGGATCTGGTTAAGTGTGCCTGAAGAACTGGAGGCACCACCTTACCTTTTAGCAAGTAGGCAGAGGCAATCACCTCTTTCACCCAGCAAGCCATGGAAATCTTGAAGACTGCCTTCCCTTTACGCGGACCTCCAAACAGTACCAACAGCCTATCCAACTTACGAACTGACTCCATTTGTTTACGATAATGATATTACACTGCACAAGCCTAGCAAGTGTAGCTGACGATCTTCCTCGGATTCCACAGAGAGGGAAAAAAACAAAAAAGACACGGTTTGGTTCAAATGAAAGCGCAAAACCACCTTGGGTAGAAAGGAAGGAACCAGCCTGAAGATCACCTTTTCCCAAGACATGACCAGGAAGGGTTCCCTGCATGAAAGCGCTTGGAGTTCTGAAATCCGTTGAGCCAAACAAATAGCCACCAAAAAGACTGCTTTCAGTGTAGTGTCTCTAAGTGAAGCCAGTCAAAGGCTTGAACGGTGCTCCCGTTAATGCCGAAAGCCTCAAGTTAAGGTCCCAAGGAGGAACTATAGTCCATACTGAAGGGCACACATGCTTCACCGCTCTGAGGAAACAAGCTACATCTGAGTGTGCAGCCAAGGAGTAACCCTGCCCATAGCCTCGGTAACATGAGAGGGCCGCTACCTGGACTCTCAGAGAGTTCAAGGCCGACCCCTTGTCCAGCCCCACTTGTAGGAAGGCCAAGATATCCAGGAGTGAAGACAAAAAAAAGGCCGTAACCCGTTGTCTTCACACCAACGTTCAAACACTGGCCAGATTCTTAAATAGGCTAAGGAGGTAGAACATTTCTGGGCTCCCAATAGCCTCTACACCTCAGCCGCGCCCTTTCAAGAGCCAAGCTGTAAGTGAGAATCTATCCACCTTTGGCATGAGAATCAGCCCCTGCGAGAGCAGATTGATCCGGTTCAGAAGGCGCCATGGCCTGGCTATCAAGAATCTGAGATCCGTGTCCCAAAGTCTGCAAGGCCAATCCGGAACAAAGAGGATCACCTTTTTTAAAAAACTTTTAAAAAGTGGTACTTATCTGAACGAGGGGAAATACTAGCTCATTCAGATAAGTACCACTTTTTAAAAGTTTTTTTGAGTTGTGATATACTCTTTGTGGGAAAATTATCTGTCTTGAGCCTAGCACTATTTAATTGAACATCAGCAACATATACGGGTCGTTGATGCAACTGTGAGCTGTGGGTCTGAGCTCTGCTTGTAAACCCATGAAATTAGCTCCGTATGAGTCTGAGACCCGGTTGCAAGAAATATATACCTCACATGGTGAAGAGTGGAGCGTTTTTGTTCTAACGTTACTATATAGTATTTTCCACTCCGGAAAGTGATCACATTTATATTTTGTTGAACACAGACATGATTTGTTATTCTGACATTTGGGTGAGTGTGATTTGAGGTTATGATATGTTTTGTTTTTATGAATATGATGGATGAGTATGAGTTTTTAGTAGTGTGTTGTCAATATTCCCCTGATGAAGCTGTGTTGGCTGCGAAACACTTGAAGAGCGCTTGATTGAAGCATCGGTATTTCAGATTGACCGCATCAAGCTGAAGTTTTTGAAGCTAAGTTACTATGTTACTATGCTGCGGTCTTCTTGATATTGCTGGTGCTTTCTATAAGGGAGGTCATTAATGCAATGGGGCAAATGATATACAGATTTCATATAAAACAATCTAAAGCCCATCAGTTCTGAGACCTCCCTTGTATGATTATACAAAGAAAGTTTTGGTGAATAGAACGTTATCCACTTTTTTCATAACAATATATTTTGTTTTGATAGTGTGTGTTTCAGTTTCTTTTGGTATGGCAGAGAGACAGGCGTACCTCCTGGGAGGTGTCTGCCTTTATGAGCCAATCGTCTAAGAAAGGGAAGACAAATATCCCTAGAGATCTTAGAAATGCGGCCACGACCGCCATGCACTTTATGAAGACTCTTGGGACAGAGGTGAGTCCGAAAGGAAGGACTTTGTATTGATGATGTCTTCCCTGAAACATAAAGCGTAGATATTTCTTATGTTCTGGATGAATAAGGATATGTGTGTATGCTTCCTTTAGATGTAGAGAACAGAGCCAGTCCTGACTCTGAAGATAGGGTAGGAGGGTCCCCCAAAGAGACCATCTTGAACTTCTTGCATACTAGAAACTTGTTGAAGTTTCTGAGGTCCAGTATGGGTCTGTATCCTCCGCTCTTCTTTGGGATGAGAAAGTATGGAGAATAGAAACCCATTCCCTGTTGAGAATTTGGAACCTTCTCTATGGCACCTTGTGATAGAAGAGAAGTCACCTCCTGTAGCAAAAGAGCAGTGAGAGGGAGCTGAGTATGATATTCCCATACTAGGGTGGAGGGGGCAGATTTTTTAGATGATGTTTGTATCCCTCTCTCACTATGGTCAGTGTCCATTGCTCTGAAGTGATGAGATGCCACCTGTGGGCATAATGACAGAATCTGCTGGCAATGTGAAGGGGGTAGGGGTTCTTCTTAGGCAGAGTGGTTATGTTCTCTAGGAAAAAGTAAAAAAAAACAGGAGCAGATTGAGCCTCCGGAGCTAGTTAAACCTTAGGAGCCTGTGGCTTCTTTTGATATTTAGGAGCTGTTGCCTCTTCTAAGCACCGTGAGGTTGGTATTGAGAAGCAGGAGTGTAAGAAGGGTAAAACTTCTTTTTCTTGCTAAAGAAAGTTTTCTTTGCAGCTGCTTTCTTCTTAGCAGGGTTGGCAGTGGTCCTAGAAAGCCTTTTTAAAGTAGTATTCTCAGATTCTAACTGAGAAGCTTTATCCTGCCAGTCCTTGCCAAAAAGATATGATACTTGAAGCCAAGCAATCCTGCGTGTACAAATGCAGATTGATGTGGCTCTACTAGTTCATTCAAAGCAATCAAAGGTTGCTCTATTAACAAACTTTGAGACGTTCTGGGCAAGTCAAACCAACGTGAGATAGTCAGCTTTCTTATTAGCAGGGAGAAGGGGCATTGACTCAAGATCTCTAGTAACCTCCTTGAGGAACACACCCATATAGAGTATGTATGACCTTATTCTGGCTGACAGCATGGACGCCTAAAAACAGAGATGCACAAAAGCATAGTGTTATCGATTCTGTACCCGGAGGGTTAGAAGAATGTCTTAGAACTCTTAATTCAACGCACCGCCAATTCCACTACCATTGAGTGGTGCGGAAGTTGCGCATTTTGAAAGCCAGGACACTCTGGTACTCGATACATGGTATAGAGTCGTCGAGTATGTGGAGAAATAGTAAGGGGCATTTCCCACATCCAGAGCATGAGATCATGGAGAATGCGGTGAATTGGAAGTGTGGCCGCCTCCTTAGGAGCTGTAGGGCATTGGAGGATCTCAAATTCCTCTGCTCTGGGCTCTTTCTTTGATGTCACTGTTACAGAAAGGCCCCTAGCTAGATCTCGAATAAATTCTTGAAAAGACATATCCTCGGGGGGGGGGGGGGGGGACATGCGCCATTCCGGAGAAGGAGACGGGTCCTCTGTCAGACTTTGCAGTCTTCAGGTATCGAGCAATTCGGCATTGGAAGAATTGGAATCTGAAGACTCAAAAAATCGATGTGAACAATGTCCTTGCTCCGCTAAAGCTCAATACCGATTAAAGTTGGTATCAGAACGAGGGACCTGCCTGGACGAAACACCGTCACCGGGAATGGATTCGAGGGCAGGCATGGGTGGTAACACATCGAGCAGCATCTAACCTGATGCAGTTTGCATCAGTACTGTAGACAGTGCTGGTGTCGGCGGTACCGCCGGTAAAGATTTGACTGGGACCAAAGCCTCCAGTAGAACTGCTAAGCTCCACTCAATGGCCAGGATTATGCAGATCCATAGAGCCTGCTGATGCTTAGGTATCGTTACCGGAGATGCGGGTTACCATCTCAGAGCATGGCACCAGGAGTTCCCTTGAGGTGGAGACCTTGGGAGCATCCTGGAACCCCTCAATGACTTTGGAAGGAAGGTCCTCGCGCTGGGGTTGCTTGACTGGCCGATCCACCTCCAGGGCAATGCTCCAGGCATCTCGATGCTTGGAAAGAGATCTACCCTTGGGGGTGGGGACAGCCTGTCTTTGAAAAAAACTTGTGTGCTTCGATACCTGAGATCCATGAGAGGAAGACGATCCCCTTGATGACATTGATGCCAAAGAAACCGCATCTGAGGCAAAGAGTGATTCTGTAGGTCTCTTTGTCATCTTCTTACACAGAGGACACTCTGATGGCTGGTGGTGAGGACCAAGGCATTTGAGATGGTACCGCTGAGATGGTACCGCCACACTTAGAACTATTCTTAAAACCACAAGCTGGTTCCATCATAGTGTCAGTAGCCAAAATGGTAGGCTTAAGTCCTAAAATGGCATTGATGCGCCCAAAGAAAAGTTTTACTTATCTTTTTTGTTTTGTTTTTTTACAGGAAAGAAATAAGAATGAAAGGAAAGAACCGATCGAGAGTCAGTTCTGGTGCTGACGGGAAGTCAGACACGAACCCCAAAAAACAAAAAGAATTTAAGAATTAAAGAATTTTCAGTAGCAACAGGATTTGCTTCCTGCTGGCTCTGCGGAAAATGAAGAACTTGAGGAGGGAGAGTTGGGAAGGCAGCTACGCAGGCACAGTGGGATGCTCCCAAAAGCTTTCCTACTGGACGCTGGGGAGCGTTCCCGTGCAGGCTCCATCGATACCAACGTCATCCATATGTGAGGTTTATACTCCTGCTTGTTCCTGGAGATATCCTCTGGCTCAAAGCAGATAAAAGCATGCTTGTCATGGAACCACATGCTTACCTTTAACCATAGGAAGCATGAGCAATTTTCAAATAACCCATTTTACCCATGCAAATGGCTTTGATAAAACCTCTCTCATCATTACCAGTCAATTTTATTTCACAATTACAGGAAAAACGCAACATTAAGGTTACCTTTAAAGATACAACCTCTTGCCTTGTCAGAAATAATTTCTCTCTTTGTTGGAAAGCAGTCAGTGTAATATTACTCATGCTATCAGGACTGACACTAAAGACCAATCAGATCCAACAAGTTGGCATTAACATGCCCTCACTTTTTAGAATGGTTGCTCCCAGCCCACCTATCCCACTGCTCTATGGCAAAATGTAGGGTACCTGATTAAAGAATTTACAGTTCTGATTGAACATTTTTATTTGATCAGGACAGCTATAACTACGCACCATGCATATGTCAGAAACTGGCATGCCAAGTATTTCCTTATTTATATGAGAACAGCAAGAGAGCTTCATTGTCACCTAAAAGCAGGTGTCTGCTACCCATGCAGACAAATATTTCCAGGTAGCAATGGCAAGGCATTCATTCCAAAAAGTCAGAAAGCGTAGTTACTCACCTGTACTAGGTGTTCTCCAGGGACAGCAGAAATAAGTCTTCATTTATGGGTGACGTTGGCACCGACAGAGCCCGCGTGGAGCAATTCCCCAGCTTTCAAAGAAAGCCTTTGGGATTGCTACCACGCATGCGCCCAAGGGTACAGCCTCTTCCCGCCCAAGGGTGCCATCTTGCTCAATAAGGACTCTTAGCTCGAGCCCTACCAGCAGATGGCAAGGGAAGGACAAAAATTCAGTAACTCATCAGAGGAGGCAGGAGGGTAGTGAGGACTGATTCCTGCTATCCATGGAGAACACCTGTTACAGGTGAGTAACTATGCTTTCTCCAGGAACAAGCAGGAAGTCAGTCCTCACTTATGGGACTCCCTAGCTACAGGCTACCAAACCTATAACCAAAAAAAAATACGCCTCCGCGAGGCTGTAAGGGAGATGATTAGCCAATATGGCGCTCAAATGAACCCTAACAGAGTTCGACTTCAGCCCTTCCCTCGAGAGGTGGAGAAGGTACTGGAGAACCCACCGAATCGGGCATGAGAAGGGGTCGATCTGGTGCTCCGAGCACCAGATAGAGAAGCGTTTCCACTTAAAGGCATAAGCCTGCCTCATGGAGTCCTTCCTCGAAGCAAGGAGGATTTCCTCGACCTCCTCCGGAAAGGCCAGAGAGGCTAGAGAGACCTGTTCAGCCTCTAGGCCGTGAGGGATAGGGAGGGTAGGTTCGGGTGCAGTACCCGACCCTCCTCCTGCGTCAGCAAGTCCCTGGCAGAGCCCAGGAGAAATCGGAGGCTCTGACGACAGCCGGAGCAGGAGTGGGAATCAAGGCTGCCGAGGCCGCAAGGGGGCCGCGAAAAACAGCGATACCCCACCCCGTTGAGCCTTGAACAGAGTCCTCGCAATGAGGAGGAAAGGAGGGAATGCATATAGGAGACTGGAGGACCAGTCCAGAAGAAATGCATCGGGACCCTCCCTGCCCGAGTGTGACACCGGGCCACAGAAGCAAAGGAGTTGTGTGTTCTGGGGGCTGGAGAAGAGATCTATTGCTGGAGTGCCCCAGCGTAGAAACAGCCAGCCTGCCACTCTGGGATCCAGGCGCCACTCGTGGGGGTGAAGGATTCTGCTGAGCCTGTCCGCCAGGCCATTCTCCTGACCCGGAAGGTACATTGCCTTGAGGGACATCCTCCACCGGGCGGCAAAAGAGCAGATGAGGACTGCTTCCCTGCAGAAGAAGTGCAACCCCGTGCCCCCCTCTTTGTTGATGTAGAACATCTCTACCCGGTTGTCGGTCTGTACCAGAACAGACTTCCCGCTGAGGACATTCTCAAAGGCCCTCAGGGCCCACCAGATGGCCCGGAGCTCGAGCAGGTTTATCTGCTGCTGAACCTCCACAGGCAACCACTGCCCTTGCGTGCAGAGAGGCCCGCAATGGGCTCCCCACCCTAACAGGGAAGCATCCGTGGTTAGTACCATGTCGTGCTGTGGGGAATGGAAGGGCGATCCCCGCAGGAGGTTGTGGGGGATTTGCCACCAGGTCAGGGACAAACGGAAGTTGGGGAGAACCCTGACGGGGGACCCTCAGGTGTCCAAGGGATTGACTCCATTGGGAGCTGAGGCACCACTCGGTCATCCGCATGTGCAGGCGGGAATGAGGAACCACATGCTCGGTCGAGGCCATGTGGTCCAAGAGACGGAGCATTGACCGAGCGGTGATCTGGTGGGAGCTCTGGACGCGAGCCGCCAGAGCTCAGAGGTGGGTGCAGCGATCCACCGGCAAGAAGGCCATGGCCTGCCGAGTCTCGAGGCGCGCCCCGAAGAACTCGAGAGCCTGTGCCGGCTCGAGTTGAGACTTTGGGTAGTTGATCAAGAACCCCAAACTCTCCAAGAGGAGAACAGTGCATGACATCGCCTGTCGGGCCTCCTCAAAAGAGGAGCCCGTAACAAGCCAGTTGTTGAGGTGGGAAACACCGACACACCCTGGCGCCAAAGGTGAGCAGCGGCCACGACGAGGCACTTCGTGAAGACCCACGGGGCGGATGCAAGGCCGAAGGGGAGCACCCTGTACTGGAAGTGCTCTCCCTGCACTCTGAAATGCAGGTACTGCCTGTGTTGAGGGTGGATCAGGATATGGGCGTAAGCTGCCCTGCCGAAGGGAGGGCAGCAGCATGCCAAGAGATAACATCTTGAATTTTTCCCGCACCTGGAACTTGTTTAGCCCGCGGAGGTCGAGGATTGGCCGCAGACCCCCCCCCCCCCTTCTTCGGGATGAGGAAGTAAAAGGAATAAAATCCCTGACCTCAAAGGTGGAGAGGGACCTTCTCGACAGCCTGTTGGGTGAGGAGAGAGTGTAATTTCCGCTGCACCAAAGGCTGGTGTGTGGCGAGTCGAAGAGGCTCTGCCAGGGAGAAAGGGGATGGGAGCTTGTCGAAGTGGAGGCAATAGCCCTCCTGGAAGACCCCAGGTGTCCAAGGTGATAAGCGCCCACGATGGGGCAAAGCTGGAAAGGCGTCCTCTCACGGGCTGCTGTATTGCTGGAGGGCGAGGGACTATGCCGTTGGCGTCAAAACCCCTGAGGGGGTTGTGAGGGAGCCGACGTCTGTGCCTTAGGGCCCTTTGGCTTCCGGTGACCCTGGTCAGGCTTCCCCTGCGTGGGAGTGGTTGGCGCGGGAGTAGCCAGGTACGGCAGATAGCCGCGGTACTGGAGGCCTTTCCTGGGGAAGAAGGGCTTCTTGGTAGGCTGCTTCTTCTGAGGTAGCGTAGAGGTCTTGCGGGAGAGACGGGTCCTAGTGACGTACTCCATCTCGATCTCAGCCGCCTTCTCCTCCAACAGCTTACCAAAACGTTGCTCGCCAAGGCAGAGCACTCCAGGAGCGTCTCTTGCACCCACTGCTCCAAATCCTAAGACTGGAGCCAAGCCTGGCGGCGGGCTCCGATGCCCCCGGCCACCACCTGAGCCGAAGTCTCGAAGTCATCATAGGAGGCTCGAGAGATATATTTGGAGCAAACAGCTACTGATTTCAACAGTGTGCGGAACCTATCGAGGGGTTCGCCTTCGAGGCCCGTGTAGAAGCCTCCAAGTTCTTTCGCCAAGTTGCGGAGGAACATACCCATGTATAATTGGAATGCCTGGATGAAACAGGAGAGCATGGAACCTTGTTAGGCCTTGCTGCCCAAGGCATCAAGGGCTCTGGACTCTCGGCCTGGTGGGACCGAGGAGTGGGACTTCGTGCTTTTCTGCTTCCTCATGGCTGATTCCACCACCATTGAGGTGTGTGGAAGTTGAGTCTTACGGAAGCCTGGCCCTCGCTGCACCTTGAACATTGTGTCAAGGCACTTGCTCATGATGGGGACCGAGGCCGGGGCCTCCCAGATGCGGAGCAACAGCCGGGAGAGGATTGGCAGCACCGGCACAGTGAGGGATTCCCTGGGCGGGGCCTCGTACTGAAGAATATCGAGTTCTTCAGCAAGAGGGTCTTCCTCGGCCTGGGTGACCAGGTTGAGGGCCCGAGCCATGTCCTGAATAAACACCAGAAAGGAGGTGTCCTCAGGTGGTGGACGCCACTGGAGACCAGGCAGCGAGGGGTCCGATGGAAGATCCCAGTGGGTGCGGGTCTCTGGGGATGTGTCCCCATCGGATTCCCAGTCCGAGAAATCGGTTGAGGGATCCGAGCCGGGCGGTTTGCCCTGTCCAATGGCCGGTGGCCTGGAGCCGGAGGCCCTGGATGATCTCGCTCCTGAAGAACAGGAGAGCGAGTGAGACCGACATCGAGGACCCTCATGAGGCCTGTGGCTCTCAGGGGTTTCATGGACAGATTGGGGTGTCCCATGCAAGGGACCTGCGGTCTCTGGGCGCAAGTCAGTGAAGCTGGCAGTGAGCACCTGCTGGGAAGCAATGAACGCAGAAACACTGCGATCCAGCGCCAGCATACGGGACTCCCTCGTGGGCGTGGGGCCCTGGGACGCTGCTACCGGGGTCACCAGATCAGGCGTCGAGGAGAGGAGGTCCTCACCGGGACGGCCCTCAAGAGACTGGGCGCCTTCGCCAGAGGCCTCTGTTTCTCTGAAAAGTACCTTGCGGGGCTGCTCCTTGTCTGACTCTCGGGAACGTCTAATAGGGCTAAGCAACCGGGCGCGGGAGCGCTCGCGCTGGTCAGGGACCCCAGACAGCGACTTCGAGGCCGCCTTCTTTTTGCACCGTTCCACCTCAGGGGACCCCTGGTCCGAGTGCCGCCCGGAACTTGGTGCTGCAAGGGGAGAACCCACCGGAAGGGAGACAACCAAGGGTGCCACCGGGGACTCCGAGGCAGCCTTACGAAAAATGTCTTTGGACTTCTGCTTACGGCTGAGCAGGGCCTTAGAGGCCATTTTCTTACAGAGCGAACAGAGCTCTAGGTCATGGTCGGCTCCCAGACACCTTAGACAGCAGTCATGAGTGTCCATAAGAGACATGTTCCTAGAGCATCTATCACATTTTTTAAACCCGGTGGCCATGGGGGCAAAAATGGCCCCTGCGAGGTCGAAGACCCACGCGGCCAGCGGTTGGAAGGAAAAAAGGGCGCGAAGCCTGGGAAGAAAAAATTTTGAAAAGGTATCCCCGCACGTTCCAAAAGAGAGCCAGGGGAGGACAGGTAGAGGACCGGTGCAACCAGAAAAAAAGAGAGATAGCCTGTTAAGACGAGGAAAACGAAAACCTTTTCCGAGGGACGAGGACGTGTGTCCGAAGGGCTCCACAAAAAAAGGGAGACTGAGCAAGATGGCACCCTTGGGCAGGAAGAGGACCATGCATGCGTGGTAGCAATCCCAAAGGCTTTCTTTGAAAGCTGGGGAATTGCTCCATGCGGGCTCCGTCGATGACGTCACCCATATGTGAGGACTGACTTCCTGCTTGCTCCTGGAGAATGCATTTTATCAATATACACAGTTTTGGTTTGGTGAAACCTCTGAAGGCACATGTGAACATAAAGCTCTCTTGAGATTCTTTTCCACCATAGGCCTCATATTTCCCCCATTCAAAACTATGATCACCTGACCCACATGCACTACACTGAGCTACAACCATTCTATTATGCCTCTCTTAACTATTTGAAATAATTTCCTGATAAAATATATATTTCTTGCTCTTTTCAATCCTGTAACTTGTCACATGATCACTGTAGGACATTGTGAGGTCTGAAGGCAAAAGGGATTATATCAACTATTTGCACTGATGCACTGATAATGTTGAGACAGCACTTGGAACTGAAACATTAACAGTATGCATGAACAAAATTGTTTCACTTTTTGGAAGCCATTCCTTGCCACTACTTGGAAGCATTTTTAGAATACTGTATATAAATATGCACAGTACAATGTTCTTTTAAAAGCTACAATTTAAAGCTTTTCAACTGGACGTGAGGCCAGAGGGTGTTGACTTAGTCATGCCCAAAAGGAAGTATTTTTCAGTGCCAAAGAAAGTTTCAGATAAAAGTTTTATATATGTACAACTTTGGCAGGAGGAAGATCTGGGAGAAACTTGTTCAATGAAATAAGAAAGCCAGGAATCAAGCAGAGTCTGTAGATAAGACAGGCTCAATCCTTTCCTGGGTCCTAAGTATACACAGACTGATTCCCCCAACTGCTAATTTCCTTTCCTTGAATCCTGCTAGACCAGTCCAGATGAATGGGTTATGTTCCCCTGCCAGCAAGTAGAAGCAGACCAGAGCAACTATTAGTTCCAAAACAGAAAGCAAGACTGAAAAACACAGCTAAAAAAACAAACAACAACTTTGTACAAACGTTTGGCTGTCTTACCTCCATTTACCTTCCCCCTCTTCGATTCCAAATCCTTTGCTCAACTTATGTCACCCTTTCTTCCTTTTCTAAAATCACTGAGGAGGAAACTGCATAACTTCTCTCCTCCTCCAAACTGATTACCTGCTCCTCTGATTCCATTCCCACCCATCTACTAAGCTTTCTCTCTTCCGCTGTCATCCCTTCCATCTGCCTCCAAGACAACAGACAATAGAGAGTTTGAATTCTGTCAGTACTTTCTTCGAAGCACTGAGGACAGAAGATGGATCCAACCAGCAGGATAAATTAGCAATTACCATGAATCCAAGCAACACCTCCAAATGTCCAGCAGACACATTAAGTAGTCCTTCTGAAGATCTTTCTCTGAGAAGGAAGGCAGAGCTGCAGTCTGGGCAAAAGGGAAAAAAGGGGGGGTCAGTTCACTTGAAAGAAGAATGGCACAGACCAGGGATGGCCAACTCCGGTTCTAATGCACCACGATGCAGTCTGGTTTTCAGGCTGTCCCTAATGAATATTCATGAGGTATTTTTGCAACCACTGCCTCCCATTGTATGCAAATATATCTCATGAATAGTCATTAGGGCATCCTGAAAGCCAGGTTGGTTCATGGTGCACCAAGGCCAGAAATGGCCAACCCTGGCATAGACTTTAAAGTGAAAGAAGCCAGAGACCAGAATAGTTCTCTGAAAGATAACGGACACAGCAAAGACAACATCCAGTGGATGCTAGAGTCTCCAAGAAGCCAATGTAAGGAACTAACATTCTAGGGAGGCCTTACGCATGGACACAAAGAATGGCCTTTTAGTACCCCCAACCTCAGAGACTCACCAAGGCCCTATTTCATTCCTGAGGAAGCAGGCAACAAGATACACCACCAAGAATTCCCTTGGAGGTGACTCCTGTAGCACAACATGACTGCCATCCAAACCTTGAAAGTTTAGGGCCAAACCCTGATATAAGTCAGGCTGCTAAAGATTTTAGATAAGGACATAGAAGCCAACCAGGTCTTAAGCAGGGAGGCTACTACTGCTCCCAAGCAGCCTTTAATGGAAGGTGTATGCCCATAATGGACAGGCCATAAGCGATTAGGAACCTCCATTACCAGGAACCCACACCATGTTTCTTATTGTAGGTCCTATCTTGAGGTAATAAGAGGGAGGTCACACCTTGGATCAAGAATCCGCACACCATGGTCTGCGGAGGCAATCTGGAAGAGCTCAAAGCCTGTGAAGAAGACTGTACACAAGGGTCAAGGAGGAAAACCTAAAGCATCCTCTTCCAAGACCAATCCTGAAGTAGGACCGCAAGACCACCTAACAGAGAACTTTCCCATGTCTGAAATAGTACCTCAAATTGGCATTCCCCTATAAGGCCCCTTCTTCAAAGTATGAGGTAGCATGCAGGAAAACTCGTTTTGTCAGGAATCATGGAGCTCCAACACTGAAAGTTAGGTTGCATGCTGTCAAAGCTTGTGATGTACATGGCAGACAAAATCATCAGATGCTCTTTCACCCAACAGAGCACTGTGGCTTTGAGAACTACTCAGCCCCATCAGTTCTGCTTCAACAGTGGAAACATGCCACCACGTAAGCAGTGCCCGAGAACACACAGCCCATTGTCCATTGAAAACATCTGAACATCTCCATGGTCAAACTGATTGCTGTGGCCTGCAGGCACAAGATCTCCTAGGAGGCCCCCTGAGGAGGCCAGAGTAAACCAACTGGACCAGGCCTCGCATCCCCAATCCTTTAGACTGGCATCCAAGATGTCAAGTACTGCATCCAGTGCTTCCAACAGCACCCCAGCCATCAGATGTTGGAACTACAATCAGTACCTCAACTGCTCCTTGATTTCCTGGGTCCAAGGATCCAGCTTCAAGGCAGATGTCACAGAACCGAGGGCCTTTAGACTAGAGAGAGAATCATATGCTCTGGAGTTGGCTGAGCCTCGAGTGAACTCTCTGTTGAGAGAAAGCTCAACTCAGAAGAGTATGGAACCAGCTCCCAGGTACACAAAAACTTGGAAGACTGCTCTTTGGACAGATTATCATTGACCCTAGCCTTCCCAATCAGAGCTCATCAGGCCTGTGTCACATCTGGCCTTCACCAGAGACTGACCAGGCCAGACTGACATCCAGCAATAGGCAACCCAGGCTCTCTGAATGCCAAAAAGTGCTGAAACCATCACTAGTCTTTTGGAAAAAGTAAGGGGAGCCATGTCTAGGTCAAAAACAAGGCTCAGAACTGAAGAAGTGGCCTAGAACACAAATGGGGAACAGCTAATGCTGTTCACAATGGGAAAGCAACAAATGCTATCGTGAGGTATAGGAGGGTAAGAAACACTCCCTCACACCTGACCGATGCAAAACTATACAAAAATGAGAGAGACTGAATCCAAAAAACAACCAGCTCTATGTCCAGGACATGCCAGAAGGAACATCCCTTTCAGGTTACTCATGTATCAGCGATAACATCCCAGGCCCCGCAGCGGAGGACATGGGAAAATAATCTGCCATTGCAGGAGGTGCTGAAGAACTTCCACAAATTTTACCCACATCAGCAGAGAGCCACAGGGAGACGTCTGGGCAAAAGTGTCAGAAATGGGCAGGCAACCCAAAATTTTGCCCATCAGCCATGACCTGCATCGAGGACACAATTGTGGTCTTCCCCTCCTATTCTGCCCACAAGCAGAAGAGAAGAGAGCAGATGCAATCGTGGCAGAGACTCCTCCTGTCTGCCCGTGGGAGATGGGATCCCTACAGGTAGAGCAGGAGGAGGAAGTTTGCAGGTTGTCTGTCTGCAGGGATCCAAAACTCCTGTGGGCATAAGAGAAGAGAATGGCCACAATAACAGCAAAAACTCCATCTGTTTGTCCATGGGGATCCGATCTTCCATGGGCAGACAGGAGGATCTTTGCTGCTATCGTGGCCATTCCCTTCTCTTCTGCCTGCGGGAGATGGAATCCCAGAAGGCAGAACAGGAGGGTAAGGTCGTGGGGGGCCAGGGGTGGAGTTAGAGCAGAGCTTGGGTCCCCCAATCATATAGGCATTCCTCTGCCCCTGCTACTGGGGAGACTCTTATAAGCACTGCTGTAATTCAAATACTGCACATCAGAATTCCGAGGCTAGCCTGAACCCAAGGCTTTGGGGTCAGGATGCAGGCAGCTTGTAGAAGGAGCTAACATTTCTGACCTTGCTGAAAGACCCCCAAAGACTCACTAGTCTGACATGGTATGGATCCACCCAGAAAGAATGGACCAATTTACACCTCAAAGAACTGCACCTTGGAAGAGACCACTGTAATTCAATGAAGGGATCACAGGTTCTCAAAGAAGCCATGAAGATGACTCAAGCATGCCAAAGCTCCAAAGTAATTGGCTGTACTGCAACTGAGGCCCAAAATAGTCTGAGGGCATCTTTAGGCACCCCACAAAGCTTAACACCCCCCCCCCCCCCTTAGTTTTTCTAGGCCTGTTTTCCAGGCATCTCTGTGGGCAAGCTTCTCCTTCTGGAGAGAAGAGACCCTTAAGGGAAACTTCTCCACTACAAATCGGAGCCAACATCTGTTGACTGAGGGTAATTCCAGCACTGCTATCTGACCAATATCACCACTGTCATGGAATTGGGAGAGACTCTGAAACAGTCTTAACCAGCAGCAGTCATCTAGACAGTCAACTGCAAGTCTCCTAGTATCAGGGACAACATGGCTACCCCTGCAGATGATGGATCCCTCATCTGAGGGCTAGCTTTTGGGTGTGCACACAGCTCTGCCGAAGAGCCTAAGATGGCTAATGTCAAGGCATTCTTAAGGACCTTAAAGCCCCAAAACTGAGAGTTCCACACACATAGCACCTCCCTCTACCAGGATGGTCATGCGCTTAGTCACAGCCATAAACAGGACTCACATCCCAGGGGGCCCAAAGGGCTGATCCCGCTTGCTGAGGAAAAGGTTGAGACAAGATCTTAGGACCCCGAAAGCCTAGTTCAGAGCTTTCCACCCTAAAATAACATATACTGATGCATAGAGTTAGGGAGAAGTATAAATGCAGCAAACACAAGATCCATCACATATAAAGGGGACCTGCTTGCTAAACTCGTCCAAAAGCTGGCTCCACAAACTGCAGGGCAAGCAAAACATCCTGGTAGGGAATGAACAGAGCCCAGCAGAGAAAAGGTAGATCAGAGAGATCCTAACTGGCCCCAGAGGATCTACCACTCCTTCCTCCTCAGATTTACCTTCCAGTGACAGAAATTTCATTTGAGTTTTTCAACCAACCCCCCGCCCTGCCCGCCCCCCAATAGGGGAACAGGTTTGGCTCCCAGAGGAACATCAAGGCAAAGCAGGAGCTGTGAACTTTTTAACTGCCTATGACAGGAGTGCTCTGAGGCCCTGGGGATCCCTTGAAGGGAAGCCCAGGCCCTGGCCCCCATGAAGGGTGCTGCTAAGCATCCAGTCAGACTGAATAAACCCATGAGCTGTTTAAGGAGCTGCAGCGCAAGCCGGATGACAAGTAGAGCTCGGGGCCATCAGGTATATGGCTAGGGCCATCCCGACACATTCCACTTCTGCCATGCCACAAGCCACCTTTGAGGTGGCTGTAGTGCTCACCAGCTGGAAAAGAAAAAAGGAGCAGCAGGAGGCTACAGGAATTGCATTGGTTCCCGGGCCTCCCTTAGGGGAATCCAACATGCCAAAAAAAGTGCCCTAGGCTTTGCAGCCATAACAGAGGCAAAAAGCTGCTTCGGGTTGCATGGCTGAAGACTGCAGTGGCAACGGCAAAAAAAAGACCATGTTGGAAAAAGAAGCAGGACCACAGTGAAAAAGGAGTCCTGAAAAGGGAATCCCAAGGCCTGTTGGGCTGACCGGGGAAGTACAAGCAGCAGAGAGCCAAATACCTCCTACTGAAACCAATGGGAAAAAAGTAACGCTCAGGAAAAATATCAGTAAAAACCAAAAAAAGAATCTGAAAAATACAGGGCATGCAGATAAGAAGAGCAAAAGGGAAGGGAGCCAAGGCCCAACTTACTGACAACCCTCGGAGGCCACATGGGTTCCTCTGATAGTAACCTGTGGTAACCAGTGTTGGACATAGGGTGGCTGTCCGTTCTAGGAGACAGGGGTGAACTGCACTATAATGTGAGTCAGAAGACCCAGGTCTATCTGCACTGCTGCAACAAGTCCACACATCCTGCCACTTTCTGGGGGCAGAAACTAATGGCTTCTCTCAGTGTTGGCACCAGAGGATATACCAAGTGATGACATCACTGAAAGTTGCTGAAGTTTGCCTCCACCTGCTGACAAGGGATTATAAACCACTCGTTTGGACTGGTCTAGCGGGATAAGGAAATACTTTTTTTGAAAACCCACTCCATAATATAATTAGCACTCTCCTCATCTCCCACCTCCTTCAAAAAAAAAGTCTAGCTTTGGAACTGCTGATTGAGCACATCTAACAGAACCCTCTTAAATGTTTGGGCCCTAGATATATGCCTGGTTTACATGCAATTTAATTCTATTCTGTTTGGAGGACTGCAGTAGGCAGAAAAAATGGACAAATATGCTGAACTGAACAGTTCTCTATCTGCTGCCAATTCCTGTTCTTTCTTTTAAAGCGCGGAATGCCTGGTTCTTTGGGGGGGGGGGGGACATAAGGTGACCCTGTGGCATAGGCAAAAGCACTGTTATTTCCAGCTGAGTCAGAAGAGCTCAAATACAACAGAGGTGACAAACAAGACTAGGGAAAAAAGATGGTTGATTGTCGGTGCCATGGTAGCCCGTCAGCAATAGAGTGGTACTGAGATAGTCATGAAAGAGATGCCCTTCAGTCATCTGACATGTACAGGTGCTCTGTCTGAGGTGATGAAGGGTTCAAAAACGAGGAAATAATGGGGAGGAGCTATGTGTGACATGTCTAGAAAAGGGTGTTTAAAAAATATAAATATGTTATGTTCATGTTTATTAGTGGTTTGTATACCACCCTTTACAAATGTATCAGAGCGGTTTACAATTAGATTAAAAGCAAACTGAGAAAAAAAAAGAAAGGAACTCCATTATTAAATAGGATAGCATCATTTGCATACTCAGGAGGGAGGGTGAAGGATCACAGAAAGGGAGAGGAGGGAAGAAACAAATGGCATATCACTCAGGGGGGGATGTCAAAGACTTGCCAACTCCAGACTTCGATCCTTTCACCTTGCTGCTCCTTATCCCTGGAACAAACTTCCTGAGTCTGTATGTCAAGCTTCATCTTTCACCCTTATCCATGCTAAAGGCTCATCTCTTTGAGGCTGCTTTCAGATCCTGATCCCTTGTTTTCCTTGTGTCTCCTTACCTTTGCCTATTGTACCCTTGTTCTCAGTTATTGTATTGTATGTCTTGAATAGACTGTAAACTCTGATGAGCAGGGACCATCTTTTGTATGTATCTGTACAGCGCTGAATGCGCCTTGTAGTGCTATATAAATTATTAATAGTAGTAGTAGCCTTTTGGAATAAGTAGGTTTTGAGTTGTGATTTGTACTTGATGAATGCTGGTTCTAGACAGAGATGAGGGGGGGGGGGGGGATCATGCCACAGGTTAGGGCCGAGAAAATAGAATGCAGAACGGCGGGTGGTTTGGAGATGGGCTTAGGAGGTAGAGGCGATTAGCATGGATAGGGCAGAGGATATAGTGTGGTGTATGGAAGATGATGAGTGAGGAGATGTAGTGGGGTATTCCTGAGTGGAGGACCTCATGAACTAGTATGAGAATCTTGTATTGGATGCAATACTGGACTGGGAGTCAGTGAAGGTGGATTAAGAGGGGGTGACATGGTCAAAATGGGAAGCGTGAGCCAAGAGTTTAACAGCAGTGTTCTGGATGAGCTGTAGATGTTTCAATGTAGACAAGGGGAGACTAAGACAATGTTGCAGTAATCCAGGCATGATATAACAAATGATAAAAGCAGGGTAGTTAGTGCAGAGGTAGGGAGGAATGGCCGGACAGCCCTGATTTGCCAAAGGGAGAGAAAGGAGCACTTAACAATACAGCTAATGTGTTGGTGGAAAGTCAAGGCGGAGTCAAGAGTGACACAGCGATATCTGAAAAAAGAAGTTAGTGAAATGTGGGTTCCATTAAGGAAGGGTGAGAGAGTAGGGATGACTGTGGGACCAGTCAGCCATGTTGCCATTGTTTCTGTTGGGTTAAGATTGACATGATTTTTGTGTACCCAGGAGGCTACCGAGGTTGAGCAGTTGTTCAGAGGGGTGAGATCAGGGGAAAGAGTTAGTGTGCGGGATCAGTTAAATATCATCGGCATGGTAGTAGGCCGAGATACCATGCTGCTTCACCAAGAGGGCAAGTGGAGCGAGAAAGATGTTAAAAAGAAGTTGTGCCGACTTCCGGTGACGTCACGGAGCTGATGGCTGCTTAGGTGCCTAGCTCCTGTCCGAGCCCCGATTAAAGGTGAAATTTACGGGCCCCTACAACTCCAAGTAATTGGGTGACGAGTCCCTAGCTTGACTATGGACGCCAAAAAGAAGCTTGCCAGCTTTCAGTCCCCTTATGTCCGAAAGGACTCGGTGCGGGAGGAGGACGACCCAGGCCCGGGCCGGAGAGCGGAGATCGAGAGCTCTTGTGAGGAGAATGGAGGGCCGGAGGTGCTCCCAATGAAAGCGTGGTTACGAACCTTCAAAAAGGACGTGTCTGGCGAATTTAAAGCTATGCGAAACGATCTTAAAGAGGCCCTGGCGGCGATACAAGGAGAGGTGAGCTCTCTAGGGCAGCGAATTGAGGAGATAGAGAGCCACGTGGAGAAGCATGCGGGCGAACTCCGTGGCGTGGTGGCGGAGCAAGAAAAATTGCATAGCCAGCAGGAGGAGATGCAGGAGAAGCTTGAGGAGATGGAGGATAGAGCGCGGCGAAATAATCTGAGAATCAGAGGTGTGCCGGAGAATGAGAAAACTAAAGACTGTGTGCAGTTGGTTCAAAGCTTGGGGAGCCACATACTGAGACTGGGGGAGGCCAGTGGTGGATCGCCGGTGGTCATAGGAGTGGAAAGAGCTCACAGGAGCCTCGGGCCCAGGAAGGCAGACCGCGGGAGGGACATTATTGCCTGTCTGAGCAGCTTCCCTCTGAAGGAGCAAATCCTACAGATTGCCCGGAAATATGGCCGCATTGCCTGGGACGGCTGTGAGGTGGAGGTCTTTAATGATCTCTCGAGGGGAACGCTGGAGCGGCGGCGGAGTATGAAGGAAGTGACTGCATATATGAGGAGTGGAAACCACCGGTACCGCTGGCTGTTCCCTTTTGGCATTTTATTAACTGTGAATGGCCGGTCCCGGCGAGCGAAGACAGCGGAGGAAGCGTGGAGGATGTTGGCGGAATTAGGATGTGAAAAGCTCCCTCAAGCGAGGGGCCGCCAGAAGCAAGGCCAGCAGAGTGTGATGGAGGAGCGACAGGGAGCTGGACAACAGTGGCAACGGGTGGGGGAGAAAGGAAAGCGGATGAAAAGGCTGTCGCAGATACAAGAGAGTGGGCCCGAATTGGAGGACGTGTGATGCAGATCTGCGGAGCCTAAAGGGGACTGGCAAAGCGTGAGTATGGAGCGATAGCGCTCTATGCCTCACGATCCATGGACACTGGACTTATAGGGCACACTTGGATTGCTTGCTGGGGATAGTGGTTAAGCTGCGGGGACTGTGTTTTTAAGGGAGGGGGAATTTTGTGCTGGGGCAGGACATGTGGGTCACCGAAGGGATAATGGGAGGTGAGGGTGGGGGAGCGAAGGGGGGAGGGGGAAGGGGTAGGTAGCAGGGGGGGTGGGGAGGGACGGGGGGTTAGGGGGCATCTTGCACAGCCTTTGGTGAGGGAGATAGGAGGGGGGATATGGTTATGCTGCGGGTAAGGTCGGTGAATGTGAATGGGTTGAACTCCCCAGTGAAGCGGAAACTGCTTTATAGGGAAGCCCAGCGTAATAAGTGGGACGTGATTTTGATTCAAGAGACCCACTTCCGGAGGGCGGATGTGGGGAGGATGAGTAATAGGCTGTTCCCGGAGCAGTTTTATGCCTGTCACAGGGATGGGGTCAAAAAGGGGGGGGGTGGCTCTGTTGATAAGGTCGGGGAGTGGGCTTCAAGTAGGGGGTCATTTTAGGTACAGGGAAGGGAGGGTGGTGGGGATTAAAGGGATGTGGGGGGGGGGCAAACTGTTATTATTGCTTCGATATATGGACCTAATGGGGCCCAGGGGGAGTTTTGGAAAGAGGTGGGTGACTTGCTTGAGGGGCAGGGGGCGGGTAGGGTGTTGATAGAAGGGGACTGTAATGTGGTGTTAGACCCTAAGGTAGATAGGGATACAAAGGGGGTGGACAGGGGGGCTCGCAATCGCCAAGGTTTAAGGGGGTTGATGCATCAATGGAATCTGGTGGATGCCTGGAGGGTGCTGCACCCAAAGGAGCGAGGATATACATTTTATTCGGCTCCCCATGGTAGTTGGAGCAGGATTGACATGTTGTTAGTGGATAAGGAATGGATGGTGGCAGTAGAGGAGGGTCAATTGATAACGGTTGGGTGGTCTGATCATGCGGCAGTTGATCAGGGCTTGGGAGGGTGGGGTGATATTTTGGAGGTTGAATGAAAGCTTACTTAAAGATCGGGAGGTGGTAGAGGATATTCGGAGGGTGGTTAAGGAATATCTAGCTTTCAATGATGGGGGGGAAGTGGGGGGGAAGTGGGGGTGGTGGGGGTGTGGGAAGGGTTAAAAGCGGTCCTACGAGGACGGTTTATTATGTGGGGGGCCAGAAGGAAGAGGGAGAGAGAAAAGAAGGAGGAGGGGCTGCGGGAGGAACTGAGAGGGGGGGAAGAGCGGTATAGGAGGACGGGATCCTTGAGGGATAGGAAGGAGATGGAGAGGGTAAGAGGAGAGTTGCAAGCCTTGCAGACGGACAAAGTTGCTTGGGCCTTACAGCGGTTGAGGCAGGTGTCCTATGAGTTTGGCAATAAGGCGGGGCGCTTGTTGGCTAGCCGCCTGAAGAGGCGAACAGGGGCAACGACGATCTATCAGATCGTGGGGGAAGGGGGGAAGGTGTGTAGAGGGGAGGAGGAGATCCGGGAATGTTTCCGGGCATTTTATCAGGACCTCTACACGGGAATGGGGGGGGTGGGGGGGTGGGGGAGGCGGAGATTCGGGCCTATTTGGATGAGGTGCTGCTACCTCAGCTATCGGAGGATGCGGCGGATTCCCTAGAAGGGGCGATCGCGATGGCGGAGCTTGAGCAGGTGGTGAGGGGGCTCCCAGGGGGGAAGGCGCCTGGTTTAGATGGGCTCTCCGGGGCCTTTTATAAGGTATTCTGGGGGGAGATTGGAGGATTGTTAGTGCGGGTGTTTAATGGGATGCTGGAGCCGGGGGGGGAGTTGTCCAGGGATATGAAGACGGCGAGGATAACGGTACTGTTGAAACCGGGGAAGGACCCGATGCGCTGTGGATCGTATCGACCCATTTCCCTTCTTAATGTGGATGTCAAAATTTTGGCAAAAATTTTGGCGGATAGATTGGCGGGGTGGTTACCGGGGATTATTAATAGTGATCAGGCGGGGTTCATACAGGGTAGACAGGCGGCCGATAATATTAAGCGGGCGATGGGGGTGGTTTGGGAGGCAAATCAAGGGGAGGAGGATTTTCTCTTAATGTCCATAGATGCAGAAAAAGCCTTCGATAGGGTTCATTGGGGCTTTCTATTGGAGGTCGTGGGGAAGTTGGGGTGTGGACCCAATTTTATGCAGTGGATACACGGCCTGTATACGGGACCCCGGGCTCGGGTGAAAGTAAACGGTCGGTATTCGCGGGACTTCGAGTTGGGGCGGGGGACTAGGCAGGGGTGCCCATTATCCCCACTGCTATTTGCTATGGTGGTGGAGCCGCTGGCCGAAAAAATTCGGCGGAATGAGCGAATTGTAGGTTTAGTTCGCGGGGGGAGGGCCCATAAGATATCCCTATATGCGGATGATATCTTATTGTATATTAGTCAGCCGCAAGGCTCGCTTGCTGAAATTATGCGGGAGGTGGAGAGTTATGGGGCGGTGTCGGGGTTTAAAATGAATATTGATAAAACAGAAATTTTGGGGATCAGGGTGGGGAGGGAGCTGGAAGGGAAGTTGAGGAGTTTGTACCCTATGCGATGGGTACCGCAGTCCTTGGCCTATTTGGGGGTCAGGATCACCAGGCGATATGAGGATATGTATCAGGCTAATTACCCGAAGTTGCTGGGGGCTATAGGCAGTGACTTGGAAGGTTGGATGGGGATGGAGACGTCCTGGTTGGGCAGGATAGCTGCCGTTAAGATGAATGTCCTCCCCCGGTTGCTCTATCTCTTCCAGGCGTTACCGGTGGAAATACCGGTGGGGGCGATGCGGACCCTGCAGAACCGGGTGTTTACTTATATCTGGAAAAGGAAGCCCCCCCGAATATCTCGGAGGGTGATGTGGTTAGCGAAGGCGCAAGGGGGTTTGGGGGTCCAAACTTGGTGGCATACTTTCACGCAGCACAGTTGAAACACATTATGGATTGGAGAGACGGAGGGGAAGTGAAGCCTTGGGTCAGCTTGGAACAGACGCGCGTACAGGGAGGGCGGTTGGATGCATGGCTCTGGGCAAAGAAGGGGGAGAGGGGGGCACTGGGAGGGGGGACGCCGGGGATGAAGCAAGTGGTGAGGGTGTGGGACAAGGTGAGAGGGCCTGAAATTAAGGATAGGGGTTCGGGATATTCGGTAATGGCACCGTGGAGGGGGTGGAAGGGATTTCAACCAGGGTGGGAAGGGGGACGTTTTGATATATGGAGGGAGAAGAGGTTAAGAAGTGGTTTTCAATTACTCGAGGAGGGGGAGATGCGACCCTTTGAGGACGTGCGAGATGAATTCGCTTTGGAGAAGAGGGATAGATTCGCCTATGGGCAGGCGAAATCCTTTCTATTGCGGGCATTGGGGAAAGAGGGGTTGGGGCGGGGGGTTACGGGATTGGAGGCCTGCTGGTTTGGAGGGGGAGGTTCGAAGGGAATGATTTCCAGGCTGTACCGGGTGGTGAATCGACAAGGGGGGGGGAAATTTCGCTATATGGTGGAGTGGGAAAGGGATTTGGGGGTGGTTATGCCTGAAGGCGACTGGAGGACAGTGTGGGATCAGACCAAGAAGGGGCCAGGAGCCAGTAAATATCAGGAAAATAGTTATAAAATCGTGATGCGCTGGTATTACACTCCTGAGAGGTTGCATAGGATTTATCCTGGGACTTCACCCCTGTGCTGGCGGGAGTGTGGGGAGGTGGGCTCCTTTTATTTATTTATTTATTTATTTAACATCTTTTATATACCGCACTATTGTCACCAGCGCGGTTTACATGTAACAAACATATACATACAAAGAACTGTAATGCATTTTACAAGTAACAGGGTTTTTTGAAAACTTGGGAATAACAAGGTACAGCTACATAGGCTAGTTAACTATTTACAGAATATTGAAATACATTAGTCACATTTGGATATCAGTTGGGAAAATGTCCTGGTCAGAAAAGTGTCTGTAATATTTTCATGTGCGAAGGTTAGATTGGGAAATAGCTTAGGAAGAGGTGGTGTTTGAGACTCTTTCTGAATTGTGTTAAGCTGGTTATAACTCTCAATTCTAGTGGGAGGGCATTCCAGGTTATTGGGGCGTGGATACTGAAGGCTCTTTTGGTTGTTTCCTTAGTGTATCTGACTGTTTGTTTCGGGATTATTAATGTATTCATTGCAATTGACCTTCTGGATCTATTAGGGGTCTGTGAGTGTACAAGGTTGGTAATGGTTGATGGTGCTTGGTTGTTTATGGCTTTGAATGTAGTGATCAGTATCTTGTAGTGGATTCTTGCGTTGGTTGGTAGCCAGTGGAGTCTTTTTAGAACTGGGGTTATGTGATCTGTCTTTGATATTCCTTCAAGTACTCTGGCAGCAGTGTTCATCGCTAGTTGGAGAGGATTTAATGTTGCTTGAGGGAGTCCGTATAGAATTGCATTTGCAAAGTCAATGTGAGGCATTATCAGGGCTTGGTAGACGGTTCTGAAATCTGAGGGTTCCAGTAGAGGTCGCAGGTGGCGTAATGTACGTATCTTGTGATATATTAGTTTTGTTATGTTTTTTATGTGGGCTTTCATATTGAGGTGCTGGTCAAGGGTTATACCTAGGTAGCGTAGTGTAGGTTTTACTGTTAATTCCTTGTCCTTTATCTTCACGGAGGTAGGAGGTGTGAAGTTTTGGTTTCTTGTTACAAACATCACATCAGTCTTGCTGTGGTTGATTCTTAGATTTTGGGAGATGAGCCAATCTTCTACTGCTTCGAGGCATGTTATCAATGATGTATAATCAGGGTGATTGATGGAGAATGGCATGAATAGTAGAATGTCATCTGCATATGCTAAACAGGTGACATTAAAGGAACGAATGAGGTCACAAATGGGTTGCATGTATATATTAAACATCAACGCTGACAGAGAAGATCCTTGTGGTACCCCTTGGTCTTGAAGAAATGGTTCAGAGGTAGTTTCGTCAATTCGTACTTGTTGCCAACGGTTAGTTAGATATGATATACACCAGTCAAGTGCGGCACCAACTATTCCTTTTTCCTTAAGGCGATCGATAAGTATTTGGTGGCTTACTGAGTCGAACGCAGCTGAGATGTCCATGAATATAAGTATGAATCCTTGGTGAATGTTATCTATTCCTGTGATTAGTGTGTTGAATAGTGTGATGAGGAGGGTCTCAACTCCATGAGCCTCTCTAAAGCCGTGTTGTGCAGGGTCAAGTGGAGCTTCATTGTCTATGTGCTGTTGTATTTGCCGTTGGACTACTTTCTCAATTATTTTCGCTAGGAGTGGGATACTGGATATTGGCCTGTAGGATTCTACTTTTTGGGGGTCTAATTTACTGTTTTTTAGTAATGGTCTAATTGAGGTTTGTTTGAGGCTTTGAGGAAAGGTTCCAGTTGAAAAGGATTGTTCAAGGATATTCTGTATGAAGAAGCTTACTTCATGTTTTAGATTTTTTATCCAGGCTGCCGGGCAGGGATCGCTTGCAGCGGTGGTAGCATTTATTGATGCGATGGTGTTCTCAATATCTTTGATTGATGGTGTATTGAACTTGGTTAATGTGGTTGACTGTGAATATATATCATTCTTTGTTGGTCCAGAGGTACAAATGTTGGATGTTTTTGTCATCTTTGACTTTAGGTATTCAGCATATTCTTGCGGGTGTATTGCTTGCGTTTGTTGAGGTGTTGGTTCCTTTGCCATTGTTCTTACGATGTTGAAGAGGTCATGATGTTTATTTAATGATTTCTTTAGAAGGTTAGTATGGAATTGTTTCCTTCGATCTGCTATTTCTTGGCGATGCTTATCTAAGTATTTGCAGTAAGCTGTGTAGGCTTCAGTAGAGCGTGATCTTCTCCAGTATTTCTCGAGTCTCCGAAGATGGAGGAGGGATGTTCTTAGCTCCTTGGAATACCAGGCTACGTGTGTACGTTGGTTGGTATTTTTTGCCATGTTTGATGGTTGAGAATTGAATCTAAGGGAGTGATCCCAAGTGTTGATTAGACTGTCCAAGTCGGGTGCAGACGCTTGTAGTGTTGGGAGGAGATTATTAAGTATTTCCTCTTTGACAAAGGGGCGGAACCTCCTAGCTGTTGGTTTCGCTTGAGTAGGTTTGGATTTAGAGGAATTGGAGTAGTTGGGGATTTTGAATAAAATGAGACTGTGGTCAGACCACGGTACTGGTATTATTGAAAGGTCGTAATTGTGGTTGATGTCTGAGGTAACTTGTGGGACGAATATCAGATCAAGTATGTTTCCCATATTATGAGTAGGATCTTTGACTATTTGGTTGTATCCAAGGTTGTCAATTGCTTCTATAAATGCTGTGGTTTGCGAGTCCTGTAGGGAGGGAAGGTTGAAATCTCCCATTATCCAGTTGGATAGTCTTGGTTTTTCAGTGTTGCAGGCAAGGTCAACTATCGTTGGCAGATCCTCAGCTGATGCTGTTGGAGCTCTATAGACTAGGCTGATTGAGTGTTCTTTGTTTGATATATTTAGTATATTTAGATGTGTTGAACTAATGCTGTTGTCAATTTGAAATTGTAGTTGGTTGTTAGAGATAATAAGTACTCCGCCTCCTCTTTGTTGGTTCCTATGGCACGTGTGGATAGAGAATCCTGGCGGTAGCATCTGGTTAAGAATGACATTGTCAGAATCGGTTAGCCAAGTTTCTGTGATCAACAAGATGTCGAGGTTATGTGCAGTTATGAGATTAGTTATCAGAGGCCATTTTGTGCGGATGGACCTTATATTGATAAGGGCACAGTGTAATGGTGGATGGTACTGTTGTTTTGGTTGAGGTCTTTTGGTAACGTGAAGGGCAATATGAAGTAGATGTGAGTAGTGGGTGTAGTTAGGGTTCGTTTGATTTGTTTGAGTCTTGTTTGACCATCTCCTCCAATTATTTCGTAGTATTGGTATGTATTTTTGGTCATAATTAAAGGCAATTGCTTGACCAGATAGAGCAGTGAGGAGGTAGGTGATGGTAAGGGTTACTAATGTGTGCATTCTTATAGTGAACATTGTGTGTTCTGAGAGGCGGTAGTGTTGCTAGTTGCACAAGGTTGTAGACTGTTGGTTTTGGGGTTGTAGTATTTGTAGATAATATTGATGGAACCTTAATTGTGGTGAAAAGACGTATCAACAATATATCTGGATGCTGAGAAAAACAGTAATTGCAAATTTATGGGTAATGATACAGTATGTCTCTCTATCTACTGACAACAGTATATCTACTTGGCATATCTGGTGGACCTGTCCTACGATACAGGAGTATTGGGGTATTATACGGCGGTGGATCCAGTCTAAACTCCAGGTGGACATTCCGCTTGCCCCGCAGATCATCCTATTGTCTTGGTGGGGGGAGGGGTTGGGGAAGCAGGGGGGGCAGGTGGTTCGGGCATGCCTTAGCGCAGCCAGATGTGAGGTGGCAGCGGCGTGGAAACAAAAGGCAGCCCCTTCGCTTGCACAGTTTGAGCGAAGGCTTAGGCACCTGACCCTGATGGAAAAATTAACCGCGGCCAGGAGGCAGAGGGGGGCTCAATTTGAGGAGGTGTGGGGAGGGCTGTGCAAAGTTCTTGAGGGGGAAGGGAAGGGGAGGTAGGGGGGGAATGGGGAGGGGTTAGGGGGGCAAGGGGATTAGGAAGGTTTGCTATTTGTAAGGGGACGGGGGGGTGCGGGGGTTGAGTTGTTGTTGCTTGGGTTGTTGATGGAGTGTCTGTTATAGACGGGCGGGGGGAGGGTGGGTGAACGGGGTTGGGATTTTGGTATTATGGGACATGTATGGGGTTTTCTGATATTTTGTTTGAGCTGACTGTATTTGGTGTTACTTGGCTGTGTTATAAAACCATAATAAAATTATAAATTGGAAAAAAAAAAAAAAAAAAAGAAAATCAAGTGCGCCAAAATAACCTCCGGCTGATAAACCTTCCCAGGTCTTTCCTTATGCTACAAATTGATTATGGTTAAAGAGTACTTAGTCGAGATGCTTGGGATGGATTCTGAATTTACCACCTATTGTTAGGACTCAATACCTCTTCCCCGGTAAGCAATCTGGAGAACAGGGGAATTCATTGGAGGTCGACCTCACTGAATTCTTAAAAGTCCTCTCTGGAAAGTTACCCAGAGAACCACCATGATTTTAACTTTTGCCCTTGAGAATGATCGCAAATCTGTGTTGAAGTTGTATTTTCGCTTTATGGATAAGCTTTTTTTGGGCTCCAAGATTAGGATATTTCCTGGTTTTTTCTAGGTTTACAGAGAGGCAGCGCAAAGACTTCTTGGCGCTGCACCCCAGAGCTTTGGCCTTGGAGTTAGTGTTTGTGTTACGTTTTCCTAGCATATGTTTAATTCAATACGAGGGTAAGAATCATGTTTTCTTGAAGCTGAAGCAGCTTGCTGATTATATTGTGGTAAAGGAGGAGAATATGATACAGATGGTAGTTCCAACTGCACCACTGTGATCCATGGGGGGGGGGGGGGCTCATTGCAGAAGTGTACTTCTTTTGTAAATATTATTGCATATGACTTTATTGATATTTGGATCCTTCTGTTTACCTAATCTTGGTAGGCTGATGTTTTTGGGATTATATATGGATATATTTTGTTGTAGTTTGGATATAAAATTGTCCAATTTTTCTTTTGTTTTCCTTCTCTTTTGTGAAATTAAAGTGTAAAATGCATGAAGAATAAAATTTAAAAAAAAAAAATCTCTCTCCAGCTGCAGCAGAGAACCAAGAAAAAAAAAAAAAAAAAAAAGTTGTGCCAAGACTGAGCCCTGAGGAACTCTGCAGGTGAACGGGTACGGTGATGAGAGAAGACAGCCTGACGTGATTAGGAAAGAGCTATCAGAGAGGAAGGACTGAAACCACTGGAGAATTATGCCACATATACTAATGTCATGCAGGCAGGAAAGCAGGATGTTGTGATTTCCCAAGTCAAAAGTGGGAAAAAGATCATGACATTGGGGAACAGCAATGTTACCCCTATCAAATGAACCTCACTGAGCTGAGATAAAAGGATAGTGTCCATGTTGTGGCTAGGGCGGAAGCGCGATTGCCAGGGATGCAGAAAATTAGTGCTCTCGAAGTGGGCAGTGAGCTGTGAGAAAACAAATTTTTTCTAGGATCTTGGAAAGGAAGAGAAGGTTAGTGACTGATCTGTAGTGAGTAGGAAGGGATTTGTCAAGAGACGACGGACTAGTGCCTGCTTCCAAGAGGATGGAAAAATGTCAGTGGCAAGGCTGGTGTTAAGGGAAAAGGCATACGGAAGCGTAGTTACTTACCTGTAACAGGTGTTCTCCAGGGGCAGCAGGAATCAGTCCTCACATATGGGTAATGTCGGTGCCGACGCCGCCCGAGTGGAAGCATCTCCCCAGCTTTCAAAGAAAGCCTTTGAGAGATGCACCACGCATGCATGGTCCCCTTCCTGCCCAAGGGTGCCATCTTGCCTCAGTCTAATGACATAGTTAAGACAGCAAGAATTAAAATATGATACAGATGCAACTCCAAGGGGAGGAGGGAGGGTTGTGAGGACAAATTCCTGCTGTCCCCAGAAAACATCTGTTACGGGGGGGGCTAAAGTCCAACTCAGTCAGTTGGGGAGAGGAGTGGCTTAGTGGTTGGGGCAAGTTACCTCAGGCCAGAAGGTCGGGGGTTCAAATCCACTAGAGGACAGCAACCTTGGGCCGGAAGGACTGGGGTTTCTAGTCCCACAGGTGCTCCTTGTGGTCTTGGGCAAAGCCACTTAACCCTCCATTACCCATGTTCCCTGTAAAATAGTTATCTCCAAGTTATAATGCCCTGTTCATTGTAAACCGCTTTGATATCATGAAAGGCGGTATATAAGAAATGTTAAATAAATAAATAAAACTGCTTCCTCTGGGAACAAGCGGGAAGTCAGCCCTCACATATGGGACTCCCCAGCTACAGGCTACCGAGAACCTGTAAAAAAAATGCCAGGTGACCTGAAAAGGATGAGCAGTGAGCTGCAGCAGTTGAGTCCCAACTGAGAGACTCTCACAAGGCCCAAGAGTCTGGCGGGGCACCAGCACTCCAGTAGCCTGAACACAGAAGGGTCAGAGGGCAGACGTTGCCTACACCCTGAAGAGATTACAGAGTACAACCTGGCTGAAGGTGCTGTCCCGTCAGGACTCCCTCTCCAGGCAGTAGTGAACCGCGAAAGTATGGACTGAAGACCAGATGGTGGCCTAGCAGATTTCCAACACAGGTACGGAATGCAGATTTGCCAAAAGGTAGCCATGGCCCTGACATGGTGAGCCATGACCCACTGGTCCAGAGAGATCCCAGTCTGCTCATAGGCAAAGGCAATGCAGTCTGCCACCCAAGTGGACAGAGTTCGCTTAGTCACTGGGAGCCCCAGTCGACTGGAGTCATTGGAGACGAAAAGCTAAGGTGCTTCGCAGTGGTCCTGAGTCTGTTGCAGATAGGAGGACAGGGCTCTTTTACAATCCAAGGTATGGAGGACTATTTCCACCTTGCCAGCATGAGGCCTCAAAAAGAAGGTGGGGAGCCCCACCTCCTGATTGAGGAGGAAGGGGGACACCGCCTTCAGCAGAAACTTAGGGTGTGTGCAGAGCACCACCCTGTTCTTGTAGAACCTCATGTAGGGAGGTTCTGCCATCAGAGCCTGGAGCTCGCTGACCCTGCAAGCTGATGTGAGTGCCACGAGAAAAACTGCCTTCCAGGAGAGCTACCACAAGTGATAGGTAGCCAGAGGCTCAAACAGCAACTTAGTGAGCTGCGAGAGCACCACGTTGAGATCCCACTCCGCCACTGGTGGGCGGGCGGACGGGAAGTTTGGATAGCAAGAGGCCCTGCAGGAACTGAGATACAAGGGCTGGGCCGAAAGGGATTTGCCCGCAACAGAATGGTGGTGAGCTGTAATAACGCTCACGTGCACTCTGACTGAGTTGGACTTTAGCCCCCCTGTGACAGGTGGAGTAGGTATTGGAGTACCAACTACACCAAGCAGGAGAATGGGTTCACTTACTTCTTAGTGGACCAGACCAAGAACTGGCACCACTTAAAGGCATATGCCTTCCTCGCAGAGACCTTGAGGTAGGCCAGAAGGACCTCCTACAAGTCCTGTGGGAGGTTGAAGAGAGCTAGAGCTACCCTTTCAGCAGCCAAGCCATGAGTGACAGAGACCCCAGGCTGGGGTACAGGAGAGAGCCCTCCTCCTGTGAGAGTTGTCCTGGGGCATGGCCTAAGGGAATTGGCGATGTTGCGGGCAGGCAGAGGAGCAGTGGGAACCAGGATTGCCTGGGCCACCAGGAGGCTATCAGTATCAGTGATGCCATGTCGTGCTGGACCTTGAAGAGGGTCTCAGCGACCAGTGGTGTTGGTGGGAAGGCATAAAGGAGATCTTCTGTTCATGAATTGAGGAACGTATCTGCAGCCACACAGAAGCAGAAGCAGGACAACTGTGTGTTGCCCGAGCTGGCAAACAGGTCCATTAGGTCCAGAGTCGAAACAACCAAGAGGTCACTCTGGGATCCAAAAGCCACTTGTGCGGCTGATGGGCTCTGCTCAGTTTGTCCGCCAGGGCATTGTCCTGGCATGGGACATAGACCGCCCTCAAGATCATCCCGTTGCGGGTCGCTTATGAGCACAGACTGGTGCTGCAGTTGGTGGTGAAAGGCTTGGAGAGCTAGGAATATCGCCCGGAGCTCCAGAAAGTTGATCTGCAGCTGGGACTCTACCTGGGACCAGCTGCCTTGTGTGAGGAGGTCCTCGCAATGAGCTCCCCAGCCCAGTAAGGAGGCATCTGTGGTGAAAACTCTCTGGGGGGTGGGTGCCTGGAAGGGCATCCCGGCCTGAAGGTGGTAGGGAATCTGCCACCAGTCAAGGGAGTTCACCAGTGGCAGGTCACTCTCATAGCTTGTGTCCACTGAGAGTGGAGGCACCACTGGGCCGCCCTCATATGCAGGCGGCGCATGGGGAGAAGGCGAGCAAGTAGCAACCAGCGGTACTAAACCTCTATGGCTAGCCCCCTGAGGCATTCTGACCTCTCCTGGGAAAGGAAGGCCTTGGGCCTGGAGGGTGTCTAGCTGAGCCCCTATGAACTCTAGGCACTGAGACGGGGCAAGGTGTGACTTGGGGTAGTTGACGACGAACCCCAGGTGCTGCAGAGCATGGATGATGTGCCCGTTGGCATGGCGCACCTCTGCAACTGTGCCTCCCCTTATGAGCCAGTAGTCCAGGTAGGGAAAGACTAAGGCCCCTTGGAGATAAAGGTGGGCTTCGACTACCACTAGGCACCTGGTGAAGATCCTTGGCGATGAAGGCAGCATGAAGGGTAGCACCCTGTATTGATAAGGACCTCCTCCTACCATGAACCAGAGGTATTTCCGGGGGCTGGGATGGAACAGAATGTGTGTATAAGCATCCTTTAGATCCAAGGAGCACAGCCAATCTCCCTGGTGGAGCTAAGGCAGCAGTGTTCCAAGGGAGAGCATCTTGAACTTCTCCCTCACCCGGAATCTGTTCTGGTCCCACAGGTCTAGGATGGGCCTGACCCTGTTCACTTAGGAACGAGGAAGTACCTGGAGTAGAAGCCCTTGCCCCAGAGATGTTTGGGCACTAGTTCTACTGCCTTGTCCTCCAGAAGACATGTGAGCTCGGTGAGGAGCAGAATCTGGTGAAGGAGTGGCCTTAAGGGCTCTCCTGGAAAGTATGAGGGTGGTGTCCATTGCAGGTGGAGGAAGTAACCATTCTGAATCACTTTCAGTAACCAGGAATGTGTGGTGATTGTGGACCACCTGTAGCAAACAGGGGCAGACAGCCCTGGGGGAGAGGAAGTCATGGCCAAGGAGTCAAAAGCTCCCCCCATGCTGAGCCAGGTTCCGGCACCTGGGACTTGAGAGTTTGCTGTTTGCAGGGACCGTATCCTTGCCTTTTGTGCTGCTGGTCCTGCTGCTGGTCTGAGGAACTGTGAAGCATTGCCAAACCCCACTTCTTCCTCGGGGGGGGGGGGGGGGAGGACTCCGAGTGTCTGAGGACCCTTGTCCTCTGTCTCCCACTCTGACTCAAAGTCAGAGGACATGTCAGAAGCCCCACGGCTTCTGCGGTCGAGGCCCGAGCCCGAAGGTCCACGACCTCTGGAGGACCTATGGTCCGAGTCATGTGTACTCACCAGAGAGGATCGGAGTCCCGAGAAAAAGGACCAGGACCTCGTCAGATGCCAATGGCACTCTCGAGGCCGGTGGTGATCAAGGATCATCTCGACATCTAAGGAAGTCCTCAATGTCGAGGGTCCCATCGTTGGGGCGGATGAACTGGAAGAACCGGACATGAACGCCTGCTGCTGGGCCATGAGGACAGAGCTACTGCGCTCCAAGGCCGCCATCCTGTTCTCCATGCTAGTTGGCTCTGCAGCCTTAGACACGGACACTGAGGGATTCGGGCCTGGCATCATCTCCATCGAGGGGTAGTCCTCGACGAGGATGGCCTCAGGTGTCAGAGACCAGTCGCCAGCTGCTGACTCCTCCTTCTGGGGCAGCTTGTGCAGCCACTCCCACTCCAACTCCTCATACTCACGCCGGGAACTGCAGGGCCTGGAGTGGGATTTTTCTGCCTTTCTGGACCTGTCCTCCAAGGTGGTCTTTGAGGGTTTCAATTTCCTATGTTCCGCCTCTGGAGATTTCTTCTCGGAGGAAGTGTGGTCATGGGACTCCGAGACAGCCTAGGCTTCATGGGGCGCTGAGGTACCAAAGGTGTCCTGCAGCACAATGTCGCCAGAGACTCTGGGGCAGAGGTGGGTTTGTGAAAGAACTTTTCCTGCTGTAGCTGATGGCTCTTGATGGCCCTTTGGGGTCATGGCCCTGCAGAGTTCTCAGTCCGAGTCAACGTGGTCTGGCCCAAGGCAATGGAGACAGCAGTCATGTGGGTCGGTGAGGGACATCATCTTACCGCACCAGTCACATTTCTTAAAGCCGCTTGAGGCCATCAGGAAAAGGTGGGCCCTGCCGTCAGGCACGGGTCTGAAGCCTGCAGCCAAAAAGGGCAAGCAGCACCAGCCTAGGAACACCTCAAGAAAGAGAGAACGAACCTGAGAAGCGATGCCGAGGCAAGCTGGCTCAGTGGCAGGAAAGGATAAAGCAAGACAAAAAAGACAACTTTCCAAGGGAAACTGGACAGATGTCCGGAGGGCTCCACAGAAAAAAGGAGATTGGGGCAAGATGGCACCTTGGGTGGAAGGGGACCATGCATGCATGGTGCCTCTCCCAAAGGCTTTCTTTGAAAGCTGGGGAGATGCTTCCATGCAGGCTTTGTCGGCGCCATCACCCATATGTGAGGACCAACTTCCTGCTTGTTCCCAGAGAAGGGCTTTATACATATAAAGCTCCTAAAACATCTTCACATGTTAATTTGTTCCATTATAGGATGATTTTCAATGATAGTGCTGAAGAGCAACATCTGGCCCCCATGTCATTCTCCTGCTGATAGACAGTAGACAGCACCACCAGCAGAAACAATACCTAATATAAGGCATGCTAAATAAACTAAGTGATATTCTAAGCAGTCGCTGCTACCCTTTCCAAGATGATCACGTCCAAGCTGCCAGGAAACCTTTCCTATTAATCCTATGACTGGAAAGGCATCTCCTCCAAGATACACCCTTAGTGTTAACAGAAGTGGCCACTGTTGCTAAAGCCACGTCAGTGCTCTACACTGAACGTTTTGCCAGACGGTAACATGAAGGAGTAGCTGAGTAGGCCATACCGGCAGGAAACAAAGTAACTGGTCACCTTCCAGGACATTCTATTTAGAATGTGTTTATTTGTCACTGTAAGTGTCTAATTCATTCATCTTCAATCATATTGTATTTATGTATTTTACCATTCCTGCTCATTATTTTGCCATGTCAGTTCATCAGCTTAAGTTAATCGGGCAGACAGTAAAATCAGTCAGGTGATGCACATATTCAAAAGGTCCTAGGGAGAACACTGCACATTCTCTCCCTCCCTGGGTATGAATGCATTTCATCTGCAGGTGTGAATTGCCCTAAGATAATTTTATAGCCTTTTTGGAGGATTCTCTACAACCTCGAAAACAATGCTCAGAAGGCAAAAATAAAGATACTGTAAACATATAAGCGTCTTGGAGTAAAATAAATAAAGCGCTTCCACTCTGTATCCACATTAAAAAAATATATTGAAAATAAAAGCCCCAACCATAACAGGAATATGCGACTTGTGTAGTACAATGTGTACTGTCACAGACTTCCCACTGCTGGATTCTGACAGAACAAAAATAAAATTGGTTTGCTATCAGTAAACAAGCCTTGAAAGTTTCTAGCTGTCAGATAATAACAGGGAACTGAGAATTCATTGTTCTACATGTGAAGATGACAGATCAAGAGCCAAAATGCAGAAAAAGCACACTCCATAGTTTCAACAGCACTTCAAAGGAGTCACCATGCAGAGATTTCCTTCAGCTGATTCCAACCTTGAAAGTACACAAATCCTAAAACAAAATTGTTCCAGAAGAGAGGGAGAAAAACAAAGCTTCAAGCAGTAAGGTAAATGAAGCTTCAAATCCACAACATAAAATGAAAGAATACATTCCCCATACCTAGCAGATGCAAAACTAGACTGCAAATCAAAAGTGGTGGAATATATCAGCCCAACTCAGATACTCACCCAGTTAAGTTACAATAACATTATTATACATTTTAGAAAGAACATGAAGTAGTAGCCTAATGGTTAGAATAGTGGGCTGAGAACCAGGAAACCAGGTTCAAAACCCAATACTGCTCCTTGTGATCTTGGGCAAGTCACTTAATCCTCCATTACCTCAAGCCTTCATTAGATCCTACCTGTCCTTCCAGTTATCGAACTCTCTCTCTCCTCCCCCTTGCTTCTAAACTACTTCAATAGGTAGTTCACCACTGCTGTCTTGACTTTCTTTCCTCTCAAGACCTTCAGGACCCACTGCAATCTGGCTTTCATTCTCTACATTCCACAGAAACGGCTCTTGCCAAAGTCTTCAGCAGCTTGTTGCTTGCCAAATCCAAAGGCCTCTACTCAATTCTCATCCTTCTTGACCTTTCTGCTGCTTTTGACACTGTTGTTCACCACCTTCTCCTCGATATCCTGTCCTCGCTTGGATTCAGGGGCTCCGTTTTGTCCTGTTTTTTTTCTTTTCTCTCCCACAGCACTTTTAGTGTATGTTCTGGTCCTCCTCTACTGCCATCCTCCTTACAGTTGGTGTGCCACAGGGCTCTCTCTTGGAACCTCTCCATTTCTCTTACACTCAATCCCTTGGTGCACTTATTTCCTCTCATGGTTTTCAGTAACATCTTTATGCTGATGACTCTCAGATCTACCTTTCTGTGCCTGAAATATCTTCAGGAATCCAGGCCCACTTATCCGACATTGCTGCCTGGATGTCTCACTGCCATCTGAAACTGAACATGGCCAAATGCACCGTCAGCCTCTACATGCTCATATACCCCCTTCTCAAGTTGCTTCACTGGCTCCCTATTCATTTCCATATCCAGTTCAAACTTCTCCTACTGACTGTGATGGGGTGTATGAGAAGCTCCCCATCCCCTATATTGATATTCCTCCAGCCAGACTAACTACATGCCCCTTTAAGCACCAGAAGCCGGGCCTTTTTAAGGAACCTGGCTTAATATGCCTGGGAAGGGTGTGGCTGAGGATAACCTTTTAAACCGGGAGGGATGAGACAGAGAGGAAGAGAGAAGAGCCAGAGGTGTTCCAGAGTATGGAGTGATGACCTATTTCTAAGGAGACAATATGAGAAAGGTAGGAGCTGGGGTGTTTCACGTTGGTCAGCAGGGAGAGTGGGCACATATACAGTAGGGAGAAGTACAAGGTTTTTTTGGGGGGGTTTTAAGTGCCGTCAAGCAGCCCCTGAGTTTTCTTGGCAAAGTATGACCTGAAGTAGATTGTGAGGCATTTTCTTCTGAGGCAATGGAGGGTTAAGTGACTTGCCCAAGGCCACAAGGAGTGCCAGTGTGAATCAAACCCTAGTCTCTTGGTTCCCAAGCCAGTGCTCTATTAGACTACTTCTCCACTCTAGCAGTATAGTACAAGGGGTGAAATCCTTCTGTGCATGAAAGAAGAGCGGGACCTAGAGGTGGTCATATTAGATGATCTTAAAATAGCAAAACAGTTAGAAAGGGCAATGGCAAAAGCCAGACAAATGCTTGGGTGTATAGGGAAAGGAATGACCAGCAGGGAAAAGGAAGTGATAAACACAGAGGCACTGCCTGTAGTGAGACCTCATTAGGAGTATTATGTACAATTCTGAAGACCGCACCTTCAAAAGGATATAAACAGGATGGAGTTGGTCCAGAGGGCAGATACAAAAATGGCCAGTGGTCTTGTTCATACAGAATATGCAGATAGGCTTAAAGGTCACAATATGTATGGCTTTGGAGGAAAAGTAGGAGAAGGTGATATGATACAGATATTTTAATACCATTTTAATACCTCTGCAGCATAAATGCAGCTAAAAGGAAACTCTGGAGCAATGGGGTCGTAGGATGAAGGTGAAAGGAGATAGATTCAGGAGTAATATGAGGAAATAACGTACTCATTCACCTTTAGCAGGTGTTCTCCTTGAACAGCAGGAATAAGTCCTCGTGTATGAGTGACATCACTGACGGAGCCCTGCACAGAATGCTCCCTAGTTTCCGAAGGAAGCCTTTGGGAGGTACACCATGCATGCACGCCTGCCGTCCCCGTCTGCCGCGGCACCATATTCTCCAGTAAGATGATTTATTTATTTATTTATTTATTTTATTTAACATTTCTTATATTCTTAGTCATCAGTGCGGTTTACATTGAAACAGTATAACACTTGGTCAGTTAAATTTGGCCATCGTTTACAAAGAACAGGGCATTTAACATGGGGTTAAACTTGGGGGAAACTATATACATTTCTAGTAAGTTACGTTGTTGCTAAGTTCACTGTAGGATGTAGCAATCATATAGCAGAGGTGTGAGATTGGGAGGGTGGGGGAGGGGGGTATAGTCAAAAGGCAACTCCCCAGGGAGGTGGGAGAGTTGTGAGGACTTATTCCTGCTGTTCACGGAAAACACCTGCTACAGGTGAGAAACTACTCTTTCTCCATGAACAAACAGGAAATAATCCTCACGTATGGGATTCCCAAGCTACCGGAACCCAAGGAAATGAGCAGCCCAACTAGGCAACGAGAACTGGAAAAATCAGGAAGACCAGAGGTGGGACTCATCTGATTCAGTATCTTCAGCAGACATACACCTGAGGAGATATTTTAGCAGGTAGCCTGGATGAACAGAAGGGCCGGTGGGTAGGAATTGGCTCTAAGACCCAAGGAGATGCCGGAAGCATGGCCTGTCCAAAATTTCTGTCCTGTCAGGAATCCCCATCCAAAAAGTAGTGTGCTGTGACGATATGGAGCGAAGACCACGTCGCAGCCCGGCAGATTTCCTCTGCAGCCACCAATGCAGCAATCACACAGCCATTGTGAGCTGCGACATGACCCTTAAGGCTCAGCCCAGCTAGACAGTATACATGAACGATGCAATCTGCTAGCCAGAGGGATAGCATATGCTTCGAGAGACAGTGATGCCCTCCAAGACGGGGAGAGCAGCATCGGAGGTGTGTGAGCGAGAGCTCCACCACTTTCCTTTCAGACTGCCCATACCAGCTGCCTTTAACGGCTTTAAAACCGTCACTTCCACTGGCGCGCAGAGATGGGGAGAGCAGCAGCCAGCCAGCATCGGAGGTGTGTGAGCGGGAGCTCCACCTCTTTCCTTTCAGCCTGCCCATACCAGCTGCCTTTAACGGCTTTAAAACCGTCACTTCCACTGGCGGGCCAGCGCCTGAGGGCCCTTTGGCGTAGGACCGTGTGGGGCCGTTTAAAATGCTGCTACATTGGTTCTGCTTGCTGTGGAGATCGGAGCGGTGGAGGGGTGATGTCGACAGCGGAGGTTGTGAGTGGGAACTTAAACATCTGGGGGTATGATATCTACCTCTTCAGATGCTATGTGGAGCATTTCTTCTTGTCTCCTCTATTCCTTTAACTATCACTGTATCTCTTATTCTGTCCTATCTAATTAATGGCATTTTTTTCATATTTTCTGTAACTTTTATGTAATATTGTAAACCGCTCTGATGCTTTGGCTTGAGCAGTATATCAAATGTAATAAACAAACATAAGAAGACGAACAGCAGGGTGGATTGACTATGTGCCTTCACGCGCTCCAGGCAGAACACCAATGCACGATTACAGTCCAGCATGTGCAAGGCCGCCTCACCATGGTTCGGTGAGGCCAGGGAAAGAATGTCTGAAGGACAATGAACTGACTGAGGTGGAACGCAGAGACAACCTTCGGCAGAAAGCAGGTATGCATGCAGAGCACCATCCAGTTCTGGTGAAACCTGGTATACTGAGGGTGAGAAACCAGAGCTTGGAGCTCACTGACATGTTGCGCCGACATGACGGCCACAAGGAAGAGAATCTTCCAGGTCAAGTACTTCAGCGAGCATAAGCCTAGGGGCTCAAAGGGGGTATGCCTCTGCTGGCCGAGGACCACACTGAGGTCCAAAGTGACCATAGGGGGCTTGAGTGGAGGGCTTGAGAGGAGCAAAGCCACACATGAACCAGGCCACCAGCAGCTGGACCAAAACAGGCTTTCCCCCACCTCCATGATAGTAAGCCCCAATCGAATTGAGGTGGATTCGCACCAAGTTAGACTTCAGTCCGGAGTTGGAGAGGTGCAGGAGGTACTCTAGCAGCTGCTCCACCAGACAGCAATAGGGGGTCCAGGGCCCTACTTGCACATCAGACGGTGAACCGCCGCCACTTTAGCATATAGGCCTTGTGCGTCGAGTCCTTGTGGTATGCCAGCAAGATGTTAGTAATGCCCTTGGGGAGATCAAGCTCAGCATGGATCCTGCGAGGACTACTCTCTCAGCATACACACCGTGAGCGCCAGGGAGCGGACATTGGAGTGCAACAGGGAGCCAAAGTAGCCCAAATGCCCTTGAGTATGGAGAAGACAGAGCTTAAAGATCCCAAATTACCTATGTCTACCAATAGCCAAATTAATATGAATAAAATACAGTCTCTAAAATGCTTGTATGCAAATGCTAGAAGTCTAAAAAATAAGATGGGAGAGTTAGAATATGTAGCACTAAATGAGAGGTTAGATATGATTGGAATATCAGAGACATGGTGGAAGGAGGACAACCAGTGGGACACTGATACCTGGGTACAAACTATATCTTAATGATAGAGCTGATCAAATTGGTGGAGGGGTTGCGCTCTATGTTAGAGAGGGCCTTGAGTCAGAAAGGATTAAAGTTTGCAGGAAACAAAATTTGCTGTAGAATCTCTATGGATTGAAATTCCATATAAAAAGGGAAAGGCAATGGCAGTGGGGGTGTACTATCGACCGCCTGGCCAGAATGAACAAATGCATGATGAAATGCTCAAAGAAATCAAGGAAGCTAACAAACGTTACAGCGCAGTAATAATAATGGGTGATTTCAATTACCCCGGTATCGACTGGGTCAGTGTCACGGCAGGACATGCTAGGGAGATAAAGTTCCTAAATGAAATAAATGACTGCTTCTTGGAGCAGCTGATTCATGAACCGACCAGAGGGGAAGCCATATTAGACCTAGTCCTTAGTGGAACACCAGATCTAGTGCAAGAGATAAGGGTGTTGGGGCCACTTGGCAATAGTGATCATAGCATGATCGCCTTTGATTTAATTAGTGGAGGAGGGATAGTAAGGAATTCCACAGTACTACCTTTTAACTTTCGAAAGGGAGACTATGATAAAATGAGGAAAATAATTAAGAAAAAACTAAAAGGAGCAGTTGCAAAGGTTAAAGACTTACATCAAGCTTGGGTGTTGTTGAAAAATACTATCTTGGAAGCCCAGACCAGCTGTATTCCACGCTTTAAGAAAAGTGGAAGGAAGTCCAAAAAACAGCCAGCATGGTTTAAAGGGGAGGTCAGAGAGGCTGTTGCCAAAAAAGCAACTTTCAGGAAATGGAAAAAAGAGCCAAATGATGAAACCTGGAAACAGCACAAACACTGGCAAGTCAAATGCAAGGCATTGATAAGGCAGGCAAAGGGAGAATTTGAGAAGAAGCTTGCTGCGGAAGCAAAAATGTGAAATAAAGACTTTTTCAAGTACATTCGTAGCAAAAAACCTGTAAGAGAGTCAGTTGGTCCATCAGATGATAGAGGGGTTAAAGGGGCACTAAGAGGCGACAAGGCGATAGCGGAGAGACTGAATGAATTCTTTGCATCAGTCTTTACTGAGGATGATGCAGGGATGTTACCCATGACTGAAGTGGTATTTAAAGGTGCGGAAGAATTGAAGGAAATATCGATATATCGGGAAGATGTATTACAACTATTAGATAAACTGAAGAGTAGCAAATCACCTGAGCCGGATGGTATACATCCAAGGGTGTTGAAAGAACTGAAATATGAGATTGCAGACCTGCTATTAGTAATCTATGAACTATCATTAAAATCATCTCTAATATCTGAAGATTGGAGGATCGCTAATGTAACACCAATTTTTAAAAAGGGTTCCAGGGGTGATCCGGGAAACTACAGACCCGTGAGCCTGACGTCAGTACCAGGAAAAATGGTAGAAACCATCATAAAAAATAAAATTACTCAGCATGTAGACAGTCATGGCCTAATGGGAGACAGCCTACATGGCTTTAGACAAGGAAGTCTTACTAATCTGTTATGTTTTTTTGAAGGTGTGAATAAACAGGTGGACAAAGGTGAGTCGGTTGATATAGTGTATCTGGACTTTCAGAAAGCCTTTGACAAGGTCCCTCATCAGAGACTTTTGGTAAAACTAAAGAGTCATGGGATAGGAGGCAGTGTACTACTGTGGATCAGGAACTGGTTAAAAGATAGAAAGCAGATGGTAGGACTAAATGGCCAATTTTCCCAATGGAGAAAGGTGAATAGTGGTATACCTCAGGGATCTGTGCTGGGTCCGCTGCTTTTTGACAAATTCATAAATGACCTGGAAAGTGGAATAACGAGTGAGGTTATCAAATTTGCAGATGACACAAAACTATTTAAAGTTGTTAAAACCCAAGAGGATTGTGGAAAATTGCAAGATGATCTTGATAAATTGAAAGACTGGGCATCAAAATGGTAGATGAAATTTAATGTGGACAAGTGCAACGTTATGCACCTAAGGAAGAACAATCCAAACTATGGTTACACGATGCAAGGTTCCACATTAGGAACTACCACCCAGGAAAAAGATTTAGGCGTCATTGTGGATAACATGGTAAAACCCTCGGCCCAGTGTGCAGCAGCAGCCAAGAGAGCAAATAGAATGCTAGGTATCATAAGGAAAGGAATGGAAAATAAAACAAAAGATATTATAATGCCTCTATATCGTTCCATGGTGAGACCGCACCTTGAATATTGTGTGCAATTCTGGTTGCCGTATCTTAAAAAGGATATAGCGATATTAGAAAAGGTTCAGAGAAGAGCCACCAAAATGGTAAAGGGGATGGAAGGATACTCCTATGAAGAAAGGCTAAAAAGGTTCGGGCTCTTTAACCTGAAAGAGAGACGGCTGAGGGGAGATATGATAGAAGTCTATAAATTAATGAACAGAGTGGAACGGGTAAACGTAGATTGATTGTTTACGTTGTCAGAATATAGAAAGACTAGGGGACATGCAATGAAGCTACAGGGTAAACTATTTAAGACTAATAAAAAATATATTTTTTCACTCAACGTGTAATCAAACTCTGGAATTTGTTACCGGAGGATGTAATAAAGGCTGTTAGTGTAGCTGGGTTTAAAAAAGGTTTGGACAAGTTTCTGGAGGAAAGGTTCATAAACCATTATTAAGAAGGGACCCAGGATATCAATGCTTGACCCAATACAAGCATTGTGGAACCTTTGTCTTTTGGGGAAACTGCTAGGTACATATGACCTAGATTGGCCACTGTTGGAAACAGGATACTGGGCTTGATGGACCTTAGTCTGACCCAGTATGGCATATCTTATGTTCTTATGTTCACCCTCCTGTACGAGGAGTCCCGAGTCAGAGTCCTGGTGAACAGGCTCCCACAGAAGAGAGCTGCAACAGCAGAGGGAATCAAGGCTGCCGAGGCTAGTATGGGGCAGCAAGGATCATGGAGCTCCTCTCGGCCTGTGGCTTTAGGAGAGTCTTCACAGCGAGCGGTATTGAGGGGCAGGCATACAGCAGGCCCTCCCTGCAATGGAGAAGAAAGGCATCTGCAGCCAGATAACTTCTGGCTGGCCTCCGAGAGTAGAACCGAGACACTTAGGCATTCTGCTCCATGGCGAAGAGGTCCACCACTGGAGTGCCCCACTCCCAGAAGATCTGATCAAAACGTCCCTCTTCAGAGTCCACTCATGAGTCTGGAGCACCCAGCAAGGCAAACTAACCAGCTTCCCAGCACAGGAGGTATGATCCCATCCCTCCCTGCTTGTTCACATAGAATATTGCCACCTGGTCTTCCGTTTGAATCAGGACCACCTGATTCTCCAGGTGCACACAAAAAGCACAGAGGGCATTCGCAATGGCCCAATGCTCGAGGAAGTTGATTTGATGGAGACTCTCCTGCAAGGACCACAGCCCTTGCGTGCTGAGACTGCCCGGGTGTGCAACTCAGCCAAGCTTCAATAAAATGGAAGACCTTGCAGCAGGTTGTCTGGCTCGAGCCACCACGTCAGGGACTGCGCCAGCAATACAGTGACCACTATTCTGTGTCACAGACAGCCTGACACTTGCTTCCATTGCATGGACAGAGTCCAATGGGCCTGCTGCAAGGAAAGGCAGGCCTAAGGAGTGACATGCACTGTGGCGGTCATGTGTCTGAGGAACATGATATGGCACTGGCATTGCAGCACACCCATCACAATGACGAGGTACTGTAGGTGGTCTTGCCAGCAGAAAATCTCGTGCCTGAGAGGTATCCAGGAGGGCCCTGATGAACTTTAGCTTCTGTGTCAGTTGCAGGTGGGACTTTGGGTTGTTGACCATGAAGCCAAGGCCTTGAGCACTTGAATTGTGAGCACAGCAGACTGCCGAAAGCCAGCAGGCGTGGTAGCCTTGATCAGCCAGTCATCCAGATACAGGAAGACAAAGACCCCCCGGGTCTGGAAGAAAGCGGCCTTGATCACCAGACACTTTGTGAAGATCAGAGGGGCCGCAGCCAGCCTGAAGGGAAGCACACGGTACTGGCAGTTCCCGCTGCCGAACACGAATTGAAGGTATTGTCTGTTTTGTGGTGGATCGGAAAATGCTTGTACGCATCCTTCAGATCCAAGGAGTATAGCCAATCGTCCTCTGAGATATGGGAGTACCATTTTTAACTTTTCGTGCACCAGGAACCGGTTGAGGTTTGGCAGATCTAGAATAGTACGGAACTCGCCAGTCTTCTTGGGTACCAGGAAGTACCTTCAGTAGAAGCCCTGCCTGATCTGGGCTGGGGTAACCAACTCAATGGCAAAGACGGAGAATAGGGCCTCAACCTCGGTATGCAAGAGGCTCCAGTGCGTGGTATCTATGGGGTACTCTCCAGAATTGTATGGCGGTGGCAGCTGGGCAAAGGGCAGCTGATATCCACTTTGGACGATCTGCAGTACCCTGGTGTCAAAAGTAATGAGGGACCACCAGTGGACAAAGTGTAAGATCCGCCCCCGATCTGCAGGGGCACCTCGACAGGCAATGGGCGATTGGCTATGCTCCTAAAGAACCCATCAAAATCCGGCACCTGGGTTGGGGCTTTGGGGGTCTTCTTCCTCCATTGGGTGGGAGGGGTCTGTGCCTTAGGCTGCACTTGAAGCTGGGCCTTAAAATATCAGCGTGGATAGGAGGCCTTCTTGGCATGGTGTTTCTTCTGCTCTGGGTCCATGGTATTCCTGGAAAGCCTGGTGAGAGTTAGCTGCTCTTTCTCCATTTCCTCAGCTTTCTCCTCCATGGGCTCGCAAAAGAAGTTCTCACTCCAGCAAGGGATAATGGTGATCTTATCCTGGACCCACTGCTCCAGGTCCAAGGCCTGCAACCACGCCATTTAGCGGGTGGCGAAGTCCATCGCCGCCACTCTGCCGGTGGATTTAAAGGCATTGTAGTAACCATGCACCAAGAACTTTGAGCAGTCCTTTCCATGAGCAACTAAGCTCTGAAAGGACTTGCAATGGTCCTCAGGAACAAGGGCAACAAAGTCTTCCAGATCTAGCATGACATCTTTGAGGAACATGCTCATATAGGTCTGATAGGCCAGGATCTAGGTACTCAGCATTGACCCCTGGAAGCACTTTTTCCCAAAGGAATCCAGGTTCCGCTCCTCACAACTCAGCGGAACTGAGGAGCGCTTTTAGCACTCTTTGCACACTTTTAGCACTCAACTATGATGAAATTGTGGGGTAACTGCAGCTTTTCAAACCCCAGGGCCTTCTGGACCCAATATAGGAAATCGAGCTGACTGCTAATAACAGGCAGTGTGAGAAGCGTCTCCCAGAGCCACAGCAGCAGCTGTTGCAGTATATGGTGAACGGGAACTGTCATCTCCTCCTGGGGGGGCCGAGGTGTACTGAAGGAGTTCCAGTTCCTCTGCCCTCGGTTCCTCCTCCGACTCCAGGGAGAACGGAATAGCCTTGGCCATGTCTTGAACAGAGTCCAAGAAGGATGTCTTCTGGGGGCAACGTGTGCCATTCAGGCGGGGACGAGGGATCAAGATAGATGGTTCGGGGACCAAATGTCTGATGCCGTCAATTCCACCTCAGTCTCCCATTCAAATTTGGTTTCTAAGAGCAAGTCAAAATAGTTCAGTCTCCTCATCCCACCAGTTCAGTGGCTTCTAAGGAAAGCATCGATTCTCATGCCACCTGGCATGCCGATGGTGATGCCCCTGGGCCTCTGACTTCGACACGCTGGAGAGGGAGATGGCTCCAGTGACCGGGGTCACTACCAATCCCCTGCCCGATGTCCCACCCTCCGTAGGCAGGGCAAGGGTCTCCAGGATAGACTAAAAGAAGTGCAGTGATGACGCATTCCATGCCAGAAAGCCTGCATTTCACAATGCTTCCACCACTGCCATGAGCTTCCAAGGCTTGAAGGTGTTCCTTCAGGACTGTCACCTGTGAGAGGGCAAGTGCCGCAGCCATCGGTGATTCTATCTCAAGTGGGGACTCTACGATGATCAAGAGAAATCCAGCTGCCCTCCTGGACACTGGGAATGGACCTCCACCATTCTGGTCAGGTCCTCCCATTAGGGAAGCTTGACTGGCTGCTCCCAGCCATCGCTGTCCACATCTCGTTGAGAAGGGCTGCACCACATCCCCTGCCGATCCATGTCTTGTTAGATGGATTAAGTCCACAAAAGATGATTTCTCCCCAGTTATACTTAACATAGTTAATAGATCCCTGGAGACAAGCCAAATGTCAACAACGTTGAAACAATCATTCGTCCTATCCTCAAACCCAATGTAACTGACAAAACTCTCCCAAATTCTTATCGCCCCATCTCTAGCCTTCCTCTGCTGACAAAAATTATCGAAAAAGCAGTGCAGATCCAATTACAAGACTTTGTTGATTAAATGCTGCCTTGGACATCCAACAGCATGGTTTTAGACAACACCAGTGTCAAAACCCTTATGCTGTTTCTCTTGAATACACTAACAACTGCAAAATGGAAATTACACTTACCTGGTAATTGTTGTTCCTTGAGGGAGTACAGTTCAGTCCTCCACCTCTGGGTAGTGCACCTCCTCCTGCAGCATGGACAAGCCAAACTTGTGACATCACCGGGTATATCCTACTGGTCTTCTCCCATAACCCCCCAGTGACCTACTGACAAAGCAGACTCAAAGGAGCAAACAAACAACCAATTGAGGTACGAAACACAATGCTATGCTTAAACTTCAACTTTGAAACTGCAGTGCCCTAAGAGAAAGGGCCGAGAACACCCTCCTGCTTGCCCCTGTCTCCCTGCACCCAAAACAGCGGAAGACAGACAACCAGAAGAAAGGAGAACTAAGAAAGAACATAGGCAGAAAGGGTGCACCCGCGATTACCGGCAAAACAGAGCCCGTTGCCGACTCTATGAACCGGAAACTCTCTGACGCCTTGCGCCTGAGACGATCATCCCTGGGCGGGAATGAGGACTGAACTGTACTCCCTCAAGGAACAACAATTATCAGGTAAGTGTAATTTCCATTTCCTTATTGGTCCTACAGTTCAGTCCTCCACCTCTGGGATGTACCAGAGCAGTAATCATTGGGAGGGACCTTTCCAGCCGGCTCGCCACCCAACCGAACTGAACAGTCACCGATCACTGCCGGCTCCTCCCATCAATATGCTTTATTGAAGACATGACCGAGAGCCTACTCTGACTCTCTTCACTGGCAAAACAGCACAGAGCTCTGCCCCAAGCATCTCTAGTGCACCGGAAGGACACACTCGCCACCGCCAAGGTACTGAACGCCCTACAAACAGACATACTGATAAGGCTGCCGGAGCCCCACCGGAAAGAGCCGCTGTAGACCTCCCTCGGTATGCAACCTCCCCAGGGTGCCTAGGTTTAGCTACCACTGCTCCCCCGGGCGACCTGCTTCCGCGGAGGGACAGGCGGCGAAGAGACCTTCCAGAAAGCTACGTCAGCTTACTCTAATGCCCCAGGGAGCGCAAGCTACGAGCAAAGTATTCTTGCGTAAGTCTCGAAACCAGCAACTAGACCGGCACAGGCGGATTCCATGAGGAAGAGCTGAACTGAGGTCCATCCAGGGACAGGAGGGATGCGAATTGAGTGGAAGGGAAAAACCACCTGCGGCAAAACCCTACGGAACTGGCCATGAGGTCACCCTCTCTCTGGGTAGGACAAACTGTTCCTGCCAGGCCCACGCCGGCAACTCCTAAATTCGCCTCACCGCACCGAAGACCACCAACCTACTGTCTTCCAAATTGAGCAGCTCTGGTGGAATATCTAGCTTACGAAAAGACTGCCGTCTAGAAACCATCAGAGCAAGCATACCACCTTGACATGGGAACCGCAGCCACTCCCCGCCTGATGCCCCAATAGCAGGGCATAGCTGCCAACTGAACTCCCCAGGACCTGGCTGCGAAGTCCATATCAACCTGTCCTGTAGGAAACTCCATCCCAGGGGGACAGACACTGCTATTGCACGAAGCTGCCTCCGCGAGCCCCCAATCTAACTGACGCGTCCTAAAAGTACCCAGGCCTCTTTTTCTTATTTTCTGTTAAAACTTAACCGAGCCATGGCCACCCCGCAAGGGATAACTGATCCACCGGAGACAGTCGAAGGAGACCCTGCAGCCACTGCTTCTCCAACCGCGGCAACCTCCCTGGGTTTCCGACGAGCATCCGTACGCGAGCGACGTTCTTTTTTTTTTTTCTCCTATTTCCTGTGAAACCTTAACCGAGCCATGGTCACCCTGTAAGGAATAACTGATCCACTGGAGACAGTCTAAGGCATTCCTGCAGCAACAGCTTCTCCAATGCCGGCAACCTCCCTGGGTTCCCGACGAGTATCCGTATGCGGGCGACATACCACGGGTGTCTCGGTCAACCCGAGACCCCCTACCAACAACTTTCCCCGATGCTCTCTGACACGCAAAAACATTCAACCTACAAGTGCCCCAGGAGGAAAGTTATAGAAAGGACCGGGCCATGGCCTCTGTTGTACCAACGTGGCGATGCCTTTCGGCATCCTCCCATGTCGCCTACTAAACATCGACCCGTCTTTGCAGACTGACACGTCGCCATGAGTTCCAATATGGGCTGACCGCATCCGAGCCCACGAAGGCGAACTCCTCCGGATGCAATCCCCCTTTTCCGACCTTTACCCAGACTCCGCTAAAGAAATCCTCCACCACATGGTCCCCACCGAGAACGTTGGCCGCCAAGGCTATAACTGCGCACACCGCCTCTTCGCTCGGGCCATCCTGGCCACCCGACCGACTCTGCCCTGCCGATCAATGTAGGCCACCGTCCCGGAGTTCGGACAGTACTTGGACCGCTCGATCTGCCACCGTGGCCGCAAACGCCTGCCACGCTCTACGTACCACTCATCATTCCAGGCAGTTGATTGACCACTGGACCCACTGCGTGCCCCAAGTGCGTTGCACAAAAGGATCTCCGAAATGTAGCGGAGTCTAACCAAACTCCGGCCAAGCTCCCGGAGGAAGGATCAGAACTTTATATGAAAGGAGTGGGAACAATTATTAAGACCTCCCCGATCTTTTTTGTTTTCTTTTCGTTTGCTAGTTTTTTTTACAATTCCATAAGGGCCACCAGGCACACAACCGAACAGCCTGCCATAACTGATGTACATATAACAGACGGCTGTCAATATGAGCCTACAGACATCCAGCGCTTGCACCAAGACAAGCACTGTGTAGCCTATTTGTCTTCGTGGCGCAATGCCACGACCCGAAGACCTGGATCAGCCACCAAAAGAAGCCAGACACTGGACCCGAAGGAGCCTGGTCTAACCCAGCCCAGCACTTCCTGTATCCTGAAGATCTGAGCCTCCCGCAAGGTCTCTGCCTTGGCTGGAACCGAATGAGCATAAGTCTATGGCCCTGTGGCTAACTCTCACGAAGCAGCGAGACTCAACGATCCCTTGAGGAAAGGGAATGCCTAGTGGGTTGGAGCAAGTGGCCAGATGACCAACGGAGAGAATCCCACTCGCGTACCTCAACGTAGGGTCAGAAGAACTGAGGATTCTGGTCCCACAGATGTGCCGTCTAGCCATGAGCTACATACACCTCCGCAGGTACCAAAAAACTTAAATTGTGAACCCCTTCAGGATCAAGAGGAATAGAATACAGCATCTGACTGTTGAGCACCTTGACTTGCACAAACAGCCAGCAGAACCAAACCAAATAAATGACTGGCATATGTGACTTTAGCACCCCAAGGCAGTGGAATGACCTTAGAACTTGAAGGGAACGTGATTTTCCTGTCCTCCCAGCCCCCCTGCCCGCCTTAAGAGGCTGAGAATAGCTTGACTGGTGGACCTGGGACCTTGCCTCCTGGGCAGCCGAGACGCAGAAGGGAAAAAGAAAATCAATGTAAATCAAATCCTGACTAACTGCTCCTAAACTGAGTCTCAAGTGAGCCCAGCACCTAGGCTCACTACGTCCTCCTGCTGCATGGAGACTGGACACACTGGGGGGTCATGGGAGAAGACCAGTAGGATATACCCGGTGATGTCACAAGTTTGGCTTGTCCAGTGTCCATGCTACAGGAGGAGGTGCACTACCCAGAGGTGGAGGACTGAACTGTAGGACCGATAAGGAACAAGTATTTATGCTTGTGTTTCTCGATATAGCTGCCGCTTTTAACAGTGTCTGCCACAAATCTCTCATTTCCAGACTTAAACAAATTGGCTTACGAGGTAATGTATTACATTGGTTTAAATCTTATCTCACAAATCGCACGCAACAGGTCCTGATTGATTCAGCAACCTCCTCTATCTTCAACCAGACCCAGGGTGTTCTTCAAGGCTCCTCCCTCTCTGCCCTCCTTTTTAACCTTTATATGCAACCCATTTGCAACATCCTCAGGAAACAAAGTACATTATCATCTATATGCAGATGATATCTATTGGGTGATAGAACATTATATCGCCAAACTCCTTTGCCCCCAAATTCAAGAGTGTCTCAATGACATTACCAACTGGCTCTCCGCACACAACCTACGTATCAATTTCAATAAAACAGAAATTCTATACATAACCCGGGACCAGAGTTTTTCATCACCTGCTAAAATTTACATAAAGGAAGTTGCCATAGAAGTTAAACAGGAAGTCAAATACTTAGGTATCATTCTAGACCAGTCACTATCCATGTCCTCATATATAAAAGCTGTAACCAAGACGATTTACTTTAAACTAAAAACAATTCAACCTCTATTTATTTATTTATTTATTTAACAGTATTTCTATACCGCCTTATCTTACAATCAAACTCTAAGACACCTTCTGGATAATAGCAACTTCCGCTCAGTCCTACAGGCCCTCATTACACCTCACCTCAATTATTGTAACATACTCCAGGGCCTACCCAAAAAAACACACATCAACTTCAAATGGCACAAAACCTTGCTGCCCGTATAATTCACAACACTCACTGATACGACCACATCACGCCACTACTCCAGACCCTCCACTGGCTACCCATAGAAGCATGTATCAAATACAAATATCTACTATTAACTTTCAAACTATACAATAAGATCGCCCCTCGTGCCTTTCCTCTCTTATTACCCCTAGTGACCCTATTAGATCCAGAAGAACATGCACCCAGAATACCCTCTCAATTCCAGCCCATTTTGCAACACAATCAAAACTACAAGTTCAAGAGCGTTCTTGTTTGTAGCCCCTACTCCCTGGACGCTCTCCCAGACAACCTAAGACTAATAAAAGATCTACAGACTTTTAGAAAAGAGCTTAGAACGTTCCTCTTCATTCAACACTTTAACTTCAGCACCTCTATTACTCCCCCTCGAACACCATGAGCCCCCCTACTTCTCTTCGTTATATACTGGAGAAATACAAATGCAATAAATACATACCCTCCAGAATCTCTTTCTCACTTGATATAGCTTAATTAGGTAATTACTCTTCCCCCCTCTAAACCTTTCTCTTAAAAAAACTTCATTTAATATATTTCTCCCTTATCCCATTCCCTTCCCCACCCTACACTTTAAATAGCTCTGCCTCAGCATCCGCTATTCTGCTGTATATGTGAACAGTTGATTTGTAAATAGTACCTTGAAATATAATTTATATGTTCTCTGTAAACCGCTCCTGATCACTGGAAGGGGCGGTATACAAAAAAAAAAAAGTTTAAATAAATAAAAATATCAGAACACCTCATAGTTCTCTTGCACAACCTTTACATTGATCAAGAAGCAACAGTTCAAATGGAACAAGGAGAATGACAAGGCTGCATACTTTCCCCTTACTTGTTTAATTTATATGCAGAACAAATCATCAGAGAAGCAGGACTGTATGAAGACAGAAGAAGTGTTAAGATTGGTGGAAGACTCATCAACAACCTTTGCTATGCTGATGATACCACATTACTAACTGAAAGTGAAGACGATCTGAAACATTTGCTTCTCAAGATCAAAGAACAGTCTAAAAATGAGCCTGCACCTTAACATAAAGACAAAGATCATGACAACTGGCAAAATCAATAAATTCATCGTCGATGGAGAAGAAGTTTAAAGAGTTCACAACTTTAACCTATTTGGATCAACAATCAATAAAGAAACAACAAGCAGTCAAGAAATCCAACAATGCATTGCACTTGGCAGAATGGCTATGAAGGACCTCGACAAGATTCTCAAGAGCAGAGGTGTCTTTCTCCATACAAAGATTTGACTTGTCCAAACCATGGTATTTTCAATAATATGGATGCAAACGTTGGACAGTGAAAAAGATACAGGAAGAAAATCATTGTCTTTGAATTATGGTGCTGACAAAGAATACTATGTATACCATGGACTGGCCAGAAAACAAACCAATCAGTACTAGAAGAGCTCAAACCTTCGTTTTCTTTAGAGAATCTCAGATGACAGGACTTCGGCTTTCATTCTTTGGACACATCATGCAAAGAGAGAGATCATTAGAGAAAGACATCATGCTTGGCAAGGTTGAAGGTCAATGCAAAAGAGGAAAGCCAGCAATGAGATGGATCAATACTATAACAGCAGCTATGGATGACACTCTAGCAACAATGAACCAACTCTAAGGCATTTAACAACAATAATAATCATAACAATCGGGTACAGAAATGGATCATTCTAAAGAGGCAGAAGTGCTCCCAAACCTGTAGGAGAAGTCTTCCCGGGATGGGTCCTGGACAAGTCTAGCAGGATTCAAGGAAAGGAAATTAACAAAAATGGAAAATTCTCCTTCCTTATCCTGCTACACTAATTCTCACAAGTGCAATGTACCCAACCAGTCAGGACCCAGGCACTCTGTGTGGTATCCCTTTGGCAGGCCATGTGACTTCTCTATGCTATCAACAAGTCCAAATCCATCCCTGATGAAGAAGTCTACTTCAGATAGCACACCAAGGTTGATGTTGTAATCTTTGCAGGCTCAGAGCATTAGTGCTACTGGGAGTAGTTTTTTTTTTTATATTTTAACTTTTTTATTAGCACCCAACACAGCACACAATACACAACATAAACCATAAATCTCCCCACAAACCCACCAATATACATTCTGAACATCCTTAACAGTAACTATTGGGAGAGGCCCCAGTTCCTAGTGCTTCCCCATATATTTTCCATCTTACCCCCATACACCCCCCCCCCCCGAGTACCCTTTACACAACTTATACATGATAAGATTAACCCCCCCCCTGTGTAAAACAAGGAACAGTAATCCACACATACAGTCTCAGCGCCCCCCACCCCCCCTCCCCCATTCTACTGACCCCCCTTCCACTCACCAGGCAGAGAATCTCCCCATAGGAACCCCCCAGCATACCTAACCCAAATGCCCCACTCCCCCCCCCCAATCCCGCACTCCCCCCCACCTCCGCCCCTCCCCCTACCCGCCATCCGCTTACTGCGAATCGCCGCCTTCACCCAGACCGCCAGCTGGCGAGATCCCCTGTCCGCATAGGCCTCAACTATAGCCGGGTCAGGAGCCACCCGTTCTGGCCCAGGTGACCTTATATGCAAAACAGGATCACCACATCCAGGATCCTTCCAAGAGTATATATGAATATGGTGTGGCATAGTATTAAACCCTCTAACCCTACCCCCTCCAGTGAACCGAGCCTTCTCACCCCCCCCCCCATCCGCCCTCTAATCCCTAATCCCCCCCCCCCTCTCTGCTGCCCACCAGTGATCAAAACGTTCCCACACCTTATTATAACTTGCAACCGTAAGCATTCCACGAGCTTCTAATGCCCAGTCCACCCCAAGCAGCTCCCTTCGCCCCACAACCTCCTCGAAAGGATGAACATCCTGTTTCTTCTTCCACCAGCGAAAGAGACACATCCGCCCTGCAATGACACAGTACCCCTGTAGCCTCCCCCTGTCCCTCCCGCCTTCACCCGTCCCCCCTTCATTCAATATCACCATACTAGGGGTAAAGCTGACCGGGACCCCTGTGATGTTTTCCGTAAGTCTTTCCACCCCCCTCCAGTATTCCTGAACTACCGGACATCCCCACACCATATGCAGCAAATCCCCTCGAGCCCCACACCCCTTCCAACACTGATCAGAACTCGCAGGGTATAATGCGTGGAGCCACACCGGGGTCCAATACATTCTGAGCCTTAGCTTATAGCTGTTTTCTAGCATTGCTGTCCCCGGTGCCAATTTATGAGTTCTGATATAAATTCTGTCCCACCTCTCACCGTCCCACTGCCCCCCCAGGTCTTCCTCCCACTGCGTCTGGCCCCGTATGCTCCCTTGCTCGGATTCCCCCAGGATTTTATATAACTTCGATATGATCCTAGTGGGCATCCCCATTTCCCCCATCATCTCCTCAAAGGGCGCAGGTTTCGCCATCAGGTCTTGCTTCACTTCCTGCCTCTGAAGCCAGTACCATAAGCTAACATAAGCATATCTATCTTGCCTCTCCAACCAATACTCCTGCTTCAACTCCTCAAAGCTCCTAATCCGCCCCCCAACTCCCACCAATTGCCCCAACTTCCGCAACCCTTTCTCCCCCCACCTCCTAAACACCCCGGCCTCCTCCCCCATCCTACCCTTCATTGCTATCTGTATTGGGGTTTCTCGAGAATATTGCCTCCCCCCTAACAAGTGCCCCTTCCATTTCCGCCAAACCTGTCTGGTTAGTTCTCTGTAGGGATTCTCTTCTCCTAACCGCTTCCCTCCCCCCCCGGGGTCCCAGATCCAACCTCCCATCTCTGTCCCCCCCTGCCCCTCCATCTCCACCCACCCAGGCCTCTCCACCCCCTCCTTCCAAGCAAATAGGGCCCGAAGCTGCGCCGCTTCATAATACCGGAGCAATGATGGGACTCCCAACCCCCCCCCCTCCATTTTAGGCCTATACATGGTCGCCCTGGCGACTTTAGGTCATTTGCCATCCCAAATAAATTGCAGTAGCAGTTTTTGCATCCTAGCTATTTCTTTGCCAACCAATCTATACGGAAGGGATATATAAACAAACAGCAACCTTGGAAGGACATTCATTTTGACTACTGCAATACGCCCCATCCAGGACAAATACAGCCCCCTCCACCGTGATAGATCCTGCCTTATAGTCTCGACCAACCCCTGATAATTCCATTGCTTAATCTTAAGTAGAGGGGTCCCCAACTGGATCCTCAGATACCGAAAACTCCCCTCCACCCACCTAAATTTAAAGTGGTGCCGTAGGCTCTCTTCCACCCTGGGCGCCAAATTGAAACCCAGCAGTTCCGTTTTCCCTGGATTAATTTTATAGCCCGCCAAGCGGCTATACCGTTGTATAGCCGTCAGTAGCACTGGTAGCGTTGTAAGCGGTTGCGTCAGTGTAAAGACGACGTCATCTGCAAAAAGGCCAATCTTTTCCTCCCGCCCCCCTATCTGTACCCCCTTAATGTCCTTCATACGCCTAATGTAGGCCGCCAACGGCTCTAAAGCCAAGGCAAACAACAAGGGTGACAGCGGGCAGCCCTGTCTGGTACCTCTATGTAGCTCAAAACTCTCCGAGTACCCCCCATTAACCCGAACTCTAGCGCTCGGACCCTGATATAGAGCTTTGAGCCAGCTGACATACTTCCCTCCAAACCCCATTTTATCCAAAACCTGAAACATAAAAGCCCACTCCACCCGGTCGAAAGCCTTTTCCGCATCTACGGTGATTAACACTGCCTCTTGCTTAGTACGCTGGAGCTGCCACATAATATTCAAAATCTTCCGCACATTGTCGCTACCCTGACGCCCCTTCACAAAGCCCGTCTGGTCCGGGTGGATCAGATGCGGCACCACATCCTGGATACGATTGGCTAAGATTTTTGCCATTATCTTTGTATCCAAATTTATTAAAGAGATGGGCCGATACGAACCACATACCCCCTTATCCTTGCCTGGTTTTGGCAAGACCGTTATACCGGCCTCCGCCATTGTGCGCGGGAGGCCCTCCCCCTGGAGCACCCTATTAACTACCTTGGTAAATACGGGCGTAATCTGTTCCGACAGGACCTTATAAAATTTTGCCGTGTACCCATCCAACCCTGGCGCCTTTCCCAATTTCAACGTGCTGATGGCCCTCCGCACCTCCTCCTCCTGGATCTCCCGCCCCAGCTGCTCCCGTTCCTCCTCCGTCACCTGTGGCAGACCACAGTCCTCCAGAAACTCCGCAGTGTCCTCCTCGCCCCCCTCCAGTTCACTTTCATACAGAGTCCGATAATACTCCCGAAACACCCCCCTAATTCCCTTGGCGTTTTGAACCCACTCACCTTTAGTGCCCCTAATGCCCACCACATGTCCCGCTTGCCGCCGCCCCTTCAAGCGACTGGCTAACACCCTCCCTGCCCGATTCCCACCTTCAAAGTGGGCCTGCTTCAAGACCGCCAATTGAAAAGCTATCTCTTGGGCCCGCAATTTACTCAACTCCCCTCTCACCCTTTGTATCTCCGTAAGGGTACCAGGATCTGCCACCCTCTGATGTACCCCCTCCAAGCTCCGCAACTGATGCAGTAGGTCACTTTCCCTGGCCCCTTTTTCATGCTTTACCCGCGCCCCCAACCCAACCAGCTGACCCCTAATCACCGCCTTTAAACCATCCCATAGCACTCCCATAGACACCTCCCCCGTGTCATTTAGCCGGAGATAGTCCGCTATTTGAGCCTTAAGCTGCCCCACGTGCTTCTCCTCCTCCAACAGGGAATCATTAAGTCTCCAGAATTTTAAACTGTCCTCTCTCCCTCCTATATCAAAGCGTACACTCACTGGGGCATGATCTGACCAAGTGATCTGACCGTGTTCCACCTCCTTTACTCTATCTAACCAGATCCCCCCCCCCCCCCCCCCAAATCATGTCCAACCTACTATAAGAGCAATGCACTGGGGAATAATAAGTACACTGCCGTTCCCCCAGATGCCAACTTCTCCACAAATCCACCAAACCCAGACGTTCTCTCAGGGCATTCAAACTTCGTCTATCCCCCCCTTCCTCCTCCCCCCTGCCCCCCACTGGTATCAATTCTGGGATTACACGTCAAATTAAAATCCCCCCCCATGATTATGGGAGTGCCCCCAAGTCCTTCCAACTCCTGCAAGAGTTGCGCGTACATCTCCCCCTGCCTCTCATTAGGACCATACAAACTGATCACCCAGACCTCCTCCTCTTCAATTTGTACTAAGACCCCCACCCATCTCCCTCCTTTCCCCCGTCTAACTTCTTTCACCTTAGAATGATACTCCCCCCCCACCAAAATGCCCACCCCCCCCCTTTCCTAGAATTCATTCTCTGACCCGCCAGAACCACCTTGGGGTAGTGCCTAGATTCCAACAAATACTCCTGCCCCACCTGCAGATGCGTTTCTTGTATACACAAAATGTCGGCCCCCATTCTTTTACCCTCTCTCCCCACCAACTGACGTTTCTGGCGTGTTCACAGGCCCTTCACATTTAAGGTCATGACACATCATTCTACGCTTCCCATACCCCCTCCCGCCTTCCCGCCCCCTGGTCCCCCCCTCCCTCCCCCCTCTTACCTCGCACCTCTTTCAACCTCCTCTGGCCCTCACACCCCCTCCCCCCCTCCCTCCCCATCCCATCCCCATCCTCCGTCGCCTCCAGAGGATAACTCAGGAGTAGTGCGTCCCTAGCCTTCCCCAGCCTTACGCCTTCACACCCCCTACCTCCCACCCACCACCATCCCGCTCTACCACATGCTTTAGCACATACCTACTCCCCCCCTTCCCTCTTCTCACGCCCTCCTACGTCCTTGCTTCCCTCCCCCTCCCACCCTCTCTGATACCCCCACCCAGTGCTCATCCACCATACCACCCACTGCCCCCTCCCCACCACCTACGTCCGCCCCCTCTCCCCCGCCTCCCCTCCTCCCCCTCCCTCTTCTCCCCCAATGACTTTACACAACCAGCCCTAAATATTACATATAAAACATTCTTAAAGACAACATTTCTCCACCACTCTTCAGCACTTATACCAGCATATTAGCAGTCCACAAGTTGCTTCAAGTGTCTTCCATCCGCTGGCCCTCTTGCAGCTCCCGCCCAGGTCGCGGCGATCGGACTCTTTCGCTCTCTGGGCTGCTTCCCCTCTGCCCCTGAGGCCCTCCAAGGGAAGAGGCCGCCCCCAAGGTCTGCCCCCTGGGTGCTCAGGCCCGCGCCCCGGAGAGCTTTCAGTGCCTCCTCCGGGGTCTGCGTCCGCCATGTCCGCCCTTTATAGGTGAACGATAGTCCAAAAGGATGGAGCCACCGGTATTTAATGTCCTCTCTCCGCAATATTTGTGTAACGGGCTGCATGGCCCTCCGCCTCTGCAACGTGCCTGCAGAAAGGTCTTCATAAATGTGCACTGGGTAGCCCTGCCACATGAGGGCTCCTCCTCGCCTGGTTTTGCTAACAATTTTCTCCTTGGTTTTATAACGGGCCAGACAGATGATTATATCGCGGGGTTTATTGCCCACTGGCTTCCCCAGGGCTCGGTGGGCCCTCTCAAGTTGTATGTCCGTCGCAGCCACCTCCTCGCCGCCCAAACGTAAGGCCTCCAAGCAGACTGATCGGGCAACCTTCTCGCTGTCCTGAAACTCTGTCTCCTCAGGTATTCCCCGGAGTCTCAGATTATTGCGTCGGGAACGATTTTCCAGATCTTCCAGCTTGTATAACAAAGTCTCATACTGCGACCCCAACTTCCCCGATCTTTGTGTCTCTTCTTCCTGATGTAGCTCAATCTCTTGCAGCCGGTTCTCGTGGTCCCCCATTCTACACACCAACTCTCCAACTTCTTCTTTCAGGGGGCCCAGCACGGCGTTCAACTCACTCTTCACGGATTGCACTTCATTTTTGATTTCGAGAAACCAGTCTCTAAGCTCCGCTCTCGTGACAAGCTGCGTAGGGTCCATTCCTGGGGTTTTTACATTCTCCAGGGCTCCTAACTCCACCTTGCTCTCCTAGCGCCTCAGGGAGCTTTTTATTCTCCAGCTGCCCAACTTCGCCTTTCCCACCTTGTGCCCCCGGGTACGCATAGTCTCTGATATCTGCCGCTTTGCGTCTGGTGGTCATCTCTGTGCCAGCAACCCCTGCCAAGGTCAGCACAGCTTTCCCAGTAGGGGGGCTCACCCGCCCCTTTTTTGCAGATTTTCAAAACTCTCTTGTAGCCTCCTCAGCACCGTGCTGTCCTAGCTCAGGCAGCCAACTTCCTCCGGCTCTTCTCCGTGCCCTCACACCAGGCCCAGCGCTCTCTCTGGCGTCCCCCTGCTTACCCGCAGTCTCCTCAGCCTGCACACATCGGCTGGGCTACGCTCCACAGCCCCTCCAGCTTCTTTGTATGCAGCAGTCCTGCTCCCCTCCTGCTGCTAATCTCCTCACTCCAGCTCACCTCCAGCCCTCTGGATCTTTTTGTTTTCTCACGCTGGGGAGGTGCAGCGCCGTCGGATGTGCAGGCCCTTATCGTCCGCCTGCTGCTTTCGCCACCCCCACGCTGCCTCCGGGCGCCATTTTCGGCCCACCACGCTGCCGCGGCACTCTCCCGGTGTTGCCTCACACCGCCGCCGAAGTAATGCGGTGGCCGCCGGCGTTTCAGCGGTCCCGGCACTTCCTGCCTGCTTTCAGCGCCCGTTTGCTCCACTGGCCGCCTCCGAGGTATTTATTTTAGGGCGTTTTGGCTGGGTCAGTGCCGGAGCAGCTCTTTCAAGCCGCCATCGGCTTCGGTGACGTCACTTCCTTCTCTACTGGGAGTAGTTTATTGGCAAGCAGTTCCCTCATCGCCCTCTGATGGCCAGTCAGGATGCTGTAGAAAATGAGAAGCACTGCAATGCTATTTCCTCCCACCACCCCTGCCACTGACGCAACCAATACACCTGAGGAATGCAGGCATCCTGCTGACTCTAGTAACATCTCGGAGTGCTCTCTTTCTGCCACACATGCTCTCCCAGCACTGATGCCAGGCATGGATGGGGATCATTTCCCGTCTGGATCCAGCATGGAGTCACAGCTGTTTCAGCCATGATAAGCTGTTGTTCAGGAAGAGACACCATCGTCACATCACAGCTGTGGTGCCTCATGGCATGCGCAACCAGCGAACCAGCAAGTAAGCCACAGCATCACCCAGATCCTGCAGGGTGGCATGCACCCTTGTTTGCATCTCATTCCACAACAGCTTGCGGAACAGACATCAACTTACCAGACCCTACACGGCATCTAAGTAACTCAATCACTAAATATTCCCAGCGTGGCTCATTGCATCGCCCCTCTCCCCAGTTCATAGACCATAGGCACATTATCTTGAGCCACCCAACAACCTTAAAAACTCGTCAGGAAGGTCACCTGCAAGCTGTGTCCGGTCAAGGACCTGGATCACTAGAAGCAACCAGACTCGCAGACAAATGCACAACTCAGCCCAAGGTGGTCTGTGATATTTCCCATTCTTTTCTTAACCAGGCAGTATCTCTGTCCCTCTAACCTTCTTTGCCTACAAAGAAGTATCCTCTCCATGATCCTGTGCCCTCGACTGCATTCCACTGCACACCCTCCAGTTCTCAGGTCCAGAACATGATCATCACAGCAGTGTATGGAGCAGAAGCACCTCTTCTGCATCCTCATCTGCCAATTCCGCTCTCAGAGTTTCTCTGAAACATCAGCATCATTGTAACAATTATTGTACACCTCACAAGCGCAGATGGCACAATTCCAGTTCATTAGATAGGAGCAAGACTTACAGGCGATTTGCGAGTACAAAGAGGAGCTGTCACTGTCATCACTGCAGTTCACAGCACCAACACTGGCAACCACACTACCACCACTACAAGAGTCAAGACTGCACTTCAACGTGCAACTCCTTGTCTGAATCCTATTGCTGCAGTTCTCGTCATTAAGGACAACATTCATCATGCATCTCCTACAGGAAGGGACAATCAACACAGCACAAGGTCTCACACACCAATCCAGATAGCTGTGCCGCTCAGAAATGTCACTGCAATGGAATCATCAGCAAACTTCTCACCAGATGACATCACCAACCACAGCAATGGACTGTTCAGCCACCAGAATCCTCCACCAGTACATCAAATGCCCCAGATCCTCCTGCATCAGGTGAGAATCAATCTTTTATCCCAACTCCAGTTTCGCTGAAAGCAGCACAAGCCTTGCATCAACCCAACTTCCCCACAAGCTCATTTCACATAAGAAAAGCAAGCACTGAGGTCTGAATCCTCCTTGTCATCCAGCTTCTTTTCATCCTTGATCACAGACAACAAGAATGAATGTGCATCTCCCTCTCAACCACAGCATAACCAAGATATGGGAGACCAAAAGAGGTCACTCAGGAAAAAGTTTGTAAGGCATGAATATTTCAACATATTCAAATTATTAGAGAACAGGTGCAACATTAAAAAAGGGCAAAAATAGGCAATCTCCTTTACCTGGTCAATTGTCCCATTCCACACATCATGAACTGGACCCTTCCCAGTTCAGGTCCATGTTGGCCTATTTCGATACTATCTTTGATGCATGGAAAGAGTATGAGAGTTATGCTTGGTTGTCCCATAATGAGCATTTCCAGGATAAAATGGAAATTAGTCCAAATATGTCCTGGGGAACGGACAATGTTGGAATCTGGTTGCGGCTCCGCAACCAGATTCCAACATTGTCCGTTCCCCAGGACGGTTTACGGAAACTTCGCCCCCCACATTTCACCCCCCACAATTTGCCCCTCACATTTTGCCCCCCACATTTCGCCCCCGAGGAAACATCGCCCCTCACATTTCGCCCCTGCACATCTCGCCCCCGGGAAAATTCGTCCCCACACATTTCGCCCCCGGGAAATTTCACCCCCGAAGTAGACAAACTTATTCAGAATATTACCATAGTTCATGTTTTAGCACCACCTTCATTTGCGAAGGCGCTAACTGAAGGACGTTGGCGCCCAACACAATCCAATTTGCACACATGCCTAATTGGCTAATTTTTCATGTTTTTCAATTTTTGCACAAACTTTATGTTTGTACGTTGCGCAAATACTGAATTTTTTTGTTGCACAGCATTATCCTGGATCCACCACTGAAAGAAAATTACCGTTTAAAATTCAAAATTATACGAAATGCCTCGTAAGTAAACAATCAAGTTCCTGTTGTCAAAATCTTGAACAATACGTCGAACTCTAACAGAAATTGACAGATATTTTTTGTTTCTCGTATTGTTTGGGTTTCCTGCAACCAGTTGAGCAATTTCGTAGTCATGCAAACCTTGCTGCCTTTTCAAGCACTGGATAAAACGGTATATATTGGGGTAGAGCATGCCACAGGTTTCTTGGAAGCTACGATGCCACCCTTCGATATCATTGTTTGTTCTGTGCCGACCGTCCAGAGTTCTTTGGTATACATTCCAGAAATGTGTAGGAAATGGAGGCATTTGACGACCACGACACTGCCTTCTTCCGATGTACGTATCTTCAAAATAATTGGCAAGAGGCATCGCCTCAGCAGGAAAATCGGGGCTTCCTGTTAATTCTTCGAAGGCATCAACCACGTTTTCAGGAGGGACAAATGCCAAGGCAGGGATCAAACAATAATAACTGCACAATGTCAAATGTATTAGAACTTTGGGGGCGAAATTTCCTCGGGGGAGAAATGTGGGGGGCGAAATGTGGGGGCCGAAGTTTCCGTATCCCGTTTCCACTATGCGGCACCTCAACCGGCATCACAGTACATCAAGAAGTCATAGCCCAAGACCATGACAGTATATTGCAAAAAACACCTACTCCCATCCACATCAAAACTATGGCTCCTTGGTTATGCGAAAATCCTGACAGATAATTTTCAGCATGGGTTCATGGGTAGGCACGATCGCTCCTCCACACTTTTCCTCCTGACCCCAACCATCTTGCCAACACCACCTGCCTTTAAGCTACTTTCCTTGACTTGCTGCCCAGAGCTGTTAACCACTGTTTGCACTGAACTGCTACCCAGTACTTGCACAGAACTGCTGCTCACTGCCTGCACTCCAGCAGAACTGCTACCCAGTACTACTCTGAACTGCTACCCATTGCTGCACAGAACTGCTACCCATTGCTGCACAGAACTGCTACCCAGTGTTGCCTAGACCCGCTACCCAGTGTTGCGTAGAACTACTACCCAGTGTTGCTTAAGATTGCTACCTACTGTTGCTTAGAACTGCTACCCGTTTGCCCAGACCTTGCTGCCCACCCCCATGGCCCCACATCTCATTGTCCTTCTCTCCCTCATCCTCCCCAACTGCCTCCCCTCCTATCAACACATCCCTCCTCTCCCCCTTCCCTCCTCGCTTCTCCCTCCACTCTTTTCCCTAACCTAGCATCTACCTTCCTCACTTCTCCCTCCACTCTCCCCCCTAGCCTAGCATCTGTTTTCGAGCCTCTCCTCACCATCCTCCGCAATTACCCAGCCCCCTCTACACCTTCCTCACTTCTCCATTCTGCCCCCTACCCTAGCACCTGCTCTTGAACTACTCCACACCATCCTCCACATTCAACCTGCCCCCCTCTCTTTAAGGCAACCCCACCCTCGCTTCCGCCGTACTATCTCCACTTTACCTCGCTCTCTAATACTCATTCTCCTTCTCTCATCAGGCAATATCAACCCTAACCCTGGTCCCCCCCCCCCCCGATTTCTCTCCCACTCTAAAGATATTTCCTCACGTACCCTATCTAATCTCATCCACATCCCACTCCTCCCTCCTTTCACCCTCTCCCAGTCATCCCACAATCACTCACCCATAAATATCAACTCCAACCCTACCCCCAAAAATGCTCCCTCACATAACCTACCCAGCACCATCAAATTATCCCTCATCCCCCCCCCCTTATATCCCTCTTGGGGAGCACATACACCCATACATACTCACCCTCACCCTTCTCCATCTAAACCTCGCTACTACCCTAAAAATAGACCCTGTGCTATTCTAATAAGAAATCCACACATAACTTATCCAACCTTATCCATATCCCTCTCCTCCCCCCTCCGCTCTCCCATTTATTTGCACCCTATGGAACGCATGCTCAGTCATTAAAAAAACCTCTTTTATTCATGATCTTTTCATCTCTTATGCCCTATACCTCCTTGCCCTGACCGAGACCTGGCTCCCCCCAGATGACACTGCATCCACTGCAGACAATAATGTGGTATCATCAGCATAGTGAAGGTTGTTAATGAGTCTTCCACCAATCTTCATATTTCTGTTGTCTTCATACAATCCTTCTTTGATGATTTTTTTCTGCATATAAATTAAACAGGTAGGGGGAAAGTATGCAGCCTTGTCTTACACCTTTGCTTATTTTAAACCATTCTGTTTCTCCTTATTCTGTTCGAACTGTTGCTTCTTGATCAATGTACAGATTGTGCAAGAAAACGATCAGGTGTTCTGGTATACCCATGGTCTTAATGTGGCCCAGAGTTTCTCATGGTTTACACAGTCAAAAGCCTTGCTATAGTCGATAATATTTACAATTTATAAACACCAAGGAATATGAGCATCACATGCAAAACAGAAAATACCTTTGATGACACAGGATGGATTGAGGGGACCTCTTTCCCCCTGCCCTCGTCCACTGACAGTGTTTGTACAACACTTAATTTACAGCACCCAAATCTAAACAGATGACCCCGAGAAAGTTCCACAAGTTCTAGGAATAAAAATGGGAGAAAATAGCAACTTAACGGGTCGAATTTACCCCATAAGCCGAGAAAAAGGAGGGAGAGTAATCCGGGATCAAGAAACTGCAAAGAAAAGGCAAAACAGCCGCTCCTTTGCACTTGTCGTTCTGTATATGTTGTTATTTGGATGCATTTTTTAGAAAATGACGAGTTCCTCTACTTCAGCCAAGCAGCGGCAAAGCGTCGACTCTTTCCTTCCAGCCTGGACGAGAAGCATTAATAGGAGGTGTCAGGGTCGGGTGCAGGTGCCTGCTCGCTCCTCCGCTTCCCTGACTTGCTGCATCGTGCAGCTGCAGTTTCACAAGCGCTGCAAGTCACTCTACACTTCGGCCACTTCCCGGGAAAGCCCACACACGTTAAAATCTGTACATCAGTGTCTGCAATGCTTTCTAGGAAAAGCATCACCGGAGGGGTGGGGGGCTCAGTGATCGTTGCTTGCGTGTCAGCCACAGCCGGAGAGGGAGTGACCGAGAGGCTAGGGGAGAGTTTAAGCGAAAACACTATATTACCTCCGTCAAAGCAACGTTCAGTCGGGGTCTGCAGGGGACATTGCTCCGATCCGTCGGCTCCAACCTGGGCCGCTCTCTGCCAGAGAGCGCAGCCGCTCGGCCCCCAGCCAGCACCTTTTCCCAGAATGCCCCTCCTGAATTCCTAGCTCCGGGCAAGAATCGCTCAGCTTGAAAAGAAGTTGGAAGCACTCACCCCCCCCCCCCCCTTCCATCCCGCAAAGGATCTAGCTCCAATAACCAAAAAAAAATGTAGTGGGCTCAGCATCTCAAAGCTGAACTCTCACACGAACAGGGCACACGATTTTTTTCATTCTGCAAGACTCGAACTTAACAGTCCCCCATACACAGTAACCCTAAAGAAAGAGGATACTGAAATCTATGGGGGAAGAGGGGGGAGGGGAGTTCAAAATGAAGGGCGATGCTACCTTTATTTTCCTTTGCAATTAACCGATGCCATGAACCTCTGTTAATCAAAGGCTCACTTGACTGTTTCTTCGATCCTGCTAAATAAAGAAGTAACCCACGAAAAGATGCTTTTATGACAATTAAAAATCTTTTGCAAAGTGGCTTTAATGGGTTCAACTTTCTGCTACTGGCCAAGATAAGTTGTTTGGGAGGGGAATGCTTACAAAAAGAATAAATAAATCAGTTGTCTGCTATCCCCGTGCTTGCTTGCTGCCAGTAAGCGAGCACACGGTGAAGAGACCCAAAGGTTTGAGGGGGCTCGGCTCACCAGGCCAAGCTAATACAGAGCGGATTTCAAGCACTGGATCTAGGGCAAGAAAAATTAAGTTTGGAGACTTTGTCCAACAATACAAAAAGATACACAAAAGCCTTACTATGCATTCAAATGCGTCTCTTCACCGTGTCTGTGCCTCTCTGAATTTTTTAACCTTCACCGAAAAAGATTAAAGTCTCTCTTCAGACTTGGCAGGTAGCCCAAGTGGCTTGTGGCGTACCAACGTCTATATCTATATCCGTTTCACATAGTCTGTGGTAAACGACCTTCTATATGTAGAAATTTTCTTTTCACATTTAATAGGTAAAGATTATAACCTGAGTGGTGACTAACTGAAAAAAAAAGTAATTGAGCCTAAACCCACCTCCCCCTTCCTCCATTTCTATGGATAACACTATACTCCTTCCCTGTTTCCTCAGTTCACAACCTTGGGTCATCTTTGACTCTGCTCCCTCTTTCTCTGCACACATCCAACAGAGGGACAAAACCTGTGGCTTCTTTCTCTATAACATCGGCAAAATTCGTCCTTTCCTTTCTATACACACTAACACCCTTATGCACTCTCTAGTCACCTTGACTATAGTGTCTAGTCGCCTTGACTATTGTAACCTGCTCCTCACTGGTCTCCCTCTGAATCATCTTTCTCTTCAATCTGTTCAAAACTTAGCTGCACAGCTTATCTTCTGCCAGCAGGGCCGACCTGTCCACTATGTGGTCACATAGGGCAGTAGACTTTGGTGGGCGGCTCGGCCCTAGACAGTCCAAATGTGCTGCTCCCACTGCTCAATGCTGCCCCCAACATCCAGCCTCTCACCAGGGGCGGCATGAGGGCGCGCATGCATTTTTAAGGCTTGCTGCGGCTTCAAAGAGGTGATCGGTGTGCTGCCCATCAACCACCAGTGAAAGGCTGGATGTCGGGGCCCGCACATCGGGACTGTCAAGGGCAACAAGGTGAAATTAGACTTGCCTGCTAATTGTTGTTCCTTTAGGAACTCCAGTCTAGTCCCGAACCTCTGGGTTTAAGCACCTCCTCTCGCAGCTTGGAGACTGAGCACGTCACCTTTTTGGCGACACCAGTATAAATAGACCAGGGACCGCCTCCTTGCTCCAGTAACCTATTGACAAAGCAGACTCACCAGAGCAATAAGTAAGTAGATATCAATAACTTAAACTTTATATAACTGTTTAACTGCATAACTGTATAAATTTGCCTAACACTGCTACCCGGCAATTTACCAGGAAAGTTCTATGTACGCTCCTGCTTAGGCCTGCTTCGCCCTCTCCCTTGGACCTCCTAGCAGGTACTGTTAATACCGACCAGTAGCTTCTCACCCCCTCCTCCCTGAATGGACCGCAGCTAACACAGCCGCTCCCACAGCCAAGTGACAAATTTTATCTTACTTCAGGCTATGGTCCAATATACTACAGTAGGGAGGGACTAGATTGGAGTTCCTCAAGGAACAACAATTAGCAGGTAAGTCTAATTTCACCTTCCTTGTCGTCTCTCCAGTCTAGTCCCAAACCTCTGGGGATGTAACAGAGCAGTGAACACTTTAACGGGAGGGGCCTGCTAGACCAGCCTGAAGAACCGCTGATCCAAACCTAGCGTCCCCCTCCGACTGCTGATCAATCCTGTAATGCTTGACAAAGGAATTCGACGACGACCACGTCGCCGCCTTACAAATCTCTACTGCCGGCACTAAACTGAACTCCGCCCAGGAAGCCGCCTGTGCCCTAGTCGAATGAGCTCTTAAGCCCTTCGGAACTGCCTTGCCTTTTAATATATACGCCGACGCAATAGCCTCCTTGAGCCACTTTGCAATGGAAGACTTAGACGCCGGTTCCCCTTGTTTTGGTCCCCCAAACAAGACAAACAATCTGTCCGTCTTGCAGAACATAGCCGTTCTTTGCAAATATTTCCTTAAGACCCGACTTACATCCAACCGATGTAGCCGACCTTTGGATTTATCCTTGTCACCTTTCTCGAACACTGGCAAAGACACTACCTGATTCACATGAAACACTGATACCACCTTTGGCAAGAACGAAGGCACTGTTCTCAACACTACCTTCTTTTCATTGAAGGACAGAAAAGGCTCTACTCGACAAAGCCTGTAATTCCGAAATTCTCCTTGCTGAAAAAATAGCCACTAAAAACACCACTTTAAGCATAAGATCCTTCAAAGTTGCTTTAGCCAACGGCTCAAATGGCTCTCTTATCAACGCTTCCAGAACCAAGTTGAGATCCCATGTCGGTACCGGTGTCCTGCATGGCGGCCTCAAGAGAGACGTCACTCTCAAGAATCGCCTAACATCCGGATGAGACTAAAGCATTATCCCTTGTACTTTCCCGTGATAACAAGAAAGCGCCGCCAGACCTTTATCAAAACCATCTTGTAAAAATGCCAGAATCTGCGTAATGGAGACCCTTAGTGCCACCACTCGCCTATCTTCGCACCAAGACTCAAACAGTCGCCAAACGCGGATATACGCCACCGAGGTAGATCTACACCTGGACACCTCAATAAGGTAGAAATTACTGCTGACGAGTGACCCCTGGTCATCAACCTTGCCCTTTCAATAGCCAGGCTGTAAGCGAGAACCGATCCACCTGAGGCATATTCAAGGGCCCCTGCACTAGCAGATCTTCCCTGACCGGCAGTTTCCACGGCGGCTCCACCAGGAGATGCACTAGGTCGGCATACCATGGCCTTATTGGCCAATCTGGCACAACTAGGATCACCTGACCCTTGTGTCTCTCTATTCTCTGTAGGACCCGACCTATTAAGACCCACGGTGGAAACACGTATAGGAGCTGATCCTCCGGCCACCTCTGCATCAGGGCGTCCAAACCTTCAGACATTCTTTCTTTTCTTCTGTTGTAAAAACTTTCTACCTTTGCCGATGTGAATGTCGCCATGAGATCCATCATGGGAACCCCCCAGCGACCTACCAGCAAATCGAAAACCTCCTGATGGAGAACCCACTCTCCTGGGTCCACCTTGACTCGACTCAAAAAAAATTGACGGTCACATTGTCTACTCCTGCCACATGTGCTGCTGATAGAGCCTCCAGATGCAACTCGGCACAACCTAGGAGCTCCTCCGTCTCTGCTTCCAGAGCCACACTGCTGGTGCCCCCTTGCCGATTGATATATGCTACTGCTGTGGCATTGTCTGACAGTACTTGAATCGCTTTCCCCTGCAACTGCTGCTGGAAAGCTCTTAGTGCTAGCGTGACTGCTCTTAACTCGAACCTGTTAATTGACCATCGTCTTTCCTGTTCGGTCCACTGACCTTGGGCAAACTGTCTTTCGTAGTGCGCCCCCCAGCCGAACAGACTGGCATCTGTCGTCAATGGTTTCCAATCCGGCGACTCCAGCGGCATGCCCTGCTCTAGACATCCCGTATCCAGCCACCACTGCAGAGATTGCCTTGTCTGTAACGGACAGATCAGCTTTTGCGACAACTGATCGGACTGATGGGACCATCTCCTGAGTAGCGCTCTCTGCAATGGACTCGTGTGCGCCCTGGCCGCCATTGTTCCCAACAGCTGTAGATAATGCCATGCCGAGGGAGCTCGTTTCTCCAAGAAATCCCGTACTAGCTGCCTTAGTCCTTGGGCCCTGGAATGCGGCAGGAGCACCCTGCCTCTTTTTGTGTCGAAGCGGGCTCCCAAGTACTCCAACTCCTGAGACGCCTCCAACTTGCTCTTTGCTACATTCCTACCCACCCTAAGCTCCGCAGAAACTGCACCACCTGGCAGGTAGCTACTTCGCTTTCGCTCTTCGACTTTGCTCAAATCAACCAATCGTCGAGGTAAGGGTGAACCAACACTCTTCCCTGCGTAATGCTGCTGCCACCACTACCATCACCTTGGTGAAGACTTGCGACGCTGTTGCCAAACCAAATGGTAATGCTTGGAACTGAAAATGTCCCATAGGAACTGCAAACCAAAGAAACTGCTGATGCTCTAATCGGATGGGAATGTGCAGATACGCTTCAAAGAGGTCTAACGATATGAGATACTCTCCCTGTCGAACCGCCACTATGACGGACCTCAGAGTTTCCATGCGAAAGTGCGCCACTCTGAGACACCTGTTTACTCCCTTGAGGTCCAGGATTGGCCGCCAAGACCCCTCCTTTTTGGGCACCACAAAATATATCGAGTATCGACCGCATCCGCACTGGTTTGCCAGAACCGGCACCACCGCTTTGAGGTCCAGCAACCTTTCCAAAGTCTCCCGCACCACCCGCAGTTTTGACTTTGTTCTGCACGGAGATTGAACGAAGGCGTTGAGAACGGGTCGTTAGAACTCCAGAGCATAACTTCTTTGAATGACCTCCAACACCCACCAATCCGACGTAATTTGGACCCAGGCAGGATAAAATTCTCTTAGCTGACCTCCCACGGGTACCAATCCTGCCTGGGTCCCCCTCGTTTCATTGTGACTTCTTGAGGTTCGAGGAAGAGGAGGCTCCAAAACCTCTACCCACTCCTCTGAAGCCTCGAAATCCCTGGGATCTATACTGAAAACGTCCTCTCTGAAACTGACCAAATCTTGGCGTACGAAATCTCCGAAACTCCCTTTGCTGGTTTCTGGAGGGCGCTAGAGGATGATTCTGCTTATCCTCTGGCAGCCTTCCTCCTTTAGACTCTTCGAGCTCTTTAACCAACTTGTCCAAATCCTCCCCAAAAAGGAGCTTACCTCGAAAAGGGAGCTTCCCTAGCTTCACTTTAGAGGCTCCGTCTGCCGCCCAATTACGCAGCCACAGATACCTGCACGCCGCTATCACAGATGCCATGCTTCTCGCAAGACCCCAAATAAGATCATATTGAACATCTGCTAAATAAGCTGCCCCCAATTCCATTCGGGATGCTTCCTCGACCGCCTCTTCTTCACGATTCCCTTTTATCCTTTGGGCCCATCGCAGACAAGCTCTTGCCACCCATGCCCCACAGATGGAAACCTGCATGGAAAGTGCATTGACATCAAAAACTTGTTTTAGTAAAGTATCTAGCCTCCTATCTTGCGCATCATTAAGGGCAGCACTGCCCTCTACTGGAATCGTCATCTTCTTAGTAACTGCCGATACTGCCGCATCTGTCTTAGGAGACTTAAAAAGATCTTTGTCCTGTTCCTGGAATGGGTAAAGGCGTGCCATTACTCTGGAACCTTTCATCCCTGCTTCTGGCGTGTCCCATTCCTCCTGAATCATCTCCCTAAATACCCTATGTATTGGGAAAGCTCTCTGGGACTTTCGAGTCGCCTGCAGTAACAGATCCTCCAAAAAGGAATCCTCAGTCTGCTCCATTGCCGGCATGTTTAGTGCTTTCAGTGTCTCCAAGATAAGTGCTGCTAACTCCTCTCGTCTGAAGATTCTGACAACTCTTGCTTGATCCTCTTGCTCCGCGATCTCGCCTTCTTCCAGGTCTAGATCCATATCAGAGTCCTCCTCCTCCGACAGATCTTCCTAGACCACGGCCAGTTCCACCTTGTCCTTCCCTAACCTAGGCTTTTTACATGGGACGCTACCCGCCCCCACGGCCAGAGAAGTTCCAGAACGCTTCAAACCTAGATCTACCTCCGCCTCCACAGACCCTCGTTTCCCTCCAAGCGCCTGCTGAAGTAGGTACATAAAGTCCTGGGAGAAGATTGCCGCCAGTCCCCCCTGCAAGACAGGCTGGGAAGTGGAGGGCTCTGGCGCCGTGGAAGGTCCCGGAGGTGGTGCGGCCGGAGAAAGGGGTTCTGGAGAACCCGAAGCTTCTTCCCTCTGAGCTTCCCCTTCTGTATCCATCTCCTTTGCTGCCGCTTCTTGTGCACAGCCCCTACAGACACCCACCTCTGACACCGACCCTCTCCTGGCCCCACACATTAGACATTGAGGCCTAGAGGGCATACTGTTACCACTCCAAACGCCTGAGCTTACTTGTTTGGGAAAAAAAAATAATTTCTTTTGTTTTTTTAAACACACCCAATGCAATCCGCTGTCCTAGACTGCCTTCCAATAGGTCTACCCTAGGAAAGGACACTTCAAATCGTCCTACCAACTTGCTACCTGTAGATAAGAGGGCCCCCCCACGGTTTCCCGCACTGATGCCGCGTGGTGTAGTCCTGCCCACTCTCACACGCCTGTGTTGCGAAATTGCCACGCTTCACACTAAGAGACGTTGCACGGCCTATGTGGCCCCTCTCTGCCTGTTTCCCCACCAATCACGCTCAGCTCCGAGAGCCTGCGTCACGCCCCTCTCACCTCCTGCTTCCCGGTGGTAAGATAGACGCCTCCTGCGCTTCACTCGCTGCCACGAACACCGCCGCGGCTTCGAGATAACCGGCGGCAGCAAATCTCCATGTCAGCGTGTCCGCTTCCTCACCCAATCCGTGGTTTCGGAGACGGAGGCCCCAGAAGCAACTCCCTCACTCTTCCCTGAGGGCCAGTACCTCTAGGGAGTGGGGAGAGGGGGGGGATAGCCTCAGCCCTAGCAGTGCTGTAAAACGGCAGAAAGACCTTGCTTTAAAATTTAAAGAAACATTACCTTTTTTTTTTTTTTTTACATTAATTAATCCCTGAACTACTACTAATCACTACCCTACAAACTCCTCAATCATTCCTCTAGTGAGCCCCGAACCTCTCAGGCTCACACCTCCTCCAGCTGCTTGGAGGCTGAGATTACTGGAGCAAGGAGGCAGTCCCTGGTCTATTTATACTGGTGTCACCAAAAAGGTGACGTGCTCAGTCTCCAAGCTGAGGGAGGAAGTGCTTAAACCCAGAGGTTCGGGACTAGACTGGAGAGACGATAAGGAAGAACCCTTGGGCTGCCCTTATCACCTCACTGGCTCACTATCCGCTTCTGCATCCAGTTCAAACTTCTACTGACCTACAAGTGCATTCACTCTGCAGCTTCTCACTACCTTTCCTCTCTTATCTCTCCCTACAGCCCCTCCACAGGTATCTGTGCCCTTCTCTGCCACTGCCAACTCCAGAATTTGTTCATGCCAGCTTGCTGCTCCATATGCTTGAAACAAACTACCTGAGTCAGTACGTCGGGCTCCTTCTCTAGCCCTATTCAAATTCAGGATTAAAACACACCCTCTTTGAGGCTGCTTTTGAATCCTGATGCCCCTCGCTGTCTTGTTCACTACTTATGTCTATCTTACAATACTCTAGTCTCCAGTCTTGTGATATTGTTAGTCTTGATTAGATTGTAAGCTCTGATGAGCACGGACTGTCTCTTTCATCTATACGTACAGCCAGGGGTGGCTCTATCATTAGGTAGAGTGAGGCGGTCCGCCTCAGGTAGCAAAGTTTTGGTGGTGGCAAAAAATGCCCCCAAAATAGCGCAGCTGTGGCCACCTTGCTCTGCCTTTGAACTGCTGCCGCCACCACTTTTCCCGGGTCTTTGGCGGCGGCGGCATCAATCCCCATTCCCCCCCCCCCCACCTCCCCAACAACAAGCAATGACTTTTAAAAAAATGCAAGCAAAAGCACAGGGTCTTCCAGACTCCAGCATGCTTGTAAGGCTCTAATGGTCCTGGCCCCCTTCTGTCACATATCACATCAGAGGGGGGTGATACTGGCAAAGGCTTATAAGCACTCTGGAGTTGGGAAGACCCTGTGTTTTCACCTGCATTGTTTTTTAAGCCACTACTCGTTAAGAGAAACAGCAATGGCGGTAGTTTGGGGGCAGGAAGGGAGGGAGACCAAGTTGGGCATGCATTGGCTGCGGGGGTAAGGGACACAAAGGTGGAAGGTAGATGATGAACACGAGGAGTAGGGGGGTGCGGAAGTGGAGGATAGAAGGACATGGGAGAGGGCAGAAGATGGACACCATGTGCAGGGGAAAGATGCTGGTCATGGGAGGAGAGGGGAGATAAGACAGATGATGGACATGGGGGAGGCAGAGGGTAAATGATGGCCATGGGAAGAGAGGGGTAGTGGACAGAAAGTTGCCACAGGAAAGATGAAGAGCAGATGCTGGGTATGGGGGGGGGGGGGCATAGGAGAAAGGGGCAGATACTGGGCAGGATGGGCATAGGGGAGAACGGGGCAGATGCAGGATACAGAAGCATGGAGGGCAGATGCAGGGCATGGGATGGAGACGGGGAGGAAGTGTAAATGATGGAAATGGAGGCATGGAGGGGAGATGGAGAGAAAGGGCAGATGCTGGACGGGGGTTGGAAGGTAGATGGTGAAAAAGGGCAGATGCTGGATACTGGGGGGGGGCGGAGGAAGAGAGGATGGATGCTGGACATTTGAGGGTGAAAATGAAAGTAGAGATGCTGGAAACAGCAGGAGGGAGAGAGGAAAGATGGTGGACTGGGAAAGAGAAAGCTGAGAGAAATTCTAGAGGGAGAAGGGAAGGAAGAGGTTAAATGCTGGATACAATGTATGGGGAGATGCTGGACACAGTGGGGCCCAGTCTGATCAGGGCACGTCCAGACATCCAAAATCTGGATAGGCTGGATTTGCACTTAATTCTGCATCCACGAGAGCTATACATTCCCACGGGAGCAGATTCGGGGCAAAGGGCTTGGACGGGCCCTGTTTCAGTCTCGCTGCACGTACTGCTCCCACCCCATCCAACCCTCCAAATGCTCCTGCATATAGTCTTGAAAGACTACAAAAGGGGACTGCTACTTCTGGAGAGAAATCTGCAATTGTAAGTATTTACTTCTGGGAATTTTTCTAAATCTCGGAGAAAAAGGAATTCTTTAGGTTAAAGCTGATTAATCTGTGAAACCAGTGTATTTGTTAAATCAGTCAGGGCCTAGTAACAGCAAAGAGCTTTCAGTTTAAATTTAAAACACAGAAGAGAGCTTTCTGGTTAAATTTAGAACCCAAGACTCCCTCTATCCAAGCAAGGGATGTGGGACTCCCCCTGGAGATTTGTCACAGATTACCTTAGAAGCACAGGACAGGGTACTGTGTAGCAGCCAGCTTTTAATGTCTGCTTTCCCTTCCTCCCTCCCCGATACCAACCCACCCCTGTAATAATCATAGCTTTATAGGTGCTTAAACCTCTTAAAGGAAAGGAGATGCCATATTCACTGTCAGGTGCAGCTGTTTATTCTCATCAGCATACATTAAGGACCTGAGATTAATTAAACTTCAGGTGAACGAAGTACATTAAACGTATTAGGTATAGTTTAATTAGTATAAGTATCCCCAGCAACCCTTAATAAGTAAAGAACTTAAACATCTAAACATAACCTTAAAACTAAGATGCAGACAGCAATCCAGCAGCGAGATGGGAGCTTTCCAGTCTTTTGCATTGAGTGTCACATGTATGATTTTCTCCCAGTTGGTAAGGGGGCTTACGTGTGCGAAAGGTGCAAGGAGCTCTTTGCTCTGCGGGAACGAGTCTGATCTCTGGAGGCAAGAGTAGCAGACTTGGAAGACATAAGGAAGACAGAGAGGTACATAGACGAGACCTACAGGGATATAATCCTGAAGTCCCACCTCCAGTCTGGCAGCATCCCTGTTGCCATGGAGAAGAGAGGTCACGTGACAGGACAGCATCACCCTGGTGTGGCAGGAAGTGATCCTATAGCTAGGACCTGTCCTCCAGGTGATGTAAAACCCTCTTGCACTGAGGAAGTTTCTCCAGGGCCATGTGCCCATGAAGGAAGGGTTAGGACAGCCGTTAAGTTGGTGATTCGATCATTAGGCATGTAGATAGATGGGTGGCTCGTGGATGTGAAGATCGCCTGGTAACATGCCTGCCTGGTGCGAAGGTAGCGGACCTCACGCGCCACCTAGACAAGGTCTTAGATAGTGCTGGGGAGGAGTCTGCTATCTTGGTACATGTCGGTACCAATGACATACGAAAATGTGGTAGGGAACCTCTGGAGACTAAATTTAGGCTTTTGGGTAGGAAGTTGAAATCCAGAACCTCCAGGGTGGCGTTCTCCGAAATGCTTCCCATTCCATGCGCAGGACAAAAAAGGAGGGCAGAGCTCCGGAGCCTCAATGCGTGGATGAGACAATGGTGCAAAGATGAGGGTTTGGGATTTATTAGGAACTGGGGAACATTCTGGGGAAAGGAGTGGCTCTTCCAAAGGGATGGGCTTCACCTTAACTGGGATGCAACCAGGCTGCTGGCATTAACCTTTAAAAAGGAGATAGAGCAGCTTTTAAACTAGATAATAGGGGAAAGCCGACAGTTGCCCAAGAGCGCATGGTTCGGAACAATGTATTCTTGAAGGATACTACCAAAAAATGAAGTTAGAGCACATCAGCAGAAAGGTTCCAATAAAGACAAAGATAACCCAAATGCCCTTGAGTACAGAGCAGACAGAGCTTAAAGATTCCAAATTGCCCCTGTCTACCGATAACCAGATTAATATGAATAAAATACAGTCTCTAAAATGCTTGTATGCAAATACTAGCAGTCTAAAAAATAAGATGGGAGAGTTAGAATATATAGCACTAAATGAGAAGTTAGATGATTGGTATCTCAGAGACATAGTGGAAGGAGGACAACCAGTGGGACACTATAATACCTGGGTACAAAGTATACCGTAACGATAGAGATGATCAAATTGGTGGAGGGTTGCACTCTATGTTACAGAGGGCATTGAGTCACAAAGGATTCAAGTTTGCAGGAAACAACATTCACTGTAGGATCTCTATGGATTGAAATTCCATGTAAAAAGGGGAAGGCAATGGCAGTGGGATTGTACTACCGACCACCTGGCCAGAATGAACAAATGGATGGTGACATGCTCAAAGAAATCAGGGAAACTAACAAGCGTTACAGAACAGTAATCACCCAGTAATAATAATGGGTGATTTCAATTACCCCGGTATTGACTGTCTCTTGAGTATCACGGCAGGACATGCTAGGGAGATAAAGTTTCTAGATGAAATAAATGACTGCTTCTTGGAGCAGCTGGTTCATGAACAGACCTGAGGGGAATCCATTTTGGACTTAGTCCTTAGTGGAACACCAGATCAGGGTGTTGGGGCCACTTGGCAATAGTGATCATAGCATGATCGCGATTGATTTAATTAATGGAGGAGGGATGGTAACAAAATCCACAGTACTACCTTTTAACTTTCAAAAGGGAGACTATGATAAGATGAGGATAATAGTTAAGAAAAAACTAAAAGGAGCAGTTGCTAAGGTTAAAGACTTACATCAAGCTTGGGTATTGTTTAAAAATACTATCTTGGAGGTCACGTGATGCGTGAGTGAGTGAGGACACTTCCCGCTCGCTCCGGGGCAGCCTCGGCGATTAATCTGCATTTTAAACTGCTTTTCTTTAGAAAAATATCCCCCCGGGAACTAAGAGGGCTTACGTTATCGAGTGCAGCTCGTAACAGTTCGCAGCATTGTGATCCGATGCCGTTAGCGACGAAGAGAGACCGGGAGAGAGTGACTAAAGCTGGGCCTTCCACACCAGCCATGCCGCAGCCGTCCTCCCAGGGTGGGGAGAGCACAGATTCTGCCCCGGCAGAGCTGGCAAAGGAGGTGGTCAAGCTCCTGGATCCAAAGTTCGATCTACTGATGAAAAAAACTAGATGGCGTGGAGGAATCGTTTACTGACTTCGGCAAGCGAGCCGACGAGTTGGAGCAACGTGTCTCGAGCATCGAAGAAGGTGAGGGAAGCCGAGACAAAGAAGCTGCAGGGCAAAAACAATTGCTGCAGGAGATCCAGCAGAAGTTAGACGATTTGGAAAATCGATCGCGAAGGAACAATTTGAGGATTGTGGGTCTCGGGGAGGAAAAACCAGAACAAGAGCTGCTCCATTTTCTGGAGAACTGGCTGCCAGAGACTCTGGGCCTGGAGGAACTGCGAGGCCAATTCAAAATAGAAAGAGCGCATCGGCTGGGAGCCCGACGAGATGTCGGGGCTCACCCTCGGGTGGTGATCCTGAGGGTGCTCAATTTTCAACATAAGACACAGATCTTGCAAGCATACAGGAAAAAAGCAGAACTCAAGCTGGATAATCAAAGGATCTTGCTCTTCCAGGACTATTCGGCGGCGGTGGCAGCCAAGCGGAGAGAGTTCACGCCAATATGTGCGGAACTGTTTAGACGGCGTGCAAGGTTTACTCTGGCTTTTCTGGCGACACTGAGAGTCTCTATCCAGGGACAGACCCGCATATTTGATCAGGCAGGAGCAGCGGGACAGTTTCTGGCGCAATTGAAAGACGCGACAGTGGAGGACTAACCGCGGGATCTGTTCCCACCAATACCTGTGGCAAGGGCCTGGTCCGGGCTGTCTGCCGGTTGGGAAACAGATAAGTGTATATTGCGCCTGGACAGTGGCCATGGTGTAATTGACCTTTGAGAGAGGCCTTCGCCCCCAGATATGTGTTTTGGGTGAGCGTAGGTCTTCTATTGAAGAAATAGCCTGTCATGATCGCTTACAGTTCCCTGGTTAATGTACTGTTATACTATCCTTCTTGCTATCCTGTTATTGTTGTGTTGTCTAATGTTTGCTTCCTACAGGCACCTGGCTGAGATGCTGCTGAGCAGAGAGGGGGGGGAAGCCGAGGCGGCCCTGTAGCTTCACTTCGGGCCTAGGCCTCAGTGGAGGTAACTGAGGACCATGGTTGGTTTTGTTTCAAGGGGGTATAGGGAAGGGGTAGGAGGGGGGGAGGGGGATTGGGAATTCCAGGGAGGGGGATATAAACGGCCACAGGAGTGGGCGGAGAGGACGGGGAAGGCCCCAGGGTGTAGAGGCCCCTGACTTGGGGGTGATTTTCCTGGGTGCGCGGTGGAGGATGGGCTGCCCCGTGCTCATGTAAAGATACTACATAAAGCTGGTCAATTTACTTGGATGTTGAACCATGCCCTCTGATTTGAGATTAGTAACTTGGAATGTGGGTGGGATTAGTACTCCTGTGAAACGAACCAAAATCCTGCAAGCCCTTAAGAGAAGGAAGGCTCAGATAGCCTTGTTGCAGGAGACGCACTTAAATTCTAGAGAACATGCCAAACTGCAAAGAGATTGGGTGGGGACGGTCTTGTCAGCCTCCTCTGGCACAAGGCGAAAGGGAGTAGCGATTCTTGTACATAAAAGTTTGTCTTGCGAAGTTCTGGTGGAAGAGGGGGACCCGATGGGTAGGTTTTTGTTTGTCCATGTTAAGATTCAGGGAGAAGAATTGTTTATTGGAAACCTGTATGCCCCTAACATATATGATCATGCCTTTTTCCGTCATATGTTGGATAAGGTCTTGGGAGCCCCAAAAATACCGATAATTCTGGTGGGCGACTTTAATTGCCCCCATGATCCTACCTTGGATAGGTCGCATGCACAATCTGGTCGGGGTTGGTTGAATAAAGGAGTGGGATACTTATGCGATCTGGGAGATTTGGTTGACTCTTGGAGAGTGCTTCACCAGGAGAGCAGAGATTACACACATCTGTCGAGGGCCCACCAAACGTGGTCGAGAATTGATTATATTTTGGTGTCGAAGCAGTGGTTTGGAAAAGTGATTAAAGTGGAGATAGAGCCTATTGTTGTGTCGGATCATGCTATGGTTAGCTTGGACTGGCGGTGTGCGCGAAAAGTGGGCAGTAAATGGTCTTTTCCAGGCTACTTATGGAGGAAATCGGAGTTCTGTAATTATGTGAGCCATCACTGGGCAGAATATGTACAGTTTAATGAGGGGAAGGCCAGCTCGGTGGCAGCCTTCTGGGAGGCTGGAAAGGCGGTCCTCCGGGGTCATATTATAGCTTATGTAGCAGCAGAAAGGCGGAGAATTAATGAGGATATACTTAGATTGACCCGAGAACTTCGTAGAGCAAAGGATCCAGGCACTGCAACAATCGGGAGGAGTCCGAGGATATGTCGAGATTCAGAAACAACTAAATGGTTTGTTGCAGGAGAGAGCAATCCAATCTCAGTAGTATTATAGGCATCAGTTTTTCCGTTATGGTGATAGGACGGGAAAGCTATTAGCTCGTTTAGTGCGGGATAAGGCTGGCCCCCGAGGTGTAACGGTGATTCGGGATACTGAGGGGAGGCAACATACGAGAGCTGACAAGGGGTGCAAGTGTTTCGGACTTTTTATGAAGAGCTATATGCGACTGCAGAAGGCGATGAAGAACAGATGGAAACGTTTCTGGATCAGGTGCCAATCCCATCGCTATCAGAAGAGCAGCGGAAGCTGTTGAATCAGCCCATTGCCGGGGAGGAAATACACAAGGTGATCCAAGCGGGGGCATCCCATAAGGCGCCGGGCCCGGACGGGTTCACCTATGAAGCTTATAAGATGTTAGAGTCGCAGTTGGTGCCTACACTGGCGGCGGTGTATGGGAAGGTCATGGAGCTTGGTAACTTTCCGAGAGATATGCGAACAGCAAGTATTATTTTGATCCCGAAACAGGGAAAGGATCCGGAGGATCCAGCTTCTTACAGAACGATCTCTCTGATAAATGTAGACATGAAGCTGTTTGCCTCGGTGTTGGCAAATCGTCTCCAGCTGTTCCTCCCGGCATTAGTGGGCCCCCATCAAGCGGGTTTTGTCAAGGGCAGAGAGGCCTGTGTGAACCTAAGCAAGGTTCTGTTGGGAATTGAAAAGAGCTTGTTGACTCGGGAACCGATGATTCTTGCGAGTTTGGACTCTGAGAAGGCCTTCGATAGGGTATCCTGGAGATACATGTTTGCGGCCCTACAGAAGTTTGGCTATCAGGGCCAATTCCTAGAGTGGATTCAGGCATTATATGTAGACCCCCTGGCGGTGGTTGATAATGGGGGTGAGCGCTCACAGCCTTTCTCGCTACATAGGGGCACTAGACAGGGGTGTCCTCTCTACCCATTGCTGTATGTGTTACAGCTAGAACCGTTATTGGTTTCACTGACTGAGTCTCAACTGATAGCGGGAATTGAATGGAAGGGAGGGGGCATAAAGGTAAGTGCGTTTGCGGATGATCTGCTGCTCTGCCTTACGAGCCCGGAATGTTCCTTGCCGGCTGCCTTACGTGACATTGAACAATTTGGGGAGTTCTCAGGGCTCAGAATAAATAGAACTAAATCAATGGTGTTGGATGTGGATAATCAGTCCAGGAAGACCTGGCAGGGGGGTATTTCCGCTCAGCTGGGCGATCGGACAGATCCGCTACTTGGGAATCCAAATTCCAGAACATCCGCGGAGCCTCTATGAGGTTAATGTGTGGCCCCTGCTTGATTCGACGATAGCCAAACTGCAGAGATGGCGAGACCTCCCGGTCTCGCTGATGGGACGCATAGCGTTAGTAAAAATGATAGAGTGGCCTCGTTGGTTGTATTTACTGAGGCACCTGCCGCTGTGGTTAAAAAGGAGAGACTTGTTGGAGCTACAAAAGCAGATTGGCAGGTTTCTCTGGAAGGCTAGGAGAGCGCGGATAGCATTGGCAGCGCTCATGCGTCCCGTGGATGAAGGAGGTGTGGGTTTGACCTCCTTGAGGAATTATAATCTATGTTATTTAGCGAGGAGATTGAGCGACCTGATTGTTGGCAATGAAGAGCGCATCCCTGTAACCCTAATTGCTCAGTTCTCTGAGACTTGGCACAGGGTATACTTGTTGCATTGCGCGGGAGCAATATTGCCGCCGTTCTGGAGGGCGGCACATTATTTATGAACATTAAGGATGGTATGGAAGATTCTACGTCGGTTAAGAGGAAGGCACTGGGCGGTTACGGATTGCCTACCTTTGATGGGCAACAAGGGATTTGCGCCGGGTAGGGAGAGCGGGGTAGCCTTGAGCTGGTGTCAGGCGGGTATTGAATATTTAGGACATGTGAGAATGGAGACTTCGGATCAGCTTGAATCTTTCCAAGTGCTGGCCAGACGGTATAAATTGCACAGTAAGACGTTTTATTTTTATCTGTAGGTGCGCCATTATTTGGCCAGTCTGTCTAGCGGGGTAGCGGTCTTGTCGCGGAGTGGTAGTCTCTGGTTACTGATGGAGAAGCTTCAGGAGAGTGTTTCCGCAAGTATGTTAAGAGCTGAGCTTACTCCAGCTGGGAATCTGGCGTGTTTAACTCCTTTGGCTGGTAGGTGGCGAAAGGAAGGGTTGGAGGACATCACGGAGGAGATCCTGGGACAGGCTTTCCGGAGAGTGAGGGAGCTCTCGGAAGCGGTGCGGTATCAGGAACTGCAATATAAGCTGTTGTGGCAAGCCTATATATCTGAGGTTGGAGCGGTGAAGATGGGCATCCTGACGGCGGATGTGTGTGGTCTCTGCAAGAGGGAGGTGGGTATGCTACTACACCGATTTTGGTCTTGTTCTGTTATTCAATCCTTTTGGGAGGCGATAGGGGAGAAATTGGTTCTGTGGACGAAAGAGAGGATAGAGTTTCGCCCAGTGTGGTGTCTGTTTCAGTTGGTTTACCCGGGTATTGGGGGGACGCAACCTTTACGGCATTTCTATGAGAGGAGCTTCTTAGTGGCCAAACAATGCATTCTACGACACTGGCTATCAGAAGGGGGCCCAATTCCCAAGGAATGGGAGCATCAGCTCCGAGATGTTATGCAGATGGAACGTAGAACGGCCCACCTAGTCGGGGGGAAAACTTGGGCATGCTATCAGACTATTTGGGAGCCCTTGATGAAGTTTTCTGGAAATCCACGAGAGGAGGAGCAGGGTTAAGTGGTCATTGGGTACTCGTATATCTATCTTCGTGCGTGTTGCTGGATGGGAGGAGCAGAGGGTTTTGTTTTGTTTTTTTCTATAGGTCAGGTCCTGCAAAGTAGAGTAATCCCTGGAAGTTGGGGGAGGAGGGGGGATCACGGGAGGGAAGGAAGGGTGGGAGGAGGGCTGATCTTAAGGGAGGGAGAGCGGGGGCTTGGGGAGGTGGTGTTTGTGGTTAAGTCTCCCTAGGCACCAATGTTTGATAAGTGAGTAAACTCCACCGTATTTCCAATGTTAATGGGGAGATTGTTTTCCTAGATAGATCGGACAGTAGACTTGAGGATGTATATAGGGATACCATTCATACCAACACTAAGACAAGGAGTAGAAGGGTATGTGGAGGTGGAAGGAGAAAGGACATTATCTGAAATTTTGTATAGAACACTCTACACGTACCTGACGGTGTTATAGACTGCAGAATGTAATAGGTGTCTTAGACTACCCTGAAGATCTCTGTACTGTTGCCGAAGAGGGGTGGTGTCTCTGTGCACTCCGAAGAGGGGTGGTGTCTCTGTGCACTAACTACCAAGAAAAGTTATATGTAAGTTTGTCTTGTGGGATTACGGAATGTATGCATTTTTATGAAAACAATAAAAATGAGTTTACATAAAAATACTATCTTGAAAGCCCAGACCAGCTGTATTCCACGCTTCAAGAAAAGTGGAAGGAAGTCCAAAAAACTGCCAGCATGGTTTAAAGGTGAGGTCAGAGAGGCTGCTGTTGCCAAAAAAGCATCTTTCAGGAAATGGAAAAAAAGAGCCAAATGACGAAAACGGGAAACAGCACAAGCACTGGCAAGTCAAATGCAAGGCATAGATAAACTGAAGAGTAGCAAATCACCTGGACCGGATGGGTATACATCCAAGGGTGTTGAAAGAACTGAAATATGAGATTGCAGACCTGCTATTAGTAATCTGTGAACTATCATTAAAATCATCTGTAATACCTGAAGATTGGAGGCTCGCCAATGTAATGTCAATTTTTAAAAAGGGTTCCAGGGGTGATCTGGGAAACTACAGACCATTGAGCCTGACATCAGTACCAGGAAAAATGGTAGAAATCATCATAAAGAACAACATTAGTGAACATGTAGATAGTCATGGCTTAATGGGAGACAGCCGACTTGGCTTTAGACAAGGACGATCTTGTCTTACTAATCTGTTATGTTTTTTTGAAGATGTGAATAAACAGGTAGACAAAGGTGAGTAGGTAGATATAGTGTATCTGGACTTTCAGAAAGCCTTTGCCAAGGTGCCTCATCAGAGACTGTTGCAAAACTAAAAAGTCATAGGATAGGAGGCAGTGTACTATTGTGGATCAGGAACTGGTTAAAAGATAGAAAGCAGAGGGTAGGGCTAAATGGCCAATTTTCCCAATGGAAAAAGGTTAATAGTGGAGTACCCCAGGGATCTGTGCTGGATCCGCTGCTTTTTGACATATTCATAAATGACCTGGAAAAGGGAATAACGAGTAAGGCTATCAAATTTGCAGATGACAAGAAACTATTTAAAGTTGTTAAAACCCATGAGGATTGTGGAAAATTGCAAGAGGATCTTGATAAATTGGAAGACTGGGCATCCAAATGGCAGATAAAATTTAAAAGTTATGCACCTAGGAAAGAAAAACCCAAACTATGGTTACATGGTGCAAGGTTACAAATTAGGAACCACCACCCAAGAAAATGATTTAGGTGTCATCATGGATAACATGTTAAAACCCTCTGCCCAGTGTGCAGCGGCGGCCAAGAGAGCAAATAGAATGCTAGGTATCATAAGGAAAGGAATGGAAAATAAAATAAAGGATATTATAATGCCTCTGTATCATTCCATGGTGAGACCGCACCTTGAGTATTGTGTACAATTCTGGTCGCCGTATCTTAAAAAGGATATAGCGTTATTACAAAAGGTACAGAGAAGAGCCACCAAAATGGTAAAGGGGATGGAAGGATGCTCCTATGAAGAAAGGCTAAAAAGGTTAGCGCTCCTCAACCTGGAAAAGAGACGGCTGAGGGGAGATATACTAGAGGTCTATAAATTAATGAATAGAGTGGAACGGGTAAACGTAGATCGATTGTTTACATCATCAGAATATAGAATGATTAGGGGACATGCAATGAAGCTTCAGGGTACACTATTTAAAACTAATAAGAGAAAATATTTTTTTACTCAACGTGTAATCAAACTCTGGAATTTGTTACCGGAGGATGTAGTAAAAGATGTTAGTGTAGCTGGGTTTAAAAAAGGTTTGGACAAATTCCTAGAGGAAAGATCCATAAACCATTATTAAAAGGGACCCAGGATATCACTGCTTGACAATACAAGCACTGTGGAACCTGTGTCTTTTGGGGAGACTTCTAGGTACTTATGACCTAGATTGGCCACTGTTGAAAACCGGATACTGGGCTTGATGGACCCTGGTCTGACCCAGTATGGCATATCTTATGTTCTTAACCTCGGGTGCCATGAAGGAGCTCCGATTCCCTGCACCAGATCAAAACTGCTATTCCCTGCTAACCGACCCTGGGAGGGGCCTGCCATGGCTGTGGTAAGGCGGTGGGGAACCTCCCACTGCCACTTGCCTGGGTTGAGGTGTCTGCTGGTGCCATTCCCCTTCCTTGGCGGGGGGCCTTATTCCACCTCAGTGGTGGAATAAGTTCCTTGTGCATCCTTGCTGCCCCAGAAGTACAGGAGAAGTACAGGGCCGTGACCGTAATTGGCCCTGTACATCCGGGGTCATGGGCCCGCCTCCACCCCACCCACGCTCCTCCTCCACCCGCCCCCATCCAGAACTCCCCGCACAATGCCGCTATACGTGCGGGAAAGCCTGGAGTTCTGGATTCGCCCTCAGTGAATAGCAGGGGATGCACGTCCAAATCAGATGTACATCCCTGCTTTTCACACATCGAAGTGACCCCCGGATATGTGGGGAGATGCCGGATACAGGAATAGAGAGAAAGGGGAATATATTGGACACGGCGCAAGAATAGGGAAGAGGAATGGTGGGGGGTGGGGTGAGAAAAACAGGCTGAAGCACTGGATGAAGGGAAGAGGAAGAGGAGAGATGCTGGACAGGGGGGGAAGAGAGTTAAAGACTGGGTGGAATAAGAGGCTAGGGGAAGGAGAGAACTGTTTTAATGGTTGAGAAGTGGTAGATGCAGTATTAAGAGGAGATTGAAGACTGGATGGTAAGGAGGAGGAGCAAAATCTGAATTGCTAGGGAGAGAAAGAAATAAATGGAAGAAAACTGAAAGGAAACAATAAATGCCAGAGATGTAAGGAAGTGAAGACGAGAGGAGGGAAAAGAAGTGGTAGATGGGCTGGAGACCCTAAAAAGCAAGTTAAGGGAAGACAGAGGAAAGCAGAAGCTAGAGAATGAGATCAACATGATTACAGAATAAAATGACCAGTCGTCAATGGTAGAGAAATTAATTTTATTTTGAATTTAGTGATTGGAATATGTTAGTTTTTTGAGTTTACAAGTTCTGTCTTTATATTTTGCACATTACAGGGGCATATGCATCTCTTTCTGTTTCCCTGATGTTGTACAGCCTTCAGTGGTGTAGCCAAGGATGGGTCTTGGCAGTCATTCCCCTCCAATTCGGCATCAGCCCACCCAATCAACAGCAGAACAACAGTCAAATGAGAGGATAACTGGAGGCAGTGTCAACATACGCACTGCTTTAGCCCATACCAGTTAATTCCAGGCCCAGGGTTGGCCCCAGAGTGGGTTCAAGGTGTTGTAACCCTAGGCAAATCTTAAGCCTTATGCTCCCCCTGGCTGTCAGAATCTAGCTTTGAATGCACTGTTCTTTGCCAGCCCCACCCCACAAAAGCTGTCATCCTAAGTGACCGCTTAGTTTGCCTAATGGTTGGGCTAGTCCTTCCTAGGCCCCACCAAAAAATCAGCCTTGGCTGTGCCACTGATGCAGAGTCAGGCTTTTTTGGAGTTCAGTTTAATTTTTGTCTTCACATATGGGTATCGTCGGTAACGACGGAGCCTGCGTGGGAACGCTCCCCAGCGTCCAATAGGAACGCTTTTGGGAGCATCCCTCAGCACATGCGCGCTGCCTTCCTGCCTTTCCAACTGTCCCTCTTCAGTTAAGTTTGTAGCTGAGTAAAAGGATAGAGGGAGAGAGGAAAGAGACAGAGAAAAAGAGAGACAACTCCTAGGGGAGGTGGGTGGGTTGTGAAGACTAAATTCCTGCTGTTCCCGGAGATCACCTTTTACAGGTGAGTAACTACGCTATCTCCAGGAACAAGCAGGAATGTAGTCCTCACATATGGGGACTCCCTAGCTGAAGATGCCAGGGAGATAGCCCCAGGAAGCTGCCACCTACAGTGAGGTGGGCCATGCTTCCTCCCATGGATCTCTGGCATCCTACCAGGGTTGGTGGGTAGGAGTTGAATTAAGTCTGAAAGAGATGTTGAAGAACAGTCTGGCCAAAGAAGGCATCCCGACGGGAGGCTTTATCTAGGCAGTAGTGGGCTGTGAAGGTGTGCACCGAAGCCCAGGTGGCTGCTCGACAGATGTCATCGATAGACACAGAGTGAAGGTTAGCCATAGAGGCTGCCATGGCTCTCACATTATGTGCTGTAACATGGCCTTGAAGAGGAAGACTCTTACTCTCATAAGTAAAGGATATGCATTGTGCAATCCATTTAGATAGAGTTCTTTTGGAGACTGGAAGTCCCAAATGACTAGAATCAAAAGCAACAAAAAGTTGAGAAGACTTTCTATGATGCTGTGTTCTTTGTAGGTAAAAAGCCAAGGCTCTTTTACAGTCCAAAGTATGAAGGTTCCTTACTACATTAGAGGCATGAGGCCTCAGAAAGAATACAGGAAGGTAAATCGATTGATTTAAATGAAAAGGCGAAACCACCTTTGGCATAAAATGTGGATGAGTTCTGAGAACAACCTTATCATGGTGAAACCTTGTATAAGGGGGATCAGCCACTAAAGCTTGCAATTCACTAATGTGATGTGCAGAGGTGATCGCAATTAGGAAGATGACCTTCCAGGATAAAAACTTTAGGGTTGTTGTGGCTAAAGGTTCAAAGGGCGGTTTCATGAGCTGTCTGAGAACTAGATTTAAATCCCATGCCACCGGTGATAGCCTGATGGGAGGCTTTGTTAATAGAAGACCTCTCATAAATCTTGCTATGAGTCAGTAGTTCTCAACCTGTGGGTCGGGACCCCCACGGGGGTCGCCTCAGGATTTACCAGGGGTCGCCTGAGAAATCCCGGGAATTATTATTTCTTTTCTAGTTTATTGTTCTAATTTGATCCCAAAGCCTAAAATGCCAAATACTTTGAATTTGATCAATTTATATATTACATAGGCTATCCTTACTTTAACCTGTTCGTCAGAAACGATGCACCTCGAGATGTTATTTAGATCACTTCTGGTTTTGTAATGGCGGACATGGGTCCTACTAAAATTAAATTTTCTATGTAATATTATAGAACACCAGCGACTCCACTGAAAATGAATGACAGAGAGAAGAATACCAAGAAAAGAAAATATTACAATCACTTTTTAAGGTATAGTTTCACCTCCATATTTTCAGGAGGGACTGAGAAACCACAATGCGTTATTTGTAACGAAGTTCTATCAGCGGAATCCATGAAGCCAAACAAACTGAAACAGCATTTTGACAGGCAAGGATATTTGGTATTTTAAGAACAAAGCTGATGGAATCAAGAAAAGCAGCCTTGATAATGGCGGAAAGTTCCACCAGCAAAACATAGCCGCTGTTGAAGCTTCATATATGGTGGCTCTCAGAATCGCCAAAGCCAAGAAAGCTCACACCATTGCCCTTCGTCAGTCTTTTTGAATAACGTATACTAAAACTGTTGACTACAAAATCATAATAATTTTGAAATCAAATATTGTTACTTGTTATTGTGATTAATTGTGGTTTAAATAAGTAAATTTTATAAATAAAAACATATTGCAAATGCCTATAATATATTAATAATTCAACAAATGATTACAGCGACAATGCGTTAACGGTAAAGGAAGAGAGACGCATTTGATTTTATCATTGGGGGTCGTCACAAGTTGACCAATGGTAAAAGGGATCGCGGTACAAAAAAAGTTGAGAACCGCTGCTATGAGTGGATGAGAGAAAACTGGCTGTCCATTTAGAGGCTTATAGGAAACTGCAATTGCACTAAGATGGGCTCTTACTGAATTTGTCTTTAGACCAGAATTTGATAAATGAAGTAGGTACTCTAGTACCGATTCCAAAGGTATCACAAGGGGGTTTAAGCCCTTTTGAGAACACCATATAGTAAAACGTTTCCACTTGAAGGCATAAGAACATCTTGTGGAAGGTTTTCTGGAAGCCTGAAGGACATCCTTTACCTGCTGGGAAAGGTTAAGATCCTGCAAGTCTAGGCTTTCAGCAACCAGGCCCTTAGATGCAGGGACTGGGAATTCGGGTGCCATACCATCCCATTCTCTTGGGAGAGAAGGTCTGGCGCACACCCTAACTCCAGAGGTGCAGCTTGAGAGAGATGTAGAAGCAGGGGATACCACGTTTGTCGTGGCCACCGTGGCGCTAGGAGAATCATATGACCCTGTCTCTCTGAAGCTTGAAGAGTGTTTTGGGGATGAGGGGAATGGGTGGGAAGGAATAGAGGAAGTCCTGACCCCAGTGAAGGAGGAAGGTGTCCCTTGCCTGGCAATTGTGAGCTGGAATTCTGGAACAGAACCAGGGAAGTTTGGCATTCAGTGGACTTGCAAAGAGGTCTATGTCTGGGGTTCCCCAGATGTGAAATATCTTTATCACCTGGTCTAGGTGGAGAGACCATTCGTGAGGCAGCAGTACTTGGCTGAGTTTGTCTGCCCAAAGGTTTTGAATGCCTGGAAGATATACCACAAGAAGGTGAATCTGATGCTCTCTGGCAAGGGCCCATAGTCGTAAAGCTTCATTGCATAACGACAGAGAGCCTGTTCCGCCCTGCTTGTTCACGTAGAACATGGCTACTTAATTGTCCGTTTGGACTAGGACTGTCTTGTAGCTGAGCTGGGCATGGAATACTCAAAGAGCTAGATAGATTGCTCTGAGTTCTAGGAGGTTTATGTGAAGACAAGCCTCCTGTGGCGTCCAGGTACCCTGGGTGGAGAGATGGTGCAGGTGTGCTCCCCATCCCACCTGTGATGCATCTGTTGTTAGGGTGGCCTGGAATGGGGGTTTGTTGGAAAGGAGACCCCACTAAAAGATTCTCCAGTGATTGCCACCATTGTAGGGACAAGATCAGTCGTTGTGAGTTTGATATCTTGTCCGGCAGACGTCCTGTGGCCTGTGTCCACTGTGTGGATAGTGTCCACTGTGTGGATAGTGTCCACTGGGCTGCTCGCATGTGGAGGAAAGCATAGGGAACTACATGAACTGTGGATGCCATATGTCTCAGTAATTGCAGCAGTTCTCGAGCAATTAGGGAGGACTTTCCCGCTGCTTGAGAGCTAGTTGCATTATGCGAAGACAGCGGGCCTGTGGGAGGAAAGCCCTTGACTGTCTGGTAAGATCATAAGATATGCCATACTGGGTCAGACCAAGGTCCATCAAGCCCAGTATTCTGTTTCCAACAGTGGCCAATCCAGGTCACATGTACATAGCAGTTTCCCCAAGAGACACAAGTTCCACAATGCTTGTACTGGGTCAAGCATTGATATCTTCGGTCACTTCTTAATAATGGTTTATGGACCTTTCCTCCAGGAACTTATCCAAACCTCTTTTAAACCCAGCTACACTAACAGCCTTTACTACATCCTCCGGTAACAAATTCCAGAGTTTGATTACACGTTGAGTGAAAAAATATTTTCTTTTATTAGTCTTAAATAGTTTACCCTGTAGCTTCATTGCATGTCCCCTAGTCTTTCTATATTCTGAGAAGGTAAACAATCGATCTACGTTTACCCGTTCCACTCCGTTCATTAATTTATAGACTTCTATCATATCTCCCCTCAGCCGTCTCTTTTCCAGGTTAAAGAGCCCTAACCTTTTTAGCCTTTCTTCATAGGAGTATCCTTCCATCCCCTTTACCATTTTGGTGGCTCTTCTCTGTACCTTTTCTAAAATCGCTATATCCTTTTTAAGATACGGCGACCAGAATTGCACACAATATTCAAGGTGCAGTCTCACCATGGAACGATATAGAGGCATTATAATATCTTTTGTTTTATTTTCCATTCCTTTCCTTATGATACCTAGCATTCTATTTGCTCTCTTGGCCGCCGCTGCACACTGGGCCAAGGGTTTTAACATGGTATCCACAATGACGCCTAAATCTTTTTCCTGGGTGGTGGTTCCTAATGTGGAACCTTGCATCGTGTAACCATAGTTTGGGTTGTTCTTCCCTAGGTGCATAACCTTGCACTTGTCCACATTAAATTTCATCTGCCATTTTGATGCCCAGTCTTCCAATTTATCAAGATCCTCTTGCAATTTTTCACAATCCTCTTGGGTTTTAACAACTTTAAATAGTTTTGTGTCATCTGCAAATTTGATAACCTCACTCGTTATTCCACTTTCCAGGTCATTTATGAATATGTCAAAAAGCAGCGGACCCAGCACAGATCTCTGGGGTACACCACTATTCACCTTTCTCCATTGGGAAAATTGGCCATTTAGCCCTACCCTCTGCTTTCTATCTTTTAACCAGTTCCTGATCCACAATAGTACACTGCCTCCTATCCCATGACTCTTTAGTTTTGCCAAAAGTCTCTGATGAGGGACCTTGTCAAAGGCTTTCTGAAAGTCCAGATACACAATATCAACCGACTCACCTTTGTCCACCTGTTTATTCACTCCTTCAAAAAAACATAACAGATTAGTAAGACAAGATCTTCCTTGTCTAAAGCCATGTTGGCTGTCTCCCATTAGGTTGTGACTATCTACATGCTGAGTAATTTTATTCTTTATGATGGTTTCTACCATTTTTCCCGGTACTGACATCAGGCTCACCGGTCTGTAGTTTCCTGGATCACCCCTGGAACCCTTTTTAAAAATTGGTGTTACATTGGCGATCCTCCAATCTTCAGGTATTAGAGATGATTTTAATGATAGTTCACAGATTACTGATAGCAGTTCTGCAATCTCATATTTCAGTTCTTTCAACACCCTTGGATGTATACCATCCGGCCCAGGTGATTTGCTACTCTTCAGTTTATCTAATAGTTGTAAGACATCTTCCCGATGTATCGATATTTCCTTCAATTCTTCCGCACCTTTAAATACCACTTCAGTCATGGGTAACATCCCTACATCTTCCTCAGTAAAGACCGAAGCAAAGAATTCATTCAGTCTCTCCGCTATCGCCTTGTCGCCTCTTAGTGCTCCTTTAACCCCTTTATCATCTAATGGACCAACTGACTCTCTCACAGGTTTTTTGCTACGAATGTACTTGAAAAGGTCTTTATTTCGCGTTTTTGCTTCCGCAGCAAGCTTCTTCTCAAATTCTCTCTTTGCCTGCCTTATCAATGCCTTGCATTTGACTTGCCAGTGCTTGTGCTGTTTTCAGGTTTCGTCGTTTGGCTCTTTTTTCCATTTCCTGAAAGATGCTTTTTTGGCAATAACAGCCTCTCTGACCTCACCTTTAAACCATGCTGGCAGTTTTTTGGACTTCCTTCCACTTTTCTTAAAGCGTGGAATACAGCTGGTCTGGGCTTCCAAGATTGTATTTTTCAACAACACCCAAGCTTGTTGTACGTCTTTAACCTTCGCAACTGCTCCTTTTAGTTGTTTCTTAACTGGTATCTAAACAAGCTCCTTTGAACTCCAGGGTCTGAGAAGGAACAAGTTGGGATTATGGGGCGTTTATGACCAATCCCAAGTATTGGAGAATTCGCATTGTGCGAGAGTGCAGAGCTGGCTTCTGGAATCGTGGGGGCTCGAATGAGCTAGTCTTCCAAGGAAGGGAAGACGAATATCCCTAGGGTTCGCAGGAATGCAGCTACTACTGCCATGCATTTCGTGAATACTCTTGGTGCCGAAGCCAGACCAAAAGGAAGAACCCTGTATTGGAGGTGTTTTCCCTTGAAAAGGAATCGTAAGAATTTCCTGTGATCTGGATGGATCAGAATATGAGTATATGCATCCTTTAGATCTAGAGAGCAAAGCCAATCCTGACTTTGAAGGTATGGCAGAAGAGTTCCCAGAGAAACCATTTGGAACTTTTCTCAGAACAGATATTTGTTCAATTCTCTGAGGTTTAGAATGGGTCTGTGTCCTCCTGTTTTCTTTGGAATAAAAAAATAGGGGGAGTAGAACCCTGTACCTTGTTGGGGAATGGGCACTTCCTTTATTGCTTCCTGTGCAAGGAATGTTGAGACCTCTTGATCCAGTAGATTGTCTGGAGAGGTTTGGGAATTGAACTGTCTTACTGTAGGAGGGGGCATGCTGTGAAAATGAAGCTTGTACCCCTCCCCTACAATGGACAGAGTCCAATTTTCTGCTGTTATTTGGTGCAGGAGCCGGTGTTGGGATCTTGGGGGCTTTCTGCCTACGGGGCCCATGTCCCTTCCCCTTGGCCTGCTGACTATGTTGGGGAGCTACAGAGGCCTGATAATGAGGGTACTGTTTATAGGCAGATGACTTCCTCGGGTAAAAGGTCTTTTTCCCCGAGCCCTTCTTCTTCTGAGAAGGGTCAGAGGTTTTTCTGGACAGCCTAGTCCGGGTAAGAGTCTCTGTCTCGAGTTCTGCAGCCTTTTCAGCCATGGGCTTGCCAAAAAGGTTTTCACCTTGGCAGGGGACATCGACCAACTTGTCCTGCACCCATGGCTCGAGGTCCGATGACTGTAGCCAGGCCTGACAGTGTGCACCGATGCCGGCCGCGGCTACTCGGGCCAAAGCCTCGAAGCCATCATAGGCTGCTCGAGAAATAAACTTCGAGCACTCACAAATACCCGAAAACAGAGCATTGAACCTCTGCAAAGGTTCCTCGGAGAGACCAGCAGAGAACCCGGCAATCTCCTTTGCCAAGTCTCAAAGGTACATGCCCATGTAGGTTTAGGTTTAGGTTTATTGACTTGATTGACCGCCCTTCGTGGGTAAGCAGAGCGGTTTACAAAAACATTTCTTCATTGCAGTAGGCACAAGGCCGGAAAAGGAAAAGAAAGTTACAACTTGGTAAAAGTAGAAAAGCGAGTACAGGAAAGGAGGATCAAAAGGGGAAAGGGGAGGCTAGGGAGGAGAGAGGTTGAAGGCAAGGGAGAAGAGGTGAGTTTTCAGGGCGTGCTTGAAGGTAGGATGGTGGGGCTCCAGACGGAGAGTAGAGGGGAGGGAGTTCCAGAGGGCCGGGCCTGCAAAGAAGAAGGCAGAGGAGCGGGTGGATTGGAGGTGAGCATGTGAGGGGGGAGGAAGAGTGAGGCGATTGAGGTGAAAGGAACGAGGAGTGTGCCGGGGGGTGTGAAAGTGGATGAGGTCAGCAAGGTACTGAGGCGTGGTGGTGTGAAGAACCTTGTGAACGAGCGTGAGAAGCTTGAATTGGATCCGGAAGGAGACGGGAAGCCAGTGGAGACGAAGGAGAAGGGGTGTGACATGGTCCCTGTGGGAGGCAGAAGAAACGAGACGGGCAGCGGTGTTTTGGATGCGTTGTAGACGAGAGAGGTGGAGCTTAGATAGGCCAGAGAGAATGGAGTTGGCAAAATCGATCCGAGAGATGACAAGGGCTAAGAGCAGAGTGACAAGAGCGGAGGGAGAGAGGAAGGGGCGAACAGCACGGATCTGTCTGAGATAAAAAAAGGAGGATTTGGACACGTGAGAGACATGGGCAGAGAAGGAAAGGTCTGAGTCAAAAATTACCCCAAGGTACCTAAAGGTGGAGACCAGAGAGATGGGAGTGGTAGGGAACGATGGGGCAATTGATGGGAGCTGATGACCGTGGGGGAACCAGATGGCTGTGGTTTTAGAGGGGTTAAGATGCAAGCAGTTATGGGTCATCCAATCTGAGATAACAGCAAGGCAGGAGTTGAGGGGAGTGAGATCAGGACAGGCTGGGGACGTATGGTAAAGAAGGAGGATGTCGTCAGCGTAGTAGAAGGCTGAGATACCAGATTGTTGGATCAGAAGTAGGTAGGGCTGGACACGGCAAGCAAGCATAGAGCCCTGGAAGCACTTCTTACCGAGGGCATCTAGGTTCCGGGCCTCCCGGCTGGGAGGCACCAAGGAGTGTATCTTCTGACTCTTCAGGCGATGTATGGCCGATTCCACAACCATGAACTGGTGCAGTAATTGTGCCTTTTGGAACCCGGGGCTCTTGCGGACTCGATAGATGGAATCGACCCGCTTGCTTAAAACCGGCGTCGACGCCGGTGCCTCCCACATGCGGAAGAGCAACCATTCCAGCATCGGAGGAACCGAAACAGTAAAGGCCTCCTTCGGAGGAGAGTCATACTGTAGGGCCTCGAGCTCCTCGGCTCAAGGCTCCTCATCGGGATCCGCGGGGAATGCCAAGGCCTTGGCCATATCCCGCATGAAGTCCGAGAACCAGGTATCCTCCGGTGGGGACCTTCTCCGAGGCTCAGACTCGGGTGAGTCCGAAGGGACGCACTGAGTCCGAAAGGTGTCGGGTGACTCCTCATCCTCCGTCTCCCAGCCGGACTCCTCGGAGGAGGAATCAAGCGGCTCCGGTCGGGCAGGCACCGATGCCATCCGCCCCAACGATGAGAGTACTGGCATCGACGACCTCGGTCCCAAACGGGAGGCCAAGGGAGGCCTTGGCCGAGGATCGACTCGAGCGCGCATGGACTCGAGGATCGGCTCGGCCTCCGGGGTCGACTTGGAAGTCGATGTCCCGGTGGTCAGGGCAGATGCACCAGTGAGACCAGCGATCAGTGCCCACTGCTGTTCCGTGAAGGCAGCCAAGCTGCTCTCCTAGGCCGTCAACCTGAGTCCGAGCTCAGGAGACTCAGCAGCCCCCGACTCGAGCCCCGGCAGTGCCGGGCCCGACGTCAGCTCCCCTGGAGGAGAGTCCACGAGGTCTACAGTACTCATTTGACCCGGGGACTCCATCTCCACATGAGGTTGTTTTGCAGGCCTCTACAACTCCGAAGACCCGGGACGGCGCTCGGGGCTATGCGACTTGGCTCTCGAGGAGCCAAGTGCATCCACCGATGCCGCCCTTGTGGGTTTTTTCTTTTTGCGATGCTCCCGCGAGGGTGACCCCCTTTCAGAGGAGCCTCGACGCTGCTCGGGGCCGGAGTCCCGAGATGTCGAGGCCTCTGACGAGGTCCGGGCCCGACCGGACGCGGAGTCACAGAAGATTCTTTCCTTTTGGTGCTAACGACTCCTTAATGCCTTAGAGGACATTTTCCCACACGGACCACAGATCATCGGGTCATGATCGGGTCCGAGGCACAGGAGGCAGCAGTCATGTGTGTCGGTGAGAGACATAAGTTTCTTACACCGATCACACTTTTTAAACCTGCTGGCAGCCATTGGGGGAAAAAGGGCCCCTGCGAGGTCAAAAGACAGGGCTGCCAGTGAAAACAGAAAAAATAGTGCGTACGCTAGTCACTAAGGACAAAAACCGAAAAAAGAGGTCTGGGCTCGATACCGATGTATCGGGCCCAGGCGAGAAAGGGAAACCGGCGTCGAACCGAAGAAAACGGGTTCACGCAGAATAAAATCGACTTTTTCCTCGGGTGAAACGAAAACACATCCGTCGGGCTCCGTGGAAAAAAGAAGACCTGAGCAAGATAGCACCCTTGGGCGGGAAGGGGACCACGCATGCGCGCTGCATTCCCAAAGGCTTTCTTTGAAAGCTGGGGAAATGCTCCTCAAGATAGCTCCATCGGCGCCGACGTCACCCATATGTGAGGACTGACTTCCTGCTTGGTCCTGGAGAATCGTTGGTAATGACGGAGCCCGCGCAGGAACGCTCCCCAGCGTCCAATAGGAACGCTTTTGGGAGCATCCCATAGCGCATGCTTGCTGCCTTCCCGCCTCTGTACCTCTCTCACTTCAGTTGAGTTTATAGCTGAGACCAAAGGAGAGAAGTAGAGAAGAGATAGATAGAGACAACTCCTAGGGGAGGTGGGTGGGTTGTGAAGACTAAATTCCTGCTGTTCCCGGAGATCACCTTTTACAGGTGAGTAAAGCACAGTTACTTACCTGTAACAGGTGATCTCTGGGAACAGAGGAATTAGTCCTCACATATGGGTACGTCGGTAACGACGGAGCCTGCGCGGGAACGCTCCCCAGCTTCCCAGAAGGAAAGCTTTTGGGGCATCCCACAGCGCATGCGCGCTGCCTTCCCTAACCAACTCTCCTCAGTTCAAGTTTAAAGCTGAGACAATAGAGAGAGAGAGGAAAGGAAAAACAGAGAGAGATACAACTCCTAGGGGAGGTGGGAGGGTTTGAGGACTAATTCCTGCTGTTCCCAGAGATCACCTGTTACAGGTAAGTAACTGTGCTATCTCCAGGAACAAGCAGGAATGAGTCCTCACATATGGGGACTCCCTAGCTAAGATGCCTGGGAGATCCCCAAGGGTATGAGACCCTGAAGGGTTCCTCGTCTTCCTATGGATCTCAGGCATCCATTCAGGGAAGGAGGGCAGGAGTTGTTCAAGAATGGAACAGGTGTCTGATGACAGCCTGACCAAACAAGGCATCCCGGCGGGAGTCCTTGTCCAAACAGAAATGGGCTGTGAAGGTATGAACCGAGGCCCAGGTGGCTGCTCGACAGATCTGGTCGATGGACACAGAATGAAGATGAGCCATAGAGGTGGCCATGGCCCTCACATTGTGAGCTGTGACATGGCCCTCCAGAGAAAGGTTCTTACTCTGGTAAGCAAAAGAAATACACTGAGCAATCCAATTGGACAGTGTTCTTTTAGAGACTGGAAGTCCTAAATGAGAAGGATCAAAAACAACAAAAAGCTGGGAAGACTTTCTATGTTGCTGTGTCCTGTGTAAGTAAAAAGCAAGAGCTCTTTTACAATCTAGAGTATGAAGTTTCCTCTCTGCACTGGATGCATGAGGAGCTGGAAAAAAGACAGGTAAATATACCTCTTGATTAAGATGAAAAGGTGAGACCACTTTAGGCATAAAGTGAGGATTTGTCCTAAGGACTACCTTATCATGATGGAACCTTGTATAAGGTGGATTAGCCACTAAGGCCTGCAGTTCACTGATGCGGCGAGCCGAAGTGATTGCAATAAGGAAAATAACCTTCCAGGAAAGAAATTTCAAGGAGGTAGTGGCTAAGGGTTCAAAAGGTGGCTTCATAAGCTGACAAAGAACCAAGTTTAAGTCCCATGCCACCGGAGGAGGTTGAATGGGAGGTTTAGTTAAAGTTAGGCCTCTCATGAATCTTGCAATAAGAGGATGAGAGGAAATAGGTTGTCCATTGAGGGGCTTAAGGGATGCTGCAATAGCACTCAGATGGACCCTTACTGAATTCATTTTAAGACCTGCATTGGAGAGATGCAGGAGATATTCCAATAGAGAATTCATAGGACGTGCCAGAGGGTCAAGACCCTTCTGAGCACACCAAATGGAAAATCTTTTCCACTTAAAAGCATAGGAACGCCTAGTGGAAGGTTTTCTGGAAGCATGGAGGATATCTTTCACTTGCTGAGAAAAATTGAAGTCTTGAAGGTCTAGGCCTTCAGTAACCAAGCTCTGAGGTGAAGGGACCTGGGGTTTGGATGCCACAAAGTCCCTTCCTCCTGGGACAGAAGGTCTGGTGCAGCTCCCAAGTCCAGTGAGGGGGCTTGGGAGAGATGCAGAAGTAGAGGGTACCACACTTGGCGTGGCCAGCGTGGAGCTATGAGGATCATAGATCCTTGATCCCTCTGGAGTTTGAACAGAGTCTTGGGAATCAAAGGAATGGGTGGAAAGGCATACAGGAAACCTTGACCCCAATGAAGGAGGAAGGCATCCTTGGCCTGAACTCCCTGACACGGAATTCTGGAACAGAACCAGGGAAGTTTGGCATTCCACGGACTTGCAAAGAGGTCTATGTCCGGGGTTCCCCATTCTTGGAAGATTCTGAGTACCTGATCCATGTGCAGGGACTATTCGTGTGGAAGCAGAACTCGACTGAGTCTGTCTGCCCAAGAGTTTTGGATTCCTGGGAGATATACTGCCAGGAGATGGATTTGATGCTCTCTGGCGAAGGCCCATAATCTTAGAGCTTCGTTGCAAAGCGACAGAGAGTCAGTTCCTCCTTGCTTGTTTATGTAAAACATGGCGACTTGATTGTCTGTTTGAATGAGGACTGTCTTGTAGCTGAGGAGGGTATGAAAGACCTTGAGAGCTAGGAACACTGCTTGAAGTTCGAAGTGGTTGATATGAAGAGAGGTCTCCTGTGGGGACCAAGTGCCTTGGGTGGAGAGGTCTTGTAGATGAGCTCCCCAACCTGTTTGGGAGGCATCTGTTGTGAGGGTTGCTTGGGGTAACAAAGGTTGGAAGGGGGACCCCAGCAACAGATTTTGAGTGGATATCCACCATTGGAGAGACCAAAAGAGACGTTTGGAGGTTGCTATTTGGTCTGAGAGAGCTCCTGAAGCTTGAGTCCACTGGGTGGACAAAGTCCATTGAGCTGCTCTCATGTGTAGGCGAGCATAGGGTACCACATGTATTGTGGAAGCCATATGGCCTAGCAGCTGTAGCATCTCCCTGGCAGTTAAGTGGCTCTTTGACTGAATCTGGGAGGCTAACTGCACTAGACGTTGACAACGGGCCTGAGGAAGGTAGGCCCTTGCAGAAGTGGTGTCCAACCAGACCCTATGAATTCCAGGGATTGAGTAGGGGTGAGCTGGGACTTTGGGAGGTTTACCACAAGTCCCAGGTATTGCAGAATGCGCCTGGTGCAGTTTAGGGAGATCTGAGCCTCCGACTGGGTTGGAGCTCGGATGAGCCAGTCGTCCAGGTATGGGAAAACAAATATTCCCAGAGTGCGTAGAAATGCAGCAACTATTGCCATGCATTTGGTGAACACTCTTGGAGCAGAGGCTAGACCGAAAGGAAGCACTCTGTATTGGTAATGTTTTCCCTGGAACAGAAAACGTAGGAATTTTCTGTGAGATGGATGGATGAGGACATGAGTGTACGCATCCTTGAGATCTAGAGAACAAAGCCAATCCTGACTCTGCAGGTATGGAAGGAGAGTACCTAGAGAAAGCATCTTGAACTTCTCCTTGGCATAGGAATCTGTTCAATTCTCTGAGATCTAGAATGGGTCTGTATCCCCCTGTTTTCTTTGGAATGAGAAAATAAGGGGAGTAAAACCCTGACCCCTGTTGAAGAAGAGGAACTTCTTCTATGGCCCTCTGGGGCAGAAGGGTAGTCACCTCCTGATCCAGAAGGTCGAGGAGAGATGTGGGAGAATTGAAGTGTCTCACCATGGTGTAGGGAGGAAGGCCTGAGAAATGAAGTTTGTAGCCCTCTCTTATGATGGAGAGGGTCCACTGCTCTGATGTGATTTGCTCCCATCTGGAAGCAAAATGAGCTAACCTTCCTGGAATGGTGAGAGGTTCTGGCTGTTTTAGAGCCAGAAAGGTTAAGTTCTCTAGTATCAAGTCAAAAACCCTGAGGGGGTTGGGACTGCTGGGTTGTAGCAGCCCCTGCAGATTTAGGCCTGGCCTGTTTAGGTTGCTGACGCTTAGTAGCAAAGCGACCTGTAGAAGATTGTTGGCCAGAAGTGGAAGGAAATCTGCTCCTTTTGTAAAAAGGCTTTTTGAAAGATTTTTTCTTGGCTGGAATGGAAGTTGACTTGGAAAGTCTATCCAGAGCAGAATTCTCTGCATCCATTTGAGTGGCTTTTATTTGCCACTCTTTGCCAAAGAGATTTTCACCCGTACAGGGCAGATTTCCTAAGCCATCCTGAACCCAGGGTTCTAGATCAGAAGCCTGGAGCCAAGCAATTCTGCGAGCAGCTATGGCAATGCCTGAGGCTCTGCTGGCACCTTCAAAGGAGTCAAAGGCTGCCCTGTTGGAAAACTTTGAAATGTCTTGAGTATGCTTAAGCCAAAGGAGGAACTCATCCCTTCTATCCTCTGGAATAAAAGGGAGAAAGTTGTGCAGCTTTTGTGCAACTTCCTTTAGAAACATACCTATATAAAGACTATATGAGTTGATTCTGGCAATGAGCATACTGGCTTGGAAGATTTTCCTACCAAAAGCATCCAAGGTCCTGCATTCTCTTCCTGGAGGAGCAGAAGAGTGTCTTTTGGTACTCTTTATCCTTTTCATAGCTGACTGCACCACAATGGAGTGGTGAGGAAGCTGAGTTTTCTGAAATCCAGGACAAGGAGGGACACGGTACATAGTGTCCAATCTGCGAGAATGAGGAGAAAGGGTGCGAGGAGTCTCCCATAAGTCAATCATATGTTCATGAAGAATTTCATGAATTGGCAAGGTGACTGCCTCTCTGGGAGCCTTAGAGTATCCTAAAATATCTAATTTTTTTGCTCTAGGCTCTGCTTCAGAGGTTACTGAAATAGAGAGTCCTTTAGCCACTTCTATTATGAAGTCTTGAAAGGACAAATCCTCTGGAGGAGACATTCTCCTTTTTGGAGAAGCAGGCTCCTCAGGAAGGGTAATGGATACTTCAGGAGACTCATCTGATGAATCAGAAACATCAGAGGAATTGAAGTATCGTCTGTCCCCTTCCAACGATCTATACGCGTATCGATCGGTACCGACATCGGGCGTCCCCGGTACCGGATCGGTACCGAGAAATAGCCCTGGACAAGGAACCTGAGTCGGTACCCTGGCCGATGTCGATGCAGTCGGTACCGGTATCGGAGCTGGTACCGGTACCGGCGCCGGTACCGACAACGGAACTCGTTGCTGTACCGTCGGCGTCGCAGCTTTAATAAAAGCCATTATAGCCTGCTGCATGGATTGAACAGTGTGATCCATGGACGCCACGACTGCCTGGATGTCGGTACCAGGAGATTGTGCCGGTACCCCAGAGCAGTCTAACAGGTGATCGGTCGAGGCCGTGCCATCGATGTCAACCTGTAACCCCACAGGAGGAGCTTTGGAAGCCGGAGCTTCCTGCTGGGGTTGTTTGGCTGGGGCAGGATCCTCGAGGGCAAGCCCGGAGGCATCTCGATGCTTAGAGGGAGATTTGCCCTTCAAGGACATGCTAGGATTATGTTTGGTTACCTGAGACCCATCGGGAGAGGAAGACCTGGAAGATGTTGATGCCACCACCGGTGCATCCGTGGGAAACAGCACATGGAGCTTGGCTGCTCGGTTCTGTAACCCTCATTTAGACAGAGAGCAGGACTGGCAATCCGGAATGGAGTGTTCAGGACCCAAACATTTAAGACACCATTCATGGGTATCTGTAATAGAAATTGTACCGCTACACTTAGTGCATTTTTTGAACCCGGAGGCTGGTTTTTCCATGAGGGAAAAATTTCTTGTGGACCTGGAGGCCTAAGAAGAAAAATACACCAAGTGAGGAATAAAGTATATATATATTTTTTTTTTTTAGAAAGAAAAGACCGGCGGTACCGGTCCGGCGTCGGGGAAGGCAGACACGCGACCAAAGAAATAAATTAAAATAAAGAACTTCTTCAGCGGTGACAGGAACACTACCTGCTGGCTCCGCGGAAAAGAAGAACTGAGGAGAGTTGGTTAGGAAAGGCGGGAAGGCAGCGCGCATGCGCTGTGGGATGCCCCAAAAGCTTTCCTTCTGGGAAGCTGGGGAGCGTTCCCGAGCAGGCTCCGTCGGTACCGACGTACCCATATGTGAGGACTCATTCCTGCTTGTTCCTGGAGATCTACGCTATCTCCAGGAACAAGCAGGAATGTAGTCTTCACATATGGGGACTCCCCAGCTGAAAGATCCCAAGGGATGACCCCAGCAAGCTGCGAACCCAGGTGAGATGGGTCATGCTTCCTCCCATGGACCTCTGGCATCCAAACCGTGGATGGTGGGTAGAAGTTGTATTAAGTATGGGAGAAATGCTGGAGAACAGCCTGGCCAAATGAGCCATCCCGATGGGAGTCCTTGTCTAAGCAGTAGTGGGCTATGAAGGTGTGTACCGAAGCCCAAGTGTCTGCTTTGCAGTTGTCATCAATAGACACAGAACGAAGGTTAGCCATTGAGGCTGCCATTGCTCTCACATTGTGAGCTGTGACATGGCCCCCGAGAGAAAGTCCTTTACTCTGATATGTATAGGATATGCAATCTGCAATCCAATTTGACAGAGTTCTTTTGGAAACTAGAAGTCCCAAAGGACTAGAGTCAAAAGCCACAAAAAGCTGAGAAGATTTTCTATGTGACTTAGTTCTTTGGAGATAAAAGGCTAAGGCTCTTTTACAATCCAATGTGTGAAGATTCCTTTCTGCTCTAGAGGGATGAGGTCTAGGGAAGAATATAGGAAGATAAACAGACTGGTTTAAATGAAAAGGTGAAACCACCTTTGGCAGAAAGTGAGGATGAGTCCTGAGGACTACTTTATCATGGTAGAATCTTGAATAAGGAGGGTCAGCTACTAACGCCTGTAGTTCACTAATGCGTCTTGCAGAAGTGATGGCAATTACAAAAATAACTTTCCATGAAAGAAACTTTAGGTCTGAAGTGGCGAAAGGTTCAAAAGGCGATTTCATAAGCTGACCAAGAACAAGACCAAGCAAGGACACCACAGAAAGAGCACTCTCCCTGGCAGCACCAACAATCTGGAACACCCTCCCAGACGATTTGAGATCAACGACGGACCTCAAAGACTTTCGCAAACAACTGAAGACAACGCTGTTCACAGAACACTATGGACATGTCACATGATCTAATTACCAGGAGCTACCAACATACCCCCCTATGACCCACTGATAAGAGAATGTATAACGGCATATGATGTTTCTTAACACTAAATGTATAGAAGAATGTATTATAGCACACAATGTATTATAGCGCACAATGTACATAGCTCAACCTAATCAAACACACAACTCAACTTACACTCAAGTCACAATATAACCTTCACTGCATGAAAAACACTATCACTCCTTTTGATTGTTTGCTGTGATACCGCCTTGATTGTAAGATAAGGCGGAATAGAAATACTGTTAAATAAATAAAATAAAATAAAATAAAGATTGAGATCCCATGCCACCGGTGGTGGTTTAATGGGAGGTTTTGCTAAGAGTAGGCCTCTCATAAATCTTGATATAAGTGGATGAGAGGAAATAGGTTGTCCATCGAAAGGTTTATGAAAAGTAGCAAAAGCACTAAGATGGACTCTCACTGAATTGGTCTTTAGATCAGAAGTTGATAATTGGAGGAGATACTCTAGTAGCGACTCTACAGGTAGCAAAAGGGGGTTAAGTCCCTTTTGTGAACACCAGACACAGAACCTTTTCAACTTAAAAGCGTAGGAACGTCTTGTGGAAGGTTTTCTGGAAGCCAGAAGGATATCCTTCACTTGTTGAGAAAGGTTAATATCCTGGAATTCTAGGCTTTCAGTAACCAGGCCCTGAGATGTAGGGACTGGGGATTGGGATGCAGTAAAGATCCGTCCTCCTGCGACAGGAGATCTGGAGCATTCCCCAACTCCAGAGGAGTGGTTTGAGAGAGACGCAGAAGAAGAGGAAACCACGTTTGTCGTGGCCAACGTGGAGCTATGAGTATCATACGACTTCTGTCTCTCTGAAGTTTGAATAAAGTCTTGGGAATGGGTGGGAAGGCATAGAGGAAGTCCTGACTCCAGTGGAGTAGGAAAGCATCTCTTGCCTGACAGTTGTGAGCCGGGATTCTGGAATAGAATCGGGGAAGTTTGGCATTCTGTGGACTTGCAAAGAGGTCTATATCTGGTGTTCCCCAGATTTGAAATACTCGAGCAAGCTGGTATGAGTGGAGGGACCATTCATGTGGCAGCAGTATTCGACTGAGTCTGTCTGCCCATACGTTTTGAATGCCCAGAAGGTATACCGCAAACAGGTGAATTTGCAACTCTCTGGCGAGGGCCCATAGTCGCAAAGCTTCGTTGCATAGCGACAGAGAGCCTGTTCCACTTTGCTTGTTCACATAGAACATAGCCACCTGACTGTCGGTTTGGACCAGAACTGTTTTGTTGCTGAGATGGGTCTGAAAGACTTGAATAGCATTAAAAATGGCTCTCAGCTCTAGGAGGTTTATGTGAAGGGAAACCTCCTGTGAGGTCCAAAACCCCTGAGTGGAGAGATCATGCAAGTGGGCCCCCCAACCCATCTTGGATGCATCTGTTGTTAAGGTGGCCTGATATAGAGGCTGCTGGAAAGGAAAGCCTACGAGGAGGTTTTCTAGAGATTGCCACCATTGCAGGGACAAAATCAGATGTGTGGTGTTTCTGATCTTGTCCATTAGCTGACCCGAGGCCTGTGACCATTGAGAGGATAGGGTCAACTGGGCTGCGAGCATGTGGAGGCGAGCATAGGGAACCACATGGACAGTGGATGATATGTGTCCCAGAAGTTGAAGCATCTCTTGAGCAGTAAGGAACACCTTCATAGATGCTTGAGATGCCAGTTGTATTATTCGTAGACAGAGTGGCTGTGGCAGGAAAGCCCTTGACTGCCGTGTGTCTAGACGAGCCCCTATGAATTTGAGAGATTGAGAGGGGGTGAGATGAGAATTTGGGAGGTTTATGACCAGTCCCAAGTATTGAAGAATTCTCATTGCTTGAGAGAGCGAAGCTGGCCTCTGGAGCTGTCGATGCTCGAATGAGCCAATCGTCTAAGTAAGCGAAGACGAATATTCCCAGAGTCCTCATAAATGCTGCTACCACTGCCATGCATTTTGTGAAGACTCTTGGAGAAGAGGCCAGTCCGAAAGGAAGAACTCTGTACTGGAAGTGTCTTCCTTGGACCAGGAATCGAAGGAACTTACTGTGATCTGAGTGGATGAGAATATGCGTGTACGCATCTCGAAGGTATGGTAGGAGTGTCCCGAGGGAGATCATTTTTTTTTTATTTAAAGTTTATTGACCATATAGTACACAACTCCACTTTATCCATTCTGCATTTCCCCTCTCCATCGCAGCGGAGTTCTCTCCCACCTTATCCCCTCCCCTCCCATCATATGGTACATTTCAATCCCCTTATCCCCCCTACTCCCCACACCCCCCCAATCCCCCTCCACTCCCCTTTTCCCCCCTCCTCCCGCCCCTCCTTCCTATCTCCTTTTCAACCCACCGTGTTCCACTTCATGTACTTCCCCCATACTTTCAGAAACTTTTGCGGTCTATTATTTTTTACCGCTGTTAATTTATTTAACAAGTAAAGGTTACCCAACGAGGCTTGATATTCCTCTATAGTGGGTACCACTGTTTGCTTCCATCTTCTGGCAATCAGCACCCGGAAAGCTACACATCCTAAATTAAGAAAGGTATTATCTGAACAATTCAATGTGCCCAGCTTGATGCCCAACATCGCTACCCCCAGGTGTGGAGTGATACCTTTCTCCAATATTTCACTAAGTAAGCTGAAAACTCTCTCCCACCCTTTCATTATGTGTTCACATTGCCACCAGATGTGCAAGTAGCTCCCCCTCTGACCACATCCTCTCCAGCACGCCTCGTCCCTCCCCTCATACATATGGGCTCAATTTCTCAGGAGTTAAATGCCACCTATACAAAATTTTATAATTATTCTCAATCAGGTTGGCCGCTACTGGCCCCTTATACCTATTTTGGAAAATCCAGCTCCATTGCTTCTTATCCAACTCTTCCCCCACTTCCTGCTCCCACAGTTTCTGAGATCCCGTTTTCGGGCCCTCCTCCTCCATCATATGATAAAATTTAGTCAATATTTTCCTCTTCTGCCCCATTAAAAATATTTGTTCAATTTCCGTTGGGTCCCCCTTCAGTTCCGGTAGGATAGCATGCCGAAGATAATGACATATCTGTTGGTATTGATACCGGTCTATCATCTCCAGCCCATATTGCTTCATTAGCATGGGGAATTCCTTTATCCGCCTTCCATCTAGGAGTTGGCCAAGCTGGGTTATACCCCTCTGCACCCACCTCCCGAATGCACTTTTCCCCAGAGAGGGTGGAAAATCCAAATTCCCTGTAAGTGGGATCAGTCTAGAAACCCCCCTCCTCCCCAGCCAAATGCGTTTCCACTTTCTCCAGAGTAGCATCGTCCGTCGTACAAAGGGATTGGTAAGTCGCTCAAGCCCCTTCTCCCCTCGGGGAAGCCATAACCACTCCCCCAATGACCCTTCCACTAATTCACCCTCCTCCATCCATACCCACTCCTTCTCCGCACTCTCACTCCACTCCACAATGGCACTGAGCTGGGCCGCCTCCAGGTAAAATTGCATATCTGGGATGGCCATCCCTCCCTTCTCCCTCCTTTTAGTCAAAACTCTCCAGGCCACCCGGTTTCTTTTCCCCCCTCCAATGAACACCATAATCCGCTTCTGAATTTTCAACAAAAATGTCTTTGGCACCCCAATCGGCAGCACCCTAAAGAGGTATAGCCATTGGGGCAGGATCATCATTTTAACTGCTGAAATCCTTCCCAGACCCCTACTCTCCCACATCTCCAGCTCCTTTCCCCATCTTCTTCTCCATAATCCCAAAATTAACCTGGAACAGCTCTGTCTCTCTAGCCGTTAGGTTTATTCCCAGATATCTCACACACATCTTCACCCACTTGAACAGAAAATTCCCCTGTATTCGCTTTTTAGTCTGCGCTGTTGCGGAAATATTTAAGATCTCCAATTTAGTAGCATTTAATTTAAAACCGGAGAATTCCCCAAATTCCTTCAGCCTCTGATATACCACCCCTACCGATTCCTCCGGCTTTGTCAACATAAAGAGTATATCATCCGCAAAAAGTGACACCTTACTCTCCAATGCCCCCACTTTCACGCCTCGGATCTCTGGGCACTCCCGGATCCATTGCGCGAGGGGTTCCATTGATAGTACGAACAACAAGGGCCAACTATATAGAAAACAAGCTCTGCATTCACTCTAGAAAGTATGCTGTATTTCTTTTCAGACTTGTATTGTTTCCAAACTATAACTGAACTAATCAGCTGGTAGAATCAGTGGCTAAAAAGGTCTCAGAATTATGGGCCGCCAATGACTTTCAATATCAGGTCAAATGGCATCATTGCCCCCATATACATCAATGACCTGAACTGAAAAGCCACTATTCAGAACATTTTTGAAACAGTTAAACGTATGGGAACTTAATAAACAATTCCAACACATTAGTGCTTAATTTTCAGGAATATAACCGTGAATTTCCATAATTCAATTGTGAACTGTACTTAGCTTCTGGAATTTCAACCGGTAATTTCCTCACTCCCGACGCTTACGAGTGCGCTTTATAAAAGCGTTTCACCCCAATGGTTTCTTCAGGGGAAAAGCGAACCAGCACTATAAACAGAAAACAAGTGCATTTAGTACAGACTTTCCTATTAATGATTAGAAAAATAGGGGAATCGATGAAAAACTCCAAACCTTTAGATTCATCAGATGTTAAACCTTGCAACCTGACTAATCACATCTGAGTCTTGGTAAAAAACGCCGCGCATGCGGGCTGGTTTAAATAGGCTCTAAACTGTCTGCCACCTAGCGGGGATTATACATCAAAAACAGACTTCCCATTCAATCCGCATATTTAAACCCCATGGAATGACTGTTTGTAACCTATGTATCCAACGCTGTTCATGATAGAGTAAGGGTTGATCAAGGGTTTTTCCAGGCTGGGATTTAAATACTTGCTCAACAACAAGGGCGACAACGGGCAACCCTGCCTGGTGCCCCTATGTAACGCGAAGGCTCTAGTGTACTCCCCGTTGATGGCTATCTTTGCCAGAGGCTGCGTATAAATTGCCTCGATCCACCTCAAGTAACCCTCCTCCAGCCCCATTCGCTCTAGAACTCTGAGCAAATATGGCCATGAAACGCGATCAAACGCTTTCTCCGCATCTATGGCTAATAGAATCATTTGTTCTTCTCCCCTTCTCCCTTTCCATATAGTATTCAATACTCTCCTAATGTTGTCAGCCGTCTGCCGCCCAGCCACAAACCCCCCCTGATTCTCATGCACTAGTCTCGGCATAAACGGTACCAGTCTATTTGCTAGGATCTTAGTGAAAATTATGAAGTCTGTTCCCAGGAGGGAGATGGGCCTATAGGACCCACATACAGTAGGATCTTTCCCCTCTTTTGGCAGCACCGTAATTCCCGCTGTTCTCATAGTCTCCGGTAGTGGCCCCCCTCCTGAAAGGAGTTGAAAAGCCTAGCCAGCGGTAGACTCAGAACCTCTTGGAAGACTTTATAAAATTTATTAGTGAGGACTTCCGGTGATGCGGTGAGCTCGAGCGGTCGCACGCTGCTTGAGCTCTGGGCCCCCCTCGCCTCCCCGGCGCTGAAAAATGGAATAGTGGGGGTAAATTCGGGGTTCTGAACCCCCCCTGCCCTCTCGACAGGACTGCAGCGTGAGCGGGCCCCCCCGAGCATCCACCCTTCCCCCCTACGCTGAAATTTAGCGGCAGCCGAGACCCGGGAGACCGGCGCTGAAGACGTCGGGCCCGCAGGGGGAGCCACGCCGCGGAGTGACCTGGAGTGACCTGGTAAGCAGCCAGCTAAAAATTTGATTCTGGAGCCGTGATCCGCGGCAGCGGATGCCCCCCGGACCAGCGCCCATCGCTTCCCCCCCCCCCCCCAGCCTTAACTTCGGCTCCCGGAGGGTGGCAGAAACCGGCATCGAAGGGGGAGATCAGGAGCCCCTATCGGGCCCAGGATTGGGATACCGCCTGCTCCGTTGGTCCCAGGAGTTCCTCGGGGGGGGGCTGTACGCCCTGGCATAGACCCCCCCCCCGGCGTTGGAAGATCAGGACGCCCCCAACGGTACTGGGGACGGAAAAGGCCCTGCCCCCTCCCCTCTGCGGAGACAGAGAGCAGCACACAAGTGAGCGGCGGACCAGCGACGCTGTAACTGGACTCTGAGGTGGGGGACGGGGACAAGACACCCGAGGACCTACGCAGCCCTGGCAATGGTGGCAAAGGGTGGTCGCCGCGTGGAGAAGGAGAGGGTCCCTCCGCCGCCTAGAGGGGGGAGCATTCTTCACCGCCGAAGGGGGAAGCCAAAGCGGGGATGGTGGATGAAATTTCCATGGCCGTGGCGGGGGCGCTGTCTGCGCAATTCGAAGACCTGCGGGGCCGCATGGACCTCCTCCAAACCTCAGTGGAGGCCCTGGGGAGCCGAATGCAGGAAGCAGAGCACCAGATAGAGCAGACAGAGGAGCATGTGCTGGAGCTGCAGCAGGAGATGACCCGTGTGAAAAAGCTACTTCAGGAACAGGAGGCCAAGCTGGATGACCTTGAGAACCGGTCCCGCCGTAACAACCTGAGATTCCTGGGGATCCCGGATGCCATAGAGGACAGGGACTTAAAATCCTATTTGGAGGACCTGGTGAAACAAATCTTGGAGAATGATCCTGAAGGCACCCCGGTGCAAATAGAGAGAGAATACCGGGTTGGGCCTAGGAGAGCCAATGACGGTCGACCCAGGGTGGTTCTGGCATGGTTCCTGCACTTCCCGCAAAAGGAAGCGGTTTTGCATGCAGTACGGAAGAAAGGAGCAATTCACAAGGACAATGTTAAGCTACGTATTGTTCAGGATTACTCGGTGGCCCTGGGCCAGCGACGGCGGGAATATGGACCTTTGTGCCAAACTCTGATAGATAACAATATTAGATTCATGGTGCAATACCCTGCCCGGCTGATTTTTACTCATGGGGGGACTCGCTGGTCCTTTGACTCCGCGACAGCAGCAACCCCCTACGTGGAGGAGATACGGCGAAGGGCGGCAGCAGCGGCTGAGACCTGAGGCCCAGCAGGGAAGAGTGTGGATCCGAAGAACTAATTTGACACGCGCTGCCTTGGACTGTGATGAGGCGGTGGTGGTAATTCTGTGGGGGGAGGGGGTTGCAAGGGGTCTGTTAAAGTTGTTAAGTATTAAGTGTTGGTTGTTCCCTGGTCAAGGGGGTGTTATTACGGGGAGTGTTTGACTGTTGGGGTCGTTCGGGGTGAGGGGAGTGGGGAAGGGCGTGGACACAGTGGTAGGGGGGGGCCCGGGGGGGAGTTTCCCCCGTGAGGGTCGCAGAGGAGCCGATATTAGGGAGGGGCGGGGGGGCACCACACGCATCTTGAAGTCACAGAGAGGGAGAGAGGCGGATGGAAGTAGAGGGGGGGGAAAGGAGAGGAGAGGGGGGTGCAGGGGGGGAGGTGGGGGGGAGGGTGGGGGTAGAGAGCGGGGAGAGGGAGGGGGAGGGAGGGGGAGGGAGGGGGAGGAGGAGGGGAGCAGTATCTTAGGGGACCAGTTGAGGAGTGGATGGCGAGAGGGAATTATCTTGTGGGGAGAAGGGGAGGACCTCAGGCTGGGGAGGTGCCCTCTCAATCATGTATGGTATGTGATGTACAACAGTGGGCTTATTTTAGTATTAAATGCCACTTAAGATTATTTCTTGGAATGTTTGTGGTCTGGGCAATCCGATTAAACGGGCCAAGATTCTGCAGGCCTTGGCACGGCAGAAGGCGGACATTGCTATGCTCCAGGAAACCCACCAGACTGCTGAGGAGCACCGTAAACTTTGCCGAGAGTGGGTGGGACAGGTATGGGGGGCCCCGGCTCTTGGGAAGAAGGGGGGCGTAGTGCTCTTGATACATAAGCGCTTAAGGCTTGAGGTTGTCAGGGACCTTGTGGATCCGACAGGCAGATTTGTACTGGTGCAGGGTGTTCTTGAGAGGAGGCCTGTTATTCTGGGCAATTTGTATTGTCCCAATGTGCTAGACCTGCCCCTCTATGCTCGCCTTGCCTCTAAAATCGAGACGCTGCCGGATTCCCCCGTGATTTTGGGGGGAGATTTTAATGGAGTCATGGACGTTGATCTCGATACATCCAAGGGGGGGAGCCGAGAGACAGAATGGCGACAGTTCTGGCGTTGCGACGGTTATGTTCCCGGTTGGGGCTGGTAGATCCTTGGCGCCTGTTACATCCGGCCGAACGGGATTATACGCACCAATCTCGGGCTCATGGCACCAGCGCACGTATAGATTACTTGCTGATCTCTACTGGGCTATTTGCCAAAGTAGAGGATGCTCAGATAGGGCCCATGGAGATATCCGACCATGCATTTGTTTGGCTCGACGTCTATTGGACTGGGAACCTTCCTCGCACCCCGCCATGGCGCTTTCCGCTTGAATTATATAGGGATGCGCAGTTCCATGCTTTTATTCAGCAGCGGTGGCAGGAATTTGAAGCTGATCATAGGGGCCACCAGGATGATCCAGAGCTACTTTGGGAAACCGCGAAGGTGGTACTTCGGGGGGACATTATAGGGTTCATTGCCAGGAAGAGAAGATTGAGGGCCGAATGTATTATCTGCTTGGAGAGACGGGTGACGAGGCTGCGGCGCCGGTGGGCCCAAAACCCAACAGCAGGGCTTAAAAAACTGCTGTGGGACTCCCAAACGGAATTAAATGAACTTCTGCATCAAAGGGCAAAGAAGTCTGTGTTATACTATCGTTACCAACTCTACCGCTACGGGGATAAGCCCGGGAAATTGCTGGCCAGATGCCTTCGCGGACCCAGGGGCTCCAAATTGGTACCAGGCTTGCGGGATGACTCGGGGACGTTACATCGGGAGAGCCCGGCGATAGCGCGAGTTTTTCGTTCTTTTTTTCAGAGCCTCTATACGGCGGAGTCGATTTCCCTCACGCAGATGGCGGAGTATGTGGGGGAATTAGATTTACCTCGCCTGTCGTCGGAGCAAAGAGCGCAGTTGGACCGGCCGATTATGGCAGCTGAGCTGCAAGGGGCTATCTCCAAAGCCAGCTGTTATAAATCCCCTGGGTCCGATGGGCTCGGTGCTGAATTCTATAAAATTCTTAATGATCTGATCTCCCCAACGCTGGCTGCAGTGCATAACCGGAGGGCGCAGCAGGGCTACTTTCGCTGGGGGGTTAACCATGCTCATATTGTTCTTATTCCTAAACCGGCAAAGGACCCTCTCTCTGCGGCCTCGTACCGTCCTATCTCCCTACTTAATTTTGACCTTAAACTCATGGCAAAAATTTTGGCGGATCACCTGGCGGAGGTCCTGGGGCTCTTGGTCCATGAATCTCAAGTAGGTTTTGTTAAAGGGCGATATGCCGTTCGCAACCTCTGCAAAATCCTTGCGTCCTTAGAGTGGGTCCAGTATAGACATTTGTCCTCCCTGCTTGTCAATTTTGACGCGGTAAAAGCCTTCGATAGGGTGGATTGGCAATACTTGCAGTATATCCTTCCATGCTATGGCTTAGGGCCTTTTTTTGTAACATGGTCGCGAGTCTCTATGCTGATCCGACGGCAGCGATACTTTGTAATGGGGTGTTATCTGAGACTTTTTCGTTGCAGAGGGGGGGACCCGTCAGGGCTGCCCCCTCTCCCCTCTCCTTTTCGTTCTTTCGTTAGACCCCCTTTTGCGGAAAGTGGCGGGATTACGTACAATAAGGGGGGTCAGCATTGGCAATCAAGAATTCAAGATATCTGCCTTTGCCGATGATCTGCTGGTACATTTGCTTTCACCTAGAGATTCCTTGCCTCTTCTCCTACAGGAGTTCCGAACCTTTGGGCAGTTTGCGGGGCTTAGTATTAACAGGGATAAATCCGAAGCCCTGGATGTGTCGGGACTCCTCCGGAGTGGCTGGCCGGGTGAGTTCCCTCTTAAATGGGCCGAGAACCAGTTCATATATCTGGGGATTGTACTGCCCTGCCAGCCAGGTCAACTATATGGTAGCAACCTGAAGCGGATGCTGACCAAGGTAAGAACCCAGTTGCAAGCCTGGCAGCCCCTCCCCTTGTCTCTCACGGGGAGAATCGCGGCGATTAAATTGGTGCTCTTGCCGCGGATATTATATTGGCTGCAGACTCTTCCAGTATGGCTCCTCCGGTGGGATGTTCGGCGCTTTGAGGCGGAGTTTCATGGTCTTCTATGGGGGGGGGGGCGAGAGCCCATATCCCATACGGTCGGCTGGTGGGGAGGGTGGGTGGGGACTCCCGGATCTTGGTGCTTATGCCTTAGCCTGCCAGGCGCGCCACCTGGAGGACTGGCTAGGTGATACCGATTTTTTATACGCCAAGAGCTTTGGAGGAGGCATATGTAGCACCCCACTCTCTACGGGCCCTTTTGCATCTGGAGGTCAGCAGGTGGCCTACCCATTTGGTTGGTAGTGTGATGCTAGAACCGGTGTGTAAGACATGGAGGCAGCTGAATGCTTACTGGGGCCGCAGTTGGAAGGTGTCGAGCTGGCTACCCATTCGGGGGAATGCCCACTTTACTCCAGGCACCGAGGCCGCCGCGTTCCGTCATTGGGGGGAGAAGGGTATCCGTAATATAGGTCATGTGGTGGATTTGACCGGGAAAACTAAAACCTTTCTCGTATTATCTCGCGAGTATGAACTGAGGCCCCAACATTCCTTTGCGTACATGCAAGTGGCTCACTATGTGGCCTCCCTCGCGGGGGCGGAGTTACATGGCGACCGATCGGCTCAGATTCTTGCGTTCTTTGGCCTAGGTGACGCGGAACGACCATCAATTCGGGTGTTCCACCTCAGGCTGGAGCAGTTTCGGCCGGGGCCGGACTATCGCTGCGTGGAACAGGCTTGGGGGGCCGAAATGGGGCGGGAGATCCCCCGCGATACAATTCTGGCAGCCCTCCGGAGAGTGGTGGGCCTGGCGGACGGTGCCCGTTGGCGGGAAATACAACTTAAATGTTTAATGAGGGTTTATTTCTCTCTGCGGAGGGCTCTTCGTTGCCACTTGACTGACGATGGCAGCTGCCCGCGGTGTGCAGAGCCTATGGCGACTTTGTTACATATGTGGTGGGGATGCCGACGGATTCGCCCCTATTGGCGGAGAATTTCCCTATTCATGACTAATTTGTTAGGACAACCTGTTAACTGGGATGCTGCTTTAATTGCCTTGGATTTCTTGAGCATTACTTCACCGAAGGGGAAATGGAGCCGTTGGCTGGTGCGCAAGGCATGTCTGGTGGGTAAAGGGCCACTTTTGCGGCGGTGGAGGGATAGCCACCCTCCCTCCTTTTGGGAGTGGCAGAACTCCTTCCATCAGCTTATGCTTCTGGAGTGCAGAGCTGCCCGAGGTCATGTCAAGCGATGGTCTGCCTTCTTGCTACTCTGGGAGCCATATATTCAAAATCTGAGTGCCCGGACCCGCAATGTGGTCTTACAGTTAGGTTGTTGATAAGTTTGCCCGTTTGCAGTGTTACAGTGGGGATTGAGGAACTTTATGAACTGGTCCTGTGTGGTACTGACCTGGGTGGACGGGGGGGGGGGGGGAGGGGGGTTGGGGGGGAAGCGGGGATGGGGTAGAGAGGGTGGGGTAATAATTGAAAATCTATGTAACCATCAATGTGCTCTGCCCCTGGGGATAAGAATCAACCCCAGGGAGCGGCAGTTATTTGTTCTGTACTTATTGTATTCTTTGATGGTTCTAAATAAAGCTTTGAAAAAAAAATTTATTAGTGAACCCATCTAACCCAGGGGCTTTATTCGGCGGCAAGGCCTTAATTGCTGCACAAACCTCTGCCCCACTAATGGGTTCCGCAATTCTCACCGCCTCCTCCCTCTCTAGTTTGGGCAAAGTGGCTGGCAAATATGCATCTATCTCCTCCCCCGTTTTTAGCTCTTCCGCCGTATATAATTCTTCATAAAATTGCACAAAGCGCTCTTGGATTTGCTCTCGTACCCTAACCTCCCGTCCTCCTGCATCCCGTATTTTACTTATAAAATTTTTATTACGCCGTTGTTTCAACCGGTAGGCTAACCATTTAGTGGGTTTATTCCCTAATTCAAAAAATTGATGCTTTAATTGATCCTGAGCAAAGCAAATCTCCGCTAGTTCCATCTCCTCCAACTCCAGTTTAGTCTTTTGTAATTCCCTGTTGTTCTCCACACTACATGCCCCCCTCTTCTGCAAGCCCTCCAGCTCTTTAATCTTCCCTCGCAGGCCTCTCTTTTTTTCCTCTTTAGCTCTCTTCACATGTGTACCTATAGAGATCAGCTCCCCCCTCACAACTGCTTTCAAACATTCCCACAATGTCCCAATCTTGCAATCCCCCCTATCATTGGTCTCCAAGTAGGCAGTAATGGCCCGGGTAAGCTTAGGAACTGTCTCTGGGAGCTCCAGCAGTGTCTTGTTCAGTGTCCACCCCCTCCTTGGTCTGGCCGGTTCCCCCACTTCAAAATCAATCCATACCGGGGCATGGTCAGTCCAGGTGCTTTCTCCTATTTCACACTTTGACACCTTCTCCAACATAGCTTGGGACACCCAGATCATATCTATCCGTGAGCATGAGTTATGTACCGGGGAGTTGGAGTTATCTAACTGCGGGTTAACTATCAAATTAAAATCTCCTCCCATAATCACCTGGCCTTCTGCAAACTGTTCGACCATTAAGGTTAGTTTCTCAAAAAATTCCCCATGCAGGCCATTTCGACCATATATATTTACCAACGATAGCACGTGCTTGTATAATTTAATTTTTAGGAGCAAATATCTTCCCCCCTTGTCTCTTTGCACCTCTAGGACAGAGTAAGGGATTTTCCCCCAAATCAGGATCCCCACTCCCCCTTTCTTCAGCTCAATCCTATTTGATGCATACCACTGCCCCTCGAATAGTCGATGCGCCACCCTCCATTCATCCCCCCTCCTCATATGTGTTTCCTGTAAAAGGATAATATCTCCTTTCAACCTATTGATCTCCTTATACATACGTTGACGCTTCAGCGGGGAATTTAAACCTCTCACATTCATAGTGAGTACTCTTATGCTACCCATTACCTATAGTAGGCAGTGTTTCACATACTCTATGCATGCGGGCCTGTCCCCTCCCCCTCACCTTCCCCCCTATCCCTCTCCTTCCCTCCCATCATCCCCTCCCCCCACCCCTCTTTGTCCCACTCCTCCACCACCTTCCCTGTACTGTAAGGCATGACAGAACAGACATTTAGAAATACCTGTTTTAAACATTTCTTTCTAACTCCTCAATATGCAACCCAAGCCAACCTTTTACTGGAACATGAACATAATTAACCAAACAATTCCATCCTTGTCCAAAGGTTCATCTCCTATCTTCCGGTAGTGCTCCATTCTTCTTCTGCCTCCTTAGTCATTTGTCTCCCAAGGGCGCATGTCTCCAGCCCCCGTCCCCCACCGCCGGCTGACCGGCCTTGCTGCCAGCGGTCTCTATTCCCTCCGCCCAGCCTTCCTGGCGCATATATGTTTGTGCTTCTGCGACAGTACGTATGTAGGAGGAAACTCCCTCCTTACTAAATTGTAATCCAAATGGGTAAGTCCACCGGTACTTGATCTGCTCCTCCCACAGACGTTTGGTCAAGCCTGCCATCTCTCTCCTTTTCCGCATCGTAATTGCTGATAAGTCCACATATATCTCAATTTTATGGTTCTCCCATGTTATCCCCATCAATTTCCATGCTGTATTCATTATCTCAACCTTCACTGTATATTCATGAAAACATGCAATGATGTCCCGTGGACGTCCCTCTCTCATGGGGCCGAGGGCTCGATGTGCCCGATCTATTTTCCAGCACAGTCCAGCTCCCTCCATTCCCGCTTGGCCCAAGATCTGCCGGCCCAATTGCTCCACCATTTGCATACAATCTTCTTTCCCTTTGGTCTCAGGCATGCCACATATTCAGATATTAGACTGGCGCGATCTATTCTCCAGATCTTCAAGCTTCCTCCAGCTCTCCACATTTCTTTTGCACCCCTTGTAGTTTATTTCCTTGCTCATCCACCTTGTTCTCCACCTCCTCCAGCCTCTGCCCCACTTCCCGCACATCCATGCGCAGCTCCTCCATCCACATGTGAGCTTCAGCTTTAAAGTGGGCAAGATCTTGCCTTAGTGAGGTAAACCAGCCCTGGATCTCCCCTTTCAGTCCAGAAATTTCGCTGTCCCTCTGTTCCTCTGCCGGCGCTTCTGTTCCTCCTGTCTCCGCACTCACCGTGCTCGCACATGGCGCTGCCATTTTAGACTTCCCCACTGTCCCGCTGCTCGTGGCCTTAAATGCATAGGCCTTCAGGTCCGTTGCGCTCTTTTTTGCGGCAGCCATCTTCCAGAGCTCACGTACAGTTCCTACCCCAGGTTCGAGGCATTTTCCGGGCTTGGGGATCGTTTTTAATCAGGTCTTTAGTATACCGCTGACAGAGCTCTGCTTCAAAGCTACCGTCTGTCTGTGACGTCATTTCCTCCTGAGGGAGATCATTTTGAACTTTTCTCGGAACAAATATTTGTTTAATTCTCTGAGATCTAGTATAGACCTGTGTGCCCTGTCTTCTTTGGAAAAAGAAAATAGGGGGATTAAAACCCTGTCCCCTGTTGGGGTATGGGTACTTCTTCAATTGCTCCTTGAGTGAGAAGTGATGTGACCTCCTGCCACAAGAGGTTGGTGACAGGGGCCTGAGAATTGAAGTGTTTTATTATTATAGGTGGGGCAAGTTGAGAAAATGAAGCTTGTACCCCAGTCGTACAATAGACAGAGTCCAGTTTTCTGATGTTATTTGTTGCCATCTTTTGGCAAAATAGCATAGTCTTCTTGGAATGGTTAAGGGTTCTGGACCTTTCAGGGGCAGAATGACTAAGTTCTCTTGGTAGAAGTCAAAGACCCTGAGGGGGCCGGGTCTGTTGGGCCGGTTGAGCTCTTTGAGCTTGCAGCTTTCTTTGTTGTCTGTTCTGTTGTTGCCCCTTCTGGGTAACATGAAGTGGACAGTGGCCTTGGTGGGTGTAAGATGGGTAAAACTTCTTTTTCTTACTGAAAAAGGTTTTTTTGAATGTTTTCTTCTTTGCTGGGTTGGCTGTGGACTTTGACAATCTGTTCAAAGTAGTATTATCAGATTCAATCTGATTAGCCTTGTTTTGCCAGTCCTTGCCAAAGAGATTTTCTCCAATACAAGGAATGTTTCCCAGCTTTTCTTGCACCCACTGTTCCAAGTCAGATGCTTGAAGCCAAGCAATACGACGTGCTCCTATGGATATAGCAGAGGTTCTGCTAATACATTCAAAGCAATCAAAGGTAGCACGGTTCATGAATTTAGAGACATTCTGGGTGTGCTTGACCAGAATAAGGTAGTCTGCTCTTTTTTTCCTCAGAGACACAAAGGCTAATGAGCTCTAAGTCTTTTGTGACTTTTTCCAGGAACATTCCCATGTAAAGAATGTAGGAACTGATCCTGGCTGATAGCATGGAGGATTGAAAGCATCGACGCCCAAAGGCATCGAGTGTCCTGGATTCACGGCCTGGAGGATTAGAAGAATGTGTTTTAGCACTCTTGATTCTTCGCATGGCCGATTCCACTACCATTGAATGGTGTGGTAACTGAGTTTTTTGAAAACCAGGACAACTTGGCACTCAGTACATAGTGTCAAGGCGTCGGGAATGTGAAGATACCGTTAAAGGAGTTTCCCACATTCTCAACATCAGATCATGTAAGATCTTGTGAATGGGAAGCATAGATGCCTCCTTGGGAGCCATAGGATATTGCAGAATTCTTAATTCTTCTGCCTTTTCTGGAATCACGGTGATTGCAAGACCCTTTGCCAAATCACGCATGAACTCCTGGAAGGACATATCTTCTGGAGGAGACATCCTGCGTTGAGGAGAAGGAGTTGAATCCTCTAGTAGGTTCGCTCTGGTACCGGTAGAATCGTCAGAGTCATCAGAATCAGAAGACTCAATGGCACTCTGTACCGGGTGCTCCTGTAACACATGGTATCAGTACTGCTCAAAGTCGGTACCGAAATGTCTCGGTTCCTGATCCCCGATACCCGAGATAGACTCAAGGCTCAGCATGGGGGGAAGCAGTCCTGTTGAAGCAGGTACTATCGGTACTGGTACCGATATCTGTTGAACCGTCTGTAGCGGTCTTAGCGGTACCGAAGCTGATAAGAGGGATACTAGACAGCATTCAATAGCGAGGATTCTCTTATCCATCGCTCCTGCTGATGCCTGGGTGTCGGTACCGGTGGAAGCGGCTACGACCCCAGAACATGGCACCAGTAGTTCTGCAGAGGTGGAAGCCTCTGGAACATCCTGGAGCCCCGTTAATGCTTTGGAGCCTGAAGACTCCCGCTGGAGCTGTTTTGCCGGTGAACTATCCTTGAGGGCAACGCCAGTGGCATCTCGATACTTTGAAGGAGATCTACCCTTCGAGGACCGGACAGTCTTAGAAGACTTAAGTTTAGTTACCTGAGATCCATGGGAGGAAGATGAAGCCCTGAAAGACGTCAATGCAACTGACATCGTATCCGCAGCAAAAAAGAGTACAGAGTTTTGCAGCTCTATTCTGCAGGCCCCTTTTGGTCATCCTCGTACAGGAGAGACACTCCATTGGACAATGTTCAGGACCTAAACATTTTAGACACCAATCATGGGTGTTGGTGATGGAAATGGTACCGTCACACTTTAAGCATTTTTTGAAACCACTAGCTGGTTTCTTCATGCCTGAAGAAAAGTGGGCCTAGTGCCCAAAATGGCACCTAGCACCAGAAACAGGGGAAAGACCCCTGAAGAAATACAAGTTTTGTTTGTTTGGAGTTTTTTTGAAAAAGAAAGAAGAAGAACCGGCGGTACCGGTAGGCGTCGAATGAAGGCAGACGCGACCACAAAAAAACAAAGAATAAAAGGAAATTCTCTGCGGTGACAGGGTATACGTTCTGTCGGCTCCGCAGAAAATGAAGAACTGAAGAACTGAAGTGAGAGAGTTACAGAGGCGGGAACGCAGCACGCAAAAGCGTTCCTATTGGACACTGGGGAGCGTTCCCGCGCGGGCTCTGTCGGTGCTGACGATACCCATATGTGAAGACTACATTCCTGCTTGTTCCTGGAGATTCAACTAAAAGGAGCCACTGCAAAGGTTAAGAATTTACTTCAGGTCTGGGAATTATTTCAAAATACTTTCTTGGAAACCCAGACCAGATGTATTCCATGCTTTAAAAAAGGTGGAAGGAAGGCCAAACGACAGCCAGCATGGCTTAAAGATGAGGTCAAAGAGGCTGTTATAGCTAAGAGAGGATCTTAGCATATGGAATAAAGAGCCAAATGACAAAAGCAGATAATATCATAAGTACTGGCAAGTTAAATGCAAGGCATTGATAACACAGGCAAGGAGAACTTGAAAAGACGCGTGCTGTGGAAGCAAAAGCACATAATAAAAACATTTTCAAGAAAGCACAGTTACTTACCTGTAACAGGTGATCTCTGGGAACAGCAGGAATAAGTCCTCACATATGGGTATCGTCGGTACCGACGGAGCCTGCGCGGGAACGCTCCCCAGCGTCCAATTAGAACGCTTTTGGAAGCATCCCACAGCGCCTGCGTGCTGCCTTCCCGCCTTTCCCAACTGCCTCTCTCTAGTTGAGTTTTAGAGCTGAGACAAAGAGAGAGAGAGAGAGCGAGGGAAAGGAAAAGAGATAGAGAGATATGACTCCTAGTGGAGGTGGGTGGGTTGTGAAGACATAAGAACATAAGAACATAAGACATGCCATACTGGGTCAGACCGAGGTCCATCAAGCCCAGTATCCTGTTTCCAACAGTGGCCAATCTAGGTCATACGTACCTAGCAGTTTCCCCAAAAGACACAAGTTCCACAATGCTTGTACTGGGTCAAGCATTGATATCCTGGGTCCCTTTTTAATAGTGGTTTATGGACCTTTCTTCCAGGAACTTGTCCAAACCTTTTTTAAACCCAGCTATACTATCAGCCCTTACCACATCCTCCGGTAACAGATTCCAGAGTTTGAAGACTTATTCCTGCTGTTCCCAGAGATCACCTGTTACAGGTAAGTAACTGTGCTATCTCCAGGAACAAGCAGGAATGAGTCTTCACATATGGGGACTCCCAAGCTAAGATGCCTGGAGGAGGCCCCAGCATGTTGCAATCTAAAGATGGGCCATGCTTATCCCTCAAAACCTCAGGCATCCAAGGGATGGAGGGTAGGAGTTGAACTTAGAAAACAAAAAAAGAGGTGCTGTGGAACAGCTTAACTAAACAAAGGTATCCCGGGGGAGTCCTTGTGTGAATTATAAATATTAGAAAAATGTTGAGTCTTAATTTTCTAATGTGGATCTCACTCAAAAATATTGCAAAAATAGTTGTTGAGGGTAACAAGGGTCTGTGGTTGAGAGCCAGATCATTATCCTCAAAGAAATTCCCCTAATGTGAAGTAGAGGGAAAAAATAATTTTGCAATACAGGAAGAGATGAGAAGCCCTCATGGCCAGAACTAACCCCAGAAGAAAGTACAGGGGGAGTTCAATGAGGTTGGACTTTTGAGAAATGGCAAAAGCTTCTGCAAAGTCCAAAAAATTGAACTTCTTGTCCTTGGAGCAGAATAAGGTCCTAGGAAAGAGTGGAGATAATCTGACTGGTTTGGATGAAAAGGTAGAAATACCTTTTGAAGAAAAAAAGGGAATAGGTCTTAAGACCCCCTTTATTCCAATGAAAGATTAAGATATTAGTACTAGGCGTTGAGGCTCCAATTTCTTGAAGATCAGTAAAAGTCTTTTGTAAGTGATGTCACTTATGAAGATGACCTTACATGTAGAGCTTCAGATGTGACGTAACCTGAAAGGTAACGGTAAAAGAAGGTGTTTCATAAATTACCATAAAAATTGGTTGTCCTTTGAATTTATGGTATGCTGGGGCAGCATTAATATGGACAGTAGACAAGTCTTTCAAAGTGAGATGTTGTATAGAGATTGACACAACTACAAGAAGGATTAAGACCTACTTGAGAATATTGATGGAGAATCTCTGTCTGGTTGAATTTGGAAGAACTATAGAGAAAGTTTTGTGGAAACTGGCAATATGTTCTTTACTTACAGGGATAAGATTAGACCTCTTGAAAAGATCTAGCCCTTGAATAACCAGGTCTGGAGACGTACATGAATGAGTGCAGAGGAGATCCTTAGTCCTAAGACAGCAAGTTTGGATCCTTCTATAATTTCAACTAGTAGCTGGAGAAAAAGACGCAATATAAGGAGATACCATGTTTGCCTCTTTATGAGGGCAATATGAGTATCATGCATTCTCCTGTTCAACATAAGCTACCATGAAGTATAGGAAAGTAGAAGGAAAGTAGTGAATAAGGACCAACTGCAGTGAAAAAAATGCATCCCTGTAGAGGAAGTTCCAGTGAAATGTGGAACAACCAGGGAAATGCGTAATTTTCTTCACTTTCACATGGTCTAAACCCTGGTTACCTTTCCTTAAAGGAAATTTTAAGGAATATGGTAAAAGTAGGAAAAAAACAGTCATGTAGGAACATGACTGGCAGAGTCTACCAGCTGAAGCCCTTATTAACTATCTGGCAGCTACCTATTAGGAGTAGCTCTGAGGCTCTCTGGCAAAGGCCCACAGTTGCAGAGCTTTGTTGTAGAATTGCAGAGAGCATGTTGTAGGTTGCTTAGATCTGGCTGTTGAATTGCCAGTGTGCAACCTAATCCATTCTGTTGGAGCCAACGAGAACTAATGGTGGCTAAGAATAGTAGACAGGCTTGATGCCTGCAACAATATAGTCCAAATGAGTTCTGGATCTCTTTTGGAATTATCTGTTATTAAGGCAGCATAAAAGTTAGGTCCCATAGGTTGGAAAGGACCGATAGACATAATTTGGAGTAGTGATACCCAACTTCTGTCCAAAAAGCTGCCTTAAAAAGATATGTGAGAAGGAGATGAACTGCAAAAGGGGAGAAAACTCTGTATGGAAACTACTTACTGGAGTAGGTATTGAAGAAAATCCTATGGCTTAGAGGATAAGCCCTCCAGTTGATTAGTAGTACTCTTAGAGACTGAATGTCTGGGCTAAGAGGGATAGAAATTAATACAGAGTTGAGAAAGACTTACAATTTAGTAAGTCTTTAAAGGGATAGAGTCCCCTTGCAGTTAAAAGTATGAGAATATCCTTGTACAGGAAACTGATAAGGTGAAAGGTATAGTTCACCCCGTTGTTAGTTATTAGTTCTCCTTTTGTTTTAAAAGGAGAAACCTGTTATCTCTGGGGTATGATAGTCCTTAATAGCTGTTAGCTAGAAGGATAGATTTCCCTTGTATCAAGAAATTCATGCCCAGAGTCGAGGATTAAGTCAACGACTGATATCTCAACATAGATGAGATGAATTTTTGATGCTTCTGTTGAAAAGAAGCAGGTTCAAGTTCTAAACCTCATACAGAAAAAGAGAATAAAATATCAGAAACCCTGCGATTGCTGGGTTTGCTGAGCCTTTTGAGGTTTTGGGTTTCTTAGCCTGGTATGGTGTTGCCCATCTTTGGAAACATCTGCAGAATGGGTAGAAGATGGATAAAACTTTTTCCCCCTGGGGGAATAAAGCTTTTTATGAGCTGGGATAGAGGAAAGTTTTGACAATCCTCTGAAAGTAACAGCATCAGTGCTCAACTGATTAGCTTGAAATAAAGCCTCCTTGTTGAAGAGATTTTCACCAGCACAAGGAGTATTTCCCAGCCTTTCCTGAACCCATCTGTCCAAGTCAGAGGTTTGGAGCCAGGCTATGCGTCGTGCTCCTATGGCTATAGCAGAAGTTCTGCTAATAGACTCAAAACAGTCCAGGGAAGCACGATAAAGGAACCTAGAGATATTTTGAGCATGATTGACTAATGAGGTAATAGTCTGGAAGAAAAGGGTTCAAAAACCTTAAGTTCTTTGTGACCTCTTCAAGAGATAATCCCATATAGAAAATATATGAGATAATTCTTGCTGAAAGCATGGAAGCCTGGAAGCATCGACGTCCAAAGGCATCTAAAGTCCTAGACTCACGACCTGGCGGATAAGAAGAGTGCTTCTTTGCACTCAATATGCCTCATTGCTGATTCTACAACAATTGAATGATGAGGAAGTTGAGTCTTTTGAAAACCTGGAGAAGGTGGCACCTTGTACATAGTGTCAAGTGTCTTAGAATGTGGGGATACCGTTAAAGGAGTTTCCCACATTCTTAACAGTAGATCTTGTAAGATCTGATGCAAAGGAAGCATGATCACCTCCTTTGGAACCCAGGGGAATTGCAGTGTCTCTGAATTCTCCGGTAGGGATTCTTTACCAGGTATAGAAATGGCAAGTAGCTTTGCCATATCAAGCAGAAAAGCTTGAAAAGAAATCTCCCCCGAGGAGGACTCTCTAAAATGAGGGTTAAAGGCTAGACTTGTAGAAAAATCAGCCTTGGTACCGATGGATTCATCCCAGTCATCGGGATCGGAAGACTGAAAAGGATGAAGCATCGGATTTTCTTTAAAGCGATGTCTTTTGTACAGCCCGAGGTCGGTACCAAGACAAGTCGGTACCGAATCTTCCATGCTAGAGATCGATTACAGGCTCGGCATTGAGGGAAGCGATTCTGTCGAAGTAAGCATGGACGGTACCGACACCGATGCCGATGTCGATACCGGTACCGGTACCAAAGGCGGTACCGATACTCGAGGAACAGTCTGCAGCAACTCTAGCGGTACCGAAGTAGCCAAGAGTGCTAGACTACGTTCATCGGTGAGGAGTGTTTCGTCCATCACCATAGCCGATGCCGGGGTGTCAGTACCGCTCAAAGTGGCCACAACCACCGAGCATGGCCCAGGTATGTTCATCGAGGTAAGAACCTCGGGAACACCCGGAGCCCAGTTAATGCTTTGGAGCCCAAAGACTCCCGCCAGGGCTTTATTGCCAAGATGTCCTCGAGGGCAAGGCCAAAGCCATCTCGATGCTGAGAAGGAGATCTACCACTCGAGGACTGGCTAGTCTTTACAGACTTTTGTTTGGTTACCTGATCCTGTGAAGAAGAAGATATTCTAGCTGGTAACATCAAGGGCGATGTGAACCGGGTATCGAGTTCTACTCGATTCTGAAGACTTCTTCTGTTTGAGCTCCAGCAGGAGACACACTCCAGAGGGCAATGGTCAGGACCTAAACATTTTAGACACCAAGTATGAGTGTCAGAAAAATATCTGTACCGCCACAATTTGAGCATTTCTTAAGGATAGTGGCTGGCTTTTCCATAATGGAAGGGTAGAGGCCTAGTGGCCTAGAAACCGTCAGGCACTAAACAGGAAAAAATTTCTAGAAAAGAAGAAATTCTTTAGGAAAAAGAAAGAAAAGCACCGGCGGAACCAGTAGCGTAGAGGGAAGGCAGACGCGACCACAAAAAAATAAGAATAAAAAGAAGAATTTTCTGCGGTGACAGGAATACGTCCTGCCGGCTCAGCGGAAAACAGAAAACTGGAGAGAGTCAGTTGGGAAAGGCGGGAAGGCAGCACGCAGGCGCTATGGGATGCCCCCAAAAGCGTTTTAATTGGACGCTGGGGAGCGTTCCCACGCAGGCTCCGTCAGTACCAACGATACCCATATGTGAAGACTCATTCCTGCTTGTTCCTGGAGATCACTCATAGCAAAACACCTATGAGAGCATCAGTTGGACCATTAGATGGCAGAGGGGTAAAAAAGGGGCACCAAGAGTGGACAAGGACATAGAGACATAGAGAATGAATTCTTCGTCACTGAAGATAATGTAGAAAACATACCCATCTTCTTAAACAACAAAATACTGGTATGCCAGAAGCTACCACATCCAAAAAAACAAAAATAAAATCCCCGACTGAAAATTCATAAAATAATATAATTTGTATGTTGGGACCCTCAATCAACTGGCATATAGCAAATAAGGAGAAAAAAACCTCAGCACACTATTATTCCTTTAACAAGTAAGGGATCACTCCCTTTCCACATTGGGGATAATGTTACTACATCATACAGTAGATCTTTATATTCAAACTGTTTATTCAAGGAATTAGACAATTAATCATGATATATGGTACAAAAAAATAAAAAAAACATTAAAGCACACAACTAAATTTTGTTACATTCCATGCCCTTCCACATGTCCAATTCTACTTTTTATTCCCCCCCCCCCCTCCAAACCTCTTACCCTCCCTGTCCTTCCCTTCTTGTACACTTAATAAGTATTAAGTAGTCATTCAAGTAGGTAAAGTGCCAGCTGGTAGCCCATTTCCAACACTTCTATGTGCATTACCTTGACCCACCTAGACTTAAGTTCAGTTCACATTCATTTATACTAACCACCTCTCTCAATGTCCTCTTCCCCCCTCTCCCCCACTTCCTCCCCTCCTCCTTCCTCCCCATTAACAGCCCAATGGCGTCCCATTTCCCAACTGCCACTTCTACCCCATCCTATATCCTCTCTCTGTCCCTCCCCTCTCCCCTCTCCTCCTGCCCACTCCTAACATCAGGCCCCCTCCCCTCAGGCAGAGCTTGACTCTGATACTCTGCCTGGAGTCCTCCGTACCTACTTGGAGATCTCTTACCCTCCTACCACCCCCCCTCCTGTCACCCCCCAGCCCCCATTATTAATAGGCCACTTTGCCTCCTCTCAACACCCCCTCCGTTATAAGGTCAACAGTCTATTCCTCACCAACGGGTTAAACTTATCCAGATAAACGCCCCATATCAATAAGCACTGAGCTCTCTTTTCTGTGTATACCCTGGAAGTCATCAACTCCTGGGTCATAAGTTGATGGAATACGTGTCTCCATTCCCAGTATGAAGGCCCCGAATCTTGTCTCTAATTTCGGACTATGGGCAGCTTCCCTGTAATGCATGCTTTGCGTATCAGTATATGCTCCGATTGCCCCTTAGGGAACGCCACGGGAAGGTGATCACTCACCACTAAAGCTGCCATCCACTGCACCACTTGCATATCAAGTCACTCATGTAACAATGAATTCAATATCAATACTGTTGTATCCTTGTGCAGCTCCACATATGCCCTAGGTTTGCTCCCGCTATCCCACACCACAAGCAATCCCCCCATTCGGTCATAACCCACTCTGGAATGCCCGCATTGGCGAGAGCTGGGCTCAATGGATCGCTCGCACCTGCAGTTCTCTGAGTTGAAATGCTGTGACCACCCTCGGAACCCGCCCCAGCGCTTCCTTTATACTCCCCTCTGTCACCTCACTCCCCACCTAAATCCCCCATCTTACACTTAGCCCTGCATAATCCTTCCGGAGCAGCCACTGCCCCAATTTCTTAGCCAGGCTAGATAGGGATAAGCTCTCTTGACCTCCTATGTCAAAGAACTCTAAGACCCTTGCGGTCTTGCTCAATCTTCACACTATCCATAGGGAGAGAACGGATATAATGACATAGCTGATAAGCAAAATATTGGGGTTTCCCCAGTTCAAACTCTCTACATAGCTCTGTGAGAGATTTCATTGAACCCTCAAGGGTCAGCACATGACCCACACTTCGGATCCCCCTCCCTTTCCACTCCCGAAAGATCTGGCTATCCATCCCTGGCTGGAAATCGGAATTGCCACATATTGGTAAAAACCTTAAGGACTCCGCCGATGTGTTCCACTTGGCACATAGGTACCTCCAAGCCTTCCATACTGGTTCTGTTAACTGACTTCGGCGGAGCCTCTGTGGCACCTCTGCTCTTTTAATGTGCAAAATTGCCATCAGCGAATGAGGTTTCACAAATTCCTCTTCTAGCTCCCGTGGGGTGAATTGCTCCATCTGCCCTATCCAATCCCTCAGGTGTCTAAAGGTACCTGCCCTTGCGTAACTTAGAATATCAGGGATCCCCACCCCTCCCTGGGCCCATGAGCCTCTGAGCCAGGCATATGGAACCTGGGCCCGACTCCCCTTCCATAAAAATCTCCGGATCTCTCGTTCTAGGCGTTCCACGTCTCAACGAAGGAGGTACATGGGCAGAGATTACAAAACGTACAAGAGTTTAGAGAACAGAACCATCTTAAATGCCGCCACTCTCCCCATCATCAACAGGGGCAATGGGGTTCAATCCTTCATCTTGCTAAGGACATGCTCCATAACGTTATCCCAATTCCTCCTATAAAGCTGTAGTGGGTCCCTTGGCAAACATACCTCTAAGTATTGGAATTCACTATCCGCTCACTGCAGAGGAAACGGCCCTCCCCACTGTCCACGTACTGTGCCAAGGACATCCAACACTTCAGATTTATCTTGGTTCAGGTTAAGGCCCGCCCACCTCCCATAGGAGTCAATTACCAACAATAATCTAGGCAAGGCCACCCTTGGGTTTGTAATATGAACCAGCAGGTCATCCGCAAAAGCTGCCACCTTAAACTGATATTGACCCATCGTGACTCCTGGGATCGCCTCACATTCCTCTAGGAATCAAATGAGGGGGTCCAACGATAAGACAAAAAGCAGTGGTGATAATGGACACCGTTGTCTGGTTCTTCTCTCCAGGGAAAAAGAGGCTGATAAGATACCATTTACCAATACCGAGGCTGTTGGCTTCACGTAGAGTCCGGACCTGTTGTAAAAAGGTTTCTCCTAACCCATATCTGGGTAGTACTTGAAAAAGGTAATCCCACTGTCAAAGGCCTTTTCAGAATCAAAACTAATCAAGATCGAGGGGGTCCGCTTCTCACGCACCCACTCCAAGGAGGCCATGATACGCCGCATATCTTTTACTGTTCATCTCCCCTTCACAAAGCTTATCTGGGATTCATGTATCAAGTGGGGCAGAAGCTCCGCCAGACGGTCCGCCAAGATCTTAGCCCACAGTTTGCTATCAAAATTAATCAACGAAATGGGTCTGTAAGAGCTTGCCTCCATCTTATCTTTCCCCGGTTTGGGAATTAGTGTGATATGAGCTTGATTTCTCCCCATGTAAACGTATCAGTTCCTATTCTGTCTTGGTACAATGCCCTAGAACTCGGGTTTGTCCTGGACGTATCCATCAGTGGGTCAAGTATCCCATTCAAATCCTCCCCACCACCATATCTGTGCCGGGTAATTGTTCCAGCTGGGAGGCTATCTATCTGTGCATAAAAGGACAATTCCTAACTGGCTGACCCATATATATTACTTAAAATTATAGGTTGGCCTTCTAAGTCCTCATGTAGTGCGATAAATCTACCATGGGGGTCTGCAATTTCCCGTTTACATTCAAACCGCACTTTGTGTATCAGTATCGCTACTCCACCCTTCCTACCCTGTGCGGGTGCTCCAAATGTCTGCCCCACCCAATCCTTTTTAAGTTTATTATGTTCTATAGTTGACTGATGTGTCTTTTAAAGGAGTGCTATATCACAATGATGACGTGCAAGTGCCCCAAACTTTTATGCCTCTTGATTGGGGTGCCTATACCACATACGTTCCATGGGTGGACCCTCAGCCTATACCCGTTCTCACCCCTGCTATACTGTGTTGCTCTTCTACTTTTGTGGTCCAGGTGCCCCTCCTCTAACCTAGGGCCCCCTCCCTTTGGCTTTCCCATCCTATTCTGTGAAACCGTGACCTTATCCCTCTCTACTGCATTAGTGGCTAATAAAGGGACTCTCCCCGCCCCTCACCCCCCGTACAGATCCCAGAGACGTCCCCTCCCCCTCTCCTCCCTCTTTCCCCGCCCCTCACCATCCCATTTCTCACGCCTCTCACTTCTCAACAGGATCACGCTGTGATATCCCCACCCCCACCCGTTCCAAAGATAAAATATGTGTCTCTCCCATAGGCAGGGAAAAAAAGGGAGGATCGATGAAATTGAAAAAGACTCGTCCCACCACCTCCCTCCATAAATGTCAACAGTTCTCCTGCTGTGGCTTATCTCAGTCTGCTGTCTCTGTGGCCTCATCCATCGCTGTGCTGGGATAGGCCCACCTGTGAAGATTCAGCAAAGATCAAAAGTTCATTTTTTAGCGCAGCCTCCTTATCTCTCCTCTACTTTATACCCGCTCCCTTGCCCAGATACTCTTCAGTGGGCCAGCATGGCCCCTCACATTAGTTTATGCAAAAGCTCCATGCAAAAACTGGAGTATTCATGAACACTCTAGGAGGTTTCCCCCACCGATGCTGGCCGCATCTCCGACAAGTGTTTTGAGGCCTCCTCTGCTGATTCGAAAAGTCTCAGTGCACCGTTGGTAAAGACTTTGAGACGGGCGGGATAAAGAACCACAAATTTCACTTTCCACTCCACTAGTCTTTGGCACACTGCAGAATAGACTCTGTGTCGCTGACTTAATTCTGCTGAATAGACCTGAAATATCTTTAAGTGAAGGTCCCCGCTTTTAAGTGGGCCCTTGCTCTTTGCTGCCCGCAGTATAGAGTCCTTCTGGGCATAGTTTACTACTACTACTACTACTGAGCATTTGTATAGCGCTTAGGGCTGCCAACTGGCCGGTTTTCAGCCGGCCTGGCGGTTTTTCCATGGCCAGGCCGGCTGCCGGCGCAGAGGTAAAACCGGCCCTTGAAAAGCCGTTTTTTTGCTCTGGCCGCAAGATCGGGAGCGGCCAGAGCAAAAAAACGGCTTTTCTCCCAACCCGAAGTGAAAAAAAAACTTCCCCGGGGCGGCCCACACACTGGAGGGCTTCAGAAGGAGCCGGGGAAGCACGCGCGAGGCCCCGGCTCCCTCTGTACAGCCGCCAGCGTGAAGAGCCTTTTCCTTCACGCTGGCGGCTGTTTCTGTAAAGTCGCGAATGCTGGGAAAGGTTAAAGGCAATACCCTTTAACCTTTCCCAGCATTCGCGGCTTCACAGAAACAGCCACCAGCGTGAAGGAAAAGGCTCGTCACGTTGGCAGCTGTAGAGAGGGAGCCGGGGCCTCGCGCGGGCTTCCCCGGCTCCCTCTAAAGCCTCAGACAGCCGTGGGGGGGGGGGGGGAGACCAAGGACTGCATGGGCTGGGATGGGGGGAGGGGACCTGGACTGGAAAAGGGCTAGGGGGGGGGGGGCCTTGGACTGGAAATGGGTTGTGATGGGGGGGGGACCTGGACCGGAAAAGGGCTATGGGGGGGGGGGACTTGGACTGGAAAGAAATGGGCTGTGATGGGGGGGGGGACCTGGACTGGAAAAGAGCTATGGGGGGGGGGAACTTGGACTGGAAATGGGCTATGGTGGAGGGAGGGGGAACTTGGACTGGAAATAGGCTGTGATTAGGGGGGCTAGGACGGCAAATGGACTGTGATGGTGGGGGGGGCTAGGACTGCAAATGGGCTGTGATGGTGCGGGGGGACTCGGACTGCAAATGGGCTGTGATGGTGCGGGGGGACTCGGACTGCAAATGGGATGTGATGGTGGGGGGGCCTAGGACTGGAAATAGGCTGTGATGGGGGACTTGGACTGGAAATGGGCTGTGATTGGGGGGGGGGCTAGGACTGGAAATGGGCTGTGATGTGAGGGCTAACACTGGAAATGGGCTGATGAAGAGCTGGAATAGGACTGGAAATGGGCTGATGTGGGGCATGGGAGAATGGGACTAGAAGGGAATGTATGCTGGGTGGGTCTAGAACTATAAGGGAACTGATTTTGGGGGAGGACTAGAATAGATGGGGAATGAGAATGGAGAGGGAAAAAAATATTTTGTGTGGAAGAAAAGTCTATGATGGGCTGGGTATTGGGAGAGTAAGAGGGGCTTGAGAATGAAAGGGTGAAATTTAAATGGATGATAAAGGAATAAGGAAAGAATTGGGGGAAAGAGCAAAAGGGAAACAATCAGTATGTTAAAGCAGAAATAGAGAGAGAATGGAAAAGAGAAGGAAGGACAAATGGATAGCTCGCAGAAGACACAAAGAAACCAGAAGAAAGTGACTGGAGCAATTGCAACTGAAAAATAAAATGCCCAAACAGAAGGTAGAAAAATACTTTTTATTTTGAATTTATTAACTGGAATATGTCTGGTCTGGGAAGTGTGTATTGCTAACATCTTTGCGTTTTTCTTTAGTGCAAGAGGAAATGACTTTATAGTTTTATTTCTCCAGTGTTGTACATTTCATGTTTGGATTTTGGGGTTCCCAGTTTAATTATTATCTGACCAAGGAAGTTAGCCTACACGTATCCTCGGTAATTTTTGTGGGTGGGGCTGGGGGCGGGGCAGGGGTGGGACTAGGGGCGGAGAATGGGTGGAGCATGGCGAGCCACAGGTGTCGGGTTTTTCTCGGTGAAAAAGTTGGTAACCCTAATAGCGCTACAAGTCGTACGCAGCACTGCAAAGACATGTAAGAGACAGTCCCTGCTCATAGAGCTTACAATCTAGTCAAGACAGACAACACAGAAGGTGTAGGCTGGGATAAAACAAGGGGGAAAGGAAAGAAAAAGGAGATCAGGTGAGTCAAGATCCAAAAGCAGCAGCGGAAGAGGTGAGTTTTCAGCCTGGATTTGAAGAGGGTCAGAGAAGGAGTCTGGCGTACAGACACAGGTAGTTTGTTCCAGGCATAAGGTGCAGCAAGGTGAAAGGAGCAAAGTCTGGAGTTAGCAAGAGAAGAGAAAGGCACAGATAGAAGGAGCTTACCAGAAGAGCGGAGTTCCCGAGGGGGGTTGTAAGGAGAGATAAGAAAAGAAAGGAGGTGAGGAGCTGCAGAGTGAATGCAACCGGGCTATAATCAGGCACGGTTTAGGATCTTCCTGTCACATTGGGCCCACTCGATGTGCTCGCTCAATTATGGGGGTCTCATAATCCCCTCCAAGTGTCAGGACCAAAGGCAGCAGCGTTTCAAAATACCCCTTTAACTCGCCATCTGCTACTGATGTTGGTATGCCCGCAAACCTGAGGTTATTTCTGCAGCTCCTTTTCTCCAGGTCGTCAATTTTTGCAGCTTGTAACTCTGCCTGCGTCTGCAGCCAGCGAATCTCCTGCACTTGGGTCTCCGTCACCTCCTTCACTTTCCCCACTCGTTGTTCCGCTTCCTGTAGCCGACCCCCAAACGACTTAAAGGTTTTATTAATGGCCTCAATTCTGCTCACGATGTCACCCAGCTGCTGTGACAACACTCCCACCACTGCCACAGTTACCCCTTACACTAAGATCGCCTGGGCTGAAGCCGTTGGGGAAGGTGGCTGTTCTGCCATTTTGGCACTTCCCAGCCCTGGCTTCTCCCTTTCTCGCCAGGCTGATTTCATTCCCACTTGCTCTCCGTCCGTCTCAGTCGGTGCCCTGCCGGTTGGCCTCTCTCCCAGTTGAGTTTGCCAGTCGGTTCCACCACTCTTGGGGTTCTTTATGAGTTTAAGGAAGAGAGCCCCTCCGGAGCGAGAGCTCACATGTCCGCTCCCGGTCAACACATCACGTGATTCCCCACAGTAGATCTTTAAAAAAACACATATCTCTCACTCCTTTATCAGAAAAAATCTTTTTTTCTTTTTCTTGTTTTACTTTTTCTTGCTTTTTTAAAATAACAAAACACTTCAGTGGTAATTATCCCACCACAACCTACCTGGTATCAAAAGAGTTGGCAGACAGTTCATAACATTCAGTATGTCTATTACTATTACTTATCGTTTGTATAGCGCTACAAGGCATATGCAGTGCTGCAGAGAGACATGTAAGAGAATCCCTGGTCATAAGAGCTTGCAACCTAGTCAAGGCAACACAACAACTGAGGACTAGGATATGTCTAGGGGAATGATTAAAAAGATCATTCATCTGTCTGAAGAATGTAAGAATTCAGAGTCCCTTATAATCCATAAGGCTTTAAGCCCAAGCCCAATAAAGATCTTTGTTTCACCTCATGCTGTGAAAGAGGCATATCTCTCTCAATCTCTTCAGTCCATTGTGTGTGACGTGGAAAACACATTTATTTGCACCCTCTGTACCACTCCTCCAATCAAAAGGAATTGACAAACTCTTATTGAATCATCCATCCAATCAATGCTCATGATACCATTCATTCAGAGAAAAACTCCCCATTTTATAGCACTATTCAAGCCACACAGCTCCAGCTTATTTAAATAATAGAGCCGGCACTGCTCCCACTGAAGCAGCAATTTTCCTTGATCGCCTTGGCGAACATTTTCTTTCACTTGATCTATGAAATCACCTGAAATCTTCAAAACGATGACTATTCTCTACAATGTTGAACCTTAGGTGCATCTCCTTTCTATTTATGAAGACAATATATGTGCTCAGCCATCCTTACCTGAAACTGACGGATGTTTTTTTACCAACATGCATCTCACTGCAAGGGTACCATATAACATACACCACAAACAATGAAACACAATCTCTGTCCATAAACTAGTCTCTTCCTTTTGTAATCTCACAGATTGACAGCCATCACACTTAAAGTGACCATGTACCCTTTCATCTAAAGCAGCGGTTCTCAACCTGTGGGTCGCGACCCCCATGGGGGTCACCACAGGATTTAGTGGGGGTCACCTCACCTCACTCCGCCGTTTAAAAAAAAAAAAAAAAAAAAGCACCCAAGTTGCTGCCGCTGCCAAGTCCGCTTCTCGGCAGCGGCAAACTCACCACCTCCCAGTCCCTTCTAATGCAGCCGTGGCTCCCTGCCTCTTAGGGAACCGCGGCTATGCCAGTAAAACCGTTGCGGAGCCTTCCTGTCGTTTGACGGGCTCCGTGCAGCATTGTCCCGCCTCCAAAGGAAGTTGTTTACCACTTCCTTTGGAGGCGGGACGATGCTGCACGGAGCCCGTCAAGAGACATGGATGGAGGGAAAGAGGGAGGGGAGGGCTGACATGGAGAGAGGGAGGGAGGGAGGGGGGCTGACATGGATGGATGGAGGGAGTGGGGCTAACCTGGACAAAGGGAAGAGACAGGGGGACATACTCTACAGACGGGCAATAAATGCTGGACAGAGGGGAGAGACAGTGCAGGTTAGGATTATAATGGGCAGATGGGGGGGGGCTAGGACTGGTAATATGTTGATTAGGGAAGGCTAGGACTGGGAATGGACTGATCAAGGGGGGATTGGGACTGGTAATGTGCTGATAGGGGGGTAGGACTGGTAATGGACTGTTGGGGGGCTAGCACTGGAAATGAGCTGATCGGGGAGGTTAGGACTGGAAATGGGCTGATGGGGGGGTAGGACTGGTAATGGGCTGATTAGGGGAGCCTAGCACTGGTAATGGGGTTGAGGAGGGACTAGCACTGGAAATGAGCTGATTAGCGGAGGCTAGGACTGGTAGTGAGCTGATGGGGGGGGAGGTAGGACTGTTATTGGGCTGATTAGGGGAGGCTAGCACTGGTAATGGGGTTGAGGGGGGACTAGCACTGGAAGCGAGCTGATTGGGGGGCTTCGACTGGGAATGGGCTGATTGTGGGGAGGGGAGGATAGAGCTGCTGGCCCTGGAAGAAAACTGGGGGCTAAGGCTACAAATGGGCTGATATGAGGGGATGGGAGAATGGAACTGAAAGAGAGTAGATCTGAGAGGGGCTGCCATGGTATTTGTACTAGAAGAGACTGGTCAGTGGGGAAGGAGGGGGACTGGAAGGGAATGGACACCAGTGGCAGTCATGGGAATGCAAGTTGACATTGGAAGGTACTGAGAGTGAGGACTGGAAAGGGGCTGATACTGGCGAGGGTTACTGGGACTGGAAATAGGCTGATGGAAAGAAGTGAAGAAAATGAAAGAAGAGATAAGAAATGGCAGATGGACCATAGACCACAGAAAGAGAGTTAAGAGAAGACAGGAAAGCAGAAGCCTCAGATCAGGACCAGCATGATCAGAGAATAAATTGGTCAGACAACAAAGGTAGAAAAAATAATTTTATTTCATATTAGTGATTTGACTACAAAATCATCATAATTTTGAAATCAAATATTGTTAGTTGTTATTGTGATTAATTATTGTGGTTTAAATAAGTAAATTTTATAAATAAAAACATATTGCAAAGACCTATAATATATTAATAATTCAACAAATGATTACAGCGACAATGCGTTAACGGTAAAGGAAGAGAGACGCATTTGATTTTATCATTGGGGGTCACCACAAGTTGACCAATGGTAAAAGGGGTCACGGTACAAAAAAGGTTGAGAACCACTGATCTAAAGTATCAAGCAGCAGCAATATAACTGGGCACAGTAAATCTGTAAGATTTTTTTCTCCTACTATAAGCAAATCTCAATCTTCTTGGTTTGAAACAGGAATGCATTTGGAGAACTCCTCCAGTGCTTCCAAATACTAGATGCCACTTTTCTTGACAGTAGTGAATGCTATAAATCACACACAAAAGTCTTCCTCTCCAATTTCCCCATTATGCTTTGGATGCAACAACCATTTTTTTATGTAAATTTTAAAATACATACAGAAAAAGATTTAAAATACAATATGATACAACACTATAAGAGCGATAAATACCCCCCCCAAACCCCCCCCCCCCAGAGATCCATTAAAAGGAAACAGCTAATTGCCAGACAAATAAACATCCAGGGATTTGCAGGTCCTTTTAACCTTAGCTATACCATCAAAGGATATGGATGCAGCATCCTCCAATTTACGAGTCAAACAGACTGCATGCCACTAAAACGTTACATTTAGATAAGATATATCTTTCCGATTTCATAAAATATGTTGTATAGCGAGAAATATTATAATGTTAAAGAGCAGCCTATCATATTTAGAGAGGCTTTCAGTCATATTGTGAACGAAATAACATTATCCGCAATGATAGATTAGCATGCAAATTAAAGATTTCACAAATATATTTTCACACCCCACCTCAAAAATCTTGCATGAAAGAGCAGTCATATATCACGTGTCAAAGTCCCAACATCCACAAAACAACGCCAACACTTATTAGATTGCAAAAGACTCGCTCTACATAGGCAAAGAGAGGTCCAGAAAGCACGATGGGCCAATAACAATAATGATTGAGAGAGACTACTGGACATAGTAAGTCGCACTGTGTGGCTCCAAAATATACCCTAATTAATTCCATCCTGAGGGATTCCAGCATCAAACTTCCAAGTTTTTCTTAATCCCAGCAATGGGGAACTTTTATTACATATCAACAAACCATAAAAGCTGGAGGTAGAGCAACCCTCCACTCTGACCCTCTCACATAAATTAAGCAAATCCAACGAAGGACAAGCCCCCTTGGACCAAGTTGAGTCCTATGTCAAGCCCAGATGTGCGACCCTGCACGCCTAAGATGGCAGCAGCTCGAATGTTGCCATCAGATATTTAGCTGGCAACCGCTCCACCCACAAACAATTGACCAACACAATGAATATCCTTGTCTATCCACCCTTTCCAAAAAAATCTTCCTTCCATTATCTTTATCTTTATTCCATCACTTGATAGACCGCTTTGTCGAAACATTAAGCGGTTTACAATAAAACAAAGGTCAAACGCCGCAAATCATTGACCCAAACCAGTGGATTATACCACAACAAAGACTTTTTAGAGGCTGAATACGATGATGCACAGTAGGCATCAAGTTCTTTTAATGTGTTAACTATACTAATTAAGAGAAGGGTATTTCATTTGGAACGAGGCACATTCATTGTTGGCAACACTGTGAACTAAGAGGGTCTTGCAAGCACGGCCTCGCCGACATTTCTGAATTTGAACAGGGATGTGTAAATGCTTTGCCACTCCCTGGACATGTCCACCACACCCCCATGCTTACTGGGATGTCCCTGCACCAGAGACATCTGCAAACATCATTTGCAAAATAGCTACAGAGATGTGTCTGTGATCTCGACATCCATGTGCATGCTTCAGACTTACAAATCATGACTAAACCTTTTAAAATGACCCTCAAAATGTACAACACAGAAAAAAAGCGAGCCTCAGATGTACAATGGGACATCTCCTCCAAAAGACACCTTATAGGAACACTAATTCTAATTAATAGTTTAAAATCAGCAAAGGTGTACAACAAGGCTGCATACTTTCCTCATACCTGTTTAATTTATATGCAGAAAAAAATCATCAGAGAAGCAGGACTCTATTAAGACAACCAAGGTGTGAAATTGGTGGAAGACTTAATAACCTTTGCTATGCTGATGATACCAAAATACTGGCTGAAAGTGAAGACGATCTGAAACATCTTCTCAACATCAAGGAACAGTCTTAAATTGGGCCTGCACCTTAACATAAAGAAGACAAAGGGCCCGCCAATCCCCTTAACCCAGATTTTCACTTCCGCGCCAGCAGAATTGAAAATCCACATTAGCCTGGATGGAAAAACCTCGCTTATCTTTAAGGCGCAGAAGGCTATGCAGGTAGCATCGAAAAACACTGCTACCCCCCATGAAGCACCTTCCTCCACCCCAGCTCTGCCCTGGAATACCCCTAAACACATAGCATCTGAGCACGTTAGGGACTTAGCCAGGATTTTCAAAGGGCACTACCCATGTAGGTGTGCTTTGAAAATCTCGGATAAGGCCTTTACACGGGCAAATAAGTAAGTTACCCGTGTAAAGGCCTTTGAATATCGAGCCCAAAGTTCCTAACAACTGGCAAAAAAAATAAGTTCATCCTTAATGGAGAAGAAATTGAAATAGTGGACAACTTTAACATGCTTGGATCAATAATTAATAAAGAAATGACAAGTAGTCAAGAAATCGGATGGCGTATTACTCTTGGCAGAATGGCTATTAAGGACCTAGACAAGATTCTCAAGAGCAAAGATGTCTCTCTCCATACAAAAATTCGACTTGTCCAAGCTATGCAATTTTCAACATTTTATGGATGCAAAAGTTGGACAATGAAGATAGACAGGAAGAAAATCGTTGCCTTTGAATTATGGTGCTGGAGAAGACTATGCACACCATGGACTGCCTGAAGAACAAACCAGTTAGTACTAGGGGAGATCAAACCTAAGCTCTCTTTAGAACCTCAGATGACAAGACTTCAACTTTCATGCTTTGGACATATCATGCGAAGTGAGAAATCATTAAAGACATAAGATATGCCATATTGGGTCAGACCAAGGTCTATTAAGTCCAGTATTCTGTTTCTAACAGTGGCCAATCTAGGTCATAAGTACCTAGCAGTTTCCCCAAAAGACACAGGCTCCACAATGCTTGTATTGGGTCAAGCAGTGATATCCTGGGTCCCTTTTAATAATGGTTTATGGATGTTTCCTCCAGGAACTTGTCCAAACCTTTTTTAAACCCAGCTACACTAACAGCTTTTACTACATCCTCCGGTAACAAATTCCAGAGTTTGATTAAACGTTGAATGAAAAAATACTCTCTCTTATTAGTCTTAAATAGTTTACCCTGTAGCTTCATCACATGTCCCCTAGTCTTTCTATATTCTGATGATGTAAACAAACGCTTTCTTTAGAAGCTCAGATGACAAGACTTCGACTTTCATACTTTGGCCACATCATGCGAAGAGAGAGATCATTAGAGAAAGACATCATGCTTGGCAAGATAGAAGGTCAGCGCAAAAGAGGAAGGCCAGCAATGAGATGGATCGATACAATAACAGCAGCTATGGGTACCAGTCTGTCAACAATGAGCAGCCTGACTCAAGACCGAACACAATTTAGGATAGCTATCCAGAGGGTCGCCATGAGTCGACTCCGACTCGACGGCACTTAACAACAAACAATTGATCTACATTTACCCGTTCCACTCCATTCATTAATTTATAGACCTCTAACATATCTCCCCTCAGCCGTCTCTTTTCCAGGTTGAAGAGCCCTAATCTTTTCAGCCTCTCTTCATAGGGGTATCGTTCCATCCCTTTTACCATTTTAGTGGCTCTTCTCTGTACCCTTTCTAATAATGCTATATTCTTTTTAAGATACAGTGACCAGGATTGCACACAATATTCAAGGTGCGGTCGCACCATGGAACGATACAGAGGCATTATAATATCCTTTGTTTTATTTTCCATTCCTTTCCTTATGATACCTAGCATTCTATTTGCTCTCTTGGCCGCCGCTGCACACTGGGTGGAGGGATTTAACATGTTATCCACGATGACACCTAAATCTTTTTCCTGGGTGGTGGTTCCTAATGTAGAACCTTGCATCATGTAACCATAGTTTGGGTTTTTCTTTCCTAGGTGCATAACTTTGCACTTGTTCACATTAAATTTCATCTGCCATTTGGATGCCCAGTCTTCCAATTTATCAAGATCCTCTTGCAATTTTCCACAATCCTCATGGGTTTTAACAACTTTAAATAGTTTTGTGTCATCTGCAAATTTGATAACCTCACTAGTTATTCCCTTTTCCAAGTCATTTATGTATGTGTCAAAAAGCAGCGGACCCAGCACAGATCCCTGGCGTACTCCACTATTCACCTTTCTCTATTGGGAAAATTGGCCATTTAGCCCTATCCTCTGTTTTCTATCTTTTAACCAGTTCCTGATCCACAATAGTACACTGCCTCCTATCCCATGACTTTTTAGTTTTGCCAAAAGTCTCTGATGAGGGACCTTATCAAAGGCTTTCTGAAAGTCCAGATACACTATCAACTGACTCACCTTTGTCTACGTGTTTATTCACACCTTCAAAAAAACATAACAGATTAGTAAGACAAGATCTTCCTTGTCTAAAGACATGTTGGCTGTCTCCCATTAAGCCATGACTATCTACATGTTCAGTAATTTTGTTCTTTATTATGGTTTCTACCATTTTTCCCGGTACTGATGTCAGGCTCACCGGTCTGTAGTTTCCGGATCACCCCTGTTACCCTTTTTAAAAATTGCGTTGCATTCGCCATCCTCATTGGCGAGCCTCCAATCTTCAGGTGTTACAGATGATTTTAATGATAATTCACAGATTACTAATAGCAAGTCTGCAATCTCATATTTCAGTTCTTTCAACACCCTTGGATGTATACCATCTGGTCCAGGTGATTTGCTACTCTTCAGTTTATCAAATACTTGTAATACATATTCCCGGTGTATCGATATTTCTTTCAATTCTTCCGTAGTATCACCTTTAAATACCACTTCAGTCATGGGTAACATCCCTATATCTTCCTCAGTAAAGACAGAAGAAAATAATTCATTCAGACTCTCTGCTATGGCCTTGTCCCATCTTAGTGCCTCTTTTACCCCTCTGTCATCTAATGGTCCAACTGACTCTTTCACAGGTTTTTTGTTACGAATGTACTTGAAATAGTCTTTATTATGTGTTTTTGCTTCCACAGCAAGCTTCTTCTCAAATTCTCTTTGCCTGCCTTATCAATGCCTTGCATTTGACTTGCCAATTCTTGTGTAGTTTCCAGTTTTCGTCATTTGGCTCTTTTTTCCATTTCCTGAAAGATGCTTTTTTGGCAACAACAGCCTCTCTGACTTCACCTTTAAACCATGCAAGCAGTTTTTTGGACTTCCTTCCACTTTTCTTAAAGTGTGGAATACAGCTGGTCTGGGCTTCCAAGATAGTATTTTTAAACAACACCCAAGCTTGATATAAGTCTTTAACCTTTGCAACTGCTCCTTTTATTATTTTTTTTAACTATTTTCCTCATTTTATCATATTCTCCCTTTTGAAAGTTAAAAGGTAGTACTGTGGATTTCCTTACCATCTCTCCTCCATTAATTAAATCAAACGCCAAATGGCCCCAACACCCTTATCCTCTTGCACCAGATCTGGTGTTCCACTAAGGACTAAGTCCAAAATGGCTTCCCCTCTGGTCGGTTCATGAACCAGCTGCTCCAAGAAGCAGTCATTTATTTCATCTAGAAACTTTATCTCCCTAGTATGCCCTGCCGTGACACTGACCCAGTCAATACCGGGATAATTGAAATCACCCATTATTATTACTGTTCTGTAACTCTTTTTTTAGCTTCCCTGATTTCTTTGAGCATTTCATCATCCATTTGTTAATTCTGGCCAGGTGGTCGATAGTACACCCCCACTGCCATCACTTTCCCCTTTTTACATGGAATTTCAATCAATAGAGGTTCTACAGCAAATTTTGTTTCCTGCAAAACTTTAATCCTTTGCGACTCCATGCCCTCTCTAACATAAAGCGCAATCCCGCCACCAATTTGATCAGCTCTATCATTGCGATATAGTTTGTACCCAGGTATCAGTGTCCCACTGGTTGTCCTCCTTCCATCATGTCTCCGAGATACCAATCATATCTAACCTCTCATTTAGTGCTATATATTCTAACTCTCCCATCTTATTTTTTAGACTTCTAGCATTTGCATACAAGCATTTTTGAGAATGTATTTTATTCATATTAATCTGGCTATTGGTAGATAGGGATAATTTGGAATCTTTAAGCTCTGTCTGCTCCGTACTCATGGGCATTTGGGCTACTTTTGTCTATATTGGAACCTCTCTGCTGATATGCCCTAACTTCATTCTTTTGATAGTATCTTTCAAGGATACATTGTTCCAAACCATGCACTCTTGGGCGACTGTCGGCCCTCCCCTATTATCTAGTTTAAAAGCTGCTCTATCTCCTTAACATCATGCTTGGCAAGACTGAAGGTCAGTGCAATAAAGGAAGGTCAGCAATGAGATGGACTGATACAATAACATCAGCTATGGATGCTACTCTACCAACAATGAGCCACCTAACTGAAGACCAAATACTGTTTAAGACAGCTATCCAGAGGGTCTCCATGAGTAGACACTGACTTGACGGCACTTAACAACAACAGCTGTAATCAAGCAATGTGGCTGCCATGTTAATCCACTTTAATGCATAAATGAACAGTTAATTAGCCTTTCTCAATTGTTCATGTTAAAACACTAGGGACTCATGGCTTTTAGAGCATGGGACTGCCTTACATTAGCACTACCCTATGCCTTGGAGATATATACTCACATCCGTACATGTGCTGTTTCTTAGTTGGTGCTAGTGCCAGCAGTTGTCCAGAGATAGTACTCTGAACTTTCCAAGAGGAGGTAGTACTCCTGGTAGGAGCTGGATGCCATGAAGACGAACTAGGTGAGCATAGCCACTGAACTCCCCTGGACCGAAAATGCATTTGCTATGCCCCTGGCAACTGCTACCAACTGCTCTTCTGGCATGACAGTGCTGTAGTCCCAGGCCTGATGCAGTCTCTATCTACCTTTGCCTGGACTCCTACATTAACTGCAATGGCCAGATGTGCAGCTTCTATTTGAATCTGAACTTGCATTGACAGCAGTGCTTTCTCCTGTGATTACTCATATCAGAGAACCACCTGTACATTTCTATGCCCCTATCCGCTCACAGGGATGTAAGCAAAGCTATACTTCATTTGCACACCTGCACAAAGTTAACAAGCAACCCAACCTTCTTCACTCTCTCTTGTATTTGGGCATATAAATGAGAGGATGTGTGTGTAGTAACTCAGGGTAGTTTCTCCAAATGGGTTAGTTTTGTGCATACCATGGCAGTCATGAACCACACTTCTAAGCCAGGGTATGTGGAATATGATCTTAATCTCTCAAATTTACTGCTAATGCTCAGTGTAATACTTGCATAGTGCCAAAGAGAACCTCCTGCTGGAGTTCATAAGATGTATAGGTAATTTGTCAAGATGCGCTTGGAAATTCTTCTTTATTAGGTCTGTGGCTCCCAGTACAATAGGAAATATTTCTGTATCTTTCTGCCACATATTCTTGGTCTCCGAATGCATTTCTTAATACTTCAAGATCTTCTCCCTCTCCACACGATTCACAGAATAATCACTCGGTACTCCATTGCCTCAGAAGAAAGGCCTGGCAATCTACTTCCGGTGATACTGCCAAGAAAACCCATGAGCTTCTGGGTCACCAGGAGTCAGGACTGACTCAAAGGCACACATTGCATTTATACCGACACTTCTATTATCAATGCCGTACTGATGTTCTTCTCCTTTACAATTATGTCATGTTTCCTGGCATCCAGTTTCTTATCCGTTGGTATGGGAATGTCCCAGGTGATCATAACCTCTTCATTCTCTGTTATTCTCTTAGGGTCATGATCCTAGTGCTTTTCAGGGACAGTGATGTTTCCAGTGGAGGAGTGTGATGAGGTAACTAGTACAGAGCCTATGTTATATGAGGAAATGGCTAGCTCAGAGCCTATGGTAATAGGAAAAGAGGACGAGCTTACCTCACAAACACATAGGCAGCAAACATATTCAGCTTTCAAAAAGCCCAAGTATAGTGGAGAAAACTTTCCATTCACCAAAGGTGACGCAGCAGAAAGCCAAAAGGCTAATCAAGCTCACCTGAGTGGAAGGACACGTACAACGTGCAGAGAACAGGAGCATAAAAACTACAGGGAAAGCCCAGTAGAGGAGCAAAGGGAGGGGCTGGAGCCAAGGCAGCAAAGGCAGGAGCAGAAGCCAAAGGGTAGAGCAAGCTGTAGCTGCAGAGGAGTCTCCCAAGCCAGAGGGGGCCTCGGTCACTGGAGAGTGAGTAACCAAGAGGAAGGAAGTCCTCTCAACCAGCAGACCTTGCTAGAACCAGGAAGTAAAGGAAGTGTCCCGGTAGCAAGAGGCAGCAGACACAGACTCTCTTCAGAAAGTGATTTCAGCTTGGACCCGGTTACAGAGACGTGGAAGTCTTGGAGAGGAGCCAGCCAAAGCCCAGAGAGAGAAGCTCATTACCCAGGGACAAATGCTAAGTACCCTGTTGTAGCTAGAGGGAAAAAGCCAGGCATTGCCAGCAGAGCAAAGCCCAGTAATTGGGAGGAAAATCCCTATTGGAGAAGGAACCTGAGAGATATAGTTCCTAGCACAGGACTCTTGAACCCTGTTGATGCAGAGCACTTACCAAATAGAATAACTAGTGTCATTCAAGGGAAGAGCTGTGAGGATTTCAGTTGTAAAGATTGTTATGTGCCTCCAAATACAGACCATGAGCAGATGCAATGGGAAAACCAGGAGTGTGATATAGAACTGGATTCCATGGATTGCACGCTTTGTCTGATGAAATTACATCCCTATGTTAGCTAGGCAAGCAAGAGTTCTGTGATACATTGTGCTGGCGAAGAGTTTATTTTCTATACTGTGAAGAAACAGTTTTCTTTTGTGTTCCTTTGTGCTGTTCATAAAGAATCCTATGTGGGACGGGGGATAAAACCCGAATTATTTCTTTTGCCTTAATTACACGGCTACTGACTATTTCTTTAATAAGGCAACCCACACCTCATGGCCCTAGGCGGGTGCCTAACAGGGCCAAAAAGGGGTGCTGGTGACAGGAGACATGCTACGTTGTTATGTCTTTCTGTATAGAAATTTTCCACCATCAGAACTTCACAGCCTGCTATTAGCTGAGTCACTGTTTCCAGCTCTTACAGAATCAGTATATGTCTGTTGTGCCAGTTTTTTCAATATGCGCCCAAAACCATCTTGTCCATAATCCGCTGTCCTGGGCTACAACTATCAATCTTTTATCCTTTGGTTCCAGTCTACCGCTCCTCAACCATTCATGTGTCTGTTCTTGATCGACAAAAGGTTCTTGGAGTAACACTTTGTATTTTCGACTGTATTTGTGCATTTGGCACTTGTTTTTCCTTGCCTGCTGATCTAGTTCTTTGAAGAGTTTTTTTCTCTTGCTTTGCAAATTCTGTTACTTCCTTTACCATTCATGCCTGTGGATTCTCACTCATTCCTTCTAATCGTCGGAATGCTTGTCCATGTTTGATGTTGGAGGCAGACTTTGGACATTTACTTTCATATGTCAGCATTTTTTGTGTATTTGGATCCGATGATGCTGTCAGATAGGCTTGGAGGCCTAAGATAGTAGCTCTGTAGGTGTAATCAATCTCTATAAGTCCTAACCCTCCTTCAGCTCTAGGGATGTACAATCTTGGCATACACTGAGATTCTTGTAAACTACTTCATGAGCATGGAGGAGTTTTCTTGTTCGCACAACCAGTTTTTCAAGCTCTTTATGAGGCCAATCCATGATCCCAAAACTAGGAAAGTACAGGAATTGCCAGCTGATTGATGGCTTGTATCTTATTTCGTGATGTTAAAGTACTTTTCAATAACAGTTTTAATCTTCTGTAATATTCTTTACTGATCTTCTCTCTCAATAGTTTCTGCTTGAGTCATTCCTTTCTCTATTCCAAGATACTTATATATGCCTTCCTGTTCAAGGTCCTTGATGTCACAGCCTTCAGCAAGGGAGATGTTTTTGGTTTTGCTCAATTTTCCTCTGAAAAAAGTTGCCTTAGCACATTTGTCAAGGCCAAAAGCCACCCCGATGTCGTCAGAAAAGCTTTTCACCACACAAAGCTGCTCTGCTAATTGTTGGTTACTGGAACTGTAGAATTTCAGATCATCTACAAACAGATGGAAAGTTGCTTCTGGGTTGGTACAGTCTTTAGAATTCAGGTCAAATCCATACCCCAAAGAGTGGATGAGAGCACTCATTGGATTAAGCGCCAAACAAAACAGAAGTGGCAACAGGGAATCTCCCTGAAATATTCCTTGCTAGATCTTAATTTTAGGAATAATACTGACCATCTTCATATCTCAAAAAGAGTGTGGATTGCCACATTTTCATAGTGAACCTAATATACTCTATCAAACCAGAATTTATTTTATACATTTCAGGGCAATGTACTATCCAAGAGTGTGGGATGCTGTCAAAAGCTTTCTTATAATCAATCCATGCTATACTGCCTTTCTTAGCACTGGCCATAATGGCCTTATTCAGCATTAACTGGTCTTTGGTTCCATACGCTCCTCTCTTATTGCTCTTTCACCATGATATTATTGAGCTCGATGTGATCCTATATTCTGTCTGTATCTATCGCAGTAAACAGCGGTAAGCAGGTTATTGGTCTATAGTTTTTAGAAATGTTAGTCGGGTCTCCCTTCGGAAGGAAAAACGTCCTTCCTGAAGTAAGCCATTGTTGCAGTGTTAAATCCAGTCACTCGAACAATTGATTTTTGCAGTTCGCCAGGTGTTGGTGGAGCGATGCTCTTTGAGCCAAATGTTGCTTACTCCAGGGCCAGGGCTCTTCCAGTTTAGAGCTTGTTTTAACTTGCTTTCCAGCTCTTCCTTTGTTACTACAGGCCATTCCATAGGTTTGATGTTTGTTTTCTCTAAATGCTTCTGTATGCTGGGTAACCATTCTGCTTTGTGATTGTGCTGTATAGGGTCCTCATATAGATTTCTCCTGAAGGTTTTGGTTTTGATTGGAGGTGCTTTTAGCATATTAATATTCTTCCCCAATTCCCTGTAGAATTGTTTTGGGTTTTCTCTAAATAGTTTATTCTGATATCTTTCTTTCCTGTTTTCTTCAAATCTTCGAAGTTTTTACGCGTCTACCTCTATTTTCAATTTATTCTTGGAACATATAAATTTCAGGTCTTCTTCTGTTAATGCAGCATGTTTCAGCTTGATATTCTTGGATCTTCCTTAATATCTTTGATGATCTTAAGCCTTTTAGATACCCATCCATCAGGGATACCTCTGCACGCATTAATTGTATTTTTTGTCCAATGCGCTTTTTCCAAGGAGGAACCATTATTGTTCTGTTTTTCTTCTGGCCTTGTACTCTAGATGGTAGTATTCTTGCAGTAATAATTTTAACTGCACAATATTGTATTTGATTAATTCCAGTGATGTCAATAAATGGTCCCTTTATACTGGATATGGCCTTGTTCATCTTAATTATCATACTTCTAGCCTTAGGTGTTAAATGTAGCTTGGGTAATCTATCCCTTGCTTGAAATCCAGCATATTCATCTCTTTCCATACGGACTAGGAGTTCTGTCTTGAATTCCTCCACCCCTGGGACTTTTTCTTCCTTTTCTTCTTCCTCCTTTGCTTCCTCCAATTCAGTTAACTTGTTGACCCTTCCTTTATCCAGCTCACTCTCCTTCTGTTCCAAATCTCTCATTTCATATCCCCCTCAACCTCTTTTTCCTTTTCCGTGTCTTCCTTTCTTTTGGTACTGTCACCTTGGTCGCCTCCTCCCCTGTATTTCTTTGTCCACAGAATTCCTTAGTTGCTTCAAGATGTTATCATTCACATACTTCTTTTCTTTGATTTTCAAAATTAAAGATCTTAAATTTGCATCTGTTACTTTTTGCAGTTTTTCTAATTGCAATTTTCCTCTTTCTTTCAGCTTTTGGCAAACTCTCTTTGTATACCCTCTTGATTTAAATATAGGGTTTGTAGCATAAAAATAGCAATACATTATCTCCTCTTTATCTGCAGAATTTCACTTAACCTTAGTTAAACCACAGAAATTTACGAAAAAGATAAGAGGATTATCTCCTGCCACAGTGGGTCTACATATGAACAGGCTCACCATGGCCTTTATCTGTGGCAGGGATGTTATCTGCTTCTGCAGCACTTGCACTATTGCAGCCACCATTGTTAGCTCTAGTGCGCAAGCTACAGGTAGGCACCTTTTTATCCTGGGCGACGTGCGGCCAGTATGTATTTTTCTTCTTCGTTTCTAACATACTTTAATTGTAGTGTCGCCTTGCTGAGATTTGGTATAGATGTTATACAATGGGGTTACCACGTGAAGGTACTCAGCAAGACTTGAGGAGGGAACTTTATTCTCTCCCCCTAAGAGATGCATATTAATTCAACAGCTGCTGCACACCCCTTTGACCCCCTGAAAATCCTATGTGAAACTCTCAGTGTGTCCTCAGGCAATGTGCTCACCATGCTTCCAATGTCCAGTGCCCTATGCTCCTTGGGGTCCCATCAGGACTTTGAGGGGAACAAAGGCAGCTTTGCATCATAATCCTGGAGTGTAGAGGAAGGTGGATTCTTCCCACAGGCTAAGAAGCTGCAGTGCAACATAAGCCAAATAAGAAGAAAAGAAAAGAACCCTTGATGTTGACCCATGATGGCAGGTATTAGCAAGGATGCAGCAATTTTCCGTGGGGTCCCCAACTATGTCAGCACTGGCCACCAGCAAGCAGCCAAATGCTAACCACAGCCCAATGCACCCCCTCATCAGAAGAGAATTCCTCCTTAGCTCAAAGGTGGGTGGCACACCAGATATGAATCTGTGCACCTCACCATCATGGGCAATTTCACTTGTAACTCTATTCACCTATCAGATAATAGACTGGAACTATTCCTTAATGACATTCAAGTGACACTACTGACAGTCATCATAATTAGTCAGTAAATTAAGATTAAAACAGCCACAACAAGATTGACAAAAGGGATGTGGGCCCTTCCAGTGGGGGACACAGAGTAAGTCACACCTCTCCGTATTGGTGGCAGCTACCCATGCTAAGTGATGCTGCAGAAACATAACAGTAATTGAGGGGGCTGTGCACCATAGCTGGATGCAAGTAATGTGCCCTGGCATATCCCAATAGGGGCAGCAGTGGATGCCATGTAGGGCTGTTTTAGTGGCCATACCAAATATAAGCTTTCCTTAGAAGCTCAGATAATAAGACTTTGACTTTCATACTTTGGACATATCATGTGTAGAGAGAGATCATTGGAGAAAGACATAATGCTTGGCAAGGTAGAAGGTCACTGTAAAAGAGGAAGGCCGGCAATGAGATGAATCGATACAATAACAGCAGCTATGGATAACACTCTATCAACAATGAGCCGTTTGGCTGAAGACCGAACAATCAACTCCGACGACATATTGCTCTTGGAAGAATGGCTATGAAGGACCTAGACAAGATTCTCAAGAGCAGAGATGTCTCTCTCCAAACAGATTCAACTTGTCCAGGCCATGGTATTTTCAATATCATATGGATGCAAAAGTTGGACAGTGAAAAAGATAGGAAGAAAATTGATGCCTTTGAATTATGGTGCTGGTGACAAATACTGTGTATATCATGGACTGTCCGAAGAACAAATCAATCAGTACTAGAGGAGATCAAACCTAAGCTTTCCTTAGAAGCTCAGATGACAAGACTGACTTTCATACTTTGGACACATCATGCGAAGAGAGAGATCATTGGAGAAAGACATAATGCTTGGCAAGGTAGGTGGTCACTGGCAATGAGATGGATCGATACAATAACAGCAGCTATGGATACCACTCTGTCAACAATGAGCCTCTTGGCTGAAGACCAAACAAAGCTTAGGTCTATTATCCAGAGGGTCGCCAGGAGTCGGTCCGCCCTATCCTGAGGATGAAAGGCCATGGCCCGAAGGGTGTCCAAGTGAGCCCTGATGAACTCCAGGGACTGAACTGGAGTGAGGTGGGACTTTGGGTAATTTATCACAAACCCCAGATGCTCCAGGAGGCAAATGGTGCAGTCCGTGGCCTGCCTGGCTTCAGAGGCCATGCCCCCCTGTTACGAGCCTGTCGTCTAGATATGGATAGACGAAGGTGCCTTGCAGCCGCAGATGGGGAACACAGGAAGCAAGAGCCGTGAGTTGGTAACAGACTACTTTATTGATGAAGACCCCTACGCGTTTCGGCAAATGCCTTCCTCAGGGGACATACAGCTAACAGGGGATACATAAAACATAATAAACACAAATGCAAAAACATAAACAGTTAAAAACAGCAAAAAGCATGATGATAAAATATAAAAATATAATAATATGATATGAATCATATGCAATACTGAAAATTAATTGTAAAACCACACTTAAAATAACTTGTGGGGTCTGTAGGGCCGAGACAAAAAAGAATTGAACACACTTATAAAAATAGTAAAAAAGTAAAAAAATAAAAAATGTGTGTAATAAACATGTATAAGGAGCACTATAAGATCACAATTAAATAACGTATGCATCTTGGAGCACCAATAATCCAATAATGGGTTAAAACAATAACCATACATTTTAAAAAACTGTGCATGCAAAGTAACAAAAATGAATGAATAATAAATAAATAAGTTAAAAGACTAGTCACTTATAACATTAAAGAACTCACCAAGGCTGTATCTAATAAGATGTCTCTTTAAGACAGTTGTGCAAAGCTGCTATGCAATAGCTACAAGGCAATATGATGATAAATAATGATGATAATCAACCAATAGGTGATTAAAACAATAACTATACATTAAAAAAAATATGCACTCAAGTTATAAAACATCATAGCTGAATACATTAAAAAGTTCAATAAATAAATAAATAATTAAGATAAAAAAACTAATATAACCGCAGATGGGCCACGGCTGCGGCCAGGCAATTCATGAAGTCCCACAGGGCAGACGCAAGGCCAAAAGGAAGTACCCTGTACTGGTAATAGTTTCCCAGAACCATGAAGTAGAGGTACTTTCTGTGTTTGGGGTGGACGAGGATGTGAGTGTAAGCATCCTTTAAGTTCAAGGAACATAGCCAATTGCCCTGCTGGAGGTAGGGCAGTAACGCTCCAAGGGAAGGCATCTTGAACTTCTCCCACACCAGGAACCTATTGAGGATCCTCAAGTTGAGGATGGGCTGAAGGCCCCCTGTACGCTTCAGGACAAGGAACTACCGGGAGTAAAACCCCCATCCGTGGGAGCGCAGTGGGACTGGTTCTACTGCGCTGTCCTCGAGGAGGCCTGTGAGCTCCTAACTCAGGAGGGCCTGGTGCTGAGGAAACAGATGTTGCTCCCCGGGAAAGTACAGAGGAGGAGCCTGGTCCAGATGGAGGCGATAGCCCTCCCGAACAACCTGGAGAACCCAGGCATCGGTGGAGATGGACTCACACCTGTGGGAGAAATGGACCAGATGCTCCCCAATGGACAGCCCCCTGCCAGAGGATGAGAGGCTATACCGATGGCATCAAAACCCCAAGGCTGGTTGAGCTGGCACCGGGGGTTGGGTCTTGGGACCCTTTCACTTACGAGGGCCGTGGACTTGCCCTAGCCAGCCTGAACAGAGGTCAACGCTAGCAGATAGGCTGGGTAGCCCCTGTACGGGAGCCCATTCCGATGGAAGAAAAGCTTCTTGCTCTGCTGCTTCCACCTGGGGAGGGAGGAAGTTTTCCGGGAAAGGTGAGTACGAGTCATGTACTCCGTCTCGATCTCCGCAGCCTTATCCTCCATGGGTTTGCCAAATAGCTGCTCCCAGAGGCAAGGGATGTCCAGCAGCTTCTCCTGAACCCACTGTTCCAGGTCTGAGGATTGGAGCCAAGCCTGCCGGCTGACTCCAATGCCAGCCGCCGCCACCCAGGCGAAAGACTCAAAACCGTCGTACGCTGCTCACGAGAGGTACTTTGAGAGGGCCTGAAAACACCGGAGATGGACTCCGTCAAGGCCCACTGCGAAGCCTCCGAGCTCCCTAGCAAGATCATGGAGGAACATCCCAATGTATAATTGGTAAACTTGGATGCGGCATGACAACATGGAGCCCTGATAAGCCTTGCGCTCGAAGGTGTCGAGAATACAAAACTCTCTGCCCGGGGGGACCGACGAATGAGACTTCAGGCTTTTTAGTTTCCACATGGCTGATTCGATCACCATCGAGATGTGGGGAAGCTGGGCTTTCCGAACCCCCAGAACTTGCTGGACCTTATACATAGCATCCAGGCGCTTGCTCACAATCGGGCAGAGGGTGGGGTCTCCCACATGTGGAGCAGAGGTTGGTTCAGAATGGGAGGAACCGGCACCAGGAAAGCCTCTCTTGGAGGAGTTTCATGTTCCTCGGGCGCGAGATCTTCACGGGTGAGCACCTCCGGCTCTAGACAAGTTTTGGCCTCGGAGATCCAGTGCGAGTCACCGACACATCTCGAGCTACCCGACCTCGAATCCTCCACAGGCTACTCACACTGGGGGTCCAACAAAGAGACCTCTCCAGAGACTCAGTCCCACCAAGACCTCCCCTCCAACACCTCCCTGCCGACCCAGAGGCGGCGGTTACCTCCCGAGGACACCACCTTCCTGGAGTTTGTCCGGAACATGGTGCGGGTCCTGGCACTCGTCACTAAGTCGGAGGAGGAGCCCCGTGCTGAGGAAAAATAGAAATTAAGCATTCACTGACTGTATTGTATTTCATTACAGTTCTTGCAAGTTTCTTTTTAATTATAAATGCATCACCATTTCTTCTTTGTCTTTCATTTGCAGCATAATAGACCACATGATCATCAGATGCAAAGTGCCCAAAACCAGTCTATTTCAGTTCACTGACATCCAACAGATCGTGCTGTACCCGTTCCATATCATTCTTGATCATCTCCAACTTCCCTTGGGTCATGCTTCAAACATTCCATTCTAAACAAAGAAATTTAAAATACCCACTTGGCTTCTGCTCATTTTCCTTGGTATTGACAACCAAATCCAGTTCTAGTATACCTCAATGTAGGAGCGGCTCAAGGGAGGTGCAGGGCCATGTGCGGAGACTCATTGCGGGGTCTCATTTGCATAAGGGGTCCATTTGCATAATGTTAATATGCCTCTTCATAAGAACATAAGATATACCATACTGGGTCAGACCAAGGTCAATCAAGCCCAGTATCCTGTTTCCAACAGTGGCCAATCTAGGTCATAAGTATTTAGCAGTTTCCTCAAAAGACAGATTCCACAATGCTTGTATTGGGTCAAGCAGTGACATCCCGGGTTCCTTTTAATAATGGTTTATGGAACTTGTCCAAACCTTTTTTAAACTCAGCTACACTAACAGCTTTTACTACCATCCTCCGGTAACAAATTCCAGAGTTTGATTACACGTTGAATGAAAAAATACTTTCTCTTATTAGTCTTAAATAGGTTACCCTGTAGCTTCATTGCATGTCCCCTAGTCTTTCTATATTCTGATGATGTAAACAATAGATCAGTTTGCCCATTCCACTCCATTCATTAATTTATAGACCTCTATCATATCTCCCCTCAGCCGTCTCTTTTCCAGGTTGAAGAGCCCTAACCTTGTTGGCCCCTTTTCATAGGGGTATCCTTCCATCCCCTTTACCATTTTGGTGGCTCTTCTCTGTACCTTTTCTAATAACGCTATATCCTTTTTAGGATACGGAGACCAGAATTGCACACAATATTCAAGGTGCAGTTGCACCATGGAACGATACAGCGGCATTATAATATCCTTTGTTTTATTTTCCATTCCTTTCCTTATGATACCTAGCATTCTATTTGCTCTCTTGGCCGCCACTGAACACCGGGCAGAGGGTTTTAACATGTTATCCACAATGACACCTAAATCTTTTTCCTGGGTGGTGGTTCCTAATGTGGACCCTTGCATCAGTTTGTTCCTTCCTAGGTGCATAACTTTGCACTTGTCCACATTAAATTTCATCTGCCATTTGGATGCCCACTCTTCCAATTTATCAAGATCCTCTTGCAATTTTCCACAATCCTCATGGGTTTTAACAACTTTGAATAGTTTTATGTCATCTGCAAATTTGATAACCTCACTTGTTATTCCCATTTCCAGGTCATTTATGAATATGTTAAAAAGCAGTGGACCCAGCACAGATCCCTGGGGTACTCCACTATTTACCTTACTTCATTGGGAAAATTGGCCATTTAGCCCTACCCTCTGTTTTCTATCTTTTAACCAGTTCCTGATCCACAATAGTACACTGCCTCCTATCCCATGACTTTTTAGTTTTGCCAAAGGTCTCTAATGAATGTCTGGATAAAGAAAGACTACCATATTTCTACATTACTATACTCCAGTGCCAACCTCCAGGCACATTAGGAAGTACTACAAACGCTGCCCATTTAGAACCTATAGCAAACCCGTCGTATCATAACAGCACTACCAGGACTCACAAAGCACCATATTCTACCTAACAAAAGGCAACACTGCAAATACTAAACCAATACATCTCAGAGAATACCAATACATCTTCTACAGGGGAAAGAGAACAAGTGGCACTGTCAAATAGAAACCACATGAACAGAATATCTCAGCTTGGTTACCATGCAGAATATAGACCATCACCAAACAAAGAACAAGGGATCACAATTTAGAAATAGAAAGAAATAATTAAACTGGGAACCCCAAAAGCCAAACTTGAAATATACATCAACACTGGAGAAATAAAACTATAAATTAATTTCCTCTTGTACTAAACAAAACGCAAAGACGTTAATGATGCACATTTCCCAGAGTTGACATATTCCAAAATGTTTCAAGTACATTATCATATTTACACCGATGACATTAAGATATACCTCCCATTTAGCATCTCCAACCCCTCAACTCAGCAAATCATAAATTGTTTCTCAGAGGCGTCAACATGGTTAAAATATCAAAACCTCAATATCAACCTCAATTAAACCGAAGCTTTACATATAACAAAGAATCAAACCTTCACACACCCAGAATTCATCCCAATTCAAGATGCAAACAAAGCAGTAAAAAACAAAGTTAAATACCTAGGAGTAACCCTGGACAGCACACTTAATATTGCTAGCCCACATCAAACAAACCACAAAAAAATTTTCTTCAGACTCAGAATGCTTAAACAGATCCGCCCACTCCTCTACCCCCATGATTTTAAAACCATTGTCAATGCCATTGTCACTCCCCATTTTGACTTCTGCAATATCACCCTCCAAGGTCTCCCTAAACAATCTATAAGACAACTTCAGTTAGCCCAGAACATAGCAGCAAGGATAACCTCAAATGTCAACTTATCTGAACACATTACACCTATTCTCTACAGCCTTCACTGGCTCCCAATTCAAAGTCGCATACAGTACAAAATACTAGTCACCACCTTCAAGCTAATCAAAGATATCGCTCCATCATACCTCAAGACATTACTCACCATGGAAAACAACCCCCAAAACCAAAGAGAACACAACAAAAACAAGCTAACCATCCCATCTGACTTCAAGAAATCCAGAAAATCAACAGAGTTTTTTCCCCACTTCTCCCCTGTCCTTTGGAACAATCTCCCAAACATAAGATCCATAGACAACCTCACCACATTCCGTAAGCATCTCAAAACCCACCTGTTCACCCTACACTTTGGAAATGCACGAGCATTCCCAAACAGAACAGAACCAAGACACCCCTACAATCAACTTAACACAACACTCACCTACCAAAAATCATCCAGAACAGCTCTAATTTATCAAAACATAACACAACATCTACAGACCCAATATGTACATAGTTAATTAGAAATTTGTTTTCATTCAATTGTATATAGTTACCTGTTTAATGTAAATTAATATGTACAGTCTCTGTACAATTCAAAGTTTGTGTTCCCTGTAAACCGCATTTGATGTATTGGAAAATGCAGTATACAAATTTCCAATAAATTAAATAAATAAATTCAAAATAAAAAAAGAATTTTTCTATTTTTTTGTTGTGCATTTCATTTTTCAGTTGCAATTGCTCCAGTCACTTTCTTCTGGTTTCTTTGTGTCTTCTGCTAACTCTCCATTGTCTGCTGTCCATTTGTCCTTTCTTCTCTCTACTTGTTTTTTTTCCATTCTCTTTCTACAAATGCTTTAACATACTGATTTTTCCCCTTCTGCTTTTTCCTTCATTTATTTCTTTATTCCTTTTTCATCTACTCAAATTTCACCCTTCCATCCTCAATCCCCACTTATTCTCCCAATACCTGGCCGATCATAGATTTTTCTTCCCTCCCACACAAAATATATTTTACCTTTTCCATCCTCACTCCCCCAGCCCCATCCCCTTCTAGTCCTCCCTCAATATCAGCTCCCTTCTAGTTCCAGCCTCACCTGTATCCACTCCCTTCTAGTCCTATTCTCACATCCCCCCATCAGCCCATTTCCAGACCTATCTTAGCCCCCCATCAGCCCATTTCCAATCCTAGACCCTCCATCAGCCATTTCCAGTCCAAACCCCCCAACCAATCAGCATTTCCACTCTTAGCCCCCATGAGCCATTTCCAGTCCTATCCTAGCCCCCATTAGCTCATTTCCAGCCTTAGCCCCCCATCAGCCATTTCCAGTTCTATCCTAGCCCCCCATTAGCTCATTTCCAGCCTTAGCCCCCCATCAGCCATTTCCAGTTCTGCCTTAGCCCCCCATCAGCCATTTCCAGTTATATCCTAGCCCTCCATTAGCCCATTTCCAGTCCAGGTCCCCCCCCCCCCCCCAAAGAGCCCTGCGGCTGTCTGATTAGCTTTAGAGAGACCGAAGAGGCCCCGGCTCACCTCTGTACAGCCGCTGAAGTGAAGAGCGCCATTTTTCTTCACTTCAGCAGCTGCTGTGTTCTAGTATAGAAACACAAACATGACGACAGAAATTGAACACATGGCCTATCTAGTCTGTCCTTCCAAATCAACCACTACAACAGTCCCCTTTTTTTCTTTAGAGATCCTCTGTGTTTGATAGAAACATAGAAAAATGATGACAGAAAATAAAGAGGAATTGAGTCCATGACCCCCTGCCTAGGAAGTCATTGTACTAACCAGTAGGCTACACCTCCACAGACTGCTGGCGTACTGAATGCCGGGAAACAAGAAATGCCCTTTAACCTCCCGCGTGCCAGCAGCCTACACTAGAACACAGCTGCCAAAATGAAGGAAAATAGTGTTCTTCACTTCGGCGGTTATACAGAGGTGAGCCGGGGCCTCGGGCCTTTCTGGCTCCCTCTGAAGCTGGCCCTGCCGGGAGCCCAACAGCATGTGCTCCTAGGATGTTGTTGGCATGGGGCCCTGTGCCAACAGCATTCTCGCACAATGGACGGGCTTGTCCTGCTTCAATGCATCTCTCTCTGAAGTACAGAATCCTTCTAGATTCATAAAATAAAGCAGAGAGTGAATCAAACAGGGCGCTCTCTTAAAAACTTATTTTTTTAATCATATTTATTTTAGTAAATTCCAACAGCTTTCAATCCAGATGAATGTTTTCTCAGATACTACCTGAACAGTTTCCCTGCTCTGATGTAGTTCAGCTGAGGGGCTCAGATGGAACCTGTCTCACTAATGAATGACTGTGGGGATGCCCTCCTTCCTGGGACAGAAATTCGGCTTCTGCAGCCACCTCAGCCCCTTCTAGTCTGAGGAGCAAGAACAAAGTCTGAAAACTGAACCCAGGCCTCCCACACACCAGTAAGCAATACTTTCCCTGGATTATCAAGGTGACCCATATATTTTCATTTATTTACAGCCCTACATTCCTACAATACCACTGTTTTCATTGCGCAGGCAGGAGCTGGCACATAAGATAAGAGTCAAGCCAACAATGAGGAAATAATACTGCAAAAAAAAAAAAAACATCTCAGCTAGGTCTGTCTCTGCACTCTCTCTAAAACTTAAAAAAAAAAGTTCCATGTAGAGCCAATGGTGCTCACTTTTTAGGAAACAAGGAATTTGAATTTAACTCATACCTTTTTCATGGGCAACGCAAGGCGAGTTACATTCAGGTACAGTAGGCATTTTCTGATCCCTTAAAAGGCTTACAATCTAAGTTTGTACCTGAGGCAATGGAGGGTTAAGTGACTTTCCCCAAGATCATTAGGAATGGCAGTGGTATTTGTACCCTGGTTTTCCTGGTTCTCAATCTGCTGCTTTTGCCATTAAGCAGCTATTCTACTCATTCATGTATGTATATATATATATATATATATATATAGATATAGATATAGATATCTCCCAAAAAACATCCACTTCATGATCTGCTTGGACATCCTGACATCTGAAAATTTTGATGTGGACAGGACACCGAAAAAATAAATTAGGATAGGCATACATACACATCATTTATAGCTTACTTTCTAAAGGAAAAAGACTTAATAAAGCATGTTCTGAGGGTTTAATTCTTTACAGGGGATCCATACCCCAGAAAAGCTATGAAGTTTTTAAACATTATTAATCATTATTATTAAAATGTTCTAAACCAAATCCATATTGTTGCTCAAAACATCAGCTGTTGGCACTGATTCCTGTTCCCAGATCTCCAGCTGTTGACACTGATTCCTGTTCCCAGATCTCCTTCCTTTTTGTTCAAAGATATTTATTCTTTATAGGCAGGGCTGAAGTTAGGGGATGGCAATTAGGGCAATTGCCCTGGGCTCCAGTCTGAAAGTGGACTTTGGGGCCCCTTCCCTAGTTTCTGCCTTGGGCCCCTGCATGTCTAACTTCAGCCCTACTTATGTATTTTTTGTTTTCTTTGCAAAAAAGTGTGCACTTCAATAGCAACATCCTTGTTTCTATAAAAACAAAAATTCTCCTTTTGAAGATCACTCTTCATGAGTGCATGTTGCATTGCTAGTTTATCTGAATAAAGAATGGCACTAGAACCAAAACTCAAAGGAAGCAGCATGATGATTCATTAGAGCCAAAGAGGAAGGAATGGCCAAGTTGGAAGTAATTTTACACACACTCTCTCCCCAAGAATGAAAGAAAAGTCAGAAAGAAAAATAGAAATCTTATCATTTTATTTGTTCTATTCGGAAACTATACTATTTAAAAAACAAATAAAACCAATTGTAATGCTGATCAAAGAGTTTCCCTGTTAAGTTGTATATTGACGAAGGAGCTGTTTAAAACTGCATTATTTTGAGGAGTATGGCAACATTTGGGGCCTATTTACTAAGCTGCCTTATAGCAATTTAAAGCAGGGGTCTCAAACACGCGGCCCGCGACGGAGGGAAACAAAAAAGCCTTGCTTCTGCTGCTGCCGTTGCCGCCGTGGCAGCGGCAGAATCGACTGTCAATTTTTTTTTTTTAAAAACTGGTTTCTGCTGCTCAAGCAGCAAAATCAGCTGTCCTGCGGCCGCGGCCCCTTCCTCTCTGCCCGGAGATCCCTGAGTGTGCTCCATCAGCGGGTGCTTTTCAAGCCGCGAAGAGAGTATTCCCCTCTCGCGAGGCTTGAAAAGTGAATAGGCTTAAGCCGCGCGAGAGGGAAATACTCTCTTCGCGGCTTAAAAAGCACGCCGCTGATGAAGCACACTCAGGGCTCTCCGTGCAGAGGGGAAGGGGCCGCGGGACAGCTGATTTTCTGCTGCAGCAGCAGCAGAAGCCTGGTGGTATTTTTATTTACGCGGGGGGGGGGTGTAGGACTGGAAATGGGCTATTGGCAGGGGGGGTTATGACTGGAAATGGGCTATGGGGGGGGCTAGGACTGGAAATGGGCAGATGGGGGTTAGGACTGGAGGTGGGCTGATTGGAGGGTTAGGACTGGTAATGGCCTATGAGGGGAGGTAAGACTGAAAATGGGGTGATGGGGGATAAGACTGCAAGTGGGCTATGGGGGGGACTAGGACTGGTAATGGGCTATGGGGGGGGTAAGACTGAAAATGGGGTGATGGGGGTAAAACTGGAAGTGCGCTATGGGGAGGTTAGGACTGGTAATGGGCTATGGGGAGGTTACGACTGGTAATGGGCTATGGGGGGTCTAGGACTGGTAATGGGCTGGGGGGGGGTTGCTAGGACTGGAAATGGGCTGAGTGGAAGGGGGGCTTGAACTGCAAATGGCTGATGGGGAGGGGGGCTTGGAATGGAAATGGGCTGTGAGGGGAGGGAGCTAGGATTGGGAATGGGCTGATGGTGAGGCTAGGATAGGACTGGAAATGGACTGATGCAGGGACTAGAAGGGAGCAGATGCTGGGTGGGGCTGGAACTAGAAGGGAGCTGATGTTGGGGGAGGATTAGAATGGGATGGAGCTGGGAAAGTGAAATGGAGAGGGGAAAAATATTTTGTCTGGGAGAGAAGACAAATCTACAATTGGCCAGGTATTGGGAGAGTAAGTGGGGATTGAGGATGGAGGGGTAAAATTTGAGTGGATGAAATAGGAATGAGGAAAGAGAAAAAGGAGAAAGATTAGTATGTTAAAGCAGATGTAGAGAGAGAATGGAAAAAAAACTAGGAGAGAAGAAAGGGCAAATGGACAGCAGACGATGGAGAGTTAGCAGAAGACATGAAGAAACCAGAAGAAAGTGGCTGGAACAATTGCAACTGAAAAAAATGCACAAAAGGTAGAAAAATATCTCTTTATTTTGAATTTATTAACTGGAATATGTCAGCTCTGGGAAATGTGCATCATTAATGTTTGCGCTTTGTTTAGTACAAGAGAAAATTAATTTATAGTTTTATTTCTACAGTGTTGTTGTACATTCCAAGTTTGGCTTTTGGGGTTCCCAGTTTAATTATTGTCTTCCTGTTTCTAAATCTTTTAGTCTTTCTTTATCCATACTCATTAAAGAGGCATGTTTACTAAAAGTTAGTGTATGGTAACATTATGCAAATATTTATGCAAATGAGGCCCCTTATGCAAATGAGGCCCCGCGTCTTATGCAGCCCCCGGGTTACTTTACAAGTCCTCATTTGGCCCTCAAAGCAATTTGAGTTTGAGACCCCTGATTTAAAGCATATCAAACACCTAAGAGTTAGTACAGTAGTGCGTTAGCACACACTAACTGCTCTGTTAAATACCTAACATGAAAAAGAGAAATTAGACTTACCAGCTAATTGTTGCTCCTTGAGGAACTCCAGTCCAGTCCCGCACCTCTGGGTAGTGCTCCTCTTCCAGCAGCTTGGAGACTGAGCATGTCATCTTTTGATGACACCCGGTATATATACAGTTGGCACCGTTCACCAGTCCCACTAATCTATTGACAATACAAAATCACAGAAGCAACAATTAAGTAGCAAAAAAATTCAACTACCACAAAACAGAACTATGCTTGCTTGATTGCCCCCGCCCCCAGGAAGGGTACACTAGACTCTCCCCATCAGGAAGGAAGATAGCGCTGCTTTCTAACTGAACTACCACCCACCCCCGGGGGTAGCAACTGACTACACTCCAGTCCCTGCCCCTCCCACTGGCTAGCTCCTTTTCCCCAGGAAATCCACTTCAGGCTAGGGAAGCACCACACCCACACAGCCCGGCAAGAGTGAGGGATTCGGGACTGGACTGGAGTTCCTCAAGGAACAACAATTAGCAGGTAAGTCTAATTTCTCTTTCCTTATCGCCCCTCCAGTCCAGTCCTGCACCTCTGGGATGTATCAGAGCAGCTTATGAATGGGAGGGACCCGCAGCACCAGCCTGAAGCACTGCCAATCCAAAGCGAACATCCCCCGCCACCTGGAGATCCAAGCAATAATGCTTAGTGAAGGTATGAAGCGACGACCAAGTAGCCGGCCTGCAAATATCCACTGACGGAACTAAACTATGCTCCACCCATGAAGCTGCTTGCGCTCTCGTGGAATGCGCCCTGTGATAAGGAAGCTTATCAAAGCTCAGGGAGTAATGACAAGAGAGGAGAATTTACTCTGATTAAGGGACCTGTGCTGGCAGGTTATAGAAATAAGACAGCTTGTTTCCCTAAAAGACTACATGTTCCAGAATGCACCAGTATGCAGAAAGTCCCTAGGGGAGCTAGAGTGGAAAAGCATGAGTCTAATCAGAGAAAGCATTATGTCATCCCTAATCAAACAGCCTCTAGGAGAGAGCTTAATCCACAACACCTGAAAAATGCAAGGGAGGAGTTGCAATCTAAGCCCTTTAAAACTAGAGGGAATCTTCAGGAAGAGAGAAGGGGGCGGAGAACCAGAAGGAGAGGAGGAACAGAAGGAACAACCTGAACCTGAAGGAACAAGGACAAGGAAGCAGACGGTCCAAGAGAGGAGCTCAGAGAAGTACGTATGCCTGGAGAGATTCCTGGGGGAAACAACCTTCAGAGGACTGGAGAAAGCCAGAGGTCTGGAGATCCACAGCCAGGGACCTTCAAGCAGCACCTAAGAAGAGGTCTGTTGCAGCTAAGGAGAAAGGGAGCCCAAATACCTCTTGGAGGACGTCTGGAGAAAAGATCCTGAGGTCCAGAGATACCAACTGGAGGACAGGACATAGAAGCTCTATTGCATACTGGCCAGAATACCAGAAGAAGTAGCCTGAGGCTTGCCTGGATTCAGGTATGAACTGTGAACGTTTCTCTAGCTTTGAGCAATGCAAACAGCAGGGAAACAGTTTCTCTCCGTATAGAGGTCAGTTCATAAAACCCTCTGAGCCAGACAGTGAAAGTGAATCTATGCAATTTCAGGAGCAAGGTTTAATATCTGATGAAGAGAATGTTTATATGGACTGTTCTTTGAGTAGGTTGTTATTTTAGGAAAATCCTAAAAATAAGAGTAAACATCAAAAGGAAACATTCTAAATACTGGCTTCCCATAACGTTTTGTTGGAAAGAAAAACCTTTTGGGAAAGTTTGCACGTGTGCTGAAAACAAGCTACTGATTGCAGGTAATTGTCACCTGTTGGTAGAGCAGAGCACAGCACAAGCCGTGCACACGTGGGATTTAAAAGTTCTTTTCTGTGTGGAGAAAGAGAGCTATGTTTTTGTAAAAAGAATTTTTCCTTTTTGGTTTTGTTTCCACCTCAGCACTGCTAAGGAGTTGATTAGCAATGGCTGTAAGAAAGTCTTTCTGTTCCATAAAGGACTTTGATACTTATTTACATAAGCATTTTTCAATTGCCTTGTTCATATTGAATAAACCCTGGAGAAGTTATCTGGATGGTGTTACCAAGTATATCTGTGTGTGGAATATTCACCCCATAAATAAACTCTAATTTTGCCTTACACTCGACCAACTACAAGTTTCTTCATTTATTTAAAAGGCAAGCTTTGTGTGAATGGACTTCAATAACCATAATCCTTTGCAAGACAGTTAATTTACATACTTGCCAAGATGATGGTAACCTTCATAACAAGCACCCTCTTTTACAGCCCTCAAACCTGAGGGCACCGGTTTACTCTTCAGGATAAGCACTGAAGCAATAGCCTCTCGGATCCATTTCGAAATGGAGGCCTTTGCTGCTGCTTCGCCTCTGCGCGGCCCCCCAAAAAGCACAAACAACCGATCCGTCTTCTGAAGAAACTCGGTCCTCCTCAAATACTTCCTGAGGACTCTTTGCACATCCAAACCGCGCAACTGCCACGCGGCAGGCCCCTCCTTCTCCAAGGGAAGCACCGGCAAAGAGACTTCCTGGTTCGCATGAAGGGCTGACACCGCCTTAGGCAAAAAGGAAGGAATCAGTCGTGAAACGACCTTTTCCTTAGAAAAGGAAAGGAACGGCTCCCGGCAGGATAACGCCTGAAGCTCCGAAATCCTGCGCGCCCAACAAATCGCCACCAAAAACACCGTCTTGAGCGTCAGGTCTTTCAGGGAGCTGTTCGAGCCCGCTCCAAGGGCTCAAACAGCTCCCCCGCAAGTGCATTAAGGATGAGGTTTAAATCCCAGGAAGGCACCACCACTCTCTGCGGTGGTCGGAGATGTGTCACTACCCTTTAAAAACCTAAGCACGTCGGGATGCGCACCCAAAGATACCCCACAGATCTTCCCCTGATAACATGTAATCGTTGCTAGTTGCATGCTCAAGGAGCTAGAGGCCAGTCCCTTGTCAAAGCCGGCCTGCAGGAAAGCCAGAACGTCCAGAACTAAAGCCGCAGACGGACACATCTGCCTGTCCTCACACCAGGACTCAAAAATATGCCAGATGCAAATATAAGCGAGACAAGTAGACCTCCTTCGGGCTTGCAGCAGAGTTGCTATCACCGCACCCAAGTATCCTTTCTTACTCAACCGTGCCCGCTCAAGAGCCAGGCCGTAAGCAAGAATCGATCCACCTGAGGCATGCATATCAGACCTTGCATTAGCAGGTCCTTGCGTACTGGAAGTAGCCAAGGCCGTGCCACCAGGAGCCAAATCAGGTCGGCATCCCAAGGATGACGAGACCAATCGGGGGCGATCAGAATTACTAATCCCTGGTGTGCCTCTATCCTTTGCAGCACCCTGCCTATGAGCGCCTATGGTTCGGGGGGGGGGGGGGGGGAACACAGAAAAGTCCTCCCTCGGGCCACCTCTGGACTAAGGCATTGAGGCCCTGAGGCCCTCCGACATCCGTTCTCTTCTCCTGCTGAAGAATCTTCCTGACTTTGCCAACTCAAAGGTTGCCATCAGGTCCATGACTGGCTCGCCCCAGTGTTGCACCAGCTGCTCGAACACTTCCTGGTTGAGGCACCACTCTCTGGGGTCCACCCGAACCCAGCTGAGATAGTCTACCTCTACGTTTTGTTTTTTGGTTTTTTTATACCACGCTCTTTAGAATCAGTGTGGTTTACATGTATACTAACAGGTACTTTTATTCCCTTGCCCCTGAAGGGCTCACAATCTAAGTGTACCTGAGGCAATGGAGGGTTAAGTGGCTTGCCCAAGGCCACAAGGAGTGACCATGGGAATAGAGACCCCAGTCCCTCCGGCCTGAGGTTGCTTGTCCCCATGTGGGAATTGAACACCCGGCCTTCGGGCCTGAGGTAACCTGTCCCAACCACTGAGCCACTCCTCCCTCCTTCCCGCTACTTGTGCCACCGACACTGACTCAAATTGGGCCTCCGCCCAATCCAACAGCCTTTTGGCCTCCTCCTCCAGGGCTGGACTGCCCGTGCCTCCCTGCTGGTTTATATACGCGACTGTGGTCACATTGTCCGAGAAAGCGTAGTTACTCACCTGTAACAGGTGATCTCCGGGAACAGCAGGAATTTAGTCTTCACATATGGGTATCATCGGTACCGACGGAGCCTGAGCGGGAACGCTCCCCAGCGTCCAATAGGAAAGCTTTTGGGAGCATCCCTCAGCACATGCGCGCTGCCTTCACGCCTTTCCAACTGTCCCTCTTCAGTTGGGTTTGTAGCTGAGTGAAAAGGATAGAGGGAGAGAGGAAAGAGACAAAGAGATAGAGAGACAACTCCTAGGGGAGGTGGGTGGGTTGTGAAGACTAAATTCTTGCTGTTCCCGGAGATCACCTGTTACAGGTGAGTAACTACGCTATCTCCAGGAACAAGCAGGAATGTAGTCTTCACATATGGGGACTCCCTAGCTGAAGATGCCAGGGAGAAAGCCTCAGGAAGGTGCCACCCTGGAAAGGTGGGAATCCTTCCTCCCATGGATCTCTGGCATTCCACCAAGGTTGGTGGGTAGGAGTTGAATTAGGTCTGAAAGAGATTTTGAAGAACAACTTGGCCAAAGAAGGCATCCCGACGGGAGGCTTTATCTAGGCAGTAGTGGGCTGTGAAGGTGTGTACCGAAGCCCAGGTGGCTGCTCGACAAATGTCATCGATAGACACAGAGTGGAGATTAGCCATAAAAGCTGCCATGGCTCTCACGTTATGATCTGTGACATGGTTCTGGAGAGGAAGACCCTTACTCTCATAAGTAAAGGATATGCATTGGGAAATCCATTTAGATAAAGTTCTTTTGGAGACCGGTTGTCCCAAATGACTAGGGTCAAAAGCTATAAAGATTTGCGAGGACTTTCTATGTTGCTGTGTTCTCTGTAGGTAAAAGGCTAAGGCCCTTTTACAATCCAAACTATGAAGGTTTCTTTCTGCATTAGAGGCGTGAGGCCTCAAAATAAATACAGGAAGATAAATTGATTTAAATGAAAAGGCGAAACCACCTTTGGCATAAAGTATGAATGAGTTCTAAGAACAACCTTATCATGGTGAAACCTAGTATAAGGAGGATTAGCCACTAAAGCTTGCAGTTCATTAATGCGACGTGCAGAGGTGATTGCAATTAGGAAGATGACCTTCCAGGTCAAAAACATAAGGGTTGTAGTGGCTAAAGGCTCAAAAGGCAGCTTCATGAGCTGCCCAAGAAAGCACAGTTACTTACCTGTAACAGGTGATCTCTGGGAACAGCAGGAATAAGTCTTCATATATGGGTACGTCGGTACAGACAGAGCCTGCGCCGGAATGCTCCCCAGCGTCCAGAAAGAAAGCCTTTGGGAGCATCCCACACACATGCGCGCTGCCTTCCCACCCATTCACTTCCCTCTCATCAGTTGGGTTTGTAGCTGAGACCGAAGAAGGGAAGTAGACAAATTAGAGAGAGAGAGAGAGAGAGAGAAACAACTCCTAGGGGAGGTGGGTGGGTTGTGAAGACTTATTCCTGCTGTTCCCAGAGATCACCTGTTACAGGTAAGTAACTGTGCTATCTCCAGGAACAAGCAGGAATGAGTCTTCACATATGGGGACTCCCAAGCTAGAGATGCCTAGAAGAGGCCCCAGCATGTTGCAAATCTAATGGATAGGCCATGCTATTTCCCAGAACCTCAGGCATCCAAGGGATGGAGGGTAGGAGTTGAATTAAAAAAGAAAAAAAGGGGTGCTGTGGAACAGCTTGACTAAACAAGGCGTCCAGAGGGGAGTCCTTGTGTAGATCATAATTGTTAGTAAATATTGAATCACAATTTTCTAATGTGGACCTTACTCAAAAGTATTGCGAAAGTATTTGTTGAGGCTAATAAGGGTCTGGTGCTAGGAGCCAGTACATTATCCTCAAAAGAAATATCCTCACTGAGAAGTAGAGGAAAAATAAATTTTGCAATACAGGTAGAGGTCAGAAGCCTTAATGGCTAGAACTAATCCCAGAAGAAAAAACTGGGGGAGTTTAATGAGGTTGGACTTTGAAGGAAAAGCTAATGCTTCTGTAAAGGCCAAAGTTGAAAGCTCTTTGTCCTTGGAGCAGAAAAAGGCTCTAGGAAAGAGAGGAGATAAATCTGACTGGTTTGGATGAAAAGGTAGAAATACACCTTGCAGAAAAAGGATGGGTCTTTAAGACCCCTTTATCCAAATGAAAGAAAAGCATTTGTACTAGGCGCTGTAGCCACCAATTTCTTGAAGATCAGTAATGTCTTCCCTAAGTGATGTCACTTAGGGTAATGACCTTACATGGAGAGCTTCAGATGTGACGTAACCGAAAAGGTTACTGTAAAAAAAGGTATTTCCTAATTACCATAGAAATTGGTTGTCCATTTAAAACCGTATGGTATGCTGAAACAGCATTAATATGGACAGTAACAAATCTTTCAGAGTCAGATATATATATATATATATATGTATACACACAGATTCACTCAATAACAAGAAGGGGTAAGACCTACTTGAGAATATGGATAGAGAATCTCTTTCTGGTTACAAGTAGAAGAACCATGGAGAAGGCTTCATGGAAACCGGTAGGATGTTCTTTACTTATAAGGAGAGGTCTAGATTTTTCTAAAAAAGAAAATTCTAGCCCTTGAATAACCAGGGCTCGAGACCTACGTGAAGGGGTGCAGAGGAGATCCTTAGTCTTAAGACAGCAAGTCTGGATCCTTCTATAACTTCAGTAGAGTAGCTGGAGAAAAAGACGCAACATAAGGGGATACCATGTTTGCCTCTCCATGAGGGCAATATGAGTATCATGCGTTCTTTGTTCACCATAAGCTTCAATGAAGTATTGGGAATTAGAAGGAATGTATTAAACTAAGGACCGACTGCAGTGAAAAGGAATGCATCCCTGTTGTAAGAGTTCCACTGGAGATGTGGAACAACCTAGGCAATTGAGTAATTCTCTACGCTTTCACGTGGTCAAAGCCCTGGTTCCTTTTCCTTAAAAGGAAATTTTTAAGGAAGATGGTAAGAGTAGGAAAAAAGCAGTCATGTAGGGGCATGGCTGGAGAAAGCCTTTTTAACCATCTGGAGTTACCTACTAGGCATGGCTCTGATGCTCTCTGGCAAAGGCCCATAGTTGCAGAGCTTTTTATATAATTGCAGAGAGCATGTTGTAGGTTGCTTAGGTGAGATCTGGCTGTTTAATTGCCAGTGTGCAACCTAATCTATTCTGTTGGAGCCAAAAAGAAATGAAGATGGCTAAGAATAGTAGACAGGCTAGTTGCCTGCAATGATAAATTGTCCAAGTGGGTTATGGAACCTCTCTTGGAGTTATCTGTTATTAAGGCAGCAGAAAAAGTTAGGTCCTATAGAATGGAAAAGGACCGACAGACATAATTAGGAGTGGTAATACTCAATTACTGTCTGATAAGCTGTCTTAAAAGAAATATTTGAGAAGATCGCAAAGGGGAAGAAAACTCTGTATGGAAACCACTTAATGGAGTAGGTATTGAAGGAAATCCTATGGCTTAGAAAGTAAGCCCTCCAATTGAATAGTATCACTCTTAGAGACTGAATGTCTCAATTAAGAGGGATAGAAGGTAATACAATTTGGTAAGTCCTTGAAGAGGTAAAGCCCCCTTGCAGTCAAAACTATTAGATATTCTTGTACAGGAAACTATCAAGGTGAAGGGCATAGCCTACCTTGTTGTTAGTTGTTACTCCTCTTTTTCCTTCAAAAGGGAGAGGGGAAACCTGTTACCTGTAGGGCATAATTGTCCTCAATAGCTCTTGGAGCTAAAAGAATGGATTTCTCTTGTGGCAAGAGATTCATGCCTAGAGTCAAGGACTGAGTCAGTGTATCACTGATATCTCAATACGGATGAGATGAACTGTAGATGCTTCTGTTGACAAGAAAGCACAGTTACTTACCTGTAACAGGTGATCTCTGGGAACAGCAGGAATAAGTCTTCGCATATGGGAACGTCGGTACCGACGGAGCCTGCGCGGGAACGCTCCCCAGCTTCCAAAAAGAAAGCCTTTGGGAGCATCCCACACGCATGCGTGCTGCCTTCCCGCCTAAACACTTCCCTCTCATCAGTTGGGTTTGTAGCTGAGACCGAAGGAGGGAAGTAGACAAATCAGAAAGAGAGAGAGAGAGAAAAAGAGAGCAACTCCTAGGGGAGGTGGGTGGGCTGTGAAGACTTATTCCTGCTGTTCCCAGAGATCACCTGTTACAGGTAAGTAACTGTGCTATCTCCAGGAACAAGCAAGAATGAGTCTTCACATATGGGGACTCCCAAGCTAAGATACCTGGAGGAGGCCCCAGCATGTTGCAAATCCGATGGATGGGCAATGCTTATCCTTTAGAACCCCAGGCATCTAAGGGATGGAGGGTAGGAGTTGAATTAGAAAAGAAAAACGGGTGCTGTGGAACAGCTTGACTAAACAAGGTATCCAGAGGGGGGCCCTTGTGTAGATCATAATTGTTTGATCAAATTGAATCTCAATTTTCTAGTTTGGATCTTACTCAAAATATTGCAAAAGCATTTGTTGAGGCTAATATGGGTCTGTAATTGAGAGCCAGTATATTATTCTCAAAGAAATGCCCTCACTGTGAAGTAGAGGGAAAATAAATTTTGCAATACAGGAAGAGATAAGAATTCTTAATGGCTAGAACTAACCCCAGAATATGAAGTGGGGGAGTTTAATGGGGTTGGACTTTAGAGAACTAGGTAAAGCTTCTGTAAAGTCCAAGTTTGAACTCTTTGTCCTTGGAGCAGAATAAGGCCCTAGGAAAGAGTGGAGATAAATCTGACTGGTTTGGATGAAAAGGTAGAAGTACCCCTTACAGGAAAAAGGGGTAGGTCTCTAAGACCCCATTTATCCAAAAGAAAGACAGTTATTTGTATTAGGCGTTGGGCCTCCAACTTCTTGAAGATCAGTAAAAATCTTTCATAAGTGATGTCACTTATGATAATGAGTTTACATGGAGAGCTTCAGATGTGACATAACCGAAAAGGTTACAGTAAAGAAGGTATTTCCCAATTTACCAGAGAAATTGGTTGTCCATTAAGTTTTATGGTATGCTGGGACAGCATTAATATGGACAGTAAACAAATCTTTCAAAGTCAGATATTGTATAGTGTCAGCAACACTTCCCTGGTGGCCAGTGGACGCCAGGGCAGGTGGGACACAAAAATATAAGGTTAAGATTGGAGAGTCTTCTAAAGGCCCAAATGGCTCTTGGTCCTTGTAGTTGCTTTAGCTCCAATCTTCAATTAAACAATCAAGCTGAGTGGTGGGAATTAATAAGGTTTTTATTTCCCTTTTTCACAGTGGTTCTAAATAGTGGGTTACAACTTTAAAGCAAATGTCCTTCATTCAGGTAGAAAACAAACTCAGGGTTCAATGCAAAACTGTTATACGTCACAGGAATGGAGGTGCTCAAACAAATACAGAATGCTCTGCTGGCAATTCACCCAATCACAAGTCTGGCAGTGACTCTAAACTTTCAGAAATGCAAAGTGTACAGTCCATCTCTTGGTCAGACAAATCTCCTGCCAGTTCCACTTGCATTGGCACGCTATCAGAAAGCTCTGATTCTATATCCCTGGTTTCTTGTAAAACACATTCAGGGGTTTTGTGTATTTTCTGTAACAGTTCCCAATGTCCTTGGCCTAGCCTAGGGCGTCGGCCAAGTGCTGTGTTAGGCTTTAAAGTACCCTCTTTCCTTAGAGGTTTTCTAGCAGCTTTATCATAGCTTTTACCATTCACAACTTTCATATTAGGCATACATTTCTCATACCTTGTATGGCAGCAATCCTCAAGTAACCGGCTTTCTTTCACTGCCTGCCTTTCCCAGGCAGCAGCTTGGTGAAATCCTTTTCTATGCAGGTTAGGCTTACCCTGTAGCTTTTGACTTCCTTCTCCTGGTGAAGGCCTGCCTCTGTACAAGCCCAGCTTCTGGCTTCCTGGGTCAGTGTGGCTTGGCTTCTCCAGCTGATTCTTGTTTGGCTTAAGGTTGCAGTTACAGCAGGGCTTTTGCCTCTGAGGGCAAACAGCTCTCGGTTTGGCTTGAGCTGACACCTCCTTAGGACCTTCCTCAGCTCCTGGGAAATCACTTCTCCCTCCTGGGCATCCTCTAGCACTAGAGTAGTCAGGTTTCCACTTCCACCTCTCTCTCTCGGTGCTGCCAGTGATTCTCCCCTTGCTTCTGCTTGGGCTGCTGCTTCTGCTGGTGCTTCTATCTCCGAGGCTGCCGGTACTCCTTCTGCCTCTTCTCCTTCCTCCCTTCCAGTCTTCCACACTCCCCTTATGAAGCCCTCCTGCTTTTGAGGATTGGAAGCTGGTTGGCATTTCCTCGTGACCAGCTGGGTGTGGCTCTTCAGTCTCCCTGAAGACACTCTTGCTCCCTCTAGCTGGTTCCTGGGAATATTGCAAGTCTTTTTCTCTGAAAAACACCTTTTCTCTCAACTGGGCTCTCATCAGCCCTCGCTGCATGACAATAGAGATTGACTCAATAACAAGAAGGATTAAGACCTACTTGAGAATATTGATGGAGAATCTCTGCTTGGTTAAAAATGGAAGAACTATAGGGAAAGTTTTGTCGAAACTGGTATTATGTTCTTCACTTACAAGGAGGGGACTAGATTTCTTTAAAAGATCTAGGTCCTGAATAACCAGATCTGGAGACATACGTGAAGGAGTGCAGAGGAGATCCTTAGTCTTAAGACAGCAAGTCTGGATCCTTCTATAACTTCAGGTAGTAGCTGGAGAAAAAGACGCAATATAAGGAGATACCATGTTTGCCCCTCCATGAGGGCAATATGAGTATCATGCATCTTTTTATTCATTATAAGCTACAATGAAGTATAGGGAAATAGAAGGAAAGTAGTAATTAAGGACAGACTGCAGTGAAAAGAATGCATCCCTGTTGTAGGAGTTCCAGTGAAATGTGGAACAACCCAGGGAATTCTGTAATCTTTTACACCTTCGCGTGGTCTAAGCCCTGGTTAGTTTTCCTTAAAAGAAAATTTTTAAGGAAGATGGTAAGAGTAGGAACAAACCAGTCATGTGGGAGCATGACTGGGCAGAGTCTACCAGCTGAAGCCCTTTTAACCATCTAGAAGCTACCTGCTAGGAGTAGCTTTTAGGCTCTCTGGCAAGGCCCATAGTTGCAGAGCTTCCTTATATAATGGCAGAGAGCATGTTGTAGGTTGGTTAGATCTGGCTGTTTAATTGCCAGTGTGCAACCTAATCTATTCTGTTGGAGCCAAAAAGAAATGAAGATGGCTAGGAATAGTAGACAGGCCTGATGCCTGCAACAATAAAGTGTAACCTCTCTTGGAGTTATCTGTTATTAAAGCAGCAGAAAAAGTAGGTCCTATAGGTTGGAGAGGACCGACAGACATAATCTGGAGTGATAATACTGAATTTCTGTCTGATAAGCTGCCTTAAAGAAGTATCTGAGATACATAGAGAAGAAGATGAACCACAAAGGGGAAGAAAACTCTGTATGGAAACTACCCACTGGAGTAGCTATTGAAGAAATATCCTATGGGCTTAGAGAATAAGCCCTCCAGTTGATTAGTAGTACTCTTAGAGACTGAAAGTCTGGACTAAGAGGGATAGAAAGTAATACAGAGTTGAGAGGACTTACAATTTGGTAAGTCTTTGAAGAGGTAGGGTCCCTTTGCGGTTAAAAGTATAAGATATCCTCGTACAGAAAAACTGTCAAGGTGAAGGGTATCGCTCACCTTGTTGTTAGTTGTTAGTTCTCCCTTTCTTTTAAAAGGAGAAACCTGTTATCTCTAGGGTATGATGGTCCTCAATAGCTCTTGGAGCTAAAAAGATGGATTTCCCTTGTAGTAAGAGATTCATGCCCAGAGTCGAGGATTGAGTCAATGTATGACTGATATCTCAGCATGGATGAGATGAACCTTAGATGCTTCTGTTAAAAAGAAGTAGGCTGAGAGGTTCTAAACCTCACACAGAAAAACAGAGAATAGAAATATCAGAAACCCTGCGACTGCTGGGCTTGCTGAGGCTGTTGAGGTTTTGATTTTCTTAGCCTGGTTTGATGTTGCCTGTCTTTGAACATCTGCATGATGGGTACGAGATGGATAAAACATTTTTCCCCTAGGGGGATAAAACGTTTTAGGAGAGTTTTTATTGGCTGGGATAGAGGAAAGTTTTGACAATCCTCTGACAGTAAGAGCATCAATGTTTAACTGAGTAGCTTGAAATAAAGCATCCTTGTTAAAGAGATTTTCACCAGTACAAGGAGTATTTCCCAGCCTTTCTTGTACCCATCTGTCCAAGTCTGAAGCTTGGAGCCAGGCCAGGCGTCGTGCTCCTATGGCTATAGCAGAAGTTCTGCTAATAGACTCAAAACAGTCTAGGGAAGCACGATTAAGGAACCTAGAGATATTTTGAGCATGATTGACTAGTGAGAAATAGTCTGCTCTCTTATGCTCTTGAAGGAAAAGGTTCAAAAGCTTTAAGCTCTTTGTGACCTCTTCAAGAGACAATAACATATTTATTTATTTATTTATTTAGTATACATTTGTATACCGCTACTTCCAGCGATCAGCAGCGGTTTGATTACAGATTGGAAATTGTCAAATCATGACAGGAAATTTTTGAGATATAAACACATTGATTAGACAGGAAAGTACAGCACACAGAGAACTATTTTACAGGGAACATGGGCTATGGAGGGTTAAGTGGCTTGCCCAAGACCACAAGGAGCACCTGTGGGACTAGAAACCCCAGTCCTTCCGGCCCAAGGTTGCTGTCCTCTAGTGGGATTTGAACCCCCGACCTTCCGGCCCGAAGTACCTTGCCCCAACCACTAGGCCACTCCTCCACTCCATATAGAAAATATATGAGATAATTCTTGCTGAAAGCATGGATGCCTGGAAGCATCGACGTCCAAAGGCATCTAAAGTCCTAGACTCACGACCTGGCGGATAAGAGGAGTGCTTCTTTGCACTCTTAATACGCCTCATTGCTGATTCTACAACAATAGAATGATGAGGAAGTTGAGTCTTTTGAAAACCTGGAGAAGGTGGCACTTTGTACCTAGTTTCAAGTGTCTCAGAATGTGGTGATACCGTTAAAGGAGTTTCCCACATCTTTAAAAGTAGATTTGATGCAAAGGAAGCATGATTAGCTCCTTTGGCAACCAGGGGGATTGCAGGGTCTCTGAATACCCTGGTAAGGATTCTTCACCAGGTATAGAAATGGCAAGTAACTTCGCCATATCAAGCAGAAAAGCTTGAAAAGAAATCTCCCCTGAGGAGGACCCTCTAAAATGAGGGGTAAAGGCTAGACTTGTTGAAGATTCAGCCTTGGTACCGATGGGCTCATCCCAGTCATTGGTATCGGAAGACTTGAAAGGATGAAGCATCGGATTTTCCCTAAATCAATGTCTTCGGTATCACCCGAAGTCGGTACCGAGACGAGTCGGTACCGAATCATCCATGCTAGGGATCGATTCTAGGCTCGGCATCGAGGGAATCGAGTCTGTCGAAGCAAGCATGGACGGTACCGACACCGATGCCGATGTCGATACCAGTACCGGTACCGAAGGCGATACCAATACTGGAGAAACAGTCTGCAGCCACTCTAACGGTACCGAAGTAACCGAGAGCGCTAGACTACGTTCATCGGTGAGGAGTGTTTCATCCATCACCATAGCCAATGCCGGGGTGTCGGTACCACTCGAAGCGGCCACAACCACCGAACATGGCCGAGGTATGTTCACCTAGGTGAGAACCCCGGGAACAACCCGAAGCCCCGTTAATGCTTTGGAGCCCGAAGACTCCCGCCGGGACTTTATTGCCAAAATGTCCTCGAGGGCAAAGCCGAAGCAATCTCGATACTGGAAAGGAGATCTACCACTCGAGGACTGGCTAGTCTTTACAGACTTTTGTTTGGTTACCCGATTCTGTGGAGATATTCTAGCTGGTGACATCGAGTGCGATGTGAACCGGGTATCGAGCTATGCTCGATTCTGAAGATTTCTTCTGTTTGAACTCCAGCAGGATGACACTCCAGTGAGCAATGGTCAGGACCCAAACATTTTAGACACCAAGTATGGGTGTCTAAAAGAATATTTGTACCGCCACACTTAGAGCATTTCTTAAGGGTAGTGGCTGGCTTTTCCATAGTGGAAAAATGGAGGCCTAGTGGCCTAGAAACTGTAAGACACTAACAGGAAAAAATTTCTGTCAAAGAAGAAATCATTTGGAAAAAACAAAAGAAAAGCACCGGCGGTACCGGTGGCGTCAAGGGAAGGCAGACACGACCACAAAAAAGTAAGAATAAAAAGAAGAATTTTCTACGGTGACAGGAATACGTCCTGCCGGCTCCGCGGAAAATGGAAAACTGATGAGAGGGAAGTGTTTAGGCGGGAAGGCAGCGCACATGCGTGTGGGATGCTCCCAAAGGCTTTCTTTTTGGACGCTGGGGAGCATTCCTGCGCAGGCTCCGTTGGTACCGACGTACCCATATGTGAAGACTCATTCCTGCTTGTTCCTGCAGATGTAGGCTTACTGGTTCTAAACCTCAAACAGGAAAAAAAGATTTAGTGAATAAAATATCAGAAACCCTGTGAGTGCTGGGTTTGCTGAGCCTGTTGAGGTTTTGATTTTCTTAGCCTGGTTGCCCTTCTTTGGAAACATCTGCATGATGGGTAGAAGATGGATAAAACTTTTGTCCCCTAGGGGGATAAAGTTTCTTAGGAGATTTTTTACTAGCTGGGATAGAGGAAAGTTTTGACAATCCTCTGGAAGCATCATTATCAGTGCTTAACTGATTAGCTTGAAATAAAGCATCCTTGTTAAAGAGGTTTTCACCAGTACAAGGAGTATTTCCCAGCTTTTCTTGTACCCATTTGTCCAAGTCTGAAGCTTGGAGCCAGGCCATGCGTCGTGCCCCTATGGCTATAGCAGAAGTTCTGCTAATAGACTCAAAACAGTCCAGGGAAGCACGATTAAGAAACCTAGAGACATTTTGAGAATGATTGACTAATAAGAAATAGTCTGCTCTTTTATGTTCTTGAAGAAAAGGGTTCAAAAGCTTTAAGTTCTTTGTGACCTCTTCAAGAGAGAATCCCATATAGAAAATATATGAGATAATTCTTGCTGAAAGCATGGATGCCTGGAAGCATCGACGTCCAAAGGCATCTAAAGTCCTAGACTCACGACCTGGCAGATAAGAGGAGTGCTTCTTTGCACTCTTAATACGCCTCATTGCTGATTCTACAACAATAGAATGATGAGGAAGTTGAGTCTTTTGAAAACCTGGAGAAGGTGGCACTTTGTACATAGTGTCAAGTGTTTTAGAATGTGGGGATACCGTTAAGGGAGTTTCCCACATTCTTAATAATAGATCTTGTAAGATCTGATGCAAAGGAAACATGATCACCTCCTTTGGAATCCAGGGGAATTGCAGAGCTTCTGAATCCCCTGGTATAGATTCTCTACCAAGTATAGAAATGGCAAGTAACTTTGCCATGTCAAGCAGAAAAGCTTGAAAAGAAATTTCTCCTGAAGAGGACCCTCTGAAATGAGGGGTAAAGGCTGCAACCGTTGAAAATTCAGCCTTGGTACCGATGGATTCATCCAAGACATCGGGATCAGAAGACTTGAAAGGATGAATCATCATATTTTCTTTAAAGAAATGTCTTCGGTACCACTCAAGGTCGGTACCAAGACGAGTCGGTACCAAATCCTCCATGCTAGAGAACGATTCCAGGCTCGACATCAAAAGAAGCGAGTCTGTCGAAGAAAGCATCGACGGTACCGACACCGGTGCCGATGTCGATACCGGTACCGAAGCCGATACCGATAGTCGGGGAACGGTCTGCAGCGACTCTAGCGGTACCGAAGTAGCTGAGAGATTCGCTAGACTATGTTCATCGGTGAGGAATATTTCATCCATCACCATAGCCGATGCCAGGGTGTCAGTACTGCTCGAAGCGGCGAGAACCACCGAGCATGGCCCAGGTATGTCCATGGAGGTAAGAACCTCAGGAACAACCTGAAGCCCCGTTAATGCTTTGGAGCCCGAAGACTCCCGCCGGGGCTTTATTGCCAAAATGTCCTCGAGGGCAACGCAAGAGGCATCTCGATACTTAGAAGGAGATCTACCACTCGAGGACTGGCTAGTCTTAACAGACTTTTGTTTGGTTACCTGATCCTGGGAGGAAGAAGATATTCTGGCTGGTGACATCGAGTCTGATGTGAACCGGGTATCGAGTTGTGCTCGATTCTGAAGACTTCTTCTATTTAAGCTCCAGCAGGAGAGACACTCCACTGGGCAATGGTCAGGACCTAAACATTTTAGACACCAAGTATGAGTGTCTAAAAATATATTTGTACCGCCACACTTTGAGCATTTCTTAAGGATAGTGGCTGGCTTTTCCATAATGGAAAGAGTAGAGGCCTAGTGGCCAAGAAATTGTCAGGCACTAAACAGGAAGTAATTCCTTAGAAAAAAGAAGAAATTTTTAGTAAAAAGAAAGAAAAGCACCGGCGGTACCGGTGGGCGTCGAAGGAAGGCAGACGCGACCACAAAAAAATAAGACTAAAAAGAAGAATTTTCTGCGGTGACAGGAATACGTCCTGTCGGCTCCGCGGAAAACGAAAAACTGATGAGAGGGAAGTGAATGGGCGGGAAGGCAGCACACATGCGTGTGGGATGCTCCCAAAGGCTTTCTTTCTGGATGCTGGGGAGCGTTCCTGCGCAGGCTCCATTGGTACCGATGTACCCATATGTGAAGACTCATTCCTGCTTGTTCCTGGAGATCTAGATTTAGATCGCATGCCACTGGTGGTGGCTTAATGGGAGGTTTGGTTAATAGAAGACCTCTCATAAATCTGGATATGAGTGGATGAGAGGAAATTGGTTGTCAATTCAGAGGCTTATAAGAAGCTGCAATTGCACTAAGATGGACTCTTACCAAATTGGTCTTTAGACCAGAGTTCGATAAGTGAAGGAGATACTCTAGTATCGATTCTAAGGGTATGCCAAGGGAGTTTAATCCCTTCTTGGAGCACCATATAGTGAAACTCTAAACTGCCTGCACCTCAATCTTGCGAAAACAGTAGCTATCTGGTTCACTCATGGCAGCCCTTCTCCTTTGATTACTCCCTCTTTCTCAGGTTCACCAATCCCCCTTGTTACAAGCTTTCGTTACTTGGGTGTAGTTTTTGATTCCGACCTTTCCTTCCATGCCCACATTTCCAACATTACAAAGACTTCCTTCTTCTTTCTTCGACAGATACGGTCCATTCGCCCCTTTCTCACCTCTGAAGCCCTCACCACCCTTCTCCTGTCTCTAGTAATGTCACGTATTGACTTTTGCAACTCCATTCTAGCCGGGCTTCCTCTCTCACACCTTCACCGCCTTCAACGTATTCAGAATACCGCTGCACGCCTTGTCTTTCACGCCTCCCTCCGCGATCATGTTACTCCTCTTTTCCTTCACCTACATTGGCTCCCCTTGCAATTTCGCATCCGTTATAAAATCCTCACACTGGTCCATCAAGTCTTATATAACCGCACTCCTTTATATTTGGCAGACCTGCTTCAATTCCACACCCCCACTCACTCACTTCGCTCCATTCACATTAACCGGCTCCACCTTCCATCTCCATCACGTGCCCATCTACAATCCACACATTCCTCTGCCTTTTTCTTTATTGGCCCTGCCTATTGGAACTCCCTCCCCCTTTCCCTCAGACTTGAGCAACACTATCCCACCTTCAAGAAAGACCTCAAGACACATCTCTTCTCCACCGCCTTCGACCTCCCCTCCCCTTTTGTGTGACTCCTCTCCCCTCCTTTCCCTTGTCTTTCCTTCTTTTTGTCCATGTCTAGTTTAATGTCTTGAGTGCTCTCCTGTCATCCATTGTAATTTCTTTTCCTTTCCAGGCCAGTTGGCCCCTCTGTGTATTATTTGATTTTTTGTAAACCGCAGTGCTCTATTTGGAACCGCGGTATATCAAGCCTAATAAACATAAACATAAACGTTTCCACTTGAAGGCATAAGACCTTCTTGTGCAAAGTTTCCTAGAAGCCTGAAGGATATCCTTTACCTGTAGGGACAGGTTGAAATCCTGGAGGTCTAAGCCTTCAGCAACCAGGCCATGAGATGCAGGGACTGGGGATTCGGGTGCCATAGCATCCCGTTCTCCTGGGAAAGGAGATCTGGAGCATGCCCTAACTTCAGAGGTGCAGCTTGAGAGAGATGTAGAAGCAGGGAATACCACGCTAGGTGTGGCCATCGTGGCGCTATGATAATCATACGACCCCTGTCTCTCTGAAGCTTGAAGAGTATTTTGGGGATGAGGGGAATGGGTGGGAAGGCATAAAGGAAACCCTGACCCCAGTGAAGGAGGAAGGCATCCCTTGTCTGACAATTGTGAGCCGGAATCCTGGAACAGAACCGGGGAAGTTTGGCATTCAGTGGACTTGCAAAGAGGTCTATGTCTGGAGTGCCCCAGAGATAAAATATCTTTGCCACCTGGTCCAGGTGGAGGGACCACTTGTGAGGCAGCAGTACTCGACTGAGTTTGTCTGCCCAAAGGTTTTGAATGCCTGGAAGATATACCACTAGAAGGTGAATTTGATACTCTCTGGCAAGGACCCAGTCGTAAAGCTTCGTTGCATAATGACAGACAGCCTGTCCCGCCTTGCTTGTTCACATAGAACATTGCTACATGATTGTCCGTCTGGACTAGGACTGTCTTGTAGCTGAGCTGGGCATGGAATACTCGAAGAGCTAAATAGATTGCTCTTAATTCCAGGAGGGGTTTAGGCCAGCTTCCTGTGGAGTCCAGGTGCCCTGGGTAGAGAGATGATTCAGGTGTGCTCCTCAACCCACCTGCGATGCATCTGTTAGGGTGGCCTGAAAAAGGGGTTGATGAAAAGGAGACCCCATTGTCAGATTTTCTAGGGATTGCCACCATTGGAGGGACAAAATTAGTCGTTCAGAGTTTATTATTTTGTCTGATAAATGACCTGTGGCCTGTGTGTCCACTGAGCTGCTCGCATGTGGAGGCGAGCAAATGGGACTACATGAACCATGGATGCCATATGTCCCAGCAACTGCAGTAGCTCTCGAGCAGTTAGGGAGGATTTCCCTGCTGCTTGAGAAGCTAGTTGCATTATGTGAAGACACCGGGCCTGTGCAAGGAAAGCCCTTGCCTGTCTGGTATCTAGACAGGCTCCTATGAATTCCAGGTATTGGGAAGGAACAAGTTGGGATTCTGGGAAGTTTATTATCAACCCCAAGTATTGGAGGATTTGCATTGTGCAGTGCTGGCCTCTGCAACTGTAGCAGCTCGAATGAGTCAGTCGTCTAAGTAAGGGAAGACTAATATCCCCAGGGTTCGTAGAAATGCAGCTACTACTGCCATGCATTTCGTGAATACCCTTGGTGCTGAAGCTAGACCAAAGGGAAGAACCCTGTACTGGAAATGTTTTCCCTTGAAAAGGAATCTTAAGAATTTCCTGTGATCTGAATGGATCAGAATGTGAGTGTATGCATCCTTTAAGTCTAGAGAGCAAAGCCAATCCTGGCTTTGAAGGTATGGCAGAAGAGTTCCTAGAGAAATCATTTTGAACTTCCCTCAAAACAAGTATTTGTTCAATTCTCTGAGGTCTAAAATGGGCCTGTGTCCTCCTGTTTTCTTTGGAATAAGAAAACAGGGGGAGTAGAACCCTGCACCCCGTTGAAGAATGGGTACCTCCTCTATTGCCCCTTGGGCAAGAAGTGTTGAAACCTCGTGATCTAACAGATTGTTTGCGGAGGTTTCAGAATTGAATTGCTTTAGAATTGTAGGAGGGGCATGGTATGAAAATGAAGCTTGTACCCTTCTCCTACAATGGACAAAGTCCAATCTTCTGCTGTTATCTGATGCCATCTGTTGGCAAAGTGGCATAACCTGCCAGGGATATTGGGGGGTTGAGGACCCCTCAGAGGCAGGAAGGCTAAGCTCTCTAGGAAGGAGTCAAAGCCCTTGAGGGGGCTGAACCTGCAGAACTGGTTGGGCTCTCGGGCCTTTTGGCTTCTTTTGCTGTTTAGTTTGTCCCTTTTGGGCAACCTGACCCTGAGATTGACTCTGCTGGGGATAGGAAGGATAAAATTTCCTCTTTTTGCTTAAAGAGGGTTTTTTATAAGACTTCTTTTTGGCTGGAGTGGCTGTAGATTTTGACAATCTATCTAGAGTAGTGTTGTCAGCATCTAAACTCATTAGCATTTTCCTGCCAGTTCTTGCCGAAGAGATTCTCTCCCATGCAAGGAATGTTGCCTAACTTGTCCTGTACCCAAGTCTGATGCCTGAAGCCAGGCAATCCGTCGTGTGCCAATGGCAATAGCAGAGGTTCTGCTGATGCATTCAAAGCAGTCAAAGGCTGCACGATTTACAAACTTGGAGACATCTTGAGCATGCTTAACTAGAGCAAGAAAGTCTTGTCTCTTGTCATCTGGGAGAAATGGGCTCATAAGCTCCAAATCTCCTGTAACTTCCTTGAGGAACACTCCCATATACAGTATATATGAACTGATCCTAGCTGAAAGCATGGAAGCCTGAAAGGTTTGGCGGCCAAAAGCGTCCAGAGTCCTGCATTCACGACCTGGAGGATTGGATGCATGCCTCTTTGCACTTTTCATCCTACGCATGGCTGACTCCACCACCATTGAATGGTGTGGCAGCTGAGTCTTTTGAAATCCAGGACATGGAGGAACTCGATACATAGTATCAAGTCTCCTAGAGTGAAGAGATGTAGTCAGAGGTGTCTCCCACATTCTGAGCATCAAGTTATGCAGAATTTCATGGATAGGCAGAGTGGCTGCCTCCTTTGGAGCTTTAGGATATTGGAGAATTTCCAATTCCTTTGCTCTGGGTTAATCTTCAGGAGCCACCGTGATTGAAAGGCCCTTGGCCATATCACAAATAAAATCCTAAAAAGACATGTCCCTCTGGAGGTGACATTCTGTGTTGGGGAGAAGAGGGATCCTCTGGGAGAAACCCTCTAGTCCCAGCAGAATTGTCAGAGTCTTCGGAATCGAAGGATTTGAAGTATTCCTGACCACAATGTTCATGCAAAGCATGGTCTCGGTATCGATCAAAGTCGGTACCGAATTGATCCGGTACCAATCTGTTGATAACAGCCAAGGATGGCATGGGAAGAATTCCCACCAGGCCCGGTACCATCAGTACCGGTACCGGTGTCTGTACTGGTGTAGGTACCGGCATCGGTGTCGATACCGGTGCCCGTTGGACCAACGGTACCACAGCTGAGAGAAGAGCTGCAATGCTGCATTTGATATTAAGGAACCTCTGGTCTATCGACGCTGCCGATGCTTGGGTATCGGTACCGGTGAAAACGGCCAGAATCCCTGAGCATGGCACAGGTAGTTCTTGCGAGGTCGGGGCCTCAAGAACATCCTGAAGCCCCATTGATGCTTTGGAAGCCGAAGCCTCCCGCCGGGGCTGCTTTGCCGGTGTGGTTCCCTCAAGGGCAATGCCAATGGCCTCTCGATGCTTAGCAGGAGAGCTACCCTTTGAGGGCCAGCTTTTATGTTTAGTTACCTGAGATCCATGGGAGGAAGAGGAGGCCCTTGAAGATGTTGATGCAATGGATCTGGCATCCGAAGAAAAGAGGGTACCGAGCTTCGCAGCCCGGTTCTCTTTTCCTCTTTTAGTCATCCCCATACAGGAGAGACATTCAGATGGAGAATGTTCAGGCCCTAAACATTTAAGACACCAATCATGGGTGTCAGTGCCAGAAATAGTACCGCCACACTTAGTACATTTTTTAAAAACACTAGTTGTTTTTTCCATGTTTTAGGAATATGGGGCCTAGTGCCCAAAATGGCGCGAAGCACCAAAAAAGAAAAGTTTCTGAAGAGAAACAGCTCAAAGTATAAGGTTTTTGTTTTGTTTTTTTGGAAAAGAAAGAAAAGAACCGGCGGTACCGGTAAGTGTCATGCGGCAGGCAAACGCGACCACAAGAAAACAATTTTAAAGATGGAATTTTCTGCAGTGACAGGATATGGATCCTGTCGGCTCCGCGGAAAACGAAGAACTGAAGAGGGACAGTTGGAAAGGCGGGAAGGCAGCGCGCATGTGCTGATGGATGCTCCCAAAAGCTTTCCTATTGGACGCTGGAGAGCGTTCCCACGCAGGCTCCGTCGCTACTGACGATACCCATATGTGAAGACTACATTCCTGCTTGTTCCTGGAGATAACCTGTACTGCTTTACCCCGCAAGTACTCTTCGAAGCTGCGCATGGCCAGAGCCATTGCCCACATCTCGAGTCTGTTTATCGGCCACCGAGCCTCCAGAAGGTCCCACTGACCTTGGGCAAAGTGTCCCCCGCAATGAGCCCCCCCAGCCGGTCAAACTAGCATCCGTGATTACTGGGATCCACCCTGGAGCCTCGAGGGGCATGCCCCTCTCCAGGTTTCCTGGGCACAGCCACCTCCTCAGAGACCTCCAGGCGTCCGCTGGGCAAGGGAGGACCTGCGTAAGGGGCTGTCTCCGGTGGGACCACCGACGGAGAACTGCTCTCTGCAACAGACGCATATGCATCCTTGCCCATGGCACCAACTCCATCATCGCCGCCATCATGCCTAGAACTTGCAAGTAATGCCATGCCGACGGGCTTGGGCATCCCAGGAAGAAACAAATTAAGACTCGCAGCCCGTGCGTTCGTGCCCCCGGCAGAAAGACTGCCAGCTTGGGTGTCGAAGCATGCCCCCAGGTACTCCAAGTCTTGAGATGGACTCAAATGACTTTTGGCCAGATTGACCACCCAACCGAGCCCTTGGAGGAACTCTGCCACTCTCCTTGTCGCTCTTTCGCTTTCCTCCCTGGATGGCCCGAACCAGCCAGTCGTCGAGGTACGAGTGCATGAGAATCCCTTCCTTGCGCAGTGCTGCTGCCACCACCACCATGACTTTGGAGAAGGTGCGTGGCACTGTCGCCAGAACATAAAGCAACACCCGGAACTGGAAGTGCCCCATATGCACCGCAAAGCGGAAAAACCGCTTGTGATCCGGCCTTATGGGAATATGAAGATTTGCTTCCATGAGATCCAGTGAAGTAAAAAACTCTCCGCTCCTACTGCCACTATCACTGACCGCAAAGTCTCTATGTGAAAATAAGGTACCCGCAGAGAGGGGTTGACCCCCTTGAGGTCGAGGATCGGGCGAAAGGAGCCTTCTTTCTTGGGTACCACGAAATAAATGGAGTATCGACTGCACCCGTACTGGTCTAGAGGCACCGGTTCGATGGCCTGTAGTTGCAGAAGGCACACCAGGATCTCCTTCACCACCGTCACCTTGCCCTGAACCTTGCAAGGGGACTGGATGAAAAATTCTCTTATCAGTCGGATCAACTCCAGGGCGTATCCTTCTCAGACTACCTCCAGAAGCCATTGGTCGGACGTAATCTGGGCCCAGGCAGAGTAAAACTCCTGCAGCCGATCTCCCATAGGCAACACTCCTGCCTGAGTACCCCTCGCCTCATTGTCCTTTCTTGTGTCCCAAGGTAGCAGCGGCTCCAAAGCCCCTTCCCGCTCCTCGGAAGCCATGAAAGCCCTGCCCTCTGGTAGAGGAACCTACCCCTCTGGGGCTGGCTGAAGCGAGGGGTACAAAAACGTTTGAACTCCCTTGGCTGACTATGAGATGAGGAGGCACCACAGCCCTGCTTCTGTTTGTCTTCGGGTAACCACCCCCCTTTGGACTCCCCCAAATCCTTAACCAACTTCTCCAAGTCCTCTCTGAAGAGGAGCTTCCCCTTAAAGGGCAGCTTACTAAGTCGGGACTTAGAGGAACTGTCCGCAGCCACAAATAACAGCGGGCCGCCACCATCGAAGCCATGCTCTTGGAAAGGCCCCTGATAAGATCATAATGGGTGTCTGCTAGATAGGCAACCCCGGACTCCAACTTCGCCGCTTCGCCAGACATGACCGGCTCCGAGCCCCCCGAGCTCTGAAGCCTTTGTGACCAGCGGAGGCAAGTCCTAGCCACCCAAGCCCTGCAAATAGAGGCCTGCAAGAACAAAGCGGACATATCAAATGCCTGCTTCAACAGAGTATCCAGCTTTCTATCTTGTCCATCTTTGAAAGCCGCACTCCCTTCTACGTGGATCATCATCTTCCTGGTGACCGCAGACACTACCGCGTCCACCTTCGGAGACCGCAGAAGCCTGCCTGTGACTTCCAAACCGCCTGAAGCAGAGGATCCTCCAACGTGCCATCCTCCACCGGGAGGCTCACGGGCATATTTAGTGATTCAGTGATAAGCGCCGGGAGTTCCTCCCGATGGAACACTCTCACCAGTCTGGCCTGATCTTCCCTCTCAGGAATCTCGCCTTCTTCCAGCTCTTCCTGAAGGTCCAGATCCAGGTCCACGTCATCTCCATCTGGACCATCCGACTCTAGTGAAGGATGCCACTCCTCAGGACCCCTGGTCCTCTTAGCCGGGATTCCCGATTCGCCCTCCATTACGCTTGTCCGTCTTTTTGACCCTAGTGCCGAAGAAGGAGAAGAAGGGCCAGATGCCAAACCTTGCTGGCGCAAACAGAAAGCCCTATGCAATAACAACACGAACTCCGGTGAAAAATCCCCCGGAAGCCCTGTTATCTCCTGGGGAATAGATGAGGAGAGTCATGGCATGGCCGACGGACTGTGGTCCCCACCAGGCAGCGGCAACCCAGACCCATCTCCCTCCTGGCCTCCCAGTGTCAGGGTGGGGGTCTCAGGACTCGTGCCGCCCTGCAGATTCTGTTCCAAGGAGGCAGCCTCCTGTGTGCAACCAACACACACTCCGGTCTCCGAGACCGCCACCCCCCCCCCCCCCGGTGGGTTCCGCAAACCAGGCATTGAGGTCTTGCCGGCATGTTGGGCTCCACTGAACCAGGACCCAAGCTGCACTTCCCCCACGTCTGCTGTTTCCTTTTTCCTTTCTTTATTATTTTAAACTTTTTTTTTTTACTTGCCCCTATAGAGCAAACTAACCTAGACAACCCCTAAAGACCTCCAAAGCACGAAAAAGAAAATTAAACTAGACTCAAAGCCATTTAAAGAAAGCCAAAGAAATCAAAGGAAATAAAAAAGAACTGCAACTAAATAAGGCAAACGAGGCCTGTCACTCCTCCTCGGCAAACCCTAGATGCGCCCTCTGAAGACTGCATACACGAGCCCGGTAGCCGCGCACACTGACAGAGCGGGAAGGGCAGCCGCAGTCTGCACTGTGCGCCAGCAGGATCAGTCGCCATGTGGCAAGGTCGCCCTGCTGCAATGTGTCGAGTGCCGCTGTCTTCGGCCTGAACCGCGCACTCCCGCTTAAAAGCCTGCCTTCAATCAGTCACGCTGTTCTGCAACAGTTGTCCTCCTAGGTCTCTTACCCCCCGCGCTCAGTTGCACATGAAGGGCTTCGGCGCTGGGGGGGGGGGGGGGGAACCAACCCCGCTGCTTTCCAGATACTAGAAGCTTGACTTCAGCAGTTCCTCACCCACCACTGGGATCAGGAGCCGCCTGAGGATCAAAGTCCTGCACTCCCCGGATCGGATCCTGTCTTAGGGGTGAGGGGGTTCCCTTCCAACCCGGACTCTAGGCCCCTTCTTCCTTGTTGTTGTTTTTTTTTTAACCAACTTTAAAAAACAAACTCTAGCCCTGTAAGTCAGGGAAACCAAAGCCCCAAAACAAGAAGAAAACCTAGACCAAAAACTTAACTACGCTCCTTATTTGTTCCTGCAGTGAGCCCAGCACCCTGGCTCACCACCTCCTCCAGCTGCTTGGAGACTGAGCTTACTGGGGCTGGTGAGCGGTGCCAGCTGTATATATACCGGGTGTAATCAAAAGATGACATGCTCAGTCTCCAAGCTGCTGGAAAAGGGGCACTACCCAAAGGTGCGGGACTGGATTGGAGGGACGATAAGGAATTACTATTATAGAGCATGGGAGGGCAGGGATTGCGTCTTGCAGTTTCTGCAGCACATAACATGGTGCAGTTAGATAGGACTCCAGAGGTGTAGCTAACTCTGCTATTGGCCATGTTAATACACAGTAGCTATCATTGTCCCACGTTATCTGCCTTTTTCAAAGGGCCGGGAATGCCATTAACAATTAATACAAAGGTTCTGCAACCTTTCTTCCTCCCCAGTCGATGCCCATTAACACACATTAGGTACAAAACTATAATACAGCTTAGTAAAAAGCTCCTCAATATGTTAAGTTGGAAATACAAACATGAAGAATTCTTGGAAAAATCTCATTCAGGTCCAATGCAAAGATATGAGGCACCCTAGGAGAATCTCATTCCAGGCACCCCTCTGCTCCCACCCCTGTCCCCAGTGCCACCCTCTCCAGGGCAATGATCTGAAAGAGCACTACAGCACTTACCAAAATCTCGGGTGTGCGATGCTGTTCCTGCTTCCTCTCCCTCTGATGCAAACTTCCTTTTGCATGGGGGCAGAAGCAGCATGAGGGCACTGAAGGTTTTGCTAAGTGCCGTGGTTCTGTTTCAGGTCACTGCTACTGCTGCTTTGCTTTGCCTGGAGTGGGGCGGCAGCAAAGCAATGGACTGCCTTTGCACCACTGGCGCTCTAAGCGACTGCCTAGTTCACTTAGTGATGGTGCCAGCCCTGCTCACATTATAGCAAAAAGCACTAAATAGTAGAGAGCAAAAAATCAATCAGAGGATATGAAAACAGATACAGGTTGGATTTAGATTAATCACTCACCTTTTCCAAAAGTCCAGCTAACAATTATACATCAACGTAGAAATTACACAGAGAGGGTAATTTTATAAACTCCCATGCAATTAACGTGCATTGTCACACGTGTTTGGGGTCTATTTTATAAAGTGAAATACATACATACTTTATAAAATAGGAGCATAAAGATGTGCTAGTTGGTATAAAGCGAGCATGAATGCTCATGCCCAGATTCTTCAGAAACATGCATAAGTTATAATATTTTATAGTTTACACGCATAAATTTAGACTCCACCCCTGTGCACACCCAAACTGGAAAGTACATGCGCTAGGATTACATGCACACTTACAGAAGGGCATCTGTCTAAAGTGTGCATGTAAGTGCCCATTCACACGCGTAAGCAGCATGTAACTTTCTGCGTGTCCCTTATTAAATCAGCACCAGAACATTTTCAGCACAAATAGCACATTTGTTGAGTTACCGGCTAAGGATATGTATTCGCTTCAACCTAAATTGGGGAGAAAATATTTTTTTGTGTTTGTTTCATTTTTAGTGGAACTAATAGAACTCACTAAAAGCAAAACAAAAAAACCCTAAAGAAATCCATAAAAAAACAAAACCAAAAACCCCAGCAAAACCAACATAAAAAGAAATAAAACTGCATAAACATCTCTACTGCTGACAGTCTTACAGCTGTTCTGTGAGACTTCATATGAGTGCTGAATCCAGGCAAGCATACTGCCACTGCATATTGGCTTAACATCCCCAAAAATACAGAACTGGCCAAACCAACTACAGCACTGACACCCCTTCTATACAGGCAGCATTCACCTAAGAAAGTCTAAAATCAAATTTTACCTTTACGATAATTAAAATGACAGTATAATTAATCCTTCATTGTAAAACTTAATTTTGACTGAGTAAATCTGAATCAAAATGTGCTGTGGTTAAATATGGCAAGTGATTTACATATGGGGGGTTTTTAATGTTCTTCTCTATATGCAAGTTTCTCTGCTCAAAATATAATCAATCTTCTCTGTTGTCTAATTAAACTGCAGTCTAGTCTTTGATTCTTTGCAATTATCCTCACAATTCTAACTCTCATATATAACTATCATCTGCCTGACTCTCTTAAACCATGTTTACATCAGAAAAGGCATTCAATTTTTTATCAGATAATTACTGCAGTAATTCCAAATAAATAATGCAGTTTCACAAGGACTATCAACAGCACATGTTCCTGTTCTGCATCAGTACCCTTACTAAAAGCATCCCTAATTGTACATAAAAATCAAAGCAAGTAAAATACCACCCTTGCTCCCTTCCTGACATAAATTTTCTGAAATAAGCCTCTATGCTCTGATCAAAAGGTCAGCAAGGACAAACTGAGGGCTATGGCCAGCACATACCATCTTCAGAGAGCTCACGACCCCTGCACCCTTCAAGTCCGCACTTACTCAGTGGAGCCCTGGCCAGTAGGGGACAAGCACCCAGACACAAAGGAACCCATACGAGCAGGCAGAGTAGAAACCTCTAATCACTCTGTAAATTTCACAGCCACATGACTAGCCTTTACACAGCAGCACTGACCAGGAAAGGGAAAAAAAAAGATCCTGGACGAGGAAACATAGATTAGCCCCTTCTCCACATTCATTAAAATATTGTGTTACATTAGCCTGGTTCATTACTTCCTGAATAATCAACCTCTTTCTGATCAACACTTAGCAACTGCCTTTAAATTCTCTCAGCAGCTGTGAAGTAAGGCTTTAATTTTTCCCAGATGCTTTCACTGATCGGAACACTATTTCCTTTAAAAATAGCAAATAGGAAGGCGTACTTCCACCAGCTGTACACGGGGTGTTCTTTAGTACACCACAAACCCCTCCCAAATTGGTAGAACTCACATTCACATTTTATTCCTCTAGGTCTATACACCTCTCATTTCATCTCAGTCCACTCACCAATTCCTCTGCTGATCCTAGGTCACAGATAGACAGATGGATGAACCCAACATGCCCAGAAGATAGAATTTTTATTATTTCATAGAAGAACGTCTAATAACAGTAATATTTTGAAAATAAGCTAAGACTCTCGGTACAAACGTAAATCTGCAATCTCAGCTGTAGAAATATCCAAGTGTGTGCAAGCCTTGTGTGTTCAAAATTAGGGATGTAAAATACGAATAGTTTACATGATTAAACAGTAAGTAAAGCTTTACCATTCAGTTATTTAACAGTTAACATCTAGAAGCACTAGCTAGGGACATGTTCAAGTCATGCAGCGACTTCCAGATTCCCCATGCTAAGGCAGCCTGGGTTGCTACTGGCCAGCCCAGAGGTATGCAGACATGACAAAGAAGGATTGAGGTGTGTGTGGGCAAGACAGAGGCCCCCTTCCCCTCTCGCCATACATTTAGGGTATAATTTTATAAGGGGGCAAAATTTTCAGGTTCCACATACATTCCTAACTGGGGGAATATTTTAGTCATAAACGTTCATATATGACCACATGACTCGTAAAATATCAACCAGTTTAAAAGTACAGGCATTGCGTGATGGCATGTACTTTGCTGGTGGGTGAGATCAAAAGAACAGATACCAAGACTGGCAGGATTTTCAGGTTTGTAAAACCCCTTTTATTGTCCCCTACGCGGTTCGGCCTCTCGGCCTTCTTCAGGGGGATATAGAATGAGGAAGCAAACCTTTTTGTGAAAACTTTCTTTCAAATAAAAGGCATATGCCACGCAGCAGTGTGGACCTCCGTACATTGTACATGCACGGAGGTCCACGCTGCTGCGTGGCATATGCCTGAAAATCCTGCCAGTCTTGGTATCTGTTCTTTTGATCTCACGTATTCTACAGATACCTTTGTTGCTTCTTTTCGGTCTTTGCTGGTGGGCGTGCACCTAGCTGAAATTGGGCAAAGCACGTAAACATGCACATAGATCGTAAAACACTATCATTTATGTGCGTTCCTGAAAATTCTTGGCACCAGCGTTTACATCAGCTCTAGGGCTGGTATAAACGTCCGTCGCTCATCTTAAGGTACGATTTCTGCCCCTTAACGCTAGTATTTTATAAAGACAAGTAGGTGCCTACTTGTTTTGATAATACTGTAGGCTTAACAAAGGTGCCTTAAATAGCACTTTAATTAGGATTTTTAACCTGAAACTATTTTTTAATCAGCTTTTTGTGGTGGTGTAACCCTGATCAGGTGAGAACAGCTGTATTTCCATAATTTTTCATTCCTTCAGCTACATATAAATTACCCAGACTATGGTCATACAGAAAACAGGTAGCACTCCCAATATACACCTGTACCACAAAGGAATGTTTTCTGCTGTGCAGTATTTAACTATGCCACAAATCCCTATGATTAAATTTATCAAAAAGTGGAATACATGCCAAAAAGGATCTTCACAAAAGCATATAAGAACTACTTATGTACTTAGGCGAGGAGCAGAGAGAAGATCAGAACTGCTATACTGGATCAATGGTCTATCGAGCTCAGCATCCTGTCTTCAACAGTAGAAGTACTCAGCAGATCCTAATAGGGAAAGCACAGTTACTTACCTGTAACAGGTGATCTCTGGGAACAGCAGGAATTAGTCCTCACATATGGATACGTCGGAACCGACAGAGCCTGCGCGGGAAAGCTCCCCAGCTTCCCAGAAAGGAAGCTTTTGGGGCCTCCCACAGCGCATGCGCGCTGCCTTCCCGCCTTCCTGACCAACTCTCCTCAGTTCGAGTTTAAAGCTGAGACAATAGAGAGAGGAAAGCACAGTTACTTACCTGTAACAGGTGATCTCTGGGAACAGCAGGAATTAGTCTTCACATATGGGTACGTCGGTACCGACGGAGCCTGCACGGGAATGCTGCCCAGCTTCCAATCAGAAAGCTTTTGGCAGCATCCCTCGCGCCTGCGCAGTGACTTCCCGCCTTCTCCACAGCCTCTCTTCAGTTGAGTTTCAGAGCTGAGACAAAGGAGGAGAGAAAAGGAAGAAGATAAAAAAGATGCAACTCCTAGGGGAGGTGGGAGGGTTGTGAAGACTAATTCCTGCTGTTCCCAGAGATCACCTGTTACAGGTAAGTAACTGTGCTATCTCCAGGAACAAGCAGGAATGAGTCTTCACATATGGGGACTCCCTAGCTGGAGATGCCAGGGGGAGATCCCATAAAAATGCAAGTGCCTGGATCAGGGGTGCATTTTGACTCCAGGAATCCCCGGCATCCAATGTGGGATGGAGGGTAGGAGTTGACAATAAAGGAGCTGTGAGGGAAGAACAGCATAGCCAAGGACTAGAGGGTTGTACAAACTACAGGAGTCCTTGGTAGACATAATGAGTAGCATTAAAAGACATTTAATGTACACTTAAAATATGCAGCTTACCTACTGTATTGTAGGAAGTAGAAAGCATGATGGAGTCTACTGGATAAGCAGTAGCAGAATCTTCAAGGTGACCTCTCAGCAGTGAGGATGAAGGTCCAGACCTGGAGGTAGTAGATGATCCAGGTGTCAACTGGGTAGGATTTGACGTCAGGTCTTCAATGGAAAGCTTTATGGGAAAAGCTGAAAACTCCTTTAGGCATAAGGTCATTAACATTGAGGACTAAAGGAAGAAGACTGACGGAGTTGGACAACTAGCCCAGTCCTGGCGGGAAGAGGGGAACTGGAAAAAATCCCCTATTCCCACAGAAAACAGTTGTGTACTCAAGATAAAGAGGTACACTGTTTTTCCTAGCTGGCGAGAGATAGGAAAAATATTGAAGCTTGATGCTTCATGGACTTAAATAAAAAATGGAGATGTTAGCACCAAAGAGGGTATTGGTGCTTAACAGTTTCTGCATCGTAAGATGGCATGGGACGTAGGGCGACAGACTGTCTAAAACCTCCAGGAGGTAAAACATGTAGTATAGACAGTAAGGGTGATAGTGTGTAAGACAGATCAACCCTTAAGAGGCCCCCTATCAAACACATATATATATATAGGGATATATACATGTGGCTGGAAAATATATGTATATATATATATATATATATATATATATATATATATATATATATACATATACATATGTTCAGATATGTATATTAGGATATGGGTGGTGAAATATATCAAATATAGATATATATAGATATGATATACCTGAAGATATGTAAAGTTGTGGGGCTTGATTTAGCACCACCAGAGCAATGATATAGGTATGTAGACCTATATGGAGATGCTACATACAAGACAACAGGTTGAAGATACATGTTTACCACCGAGCCCCATAATTGTACATGGGGAATATAAAAGAAAAAGATTCTGTGCTCTACAAGAGGGTGAACCCACTTGGGATATGAAGAGAGAGAATCTATTTTCATGGATTGAGGGATGCAGAAAGGCAATCTAACCAGATAACCGTGATGTTCGTGTGAGAACAGATGAACATATGAATCTGTAAAGAACAAGGCGGGAGTTCCACAGAACACTGACATGGTAGATGTGGAGAAACGCAGGGAAGATACCAGAGGGACCTATGGAAGGACCCAGAGGTAGCATGTGTAAACAGAAGCCTTGGATTTTCACGCAGAATAACTGATATCTCGTGTTAACACCCCAGGCTAGAGGGGGTGTGTAGAACCCTCACAGGCATAGGAAGGGTTTATAAGTTTTTCCCTACTAATAGAGAAACTTCAGAGACAAGGTCAATGCTCTATAGCAAAGCCCTCATAGTAGAAAGCTTCTCTGAAGACTGCAGAGAGCATTGTGCAGGAGAGTTATGAGATAAACTGACTGAAGTCAGGTGTGTTGCCATATCCTAGGAGAGGAGATGGTTAGAATAATATGAGAAAGTCTAAACGAGTAGGAGGATCCTAGATAGTTTGGAATCACTACTGAGGCTAGACAAAATTTTGAACAAGGGACTGGAACTTGGAAAAAGTCCCAGTAATACAATTACTGTAACTCCTGCAGGCAGAGCTGCTGACGGAAACAGCAGAGAGATTGTCCTGTGCTGAATAAAGAAAAACAGACAAGAAAAGAGAGGAGGTATCTCTTCTCTCTGTCTGGGGAACGAGCTTGGCAGAGAAGCTGTTCAGTATGGTACCCCTCAAGTGGTTGGAGGGTGACGTACCCATAGGGTAAGTCAACTGAAGGAAAAAATGTTCAGTTGGGATAGAAACTATCAGGGGATAGTTGCAACTGCTCTTCTAGAGAGTAAGAAGAGAAGTGTGTTGTCCCTGAACAAAAAATTTTTCCCCCGTCAGGTTAGTACACTGAAAAGAAAAGCACAGTGAATAAACTTCTAATATGTAGAAGTGAAGTGAAAGTTACAATTCCCGGCCCCTATGGTTGCTGGGAATGCTGAGACTGGCCAGAACTGGAGGACTTCAGACTAGGCTGAGGCGTCCCCTGTTTAGGTACAGCCGAATGATGGGCAGGAGATGAATGAAACTTTCTTTTGTTAGGGAAAGAAGGTTTGGTAGGACATTTCCTACTCTTTGAAGAAGGAGCTGGCTTAGAATGGTTTCTAGTGGAAGGAGAGTCAGTGGAGCACTGAGCAACCTGACGTAAAGCCTCCTTATTGAAGAGACCTTCTCCTGTACAAGGAGAATGAGCCAGTATAGTTTGTGCCCATCTGCTCAAGTCTGAAGCTTCAAGCCAGGCTCTGCGACGTGCTGCAATGGCAATAGTAGAGGATCTGCTAACGGACTCAAAAGAGTCTATAGAAGCACGAGACAAGAACCAAGATATATTCCGGCTGTGATTGATGAGCAAGGAATAATCAGTAGCCTTGGGCTCTGGTAAAAAAGGGGTCAAAAGAGACAATTTCTCTGTGACTTCCTGGAGTGTTAGACTCATGTGAAAAATATATGAAAGAACTCTGGAGGCCAGCATAGAGTTTTGGAAGGCCTGACGACCAAAAGCATCGAGTGTTCTTGAAGAACGACCCGGCGGATAAGAAGAATGCTTCTTCTTGCTCTTAACTTTCCTCAGCGCCGATTCCACTACAAGGGAACGATGAGAAAGTTGAGGCTTTTGGAACCCTGGAGAGGATGGCACCCGATACCGAACCTCAATGTCTGTAGAGACTGGAGGAAGTCGTAAGGGCGATTTCCAGACCCTGAGAAGGAGATCCTGCAGAGCAGGATGTAAAGGAAACTTTATATTCTCTACTTGTGCCGGTGAGCCATGAGTAGGATCACAACCAGGGATAGAAATATTAAGAAAGGTTGCCATATCCCGGAGAAAAGCCTGAAAAGACTGATCTCTGATGGGAACCATCCCTGGTAAGGCTAAAGAAAGAGCCTGAGCACCAGAGGAGGTACAGGGTACTGCACCAATGCCAGGTATCGGTTCCAAAGTAGGTATCGGTGCAAGAATAGGCATCGATACTGATACAGGATTAGCAGATGAAGTAGCCATCGGGAACTGCTGCAGTGGTACCGAGATCATGAGGGAGTTATGGCTATGATCTGCGGAACTGCCTATCTGGAAACGACAGGAGTCGGTTCCGGGACGCGTCGGTACGCAGTCCTCGAGACTAGATATCGGCTCAAGACTCGGCATCGAAGTAAGCGATACTATCGATTCATGTTGCGAAGGTGCCGATGCCGATACCACTAAGGCAGACTGGGTTACACCGATCGATACCGACGGTACCGAGGATACCCGATGAGCACCTCTTGCAAAGGGTAAGGTGGTCCACCTTGAGGCCGATGCCAGGGTATCGGAACCGATCGACGCCGGTACTGTCCCGGAGCATGGCTGAGATTGAGGGAAGTCAATGCGGTGCGTATCGATCGGTCCCGAAGGTACCGAGGATGCCCGATGACGATCCCTGGTGAAGAGTGGAATACTCGACACCGGTGCCGATGCCGGAGGCTCGGTACCGCTCGAAGCGGATACCACCCCCGCGCATGGCTCAGGTATGTTCTGTGAGGGGTGAGCCCCAGGAACATCCTGAAACCCCTTTAACGCTTTGGAGCCCGAAGATTCCCGCAGGGGTAATGACAATGGGTTCTTGAGGGTAAGGCCGGAGCCGTCACCATGCTGGGCATGGGACATACCACTCAAGCATTGGCTAGTCTTAACAGACTGTTTTTGGGTTACCTGATCCTGTGAAGTAGAGAAACCGGGTACCCTCAGTGCCGAGGAAAAAACGGTATCTAGGGAAACTCTAAATACTGAAGGTTTCCTCACAAAATTATCTCCTGACAAGTCAGGGGAAAAAGGGTCAGGACCCACACAGTTGAGACACCAACTATTGGTGTCTAAAAAGAAACAAGTGTTTCGACATCGAATGCACTTCTTAGGAAAAGAAGGCTCCATAATGAAAAAGGCCTAGTAGGCCCAAGAAGTTAAGGTAAAAAAACTGAAGAAAAGTTTCTCAGAATTTAGCCAAAAATCCACCAGCGATACCTGTGGTAGCGGGAAATACAGCCGCGACCACAAGAAAACAAAAAACTAAAGTAATTAAAGCAATTAAAAAGAAAGGTTTCTGCGGGGACAGGAGGACGTCCTGCCGGCTCCGCGAAAAAACTAAAACTGAAGAGAGGCTGTGGAGAAGGCGGGAAGTCACTGCGCAGGCACGAGGGATGCTGCCAAAAGCTTTCTGATTGGAAGCTGGGCAGCATTCCCGTGCAGGCTCCGTCGGTACCGACGTACCCATATGTGAAGACTCATTCCTGCTTGTTCCTGGAGATAGGAAAGAGAGAGAGAGAGATACAACTCCTAGGGGAGGTGGGTGGGTTGTGAGGACTAATTCCTGCTGTTCCCAGAGATCACCTGTTACAGGTAAGTAACTGTGCTATCTCCAGGAACAAGCAGGAATGAGTCCTCACATATGGGGACTCCCTAGCTAAGATGCCGGGGAGATCCCCCTCCAAGGGTTCCTCATCTTCCTATGGATCTCAGGCATCCATTCAGGGAAGGTGGGCAGGAGTTGTTTAAGAATGGAATAGGTGTCTGAGGACAGCCTGACCAAACAAGGCATCCCGGCGGGAGTCCTTGTCCAAGCAGTAATGGGCTGTGAAGGTATGAACCGAGGCCCAGGTGGCTGTTCGACAGATCTGATCGATGGATACAGAATGAAGATGAGCCATAGATGTGGCCATGGCTCTCACATTGTGAGCTGTGACATGGCCTTCCAGAGAAAGGTTCTTACTCTGGTAAGCAAAAGAAATACACTGAGCAATCCAATTGGACAGTGTTCTTTTTGAGACTGGAAGTCCTAAATGAGAAGGATCAAAAGCAACAAAAAGTTGAGAAGACTTTCGATGTTGCTGTGTCCTGTGGAGGTAAAAGGCAAGAGCTCTTTTACAGTCTAGAGTATGAAGGTTCCTCTCTGCATTGGATGCATGAGGAGCTGGAAAAAAGACAGGTAAATATACCTCTTGATTAAGATGAAAAGGTGAGACCACTTTAGGCATAAAGTGAGGATTTGTCCTAAGGACTACCTTATCATGATGGAACCTTGTATAAGGTGGATTAGCCACTAAAGCCTGCAGTTCACTGATGCGGCGAGCAGAAGTGATTGCAATAAGGAAAATGACTTTCCAGGAAAGGAATTTCAAGGAGGTAGTGGCTAAGGGTTCAAAGGGTGGCTTCATAAGCTGACCAAGAACCACGTTTAAGTCCCATGCCACCGGAGGAGGCCGAATGGGAGGCTTAGTTAAAGTTAGACCTCTCATGAATCTTGCAATAAGAGGATGAGAGGAAACAGATTGTCCATTGATAGGCTGAAGAGATGCTGCAATAGCACTCAAATGGACCCTTACAGAATTGGTTTTAAGTCCTGCATTGGAAAGATGCAGGAGATATTCGAGTAAAGAATTCAAAGGTAGTGCTAGAGGGTTAAGACCCTTTTCAGCACACCAAATGGAAAATCTTTTCCATTTAAAAGCATAAGAACACCTGGTGGAAGGTTTCCTAGATGCATGGAGGATATCCTTCACCTGTTGAGAAAGATTGAAGTCTTGAAGGTCTAGGCCTTCAGTAACCAAGCTCTGAGGTGAAGGGACTTGGGGTTTGGGTGCCACAAAGTCCCCTCCTCTTGAGACAGAAGGTCTGGAGCAGCTCCCAGATCCAGGGAGGGTGCCTGGGAGAGATGCAGAAGTAGAGGGTACCACACTTGGCGTGGCCAGCGTGGAGCTATGAGGATCATAGATCCTTGATCCCTCTGAAGTTTGAATAGAGTCTTGGGAATCAAAGGAATGGGTGGAAAGGCATATAGGAAGGCCTGGCCCCAATGAAGGAGGAAGGCATCCTTGGCCTGAGCTCCCTGACACGGAATTCTGGAACAGAACCGGGGAAGTTTGGCATTGCACGGACTTGCAAATAGGTCTATGTCCGGGGTTCCCCATTTCTGAAAGATTCTGAGTACCTGATCCATGTGCAGGGACCATTCGTGTGGAAGCAGAACTCGACTGAGTCTGTCTGCCCAAGAGTTTTGGATTCCTGGGAGGTATACTACCAGGAGATGGATTTGATGCTCTCTGGCGAAGGCCCACAATTTTCGAGCTTCGTTGCAAAGCGACAGAGAGCCAGTCCCTCCTTGTTTGTTTATGTAGAACATGGCTACTTGATTGTCGGTATGAACAAGGACTGTCATGATGATGAGGAGGGTATGAAAGACCTTGAGAGCAAGGAAAATTGCTCGGAGCTCCAAAAGGTTGATATGAAGGGTGGTCTCCTGTGGAGACCAAGTGCCCTGAGTGGAGAGGTCTTGGAGATGAGCTCCCCAACCTGTTTGGGAGGCATCTGTAGTGAGAGTTGCTTTGGGTAACAAAGGTTGGAAGGGGGCCCACAACAACAGATTTTGAGTGGATATCCACCATTGGAGAGACCAAAAAAGACGTTTTGAGGTTGCTATTTGGTCTGAGAGAGCTCCTGATGCTTGGGTCCACTGGGTGGACAAAGTCCATTGAGCTGCTCTCATATGTAGGAGAGCATAAGGCACCACATGAACTGTGGATGCCATGTGGCCTAGCAGTTGTAGCATCTCCCTGGCAGTCAAGTGGCTTCTGGACTGAATTTGAGAGGCCAAGTGCACTAGACGGTGGCAACGGGCCTGAGGAAGATAGGCCCTTGCAGTGGTGGTATCTAGCCAGGCCCCTATGAATTCTAGGGACTGAGTAGGGGTGAGCTGAGATTTTGGCAGATTGATGACAAGTCCCAGATACTGCAGTATGCGTCTGGTGTGGTCCAGGGAAGTTTGAGCCTCGGACTGAGATGGAGCTCGGATGAGCCAGTCGTCCAGGTATGGGAAGACAAAGATTCCCAGAGTGCGTAGAAATGCAGCTACTATTGCCATGCATTTGGTAAATACCCTTGGAGCAGAGGCTAGACCGAAGGGAAGTACTCTGTATTGGAAATGTTTTCCCTGGAACAGAAACCGTAGGAATTTTCTGTGGGATGGATGGATGAGTATATGTGTGTACGCATCCTTGAGATCTAGAGAACAAAGCCACTCCTGACTCTGTAGGTATGGAAGGAGAGTGCCTAGAGAAAGCATCTTGAATTTCTCCTTGTATAGAAATTTGTTCAATTCTCTGAGATCCAGAATGGGTCTGTACCCCCCTGTTTTCTTGGGGATGAGAAAATAAGGGGAGTAAAAACCTGACCCTTGTTGAGGAAGAGGAACCTCTTCTATTGCCTTTTGGGTGAGAAGAGTGGTCACCTCCTGGCCCAACAGGTACAGGAGAGATGGGGGAGAATTGAATTGTCTCACCATGGTATGGGGAGGAAGGCTGGAGAAATGTAGTTTGTAGCCCTCTCTGATGATAGAGAGGGTCCACTGTTCTGATGTGATTTGTTCCCATCTGGGAGCAAAGTGAGTTAACCTTCCTGGAATGGTGAGAGGCTCTGGTTGTTGCAGAGCCAGAAAGGTTAAGTTCTCTAGAATCAAGTCAAAAACTCTGAGGAGGTTGGGACTGCTGGACTGTAGCAGCCCCTGTAGACTTTGTTCTGGCCTGTTTAGATTGCTGACGCTTAGGAGCAAAGCGAACTTGGGAAGATTGCTGGCCAGTATTTGTGGAAAATCTGGTCTTTTTATAGAAAGGCTTCTTAAAAGGTTTTTTCTTGGCAGGGGTAGAGGTAGACTTAGAAAGTCTATCTAAAGCAGCATTCTCTGCATCCATTTGAGTGGCTTTGATTTGCCACTCCTTGCCAAACAGATTTTCACCTGTACAGGGCAGATTGCCCAAGCCTTCTTGTACCCAGGGTTCCAAATCAGAGGCCTGGAACCAAGCAAGTCTGCGAGCAGCTATGGCAATGCCGGAGGCTCTGCTAGCTCCCTCAAAAGAGTCAAAGGCTGCTCTGTTGGAGAACTTTGAAACATCTTGAGTTTGCTTTAGCAAAAGAAGGAACTCCTCCTTTTTATCCTCTGGGATAAAGGGGAGAAAATGACGTATCTTCAGTGCAATCTCTTTCAAAAACATGCCCATATAGAGGCTGTATGAATTGATTCTGGCAATAAGCATGCTAGCTTGGAAGATTTTTCTACCAAAAGCATCCAGAGTCCTACATTCTCTTCCTGGAGGAGTAGAAGAGTGCCTTTTGGTATTCTTTATCTTTTTCATAGCAGACTTCACCACAATAGAGTGGTGAGGGAGCTGTGTTTTTTGAAAACCAGGAGAAGGAGGAACCCGATACATAGTGTCCAAACGTCGAGAATGTGGAGATAGGGTGAGAGGAGCCTCCCACAAGTCCATCATGTGTTCTTGAAGAATTTCATGTATGGGTAATGTGGCTGCCTCTTTGGGAACCTTAGAGTATCCTAAAATATCCAATTTTTTTGCTCTAGGTTCCTTTTCAGAGGTTACAGATATGGAGAGTCCTTTAGCTACTTCAATAATGACGTCTTGAAAGGACAAATCCTCTGGAGGAGACATTCTCCTTTTTGGAGAAGAGGGCTCCTCAGGAAGAGTAAAAGAGACATCAGCAGAATCATCTGAGGTATCAGAATCTTCAGATGATTCAAAGTACCGCCTATTAGCTTCCAGAGATCGATACGCGTACCGACCGGTATCGACATCGGGTGTACCGGAAATCGGAGCGGGTATCGAGAAAATCTCCGGAACCGGAGACTGGAACCGGCATACTACTGGAAGTAGATGCTCTGGGTACCGGTATCGGTTGCGGTACCGGAACCGGAGTCGGAACCGATTGTCGCGGTACCGAGGGCGTTGCAGTGTTAATGAAAGCCAGTATGGCCTGCTGCATTTGATTGTACCGTAGTACCCATAGACGCCACAACTGCCTGGATGTCGGTACCGGTGTTAGCCGGTACCCCAGAGCAGTCTAACAGGAGATCGGTCGAGGCCGTGCCATCGATGTCTACCTGTAACCCCATAGGAGGAGCTTTGGAAGCCGGAGCTTCCCGCCGGGGTTGTTTGGCTGGGGCAGGATCCTCAGGGTCAAACCCAAGGGCCTCTCGCTGCTTAGAGGGAGATTTGCCCTTTGAGGACCTGCCTGAAGAATGTTTGGTTACCTGAGATCCATCAGGAGAGGAAGACCTGGAGGATGTTGATGCTGGAGTATCCGCAGAAAACAGCATATGAAACTTGGCTGCTCTGTTCTGTAAGCCACGTTTGGACATCAGAGAGCAGGATGGACAATCCGGAATGGAATGGTCAGGCCCCAAACATTTAAGACACCACTCATGGGTATCTGTGACTGAAATAGTACTGGTACACTTGGTGCATTTTTTAAAACCAGAGGCTGGTTTCTCCATGAGGGAGAATCTGAGAAGGCCTAGAGGCCTCACAGAAAAAACACACCAAGTGAGGAAAAAGTAATTATTATTATTATTATTTTTTTTAAGAAATAAATGAAAAAAGACCGGCGGTACCGGTCCGGAATCGGGGAAGGCAGACACGCAGTCAAAGAAACAAATTAAAATAACAATTTCTTCAGCGGTGACAGGAACACGACCTGCTGGCTCCGCGGAAAAAGAAGAACTGAGGAGAGTTGGTCAGGAAGGCGGGAAGGCAGCGCGCATGCGCTGTGGGAGGCCCCAAAAGCTTCCTTTCTGGGAAGCTGGGGAGCTTTCCCGCGCAGGCTCCGTCGGTTCCGACGTACCCATATGTGAGGACTCATTCCTGCTTGTTCCTGGAGATAGTTCATATTGGTTGCTGTCAGAATCCCCACGTCCACCTGGCTAATAATCATCAATGGACCTGTCCTCCACAAACCTATACACAACTTTGATACACCTAGCTATACCTACTACTGCTACTATACATTAACAATTTCATAGGACACAAACCGCAAAACTCGACTCAAATCTTTCTTTTCGTGAGGTGTTCTTTTCTTTTCATTTTCTTTTTAATGTTGGCTTTAGAAATTCAGGGGCCCTTCTACTAATACACATAAGGTTTTTGTATTTACATAGTAACACAGTAACATGGGATATGATGGCAGATAAAGACCAGTATGATCCATCTAGTCTGCCCAGTATGGTAGCTAGAGTAGTTGTACCCGCCACTGTGTGCAGGTTACCCCCTTCTATGTCCTTGTTTAGTTTTATACTCACCACTCCGTGCTAGTCACCCCCTCTATTTGTGGAAGATTATTTTGATTTTATCCTTTTGCTATAAACGGATCCACTGTGTCTGTCTCATGCCATTTTGAATTCTGCCACTATTTGCCCCCACCACCTCCATCGGGAGGGCATTCCAAGCATCCACCACCCTTTCAGTGAAAAAGTATTTCATGATGTTGCTTTTAAGTTTACCCCTTTGCAGCTTCATTTTATGCCCTCTAGTTTAACAGCTTCCCCGTCTTTGAAAAAGGTTTGGTTGTTCAATAAAGCACAGTTACTTACCTGTAACAGGTGATCTCTGGGAACAGCAGGAATAAGTCTTGACATATGGGTACGTCAGTACCGACGGAGTCTGCGCGGGAAGGAAAAAAGATGGTACATGGAGGGCTTCAGATGTACCTAAACTGAAGGTCATGGTGCAAAAACCCTTTAACTACCACAGAGAAGTGGTTGTTTATGTAGAACCCTAAGCATGCTGGAGCAGCATTGATAGGGATAGTGACTATCTGTCGGGGCCATACAGGAAAAAAAAAAAAAAAAAAATATATATATATATATATATGAACCTAGGCAGACAGATAGTAAAAAGTATATAGATACATATCCACCTACTATCATATATTGCAATATATATATAGATAGGTAAATACAGATATCTATTTTCTATATATATATATATATATATATATATATGGGCACAGACATGCATATGTCTATATACATATACATATACCCATGTCCCCACATAGGGATATGTGGAGAGAGAAAGATTCATCTAATAACAAGAAGGGAAATACCTGCTTGAGGAGATGTTTAGAGAATCCATTCTCCCTGGTTATGAGAGGGAGAGCTAAGGGAGTGCTCTCACTGACAAGGAGAAGTCTAGAGTCCTCTAAGAACTCTAGCCCTTGAATAACCAGGAATGGAGGCCTACGTGAAAAAAGTGCAGAGGATGTTTTTAATCCGCAGACAGTAAGTCTGGATCCTTCCATAACTCCAGCATGGCAGCTGGAGAAGAAGATGCAATGAAATGAGATACCATATTTACCCTTCTATGAGGGCAAAATGAGTATGATGCATTCTTGCGCTCAATATGAATTACCCCATGAAGAACTGAGGGTGGAAAGAAAATACAAGACAAGGACTGGCTGTTACTAAAAGAAAGCCATCCCTGGTGAAGGGGTCCACTGGAGATGTGTACCAACCCAGGGGATTGGATAATTCTTTAGGTCTTCACCTAATTAAAGGCCTGTGTCCTTTATTGAAGAAGGAGACTTTAATGGAAATGGTAAGGGTAGGGAAGAACCCAGTAGTCATGACTAGGTAAAACCCTTCTTAACCATCTGGAATTATTTGCTCTCTAGCAAGGGCCCATAGTGCAGAGCTGCTCTGTAGAGATGCAGAGAGCACATTGCAGGTTGGTTAGAAGAAACAACTGGCTGTTTAAGAGCCAGTATGTAACCTGAACTACTCCGCCAAAGCCCAAGGATTGGGGAAGGCTAAGGATAGAAGGTATGCTGATGTGTCTGCAACAATAAAGCCAGAAAAGGTTCTTAGCTTGTCTGGGACTTAGTACTAAGGCCAGAAAAGATTGATATTGGAGATCAACCCCTGGTTGCTTGGTCAGCAAGTCAGTGGTCTAACCACTAAGAGCCCCTGCACTTCTAACTATTGTTAGGGCAGCAGAACAAATCTTAGGTCCCAAGATTGGAAAAAAGACCTACAGACATAAGTAGGAGTGGTAAGACTCCGTCATTGTCTGAGAAGCTGCCACAAAACAAGAATGCAAGGGGGAAACAACTCTGAAAAGAAAACTCAGGGGCTTAGGGATAAGCCTTCAGTTAGGTGGTATCACTCTTACAGACCAAAATGTCTTAGTAAGAGGGACAGAGTTGAAAAAAGACTTACGATGGAGTAAATCTTTGAAAAAGTAATATGAGACATGCTGATACAGGAGAAAATGTCAAAGGTAAAGGCATAGCAACCTTATTGACAGCTGTTACTCCTCTGTCTACTTAGGAGGAAGAGGAGTAACTTTACTACCTGAAACCCGACTGGCGGCGCATGAGATCCTGACGCCACCGGGAAAGGTGGTCAGACAACGACCCTACCGCCTACCAGAAGCTAAAAAGCAGGAGGTCGTGGCACAGGTGCGCGAGATGTTGGCGATGGGTGTCATTGAAGAATCCAGGAGCCCGTGGTGCAGTCCCATTGTTCTGGTTCCAAAACTATATGGTACATTACGCTTCTGTATAGATTTCAAACAGGTAAATGCCATCTCGGTATTCGACGTATACCTGATGCCCCGTATCGAGGAGCTTTTGGACCGCTTGGGGTAGGCTCAGTTTTTGACCACCCTAGACATGACGAAGGGGTACTGGCAGATTCCGTTGACTAGGGAATCTCGGCCGAAGACTGCCTTCAGCATCCTGATTGGGCTATTCCAGTTTAAGAGGATGCCCTTTATTTATTTATTTATTTATTTAGTATACATTTGTATACCGCTACTTCCAGTGATCAGCAGTGGTTTGATTACAGATTGGAAATTGTCAAATCATGACAGGAAATTTTTGAGGTATAAACACATTGATTAGACAGGAAAGCACAGCACACAGAGAACTATTTTACAGGGAACATGGGCTATGGAGGGTTAAGTGGCTTGCCCAAGACCACAAGGAGCACCTGTGGGACTAGAAACCCCAGTCCTTCCGGCCCAAGGTTGCTGTCCTCTAGTGGGATTTGAACCCCCGACCTTCCGGCCTGAAGTACCTTGCCCCAACCACTAGGCCACTCCACTCCACTCCACTTTGGCTTTCATGCTGCCGCAGCGACCTGCCAGAGACTGGTGGATCAAGTCCTGCGTCCTCATTAAGAATATGCTTTCGCATATATGGACGATATTATTATCCACAGTTGCAGTTGGGTAGAACATATTCCAAGGGTTGAAGCCGTCCTGCGATCTATGAGGCAGGCGGGCCTCACCCTGAACCCGAGCAAGTGTGCCTTCGCCAAGCGAGAAGTGAAATACCTGGGACATATGGTATGACGAGGAAGGATTAAGCCCTTGATTGACAAAGTGGACAGCATCAAGAATTTTCCCTGACCCACAACAAAGAAGCTTTCTAGGCATGATTGGCTATTACAGGACGTTCCTGTCACGCTTTGCAGAAGAAAATTCCATCTTTACGGACATGTTAAAAAAGAATTGCCCCAATCAACTCCATTGGACCCCGGAGGCGGAGAGGGTTTTCACCCGATTAAAAGGGCAGCTATGCACGGCCCTGGTATTACTCAGGGTGGATTTCACGCAGCCATTCATTGTACAGATGGATGCCTCAGAGGTAGGCTTAGGGGCCATCTTGTCCCAGAAGCATGAAGGAAATGAGCATCCTGTGATGTTCCTTAGTAGGAAGTTTTCCTCGGCAGAGCAACACTACTCTACGATTGAGAAAGAGTGCCTCGCCATCAAATGGGCAATAGAGACCCTTCGGTTCTACCTCACCAGACGAAAATTCCTGCTAGTTACTGATCACGCACCCTTGAAGTGGCTCCAACAGATGAAGAACCACAATGCATGATTAACCAGATGGTACATGGCCCTGCAAGCTTTTGATTTTAAGGTAGAGCATCGGGCAGGGAAGCTACACCACAATGCAGATGCCTTGTCCAGGATTACGGACTGTTCGGAGGAGCTTCAACAACCTCCGCCAGCCCGTAATATCTTGAGTAGGGAGGTATGTGGCAAGGAGGCCTAGCCGGAGTCCGGGAGAGGACAAAGAGACAGGGAATTCACCCTAGTAAAGGGCCCACTTTCACCAAATCAGGGTAGGAAAGCCACAACCACCTCCAGGAATCAGAAAACTTCCACCTGGCCCACATTTCATGCTCCCCCTAGTGGAATGAAGGGGATAGGATACAGGGCCCAGAACCCCTATGGCAGGGAATTCTCCAAGCTCTCAGGTGCCCGAACTCAGGCTGATTGCCATCACCTGAGTAGGGAGGAGTTGGAGCTAGAGCCCTGGAAATATAAACCCATGCCAGACTATGAGAAAGGGGGAAGAGAAGCAGGAAGCCAGGCTGACACGAACAGAGGCACAGGCACAGGCACAGACACAAGCAAGAGAAACTTGACTGGTGCTGAGCAGAGGAACTGAGCTTCCAAGAGAAGGAAGTGCTAATTGGCATATAGCACGTCTGCAGGAGAATTTGGAGCCAGGAACAAGAGAGACTCCAAGATCCCCCGGGAGGCTGTTAGCTGAGCACTGTGAGCAAGACAGGGAGTCAGAACCCATGCAGCTGGGAGAGTCCGAGGTGAAGCTGAATGATGAAGACACTCTCATGGACTGTTCCTTTTGCCAAGCTTTAAACCTGAGAACGTAGAGAAAACAAGCCAGTCTTGAAAGAAAGACCGCTGCAGATTGCCTTTTCTCGTAAGGCTAATCTTCGCGATCTCTTAGTGAAAACCGCTTCATATGAAGATCGTCCTTTGTCTTCCCATGCCCAGCCGCTATTGCTCTAACACACTATCTGGTTTGGATTGGTTTGATCATCGAACAAAGAGAAGCTTTACAGCTCGATGGCGGATGTCTTGTACATCGGCATTTGTGGTGTACTTAATTGTTTGCCCGTGTGGCTTAAACTATGTGGGGACGCACTTCACGATCATTTAGGTTACGTCTGGGGGAACATGCCTCCAGACTTCGCACTAAATCACTGTCAGCTCCCCTGGTTGATCACTGTCTTTCTACACTACATGCCTTTGAGGACCTCCGATGGCAGGTACTTGACTCGGTGCCGTTTAACCCACGGGGGGGGGGGGGGGTGATCGTGTTCAGCTTTTGCAGAAGCTTTTGCAGAATCTTGAGCAGAAGTGGATCTTTATGCTGAACTCGGTTCACCCCAATGGACTGAATATGCAACTAGACTGGCACACAATTAAGTGAATTGCGGTCATCTCTAAATCCTCTGCTATCAATTCAGTGGGAGTGGCCTGATTGGTGGCTCCTCCTCTAACTGAACTGATTGGCTTTTTCATTTTCAACAAAATTTCCTGATTGGAGACTCCTTCTATGGCTGAGCAGGAGTGCCTAACGTCTCTATAAAAACCACTTTATCCAGCGTTTGCTATATGAAGGTTTGATGTTATATTCTCGGACGGCTGGACCTGAGGCAAGGGAAAACTCACTGCTTCCCGAAACGTGACACGTCGTAGTATCAACAGTCGTTTGTGGAAACTTTATGACAACCTTTTTCAGCTAAGTAAAATATAAGCTGTTTTGAACTGTTAAAAAGATTTTTCTTATTAAAATGGATGGGCCGCAGCGGTAGGAGGTTTGTGTCCTCTTTACTGTGATGGCTTCTCCGACAAAAAATAAGCAAAATTGAAAATTTGATTGGTGGTTTTTTTTCCATAGATCGGGTTTTTTTTATGGTTTAGGCTTTTTTCCTGGTTGGGTATATTTTTTTATTTTTCTGAGTCTTGAAAGAAAGTCTACCAGGAAAAAGGTACCCATAGTCCATAAGCAGGGTGGCCGTGATTCCCTCGTGTTTGTAAAGGGAAAGTTTACGGGGACTAAGCAGCAAGCCTGGAACTGTGATAAGCTTGTTAATCAACTGATGCTGGAATGAGGACACTGGGGTAAGCTAAAAGTAGCTATTAGAACAAAGCTTTCTGTTGCCCCTGGTTTATATCTGTTTACTTGGAAGGTAGCCAAGAAAGGTTTGAAGCTGAATAGAAGCTATACTAACACGGACAGTGAATTTGATTTTGTTTTTGTGCTTTAGCCAGCAAGGCTAAAAAGGGAATGCAATATCCTTGCTGTTAAAGACTGTATATCCTGAACTATAGAGAACCTTTAAACAGCCATTTTTGTGTTTGGGTTTGTTTTTGGACAATGCTCTACTTCAAAGAGTCCTGAACAAATAATCCTGTATGTGCTATGATCGAACCATTGTGTACAAAATAAATTTCTGTCATTTGCCTTACCTCGTTGAGCCTGACTACAACTTTCTGCCTGATGCACCCATACAGCTAAACAGAAACTACATTTCCCAGAGGACACTTCGGGGAAATAGTTTGAAAAAGCTGAAAAAGCGGATAGCGGAAAGTTCCTCTAATAACCACACCCGTCTAAGCTAGAGGTGAGTGGTGGTGGTGTGACACTACCTCTGTTACCTAGATTTGCTGTTTATGCCTGTTCTATGTAAAGTTGCTTGTTTTGATATTTTATTGTCTGTTCTATGTAAAGCTGCTTGACTGTTCACGTTTCCTGTAAACCGCTCTGATACTAAATAGTGCGGTATATAAAAGCTAATAAAAAAATAAACAAACATTCAAATTGTATATAGTTGTGATACCCTACTCTAAGCTTCTTGTTACCTACTGTTACCCATAAATTTTATATTACCCAGTTGTTTGCCTAAGTTCTCTGTATTCATTCAGTTCCATGTAAATTGTTCTGACTGGGAGAAAAACAGTATAGCAAAACCTGCTAAATAAATAAATAAAGGATATTAAAAAATCTTGAAACTGTTCAGAGGAAGGCGACTAAGATGATTTGGAGCTTGTGCCAGAAGACACATGAGAAGAGACTTGAAGACCTAAATGTGTATACACTAGAGGAGAGGAGGGACAGGGGAGATATGATACAGACGTTTAAATACTTAAAGGGTAATCTCCAGGAACAAGCAGGAATGAGTCTTCACATATGGGTACGTCGGTACCGACAAAGTCTGCGCGGGAACGCTCCCCAGCGTCCAATTAGAATGCTTTTGGGAGCATCCCACCACGCCTGCATGCTGCCTTCCCGCCTTTCCCAACTGCCTCTCCTCAGTTTTAGTTTTTCCGCGGAGCCGGCAGGATGTACTCCTGTCACCGCAGAAAATTCTTCCTTTATTTTTGTTTTTTCTTGTGGTCGCGTCTGCCTTTCCTTGATGCACCGGTACCGCCGTTGTTTTCTTCTTTCTTTCTCCTACAAATTTTTTCTTTTGTAGGGAATTTTTTCCCTGTTTAGTGCCTGACGGTTTTTTCGGCCTGCTAGGCCTCTCCACTTTCCTTCATGGAAACGCCAGCCACTATCCCTAAAACATGTTTCAACTGTGGTGGTACCAAATTAGTTTTAGACACCCATAACTGGTGCCTTCCATGTTTGGGTCCTGACCACTATCCGCTGGAGTGTCCCTCCTGCAGTAGTATTTCCAGAAGAAGTCTTCAGCATCGAGCTCAACTCGATACGCGGTTCCCATCAGACCTGAGGGTACCAGCTACAACTTCTTTTTCACAGGATCAGGTAACCAAACAAAAGTCTGTAAAGACTAGCCAGTCCTCGGGTGGTAGATCTCATGTTCACCATCGAGATGCCTCTGGCCTTGCCCCCGAGGACAAATTGGCTTTAAAACCCCGGCAGGAGTCTTCGGCCTCCAAAGCATTAACGGGGTTTCAGGTTGTTCCCAGGGTTTTTACCTCTGCGAACATACCTGAGCCATGCTCGGTGGTGGTATCCTCTTTGAGCAGTGCCGGTACCCCGGCATTGGCAATGGTGTTGGATGAAACATTCCACACCGATGATCGCGGTCTAGCGCTCTCGGTATCTTCGGTGCCGTTAGAGTCACTACAGACCGATCTTCCAGCATCGGTATCGATCCCGGTACCGATTCTGGTATCCACATCGGTACCCTCCAGGTGTGCTTCGATAGACTCGCTGCTTTCGATGCCGAGTCTAGAATCGATCTCTAGCCTGGACGATTGGGTACCGACTCGTCTCGGTATCGACCTCGGACGGTGCCAAAGACATTGTCCCGGAGATCAAAGTCTGCCGCTCTCGGTACCTTTGGTACCATTAGAGTCACCTCAGACTGATCTTCCAATATCGGTAACGGCTGCGATACCACTGCCGGTACCGCTTTCTACATTTGCATCGGTAGCAGTGCCTTCCATGCTTACTTCCACAAGCTCGCTTCCTTCGGTACCGAGTTTGGAATCCATCCCTGGCATGGATAGTTTTCCACCGATTTGTCGCGGCACCGGCCTCGAGCGGTACCGACGACTATCCTTTCCGGACAATCTGATGCTCCACCCTTTCGGGTCTTGTACTCCAATGGATCAATCCATTAGTGCCAAGACTAGATCTTCAACAGATCTAACCTTTACTCCTCATGATAGAGGATCCCCTTCTGGGGAAATTTCTTTTCAAGCATTCCTGCTTGATATGGCAAGGTTACTTGCCATTTCTATACCTGATCAAGATCCTGCACCAGGGGATTCAGAGCTTCTGCATATCCCTGAGAATCCAAAGGAGGTCCATCATGCTTCCTTTGCATCAAACCTTACAGGATCTTTTACTTAGAATGTGGGAAACTCCCTTAAAGGTATCCCCACCTTCAAGGGCCACTGACTCTCTGTACAAGGTGCCCCCTTCTCCAGGTTTTCAAAAGACTCAACTTCCACATCATTCTATTGTTGTGGAATCAGCAATGAGGTGTGTTAAACGTGCTAAAAGGCACTCTTTCTTATCCGCCAGGTCGTGAGTCTAGAACTTTAGATGCCTTTGGATGTAAAAGCTTCCAGGCATCCATGTTTTCAACAAGAATTCTCTCATATATTTCTATATGGGACTATCTCTTGAAGAGGTCACAAACAGTTTGCTGTTTTTGACTTCTTTTCTTCAAGATCACAAAAGAGCAGACTACTCTTAACTGGTTAGTCATGTTCAAAATATCTCTAGGTTTCTTACTCGTGCTACCCTGGACTGTTTTGAGTCTGTTAGCAAAACCTCTGCTATAGCCATAGGGGCACGACGCATGGCCTGGCTCCAAGCTTCCGACTTGGATAAATGGGTACAAGAAAGGCTGGGAAATACTCCTTGTACTGGGGAGAATCTCTTTAACAAAGAGACTTTACGCCAAGCTGCTCAGTTAACCACTGACATTATTGCTTTCAAAGGATTGTCAACACCTTCCTCTATCCCAGGTGGTAGAAAATCTTCTACCAAACTTTATTCCCCAAGGGGAAAAAGTTGTATTCATTCTCTACCCATCATACAGCTATTTCCAAACAAGGGAAACATCAAACCAGGCTAAAGAAACCACAACCTCAACCGCTTCAGCAAACCCAGCAGCCGCAGGGTTGCTGATAGACTCTTCACTGAATCCTTCTTTCCTGTTTTGAGGTTTAGAACCTGTAGTTTGCTTCTTCTCATTACAAGCATCTACATCGGTTCCATCCTAAATTTTACACATGTCTCTCTTTAAAAAGAGATCCTGACTTTTAGCTCATAGAGCTTCTTAAGATGATTGAGGTCTCAGGTCGTCCTTGAGGTCCCAGGTCATCCTTCTCAGTCTCCTCCATTCTCTCTCCACAGGTGGCTGTCAGGCTTTTCCTCCCGGCCCATCCGGTGGAACCAAATCCAGAGGCTCCTCATTCCGTAGGAGACAACATGGGGACCTCTTCCAGTGGGAGAAACCCTACTCTCTCGCACAGCAGCTGGGCAATCCGGTCTCCCACCTTCACATGGTAGTCTTCGTTGCCAAAATTAAACAGTAATACCTTTACATTCCCTCTATAATCAGGGTCGATCACCCCAGCCCCGACGTCCAGGAAATATTTCAGAGCCAGACCCGATCGCGGTGCTATCTGACCATAACATCCTACGGGCATCTCCATCTGAAGGCCGGTATCAATTTAATTTAATTTAATTAACAGATTATTTATATACCGCTCCTTCCATTGATCAGGTGCGGTTTCCATATAACAACAATAAACAACAATTTGTGGCTAGGTAATTATAGTTAACAAATAACAATTAACAATTAGTGAACTATGTACAATTGAACATAATTAAACTATATACATAAACTATATACATAGTTCTGGTTTTCATTTTTCTTAATCACTTGTTTTAGGTTACAGCACTTCATTCTTTTGTTGAATTGTATATTACCTGGGGTAGGATTATCCTTTATCTAGCTGGGGGGTGAGGGATGAGCTGGTCATAGATCCATAATGCTTTGTAAATAAGTGTGTTTTGAGTTTTTTTCTGAACTCCGTTATATCAGGTAATTGTCTTAGTTCTATTGGGATTGTGTTCCACAAGATGGGGGCTGCATGGGAGAAGGCTTTCTTGTTAGTGGATTTATTGGCCCTAATGAATTCTTTTGGTGGGGTTAATTTATTTAACTGGTCTCTCCTTTGTAGGTTATGGGTAGGTTCTATTTTGATGAGGTTATTTATGGGCAGGGGTGCTGTTTTTGTTATGGCTTTGTAGGTGGTTAAGATAGTTTTGTATTCTATACAGCTTTGAATCGGGAGCCAGTGTAGATATTCTAAAATTGGGGTTATGTGTTGGAAAGGTGGGGCTTTCGTAATGGTCCTTGCTGCTGCGTTTTGTGCTAATTGAAGTTTTTTTATGGCTTCCTTAGTTATGCCAAGTAAGGTTTGATTTGCAAAGTCAAAATGTGGGGTTATGATTGCTTGTATGACGCGTTGAAAATCCTGTAAGTGCATTAGTGGGCGGAGTTGCTTTAATATTTTTAGTTTAAAGTAAACTTTTTTGCTATATTTCTTACATGTGTGTCCATGCTGAGATGTTTATCCAGTATAACACCTAAGTAGCGTATTTCAGTTTTTAGTATGATATTATTGTTTTGCAATGTAATATGCGAGGGGGGAATGAATGTTGTGCATTTAGTTACTATTAGGGCTTCTGTTTTTGAGTGATTGATGTACAGATTGTTTTCATTTAGCCAGGTGTTGATTTCAGTGAGGCAGTCGTTAATGAGTTGTATAGGGATATTTGGGATTTTGAATGGGACATACATCATTATGTCGTCCGCATATAGGTGAAAGAGGACATTGAATTTTTTAAATATTTTACAGATGTGTTTTAAATATATGTTAAAAAGTAACGCTAACAGAGCTGAGCCTTGTGGGAGGCCTAGTTCTTGTTTGTATGTTTTTGATGTGAGATTACCGATTTGTACCGTTTGGGATCGTTCTGTTAGATAAGAAGTAAACCATTTTAGAACAGTGGATTTTATACCTATTTGTTTAAGTTTATTGATCATTGTTGAATGGTGAACGCTGTCGAAGGCTGCAGAAACATCAATGAATATGAGTAAGAATGCTTGTTTAGGTTTGTCTATTCCCCTCACAAGTGTATCGATTAGCACTGTTAGGAGTGATTCTACTCCGTGTCTGGGGCGAAACCCATATTGCTGGTCGTCAAGTGGGGCTGAGCTATCAATGAACTCTTGTGTTTGAATTTGTACGGTTTTTTCAATTAATTTGGCCATAAATGGAATACTCGATATGGGTCTGTAAGAATTAGGTGATGATTTGTCAAGGGTAGTGTTTTTTAGGATTGGCCGGATCTGTGCGTGTTTTAGTGTAGAGGGTAGGTAACCGTTTTTTAGGGAGAGGTTTATTATTGGGAGGATGAACTGAGAGAGTACAGGTAGAGAGTTCTTTATCCAGGTTACTGGACAAGGGTCAAGTAGTGAGGTTCTAGTATTAATGTTTGTGATGATGGATTTGAGCTCAACTTTGGTTAAGGGTTGAAATGCAGACCATTCGTCTGTGTTAAGTATTTGAGAAGTATCTACTGGTTTGGGTGGTAGTGGGTGGTACGTTGTCTTGTTCATTTTATTTTATTTTTATTTTATTCACATTTATATACCGCATCTTCCAAGAGTTCAGTTGCGGTTTACAGTTAACAATAATTAACAAATCAAGTTTGTTTTACATGGAACATTGCAATAATACAGAACTTATTTACAAGGAACATCATATAAAGTATAGAACAAACAATGTGGTATAATACCGAACAGTGTGGAAACTATATACAAGTTATATATGAATATATATACATGGATTACATGGGGGAGGTCAGAAGATCATCATTGGAGAGTGCTATCTGTATAGGTTAAAGGTTTATTGCATAGAGCAACCGGATTGTCTATTTAACCTTTGTCTATTGTAGATATTGAGTTATTTATGTTATAATGTTTGGTGAACAGATAGGTTTTCAGTTTCTTGCGTAGTTCTGTGATCTCTGTTAGCTTTCGTAGCTCCTCTGGAAGGGAATTCCAGATAGTAGGGCTATGTGCGAAAATGCTCTATTGTTTGTTGATTTGTGGGCTTTTGTGAAATCTTTCGGGATTTTTAATCTGCATAGTTGTCCTTTTCTGTGTGTAGGCTTAGCTGGTTCTTTGTGTATTAAGTTACATAACATGGGTGGGGCCAAAGCATATAAGGCTTTGAATGTTGTTATTATTGTTTTGTAGATTATTCTACTTTGAATTGGTAACCAATGAAGGGAGACTAGTATTGGTGATATGTGTTGAAGGGAATTGATTTTCAATGTGATTCTAGCTGCAGCATTTTGTGCGAATTGCAATCGTTTTATACTTTGTTTTGTTAAGCCTATTAGGATTAGATTGGCAAAGTCAAAGTGTGGGGTTATTGTAGCTTGTATTATGTTGATAAAGTCCTGTGTGAAAACTAGTGGACGAAGTTGTTTAAGAGTTTTAAGTTTGAAATAGATTTTCTTTATGGTATTGCTGATGTGAGTTTCCATCGTAAGGTGTGTATCTAGCATGACACCTAGATATCTTATTTCCTTTTTTATTTTGATTTCTTGGTTTTGGAGTCTTATGTGTGATGGAGGGATATAGGTTCTGTTCTTGGTTACGATTACAACTTCGGTTTTAGCGTGATTTATGTGGAGGTTTTGTGTTTTTAGCCAAGTTGTGACTTCATTATAGCAATCCGATAAGAGTTGAAGCGGTAGGTTGGGAATTGTGAATGGAATATAGAGCATAATATCATCTGCGTAGAGATGATATTTTACTCCAAAGCTTTTGAATATGTTGCAGACTGGTTTTATGTAAATATTGAAAAGTAGAGCTGACAGCGCTGAGCCTTGAGGTAATCCAATTTCTTGCTTGTAGGTGGTGGAGTTTTGATTTCCAATTCTTACATTTTGTGTTCTGTCAGTTAGATAGGATGAGAACCATTTGTGTACTGTAGAGTTTAATCCTATTTGTTTTAAGTTATTGAGCATTATTGTGTGGTGTACGCTATCGAACGCAGCTGATATGTCGATGAACAGTAGGATAAATGCCTGTTTAGGATTGTCAATCTCTCTTAGGAGTGCATCTATTAAAACTGTGAGGAGTGTTTCCACTCCATGGCAGGGCCGAAAGCCATATTGTTGCTCATCAAGAGGATAGGATGAGTCAAGAAAATCTTGTGTTTGTAATTGAACTACTTTTTCAATTATTTTGGCCAAAAAAGGTATGCTTGATATGGGTCTATATGACGTTGGGGATGTTTTATCCAGTTTGCTGTTTTTGAGGATTGGTCGGATTTGTGCATGTTTAAGAGATGGTGGGAGGTAGCCTTGGGTAAGTGAGAGGTTTACTATTGAGAGAATGTAGGGCAATAAGATTGGTAGTGTGTTTTTTATCCAAGATACTGGACATGGATCTAGATAAGACGTTGTGGTGTTGAGGCCAGAGATGATGTTTTTTAGTGCTCTTTAGTTATAGGATGGAACTCTAACCATTCGTTTGTATGTTGGTGTGACAAGAGGATAGTGTTTATAGGTATTGATGGCAATTTTGCTTTGTTTTGATAATGTTGGGCTAAAGTTTGGACTGAGATGTCTGTGATTTCGCTGTCAGAAGTTTGGGGGTTGGTTAGATTTCTGACAATGGAGAATAATTCTCTTGGTCTGTTATATGATTTTGAGAGTATTTTGGCATAATATTCTTTTTTTGTGCTATCCAAGGTATCTTTGTATTTAGTGAGTAGATTATTGTATATTTCTTTGTGTATCATCAATTTGGATTTACGCCAGTTATGTTCTAGTTTTCTAAGGTTCCTTTTCATCTGATTTAGTGTAGTATTGAACCATGGTTTGGCATTGGTGTTAGAGTGGTTACTCTTTTTGTGTATTTGATTAGTTTTTGCGGCATTGTAGATGGTGTCATGCCAGTTTTTAACAGTGTTATCTAAATTCGTCTCTGTTGTGACGAGGTGGGGGATTGTTAAGTCAATAAATTCATCATTGTTAAACTTTTTAAATCTTGTGGTTGTGACATTTCTGATGTAGTTGTTAGTATTAGTGGATGGATATGTCAGGTTTAGTTTAATAATGTGGTGATCTGACCAGGGTATTTGAGTGCATTCAACTGAATTTGGGTTGATTAGTTTGAAGAGTGAGTTAGGGAGAAGGACAAGATCAAGAATTCCACCTTTGATGTGTGTAGATATGTTTATTATTTGATGATATTCTATGTCGGAGATAGTATCAAAGAATAGTTTAGATTCTGATGTTGGTAGCGAGGGAAGGTTGAAATCTCCTAGCATCATTATGGGGTGTTGTTCAGTTGAGGAGCTGAGGAGTTCAATGAGAGAGTCAATGCAGTCTGATTTTTGGTTTGGGGGCCTATATACCAAGCAAAGTTTCATGAAGCCAATATTTATTAGTAGTGTGTCTATTTTGTCAGAAATATTGGATTGGATTGCTTTGGCGCATAGTACCTTTTTTGTCATCATTAAAACACCTCCGCCTTTTCTGTTAGTTCTATGTTTATAGAAGGTGTCATAGTCTTCTGTATTAAGTTGGTTTATGTAGACTGAATCGGTATCTGAGAGCCAGGTTTCTGTAACGCATAATATGTCTGGTTTTAAGTCGGATATTAAATCATTAAATATAGGTAGTTTGTTTTTCATCGACCTTGCGTTGATAAGAATACATGAGAGGGAAGGTGTATTATTTATGTGTGTTCCCTTGAGTGTTTGTATTGTGTTTATTTGTTTTATGTGAATCAGTCTATGTAAATTTGATCTGGGATGGTTATTTTGATAAATGTGTCCAATTTGGTAGTAGTTTCGCATGTGTGTATGAATAATAGGGATTGTTTTGTGGTTTAAGCTGTTTAGGCTTAGGGTTAAGTCAATGGCTAGTATTGCTAAGACTAAGCCAATATAGAATATTTTCATTTTTTTGATGTTTGAGCGTGGCATTTTTAAAGGGTTGGTGTTGGTGGAGCTATGGAGTAATATAGTAGGGTAAGTAGATGTGAGCAAGGTATTCCAATGGGGATTTGGAGTATGCAGGAGTTGTAAGTAGAGCTGCTAGAAACAGTATCAATCCTGATTGGCATAAGCTACTGACAACAGTATATTATTGTGATTGTAACTGATAGTAAACCTGGTAGATGATAATATGCTACTGGTAACAGTAATAGATTGATTGAGAGTTACTGGCTGGCTATTATCTTACAATGTTTATGATTAATAAGGTATTACTGGCAACAGTAATGAGATATTATACTACTGGGAACAGTAATGACAATGGTAATGACAGCTGACAACAGTAATGAGATAATATACCATTAACAACAGTAATAAATTGTTTGAGAGATTTTCTAGCTGGTTAGCTGCTGGTAATTGTTTCAATTGATAGAATACTCTTGATAACAGTAATGTGTACTACTGACAATAGAGCTATAAGAAATGACTATTTGTAAGCTGGTTACAGATAACTGACAACAGTACTGACTGTAGATATATTACTGACAACAGTAATAGTGTGGAATAATGTTAACTATTTGCAGGTTGTCTACTGACAACGGTGCTGGTTAGATACACTACTGACAACAGTACTAAAAGTGATACAATGCTAATTGTTTACAGTCTGACTACTGACAACAGTCCTGGTGGAAGATATGCTGTTGATGATAGTAATAGCCTATGTGTTAGATACTGTGTTGCAAGCTGCTGACTTTATACTGATTGTGGAATTATACTTGCTGTGCTAGGAGAATCTTAGAAGGGCATGAGGTGCTCGCGCTCTGCCGTGCACGGCTTGGATGATGATTTCTCGTTGAGTGTAGGCGGTCTGGTGGCAGCAAGGCTCAGTCTCTCCAGAGCATGTGACTGGGAAGAGGGCTGCTGGACGTTGGCGCTCGTGCTGGGCTCAACCCTGATCGGGGAGCTTCCAAGATGGCTGCAGATAAGAGTGGCTGATGAGACTGGATAGCGTAGCTTGGTGATAGAGTGGATTGACGAAGGGCTTGTGTTATTCTTAGTAGAATGTTCTCTAGGTGTACAATGGTGATTGTAGTGCCCCGCCTAAGGGCCACGCCAAAGGGCCCTCTGGCGAGGTCCTCAGGCGCGGGCCCGACAGGCGCGGGCCTGCCTGTCTGCGATGCTTTAAATATGCGGCCTTTGTTCCTCCCACAGCCCGGATTGGGCCGGAGGACCGAGAGGAGTGCTTGCTGGCCTGCTCGGCGCTTCAACCCCCGATCGGGTCAGTAGTAGATGGTCGCTGGTTGGAAAAGGCTATTCCCGCCGCAGGCGGTGCTTTAAATATGCCGCCTTTGTTCCTCCCACAGCCCGGATTGGGCCGGAGGACCGAGAGGAGTGCTTGCTGGCCTGCTCGGCGCTTCAACCCCCCGATCGGGTCAGCAGTAGATGGTCGCTGGTTGGAAAAGGCTATTCCCGCCGCTGGCGGTGCTTTAAATATGCCGCCTTTGTTCCTCCCACAGCCCGGATTGGGCCGGAGGACCGAGAGGAGTGCTTGCTGGCCTGCTCGGCGCTTCAACCCCCGATCGGGTCAGCAGTAGATGGTCGCTGGTTGGAAAAGGCTATTCCCGCCGCTGGCGGTGCTTTAAATATGCCGCCTTTGTTCCTCCCACAGCCCGGATTGGGCCGGAGGACCGAGAGGAGTGCTTGCTGGCCTGCTCGGCGCTTCAACCCCCGATCGGGTCAGCAGTAGATGGTCGCTGGTTGGAAAAGGCTATTCCCGCCGCTGGCGGTGCTTTAAATATGCCGCCTTTGTTCCTCCCACAGCCCGGATTGGGCCGGAGGACTGAGAGGAGTGCTTGCTGGCCTGCTCGGCGCTTCAACCCCCGATCAGGTCAGCAGTAGATGGTCGCTGGTTGGAAAAGGCTATTCCCGCCGCTGGCGGTGCTTTAAATATGCCGCCTTTGTTCCTCCCACAGCCCGGATTGGGCCGGAGGACCGAGAGGAGTGTTTGCTGGCCTGCTCGGCGCTTCAACCCCCGATTGGGTCAGCAGTAGATGGTCGCTGGTTGGAAAAGGCTATTCCCGCCACTGGCGGTGCTTTAAATATGCCGCCTTTGTTCCTCCCACAGCCCGGATTGGGCCGGAGGACCGAGAGGAGTGCTTGCTGGCCTGCTTGGCGCTTCAACCCCCGATCAGGTCAGCAGTAGATGGTCGCTGGTTGTTCATGTAGTAATTTGCCAGTGTCTGTGGGGTAATGTCTGTGATTTCATTGCTGGAGTTGTGATTATTATTAGTCAGCTTTTGGACAATTGAGAAAAGTTCTCTGGGTCTATTTATTGCGTTGTTTAAGATGGAGGCGTGGTAATTTTTCTTGGCATTGTTTATTGCGTCTTTATACTTGTTAAGTAGTGTGAGGTATGAATCTTTTGTAATTGCGTTTTTATTTTTCCTCCATTTATATTCAGCTTTTCTTAAGTTCTTTTTCATTTGATTTAAATATTTATTGTACCAGGGGGTTTGACCTTCTTTAGAGTGCCAATCAATGAGAGCCTTTCCACGGCTGGGTATCACCCGATCTTTGGTGCTGCATAAATCATATCCCTCCTGGGAGCCTGGGCCTTCCCCGATACCTTACAAATTTTTTTTTTAATTTTATTTTTATAATTTAAACTTTTTACATCCAAAGAATACAATGAATGAAAGAAAAGCATGGATACTCCAGAAATATACAGGTAATAAATAAACAAACAAAATATATTCCCATTACTTTCAGACCACAATAAGGAAATTAGGGGGAACAATAAAGAAAATAAATAGAAAGGAAAAAATCCTTTACCCCCATATTTAACAATTAGGCAGGCGAAGACTTATGTGTCAGCCGTGTGGGATGGATCCGCTACTTTAACAATTACAACCTCTCTCGCCTCCAGAAATTGCAGAAGTTGCCTAGGTTCAAAAAACAAATATACTTTTTGCTTATAAGAAACACAACATTTAGCGGGAAATTTCAACTGAAAAGTAGCCCCAAGAGCCAAAACTCTGGGGCGTAGGACTAAAAAATCCTTCCTTCTCATTTGTGTATCTCGAGACACATCAGGAAAAATTCTCACTTTAGAACCCAGGAAATCTTCATTCATATTCCTGAAATATAATCTGAGGATATAAAATTTATCCACTTCCAATGCCATAGTCACCAGGAGAGTAGATCTTCTCGTTACGACCTCCAGAGAACTTTTCAGAAACCCTGTGAGGTCCTCTATCCCAGAAGGAACAGGAGGAGACCCAGATGCCTGATTTCTAGAGCTCAAAGTTAGGTACTGTGCCCTAGCCATAGGAGGAAACTGATCTGGAGAAATTTTTAAAACGTCCCCAAAATATTTCCTCACCATCTCCACTGCTGACAAAACCGGAGATTTAGGAAAATTCAGAAATCGCAGATTACATCTGCGAGCCTGGTTTTCCAGATATTCAACCTTTCTAAGAGTCACAGACCTATCCCTAACTTGGGCTGAAGTCAGTTCTCGTAGGCGTTCCACTTCCTCCTCCAATCTGGTAATTTTTTCTCCATGAGACACTTGGGCATGAGACATAGAATCAATCACAGCTTTAACCCCAACTGAGTCCATATGCATAAAGCCCACAGCCTTAATGAGGGAATCGTTCAAAGCAGACAGTCCTTCCCACAGCAATTCTAAAGTACATTTCGCCAGTCTCACCAATGTTACAATTCCCGGAGGACCCCTCTCCTGTGCAGGAACAGCCGCAGTACTCTTCTCTGATGTTTCCCCACTTCCTTGCCGCTTCCCAGCCTCAGTAGAGGGAACCACACTGGCCAGCACACCTCCTGAGCTCTCCCACACCGGGGTACTCACTCTACCTCCTTCGGGGAGAGAAGCGCCGGTCAGAGGAACACTTCCGGGTCTCGGCCAGGGGGTACACTGCTCCGGAGAGAGCCAGATACCGGATATGCTCAGGGGCGATTCAACACCCATCGCTCCTGCCGAAGACACTGCTCCAGTCTCCGCCGCAAAACCGCATTCCTTCAAAGTCCGTTGACCGGACGAACTCAGCTGGTCAGCCCCAGAAGGTAAGGACGCCTGCTTTCGCTTTCTCCGCCCCATGTTCAGTTACACGGAGCCAGTTTCACAGCAACAAGCAACTCCAGAGTGCGGCTTGCAGCTAGACACTTCCTGCCGCCATCTTGATGTTCCCCCCACCTTACAAAATTTTAATATAAACTTCTGTTTAAGGGGATCAACACCTCCCAGGGGTTCTTTCCCTGGGTTCTCGCTTGGCTTTCGGGGGTTCCCAAAAAGAGGTGCGGGGACCACCGTTATCATCCCATCCCCTTTTCTCCCAAGGCCTTTCTCTAATCCTTCCCTAAATTGGGGCCAATCCCTTCCCAATACTAAATCGTAGGGGAGTTTTGGAACCACTGCCACGAGAATTTCTTTCTGGGCCCCCAACCCTTTTATCACCACTTTGTACACCGGGTAGAAAGAGGCAGCTCCATGGATGCATCTAATTTGGACCTGCCCTTTCGACTTCCTCTGGCGAGACTCATCCTGGGCCTCAATTGCCTGCCAAAGCTTTCGTGACACCATGCTTTGGTCAGCCCCGGAGTCGAGCAGAGCATGGGTAGTGACCCCCTGTATGTTAACACTTAAGAGAAATCCCTCTCCTAGATGTTTCACATTGGTACCAGTTAACCCAATGCGGGCTTTGCATCCCCTCTGCAGGTGTCCCAACTCCCCACAACGATAGCATTTTTTCTCAGCCCACTTACCCTCATGAGCAGACACACAAGTTTTTAGACATTTTTCATTATTTCCCTGTTTCTTTTCTGATAAACCAAAACTGGCCTCTGCCCCTACTTTTGGAGGGCCCGCCTTTGGGAGAAACGCCAATTCAGCTTCCATGTAGCGCTCCGCCAAAAGGGTTGCCTCTCCTGTGCTCTGGCAGTTTTGCTGAATCAGAAAAGATTGTACCCTTTTTGGTACTGCAGCCATAAATTGCTCCAATATCACCATATCCACCACCGTATCCATAGTTTTCCCTTCCGGGGCTAGCCACTTTAAAGCTAAACCTCGAATTCTCTGGCTTAAGGCCTTAGGTGTCTCTCCAGCCTTTAAGACCGTGGCTCTAAACATATGGTGATACAACATTTTCGTTAACCCTAATCAGTCTCTAATTGTATTTTTTACAGCATTATAGTCCATGGCCTGGGCAGCTGGCATAGCCCTATATGCGGCTAGTGCTTCTCCTGTTAAGGAGGTTGCCAATCGCACCGCCCATTGGCTAGCTGGCCAACCCACGGCTTGAGCCACCCTCTCGAATGACTCCAAGAAGTCATCTATGTCATCATCTGGTGAAAGTTTTCCAAAATTAAACGTCCCGCTGGTGTGTGGGCCCGCTAGATTGTCCATTTGCGGCATTGCTGGTCCCTCCGGGGTTAGGGTTCCTCCACTTCCTTGCCTGTGGGAAGTAACAAAGGCTTCCACTAAGTCCAGGACAGGTTTTTCCTGCTCCCTCATAGCCGCTGCTGCATTCTCTTGCACTAGCTGGGCAACTCCTGCTGTCGTTGAAAATGAGTGGCCATCCACTGTACCAGCTCTTTTGGATCCATCTCCGGAGATACCTTGCTCATGTGTTGACTCTCGAGGAACAAAATTTGTCTTTTCCGCCAACCTTCTCTGCTATCACTCTTGTAAGTGTATATCCTGGATGGTAGGAAATCCTGAGTGGTAGAAAATCCTCACAACTACGCCACTGTCACGCCACCACCACTCGCCTCTAGCTTAGAGGGGCATGGTTATTAGAGGAACTTTCCGCTATCCGCTTTTTCAGCTTTTTCAAACTATTTCCCCGAAGTGTCCTCTGGGAAATGTAGTTTCTGTTTAGCTGTATGGGTGCATCAGGCAGAAAGTTGTAGTCAGGCTCAACGAGATAAGGCAAATGACAGAAATTTATTTTGTACACAATGGTTCGTTCATAGCACATACAGGATTATTTGTTCAGGACTCTTTGAAGTAGAGCATTGTCCAAAAACAAACCCAAACACAAAAATGGCTGTTTAAAGGTTCTCTATAGTTCAGGATATACAGTCTTTAACAGCAAGGATATTGCATTCCCTTTTTAGCCTTGCTGGCTAAAGCACAAAAACAAAATCAAATTCACTGTCCGTGTTAGTATAGCTTCTATTCAGTTTCAAACCTTTCTTGGCTACCTTCCAAGTAAACAGATATAAACCAGGGGCAACAGAAAGCTTTGTTCTAATAGCTACTTTTAGCTTACCCCAGTGTCCTCATTCCAGCAGCAGGTGATTAACAAGCTTACCACAGTTCCAGGCTTGGTCCTTAGTCCCCGTAAACTTCCCCTTTACAAACACGAGGGAATCATGGCCACCCTGCTTGTGGATTATGGGTACCTTTTTCCTGGTAGACTTTCTTTCAAGACTGGCTTGTTTTCTCTACGTTCCCAGGTTTAAAGCTTGGCAAAAGGAACAGTCCATGGGAGTGTCCTCATCATTCAGCTTCACCTCGGGCTCTCCCAGCTGCATGGGTTCTGACTCCCCGTCTTGCTCACAGTGCTCAGCTAACAGCCTCCCGGGGGATCTTGGAGTCTCTCTTGTTCCTGGCTCCAAACTCTCCTGCAGACGTGCTATATGCCAATTAGCACTTCCTTCTCCTGGAAGCTCAGTTCCTCTGCTCTGCTCAGCACCAGTCAAGCTTCCCTTGCTTGTGTCTGTGCCTCTGCTCGTGTCAGCCTGGTTCCTGCTTCTCTTCCCCCTTTCTCATAGTCTGGCATGGGTTTATATTTCCAGGGCTCTAGCTCCAACTCCTCCCTACTCAGGTGACGGCAATCAGCCTGACTTCGGGCACCTGAGAGCTTGGAGAATTCCCTGCCATAGGGGTTCTGGGCCCTGTATCCTCTCCCCTTCATTCCACTAGGGGGAGCATGAAATGTGGACCAGGTGGAAGTTTTCTGATTCCTGGAGGTGGTTGTGGCTTTCCTACCCTGATTTGGTGAAAGGGGGCCCTTTACTAGGGTGAATTCCCTGTCTCTTTGTCCTCTCCCGGACTCCGGATAGGCCTCCTTGCCACAGTAGGTAATTATTAACAAGCAAATGGGTCAACGAAGGGATAGGGTGAGAGGGAGAAAAGGGGTAGGGGGAAGGGAGAGGGGGTGGGATCGAGGCAGGGGAATTAGGGAGAGGATGGAGAACTAAGTACATGTTGTGTAGCCAGGACTCAAGGTATAGTCTGTGTAGGTAGAGAGGCCAGCATTATGAGAGTCAGCATTAAGAGAGTCCTTCATTATGTTATATGGTCATAAGCCAGCTGGAAAAGGTGAGTCTTTAATGCCTTCCTAAACGTAGATAGGTCCATGATGACTCGGACTGAGGCAGGAAGGGCATTCCAGAGGGCTGGTGTGTAATGGGCTGAAGGGAGGTGAACTGGGGTATCCAAGGTATCTGAGCTATGGTCTCCAAAACGAACATAATACTCCCAAGTGAGACCTCACCAACAACTTGCACAGGGGCATTAATACCTCCTCCTTTCTGCTGATTATTCCTCTGTATGCAGCCCAGCATCCTTCTGGCTTTGGCTACTGGCTTGTCACACTGTTTTGCCACCTTGAGATCCTCAGACATTATCACTCTGAGGTCCTTCTCCTGGTCCATGTATGCCAACCTATCGCTCCTTATTGCATACAATTCCTTTCTATTTCTGCTTCCCAAGTGCATGAGTCTGCACATTTTCACATTAAATCTCAAATGTCAAGCATTAGATCATTTTTCCAGTTTTTGTATATCTTTCCTCTCTGTTGCAAACTTTTGTGTCATCTGCAAAAAGGCAGACTTTTCCAGTCAATCCTTCAGCAATATCACTCACAAATACATTGAACAGCACCAGTCCCAGGACCGATCCCTGGGGCACACTATTACGCACCTTCCTTTCTTCTGAGAGTTCTGTCAGTCAACCAATTTCTGGTCCAGTTTACCACCTTGGGACCCATCCCCAGCCTGCTCATTTTATTGATAAGCCTTCCTGTGAGGAACAAGGTCAAAGGCATTGCTGAAATCTAGGTAGATCACATCTATCACATGCCCTTGATCTAGTTCTCTGGTCACCCAGTCAAAGAACTCACAATCAAATTTGTTTGACATAATCATCCTTTGGTAAAGCACAGTTACTTACCTGTAACAGGTGATCTCTGGGAACAGCAGGAATAAGTCTTCACATATGGGTATCGTCGGTACCGACGGAGCCTGCGCAGGAACGCTCCCCAGTGTCCAGTAAGAAAGTTTTTAGGAGCATCCCACAGCACCTGCACGCTGCCTTCCCGCCTTTCCCAACCGCCTCTCTCCAGTTTGAGTTTTAAAGCTGAGACAAAGAGAGAGAGAGGAAAGGAAAGATAGATAGAGAGATACAACTCCTAGGGGAGGTGGGTGGGTTGTGAAGACTTATTCCTGCTGTTCCAAGAGATCACCTGTTACAGGTAAGTAACTGTGCTATCTCCAGGAACAAGCAGGAATGAGTCTTCACATATGGGGACTCCCTAGCTGCAGATGCCAGGGGAAGACCCCAGGTTGTGTGTCCTTGAAAAGGACTCTACCTCCCCCCATGGATCTCTGGCATCCAAACAGGGTAGGTGGGTAGGAGTTGATTAGGAATGGAATAGGTGTTTGAAAACAGCCTGACCAAATGAGGCAACCCGGCGGGAGTCCTTGTCCAAACAGTAATGGGCTGTGAAGGTATGAACCGAGGCCCAGGTGGCCTCTCGACAGATTTGGTCGATGGACACAGAGTTTAGATGAGCCATTGAGGCTGCCATGGCTCTCACATTGTGAGCTGTGACATGGCCCTCCAGAGAAAGGTTCCTACTCTGGTAGGCGAAAGAAATACACTGAGCAATCCAGTTGTACAGTGTTCTCTTAGAAACTGGAAGTCCTAAATGAGAAGGATCAAAAGCAACAAAGAGTTGAGAAGACTTTCTATGTTGCTGTGTTCTTTGTAAGTAAAAAGCAAGAGCTCTCTTACAATCCAAGGTATGAAGATTCCTCTCTGCACTTGATGCATGAGGTCCTGGAAAAAAGACAGGTAAATATACCTCTTGGTTTAGATGAAAAGGCGAGACCACTTTGGGCATAAAGTGTGGATTGGTCCTGAGGACTACCTTATCATGATGGAACCTTGTATAAGGTAGATTAGCCACCAAAGCTTGCAATTCACTGATGCGGCGTGCTGAGGTGACTGCAATGAGAAAGATAACTTTCCAAGAAAGAAATTTCAAGGAGGTGGTGGCTAAAGGTTCAAAGGGTGGCTTCATAAGCTGGCCAAGAACCAGGTTTAAGTCCCATGCCACTGGAGGTGGTCTAATGGGAGGTTTAGTTAGAAGAAGGCCTCTCATGAATCTTGTTATAAGAGGATGAGAGGAAATAGGCTGTCCATTGAGAGGCTTGAGGGACGCTGCAATAGCACTCAAATGGACTCTTACTGAATTCGTTTTAAGACCTGCATGGGATAAATGCAGGAGATACTCTAGTAAAGAATTCAAAGGTATTGCAAGAGGGTTAAGACCCTTCCCTGAACACCAAATGGTAAATCTTTTCCATTTGAAAGCATAGGAACGTCTAGTAGAAGGCTTTCTAGAGGCATGAATAATCTCTCTGACTTGCTGAGAGAGATGAAAACCTTGAAGGTCTAGGCCTTCAGCAACCAAGCCCTGAGATGAAGAGACTGGGGGGTTTGGGTGCCACAACGTTCCCTCCTCCTGGGATAGAAGGTCTGGTGCAGAGCCCAAGTCCAGGGAAGGAGCTTGAGAGAGATGCAGAAGTAGAGGATACCACACTTGGCGTGGCCAATGTGGTGCTATGAGGATCATGGTTCCTTGATCTCTCTAAAGCTTGAATAGTGTTTTGGGAATTAGGGGAATGGGTGGAAAGGCATAAAGGAAGTCTTGACCCCAGTGAAGGAGGAAGGCATCCTTGGCCTGAACTCCCTGACACAGAATTCTGGAACAGAACCGGGGAAGTATGGCATTCCACGGACTTGCAAAGAGGTCTATGTCCGGGGTTCCCCAAATTCGAAAAATCCTGGCTACCTGGTCCATGTGGAGGGACCACTCGTGTGGAAGCAGAACTCGACTGAGTCTGTCTGCCCAAGAGTTTTGAACGCCTGGAAGATATACTGCCAGAAGATGAATGTGATGCTCTCTGGCGAAGGCCCACAGTCGCAAAGCTTCGTTGCAAAGGGACAGAGAGCCAGTCCCGCCCTGCTTGTTTACATAGAACATGGCTACTTGGTTGTCCGTATGGATGAGGACTGTCCTGTAGCTGAGCAGGGAATGGAACACTCTGAGAGCTAAGAATATTGCTGTGAGTTCCAAGAGATTGATATGCAGAGAAGTCTCCTGTGGAGACCAGATGCCCTGGGTGGAGAGATCCTGCAGATGAGCTCCCCAACCCATTGGAGAAGCATCTGTTGTAAGAGTTGCTTGGGGTAGTGACTGCTGAAAAGGGGACCCCAGCAACAGATTTGGAGAGGACTTCCACCACTGGAGAGACCAAAAAAGGCGACTGGAGTTTGCTATTTTGTCTGACAGGCAACCTGATGCCTGAGTCCATTGGGTGGACAAAGTCCATTGAGCTGCCCTCATGTGAAGGCGAGCATATGGAACCACGTGCACGGTAGATGCCATGTGGCCTAAGAGTTGTAACATCTCTCGAGCAGTTAAATGGGGACTTTAACTGTATCTGGGAGGCTAACTGCAATAAGCATAGGCAACGGGTCTGAGGAAGATAGGCCCTTGCAGTTGTGGTATCCAGCAAGGCCCCTATAAACTCCAGAGACTGAGTAGGGGTGAGATTTGATTTTGGGATGTTTATTACCAGTCCCAAATACTGGAGAACACGCATTGTGCAGATTAGACAATTCTGGTCCTCTGACTGGGATGGAGCTCGAATGAGCCAGTCGTCCAGGTAAGGGAAGACAAATATTCCTAGAGTGCGTAGAAATGCAGCTACTACTGCCATGCATTTCGTGAACACCCTTGATGCAGAGGCCAGAACGAACGCAAGCACCCTGTATTGGTAGTGCTTTCCCTGAAAAAGGAACTGAAGGAACCTTCTGTGTGTTGGATGGATGAGGACATGGGTGTACGCATCCTTGAGATCTAGAGAACAAAGCCAGTCCTGACTCTGAAGGTATGGAAGCAGAGCACCGAGAGAAATCATCTTGAATTTCTCTTTGAATAGAAACTTGTTCAATTCTCTGAGATCTAATATGGGTCTGTAGCCCCCTGTTTTCTTTGGGATAAGAAAATAAGGGGAGTAGAATCCTGAGCCCTGTTGAAGAAGAGGTACTTCTTCTATTGCCCCTTGGGCAAGAAGGGTGGCAATCTCCTGACCCAGAAGGTTGAGGAGAGATGTTGGAGAATTGAACTGTTTCACCACGGTGCGAGGAGGAAGGCTTAAGAAATGAAGCTTGTACCCTTCCCTTATGATGGAGAGGGTCCATTGCTCTGCTGTGATTTGTTCCCATCTGGGAGCAAACTAAGCCAACCTTCCTGGAATGGTGAGGGGCTCTGGTTCTTCCAGAGCTATAAAGGCTAAGTTCTCTAGTTGCAAGTCAAAGGCCCTGAGGAGGCTGAGGCTGCTGGGCCGTGGAAGGCCTAGCAGCCTTTGACTTGGCCTGTTTAGGTGGTTGCTGACGTTTTGCAGCAAAACGACCTGGAATGTAGTGGAAATAACCTCTCCTTCTAAATGAACTAAAATCATCTAAATCTTAAAGCGAAAGGGTACGCAGGTGGCTCTGCTCCAGGAGACTCACTTGAATGCCTTGGAGCATGGTAAACTTAAGAGGGATTGGATGTTCTCAGTATATGGTGCCTCCTTGGGCTCCAGAAGGGGTAGGGTGATTGTCCTGGTGAAACGCAGGATCCCCTTGGAGGTCATGGACTGGGAAGCAGACCCACAAGGGCAATTTGTATTCCTTTTTGCTAAACTATATAGTGAGGAATTCTTGATAGGTAACATCTATGCCCCTAATGAGTATGACCACAGCTTTTTCAAGGGGCTCCTCCACCAGATAACTCGAGCTACACAGAGTTAGGCTGAAGATTAATTGTCGACATAATCCTGAGCAGGATTGCTCTGGGAGGTGTCTGGCTCAGGGCTGGAGTAATAAAGGGATTGGCTACTTCTGTTGATTGGGGGGCCTGGTGGATGTGTGGCAGGCTTTCCATCCTGGAGTGAAGGACTATACCCACTTATCAAGGGCGCATAGATCTTGCTCTCGTCTGGTAGTTTTAGTCGAATCCTTTGGGCCAAGATTGAACCTATAGTGATTTCTGATCATGGAATGGTGTGGGTTGATTGGGAAGGAAGGAGGGAGGTGCATAGGAGGTGTAGGTTCCCAGTGTATCTGTTGGAGGAGGAAGAGTTTTCAAGGGTACTTGCGGAGGCAGTGGGATGACTATATGCAGTTTAATTCAGAGCATATGTGTACCCCTATGTTGTTTTGGGAAGTGAGTAAGGTGGTGCTGAGGGGGTTATCACCAACAGCAGAAGCATCTGGACCAAGAATTTTGCAGGCTTACCTTTCTACCCAGGCAGCTTTCAATTCGCCACTGCAGAAGAGGGCTGTGCTGAACATGTTGTACTAAAAGCACCATTTCTATTATTATGGGAATCAGTCGGGGCAGCTGCTGGCGAGAGTGGTGCAGGAATGGGCAGGGTTTCCGATAACGTCACAGCCTACTCCTGCCATCAGTTTTAGACTCCAATCTGTGATGCTAGTTATACTGACAATTGCTGTTAATATTGCGCACGTTTCTGCCACCTGTTTTTCTTTGTAATTTGCACCTAGTTAAATTTTCTAAAATGTTCATTGTAAAAATAATAACACAGGTACACTACCAAAAAACTGCCTCCAGTTTTGCAACTGATTCCTATAGATTTTGGGGTGCTGAATCCAGGAAAAATAGCCAAAATGTTCCATCACGTCACGTTTTCTTGCAAAATTAGATTTCTTACCCATATAAGGAATGTTCACATAATTTCTTTTTAGCCGACTGCAGTTTATTTTCTTGGCCCAAAATAGAGGTTGTAATGGTTAACTAACTAGAAACACTCCCTCATGATATTTTAGAGTGTTTTGTATTCATTTTATACATTAACAGGACAATTGGGAGGCGGGGGGCTAAATCCAGTACTCGCGCTGGCGCATGTTCTTTCCTGTTCGCCTCGCCTCGTTCGCTCGCTCGCTCAAACACGGTGGTTGCGACATGAACGTTCCTGTCAAATTTCAGTTTCTTGCAAGTTCATTATTACCTTTTGTTTGCTCAGTCGTAATCCAGCTTTATTCCGAAGTGGTTCACTACAGTTGTAGTTTGCAGTGCTGTGTATTTGTGATGGCTCACAGAGCCAGAGGTTGCGTCAACTCTCCGGACAGTTTTTGTTTTATTTGTGGGGAATATACCGTGAAAAAGCGGCAGAGGAACATTTCTGCATTTATTAAAAAAGTATATTTCGCCTATTTCGGTTTGAAGTTAGGCGATCAAGACAAACCGTGGGCTCCTCACAAAGTGTGCAAGACATGTGAGGAAGATCTACGCTTATGGATGAAAGGTAAAAAACAAGCATTTCATTTCGGAATACCTATGATGTGGCGTGAACAAAGAGACCACAGCAGTGACTGCTATTTTTGCTCTTGCATTGTGAAGGGATACAACTTAAAAAATAAGAACATAATAAGTTACCCCAACCTTCCCTCAGCAATTAGGCCTATGCCTCATAGCAACAAAGTACCTGTGCCTGAACCACCAAAATCTTTGGATCATATTTGTGTGGACGGTTCTGATCATGATGAGACTCATCAGATGGCTTTTCCCGATGAGTCCAGTACTTCCGAGTTTGAAACTGAACCAGATCCGAAACCTGACCTTTTCTCTCAAGCTGAATTGAATGATTTAGTCCGGGATTTAGGACTCCCAAAAGATGCTGCCCAACTGCTAGGTTCTCGGCTTAAACAGAAAAATCTATTGTCACCAGGAACAACTTTTTATTGGTACCGCAACCGCGAGATACAATTTTTGAAGTATTTCAGCAAAGAGGAAGATTTGGTATTTTGCAACGATATATACGGAGTGATGGAAAAGTTTAAACTCAAGTATGATCCTGCTGAATGGCGGCTGTTCATTGATTCGTCAAAAGACAGCATAAAAGGTGTTCTTCTTCATAATGGCAACACATTTGCTTCAGTTCCTATTGCTCACTCTGTTATTCTCCAAGAAAAATACGAGAATTTGGCCCTGATTCTTCAGAAGATTCGTTATGATGAGCATAAGTGGATGATTTGTGGAGACTTTAAAATTCTATCCATGCTATTAGGGCAGCAATCCGGTTTCACCAAATATCCCTGCTTCCTTTGCTTGTGGGATAGCCGGGCCCGCGACCTACACTGGGGAAAAAAGACTGGCCAATTCGGGAGTATTTGAGACCCGGTGAGAAAAATGTTCTTCATGAGAGCTTGGTACCTCGTGATAAAATTCTATTACCACCTCTCCACATTAAGTTGGGTCTCATTAAGCAATTCATCAAGTCCCTTCCAAAAGATGGTGAGTGCTTTCGGTACCTTTGCTCAAAGTTTCCCCGACTTTCTGAAGCAAAGCTAAAGGAAGGAGTGTTTGTTGGCCCTGATATAAGGAAACTCATTTCAGATGGAGCATTCGCTGAAATGATGTCTGAGAAGGAAAAAGAAGCCTGGGATTCCTTCAAGGATGTTGTTCTCAAATTCTTGGGGAACAGGCGGGATGAGAACTATAAGGATATTGTTGCCAGGATGCTCAATGCCTTCAAAGAACAAGGCTGTAACATGAGCCTGAAAGTCCATTTCTTGCACTCCCATGTGAACTACTTTCCCGAAAACTTGGGGGCGTACAGTGAAGAACAAGGTGAAAGGTTTCACCAGGACATCAAGGACGCAGAGAGAAGGTACCAAGGAAGATGGAACACCACTATGATGGCTGATTTCTGCTGGTTGCTGCTGCGGGAAACCCCAGATGAAAAATACGCCAAGCAGCGCACCAAGAGAAGCATTCGGGGGAAGAAGAAACGGGCCCACCAGGAGATTGATTGACCCAAGAATGACTTTAAAATCTAAACTGTGTTGACAAATATCGTGTTTTTACTAAACTTTGAAATAAAAATTTGCTAGTTATTACCACAGTGTCGGATCTCATTTATTAGAATTTTATTTTCACACCAACGGGTGTTTGTCTTCATGTATTGCAATGGTGCGGTTTGCGTTTTCTATTCTTACATACATACCTGTACAACATTTTTTGCACATTTCTTTGCTTTGCTTTGTGTCTAACCTCGCTCTTATATGCTCAATGTTTGTGCACATGTATGTGGCTGTTTTAAGTGCAGACAATTTTGCTACCATCACAGTGTGTTTTGTTGACATTACTCTATTCTTATGTGCTGCCTTGTTACAATTTTCTTTATTCTTATTTGAATAACTACTAAACAATTAGTATAAAGAATTCATCCAAGAAACTTTTATCTCGATCGCACTCAATCTGAAACGTTCACCTCAAACTGCTAACCCAATGTAGCAAAAAATCTGTACGCGATGGAGCAAATTGGTTACCAGATTTGGATTCAGCGCACCAAAAAACGTAAAAATCAATCGAAACATTAGAGGCAGTTTAAAAAAAATTTTTTTAGTGTACCTGTGTAATAATCTTTATTATTACAGTTTTTGTTATATGTAAACCACCACTGATCTCTGAAGAGGCGGTATATAAAAAAATGTACAAATAAATATGTGTCGGTTACGAAAGATGCAGAGGGGCGTCAACATAATAACCTGTGCAGTATAGCGGAGGTGATCCAAATCTTTTTCCGAGTGTTCTACAAAGCTAAATCTCATGACCCTGACTGTGGAGAGGCGTTCCTCCGTGGACTGCCCCTCCCTAAGTTAGCAGAGGTGGATCTTAGGGTACTCAATATGCCAATCTCGGGTAAGGGGGTGCAGCAGGCTATTCAGAAGGGGGCCCTGAACAAAGCCCTGGGGCTGAATGGGAATGGTACTGAATATAACAAACTGCAAGAGATGTGCTTAATCCCGGCACTTATGGACATGTTTACAAATGTGCTAGGCCCAGGGACATTCCCAAGACACATGCATCAGGCAGCTATTACTGTGATATCCAAGCCTGGTAAGGACCTGCTGAATCCCACCTCTTACCAGTCTATATCACTTTTGAATTATGATGTTAAGCTTCTGGCATCAATTCTGGTGCAGTGGTTAAACACTATCCTACCACATTTGATAGGCCCACATCAGGCGGGATTTTTGCAGGGTAGAGGGGCTGCAAAGAACATTGTGCAACTGGTACTAGCTATGGAATACTGTGTGCCCCATCAGCTCCCCTTGCTGCTGGTAAGCTTCAATGCCGAGAAGACGTTCAACAGCGTCTAGTGGTCAAACCTGTGTATGGCTCTCCAGGGGTTCGGCTTTGCAGGAGATTATCTCAAGTGGATCCAGGTACTCTACACTGAGCCCCAAGTGGTGGTTTTGGCAAGTGGGGTGCTGTTGGAAGCATTCACTTTAGGAAGGTGGACCCGGCAGGTTTGCCCATTATCTCTCTTGTTATTTGTGTTATCCTTAGAGCCACTTCTTTTCGCATTGCGTGCAGAGGGGCAGGTTCAGGGCTTTTGCCTAAGCACCAAAGAGATTAAGTTGAGAACTTTTGCCGATGACCCGTTGCTTTGCTTGAGGGCACCGGAGCCCTCTCTTCCAGATGCACTCTGGCTCATTTAAGGTTTTGGATGCTTCTCGGGTTTGCAAATTAATCGGAGTAAATTGATGGCCTTAGATGTGGGTGGGAAGGTACAAGGAAGGTGGAGGGGGCCATTCCCGCTGGTCTGGGCGGAGAGCTCGATCCACTTTTGGGGATACAGCTACATGGAGCCCCTCCAATCCAGGATAGCCCAGCATCTGCATTGATGGACGGGACTACCCCTGTTACTGTGGGGACCAGTGGCTTTATTTAAAATGATGGAATTACTGTGCTGGATATATGTGCTTCAGCACCTGCCACTTTGGGTAACCTGTAAAGATTGGCAACAGCTAGAATACCACCTGGGGACCTTCTTGTGGCAGGGGTGGCGTCTTCAGATATCTTTTCAGACTCTACTAAAGTGTTGAGAGGAGGGGGACTAGATTTGCAATGTATGATGCGTCAGTTAGGTGATGTAGTCAATGGTACAATGAAGTGTGCCCCCTTGCCCATCTTGGATTGGCTTCTAGCCTTGCGCCATCAGGTCTATATGGTGCATAAGGAATCACATCGACTCCTGGGTGAATGGGGTAAAGGTATGTATCTGAGGGCATTGCAGGCAGCTTGGCAAGCCCTCTGTCGTAAAAACATCTCATGGAGATATACGAGGCTTTTGCCACTAGTTGGGATTGCAGAGCTTTTTCCTGGAATGCAGTCCTCAGTCCCACGGCAGTGGGCTGTGCAGGGTCTCACTAATATTGGTCTTGAGAGAATCCAAGATGGTGTAACTGAAGGAGGACGCGGTTGTATCTGCTCTCTTCATGATTATTGTTTCCTCATGCCAAACCATAAGGCGAAAGGCAAGGATGGAATCCCTCCCAAACCAGAGATCTTATCGAGAGGGCAGCGCACGATGGATACCTTCATGAAGGCGAAGCTTGCAGGCGTTCCAGCAACCAGGGCTGGAGAGAGCCCCAATTTGGGGAGCGATGTGTCGCTCAGTTTGGTAGGTCCTTCTACTCCTCTTGCACCTCTGGCTTCCGGGTCCAGGATATCCGATGCTGAAGTAAGAGCCAGGACTCAAGCAACTCCGGCTATGGTGGTTTCTTTTCTGTTGCCACGTGAGCCTGAAGTAATAACTGGCGAGGATGTGAGTGGAAGCGTTCAGGAGCTTCTTGGTGATTCGGAGGCAGCTTTGTAATCTTTGTTGCCAGACTTCCTTTCTTTACCATCAATGATTCGTCCCAATGAAATGACTCTGGACTCCATCTGGTCAGTTTTGGACTCTGTCTATAAGGTATGTGCTGGTGGGCTACAGGTGTTGGCCCAGCAGACCTCTAGACTGGAGACTGTAGAGAACCACCTGGAGACCCAACAAGTTTGGCTGGTGGGGGTTGAATCTTCTGTGCAGAAACTTTAGGAGGCACAAGGAACATTGGTTCAAGACAAAATGGTTATGTTGCAGAAGCTAGAGAATTTAGAGAACCAACAGAGGAATTTAGGGCCCAATTTTTATCTGGGTGGTGCTATGCGCCACGTTGGCGCATAGCCTGTCCGCCATCCATCTAACCCGGATTTTTAATGCCAGGGTCATATGCGGCCCGGCATTGAAAATCAGGGTCTCATGCACAACCCGGAAGCTGCAGGAGCTAGCTGGGTAGCACTGATTTTTGATGTCTCCCGCTTTGCCCCTGCGTCTAAAAGATAGGTGAGGAAAATCGGTGCTACCGGCTAGCTCCTGCAGCTTCTGGGTTACGCGTGAGACCTGGATTTTCAATGCCGGGGCCATATATGACCCCAGCATTGAAAATCCGGGTTAGATGGGAGACCCTTGTGGGTCTTGGGTTCTCCCCTTCAATGCAGATATGTTTGTTTGGGTGTTATATGGTGGAGTGGTGTACTATGGCAGGCAGCGGCTCCTTTGTGATCAGGGCTTTATGATGAGTAAGAAACTGATATTACAGCATTGGATGTCCGAGAAGGCCCCGGGGATACAGCAGTGAGAACAGGCCCTCTATGAGATGATGGAAATGGAACTTAGGATGACGAAATGCTAGGAAACACAGCCCAAAATAGTTTCCTAGCTATTTGGGTGCCCGTAATTAAGTCAATACCCCCTGTTACCAGAGGGGTGGAATTAAATACTTGACCACTAGTCTGAGTCTACGTGTTTGCTTGTGGTGAGGGGTCAGGTTGTTTGGTCTGAGTGGAGGGTTGCAGATGGTCAGTTGCTGCAGGGAGGATGGGGTGGGGATGGGTGGCATTTGATGCAGTTTGGGTACTGGGGGAATTGCTCTTTTTATTCTTTATACTTTGGTTGTATGTGGTGGTGTTTCTTCTGTTTTGGAGTATCCTTGTGTGTTGGTATGTGTACGTATCTTCTTGAACATTTCCTAATGGGGTGGGCGGGGCAAATTGGAGATTCTTGTTCTGTATTATTTGGCCTCTGTACTCGGCCAAACTTGGTTTTTCCTGTTTGCTATATAGGGGATTATGGAAACCTTATTACACTTTGCTTTGTAGCTATGTATTTTTTTTTAAATCTGAAAGCTTCAATACACACTTGAATAACAAATCAAGTAAAGATAAAACAAGATCACAAATTTGACAGAGAAAGAAATACCAAGTCATTATTGCCTATGACCATCTAGTGCCCACAATTTGGGCTAAGGGAGGGGGAAGGGGGGCAGCAAAAAAATATATATATATATCAAGAACAAATATCTGTAACCTTCTGTTCCATTCCATTTAATACATTTATATCCCATATCATATTATATCTAGCATTCCACTGTATACAATCAACTAAATCTCAATATATAAATTAGTGAACATTGCAAAGGTCAGAAGGTTTCTAAGTTTTGTTACTGTTGTATAGTTTTTAGATTTTTTCCAGTTTTGGATATAGTTAAGTCTGCTATATCCGATAGCGGAGAGAATGAATGAATTCTTTGCTTCGGTCTTTACTGAGGAAGATGTAGGGATGTTACCCATGATTGAAGTGGTATTTAAAGGTGCAGAAGAATTGAAGGAAATATCGATACAATCGGGAAGATGTATTACAACTATTAGATAAACTGAAGAGTAGCAAATCACCTGGGCCGGATGGTATACATCCAAGGATGTTGAAAGAACTGAAATATGAGATTGCAGACCTGCTATTAGTAATCTGTAAACTATCATTAAAATCATCTCTAATACCTGAAGATTGGAGGATCGCCAATGAAACACCAATTTTTAAAAAGGGTTCCAGGGGTGATCCGGGAAACTACAGACTGGTGAGCCTGACGTCAGTACCGGGAAAAATGGTAGAAACCATCATAAAGAACAGAATTGCTGAACATGTAGATAGTCATGGCTTAATGGGAGACAGCCAACATGGCTTTAGACAAGGAAAATCTTGTGTTACTAATCTGTTATGTTTTTTTGAAGATGTGAATAAACAGGTAGACAAAGGAGAGTCGGTTGATATAGTGTATTTGGACTTTCAGAAAGCCTTTGACAAAGTCACTCATCAGAGACCTTTGGCAAAACTAGTCATGGGATAGGAGGCAGTGTACTATTGTGGATCAGGAACTGGTTAAAAGATAGAAAAGCAGAGGGTAGGGCTAAATGGCCATTTTTCCCAATGGAGAAAGGTGAACAGTGGTGTACCCCAGGGATCTGTGCTGGGTCCGCTGCTTTTTGACATATTCATAAATGACCTGGAAAAGGGAATAACGAGTGAGGTTATCAAGTTTGCAGATGACAAAACTATTTAAAGTTGTTAAAACCCAAGAGGATTGTGGAAAATTGCAAGAGGATCTTGATAAATTGGAAGACTGGGCATCAAAATGGCAGATGAAATTTAATGTGGACAAGTGCAAGGTTATGCACCTAGGGAAGAACCCCCCAAACTATGGTTGCACGATGCAAAGTTCCACATTAGGAACCACCACCCAGGAAAAAGATTTAGGCGTCATTGTGGATAACATGTTAAAACCCTCGGCCCAGTGTGCAGCGGCGGCCAAGAGAGCAAATAGAATGCTAGGTATCATAAGGAAAGGAATGGAAACTAAAACAAAGGATATTATAATACCTCTATATCGTTCCATGGTGAGACCGCACCTTAAATATTGTGTGCAATTCTGGTCGCTGTATCTTAAAAAGGATATAGCATTATTAGAAAAGGTTCAGAGAAGAGCCACCAAAATGGTAAAGGGGATGGAAGGATACTCCTATGAAGAAAGGTTAAAAAGGTTAGGGCTCTTTAACCTGGAAAAGAGACGGCTGAGGGGAGATATGATAGAAGTCTATAAATTAATGAACGGAGTGGAACAGGTAAACGTAGATCGATTGTTTATGTTATCAGAATACAGAAAGACTAGGGGACATGCAATGAAGCTACAGGGTAAACTATTTAAGACTAAATAAAATATTTTTTCACTCAACGTGTAATCAAACTCTGGAATTTGTTACCGGAGGATGTAGAAAAGGCTGTTAGTGTAGCTGGGTTTAAAAAAGGTTTGGTCAAGTTCTTGGAGGAAAGATTCATAAACCATTATTAAGAAGGGACCCAGGATATCAATACTTGACCCAATACAAGCATTGTGGAACCTGTGTCTTTTGGAGAAACTGCTAGGTACGTATGATCTAGATTGGCCAGTTGGAAACAGGATACTGGGTTGATGGACCTTGGTCTGACCCAGTATGGCATATCTTATGTTCTTATGTTCTTACAGCTGCTCAAATCCAGGGGCGCCTGAAGATACGACGCTAATGTGCAGGAGACTCATTGCGGGGTCTCATTTGCATAAATTTTATTTATTTTAAATATGTATGTTGTCCATGTAAAAGCCTAGGCGGCTTCCAAAGGAGTCCTTCATAAACCTCTTCTTTTGTCCCAACAAGGACTTAGGAGCATATTTACTAAACATTAACGTGTATTAAATGCCATTGAGCCCATAGAAATAAATGGGTGCTGCTGCACGTAGTGCACACTAATGTTTGTTAATGCATGTTAGCCTTTAGTAAATATACCCCTTAATGAGTGTATGAGTCTGAATACCATTTGCATGTACAATGAGACTAAAGAAAGGCTATCATATTTCTACATTACTATCCTCAAGTGCCAACTGCCAGGCACATTAGGAAGTATTACAAAACCTTGCTCATTTAGAACCCATAGCAAACCAGCCATACTATAACTGCACTACTAGGACTCACACAGCACCAAACCCTACTGATCAAAAGGCAGCACTGCAAATATTAAACCAATACATCTCAGAGAATATCAATACATTTCTTACTGGGGAAAGAGAACAAGTGGGACTGCTAGACAGAAACTACACAAACAGAATACTGCAGCTCGGTCACATACCCAAAACAGACCATGACAAACACAGAACAAGGGATCGCAATTTAGAAATATGAAGACAATAACTGAACTGGGAACTCCAAAAAGTCAAACTTGGAATGTACCATAACACTGGAGAAATAAAATTAGAAATGCATTCCTCTTGTACTGAACAATGTTGTCTCTCTTAAGCAATATAGTTCCTCATGGATTTTAAATTCTAATGATCAAGATCTGCTGCATATTCCACCATTAAAGAAGGCAGAAAGCGTAGTTACTCACCTGTAACAGGTGTTCTCCAGGAGCAGCAGGAATCAGTCCTCACTTATGGGTGACGTCGGCGCCGACGGAGCCCTCGCGGAGCAATTTTCCCCAGCTTTCAAAGAAAGCCTTTGGGAATTGCAGCGCGCATGCGCGGTCGTCTTCCCGCCCGAAGGTGCCATCTTAGCCAGTCAGATGACATAGCTAAAAAAGACAGCATAAAAATTTGCAAAAAGAACAGAAGCAGACGATTGCAACTCCAAGGGGAGGAGGGAGGGTAGTGAGGACTGATTCCTGCTGCTCCTGGAGAACACCTGTTACAGGTGAGTAACTACGCTTTCTCCAGGACCAAGCAGGAAGTCAGTCCTCACTTATGGGACTCCCAAGCTCAAGGCTACCGGAGACCCTAAGCACAAAAATGAGCTCCCTCTAGCTCAGCAGCACAGAAGGATAGAATCTTCGCTGAATTATCACCCACCGGTAGCCCACATCCGGGATGGAGGGTAGGAGTTGCTCAGACCTCAAAGAGATTACGGAGGACTGCCTGTCCGAAAGCACTGTCCCTACGGGACTCCCTCTCGAGACAGTAATGGACCGCAAAAGTCTGGCTCGAAGACCAAGTAGCGGCCCGGCAGATGTCTGCCAGCGGAACAGAGCGGAGGTAAGCCACTGACGTGGCTTTTGCCCGAACGCAATGAGCCGTGACTCGACTTTCTAAGGAGAGTCCGGCTGCCCCATAAGCCCAAGAGATACAGTCCGCAACCCAGATGGACAGAGTACGCTTGGAGACCGGGAGCCCCAATTTATTGGGGTCAAAAGACACAAAAAGCTGAGCAGCTTTACGGTGCTCCCGCGTACGGTCAAGGTAGAAGTTCAAAGCCCTTCTACAGTCCAGGGTATGGAGGACCGTCTCAGCTCGGCTGGAGTGTGGTCTGGGAAAGAAGGTTGGGAGTACCACCTCCTGATTGATGTGAAAGGGGGAGACCACTTTAGGCAGAAATTTCGGGTGAGTCCGTAGGACTACCCTATTCTTGTAGAACCTAGTGTAAGGGGGATCAGACACGAGGGCCTGCAATTCACTTACGCGTCTAGCGGAAGTGAGGGCTATCAAGAACAGTGTTTTCCAAGACAGAAAACGGAGAGAACAGGTAGCCATAGGTTCAAAAGGCGGACAGGTGATCCGCTGCAAAACCACATTCAGGTCCCAGTCAGGCGCTGGCGGGCGCAGAGGTGGTTTAAGTAGAAGAAGACCTCGGAGAAACCTCGCTACAAGAGGGTCGCTGGAAAGAGGTCTGCCGTCCACTGGCACATGATGTGCTGAAAGAGCACTGAGGTGAACTTTGACGGAGTTGGACTTAAGTCCCAGATTAGAGAGGTGTAGCAAGTACTGCAAGATCACCGACACCGGGCAGGAGAAGGGATCCTGCGACTGTTGGGTACACCAGACCGCAAAGCGACGCCATTTAAGGGCGTAGCATTTGCGGGTAGAAGGGCGTCGCGAAGCCAGGACGACCTCCTCCACCTCCGCCGGCAGGAGAAGGGGAGCAAGGACTACCCTCTCAGCAGCCAGGCCATGAGGTTGAGAGACCTGAGGTTGGGGTGCAGTAGGGACCCCTGATCCTGAGTGAGGAGATCCGGTTGTACTCCCAGAGGGACCGGACCCTCCACCGCCAGTTGCAGCAGGAGCGGAAACCACGGCTGTCTGGGCCAGCGAGGGGCCACCAGGATCAAAAAGGCTTTGTCTCGGAGAACCTTGAAAAGAGTCCGAGAGACCAGCGGGATGGGAGGGAAAGCGTACAGAAGGCTCCCCGACCATGAGATCAGAAAGGCGTCCGCCGCAACCCGAAGGGGGTGTGGCAGACGAGAGCAGAAGCGAGGAAGCTGCCGGTTGCGAGGACTGGCAAAGAGATCCATCGTGGGGAGGCCCCACTTGAGGAAGAGCTGCTGAACTACCAAGGGATCCAGACGCCACTCGTGCGGCTGGAGGACCCTGCTGAGTTTGTCCGCAAGGCAATTGTCTTGGCCCGGGAGATAAACTGCCTTGAGGAGAATGCCGTGACTGACGGCCCAAGAGCAGAGCTTCTGAGCCTCCCGGCAGAGGAGAAAGGAGCCCGTGCCCCCCTGTTTGTCCGTCTGGACAAGGACGGACTGTTGGGAAGTCAGGTGGGAGAAGGCCTTGAGAGCTAGTCGGATCGCCCGGAGCTCCAGGAAGTTGATCTGCTGAGCAGACTCCCACGTGGTCCAGAGGCCCTGAGTACGCGCCTCTTGGCAATGCGCTCCCCAGCCCAGGAGGGATGCATCGGTGGTCAGCACCCGGGTCGGCTGAGGTGACTGGAAGGGCATACCGAATGTCAGGTTCGGCTGCCGGAGCCACCACCGGAGAGACGAGATCAGCGGCTCGGAAACGCGCACTAGGTCTGCGAGGCCGCCCGTGGCCTGTCGCCACTGCCGGCGGAGACACCATTGAGCAGACCGCATATTCAGGCGGGCATTGGGGGTCACATGGACAGTGGAAGCCATATGGCCGAGTAGTCTCAGGAAGCGCCTGGCGGAGACCAGGGGCTGGCTGCGAAAGCGGTCGGCTAGGTCCATGAGCCGCTGAGCCCTGTCGAGCGGTAGATACGCTCGCGCCTGAGGAGTGTGCAGCCTTGCGCCGATGAACTCGAGATCCTGTGAGGGGAGCAAAGTGGACTTTGCGAAGTTTATGACAAAGCCCAAGTGCTGCAGCAGAGTCACCGTGCGGCACGTGGCGTTGGTGACCTCCTGAGCGGACGCTGCTCTGATGAGCCAGTCGTCGAGGTACGGAAAGACATAGAGGCCGTGAAGCCGGAGATGGGCCGCCACGACCGCGAGACATTTTGTGAAGACTCGCGGTGCGGAGGACAGACCAAAGGGCAGTACTCTGTACTGGTAATGATTTCCCGCCACCACAAACCTTAGGAATTGGCGGTGGCTTGGGTGGATGAGGATGTGCGTGTAGGCATCCTTTAGATCCAAGGAGCATAGCCAATCTCCCTGCTGGAGGTAGGGCAGAAGGATTCCAAGGGTAAGCATTTTGAACTTCTCCCGCACAAGGAACTTGTTGAGGTTGCGCAAGTCCAGGATGGGTCTGAGGCCCCCTGTTCTCTTTGGTATCAGAAAATACCTTGAATAGAAGCCTTGACCTCTCAGGTGGTGTGGCACCGGTTCCACCGCCTGTTCCTGCAGAAGACCTGCTAACTCCTGAAGGAGCAACTCCCTGTGCAGAGGGGGGCGCGGAGGCTCTCCCGGAAAATAGGAGGGAGGGACCTGATGGAAGTGGAGAAGGTAGCCTTCTCGCACGACCTGAAGCACCCAGGCATCTGCGGTGATGCTGGACCACCTGTGGGCGAAGTGAACCAGCCGGCCTCCGGTGCCGGGGGGAACCAGCGGGGGGGGAGAGGCTATGCTGAGCGAGTCAAAAGCCCCCACCCTGCTGAGCAGGGGCTGGTGGTGCAGGCTTGGGGGCTTGCTGCCTACGGGACCCGTTACCCCGTCCCTTGGCCTGCTGGCCCTGTTGGGGAGCTGCAGGGGCCTGATAATGGGGGTATTGTTTGTAGGCAGCCGCCTTCCTCGGGTAAAAGGACTTTTTCCCCGAGCCCTTCTTTTTCTGGGAAGGGGCGGAGGTCTTCCTAGAAAGCCTGGTCCTGGTGAGAGTCTCAGTCTCAATTTGTGCAGCCTTTTCCGCCATGGGCTTGCCAAAGAGGTTTTCGCCTCGGCAGGGGACATCGACCAACTTGTCCTGTACCCAGGGTTCAAGGTCGGACGACTGAAGCCAAGCCTGTCGGCAGGCACCGATGCCGGCTGCGGCTACTCGAGCCGAGGCTTCAAAGCCGTCATAGGCTGCTCGGGACATGAACTTTGAGCATTCCCGAATGCCCGTGGACAAGGCTAGGAACCTCCGCAAGGGCTCCTCGGAGAGACCAGTGGAGAATCTGGCTAGCTCTTTAGCCAGATCCCGGAGATACATGCCCATGTATAGCTGGTAAGTCTGGACACGACATGCGAGCATAGAGCCCTGGAAGCACTTCTTGCCAAGGCCATCCAGGTTACGGGCCTCCCTTCCAGGAGGCACCGAGGAGTGCATCTTCTGGCTCTTAAGACGATGCATGGCCGATTCCACTACCATGGAATGGTGTGGCAGCTGTGCCTTTTGAAAGCCAGGGCTCTTGCGGACCCGATAGATAGAATCGACCCGCTTGCTCAGGACCGGCGAGGAGGCCGGACTCTCCCACATGCGGAAGAGTAGTCGTTCCAGCATAGGAGGAACCGGCACAGTAAAGTGTTCCCTCGCGGGAGAGTCATACTGGAGGGCGTCGAGCTCTTCGGCTCGAGGCTCGAGGCTCCTCCTCGGGATCCGCAGGGAAGGCCAAAGCCTTGGCCATATCCCTAACGAAGTCCGAGAACCGGGCATCCTCCGGGGGGGACTGCTTCCGAGGCTCGGACTCCGGTGAGTCCGATGGGACACACCGAGTCCGGAAAGAATCAGGTGACTCTTCCTCCTCAGACTCCCAGACCGACTCCGACGAGGACTCGGTGGGGTCGGCCCGGGCAGGGTGGGGCGCCAGCCGCCCCGACGCCGAGGGAGTCGGCGTCGGCGACCTCGGTCCCGAACGGGAGGCCGAGGGCGACCTCGACCGAGGATCGACTCGAGTTCTCATCGACTCGAGGATCGGCTCGGTCTCCGGGGTCGACTTGGACGTCGACGTCCCGGCGGTCGGGGCAGCGACGCCAGCGAAGCCAGCGAGCAATGCCCTCTGCTGGTCCATGAAGGCAGACAGTCTGCTCTCCAAGGCCGTCAACCTGAGTCCGAGCTCAGGTGACCCAGCAGCCCCCGACTCGGGCCCCGACGGCGTCGGGCCCGACGTCGGCTGTCGCGGAGGCGAGTCCAGAAGGACCACAGGACTTACCCGGGCAGGCATCTCCGACTCCAGGCGAGGTCGCTTCGGGATGTGTTCCTTCTCCAAGGACCCGGGGCGGCTGTCGGGGCTATGCGACCTGGCCCTCGCGGAGCCAGGGGCGTCCACCGACGCCGCCCTCGCGGGTTTTTCCTTCCGACGATGGTCCCCGGAGGGAGAACCCCGGTCGGAGGAGCTCCGGCGACGGTCCGAGCTGGAGCCTTTCGACACGGAGGCCTCCGACGAGATCCGGGTACGGCTGGGGTCAGCGAAGATTCTCTCACGCTGATGCCGCCGACTTCTCAACGCCTTTGAGGACAGTTTGCCGCAGGGCCCACAGATCAGTTCCTCATGATCCGGCCCCAGGCAGTGGAGGCAAAAGTCGTGTGTGTCGGTTAGTGACATATTTCGGTCACACCGATCACACCGCTTAAACCCACTGGCAGCCATCGGGGGAAAAAGGGCCCCTGCGAGGTCAAAGGACCGGGCTGCCAGGGAAAACGAAAACGAAAGCTGACTAAGTCAGAAAAACCGAAAAAAAGTAAGAGGACTCGAGACCGGCGTCGCGAGTCCGGGCGGGAAAACGAACGGCGTCGAACCGAAAGAAAAAAGGATAAAATAAAGAAGAAAATCAACTTTTTCGCGGGGACAAGACGGGGACGTCTGTAGGGCTCCGCGGAAAAAAGAAGACTGGCTAAGATGGCACCTTCGGGCGGGAAGACGACCGCGCATGCGCGCTGCAATTCCCAAAGGCTTTCTTTGAAAGCTGGGGAAAATTGCTCCGCGAGGGCTCCGTCGGCGCCGACGTCACCCATAAGTGAGGACTGACTTCCTGCTTGGTCCTGGAGAAATGTTAGTACCTATAGCAGGTCCTTTTCCCTCTGCAGTCTACATCTCTGGAACATATACCTCTAGTATTGTGACAGGAGCAATATGTTCTTTCTTTGAAGGTTTTGAAAAATGTTTTATTTAATAGAGATCACTTACGATATTGAATGCTATTACCCTTTTTAATTTTTATTTGGAATAAGCTATTTATTTTATTGTCATTATAAGTCTTAGTGATGTGTGTTTTGTTTTATATTCAATTCATTATGTATGTTTTATTGCAGCCTGCATAGACATTATGGTCTTGCAGTATATAAATATAATAAATGAAATTAAAAACATTAGCAATGCGTATTTCCCAAAGCTTACATTTTTCAGTTAATAAATTCAAAATAAAATATTTTTTTTCTACTTTTTGTTGTTTGGGCATTTTATTTTTCTGTCGCAATTGCCCCAGCTTCTCTCTTCTGCATTCCTCATCTGTCTTCTGCTAACTCTCTTTCCAATATCATTTGTCCTTTCCTCTTGTCTTTTCCTTTTCTCTCCCTACATCTCTGTCTGATATATTGATCATTCCCTTTTTGTTCTTTCCTCCATTTCTTTCTTTACTCTCTCTCTATCCATTCAAATTTTACTCTCCTGTCCTCAATCCGCTTTTAACTTTTCACCTTCCTATCAGCTTTCCAACTCCTCTTACCTCTAGTCCAGCCCATAATCTCAACTCTCCCATTCCTGCCTCACACCTTCTCTAGCCTCTTATTCCTTCTCCCTTTCACTCACTCCCCATTACATTTCCATCCTCTGTCCTTACAATCCTCCTCTCACTCATCTCCTTGTCAAGCTCCCATGGCCTCTCCTGCATAGTTCCACCATCTCCCCTCTCTCCCTCCCCCCCCCACCCAAATTCAGCATCTCCGAATCCCCTCATCCTTCACCTTTTACCCCCAAAACCCAGCATCTCCCTCTTTCTCTTCCATTTCCCCAGCCCTTTTCTTCCCGTCCCCACCCCCCCTCCAGTAGCCTGGCATCTCTCCTCTTCCCTCTCCCAGTCCAGCATCTTCTCTCTTCCGCCACCCCCATTCCAATATTCCTTTCTCTCTCCCTCATTACCCACAATCTTCCTCTCTCTTTGTCCCCCCGCCCGCAGCAACAATATCGTATGGCGCCATCCTAAGCTTCATCTTTCTCTGAGTCAATGGCAGGAGCAGATGCTGCCTGCAACATTAACTTCTGGCACACAGTTCAATGGCCTTGTGCACCAGAAGTAATTGCTACACGCAACACCGGCTGCTGCCGCTGACTCAGAAAAAGAAAGATGAAGCTGAGGCTGCTGCGGTCTTTCTGCTGTCAAGGCAAGCCATGGAGCTTTTTGCCTTTGGAGCTTCTGGCATAGTGGATCGTGCTGATGCTGTGGTTGAGGAAATGCACACTAGTGACTGGAGGGAGGCAATAGCTGTACAGGTGCAGGGCTTGCGTCCGAGCAGGGCCATGTGCAGGCAACATGCCCAAACATGCGTAGGGCCAGCACTGCTCAAGTCCATACATAATATCTCATTTAGGAGCATCCCCCACAGATAAAAACAATGCGAGAGTTGCAAAATCAAACAAACAAACTGGCCAGCACAGGTGAAGAGGAAATAGTGATCTCCCATGTCAAACTTTACTAAGACCAGTCAAAATTCCATTAAATTAATAGGTAGCACATTTAAATTAAAGAAAGCATTTTTCACTCATTTAAGCTGTGGAACTTGTAACCCGAAGATGTAGTCAAGCTAGATGGCATAGCTGATTTTAAAAAGGGTTTGGACAAGTTCCTAGTGAAAAAATCCATAATCCATTATTAACATAGAAAATGATGGCTGATAAAGACCATATGATCTATCCAGTCTGGGATCTTGTCTCCTCTTCCACTTCCAGGACTGCATAGCAGTTGTTCAGTTCTAGGGAATGTAGATTCAGGGTATCAAATTTGCAGGCTCTGGTGATTTGTGTCTAGATGTCTTATTTATGTTGTGTCATCTTTCCTTCTGCTGGAGATCTTAGATGTCTCTGGAAGCATTTCATTGATGCACCTCTTGTGGTCATGGGTGCTTCTTCGTCTTGCCACCTCCTCTCTCAGGTCATCAACTTGTTTCCCAAGGATTCAACCTGCAGGCATCTTGTACAATGAACTGGTTCCACACCCTAGATATGGCTGTCTGTCTGGGCGGATGTAGAAATGGTAACGACACTGACAGCTTTGGCACCATGAGGTTTCCTAGCCGTATTTCTGCTGCTGGAGATTTGGTAAGTGTTAGAAAAAAATAAGAAAAAAAGACCTACCGAAGTCCCTACCCTATCCTCTGTTTCCAGTATGGAAGTAGGCTAGTAAATTGTAAGAAACTAGACAAGTAGCAGTATCCAGAATGGGTTGGTCGACAGAGTATACTTTGGTGGAATCAGAGGGATAAGTGGGATACCCATGGGCTCAGTACTAAAATCATTTCTTTTCACCATCTTTATATTGCAGAGGGACAAAGAGAAAAATATGCTCATTTGTAAAAGATACAAAAATCTATCAGTGACTAGACACACTAGAAGGGGTGAAAAAATGTAACTCTCAAGGAATTGTCAAGGTACAGTATTTGAAATTAGTTTCAAGGCCATAATATGCAAAATAAAACATTAGTGATTAAAGAATATATTAACCAGATAAATAGAAAGACAAAAATTCAAACATGACAAACAGCGATAGAACTAGGAGCATCTCAGATGACCTCCTAACCTAAAGCAACTGAGAAAATTAACAGCAGAGACACTATGAGCAGATAAAGGTCACTCTGTTGCCCTTGTATATAGGTCACCAGTGAAACCACACCGACTACTGTTTCATTCTAGAGGCTGTACCTTTGTACAGAGAATAAAGATGGGAGTGTTCAGAAGGCTACTAAAACGATACAAAAGCAGGAATGCAAACCTTGGGGGGGGGGGGCGCTTAAACAATCAAAATTTATTCACTAGAGAAATAAAGGGATGGAGAGGATATGAAAAGCACTTAGGTATTCGACAGGCTTCAATAAAGTGAGGTGAAATTTTCCTTCCAAACAAAAAGTCAAAAACAAGAGGATACGATTTGAAGTTGCAGGAAGAAAGGTTCACAGAAAACATGAGGGAAATAATTTCAGGCATATATCATTCTCTCATAAAAGTAGTATCTATGAGACAGAATTTAAACATGCTTGGGACAGACACAGAGCCCAATGTTAAAGGCCAGTCAGGGAGAAGAAGTAGAAGAAATGAAGAGTGGGGGCTTGAGCATTTAAAGGGCCAACACAAGCTAATGAGTAGAAAGTGGTGGTACACCAGGTTTCTAAGAAAGGTAGTGTAACCCTTTTCTCTCCTCTCCCAACTTACCAAAACTATCCCACCCCACAACTGTCCCACCATCACAACCCCAAAAAAATACTCCCTCATGACTTCCCTACCAAACCACCAAATGCTGACTCCATGAAAAACCCCCCACACAATTGACTCACCAACCTGCAAACGGCCCCACTACTCCGATAACTATCCCCACCCCAAAGCACAACCTCCCTGTAACTGCTTCACCCACCATGAAAACTGCCCTATCACAAAAACTACCCCCACAAACTGCCCCATCCCTAAAAATATCCCCAACTGCCCTACCACCCCACTAAATGCCATACCTCAAAACTGCGCTCCAACTGGTTCTACCACCTTACCAAATGCCCCCTGTATCTGCCTCCACTATCCCAAACACTGCCCAGTTCCCAAAAACTACTGCTCAACAATTGCAGCAACCCTCAAAAAACTACCCCTCACAACCAACCCATCAACTGCAACCATGCTGCAACCTCTAAAGAAAACCCTTTCCCTCTGAACCAGCCTACCACCCCACAAAGTGCTCATTCCTTAAAAATAATGCCAAAACGGCCCTAGCACCCTAAAAAATGCCTCCCCCCCAAAAGGTGCCTACTGCAACTGGCCAACTACATCCACCAAATGCCCCTGAATCTGCCCCATCATCCTGCAAATTGCCTCCACTTCTATTGCCCTGCAAATGTCACATTCCCAAAAACTACTCCCCTATAACTGCCCTTCCACCATGAAAACTGCCAAACACACCAAAAAATCTCTCCTCTCACAACTTCCCTGTAGGGTTAACAGATGCAAACTGTACAAGAAAGCAAAACAAGATGAAGGACAGCTATACCAAATTGAGTCTGTATAAGCTTGACCATACTAAGTAAACTCTGCTTCATGAGGAGGATTACAGACAGCATGTACTATTGTCTTAGAGGTGGACATTAACATAAAATAAATACCTTTGGAATTCTCCATCAGGTCCAGTCCATTCTTAAGCATACACCAGACAAATCCAAAATCCTAGGACCATGGCAGCACAGACAACCATCAGAGGACATTCATGCAAATGCATGGTATGTAAAGGACACTTTTGGATTTGCTGATTTGAGCTCTTGGACCCGGGGGCTGGGCCCAATCACCTACAGAAACACCAGCAAACTAGCAGATCATATGGAAGGACAACGGATTATAATGGGACTGAGTACAAGGGAAGATGCTCCTGCAACTTCCAGTCACAGCCCACCTTAAATTCCAATTCTTGGAAAATTGGGTGTGCCTATCCATGCCTACCTGCATGTAAGTGCCTTCCCAACTCTGATTCACAAGACAGACTCTGCACTGCTGTTAGTCTGGCTCTCTACCTCTCTGTCTCTCACTCTGCTACAAAGGGCTCATCTTCTAGCAATGGAACTCCAAGCAGTCTTTGGAGGTACAGCATAAATGTTTCATCTTCCTTAATGGGACAGATAGCTAGCTTGTGCATATTTGTTTGCTTAGCTAGTGGGAATTATGATGAGAGAATGATTGTAATAGAGTATATATCTGGGCTGTGATTTCTTTTTCTATCTCTCTTCATAAGATCCTCCATGAAATGAGAGTCAGAAGCTGCAAAGATGTCTTACATATTGGAAGATGGAATGTACGAAGCATGAACCAAGGGAAGTTGGAAGTGGTCAAGAATGCAATAGAATGTGTACAACTGGATATGTTGGGTGTCAGCTAACTGAAATGGACTGGCATCGAGCACTTTACATCTGACGATCACATGGTCTACTATGCTGGAAATAAAAGATAAAGAAGAAATGGTGTTGCATTTATAACTAAGAAGAAACTTGCAAGAACTGTAATGAAATACAATGCAATCAGTGAACGCTTAATTTCTATTTGTCCACGAGGAATGCCCATCAACACAACTATAATTCAAATATATGCTCCAACAGCAGCTACATAAGAGGATGAAGTTGAGTTCTATGAACAAGTCTGAGCTGAAATTGACAGAACATGTAAACAGGATGTCCTGATAGTCATGGATGACTGGAATGCAAAAGCTGACAACAAAGAAGGCGGCAAAGTGGTTGGAAAATATGGACTTGGTGACAGAAATGAAGCTGGAAAAAGACTGATTGAAATCTGCAAGACCAACAATCCATTCATCTCAAACACCTTCTTTCAGCAACACAAGCGGCGACTGTACAGATGGACTTCACCCAATGGATTGTACAAAAATCAAATTGACTACAACTGTGGACATCAATGTTGGAAAAGCTCTATAACATCAACAAAGACAAAACTTGGAACTGAGAGTGGTACAGTTCACCAACTACTAGTATGCACACTCAAGCTAAAGATGAAAAAGACCAAGCCACTCATGAATGTGGCAAAATATGACCATGAGAATACATCACTGGAATTTAAAGACTGCCTGCAAAATCGATTTGCTGCTTTAGATACAAATGACAGAGCTCCAGAAGAGTTATGGGATGACATCAAGAAGGTTATATTGGAAGAAAGTGAGAAATCTCTACGAAAGATGAAAAAGCAAAAACAAACAAAATGGATGACTGAAGAAACTCTGAAAATTGCCCAGAAATGCAGAGAAGCTAAAGCCAGAGGAGAAAGTGAGGCAATCACAGAACTTAACAGAGATTTCCAATGTGCAGCAAGACAAGACAAAGAAAAATACTACAATTACGCATGCAAGAAAATAGAAGCAGAAACTGTTAGAGGAAGAACAAGATCGGTTTTCCAAATCTACAAGCTTTAAAGAAAAAATTCAAGCCTCGATTTGAAATGCTACAAGATGCTTAAGGATCCATGTTGAATGATGCTGTGAAGATCAAGAAAAGGTGGAAAGACTATACAGAGTTTTTATATGATCAAGTGGACAACCAGCCATTTCAACCTGTACCTTATGATCTGGAACCATTGGTGATGAAAAAAGAAGTTGAAGCAGCATTGAAAGCCTTATCAAAGAACAAAGCACCAGGCATTGATAGCATTCCCACTGAAGTATTACAGCAATCTGATGCAGCTCTAACCATACTTGCAAGGCTCTGCCAGGAAATTTAGAAGACATCATCATGGCCAACTGACTGGAAAAGATCTGTGTTTATACCAATACAAAAAGAAAGGTGATCCACATGCCAGGAAGATTCTACTGAAGATTATTCAGCAGAGACTACAACCATACCTGGAATGAGAACTACCTGAAGTGCAAGCAGGGTTCAGGAAAAGGCAGAGAACGAGAGACATCATCACAAATGTGAGATGGATCCTTGAAAAGACTAAAGAATACCAAAAAGATATCTGTGTGTGTTTTATTGACTACAGCAAGGGGTATACCAGAACACCCAATCGTTCTCTTGCAGTGATCAATCTTCGCTATGCATGTTACTGGCTGAAAGTGAAGACGATCTGAAACATCTGCTTCTCAAGATCAAGGAAAATAGTCTTAAATGGGCCTGCACCTTAATGTAAAGAAGACAAAGATCCTGACAACTGAGAAAATCAATAAGTTAATCGTTGATGGAGAAGAAATTGAAATAGTGGACAACTTTAACCTATTTGGATCAACTATCAATAAAGAAGGAACAAGCAGTCAAGAAATCCGCCGACACATTGCTCTTGGCAGAATGGCTATGAAAGACCTAGACAAGATTCTCAAGAACAGAGATGTCTCTCTCCATACAAAGATTTGACTTGTTCAAGCCATGGTATTTTCAACAACATCATATGGATGCGAAAGCTGAACAGTGAAAAAGATAGACAGGAAGAAAATTGATGCCTTTGAATTATGATGCTGGCGGCAAATACTGCGTATACCATGGACTGCCTGAAGAACAAACCAGTCAGTGCTAGAGGAGATCAAACCTACGCTTTCTTTAGAAGTTCAGCTGACAAGACTTTGACTTTCATATTTTGGACACATCATGCGAAGAGAGAAATCATTAGAGAAAGACATCATGCTTGGCAAGATAGGTCAACGCAAAAGAGGAAGGCCAGCAAGGAGATGGATCGATACAATAACAGCAACTACGGGTAATAGTCTGTCAACAATGAGCCGCCTGACTAAAGACCGAACACAATTTAGGACAACTATCCAGAGGGTCTCAATGAGTCGAAACAGACTCGACGGCACTTAACAACAACAACAACATTCTTCTACTCTACCTTGAGCTCTTGAAAAGGTGTACTATAAATTAAATAAAATTTTAAAATTAAGGTTTAGTCTGAAAATTGTTTTTAAATGTTATCACAACATGTTAACTGTGGTGGCATGTCAAAAGAAAAGTCAATTCTGATCTGTCTGTTGCATATTTTATTTCCCAACTGCATGGTACTTAATTTAAATCAAACTTTTCCCATTTCCATTTCTCTAAAAAAAAAATTTGACTTTCACTAATTTTCACTCAGTCTTTACACACAGATTTTCAAGGAGAAAAGAAAATCAAATCAATTAAGGATCCATCAAAAATGAAACTGTTTTTAAGTGTGCTTCAGCAGTGTAAAACACTGCTGCTGCCATATACATGTATCAAGGTTCCCTTCCAGGAACCAATTTGTATGAAACTTGACAGAGAGGTTTATCAAAATAAGAGCATCCTTGCCAAATTTCAACTATATTAATGTATGGACAAGTACCTCAGTACATGTGGTAGGAGAGCAAAGCCATCTGAGGAAAAAGTGAAAACTGATGTTGACTTACAAAAAACACGAGAGAAATTATGAAATGTTAAAATCCTATGCTTCAATGTATTTTGTTAATTAAATTAGCTATAGTCCTTTAAAGAAAAACAACCTTTTATTCATGTCCCTGTGAATCACCCTATTGAAGAACCCTAAGCCACTCCACCCCCTTGGTTTGGGATGGTGGGTATAAATCACCTCCTTAGATTTTTTTTTTTTTATATGGTATGAGTAAACAGTCAGACCTATAATACCCCTCCTCTTGTAGGGACATAAGAAAGAAGGAGTAAAACAAGAGCAGGTTATTACCTTCCTGAGACCACAATCTCGTCAGCAGAGTTATTGAAGGTGGGGTCTGTGACATCACTCTGCCCATTGATGAGCTCACTGCAAGGACCCATTGTTATTCTGCTGCCTGCAGCAACCCTCAGGACCTCCTGCTGCTCTGCAGCTGAAGCAGTCCTTTCTAGAAACTGGCTGCCTTCTTTGATGCGCTGTTGAATCATCGGAGTGAGAGGCATTTCAAAGCAAAAGCAGCTATCGGGTTCATAGTACAATGTGTCCAATGACTCCACACTGTAGTATAAAGATGTATTATCCAGGATGCTTTCAAACTGTGAGCTGTAAAGATCTGTGGAATCCTCTGAAAACCTTTGAGGCAGAAACACATCTTCATTTTCTGAGAAGATCACCTCAGCATTGTTCCTAGAAATGAATTTAAAAAAGAGAGAACTTTGAGCCACATTTTTTCAGTGTTTGAGCGAATCTGTAGCTTACTAAGTTCATTTTCTACTGCTCATGCATTCTCCTAAATGCTTAGTACTGCTCTCTAGTACAGCAGTCGTTTCCTAAGGCTTAAGTGCCTCTTACATCAGTTAAAGCGTTGCCATATCCAGGTAAGTGAATATATATTCACCTCAATATACATGCATACTTCGAGCACAGAAAATAGACAGGGGAAGGGGGGAAGGGGGGCAGGGCGATGCTTTCAAGGAATACTTGAAAAATCCAGACATGCTGAATTTTCAGAAAAGTATGTATTTTGTAGGCATGCTGCAAAAATTTGCATTTAACACCAGCATTTTAAAACACATAAGGGAAAATATGTACTTTTTATCACACTAATAATCCATTATTCAAACACTGCAGATATCATAACATATGATATGCCATATTGGATCAGACCAAGGGTCCATCAAGCCCAGTGTCCTGTTTCCAAAAATGGCCAATTCAGGTCACAAGTACTTGTCAGGTTCCAAAAAAGGTATATAGATTCCATGTTACATATCCCAGGATATGCAGAGATTTCCCTTGTCCTTTTTAATAATGGTTTATGACCTTTTCCTCCAGGAACTTGTCCAAATCTCTTTTAAACCCAGCTACATTAACAGCTTTTACTACATCCTCTGGTAATGAATTCCAGAGTTTGATTATGTGTTGAGTGAAAGAAAATTTTCTCCTATTAGTCTTAAATGGACTATATACTGTAGATTCAGTGCGTGTCCTCTAGTCTTTCTACTTTTTTGAAGCAGTAAACAACTAATCTACTTTTACACGTTCCACTCCATTCAATATTTCATAGACCTCTATAATATCTCCCCTCAGCTGCCTTTTTTCCAATTTAAAGAGCCCTAATTTTAAGCCTTTCCTCATACATTTGTAAAGGAACTTATTTTATGCAGTCTTCAAAGTATGAACATTGAAAATTTACTCTCTAAAGACTTGGCATATATCCTAACAAACTTTTATGTCTGCAGTCATGTCATTATTTGGCTCCTTTCCTTATAAGCAAATATAGACGCAACATTTTCTCTAGGATGCACAGGAGTCCTCTACCCGCATTTCTGTGCCGGGAGGGAGGAGGCTTCAGTATTGTGTTTTCAATAGTGAGGAACAAAAAGGTTCTGTAGACTCCCAAGGGCAGCCGATGATAGTATTTAGGCAGTCCTTAGCAGAGGTGGATAATCTGGTGTGAGGCAGTGAGCAGAGCTGCAAGTTTTAGAATAAGTGGAGAAAGCATGCTCATGCAATTCTTTCCAACCAGAGAGGAAGGAGGAGGACAGTTTGAACGGAGTGGTACCCAAACATTCTGTTGGTTTGGAAATAAAATGAAACCAAGTGCGGCAATATATCAAATCTAAATGTTACTATCAGATTTCAAAGGATGGATTTTACAGCTCAACCACAGAGTACCACTCGACATAGCAAAAGGCACTACTCCCATACTTCACCAGTACCGGTTGGTACTACTCATACAACCAGTAGTAGAAAACTGCCAGTCCCAAAAAAACATACAAAAAGACAAATAGTAGGATCCTGTCACACAAGGTGGCTGCTGGCTGTATAGAAGATAATCAAGTAGACATCTGAGCAGAAGTTAAGTGAAAGCATTATATTGATAGCTGGGAGCCTAAATGAACGACACTAATTAAGCTGTTGAAGTTATGTTTGTTTATGGTAAAGTGAATTTAATAAAAAAGAGTTTTTTTCAGGTCGTTGATGTGTTGGGGAGAGGTGGCCAGAGTACATTTCTCTTAGTCCACACGTAACCCCGTTTGTTCTGAAACCTGTTTTTCTCCTTTTTATGTCCTTGAGATCAATATTATAAAATTTGGTAAGATAGTGGAGTGCTATGGTATATACTTAATTATTCATCTGACACTCCAGAAGTGATCATTTTCTTTTGTTAGATAAATTTAATAAACACATATAAACAAATACTATACACATCAATGAAAGTCAGCCCAACATGTTTCAGCAAACTGTCTGCTTCAGGGGTAAAAAAAAGTCTTTGATAAAAAGCTTTGTGTGTGTCGAGTGCTAAAGTCTTCAACATAAAAACAAATGAAGAACACTATAATACATACATACATACATATATATATATAAAATCGATGAAGGACTACCAAAAGGGACTGCTACTGCTGGAAGGAAATTTGCACTTTTAAGTATTTATCTTCTGGGAAATTCTCTAAATATTGGGGGAAAGGGAATTCTTTGGGTTAAAGCTGATAAATCTGTGTATTTTAGAATTCAGTGTTTTTGTTAAGTCAATCAGGGCTTAGTATCACCAGACAGCTTTATATTTAAATTAAACCACCCCAAACAATCTTATACCCACCCTCTTCTTCCCTGGTCCTAGATGATTATACGATCTCTGTAAAAACTGAAGTTTAATACCTAGGCATAATACTTGATCAGCATCTCACCTTCCATGAACACATATGAAAAACAACTCATTCAATTTACTCTAAGAGCAAAACACTGAGAAACCTTCACCCTCTATTAAACCCAGACTCCTTCCATACTGTTTGCCAAGCTCTTACTACCCCTACTCCTGACTACTGCAACCTCATATACCATGGCCTCTCAAAGCATAACATCCACCACATCCAGTTAGCCCAGAATACTATAGCACGTCTAATCTCCAAGACCTCCAGAAGATCTCACAACTCCACTGGCTCCCTATCCTATCTAGAATAAAATTTAAAACCCTCACTGTAATATACAACGTTAACCATTACGAATCTGCCCCTTGCCTTCGATCACTCCTAACCAAGCCTTCCAGCTCCAGATCTCGCAGGCCTAACTGAAAACCTGCTACACATCCCAGTCCAAAAATTAAAAAGCTCACATACTACCTGCAATCATACTTTCTCCCTCTACGGCCCTACAGAATGGAACGCCCTCCCTCCTGACCTTCAAAATTGCTCTGATCATGCAGAATTCCGCAAAAAGCTTAAAACACTCCTTTTCCAGGATTACTATAGTACCACCCCACAAAGCAACATCCAACCAAATGCCACCAAGACTTAGCTAACTTCCTACCTACAATCAATACCCCCTTCTCCCTGCATCCTTCCCCCCATCCTTCTCCTTCCAGTGTACGTAGTTGCCTCATCTGGCATTATAACCAACTGTTACTTTTATTGTACTTAGATAAGTGTTCTCTATGCTCTTGTTCTATGTAAAACAGATGTATGTACACTGTTATTGTTGAGTTCCATGTAAACTGTCTTGAATTGTAGAAAGACGGTATATAAAAAACATTAAATAAATAAATCAGAGTATAGCTCAGTAGAGAAGGCAGAATAGGATAGATATTCCTTGAGTAGAAAGAAATACTGTTTCTAGAGAGCTTTACAAAGAAGCCTTCCAGTTAGGAGGTGACACCCATGAAGTTGTTTTAAATAGTAAAGCCAATTGACAGATCAGATCAAAGGGGCAATTTGAAAGGCTCCCTCTATCAAACCAAGGGCTGTTTGAATCATTCAGGAAATCATTATGAGATTACCTTAGAAGCACAGGTCATGTCACTGTGTAGCAAGCCGGCTTTTACTAAGTATTCTTTGCCTGCCATCCACCCCAACTCTCACCCACCCCAGACATAATCTTAGCTTTAATAGGCTCTTAAAACTATTAAAGGGAAAAGAGATGGTCAAATTCACTTTCAGGTTCAGCTTATTATCCTCATCAGGAATAGATTAATTAAAGCCCTGAAATTAATCATTCTTGAGGTGAACCAAGTCCCTTAAACTAATTAGGTATAGTTGTATAAGTTCAAGTATCCCTAGCAACCTTAAGTAAGTAAACAACTTAAATAGCTAACAAAACCTTAAAACTAAGATAAAGATAGCAGTGCAGCAGCGAGATGGAGGCTATCCAGTCTTTTGCATTCAGTGTCACATGTACAATTTTCTCCCAGTTGGTGAGGGGTCTTAGGTGCAAGGAGCTCTTTGCTCTAAGGGAATGAGTCCGATCTCTAGAGGCTAAAGTAGCAGACTTGAAGGACCTAAGGAAGATAAATGATAATTACACTTACCTGGTAATTGTAGCTCCTTGAGTGACGACAGTTCAGTCCTTTACCTCTGGTTGTGTACCTCCTCCTGCAACTTGGACACTGGGCATGTCAAAATCGTGACATCACTGGATGTAGTCTGCTGGTCTCTCCCATCAGCACCAGTGAACTATTGACAAAGCACACTCAAAGGAGCAACAAATAAGTAGCAATCATTTAACCAACCAAAAAAATATATTTTTTAAACTCTACAGTGAAAATTAACTTAGAACTATCAACTGTGTAAGCGCAACATTCCCCCTAACAAGGAAGAAACCGCCTTGCGCCTTCCCGTTCCGCCCCCGACAGAGATAGGAAGAAATAGGAAAATTAAATAGACCGAAAGAGATAAAAAAAACAGCTCAGTGTGATAGACTCAACCTTTCTTAATAATCACACTCACCTGCAAACGAGCCTTCCTCCCCAACCGGATTTCACTGCTAACGATACCACCCCGGGCGGGAATGAGGACTGAACTGTCGTCACTCAAGGAACTACAATTACCAGGTAAGTGTAATTATCATTTCCTTATCATTCCTCCAGTTCAGTCCTCTACCTCTGGGATGTAACAGAGCAGTATTCATTGGGAGGGACCTTTCCAGCTGGCTCGCAACACCGCCGACCCAAAACAGGCATCATCCATTGCCGAAACGTCTAGGCGGTAATGCTTACTGAAAGTATGAAGAGACAACCAGGTAGTCGCTCTACATATATCTCCTGGCGGAACTAAGCTATGTTCTGCCCAAGAAGTCGCTTGCGCCCTGGTCGAATGAGCCCGAAGGCCCGAGGGAACTGCACGACCCTGCAACAGATACGCTGAAGCAATCGCCTCACAAATCCATCTAGAGATGGAGACCTTCGCCGCTGATTCCACTTTCCAGGGACCTCCGAACAACACGAAGGGCCAGTCCGATTTGCAAAAAGCTTCTGAAACCGTCAAATAGTGCCGTAACACGCGCTTGACATCCAAGCGGCGCAAGCTACGATCCAAAGTGCTCCCCCCTAGGGATCCTATCACTGGAAGCGAAACCATTTGATTTAGGTGAAAGGGAGACACCACTTTTGGCAAAAAAGATGACACCGGCCACAATATACCACCTTCTCTCTAGAAAAGGACAAAAATGTTTCCCGACACGACAACGCCTGCAACTCCGAAATCCGCCGCATCGAACAAATAGCTACCAAAAACAGTCTTCAAAGTCAAATCTTTCACCGCCGCTTGGTGTATGGGCTCAAAAGGCTCTCTAGTTAACGCCCCTAAGACCAAGCTGAGATCCCACGGCGGTACCAAAACCCTACGCGAAGGCCGCAGCCGGGATACCGCTTTAAGAAACCACGCTACGTCAGCATGGGCCCCTAGAGCAATTCCCTGCACTTTGCCCCTATAGCAGGAAATAGCCGCCAATTGGACTCTTAAGGAACTTGCCGCCAAACCCTTATCAAATCTGTCTTGCAAAAAATCTAAAACCAAGGGAACAAATACTGTAGCCGCCCGAACGTTCTTGCATGAACACCAGTCCTCGAACACCCGCAAAATGTGGACATATGCCAGAGACGTGGACTGTCGTCTTGCTTTCAGCAAGGTGGCGATAACCGTCCCAGAATAGCCTTTTTTCTTCAGCCTCGCCCTTTCAATGGCCAAACCGTAAGCGAGAACCGATTCACCTGAGGCATTCGAAGCAGACCCTGTAGCAACAGGTCCTCTGATGCCAGTAACCTCCAAGGATGCACGTCGAGAAGGCGAACAAGGTTGGCATACCACGAGCGTCTCAGCCACCTTCCGTGATGAGCTTCGATCTGCTGCACCACACGCCCTATGAGTGCTCACGGAGGGAAAACATACAGCAGACCTGTCGACGGCCAAGGTTGCATCAGGTCATCTAACTCCTCCGACATCCGTTCTCGCCATCTGCTGAAAAAACGACTGGCCTTTGCGGACTGAAAGGACGCCATGAGGTCCATGATTGGCAGGCCCCATCTGTGAACAATTTGCACGAACATGTCCGGATGCAATTCCCATTCCTCCGCATCCACTCGGACCTTGCTTAGATAATCGGCCATCACATTGTCCTTCCCTGCAATGTGTGCCGCTGATATCGCTGGAAGACGTTGCTCTACCCATAAAAAGAGAGCCTCGGCTTCCTCTTCTAGGGCTACACTTCCTGTACCGCCTTGCCAATTGATATAGGCCATGGCTGATGATTTGTCCGACAGCACTCGTACCACTCGGCCCGTCACCGTAGCTTCGAACCTTTGAAGCGCGAGAAACACCACTCTCAGCTCTAGCCGGTTGATCAACCACTTGCTCTCCAGAAGCGACCAAGTCCCTTGGGTGAACTGAGCTCCGCAATGCGCTCCCCAACCTGTGAGACTCGCATTTGTCAGCAATGAAAGCCACTCCGGCTACAGAGGGACTCTGGACGTAGCCACCACCAGAGCGACTGCCTGACCTTGAGTGGGCAGGGGAGCCGTTTGCTCAGCCAATTGGACTGGTGAGACCATCGGCGAAGTAGTGCTCGTTGCAACGGTCGCATATGAAATCTGGCCCAAGGTACCGCTTCCAGAGTCGCCGCCATCGTTCCCAACAGGCGAAGATAAGTCCATGCTGAGGGAGCCACAGCCGCTCTGAAGCTGCGCACCAGTCGCCACAGCTCCTTTCAAAGTATTGAACCGCACCCCCAAATACTCAAGCTCCTGAGAGGGTAGTAAGCAACTTTTGATCGGATTGATCACCCAGCCTAACTCCTGTAAAATGTTCACCACTCTTACTTGGATGCTTTCGGCTTCGGACTTCGCCCAAATCAACCAATCATCAGCATACGGATGTACCAGAATCCCCTTCTTTTCATAATGCCGCCGCCACCACCACCATGACCTTGGAGAAAGTCCACGGCACCGTTGCTAGCCCGAAGGGTAACGCTTGAAACTGATAGTGTCCCCAAGGGAGAGCGAACCGCAGAAACTTTTGATGCGCCGATCTGATCGGGATGTACAAATACGCTTCTGTGAGATCGAGAGACGTCAAGTACTCGCCCTGTCGGACCGCTACAATGACCGACCTCAGCGTCTCCATCCTGAAGTGAGGCACCCAAAGACAACGATTCACCCCTTTCAGGTCTAATATAGGCCGAAGAGCCCCGTCTTTCTTCGGAACTATGAAATAAATGGAGTATCAACCCATACCATAGTCTGGAACCGCTTCCAATTGTAAAAGCCGATCCACGGTACAGCGTATGGCCTGGGCCTTTTGGGGCCCCCTGCAGGGTGACATCACAAACGAGTCCCGCACTGGTCTCGCGAGTTCCAGCGTGTAACCCTCGCGAATTATCTCTAGCACCCACTGGTCGGACGTTATTTGGGTCCAGGCAGAAAGGAATTTCTGAAGTCGCCCGCCTAATGGTTGACTCCCCACCGGGACCCCGCTCCCTTCATTGTGCTCCTGCGGAAGACGCTGCAAAACCTCTACTTGCTCTGCGAAACCCCCAAAATCCTTGCGTCCTAGCTGCAAATCTTCCCCTTTGAAAGCTCCCCAAACGGAAAGTACGAAATCTCCTGAAATCTCTAAACTGGCCGCGAAACGGCTGCGCAGACTTCCCTTATTTGGGTCTATCCTCTGGGAGTCTCCCGCCCTTGGACTCTCCGAGATCCTCTACCAACTTGTCGAGGTCTTCTCCGAATAACAATTTCCCTTTAAACGGGAGCTTACTGAGGCGGGACTTGGACGACCCATCGGCCGCCCAATTTCTGATCCATAACGATCTCTGTGTGACCACCAAGGAAGCCATATTATTCGCCAGCGCTCTGATCAGGTCATAATGCACATCCGCTAAGTATGCCGACCCCGACTCAAGGCAATTAAGCTCTTTTAACTCCTCCTGCTCTAGGCACGTAGACTGCCTCAAGCGCTGAGACCATCTGAGGCATGCTCTCGCCACCCAAGCTCCACAAATGGAAGCCTGCAGAGACAAAGCGTTAGCCTCAAAGGACTGCTTCAACAATCTGTCGACTTTTCTGTCCTGCGCATCCTTTAAGGCCACGCTACCTTCAACCGGAATAATGGTCTTCTTAGTAACCGCCGACACCGCCGCATCAACTCTCAGAGACTGAAACTTCTCTTTATCCTTCTCTACTAAAGGGTAGAGTCTATTCATTGTTCTAGTGCCCCTCAGTCCCGCTTCTGGCTGATCCCACTCTTCCTGGATCATTCGGTCAACCACACGGTGAACGAGAAACACCACCTGCGCTTGTCGCATGGCTTGAATAATGGGATATTCCACCTCTTCTTCTTCCGGTGCTTGTGCCGTAGCGAGGTTCAGCGTCTGGAGACTCCGTGATGAGAACTGGAAGGTCGTCCCTACGGAACACCAGAATGATTTTCGCCTGGTCCTCAGGCTCGGGTATTTCTCCTTCTTCCATGTCCTCTACGTCTGCGTCGAGCTCCAGATCGGCTTCCTCCAGATCCTCGACCCCGAAATCAGTAGACAACATCTCGTGCGTCCTTAACCTCTTTGGAGGCGTCGGGAAACTAGCCACTTCGGCTACCTTAGCCTGAGGCATATGCCCAGACGACAAGGACTCCGGTACCTTTCCTTGGTGTTGCAAATAAAAGGCCTGGTGCATAATCAAAACAAAATCTGGGCAGAAATCCCCGAGTTGCGACCCTGAACCCGAGACCGGCTGCCCAGCTGCCGCCCCCGCCGGAGCCTCCAGCAAAGGGCCTTGCAATGGTGAGCGCAACAGCGCCTCACCTTCCGCCCCAGACCCGGTATCCTGGGACTCTTGGGCCACCTTGGCCTCCATCTGCTGCTCCAGACTGGTGGACACTGTCACGCAGCCCCGGCAGATGCCTGAGTCAGCCACTGTGCCTCTGCAGGTACTGCAGACGACGCACTGGGGGCGAGTTGCCATCCACCAGACAGCCCAAGCCTGAAGCTAGCTAGCAAGCCACACCAGGGATGGAGCTAGCCCACACAGAATTGACTCTTTTGTTTTGTTTTTTAATGGAAGAAGAAAACTGCCTCAGGGCAAGAACAAAACTCCTGCAAAACCTAAAAATTCCACTCTAAAACAGGCAAGAAACGCAATTGAAAGATACACTCTGCTAAACCAAAGACCGGGGCCCTGTAAAACCCACGAACCATGAGCGCAAGTGCAGAACACGCTGCCGACACGCATCCCCTAAAATGGCCACCGGCTACGAGGAAAACGAAATGGCACCAAAAGAAACCGGCGAAATCTACCCCGGCTCCAAAACTACTCTCCACTGCTTGGCCCCAGCCCCCTTAGCTCTGCCGCACCTCCGCAGCTCTTGCACTGTGTTTTGGGATTCCGATGGAACACCGCCGCAAAGCTCCGTGTCCCGCGCGTCTCCGCTCCTCAGAGCACTGAGCGGGAAGCCGCCTGCTCAATCAGATCTCCTCCGCTCCCTCGTGCAGCCCACGATCCCTATCCGCGGATGTCAGGGGAGGCCGTGTGAGGGTGCCTGTTGCAGAGCTCTCCTCTGTACTAGCAAGGAGGCGAGATCTAGCAGCCCCGGTTGCTCCAGCTAAAACAAAGAAAATTTAAAGAGAGACACAGATCGGGACCGGGCAAGGCAGTAAGCTGTTCCTTTTTTTTTTTAAAGGTACAGCGCCCCAATTTAACAGAAATAAAATGAATCACTAAACTACCACTAATCTAGCTACTCTAACAGCTCCTTATCTGTTCCTCAAGTGAGCCCAGACCTAGGCTCACTACGTCCTCCTGCTGCATGGAGACTGGACACACTGGGGCTGATGGGAGAGACCAGCAGACTACATCCAGTGATGTCACGATTTTAACATGCCCAGTCTCCAAGCTGCAGGAGGAGGTTCACAACCAGAGGTAGAGGACTGAAAGCACAGTTACTTACCTGTAACAGGTGATCTCTGGGAACAGCAGGAATAAGTCTTCACATATGGGTACATCGGTACCGACGGAGCCTGCGTGGGAACGCTCCCCAGCTTCCCAAAAAGGAAAGCTTTTGGGAGCATCCCACAGCGCCTGCGCGCTGCCTTCCTGCCTTTCCTAACCGCCTCTCCCCAGTTCTAGTGTTAAAGCTGAGACAAAGAGAGAGAGAGGAAAGGAAAGATAGAGAGATACAACTCCTAGGGGAGGTGGGTGGGTTGTGAAGACTTATTCCTGCTGTTCCCAGAGATCACCTGTTACAGGTAAGTAACTGTGCTATCTCCAGGAACAAGCAGGAATGAGTCTTCACATATGGGGACTCCCTAGCTAGAGATGCCTGGGAGATCCCCAAGGTGATGAGACCCTGAGAAGGGCTCTACCTCCTCCTATGGATCAGGTGTTTGAGAACAGCCTGACCAAACAAGGCATCCCGGCGGGAGTCCTTGTTCAAACAGTAATGGGCTGTGAAGGTATGAACCGAGGCCCAGGTGGGCACTCGACAGATCTGGTCGATGGACACAGAATTTAGATGAGCCATAGAGGTGGCCATGGCCTTCACATTGTGAGCTGTGACATGGCCCTCCAGAGAAAGGTTTTTACTCTGGTAGGCGAAAGAGATACACTGAGCAATCCAATTGGACAGTGTCCTCTTAGAGACTGGAAGTCCTAAATGAGAGGGATCAAAAGCAACAAAGAGTTGAGAAGACTTTCTATGTTGCTGTGTCCTTTGTAAGTAAAAGGCAAGAGCTCTCTTACAATCCAGGGTATCTCTGCACTTGATGCATGAGGACCTGGAAAAAAGACAGGTAAATACACCTCTTGATTAAGATGAAAAGGTGAGACCACTTTAGGCATAAAGTGTGGATTGGTCCTAAGGACTACCTTATCATGATGGAACCTTGTATAAGGTGGATTAGCCACTAAGGCCTGCAGTTCACTGATGCGGCGAGCTGAGGTGACTGAAATGAGGAAAACAACCTTCCAGGAAAGAAATTTCAAGGAGGTGGTGGCTAAGGGTTCAAAAGGTGGCTTCATAAGCTGACCAAGAACCAGATTTAAGTCCCATGCCACCGGAGGAGGCCTAATGGGAGGCTTAGTTAAAGTTAGGCTTCTCGTGAATCTTGCAATAAGAGGATGAGAGGAGATAGGCTGTCCATTGATAGGCTTAAGGGATGCTGCAATAGCACTCAAATGGACCCTTACTGAATTTGTCTTAAGGCCTGCATTGGAGAGATGCAGGAGATATTCCAATAGAGAATTCAAAGGTAGTGCTAGAGGGTCAAGACCCTTCTCAGCACACCAAATGGAAAACCTTTTCCATTTAAAAGCATAGGAACGTCTAGTAGAAGGTTTTCTGGAAGCATGGAGGATATCCTTCACTTGTTGAGAAAGATTCCAACCTTGAAGGTCTAGGCCTTCAGCAACCAAGCTCTGAGGTGAAGGGACTTGGGGTTTGGGTGCCACAAAGTCCCCTCCTCCTGGGACAGAAGGTCTGGAGTAGCTCCCAAGTCTAGGGAGGGAGCTTGAGAGAGATGGAGAAGTAGAGGGTACCACACTTGGCGTGGCCAGCGTGGAGCTATGAGGATCATGGATCCTTGATCCCTCTGGGACAGGGTCTTGGGAATCAAGGGAATGGGTGGAAAAGCATACAGGAAGTCTTGACCCCAGTGAAGGAGGAAGGCATCCTTGGCCTGAACTCCCTGACACGGAATTCTGGAACAGAACCGGGGAAGTTTGGCATTCCACGGACTTGCAAAGAGGTCTATGTCCGGGGTTCCCCACTCTTGAAAGATTCTGAGTACCTGGTCCATGTGCAGGGACCATTCGTGTGGAAGCAGAACTCGACTGAGTCTGTCTGCCCAAGAGTTTTGGATTCCTGGAAGGTATACAGCCAGGAGATGGATTTGATGCTCTCTGGCGAAGGCCCACAATATTAAAGCTTCGTTGCAAAGCGACAGAGAGCCAGTTCCTCCTTGCTTGTTTATGTAAAACATGGCTACCTGATTGTCCGTATGAATGAGGATTGTCTTGTAGCTGAGCAGGGTATGGAAGACCTTGAGAGCTAGAAAAACTGCTCGGAGCTCCAAGTGGTTGATATGTAGAGAGGTCTCCTGTGGAGACCAAGTGCCCTGAGTGGAGAGGTCTTGCAGATGAGCTCCCCAACCTGTTTGGGAGGCATCTGTTGTGAGGGTTGCCTGGGGCAACAACTGTTGGAAGGGGGACCCCAGCAACAGATTTTGGGTGGACTTCCACCACTGGAGAGACCAAAAGAGGCGCCTGGAGGTTGCTATTTTGTCTGACAGAGCCCCTGATGCTTGAGTCCACTGGGTGGACAAAGTCCATTGAGCTGCTCTCATGTGAAGGCGAGCATAGGGGACCACATGCACTGTGGATGCCATGTGGCCTAGCAGTTGTAGCATCTCCCAGGCAGTTAAATGGCTCTTTGACTGAATCTGGGAGGCTAACTGCACTAGGCGTAGGCAACGGGCCTGAGGAAGATAGGCCCTTGCAGTGGTAGTATCTAGCCAGGCCCCTATGAACTCTAGGGACTGAGTAGGGGTGAGCTGGGACTTTGGGAGGTTTACCACAAGTCCCAGATACTGCAGAATGCGCCTTGTGCAGTCCAGGGAAGTCTGGGCCTCTGACTGAGATGGAGCTCGGATGAGCCAGTCGTCCAGGTATGGGAATACAAATATTCCCAGAGTGCGTAGAAATGCAGCTACTACTGCCATGCATTTGGTGAACACTCTTGGAGCAGAGGCCAGACCAAAAGGAAGCATCCTGTATTGGTAATGCTTTCCTTGGAAAAGAAAACGGAGAAACCTTCTGTGAGATGGATGGATGAGGACATGTGTGTACGCATCCTTGAGATGTAGAGAACAAAGCCAATCCTGACTGTGCAGGTATGGAAGGAGAGTGCCCAGAGAAAGCATCTTGAATTTCTCCTTGTATAGGAATTTGTTCAATTCTCTGAGATCTAATATGGGTCTGTGGCCCCCTGTTTTCTTTGGGATGAAAAAATAGGGGGAGTAAAACCCTGACCCTTGTTGAGGAAGAGGTACTTCTTCTATTGCCCCTTGGGCAAGAAGGGTGGCCACCTCCTGACCTAGAAAGTCGAGAAGAGATGTTGGAGAATAGAATTGAAGTGTCTCACCATGGTGTGAGGAGGAAGGTTTGAGAAATGAAGTTTGTAGCCCTCCCTTATGATGGAGAGGGTCCATTGCTCTGTTGTAATTTGCTCCCATCTGGGAACAAAATGAGCTAACCTTCCTGGAATGGTGAGAGGCTCTGGCTGTTTTATAGCCAGAAAGGCTAAGTTCTCTAGCATCAAGTCAAAAGCCCTGAGGAGGTTGGGACTGCTGAGTTGCAGCAGCCCCTGTAGACTTAGGCCTGGCCTGTTTAGGTTGCTGACGCTTAGTAGTAAAGCAACCTGTAGATGATTGTTGGCCAGAAGTAGAAGGGAATCTGCCCTTTTTGAAAAAAGACTTCTTGAAAGGTTTTTTCTTGACAGGAATGGAGGTTGGCTTTGAAAGTCTATCCAGAGCAGAATTTTCTGCATCCATTTGAGTGGCCTTTATTTGCCACTCTTTGCCAAACAGATTTTCACCTGTACAGGGGAGATTTCCTAAACCATCCTGGACCCAAGGTTCTAAATCAGAAGCTTGGAGCCAAGCAATTCTGCGAGCAGCTATGGCAATGGCCGAAGCTCTGCTGGCACCTTCAAAGGAGTCAAAGGCTGCACGGTTGGAAAACTTTGAAACGTCCTGAGTATGCTTGAGCCAAAGAAGGAATTCTTCCCTTTTATCCTCTGGAAGAAAAGGGAGGAAAGTGTGCAGTTTATCTGCAACTTCTTTTAGAAACATACCCATGTAAAGACTATAGGAGTTGATTCTGGCAATGAGCATACTGGCTTGGAAGATTTTTCTACCAAAAGCATCCAAGGTCCTGCATTCTCTTCCTGGAGGGGCAGAGGAGTGTCTTTTTGCACTCTTTATCCTTTTCATAGCTGACTGCACCACAATAGAATGGTGGGGAAGCTGTGTTTTATGAAAACCAGGACAAGGAGGGACATGGTACATAGTGTCCAATCTTCGAGAATGAGGAGAGATAGTGAGAGGAGTCTCCCATAAGTCAATCATGTGCTCATAAAGAATCTCATGAATTGGCAAGATGACTGCCTCCTTAGGAGCCTTAGAATAACCTAAAATATCCAATTTTTTAGCTCTAGGCTCTGATTCAGAGGTTACTGAAATAGAGAGTCCTTTAGCCACTTCTTTTATGAAGTCTTTTATTTATTTTTATTTATTTACATTCTCTTATATACCACGCTATTCTGCATCAGTGCGGTTTACATTGAACAAACTGAAATTACATTGAACAGGGCATTATAACTTGGAGATAACTATTTTACAGGGAACATGGGCAATGGAGGGTTAAGTGGCTTGCCCAAGACCACAAGGAGCACCTGTGGGACTAGAAACCCCAGTCCTTCCGGCCCAAGGTTGCTGTCCTCTAGTGGGATTTGAACCCCCGACCTTCCGGCCTGAAGTACCTTGCCCCAACCACTAGGCCACTCCTCCACTCCTTGAAGTCTTGAAAGGATAAGTCCTCTGGAGGAGACATTCTTCTTTTTGGAGAAGAAGGCTCTTCAGGAAGGGCTATGGATACTTCAGCAGACTCCTCTGATGTATCAGAATCATCAGAGGAATCAAAATATCGCCTGTCAGGGTGCTCTTCTAAAGCTCGGTATGGACAGGGAACCGCTGCAGTCAGCATCCTGGTCGATGTCGATACAGTCGGTACCGGTACCGGCGCTGGTGCCGGTACCGGAGCCGATACCGACAACGGGGTTTGTTGTGGTATCAGCGGCGTCGCAGCTTGAATGAAGGCCGTGATAGCCTGCTGCATGGATAGAACATTGTGATCCATCGACGCCATGAATGCCTGGAATTCGGTACCGGAAGGTTGCGCCGGTACCCCAGAGCATTCTAACAGGTGATCGGTCGAGGCCGTGCCATCGATGTCAACCTGTAACCCCATAGGTGGAGCTTTGGAAGCCAGAGCTTCCCGCCGGGGTTGTTTTGCCAGTGCAGGATCCTCGAGGGCAAGCCCGGAGGCATCTCGATGCTTGGAAGGAGATCTACCCTTCGAGGACCGGCTGGATTTATGTTTGGTTACCTGAGATCCATGGGAGGAGGAAGAAGCCCTGGAAGACGTCGATGTCACTGAAGCTACATCAGAGGGAAACAGCACATGGAGCTTGGCTGCTCGGTTCTGTAAACCCCGTTTAGACATCAAAGAGCAGGACAGACAATCCGGAATGGAGTGTTCAGGACCCAAACATTTAAGACACCATTCATGGGTGTCAGTAACAGAAATAGTACCGCTGCACTTAGTGCATTTTTTAAACCCGGAGGCTTGTTTTTCCATGAGGAAAAATTCTTTGTGAGGCCTAAGGCCCAAAAGAAGAAAAAACACACTGAGGGAAAAATATGTTTGTTTGTTTTTTTTATATAAGAAAAGAAAGAAAAGACCGGCGGTACCGGTCCAAAGTCGGGGAAAGCAGATGCGCGACCAAAGAAATAAAATAAAACAAAGAACTTCTTCAGCGGTGACAGGAACATGACCTGCTGGCTCCGCGGCAAAGAAGAACTGGGGAGAGGCGGTTAGGAAAGGCGGGAAGGCAGCGCACAGGCGCTGTGGGATGCTCCCAAAAGCTTTCCTTTTTGGGAAGCTGGGGAGCGTTCCCGCGCAGGCTCCGTCGGTACCGACGTACCCATATGTGAAGACTCATTCCTGCTTGTTCCTGGAGATCTGGAGGAACAATAAGGAAAGAGATATATAGACAAGACTTACAGGGATATAGTAGTGAATTCCCACCTCAAGTATGGCAGCCTCTCTATTGCCATGAAGGAGAGAGGATATGTGAAAGGAAAGCATTACCTTGGTGTGGCAGGAAGTGATCCTGCAGCTAGGACCTGTCCTCCAATCCACGTGATCTAAAACTCTCTCACACCAAGGAGGTTTCTCCAGGGACATGTGCTCATGAGGGAAGGGTTAGAACGGCTGTTATAGTTGAGAATTCAATTATTAGGCATGTGATAGCCGGGTGGTTAGTGGATACGAGAATCGCCTGGTAACATGCCTGCCTGGTGCAAAGGTAGTGGACCTTCATGCACCAACTAGACAAGGGTATAGATAATGCTGGGGAGGAGCCTAGTCTCTTGGTAAATGTTGGTACCAATGACATAGGAAAACGTGGGAAGTTCTGGAAGCGAAATTTAGACTTTTAGGTAGAAAGTTGAAATCCAGAACTTCCAGAGTAGCATTCTCAGAAATGTTTCCTGTTCAACGTGCAGGACCCAAGAGGCAGGCAGAGCTCTGGAATCTCAATGTGTGGATGAGACAATGGTACAAAGAACAGGATTTTGGATTGGTTAGGAACTGGGCACTATTCTCAGGTATGGGCAGGGGGCTTTTCCAAAAGGATGGGTTACACATTAATCAGGGTGGAACCAGGCTATTGGCGTTAACTTTTAAAAAGGAAACAGAGCAGCTCTTAAACTAGATAATGGGGAAAAGCCAACAGCCTCCCGAGAGGGCATGGTTCGGAATGATGTATCCTTGATAGATACTAGCAAAACAGGGAAATCAGGGCATTATAACAGAAAGGTTCCAAGAAAGGTAAAAGTAACCCAGGTGCCTCAGACAGAGTTGAAAAATTCCAAGTTAACCCTGTCATCAAATATACAGACTGTTAATGTAAGCAAAACAACTTTGAAATGCCTGTATGCAAATTCTAGAAGTCTAAAAAATAAGATGGGAGAGTTAGAATATATAGCAATGAATGAAAGGTTAGATATAATTGGCATTTCAGAGAGCTGGTGGAAAGAGGATAACCAGTGGGATATAGAGATGGTCCCGTGGGCGCGTGCTCACATGCAACCGCTCCAGTGGTCCGTACTGACTTGATGGTCTCCAAGTTCTCAGGAGTTAGAGCAAAGGCTCCCGCTCCCATTGATGGTGAAGTCCGGCCTGGTTTGGTGGTGGCAGCCCTGTCATCTGAACAATTTCTTCTGGATCCTACCGACAACAGATACCATAGTAGATATTACTGCTGGAGAGTAGCCCTTACGCACTAGCAGTCTCCTTTCAAGCGCCACACAACGAGGCAGACACACACATAATAGAACCTACAACTGTAAATAGTTAAAGAATATACTGATAGGTATAACTACCTTAATTGTAGATAGTTCAATGATTGAAAATAGCTGGCTAATATACATATTATGTATATTATGTAATAAGGAAGTTATCTATTATGAATATTTCAATTGATTGTTAACTATAATGTTTACTGTTCTATGTAGCCAAGATATTTATCTATTCCATTTAACAATTGTTTTGTTCCATGTAAATTGCTTTGACCCTGTGAAAAGTGGTATATAAGCCTAGTTAAATAAATGCCAGTTTCTCGAGCTGAGGAGCCCATTGCAGAGACCATACGGCCCAAGGCTGTTGGAACCACAGGGAAACGGTATGGGTCCATCAACCACTTCAAGGCAGAACCATCAAGTTTGCTCTTCTGTGTTTCTGACCCCTGGTTGCGGGCCAGGTAGTTTGAGTGTTTTCAGATAATGCCACAGCGGTGGCTTACATCAATCGGCAGGATGGCATAAGAAACATTGGCGTGGCCCTGGAGATGGATCTTCTGTTTGCCTGGGCGGAGAGGAACCTCCCAGCCTTGTCATCTCAGCACATTGTCGGAGTGGACAATATGGAAGCAAACTTCCTCAGTCAGCACTCCCTGAATCTCGGTGAGTAGGAGTTGAGTCAAGATGTGTTTCAGTTGATTCTGTGCCGTTGGGATTGCTCTGAAATGGATCTGATGGTGACCCACTCCAATGCTAAAGTGTGCCGCTTCTTCAGTCGCTGCACAGAGATACGGTCTAAGGGTATCAATGTTCTGATCTAGCCTTGGCCCAGTCAACGGCTGCTGTATGTGTTTCCTCCATGGCCCCTGGTGTGGCATATGATTCGGCATATACAGCACCATCTGGGCAGGATTATTCTGGTGGCGCCAGATTGGTTGCGGAGAGCATGGTTCAGAGACCAATGAGGGTCCTTCAAGAACCCCCTCTTCAGATGCCTCCATCTTGAGGGTTATTGCAACAGGGACCAATCGCCCTGCAGGACCCAGATCCCTTCCACTTACGGTATGGCTCTTGAAAGGAGACTGCTGGTGCATAAGGGCTACTCTACAGCAGTAATATCTACTATATTTGGTGCCCAGAGATGGTCCACCAAGCTAGCATACGTATGGATATGGTGCCTCTTCGAGCACTGGTGCAGCACGCGGCACTTGGCTCCTGAGGCGGCCAAGGTGTCCTCCCTGTTGGACATTCTGCAGGATGGACAACACAAGGGTCTCTCACTTAGCTCCCTGAAGGTTCGGGTGGCAGCTTTGGTCTGTTTCCATGATCTGGTGGCAGGCAAGTCCTTGGTCTTGCAACAAGATGTCTCCCATTTTCTCCAAGAGGTTTGATGTCTGCATCCCTCTCTTTGGTCTGTGATCCCTTCTTGGGATCTGTCTCTGGTGCTCAGGGACCTAATAGTGGCCCTTTTGAGTCACTGAAGCATACTATCTTGAAGGATTTGAAGCTCAAAACTATCTTCTTGGTCATGATTTGTTCTACAAGGCAGACCTCTGAGCTGCAGGCTCTGTCTTGCCGAGATCCTCATCTGTATTTTTCAACTGAGGCCGTTTCCCTTAAGCCTGTGGCTTCCTTCTTGCCTAAAGTGCTGTCTCCCTTTCACATGAACTAGGTGGTTTGCCTGCCCTCCTTCTCTAAGCAGTAGTGCTGGGGGAAGGATAAGGATCTCATCTTGTGGAATCCGGAGGGTGCTTCTCCGGTACTTAGAAGTTATGAATTCCTTTTGTAAGTCAGATCATCTTTTTTGTGCTGTTTGCTGGCCCTCACAGGGGTGAGGCAGCAGCGGCCAAGTTGACCTTGGGATGCTGGATTAAGGAAGCTATTGTCTCAGCGAATCTGTTATGGAATCAGCCGATTCCGGAGGCTTTGAGAGCCCATTCTACCCAAGCACAAGCGTCCTTGTAGGCGGAGCGGAGTTTGGTGGCCCCCTACAGAGATTTGTTGGGCAGCAACGTGGGCATATCTTTCTACTTTTGTCAAGCATTACCACTTGGATGTCCACGCACAGTGGAAATGGTCTTCACCTCGAGAGTTTTGCAAGCTGCTGTGTCTTCTTCCCGCCCAGTGGTGTTGTAGCTTTGCTACATCCCACTTGTCTGGATTGGTCTAGTAGGACTCAAGAAAAGGGCATTATCTGGTAAGTAAAATGTCACCTTTGTAGTTAGAAATTATTCTCGTGGGAGGCCAATTTTGTAGGCGCACGTCCGGGTCATCCGGACATCCAGAAATATGGACGGCCCGGAGATGCACCTAATTCTGCTCCAACGGGGCTAGCCAGCCCCACGGAAGCAGAATCACGGTATAGGGCCTGGATGTCCAGGGTGTGCTCTGATTCAGGCACTCCGATGTCCAGGCACTTTCCCAGCAAGCTTAACCTGGCTCCTGTATGGAGCCACAGCTCCATGCAAGAGCCCCGATCACCCGCACAGCCTGCAAGTGTCCTCTTCCCCGCTGCCTGACCTCCGATCAGGACTTCTGGGGCCAGGATCGGGCTGTGGAGACCCCCCTCCCCTGCTCACCTCCTCCTTGGGCCCCAGAATCGATAACAGCCGCCGTCGGGGGGGACATATTCCAACTCCAAGGAGGACTAAGTCCCCCGCCTAGAGCACCAAGCATGGACATACAGGGCAAACATCAGAATCTGCCCCGTACATCTGGACTCAGGGTCCCGCCTACTCCCCGTGTCCTAGCCCCCCTTCCTCCAGCCCACCCCCTCCCGCCTTCGTCTAGAGCTCTCCGCCCATCTCTGCAGTACATGCAGGGAGCTCTTTTTGGGAATTGACACCCTGGCATTTAGTGGCAATATACAGCCAACCCGGACATATATTCCCACTAAACGCAATTTGGAATGACCCCCCCCCCCCTTAGTTGCATATGTGTATGCATATATTGTCAGTGCCAGAGGTGGTTCTGACCCATCCTTGTCTTTTACCACAGTATGATCGTCAGGGAAATTCCCTTACATAAGAACATAAGATATGCCATACTGGGTCAGACCAAGGTCCATCAAGCCCAGTATCCTGTTTCCAACAGTGGCCAATCTAGGTCATACGTACCTAGCAGTTTCCCCAAAAGACACAGGTTCCGCAATGCTTGTACTGGGTCAAGCATTGATATCCTGGGTCCCTTCTTAATAATGGTTTATGGACCTTTCCTCCAGGAACTTGTCCAAACCTTTTTTAAACCCAGCTACACTAACAGCCTTTACTACATCCTCCCGTAACAAATTCCAGAGTTTGATTACACGTTGAGTGAAAAAATATTTTCTTTTATTAGTCTTAAATAGTTTACCCTGTAGCTTCATTGCATGTCCCCTAGTCTTTCTATATTCTGATAATGTAAACAATCGATCTACGTTTACCCGTTCCACTCCGTTCATTAATTTATAGACTTCTATCATATCTCCCCTCAGCCGTCTCTTTTCCAGGTTAAAGAGCCCTAACCTTTTTAGCCTTTCTTCATAGGAGTATCCTTCCATCCCCTTTACCATTTTGGTGGCTCTTCTCTGAACCTTTTCTAATAAAGAGTAGTTACTCACCTGTAATAGGTGTTCTCCAGGAGCAGCAGGAATCAGTCCTCACATATGGGTGTCATCGGCGCCAATGAAGCCCTAGCGGAGCATTTCCCCAGTTTCTATGAAAGCCTTTGGGAATGCAGACACGCATGCGCGGTTCCCTTCCCGCCTAAAGGTGCCATCTTATCTCAGTCAAATGACATAGCAAAGAACAGCACACAAAAAATGAAAAAGAAACTATGTACAACTGCAACTCCAAGGGGAGGAGGGAGGGTTGTGAGGACTGATTCCTGCTGCTCCTGGAGAACACCTGTTACAGGTGAGTAACTACTCTTTCTCCAGGACCAAGCAGGAAGTCAGTCCTCACATATGGGTGACTCCCAAGCTCTGGGCTACCGAGGAACCCAGGCTGAACAAGAGTACTCCCTCTAGTCTCAGCAGGAAAGAAAGGCTTTACAAGGATACAACCTCCATTGGTAGCCCAGCAGAGGGCAGGAGGGCAGAAGTTGCCTAACCCTCAAAGAGATTCCGGAGTACTGCTTGGCCAAAAGCACTGTCCCTACGGGACTCCCTCTCCAGACAGTAATGGGCCGCAAAAGTCTGGCTTGAAGACCAAGTTGCAGCCCTGCAGATGTCTACCAAGGGCACAGAGCGGAGATGAGCCACTGAGGCAGCCATTGCCCTGACACGGTGGGCCGTAACCCGACCCTGCAAAGGAAGGTCAGCCGCCTTGTAAGCCCAGGTGATACAGTCAGCCACCCAGATGGACAAGGTACGCTTGGACACAGCCAACCCCAACTTATTAGGGTCAAAGGATACGAAGAGCTGAGTAGCCCTTCTATGCCCCTGCGTACAGTCAAGGTAGAAGGATAAGGCCCTCCTACAGTCCAGGGTATGCAGAACTGCTTCAGCCTGGCTTGCATGAGGCCTAGGAAAGAATGTTGGAAGAACCACCTCCTGATTGAGGTGGAAAGAGGAGACAACCTTTGGGAGGAACTTGGGATGAGTCCTGAGGACTACCCTGTTCCTATAAATCCTAGTGTAAGGCCTATCACAGACCAGGGCCTGAAGCTCACTCACTCGCCTAGCCGAAGTAAGGGCTATCAGGAAGAGTGTCTTCCAGGAGAGGAAGCATAGTGGGCAAGTAGCCATCGGCTCAAAAGGTGGGCGAGTCAGTTGCTGCAAGACCACATTCAACTCCCACTCAGGGGCAGGAGGACGGATTGGAGGCTTGAGTAAAAGCAAGCCCCTGAGAAAGCGGGACACCAAGGGGTGAACCGACAGAGACTGTCCCTCCACCAGGGAGTGGTGAGTTGCTAGAGCTTAGAGGTGGACCCTAACAGAAGTGGACTAAAGTCCCTGATTTGATAAGTGCAATAAGTACTGAAGCACTACTGGTACAGTGCAGGAGAAAGGATCCTCTGTACGTAGCTGACACCACACAGAAAACCTCCTCCATTTGAGAGCATAGGTTTTTCTAGTGGATTGTTTCCTAGAGGCTAGGACAAGCTCCTCAACTTCCTGAGGCAGGCCCCAGGGAGCCAAAACTACCCTTGCAGCCTCCATGCCATCAAATTGAGAGCTTTGAGATTGGGATGCAGAAGGGAACCCTGATCCTGAGAGAGAGGTTCGGGCTGCAACCCCAGGGGCAGTGGGGGATCCACTGCCAGCTGAAGCAGAAGTGGAAACCAAGGTTGTCTCGGCCACCTGGGAGCCACCAGCAGGACCGAGGCCTTGTCCTGAAGAATCTTGAAAAGAGTTCGGACCACCAAGGGCGTGGGAGGAAACGCATACAGGAGGCCCTGAGACCAGGGAATCAGAAAAGCATCCGGTGCTATTCTGAAAGGATGCGGTTGCCTGGAACAGAACTTTGGCAGTTGTGCATTTAGTGGACTGGCAAACAGATCCAGCCAAGGGAGACCCCATTTGAGGAAGATCCTCTGAACTACCAGGGGATGCAGTTGCCACTCATGGGGCTGCAGAATCCTGCTCAACTTGTCGGCCAGGTAGTTTTCCTGGCCTGGAAGGTACACAGCCCTGAGGAGCATGCTGTGCTTTAGGGCAAATAACCAAAGGTCTTGAGCTTCCCGACAAAGGAGCCTGGACCCAGTCCCGCCCTGTTTGTTCACATAAAACATGGCCACCTGGTTGTCTGTTTGAACGAAGACAGATTGATGGGCCAGGGCAGGGGAGAAAGCTTTGAGAGCTAGGCGAATAGCCCTGAGTTCCAGGAGATTGATCTACTGTGCTGCCTCCCAAGGAGACCACAGGCCCTGGGTGCACTTGTCTAGACAATGAGCTCCCCAGCCCTGCAGGGAGGTGTCGATGGTCAGTACCACCTTGTACCCAGGAATCTGAAAAGGCACTTCTTTTAGGAGATTGGGTGGGTGCAGCCACCAGCTGAGGGAGTTCAGAAAGTGTCTGGACACCCTTATCCTGTCCCTGAGGCTGCCTGTGGCCTCTGACCACTGAGTCCGAAGGCACCACTGTGCAGGCCTCATATGGAGCCTTGCATTGGGGGTCACATGTACTGTCGAAGCCATGTGGCCTAAAAGCCTCAGGCAGAGTCTAGTGGAGACCAGCGACCTGTTGAGAAACTGTTTTGCCAAGGCAATCAGTCGTTGTGCTCTGTCTTCTGGCAAGAAATCCTTTGCCAGGAAAGAGTCCAGCCTTGCGCCTATGAACTCCAAATTCTGGGAGGGGAGCAAAGTGGACTTTGCGAAGTTCATGACACACCCTAGGCTTTGAAGAAGAGCAATAGTTCTGAGGGTGGCTTGGCTGGCCTCCTGGCACGTCCGACCCCTGATGAGCCAGTCGTCCAGATAGGGGAAGACAAAGATTCCCTGATTCCTTAGGTAGGCCGCCACCACCACCAGGCATTTGGTAAAGACCCTGGGAGCAGAGGTTAGGCCAAAAGGCAGCACTCTGTACTGATAATGGTTTCCTCCCACAATGAACCTGAGGTACTTTCTGTGGTCTGGATGAATGAGGATGTGAGGGTACGCATCCTGTGGTAAGGAGAGCTGTATAGAAGGGATGGAATGGGAAGAAAGTGAGACTTGTGCCTTTAAAAGCAGAGATCAACAGAGTTCCCATAGTAACCACAAGCCTCCGAGGCAGACTACAGCTAGTACTAAGCCCCGCCCACTTAATGACGTTAGAGCTAGGTTGAGCCCTAACAGCTCTCACGTGTGCAGGGAGAAAGGCGTGGTGCCTATGAAGCACCAGTTTAAAACTGCTTCAGTGTTTGATAGGAGGAGAGAAGGTGAGAAGCGAAACAGGCAGCAGCAGACACGGCAGAACTTGCAGGAAAGCACGTAGCAAGAGAGTCCGAAGCAGCTGGGAGCTGAGCAGCAGAGAGCCCTGGAATCAAGGCAGAAACGTGTCTCAAGGTACCTCAGAGAAAGGAAGCTGGAGGAGTCAATTCCCAGGTGGGGAAACAGCTCGGGAAGCCAGTTGAGCCCTGGGGGTAGAGAGAATAAGTTAACTGAAGTTCCTAGCAAAGCTCTTTCTGAAGAAGTGGTTAGAGAGCTAAGAAAAAGTGCCAGACGCTGTGTTAGCCAGAAAGCTGTAAAGCAAGCTTCAGACAGAAATAAGAAGTGTGCCAGTGACTGCCGTGATTCAGCAGTGAGAGATATTGAAAGGCTGATAAGGGAGAGAGAAACTCCGTCTTTAAAGCCCGTTGCTACAGATCAGAGAGAACGCTTGCTGCTAAAGCTGGATGAGCTGCTGCAGGGTGTAAATCATAAATCCTATGATACCCGTCCACAGGAAGATAGCTCTAGTGAGTCTACGCATGAAATGGAAATAGAATTGTGTGAAAGCCCCTGTGAAAGTGATACGGAAGAAATGCAATGCTCTTATTGCAAGGCAAACGAACTGAACATGTGCTAAGCTCAAGCCCATGTGAAGAAGTGGTTTGTTTAAAGCAATTATAAGCTTGTTTCTATATGGTGTGAAAGAAAAGAAACTTGCTGGAAGTTTAAAAACAGGTATAACCTCTTTTCTGTGGAAGCGGTGAAAGAAAAGAAACTTGTTGAAAGTTAAAGTTACTTTGATATGGTCAACAGCCTTAGCTTTAGAAGGTAGTTACCAGAAAGAAGCTAAGAGTTGACAATGTGAAGAAGAAATTCCTGTCTGTTTGAGTTAAGCCTGTTGGAGTTTATTTATCCTTTGCCTTTGGGAGAAATTATCCTTACCTGTGTTTAGTGCAACGAATTTGATGCGAGGGGGAAACCCTGAAAAATAAATTTCTCTGTTTTTGCCAAACAAACCGTGTGGTCACACTGCTTGCTCAAAAAGAATAGCTGAAACTACATATCCCAGCAGTCCATGCTGGCAGCCATATTGAACATAAGAACATAACAAACATAAGATCATAAGATATGCCATACTGGGTCAGACCAAGGTCCATCAAGCCCAGTATTCTGTTTCCAACAGTGGCCAATCTAGGTCATATGTACCTATCAGTTTCCCCAAGGGACACAGGTTCCACAATGCTTGTATTGGTTCAAGCATTGATATCCTGGGTCCCTTCTTAATAATGGCTTATGGACCTTTCCTCCAGGAACTTGTCCAAACCTTTTTTAAACCCAGCTACACTAACAGCCTTTACTACATCCTCCGGTAACAAATTCCACAGTTTGATTACACGTTGAGTGAAAAAATATTTTCTTTTATTAGTCTTAAATAGTTTACCCTGTAGCTTCATTGCATGTCCCCTAGTCTTTCTATATTCTGATAAGGTAAACAATCGATCTACGTTTACCCGTTCCACTCCGCTCATTAATTTATAGACTTCTATCATATCTCCCCTCAGCCGTCTCTTTTCCAGGTTAAAGAGCCCTAACCTTTTTAGCCTTTCTTCATAGGAGTATCCTTCCATCCCCTTTACCATTTTGGTGGCTCTTCTCTGAACCTTTTCTAATAACTCTATATCCTTTTTAAGATACGGCGACCAGAATTGCACACAATATTCAAGGTGCGGTCTCACCATGGAACGATATAGAGGCATTATAATATCCTTTGTTTTATTTTCCATTCCTTTCCTTATCATACCTAGCATTCTATTTGCTCTCTTGGCCGCCGCTGCACACTGGGCCGAGGGTTTTAACATGGTATCCACAATGACGCCTAAATCTTTTTCCTGGGTGGTGGTTCCTAATGTGGAACCTTGCATCGTGTAACCATAGTTTGGGTTGTTCTTCCCCTAGGTGCATAACCTTGCACTTGTCCACATTAAATTTCATCTGCCATTTTGATGCCCAGGATTGGGGACAGTATTCAGAAGGGCAATTAAGGCGAGCCCTCTTGCTCATCGGCCACTGGCTCGGGTGGGAGGACGCGACAATCCTTTAGATCTAAGGAGCATAGCCAATCTCCCTGCTGGAGGTAGGGCAGAAGTGTTCCATGAGTAAGCATCTTGAACTTCTCTTTCTCTAGGAACTTGTTTAGGTTCCTGAGATCCAGAATAGGTCGAAGGCCACCAGTTCTTTTGGGTACCAGGAAATACCTGGAGTAGAACCCCCGACCTTACAAGTGGGGAGGCACAGGCTCCACCGCCCTGTCCACCAACAGACCTTGAAGCTCTTGGAGGAGTAGATCTGTGTGCAGGGGAGGGCTTGGAGGCTCCCCTGGAAAGTATGGGGGTTGGAGAAAATGCAGTGCATAGCCCTTGTGGACTATGTCGAACACCCAATTGTCCCCGGTGATGAGGGGCCATTGGTGGGCAAAGAGGGCGAGGCGACCTCCTGTGCAGGGTTGGGATAGCAGGGATGGAGAGGCTAGGCTCAAGGAGTCAAAAACCCCCACCCTGCTGAGTGGGAGCAGGGGCCCGAGGCTTGGGGGTCCTCTGCCTATGGGGCCCATTACCCTGCCCCTTGACTTGCTGACCCTGGGGTGCAGCTTGGGCAGCCTGATACCGAGGGTACTGTTTGTAGGCAGTACCCTTCCTCAGGTAAAAGGGCTTTTTACCCGAGCCCTTCTTCTTATGAGAAGGGGCAGAGGTCTTCCTAGACAGCCTTGTCCATGTGAGGTGCTCTGTTTCGAGCTGGGCTGCCTTCTCGGTCATGGGCTTGCCAAAAAGGTTTTCACCTCGGCAAGGGACATCGACCAACTTGTCCTGAACCCATGGCTCGAGGTCCGATGACTGCAGCCATGCGTGGCGTCGAGCCGTGATGCCGGCTGCCGCAACTCGGGCCGAAGCCTTGAAGTCATCGTAGGCGGCGCGGGACATGAACTTCGAGCAGTCCTGAATCCCCAAGGACAAGGACTTGAATCTCTGCAAGGGTTCCCTGGAGAGACCAGAAGAGAACCCGGCCAACTCCTTGGCCAGGTCCCGCAAGTACATGCCCATGTACAGCTGGTAAGACTGGACACGGCAAGCAAGCATCGAGCCCTGAAAGCACTTTCTACCGACGCCATCGAGGTTCCGGGCCTCCCTACCGGGAGGCACTGCAGAGTGCATCTTCTGACTCTTCAGATGATGCATGGCCGATTCCACAACCATGGAATGATGTGGTAGCTGTGCCTTTTGAAAGCCAGGCCTCTTCCTGAGTCGCTAGATCGAGTCGACTCGCTTGCTGAGAACCGGTGCCGAGGCTGGTGCCTCCCACATCCGGAAGAGGAGCCGTTCCAGCATCGGAGGAATCGGGACAGTAAAGGCCTCCTTCGGAGGAGAGTCATACTGCAGGGCCTCGAGCTCTTCAGCTCGAGGCTCTTCCTCGGGGTCCGCCGGAATAGCCAAGGCAGTGGCCATATCCCGGACAAACTCCGAGAACCGAGTATCCTCCGGAGGGGATCTACTCCGGGGCTCAGACTGCGGTGAGTCCGACGGGACGCACCGAGTCTTGAACGTATCGGGGGACTCATCCTCCGTCTCCCATAAGAACATAAGAACATAAGATATGCCATACTGGGTCAGACCAAGGTCCATCAAGCCCAGTATTCTGTTTCCAACAGTGGCCAATCTAGGTCATACGTACCTAGCAGTTTCCCCAAGGGACACAGGTTCCACAATGCTTGTATTGGTTCAAGCATTGATATCCTGGGTCCCTTCTTAATAATGGTTTATGGACCTTTCCTCCAGGAACTTGTCCAAACCTTTTTTAAACCCAGCTACACTAACAGCCTTTACTACATCCTCCGGTAACAAATTCCAGAGTTTGATTACACGTTGAGTGAAAAAATATTTTCTTTTATTAGTCTTAAATAGTTTACCCTGTAGCTTCATTGCATGTCCCCTAGTCTTTCTATATTCTGATAAGGTAAACAATCGATCTACGTTTACCCGTTCCACTCCGTTCATTAATTTATAGACTTCTATCATATCTCCCCTCAGCCGTCTCTTTTCCAGGTTAAAGAGCCCCAACCTTTTTAGCCTTTCTTCATAGGAGTAGCCTTCCATCCCCTTTACCATTTTGGTGGCTCTTCTCTGAACCTTTTCTAAAATTGCTATATCCTTTTTAAGATATGGCGACCAGAATTGCACACAATATTCAAGGTGCGGTCTCACCATGGAACGATATAGAGGCATTATAATATCTTTTGTTTTATTTTCCATTCCTTTCCTTATCATACCTAGCATTCTATTTGCTCTCTTGGCCGCCGCTGCACACTGGGCCGAGGGTTTTAACATGGTATCCACAAGGACGCCTAAATCTTTTTCTTGGGTGGTGGTTCCTAATGTGGAACCTTGCATCGTGTAACCATAGTTTGGGTTGTTCTTCCCTAGGTGCATAACCTTGCACTTCTCCACATTAAATTTCATCTGCCATTTTGATGCCCAGTCTTCCAATTTATCAAGATCCTCTTGCAATTTTCCACAATCCTCCTGGGTTTTAACAACTTTAAATAGTTTTGTGTCATCAGCAAATTTGATAACCTCACTCGTTATTCCACTTTCCAGGTCATTTATGAATATGTCAAAAAGCAACGGACCCAGCACAGATCCCTGGGGTACACCACTATTCACCTTTCTCCATTGGGAAAATTGGCCATTTAGTCCTACCCTCTGCTTTCTATCTTTTAACCAGTTCCTGATCCACAGTAGTACACTGCCTCCTATCCCATGACTCTTTAGTTTTGCCAAAAGTCTCTCATGAGGGACCTTGTCAAAGGCTTTCTGAAAGTCCAGATACACAATATCAACCGACTCACCTTTGTCCACCTGTTTATTCACTCCTTCAAAAAAACATAACAGATTAGTAAGACAAGATCTTCCTTGTCTAAAGCCATGTTGGCTGTCTCCCATTAGGTCATGACTATCTATATGCTGAGTAATTTTATTCTTTATGATGGTTTCTACCATTTTTCCCGGTACTGATGTCAGGCTCACCGGTCTGTAGTTTCCCGGATCACCCCTCGAACCCTTTTTAAAAATTGGTGTTACATTGGCGATCCTCCAATCCTCAGGTATTAGAGATGATTTTAATGATAGTTCACAGATTACTGATAGCAGGTCTGCAATCTCAAATTTCAGTTCTTTCAACACCCTTGGAATCAGGTTACAGTCCCATTATGTTTTTTAAACAAACTTTGATTCACAATATTTTCTATGGATGTTTTCCTTAAGTTATATGAAATTAAATTCTTGTACAAGCATACTAATGTATAAGCTTTCTAACCTGCCCTGTCTCCAGAAGCTAAGCCTGGCCCTTTCTAATCTCAGGACATCATTAAGCTATAATTTTTTTATTTTATTTTAGACCAGGGATTGTCAACTTTTTTGGGGGTGGGTTGGGGGGGGTGTGTGAAGGCAGAGTACTAAATCTAGGAACACCTGCTCCAGAGATGCAGGCATGCCAGACAAGTGGGGCAAGTGCAAAGTTATGCACCTAGGAAAGAACAACCCAAACTACGGTTACACGATGCAAGGTTCCACATTAGGAACCACCACCCAGGAAAAAGATTTAGGCGCCATTGTGAATAATACGTGCAGTGGCCAAGAAAGCAATTGGAATGCTAGGAATCATAAGGAAAGGAATGGAGAATAAAACAAAGTATATTATAATGCCCCTGTATCATTCCATGGTGCGACCACACCTTGAATATTTATGCAATTCTGGTCACCATATCTTAAAAAGGATATAGCGGAATTAGAAAATGTACAGGGAAGAGCCACCAAAATGGTAAAGGGGATGGAAGGATAGCCTTATGAGGAAAGGCTTAAAAGGTTAGGGCTTTTCAACTTGGAAAAGAGACGGTTGAGGGGAGATATGATAGAGGTCTATAAATTAATGACTGGAATGGAATGAGTAAACATAGATCGTTTTGTTTTTTGCTATCAAAAAGTAGAAAGATTAGGGTTCAAGCAATGAAGTTACAATGTAACCTATTTAAGACTAATAAGAGAATATTTTTTCACTCAATGCATAATCAAACTCTGGAATTTGTTACTGGAGGATGGAGAAAAAGCTGTTAATATAGTTGGGTTTAAAAAAAGGTTTGGACAAGTTCCTGGAGGAAAGGTCTATAAACCATTATTAAAGAGGAACCAGGAAATCCACTGCTTACCCTAGGACAGGGGTCGGCAACCCGCGGCTCCGGAGCCGCATGCGGCTCTTTCTCACCTTTGCCGCGGCTCCGGAGCACACTGCCCGCTTTAAACGTCGCGTTATGGGCTCCCTCCATGTCAGCGCCCTCCCTTCTTCTGCAGCCGCGGTTCCCTGTCTCTTAGGGAACCGCGGCTGTGCTTTTAAAATCATCTCGGAGCCCTTCCTGTCTTGACGGGCTCCGTGCAGCATTGTCCCGCCTCTAAAGGAAGTTTGGAGGCGGGACAATGCTGCACGGAGCCCGTCAAGACAGGAAGGGCTCCGAGATGATTTTAAAAGCACAGCCGCGGTTCCGTAAGAGGCAGGGAGCCGCGGCTGCAGAAGAAGGGAGGGAGCTGACATGGAGGGAGGGAGCAGATATGAATGAATGGATGGATGGAAGGGAGGGGGGCTGACATGGAGGGAGGGAGCAGATATGAATGGATGGAGGGAGGGGGCTGACATGGAGGGATGGAGGGGGCTGACATGGAGGAGGGGGGGCTGACATGAAGGGAGGGAGCTGATATGAATGGATGGAGGGAGGGGGGCGGACATGGAGGGCTGGAGGGGGCTGACATGGAGGGAGGGAGCAGATATGAATGGATGGAGGGAGGGGGGCTGACATGGAGGGATGGAGGGGGCTGACATGGAGGGATGGATGGGGCTGACATGTAGGGGGCTGACAGGGAGGGAATGGGGAGGCGGGCTGACATGGAGGGAGGGAGCTGATATGGAGGGAGGGAGGGGGCTGACATGGAGGGATGGAGCACTGGTAATGGGGTTGAGGGGACGAGCACTGGAAATGAGCTGATTAGGGGAGGCTAGGACTGGTAATGAGCTGATGGGGGGTAGGACTGGTATTGGGCTGATTAGGGGAGGCTAGCACTGGTAATGGGGTTGAGGGGGGATTAGCACTGGAAGCGAGCGGATTGGGGGGCTTTGACTGGGCATGGGCTGATTGTGGGGAGGGGAGGATAGAGCTGCTGGCCCTGGAAGATAACTGGGGGCTAAGGCTACAAATGGGCTGATATGAGGGGATGGGAGAATGGAACTGGATCTGAGAGGGGCTGCCATGGTATTTGTACTAGAAGGGACTGGTCAGTGGGGAAGGAGGGGGACTGGAAGGAAATGGACACCAGTGGCAATCATGGGAATGCAAGTTGACATTGGAAGGTACTGGGAGTGAGGACTGGAAAGGGGCTGATATTGGGGAGGGTTACTGGGACTGGAAATAGGCTGATGGAAAGAAGTGAAGAAAACGAAAGAAGAGATAAGAACTGGCAGATGGACCATAGACCACAGAAAGAGAGCTAAGAGAAGACAGGAAAGCAGAAGCCTCAGATCGGGACCAGCATGATCAAAGAATAAATTGGTCAGACAACAAAGGTAGAAAAAATAATTTTATTTCATATTAGTGATTTGACTACAAAATCATCATAATTTTGAAATCAAATATTGTTACTTCTTGTTGTTATATTTTCTGGCGTATTTTTTTTGGTGTGCGAAGGAAGAGGGGTAGTCTTATACGGCGAGTATAGGCCAAACACCTATATTTTAACAGGAAAAGTAGGGGGTCGTATATAGCATTAAGGTAAGAAACAATATATGCAGTGTTAGATTTGTTTTAAATGTCGCAATGGTTTTGCGGCTCCCAGTTTTTTTTTTCCCCTTCGGAAACGGGTCCAAGTGGCTCTTTATGTCTTAAAGGTTGCAGACCCCTGCCCTAGGACAAGCATTGTGGAACATGTGCTTTTTTGGGATCCTGCCAGGTACTTGTGACCTAGCTTGGCCACTGTTGGAAACAGGATACTGGGCTTGATGGACCTTGGTCTGACCTAGTATGGCATTTTTTATGTTCTTATGTTCTTTTCCTCCTCCCCCCACAACCACCACCACCAAATGAAATACTGCCTTGAATTTGATGCTAGTCCAAGCTATCTCACCATCTCTCTGCAAGCATTTTCCATACTCACAGGCCAGTGTAAACTACTGATCTCATACATCACATTATTAGGGCAGCCAGGAATTGCTGGACCACAAGTTTTTCCTCTCTATTTTTAAGTCTCTCCCCTACCTTGCAACCCTAATGATATAAGCCAGATGATACAAATGGTGACTCCCTTCAGAACCTGGCACATGTGCACCCCTGAGCCTGACCAGTAGGTGTAGCTGTTCGGCAACAGGCTGAGGCTCCTTTTTTTCCTCCACAGAGCATTTCAAGGCCTTGGCCAGCCCAAACAGAGTCCAGGCTAAAATAGCTGAACCCAAATCTCCCATTTGATAGTGGGTAGCACAGCCATTAAGCTCAGCCATTTTGCCTATTTTTTTTCAAAGGTAAAGAGGGGCCTAGATCTTCCAACAAGAAGACTTTTACCAGGTGGTTACTATTTTTTATTCTGAATGGAAAATAAAAAGCATTTGTGATCTTTCCCATGAATTAAGCCTGACAGAACACTTTTAGTTAACTTTCTAAATGCTCACCTAAAAATAATCATGTTACATTCTCCAAATGTTACTGTGCCCCAGAATCAGCTGTGCAAAGGAAATGGTTGAAAGATGGAAGAAGGAATTTAAGTATGACAAAATAAACTAGTGATTAGTTATTCAAAATTCCCTTCACATCTGTGAATAACCATACTAAAAAGCACAGAACCCCCAAAACTGCAGTGAGGAAATAATTTTACGATACCTTTCCATTTCTTCAGTGGGTGCACACTGCTCTTTGACATCACTTTGGGCGATTTCTTTCACAGAGGCTTCATCTTCCCCACCTTCAGCCAGCAAAAGTGGAGAAACTGTCACTGAGCCAGTCCTGGGTCCCTTTGTAGGATCACTCTGTGCTTTATCCCAGACATTTTCCATTTGCTCCTCTGATTCCAGGGAAACCAAGTCTGGAGTGTGATAGCTTCCTATTGGCAAAACTACCTCCCTGGTTGCTGAGGCAGTCCTTTCCCTGAGGCCAGCAGCCTCTACTGAAATGCATGCCTCCCCTTTCTTCTGTGCTGGCCTTATCTGCACAGTCTCTAACACTTCAGTTTCCACATACTGATTCACGACAACTTGTGCTTCTACATCATCCACCTTGCACACAAAATATGCCTTCTCAATATGCGCTAGTGCATCACACCTAGCACCAGTTACACCAGCAATGTCACCCACTTGAGTGTCTTGATCCAGGAAAGACATAGGTGGCAGAGGGCAGCTGTTCTCCCACACTTTGGTATCTTCCTCAATTTCATTCTCCATACTCTGGGACTGGGAAGATTCTGACAGTGTCTCCTCTTCTGAGATGGCAGCCAAATCCCTTTCTATGAACAAATATGATTTCTTTGGGTCTGTTGCTTCAGCTGGAATTAGTATTTCAGATCGTTTTTCTTGGCCCGTAGGGTTCAATTCTCTGGCTCCCTGTACTTCTGTATTTGCAGGACTGGATTTTTTTTCCTTTTGCAGTGCTGAACAGACAGAAATTGTATCTCCCCCTTGTACTGCCTCAGTTCTTAGACCTTCTGATACTACAACAGCTTCTGAATCTTTCAGAGGCTGGAAGTCGGGAACTATGAGTTGTAAACTTTGCTCCTTGAGATGTGCTTTTGTTGAACCCAAACATAATTCTTGCTGTTCTGTGCCACTGTCTCTGCACAGAAGGGGTCTGCCAATCTGAGGCTCATCACACTTCTGTCCAGCTGCTCTCCATAGGGGATGCTCAGCTAGACACTCAGCTGAGGTTCTTAGGAAGTTATTTTCTCCATTCTGCTCTAGGGTCCCATACTCTGGGAACTCATTAAGGATGCTGTCTGTCTGTGGGAGTAGGCTGCTACTTCCGACATCATCTAGTAAACAAAAAGAAAGGGGAATGTGAATTTTCTATTTAGGCAGATATACGTTCAGAAACACAGCCACAGCAATTTCTCCTCAAACCTACGCAGAACTGTTTTTCTCTGGTACTTCTAGGGATAAGAACGCATCTCATTTATCTTGGTTTTACTTTAGAAAAGTATTCCCAGAGCACCATGCAAAAGCTAAATACATAATATATAAATAGGCAATATACAGTTTAAATCTTATCAGGGAAACCAAAAGTCATCCTAAATAAAATTTAAATAAAAGTTCCTTTGGAAGATGCATTTTGAACTTGGAAGCAAAAAGAAAAAAACAAAACAAAACATAAATCAGAGCAGATTGAATGTCAGAGGGTAGCGTGTTCTATTAAAATTCTGCAGGGAGAGAGAAATTCTGTCTATCAGAAGATGTTTGCCTAACCTTGAAACAGTCTTGTAATCTGAGATATGCTGAAGGAATAGGGGTTTTAACAAGGACACAAATACAGGGATGATTAGGCTAGTTGATTGTAGGTAAAAGACAACTGTTAAAAATAGCACAACATTTAACTCACAACAATGCAGCTGAGAGAAATGAATCAGAGTGAGAAAGCCAGGGAAGCAAAAACAGAAACTAATTAGTGAGTTAAGATAACTTGAAAGAGAGAGGGGGAGAAGGCAGAGAAAGAACACCAGATTCAGGAGAAACCCGCAACCAAGACCAGCATATTGCAAATGAGAGGTCAGCTCTAATCTTACAGGTACTAAGCCAATGGAGGCACTTGCTTTTTTCATGAATCCCAAATAATCAAAGAAAGCCAGTGTGCCTAAGATCATCCATAATTTTTATTTATTTTTTTTGCAGCCTGAGAAAAGGAAAGACATGAATGTTGAATACTGATGGGCACAGGAGGAAGGTATAGGACATATAGGAAATGGGGGGGGGAGACAATGAAAACCTTATATTTTTGGAAGGGTTCAATTTGAAATGATAGACTAACAACAGAAAAACATATCATAAGCTATCAGTACATGGCCAATGAGACTTAGGAAAGGATGAGTCATGTTTCATCTTTCAATAGAAGATATGTACAGTCAAAGATATAGCACAGTTGGGTACCACTGCGTAAATGTGTCATGAAGGCAGTTTTGATATAAATATTAGGTCATTTAAAGTTACCGACATTTCTGGTTCACAATTTAATCTACATGAAGCTTCTGAATTAAGCATTTGAAAAGGTCTAAAAATACATCTTAGTACAAAGAACTGTTTTAAAAATCAACCTGAAATGGCAGCTGCAGGAGAGGATGTACTCAGAGGTGCTCTGGACTAATGTAATGCTGCTGGTTTAAAAACTGGAAGATAACAGGTGGGCATGCATTTGTGGCCTTGGTGGCCACTCTTTCACAGCAAAGTGCTATTGTGGAGCTTCTTAGCCTTGTACCCAAGCAATTGCTGGAAGGGTCTAATGCCACTCTTGTCTTGGGTAAAAAAAAACATCCAATCCCTAAGCTCAACTATATAAAAAAATTTAGAACTATAAATAGACACATTTTTATTTAGAGCCATCAGATAAAAGAGCAAACAGCGCTAGGTTCTTTGCTGTCATAATGCTCACACTTATAATCCTCGGTCCCAAATACCATCAATCTTTTTTGTCCAATTTTTCAAATGCAAATAAAACTGATAAGTATCCCGAATTGGTCCATGTTACTAACTGTGTCTGCATATGGAAATCAGTCTCTTGATAGTCCTAAATAATAATAGGGCATGCATACTAATGCTTAGCATGTGGTAAGTTCATTAGCCTATGCTAAGTGCCACTGTGTATTCCTATAGCTACATCAGTGACATCCATTAACACGCTCTAAGCTTTGATAAACATGCTCCAATGTTTTTTTAAGAAATCCATGTATAATTAATTTTATTTAACACAGTTGAATCTTAGAGGACTGAATATTTTTGGTACATGTAAAGTAGAATGTTACAAATGATGTCCACATGCAATATGAGATCATCAAAGCCAGAATATGTCTGGAAAAAAAAGCTGAGATATCCAAGCTCAGGCACCATGTCACAAACATGGATGTGCCTGATATGGACATCTGTAGGCGGGGGGGGGGTGTCTACATAGATGTCCCTAGAATAGTATTCCATACCGGGGACATCTAGGAATAATCTAATGATTAGAGTAGAGAGCTAGGACCAGGGACGCCAGGGTTCAAACCCTACTGTTGCTATCATTGTGATTGTTTAGAGTATGCCATCTGCTCTACACCTCTGGATGTTTATGGCCAGAATGAGCACTTTCTCGATGCCTATTCGTGCTTTAGATGAGACTCCAGACATCCAGGATGTTTCTGAAATCAGGTAGTGGCGTCCAGGTTCATAGGAACACCCCGGCCACGCCGCCACCATGCTCCCATTCAGACTTGGACATCCTCACTGGGGACATCCACAGACCTGGCTTCTAAAATGCCTCTGGAGACGTTGCCATGGTTTAGACACCTCTATGCCTGTTTTCAGATGTCTGAAGTATGAATAGCACTTCTAAAATAACTTCCTTGGTGGGGGGGGGGGGGCGCTAGTGAGCCCACTAGAAGATGGCTGTGCCTTAGCTCTGCTCCGTGCCCAGTTTCCCCTGCCCAGAATGCCCCTGTGTTTGATGGGCACTAAAGTTCTACCTGCTGCTCTGAGGCTGATGAATTACTGTACCTGATTAGACAGACTGATATGTGGCTGACATGATGCTTTTTTTGCAGTCTACCGATAGACTCTTTGTAGAGCCGCAGATGCCGATTATGGCTGTCATTCCTCTGATGACCCTGGTAAGCCTTGCTTAAGTATGCCGCATAGCTCACCTGTCCGATGAGCTCTACTTTAGTGCCTTCTACCTCCCGCATGCTCTGCTTAAGGCACTAACTTACCAGGCTGGTGAGGAGTCTCTCTCTGCCGAAAGCAGGTCTGTCGCTGTTGTGTCTTCTCTGCCCTGCTCGTCAAGAGTTTCGGGATGCGCTTGTGCCCTGCCTAGGTTACACATCGGGGCTGTGTGTGGGCAGCAGATGAGGAGATGTCCTTCTGCTTGTTGCTGCTGAGATCTGTGCTGCGGCCGGTGTCTTCCTCCGATCATCCTGTGGAGCTCTTTGAACAATGGCCATCAACGCATGGTGGTGGAACGTATGATTGGAACGCAAGCACAAGTTATGAAAGCGGGAAGAACTCTTCTGGTAGCTGCAGAGTGAGTGTGTGTGCCTATATGTAGTGGTGGATCTTCTGGTGTAACACTGAGTTTGTGAATGGTGCACTTTCCCTCCTGCCCTTCAGATGTCTGAGGTTCTGTGGCTTCTACTTCTTCCTAGGGCACCTTCTCAGTACAGAACTACTTTCTTTATCTTTATTCACCATTTAATATACCATCCACATGTGAGTATCAGAGCAGTTTACAATTGTAAAAACAAAATAAAGACTGCAAGAAATAGAAATGGAATGCCATTGGTCAGATAGGAAAGAGAGAGAGCAAAGAGAGAGGGCAAAAAAGAAAAAGTCTGAACTCAGAGGAGGAGGGGCACATCACGGAGGGGAGGGGAGGGGAGGGGAGAGATCAAAGGCGGAATAGAAAAGATGAGTCGTCAGTCTAGCCTTAAAGCTGGCAAATGATGGTTCCCAACGGAGAGCTAATGGGAGCGAGTTCCAGAGCCTGGGGCCAAGGAAAAAGGCGGCAGATGACTGGGTGGACTCCAGATGCACCTGTGAGGGGAAGGGGAGGAATATGCGATTAGAATGTAAGGACCTAAGGGAGCGCTGAGGGGCGTGGAGATGAACCAGATTAGAAAGATACTGAGGTACATCGGTGTGAATCGCGTTATGGACAAAGATGAGAATTTTATAATGAATTTGAAAAGCTATGGGAAGCCAGTGAAGACAGATAAGCAGGGGGATGACGTGATCTGAATGGGAGGCATGTGTGAGGATGTGGGCCGCTGTATTCTGCACTAGCTGGAGTCTGTGCAGTTGGTGTTGGGGAAGACCAGCTAGGGAGACATTGCAGTAATCCAGACAAGACATAAGTGAAAGGAGCAGGGTGGTCGGGGAAGAGATAGGTAGAAAAGGACGAACAGCATGAATTTGCCTTAGAGAATAGAAGGAACGCTGTACTACTGAGATGATGTGGTCATGGAATGATAAAGCAGACTCAAGGGTAACACTGAGGTAATGGAAGATAGTAACAAGTGGGATGGGGGAGGAGGAAAGCGAAGGGGCAATAGGGGGTGCAGGGCTGCCAAAGGTAAACCAGATAGCCAGAGTTTTAGAGAGGCTGATGTGGAGATAGAGGACATCCAGGAATCAATGCAGGACAGATAGAAATTGAGAGGGGTGATATCAGGGGCTAAGGAGTCAGTATGGTGGAGGAGGATGATATAATCTGTGTAGTAATATGCGAATATACCATACTGTTGCACCAGAAGGGTAAGGGGGGCTAAGAAAACATTAAACAGAAGGGGAGCCAGGACAGACCCTTGAGGGACACCACAGGTGAGTGGGTTGACGGGTGAGGAGGTGCAGCCAGATAAGACTGAGAAAGACCTGTTAGTTAGAAAGGAGCGGAACCAACGTAGAACAGTGCCAGAGATCACAACATCGCAGAGACGAGTGAGGAGAATGTGGTGAGCGACTAAGTCAAAGGCGGCAGATAGGTCAAGAGAGACTGCAATAGAAATGGAACCATGGTCGTGTGCGCAATGTAATTCGTTCAGGAGGGAAAGGAGAATGGACTCTAGTGGTCGATGGTGGGATTTTTGCAAAAATAGTTTGTGAGCTGCACAGATCTTTTTGCCACACTGCGAAGTTTTGTGAGGAGGCCATTTGAGCCTCTCCTGTATTAGGTGCTGTTTTATATGAGAGTCTCTCTTTTACAACTACATCAGTGTCCATCCTTTCTTCGTACTCTGAGGCCTTCTTCTTGTTCAATGTGAAATATGTCTTCTAAGAACTCCTATGCAGCTGCGTTGTCTAAATATTCTCAGAAGTCGGACGCCGCTAGTATTAGCAGTCCTCCTCATGCTCAAACATCTTCTCCAGGCTCTCATTTGATGCAGTGTGAGGGTGTCATGGCAGAACAACCCGCTACCAATGCTGATCTGTTGGAGGTGATACAGGAATTGCACTCCTTTCAAATGGATTTCTCCACTGCAATATCGGATCTGTGCTCTGATATGAAGTCCTTGGACGATTGTGTAACGCAGAATGAGATCAATTAGGTGAACAGATTGATGCTACCACGCTGTTCAGTCTAAACTTCACAAATTAGATCAACTCACTAAGGATTTAAAGGACAAATATGACAAATTGGAGGACAGGCAGCGGCATAACAACATCCGTATTCTCGGGGTACCTGAACCCTCTGGAGGAAAGGAAGAAATCATTGAAATAGTGCAGGACATTTATGCCTTTTGTGTTTCAGGAACACCTAGTCCCATCAAATTGGAGAGAACTCATAGAGGTGGTAGCTTCCGACCTGACAGAGAAATCTGCCCGCGTCCCATTGTGGTTTGTTTCAGCTTCTTCGATGTCTCTAATGCAGGATTTATGTGGCAGACACTTCATTTCTTTTTGTGACTGGGAACTTCAGATATACCAGGATCTCTCTCAATATACTTTGGAAAGAAGGCAGAGCTTTAAACCACTTACTCAAGTGCTGCTGGCCAAATCCATTAAATATCGCTGGAACTTTCCCTTTGTGCTGCTGTTCGAGTGGAATAATGTCCAACAAAGATCTTGGAGTTTGCAGCCTGCATGGACTTTTTATATCAGCTCCAGAATGAGGAATGCCATACACCCAGACAAAGAAATATGCAACCAGACTGGGATGTGTCTACTCCGAAGCGTTGGAAAGTCCCCTGTTCACGTAATCAGAGGCCAATCCAGAGGAGACAATAAGTAAGGTGATGGATACAACTATGCCACCCTGAGGAGATGTACTGTGGGACTTTGTAATCTGACAGCTGTTCTTTGCTGTAGCTATTCTGGACTTACCGTATATACTCGAGTATAAGCCGACCCGAATATAAGCCGAGGTACCTAATTTTACCACAAAAAACTGGGCAAAACTATTGACTCGAGTATAAGCCGAGGGTGGGAAATGAGGCACCTACTAGTCAATGTAAAAAATAAAGATAGAGACCAATAAAATTACATGAATATTTATTTAAACGAAAAACAGTAAAATAGCTCTGTAAGTGGAAAATGGGGGTCAACAAAAACAATATGGTATCAAACCTTAAACCCGCTCCGCCTAGCTTTGAATGCAGCCGCAAGAGTCCTCTCTGGATCATCAAGATCCGACCACATAACGCCCATCATGAAGGATTTGCATTGGCTACCTTTACATGCCAGGCTCCAATACAAGTCATTGGTCCTCACCTTCAAAGCCCTAAATAACTACCCCCCTACGCCAATCAGCAAGCTAGTCCATGGTACCCTGGAAAATAGAAACAGAAGGTCTACTGCACTGAACACATTAGTAGTCCCCAAGCTAATAACTACATGCACAAAGATTACCTCCAACAGAGCCTTCTCCATATTCGCCCCTTTAAACTGGAATGCACTCCCCCATGAAATCCGTGGTATTAAAAGCCTCTTCCTATTCAGAAAAGCCTTAAAACTCCACCTGTTCACAAAATGTTACCCAGAAACTTCCAGTGATAGAAGCACAACCAGCAAGCTTCCCTCATACCCCACCCGCCCCTGAACGTCAATACCACAGATATAATAGGTAGTCCCCACTCAAGCCCAACCAACCACTAATCTTCATCTTCACAAAATCAATGCAACACCCATTTATATTAGAGTATTGTACATAGTTTCGAGTTAACATGTATTTAGTTTCCCCGGTTTCGATCCCATGTTCAATTCCCTGTTCTTTGTAAACTCAATGTTGTTTCTGTACATTGCAGTATTTTTGTTCGATGCACACCGCGCTGATTTTAATTGCGCGGTATAGAAGAAATGTTAAATTAATTAATTAATTAATTCAAAATAAAGAGATATTTTTCTACCTTTTCTGCATTTTTTTTCAGCTGCAATTGCTCCAGTCACTTTCTTCTGGTTTCTTTGTGTCTTCCGCTAACTCTCCATCGTCTGCTGTCCATTTGTCTTTTCTTCTCTCTTCTAGTTTTTTTCCATTCTCTCTCTACATCTGCTTTAACATACTAATCTTTCTCCTTTTGCTCTTTCCTCATTCCTATTTCATCTACTCAAATTTTACCCCTCCATTCTCAATCCCCACTTACTCTCCCAATATCCGGCCAATTGTAGATTTGTCTTCCCTCCCACACAAAATATTTTTCCCCTCTCCATTTCACTCTCCCAGCTCCATCCCATTCTAATCCTCCCCCAACATCAGCTCCATTCTAGTTCCAGTCCCACCCAGCATCCGCTCCCTTCTAGTTCCCGCATCAGCCCATTTCCAGTCCTAGCCCCCCATAAGCCAATTTCCAGTCCTATCCTAGACCCACCATCAGCCTATTTCCAGTCCTAGCTCCCCCATCTATTTCCAGTCCAATCCAAGTCCCTCCATCAGCTCATTTCCAATCCCAGCCCCCCATGAGCCCATCAGTCCATGTCAAATCCTAGCTCCCCTCCACTCAGCCCATTTCCAATCCAAGCCCCCCATGAGCCTACTTCCAGTTCTAGCCCCTTCATGAGTCCATTTCAATCCAAACCCCCACCACAGCCCATTTCCAATCTTAGCACCCCCCCAACAGCCAATTTCCAGTCCTATTCTAGCCCCTCCATCAGCCCATTTCCTGTCCTAGCCCCCCCACTCACCCATTTCCAGTCCTAGCTCCCTCCCCCTCACAACCCATTTCCATTCCAAGCCCCCGTCCCCATCAGCTATTTGCAGTTCAAGCCCTCCTTCCACTCAGCCCATTTCCAGTCCTAGCAACCCCCCCAGCCCATTAACAGTCTTAGCCCCCCCAGCCCATTACCAGTCCTAACCCCCATCAGCCCATTTCCAGTCCTAGTCCCCCCATAGCCCATTACTAGTCCTAACCCCTCCCATCAGCCCATTACATCCTAACCCCCCCATCACCCTATTTCCAGGCCTAGCCCCCCCATCAGCCTATTTCCAGTCTTAGCCCCCCATAGCCCATTACCAGTCCTAATCCCCCATCAGCCCATTACCAGTCCTAACCCCTCCCATAGCCAATTACCAGTCCTAACCCCCCATCAGCCCATTTCCAGTCTTAGCCCCCCCCCAATAACCCATTACCAGTCCTAAAACTCACCATCAGCCCACTTCCATTCTTAGCCCCCCCATAACCCATTACCAGTCCTAAACCTCCCCATCAGCCCACTTCCATTCTTAGCCCCCCCATAACCCATTACCAGTCCTAAACCTCCCCATCAGCCCATTTCCAGTCTTAGCCCCCCCCCCATAGCCAATTACCAGTCCTAACTCCCCCATCAGCCCATTTCCAGTCAGCCCCCCCATAGCCCATTACCAGTCCTAGCCCCCCCCATAGCCAATTACCAGTCCTAACCCCCCCATCAGCCCATTTCCAGTCAGCCCCCCCCATAGCCCATTACCAGCCCTAACCCCCCCCATCAGCCCACTTCCAGTCTTAGCACCCCCCCCCATGGCCCATTACTAGTCCTAACCCTCCCCTATCAGCCCACTTCCAGTCTTGGCCTCCCCCCCATTACCAGTCCTAAACCCCCTTCCGCCCTATCAACCCAAATTTTAAAAAAAACAACCCAGCTGCTTCTGCCGCGGCAGCATCAAGAGTGCTGCGGCAGTATCAAGAGTGCCGCCGCCGCCGCGGGGCCCCCCCGGCAGAGCCTCCCTGCATCGCAGCCTATCCCCGAACGCGGGCTTCTTTCAGAGCCGCGAGAGTTTCCTTTCTCGCGGCTCTGTTAATCCCGCCAGGGCTGATGGGTGGAGAGAGGTTGATCAGTCTTAGAGGAAATAAATGCAGTTAAGTGTGAAGGATTAAAGAAAACGTATCTATTGCCCTGAAAAATAACTAAACATTTACAAGGAGAATGTAATTTAAAGCTAGCCCCCAAGCCTTAAAACTTGAGGTCGGAGCAATAGAAACTGTTTTCTACGTCGCTGGGTACTCCTAGCCACATCAGGAAACATCTGTATTTTACAATTCATAAACAGCACATCTCTGTATTTAAAGCTCAATTTCAAGAGCTAGTCACGATCCACATCCAGAGCCAGTTGTACCAACAAAGTAGCCTTCTGTACCCCTTCCTCCACAGAGCGCTCAAGTATGTCCGTAATGTTCAAAAGGTCCATGTCAGAAGTCTGAACCCCTCCTGAGGAAACCTTTCCATGAGGAATATAATACACATTGGTAGTAGGTGGGATAGACTGCTCAGGAACCTTTAAACACTCAGATAGGTACTTCTTGAACATCTCATAGGGGGAAAAAGCACCAGATTTAGGAAAATTCAATAAACGAACATTCCTACACCGGTTAGTATTCTTCAGAGTTTCCAATTTCAAATGGGTCAGCAAGTTATCCTTTACCAAAACTACATTCTGTGACTCCAAAGCCTTAATTTGCAGATCTTGTGCATCAAACCTCGTTTCCAAGGAGTCAACATCAGAACGAAAACGCACCAAATCAGCAGAGTTCCATGTGGTATATTGAGTAAAACTCTGGGATAGCAAGTTAATAGAGGCCTGGAGACCTTGAATGGCTTCCCTCAAAATTTGTAAGATTATTTCCAAAGGACGAGCAGAGGAACCCCCAGCTGAAACAGTAGATGAAACCACACTTACAGTTGCAGAGGAAACAGGAATCAAACTCTCAGAACCTCCCAAATGCTGTTCCGGGGGATCTACCACTGGGATCGACACCATAGCTCTTCCACCAACCACTCCTACTGCACTACCTCTCCCCTCCGAAACTGCAGCATCGGGGCTGGCTCCTCCGGGGCTCAACATCGCACCCTGCATAGAACTCACTGCTATGGTCCCAGAAACCACTCTCCCTCCGGGAGATAGCAACACTGCCTACAACGAGCCCAACAAGCTCTCTGAAGTTACCACGGACTCCAGCAAGGCACCACCGGAGTTACTTCGCACCGCAGGGAGCTCCAGATCAAAAAAGGAGGTAATGGACAGCTGGGTCGGCGTCGATATTCCCCCGGGGCCCAAACCAGAAACTTTGGCCAGAGCAACCCAGGTCTTAGCCTTCCGCTTCCCCATTCTCAAGGGAGCAGCCATCCCACACGCCTGTGTGCCAGTGCCATCTTGCCACACCCCATCAAAATCTGGATTGCGGCTCTTTATAAAGCCCCTTTGACCTTGGTCCAAGTGAATGACTTTTCTTCTCCTTCATTTGAATTGGGATGCGGGACATGACAGGGCTGTCCTCTCTCCCCACTCCTTTTTGCTCTGGCCATTGAACCCCTGGCGGTACATCTGTGGAGACTTGCCCCAATTATTGGGATTACGCTAGGGGGTCATCATAATGTGGTTTCTCTTTATGCGGATGACACATTGATGTTTTTACAACACCCATCTGCCACTCTGCCAATCTGCCCTTAATTGTTGATCTCCTGCAAATCTTCTTGAAAATCTCGGGATTTAACGTTATACACAAAAATCAACACTTCTTCCATTCCTCTCTGCCTCTGGCTTAGAGACTACACTGGAGACTCATGGCTTTATGATGGTCTCGCAGTTCCGATATTTAGGCATTAACATTCCGCAAAATCTGAGCGATCTATACGTGCTTAATTATAAGCCTCTCCTACAGTCTATTTGTAGGGACCTAAATTTGTGACATTCTCTTTCAGTCTGTCAGACGGCTGCCTGGGTGATAATCTTCACAGTCTTGACAAATGCATATATCTATATGTTTTGCAAGGTATTGTGGGCAATGTAGTTCATTCATACCAGACACAGCTGCTGACAATAATTTAGTTGTGCTCTTGGGTAAAGCCAATAAGATATTTATTTATGGGGTTATTTCTCCCAACACAGATATGCTTGGTAGCACATAAATTAGGTAACTTGCTTTCAGTGTTAACTTGGAAAAACAAAGTCAAAATCAGGAAAACAACAAATGAAAGCCATAAAGCAAGAAACAAACTGTTCTTAACCTCTGATTACTTCCCACATAGATACAGAAGTGATTCTCTCCTAGCTCACAAAGCAATTAGGTAAAGCTTAATTGCTAGCAGTTACCAGCTGAAACCCCTTAGCTGGCTTGCCTTCCACTGTGTGGGTCAAATCCTGCTTCAGGAGCTTTTCTGAGTAGATTAAAGAACAAATTTGTATTTTTCTTGTGATGGTTGCTGTACTTTATAACAGAAAGTTACCAACGGAGTTTAGATAGAGAGCAGTCCATATAAACAGGATCCTCATCTGCTATTATTCCCCCTTGTTCAACAAGCATGGGTTCAATATCATGGATTGGCACAGATGAATCTCTCAATGGAGCATTTTCAGGAGAATACTTGTTTCCCTGCTGTCTTTCAAGGTTATAGCTAGGGCATAGATCAGTGTTCATACCTGAGCTTCCATTGCTGCTAGAGTTCCTCTCTATATAGCCTGGCCAGTATGTAGTCCAATTCTTATGTCCAGCCTTCCAATCCAGATCCCTGGACACTGGATCTCTCTTCACATACCTTCTGGCACAGGTCTTAGGGTCCCTTACACGTGCAGCCGTCTCCCTCACAGGTAGCCTCTGGTGATTCCTAGCTCTGCAGCACCATTCCTCTGGCTTTCCCCAGTCCAATGGTGTATGCTGGCCCTTGGAATACCTCCCAGTATACGTACTGCTTTGGACTCTTCTAGACCTCTCAAAGGCTTTTCTCTTCCTTCTTCCAAAGGCTCTCTTTCCCTCTCTGTCCGTCCGGTTTGGCTTCTGCTTCTGATGATCCTTCAGATGAAACTGATGATCCTTCTCTGAATATCCAAGGTGATCATGAAGATGAACATCTGTAGAATAAACTCTACTCTTATTCTGCTTAGATGAGTGCTCCTCCCTAACACAGCGCAGCTGTGCTGAATCAGGCCCTGCCCTTTGAGATGAGTGCTTAGGGATTACCTCATAGCCCTCCTGATTGAACACACGTTTCCCCACTTCAGCTCCTCTAATGGCTGTTGGAAACCTGGTGCATTCTGGGACTGGTAGTCTTTTATGGGAAAATTCTGTTTTCTTATTTCTACCAGAACTGACAGGTTGCTTGTTCAGAGTCACTTCACCTTTTCTATAGCTCCTTCCTGAGCTATGATAAGCTTCCTTATCACAAGTCTCATGGTTAGGATGCGTCCATCCAATCAAAATGTTGCTATTATCTAAAGTGCTTTTCTTATTTCTTCAGCTCCCCATTTTCATTCCCAGAGCCTTTTTTACGATGCTTCGCAGTGCACTGCTTAAGTTTATCTGGCAAGGACTTCACCCACGTGTCTGCTGGCTTACTCTGGTTCGTCCAAAATATCTAGGGGGTATTGGACTCCCAGACTTCGAACTATATTATAGATGTGCTTGCCTGCATATCCTCCATTTCTGGACGGCCAATATTATTTCATCTTGGTTGACTATTGAGGCTGCATGGGTTGGGCCGATTCCACTGATCGCCACCCCGTTTGCCCAGGTAGCGTATGACAAAAGGTTTGCTCTCTCTCACATTTCTGTAGATCCAGTTTGGTGGGCTTGGTGGTTTCTTTATAAGAGATCTCAACTCTCACCACAATGCTCTCAATGCTTGGCTCCTTCCCCTTCATTTGGGATTTTGGGGGTCAAGTCCATGCCAGAAGGAAGGGTGTGCTTATCTTCCCTCTCTGATCACTCAGCCTTTCTCACCCAGCCGTATTTGACTCAGCTACTAGGTACCTCTATCTCTTCCTTTCAGTATTTTCAATTACAACACTGCTTTGATGAGCCCTTGTTAATCTCCATTGGTTCCTGCTCACCTAGAGTATGGGAACGGATACTCTTAGACTCAAAGTGATTAAAGGCATTTCTTGCCTGCTTATATAACGCTGTTGCTCTGGATATCCCCGAAGACTTTTCTCGACCGGCTTTCCGGACTCAATGGGCTATGACGTCTGGCTTGAGGTTTATCATTAGAAAATTTATGAGTGTATCTCGCTCTCTTTAGTTAGTACCCAATTACGAATTCTTTATCGCATGTCGGTGATACCAGAAGATTTGTTCCGTTGGGGCAGAGCAGATGATTTCCTATGTTGGAGATTGTGTGGATGGAGAGGTACCTTTTGTCACATGTGGTGGAAATGTCCAAAAATAAAAGGTCTTCTGGACTCAAATTCACAACTGTATTATGCGAGATTTAGGGATCCACTTCCACCTTGAGTTGGAGACCTGCGTGTTGGGATACCTCTCCTCTGATGCTCTGCCAACTAGACACCTTTTGCTTGATCAATTGCTTGCTTTTGGCGACGCATTCTGTTATTAGTCAGTTCTGGAAAAGGGCCTTTGCGCCCTTCTTATCAGAGTGGATGGTGAAGGTGTGGGATATCTACAAGATGGAGAAACTCACAGCCAATTTGAGAGGACAGCCAGGTCCATGGTGCGCCTCTGGTCAAAATTCCTCCCAATATCCAAGTAAGCACCATGGCGACTTGGGGTGCTGGTTTGAGCCTAGTAACCATCTCCAGACTTATAGCTGCTAATTCCATGCTCGTCCTCCTGAGTACATTCAATCTTCCCTTTTCTAAGGGTTGATTAAGAAGACGCTTAAGACAGTTGAGCGAAGTACTAAGAAATGGAGGGGAGGTGGGGGAGGAAAGGAGTTGGGGGAGGGATCCAGTTCAATGGTCACATGTACTTCATGCTCTCCTGCCTGTTTATCTGTACATTTAGAGATTGTAACTTGCACTTAGAAGTGAGTTATGTAAGGCTCACAATCTTCCTTCATTTTGCTTTGTTTAACGCAGATGCCTTGCATACTGTGGATGTATTGTTTGTTGTTTTGGGGAGGGTGGGGGTTAAAGGGATCACAAGTTTGAGATTTCATCTGAGTTCTCTTATGTCTCTTTCTCTATATCATCACTTGCTCATGTTACTTACGGAGATCCTGTTCACCTCAGGTATTTATCTGTGTTATTGGGGGGGGGGGGGCCCGCACTGGTGCATTTCTGTTATTTTCTTGACCTTAATAAAGTAGTTACAAAACAAACCCCTCCTTAATCTAAAGCACTCCCAGTCAGGTTGCATTTTGCTTAGATCTCTCAGGGTTTCTTGAATTACGTAGTGGAAGAATCCCCGAGACATATGCTGCTCATAAGCAATGTTTTCCTCTCAAGATCAGGAGCGAATTCTCCACTTTTAACTTGATAGGCTCCATCTATGGGTTTAAAGTTTGGATTTTTCCAGGCTTGCTCAAGTACTCAAGTATTCCTTGCATAGATTAAATGACACAAAATTTGCCTTTTTTTTAACCTTCACAACTAAGTTTTTTTTTCTGGACTGTAGAAAGGTGGAGGGCTGACAATGGGGATGCTGTTTCACAGCCTATGATAGTGGGAGATCATAACTAACCCCCCAGCATGTTTGCCTGAATGCCTCTTTATTTTATTTCATTTCATTGTTGCACTGTTTTGCCAGCTTTTCTCTCTTGGTTCATGCTCTTTTGTAGACTTAAATAATACTTTTCATTTCCACTAATGCTATTTTTTATTTTGTTTTTTGTTTTTTTAAACACGTCTCTTCCTGAATGTCAATACATGAGTACGATTTCTTAATTCAGATGGCAAAGAATTCCATAATCGAAGAACAGCGATAGAAAATGCACAAGCATGTGCTTCAGTTGAAGAAACTTGACGTAAAGATGGGATGGCCAAAAAGGACTGATTAGCTAATCATAAACCACACCTAGGTTCGAACAAAACTTTGTAAGGTAAGATAATACAATGTGGCGCTTTTCTCCCCAGAGCTTGAAAAGCTATTACCAAGACTTGAAATTGTATTCTCCATTGAATTGGAAGCCAATGCAAGGATGGCAATATGGGGGTTATGAAAGCTCATTCCCCAAATGTAAGGTACTCCTAAAAACTCACCTTTTCGTTACCGCATTTGATTTCCCCTACCCTACCACACAGCAGGCTACCCATAGTCCCCTCCTCCCCTCCCAGTCCTGAAATACTTCCCTGCCTGCTACTTTTGCAGTCTCTTGCCTTCCCTGTTTCTTTCTCTTCCTCGCATTCCTATCATAACTCTGGTGTTCCTTTCCAATTTTTCTCCTGCAGCCGTTATGTTTTTATTGTAAACTGCTCCAAAGCTATGGCGTCTGGGGCAGTATATCAAGCGCAAATAAAGATAAAGATTTACCCTGCCAACAAATGGGCTACTGCATTTTGTACAATCTGCAGGGCTTGAACAGAACTTGTGGCTAACCTAAATAAAGACCATTACAGTAATCAAGATGCCTCAACACCAGTGACTGCAAAACTATATGAAAATCCTCGTAATCCAAAAAATGCTTAAGGCGATGAACTAACTTCAATTTAAAAAAAGCAAACCGAACTATAGAATTTGTGACTTTAGGATTAATCTTGACTCTAACAAAACACCTAAATCACAGACATGATCAGCCACTAGCAATAACACACCCTCCAAAGTAATACTCTCTAGTGTGGGTTCCACAGAAGACCAAGATAACAATAAACTCATTTTCACCAACATTTATCATCATCCTAGCATTAAACATCAATCCTTCACTACCGCAATCATAGACTGAACCAACTGTATTGCTGTAGAAAAACTCCTATTAATGGGTATGAGAACTTGGATATTGTCAGCATACACAAAAGTAATGCAAACCCAGTCCTGCCAAGATTCTACACAACGGTTGAAGATACAAGTTAAACAGCACAGCAGACAGGGCAGATTCCTGCAGAACACCTGTTTTGATAAAATACCGGGGAGGTTTGGGACAGATACTTCCAGGAGGAATAGAACACAGAAGAATTACCCTACTCTGTGATCCAGCTCCTCCCCTCCTCTTTTCCCAGCCACTGATGCAGAGAAAAGAAGTGCCCGTACTGTCCTCAGAGATAACATGAGGAGGGATCTCGCTACGCTTGAAGAATGATCAAGAATCTGGCAGCTGAGAGTTAATGCTAAAAACTTCAGGGTCATGCATTTGGGCTGCAAAAATCCAAGGGTGCGGTACAGTATGGGGGGGGTGAAGTACTTCTGTGCATGAAAGAAGAGCAGGACCTGGACATGATTGTTTCTGAGGATCTTAAGGTGGCTAAACGGGTAGAAAAAGAAACAGTGAAAACCAGAAGGATGCTTGGGTGCCTAGAGAAAAGAATGGCCAGCAGGAAGGAGGAGGTGATAAAGCCTCTGTGTAATTCCAGACACCACACCTTCAAAAGGATATAAACAGAGCGTGGCTACCAAAATGGTCAGTGGACTTCGTCATAAGGCATATGGGGGCAGACTTAAAGATCTCAATATGTATATTTTGGAAGAAAGGTGGGAGAGAGGATATAAGATAGAGATGTTTAAATACCTCAGAGGCATAAATGCCCAGGAGGAGAATCTTTTTGATTGAAAGAAAGCTCTGCAATGATGGGGGAATAGGATGAAGGTAAAAGGGGGATGGACTCAAGAGTAATATGCAAAAATGTTTCTTTATGGAAAGGGTGGTAGATGCCTGGAATATTCTCTCAGTCGAGGTAGCACAGATCAGGACAGTAAATGAATTCAAGAAAGCATAGGACCAACACAAAAGATCTCTAAAGGACAAAAAGGGACTATAGTAGATGGAATGGAAGGGCAGGCTGGACAGCCATATGGTCTCCTGCCATCCTGTTTCTATGTCCCCTGCACATAAATGCTTGTTACATTAGTTGTTTTGAGGAGGAGATGGGGCAGAGTTACGTTTCGAAAAACAGACAAGAGATTTTTACACAGAAATTTACATGAACTCCAAAAAGCAGATTAGAAAAAAAAGAGCATGTCACCATTCTAATTGCATTTTCCAGCCGTTTCTGTGCACTGACCACAAGAGGGAGATCCAGGAGCATTGTAAGCAGCAGCAGCAGTTAGCAAGCTTTTCGCCTTGAGAACTCTGTATTTGGGCAGTGATCTTACTATTTCTAGAAAGTCTGACTCAATATCATGTACAAAACATGTACCATTCATCTGTTCTGTGCTGGGCAAGTATTTCACAAAATAACCTGACCAGCTAGAATCTATCAAGACCTGATTAACACAGAAACCTTCTCTCGCCACAGCTTCAGCAATAAAATGCTTGAGGTCCCAAGGCTGATGCAAGATAGTAGATGCCCTAGGCAAACCGTTAGCATTATCTTCCCTCCCTCCCCCTCAAGATTTTGATAATTAAACTCATCATAATAATTTGGACACTATCCTTCCAACAATAATCTTGTAAAAATGCATAACTTGATATTGTACTTTTAAATATTTAACTTGACTTAGTATGTGTGTGTGCGCCTGCTCTTTGAGTTTGTGTGGTGTTAGGATCTGATGTTCTGCTTCAAATGTTGCTGAGTATTGCTGTGCCTCAAACCTCTGCCCTGCCTAATGGTTGGGTTGTCGCTATTGAGGCCCTGTGAACACATATTGAAGCTCACATTTTTTCTGTATTGACTTAGTAAGATTTCTTTTTACTTGCATGTAAGCTTTTATAACAGACCGCAGTAATAGCAGCATGAGGAAATACTTTAAAATTCAAACAGAGCAATTCTATGTAATTATTATAGGAAGCAAATTCCTTTTGGTATTATTCCATTAAGGATCAATTTTAAATGAAAGTGTTATAGTATATTGTACTCAGGGCTGGCCAAGGGTATCTGAAGCCCTAGGCGAACCTTCAGCTGTGCATTCTCCCACCAGCACCTCAGAGTCCCACTCCGCTCATGGTAGTCCAGCATCTCTCCTCTCCTTGCTCCCCCAAGTGTCCAGCATGTCACCTCCGCTTCCCTAGCATCAGGACTGATGAGAGGAGGGGTGTGGAGGTTCATGACCCTGGGGCCTGTGGGGTCTCTGAAGGAGCCTAGCCTTGATCTGTCTTGTAGCACTCTAGATCAGCTGCATCCAGGCCCTCACCGCTGAAAGGGCCCATACTGTGCTTCACTGCCGCCCCCCAAATCCTATCATCCTATGTGGACTCCTAGTCCTCCAATTAGCAGGGCCTGCCCTGGTTTTACTTGTACACCACCTCCCTCAAAGAGACATTTAACTCAAAACAGTTTGCATAAACTGAAAAAAAAGAAACTCAAAAATGACAGACGCAAAAATCAAAGCCAACCTGATATTGGGTTTAAATTGAAACTCATCCAATTTTATTTCTTTTTCTTCTTGTTAAATGTTTATGCTAGTCTTTTCTCCTCTTCTAGGCTAAGGCAATTGCTCGAACAATTCAGGTCCCAGTATAGTTCAGTTCTGTCTAAAGCAGCAGCTTCTGCATTAACATTCATCCTCTACACTGCCCTTTCCTCCCCTACCATCTGTCTTCAAGTCAAAAACCACCAAAACCTGGCCAACTTTGCACATTTTCATGCCCAGTACTACCACTACAGCTACTAATTGGGGCCCTCCTCACTTAACACAAGTAATAAAACTGCAAGGTGACAAATAAATATAGAGAAAGTCTGCCCTTACATGCACCAAACAATAAGAACCTATCAGTCAATCAGAATATCTAGAGTTGTTGCTTCATCCCATGTCAACCAAACAGGATCTTCCAGTCCTGATTTTAACATGCATGAATGTATAGCTCTAAGAACATCAGAACTACAAATCTATGCATGTATGAAGTAAAACTAGGAATGGGTCAACCTGTTCAACTGACACAGGATGAAGTGGCTACTTTATTCTCATCACATGCACACTGTGTTCTCATTCAGTGAGTCACCTTGTGTAAACATCTACTATACTAGGATAGGAGCTGGTTTTACAAACTTTAGTTTCAAAAAATTAAATTCTGCAATAGCTTTGAATAGATCAGATTACTACTACTACTTTTCATTTATGTAGCGCCACTAGGCATATGCAGCACCATACAAATACACATAAAAGAAAGTCCCTACTCTACAGAGCTTACATACTGCTAAGACAAACAGAATCACAGGGGGCTAGGGAATTCTTAAGGGAAATAATTAAGAATACATAAGGGTATAGACAGGAGAATTAGAGGATCAGGACCAAAAAGCAACTTTGAAGGGAAGAGTTTTTACCTTGGATTTGAATAGGATCAGGAATGGAGCCTGACGTACTGACTATTTATTTATGTGACTTTTATAACGTCATTTTGAGAAATCATAGCGGTTTACACAGTAGACAGACAACAGAGATACATTAAACATATTAGACAAAAGTAACAGGTGCAGATAAGTATCAATCACAGATATGTACATGATTCTCACACTTGTTAACTTATTTACAGTTCTGCTAAATGAATGATGTCATTGGTTTTTCTTATTTGGATAGTTTCGTTGATATAATTTATAAGTAGGGTATTGTAGTATATAGAGAGGATGGGTGTGGGTTTAATGTTTAGTGTTTGATGTGCTGAGGGACTTTACTTTATGTCGAATCACTGTTAGAGGTTTCTTCGTTGTGTCCGAAGGGCTCTATGAATAGAAATGTTTTGAGTTGGGTGCGGAATGTGGACAAGAGGGAGGAGTAGCCTAGTGGTTGGGGCAAGGTACTTCAGGCCAGAAGGTCGGGGGTTCAAATCCCACTAGAGGACAGCAACCTTGGGCCGGAAGGACTGGGGTTTCTAGTCCCACAGATGCTCCTTGTGGTCTTGGGCAAGCCTCTTAACCCTCTACTGCCCATGTTCCCTGTAAGTATTAGTGTATGTGTCTCATATCCCCACGTGTTAAATGTATCCCCCCAATTGTGTTGTGACCGCTTTGATTGAAGGATAAGGTGGTATACAAAAACTGTCTAAATAAATAAAATAAATAAAAAGTCTGTTAAGGATCTAAGTCTTACTGGCAGAGAGTTCCACAGTGTTGAAGATAAGTATTCAAATGCTCTATTACCTGGTTTGTTGCTTTGTCTTGCGGTAGTCAGCCGGGAGTAAAAGGATGTTAATCATTCGCCCTCTTCTTTGTCGGTCATTAGATGTTGTCCCGACTAAGTGAGTTAAAGTAGTGGGCGCTATGCCTCTTATAATTTTGAACGTGGTCATGATTAACTTGTATTTTGTTCTACTCTGGACAGGTAGCCAGTGTAGTGAGCTAAGTATGGGTGCTATATGCTCTGTTTGGCATGAGTTATAGATGATGCGTGCAGTCGTATGCTGGGCCATTTGAAGGGCATGAAGCATTTGTTTGGGTAGCCCATGTAGCAGACTGTTACAATAGTCAATATGTGGGACTATCATTGCTTGCATTACTGCCCTGAAATCGTTCCTTTGCAGTAATGGTTTTATGTGCTATATTAATCGGAATTTGATGTATATGGCCCTTGTTGTGTTTTTGATATGCGTTTTGAAAGTAAGGTGTGTGTCGATTGTAACACCCAAGTATTTAACTTCTTTTACTTCAAGAATGGCTTCACTGACATCAAGGATAGTCTATTCCAGGCATACAGTGCTGCAAGGTGGAAGAAACGGAGTCTGGTGGTAGAAGAGAAGTGCACAGATATCAGTGATTTACTTGATGAGCAGAGTTGCCGGGGAGGGATGTAGGGAAAGATAAGAGAACAGAGGTAGTAAGGAGTCATATAATGAATACATTTGTAGGTCAGAAGGAGAAGGAACCAACAGCACCAAACAATATGAATACCATAACACCACAGGAAATGTCTGACTTCCTACAATTAAAATATATGCAAAATCCATTCACAAAAACAAACCAACCAAGCATGCAAAACTTTCACCACAAGAACATAGAAAAGTGAGAGTCATTCTGCATCCCCTCGGAAAAACAACTTGACTCAGTTATAACAAATATCAACACAACCACCTCACCCATGGATCCATGCCCAGTGAGTTGGGTCAAACATACCAGAGAATACCTAATGCCATACATACTGAAGATTGTCAAAGCATCACTCACACAAGGCTACCTCCCACCACAACGCAAACAAGCATCCAAAAGACCTATTCAAAAAAGTGGAAATCTCAACTTCAAAGACCCTAGATCCTTCCAACCAATATCGTCTCCCCTTCATAACCAAGGTAATCGAGAAAATAGTACTACATCAACTACAAGATCACATTGATAGCTATGCCCCACTAGCCCCCCACCAATATGGATTTAAACAAAGCCACAGTGTCGAAACACTCATCAACTCACTTTTGGATACTCTCATAACCAGCATAGATGACTTACAGAAAGGATTTGTCCTCTGCTTCATTGACATCACCGCAGCATTTGACTCCGTCAACCATAATACCCTATTACAAAGGCTTTGGGAAACTAGCATCAATGGCAAAGTTCTGGAATGGTTCGTTTCATGCCTATCCAACCGCATTCAACAAGTGAGAACTGGAAATCTACAATCAAATCCTTTCACACAACAAGGTGTACCACAGAGTTCAGCTCTGTCCGCCCAGCTTTTCAATTTATATATTCAAGCTATATGCCACATTATAAAATAACACATCCAGTACAGGATATATGCAGATGACATTATGGTATTCGCTCCGATAAAGATCAGAATACCAGATTATACACAAATTACCTCATGCCTACAAAAGATGACACTTTGGCTGAGAGATAAAACCTGTCAGTAAACTTTAAGAAATCTGAAATGATACATATAACCAGGAATGCCATTTTCCCCCCACCACTCAATGAAAATCCTCGATCACACCCTAGCATCCAAGCCAGTGGTCAAATAACTGGGAGTTACATTCGACTGACAACTCAACTTCCAATCCCACATAAAAGACGTAACCAAATCAGCCTACCACAAACTACAAACAACACGTAAACTCAAACCTCTGGCTCAGTGACAGCGATTTCCAAGCAGTATGCCAAGCCATAATAATACCAATATTGGATTACTGCAAAATAATCTACCAGGGCCTCCCCAATAAAACAATACTATCTCTACAACTAATCCAAAACACTACAGCAAGAATTATCACTAGAACAGCCAGACACAGCCACATAATGGTAACAGGGATGGAAGGCTACTCCTATGAAGAGAAGCTAAAAAGGTTAGGGCTCTTCAACCTGGAAAAGAGACGGCTGAGAGGAGATATGATAGAGGTCTATAAATTAATGAACGGAGTGGAACGGGTAAACGTAGATTGATTGTTTATGTTATCAGAATATAGAAAGACTAGGGGACATGCAATGAAGCTACAGGGTAAACTATTTAAGACAAATAAGAGAAAATATTTTTTCACTCAATGTGTAATCAAACTCTGGAATTTGTTACCGGAGGATATAGTAAAGGCTGTTAGTATAGCTGGGTTTAAAAAAGGTTTGGACAAGTTCCTGGAGGAAAGGTCCATAAACCATTATTAAAAAGGGACCCAGGATATCAATGCTTGACCCAATACAAGCATTGTGGAACCTGTGTCTTTTGGGAAAACTGCTAGGTACGTATGACCTAGATTGGCCACTTTTGGAAACAGGATACTAGGCTTGATGGACCTTGGTCTGACCCAGTATGGCATATCTTATGTTCTTATAACCTCCACCCTTCAACAACTACATTGGCTCCCAGTCAACATTTGTTCCAACTAAAATATGTTCCCTGTAAAATAGTTATCTCCAAGTTATAATGCCCTGTTCAATGTAATTTCAGTTTGTTCAATGTAAACCGCCTTGATATCATGAAAGGCGGTATATAAGAAATGTTAAAGAAAGAAAGAAAGTACAAGGCTTTAATATTAATCTTCAAGATAATCAACAACCTGTCACCCCCTTCCCTTCAACCAATAATCAAGAAAACACAACAGACCAGAACAAGAAGAACAACCAACACTAACACCCTGGAAATCCCAACAAGCAGGATAAAAGCCAGACAATCCACATGTAGAAGAGCCTTTTCCATGTATGCTCCCTCACTATGGAATGACCTACATCCAGACATACGCGCTATAAAAGACCTAACAGACTTTAGAAAAGCTATCATGACACACCTATTCATAGAATACTATGGTCACACACATTGACCACACAGTGCAGCATACAAGACTCTTAGACAGTTACAATGTCTCTAACAACCATGAAGCACCAATCACATGAAAACACTTACCCCTCTGCCTCATCCCATACCACATAAACATACTCTTACCCTTAATCCGATGCAATACACTAAATAGTTCCAGCAAAGCACTCATGTATACAGTTAAAAGTTATACTCTTTCATTGTACCCCATATAACCCCCAAGTTCATTATCCTTTTCTATGTAAAGGTTGTTGCTGTGATGTTCATTGTAAACCACCCAGAATTAATAAGGCAGTATAGAAAATCTGTTAGATAAATAAAGTACTGTATGTGAAAATGGATAAGGAGCCAATGAAGTGGCTTGAGAAGAGGGGTTATGTGAGCATAGCGACACTGTCAGAAAGTTAGCCATGCAGCTGAGTTAAGGACAGATTGAAGGGAGATATATGATTCAATGGGAGACCAGTGAAGAGCAAGTTGCTCTTCACTGGATTCCTGGAGAGATTTTGAGAGTAGAGACGTAAATCAGACTCATCAGCATAAATATGATACTGAAAACCATTAGAGGGGGATCAGAGCACCAAGGAATGAATATAGAGAGAGAAGTCATCCCAAAACAGAGCTCCAGCAGTGGAGGAGGATCCACTAGAGCATACATTGAAAGTGTGATGCGAGAGATAAGAAGAAACCAAAACAGAACAGAGCCCCGTAATCCAAACGAAAACAGGGTATCGAGAAGAAGATGGTGATCAACAATGTCAAAAGCAGCATACAGATCAAGAAGAATGAGAACTGAAGAAAGATCCTTGGATTTGGCCAGGAATAGATCACTGGATACTTTGGCAAGGGCCATTTCTGCATAATATAGAGAGTGAAAGCCAGATTGCAGTGGATCCGGAACAGCTTGAGGGGAAAGAAAGTCAAGACAGCAACAGTGAACCACACCTTTAAGTAGTTTGGATGCAAAAGGGAGGAGGGAGAAAGGCTGATAATCGGAAGGGCAAGTAGGGTCCAGTGAAGGATTTTTGAGGAGCAGTGTGACTACAGCATGTTTGAGGGCAGCAGAAACAATTGCCGTGGAAATCAAGAGGTTAAGGATATGACAGATGGAAGAGACAACAGCAGGGGAAATGGAGCTTAGTAGACTGGTAGGAATGGGATCCAAAGATCAGGTAGTGAGTTTGGAGGAGGAGGAAAGATGTGGTGCAGGTTCCTCCTCTGTGATTTTAGTAACGGAAGAAAGAGCAATAGGAGCTGAAATAAGGATCTGAGAGTGAAGAGGGGGAAGGGGAGGTGATCAGTACAGAACTCAAGACTAATCTTGTCAACCTTGTCATGGAAGTAGCCAAAATCTAAGCAGAAAGTGAAAGAGGGGTAGAGGGCAGAGGCACTTTGAGGAGAGGGTTGAGCATTGCAGAGAGATGGCGAAGGACAAAGGCAAGAGACTTTATCAGATGGACATAACAGTCTTCCTTGGCGAGTGCTATGGTAGACTGGATAGACGTTATCATGAATCTGAAATGTAGGAAGTCAGCAACAGCATGGGATTTAAGCTAAAGATGCACAGCAGAGCAGGAACAGGAGTGAAGATAGCGTATTTTGGAAATCAGTGAAAGCTGAAATACAGTACGCCTGATAGGGCGTTGAATGGGATGAACAAGAATGTCTAAAGCAGAAGAGAGTATTGTATTATAGGAAGAGACTCAACAGTCTCAGATGACATAGTGGCTGAGAGTGGGGAGAACAGTGAAGAGAGCTGAAGGGTCAACAGCCTGAATATTCCTAAATATGTTTGTGATGGAGTGTCACTAAGAGTCAAAGTTAGCAGATGATGGTCAGATAGGGGAAGACCTGAGGTGGAAAAGTTTGAGGATGAGCAGTTAGAGAAAAAGACAAAAGGTCAAAGCAAAAGCCATGCTGGTGAGTAGGGAGAGAAGAACATAGCTGGAGGTTAAATGAGGAGGTTAAGGCAAGGAGCTGTGAGGTATAAGAGTTAGAAAGGTTATCAGCATGAAGGCTGAAATCCCCAAGAATGAGGGAAGGGGAAGATGGTTCAAGAAAAAAGGAAAGTCAGAAGTAAAAGTCAGTGAGAAAGGAAGAGGTGGACTTGTCGGGGGGGGGGGGGGGAGGGCAATAAATGACAACTACCGGAGAGGTAGTGGAGTAAAAAAGTGGATTGCGTAGACTTCAAAAGAAGAAAGAGTGAGACTGAGGATGAAGGAGGAGTTGAAACCTACAGGAAGGATATAGTAGTAATCTAACACTTCTACCACAGCCAGCTAGATGGTGTGTATGAGAGAAAAAGTAGCCTCCATGACAAAGGGCAGCAACTGAAGCAGAGTCTTCAGGGAGAAGCCAAATCTTAGTTAAAGAAAGAAGATGCAGACCATCTTTCCTATCCACCCTTATCACAAAAGAAGAGCACAGCCGATCACAACGCAATCAAAACAAAAATAAACTCAAAATACCTAATTTCAGAAAATCAAAAAAGGTGACCAACAACAAAGCGTTTTCCCACACTGCCCCCATACTATGGAACGCCCTCCCCGCCAACATACGAGAAATTAACAATCTCAACGCTTTCAAAAAAAAGCTTAAAACCCATCTATTCACCCTTCATTATGGCACCCTACCAGACTACAATAGCTCGAGCCCTACCCTTCCCACCTAATAAAAACACTACTTTCCTCCCCTTTATAATGTATATAGTTCCATATTAATAAAACTCAGTTTCACCAATGTTAATGTATATAGTTAAAAACATTCTATGTAATGGAATATGCAGACGTTTTGTACTTTCCAAATTGTTGTTATATGTAAACCACTTTTGATCGCCTGGAATAATACAGTATAAAAATGTTAAATAAATAAATAAAATTAGAGATAGAGATCATGAATGTAAGCAAGTCTGTTGGAGGCAGAGCATACATTCCACAGGGCACATGAGCAGGGAGGAAGGAGAGGGATATGAATAAGACTAGAGGGGTTGCCATTGGATCCGTGGAGGGATTGTGGGAGATGCCTAGGGAGACCAGGATTGGGATTGATATCCCCCAAAAAGAGCAGGAAAGTAGAAAAGTATGGGAAAGAGAAAGGGAGCCTCGATGGTGACAAGATGGTGGGCTCTCAGAATGGAGATGGGTGAATGAGAAGAAGAAAATGTTGGAGACAAAGTGATTCAAAAGAGCCTTCAAATAATCACAGGTGCTAAGTGATCCTTTTCTGTTTTTTTCTTTCTTTGAGGGTATTTTGGCTCTTCTCTGATATTTTTATTCTGGTGTTTTTATATTTTGAAGTTACCCAGCAACAGTTACTAGAATAACCAAAGGTTCGCAGTCTCTTGCCCCCTCAATTGCGAAAAGTTTAGAAGACATGCGTTTCTGAAAAATGGCTGACAGAAAATATTGACAGTGACCAGATTTTATTTCAAGCATGGTAATTTATTTTAAAAATGTGAAATTATTGTCTGCACTGACAGATGGGAGCCAAGAAGCAAGAAGATAAGACGCTGGCTGTATTTGCAGATTAGGGCTTGGTGGGAAGACAGCAGGTTACAGATTGGATTCGGGGAGAGAGGGGTGGAGGGGGAGGAAAATGCATATTAGACATGTAGAGAGGGAAAAGGTGGTGGCTGCAGCAGCAGACCAGGGCCATGGAGGAGCTTTCATGTGTTTGTAAGATGAAAAAAAATGAAATGGAAAAATATGTGCTTTTCCTTTGACAAAACTGTTTGAAGAAAAATTAGATAAAATAGAGTCCCTGAATATTGAACGTGGGATGAATGGTAAAACTAAATGTTTATTTTCAGGACTAACAAATGAATTGTTTGTCACCATTGCAACTGCAGTCTCATAACTTCCAGCGCTACAAAATGGGCACATGAAATCACCCTTTCTTTAATCCAAACGACAACACAGATTCTGAGCTCATTTCAGTTTGTCGTCAAGTTGAACTAAAACAACCATCACTGACTGTCCATGTCATAGCTCATAATAATGCTGCACAAATAACATGGCCCATCTATTATTTTCCTTATAGTTTTTCAAGTATATTGGAATTTATCAGTCATTTATCCATTAGGATAACATGAAATGGAAACTGTCAAATAGGAAAGGAACCTAAGAAAAATCATCTCCATTGACTGCAAAGTTGCCAAAGTAATAAATGCAGGACAAGCTAACAGTACATTAGGTCGAAAAATCACCAGCAAAAAAATATTAACCTTGTACAATATTAATGGAATGCCACCTGGAGTAATGTGTTCACTTCTGAAGGATGAACCTTTTTAAGGACATTGAAAGGATTAAAGCTGTTCAAAAGAGTCAAACAAAATTCTACAGGGTCTGCAATACAGACATATTATAGAGGGGCATAAGGACTTCAAAATATACTTACTGGAAGAGAGAAGAGAGAAGGGAAAGGTAAATATAACAGAGCACTCAAATATGTAGCAGACTTCAATAAAGTGGAAGCGGTTATCTTCCACTGCAAAGCAATGTGTGCCTTTGAGTCAATGCAGACTCCTGGTGACCCAGCACCTCTGGGTTTTCTTGGCAGTGTGACTGGAAGTAGATTGTGAGGCGTTTCTTCCAAGGCAATGGAGGGTTAAGTGACTTGCCCAAGGCCACAAGAAGTTTGAAAAAAAGAAATTCAAGAAAAAGTCATCATATGAAGCTGGAAGGAAGGCAAATTGGTGGATGCCTAGAAATGGCCTAAATGTTAATAGTAATAGTAGTCAAAATTATGACTGAATTTAAGAATACCCAAGACCGATGCACTGGGGCAAAGGTAGCTGGGAGGCAGTAGGTAGAAGAAATGGAGGACCTGTATGTTTTACATGTTATGGAAATCTACATGCTCAATCAGTTGAAAGAGAGCCATAAGGGAAACCTGGTCAGCATGCATAGCATAGTAATATGGCTGTACTTAATTTCCAGAAGCAGCAGCAAGTTCTATGAATGTGAACCTGCAGAAAGTTCAATTAGGCCTTACCTGCTAATTGTCTTTCCTCGAGTCCCTCCAGTCCAATCCAGACACGTGATTTATGTCCACCCACCAACAGATGGAGACTGAGAAATCACTGAGCTGACACAGCCCCTAAAAGGAGCCTGTGCACCCTCAACCAGCCAGCATGCCCATAGCAAAGCAGACCAGGAATCAACACTTCAGTCTTTCACCAACCTACACATAAAAACAGAAAAGAAAAGAAAGAAGCAAAGAAAGATCATCCCCCCCCCCCCCAGGGAGGCCAGGGCCCCTCCCAAACTAGCACTGTGAAACTTTTTTTATTATTTTTTTTCTCTTTTTTATACATCAACAATTCAGAGGTTCCAACCATCAAAACGACCAAGCCTAACCAGCAGGATAGAAGAAATCCGACATGGGTGGTCAAAGCAGCGTCAGTAACCTAACACTCTGCACACAGCGCAGACCGAGCGCCAACAAAGAATTCAGATGGGTCCTAGACTGGAATAAAGGAACTCAAGGAAAGAAAATTAGCAGGTAAGGCCTAATTGAACTTTCCATATCGTCCCTCCAGTCCAGTCCAGACGCGTGGGATGTAACAATGCAGTACTAACACAGGACAGAACCAGAGATGCCGACCTTCAGAACCTGCGCACCAAAAGATGCATCCTGTCTGGCTTGCACATCCAGGCAGTAATGCCGCACAAAGGAATGAAGCGAAGACCAACTCATCGCTTTGCAGATATCCTGTGGTGGAACAAGGCCAAACTCCACCCAGGAAGAGGCCCAAGCCTACGTAGAATGAGCTTGAAGGCCTGCCGGGACTGCTCGGCCCTTGACTTGACATGATCACTTCCTGTATCCACCAGAAAATGGAAGCCTTTGAAGGCATCGCCCCCTTCTGCGGTCTACCAAATGCCACAAAAATGCGTTTGGTCCTCTGGAAATCCTGCATGGCATGCAAATACCGCAGGAGCGCCCAGCACACAACCAGCAAATGCAGGGTCCGGGCCTCCACGCCACCCTGGTCACCCCCTGAAGTCTGGCAAGGTAAAAAACTGATTCACGTGAAAAGCCGAAACTACTTTCTGTCGTCATATTTCTATGTTACTTTAGGGAGAAAGGATGGGACTGAGTGAAGCATCACTTTTTCCCTGGTTACGACAAGGTAGGGTTCCCTGCAGGACAAAGCCTGCAGCTCGGAAATCTGGCAAACTGAGCAAATAGCAATCAAGAACACCACTTTAAGGGTTAAGTCCTTAAGAGTAGCCTCCTGCAGGTCCTCAAAGGGAGCCACCACCAAGGCAGATAGCCTCTCCCACTTTCTCAGTAAGATTGCTATGACTTTTGTGTTGTCATGATACCTTTTATATAATCATGTTTGTAATAAGTTAACCTTATGTTACCCAAGTTTATATACTTGTTTGCTGTAAACACGGAATAGCCTGTTATTCTGTTGATGTTGTTGTATGTGAACCGCGCTGATACCAAATAGCGCGGTATATAAAAGATTGTAATAAATAAATAAATAAAATAAAATAAGAGAGGACCAAATTCAGTCCCAGGGTGGAACCACCATCCGACGAGGGAAGCAAAGGTTCCCAACACACCCCCTCCCCCCCCCCACCCCCCCACAGGAAGCAGACAATGTCTGCCTGGGATGCCAAGGACTGGCCACGGACACAGCTCCGGAAGCAAGTCAGGGCTATCACCTGAACCCACAAGGAGTTCCAGGCCAGCCCCTTATCAAAGCCTGCCTGGAGAAAGGTCAGGGGAGGAAGCCAACAGCCGTACCCCCTGCTCAGCACACCAAGCCCCAAAAAGTCACCAGATGTGCACGTAGGTCAGCAAGGTCAACCGCTGGCGTGCCTGCAAGAGCGTATCGACCACACTGGGGGCATACCCCCAGTGGGTTAGATGCACCTGCTCAAGGGCATGCCGTAAGCAAGAACCAACCCACATCCAATATTCAGATGGGCCCCTGAGTGAGGGGACCCCAACCCTTGGGAAAGGGAGGGGCTCTGCCACCAGTGAGTGTCGCAGATCCACGTACCAGGGCTAACAAGGCCAATCTGGGGCCACCAGAATTACCAAGCCTGGATGGGCCTGGATCTTCTGGAGGAGCGTGCCGATCAGGGGCCAGGGTGGGAACATGTAAAGGAGCCTGGATTTGGGTCAGGGCTGGGCCAGGGCATCCAGCCCATCCGACATTCATTCCCGCTGTTGGCTGAAAAACCATGACGTCTTTGCATTGGACGCCATTGCCATCAGATCCATGACAGGAGGCCCCCAATGCCTCACGATGAGGCAAAGATCTTCGAGGAGACCGTCATCTTTGAGATGAGTATACCCCTGATGGAGCTTTTGCGAAGGAGAAACAAAGATCTTTGTTAGGTGCAAAGAATTGTATGAATCTGGGCAGGCGATGATGGTTGGATCTGCAGGAATTTAGAAGTGCACCTTTGCAGATAAGTAATTGTGTACTCTTTTGGATGGTGAGAAAGTTTATTAACTAATAGAGCCATTTGATTTTGTTTTGCAGAAGTGTTGAAGGCCACCATACTTGTGTATAAAAGAAAAAAGAATAAAAGCATGTTAATGGTGCTGTCTAAAAATTAATTAAGTATATCTAAAAATATATTGAACATATTGGAAAAGTACTTTCTTAATTTTTTTTTTTTTTTAGTGCCATCAAGTCAGTGTTGACTCATAGTGACCCAGCTACCTCTGGGTTTTCTAGGCAATGTATCACTGGAAGTAGATTGCCAGCCTTTTCTTCCGAGGTAATGGAGAGTAAAGTGATTTGCCTAAGGTCACAAGGAGTGCCAGTGGAAATTGAACCCTTGATCTTCTGGGTACTAGGCAGTTGCTCTAAGCACTAGGCTACTCCTCCACTCCCACTTTTTTAATACTGATTGATAATTTTTGTTTATTTGATAAAGGGAGTTGTTGGACCTGTGATGTTACACCTTGGAGATCCCCTATGGACAGTGATGAATTTTGCCACATGATGGGACTGAAGAGTAAAACCTGAGGTCATTTTGTCCCTTTTAGAAATTTGAGTTTTGGAATTATTATAGGAGTGTGTTGGTTAGATTATATTTTGGTAATTGTGTTTATATTTTATGCACAAAACTAACCCATTTGGAGAAACTACCCCAAGAGAAATAAAACAAAAAAAGCAACCAGAGTTTCTTGCAATGCAAACTGTGATCAGCCCACTTTAGAGTACAGGAATAGAAAGAAATTAAAGGATTATCAAAGAAGAACAAAAAGGAAAATAAATATATAAACTCATACTAAACCAAGCCACGTTATTACTTCTAAATGGGCCCCATACCAAACATCACCCCAATGTATCAGCAGGCCTCTAATCAAGCCAAATGTTTACAAACTACAGTTTTATCAATAAGGAAAGTTTCTAAATGGAAAGGATCCAAACAGACGAACGTGGTCCTTTAATGGATTACAATACACCTGCATGGAAAATTCAAGAAGGGGTAGCCTTTAAAGCAATTACCTGCTGCCTCATCTAGAGGACATTTTCCTAGGACATGCAGGAAGAGTCAGCCACACCTGATGACGTCATCCGACGGTGCCGAGGACGTTAATAGCTCAGAAAGGTAGACCTTTCTGAACATGTGCAGGTAGTCCTACCTCTCTGGCCTGCACCTAGCTAGCACAGTCTGACCCAGCCTCTTTTCTTCCGCCCTGCCAGCAGGACGTGAATCATAAGCTCTCCACTACAACATTATCTTCTACTAATCTATTAAAGGAAAGAAAGGAAAGAAAAAGTTAACAGGAAAAGAAACAACATGGCACGAAACCGGGCTTTAAGAAGTGCCCAAAATGCGAATGAAAAATGAACTCGGAGGACGCCCACGACTGATGTGTCCTCTGCCTCGGGGGGAGTCACCGCATCGAGTCTTGTATGCACTGCACCCGCATGTCGCCTGAGCCCGAAAATCCCACAACCATACCCTCCGGGAGTTCACAGAGGCCGCCTCCTCCTCGTCAGGGCTCCAGAACCACAGGGACGCCCAAGCTGCTTCAGGAAACCGCCAGACTGACCTGCTAGCCACCATGGCACAGGATGTGCCAGAAAAGGCCTCCATCCCTGGTCGGCAGGCAAGAACACCCCGCCACTGCCTCTTCTAGCCCAACTGGTCCTCTCCGAACCCAGCAGCAACCAGGACCATGCTCTCCTCAGAGGAGAGAGTTACAGGGCAAGACGGTACCTTCTCGTCTCCCATTGGCCATGACTCCAGAAGTGACGCCATCAGCCCTGAGATGCATCATTGCACTGAAGACAGAAACGCTCCTGCTGGGACAGCGCATCACCGCACCGAACCTAGACACGGTGTGGCCACCGAGCCAGCAAGGAAACCCCCGGTCCAATCCGCGCTGGGAGGAGTATCAGCATCAACAGGGCAGCCCATCGGAGATCTCCTCTCAAGGCCCACGCCCTGCACAAGGACTCCAGCATGACGGATCACAAAGGCAGCTCCAAAAAGTGAAAGCAACACAAATACCGCTGGAGCTCCAGCACAACCAGCAGTAGCAGCAGCAGTAGCACTTCTGAAAGTGACAGCAGCACCAGCAGGCACTCCCAATGCCGCAAAAAGACAAGAAGAAGAAGAGACAAGGGGGAAGACGGCAGAGGTTCTCAGAGGGCAGCACTACATCAACCTGCAGACACCACGGCTGCAAGGACAGGGAGGGATCCACAGCCACAATTCTGGATCTCCTGATGTGTCTGCTGGAACGACATTCTACCGACATACCAAGACACACTCGCCTCTCCTGGCCACCTAGGGAGGTTCGGACACCTTCCCCTCTACCACCATCTGCCTCTCCTGGGCCACCCTCGCTATCACCCACCTCCCCATAAACCAGATTTGGAAGGTGAGGAAGCGCCTACTCGGGGCTCCACAATGGACAAACCCGCCAGCACCACTGCTGAACCCAGTACCAGCACTGAACCTATGCCTCCTACCCCAGCTACACCAGAAGACCTCAGCTACACAACGTTTCTGCAGAAGCTCACGGCACAACTGTCCTGACAGATGCCCCAGCATCAACGTCTGCACCCAGTGACGTCCTGCGCGACCTCTACAACCCCAAAACACAGATCACCCTACCAGTGCACCAGATCCTTTTGGACAACCTCCTCAAGGTATGGCAAGCCCAGCCTCGGGTTCGGCTACATCTCGAAAGCTCGAGACCAAATACCAGGTTCAGGCCACCCCTGGATTCGAAAAACAATAGTTCCCCCCCCAATCAATCATGGTGGAATCAGCTATAAAGAGGGCCAAGAAGTAACGTGCCCACGCCAACGTCCTGCCATGATCTAAAACTCCTTAACGACACAGGGAAAATACCTTTATGAATACCATGCTCGGTGCAAAGATGGCGGCTCATCAGTTCCAGCAGATCCTCTTTCAGGATGCTGTGATGGAGCGATTAAAGGCAACCATCAGCATGCTCCCCAAGGAGACAGAGACCACCCTGGCCATCGTGGCAGACCTCAACGAGTGTGCAAAACACATGGCATGCTCCATCGATATTGCTGTGCGGGGGGGGGGGGGGCAGCCTCTGCCATCGCAGCTCGGCATATGGCCTGGCTCCAGGCATCAGGACTGAGAGAGGTTACCTACAATTGCTTCACCGATGCCCCATGTGGGGGAGATAACCTCTTTAGGGACAAGTGCAATGACACCGTGAATGACCTCAAAGATCACTGCATCACACTTCAGAGTCTGGCGGAGGACTGCCTAGAACGTCCCTCCTCGGACAAAAATACATTGCACCAACAAAGGAAAAGCTACCATCCATCATGGCAGTACAATTCCTACACCAAATGGCAACCCCAACACTTCAAGCAGTCAGCCTACCAAACTGCCTACCACCAGAAGCCACGCCAATGGGACCACAAGCAGAACAAATCAAATACGTCTTCTGCTAATAAAGGCAACCACACCTTTTGATGATCCCGCTCCCCCACCCCTCCAGTGGGGGGATGGCTCACGGCTTTCCTGGACTCCTGGAAACAGATTACCACAGAAAAGTGGGTCCTAGACATCATAGCCAAGGGATTCCGGATAAACTTTGCTATGTCCCCAGTACAGAACTCACGCCCCTGCAGCTACATGCCCCAGGGCATGGGACCCACCATGGCTGCTGAAATACTTTCCCTTCTAACCGCGAGAGCCATCAAGCCAGTACCACATGGCTTCACATGGGTTCTTCTCCCACTACTTCTTAATTCCAAAGAAGTCGGAGGGGTTACACCCCATCCTAGACCTTCAAAAATTGAACATTTATACAAAGAAAAATTCAAGATGTACTCCCTGGGCTCCATCGTCCCGCTCATCCAACCCAATGACTGGGCGGCCTCCTTGAACTCCAAGATGCTTACATGCACGTATCCATACATCCAGCCCACAGAAAATACCTGCGATTCTGTGTCCTCGGAAGACCCTACCAATACAAGGTACTTCCCTTCAGGCTCTCACCAGCCCCGAGAGTCTTTATGAAGTGTGTGGCTGTGGCAGCAGTGCATCTCCACAAGAAGGCAGTGTGCATCTTTCCCCTACCTGGACGACTGACTCCTCATGGCCCCCTCTCGGCAGGAGCTCCAGGACTCTCTCGTGTAGACAAACACCTTGCTCTCATCGCTCTGTTTTCTGATCAACCACCCAAAAACGCAGCGCCAATCCATGCAACTGCTGGACTTCATCGGGGCGGACATCAGGATCCCCATAGCCAAGGCCTTCCTATCTGTGCAATGCATCGGTGCCATGCTGGATCTGACCACGAGCGTTGCTGCGAGCCACCATGCCCCAGACAGGACCTACTGCTGCTACTGGGCCACATGACAGCAACCAACAATGTCTTACCCTTCACATAACTCCACCTGCAGTGGCACCTCCGCAAGCACTGGCAGCAACACTCTCAATCCCTCTCCAGCCGCATTCTCCTAGAGACCTGAGTGAAGGAGTCACTCACCTGGTGAATGTGCCCAAGCAACCTCTCCTTGGGCAGACCACTATAGCAACAGCAGCACCATGTCACGGTCACTACAGATGCCTCCAAGACAGGCTGGAGGGCCCACATGCTCGGCTTCCGCACCAAAGGATCCTGGAACAAGATGGAACGCAAATGCCATATCAATTTCCTGGAACTGCTTGGCAGTGCGTTATGCCCTACGGGCCTTCTGCCACCTCATCCACAGGCAGAGCATCCTGGTACTGACAAACAATCAAGTGGAGATGTTATTCATCAACAAACACAGGGGGATGGGGTCCCTCTCGCTCTGCAGAGAAGCGCGCGAGCTCTGGGCCCTTGCCCTCTCCGAGAACTGCTGGCTCCAGACCTCATATCTCCCAGGGGAGGACAATCAGCTTGCGGATCGCCTCAGCCGACAGCGTGACTCACACAAGTGGTTGCTCGACCCGAGATAGCAATACAATTCTTCAACCAATGGGGATAGCCACCCATGGACCTCTTAACGAGTGAGAGGAACATGAAATGCATGCGGTTTTGCTCAAAGTACCCATCACCGAACAGTCTCAGCTCCGACGCATTTCTTCTACCATGGGGGTAGTGGCCGCTGCTATACACCTTTCCCCCCACACCACTGATCTCCAAAACCATACAGAAGATCATACAGAACAGAGTACGGGTTATCCTCATCACACCATTCTGGCCACAGCAGATGTGAATTCCCTTCCTGAGCCGTCTTGCGCAGGAACCTCCAATCCGACTCCAGCCGTTGCCAGGACTAATCACACAGGATGAGGGCAAAATCCTACACCCCAATCTACAGATACTAGCCCTGACAGCGTGGATGTTGACAGGCTAGTCCTGGCTTCCCTCAACCTCACCAATGAGGTACAATGCATTGTATTGGCTGTAAGACATCTTTCGGACTCAAATGGAAGCGCTTCTCTATATGGTGTGCCTCAGAGGAGATAGACCCCTCCTCCTGCCTGATCACCCAAGTCCTGCAGTATCTCGCCGCTCTAGCCAGCAATGGACTCAAGACCACGTTCATTCGGTGCCACCTCTCCGCTATCGAGGCCTGCCATGATCAACCCAGTGGCGATTCCATTGCCACACACCAGCTGGTCTCGCGGTTCATGAGGAGTCTAACAAATTTGAGGCCAGCAGTCTGATGCCCGCCCCCCCCCCCCCCAAAGACCTCAGTCTGGTGCTCCACCAACTCTCACAAGCCTCCTTCAAACCCATGAGATCCACTTTGCTCAAGCATGTTACATGAAAAACACACTTTATTATCGCCATCACTTTGGCCCAATGAGTCTGTGAACTATAGGCCTTGGTGGCACAGTCACCCTACACAGTCACCACTGGGACTGCGCCACCCTGTGAACACACCCAAAATTTGTGCCGAAGGTGGCCTCCCATTTCACATCAACCAGGAGATTCTGCTGCCAATCTCCACCTCCCACTCCTTACCGGAAGAGCAGCACCTACACACTGGACTGTGTGCGCGCTCTGCAGATCTACTTCCAGAGAACGGAACTACTGAGACAAGGTGTACAACTGTTCGTCTCCTTCAACACCAACAAGCCAGGACGTCCAGTCACCAAGAGGATGTTGCCGCTCTGGATATCGGCCTGCATTGCCTTCTACTACGAACTGGCAGGAGCTCCGCCAGTGGGCAACGTACATGCATACCAGCTCAGGGCCACGGCCGTGACGCTGGCCAACCTGAACTCAGTACCGCTCCTGGACATCTGTAAAGCAGCCACCTGGTACTCCTTCCACACCTTCCAGTGTCACTACTGCCTGGACCAGGCCACACAGGCACAGTGCCTTCGGCAGGACAGTGCTGAGCACAGCGAGACCGCCTTAACGGCCGGAGATAGCTCACCAGCGGCATGGACAGCTGACTTCATGCAGCATTAAAAAAAAAACAAAAAAAACCCCTGTTATTGACGTTCTGTGTTTTGGAAATTCCTTGAAGTGATAATGTTCCTCAGTTAAGCTGTTCAGCTATCCTGTTAAGAGGTTAATAAAGCCTTCAGGCTAACTCGAGCTTCTGCCTGACTCATCCACCTCAGCTTCACAACGCTGCCTGAAGCGGCTTTGGAGTCACCAGGTGTGGTTGACTCATCCTGCTTGTCTTAGGAGAAAATGGGGTTACTTACTTGTAACAGGAGTTCTCCGTGGACAGCAGGATAAGTCAGCCACACATTCCACCCACTTCCCCTCGGATGAGTGCATGCCAGAACTCCACGGCCTGACCTGCTAGCTACCAAGGGCTCTGCTCTGGGACGGTCTGGGCTAGCTAAGGGCAGGCCAGGGAGGTAGGGCTACCTGCACATGCTCAGAAAGGTTTACCTTTCTGAACTCTGGAGAGCTACTTCTGTCCTCGGCACCGTCGGATGACATCACCAGGTGTGGCTGACTTATCCTGCTGTCCACGGAGAACGCCTGTTATAGGTAAGTAACCCCATTTTTCCTTCCAAATTGAGTTGAATGAGCTGTAAATGGGAACATTCTCGCTTTTTAACCACAAAAAAGACATACCTTTATATCTGACATACAGCTTAGGCAGCAGGACACCATCAGAATTGTCCGTGTTTGAATATTTTCATGAGAAGTCTCCAAAAACTGCCAACAAATTTACAATGTCTGTAGTAACAGTATTAAGGACTCCCTCAACAAGTCCTGGGGAACAGCAGACTAGTCTTTGGAAAACATAACGGCCACAGATTTATAACTCCAGAAACTTGTTGCACTGGTGCCAAATTAGGCTAGTCTTGATATAAATCATCTCAGAGAATTGTTAACCAAGCACCAGGATTCCCATATTGGCTACCAGACCTTCCATTTCACCCATTCTCCAACGTGTCTATTCAAAGTGTCTTTTTCCTGTATGTAAGTAGTATTTCATAAGTAGGCCAGATATGTCTCTTGGAAAGATTTTATATTTCTTTTTAAACTGTCTAATTTCATACTATTTTATCTTTGTCATACTTTATAAATGTTACTACAAGTGAACATTTTATATGTCTTTTTATGATATTTTCATTATATATAGTGGTACTTCAAATGTTTATATTATTTGCTTTTATGTCCTACGTGCTTATATTTATGTTCTTATTTATACTATTTATATGCAATTGTTAGACTTGTCTGATTACATATTATCTTTTAGAAGTTTGAAAGCCCTCATTCTTTTTAATGTATTTTATTTCAATATACACTTGCTTTATTAATTTGTTATAATTATTTATTATTTGATGTGCAAGTTTTCTCTATATTTATATTTGTTTTTGTCTTTGATGGTTATTATAGTATATTTGTCTTTTGCTTTTATTCAAGGTTCTGAGCCCCTGATGAAGGCCTAGTGCCAAAACACGTGTAGGGACAAACCTCAATAGACACTTTAATAAAGTTCTTCTCAAGACTTCCACAGTGTTTTGTGATAACTGCTTTCACTAAAATAAGCCATGTTGAGTTTTTTTCTTAATTCTTTGTAATTTTTTGTATTTGTATATTTATTAAAGGGGCTTATTTTAAAAGCCCGATTTTTATGTTTTAAGCATTGCCTCGGAAGAAAGGCCTGGCAATCTACTTCCGGTGACACTGCCAAGAAAACCCAGGAGCTTCTGGTTCGCCAGGAGTCAGGACTGACTCGAAGGCACACATTGCATTGCATTGCAAAGCATAGTTACTCACCTGTAACAGGTGATCTCCGGGAACAGCAGGAATCAGTATTCACATACGGGTGACATCCTCAGAGGGATCCAATGCGGGAACACTCCCTTACATCCAATAGGAAGTGTTTGGGAGCATCCCGCTATGCATGCATACATGCCTTCCACCTTCCCAAAGATTCACTGACCTGGCAAGCTGAGGTGAGTGCAACTAGGAAGGAAACCTTCCAAGTAAGAAACTTGAGGGAGGTAGTGCCTCAAGGCTCAAAGGGAGCTTTGAGCAAGAACTACGTTGAGGTCCCAGGTGACAGGTGAGGCCAAATTGGTGACTTAGTCAATAAGAGACCGCGCATGAAGCGGGCTACCAATGGATGGGTGGAAATGGGTTTTCCATCAACCCCCCAATGAGAAGCTGAAAAGGGCATTGAGGTGGACATGAATGGAATTAGTTTTGAGACCCATAGAAGAGAGGAGGAAGAGGTACAGTAGGAGACTATCTACTAGACAATTGAAGGGGTTGAGAGTGTACTGAACACACCACACTGCAAATCAGTGTCATTTAAAGGCATACATGCATCGCGTGGGGTCCTTCTGGGATGTCAGAAGGATGTCCATTACGGCATCTGGTAAATTGAGATCTGAAAGGAATACTCGCTCAGCAGCCAAGCCATCAGGTGGAGCGCATGAATATTGGGATGGAGCAATGCTCCCTGATCCTGTGAGATCAGGTCTAGTGCGCATCCTACACGAAGAGGCTGATGCTGAGCTGGATGAAGAAGCAAGGGAAACCACGTTTTTTGGGGCCAGAATGGAGCTACCAGGATCATGGTGCCTCTTTCGGCCTGCAACTTGAACAGCGTCTTGGCTAGTAGCAGAATGGGCTGGTAAGTGTATAACAGACTTGTTCCCCAGTGGAAAAGGAAAGCATCTGGGGCTTGATGATGTGGAGATGGCACCCTGCAGCAAAAAAAAGAGACCTGTGCATTGAGCAGAGTAGTAAACAGGTCAATCTGCAGGATTCCCCAGAGCTGGAAGATGTGAGTGACTGATGAAGAATCCACTTGTGAGGTCGGAGGACCTGACAGACTATGCACGAGAACATTCTGCTCTCCCGGCAAGTAAACAGCTCAGAGAAGCATTCCATGAGCCACGTCAAAGGTCCACAGGTGGATCACTTCCTTACAGAGGAGGTGGGAGCCCATGCCTCCCTGTCTGTTAACGTAAAACATGGCAAGTTGGTTGTCCATCTGAAGCAGAATTGATTGATGTGATAACTGCTGGCGAAACACCCAAAGGGTGTTGGTTATTGCCCTCAGCTCCAGGAAGTGATCTGATAGGAGGCTTCAAGACCAAAGGCCCTGCATGCTCAGGCCATCCAGATGAGCTCCCCAGTCCTTTTTGGACCGTTGAGGTGGAGGCATCTGAAAAGGTAACCCTACAAGAGGGTTTTGAGAAGACAGCCATCACTGACGGGAGTCTGCCAGAAGTGGGGTGGCCACCACTCTGTCTCATACACTCTGTTTCCATTGGGAGGAGAGGGTCCACTGTGCTTAGTGCATGTGGAGACAATCATAGGGGACTACATAGACTGTGGAGGCCAGGCGACCGAGGAGACAAAGCATGTCTCACTCTTTAGTGTGACGGCTGCACTGAATGATGCCTGCCAACTCTGTGAAGCGTTTGAGATGGTCCTCGGGCAGGAATGCTCAAGCCTGAATTGTGCTGAGAAGGGTACCTATGAATTCCAGTTTCTGAGTGGGAGAAAAGTGCAACTTTGGAAAGTTTATGACAAAACCAAGATGTTCGAGCACCATGACGGTGCATTGAAAGGGCAGATGCACCATCTGTGGCGAGTTGCCCCTGACGAGCCAGTCGTCTAAGTAAGGGAAGACTGAAATGTCTAGGGTTTGGAGATAGGCTGTGTCTACCGCTAGACATTTTGTGAAAACCCTTGGGCGGATGCCAGCCCAAATGGCGGGACTCGGTATTGGTAATGTCCGCATCGAACATGAAGCGAAGGTACTGCCTGTGAGACGGGTGGATGAGGATGTGCATGTATGTATCCTTCAGATCCAGAGAACAGAGACAATCCTTCCTCTGAAGGCAGAACAGTAGGGTTTCTAGAGAACTTCTCTCATACTAGAAACTTGAAGTTCTGGAGATTTAGGATGGGATGGGACGGAACCCTCCTGACATTTTGGGAGTAAGGAAGTACCGGGTGTAAAATCCTAACCTTTCTTGTGCGCAGGGAAAGCGTAGTTACTCACCTTTAACAGGTGATCTCCGGGAATAGCAGGAATTTAGTCTTCACATATGGGTATCGTCGGTACCGATGGAGCCCGCATGGGAACACTCCCCAGCGTCCAATAGGAATGCTTTTGGGAGCACCCCACAGCGCATGCGTGCTGCCTTCCCGTCTCTGTACCTCTCTCATTTCAGTTGAGTTTATAGCTGAGACCAAAGGAAAGAAGTAGAGAAAAATATAGAGAACAACTCCTAGGGGAGGTGGGTGGGTTGTGAAGACTAAATTCCTGCTGTTCCCGGATATCACCTGTTATAGGTGAGTAACTACGCTATCTCCAGGAACAAGCAGGAATGTAGTCTTCACATATGGGTACTCCCCAGCTGAAAGATGCCAAGGGGTGACCCCAGCAAGCTGCGAACCCAGGTGAGATGGGTAATGCTTCCTCCCATGGACCTCTGGCATCCAACCCGTGGATGGTGGGTAGGAGTTGTATTAAGTATGGAAGAGATGCTGGAGAACAGCCTGGCCAAACAAGGCATCCCGACGGGAATCCTTGTCTAAGTAACAGTGGGCTGTGAAGGTGGGTACTGAAGCCCAAATGGCTGCTCTGCAGATGTCATCAACAGACACAGAACAAAGGTTAGCTGTTGAGGCTGCCATTGCTCTCACATTGTGAGCGGTGACATGGCCCTTGAGAGAAAGTCCTTTACTCTGATAAGTATAGGATATGCAATCTGCAATCCAATTTGACAGAGTTCTTTTGGAAACTGGAAGTCCCAAATGATTAGAGTCAAAAGCCACAAAAAGCTGAGAAGATTTTGTGGCTTAGTTCTTTGGAGATAAAAGGCTAAGGCTCTTTTACAATCCAATGTGTGAAGATTTTATTCCGCACTAGAGGCATGAGGCCTAGGGAAGAATATAGGAAGATAAACAGACTGGTTTAAATGAAAAGGCGAAACCACCTTTGGCATAAAGTGAAGGTGAGTCCTGAGGACTACTTTGTCATGGTGGAAGCTTGTATAAGAAGGGTTAGCTACTAACCCCTGTAGTTCACTAATATGTCTTGCAGAAGTGATGGCAATTAGGAAAATAACTTTCCATGAAAGAAACTTTAGGTCTGAAGTGGCTAAAGGTTCAAAGGGCGGTTTCATAAGCTGACAAAGAACAAGATTCAGATCCCATGACACCGGTGGTGGTTTAATGGGAGGTTTTGTTAAGAGTAGACCTCACATAAATCTTGATACAAGTGGATGAGAGGAAATAGGTTGTCCATCGAAAGGTTTATGAAAAGCAGCAACAGCACTAAGATGGACTCTCACTGAATTGGTCTTCAGACCAGAAGTTGATAACTGGAGGAGATACTCTAGTAGCGACTCTACAGGCATCAAAAGGGGGTTAAGTCCCTTTTGTGAACACCAGACAGAGAACTTTTTCCACTTAAAAACATAGGAACGTCTTGTGGAAGGTTTTCTGGAAGCCAGAAGGATATTCTTTACTTGTTGAGAAAGGTCAATATCCTGGATTTCTAGGCTTTCAGTAACCAGGCCCTGAGATGTAGGGACTGGGGATTGGGATGCAGTAAGCATCCATCCTCCTATGACAGAAGATCTGGAGCATTCCCCAATTCCAGGGCAGTGGTTTGAGAGAGACGCAGGAGGAGAGGATGCCACGTTTGTCGTGGCCAATGTGGAGCTATGAGTATCATATGACCTCTGTCTCTCTGAAGTTTGAATAAAGTTTTGGGAATGAGGGGAATGGGTGGGAAGGCATAGAGGAAGTCCTGACCCCAGTGGAGTAGGAAAGCATCTCTTGCCTGACAGTTGTGAGGCGGGATTCTGGAACAGAATAGGGGCATTCTGTGGACTTGCAAAGAGGTCTATATCTGGTATTCCCCAGATTTGAAACACTCGAGCAAGCTGGTATGAGTGGAGGGACCACTCGTGTGGCAGCAGTATTCGACTGAGTCTGTTTGCCCATACGTTTTGAATTAAAAGCACTTAATGTTGCTCTACTATCTAACTAACTCAAAGTACTGACTTAGTTTTGGGAACGGGTCTCAGACTTAGTTGGGGATAGTGCTTAGGTGGTGCAATACCTCAATAGCCACTAAAATAGGGGTTTAGTGGTTATTGAGGTATTGCATCTCCTAAGCACTATCCCCAACTAAGTCTGAGACCCGTTCCCAAAACTAAGTCAGTACTTTGAGTTAGTTAGATAGTAGAGCAACATTAAGTGCTTTTAGTTTTGATTGCTCTGATAAACCCGTTGTCATTTTGTTGTTTTACACATACGTTTTGAATGCCCGGAAGGCATACCGCAAACAGGTGAATTTGCAACTCTCTGGCGAGAGCCCATAGTCGCAAAGCTTTGTTGCATAACGACAGAGAGCCTGTTCCGCCTTACTTGTTCACATAGAACATGGCTATCTGCTTGTCGGTTTGGACCAGAACTGTGTTTTTGCTGAGATAGGCCTGAAAGACTTGAATAGCATTGAAGATGGCTCTTAGCTCTAGGATGTTTATGTGAAGGGAAACCTCCTGTGGGGTCCAGAGACCCTGAGTGGACAGAAAGTGCAAGTGGGCCCCCCAACCCATCTTGGACACATCTGTTGTTAGGGTGGCCTGGTATAGAGGCCGCTGGAAAGGAGAGCCTACAAGGAGGTTTTCCAGAGATTGCCACCATTGCAGGAATGAAATCAGACGTGTGGTGTTTCTGATCTTGTCCATTAGCTGACCCGAGGCCTGTGACCATTGAGAGGATAGGGTTCACTGGGCTGCTCGCATGTGGAGGCGAGCATAGGGAACCACATGGACAGTGGATGCCATATGTCCCAGAAGTTGAAGCATCTCTCGAGCAGTAAGGAACACCGTCATAGATGCTTGAGATGCTAGTTGTATTATCTTTAGACAGCGTGGCTGTAGCAGGAAAGCCTTTGACTTCCATGTGTCTAGACGAGCCCCTATGAATGCGAGAGATTGAGAGGGGGTGAGATGAGATTTTGGGAGGTTTATGACCAGTCCCAAGTATTGAAGAATGCTCATTGCTCGAGAAAGAGCGAAGCTGGCCTCTAGAGCTGTCGATGCTCGAATGAGCCAATCGTCAAAGTAAGGGAAGACGAATATTCCCAGAGTCCTCATAAATGCTGCTACCACTGCCATGCATTTTGTGAAGACTCCTGGAGCAGAGGCCAGTCCGAAAGGAAGAACTATGTACTGGAAGTGTCTTCCTTAGACCAAGAATCGAAGGAACTTCCTGTGATCTGAGTGGATGAGAATATGCGTGTACGCATCTCTTAGATCTAGAGAACATAGCCAATCCTGACTTAGAAGGTATGGAAGGAGTGTCCCAAGGGAGATCATTTTGAACTTTTCTCGGAACAAATATTTGTTTAATTCTCTGAGGTCTAGGATAGGCCTGTGTCCCTCTGTCTTCTTTGGAATAAGAAAATAGGGGGAGTAAAACCCCGAACCCTGTTGGGATATGGGTACTTCTTCGATTGGTCCTTGAGCGAGAAGTGATTTGACCTCCTGCCACAAGAGGTTGGTGGCAGGGGCTTGAGAATTGAACTGCTTTATTATTGTAGGTGAGGGCAAGTTGAGAAAATGAAGCTTGTACCCCAGTCGTACAATGGACAGAGTCCAGCTTTCTGATGTTATTTGTTGCCGTCTTTTGGCAAAATAGCATAGTCTTCCTGGAATGGTTAAGGGTTCTGGACCTTTCAGGGGCAGAATGACTAAGTTCTCTAGGTAGAAGTGAAAAACCCCGAGGGGTACTGTTCCCTCTGTGTGCGTGTGCGTGCACGCACACCTCGCCGAGCAAACACACATACTTTACAACAGAACGCACAAAAATTACGGTTCTGATAGAAAACACAGACGTCTTAAAATTTAAAAGTTGCTGTATATTTACGGTTTTCACAAGTTCTACAATATTTTCTAGTGCAATCTTGTAGACCTTTAGGATATAAGATCTTTGGTCCTAAACTTTAATTGGCGCATTGAGAAACTTCCACTTCTGTACTTTGGCTTGTGACATGCGTGAGTAGTCCAATTATAATCTGTAATTCGAATTGCATTATTAAATTTTTTATTACACTGAAAACTGAAAATAGTTAATTTTTAAAATGTCAAAACCGATAGCGATGAGAGGTACAAAACGTAAGAGAACGGCCGGAGCTTTTAAGCCTGAATGGCTTGAAGAAATTGTTGAAACGGAGACACTGAAATCTCAAGATAAAACCTGCTTTCAACTGCGTGAAATATTCACTTACGAAGAGGATGATGGAGTAGTCTGTTTATACTGCCGAGATGCAAAAACCATCGGAGAGTTTCAGTGGCAAATTTTGGGATGATGTGTGGAAACTGGACTTTTTGAAACATCTGTCTAGTAAGTCTCATACTGAAAGTGTTAAGAATCTTAGAGCTAAAAATACAAATTTAAGAGGATTAATAACTTGTTGCTTGAGAGCACCGCTGAAAATGAGAAAAGGCAAATTAGTAATGAACGGAAGCGTTCTACACCAGAAGAAATTAAAATTCTAATTGATAGTGTTTTGCTGGCTGTTCGGATGAATATTTTCATGCTCTCTGTTCAAGGTATTAATTAACACATGTCCAAGTACATAACCATACCTGAAAGCTGAAGAAGCAAAACCTATTCATTTGAATTTCTTGAAATTATAAACATCAATGTCCAAGATAAGCTCATAGCAGATGTTGCATCAGCAGCCTATCATACATTAACTATTGATGAAAGCACAGACATTTCTGTCAACAAATACTAAATACTGTACTTCAAATACCGGCCAGTAAATACATATCTGTATAAAACTTCATTTGGTGGGATGCTACAGTTGGAAGCATGTGATGCTGCATCAATAGTCAGTGCACTTCGGGAATTCTATGGGAAATATAAGCTTGACCTTAACAAAATGGTCATGTTTACTTCGGATGGTGCCTCTGTCATGTCAGGCAGAATAAATGGTGTTGCTGCGCAGCTAAAAAAAATGTTTTGCATTTAGTGCAGCAGCATTGTGTTGCCCATCGTGAAGATTTGGGGAATCTCTGAATCATGGAAGGAAGTAAAGTTGATGAAAGAAATTGAAACTTTCATGAGAACTGTTTACACAACCTTTTGTCGATCTTCTACTAAAAGGTCACAATTTAAAGTATTAGCAGATGCTTCTGAATGCGAATCAATTGCTTTTAGACCTCTGAACGAAGTGCGGTGGTTATCTAGACATTTTGCTCTTCAAGCAATTATTCCTGCTTGTTCCTGGAGATTTGGCTATATACACACGTACAGTCAGGACCATACCAAGCCATAAATGTGCCCTGTGCGACTTGCACATCCAGCGTGCCCCCCTCCCCTCCCAATCATAGGTTTGTCATTTGTCCCATTCATCTCCCCATCTTACCTCCATTATCCAGGCAGCTGCCCCTCCCCCCCCCCACACACACACTGCCTGCCCTCGCCCAGCTGCTGCCGCTTTTAGTGTTGCCTTGGTGGTGGCAGCAGCAACATCCAATTTAAAAGAAAAAAAAAGCGGGCTTTTCCGACACCGCGCTTGCATGCAGGTCTCATCCCTTCCTCCTCTGACATGTGTCAGAGGAGGGAGACCAGACCAGCTATTCAAACACAGGTCTTTGCAACTCCGCACTTGAATGTTTGGTCTGGTCCCTCCCTCCTCTGACGTGAGCATACGTCAGAAGGAGGGAGAGATCAGGCCAACATGCAGGCACGGAGTCAGAAAGTCCCATGGGGGTTTTTTCAATTAGATGTCACTGCTGTCACCGCCACTAGCAAGGCAATGCTAAAAGCGGCAGCAGCTGGGCAAGGGTAGGCAGCATGGGGGGAGGGGGGAGCAGAGGCCAGCAATCCCAAATGCACTCCTATTTCTTTACACCCTGTGCAACTGCACTGCTCGCACAGGGCTAGGTATGGTGCTGTGTATAGTTCTGGTCAACATTATTGCCATCCTTGCAATTCAATCCCTTAATGTCCAATACTGTAGTTCTGCTTCAGAATTCAAATGGGATCAAGTTCGAGTCCTCTGTAATTAAGAGTATTTGCATGTCTAGGTTTGCAAAATAGCTGAGATACATATGCAAGTGCCAACATTTACACATATTAGTTCTGAAATGCTGGCATTTACATGTGAAAGTTCCCAGGTTTCACCCACTGATTTTTTCCATATTTATGAAATCTACCCTCCGGTCGCACTTTGCAAAGAAAGCCCAGGAAATGGGTCGTCTAGGGTCAGAATTGACTGGATGGAACACACTACATTGCACTGCATATTCCTGAAACGGCTCCTCCCGCTGCACGTAGATGTGTATTTTACAAACAGCTCCACATTTAGCAGAGCTTTTCTTAAAATACTATCAGAATTGAGTATGTCCTGACCTAAAAATCCTAATAATCTCCATGTCCTATTTAAAATGTACCATCACAGGTTTATTGTTCTGGATTTATTTTGCATATACTGGTTTTACTATTTCTTGTGTTTGTCTTATTAGTACTTTTTTGCCTTTTTTCTTATTTTACCGTGTTTTATATTACTTGTCAATGCAAATACATATTTTGCAATGCCAAATAACATTTCCTGAATCTGATAAAAGCAGCAATAGGGGAGTGAAAGGAAAGTGAGAATAGTACCAGTCAGGAAAAGAGTGGAAAGAAAGGCACCAGTGGTCCTCTCTCTCTCAACCTCTGCCACTGCCTCAGTGGTATGTCATTAAGGTGGCAGAGGAGGTACTGACTTAGAAAAGCACCATTCTTTTATGCCTTCTGCTGACAGAATGATCACACTGTGGCTGAGGTCTATAGCCGACTGAAGCACTACTGTGGGAATGGGGAGCACTAGGCTCTTGTCCTGAATGCCCAACCCCACATTCTTTGGAGGAAAAAAGAAAAGTATTGACCACCTGGCCAGGATGAATAAAAACATACAATGAACTGCTAACAAATTAGGAAGACTAACATATTTAATAACAGAATAATAAAGGAAGATTTCAATTACCCCAATACTGATGAGGTAAATCTCTCATTGGAGCATGCTAGGGATGTAACATTACTAGATACCATAAAAGACTGCTTCCTGGAGTAGCTGAGCCTGAAAACGAATAGAGGGGGGACTCCTCTAGAGCTAGTCCTCACTACAAATACAGGACTTAGTGCAAGGGGTAACAATGGTAAGGACAGTTGATTAATAGTGATCATAATATAATCAAAATGATACAGTCATTGGAGAGAGAATGTTAAGGAAACCTACAGCAGTAATCTTTAATTTTAAAAAGGACGACTAAAATAAAAGAAGAAATTACTAAGAATGAAATTAAAAGGGGGCATTGCAAAAGTTAAAAGTTTGAATGCAATTGTTTGAATGCATTGTTTAAAAAAAATCATTTTGAAGCCCCAAACAAATGTATTACATATACACTGTCTATCTTTTGACTTTTTCTAAAGGCTGCCAATGTAAAATAGTGAGGAGAAAAGCTATTGAAACCAAAAGGACTGCTTCCAAAAAATGGAAAGCAGACTCAAAGGAAGAAAATGGGAAACAGCCGAACACTGGCAGAACAGAGTTCAAGAATAATAAGGTAGCCTAAATGTGAACTTGAAAAGAAGCTTGCCACAAAGGCTAAAACTCATAATAAAATCTTTTTCAAGTATATTTGAAGTAAGAAGCCTATCAGTGAGTCAGGTGGATGATAAAGGGGTAAAAAAGGGGCACTCAAGGAGGCTAAGGAAACAGAAGAAAAATTAAATCAATTATTTGCTTCAGCCTTCACTGAGAAGGATGATGGAGAGACAAACGCACACAAGAAACATTTGCTATGATAATTCAGAGGCACTTAACCACATCCCAGTAAACTAGAAGATATAATGGCAAACCAACAAACAAAAGAATAACAAATCATCACAACTGGATGTTATATGCCCCAGAGTTCTGAAAGAATGCAAAAATGAAATTGAAGACTTATTACTAATAATCTCTCAAGGGTGATCTGGGAACTTAGCGATCAGTGAGCCTGATATCAGTGCCAGGCAAGTTAGTAAGAAATATCTTGAAAAACAAAATGACTAGCAAGACAGAGCCAACATGGCTTTGGCAAAGGGCAGCTATTTTCCATTTTGAGGAACTTTGCCCCTAAGGACAACATGAGGCTGGAACAGATTCCTATACTGCCAGATACCTTTGCAAGTTTCTTGCCCTCCATAACAAAACTTTTCTGAGAATAAGTAAGTTTCTACCCTTTCCAATCAAAATCACTGCAGAACATATCCTGTCAATAACTGAAACCCAAAGTACCTTCTCAAATTTTCTTTCTTTAACAGAATTCCATCTAGGAAAACTGGCAAATTCTTTGAAGACTGCTACCTCGGTCTTGCCGACACAATTCCTCCTCAGTTAATTATGAAAGCTGGACTGACTTGGCCCCTCTTATTTTAGATTTCATTAATTCCAGCCTTACGACTGGATTAGTTCCTATGATATGGAAACACTCCATAATCAGACCACTACTAAAACACGTCGCCCTAGACCCTACACAACCAAGTAGCTATCGGCCAATTTCCAACATCCCTTTCTGTGTGACATTTTTGGAAAAGGCTGTGGCATAACAGATTACCCATTTCCTAGAAAAAAACAATACCTTTCACTCACGTCAATCGGACTTTTGTGTTAATCATAGCACAGAGACTGCACTTTTAGCTATGAAAGATGAAATTGTCCTTCATCGAGATAATAACCATGATATACTGCTACTTCAATTAGATCTTAGAGTGGCCTTTGATGTTATAGACCACCCCCTTCTTGGATTGTCCAGCACATATTGGAACGTTGATGTTGCCTTCAACTGTTTTCAGTCTTTCTTTACCAGGAGAACTTTCCAGGCCAGTGTTCATAACTCTTTCATCAAAATTATCTCTGAGTTATGAAGTGCCTCAGGGCTCGGTGTTGGTCCCACTCTTACTTAACATCTATCTAGCACCCCTTGCAAACTTGAAACAGGATGTTGGGATCAGCATGTATATCTATGCGGATGATATCCAATTAGTTATAGCAACTGAACATTGGAACTCAATTTGTTTCAGAACTACAGGGTAAATTAAACAATGGATCAAAGCTAACAGATTAATTCTAAACCCCAGCAAATGTGAAGCCCTTTGGATCTCTTATACCAATAGCCCAGCTCCTACTTTGGATGATTTAAGAGGCATCCCCATTACAGTTAGAGACGAGTTGAAACCTCTAGATGTAATCTGGGACAGTAATTTATCTTTCAAACCTCAAATATCCCATTCGTTTATCACATGCTGCATTGTGCAGAATAAAATCTTCGAAACCCTATCTTGATCTCAGGGCACTGAAATCTTTGATCCATGCACTTGTTATAAACCAAATTGACAACTGCAATTCTCTACTCTCTGGCGTTCCCCAAATTCAACTCAAGAGAATCCAGCAGATTCAAAACGTAGCAGTTAAACTCATATACAACGCACAAAGACATAATCATATTACACCCCTTTTGGCAGAGCAACACTGGTTGCCGATTACTCAATGCATTCAGTTTAAAATTCTTATGCATACCCATCGTGCATATTTTCACGGACTTCCACTTTAATTGAATACCTTTTTGTTACCATACTGCCCTTTGTATTCCCGGAGATCCTTACAAGATAACCTCTTGACAATCCCTTCAAAAACTAGATTATGGATAATCTTCTCTGAGAAGGCAGCCTTTAGTTATCTTGGACCCAAACTCTGGAACACCCGTCCTACAGATCTTAGATCAGAGAGCTCATATGTAAAGTTTAAAAAAGGAGTCAAGATGTGGCTATATTCTCAAGTTTTTAACTGAATCTCAGCTCTTGAGATTGATTGCATTCTGGTTATACCCCTCCTTTTGTGTCTCTGATTAGTAAATCCTGGATTTTTTATCTTGCCTCAATAAGCATTTCCTCCATTTGTGTTTGCTAATGTATTTGTGTTCATATGTTTATGTTTTGTTGCTGATCTACTTAGATTGTAAACCACCATGATGTAAGATTCGAATGGTGGTGTATGAAATCACTTTTAAATAAATAAGTGCTTATCGTATCAATCTACCAATTTCTTTTGAATGGTGTTAATAAATATGCAAATAAGGGTGAAACCGTTAATATTCTATATCTGGCAAATACCTTCTGAAAGTCCAATGTCTCTCATGAGAAGCTCCAGAGGAAATTAAGAATATCAAAGAATCGATGGCAATGACCTATTGTGGATTGGGAACTGGTTAGAACTTATGAAACTGAGCAGGACACACTAGTCCGTTTTTTTCATGTCTGTACAGCGCTGTGTATGTCTTGTAGCCTATACAAATAAGTAGTAGTAGTAAAAAGGTAAATAGTGGAGTACTCTGCTTTTTAGCATTTATGAATGATCTGGAAAAGGAAGCGACAAGTGAGGTGATGAAATTTGCTGATGACACAAAATTATTCAACGCTGTTAAATCAAGCGAATTGTGAGACAATGCAGAAAGGCACTCCAAAATGGAAACACTAAGTGCCTAAATGACAGATGAAATTCAAATGTGGACAAGTGCAAAGTGATACAGAGAGGTAAACAATCTATTTGGTATATTTTCTTCAGTGCAATTTAACTTTCCAGTTTCCTAAAGATAACTTAACGTTTTCTTGGTTCAGGGGACAATTAGTTGCTCTGGTCACACTCTAATGCTTGGCTATTATATTACTCTATTTCTTTGGGATTCTTCATTTTTTTTCTTTTCAGCTTGTGGCTTGGACTCCCTTATATCATGGAGTTGGTGGAGCATAATTGCTTATTTTATATATTTTTTGCTGTAATATAGCTCACCAAGCAAGCATACATTAAACAAGGTCATTCCTATCAAAGTATGGGCAGTACTGAAGACGGGCCTTTGGGGATTGGCTGGCTGGCTGGCTGGAGTCTTGTAAGAGTGTGGAGGAGAGGGGGACCATCAAGTGTGTGTGTGTGGGGGGGGGGGGGGTTGGGGTTCTTATTTGTTAGGTACTCTTAGAAGACAAAACTATGTGAAAATGTAAAAGTTCATGATCAGCTATAGCTGGTGTGTGGCAGAAAAGCACAGTTACTTACCTGTAACAGGTGAACTCTGGGAACAGCAGGAATTAGTCTTCACATATGGGTATGTCGGTACCGACAGAGCCTGCACGGGAATGCTGCCCAGCTTTCAATTAGAAAGCTTTTGGCAGCATCCCTCACGCCTGCGCAGTGACTTCCCGCCTTCTCCACAGCCTCTCTTCAGTTGAGTTTCAGAGCTGAGACAAAGGCGAGGAGAGAAAAGGGAAAAAATAAAAAAGATGCAACTCCTAGGGGAGGTGGGAGGGTTGTGAAGACTAATTCCTGCTGTTCCCAGAGATCACCTGTTACAGGTAAGTAACTGTGCTATCTCCAGGAACAAGCAGGAATGAGTCTTCACATATGGGGACTCCCTAGCTGGAGATGCCAGGGGGAGATCCCATAAAAATGCAAGTGCCCGGGTCAGGGGCGCATTTTGTCTCCAGGAATCCCCGGCATCCAATGTGGGATGGAGGGTAGGAGTTGACAATAAAGGAGCTGTGAGGAAAGAAACAGCATAGCCAAGGACTAGATGTTCTACAGACTACAGGAGTCCTTGGTAGATATGATGCGTAGCATTAAAACACATTTAATGTACACTTAAAATATGCAGCTTACCTACTGTATGGTAGGAAGTAGAAAGCATGATGGAGTCTACTGGATAAGTAGTGGCGGAATCGTCAAGGTGACCTCTCAGTAGTGAGGATGAAGGTCCAGACTTGGAGGTAGTAGATGATCCAGGTGTCAACTGGGTAGGAGTAGACGTCTGGTCTTCAATGGAAAGCTTTATGGGAAAAGCTGAAAAGTCCTTTAGGCATCATGAACATTGAGGACTAAAGGAAGAAGACTGACGGAGTTGAAGAACTAGCCCAGTCCTGGCAGGAAAGGGGGGATGGAAAACCCCTATTCCTACGGAAAACAGTTGTGTACTCGAAGATAAAGATGTACACTGTTTTTCCTAGCTGGCGAGAGATAGGAAAAATATTGAAGCTGGATGCTTCAAGGACATAAAGAAAAAATAGAAGATGTTAGCACCAAAGTGGTTGTTGGTGCTGAACAGGTCCTGTATCATAATTTGGTATGGGACGTGGGGCAACAATCTGTCTAAAACCTCTAAGAGGTAAATCATGTAGTATAGACAGTAAGGGTGATAGTGAATAAGATTGACCAACCCTTAAGAAGCCCCCCATCAAACACATACATATAGGGAGATATATATATATGTGGCTGGAATAGATATGTATATATTCATAGATATATATAGATAGATAAATATACATATGTCCAGAGTTGTATATTAGGATATGGGTGGTGAAATTTATCAAAAAAAAAAAAAAAATATATATATATATATATATGATACACCTAGATATATGGAAATTTGTGGGGCATGGTTTAGCACCACCAGAGAAATGATATAAGTATGTAGACATATATGCTACATACAAGACAACAGATTGAGATACATGTCTACCACCCAGCCCCATAACTGTATATGGGGAATATAAAAGAAAAAGATTCTGCGTTCTACAAGAGGGTGAGCCCACTTGGGATATGCATAGAGAATCTATTTTCGTGGGTTGAGGGATGCAGGAAAGCAACCCAGTGAGATAACCGTGATGTTCGCGTGAGAACAGATGAAGATATGAATCTGTAGGGAACAAGGCAGGGAGTTCTACAGAACACTGACATGGTAGATGCCTTGGATTTTCACGCAGAAGAACTGCTATCTCGTGTTAACACCCCAGGTTAGAGGGGGTGTGGAGAACCCTCACAGGTATAGGAAGAGTTGAGAAGTTTCTCTCTAATAATAGAGGAACTTCAGAGACAAGGACAATGCTCTATAGCAAAGCCCTCATAGTAGAAAGCTTCTCTGAAGACTGCAGAGAGCATTGTGCAGGAGAGCTATGAGAGAAACTGATTGAAAATCAGTTATGTTGCCATATCCTAGAAAAGGAGATGGTTAGAATAATGTGAGAAAGCCTAACGAGTAGGAGGATCCAAGATAGTTTGGAATCACTACTGAGGCTAGAGAAAAATTTTTTAACAAGGGACTGGAACTTGGAAAAGTCCCAGTAATACAATTACTACAACTCCTGCAGGCAGAGCTGTTGACAGAAACAGCAGAGAGAGTGTCCTGTGCTGAATAAAGAAAACAGACAAGAAAAGAGAGGGGATTTCTCTTCTCACTGTCTGGGGAACGACCAGAGAAGTAGTTCAGTATGGTAGCCCTCAAGTAGTTGGAGGGGACGTACCCATGGGGTAAGTCAACTGAAGGAGAAATGTTCAGTTGGGAAAGAAACTATCAGGTGATAGTTGCAACTGCTCTGCTGGAGAGTAATAAGAGGAGAAGTGAACAAAATAATTTTTTTTTTTGACAGGTTAGTACACTGAAAAAGAAAAGCACAGTGAATAATCTTTTAATATGTAAGTCACAATTCCAGGCACCTATGGTTGCTGGGGATGTTGAGACTGGCCAGAACTGGAGGACTTCAGACTAGGCTGAGGCGTCCCTTGTTTAGGTACAGCCAAATGATGGGCAGGAGAGGAATGAAACTTCCTTTTCTTATGAAAAGAAGGTTTGGTAGGACATTTCCTACTATTTGAAGAAGGAGGTGGCTTAGAATGGTTTCTAGTGGAAGAAGAGTCAGGGGAGCATTGAGCAACCTGACGTAAAGCCTCCTTATTAAAAAGACCTTCTCCTGTACAAGGAGAATGAGCTAGTATAGTTTGTGCCCATTTGCTCAAGTCTGAAACCTCAAGCCAGGCTCTGCGACGTGCTGCAGTGGCAATAGCAGAGGATCTGCTAATGGACTCAAAAGAATCAATAGAAGCACGAGACAGAAACCAGGATATATTCCGGCTGTGATTGATGAGCAAGGTATAATCAGTAGCCTTGGGCTCTGGTAAAAAAGGGGTCAAAAGAGACAATTTCTCTGTGACTTCCTGGAGTGTTAGACTCATGTGAAAAATATATGAGAGAACTCTGGAAGCCAGCATAGAGTTTTGGAAGGCTTGAAGGCCAAAAGCATCAAGTGTTCTTGAAGAACGACCTGGTGGAAAAGAAGAATGCTTCTTTTTGCTCTTAACCTTCCTCAGTGCTGATTCCACTACCAGGGAACGATGAGAAAGTTGAGGTTTTTGGAACCCTGGAGAGGGTGGTACACGGTACCTAACCTCAACATCATTAGAAACTTGAGGAAGTCGTAAGGGTGATTTCCATACCCTAAGAAGGAGATCCTGCAGAGCAGGATGTAAAGGAAACTGTATTTGTTGCTTTTGTGCCGGTGAGCCATGTGTAGGATCACAACCAGGGATAGAAATATTAAGAAAGGTTGCCAACTTGCCATGAATGCCGCAGCCAGAATCTTAGTAGGAGCAGCAAGATGCGACCATATAACGCCTATCCTAATACAACTTCATTGGCTCCCCGTTCAAGGAAGGCTTACATTCAAATCTTTGTTACTCACCTTCAAATCTATCCATGGCATCACCTCCCCCTCTTTAACCAACATCATCCAGCCAGCTCCTCCCAACAGAACAAGGAGAACCCCATCTACAAATGTGCTAGTAATTCCAAAGGCTTCAACAAAGTACACAACCGCAACATCTAACAGGGCATTTAGTATCTATGCCCCAAAATGTTGGAACGCATTACCACCAGGCATCCGTGCAATTACTGACCTATCAAAATTCAGAAAGGCTCTCAAATCCCATTTATTTACTCAATACTACCAGATTAACCCTACCACTACATAAGTGCCTCTCCCTCACCCCCTCAAGTTAATATATCAACTCCATTGTACACATGTTCACACTGAATTCCCAATACTCGGTCTCATTGTACATATGTAAGTAGTTTAGTTTGCATTCCCCGTTTATCCAAGTTATTACTCCTGTTCTATGTAAAGCATAAACATGTTATCCAAGTTGTTTTCTCCTGTTCTATGTGAAGCCAAACAGTTTGTTATGGTCATTTGGTTGTATGTAAACCGCGCTGACAATAGTGCGGTATATAAGAAATTGTAATAAATAAAATAAATAATAAATATCCAGGAGAAAAGTCTGAAAAGACTGATCTCCTATGGGAAGTATTCCTGGTGAGGCTAAAGAAAGAGCCTGAGTATCAGAGGACGTACAAGGTACTGCAGCAATGCCAGGTATCGGTTCCAAACTAGGCAGCGGTGCAAGAACAGGCAACAACCTTGCTAGTGATAAAGGACTAGCAGGTGAAGTAGTCATCGGGAACTGCTGTCGTGGTACCGAGATCATAAGGGAGTTATGGCTAAGATCTTCGGAACTACCTATGGGGAAACGACCGGAGTCGGTTCCGGGACGCAGTCCTCGAGACTCGATATCGACTCAAGACTCGGCATCGAAGAGAGCGAGACTAGCGATGCATGTCTCGACAGTTCCGACGCCAGTGGTAGTATCGGCGATGCCGATACCACTAAGGCAGCCTGGATGACATAGATCGATATCGACGGTACCGAGGTCCATGTCGATGCCGATGATAGGGTATCGGAACCGATCGACGTTGGTACCGTCCCGAAGCATGGTTGAGGGAAGTCAATGCGGTGCGTATCGATCGGTCCCGAAGGTACCGAGGACGCCCGATGACGATCCCTGGTGAAGAGTGGAGTGCTCGACACCGGTGCCGATGCCGGAGGCTCGGTACCGCTCGAAGCGGATACTACCTCCGCGCATGGCTCAGGTATGTTCTGTGAGGGGTGAGCCCCAGGAACATCCTGAAACCCTTTTAACGCTTTGGAGCCCGAAGACTCCCGCAGGGGTAATGCCAATGGATTCTTGAGGGTAAGGCCGGAGCCGTCACCATGCTGGGCATGGGACATACCACTCAAGCATTGACTAGTCTTAACAGACTGTTTTTGGGTTACCTGATCCTGTGAAGTAGAGAAACCGGGTACCCTCAATGCCGAAGAAAAAACGGTATCGAGGGAAACTCTAAATACTGAAGGTTGTCTCACAAAATTATCTCCTGACAAGTCAGGGGAAAAAGGGTCAGGACCCACACAGTTGAGACACCAAATATTGGCGTCTAAAAAGAAACAGGTGTTTCCACAGCGGAGGCACTTTTTAGGAAAAGAAGGCTCCATAATGAAAAAGGCCTAGTAGGCCTAAGAGTTAAGGCAAAAAAACCTGAAGAAAAGTTTTACAGATTTTAGCCTAAAAACCACCGGCGGTACCGGTGGTAGCGGGAGAAACAGCCGCGACCACAAGAAAACAAAAAATTAAAATAATTAAAGCAATTAAAGAGAAAAGTTTCTGCGGTGACAGGAGGACGTCCTGCCGGCTCCGCGGAAAAACGAAAACTGAAGAGAGGCTGTGGAGAAGGCGGGAAGTCACTGCGCAGGCGCGAGGGATGCTGCCAAAAGCTTTCTAATTGAAAGCTGGGCAGCATTCCCGTGCAGGCTCCGTCGGTACCGACGTACCCATATGTGAAGACTCATTCCTGCTTGTTCCTGGAGATCATCTACGCACACGTGTTGTTTGATGTTTTTTTTTAAATAGAGATTCGAGTTAAACAAGGTCATTTCAGTTCCAAAATATTTCCTAGATTTACCCCTTTGAAATATCTATAAAAAAAATGAAACTTCATCAACTGGGCAAAAAATGTCGTCTTTCAAGTTTCAAGCAAGCAATGAGACCCAAAGACAAACTATTAGTCAGGTAATGTGCATAATTTTATTTTTTATATCAGTGTTTATCATTATGGGTCCTATTTACTAAGCTTTTTTTTAAACTTGGACATAAAATAGGAGAAAAGTCTTAATGTAACAAGCCCTATGACTGCAAATAGACTAAAGCAAGATCAGCAGGGCCTGAAACTGAAAGATTACTATTACAATGAGTTTACAATGAAATACAGTGTACATCACCAGCAATGCTGGCAGGGAGCAAACTTTTGTTTTGCTGTGTTGAGCAGACTGAATGGTAAAGTAAAACATATATTTATTTTAATTTACAAAACGTATAACAGATTTGACTGCATGTTCTCCTCTTATTGCCTGAAATTACACATGATTGTAGCCAGAGTCTAAGGTCGTTCTCTTTAAACTACCAGTTAAGACAAAACTTGCGCTATGCTGTGCGTTGCACTCCAGAGCGTATAATTATTCATTGGTTTCAGGATAGACACCAATTGAAATCATTTTACTCTTAATACTTGTTCCACTTCATTCAGGAGGATATAAATCCTGATCTCTACAAAACAAGAATTATAAAGCCCTGTGAGCGTTAAGGAGAGACTAATTTCAAAAACGAAACTACAAATTCTGTCAGGGATGACCTGGCACCATCCAGTAGCGCGTGTACTAGGAATTGGAACCCGCATACTTGGATCTGGCTCAAGCTACAAAACGTTTGTAATTTCAGACAATGATAACCAAACTGTGCAAATCTGTAAATTTTTTTTTTTCCAAAACGTACATATTTTACTTTATTGTCCAGTCTGCCTACAGCAGCAAGGCAAGATTTTGCTCTATAAGCGTCACTGGCGACATATTGTATATTTTGTGTGACAAGCAGAACACAAAGATACACAAGTGGTTAACAAGCACATGGATTTCCGAGATCAGTGCGCTGTGGCTGAAGATACCATTGACAGGTACCAGTCTTATTACAAACAGACAGAGCCCTTTAAGAGAAACTCCTCCTCCACTTACACAGCAAAAACCTAAAGGCACATCCTGCTCTCTTTGCCTCTAAATAAAACGCACAACAGGGAGAGAAAAGGAATGGGAAAGCTCTGAGCACTGGCAGAATCTGGCAAAGAAGGAAGAATGACAGCCCTGTTTCAGGTAAGACCAAGAAGTGTTTTTCCAGGCACAGGCCAATCTTTTGATGCAGCAGAAATCTGGCTCTGCTCAAAACAAGCTGATCCTACACATTTCCCAAGCTGCAAGGACACTGAACCATACTGTCAGCTGAGGATTTTTCCCATAACTTGGAATCCATTTCATGATACAATCTGAAGAGGTAAGAATATATTATTTTGTACAGTATTTATTTTTTTATTAGTCACTTAAGTCTACATTTGACAAATATAAAGTCTGTTACACAGTGATTTGAGGCACATTTGGTATCTGTTCACTAAAAATACGTGAAATACACTGCATGGAGAATTCCCTCCCCTAAGAAAAATATACATTTATATTAAGACAGTACTCACATTGGTAGTGACAACTGCAGCAGGTACCCATTTGGTCACAGAAAACATATAGAGCAGTCTATTGCTCATGTGAAGTTAGTTACAGAGAAGTAGGTGAATGCAGTCTGCTGGAGGCACACTAGTTTTGCATGTCCTGGCTGCCCATCTTGCTCGTACTGCACACGTAAGGAAAGTGGCAGCATTAAGAAACTGCTGAGAGAGATGCTGCATCTCTCTTCTTCACAGAGCTTAAAGCAGCCTCCTTCCTCAGAAAACTGCAGAAAGGCAAAAACATTTTTTCTCACCAAAGGATAGAATAGCAATTTCTGAAAAGATTATTAGTCCTCTCTTTTTTTAAGAATTGGTTTAATCATCAAAACAGACGACTACTGTGAGGCAAGGTTATGACTTCCTGTGTTTCTATGATGTCACATATGATTTCATTATAGTACTCTTTCCTGCTATGGTGTACAGAGATATAGAAAAGCTAAAATATAATGGAGGCATAGATAGGACAAAATGCTATTATCTGCAGATGCATGGCATAAATTCTTTTCAGGATTTTAATAGCTACTCTTAAATTGGAAAGCAAGGGTCTAGCTATCATTGGTCGCTGCAGTGAGGTATCTTCAGTATGACCGCCAAACCCATACACCTTCAAACAGCTATGTTAATGAGTTAATTTGGATGATAATTTGGAATTCACCTCTAACAACTAATATTTTCTTATCGCAGAGTAGATTTTGCAGTCTACATTTGCATGATGCTGCTTAAAAAAAAGCAAATTTGTTATTATGCTAATTAGTGCCGACTCCAGCCACTGATTGGACAATTGCTTAGTTTTATACTATGAGAAAGTGTAGTTACTCACCTATAACAGGTGTTCTCCAGGGTCAGCAGGAATCAATCCTCACTTATGGGTGACGTCGGCACTGACGGGGCCCGCGCAAAGCAATTCCCCAGCTTTTAAAGAAAGCCTTTTGGATTGCTACCATGCATACGTGGTCCTCTTCCTGCCCAAGGGTGCCATCTTGCTCAGTCAGGTCCCTTAGCTCTAGCCCTACCAAGCAGATAGCAAGGGAAGGACAAAATACAGCAACTCTTCAGGGGAGGTGGGAGGGTAGTGAGGACTAATTCCTGCTGTCCCTGGAGAACACCTGTTACAGGTGAATAACTACGCTTTCTCCAGGAACAAGCAGGAAGTCAGTCCTCACTTATGGGACTCCTTAGCTACAGGCTACCAAATCTGTAACCAAAAAACACCTCCGCGAGGCCGTAAGTAGAAGCCGAAGCCCGGAGGAGCCCGAGTCCTCAGGGCAAAGCCCTCGGTAGTCGTGAAGAAGGGTCGGAGGGCAGGAGTTGCTTATACCCCGAACAGATTATGGAGTACAGACTGGCCGAAGGCACTATCCCGGCTGGACTCCCTCTCCAGGCAGTAGTGGGTGACAAAGGTATTCACAGAAGACCAGGTTGCCGCCCAGCAGATGTCCATCCTGGGCACGGAGCACAACGAGGCCACCGAGGCCGCTTTGGCTCGGACCCCATGTGCAGCGACTCGATGATCCAGAAGGATGCCCACATTCGCACGGGCGAACATGATGCAGTCCGCCACTCAAATAGAGAGGGTGCACTTGGTGACTGCTTGCCCCTGCCTATTGGGATCATAAGTCACGAAGCATCTGTCAAACTTGCGGTGAGACTGGGTATGCTGCAAGTAGAAGGCAAGGGCCCATTTGCAGTCGAGGGTGTGGAGAGCCGCCGACGCCTGATCGGCTTGGGGCCTCGGGAAGAAGGTCGGGAGCACTATCTCTTAGTTGAGATGAAAGGCCGACATGACGTTGGGTAAGAATTTAGGATGGGTCTGGAGGATCATCCTGTTCTGATAAAACCTGGTGTAAGGGGCACTAGCCATGAGCGCCTGAAGCTCACCGACTTGGCAAGCTGAGGTCACAGCCACCAGGAAGGCCACCTTCCAGGACAAGTGCCGGTGCGAAAACATCGCCATCGACTTGAAGGGTGGACAAGTAAGCTGCGTGAGCACCACGTTCAAGTCCCATTCCGCCGGAGGGGGGAGCGGATGGGCGGCTTGATAACAGAAGGCCCCGCATGAAGCGGGAGACTAGTGGCTGCCCCAAAAGAGGCTTTCCCTCGATAGGGAAATGATTAGCCAATATGGCGCTCAAATGAACTCTAACAGAGTTCAGTCCTTCCCTCGAGAGGTGGAGGAGGTACTGGAGAACCCACCGAACTGGGCACGAGAAGGGGGTCGATCTGGTGTTCCGAGCACCAGACGGAAAAGCGTTTCCACTTAAAGGCGTAAGCCCACCTAGTGCAGTCCTTCCTTGAGGCCAGGAGGATTTCCTCGACCACCTCTGGAAAAGCCAGAGAGGCTAGAGAGACCCATTCAGTTGCCAGGCCGTGAGGGATAGGGAGGGCAGATTTGGGTGTAGTACCTGACCCCCCTCCTGCGTCAGCAAGTCCCTGGCAGAGCCCAGGGGGATCGGAGGTTCCGACGATAGCTGGAGCGGGAACCAAGGCTTCCGAGGCCACAAGGGGGGCCACGAGAATCAGCGATGCCCCGTCCCGTTGAACCTTGAACAGAGTACTCGCAATGAGGGGAAAAGGAGGGAATGCATATAGGAGAATGGAGGGCCAATCCAGGAGAAATGCATCAGGGCCCCCCGCCCGGGTGCAGTACCGGGCCGCAAAAGCGAGGGAGCTGTGTGTTCTGGGGGCTGGCGAAGAGGTCCATCGCTGGGGTGCCCCAGCATAAAAACAACCAGCTTGCCACTCTGGGATCCAGTCGCCACTCATGTGGGCGAAGGATTCTTCTGAGTCTATCCGCCAGGCCATTCTCCTGACCCAGGAGGTACATCGCCCTGAGGGACATTCTCCGCCGGGTGGCGAAAGAGCAGATGAGGACTGCTTCCCTGCAGAGGGAGTGCAACTTCGTGCCCCCCTCTTTGTTGATGTAAAACATTGCGACACGGTTGTGGGTCTGTACCAGAACCGACTTCCCATTGAGGAGATCCTCGAAGGCCCTCAGGGCCCACCAGATGGCCCGGAGCTCGAGTAGGTTTATTCTGCTGCTGAGCCTCCATGGGTGGCCATTGCCTCTGCGTGCAGAGAGCCCTGCAATGGGCTCCCCACCCTGCAATGGGCTCCACACCCTAAAAGGTGGTCAGCACCACATCGTGCTGTGGGGCCTGAAAAGGAGATCCCCACAGGAGGTTGCAAGAGATGTGCCACCAATTCAGGGACAAGCGGAGGTCAGGGAGAACCCTGACGGGGTCCCTGAGGTGGCTCAGGGGAGAACCCTGACGGGGTCCTTGAGAACTGGCTCCATTGGGCACTGAGACACCACTGAGCCGTCCGCATGTGCAGGTGGAAGTGAGGGACTACATGTACGGTCGAGGCCATGTGGCCCTGGAAACATAGCATGGACTGAGCGGTGACCTGGTGGGCGCTTTGGACACGAGCCACCAGATCTTGGAGTCGGGTGGAATGATCCACCGGCAAGAAGGCAATGGCCTGCCGAGTATCGAGGTGTACCCCGATGAACTCGAGAGCCTGCACTGGCTCGAGATGAGACTTTGGGTAGTTGACCAAGAATCCCAAGCTCTCCAAGAGGAGGACAGTGCGGGACATCACTTGCTGGGCCTCCTCGACGGAGGAGCCCGTAATGAGCCAGTCGTCGAGGTAGGGAAACACTGGCATGCAGCAAGCTAAGAGATAACATCTTGAACTTCAACAGCACCAGGAACTTGCTTAGTTTGCGGAGGTCGAGAATGGGTCGTAGACCCCCCCCCCCGTCTTTTTTGGAACGAGGAAGTACCGGGAGTAAAAGCCCCGATCTCGAAGGTGGGGAGGGACCTTCTCGACTGCCTTTGGCAACGAGGGAGTGTAATTCCCGCTGCAGCAGAAGCTGGTGTGTGGGGAGTCGAGGAGGCTCCGCCAGGGAGAAGGGTGGAGGGAGCCTGTCGAAATGGAGGTGATAGCCCTCCCGGACAACCTGGAGGACCCAGGTGTCCGAGGTGATGAGTGCCCACGATGGGGTGAAACAGGACAGATGTCCCCCTACTGGCTGCTGTATCGCCGGATGGCAAGGGGCCATGCTGCTGGCATCAAAACCCCTGAGTGGATTGTGGGGGAACCGGCTTTTGGGTCTTCGGGCCCTTTGATTTGCGGTGTTCTTGTCCAGGCTTTCCCTGAGCCGGAATAGCTGGCGTGGGGGTAGCCGGGTACGACGGGTAACCGCGATACTGGAGGCCTTTCCTGGGAAAGAAGGAAGGGTTTCTTGGCCTTCTGCTTCTTCCGAGGCAATGTCGAGGTCTTGCAGGAGAGACGGGTCCTAGTAACGAACCCCGTCTCAATCTCCGCGGCCTTCTCCTCCATCGGTTTCCCAAACAGTTGTTCACCAAGACAGGGCACGTCCAGGAGCTTCTCTTGCACCAATTGCTCCAAATCCGATTATTGGAGCCATTCCTGGCGGTGAACCCTGATGCCTGTAGCCGCCACCCGAGCCGATGTCTCGAAGCCATCATAGGAGGCTCGAGATATGTACTTAGTGTAGAACAATCGGCCATAGATTTCAGCAGAGTGAGGAACCGGTCCAGGGGCTCCCCTGCAAGGCCCGCAGAAAACCCCCCCGAGTTCCTTCACAAGGTCACTTAGGAACATACAAAAATACAATTGGTAAGCCTGGATGCGACAGGAAAGCATGGAACCTTAATAGGCCTTGCGGCCCAGTGCAACAAGGGCTCTCTACTTCCGGTCAGGGAGCACCGATGAATGTGATTTCGGGCTCTTCTGCTTCCGCTTGGTCGACTCCACCACTATCGAGGTGTGTGGGAGCTGGGTTTTTCGGAAGCCTGCCCCACGCTGCACCTTGTACATTGTATCAAGACGCTTGCTCACAATGTGAACCGAGGCTGGGGCCTCCCACATGCGGAGCAGTAGCCAAGACAGAATCGGCGGCACCGGCATGGTGAGGGATTCCCTGGGCAGGGCCTCATACTGAAGAATATCTAGTTCTTTAGGGTCTTCCATGGCCTGGGTGACCAAGTTGAGGGCCCAAGCCATATCCCGGATGAACACCAAAAAGGAGGTGTCTTCGGGTGGTGAATGCCGCTTGAGATCAGGTGGCGAGGGGTCCGACGGGTCGGTGCGGGTCTCCGGGGAGGTGTCCCCATCGGATTCCCAGTCTGAAAAGTCGGTCTAGGGATCCGAGCCGGGCAATTCGCCCTGTCCGATAGCCGGCAGTCTGGAGCTGGAGGCCCTGGACGATCTCGCCTTCGAGGAATGGGAGGGCGAGCGAGACCGACATCGAGGAACCTCACGAGGTCCGTGGCTCTCAGGGGTTTCCTGGACGGATTTTGGTGTCCCACGCGAGAGACCCGCGGTCTCTGGGCGCAAGTCAGCAAAGCTGGCCGTGAGCGCCTGCTGGGAAGCAATGAATGCAGAAACGCTGCGTTCAAGCGCCAGCATGCGGGACTCCCATGTGGGCGTGGGGCCCTGGGACGCCGGATTGGGCATCAAGGAGGAGAGGGGGTCCTCACCGGGACAGCCCTCAGGAGACTGGGCACCTTCCCTGGAGGCCTCCATTTCTCTGCGAGGTACCTTGCGGGGCCGCTCCTCGTCCGACTCTCGGGAACGCCGAAGTGGGCTAAGCAATCGGGTGCGGGAGCGCTCACGCTTGTCGGAGGCCCCAGACAGCGACTTCAAGACCGCCTTCTTTTTGCACTGTTCCACCTCGGGGGACCCATGGTCAGAATGCCACCTGGAACGTGGTGCCACCAGGGGAGAACCCACCGGAGGGGAGATGACCAAGGCCACCACCGGGGACTCTGAGGCAGCCTTTCGAAAAATGTCTTCGGACTTCTGCTTACGGCTGAGCAGGGCCTTAGAGGATATTTTCTTACAGAGAGAACAGAGCTCTGGGTCATGGTCGGCTCCTAGACACCGTAGACAGCAGTCATGAGTGTCCGTAAGCGACATGTTCCTAGAGCATCTATCGCGTTTTTTAAAACCAGTGGCCATGGGGGCAAAAACCGCCCCTGCGAGGTCGAAGACCCAAGCGACCAGCAGTTAGAAAGAAAAAAAGGCGCAAAGCCCGAAAAGAAAAATCTAGGAAAAGGTATCCCCGTAAGCTCCAAAAGAGAGCAAGGGGAGGACGGGTAGAGGACTGGTGCAACTGGAAAAAAGAAATAAGAGCCTGTTAAGGCGAGGAAACGACAACTTTTTCTAAGGGACGAGGACGTGCGTCCGAAGGGTTCCGCAGGAAAAGGGAGACTGAGCAAGATGGCACCTTTGGGCAGGAAGAGGACCACGCAAGCATGGCAGCAATCCCAAAGGCTTTCTTTGAAAAAACTGGGGAATTGCTCCGCGCGGGCTCCAACATCACCCATAAGTGAGGACTGACTTCCTGCTTGTTCCTGGAGAACCATTTAAGTCAAAGAGCAACAAAAAGACATCAAAAGAAAGAGGACAAAGCCCAATGGGAGAGCAACAAACAATTATTCACACTATCAACTATCTCTACATATAGGGGTGATACGCATATAATTGGAGCCACTCTGGGGACATTCAAGGGTTTGAATCTTAGCGTGATACATAATCGATATAACATATTTATAAACCACATTGAGGAAAATGGAATGGCATTCTTCGGGGTATAGGGAAGCGGATACACCGTCTATGGTCCATCAGCAATACTATATTGTCGAACTGCACATTTCAAAATACATTGGCCAGGCAATATACAATAAAAAGATTGTGTGGTTTCCCCCGAAAAAGGCACCTCAGCGGTATTTCACCAATTATGTATAAACAAAAGTCGTGTCTAATAACCAAAAGCATGCTGTCTCAATGGGTTTCAAAAGCATCAAGCCCTCAGTGTTCCTACCTTCAGGTAAACTACCATTTGCTCAATGTAAAAAAGCAGAGTGTGCTCAAGGTGCTAATTTAAAATGAGGCAGTAATGATGTCACTCAGCCTAATAGTGGGGGACAGTCGAGGGGCGGTGTAGCTGTACTGTTTAGAATACGTGCCTCAAACCAAGTGGAGGGGATTTTCTGTATGTAGTGGCCAAATCTTGATATCAAAGAAGTGGTGGTTCATTTTATATTAATGTACAGCACAGATCACTTGAGAGGCAGAAGCTGATTCCCTTCAAAGTATTAAGACTTGAGAGTGGCTACGGAGCCGTGCTCCTATGCCTGTAGTTCAAATCGTTTCAATGAATAGAACTGACAGCAGATCACTGTGCGAGTGGATGAGACGGATCATAGAGGGTGCCATATGAATCGCAGGGATTGTACTTTACACCTAAACAATAATTTAAGCCAAGGGATATCCCTAATTTACAAAAGCACCATATGTAAATACAAAGATAAAAAAAATATAAAATATATAGTGCACTCAATAATACGAATTATAAAGGGTCATTAGAGGATCAAAAGAGTGATAAAAACCTAAAAGATGGCCATATTAAAAAGGTATACATAAAATATGTGGATCCTGAATCCGTAAGTGGCACGTCTGGGCCATCTGGACTGCCCTATACAGGACAGGCCCGTTAGGCCCCGATTCTGAACAGCGAGAACAAAATGTTCCCATTACACACAGAATCAGGTCAGAGGACGGCCCGACATGCCGCTGCCTGCCTGCGGGGGCATCCTTTCCGCAGGCTCCCCCGACTCCCATGACTTTCAGCTCTCTCTTCTCCACCACCCGACCCATGGCTGGCCAGCCAGGGCCTGGATCAGGCGGCGGGGATCCCCCCTGCACCCGGCCCCAGCCCAGGGGGATCCCCAGCCCCAATCGCCGGGTCAGTGCTGCTTATTCCCCTGTGACCTGAATCAACCCTGTATGTCCTGCCGGCGTGGCCGCCCCTGACCTCGCCCCCTCCCACCCCCCCACCAGCTCTTTCCGTCTTGTGGTTCTAACCATGCAGGGAGAGCAGGAGGGGGAATAGGGTCTGAACGGCTTGCGGGGCTGCACGTCCCACCGGGACGTGCAACCCCGCAACCCACAACTCAGTATTGGGCCCATAGTATACACAAATTAAATAATCTTAAAAACCATGATGTAAAAATGTGTGTAAATAAATTACATGTATCTAAAAAGGTGCACATAAAAGCCAAAGTAAAGAAGGAGGGGGGGTGCAGCATCTCATGAGGGAGCCCACAATCAAATTAGCAGTAAAACCAAAAGAGCAGATCACGGAGGATGACATTGAATAGTGGGGACTGCACTGCACTAACCACTTTTCCTCCAGGAACTTGCTGAAATTTTTTTAAACCTAGGTACATTAAAAGCTTTTTTTACGCCCTCTGGCAATAAATTCCAGAGTGTAATTAAGCATTGAGTTAAAAAATATTTTCTCCAATTAGTCTTAAATGCAATACTTTGTAGCTTCATTGAATGTCTCCTAGTCTTTATACTTTTTAAAGAAGTAAACAACCGATCTACATTTACTCGTTCTACTCCACTCATTTTATAAACCTCATTCATATCTCCTCAGCTGTCTGTTCTCCAAGCTGAAGAGCTCTAAGCTTTTAAGCCTTTCCTCATAAGGATAATCCTTCCATCCCCTTTATCATTTTGGTCACAGTTCTCTGTACCTTCTGTAAATCCGCTATATCTTATTTTTGGATGTAGCAACCAGAACTGCACATAATACTCAAGGGGCCCTGCTTACTAAGCATTTTTCCCATAGACACAAAATGAGAGAAGACCTTTAGTAAACAGGGCCCAAGGTGCAGTCACACCATGAAGCAATACAGAAACATTAGAATATCCTTTATTCTTCATTCCTTTCCTTATAATTCCAAGCATTCTATTAGCTTTCTTTGCTGCTGCTGCATAACACCTTGATTCTTTTCCTGGGTGGTGGCTCCTAATGTGGAATCTTGCATCTTGTAGCTATAGTTTGGCTTGTTCTCCCTTAAGCGCCATTTGCATGACCAGTCTCCCAATTTCTCAAGATCCTCTTGCAATGTTTACAATCCTCTTGTGGTGTAACACCTTTGAATAATTTTGTCTCGTCTGTAAATCTGATCAAGCAGTGGGCACAGTACAAATCCTGCGGTACTCCACTATTTACCTTTCTCAATTAAGAATTTTTTTCATTTTAGCCCTATCGTCTGTTTTCTATCTTTTAACCAGTTTCCAATCTACAACAGGAGACGGACTTATAGCTCACGTCTTTTTAACCAAGAGTGTCTCATGAGCGACCTTGTCAAAAGCTTTCTGAAAATACAGATACACTATATCCACCGGCTCACCTTTGTCTACCTGTTTATTCACACCTTCAAAAAAAAAACCACAGCTTAGTGAGACAATACTTTCGTTGGCAAAATCCATGGTCCCATTAAACCATGGCTATCTATATGTTTAGTGATTTTGTTCTTTTTAATGGTTTCTACAATTTTCTTGGCATGGATGTCAAGCTTACCAGTCTGTAATTTCCAAGAATACCCCTGAAACCCTTTTTTAAAAATTTGTGTTTCGTTGGCCACTCTTCTATCTTCAGGTACTATAAACAATTTTAATGGTAGTTTACATATTACTAATAGTAGGTCTGCAATTTCATTTTTAGTTCTTTCAGCGCCTAGGCTGTATTTCATCAGGTTCTGGTGATTTGCTACTCTTTAGTTTGTTAAATTGTCTGAATATTTTTTCCAGGGTCACCAAGATTTGTTTCAATTCCTCCAGTTAATTAGCTTTAAATATAATTTCTGGCATGTGTATCTCCCCTATATCTTCAGTAAAGACCGAAACAAAGAATTAAAGTCTCTCTGCTCTGGCCTTGTCTTCTCTTAGTGCCCTTTAATTCCTCTGTCATCTAATGGTCTAAGTGACTCTCATATAAGGTTTTTTTTTATTACTTCGAATATACCTGAGAACATTTTTGTTATGAGTTTTTGCTTCCATAACAAACCTTTTTTCAAATTTTCTCTTTGCCTGCCTTATCAATGCTTTGTATCAAATTTGCCAGTACTTATGTTGTTTCCTGTTTTCTTCATTCGGACTCTTTTTCCATTTTTTGAAAGATGTTTTTGGCTATAACAGTCTCTCTCAGAGAGATCTGTCTATTTCCCCATGCATAAAATAGGATTTCTGTTTTACAAATTAGAGGGGGTTTTGGCAAAATTGGAGGCAGCCTTTATGATAATGGTTGGTAATGTCAATGTAGTTGCGGATCCCAATTTGGACAGGCAGCCACTAGGGCGAGTAGTAGGTGGTTTTCCAGATGAGGTTTTTTTTTTTGGTTATGTAACTATGGGGGGCTTTTAGATGTGGGACATTTTTTGTATCTGGCTGAGCAGGAGTTTACACATATTTCCCAAGATCTTTTAGGCCTAGAGTCATTTAGACTACATTTTGATTTCAGGATGTTTGCTTTCAAGAGAAAGAGGGAGCAGCTAGTGGTCTCCAACCATGCTCTGGTTATTATGAGCCTCTGCTTTGAGAGGGCAGAGCAACAGCATGGTTTGTGGAGGATGCCTATTTGTTTACATGCGGACCCGCAATTCTTAAGTACATTATTCAGCAGTGAACTTCAATGAGGAACATCATGCCACTCCCAGACTCTTCTGGGAGACAGCGAAGGCAATCATGCATGGGGCCACTATAGCCTATGTGGTGAATAAGCTGAGGCAAATAAGCTCTGAGATATTGGTACTGGGATTACATTTGAAGCAATTGTGGAAGCAGTTGGTGCAGGGACTTGCTTCTGAATTTAAAGAGCAGATTTTTTCATGTGCGAACTGAATTGTACAATTTGCTTTACTGCAGGACCATGAATACTCCGTTATATCGAAAGCACAGATTTTGGTAAATGCCTGGCACCCTTTATCTTGGACAATAAAGGGAATGTAGTTTGTCCCAGCTTTGCAGGATAGGCAGAAGGTTCAGCATACTTTTAATGGGAAAACAGGATAGATTTTTTTTGCAGTTTTATTCTGCTTTGTATTTAGGTTCTGAGTGGACTTGGGAAGATGAATGAGTTCTTAACGGGTTTGGATTTTTCCTGTGTCACACAGGAACGGGATGTTTTTATTCAAGCGCTTATTACTTGTTAGGAAATTGTGGGAGTTGTCAAGCAATTGATGAATTTGTAATCTCCCGGCCCTGATGGCTTACATACTGAATTTTATAAGATCTTAGGAGACTAATTGGTTCTGCCTCTTAAGGAGATATTTGATGAGGTGCTGGTGATGGGGTCTTTTGGGCCAGCTGTCAATCAAGTGATTATAACTATAATGCCTAAGCCTGGCTGCAATCCCGCTCTCCTGGGTTCTTATCAACCAATGTCTTTGTTAAACAAACATGGATATCAAGCTTTATGATTTAGCTAAATCAGCTCAATGTCGTTTTGACAATCTTAATTGTGAGAGAGCAGGTTGGGTTTGTGCCTGAGCAGAGTGGAGTTACGATGTGCACAGAGTTTTACCAGGGATTGAAGCTGTATATTTATATTTATCTCACACCTTTCCAGTAGCAGATCAAGGTAAGTTACATTCAGGTACAGCAAGGCATTTCATTGGAGGGGGAGGACGCTCTACTGGCAAGTGTTGATATCGAGAAGGCTTTTGATCATGTGTCTTGGGGGTATAGAGTAGTTACTCACCTGTAACAGGTGATCTCTTGGAACAGCAGGAATTTAATCTTCACATATTGGAGCCCGCACGGGAACACTCCCCAGCATCCAATTGGAAAGCTTTTAGGAGCACTCCACTGCGCCTACACAACTGCCTTTCCACCTTCCCAATCCCTCTCTTCAGATGAGTTTGTAGTTGAGAAAAGAGTAAATGAAACCCTATAACTCCTAGGGGAGGAGGATGGGTTGTGAAGACTAAATTCCTGCTATTCCCGGAGATCACCTGTTACAGGTGAGTAACTACCCTATCTCCAGGAACAAGCAGGAATGTAGTCTTCACATATGGGACACCCAGATGAAGTGACCTCAGAACTGGTAGAGATTCACCTTGGAGCAGGCATGAGGAGATCATGGATCCCACATGGATTTCTGGTATCTTCAAAGTCCAGGACGGAGGGTAGGAGTTGCATCTAAGTCTGAAAGAGGTGCTGGAGTACAGCCTGACCAAACATGGCATACCGACGGAAGTCCTTTTTCAGACAATAATGGACAGCAAAGGTATGGACAGAAGACCAAGTTTCTACTTTGCAAATTCCATTGATGGCTACTGAATGTAGTTTTGCCATCTAGGTGGCCATGACGCGAACATTGTGAGCAGTGACATGCCCTTCCAGGGACAGTCCTGCTTTGTCATAGGCAAATGAAATGCAGTTCGCTATCCATCTACAGAGTGTAGGCTTAGAAACAGGTAATCCCAGGTAACGGGGGTCAAATGAGAAACAATTGTGAGGCTTTACGATGATCTTGAGTCCTTTGGAGACAGAAAGCCAAGGCACATTTGCAGTCAAGAATGTGCAGAGTTGCTTCTGCTCTAGACGCATGTGGTTTAGGAATGAAAACTGGAAGGTAAATTGACTGATTTAAATTGAAGGGAGACACCACCTTTGGCATAAAGTGTGGGCGAGTCCAAAGGACTACTTTGTTATGGTGAAAGCGGGTAGAGAGAGGATCCGCCACCAAAACCTGAAGCTCACTAATGCGTCTAGCTGAAGTTAGAAAGATCACCTTCTAATAGAGGAACTTAAGTGAGGTTGTGGCTAATGGTTCAAAGGGCGGCTTGAGAAGCTGCGCTAGAATGCATTGAGGTCCCAACCTCAATGGCTTAATGGGCGGTTTATTTATTTTTTAAATTTATTTTATTTATTGTTCTTATATACCGCACTCTTAAAAATCAGCGCAGTTTACATAAAACGGATCTGTGCCGAAAAGTCTCCTATTAGGCTCTTACAAAGAACAGGAAGTAAAACTTGGTTTCAACTGGGGGAACTATGTACATCAATTTCAGTTTATCTACAGTATGTACATGCGTTGACAGTAACTCATGAGTTCCTAGTTGGGTGTGTGATAGGTGATGTTAGGTTGGTGGATTGAGAGTAGTGCAAAAGAAAGAAGTGGTGTTTTAGTGCCTTTCTGAATTGGGCAATATCTGTTATGGCTCTGATGGTAATTGGGAGTGCATTCCAACAGCTGGGAGCGTAGAACTTGAAGGCTCTGTTCCTTGTTGTCTTGGTGCATTTTGTTATTTCACTGGGTATCTGTAGGGTATAGGTGGTGCATGTTCTCCTTGCTCTGTTCGCTGACATGGGGTGAACAAGGTCCGTTATGGCTGTGGGGGCTATTTTGTTGATGGCCTTGAAGGTTATAATGATTACTTTATAGGATAGCCGGCAGTAGATTGGTAGCCAGTGTAAGTCCTTAAGGATTGGGGTGATGTGATCGCTTCTGGCGGCTCCGCTCAGGACGCGTGCAGCAGCATTCATTGCCAACTGTAGGGGGTTTAAGGTGCTTTTGGGTAAGCCCTGCAGGATAACATTGGCGTAATCAAAGTGGGGGGTCACCAGTGCCTGAAAAACTGATCTGAAGTCGTCAGGTTGCAATAGGGGTCGAAGATGTCGTAGAGTTTGTATTTTGTGGTAGATTTGTTTGATGGTGTTGCTAATGTGTGCTTTGAAGTTGAGCTGCTGGTCTAAAGTAACGCCTAGGTAGTGGATGCTGGGTCTGCTCGAGAGTTCTGCGTCTCTTGTCTTTAAAGTTGGCGGAGGCGAGAAGGACTGGTTTCTAGTAATGAATAGTACGTCCGTCTTGTTGAAATTGATCTTGAGGCTCTGTGAGTGGAGCCAGTCGGTTGTGGCGTCAAAGCATTTTACCAGTTGCGAGAAGTCCGGATTCTCAATCGTGAATGGGGTAAAGAGTAACACATTGTCCGCGAAGAGCAGACATGAGATGTTAAATGAGTGGATTATTTTGCATATGGGTTGCATATAAATGTTGAATAGGAGGGCAGAGAGAGACGAGCCCTGAGATACACCATGTTGTTGTTGGAAAGGATGGGATGTTGTGGTTCCTGTCCGAACCTGCTGCCATCTGTTGGTTAGATAAGATTTACACCATCTCCATGCTGATTCACTTATCCCTTTATCATGGAGACGTATTAGGAGTTGCTCGTGGTTTACAGAATCAAATGCAGCAGCGATGTCTAAGAAAATTAAAGCATATCCTTGTTTGATATGGTCAATCCCGGTTATAAGCGTGTTGATGAGTGTGGTGAGAAGAGTTTCAACACCATGGGATTCCCTAAAGCCGTGTTGGCATGGGTCAAGGGGAGCTGTAGAGTCAACATGATCCTGTATTTGCCGTTGGACAGCCTTCTCAATTATCTTTGCTAGCAGCAGGATAATCAATATAGGTTGGTATGATTCCACCTTCTGGGAGTTTAATTTGGAGTTCTTCAAGAGGGGTCTAATGGATGTCTGCTTAAGGCTTGAAGGGAATTGTCCCGAAGAGAAGGAGAGGTCAATGATTTTAGCTATTATCGGGCTGAATTCGTTACGCAGTGACCTTATCCAGAAAGCTGGACAAGGGTCGTTAGGGGCAGTGGTGGCGTTGATGTTAGCTATGATGCTCTTGATGCTTGTATCCGTCGGTGTCGAGAAGGAGGTGAGTTGCTTGGGTGGATTCTTAGTGGAGCAGAGTAGCTTAACTTTGTTAACGTTGTTGGTTTTGGCTATCATGTAGTCTGCATAGTCTTGAGGGTGTATCAAAGTTGATTGGGAAGAAGAAGGTTCCTTTGTTAGATTCTTCACTATATCAAACAATTCGTGGGGTTTGTTCAAGGAACGGCTTAGCAATTCGGAGTGGTGTTCTTTAATTTTAGTGGCTATTAGGTTCCCATGTGCTTGCAGATGGAAGTTGTAGAACGTCAGGTCTGTTGGGGACCAGGTTCGTCAACATTTTTTTTCTAGTTTCCTCAGTGCTCTCAGTGAGGTCTTTAGTTCGGTGGTGTACCAGCGTGCAGGTTTTTTCTTTTTTGGTTGCTTATCCATGATATGTGGCTTAGTTTGGATAGGTATGTGTGCAAAGGAATTCAGGTTGTTATTCCATGAGGCTAACACATCTTCAAGGTTCGGTGATGTAGTCCTGATGTTGGGAAGGACATTTTTGATGATTTCCTCTTTGTCGAAGGGTCTGAAGCGTCTGGTGTGGGCTACTCCTATTTCAGTTAGTTTCGAAGTTTGTTCTCTGTCTTGATGCATAGTTAGTTGAAAACTGATTAGATTGTGGTCAGACCATGGTACTGGGGAGATGGTTACGTTGAAATTATGGTCTGGTCTGACCTCAGGTCGAGGGCTGAAGATAAGGTCTAGTGTGTTTCCTTTTTGGTGTGTGGGGGCGTCGACTATTTGTTCATAGTTCAGGTTGCTGAGTGCTTCGTGGAAAGCTCTGGAGTGGGTATCCTGTAGGGCTGGTAGGTTAAAGTCTCCAAGTATCCAATTTGACTTGCGTGTGGTTTGAGGGTTGAGGCTAGTTCAATTATAGTTGCCAGATCATCCGTGGATGAGGAGGGAGCTCTGTAGATCAGGTTAATGGTATTATGGTTGTTAGCTATAGTAATTGTATCAAGATGAGTTGAGCTGGTGGAGCTGATTGTCTGGTAATGGAGGTTTACCAGCAGGAGACCTCTCATGAAACGCGCTACTAATGATTGCATGGAGATGGGCTGTCCATCGACTAGACAGTGAGAAGCTGCAATGGCACTAAAGTGGACTCTCACCAAGTCTGTCTTTAGACCTGTCGAGGACAGGTGGAGGAGATGCTGGAGGAGTGACTCCATTGTAGCAGAAAAGGGATTGAGATCTTTCTGGGAACACCAGACAGAATCTATGCCACTTAAAAGCATATGAATGTCTGGTGGAGGGTTTTCTAGAAGCTAAAAGAATCTCCTTAACTTCTTGAAGAAGGTCAAAGCCTTGCAACCAAGCTGTGAGGTAGAGAGACTGTGCATTGGGATGGAGTAGTGAGCTGTCGTCTTGAGAGAGAAAATCCAGCGCATATCCCAATCACAGAGGATGAGTCTGAGTCAGATGTAGTAGCAGTGGAACCACAATTGCCAAAGCCAGTGAGGGGCTATGAGAATCACGGAGCCCTTGTCGGACTGAAGCTTGAAAAGCATGTTGGGAATGAGGGGTATAGTAGGGAAAGCATAAAGCAGACCTTGATCCCAGTGTAGGTTGAAGGCATCCACTTGTTCGTTGGTGGATGTCGGAGTTCTTGTGCAGAAGCGAGGAAGCTTGGCATTTTGCGGAGTCATGTACAGATCTACATCTGGAGTTCCCCAGGTCTGGAAGATGTAGGACATTGTGTCCGGATGGAGAAACCATTCATGGGGAAGAAGGATGTGACTCAGTCTGTCTGCCAAGACATTGGACTCCCCCAGGAGGTACACTGCTTGGAGGTGTATTTGATGAGCAATGGCAAAGTACCAGAGGTGTATCGCCTCCTTGCAGAGGGCCCAAGAGCCTGTTTCTCCCTGCCTGTTCAAATAGAACATGACAACCTGATTGTCTGCCCTGACTAGGACTTCTTGTGCTCTGAGGTGGTGTTGAAACACTCAGAGGGCATTTGAGATAACTCCAAATCAATCTCCTGGAACTTTGTGCTGCAACTCTTGCGTTGTCCAGAGACCCTGCGTAGTCAGGTTGCCCAGATGGGCTCCCCAACCCAGTTTGGAGGCATCTGTCTTCAGGATGCATTGAAGTGGAGGCATCTGAAAAGGTGACCCTACAAGCAGGTTTTCTGGAGAACACAACCACTGAAGGGATGTGATTAGACAGGAAATGAGTTGGATCCTGTCCTGGAGTTGGCCCGAGGCCCACTTCCACTCAGAGGCAAGAGTCCACTGAGCTGTCCGTATATGTAGTTGGGCATATGGAACGACATGTTTATTTATTTATTTAACAGTTTTTTATATACCGCCCCTTCCAGAGATCAGGGGCGGTTCACATTGAACAAAAATCAATATACATCTGTATATTTTACATGGAACTTGTGTTAACTATATACACGTTTTGTTACATTGAACACGTTATGAACATTAACTAGAATAACACTGTAGAGGCCATGTGCCCAAGGAGCTGCAACATCTCTCAGGCTGTCAGATGGTCTCATAGGAGCATCTGGGATGCTAGTTCGACTAGACAGGTATTGGAAATGTGTATGTTCACTGTTTATTGTAAACCGCGCTGATGCTGAATAGCGCGGTATAAAAGAGACGTTAAATAAATAAATAAATAAATAAAATAAATAAAATGGAGCTGGAGCAGAAACACTCTGGACTGTTGGGTGTCTAGTAGGGCTCCGATAAACTAGTTTTTGAGTTGGAGTGAGTTGGGATTTTGGGACGTTTAGCACAAATCCCAAGCATTGTAGTACTTTGATGGTATAATGCAAAGAAAGCAATACCTCTTGGGAGGTGTCTGCTTTTATGAGTCAGCCGTCTAAGTAAGGGAAGACAAATATCCCCAGAGATCTTAGATATGCGGCCACGACCGCCACACGCTTTGTGAAGACTCTTGGGGCAGAGGTGAGTCCGAAGGAAAGGACTCTGTATTGGTAATGTTTTCCTTGAAAGGTGAAGCACAGATATCTCCTGGGTCCTGGATGGATGAGGATATGTATGTATGCTTCTTTTAGATCTAGAGAACAGAGCCAGTCCTGACTCTGGAGGTAGGGAAGAAGAGTCCTGACAGAGATCATTTTGAATTCTTCGTGGACTAGAAATTTGTTGAGGTTTCTGAGATCCAGAATGGGCCTGTACCCTCCGGTTTTCTTTGGAATGAAAAAGCAGGGAGAGCAGAAGCCCATTCCCTGTTGGGATGTTGGGACATCTTCTACGGCACCCTAAGACAGAAGAGAGGACACCTCATCCTGTAGGAGAGCAGTGAGTGGGGGTTGCATTTGATATTCCCCCGTGAAAGTGAAGTGGGGCAGAGGTTGAAGATGAAGTTTGCATCCTTCCTGGACTATGGTGAGTGTCAGCTGTTCTGAGGTGATGAGGTGCCATCTGTGGGCTTAGTGACTTAGTCTGCCTGCTATGTGGAGGGGGTGGGGGTCCTCCAAAGGCAAGGTGGCAATGTTCTCTAGGAAAGAATCAAAAACCAGACACAGATTGGATGCGGAGTTGGTTGAGATTTAGCCACCTGTGGCTTCTTTTGTTGCTTAGGAGGCTGCTCCTCTTCTGTGGGGCTACTGAGAAGCAGGAGAGCAAGAAGAGAAGAACTTTTTCTTATTATTATAGAAAGACTTCTTTGCAGATGTCTTTTTCCTAGCACGGTCAGCTGTTACTCTGGACAGCCTCTTTAGAGTAGTATTTTCTGACTCTGAGAAGCCTTATCTTGCCAGTCTTTGCAAAAGAGGTTTTCCCATGTACAAGGTATGTTGCCAGCTTATCTTGAACCCACTGTTCCAGATCTAAGGCTTGAAGCCATGCAATTCTACGTTCACCAATGCATACTGTTGAGGTCCTGCTTGTGCATTCAAAGGCATCGAAGGTGGCCCTATTGACAAACTTTGAAACATTTTGGCTATGCTTAACTAGGGCGAGATAATCTGCCTTCTTGTCATCTAGGAGGAGAGGGGAAAAGGTCTCAAGATCCCTGGGGACCTCTTTGAGGAACATTCCCATGTAGAGGATATAGAAGTTGATCCAAAGGCGTCAAGAGTTCTCAATTCTCTACCTGGAGGATTAGAGGAGTGAGTCTTCGAGCTTTTGATTCGGCACATCACTGATTCAATCACCAGAGAGTGGTGGGGAAGCTATAGCTTTTGGAAGATGGGACACTCTGGTACCCGATACATGGTATCAAGACGTCGACTATGAGACCATGAGAGGCGCTCCCACATACGGAGCATAAGGTCATGAAGGATGCGGTGCACTTGTGAAGTGGCTGCCTCTTTGGGTGCTGTTGGGTATTGAAGGATCTCTAATTCCTCTGCCCTTGGCTCCTTCTCTGATAGTACCATGATAGAGAGACACTTGGCTAGGTCTTGAATGAATTCCTGGAAGGACATGTCTTCTAGAGGTAATATGCGTCGCTGTTGAGGCGGGAAAGGGTCCGAAGGTAGGTCCAGGGGCTCACAGGAATCGAGTGACTCCGCATCCGAAATGAGGGAATTTGAATCGGAGGACTCAAAGTATTGACAGGCACAGTGTTCGCTGGAAGCTAGATGCCAGTACCAATGCTCCAAGGTATCGGCCTCGGTGAGCCGCTTAGGTTTGGCACCAGTATTGGTAAGAGTTTCAAGGCAGGGCATGGGTGGGAGCAATGTTGATGTCATCTGCAGCAACCCTGATGCCATGCCTGGAACCGGTGTAAATGTCGGTACCGTAACCGGTATTGACGAGGCGGTGCTTGTAGCCAAGGGTTTTATCGATACAGAGACTGCAAGGAGGGCTGCCAAGCTTCGCTCGATGGCCAGTATACGCTGATCTATCGAGGTTGCCGATGCTTGGGCGTCTATGACAGATATTTGCGCTACCGTCCCAGAGCATAGCACCAGTAGCTCTCTCGAGGTCGAGGCCTCAGGAGCATCCTGGGGCCTTGACAGGCTGAACCGCCTCCAAGGCAACACCCAAGGGGTCTTGATGCTTTGAGCAAGATCTTCCCCTGGAGATATTGTCAGACTTTGATGCGGCCTTGTGCTTGAACTTCGAAGATCCATGGGAGGGTGACAAGGCCCTCTGGCCCTAAAGAAAAAGATGACTGGTCCGGATGGAGAGTACATTTATCCCTCCTGCAAAAGAAAGATAATTTAGATAAAATTAGATAAAATTAAGTATGAATGGCAGCAGTATCTACATAATAATGGCAATGGGGAGGTGGCAGAGGATGTCCTTTGCGACTATGGGAAAGTAATTATTCGAGGGACATTAATACGGATAGCAGCACAACAAGGGAAAAAGCAAGGAACAAGAAAGGAAGATGCTGCTATCTAAGACAGCAGATTTACAAAAAGAACATATTAGGAATGGGAAAAGGGAAGTTTTAAAACAACTGACTTTGCTGCGGCCAAACTACAAAACCGTGAATCTGACCAAATTGCCCATAATTTAAGATGTACCAAGAGGAACTATATGGAACAGGGAAATAGAGCAGGAAAATTACTGGCCTGGCAGTTGCAAAAACAAAAAGTAGAAAGGTTAGTGGGATGGTAAACGTGTATGTTCCACTGGAGATATTTGTTCGGCATTTCATTCATTTTATGAGCAGCTCTATACTTCTGAACGTAAGGCTAACCAGGTGGATATGTAGAAGTATCTACAATCAGTAACATTACCTAGTCTAACAGAAGACGAAGCCTTAAAATTAGATAGACCAATATCGGTACAGGAGGTGCAAGAAACTATTAAAACACTACCAAAAGGAAAGGTAGTGTGGGGAGATGGCTTCCCATCAGAAATTTATCACGCCTTACAGGAATACTGGTCACCGCTCCTGGAAAAAGTTTTTTCATGGGCAGTAGAATCTAAGTCACAGGCTAATATAATTGTCATTCCAAAAGAGGAAACCCCCTTAACAACTGCCAGCATGGTTTAAAGGTGAGGTCAGAGAAGCTGTTGTTGCCAAAAAAGCATCTTTCAGGAAATGGAAAAAAGAGCCAAACGACAAAACCTGGAAACAGCACAAGCACTGGCAAGTCAAATGCAAGGCATTGATAAAGCAGGCAAAGGGAGAATTTGAGAAGAAGCTTGCTGCGGAAGCAAAAACGCGAAATAAAGATTTTTTCAAGTACCTTCGTAGCAAAAAACCTGTGAGAGAGTCAGTTGGTCCATTAGATGATAGAGGGGTTAAAGGGGCACTAAGAGGCGACAAGGCGATAGCGGAGAGACTGAATGAATTCTTTGCTTCGGTCTTTACTGAGGAAGATGTAGGGATGTTACCCATGACTGAAGTGGTATTTAAAGGTGCGGAAGAATTGAAGGAAATATCGATACATCGGGAAGATGTATTACAACTATTAGATAAACTGAAGAGTAGCAAATCACCTGGGCCAGACAGTATACATCCAAGGGTGTTGAAAGAACTGAAATATGAGATTGCAGACCTGCTATTAATAATCTGTGAACTATCATTAAAATCATCTCTAATACCTGAAGACTGGAGGATCGCCAATGTAACACCAATTTTTAAAAAGGGTTCCAGGGGTGATCCAGGAAACTACAGACCGGTGAGCCTCACGTCAGTACCGGGAAAAATGGTAGAAACCATCATAAAGAATAAAATTGCTCAGCATGTAGATAGTCATGGCCTAATGGGAGACAGCCAACATGGCTTTAGACAAGGAAGATCTTGTCTTACTAATTTGTTATGTTTTTTTGAACGTGTGAATAAACAGGTGGACAAAGGTGAGTCGGTTGATATAGTGTATCTGGACTTTCAGAAAGCCTTTGACAAGGTCCCTTATCAGAGACTTTTGGCAAAACTAAAGAGACATGGGATAGGAGGCAGTGTACTACTGTGGATCAAGAACTGGTTGAAAGATAGAAAGCAGAGGGTTGGGCTAAATGGCCAATTTTCCCGGTGGAGAAAGGTGAGTAGTGGTGTACCCCAGGGATCTGTGCTGGATCCGCTGCTTTTTGACTTATTCATAAATGACCTGGAAAGTGGAATAACGAGTGAGGTTATCAAATTTGCAGATGACACAAAACTATTTAAAGTTGTTAAAACCCAAGAGGATTGTGGAAAATTGCAAGAGTATCTTGATAAATTGGAAGACTGGGCATCAAAATGGCAGATGAAATTTAATGTGGACAAGGGAGAAATTAGGCCTTACCTGCTAATTGTCTTTCCTTGAGTTCTCTCCGGGCCAGTCCAGGTACAGTTGGGTAGTCAATCCCTTCTAGCAGCTGAGGACTGAATGCTGAAACTTTTGTTAACAGATGCAATAGCTCCCTCTGGTGTTAGCAAGCCAGTTATCTATTGTCAAAGCAGCGGACGAACCCAACAAACTCGCCCCTTTACAAAACAACAAAAAACCTAAACTTCTAAAACTAATTTCAAGAAAAAAACAACTGGCAACCTTGCTTCCCGTTGGTCAGAAGCACGCCCTTATTCAAAACTGTAGTAGGGCTGCTCCCGATCCTTCCAGGTATAAAAAGTCCCCCCCAGATAGCTAGAACTCTCCAATATCCTCTTCGAACACTTGAACGTCATCTGGAAGCGTGGATGCCCGCGAAAACTGCACTGAAAAGCCGACGTACTAAGAGACTCTCCACGAACAAAACAGCTCGCAGACCACTGGGGTGGGACCTGGACTGGCCCGGAGAGAACTCAAGGAAAGACAATTAGCAGGTAAGGCCTAATTTCTCCTTCCTCTTCATCTCTCCGGGCCAGTCCAGGTACAGTTGGGCAGTACCAAAGCAGTACCTCAACTGGGGGGGGTCCAGCGAGCCCCGCTACAATGGCCGAGGCCGCCACATTGGCATCCGCACAGGCCTGCACATCTAATCTGTAATGTTTTGTGAAAGTATGCAGAGAGGACCATGCCGCCGCTCGACAGATATCCGCTGGCGGTATCAAACTCATCTCAGCCCAAGATGCAGCTTGCGCCCTAGTAGAATGTGCCCTGAGCTCTCGCGGTGGGGTTTTGCCCTTCGCCTCATAAGCTCGGGCAATCACATGCTTCACCCATCGAGCAATAGAAGACTTGGTAGCCGCTAGACCCTTTTGAGGACCTCCAAACAGCACAAACAACCGATCCGACCTACGAAACGGCTTTGAATGCCTAAGATACTTCCGAAGAACGCGCCCCAAATCCAATTTCCGAAACGCCCGGTCTAGCTTATCGCCGCTCTGCGACGGAAAGGTAGAAAGCGCCACCGACTGATTCATATGAAAACCTGACACCACCTTCGGTAGATACGAGGGAACGGACCGCAGCACTACCTTTTCTTCCGAAAAATGTAGGTACGGTTCCTTACAGGAAAGCGCTTGCAAATCTGAAATCCTCCTAGCCGAGCATAGTGCAACCAGAAAAGCCGTCTTCCAAAATAACTCCCGCAGACCGCTGGGCAGTTCGGACTCAAAAGGCGGCCCTGTTAAGGCCTCAAGCACCAAGTACAAATCCCATGGAGGCACAACTAGACGACGAGGGGGCCGAATATGCTTAGCCGCTCGTAGGAACCTCTGTACATCCGGATGCGACGTGAGAGAACCGCCTTGTACACGGCCCTGAAAACACACTAAGGCTGCTAAGTGCACTCAGAGAGTGTTTAGGGCTAAACCCTTTTCCAGGCCTCCTTGAAGAAAAGCTAGGACGTCGGGCAAGCCGGCGGAGCGGGGAGAGATCCCCCTTTCTCAAGACCATGCTTCAAAAATGCGCCACACCCTTATGTACGCCAAGGACATTGAACGTTTCCTGGACTTCAACATAGTAGCGATTACAGGCCCCGAGTACCCTCTATGCCGCAATCGCTCCCGCTCAAGAGCCAAGCCGTAAGCAAGAATCGATCCACTTGATGCATTAGAATTGGCCCCTGACTCAAGAGGTTGATTCGAGAGGGCAACCTCCAAGGAGGAGCTATCAGCAACCTCACCAGATCCGCATACCAAGGACGCCTGGGCCAATCCGGAGCAATGAGAATCACCTTGCCTCTGTAAACTGATATTCTCCGAATGACTCTCCCTATCAATGGCCAAGGAGGAAACATGTACAGGAGCTGCTCTGTTGGCCAGGGCTGCACCAACCCGTCCAGGCCCTCCGACATGTGTTTCCTGCGTCTGCTGTAAAACCGAAATGCTTTGGCATTGGACATGGTCGCCATGAGGTCCATAACCGGCTGGCCCCAACGAACTGTTATCTCGTGGAAAATCGCCCAGTTCAACTCCCACTCTCCGGGATCCAGACGATGCCGACTGAGAAAATCGGCCTGAACATTGTCCTTTCCTGCGACATGAGCCGCCAAAAGCGCAGAAAGATGCAACTCCGCCCACTGCAGTAGTACCCGGCTCTCCTGAAGCAACGGAGCACTGTCCGTGCCGCCCTGCTTGTTGATGTAGGCCACTGCCACCAGATTGTTGGAAAACACTCGCATTGCCCGCCCTGTGAGCAGATCCGAAAAATGCAGAAGTGCCAAACGAACAGCTCGCAGTTCCAGACGATTGATAGACCAGCTGCTCTCTTCTAGCGACCAGGTCCCCTGCGCCACTTGGGACAGACAATGAGCTCCCCAGCCAGAAAGACTGGCATCCGTCGTGACTAAAATCCACTCCGGGTCCTGCAGAGGCACTCCTGCGTGAAGATGAGCCAGAAGCTGCCACCAGCGAAGACTGCGCCGGACTTCCTCCGGACAGGCTAGCTTTTGAGAGAACGGATGAAGTTGCGGAGACCATTTGGAAAGCAAGGCATGCTGCAGGGGACGCATGTGCACCCTGGCCCAAGGCACCAGATCCAAGGCCGCGGCCATGGACCCCAACAACTGTAGATACCTCCATGCTGTTGGGGCCATTAATCGAAGGAAAGCGCCCACTTGAGCTATCAGCTTCTGCCCCCTGTCCAGCGGCAGAAGGACCAGACCTCTCTTCGTGTCGAATACGGCCCCCAGATAAGTCAAACATTGCACTGGGAGCAGCTGACCTTTCGCTCGGTTGATGACCCACCCGAGGTGCTGCAGGAACTGCACCACCCGAGCCGTCGACGCGGCTGACTCCTCTCGAGAAATTACACGGATTAGCCAATCGTCCAGATAGGGATGGACTTGAATTCCCTCTTTGCGAAGAGCCGCCACCACCACTACCATAACTTTGGTGAAGGTGCGAGGAGCCGTCACCAGACCAAACGCTAACGCCCGAAATTGAAAATGCCCCATGGGGACTGCGAACCGTAGAAAACGCTGATGCTCTGGGCGAATCGGAATGTGCAGATATGCCTCCGTGAGATCTATGGAAGAGAGCCACTCCCGGCCTCACCGCTCGAATAACCGAACGTAGGGTCTCCATTCGAAAATGTGGCACCCGTAAGCACCGGTTTACGTGTTTGAGATCCAGAATCGGACGAAACGAGCCTTCCTTCTTGGGCACCACAAAGTAAATCGAGTATCAACCTGCACTGCACTGGTCTAGAGGTACGGGAACCACCGCCAGCAGATCCAATAAACGCTGAAGGGTGTCCGCGACCGCTCGGCTCTTTGCACTCGTACTGCAGGGAGAAAACACAAAGGCCTCTGACAACGGAGCAGCGAACTCCAGAGCATAGCCGTCGCGGATGATCTCTAACACCCAGAGATCGGAGGTTATGGCGGCCCAGACGGAGAGAAACCCCTGCAAACGTCCTCCTACCTGAATCTCCACCTGGACCAGCCTCACTTCATTGTGCTTTCTTAGAAGGGGTTTGCTGCGAGTTGAAGAAACCTCTGCCAAAACCCCTGGCCCCTCGAAAGGACTGACCCCTGGAAGGAAATCGACCCCTCTGGTACGGCGCAAATCTAGAACCTCGAAATCTACGAATCTCTCTATTGTGCCCCCTCTGCACAAGATTTGTCTTAGCCCCTCGAGGCTTATCCTCCGGAAGACGACCTCCTTTTCAGTCGCCTAAATCCTTCACAATCTTTTCCAACGCTTCCCCAAAAAGTAATTTGCCTTTATATGGAAGCTTACTAAGGCGGGACTTAAAGGACGTATCTGCCACCCAATTCCTTAACCAAAGAAACCTCCGAGCTGCTATGACAGAAGCCAAGGACTTTGCCGAAATCCTGATCAAATCATAAAACGCGTCCGCTAGATACGCAGCGGCCGATTCGAGCTTAGCGCCTTCCAGCGACGAGTCCTCCTGTTTCAAGGCGGCCTGCTCTCCCTGAATCCAGCGAATCGCCGCCCTGGAGACAAACGCTCCGCAAACAGACGCTTGTAAGGCTAGAGCATTAGCATCAAAGGCCTGTTTCAGAAACGCCTCTAACTTCCGATCCTGTACATCCTTTAGGGCTGCACCCCCTTCTACCGGAATTGTGGTCTTCTTCGTAACTGCCGATACCAGCGCGTCAACCTTAGGCATCCGCAATAACTCCCTCTCTTCGAGAGGGACCGGGTAAAGGCGTGCAATCGAACGCCCCCCCTTAAGCTAGCCTCCGGGCACTCCCCCCACTCAGACTCTATTGTTTGCTTAATCAATCTGTGCATAGGGAAGCAGCGCTTTTCCTGCTTAAAGCCCTGCAATAAAGGATCCTCCAGAGGCTCCTGTTGCAAAGACGGGGGCACAATATTTAAGGCAGCGAGGGACTGAACAATCAGCGCTCCCAGCTCTTCCTTACGGAACACCCTGAACACATTAGGATCCTCTCCCGGCCCCAGTTCCCCTTCTTCCAACTCCTGGGGCCAAGACTCCAGACCTACCTCAGAGGAGATTTCCCCCTCCTCAGGCAGCAGAGAGTGAGAGGATTGAGGATCTAGCTCCTCGGCAGAAAAACCCCTACCCGGGAGCTGAGATGAGGGGCCCTCACCGGGATCTGACAAGTTGGACTCCTTTTGCCTAGGAGGTCCCTGCACCACTGGAGCTGCACACTCCCCCGGGTGAGACAATTTTAACAAATAGGCTTTATGTAAAGCCAAAATAAAATCAGGAGAAAAAATAGAGGGCAAGTCCCCCTGAGACCCAGGAGACAAGCCTTTGTTGTTGTCTTCCCCTGTAGGCTCTTTATGAAATTTGGATTTCTTTTTCCCGGAGCGCTGCAAAAGCGCGGGAACAGAAGCGGTGTCTGAGGGAAGCGTAGCTGCCGCTGACAGCTTCTTTCCCTGCGCCTTTTCCCCCGACAGCTCCCCGGAGCCTGTATTTTCCATCGGGGTGGAAACCAACTAAACAAAGCTGATCGTAACCACCGGCAGACCCGGAGGGCGAAACACCCGCTGAAGCGTGCAGCTAAGAAAAAAATGACCGGCGCTCAGAAAATGGCCGCCCTCAGTTCCCGCCGGCGGCAAAACAAGCACCCAAACAAAACAAGCCCGAGCACAAGAACCCCTCAAGAACACCGTAGCTTACCTCAGCTACTCACAGGCAGCCATTGTCTTTAGTCTCCGCTGCTAGCAAAGGATTGAGACGAAGGAACCGTCGCGGGAAGAGGATACTGGGGCTCCCAGCTCCTGACCAACCCCGATTAAGCACAGCGGATCCTTCGGAAGCAGGCTCTGCCCCCGCTTTTCTACCAAAATAACAAACCCAACTAAATAAAAAAAGGATCGCTGAAGCACACGCGTCCCCTATTCCCCTCCTTCAAAGGAATAAGGGAGCATTGCTTGCTATGATGCCCTGCTAGGGCCAGTGAGCAAAGTTCCTCTCAATAAAAACTGAATACCCAAAGTTGCCTCTTGTTTTTGTTTCTTCTTTTTTTTTTTTTTCTTCAAATTGTATGCTCTAAAAATAAAAAAGCTACCCCCACAGTCTGATCAACTTTGTCTCTCCTGGGAGCCTGCCAGAGATACGTCCACTCCAGCTGCTGAGGACTGAAGACTGGCTTGCTAACACCAGAGGGAGCTATTGCATCTGTTAACAAAAGTTTCAGCATTCAGTCCTCAGCTGCTAGAAGGGATTGACTACCCAACTGTACCTGGACTGGCCCGGAGAGACGAAGAGGAATGCAAAGTCATGCACCTAGGGAAGAACAACCCAAACTATGGTTACACAATGCAAGGTTACACATTAGGAACCACCACCCAGGAAAAAGATTTAGGCGTCATTGTGGATAACATGTTAAAACCCTCGGCCCAGTGTGCAGCGGCAGCCAAGAGAGCAAATAGAATGCTAGGTATCATAAGGAAAGGAATGGAAAATAACACAAAAGATATTATAATGTCTCTATATCGTTCCATGGTGAGACTGCACCTTGAATATTGTGTGCAATTCTGTTCGCCGTATCTTAAAAAGGATATAGCGTTATTAGAAAAGGTTCAGAGAAGAGCCACCAAAATGGTAAAGGGGATGGAAGGATACTCCTATAAAGAAAGGCTAAAAAGGTTAGGGCTCTTTAACATGGAAAAGAGACGGCTGAGGGGAGATATGACAGAAGTCTATAAATTAATGAACGGAGTGGAACAGGTAAACGTAGATCGATTGTTTACGTTATTAGAATATAGAAAGACTAGGGGACATGCAATGAAGCTACAGGGTAAACTATTTAAGACTAATAAAAGAAAATATTTTTTTACTCAACGTGTAATCAAACTCTGGAATTTGTTACCGGAGGATGTAGTATAGGCTGTTAGTGTAGCTGGGTTTAAAAAAGGTTTGGACAAGTTCCTGGAGGAAAGGTCCATAAACCATTATTAAGAAGGGACCCAGGATATCAATGCTTGACCCAGTACAAGCATTGTGGAACCTGTGTCTTTTCGGGAAACTGCTAGGTACGTATGACCTAGATTGGCCACTGCTGGAAACAGGATACTGGGCTTGATGGACCTTGGTCTGACCCAGTATGGCATATCTTATGTTCTTATGATAGCATTGATAAATAGTGACGCTAAACAATTTGCCAAAATCCTGGCCTGCAGAATAGAGAATATCCTACTTTGATTGATCTACCCAGGTCAAACATGGTTTGTTAAAGGCCAGCTCATATCGGACAATGTCCGCAGGGCAATTAACCTGGTCCACCACATCCAAAGTTGGGCGATGCTGGTTTTATGCATAACACTAGACACTGAAAAAGCATTTGACCAGGCACGGTGGGGCTTTCTGTTTAAGATGCTCAAGAAATTTTATGTGGAGGAAGAATTTTTACGAGGAGTCAAAGCCTTATATTGAAATCCAACCGCTAGGGTGTTAGTGAATGATGGGTGCTCAGCTGCATTCACATAAAGGGGAACGAGGCAGGGGTGCCCACTCTCTCCCATCCTATTTGCAATTGTCATTGAAGCTTTTGCGGCTAAAATTTTCCTAAATAAAAATATTCATTCAATCAGAGTAGGACGACACAAACATAAAATGCTGTTATCTGCAGACAACAGCTTGATATTTATGACCAATCGTAATGAGTCTATACCTGCACTGTTGGAAGAAATCCATCTCTTCTCACAGGTCTCAATATTTAAGGTCAGTTTTGGGAAGATGAAGGCCTTGAGCCTGGGAGGATTTTCTAAATAAAAGTTAAAAGACTTTCCATTTAAATGGGCAGAACAAAAATTCAAATATCTGGGAGTATATATAGGGCAACAGTTGGATGACCTCTACAGGTTCAATTATCTCCCTTTGGGAGAGAAATTAGATTCTGATCTTCATAGATGGGCCGACTTGCATCTCAGTAGGCTGGGCAGAGAGGCCCCTTTGAAGATGTCCCTTATTACTAAAATTACCTTCTTGTTCTCGCAGCTGCCAATTACAATGCCCATGAATCTCCTGCAGAAATGGCAGAAAAGGTTTCTGAAGTTTGTCTGGGGAGGGGAGAAAGGATAAATACAATTCGCTTATCTTACAGCAAAGAACAGGGTGGGGTTAAAATAGAAATTACACTTACCTGGTAATTGTTCCTTGAGGAACTCTAGTTCAGTCCTCCACCTCTGGGTAGTGTACCTCCCCTCCTGCAGCTTGGAGACTGGGCATGTCAAATCTGTGACATCACTGGATGTAGCCTGCTGGTCTCTCCCATCAGCCCCAGTGAACTATTGACAAAGCAGACTCAAAGGAGCAACAAATAAGTATCTATCATATGAATTTCACACTTTATACGCCACATGAACCTATAACTTATAAGAAATTTGTAACTAACATAACTAAAATACAATTAATTTATAACTAATTTATAACCGACTCCCCCCTCCAGTAATAAGGGGATTTCTTCTTGCATTTTCCCTTTCCCCCCCTGAGCCGAGCCCAGGAAAGGAAGAGAAAGAGGGAAAAGCTAGAAAGAATCAGAGTGATATCGAAACTATAAAGGTTTTTACCCACTCAGTGAATGGTACTCTTCCCCCCCCAAAACTGATAATCAACTTCTGAAGAAAGACATCCCCAGGCGGGAATGAGGACTGAACTGGAGTTCCTCAAGGAACAACAATTACCAAGTAAGTGTAATTTCTATTTCCTTATAGTTTCTCCAGTTCAGTCCTCCACTTCTGGGATGTAACAGAGCAGTAATCATTGGGAGGGACCTATCGACCCGGATCGCAAGATCGCCAACCTGAAACAGGCAACGCTCGCCGCCTGAGCATCCAGGCGCAGTGAAGGTATGAAGAAACGACCAAGTGGCCACTCTGCAAACCTACACTGGCGGAACCGAGCTGTGATCCGCCCAAGAAGTCGCTTGTACTCATGTAGAATGAGCCCGTAATCCCACAGGCACCTGACAACCCTGCAAGATGTATGCGGCCGCTATCGCTTTCTGGATCCATCTGGCGACCGAAGGTTTTGCCACTGCTACCCCTCTTCGAGCACCCCATATCAAACAAATAAGCGTTCTGAATTGCGAAACGTTTCCGAGGCCTTTAAGTATTGACACAGAATTCTCTACAAGTTCCAACAACGCAGACTACGGTCCGAGGAGTATCCTTCCGTCGGACCTAAAACTGGTAGCGACACAGACCAGTTCAAGGAAGAGGAAAAAACCATCTTGTGCAAAATGGACTGAAATGGGCACAACACCATCTTTTTCCCTAGAGCCAGACCAAAACGTCTCTTGACTGGACCAGGCCTTCTACTTTGAACTCGGCTTGCCGAGCAAATGGCCGCTACATACACCGTCTTTAAGAATAACTCTTCGATTGAAGCTTGGTGTAGGGCTTGGACTGCTCCTCAGTTAACGCCCCCAGAATTAAGCTGAGATCCTAAGGAGGCGCAACATAGACGCCGCTTAAAGGAGATGAACCACGTTGAAGTGGAAACCTAAGATCACTCCCTGGATCTCACCTCTATAGCGCGAAATAGCCGCCAGAAGAACTGTAAAGGAACTGGCTGCCAAACTTGCAGCTCTATCGTCCTGTAAGAGATTGAGTACCATCGCCACGGGAACGTGGAAGGATGGACTTGTCGCTGAGGGCACCAGGCTTCCAACAGATGCCATAGTCGGCTATATGCTAGGGATGTGGACCTCTTCCTAGCCCTGGGTAAGGATGAAATAACCGCTCCAGAATAACCTTTCTTCCTTAACTTCGTCCTTTCAATGCCCAAGCTGTAATTGAGAAGCGATCCACTTGAGGCATTCACCGCGGAACCTGAATCCAAAGATTACCCATCGCCGGCAATCTCCAGGAATCCCCGTTGAAGAGTCGAACTAGATCAGCATACCACGCTCGGCTCCGTCGGATCGGAGCCACCAACACCACTCTCCCCCGAAGAACCTGTATGCTTAGCACCACTCAACCTATGAGCGTCCACGGAAGAAAGACAGAGCAGGCCGGAAGATGGCCAAATTGCATCAGGGCATCAAATCCTTCCGAGATTATTTCTCATCTTCAGCTGAAGAATCGACTTGTTTCGGCCGAACGGAAGGTCGCCATGAGATCCATAGTCGGAGGACCCCTGCCCCCTGCGGACTATCTGAGCAAAGCCTTTTGGATGAAGCTCCCATACCCCGGCAATCAAATCACCCGGACTCCACTGAAAAAAAATCTGTCCTCACATTGTCCACATCTGCAATATCAGCCGTCGAAATCGCCTGCAACCGAGGCTCCACCCAGGCAAACCGAGATCTCGCTTCCTCCTCCATGGCAGCGCTGCCCATGCCGCCCTGCCGATTTGAGGTAAGCCCCTGTCCCCACATTGTCGGGAGATATTCGTACCGCTCCATCTTTCAGCGCGGGTTTGAATACCCAAAGAGCTAGGCCCACAGCTCGCAGTTCGAGACAGGTGGAGTGGAACGGATAAACGTGGATCAATTGTTTAAGAGTATAGAAAGACTAGGGGACATGTAATGAAGCTACAGGGTAAACTATTTAAGACAAATAAGAGAAAATATTTTTTCACTCAACGTGTAATCAAACTCTGGAATCTGTTACCGGAGGATGTAGTAAGGGCTGTTAGTATAGCTGGGTTTAAAAAAGGTTTGGACAAGTTCCTGGAGGAAAGGTCCATAAATCACTATTAAAAAGGGACCCAGGATATCAATGCTTGACCCAGTACAAGCATTGTGGAACCTGTGTCTTTTGGGGATATTGCTAGGTACGTATAACCTAGATTGGCCACTGTTGGAAACAGGATACTGGGCTTGATGGACCTCGGTCTGACCCAGTATGGCATGTCTTATGTTCTTATGTTCTTACTGAACTTCCTGTTCGTTCCAAATTCCCAGAGCGAAGAAAACCCCGCAACGTGCCTCCCCCCCCAACCTGCGAGGCTTGCATCCATCAACTATGGAAGCCACTGTGGCTGTTCCAGTGTCAGGCCTGCTGCCCGACTTCCTGGGCAGAACCACCACTGAAAGGACTGCCTGACCCGCAGGGAACAGCAGGAACGTCTGTTCAGGAAGTCATTCTGGTGCGACCAGCGCCAGAGAAATGACCTCTGCAATGGTCGCAAAAAAAAATAAAATAAAATAAAAAGATAAAAAAGGTTTCATATGCCACAGAGTAGCAGGAAGACTGACAGATGTCATGCTGCTGTTATGTGTTGCCTATATCATTTTGATTTAAAGTTTCACAATTACAATATGGTTTGATGGTATAAACGGGACTGAAACACCAACAAAAAAGGGACATTACTTTAAAAGATGGAAGAGACAAAGGAAGGTGGAGACAGCTAATGGACGTCAGTGCACCGGAAGAGGACTTTAGTCTTCTTGGAAGATGTTGCCAGGAAAATTGGGGCACCCCCTCCCCACTTGATGCACAAGATAGAAGTAACAAAAGTTACCCCACTTCCTTCACCCTAACTAGAGAAATGGTCTGACGGATTAATGTAATATGTCCCTTTGGAACTGTATATAGAGTCTTCTTTATTACTTGTTTGAAAAATTTATACTTAAAAAAACCCAAAAAAACAGTTCAGTACTAGCTAGTTCAACAGAATCCAACACACTGACATGAAACAAATGTCTATCAGAAATGCATGCACATTACTGGGGTCTCTCCTACTGATGGAAATTACCAGAATTTGTGGATTTTAAGACCAGCTGTGTCTCTCTTTGCAAGTACAGAACTTGTAGAAGATGATACTGTTACAGACCTTTGTTAGAGGGAAATACAAGTGCTTCAGCCCTAAAGGCTGAGACAGAAATTGGTCAAAGTATACAACTTTGGTAAAGATGAGGACATTTGAGCTATAGACAGTGAATTCTCTCCAAAAGCTATGAGATTAGAACAAAGGAGTAGTAGAGAGTGGCAAGGTAAAGGTGCAAAAGTAGCAATTAAAATAGGTTTTTGTATGTTATCATTAGATTAGTTATATGTTTGAGATTGAAAAACTATCCTAGTGTTTGGGGAGCTTGCATTCACTGGATGGTACGATCAACTAAATTCTTAGATGATTATACCATTTTCTAAACAATATCAGATGAACATAGTTATGTCACCAGATATGGGTATAGTTTATCTTCTCGCTTGCTATCATAAAAAAAACCATAAAAAAGGTGTAATATGAAGAAACAAAAGCAGAGTGTGTTCTGAATGCTATCTTCACTATTGTTTTACAAAGTTTTCTGTATCAGTTTCCCAACAATGAAGCACAGATTAAATAGTCTGAAGAACATACATCTCTTTGTGATAATTAAGAAGATATTGGAGCGAGGACAAACAAATATGCTGAATAGGTAATATACAGCATGAACTACTTTTGTCACTTGACACTGGGAATTTTTTAAAAAAAACATCTAATTTTCAAATATATATTTTGAAAACATTCAAAAGCTACCCACACATTGTGATCACTTCCACTCACTTCTGCGGGAAGGGTAAGCACCTTTCACAATTCACTCAGCGGGCTGAGCAGTACCTGTTTATTCTACTGATGAGTCTAGAAAGGACATGAGACATTATGGATTTGTTTTTATGCTGGCAGGCAATATTGCTGTTGTGGATTATTTGGTGAGCTGCATGGACATCGCTGCTCACAGAGCCAGGACGCCGCTGCACATTTCTGTCACTCTGAGGACCAAATCCGCTTTTGTATCCTGATAAATAGCAACTTGTTCTTTTCTCCTCATGGCTGGCTGGATTAATACAGATGGTTATAAGAAAGTAGTTTTGGGCATGGAACAGAAATACAAAAGGCAACATTCAATTGGCATCACAAAGTATTCATACACAGACGTACAGATACACCTACTCCAGGGTAGGGTGCTATTGGGTGGGTTGGGAAAGGCAGTTGGAGGTAAAGGGTTTGCATGTTTTTAAGAATATTATGGATTTTTGTTCTTATTTTCTTACAACTTGCTTTGATTTTTTAGAGGTGTGTAATTAAATGAAGTAGAATGACTAAAACCAGGACAGCAGAGTACTTAAAAAAAACAAACCAACCCCTTCCTATTCTCTACAGCAGTGTTTTTCAACCTTTTTTGTGCAAAGGCACACTTTTTTCATGAAAAAAATCACGAGGCACACCACCATTAGAAAATGTTAAAAAAATTTACCTCTGTGCCTATATTGACTATATAGCGTAGTTACTCACCTGTAACAGGTGTTCTCCAGGAGCAGCAGGAATCAGTCCTCACTTATGGGTGACGTCGGCGCCGACGGAGCCCTCGCAGAGCAATTTTCCCCAGCTTTCAAAGAAAGCCTTTGGGAATTGCAGCGCGCATGCGCGGTCCTCTTCCCGCCCAAGGGTGCCATCTTAGCCAGTCAGATGACATAGCTAAAAAAGACAGCATAAAAATTTGCAAAAAGAACTAAAGCAGGTGATTGCAACTCCAAGGGGAGGAGGGAGGGTTGTGAGGACTGATTCCTGCTGCTCCTGGAGAACACCTGTTACAGGTGAGTAACTACGCTTTCTCCAGGACCAAGCAGGAAGTCAGTCCTCACTTATGGGACTCCCAAGCTCAAGGCTACCGGAGACCCTAAGCACAAAAATGAGCTCCCTCTAGCTCAGCAGCACAGAAGGAAAGAATCTTCGCTGAATTATTACCCACCGGTAGCCCACATCCGGGATGGAGGGTAGGAGTTGCTCAGACCTCAAAGAGATTACGGAGGACTGCCTGTCCGAAAGCACTGTCCCTGCGGGACTCCCTCTCGAGACAGTAATGGACCGCAAAAGTCTGGCTCGAAGACCAAGTAGCGGCCCGGCAGATGTCTGCCAGCGGAACAGAGCGGAGGTAAGCCACTGACGTAGCCTTTGCCCGAACGCAATGAGCCGTGACTCGACCTTCCAAGGAGAGTCCGGCTGCCCCATAAGCCCAAGAGATACAGTCCGCAACCCAGATGGACAGAGTACGCTTGGAGACCGGGAGCCCCAATTTATTGGGGTCAAAAGACACAAAAAGCTGAGCAGCTTTACGGTGCTCCCGCGTACGGTCAAGGTAGAAGTTCAATGCCCTTCTACAGTCCAGGGTATGGAGGACCGTTTCAGCTCGGCTGGAGTGTGGTCTGGGAAAGAAGGTTGGAAGTACCACCTCCTGATTGATGTGAAAAGGGGAGACCACTTTTGGAAGAAATTTTGGGTGAGTCCGTAGGACTACCCTATTTTTGTAGAACCGAGTGTAAGGGGGATCAGACACGAGGGCCTGCAATTCACTTACGCGTCTAGCGGAAGTGAGGGCTATCAAGAACAGTGTTTTCCAAGAAAGAAAACGGAGAGAACAGGTAGCCATAGGTTCAAAAGGCGGACAGGTGATCCGCTGTAAAACCACATTCAGGTCCCAGTCAGGCGCTGGCGGGCGCAGAGGTGGTTTAAGTAGAAGGAGACCTCGGAGAAACCTCGCTACGAGAGGGTCGTTGGAGAGAGGTCTGCCGTCCACCGGCACATGATGTGCTGAAAGAGCACTGAGGTGAACTTTGACGGAGTTGGACTGAAGTCCCAGATTAGAGAGGTATAGCAAGTACTGCAAGATCACCGACACCGGGCAGGAGAAGGGATCCTGAGACTGTTGGGTACACCAAACGGAAAAACGACGCCATTTAAGGGCGTAGCATTTGCGGGTAGAAGGTCGTCGCGAAGCTAAGACGACCTCCTCCACCTCTGCCGGCAGGAGAAGGGGAGCAAGGACTACCCTCTCAGCAGCCAGGCCATTAGGTTGAGAGACCTGAGGTTGGGGTGTAGCAGAGACCCCTGATCCTGAGTGAGGAGATCCGGTTGTAACCCCAGAGGGAATGGATCCTCTACCGCTAATTGTAGCAGGAGTGGAAACCACGGCTGTCTGGGCCAGCGAGGGGCCACCAGGATCATGAAGGCTTTGTCTCGGAGAACCTTGAAAAGAGTCCGAGAGACTAGCGGGATGGGAGGGAAAGCGTACAAAAGGCTCCCCGACCATGAGAGTAGAAAAGCGTCCGCCGCAACTCGAAGGGGGTGTGGCTGACGAGAGCAGAAGCGAGGAAGTTGCCGGTTGTGAGGACTGGCAAAGAGATCCACCGTGGGGAGGCCCCACTTTAGAAAGAGCTTCTGAACTACCAAGGGATCCAGGCGCCACTCGTGCGGCTGAAGGATCCTGCTGAGTTTGTCCGCCAGGCAATTCTCTTGGCCTGGGAGATAAACTGCCTTGAGGAGAACGCCGTGACTGACGGCCCAAGAGCAGAGCTTCTGTGCTTCCCGGCAGAGAAGGAAGGAGCCCGTGCCCCCCTGCTTGTTCACGTAGAACATGGCAACTTGATTGTCCGTCTGGACAAGGACGGACTGGTGGGAGGTCAGGTGGGAGAAGGCCTTGAGAGCCAGGCGGATCGCTCTGAGCTCCAGGAAGTTGATCTGCTGAGCAGACTCCCACGTGGTCCAAAGGCCCTGAGTACGTGCCCCTTGGCAATGTGCTCCCCAGCCCAGGAGGGATGCATCTGTCGTCAGCACCCGGGCCGGCTGAGGTGGCTGAAAAGGCATGCCGAGCACCAGATTCGGCCGATGAAGCCACCACTGAAGAGACGAGGCCAGCGGCTCGGAGACGCGCACTAGGTCTGCTAGGCCGCCTGTGGCCTGTTGCCACTGCTTGCGGAGACACCATTGAGCAGGTCGCATATTCAGGCGGGCATTGGGGGTCACATGGACGGTGGAAGCCATATGGCCGAGTAGTCTCAGGAAGCGCCTGGCGGAGACCAGGGGCTGGCTGCGAAAACGGTCGGCTAGGTCCATGAGCCGTTGAGCCCTGTCGAGCGGTAGGAACGCTCGTGCCTGAGGAGTGTGCAGCCTTGCGCCGATGAACTCGAGATCCTGTGAGGGGAGCAAAGTGGACTTTGCGAAGTTTATAACAAAGCCCAAGTACTGCAGAAGAGTCACCGTGCGGCGCGTGGCGTTGGTGACCTCCGGAGCGGACGCTGCTCTGATGAGCCAGTCGTCGAGGTACGGAAAGACATAGAGGCCGTGAAGCCGGAGATGGGCCGCCACCACCGCGAGACATTTTGTGAAGACTCGCGGTGCGGAGGACAGGCCAAAGGGTAGTACTCTGTACTGGTAATGATTTCCTGCCACCACAAACCTTAGGTATTGGCGGTGGCTTGGGTGGATGAGGATGTGCGTGTAGGCATCCTTTAGATCCAAGGAGCATAGCCAATCTCCCTGCTGGAGGTAGGGCAGAAGGATTCCAAGGGTAAGTATCTTGAACTTCTCCCGCACGAGGAACTTGTTGAGGTTGCGCAAGTCCAGGATGAGTCTGAGGCCTCCTGTCCTTTTTGGTACTAGAAAATACCTGGAATAAAAGCCTTGACCCTTCAGGTGGTGGGGCACCGGTTCCACCGCCTGTTCCTGTAGAAGACCTGCTAACTCCTGAAGGAGTAATTCCCTGTGCAGAGGGGGTCGTGGAGGTTCTCCCGGAAAATAGGAGGGAGGGACCTGGTGGAAGTGGAGAAGATAGCCTTCTCGCACGACTTGAAGCACCCAGGCATCTGAGGTGATGCTGGACCACCTGTGGGCGAAGTGAACCAGCCGGCCTCCGGTGCTGGGAGGAACCAGCGGGGGGGGGAGAGGCTATGCTTAAGGAGTCAAAAACCCCCACCCTGCTGAGCAGGGGCTGGTGGTGCAGGCTTGGGGGCTTGCTGCCTACGGGACCCGTTACCCCATCCCTTGGCCTGCTGGCCCTGTTGGGGAGCTGCAGGGGCCTGATATTGGGGGTATTGTTTGTAGGCAGCCGCCTTCCTCGGGTAAAAGGACTTCTTTCCCGAGCCCTTCTTTTTCTGGGAAGGGGCGGAGGTCTTCCTAGAAAGCCTAGTCCTGGTGAGAGTCTCCGTCTCAATTTGTGCAGCCTTTTCAGCCATGGGCTTGCCAAAGAGGTTTTCGCCTCGGCAGGGGACATCGACCAACTTGTCCTGCACCCAGGGCTCAAGGTCAGACGACTGAAGCCAAGCCTGTCGGCGGGCACCGATGCCGGCTGCGGCCACTCGAGCCGATGCTTCAAAGCCATCATAGGCTGCTCGGGATATGAATTTTGAGCATTCCCGAATGCCAGTGGACAAGGCCAGGAACCTCCGCAAGGGTTCCTCGGACAAACCAGCGGAGAATCCGGCTAGCTCTTTAGCCAGGTCTCGGAGATACATGCCCATGTATAGCTGGTAGGTCTGGACACGACACGCAAGCATAGAGCCCTGGAAACACTTCTTACCAAGGCCATCCAGGTTACGGGCCTCCCTGCCAGGAGGCACCGAGGAGTGCATCTTCTGGCTCTTAAGACGATGCATGGCCGATTCCACTACCATGGAATGGTGTGGTAGCTGTGCTTTTTGGAAGCCAGGGCTCTTGCGGACTCGATAGATAGAATCGACCCGCTTGCTCAGGACCGGCGAGGTGGCCGGACTCTCCCACATGCGGAAGAGTAGTCGTTCCAGCATGGGAGGAACCGGTACAGTAAAGTGTTCCCTGGCGGGAGAGTCATACTGGAGGGCGTCGAGCTCTTCGGCTCGAGGCTCCTCCTCGGGGTCCGCAGGGAAGGCCAAAGCCTTGGCCATATCCCTGACGAAGTCCGAGAACCGGGCATCCTCCAGGGGGGACTGCTTCCGAGGTTCGGACTCAGGTGAGTCCGAGGGGACACACCGAGTCCGAAAAGAATCAGGCGACTCTTCCTCTTCAGACTCCCAGACCGACTCCGACGAGGACTCGGTGGGGTCGGCCTGGGCAGGGCGCGGCGCCTGCCGCCCCGACGCCGAGGGAGTCGGCGTCGGCGACCTCGGTCCCGAACGGGAGGCCGAGGGTGACCTCGACCGAGGATCGACTCGAGTTCGCATCGACTCGAGGATCGGCTCGGTCTCCGGGGTCGACTTAGACGTCGACGTCCCGGCGGTCGGGGCAGCGGCGCCAGCGAAGCCAGCGAGCAGTGCCCGCTGCTGGTCCATGAAGGCAGACAGTCTGCTCTCCAAGGCCGTCAACCTGAGTCCGAGCTCAGGTGACCCAGCAGCCCCCGACTCGGGCCCCGACGGCGTCGGGCCCGACGTCGGCTGTCGCGGAGGCGAGTCCAGGAGGACCACGGGACTTACCCGAGCAGGCAGCTCCGACTCCAGGCGAGGTCGCTTCGTGAGGTGCTCCTTCTCCAAGGACCCGGGACGGCTATCGGGGCTATGCGACCTGGCCCTCGCGGAGCCAGGAGCGTCCACCGACGCCGCCCTCGCGGGTTTCACCTTCCGTCGATGGTCCCCGGAGGGAGAACCCCTGTCGGAGGAACTCCGGCGACGGTCCGAGCTGGAACCCCTGGACGCGGAGGCCTCCGACGAGGTCCGGGTACGGCTGGGGTCAGCGAAGATCCTATCCCGCTGATGCCGCCGACTTCTCAACGCTTTGGAGGACAGTTTGCCGCAGGGCCCACAGATCATTTCTTCATGATCCGGGCCCAGGCAGCGGAGGCAATGGTCGTGTGTGTCAGTCAGTGACATATTTCGGTCACACTGACCACACCGCTTGAAACCACTGGCAGCCATCGGGGGAAAAAGGGCCCCGGCAAGGTCAAAGGACCAGGCTGCCAGGGAAAAACCGAAAACGAAAACTGACTAAGTCAGAAAAACCGAAAAGGAAGAAGAGGACTCGTGACCGGCGTCGCGAGTCCGGGCGGGAAAAAGACCGGCGTCGAACCGAAGGAAAAAAGAGTAAATTATGAAGAAATATCAACTTTTTCGCGGGGACACGACGGGTACGTCTGTAGGGCTCCGCGGAAAAAAGAAGACTGGCTAAGATGGCACCCTTGGGCGGGAAGAGGACCGCGCATGCGCGCTGCAATTCCCAAAGGCTTTCTTTGAAAGCTGGGGAAAATTGCTCCGCGAGGGCTCCGTCGGCGCCGACGTCACCCATAAGTGAGGACTGACTTCCTGCTTGGTCCTGGAGAAATAAAGTAATTCTCTTGAATAGGAATCAAACACTCACACCAACCCCCCTCCCCTGCTGGTTCACACCAACCCCCCTCCCCTGCTGGTTCACTCACACACCCCCCCCTCCACTGCTGGTTCACTCACCCACCCCCCTGTCACTTACTCACCCCTCCTGCTGGGTCACTCACTCACTTACCCCCCTCCCCTGCTGGTTCACTCACACCATCGCCCCCCCCCCCTTTGCTGGTTCACTCCCACCACCCCCCCCCCCCTCCACTGCTGGTTCACTCACACTCCCCCCCCCTTGCTGGTTCACTCACACTCCCCCCCCCCTCCCTCTGCCCAAGCCGCTGCTTCTGCTTTGTACAGAGCAGCGGCTGCACTACACTTACATTGAAAAGTAAAGAGAAACTGTGTCAGGAGCCCTCCGGTCATCGCAGAGCCCGAGGAAGTGATGTCATGGGGGCGGGCTCCTCACAGGCTGTCTTTCCTTTTCAAATTAACTTTATTGCAGCTAAAGTTAATTTGAAAAGGAAAGACAGCCTGTGAGGAGCCCGCCCCATGACATCACTTCCTCGGGCTCTGCATGATCGGAGGGCTCCTGACACAGTTTCTCTTTACTTTTCAATGTAAGTGTAGTGCAGCCGCTGCTCTGTACAAAGCAGAACCAGCGGCTGCACTGCTATAGGGAATCGCGATCGCGTCGCGGACTTCGGCACAAAAGCCGGTTTTTTGCTCTGGCCACTCCCGATCTTGCGGCCAGAGCAAAAAACCGGCTTTTCAATGGCCGGTTTTACAACTGTGCCGGCAGCCGGCCTGGCCATGGAAAAACCGGCCGGTTGGCAACCCTAATTTGTGAGCCGAGGCCACATGTTACGGATGAAATTGGAATTTTTCCCACGGCACACCAGACAATATCTCACGGCACACTAGTGTGCCGCGGCACAGTGGTTGAAAAACGCTGCTCTACAGTACCTGGGTGCAACAGTCGCTGCATTGGCAGGATCTGCCACTCTTGCTTATGGATGGGGGTTCAAATTATTAGTGTTATTACCAAAGTGACTTTATGTGCTGCAAAATATGCTATTGGTGATAGTTAAAGGGTTGAATGGGAAAGGCTGGTGAAGGGATTTCTTTAGAAAGGGTACAAATCAAGGAAGAAATCAAATGTATTGCAGTAGATGATGCCTGATCTCAGGCCATATAGTATTAGTCATCACTTGCAATTTAAAGGATGGATGGACGAGGTTCAGAGTTTGCAGAGGTGGCACTCGAAGTGTCAGCTGGTGCCAACATATTACTTTGCACTTGTATGCACAGTGATGCTCCATATGTGTTTGTTAAGTGGGGAGGGGAAGCGGCAGAGGAAAATCACAAAGTATTCTAAGTTTGAGTCACTCAAAGGGCCTAGACCTCAGCACATAAGAGAATGGTGATGTAACTGGAAGGAAATGGGGATTTCTCTCCCAAAATGGAGTAGTCAGTATTTAGGTGGTAGAAGGTCTGACTAGAGTAGGCCAATCATTGGATGCACGAAACACTGATTAAAACATTTACAATTTTATGAAGGGAATTTCAGTTGGACAGTTGGTAGTTTATTAGTTATTTGCAGGTAAGACATTATATGGATTTTTAAATAAGGATTATGTTGAAGAAACACCGGAGAGTAAGCTGGGTCTCCTGGCTCTATAAAAGCTTCCTCCTGGCACGCTGTGGGGGGGGGGGGGAGTTTTACTGCAGCCACACTGCAGAAATGGGAGATATGAATATAGAATTGGATGAGGATGACTTGTGTGTGTGCGTGTGTTAGTTGCAAGTGAAGTGCTGGCAAGTGTGCTATGGCGTGGGCTGCCCTTTTAAATCTGCCCACCGGATTATTATGCACCTACTTAGGGCACATGGAGTCGGAGTGATTGCCCAATGGCCTGCCTTACATTCACTTCTCCAGAGTGCACATGTATTCACTGCATTTGGAGATGGAGTGCTATAGGACAGAGTATTTAGATGGGCATCTGGGCTACTGGAGGTTAAACTAAGACCTGCCGCAGCAATATCTTTGCTAGATCAGCATGATCATCTTCCATTAGCATGAGGCACAGATATTTTCTTTATTCAGAAAGTGAGTTTGGTTGTGAACAGATAGAGTAATTAGACCTTACCTGCTAATTAGCGTTCCTGAAGAAACTCCAGTCCAGTCCCTCTCCACTGGGTTGTGCCCCCCTTCCAGCAGCCTGGGAGACTGAGCACATCATCATCTTGATGACCCTTCAGTGTAAGTACCTCTGGCACCACCCACCAGAGCCAGTATTTGCTCAGTCTCCAAAGCAGCTGCAGGGAGTCACCCAATAGTAGAAGCGGAGGGGAGTTGATCGCAGCGCCAGCAGCAAGCGGAGAGGAGTGACTCGCAGCGCCGGCAGCAAGAGAAGGAGCCACGGAGATAGGCGCTCTAGGCATCATCGGCACGTCCCGCCTAGTGGCTGAAGCCCTGCTGGTGGCTGTGCACGAGGGCGGGAAAGTGCACTCCGGCGGGGGAAGAAAGCAGGCCCACATTGAAAGAGACGCAGGAGTGGCATAGCCTGGCGGCGATTCCCGCGGAGGGTGTGATTCACCACCAGATCGCCGGCCGCGGTTGAGTGTGAGGCCAGCCACGTCCATTGAGTCCCGGATAAGGAGGCAGGTGAGGGCTGCGCTTTTGCATGCTTTTTTGGGCTGCGGCTGCTTTGTAGGCCCGGGGGGGGGGGGGGGCTCCCCATGGCAGTTTTGTCTTTTAAAAAAAAAAAACCCACGAGGAGTTTTAAAGGAGAGGTGTTTATTGCTGTGGAGTTTGCTGCAGTTTAAAAAAAAAGGGGGGGGTTTAAAGGAGAGATGTTTGTTTCTTTGAAGGTTGTTTTAAAAAAAAATAGGTTTTGATTAGGGCAAAGGCTTGGCTGGGTAAAGGCGGAGGTCATGCCAACCAGACCGCAGTGTCTAGTCTGCGGAACTCGACAGGGAACAGTATTGGAGGACCCCTGCCCCCCATCTATCAGGAGTCTGTTGACTCCTTGGGCACGGTTCGTGGGTCCCAATCTACATCGCCCTTGGCCCCTAAGCAGCCAGCTCCTCTCCAGAGTCAGCCTATTTCCTCTGCTTCCCTGGGAATCCTGTCAGGGGAAGCACTGGGGGGATTTTGTATTGTTAATGCATAAAGCTTTTTGTCTTAGGCAGCATGGAGCGCCTGATCAGGGGACACAAGGCGCTCAGGCCTCAAAGGCGGTGCGGCCTCAGGAGGATGAGGAAGGGGTTCCGCATAAGCGGCCCAGACTGGGGAGTGAGGCTGCGTTCCGCTCCTCTTTCTCAGAAGACCTGGAAGGGGAGGCTTCTGAGTTGGGGGAGGACGAGGAGGAACTGGAGGAAGGCGAGATTCCAGAAGAGGAACAAGCGAGAATTGTGGGGGTTTTCTGCCGTGAGGAGCTACCGGCTCTAATTGGGGAGTCTCTGAAGGCCCTCAACATTGTCACTGGGGCTCCGGCCGAGGAAGAATCCTTGGAGGACCCGCTGATTCAGGCGGTACGGAAAAAGCAAAGGGTCTTTCCAGTCCAGCGGGTGGTTCGGCAGATGGTCCAGGAAGAGTGGAATCAGCCAGAATCCAGTCTTAGGGGCGTGCGCTTGATGGCTCATTTGTACCCTTTACCGGAAATCAAAGGGGAACTGTTGCAGTTGCCCAGGGTGGACGCCGCGGTTTCGGCGGTCACCAAGAAAACGACCATTCCGGTAGAGGAAAGTGTGGCCCTAAAGGATACTCAGGATAGGAAATTGGATTCTCTGTTGAAGCAAGCCTTTTATGTTAGTGCCCTGGCCCTAGGTTTCGGTTTGCGGAGCTTGGGTGGCCAGGGCATGCTTGCATTGGTCTCAACAGATGCAACTGACAGACACTCCCCCTAAGGATTCGACCAGGGAGGCTGCCAGAATTGAATCTGGTGCGGCCTACCTGGCTGACAGCCAGTATGACCCCATCAGGAGCCTGGCTAAGAATATGGCGTCGGTGGTGGCAGTGTGTCGATACCTTTGGCTCCGTAATTGGGCAGCGGACAGTTCGTCCAAAGTGCACCTTAGCAGGCTCCCCTTTAAGGGTAAGCTCCTATATGGTGAGGAGTTGGACAAGCTAGTTAAAGAATTGGGGGAGTCCAAGGGAGGTAGGCTCCCGGAGGATAGACCTAAACAGAGTCGGGCTCCTGCTCCGGCTAGGTCCCAGCCAAAGGAGTTTCGTAAGTTCCAATCGGCTCGCTCGATGCCCTTTCAGAGGGGTCACTTCCCATCCAGAGGTCAAGGCTTCCGGGGGTTTCGGGGGACAGGAAGAGGGTTTGCAGCCTCTTCCTCCTATTCAGGGCCTAGGAAGTTGCAATGAAGCGAGGGGAGTCCAGGCGGGGGTCCTGCCGGTAGGGGGGCGGTTACAGCAGTTTCTCCCCGCCTAGGCCTGGGTTATGTCCGACCAGTGGGTCCTCGAGGTGATTTGAGACGGATATGCCCTTGAATTGGCAAGACCGGTTCTTCCATCCTTTGTGCAGTCCCCTTGAAGCTCTCCAGCTAAAAGATTGGTGGTGGAAGAGACCCTAACCCATCTTCAGCTCTTAGGGGCAGTAGTTCCGGTTCCCAGAGACCAATGCGGGTCCGCTAGATACTCCATATATTTTGTGGTCCCAAAGAAGGAAGGCTCCTTTTGGCCAATTCTGGACCTGAAGCAGGTCAATCGATGTCTCCGGGTCCCTCACTTTCGGATGGAAACCCTAAGATCAGTGATTGTCGTGGTGAGACAGGGAGAGCTTCTAACCTCCCTCCCTAGATCTCACAGAGGCGTATTTGCATATTCCCATCAGGGAATCACACTTTTTTTTTGTTTTGTTCTAAAGACAAAACCGCCAAGGGGAGCCCCCCCGGGCCTACAAAACAACCGCAGCCCAAAAAACCATGCAAAAGCGCAGCCCTCACCTACCTCCTTATCTGGGACTCAATGGAGGTGGCTGGCCTCACACTCGATTGTGGCCGGCGATCCCACGGTGAATCACACCCTCCGCAGGAATCGCCGCCACGCTGTGCTGCTCCTGCGTCTCTTCCAATGTGGGCGCACTTTCCTGCCTTCGTGCACAGCCACCAGCAGGGCTTCAGCCACGAGGTGGGACGTGCCGATCGCGCCTAGAGCGCCTGTCTCTGCGGCTCCTTCTCTTGCTGCCAGCACTGTGAATCACTCCTCTCCTCTCCGCTTGCTGCCAACACTGCAATTCACTCCCCTCCCCTCTGCTTCTACTACTGGGTAAGTGATTCCCTGCATCTGCTTTGGAGACTGAACAAATACTGGCTCTGGTGGGTGGTGCCAGAGGTATTTATACCAAAGGGTCATCAAGATGATGACTTGCTCAGTCTCCCAGGCTGCTGGAAGGGGGGCACAACCCAGTGGAGGGGGACTGGACTGGAGGGACGCTTAGGAACTATTTTTATTCAGTGGTTGGGTACAACTCCATAAATTATGAGACCTGGAAGCTGCAAATGCATATGATGTTGAGGATGGAGTGTATGGCTGTTCAGATGGAAAGCTATAAGAAAACTTTATGGCAATCTGGCACCCCTTTCTGATGTTGTCAACCCTACGATACAGAAGTGTAATAATTAATGTTATAGTAATCTGAGGGGTAAAGAAATGAGGGGCTTAGAACATAAAACATTCAACATTGCCAGTGTTAAAAGCTGTGTGGTGATTTGGGGATTTTTTTTGTTTAAGAAAAAAAGACAACTTCCCTCAATACATACTTCAGAGAGAAGGAAGTACAATGATCAATGTACACCCTGTAACTACTACTTGCTCCTGTGCTAAACGTCCCTCTTCTTACCAGCAACATCATCAGAGATGCAAGCGAAACACACCTCAGCTGAGTTGAAGGTAGCTCACATCCAGTGAATAAGAGATTCCACCCAGATTGAGCAGGCCTTCTAGCTAAAATCCGAGGCTAGAGCATCATGCCCATTATGCTACAACATACAAAATAACCTGGTATTTATACACAACTTGGCTGTTCATATGACAGAATCACTATGGGTTTTTGTGGTTTTCTTTGCAGCCTCTTCTGCCCCCTTCTGCCAGTAAAATCAGCATTCACCACCACTGTCTTGAATTCCATGATGGTCCTTCAGGCTTAAATCATCTCTGACAGCCAAGCACAGTTATGACAGTGATTCCCAGATGATGTGAATCCCAAATGAGATCACATCTGTGGATAGGGTTACAGGAACAGGACTGCACTGCCCCTCCCCCTGGGTTTCCACTATGTCAGCATGGGGCCTGTGAGCTGGTGAAAATTCATAGGTCCTGGGCCCCTCCTCTGTTTTTGACTTCCTGTTAGATTGGTAACCCATGCATAGTACTGGGGTCTGTGCATACACCAACATAAAGACCCTGTGCTGACAGCTTCACGGCACTCAACAGAGGTTTGAACTTGCAACTCTTGTGCTTAAAGAGAAGCACTGGTTTGTCAATCATCTCGTGCATTAAATTTAAGATTCTTACAATTACTCATAAGGTACTTCATCGTGATCTTCCTCTGTATCTCTCTACTCTTCTGCTGCTTTATGTTACAACATGCTCACTCAGATCTTCCACGCAGAACCTCTTCATTTCCTCTTTCACCCAGATTAGACTAAAATCTACACATTGAAGTGTATTCTGCACTCTTCCTCCTCAGCTATGGAATTCTTGTCCACAAAATTCATGCGATGAGATCTCTTTGCCTAGACTCAGTACTGGTATTAAAACATGGCTTTTCTCCCTAGCCTTTGGGAACTCCTGATGGTGCAATTTTAACATGGCCTTAATAAGAATTTTTCAATAGATCTCGACAGGAGCAACTCCCGTGCCAAGAGTAGTTTTTCCCTTCCTTACGTTCCATCCTTTCCTCTCAAAATACAATCTACCCCCCCCCCCAGCTGTCCTCGTCTTAGCAAATGTATATAAAACCACAGAAACTATTTAAAATAAATTAATAAAATAAAAATCTGTTGACACCACTCCTGCGGCTGCTTTCATGCTTGCGATAAGTGAGGGGGAGGGCAGCGAAGGTTTGTATTTAGTTTTCATCTGGCAGCGTAGAAAAATTTAGGAAGCACTGCTCTAGGACAGCCATGCTAGAAAAGCATTTCTCAGCTCAATAGTTCTATAGCCACAAAAGCTGAATTATTAACAAGCTATAATGTCGGAAAAATCCATGAACAAATGTAAGCTAATGATAAATCACCACAGAAGTACTAGAAAACATGCAAAGGCATTATGCTGCTGGATTTGGTACATAGGGCCCCCTTCAACTATGAACTCTGCAATATACATACAGTAATATGTGCATCAAAGAAACAGTCTTATTTCATCACTGAAGTCTTCGTGGAAGTGGGGGGGGGGGAGAGAGGAGAAGGTTGAAAGGAAGAGCAATAGAATCACATACATGTCCTATTATCTGTGTTTCTTACACTAACTTCTCCTTCCTTATAACAACCATCACCAGATGGGCTCCTTCACTCGTCCAGTAATAGCTCCTACTGTTCATAAGACCTCAGGCTCTCTGTATCATATTTCTATACATATATATCTATATCTATAGGAAAACTCAAATTGTCTCTCTTTGAGTGACACATTTAATACATAAAAATCTTTAAGCCATCTTGCCTCTAGAGAACAGTATTACACAAACACACACTTCAGGGCCACTCTGTCTATTATGTTTCAACTTTTTTCTTTTAAATTTCACTTTCAATAATTTTGTTTCAGTTTTAATTTAAAAAGAAATCAGTGTTTCTCTAGTGGATTGGTCGGCATTGCTGTATTCTTAGCTCAGTTGTTAACCATGTAAAATGTATTTGGCTTTATGGATTAGCACAAAGACAGGATGCTTTTGTTCCAAACTTGTAATTTATGAGCACTTACACCACTCATAAAAAATGTCATAGCAGGACTACGACAAATTCCGGGCATCAGGTCAATATGGTGCTTAGAAGCTGCACCTTGGCATTCAGGCTTTCATATTCCAAATGCTTTTTATTTTTCCAACCCAATGGAAGTTGGAAAGAACTATATAAAAAGGGTTGAGGATGTCTGTCTAGAGACAAAATAACTCTCCAAAAATTTAACAGAATGTCATGAACTTGGCATAGGGGGAAAGCTGGTGAAAAGAGATATCACATTTGAAAATGGGCCAGTTCATACCAGGGGTTACAGAACAATAAGGCCCCACTCAAAAAACAAATGGTCCATTTCTATGGGAAGAGGCGTTCCAGTTTCTGCAGCACAGAAACGTACATACAGCGAAATATAACTGTTAAGGAATTCCTCTTTTCATCCTCCCCCACTCCAACTACCCCAGCACCACCAAACACTCCAACTCCCAAAAACCCTGAACCCTCAAAACTACCACCCGCAACTAACTATCCACACACACAACCCACCTGGAAAGCTGGAGAGGCAACTGAAGAATATTCACTCTCTGCATCAACTTTTGAAGTTTAAGATATTGTATTTTAGTATGTGTACTTTTCTCAGAGTATGGGATTCTAAACGTATTACTCTTTATGAGAGCAGTTTGAAAGCAGGTTATTAAATATAATTAAATAAATAATAGCTCTATTTTTGCAAGAAGGACTAGGAAATAGTATCCATTGTATTGCATGCCACCAGCTTGGATTTAAAAAATTAAGCATGCCTCGCTGCACTGTCTGTACAAATTACACCCTCAGAACTTTGCAAGTACTAACACAAGCACTAGCAATAACATTGAGATCATATCAAACTAACCCTGGCATCACAATTAAGTTCATTCCTATCGTGGTATATGCAAAGAGACAAATATTTTTAACTGAAATTTCTATGGGCAAGTTTCTGCAGAATCAAACTACAGGCCGGAAGGTCGGGGGTTCAAATCCCACTAGAGGACAGCAACCTTGGGCCGGAAGGACTGAGGTTTCTAGTCCCACAGGTACTCCTTGTGGTCTTGGGCAAGCCACTTAACCCTCCATAGCCCATGTTCCCTGTAAAATAGTTATCTCCAAGTTATAATGCCCTGTTCAATGTAATTTCAGTTTGTTCAATGTAAACCGCACTGATGCAGAATAGCGCGGTATATAAGAGAATATAATAAATAAATAAATAAAATAAAATAAATAAATAAGTATGAAATTCAGGCTGAAATTTTGTCCATTCTATCACTCCTACCTTTCTGTTCCCTCGGAGCCACAAAAGGAGCAATTTCCAAAGCCCTTTCTGTATGTAAATATCAATTTTCATGCACCAAATTGGCTGTTCTTTTGGATTTAGCTCCTGACATTTTTAGTAGTTATTCAAGGCAAGTTTGAAAATTATACTCCCTAAAGGCGATCAAAAACAAAAGCGCTCTCTTTCCTGACAAATGCACTTTTATCCATATTTAAAGGACGTATTCCCAGAAATTTACAGGTGCTACTTTCCAAGTGAAGACATATACAGGTACTTTGGACCAGTAGCAAGTTTCAAAGCAAAGGTGTGTGTGTACTTTCATTATGAAAATCAATGCAAAGACCATGGATAAAGCACAGTTACTTACTTGTAACAGGTGATCTCTGGGAACAGCAGGAATAAGTCTTCACATATGGGTATCGTCGGTACCGACGGAGCCTGCGCGGGAACGCTCCCCAGCGTCCAGTAAGAAAGCTTTTGGGAGCATCCCACAGCGTCTGCGCGCTGCCTTCCCGCCTTTCCCAACCGCCTCTCTCCAGTTCGAGTTTTAAAGCTGAGACAAAGAGAGAGAGAGAGGAAAGGAAAGATAGAGAGATACAACTCCTAGGGGAGGTGGGTGGGTTGTGAAGACTTATTCCTGCTGTTCCCAGAGATCACCTGTTACAGGTAAGTAACTGTGCTATCTCCAGGAACAAGCAGGAATGAGTCTTCACATATGGGGACTCCCTAGCTGCAGATGCCAGGGAGAGACCCCATGGTTGTGTGCCCTTGCAGAGGGCTGCACTTCCCCCCATGGATCTCTGGCATCCAACCAGGGTAGGTGGGTAGGAGTTGATTAGGAATGGAACAGGTGTTTGAGGACAGCCTGACCAAACGAGGCATCCCGGCGGGAGTCCTTGTCCAAACAGTAATGGGCTGTGAAGGTATGAACCGAGGCCCAGGTGGCCGCTCGACAGATTTGGTCGATGGACACAGAGTTTAGATGAGCCATTGAGGCTGCCATGGCTCTCACATTGTGAGCTGTGACATGGCCCTCCAGAGAAATGTTCCTACTCTGGTAGGCGAAAGAAATACACTGAGCAATTTATTTATTTATTTATTTATTTACATTCTCTTATATACCGCACTATTCAGCATCAGCGCGGTTTACATGGAACAAAATGCTCAGTACAAATAACATGTATGAGTTTACAGATAACAGGGAACAAAAAACTTGGATAACAGGGGTAACTATTTACAAAACCTCCTACATGGAAACAAAATCAAAGAGGATGTATAGAAAACACAATCCACGTCATGGGTTTGAGTTTCAACTTGGTGTGTTGTTGGTATGCTATAAGTTTGTCTGGGAATGAGGATGGAATGGAGGTGTCTTGGAGCTCTAAGGGATGCAGTTGGGCGCAATAAGGTACTTGTTGAGGAGGTGACCTTTGAGGGCTTTCCTGAACTGTGGTAGATTCATAATAGCCCGGATATCATGGGGTAATGAATTCCAGTATCTTGGGGCACTGAGACTGAAAGCCCTGTTGGCTGTCGATTTAGTGCAAACAGTAAGTGCCTTCGGTACGGTTAAGGAGTTTATAGCCGTGGATCTTCTTGATCTATTTGGTCATGTGGCATGGATGAGGGAGGTTAAGGATGTGGATGAGAGATTGTGAACAGCTTTAAAAGTGATTATCAAGATCTTGAAAACTATTCTAGCCTGGATGGGTAGCCAATGCAACTGTATTAGCAGAGGTGTCACGTGGTCGCTCCTGGATGCTCCATGGAGGATTCTTGCTGCTGTGTTCATGGCTAGCTGCAGCGGGTTTAGTGTAGACTGGGGAAGACCTTGTAATATGGCATTGGCATAGTCGAAATGAGGTATGACCAATGCCTGGAAAATTGTCCGAAAGTCAGATGGTTCAAGCATGGAGCGTAGATGCCTAAGTGAGCGGATCTTGTAGTAGACTGATCTCACTATGTTTCCTATGTGAGCCTTCATATCCAGGCGTTGATCTAGGATGACTCCCAGGTATCGTATTGATGGTTTAGAGTGCAGCTCAGCTTCTTTTACTTTAAGATATTGTGGTGGGGTAAAGTTGGGGTTCCTCGTAATGAAGAGTACTTCCGTTTTCTTATGTTGTATTCTGAGGTTTTGCGAAAGAAGCCAGTCAGATATTGCATTGAAACAACTCGTCAGTGGGGAGAGGTCCAGATGCTCAGTAGAGAAAGGAATGTAGAGAAGGACATCGTCTGCGTATAACATGCAGTCGACATTGAAGGACCGGATGATGTTACAAATTGGCTGCATGTAAATATTGAACAAGAGCGCAGAAAGGGAGGATCCTTGTGGGACTCCTTGACTTTGGTGGAAAGGTTCAGAATTTGTCCCTCCAGAACGAACATGTTGCCATCTTTTGGACAGGTAGGATCTGCACCATTCGAGCGCTCGTCCATTAATGCCTTTGTCAATCAGTCGTCTTAATAGAAGCTCATGATTTACTGAATCAAAGGCTGCAGCGATGTCCAGAAAGATGAGAGCAAAACCCTTACGGATGTCATCAATGCCTATGATTATCTTGCAGAAGAGAGTGGTGAGGAGGGTTTCCACTCCGTGGAATTCTCTAAAGCCATGTTGGCATGGGTCTAACGGTGCAGCGGAGTCGATGTGATCCTGTAATTGTCATTGAGCTTCCTTTTCAATGATCTTCGCAAGTAGTGGAATGCTGGATATGGGTTTATAGGATTCCACCTGCTGGGGATCAAGTTTGCAGTTTTTTAGCAGAGGTCTAATAGAGGTGCGTTTAAGGGCAGAAGGGAAGGAGCCGGTTGAGAAGGAGAGGGTCATTATTTTGGACAGTACTGGGCTGAAATGGCTGCGAAGCTCATTGATCCAGAAGGCTGGGCATGGATCAGACTGGGCAGTAATGACATTTAGGGCCGCAATAGTGTCTTCGAGTTCTCTCTTGGTGGGGGTAGAAAACATGGTTAGTGTTGTTTGGCAGTCTTGCTCTATTTCAAAGGTTGTAGTAGAGATTTCGTCAGTCTGGCATATTTTGGATTGGAGATAAGTTGCAAAATCTTGTGGGTGTATCTCAAATGGAGGTCCAGAGGATGGTTCCTTTGATAAGGTCTTAACCAGGTCAAAAAGGTCATGCGGTTTATTAAGCGATCTCTTTAAGGTGTTTGAGTAGTACTGCTTCATCGTGTTGGTGATTGCGTTGCGATGCACAGCTAGATGACAGTTGTATGCTGTCTGGTCATATAAAGAATGAGATCGGCGCCAGCGTTTCTCTAGTTTCCGTAAATGGTTAAGTGATGTTTTAAGATCAGCTGAGTACCATGGGGCACTCATACTTTTGCCTGGGGGCCTGTTGGTTGGCGTACATAGGGCAATTGAACTGAGGCAGTTGTTCCAGTGGGAGATTAGGTCATCAAGGTTCTGGGTGGTTTCAGAGAAGAGTTGTTGCGTCTCCGCAAGGATAAGATCTCTGTTGTAAGGCTTAAAACATCGAGAGGGCGGTCTTGTGGTGTTGTTTTGTATTTTGTTGATTTTTGTGTAGGCTTTGTCTGAAGGAATCTGGATGATGATCAGTTTGTGATCTGACCAAGGAACAGGAGTTATGGAGGTTATAGGGTCCTGGGCTGGGTTAAGAGAGGTTTGCGGGGCAAATACTAGATCCAGGATATTTCCCTTAATGTGAGTAGGATCATTAACTAATTGCTTGAAGCCAAGATTTTTGAGGGCATCAAGGAAGGCTGATGCTTGATTATCTTGTAGCGTGGGCAGGTTAAAGTCCCCTAGGATCCAATTTGGGATGCTTGGGTTCTGAGTGTTAGATGCCAGTTGGACAGTGTTCTCTTAGAGACTGGAAGTCCTAAATGAGAAGGATTAAAAGCAACAAAGAGTTGAGAAGACTTTCTATGTTGCTGTGTTCTTTGTAAGTAGAAAGCGAGAGCTCTCTTACAATCCAAGGTATGAAGATTCCTCTCTGCATTTGATGCATGAGGTCCTGGAAAAAAGACAGGTAAATATACCTCCTGGTTCAGATGAAAAGGCGAGACCACTTTAGGCATAAAGTGTGGATTGGTCCTGAGGACTACCTTATCATGATGGAACCTTGTATAAGGTGGATTAGCCACCAAAGCTTGCAAGTCACTGATGCGGCATGCTGAGGTGACTGCAATGAGAAAAACAACTTTCCAAGAAAGAAATTTTAAGGAGGTGGTGGCTAAAGGTTCAAAGGGTGTCTTCATAAGCTGGCCAAGAACCAGGTTTAAGTCCCATGCCACTGGAGGTGGTCTAATGGGAGGTTTAGTTAAAAGAAGGCCTCTCATGAATCTTGCTATAAGAGGGAGAGGAAATAGGCTGTCCATTGAGAGGCTTGAGGGACACTGCAATAGCACTCAAATGGACTCTTACTGAATTTGTTTTCAGGCCTGCATGGGATAGATGCAGGAGATACTCTAATAGAGAATTCAGAGGTATTGCAATAGGGGTTAGACCCTTCTCTGAACACCAAATGGTAAATCTTTTCCATATGAAAGCATAGGAACGCCTAGTAGAAGGCTTTCTAGAGGCATGAATAACATCTCTGACCTGCTGAGAGAGATGAAAATCTTGAAGGTCTAGGCCCTCAGCAACCAAGCCCTGTGATGGAGCGACTGGGGGTTTGGGTGCCATAATGTTCCCCCTTCCTGGGACAGAAGGTCTGGTGCACAGCCCAAGTCCAGGGAAGGAGCTTGAGAGAGATGCAGAAGTAGAGGGTACCACACTTGGCGTGGCCAATATGGAGCTATGAGGATCATGGTCCCTCGATCTCTCTGAAGCTTGAATAGTGTTTTGGGAATTAGGGGAATTGGTGGAAAGGCATAAAGGAAGCCTTGACCCCAGTGAAGGAGGAAGGCATCCTTGGCCTGAACTCCCTGAGACGTAATTCTGGAACAGAACCGGGGAAGTTTGGCATTCCACGGACTTGCAAAGAGGTCTATGTCCGGGGTTCCCCAAATTCGAAAAATCCTGGCTACCTGGTCCATATGGAGGGACCACTCGTGTGGGAGCAGAACTCGACTGAGTCTGTCCGCCCAAGAGTTTTGAATGCGTGGAAGATATACTGCCAGAAGATGGATGTGATGCTCTCTGGCGAAGGCACACAGTCGCAAAACTTCGTTGCAAAGCGACAGAGAGCCAGTCCCGCCCTGCTTGTTTACATAGAACATGGCTACTTGGTTGTCCGTATGGATGAGGACTGTCCTGTAGCTGAGCAGGGAATGGAATACTCTGAGAGCTAAGAATATTGCTCTGAGTTCCAAGAGATTGATATGCAGAGAAGTCTCCTGTGGAGACCAGATGCCCTGGGTGGAGAGATCCTGCAGATGAGCTCCCCAACCCATTGGAGAAGCATCTGTTGTCAGAGTTGCTTAGGGTAGCGACTGCTGAAAAGGGGACCCCAGCAACAGATTTAGAGGGGACTTCCACCACTGGAGAGACCAAAATAGGCGACTGGAGTTTGCTATTTTGTCTGACAGGCAACCTGATGCCTGAGTCCATTGGGTGGACAAAGTCCATTGAGCTGCCCTCATGTGAAGGCGAGCATATGGAACCACATGCACGGTGGATGCCATGTGGCCTAATAGTTGTAACATCTCTCGAGCAGTTAAATGGGCCTTTAACTGTGTCTGGGAGGCAAACTGCACCAAGCGTAGGCAACGGGCCAGAGGAAGATAGGCCCTTGCAGTTGTGGTATCCAGCAAGGCCCCTATAAACTCCAGGGACTGAGTAGGGGTGAGATGGGATTTTGGGATGTTTATTACCAGTCCCAAATACTAAAAGATACGCATTGTGCAGGTTAGAGAAGTCTGGGCCTCTGACTGGGATGGGGCTCGAATGAGCCAGTCGTCCAGATATGGGAAAACGAATATTCCTAGAGTGCGCAGAAATGCAGCTACTACTGCCATGCATTTTGTGAACACCCTTGGTGCAGAAGCCAGACCGAAAGGAAGCACCCTGTATTGGTAGTGCTTTCCTTGAAAGAGGAACCGAAGGAACCTTCTGTGTTTTGGATGGATGAGGACATGGGTGTACGCATCCTTGAGATCTAGAGAACAAAGCCAATCCTGACTCTGAAGGTATGGCACCAGAGTACCGAGAGAAATCATCTTGAATTTATCTTTGAATAGAAACTTGTTCAATTCTCTGAGATCTAAAATGGGTCTGTAGCCCCCTGTTCTCTTTGGAATAAGAAAATAAGGGGAGTAGAACCCTGAGCCCTGTTGAAGAAGGGGTACTTCTTCTATTGCCCCTTGGGCAAGAGGGGTAGCAATCTCCTGACCCAGAAGGTTGAGGAGAGATGTTGGAGAATTGAACTGTTTCACTATTGTGTGGGGAGGAAGGTTTAAGAAATGAAGCTTGTACCCTTCCTTTATAATGGAGAGGGTCCATTGCTCTGCTGTGATTTGCTCCCATCTGGGAGCAAAGTAAGCTAACCTTTCTGGAATGGTGAGGGGCTCTGGTTCTTCCAGAGCCAGAAAGGCTAGGTTCTCTAGTTGCAAGTGAAAGGCCTTGAGGAGGTTGAGGCTGCTGAGCCGTGGGAGGCCTGGCAGCCTTTGACTTGGCCTGTTTAGGTGGTTGCTGACGCTTTGCAGCAAAACGACCTGCAGAAGATGCCTGCTGACCATAAACAGGATAGTATCTTCCCTTTTTAGAAAAAGGTGTCTTCTTGAACAATCTTTTCTTAGCAGAAGCAGAGGTAGACTTTAAAAGTTGATCCAAAGCAGAGTTCTCAGCATCCATCTGAGTGGCCTTTGCTTTCCAATCTCTGCCAAAAAGGTTTTCACCTGTACAAGGAAGATTTCCCAATTCATCTTGGACCCAGAGTTCCAAATCAGATGCTTGTAACCAAGCAATTCTGCGTGCACCTATGGTAATAGCCGAGGCTCTACTTACACACTCATGAGTCAAAGGCTGCACGGTTGGAAAATTTGGAAACATCTTGGGCATGTTTAAGCCAAGTGAGAAATTCCTGTCTTATCTTCTGAAATAAAAGGGGCCAAAGTCTGCAGATGATCTGTGACTTCTTTTAGAAACATCCCTATATAGAGACTATAGGAGTTAATTCTGGCAGCAAGCATATTAGCTTGGAAAACCCTTCTGCCAAAAGCATCAAGGGTTCTGCATTCACGTCCTGGAGGATTAGATGAGTGTCTCTTTGCACTCTTTATTTTCCTCATGGCCGACTCTACCACAATAGAGCGGTGAAGAAGCTGAGACTTATGAAAGCCAAGACAACGAGGGACACGGTACATGGTGTCTAACCTACGAGAATGAGGAGAGGTAGTAAGAGGAGTCTCCCACATGCTCAACATGAGATCATAGAGAATCTCATGAATAGGTAAGGTGGCTGCCTCTTTAGGAGCCTCAGGGTATTGCAAAATATCTAATTGCTTGGCTCTAGGCTCTGACTCAGGGGCCACTGTAATGGAGAGGCCCCTAGCCACTTCCCTAATGAAGTCTTGAAAAGACAAGTCTTCTGGAGGAGACATTCTTTGTTTTGGAGAATCTGGCTCCTGAGGAAGAAGTACCGGTGCCTCGACAGAAGCCTCCGACTCAAGAGTCTTCGGAGGAATCGAAGTATCGCCTGTCTGGATGCTCCTGTAAAGCCCGATACGTGTACCGAGTGGGATCGACATCGGGAGTAAGTGGTACCGGTTCGATACCGATGGGCATCATAGGACAGAGTACCGTTGCAGTTGCCAACGACGCTGATGTCGATGCAATCGGTACCGTCCCCCGGAAACGATGCCAGTGCCGGAGTCGGTACCGGCAACGGGGATTGTTGCGGTACCGAAGGCATCGAAGCCTGCATAAAGGCCGTTAGGGTGCGCTGCATGGACAGAATCTTCTGATCCATCGACGCCACCAGAGTCTGGATGTCGGTACCGGTGGAGGCCACCAGTACCCCAGAATACGGCAACAGGTGATCGGTCAAGGCCGAGCCATCGATGTCAACCTGTGACCCCATAGATAATGCTTTGGAAGCCGGAACTTCCCGCCGGGGTTATTTTGCCGGTGCGGATTCCTCGAGGACATGTTCGGAGGCATCTCGATGCTTAGAGGGAGATTTGCCCTTTGAGGACCGGCTAGATTTATGTTTGGTTACCTGAGATCCCTGGGAGGAAGAAGAAGCCCTGGAAGACGTCGATGCCACCGAGGCTGCATCAGAGGGAAACAGGGTACTGAGCTTGGCTTCTCGGTTCTGCCGACCTCTTTTAGACATCATGGTACAGGACACACAATCCGTGATGGAATGGTCAGGACCCAAACATTTTAGACACCAATCATGGGTGTCGGTGACAGAAATAGTACCGCCACACTTCGTGCACTTTTTAAACCCAGAAGCGGGCTTCTCCATGAGGAGAAATTTGTTCAGGCCTAAGGCCCAAACCGCAAATGCACAGTTGAAGAAAGAAAAGTATTGTTTGTTTTTTTTTGTAAGAAAAAAAAAAAGACCGGCGGTACCGGTCTGACGTCGAAGAAGGCAGACGCGACACAGAAAAATAAAGAAAAAATGAAGAATTCTTCTGCGGTGACAGGAACACGACCTGCTGGCTCCGCGGAAAAGAAGAACTGGAGAGAGGCGGTTGGGAAAGGCGGGAAGGCAGCGCGCAGGCGCTGTGGGATGCTCCCAAAAGCTTTCTTACTAGACGCTGGGGAGCGTTCCCGCGCAGGCTCTGTCGGTACCGACGATACCCATATGTGAAGACTCATTCCTGCTTGTTCCTGGAGATATAGTGCTCATGGACTTTGTCCCAGTGCTGAACGGGGGTATACCAAATATGCATGTCGGCATAAATAAACAAACACGGAAATTTCAAAACTGTCTTCATGTCCTATAAGGAAAGGCCTAAGGGGCATAATATTTATACTCTACAGCACGCCTTGACAAATTTAGGAGTCAGGCCAAAATCTTAGGAGCCAGCACTTGTGACCTCCTTTCTCCTCCCCTCCCCCCACCCCCAGTTCTCTCATCTTGATCTCATGTTCTCAACTCTCCTGACACCAGTGCCAGAGCTCCTACACCATGCGTCATCTTTAGATAACAGCTATAGCTTCAGATAGCAAGACTGTGTGTGGTGTAACAGTGGTGTGCTTGTCTGTGCATGGGATGTGGTGGTGGGTGCCTTTGTGTGGATGGTGTACAGGGCTGCGGTGCATGTGTATGTGTGCAGTGCAGAGGTGAGGTTAGAACATAAGAACATAAGATATGCCATACTGGGTCAGACCAAGGTCCATCAAGCCCAGTATCCTGTTTCCAACAGTGGCCAATCTAGGTCACAATTAAAAGCAGTTTCCCCAGAAGACATAGGTTCTACAATGCTTGCATTGCGACAAGTAATGGATTTCCCAGGTCCCCTTTAATAATGGTTTATGAACCTTTCCTCCAGGAACTTCTCCAAACCTTTTTTAAACTCAGCTACACTCTTTTACTACATCCTCCAGTAACGAATTCCAGAATTTGATTACGCGTTGTGAAAACATATTTTCTCTTTAGTCATATATGGGTTACACTATACCTTCATTGCATGTCCCCTAGTTTTTCTACATTTTGATGGCGTAAACAATCAAACTGTGTTTACCCTTTCAACTCCATTCATTAATTTATAGACCTCTAACATATCTCCCCTCAGCTATCTCTTTTCCAGGTTGAAGAGCCCTAACCTTTTTAGCCTCTCCTCATAGGGGTATCCCTCCATCGCCTTTACCATTTTGGTGGCTCTTCTCTGTACCTTTTTTAATTCCGCTATATCCTTTTTAAGATATGGCAACCAGAATTACACACAATATTCAAGGTGTGGTCGCAATTTTTCTTGCAATTTTTCACAATCCTCTTGGGTTTTAACAACTTGGAATAATGAGTGAGGTAATCAAATTTGCAGAAGACACAAAATTATTCACATTTCTAGGTCATTTATGAATATGCTAAAAAGCAGCAGACCCAGCACAGATCCCTGGGGTACTCTATTATTCACCTTTCTCCATTGGGAGTATTAACCATTTAGCCCTACCCTCTGCTTTCTATCTTTTAACCAGTTCCTGATCCACAATAGTACACTGCCTCCTATCCCATGACTTTAATTTCGCCAAGAGTCTCTCATGAGGGACCTTGTCAAAGGCTTTCTGAAAATCCAGATACACTATATCAACTGGCTCACCTTTCTCTACTTGTTTATTCACACCTTCAAAAAAATATAACAGATCAGTAAGAGAAGACCTTCTCTGGCAAAAGCTATGATGGGTTTCTCCCATTAAATCATGACTATCTACATGACCAGAAAGCACAGTTACTTACCTGTAACAGGTGATCTCTGGGAACAGCAGGAATAAGTCTTCACATATGGGTACGTCGGTACCGACGGAGCCTGCGCGGGAACGCTCCCCAGTGTCCAATCAGAAAGCTTTTGGGAGCATCCCACAGCGCCTGCATGCTGCCTTCCCACCTTTCCAACTGTCTCTACTCAGTTGAGTTTTATAGCTGAGACAAAGAGAGAGAGAGAGGGAAAGGAAAGAGAGATAGAGAGAGACAACTCCTAGGGGAGGTGGGTGGGTTGTGAAGACTTATTCCTGCTGTTCCCAGAGATCACCTGTTACAGGTAAGTAACTGTGCTATCTCCAGGAACAAGCAGGAATGAGTCTTCACATATGGGGACTCCCTAGCTTTAGATGCCAGGGAGAGAGCCCATAAGTTGTGTGTCCCTGGGACAGGGATGCATTTCCCCACCTGGATCTCTGGCATCCCATGAGGGATAGTGGGTAGGAGTTGATTAAGTATGGAACAGGTGTTTGAGAACAGCCTGACCAAACAAGGCATCCCGGCGGGAGTCCTTGTCCAAGCAGTAATGGGCTGTGAAGGTATGAACCGAGGCCCAAGTGGCTGCTCGAAAGATGTCGTCGATAGACACAGAGTTCAGATGAGCCATCGAGGCTGCCAAGCCTCTCACATTGTGAGCTGTGACATGGCCCTCCAGAGAAATGTTCTTGCTCTGATAGGCGAAAGAAATACATTGGGCAATCCAGTTAGAAAGTGTTCTCTTGGAGACTGGCTGTCCCAAATGAGAAGGATTAAAGGCAACAAAGAGTTGGGAAGACTTTCTATGTTGCTGTGTCCTCTGTAAGTAAAAAGCTAGAGCTCTTTTACAGTCCAGGGTATGAAGATTCCTCTCTGCACTTGATGCATGAGGTCCTGGAAAAAAGACAGGTAGGTAGACCTCTTGGTTGAGGTGAAAAGGCGAGACCACCTTAGGCATAAAGTGAGGATTAGTCCTAAGGACCACCTTGTCATGATGGAACCTTGTATAAGGTGGATTAGCTACTAGTGCTTGCAATTCACTGATGCGGCATGCTGATGTGATTGCAATGAGAAAGATAACCTTCCAAGAAAGGTATTTCAAGGAGGTGGTAGCTAAAGGTTCAAAAGGCGGCTTCATAAGCTGACCAAGAACCAAATTTAAATCCCATGCCACCGGGGGTGGTCTAATGGGAGGCTTTGTTAAAAGGAGGCCTCTCATGAACCTTGCTACAAGGGGATGAGAGGAGACAGGTTGTCCATTTAGAGGCTTGAGGGAAGCTACAATAGCACTCAAATGGACTCTTACTGAATTTGTCTTAAGGCCTGCATTAGACAGATGAAGGAGATACTCCAGCAACGATTCCAGAGGTATAGCATGGAGGTTAACACCCTTCTCAGAACACCAGATGGTAAACCTCTTCCACTTGAAAGCGTAAAAACGTCTAGTGGAAGGTTTTCTGGAAGCATAAAGAACATCTTTTACTTGTTGAGAAAGATGAAGATCCTGGAGATCTAGGCCTTCAGCAACCAAGCCCTGAGATACAGAGACTGGAGATTGGGATGCCACAACTTTCCGTCCTCCTGAGAGAGGAAGTCTGAAGCAGACCCTAACTCTATGGAGGGAGCTTGAGAGAGATGTAGAAGCAGAGGGTACCACACTTGCCGTGGCCAATGTGGAGCTATGAGAATCATGTGGCCTCTGTCTCTCTGAAGCTTGAATAAGGTCTTGGGAATTAGGGGAATGGGTGGAAAGGCATACAAGAAGTCTTGACCCCAATGAAGGAGGAAAGCATCCCGTGCCTGAGCCCCCTGAGCCGGAGTTCTGGAACAGAACCGGGGAAGTTTGGCATTCCACAGACTTGCAAAGAGGTCTATGTCCGGGGTTCCCCAAATTTGAGAGATTTTGGACACCTGGTCCATATGTAGGGACCACTCGTGTGGAAGCAGAACTCGACTGAGTCTGTCTGCCCAAGAGTTTTGAACACCTGGAAGATAAACTGCCAGAAGGTGAATGTGATGCTCTCTGGCAAGGGCCCACAGTCGCAGAGCTTCGTTGCAAAGCGACAGAGAGCCAGTTCCTCCCTGCTTGTTTATATAGAACATGGCTACCTGATTGTCCGTGTGGATAAGGACTGTCTTGTGGCTGAGCAGGGTGTGGAAAACTCGCAGAGCAAGGAAGATTGCCATGAGTTCCAAGAGATTGATATGTAGACAAGTCTCCTGTGGGGACCAGATGCCCTGGGTGGAGAGCACTGTTCCCTCTAAGCTGTGCGCGTGTGCGCGCGCACACACCTCACCGAGCGAGCGCACATACTTTACAACAGAGCGCACAAAAATTACGGTTCTGATTCTGATAGAAAACAACACAGACATCTTAAAATTTAAAAGTTGTTATGTATTTATGGTTTTCACAAGTTCTACAATGTTTTCTAGTGTAATCAATGTGATGTACATACTGTATTCTGATGTGTAGTCAAATTTTAAAGTATATAACTCCGAGTGTCGTTACATGGCGCACAAAAATTTAACCTTCCTTCAAAAGCTGCACAGCTGATATTTTATGCGCACACAGCCTACAGAAAATTAGAAGGAACATTGGTGGAGAGGTCCTGAAGATGAGCTCCCCAGCCCATTGGAGAAGCATCTGTTGTTAAGAGTTGCTTGGGGTAGAGGCTGTTGAAAAGGGGACCCCAGCAACAAGTTTTGAGGGGACTTCCACCATTGGAGGGACAAAATGAGACGACTTGTGTTTGCTATTTTGTCTGATAGGCCTCCTAATGCCTGGGTCCATTGGGTGGATAAAGTCCACTGAGCTGCTCTCATGTGAAGGCTAGCATATGGTACCACATGAACGGTGGATGCCATGTGGCCTAGCAACTGTAACATTTCTCGAGCAGTTAGTAGGGGTTTTAACTCTGCTTGAGAAGCTAACTGCATCAAGCGAAGGCAACGGGCCTGGGGAAGATAGGCCCTTGCCCTTGTGGTATCCAGCAACGCCCCTATAAACTCTAGGGACTGAGTAGGGATCAAATTGGATTCATTGCAGAAGATATCTGTTTTCTCGAAAGAGACGGTTGGTAAACTAACTGATCATGAAGCTCGGCTGACATCTGTGGAAAGGCTTGTTAATTCTACCGAGCAATTTGTTTCTTCTCAAAGTGAAGTTAATTTGAAATTTTCCCAGGGTTTTAGTTCTTTGCAACGACAGGATGAATTTCGAGAAAATGTATATCGGTCAAAAAATGTACGTTTTCTAAATTTTCCTAGGACACATTACTTATCCCCCTTGTTATTGTTGCAAAAATACTTTAAGGAAATTCTGATGCTTAAAGACGCTTCGGATATTTTAATTTCAAAATTGTATTATATACCTAGAGTTAAAAAAGATTTGGATGGTAACATGTCAGGGAATATCCAAAGTGAAAAGCTGGCCTCTTCCACTCTGGATCTATCTGGCTTTCTTGAATCTTCCACAGATGATATTCCTACAAGAGATACCTTATTAGTTTCCTTTGTTCGGGAGATGGATAAGGATAGGGTTTTGACGGTTTACTTTCAGAAGAAAACCGAACAGTTCTGTGGTCAAGTTATTCAGATATTTCCAGATGTGGCTAAAATCACACAAGAACGCCGTAAGGCTTTCTTAGCTCTCCGTCCACGTGTTCTTGCTTTGGGGGGTTTATTTTATCTTAAATTTCCCTGTAAATGTCAGATTACCTTTCAAGGTAAGCGATATATATTTTCTGAACCTGATCAATTAGCTTGTTGAGTGAGAGGGAACTGGTATAACTTGGTGTAATTATAGGGGGAATATAGTGTATCACTTGATTTAGTATATTGAGCTTATTGGTTTTCTCAGGTTTCCTTTTAAATTTGACTGCAAATGTGTGAAGCTGCTCCTTGATGTGGACTGGATATTACAGTTTATGTAATGTTTTCTTTGTAATTTTTGTTTCATTTTGAAATAAATTTTGGAAATTAAAAAAAAAAAAATATTGGATTTTGGGATGTTTATTACCAGCCCTAAATATTGAAGGATACGCATTGTGCAGGTTAGAGAAGTCTTGGCCTCTGATTGAGTGGGAGCTCGAATGAGCCAGTCGTCCAGGTAAGGGAAGACAAATATTCTCAGGGTGCGCAGAAAAGCAGCAACTACTGCCATGCATTTCGTGAACACCCTTGGTGCAGAGGCCAGACCAAAAGGGAGCACTCTGTATTGATAGTGCTTCTCCTGAAAAAGGAACCGAAGGAACCTTCTGTGAGTTGGATGGATAAGAACATGAGTGTACGCATCCTTGAGATCTAGAGAACAAAGCCAATCCTGACTCTGAAGGTATGGCAGCAGAGTTCCTAGAGAAACCATCTTGAATTTTTCTTTGACAAGGAATCTGTTCAACTCTCTGAGATCTAATATGGGTCTGAAGCCCCCTGTTTTCTTTGGGATGAGAAATAGGGGGAGTAGAACCCTGTGCCCTGTTGTTGAGAAGGCACTTCCTCTATTGCCCCCTGGGCTAGAAGAGTGGCAACCTGCTACTCTAACAGGCTGAGGAGAGAGGTTGGAGAATTGAACTGGTGCACTCTTGTGAGAGGGGGCAAGCTGGAAAAATGAAGTTTGTACCCCTCTCTGATGATGGAGAGTGTCCAATGCTCTGCTGTGATTTGCCCCCACCTGGGAGCAAAATGACATAACCTTCCTGGAATGGTGGAGGGCTCTGGTCCTTCTAGAGCCAAGAAGGCTAAGTTCTCTAGCAGAAAGTCAAAGGCCCTGAGGGGGCTGAGATTGCTGGGCTGGAGCAGGCCTTGCAGCCTTTGCTTTACTCTGTTTGGAGGATTGCTGACGTTTGGAAGGGAATTGAGCTGCAGAAGATGCCCGCTGACTATAAGCAGGATAGAATCTTCCCTTTTTAGAAAAAGGTGTTTTCTTGAACAACCTTTTCTTAGCAGGAGCAGCTGTGGATTTGGATAGTCTATCCAAAGCAGAATTTTCAGCATCCATCTGAGTGGCTTTTGCTTGCCAATCCTTACCAAACAGATTCTCACCTATACAAGAGATATTTCCCAATTCATCTTGTACCCAGATCTCCAAATCAGATGCTTGACGCCAAGCAATCCTACGTGCCCCTATAGCTATAGCTGAGGCACTGCTTACGCATTCAAAGGAGTCGAAAGCTGCACGGTTGGAGAATTTGGAGATATCCTGGGCATGTTTGAGCCCAGTGAGAAATTCTTGCCTTTTATCATCAGATATAAAAGGACTTAAAGTCTGCAAATGGTCAGTGACTTCTTTTAAGAACATGCCCATGTAGAGACTATAAGAATTAATTCTCGCAGCAAGCATGGAAGCTTGGAAGACTCTTCTTCCAAAAGTATCCAGGGTTCTACATTCACGTCCTGGAGGATTAGAGGCATGTCTTTTGGCACTCTTAATCTTTCTCATTGCAGACTCAACCACAATTGAGTGGTGAGGAAGTTGAGTTTTATGGAAACCAGGACAAGGAGGGATACGATACATGGTGTCCAACCTGCGAGAATGAGGAGAGGTGGTTAGAGGTGCTTCCCACATCCTTAACATGAGATCATACAGAATCTCCTGGATAGGTAAGGTAGCTGCCTCCTTAGGAGTTTTAGGATATTGCAAATTATCTAACTCCTTGGCTCTAGGTTCTGACTCTGGGGCCACTGTAATAGAGAGGCCCCGAGCCACCTCTCTGATAAAGTCTTGAAAAGACAAGTCCTCTGGAGGAGACATCCTTCGTTTAGGAGAGGACTCCTCCTGTGGAAGAAGCATCACTGCATCGACAGACTCCTCAGAATCCTCAGAGTCGTCAGAGGAATCGAAGAATCGTCTGTCTGGATGCTCTTGTACCGGCCGATAACCGTACCGACCGGGATCGGTACCGGGGTATCGGTACCGGAGGGCTTCAGAGGACAAAGTACCGGCATAGCGGACACCGATGCCGATGTCGATGCCACCGGTACCGGGATCGGTATCAACTGAGTAGTCTGTTGCGGTACCATGGGCGTCGATGCCACAACGAAAGCCACCAGACTGCGTTCCATGGACAGAATTCTCTCATCCATCGACGCCGCCAATGCCTGGAAGTCGGTACTGGTAGAAGCCACCGGTACCCCGGAGCATGGCACCAAGAGATCTGTCGAGGCCACGCCATCGAGATCTTCTTGGAACCCCGATGATGATGCTTTAGAGGCCGAAGCCTCCCGCCGGGGTAATTTTGCCGGTGCAGAATCCTCGAGGGCAAGGCCAGAGGCATCTCGATGCTTAGAAGGAGATCTACCCTTCGAGGACCGGCTGGATTTATGTTTAGTTACCTGAGATCCATGTGAGGAAGAAGCAGCCCTGGAAGACGTCGATGCCACCGAAGCTGCATCAGAGGGAAACAGGGTACTGAGCTTGGCAGCTCGGTTCTGACGACCCCTCTAAGACATCATGGAACAGGACACACAATCTGTTATGGAATGGTCAGGACCTAAACATTTTAGACACCAGTCATGGGTGTCGGTGACGGAGATAGTACCGCCACATTTTGTGCACTTCTTAAAACCTGAGGCAGGCTTTTCCATAGTTAAGGAAAAAGGTTCTGGCCCTAAGGCCCAAAACTGAAGTGCACCTGAAGAAGAATAATGGAAAAAAGTTTTTTTGTTTTTTTTTTAAAGACCGGCGGTACCAGTACAGCGTCGAAGAAGGCAGACGCGACAGAAAAGAAATAAAGAAAAAATAAGGAAATTCTTCTGCGGTGACAGGAACACGACCTGCTGGCTCCGCGGAAAAAGAACAACTGAGGAGAGACAGTTGGAAAGGCGGGATGGCAGCCCGCAGGCACTGTGGGATGCTCCCAAAAGCTTTATGATTGGACGCTGGGGAGCGTTCCCGCGCAGGCTCCGTCGGTACAGACATACCCATATGTGAAGACTCATTCCTGCTTGTTCCTGGAGATATTTTGTTCTCAATAATGGTTCTACCATTTTTCCCAGTATGAATGTCAGGCTTGCCAGTCTGTAGTTTCCTGGATCACCCCTGGAACCCTTTTTAAAAATTGGCATTACAATGGCCATTCTCCAAACTTCAGGTATTACTGCTGATTTTAATGATAGTTCACAGAGGTCTACAATCTCATATTTCTGTTCTTTCAACACTTTCGGATGTATACCATCCAGTCCAGGTGATTTGCTACTCTTCAGTTTATCAAATAGTTGTAATACATCTTCCCGGTTTATCAACATTTCCTGTGCATTTATGTGCTTATGTAATGTGGAACTGCGGTGTATATGTGGTGTGGAGCTGGGGTATGTGTCTCTCCTATGGAGGTGGAATGTCTGTATGCGTGAGTGTGTGGTATGTTCTTGTATGTGTGTTCTTGAGGGAGGGGAAGCACTTTTAGGTAAACAGGCATTGTGCCCTTTTGTCCCCATGCATTCATCCCTTTCCCCTTTCTCTGTTCCCCCTTCCAGACTCTCTCCCCTTCCCCCTTGTACTCCCAACCCTCTGCACCTAGTGCTCCAAGCCCCAAGCGCCAGGTCTGATTTTTTAGTGGCCATGGTGACCTGACCTTTGTCAAGCCCTATCCTTGAGAGAAGCCAAAAAGGGGAGCATATCATGGAGACATTCAAATACCTCAAAAGTATAATGCATTAAATTTATTTATTTATTTATTTAGCTGTATTTATATTCCGCTTTTCACCGGGTCAAAGCGGTCAATTGGGGGATACATTTAACACGAGGGGATATGACACACATACGTTAATACTTACAGGGAACATGGGCAATGAAGGGTAAAGACAAGTATTTTCCAGTGGAACAGAAGCTCTAGAGAAGAGGTTCCCAAATCTGTCCTGAGGGTCCCCCAGCCAGTTGGGTTTTCAGGCTATCCTCAGAATATTCATGTAATAGATTTGCATACACTACCTACATAGCATGCAAATTTCTCTCATGTATATTCATTGCAGATATCCTGAAAACATAACTAGCTGGGGGTCCTCCAGGACAGGTTTGGGAACCTCTGCTCTAGAAGAAAGGGAATCCTGAAAGGACAGAGAAATAACACAGGAAGTGGCAAATACAAAAAACAGTCTCTCAATGGAGACGATGGAATGAAGTTTGGTATCTGATATCAAGAAATGTGGCGTTAAGTACAGAGGATTATAAGGGAAGTTGAAGAGCAGGTGGGGAAATGTATACATGGGTTAAACCTTGTTGGCAGTATTTGCTAGTATATTCTGCATTTTTGTGCTGCCAAGTAGGTTCATAGCCAAGATATCTGTTAAAGGGAGAGTCATGGAGATAAGGAAAAGAGAGAAAAGCCATGCTCTTATGGTACCACTACATGGGGATCCATCCTGTCCTTCTGGTCATAGACAGTACTAGCAGTAGTGTCTCAGGTTCAACACCACTCTCTCTTTGACCTCTTCTCTAGGACAGGTTGCTCTTCTATCACAAAACCTCCCTCCTAATAGCTTTCAAGTGCAGACAAGCTTTTTAGTTACACAAAATGAAAGAGTATATCTGGAATTGTATGATAGATGGTTCTTAGCTTAGAGAAAGAGGTGAAGCAGGAAGATGCCCACAAGCATGGAGGTTGATAAGATAAACTACCACCCAGCTGGCAGACATGTTGTGGAGAAAAACAGTTCTCACTTCCTTATTTGCAAAATATGCACAAATTGTTTTGGTGCAAAGACACATTAGAAGCTAACTCTGTCTAAAGCAGATAATTCAGATGTAGATTTTATATTTGGATTACTCACTTTTGCAAATCTGAGCTCAAGGTGAATTATATACATAGTAAAGTAGAGGGGAATGTCTACTAAAGCACAAACAGCTTTTGCAGCTAATGCCAGGCATTAGTTGCAAAAATGCTGCGGTGGCGGCAAAAGCCCCATGGTATCAATGCAGCTACCACCACCCATTAAGGTCTCATTTGGTGCATCCTCAGTGTCTGCAACTTTGGCGATTACAGTGTGGCGTTTACATCTGTGGTAACTGCGTGTTGCAGGCATGTCCTTTCTCTGCCATAATCCCTCCATTTCCCACCCAAGCCTGCAGCTACCGCAGGAAATGCAGACATCACAGAAAATTACTACCATGTCTGCATCCCACGTTAGCTGCTACCAAGGCGTGATCATCCTGTGTTATCTCCATGGTGGCAACTAACGCGCATTAATAAACATATCCCTAGATGTTTGCCCTGCCCAAAGTGGCTTACAATCTACCTGAGGTACTGGAAGGAAAAGTGACCTGCCCAATCTCAAGGAGTATTTGTGAAAGAAGTAGGATTTGAACCTGGCTTTTTTTTTTTGCTGTCCGCTGCTCTAACCACTAAGCTGCACTTTCCCCGCCAATTCTTTTTACATTTATATCCGCCTATCAAAGGAGCTTCTCAGTGGCTCACAAAGAAACACACACAATAAGCATGTACAAATAAATCGAAACACTGAGATTTCTCCATAGCAGTTAGTTAAGGTAGAGACATCTTACATACCGCCCTAAGCCTAGTAAATTCTTATGGCTATAACAAAATATCAACATACATTATATAAAGGGAACCCGGTCTATATCCAGAGACTAGTAAGGACAGCATGAGAGCGGGGTACCACATCAAACGCTTCAAGAGCAAAGTGAAACAAGTGGCAGGGCTCCTAAAGTGGGTCCTTACAATTAATCCCAGAAACATATGTTAGCTTAGTCCCTAGACTTTTGATGATACTGTATATTCCACTAGTGGGAAGAGTCAGGAAAATGCAATGAGCTGGTCTTTTGACTTTTGGAGGTCAAATGAGCTCTGCAGAAATGCAGGCCAGACTCAGGGGACACGGTAGTTTTTTGATTTGTTGAAAAGGGACAGATAAGCCCTAGCAGACGATCTTCTGTGCTACAACTGTTAGTCAGTTGGCTGGTTCCATTCACAACTACTTCAGATTTTACTTTGCAACAGATCTCAAAAAGAACTGACAGTAGCTTCTAAGAACTCAGCGTTTCCCAGGCAGTGTGCCACAGAAATGTCCCTGCTGCCCGATGCTCAGATCCAGATCAGTACCTGTGCTCTGCTCTAGCACCTCGCTTCAACAAGACACACCAGCAGTGGGTCTTGACCATGCAAGATTTCCTTTCATTTCAGAGCATGTGTGTTGTCACATGCTCAGAAGTATGAAGAACATGATCAGTTCATTGTCAAACAGTTTTTTTTCCATCTCTGGAATATCCAATATTTAAGTCCTGTTTAGAACAATCTGATTTGCTTACAACTACAATCGCTATAATTACAACATGATTAAACTACTGTAATTCTGTGTATGCTGGCCCTGCTAAGAATATGCTGCAACAGCTCGCTCTTATTTAGAATACAGCAGCCCCAGTTGCTTCAGGAACTTAAATCTGGGAACATATTTAGCCATTGCTTAAGACCTTGCATGGCTACCAACTTTTCAGTGTATTGAATTCAAAATATTATTTATGGGGAGGCTCCTCTGTATTTTTGTACTGTTTCTCCAAATGGGTTAGTTTGGTGTGGGATATGATCTCAGTCTCTCAAATTTACTGCTAATGCTCGACGTAGTACTTGCATCGTGCCAAAGAGAGCTTCCTTCTGGAGTTTGTAAGATATAACAGGTATGGGTTATTTGTCAAGATGTGCTTGGAAATTATTTGTTATCAAATATGTGGCTCCCAATACAATGGGAAATATTTCTATATCTTTCTCCCACATTTTCTTGGTCTCTGATTGCATTTCTTGGTACTTCAGGATCTTCTGCCTCTCCACACGATTCACAGAATAATCACTCGGAACAGACATCTCTATCATCAATGCCATTCTGGTGTTTTTCTCTTTTACCTCTACATCTGGTTTCCTCGCATCCAGTTTCTTATCCATCACAACAGGAATATCCCAGGTAATCATAACTTCTTCATTCTCTGTAATTCTCTTAGGGTTATGATCCCAGTGCTTTTCAGGCACAGTGATGTTGTAGTGTTTACAGAGTTTCCAATGGATGAGGTGTGCTACTTTGTTGTGCCTTTCTATACAGAAATTTTCAGCCATCAGAACTTCACAGCCATCTATAAGGTGAGTAACTGTTTCCAGGTCTTTCTTACAGAATCAACATATGCATGTTTTGCCAGTTTTTTCAATGCTTGCTGTAAACCATCTCATCCGTAATCCGTTGCCCTGGGCTGCAGCTATCAGAATTTTTGTACATGTATGGAATAGTGTGTTATTCAACAGTTGATGTTTAGCTGGTGGTTACCAGCTTGACAGCATTCCTTTGTGGGGGCCCTGCTTTACGGAATATGCTTCCTTGAACTGAAAATGCTCAATTAAATTGCTGGCTTTTGTAAAAATTGTTCGGGGGGGGGGGGGGGTATTCAAAGGCATTTATGCAGTTTGCAGACCTGCAAGCCGCGTAAATGCTGCTCACTGAGATATTCAGTGGCACTAGTCCGGTTAATGCCCATGTTCCCTGTAAAAGAGTCATCTCCAAGTTCAATGTAAACCGCCTTGATATCATGAAAGGCGATATATAAGAAATGTTAAATAAATAAATAAACAAATAAAATAAATGCTGCTTAATATCCGCAGTTTGGGCTGCTAAACATTGGGGCATTGTGAGGGTAGAGTGGGGGTGGCACCATGGGTTAACCAGGTAGCTGAAATATTTAGCCGCTGCCCGGTTAACCCTAACCAGCTGAAGTTTGGACAGCTGAATGGCTGTTCTCACTTTATCCGGTTTTGCAATCCAGCCAGCGGTTAATATCATCACTGACAAGATTGCAAAATTACAATCTAGGCAACCCGGATATGGCCCCGGCATTGAATATTCACAGCGAAGGCCAACCAATTTAAGTGCGCTGATCGCTGCAGCTGAAAATCCCTCCCACACCCCCACACCACCTTAAGGCCCCGATTCTGTCCCGGATGTAGATGCCCTCTTTACGTCTGTTTGAACCAGATGTACAAAGGGTGTCACGATTCTGATCCTGCGGGGCATGTCAAGCCCCACAGGATCAGAATCGCAATCAGTCCTGTACATGCAGGCTAGGACTGCGATTCAGCCCAGCCTGCACATACAAGACAAGCCTGACTAACTCAGTCAGGGCTTTCAAATGGAGCCACAGAGCCATGGCGTCTGGTTGCCATGGCACCGCAGCTCCATTTAAAAGCCGCGATCCCGGCCGCCGGACTTCAAAGGTGATTTCCTCGCAGCCTGACCCCCGATCTGGCCTCCTAAGGCCAGGGTCGGGCTGCGGAGAATGTCTTCAGGCCCCCCCCTGCCCCATCCGCACCCCCGGCCCGAAAAAGAAACATCCAGGGAAGTTATTCCACCTCGGAGATGGAATAACTTCCCCGGACAAGTCGCCAATCCTGGACGTACAGGGCAGATATTAAAATTGGCCCTGCTCATCCAGGGCTGGCGACCGCCCACCGTCTGCCCAGACTCCGCCCCTTCCCCACCCCTTCCCTGTCCACATCTAACTTCCCCATAAAACCAGCAGGGAAGTTAGACGCCAGCGGGGAAGGCATGAATTAGCAGGGATGGACTTCATGTTGGGATGCCCATCCCCACTATTCATGCGACAGAATAACCCCCTTAGTATTTAACAGATTGGTTTTGGACTTTTTAAAATTGTATTTTTATTTTGTGATTTTAATGTTATATAATTCATTGTTGTAAATCACCTCTCAAAGTCCTTGTAAAAAGGTGGTATAGAGAAAATAAATAAATGTTTCTCCTTCCAAGCTACGCTACAAACCTTGGAGCGTGGGACTTGAGAAGTTAAAGCTGCTTCATATTAATGCACCTGAATGAAACTGGATTCAGCTATTTGCACTTTTGTTTATCAATGGGATGCAACTCCTAACCTGATTATGGTAATCATCTTAATGTGGCGTGGAGGAGTGGCCTAGTGGTTGGGGCAAGGTACTTCAAGCCGGAAGGTCGGGGGTTCAAATCCCACTAGAGAACAGCAACCTTGGGCCGGAAGGACTGGGGTTTCTAGTCCCACAGGTGCTCCTTGTGGTCTTGGGCAAGCCACTTAACCCTCCATAGCCCATGTTCCCTGTAAAATAGTTATCTCCAAGTTATAATGCCCTGTTCAATGTAATTTCAGTTTGTTCAATGTAAACCGCACTGATGCAGAATAGCGCGGTATATAAGAGAATGTAAATAAATAAATAAAATAAATGTGAAGCTTAGAGTGTGTGTGTTCCTTTATGTATACCTCAATTACCTCAAATAAAATTTGCTGTCTTCTAGACCTTAACAGAACCACAATTGCACCTCTCAAAGTAGTAGCACTGACAAATATACTTATTTACAGACATGGGCATGAGTATAAAGTAGCCAGAGACGTGAAAGCCCTCTACTGAGAAATGAAAAACTTAGACTATATACTGATAACATATTAGGTTCCCGACACAGGTAGGCCTTAATTCTCATTCTATCAATATGTAGAATTTTGTCTGCTGTTTCTAATCACCACCCTCAGCTTCCCAAGTCTTTGCCAAAGATTCTGTGGTTATGTATAGGAGGTTGGAATACTTAGAAAATGCAGCAAGGAGTCGAAACCTAAGAATACTGAACTTTCCTAAGGTTCCTTCAGTGTCTCCCCTTGAACTTTTTAAGAAGTTTCTAGTAACCACTTTAAAGGTATCGGCAGACTCTGTTCCACCTATATCTAAGGCCTTCTATTTGCCAACTGCAAAGACTGGACCTGTCAGTAAAGATGACCATCTTCTGTTATCCTCGGACAGTCTCGATTTATCTACCTTTTTGGAACGGTCCCCTACAGATGTCGGGATGACTGCTACACTGTTGGTCACCTTTGCCTTAGAGGCGGACAGAGATTGGCTCTTGCGATTATTTTTTAGGTCCACATATAAAATGTTTTTGGACTCCCACCTAAGAATATTTCCTGATGTTTCTAGGGCAAACCAAAAGAGAAGGAAGCAGTTTCTTCTGTATCGTTCTGGGGTGCGCCAGTTGGGAGGGCTCTTTTTCCTCCTCTTTCCATGTAAGTGCCTGGTGAAGTTAGCTGGGCACAGTTACCTGCTTTTTGAACCCTCCCAACTGGCAGCCTTTATTTCCTCCAAGTTACGTGATGTGCAGGGTCCCTCTTCTAATCTTCCTCAAAGTAGTTCTCCCAGTGAGGAGGGCTAGTTCGGAATGTGGTGTTGTATTCCTTCCACGTCTGTGCATTTCTTGTATTAGCATTGTACAAATTTTTGCCTTTATTTTGTGACCTATCTTGCCTTTCAATTGAGGACTTGTGGGCTTTGTTTAGTTATTTTGTCTCTAGTGTGGAGATTTTTTTTCTTATGTTAATATGTGCCCTTTCTGTACAAGTTTTTCTTGTAACTATGGTAAAATTGCATAAATAAAAAAATTTAAAAAAATGTAAGAGATTAGTGAAACAAGACTTTCCTTCATTAAATCCATGTTGGCTTTCTGCCATTAAGCCATGACTATGTACATGTTCAGTAATTTTGTCCTTTATAATGGTTTCTACCATTCTGCTCAGTATAGACGTCAAGCTCACAAGTTTGTAGTTTACCGGATCATCCCTGGGACCCTTTTTAAAACCTGCCATTACATTGGCCACTCTCCAGTCCTCATGTACTACAGATGATTTTAATGATAGCTCACAGATTACTAAAAGAAGATCTGCAATTTAATATTTCAGTTTTTTCAGTACCCTGCGATGTATGCCATCTGGTCCAAGTAATTTGTTGCTCTTTAATTTATCAAATAACTTTATTACATCTTCCTGATTTATTGAGATTTGTTTCTGGCATGATTTCCACTATGCAACAACTCCCATCAGTGGTATTCACACCCTAATACTAAATCATACAAAAGTGAAATCATAAGCAATGCAAATGACACTATTAAATGCAATCTGTGTAAAGAAAGCTGCCTATGCGTTCAATATATATGAAGGGGCCTCAGACAGGGGAAAACTCGCCATTTAGCAGTTTCAGGAACAGGTATAAAACCCCTCTGATATCTTTCATAGGCCCCTCAACAAATGGAAATTACACTTACCTCGTAATTGTAGGTTCCTTGAGTGATGACAGTTCAGTCCTCTACCTCTGGGTTGTGCACCACCTCCTGCAGCTTGGAGACTGGGCATGTCAAAATCGTGACATCACTGGATATAGCCTGCTGATCTCACCCATCAGTCCCAGTGAACTATTGACAAAGCAGACTCAAAGGAGCAACCAATAAGTAGCTAACATGTGAATTTTAACTTTAACTTAACTTCAAACATTACTATATAAACCTGCCTCCTCCCCAGGCAGAAGTTTGTCGTACACTTCCCCCCCCCCCCACCCACTACACGCAGCCTGAGCAAGAAGAAAGAGTAAGACTGAGCAGGTACAAAGAAAAAAAAGAGACTCAGAGTAGGCCAGATCCCACAAACAACAGACATACCAATAGTCTTCCTGTTCTCCCAACAAACCATCCACTGCCACCGATAACACCCCGGGTGGGAATGAGGACTGAACTGTCGTCACTCAAGGAACTACAATTACCAGGTAAGTGTAATTTCCATTTCCTTATCGTTCCTCCAGTTCAGTCCTCTACCTCTGGAATGTAACAGAGCAGTAATCATTGGGAGGGACCTTTCCAGCCAGCTTGTAACACCGCCGACTCGAAACAGGCATTGTTCGCTGCCGCCGCCGCCACATTGAGGCGGTAGTGCCTACTGAAAGTATGAAGGGACGACCAGGTAGCTGCCCCACAGATTTCCCCTGGTGGAACCCCCCTGTGTTCCGCCCAGGATGTCGCTTGCGCTCTGGTAGAATGAGCTCGTAAGCCTGTCGGAACCGCACGACCTTGTAGTAGATAAGCTGATGCAATCGCCTCTCTAATCTACCTGAAAATGGAAGTCTTCGCTGCCGCTTCCCATTTGTGTACGCCTCCGAACACCACAAAAAGACGGTCCGACTTGCGAAAGACCTTCGAAACCTTTAAGTATTGTCGCAACACCCGCTTCACATCCAAATAGCGCAGAGTTCAGTCCACGTCGTTCCCCTCCAGTGAACCGAGCACTGGCAGAGACACCGTTTGATTCAGGTGAAAAGGGGACACCAACTTCGACAAAAAGGACGGAACGGGCCGCAACACCACCTTCTCTCTTGAAAAGGACAAGAATGGTTCTCTACATGATAACACATGCAACTCCGAAATGCGTCTTGCCGAACAAATGGCAACCAAAAACACGGTCTTTAAGGTCAAATCCTTCACCGAGGCCCGGTGCAACGGCTCAAAGGGTGCTTTGGCTAATGCCCCTAACATCAAATTGAGATCCCAAGGTGGAACCAGAACCCTACGCGATGGTCGTAGTTTGGTTATTGCTTTAAGGAAACGCAACACGTCAGCATGAGCGTCTAGAGCAATGCCTTGTACTTTGCCTCCATAGCATGAAAGAGATGCAAGCTGGACTTTCAAAGAACTGGCTGCAAAGAACCTTATCAAACCCATCCTGTAGAAAACTGTAGCCGCCCGAACTTGCCGCCTTGACCACCAGTCCTCAAATATACGCCATACACGGACATATTGCAGAGACGTGGACTGTTTACACGCCTCTAGCAAGGTCGCAATGACTGCAGCTGAGTAACCCTTTTTCCTTAACCTCGCCCTTTCAATGGCCAAACCGTAAGCAAGAATCGATCCACCTGAGGCATGTGGAGTGGTCCTTCAACTAACAGATCTGCCGACACCGGCAACCTCCAAGACTTTCCGTCGAGTAGGTGAATGAGGTCAGCGTACCACGGCCGCCTTGGCCAGTCGGGGGCCACCTATAGAACTCTCCCCTGATGGGCTTCGATCCGCTGAAGCACTCGGCCTATTAATGCCCACGAGGGAAGACATAAAGAAGACCCATCGATGGCCACTGATGCATCAGCCCTCCGACATTCGCTCTCGCCACCTGCTGAAACGACGACTGACTTTTGCCGACTTGAAGGTCGCCATTAGATCCATGACTGGCATACCCCATCTGCGAACTATCTGAGCAAAGACGTCCGAATGCAGCTCCCACTCCCCGGCATCCACTCATACCCTGCTGAGAAAATCAACCATCACATTGTCCTTCCCTGCAATGTGCGCTTCCAAGATCGCAGTCAGCCGACGCTCCACCCAAGAGAACAGGGTGTCTGCTTCCTCTTCCATGGCTGCACTTCCTGTGCCGCCCTGTCGGTTGATGTAGGCCACTGTCACCGAGTTGTCTGACAACAACCACACTGCCCCACCTGTCACTGTTGCCTCGAACACCTGAAGTGCTCGGAATACTGCTCTCAACTCCAGCCGGTTGATTGACCAAGAGCTCTCCCGACCGGACCATTCGCCTTGGGCGAAACGATCTCCGCAATGGGCTCCCCATCTCGCGAGACTCACGTCCGTCAATAATGGAAGCTACTCCAGCTGCTCCAGAGCCATTCCGGCTTTCAGCGAACTGTAAATCAGCCACCACCGAAGAGCTTGTCTGACCTTGAGTGAACAGGGAAGCCGTTTGTTCAACGAATCGGACTGATGTGACCACCAGCGCAGCAGCATTCTCTGTAAAGGCTGCATATGAAATCTGGCCCAAGACACCGCTTCCAGGGTCGCCGCCATTGTTCCCAACACGTGCAGATAAGTCCACACTGAGGGAGCTGGAGTGGACATGAACTTGCGTACCAATTGCCGAAGCGCTTGAGCTCGACGGTCCGGCAGAAACACCTGTCCTCTCTGCTTGTCGAACCGCACCCCCAGATACTCCAGCTCCTGGGAAGGTACTAAGCGGCTTTTGGTCGGATTGACCACCCAGCCGAGGCTCTGCAAGAACTTTACCACTTTGTCCGTCACTTGGATGCTCTCAGCCTCGGACATGGCTCGAATTAACCGATCATCGAGGTATGGATGAACTAGAATTCCTTCCTTGCGTAATGCTGCCGCCACCACCACTGCCATAATCTTGGTGAAAGTTTGTGGCGCAGTCGCCAGACTAAAGGGCAATGCCTGGAATTGATAGTGTCCCCAAGGCAGAGCGAACTTCAAGAACTTTTGATGAGCCGCTCTAATGGGAATGTGCAAGTACACCTCCGTCAGGTCGAGGGAAGTCAAGTAATCTCCCTGTCGCACTGCCACAATGACCAACTGCAATGTTTCCACCCTGAAATGCAGCACCCAAAGACACCAATTCACACCTTTTAGGTCTAATATAGGGCGCAAGGCCCCATCTTTCTTTGGCACCACAAAATAAATGGAGTATCGACCCATGCCGTAGTCTGCCACCGCCAAGACTGCTCCCATTTGTAAGAGCCGATCTAATGTAGCTCAAACCGCCAGGGTTTTCCGTTGACCTCTGCAGGGAGACATTACGAATGAGTCCCACACAGGCCGTGCCAATTCAAGCGCATAACCCTCGCGAGTTATCTCTAACACCCACTGGTCGGATGTTATGTGGGTCCAGGTAGGAAGGAATCCCCGAAGTCGCCCATCGGTTGGCTTCCTACCGGGACCCGCCTCCTTTCATTGTGGCTTTTGAGTCGCCGCTGTGGAGTTTGCAGAGAAACCTCTATTTGCCCCCCGAAACCCCCGGGCCCAGAAAACAAACCTTCCCCTTTGGAAACCACCTAAACGAGAAGTACGAAATCGCCGGAAATCCTTAAACTGGCCCCGAAAGGCCGGTACGGACTTTCCTTGTTTCGGCCTATCCTCCAGGAGTCTCCCACCCTTGGACTCCCCAAGATCCTTTACCAACTTATCCAGGTCCTCTCCAAACAACAACTTCCCTTTAAATGGAAGTTTACTGAGACAGGACTTGGATGATCCATCGGCCGCCCAATTCTTCAACCACAGAGACCTACGGGCGGCTACCACAGAGACCATACTGTTAGCCAGTGCTCGAATCAAATCGTATTTACGTCTGCTAAATACAGCGAACCAGACTCCAGACAATCCAGCTCTCTGATCTCTTCCTACTGCAGGTGAGTCAACTGCCGCAGACACTGAGACCATCTGAGACATGCTCTTGCCATCCAAGTTCCACAAATGGAAGCCTGCAATGACAGAGCGTCCGCTTCAAATGATTGCTTCAGTAAACCATCAACCTTTCAGTCCTGCACATCCTTTAGAGCTGTGCTGCCTTCCACTGGTATGGTCGTCGTCTTTGTAACCGCTGACACTGCCGCATCGATTCGCAGAGATCGGAACTTCTCTTTGTCCTTATCCGCTAAGGAATAGAACCTGTTCATCACCCTAATCCCTCTTAGGTCCGCTTCCGGCTGATCCCACTCCTGGATCATCCGATCTACCACCCGGTGAATAGGAAACACGAGCTGTGCTTGCCTCACTGCTTGAATAATAGGGTATTCCACCTCTTCTTCATCCGTCGCCTGTGCCGCTGCCAGATTTAACGTCTGAAGGGATTCCATGATCAGTGCCGTCAGTTCGTCCCTGTGAAAGACACGAATGATTTTCTCCCGATCCTCAGGCTCTTGGATCTCCCCTTCTTTCAAGTCCTCCAGAGCTTCATCTTGGTCCACCTCGGCTTCATCAGCCTCTGGCCACTCGCCCTCAATGGGCAAAAGCTCACGAGTCCTCACCCTCAGAGGTTTTTGGGGAATCGTCCTCAGTGCCCGCTACTCCCGACTGCTGAGTAAAACTAGGCAGAGACAAGGGTTCCGTTACTTTCCCTTGACGACGTAAACAAAAGGCCTGATGCATAATTAGCACAAAGACCAGGCAAAAATCCCCAAGATGTGTTCCCGATCCCGAGACCGGTAGTACCCCTGACGGACCTGCCAAGACTTCCAGGCCAGAGCCTTGTAATGAGGCCCCCACAACCTCCCCTGCTGCCCCAGCCGACACCTCCTGAGGCTCAGGAGTCACCTTGACCTCCATCTGCTGCTCCACGCTGGTAGACACTGTAGCGCAGCCGCGGCAGACCCCTGACTCAGCCACAGTACTTCTGCGGGTGCCGCAGACCACACACTGAGGGTGTGACATCATAAGGCCAACAAACACTACACTCAAGATAATTTTTTTTTTTTTTTTAAAAGATGAATGCTCAAACCTCCCCCAACATGGAGAGGACCTGACCCTGGGTCCACTGGACTAACTCTTGGAGTCACGTAACCCTCAGGACTTCACTAAAACAACCAACAATAAAAATGAAAGAAAATAAGTTAAATAAAATAAGGAAATGAGGAAAAGAAACTCTCAGAACAGCCAGGGCAGTGCTTCCCGATGCCCCGATGTCCGTGCTGCTAACCGGGCAGGCAGCCACGCGGCTCACACGCGCCCTTTAAAATGGCCGCCATGAACCCCGAACGCAAAACTCAAGGTAAATCAAAGGTAAAAGAAACGTCAAGTAAGAAAGGAATAAGAAAGTTAAATAAAAGGAAATTTAAATTAGAACAAAACAATCCCGCTGTGCAGCTTGCTGCCTGACCCAACACGTGGAGCGCTGTTCCAACCACCCGGTCCAGACGTGCCTTAAAATGGCCGCCGCTCCAACCCATGAAAATGGGCGCCAAAACCACCGTCTGGTGATCAACGCTCCAACCGTAGCCCGACAGAGCCCACAGACCTTACCTGATGGGCCGAGAAGCTCGCACCGCCCGATCCCGCTAGCGGGCAATAATCCGCTCCTCCAGCCACGCCGCCGCGATCGGCTGCGGCGAGGGCTGCCTTACCAGCTTCACTATAGACAGTGCAGATTTCGCCGGAAGGAGAAACCTGCTGCGGACACATCCTCTGTTTGTTTGCCCGGGTCCCGGCGCTCTCTCCTGTACAGTCAAGGGAGAGAGATCCGAACTGGCGAATTACCAAAGTAAATGAAGAATGACAGGCAGAGCAGGTAGGCGGGAACTGCTACAAACTTAAAGGGCCAGACTTTAAATTTAAAATCACTCACAAAAATTTGCTTCCCCACATTAAAGGGGTTTCAAGTCCTTATTGCCAATTAGAATTGAAAGGGAAAATAAAATAAAATGAAATTTAAATTTAAACTAAACAAACTAAAATGCTCCTTATCTGTTCCTCCTAGTGAGCCCAGAACGCAGGCTCACTACGTCCTCCTGCTGCATGGAGACTGGACACACTGGGACTGATGGGTGAGATCAGCAGGCTATAGCCAGTGATGTCATGATTTTGACATGCCCAGTCTCCAAGCTGCAGGAAGAGGTGCACAACCCAGAGGCAGAGGACTGAACTGGAGGAACGATAAGGAACTAAGAATTTTCAAATTTTTATATGCATGTAAAAACTTAAGAAACACTTAGCTGAAGTCATAGGATAACCGATAGAATGCTATAGGACTGCTGGCTGAGAGACAATAAGTCGGCTTGAGTTTCGCCAAAGATTATAAACACGATTAATTACTAACCCTCTTAGATCTTGCTACTGATGTGAAGCATCTAAGCAGTGTTGAACCATAGGGGTAGTGACTACATGATTCATTAGCCATTTGTAGCAAGTTAAGTACTGCACATAACACACTGGCCGCATGGTTCATGTTTGCCCTGCCCACGGATATTTTTCGTTCTAGGTTAAAAATCAAAATGATCACATATATTCCTACCCCTTGTAAATGGAATACAAGGGCCTTTTTACATATAGGATATAGAGCCAGGATGTGCCAATGGGAGTAGATACTTTGTGCCAAGACTTGTGCTCCATCTGTATATCGCAATACACACACCTGTCTATCCATACTAGGAGGATCATGTTTCTGTAGTAACAACATTCTATTGGCATATCATGCTCAAAGATAGGCAGAACGAATGATGTAACAATACTAACATTCTGCAAGCTTACCAAAACATCCAAAAAGGGTAATTGTGTAGTTGAAGAAGACATTGTAAACTGAAAGTGAGGGTCTTGGTTACTGAGCCATCCTGTGAATGTATTTAATTGTTGCTCAGTCCCTTCCCACCCAAAAAAATGTCATCAATAAATCTGATCCATAAAAAAATGCTCTTAAACCATCCTGAAAGACACAAAAACTTCTCAAAAGCTGCAACATATAGATTCGCTGCACTAGATGTCACTGAAGCCGCCATTGCTACCCCATGTGTTTGTAAATCGAACTTAACACCAAACCGAAAAATGTGTTATGTGCAGTACTTCACTTGGTACAAATGTTGGACTGATGCTATGACTGGCTAACAATATCCTTTAAGATATATTACCAACTGTCAGACATCCTGGGCGATATATATAATCATATGCCCCTGTGCTAAGATTTACATAGGGAGAACTTGCCATATGGTTAAAACTAGACTCAGTGAGCGTAAGTCCAGATTAGTGAATCGTGCAGTCACTGCTCTTATGGTACAACATTGACTGGATGCTTCACTTCAGTGGCAAGATCTAAGATGGCGAGTAATTGATCGTGTTTATAATCATCAGGGCAACACTGAAAAATGTTTAATGTGCCTCAAACAGCGCTGGATATTTTCTTCAGATGCACTTCAACCTAATAGTGTTAATGAGGAACTGGAATAGATTCCAGCCTTGTGATATCATTGAATTGGCTTTGGGTGTCTGCTCATTCACTGCTGCTTCTATTTAAATGGTCATGATAGCTATATATGGTATTCCATGCACCTGAGCCGGTTCCATCATTGCTGGGCGACGAGTCTTGAGGCATCCATTTAAAGTTCTTCAGCAAAACTCGAATCGACTTACCATCTCTCAACCAGCAGCCTATAGCATTCAATTGGATCCTATGACTTCAGCTAAGTGGTTCTTCAGTTTTTAAATGCATATAAAATTTTGAAAATTCTTAGTTGTTGAGGGACCTGTGAAAAATAGCAGAGGGGTTTTATACATGTGCCTGAAGATTGCTAAATTGCAGGTTTTCCTCTGTCTGAGGCCCCTTCATATATATTGAACTCATAGGCAGCTTTCTCTATTCAGGTTGCATTTAATAGTGTCATTTGTATTGCTTATGGTCTCTCTTTTGTATAGATAAGTTTCCTATATCTTCCTTAGTAAAGACTGAAGCTCGGAATTCATTCAGTCTCTCCGCTATGGTCTGGTCTGCTCCTAGTGCCCCTTATACCCCTCAATCTTCTAATGGTCCAACTAGCTCTCTCACGGGTGTTTTGTATTTGAAAAATTTTTATTATGCATTTTTGCTTCCATAGCAAGCTTCTTTTCAAATTCTCTCTTTGCCTGCCTTATCACTACCATGCATTTAACTTGCCAGTACTTAATGTTCCTGTTTTTGTCATTTGGCACTTTTTTCCATTTTCTGAAGGATTTTCTCTTAGCTATAACAGCCTCTCCGATTTCACCTTTAAGCCATGCTGGCTGTCATTTGGCCTTCCTTCCACCTTTCTTAAAGCATGAAATACATCTGGGTATGGGCTTCCAAGATAGTATTTTTAAACAACACCCAAGCCTAATGTAAACTTTTAACCTTTGCAGTTACTCCTTTTAGTTTTTTTCTTAACCATTTTCCTAATTTTATCATAGTCTGCTTTTTGTAAGTTAAATGTTAGCACAATGATTTCCTTGTTATCCTCCCTCCATTTATTAAATCAATTGTGATCATATCATAATCGCTATTGCCAAGCAGCCCTAACAGCCTTACCTTCCACACTAGATCCTGCGTTCCACTAAGGACTAGGTCTAAAATAGCGTCCCCCTACATTGGTTCCTGAAACAGCTGCTCCATGAAGCAGTCATTTTTTTCATCTAGGAAATTTATCTCCCTAACATGGCCTGTTATAACATTGACCCAGTCAATACTGGGGTAACTGAAATCTCCCATTATTACTGTGTTGTAAACTATGTTAGCTTCCCTAATGGTTAGAGCACTGGCTTGGGAACCAAGAGACCAGTGTTCGATTCCCACTAGCACTCCTTTGGTCTTGGGCAAGTCACTTAACCCTTCATTGCCTCAGAAAAATCCAAGTTATCAATGTCCCTGTTAATGTACATTACCAAGTTTAAGTTACAATGTAAGCTTCTTTGATTGAAATGATAAAGCGGTATAAGAAAACCTGTTAAATAAAAATAAATCTGTCTGGTCATTCTGGCCAGGAAGACGGTAGTACACCCCACTGCCATTCCCTTCCCAGATGGGATTTCTCTCCATAGAAATTCTACAGTGTATTTTGTTTCCTGCACAAACCTTATCTCGTTAGACTCAGTGCCCTCTTTGACATATAGCGCCACTCCTCCACCTATGTGATCTACCCTAGTATTGCAATATAGTTTGCAGCCTGCTCTCTCAGTGTTCCATTGGTTATCGTCCTTCGACCAGGTCTCTGAGATGTCAATTATATCTAACTTTCATTCAGTACTATATATTCTTACTCTTCCATCTTATTTTTTTTTTAGACTTCTAGAATTTGCGTACAGGCATTTCAGATTTTGTCTTTTGTTCATACCAATAGTCTTGTTATCGGATGATAGAGGTAAATTTGGAATCTTTCAACTCTGATTTTTACTTAAAGGCATCTGGGTTACTTTTACCTTTATTGGAACTTCTCTATCGTGATGCCCTAACTTCCCTGTTTTGCTATTATCCTTCAAAGATGTATCCTTCCGAACCATGCACTCTTGGGTGACTGTCTGCTTTCCCCCATTATCTAGTTTAAAAGCTGCCCTATCTCCTTTTTAAAGGTTAATACCAGCAGCCTGGTTCTACCCTGGTTAAGGTGGTGTCAGTCCTTTCGGGAACCCCCTTCCCCGCCGCTTAGAATGTTGCCCAGTTTCTAACAAATCCAAAACCCTCTTCTCCTTGCACCATCATCTCATCCATTGAGACTCCAGAGCTCTGCCTGCCTCTTCGGTACTGCCGTGGAATGGGAATCATCTCTGGGAATGCCATCCTGAAAGTTCTGTATTTCAACTTTCTACCTAACCGCCTAAATTTAGCTTCAAGAACCTCCCTCCCACACTTTCCTGTATCATTGGTACCAACATGTACCAAGACTGCAGGCTCCTCCCCAGCACTATCTAAAATCTTATCTACGTGATGCATGAGGTCTGCTACCTTAACCAGGCAATCCTCATGACCACCAGTCACTCAGCTATCTACATGTCTAATGATCAAATTGCCACTATAACAGCCATCCTAACACTTCCTTCATGGGCACATGACCCTGGAGACAAGTCCTCGGAGTCAGAGGGTATTACAGCACTTGGGGGATAGGTCCTAGCTACAGGATCACTTCCTGCCACATCAAGGTGATGTCTCTTTTCACGTGACCTCTCTCCTCCATAGCAGCAGAAAGGTTGTCAGACTGGAGATGGGACCTCTCTACTATATCCCTGTAGGTCTTGTCTATATACCTCTCTGTCCGTCTCAGTTGCTCCAAGTCTGCTACTCTAGCCTCGTTCCCTGATAGCAAACAATTGCTTGCACCTAGTGCACATATAAGATCTCTCACCAACTGGGAAAAAAACATACATGTAACACTCTGTGCAAAAGACTGACTAGCCCCCCATCTCAACGCTGGACTGTTGTCTACATCTTAGAATTAAAATTTTTATTTTAGCTATTTAAAGTTGTTCAGCTGTTTAAATTTGCTAGGGCAATAGAGACACTTGAACCAATACAACTATACCTAATAAGTATAAGGGACTTTTAATTTATACCTCAAAGTGAACTGCAGGACTTAATCTACTCCCAAGGCCCAATAACGTGCTGATTTAGATAATCAGTTAAACCTGAAAGTAAGATAGATCACTCCTTTCCACTTAACTGGAGGCTATAAATCAAGGATTATGAGCAGGGGTGGGAGGGAGAGAAACAAACACCAACTGAAAGCTGTCCGGTGGTACTAAGCCCCGATTGACTTAAAAACATTGAATTCTAAAATACAGAGATTTTATCAGCTTTAACTCACTGATTTCCCTTTTCTGCAAGATTTAGAGAATTTCCCAGCAGGTAAATACTTACAAGTGCAGATTTCTTCCCAGCAGTAGCAATCCCTCTTGGTAGTCCTTCAAGACAGCAGCAGCCATAACAGCCATAAAATGACAAAGACCTATTCCCCGCTAGAGAACAGAATTTCTTACTGAAGTTTACTTTGTAATATAATTAGATTTTCTTATTTTATTTGTGTTCATGCCTAGAGAACATGCCATTCCTTACCTGGCTGCAAACGCACGTATTATAACAGCAACTTCTCAACCATGGTTGAAGAAATAATTTTGTTTACTGTTAAGTACTGTAGACCAAAAAAAAAACAACCTGACAAACCAGTGAGATGATCTGAAGCCTGCTAGAAGTGGATGACATAGTCAGTCATTTGTGATCACAAGTTGACAGCAGAACAAAAGGCCATCTCTTCTGTTCATTCGGCTGTCAGCTGCAGAGAGTAAACAAGCAGGGGAAGCATGCACAGGCACAGCTTTTGGAATGTTTTCCTACACGGATATGTAGAAAGTGTGGTGGGATTCTTCCCTTCCTGCCACCCCCATGCCCCTTGGCTAGCACCTTCTCTTGCCTCCCCTCACACACATAGCCAGTGTCTTGCCCTCCCCTCTCCTTCCTTAGGTATCCAGCTGCTCATCTCATCTTCCCTTCCCTACCCCTTCTGTCCAGCATCTCCCTCCTCTTCCTTCCCTCCTCCTGTCACAGCCAAAGCTACCCCTAACCTTCACCCAGGCCTGAGGCTCTGTAAAACGAAAAATAGCACAGCACAGAACACCGAGCACAAGCTTGTGCTCAAGGCCCAGCACATCCCACCTCCTACAATGCAGGCTTCCCGTTGGGTCAGCCCAACCACCAAACTATGCGGCCACCTAGGGCAGCAGCTTTTGGGGGACAGCAAAGAGCAGGCTATTCAAAGCTAAACAACTGTTTCTGACGGCCAGTGGGGCACATAAGGCTTAAGGTCTGCCTAGGGTGCTAATACCTTGAACCAAATTTGGGGCCAGCCCTCACACCAGGGCTTTAGTGCAGGCCTGTGCTAAGAGAAATTTAACATGCTGCTCATTTACCATGTTGGAGCTGCGCTACTACCCCCAAATTCTGCTGCCCAAGTACACACACAGCACACGATAACCAACGTTAATGAAGTTGCTAGACCAGGGCAGAATAATCAAGCTCAGGATCCCGTTCAGGCTGATAGTTGTGCTTAGAAGAAAACAGCAAACCTCAGGAGCTTCAAACCAGTTTGGTTTTCAGGAAATCCCTAATGAATATGCATGAGATATTTGTTCACACAGCCCCAGTTGTATGCAAATATAATCACATTTATCTCCATTAAAAATATCCTTACTACCAGCTCTTTTGTGGCATGAGACAACGCTGGCTTAGGAGGAGCAGGAGGATAACATGCTACCAGATGCCACTTCATAGCAGTGAAACAAAACTTACGACATAGTTCTCAACTGAAAATAAAATCTCACCAAAGCTGGCACGCATTAACTCAGTAAAGTTAAAACATTTGTCTCTCTCTATGCTTATGTTTATTGAATTTCATAAACCACCTTTTGAACACAACACAAGGAGGGGTGCAACTTTAGGCAATGCTATCCCTCCACCCTCCCCACCCCCCAAAAATAAGAAGAACTTGAAATAAATGTTAACATACTCTTAACAAACCAACAACCCCATCAACACCAGACAGTCCCAAAAGAAACTACTATTCACTATGCTCTATTAAAAACCTACAAAAATACCAGTTTGTTACACAGATCAACAAGAGACTCTCCCATAATGATGGAGCCAAATACATGAAGGGTATACAACAGGTCACTTCTACGTAGATCTTGGATGGAGGGGAAACAACAAGTAGGCCACACTGTGGAGAGCTCAAGCACCACAAAGGCACATAGGGGACAAGAATGTCTGCTAAATATCTTGGGGTCTCTATAAACAAAGCACAATAGGTCAATGACAAATTTTAAACTTACACTGAAGCGTAATTGGCAACCAGTGCTGATGATAATAAGAGTAATAGAGTAGAAGATGGCAGATGAAGACCAGCATGGTCCACCTAATCTGCCCAGTAAGGCAGCTAGACTTGTATCCGCTGCTCCATGCAGATTACCCACCGCTCCCCCCCATGCCTTTGGCTATGGTTTAATAAAACTTTAATATACAGCCTTTACATGGTACAAGGTGTTTTACAATTTAAAAACATAAGCAAAAGCTAGAAAGGCATGCCGACAATAAATAAGACAAAAGATGAAAAGAAGAAACACAAAATAAAACAAGTAAATGAAAGAAAAAGCTGGACACACGCCATACCAGTCAGTGCAGCAATGCCACTACTGCCCAGGTCTCCCCTCCTCCGAAAGCAATTGAAAAGAGATAGGTTTTGTGGCAAGCCCAGGATTTTTTTTTAATGAGAAAGTTCACCTCTGATGTCAGGTGGGAGATTGTTCTATAGGAAAGGAGTGGTGAAATAAACATCAATGAACGAGTAGCTTCCAAATTGGCATGCTGGAGTTGGCGGTAGGGAAAGTCTATTGTTAGGAATGGATCTAAGAATGACCGGAAAAATGGGGAATATTAAGAGAAGCCAGATATGGAGGACAGGATATATGAAGAGCTTTATGGGACAAAATAACAAACTTACACTGAACAAGAAAACTAACAGGAAACCAATGATATTCAATGAACAGTGGAGAAACGTGATCAAATTTTCAAGCATATGCCTAGATCCTTATTGCTACATTTTGGATAGCCTGGAGACACTGAAGAAGATAATGTGGGAGTCCTGAAAAATATTACAGGAGTCTAGTCATGAAATAATGAGAGCAGGAATTATGGTATGAAGAACAAGAGTGTATGAAAAAGGTACACAAAACTCAGAGTTGATGCAGGGTAGGAAATGTGAACACGACTGAAATCTGCTTTTCAAATGAAAGTTTGGAATCAATCGGGACTCCAAGATATTTAAAGGAGTTGTGAAGCAGAGTTGGGGAAATGAAAGACTGGGGAGCTGAGCCTGTAATCCATGTAGCCATGGTCTTTGAAGGATTAAACTTAAGTTTATGCTTTTCCAAACAGCATAAGATTTTGTCCAGACAAGTACTGAGTGCAGATAAATTCAGAGAAGGAAAATTTGTGTAAGAGATTAGTAGGATATCATCTGCATAGAGGAAAAAAGAAATACCATATTTTGAATGAGCATAGCCAAGGGACTTGGGAAAATATTGGAAAGCAGGGGGACAAGGACAGAACCTTGCAGATTCCCTCAGAATGTTTGATACTGTTTAGAGATATCATCATTTTTTATTTGTGTGATTTTTATACCGCCATATCAGTTGATCATAGCGGTTTACATGGAAAAGAAACATGGAACAGAAACAAGTTACATATGAATCACAGGCTATAAACATTTGTACATGATTAGTATAACAATTAACTATTTATAACATATGTGATCATGAGGGGTATTATACATTCAGCTTTTTATGTTCTTTCATAGCAGGAGATATGCCAGTGGGGTAGGTAAGTGGTAAGGGGTATGTTTGGGGTATGTTTATGTAGGGTTGGATGAAACCGTGAAAGTGCACTCCTTAAGAAATGAACAAAAAAAAAGAACAGTGTCATGTAGTTCATGTCTTGCAGACATAAGAAGAGTATGGAGTGATCCACAAAACTGAAAGTTAAGGAAAGGTCAAGGGATGCATTAAATATCATTTTGACTTTGTCCAGAAAGTCATGAAGTTCACTGTGCATGTCAGTAAGAATGGTCTCTGTGCTGTGCCCAGGGTGAAATCCTGCTTGTCATGAATGTAAGATATTGATATTTTCGACATGATTCCATAGTTGGAAAACAAATTTTTTTAGTAAGTTTGACAATAAAAGGGATATCGGGCAATAGTGAGCTGGGGTGGATGGATCAAGTGATTTTTTAAGAGCTACTCTAATGAGAGCATGTTTCCAGGAGGAGGGCACAGAACCGCTACTCAAAAGAGCAAGTTGCAGTAGTCCAAATGACTGTTCAAGATACCATTTAGATGGTATAGGATCCTATATAGGATAACCGACAACTGATTTTTTTTCAAGAGAGGTTAATGTGATTGGAGTTAATGTAAGCCAGGAAGGATGAGGGAGTTGACCTGGAGAAAAGGTCTCGTTCAGATTCAGTGAAGCCGAGAAAGGTAATATATGAACAGAAAAGGTCTGGTGTATATCTAAAATGTTATTATCAAAATAACCGGCAAGAGTATCCAAAGAAGGAACACATCCGAGTAAGGGTGAAGAACAGTTTGTACAGGTCAACTGTGAGACTCCTGCGAAAAGCTGCTTTGAGTATTTTATTTGTAAGTAAGCTTTCTTAGCTTGGTAATATTGATGAGAAATTCTTGAATACCTCCAAGAAATGGAATGTTTTATGTCTCCTCCAGAGACATTTCTCATTTGATGTTTCAGAGCAGAAAGCCTAAATGAACCCATGAACAGTTGTGGGCAATTTTGCACATACCATGACAATCATGAACCTCACTTCTAAGCCAGGGTATGTGGAGTACGATCTAGGTCTCTCAAATTTACTGCAAATGCTTGGTGTAGTACTTGCATCGTGCCAAAGAGAGCTTCCTTCTCCAGTTTACAGCGGATTCTCTTTGTATACCATCTCTCATATTCTCAATGTATCGCTCTCTACTGCTATGTCCCAGCAGCCTTCAAAAAACCTTCACTTAACCCTACTCGTTCTTCTAATTATCAACCATCTCCCTTCTTCCCTTCATTTCTAAACTTCTTGAATGTGCAGTTCTCTGCCGTTGCCTTGAATTTCTCTCCTCTCATGCCCTTCTACATCCACTACAATCTGGCTTTCGTCCCTTACATTCTACTGAAACGGCCCTTGTCAAAGTCTCCAGCGACTTGTTTCTAGCTAAATCCAAAGGCCTTTAACTCAGTCCTCATTCTTCTTGACCTTTCTGCTGCTTTTGACAATGTTGGCCACCATCTTCTCCTCACTTTGTTTAGGGACTCTCTGCTGTTCTGGTTCTCTTCTTCTCTCTCCCATTACCCTTTCAGTGTTTGTTCTGGTGTCTCCTCCTCTACTGCTATCCCACTCTCAGTTGGTGTATCCCAAGAATCTCTTCTGGGATCTCTCCTTTTCTCTCTCTCTACAGTATACCCAAACTTTTGGTGCTCTTATCTCCTCCCATGGTTTTCAGTACCATTTTTATGCTGATGACACTCAAATCTCTCTCTCTCTCTATATCTGATATTTCTCCAACACTCTAAACACGGATCTCTGCCTCCCTATCTGACATCACTGCTTGGATGTCTTACCGCCATTTTAAATTAAACATGGTCAAAACTGAACTCCTTATTTTTCCCCCTAAACTCTCCTCCCCCCTTCCTCTATCTCTGTGGGTAATACTCTTCTACTTCCTGCTTCCTCAGTCTGCAACTTTGGTGTCATCGTTGACTCCTCTCTCTCTTTCTCCACTCACATCCAATTGATTGCTAAAACCTGTCGTTTCTTTCTCTATAACATTAGCAAAATTCGCCCCTTCCTTTCTGAACACACTACTAGAACACTTATTCACTCTTTAGTGACCTCCCATCTAGACTACTGCAACCTCCTCTTTGTTGGTCTCCCTCTGAGTCATCTCACTCTCCTTTAATCTGTTCAGAACTCAGCTGCGCGCCTAATCTTCTGCCAACCCCACTATACTCATATAACCCCTCTTTTTCAATTCACTTCATTGGCTCCCCTTCCGTTTCCGTATCCAATTCAAACTTCTCCTTCTGACCTACAAAAGTGTTCATTCTACTGCTCCTCACTACCTTTCCTCTCTCATCCCTCCCAGCACCCCTCCTCGTGAACTCCGCTCTTCTACTGGCCTCTCTATGCCCTTTTCTTCCACTGCCAACTCCAGACTTCAATCTTTTCACCCTGCTGCTCCTTATGCTTGGAATAAACTACTTGAGTCTGTGTGTCAGGCTCCATCTCTGCCCATTTTCAAATCCATGCTAAAAGCTTACCTCTTTGAGGCTGCTTTTGGATCCTGATCCGTTATTCTCCATGTGTCTCCTTACCATTCCCTATTTGTACATCCCTGTTATCAGCTGTTGTATTGTCTGTCTTGGTTAGATTGTAAGCTCTTTCGAGCAGGGACAGTCTTTCTACATGTACAGCGCTGCGTAAGCCTTGTAATACTATATAAATGATTAATAGTAGCAGTAGTAGTAGTAGTAGTTTGTAGCATAAAAATAGCAGTACATTATCTCCTCTTTATCTGCCAAAGTCCACTTAACCGTAGTTAATCCTCTTAACGTTTTCATTAATTTCTGTGGTTTATCTCCTGCCACATTGGGTCCACAAACACGCTCACCATGGCCTTTATCTGTGGCAGGGATGTTATCTACATCTGCACTGCTTGTACTATCACAACCATCATCGTTAGCCCTACTGCACAAGCTATACGTGGGCACCTTTTTATCCTAGGTGACGTGCAGCCAGTAAGCGTAGTTACCTGTAACAGGTGTTCTCCAGGGACAGCTGAATCAGTCCTCACATATGGGTGACATCGGCACCAACGGAGCCCTCGTGCGGAGCAATTCCCCAGCTTTCAAAGAAAGCCTTTGGGATTGCATCGCGCATGCCCGGTCCCCTTCCCGCCCAAGGGTGCCATCTTGCTCAGTCAAATGACATAGCTAAAAAGACGGCAAAATGAATAAAAATCAATAATAGGACTGCAACTCTAGGGGAGGAGGGAGGGTCGTGAGTACTGATTCCTGCTGTCCCTGGAGAACACCTGTTACAGGTGAGTAACTACGCTTTCTCCAGGAACTAGCAGGAAGTCAGTCCTCACATATGGGACTCCCTAGCTATAGGCTACCGAGAACCCCTAGCTGAAAAATGGCTCCCTCCAGAAAAGCCGAAGCAGCTGTGATAGGAATTCAGCGGAGACACAACACCCCCGGTAGCCTGACACCAGAGGGCCGGAGGGTAGAAGTTGCCTAAACCTCAAATAAGTTACGGAGTACCGCCTGGCCGAAAGCACTGTCCCGTCGGGACTCTCCATCCAAGCAGTAATGGGCTGCAAAACTCTGGCTTGAAGACCAGGTTGCGGCCCGGCAGATGTCTGCCAGCGGAACAAAGCGGACGTGAGCCACTGATGCGGCCTTACACTGACACAGTGGGACATGACTCGACCCTGCAATGGGAGGTCGGCCGCCCTGTACGCCCAGGCAATGCAGTCTGCCACCCAGGTGGACAACATGCGCTTGGAGACAGGTAGCCCCAGTTTACTGGAGTTATAAGAGACGAAGAGCTGAGTAGCCCTTCGATATCCCTGCGTACGCTCCAGGTAGAAGGCTAAAGCCCTTTAACAATTAAGGGTATGCAGAACTGCCTCTGCCCGGCTAGCATGCAGTCTGGGAAAGAATGTCGGAAGAACCACCTCTTGGTTGAGGTGGAATGGAGAGACTACTTTCGGAAGGAACTTGGGATGGGTCCGCAGGACCACCCTGTTCCTATAAAACCGTGTGTACGGTCTTTCTGACACAAGAGCTTGTAGTTCACTCACACGTCTGGCAGATGTGAGTGCCACTAGAAAGAGCACCTTCCAGGAGAGGACGCGCAGATGGCAAGCGGACATTGGCTCAAAAGGTGGCGCAAGACCACATTCAAATCCCACTTGGTTGCCGGAGGACGAACCAGGGGTTTTAGTAGAAGTAGACCTCTGAGGAATCTGGACACCAAGGGGTGAACCGACAGAGGTTGTCCTTCCACTGGAGAGTGGTGTGCTGACAAAGCACTCAGGTGGACCCTGACAGAGTCAGACTTGAGGCCTAATTCTGAGAGGTGAAGCAGGTACTGCAACACCACTGGTACCAGACAAGAGAAAGGGTTTTCATTGTGCTAGTTACACCACACCTCAAACCTATGCCATTTGAAGGCGTAGGTTTTCCTAGTAGACTGCATCCTTGAAGCCAGTAGCACTTCTTCCACGTTCTTAGGCAGGAGGCGAGAAGCCAGCACTACCCTTTCAGCAGCCATGCCATCAGGTTGAGGGACCTGAGGTTGGGGTGTAAGATAGAGCCCTGCTTCTGGGACTGGAGGTCGGGCTGCGTCCCCAGAGGGAGTGGAGTTTCTACTGCCAACTGGAGGAGAAGCGGAAACCAAGGTTGTCTTGGCCATCTGGGGGCTACCAGGATGACCGAGGCCTTGTCTCGAAGGATTTTGAATAGAGTTCGGGCCACCAGAGGCGTGGGAGGAAATGCATACAGGAGGTCCACAGACCAGGAGATTAGAAAAGCATCTGCAGCCATCCTTTGGGGGTGTGGCTGTCTGGAGCAAAGGTTGGGCAACTGATGATTCTGCAGACTGGCAAAGAGATCTATGGTCGGATGTCCCCAGCAATAGAAGATCTGCTGGGCTACTTCCGGATTCAGTTGCCACTCGTGAGGTTGGAGAATTCTGCTTAGCTTGTCTGCTAGGCAGTTCTCCTGACCTGGCAGGTAAACTGCTTTGAGAGACATACCCTGTTGAATTGCAAAGTAACAGAGGTACAGTGTCTCCTGACACAGGATGCAGGACCCCGTCCCTCTCTGCTTGTTCAGGAAGAACATAGCCACCTGGTTGTCTGTTTGTACTAAGACAGACTGATGTGAGAGAACATGAGAGAAGGTTTGAAGAGCTAGGCGTATCGCCTGGAACTCTAAGAGGTTGATTTGTTGTGTCTTCTCTTGAGGAGACCACAACCCTTGAGTGCATAAGTCCTGGCAATGGGCTCCCCAGCCCAGCAGAGATGCATCTGTCATCAGCACCCTTGTGTACGAGGGAGGCTGGAAAGACACTACCTCGAGCAAGTTGGATGGCTGAAGCCACCAGGTCAACGACTTCAGTAGTCACTTGGACACTCTGATCCTGTCTCGGAGTCTTCCTGTGGCTTGTGTCCACTGATCTGAGGCACCACTGAGCTGTCCTCATGTGGAGACAGGCATTTGGGGTCACATAAACCATGGAGGCCATGTGTCCTAGAAAGCATAGACAGTGCCTTGCTGATATCTGGCTGATTTGGTGTACTAGCTCCAGAAGCCTCTGTGCTCTGCACTCTGGCAGGTAAGCCTTTGCTTGAAGGGTGTCTAGCCTTGCCCCTATGAACTCAGTTTTTAGTGGGGAGCAAAGTGGACTTTGCTTGATTTATGACAAAGCCTAGATGCTGCAGTATGTTGATAGTGCGAGCTGTGGCCTGTTGGGCTTCTTGAGGCGACGGGGCCCTGATGAGCCAGTCGTCCAGGTACGGGAAGACGAAGATTCCCTGGTTCCTGAGGAAGGCCGCCACTACCGCCAGACATTTGGTAAACACTCTGGGGGCAGAGGCTAGGCCGAATGGAAGTACTCTGTACTGAAAATGGTTTCCTCCCACTACAAATCTGAGATATTGTCTGTGGTCTGGATGTATGAGGATGTGCGTAAAAGCATCCTTCAGGTCTAAAGAGCATAGCCAGTCTCCCTGGTGGAGGTAAGGCAGCAATATTCCAAGGGAAAGCATCTTGAACTTTTCCCTCACCAGGAACTTGTTTAAGTTTCACAGGTCGAGGATAGGCCTGAGGCCTCCTGTTCTCTTTGGTATCAGAAAATACCTGGAGTAAAAGCCTTGTCCTAGCAGGCTGTGGGGCACCGGCTCCACCGCCTGATCCTCTAGAAGACCGGCCAACTCCTGTAAGAGGAGGTTCCTGTGTAGAGGGGGTCTGAGAGGCTCTCCTGGAAAGTAGGAGGGAGGTACCTGGTTGAAGTGGAGCAAATAGCCCTTTTGGACTATTTGTAAGACCCAGGCATCTGTGGTGATTGCAGGCCACCTGTGGGTGTACAGGGTCAGCCTTCCTCCTGTGCAAAGCCTCACCCCTGGTTGGAGAGAGACTATGCTGTGGCAGTCAAAAACCCCCTACTGGCTGGGAAGTAGCCAATGCCTGGCGCTTGGGGGTCTTCTGCTCACGCGGGCCATGCCCCTGTCCCTTGGCCTGCTGCCCCTGTTGGGGAGCTGGGGAGGCCTGATGAGTGGGATAGTTGCAGTAAGCAGCACCCTTACTTGGGAAAAAGGGCTTTAAACCTGAGACCTTCTTTTTAGAAGGGGCAGAAGTCTTTTTGGAGAGTCTTGTCCGGGTCAAGTACTTGGTCTCGATTTCAGCAGCCTTCTCAGTCATGGGTTTGCCAAAAAGGTTGTCACCTCGGCAAGGGACATCGACCAACTTGTCCTGAACCCATGGCTCCAGGTCCGACGACATTAGCCACACCTGGTATCAGGCACCGATGCCTGCTGCGGCTACCCAGGCGAAGCCTCGAAGCCATCGTAGGCTGCTCGAGACAAACTTGGAGCACTCCCGAATACCAGTGGACAAGTTCTTGAAGCACTGCAAGGGTTCCTCGGAGAGGCCAGCTGAGAACCCAGCAATCTCCTTTGCCAGGTCCCGTAAGTACATGCACATGTACAGCTGGTATGTTTGGACACGGCATGATAGCATCAAGCCCTGGCAGCACTTTCTGCCGAGAGCATACAGGTTCTGGGCTTCCCTACAAGGGAGCACCGAGGAGTGTGTTTTTTGGCTCTTGAGTCTGTGCATGGCCGATTCCACAACCATGGAGTTGTGCAGCAACTGTGCCTTTTGGAACCCAGGGCTCTTGCGAACTCGATAGATGGAATCGACCCGCTTGCTGAGAACCGGCATTGAGGCCGGTGATTCCCACATGCGGAGCATCAGCCGTTCCAACATCGGAGGAACCAGTACCGTAAGGGCTTCCCGAGGGGGAAAGTCAAACTGGAGGGCTTCGAGCTCCTCGGCTCGAGGCTCCTCCTCGGTGTCCGACGGGAATGCCAAAGCCTTGGACATGTCCCTGACGAAATCCGAGAACTGGGTATCCTCTGGGGGGGACCTTCTCCGAGGCTCAGACCCTGGCGAGTCCGATGGGACACACCAGGTCCGGTGGGTGTCCGGGGACTCTTCATCTTCTGTTTCCCATGCCGAGTCCTCCGAGGAGGAATTGATGGGCTCCGGCCGTGAGGGCTTTGATCTCGATCGCCCCGACGCCGAAGGCACCAGCGTCAATGACCTCGGTCCCGAACAGGAGGTCGAGGGAGACCTCGGCCAAGGATAGACTCGAGCTCAAAGAGTCTTGAGGATCGGCTCGGCCTCCAGGGTTGACTTGGATGTCGAGGTCCCGGTGGTTAGGGAAAAGGGACCGGTGAGACCGGCCATCAGCGCCCGCTGCTGCTCCATGAAGGCAGACATGCTGCGCTTCAAGGCCATCATTCTGAGACTGAGCTCAGAAGACTCACCAGCCTCTGGCTCGGGTCCCGACACCGTCGGGTCCGATGCCGGTTCTCCCGGAGGAGAGTCAACGAGGACAACAGTAGTTACCTTCCTCGGCATCTCCTGCTCTGTGCGAGGTATTTTTGCAGGCCGCTCTGGCTACGAGGACCCGGGGCGGCGGTCAGGACTTCGCGACCTGGTCCGCGAGGGCCCAGGTCGATCAGAGGCATCCAACAACGCTGCCCTCGCAGGTTTCTTCTTTCTCTGGTCAGATAGCTCCCGAGACGTCGAGGCTTCTGAAGAGGTCCCGAGCCAGGTGGATTTGGACTCAGAGAAAATCCTTTCACGCTGCTGCTGCCTACTTCTAAGTGCCCTAGAGAACATTTTGCTACACGAGCCACAGACCTTCGGGTTATGGCTGGGCCCAAGGCAGCGAAGACAGCAGTAATGTCTCCGCTGCCTTGGGCCCAGCCATAACCCGAAGGATATTAATTTTTTACACCGATCACACTTTTTAAACCCACTGGCAGCCATCGGGGGAAAAAGGGCCCCTGCAAGGTCAAATAACTGGGCTGCCAGTGAAAAAGAAAAAAAAGCACGAACGCTAGTCACTAAGGACAAAAACGAAAAATAAAAGACTGGACTCGATACCGGTGTACCGAACCGAGGTGGGAAGGGGAACTGGCATCGAACCGGGCCGAAGAAGAGAATCTTCAGGAGTTTTGATGCACTTTTTCCATGAGGGAAGTTGGACTACGTCCGTTGGGCTCCGCGGAAAAAGGGAAACTGAGCAAGATGGCACCCTTGGGCGGGAGGGGGACCACGCATGCACGATGCAATTGCAAAGGCTTTCTTTGAAAGCTGGAGAATTGCTCCACACAAGGGCTCTGTCAGTGCCGATGTCATCCATATGTGAGGACTGACTTCCTGCTTGTTCCTGGAGAATGTATTTTTCTTTTTTGCTCCTACCATATTTCAATTATAGTGTCGCCTTGCTGAGATTTAGTATAGATGTTATACAACTTGATCACCATGTGAAGGTACTCAGCAAGACTTGAGGAGGGAACGTTATTCTCTCCCCTTAAGAAATGCACATCAATTCACCAACAACTGTTGACCCACTTTGACTCCCTTTGTGCCATGTGAGAGGTTCACTTACTTTTCTGAGTGTATCTGTATTTTTTCCAGATTGCTTAGAGTCTGATCCCATAAGGTGGCTTGATCTGAAAGAGTTAATGCAAGAAAATCGAGTGGGAAGAGCATTCTGCAAATGGACAAAGTAATAGGATCAGGCCAGAGCCGACGGTGGGACATAAGAGGGGCTTTCAATTGGATTGGATGTAGTTGTAGCCAAGGAAATAATAAATTAGCAGAAAAGAAAAGAAAAAGATCTATCCAAGGTAGTAATAGTGAGTTAAAGTTCTTCAGTACTAATGCCAACATGCTAGTGGCAAAGACAAGATCTAATGTATTATCAGCAATATGCATGGGGCCAGAGATATATTGCTGAAAGTTCAGGTCCTCCATAAAAGTAGAAATGAAATATTGTTCTCAAAGTCTTTATTGGTTTTCAAAATGAATATTAAAGTCCCCAAGCACAAGTAAGTTAGGGAATACTGTAGCTAATTCAGAGATTATCAAATGCAGCCTGTCCCATGAGTCAAAGTCAAGAGATGGGGGGCAGGAGAGTTCTTGAATAGGGAGGGAGTTTGCTTAAATAAGTGCTACTCCCCCTCCTTTTGGAGGTATAGGGAACTGACAGAGCAAAATATGATGGCAAACATCGGTTGAGTATTGCTTCCTCTCCTTCCTAACCCATGTTTTATTTAAGCACAAAAGATTGATCATATGGAAGAGGATAAGGTCTCGAATGGAGAGAATTTAAAGCACAATGCCCAGCAATTTAAATGTGCTGCTGACACAGGAATGATAGAGAAAGATAAACCAGTTGAAGAGGTCATGGACCATATACAGCGAGAATGGATATTGCTTACCTGCGATTTTGAGAAACAAGGCCAAGAGGATAGGAAACGCCTATCCCATATAACCAGGAGAGAAGAGACAGTCATTAAGTGCAGTAAAATAGGAGCAGGGAGCCATAACAAATAATAAGGTGAAGAGTCTTACATAGGACCGTTTTGGACACCTGGGGGGTGAAGACAATGGAGTCACCCAGGAGTCATCCCAAAGAGCATGCTCATTAGGTGCACTTCTTTGGCATATACTGCCACAGTGTGAAACGCCGTGAAGGGATTCTCTAAATGAAATCAAACCCTGATGTCATCTTTGGGATGCTGTGATCATAAGGTCAACATCAGTGGGGTGAGCACCTGGGGATCAAGCAATGAGAAGTGTCACCAAGTAGCAGGGGCATCTGAAAAATACAGAGCAGGGAGTCGGAGAAAAGTACAGCACAGAGTAGATTAAAGTAAATGTAAATGCCACAAAGGGGTTCTGTAAATGTAGTCCAAACCCTGACTCTGCAGTCATGTGATCAACGTCAGCAGGGTCAGCATCTGGAGGTCAAGCCATAAGAAGTGTTGCCAAGTAGCAGGAACATCTCCAGGGTGCCATAGCCACATGATGAATGTCAGCTTGGGAGAGTACCCTCCTCTATGCCTTTTTTAGGGTGGTACCTGCCACTCCATGCAGATTACCGCCTTCTATTTTTTGAAGTGCAAAGATTATTTAGATTTGCTTTGATTCTACCCTCTATATCTGTCCCATGCCTATTTGAATTTCTTCACAGTTTTTTCCACAGCTCCTCCATTGGAAGGGCATTCCAGGCATCCACCATCCTTTCTGCAAAAAAGTATTTCCTAATGTTGCTTTTAAGCTCACCAGCTTTCAGCTTCATTTCATGTTCTCTTGTTCTACAGCTTCCCCACTTTGGAAAAGATTTGTTTATTCATTAATGCACTAAGCATTTAAATGTCTGAATCATAGCCCACTGTCCCTCTAGCAGCAATGGGTAGAATTGTAGACACCTTACCGGGCAGACTAGATGGACCATGCTGGTCTCCATCTGTCATCATGTACTATCATCGGGGGGGGGGGGGGGGTTAGTGCCATCATATCATCAGCATATTTATGTGTAACTGAAAGCAAATTAACAGCCTTGTTTTTCAAAAGCTGCAACCTCTTCAATATAGCAATGGAAAGTTCATTATAAAGAGCATTACAATAGTCCTAATGGCACAAGACGACAGCATGAAACACCATCCGGAGGTCGTTAGGTTGCAAGTAGTACTTGTTTTAACAAATTAAAAGCAGACCAGCAAAAGATGACCTCACGATAGCAGAGGCCCCTGGTTCAAAAGATAAGTTGGAAACAAGATGTACTTTCAGACTGACCACAGATTCCTTAAAAGGAATTACAGTGCTATTTGTGAGAAGGGAAATGGCCATATGACAGATCCTCTTGAAAATTCCATCGCTTTAGACTTGGCAGTATTCAACTTCAACTGTGTTTATCTAGCCAAACGGCCATTGTATTTAAACCTTTGTCCAGTCCATACAGATGTTTTAAATAAATAACAGAAATGCAATGCAATATAGCACAGTTACTTACCTGTAACAGGTGATCTCTGGGAACAGCAGGAATAAGTCTTCACATATGAGTACGTCGGTACCGACAGAGTCTGCGCGGGAACGCTCCCCAGCGTCCAATCAGAACGCTTTTGGGAGCATCCCAACACGCCTGCGTGCTGCCTTCCCGCCTTTCCCAACTGCCTCTCCTCAGTTAAGTTTTAAAGCTGAGACCAAGAGAGAGAGTGAGAGAAAGGGAGAGATAGAGATAGAGATAGAGAAATGCAACTCCTAGGGGAGGTGGGTGGGTTGTGAAGACTTATTCCTGCTGTTCCCAGAGATCACCTGTTACAGGTAAGTAACTGTGCTATCTCCAGGAACAAGCAGGAATGAGTCTTCACATATGGGGACTCCCCAAGCTAAGATGCCCGGAGGGAGTCCTAGCATGTTGCGAATCTAGAATGAGCCATGCTACTCCTCAGAACCTCAGGCATCCTGGGAATGGAGGGTAGGAGTTAAATTACAGAAAGGTGCTGTGGACAGCTGGACTAGAACAGGACTGTGGAACAGCTGGACTAGAACAGAACTTCTAAAGAGGAAGACCCTGTGTAGATGACATTTAGTAGTAAAAATATTGAGTGCAATATTCTAATATGGACCTCCCTTGACGGTATTGTAAAAAGTCTATTGAGGTTCATATGGATCTGTTAGAAGAGCCAGTAGAAGATCCTCAAGGAGTACCTCACTGTGAAGTAGAGGTAATAAACTGTAGAAAAAACAAGTGGAGGTCAGAACCCTTCAGGGTGAGAAATAGCCCCAGGGGAAACTGGGGTAGTACAATGAGGTAGGGCTTCAGTGGGAAACGCAGAAGGTACTATTAGACAAAGCTTAAGCTCTTTTGGCCGAAGAACAATACAATCCTAGGACCAAAAGGAAAATAAGTCTGACCGATTTGGACTGACAATAGAAATAGTCCATGTAGGAGAGAAGGGGTATGGAAGACCCCTGTATCCGATAACAAAGTAAGGACAGACTTATGAAGCGTTACAGCTTTAGATTAACTGAAGATCTGAAATGGCTTTCCTAAATGAGGTCAATTAGGAAAGAAAAAGGTACATGGAGAGCTTCAGAGGTACCTAACCCTGAAAGGTTATGGTAAGAAAAAATTTGCTAATTACCACAGGGAGTGGTTGTATGTGTAGAACCCTAAGCATGCTGGCACAGCATTGATAGGGGTAGTGCCCATCTGTCAGAGTCATATAGGAATATATGGATATATGAACCTAAACAGACAGATAGATAAGTACGTAGATACATATCTACCTAAAAAGATATATCTCGACAGATATATATATATATAGATATAAATATATATATAAGAGAGAGATATACATGGGCAGAAGATACACAGATACATATGATATATAGATAGATAGATAGATAGATATAGATAGATAAATATGTAGACATATAGACACATGTCTCCACGTATGTAGATGGAGACATGGCTATATAACTAGATCCCCATAGGAATATGGGGAGAGAGAAAGATTCATCTAATAGCAAGAAGGGTGATACCTGCTTGAATAGATGCATAGAGAATCTTCTTTCCCTGGTTATGATTGACAGAGTCAGAGGAATGGTCTCCCTGACAAGAAGGAGTCTAGATTCCTCTAAGAATTCGAGCTCTTGAATAATCAGGATGGCCTACGTGAAAAATGCAGAGGATAACTTCAGTCTGCAGGCAGCAAGTCTAGATCTCTCTAGAACTCCAGTATGGTAAATGGATAGAGAATGCCAATAGAATAAGATACCATATTGACCTGCCTATGAGGGCAAGATGGGTATCATGCGTCCTTCAGTTGAACATGAGCGTCCCCTGAAGTATTGGGAGGAAGCATATAAGGACGAGCTGCAATGAAAAGAAAACTATCCCTGGTGAGAAGTCCAAAGAAGATGTGGACCAAGCCAGGGAATTGGCCATTCTTTAGGTTTTCACGTGATGTAAGGCCTTTGTCTTTTGTTTCGAAAAGAGATTTTAGATGAGATGGTAAGGGTAGGGAACACCTACCAGTCATGGGAGCATGACTGGATGAACCCCTCCTAACCATCTGGGATTATCTGCTAGACAAGATACTAATGCTCTCTAGCAAGGGCCCATAGTGCAAAGCTACTCTGTAGAGTTGCAGAGAGCATGTTGCAGGTTGGTTAGAAGAAAAAACTGGCTGCTCAAAGCCAGTAGATAACAAACTATTCTGCCAAAAACAAGGGAATTGGAGATGGCGAAGAACAGAAGTCAAACCAACAAGCCTGTGATAATAGGGTTTCCAAAAAAGGTTGATAAACTGTTTTGGGTTTACTACCCAGGCTGGAAGGATTGCTAGTGGAGGACAAACCCTGGTTGTGTGGTGAACAGAACCAGTGATTTAACCACTAGGAACTGCTGCATTTGCAGCAATTACCAGGGCAGCGGAAAAAATCTCTCTTTATTTTTTTTGAGATTGGAAAAAGAAACAGACATAAGGAGGAGTGGTAAGACTTCCCTATTGTCTGATAGCTGCCCTAAAGTAAGAATGTGAAGGGGGGAGACAACTCTGGAAAGGAAACCCCTTCCTGGAATAGGCAGAGAACCATAGGGGCTTACCAGTGTAATAGAACCACTCTTACAAACCGAATGTTGTAGTAAGAGGGCAGGTAAGACAGAGTTGAAGGAGACTGACAATGTAGTAAGTCTCTGAAAGGTAAGATGATACATGCTAATACAGGGAAACTGTCTTATTGATAGTTGTTACACCTCTTTTCCCCAATAGGAGGAAGAGAAACCTGTTAACTATAGTCATGATCATCATAAAAACTCTTAGAGCAAAAAGAAAGGATGTCTCGTGAAAAGAGATCCATGATAATTGAAAATGAAGTTAGTGTAGATGCTTCAAGTGAAAAGAAGCAGACTACAAACTCTAACCCCCAAACAGGAAATGTAATGATAATCTATCAGAAACCCTGCAACTGCTGGGTTTGCTGAACCTGTTGAGGTTGTGGTTTCTTTAGCCCGGTGCGATGTTTCCCCTGTCTGGAAACATCTGTATGATGGGTAGAAGATGGATAAAACTTTTTTCCCCTTAGGGGAAGAAAGTTTGTTAGGAAATTTTCTACCAACTGGGAAAGAGGAAGGCATAGACAAGCCTCTGAAAACAGGAATGTCAGTGGCTAACTGAGCAGCTTGGAGTAAAGACTCCTTGTTAAAGAGATTTTCTCCAGTGCAAGGAGTATTTCACAGTCTTTCTTGTGCCCATTTGTCCAAGTCTGAAACTTGGAGCCAGGCTTTACGTCGTGCCCCTATGGCTATAGCAGACATTCTGCTAACAGACTCAAAGGAGTCTAGGGAAGCACGAGTAAGGAACCTAGAGATATTTTGAGCATGACTAACCAATAAGGAATAGTCTGCTCTTTTGGGCTCTTGAAGAAAAGGGGTCAAAAGTAGTAATTTGTTTTATTTATTATACATTTGTATACCGCTACTTCCAGCGATCAGCAGCGGTTTTGATTACAGATTGGAAATTGTCAAATCATGACAGGAAATTTTTGAGGTATAAACACATTGATTAGACAGGAAAGCACAGCACACAGAGAACTATTTTACAGGGAACATGGGCTATGGAGGGTTAAGTGGCTTGCCCAAGACCACAAGGAGCACCTGTGTGACTAGAAACCCCAGTCCTTCCGGCCCAAGGTTGCTGTCCTCTAGTGGGATTTGAACCCCCAACCTTCCGGCCCGAAGTACCTTGCCCCAACCACTAGGCCACTCCTCCACTTCAAGAGACAATCCCATATAGAAAATATATGAGAGAATCCCATATAGAAAATATATGAGAGAATTCTTGCTGAAAGCATGGATGCCTGGAAGGTTTGGCGTCCAAAGGCATCTAAAGTCTTAGACTCACAACCTGGCGGATAAGAAGGGTGCTTTTTAGTACTCTTAACACGCCTCATTGCTGATTCTACAACAATGGAATGATGAGGAAGTTGAGTCTTTTGAAAACCTGGAGAAGGGGGCACCTTGTATCGAAGATCAGTTGCCCTAGAAGGTGGGGGTACCGTTAAAGGAGTTTCCCACATTCGAAAGAGGAGATCCTGCAAGGTCTGATGCAAAGGAAGCATGATATCCTTCTTTGGACTCCCGGGAATAAACAGAGATTCTGTATTTCCTGGTGCAGGATCTTGACCAGGTATAGAAATGGCAAGTGACTTTGTCATATCAAGCAGGAATGCTTGAAAAGAAAAATCCCCAGAGGTAAGTCCTCTAGAAAGAGGAGTACATGCTAGATCTGTTGAAGAACTAGCATTGGCACCCAGGGATCTATCCAAATTCATTGGAATAGAAGACCCTAAGGGGTGGAGCATCGGACTGTCCTTACAGGATGGTCTCCGGTACCGCAGGAGGTTGGGACCACCAACAGTTGGTAGCGCATCATCCATGCTAGGGATCGATTCCAAACTTGGTACCGAGGGAAGCGAGCCTGTTGAAACAAGCATGGAAGGTACCGACAGCGATGCTAATGTGGATAGCGGTACCGACTCCGGTGCCGTATCCGATACGGATAGATGAAGACCAGTCGGTGACAGCTCTAACGGTACCGAAGTAACCGAGAACGCCCGACATGGATCATCGGAACCGTGCCTTCGGTACCGTCCGATGTCGGTACCAAGGCGAGTCGGTACTCAGTCCTCCAGACTGGAGATCGATTCCAGACTCGGCATCGAAGGAAGCGAGTCTATCGATGCACATCTGGAGGGTACTGACGTCGGTACCAGTACCGGTACCAGGATCGATACCGATACTGGAAGATCGGTCTGCAGCGTTTTCAACGGGCCCGCAGGTACCGAGGACGCCAGACTATGATCTTTGGTGAGGAGTATTTCATCCAACACCATTGCCGATGCCGGGGTATCGGTACCGCTCGAAGCGGATGCCACCACCGAGCATGGCTCAGGTATGTTCGGAGAGGGGTGAACCTCAGGAACAACCTGAAACCCCACTAAAGATCTGGAGTTCGAAGACTCCCACCGGGGTTTTAAAGCCAGTGTGTCCTCGAGGGTAAGGCCAGAGGCATCTCTATGCTGTGCATGAGATCTACCACTCGAGGACTGGCTAGTCTTAACAGACTGTTTTTGGGTTACCTGATCCTGCGAAGAAGAAAGGGTGGTCGGTGCCCTGAAGTTGACTAGGGACCGCGTATCGAGGTGAACTCGATGCTGAAGACTTCTTCTGACGATACTGTTGCAGGAGGGACTCTCCAGCGGATAGTGGTCAGGACCCAAGCAGGGTAGACACCAATTATGAGTGTCTAAAATCAATTTTGTACCGCCACAGTTTGAACATTTCTTAGGGATAGTGGCTGGCGCTTCCATGAAGGAAAGTGATTAGGCCTAGTAGGCCGAAAAAACCGTCAGGCACTAAGAAGGAAAAAAGTATTCCTTAAAAGGAAAATTTACAAGAAAAAAGAAAAGAAACACCGGCGGTACCGGTGGCGTCGGGGAAGGCAGACGCGACCACAAGAAAATCAAAAAATAAAAGAAGAATTTTCTGCGGTGACAGGAGGACGTCCTGCCGGCTCCGCGGAAAAACGAAAACTGAGGAGAGGCAGTTGGGAAAGGCAGGAAGGCAGCACGCAGGCGTGTTGGGATGCTCCCAAAGGTGTTCTGATTGGACGCTGGGGAGCGTTCCCGCACAGACTCCATCGGTACCAATGTACCCATATGTGAAGACTCATTCCTGCTTGTTCCTGGAGATAAAAGTCAGTCCTAGATTACTGCCAAAACAGGAAGGAGGAGTGCCAGGAAACTATTAAATTGGTTATTTTAGAAATGTTGGGTAAATCTGCTACTTTAATTATCTTCATGTCAACTGAAAGGGCCACCCCCTGTGACCATCTCACAGTCCACCGTTAATGGCAGAACACCTGCAGCTGTATGTCTTTACCCCTAGGCTAAAAACATCCTATTCTCTATCTCGACCATGGGTAAGCAACATTGGTTCTCAAGTGCCGCAGATGCTATCATCATACAGTACAATGCATGTTACAATAGAACACAGTTCTCAGAGATTAAGCAGAACAGAATATAAAAACAGCAGTACAAACTTTTTGAGAAAAGTCCAGTGATAGTACAATAAGGGGCATAGCCATCCGCTTAGGTCTAGTTACGGAGCTAACGAAGTGATTAAATGGTAATTGGTAATAGAAAATACTTCAGCATACACTTCCAAATCACGATAATACTCAAAACACTACACAAAATAGAACTCAACATTTTAGGAACCTCAGACACAAAACAAGGTGTCTCAGAGCAAGCATCTCATGCATGAAATTATGGTGAATAAGAAAAAAACCAAAGAAAACAGCATTAATAATTGAGGTGTCAATAACTAGTGACTATGGGTTTTCTCTGCAAGTGTAGAGATAAAATATCTTAAAAAAACAAGCAATGCAGTCAAAGACCAAGAAAACGTGGCAGAAAGATACAGAAATATTTCTCATTGCATTGCACATGCTACACCTTATGAACCCCAAAAAGAAGTTCTTTTGGACATGATGCAAGTACTATACTAAGCATTAGCAGTAAAACTTTGACTAATATCATACTCCACATACCTTGGCTTAGGAACAAGATTCATTGACATGGTATGAGCATTACAACCCATTTAGAAACATTGTCCCCAAACAACTCATACACATGAATGTCAATGACAGGTTCCAAACATTACTTAGATACTTTTTATTTATTTAAATTTTGTTGATCTTATATAATGAAAAGAAATGGCAATTCCCTGCAAGTGAAATAAACAACTGGTGACATAGTATGGGGAGAGTGTGTGTGGTGCAAAACTAGAGCAAATGTCAAACAATGTGTTTGATAAAGGCGTACCAGAGATAAAAGACAAACAATTATAATCGGAGATAGATTTATCTGAGGTGGTGTTTCGGTACTGGGAAAGAGAATTGGTTTCTTATGGCAAACTGTAGTGGTAATAAGCTGGGTCAGCATCTGGTGTCTTTCATTAGTCATGGGATTTCCAGGTTTGGGGCTTTCTGGTATAAATGCAAGTCAAATGCTTCCTAAGAGCACCGTATTCAACTTTTTCTTGAAGGTTAGAAGATCTGGAGACAATCTGATACTATGAAGTAGGAGCTTCAACAAAGTGGGGACCAAACATGCAAAGGTTCTCTGTTACTGACAAGGCAAATTTCCTTTGAGACCTGGTACAACTTGGTGGATTACTGGCGGGAGCACAAAGAGGTAAGGTGGTTGCTAGAAAGTATGGTACCCAGCCTTTGAAGCTAAGCACAGGTTTTTAAATTTAGTAAAAAAAAGTATTGGGAGCCAGAGAATAGTTCTTAGGAATGAAGCAGTTTTAAATATGTTTACATCTTGCATCATTTACACTGTATATTGGTTTTGTTTATTTGGTATTCCAATGTAGAAGGCACTATTGTGGATCAGGAACTGGTTAAAAGATAGAAAGCAGAGGGTAGGGCTAAATGGCTAATTTTCCCAATGAAGAAAGGTGAATAGTGGAGTACCCCAGGGATCTTTTTAACATATTTTTATTTATTTAACATATTTGTAAATGACCTGGAAACGGGAATAATGAGCGAGATGATCCAATTTACAGATGACACAAAATTATTCAAAGTTGTTAAAACACAAGAGAATTGTGAAAAACTGCAGGAGGACCTTGATGAACTGGAAGACTGGACGTCCAAATAGCAGATGAAATTTAATGTGGAAAAATGCAAGGTTATGCACCCAGGAAAGAATAATCCAAATTACGGTTGCATGATGCAAAGTTCCACATTAGCAACCACCATCCAGGAAAAGGATAAGAACATAAGAATAGAGGACCACATGATGATGCAGAGCTGAGCGGGTGCCTCACTGCCAAGCTCTGCTCCCAACTCGCCATTTTCTGGCAAAACCTCACACCTTAAGATCCACATCTTGCTGCCCGGCATCTGAAAGAGGCTGAGAAGGAAGCACTGCTAGAGGGAAGCGTAACTTGGAGAGTGGTGCTAGGAGGGTATGCGCCCCTATGAATGCTGAAACCTGCACGAAAAATGGTGGCAGGGCAGCCGGTGCAGATCATAATGCTACACGACGAGGTGGTGATAGAGATCACCCGAAACTTGACAGCAGTATTAGACAAGCTTACATACATCTTTTGAGGAACTCAAGGGCAGCTTAGAGGCTCAGACATCTCATGTGCATCAAGTGGAAATGAGGGTAGAGCACACTGAGAGCCAGATTGAGGCCCTGCAACAGTTAGGAGGGAGACAGGTACTCTTCGACCAGCTTGATGACCAAGAAAATAGGGGAAGAAGAAACATATGTGTCATTGGCCTCCCCAAAGCGATGAGAGAGTCTGAAATCTGGGACTTAGTGGAGGAGTGGTTCCCGAAACAGCTTGGCCTGCAGCCGGATGGCACGTGCATGATAGTGGAGCAGCTACATCTGGTCAGCCCACGCAGGGAAAATGCAGCGCAGCCGCAACCAATAACACAGGTACACTAAAAAAAATTTTTTTTAAACTGCCTCTAATGTTTCGATTGATTTTTACGTTTTTTGGTGCGCTGAATCCAAATCTGGTAACCAATTTGCTCCATCACGTACAGATTGTTTGCTACATTGGGTTAGCAGTTTGAGGTGAACGTTTCAGATTGAGTGCGATCGAGATAAAAGTTTCTTGGATGAATTCTTTATACTAATTGTTTAGTAGTTATTCAAATAAGAATAAAGAAAATTGTAACAAGGCAGCACATAAGAATAGAGTAATGTCAACAAAACACACTGTGATGGTAGCAAAATTGTCTGCACTTAAAACTACCACATACATGTGCACAAACATTGAGCATATAAGAGCGAGGTTAGACACAAAGCAAAGCAAAGAAATGTGCAAAAAATGTTGTACAGGTATGTATGTAAGAATAGAAAACGCAAACCGCACCATTGCAATATATGAAGACAAACACCCGATGGTGTGAAAATAAAATTCTAATAAATGAGATCCGACACTGTGGTAATAACTAGCAAATTTTTATTTCAAAGTTTAGTAAAAACACGATATTTGTCAACACAGTTTAGATTATAAAGTCATTCTTGGGTCAATCAATCTCCTGGTGGACCCGTTTCTTCTTCCCCCGAATGCTTCTCTTGGTGCGCTGCTTGGCGTATTTTTCATCTGGGGTTTCCCGCAGCAGCAACCAGCAGAAATCAGTCATCATAGTGGTGTTCCATCTTCCTTGGTACCTTTTCTCTGCGTCCTTGATGTCCTGGTGAAACCTTTCACATTGTTCTTCACTGTACGCCCCCAAGTTTTCGGGAAAGTAGTTCACATGGGAGTGCAAGAAATGGACTTTCAGGCTCATGTTACAGCCTTGTTCTTTGAAGGCATTGAGCATCCTGGCAACAATATCCTTATAGTTCTCATCCCGCCTGTTCCCCAAGAATTTGAGAACAACATCCTTGAAGGAATCCCAGGCTTCTTTTTCCTTCTCAGACATCGTTTCAGCGAATGCTCCATCTGAAATGAGTTTCCTTATATCAGGGCCAACAAACACTCCTTCCTTTAGCTTTGCTTCAGAAAGTCGGGGGAACTTTGAGCAAAGGTACCGAAAGCACTCACCATCTTTTGGAAGGGACTTGATGAATTTCTTAATGAGACCCAACTTAATGTGGAGAGGTGGTAATAGAATTTTATCACGAGGTACCAAGCTCTCATGAAGAACATTTTTCTCACCGGGTCTCAAATACTCCCGAATTGGCCAGTCTTTTTTCCCCCAGTGTAGGTCGTGGGCCTGGCTATCCCACAAGCAAAGGAAGCAGGGATATTTGGTGAAACCGGATTGCTGCCCTAATAGCATGGATAGAATTTTAAAGTCTCCACAAATCATCCACTTATGCTCATCATAACAAATCTTCTGAAGAATCAGGGCCAAATTCTCGTATTTTTCTTGGAGAATAACAGAGTGAGCAATAGGAACTGAAGCAAATGTGTTGCCATTATGAAGAAGAACACCTTTTATGCTGTCTTTTGACGAATCAATGAACAGCCGCCATTCAGCAGGATCATACTTGAGTTTAAACTTTTCCATCACTCCGTATATATCGTTGCAAAATACCAAATCTTCCTCTTTGCTGAAATACTTCAAAAATTGTGTCTCGCGGTTTGCGGTACCAATAAAAAGTTGTTCCTGGTGACAATAGATTTTTCTGTTTAAGCCGAGAACCTAGCAGTTGGGCAGCATCTTTTGGGAGTCCTAAATCCCGGACTAAATCATTCAATTCAGCTTGAGAGAAAAGTTCAGGTTTCGGATCTGGTTCAGTTTCAAACTCGGAAGTACTGGACTCATCGGGAAAAGCCATCTGATGAGTCTCATCATGATCAGAACCGTCCACACAAATATGATCCAAAGATTTTGGTGGTTCAGGCACAGGTACTTCGTTGCTATGAGGCATAGGCCTAATTGCTGAGGGAAGGTTGGGGTAACTTATTATGTTCTTATTTTTTAAGTTGCATCCCTTCACAATGCAAGAGCAAAAATAGCAGTCACTGCTGTGGTCTCTTTGTTCACGCCACATCATAGGTATTCCGAAACGAAATGCTTGTTTTTTACCTTTCATCCATAAGCGTAGATCTTCCTCACATGTCTTGCACACTTTGTGAGGAGCCCACGGTTTGTCTTGATCGCCTAACTTCAAACCGAAATAGGCGAAATATACTTTTTTAATAAATGCAGAAATGTTCCTCTGCCGCTTTTTCACGGTATATTCCCCACAAATAAAACAAAAACTGTCCGGAGAGTTGACGCAACCTCTGGCTCTGTGAGCCATCACAAATACACAGCATTGCAAACTACAACTGTAGTGAACCACTTCGGAATAAAGCTGGATTACGACTGAGCAAACAAAAGGTAATAATGAACTTGCAAGAAACTGAAATTTGACAGGAACGTTCATGTCGCAACCACCGTGTTTGAGCGAGCGAACGAGGCGAGGCGAACAGGAAAGAACATGCGCCAGCGCGAGTACTGGATTTAGCCCCCCGCCTCCCAATTGTCCTGTTAATGTATAAAATGAATACAAAACACTCTAAAATATCATGAGGGAGTGTTTCTAGTTAGTTAACCATTACAACCTCTATTTTGGGCCAAGAAAATAAACTGCAGTCGGCTAAAAAGAAATTATGTGAACATTCCTTATATGGGTAAGAAATCTAATTTTGCAAGAAAACGTGACGTGATGGAACATTTTGGCTATTTTTCCTGGATTCAGCACCCCAAAATCTATAGGAATCAGTTGCAAAACTGGAGGCAGTTTTTTGGTAGTGTACCTGTGTAATCGCACACTTACTGAACTTTGCAGAGAAGGACAAATTGATGTGGAATTACAGAGCCCAGAAGCAGCTAGATTATCAAGGCCACAAAATGCAGATATTTAATGATTAATCGGCCTAAGTAGCTGAGAGGCGCAAACTGTTCCCAATTAGTCACACGGAGGATAAGATTTGCACTACAGTACTCAGCGAGAGTGCGCCTGAGCTACAACTAGATACAATTTTTTGAAACACTTGATGCTCTCAAAGAATTTGTAAACAGTCTGGCAGGGAGAGGGCTGCCATGAGGGGGAAAGTCTACGGCTGCAGAATGGCGGGTAAGACTTTGAAAATGTGTGTTGCTTTATGGTGCAGGGTTCCCTCTTCCCTCATAACTAAGAACATCTGCGGCTGGCACCACAAAAAAAAACAATTTTGGAGGTGAGGGAGGCACAAGAACAACATATGACACAGGATTTTTGAACTAGCACAACACAGCCTGAGAAACATTGATCATTGCCAGTGAAGGGAGAGGAAACCAAAACTTCTCCAACTATTCTGACCTCTGGCTGGGCCGACAGACAATGTGCTGGGGAAGACGTTTCGCTTTTGATGCCACATGGAGCCTACAGAATATCACACCCCAGCGGTAATGGAAGAATCGTTGCATGGCGAGAGATGCAGCGCCTTAATCCGGCCAACAAAGAAGGGCTTTAATGGATTCAGCTGGCAAAACTGTTTATTGCATGGTTTGGAGGGGAAGGGGAAGACTAAAGTGCTAAGAGGGAGGGTGTGAGCTGAGGTAGAGAGAGCTGAAAGGGGACACGGGCTGGTGTGGATGGAATGAGTGGGGGGTTAGGGAAGAGGGGGATGTGGATGTAACGAGTTGGGAACGTGAGTGGCAAGACTATAGGAAGGAGGGGAAGAATGGAGAGTCAAGGGGAGCAATAGGAGGTTACATAGTAACATAGTAAATGATGGCATATAGACCAGTTGGTCTATCTAGTCTGCCCAGTATGATGGCAAGAGTAGGTGCACCTGCCGCTCCATGCAGGCCGCCCCTCCCTATGTCTTTGTTTAGGGGTGAACCCACCACTCCATGCAGGACACTGCTATCTGTTGAGAAATTAGAGGGTTCAGTTTATTTTGGTTTTATCCTGTTGCTGTAAAGGGATCCACTGTGTCTGTCCCATGCCATTTTGAATTCCATCACTGTGTCTGCCCCCACCACTTCTATCGGGAAGGCATTCCAAGCATCCACCACCCTTTCTGTGAAAAAGTATTTCCTGACATTGCCTTTCAATTTACCCCTTTGCAGCTTCCTGTTATGCCCTCTAGTTTTACAGCTTCCCCGTCTTTGGAAGAGGTCTGTTTGTTCATTATTTCCCTTTAAGTATTTAAAGGTCTGAATCATATCTCCCCTGTCCCTCCTCTCCTCCAAAGTGTACATGTTTAGGTCTTCAAGTCTCTTCTCATAAGGTTTCTAACGCAGGCTCCAAATCATTTTGGTCGCCTTCCTCTGAACAGTTTCCAGTCTTTTTACATCCTTTGCAAGATATGGTCTCCAAAATTGAACACAGTATTCCAAGTGAGGCCTCACCAGTGACTTGAACAGTGGCATAAGTACCTCTTCCTTTCTGCTGGTAATTCCTCTTTGTATGCAGCCCAACATCCTCCTGGCTTTTGCCACCGCCTTGTCGCACTGTTTTGCCACTTTGAGATCTTCAGAAATAATCACAACAAGGTCTTTCTCCTGATCCATGCACACCAACCTCTCGCCCCCTATCGTGTACATTTCCCTTGGATTTCTGCTACCCATGTGCATGACTCTGCATTTCTTTGCATTAAATCTTAATTGCCAAGCATTAGACCATTCTTCCAGCTTTTGTAGATCTTTCCTCATGTTAACCACTCCCTCGGGGGAGTCCACTCTGTTACAAATTTTTGTGTCATCTGCAAAAAGACAGACTTTTCCATTCAGTCCTTCAGCAATATCACTCACAAATACATTGAACAGTGCCGGGCCCAGGACCGAACCCTGGGGCACCCCACTAATCACTTTTCCTTCATCCAAGTGAGCTCCATTTATCATCACCTTCTGTCGTCTGTCAGTCAACCAATTTCTGATTCAATTTACCATCTTGGGATCCGTCCCCAAGCTACTGAGTTTATTGATAAGCCTCCTATGAGGAACAGTATCAAAGGCTTTGCTGAAATTCAGGTAGATGACATCCATCGCATGCCCCCAATCTAGTTCCCTGGTCACCCAGTCAAAGAACTCAATCAGATTTGTTTGGTAAGATCATCCTTCGGTAAAACCATGTTGCCTTGAGTCTTGCAACCTGTTCATTTTGAGAAAGTTCACTATTCGCTCTTTCAGGAGCGCCTCCATTACTTTTCCCGCTACCGAGGTAAGGCTCACAGGCCTGTAGTTTGACACTTCTTCCCTGTCACCACTTTTGTGTAGAGGTACGACATCAGCCATTCTTCAGTCCTGAGGAACCTCTCCTGTTTCCAAGGATCTGTTGAAAACATCCTTTAACGGCCCTGCAAGAACCTCTCTGAGCTCTTTCAGTATCCTGGGATGTATCCCATCCAGTCCCATGGCCTTGTCCACTTTCAGTTTTGCAAGTTGTTCTAACACTTCATCTTCTGTGAATGGTGAGGTATCTACTTCATTCCCATTTTTATATTTGGGAGTCACAGAAGATCCTTCTCCAGGACTTTCTTTAGTATTCGTTTAGCAATTTCGCTTTTTCAATGTCACTTTCCACAAGTCCGTTCGCAGCACTTCTGAGTCCTGCAATTCCACCTCTGATCTTCTTCCTTTCCCGAATATACCTGAAGAAAGTTTTGTCGCCACACTTAACATCTTTAGACATCTTTTCCTCTGCCTTTGATTTTGCTATCCTTATTTCTCTTTTTGTCTCTTTGAGTTTGATCCTGTATTCATTTCTGTGTTCCTCTGTTTGTGAGCTTTTGAATTTTGCAAAAGCTGTGTTTTTTGCCTTTATTTGAGCAGCCACTTCTTTGGAAAACCAAACAGGTTTTATTTTATTTTATTTATTTATTTATTACAATTTCTTATATACCGCGCTATTCGGTATCAGCGCGGTTTACATTATAACATAACGACCATAACAACAAGCTGTCTGGTTTTACATCAAACAGGAGTGCAAACTTGGATAACAGGGGTTAACAATATACATGAGATATTTACATGGAACAAGGTTAGGTACAAGTCACATAACGAATGTAAGGGTCTTTCTAGGGTGGGTCAATTCTTCAGAGGGATATCTAGGTTCAATTGCTGGTTGGGTAAAATTGGGGTTAACAATATACATGAGATATTTACATGGAACAAAGGTTAATAATATACATGAGATATTTACATGGAACAAAGGTTAATAATATACATGAGATATTTACATGGAACAAAGGTTAGGTACAAGTCACATAACGAATGTAAGGGTCTTTCTAGAGTGGGTCATTTCTTCAGAGGGATATCTAGGTTCAATTGCTGGTTGGGTAATATTGGAGGAAAAGGTGGGATTTGAGTGCCTTCCTAAACTGATATAGGTCGGCAATGGCCCTAATGTCAGGGGGTAGAGCATTCCAGTATTTGGGGACATAGAAAATGAACGCCCTGTTTGTGGTTATCATGTTGCACTTTGTCATTGCCTTTGGGGTTGTTAATAGGTTTACGGCTGTTGCTCTTCTGGATCTGTTGGGGGGGACCATGTGAATAAGATCTGTGAGTGAGGATGATGAAATACCTTTGATTGCCTTGAATGATAGGAGTAGGGTTTTAAAGATGATCCTTCCATGGATAGGTAGCCAGTGAAGCTGTTTGAGAATGTTTTCTTCTCCTCTTGTTTTTGTTTACTTTTCTTACATATTTATCTGTTGCCCCTTTTATTGCCACCTTTAGTTTAGCCCATTGCAATTCCACTTCCCTTATCTCCTTCCACCCTGTCAGCTCCTCCTTTAGGTACTCGGCCATTTTATTGAAGTCAGTGTTTTTGAAGTTTAGGACTTTGAGCTTGCTATGATGGCTTTTATCTCAAACCACACCGTGTGATGATCGCTGCTGCTCACAGGGGCACTCACGCAGACATTCAAAACGCTATCACCGTTGGTGAGCACTAAATCCAGCGTTGAGCTTTCCCTGGTTGGTTCCATCACCATTTGTCTAAGTAATGCATCTTGGCGAGCATCCACAATTTTTTTGCTTCTTTCCAGATTTGCAGAAGGAGTAATCCAATCCACATCCGGTAGATTAAAGTCACCCAATATTATCGCTTCTCCCTTTGTGGGAAGGATCACAAAGGAGGGGGAGATGGGTTCAAGAGACTGGGGAACAAGGGGGAGGGGGGGGAGAGCATAAAGGGGAAGATTGGGTAGGGAGATTACTACACACGAGAGCACACTGCACAGTGGAGGCACGGAGGAAGAGGCGGGGGGGGGGGGGGCCTGCACGGCTGGGAGGTGGATACCCCTAACATTAGAAGAATAGCACTGGCCAACACAGCATCAAGACAGTGCATAGGTGCTGGATAAATTGAAGGTCCTCACCCTGAATGTAGATGGCATAAATTCCCCGATCAAATGCCAACTACTTTACTACTTTAGGAAGGAGGGAGTGGATGTGGTCTTCATGCAGGAAGCCCACTTAACAGCACTTGAACATGGGACGTTACTAAGGGGATGGGTAGGAGAAAGAGGCCATTCATCCCATAACGGAAGACAGAGTGGAGTGGCGACGCTCATTCATCGCAGGGTACCCTTTACACATCATAAAAGCATAGGAAATGGAGAGGGCCGATTTCACATTATGAGTGGTGAAATAGTGGGGACAAAGGTGGCCCTATGTAATATATCTGCACCTAATGTCTACAACTACGGATTCTTTGCCACATTGAGCTCCAGGATGCTTGAGTTTGGGGGCTATCATTTAATAGTGGGAGGAGACTTCAATCTCCCCAGGGAACCAACAATTGACTGTAAGCCACCAAGAGAGGGGGGGGGGGATCATCCCATGCGCAGCGTCAGGGCGCTAACGTTTTGATGGGGAACTGGGTCTAGTAGACATGTGGAGCATGTTACACCCTGAGGAAAGGGATTTCACGTTCTATTCACACTCCTATAACAACTATGCATGACTAGATTATTTGCTAGTGTCAGAGCAGATGTTTCGGGACATAGAGAGGGCTAAGATTGACGACATGAGCCATTTGGATCATGTGACTGTTGCTAGAACTGAGGTTGCAAGCAGATAGGCGGGGACTGAGGTGGGAGATGTGGAGGACGAAGCCTACACTTTACAAAGGCAAAGCGTTCTATGAGCATTTGTGCACAGCTTGAAAACAGTATTGGCAGGAAAAGCGTAGTTATTCACCTGTAACGATGTTCTCTAGGGACAGCAGGAATCAGTCCTCACATATGGGTGATGTCGGCACTGATGGACCCTCGCGAAAGCATCCCCCCAGCTTTCAAAGAAAGCCTTTGGGAGATGCTACCATGCATGCGTGGTCCCCTTCCCGCCCAAGAGTGCCATCTTGCTCAGTCAGATGACATAGCTAAAAAACAACAAAAACAGAGGATGATAAAGAAGCAACTCGAAGGGGAGGAGCAGGGAGGATTGTGAGGACTGATTCCTGCTGTCCCCAGAGAACACCTGTCACAGGTGAGTAACTACGCTTTCTCCAGGAACCAGCAGGAAGTCAGTCCTCACATGTGGGACTCCCCAGCTACAGGCTACTGAAAGCCCATAGCAAGAATATGACTCCAGCTGAAAAGCCTTGCGTTGGCCCTGAGTGCATTGGATATAGAAGGACAAGGTCCTCTTACAGTCCAAGGTGTGAATGGACCATCTCCGCCCGACTGGAGTGAGGTCTTGGAAATAAGGTAGGGAGCACCACTTCCTGGTTAAGATGGAAGGGCCACACTACCTTCGGCAGGAATTTGGTGTGCGTGCGAAGCACCACTCTGTTCTTGTAGAACCTGGTATAAAGCGCTTCCGCAACAAGGGCTTGGAGCTCACTAACTCTGCAAGCGGAGGTCAGCACAACCAGGAAAGCAACCTTCCACGAGAGGTAGCGAAGGTTGCAGTTAGCCAGAGGCTCAAAGGGTGGGAGAGTGAGCTGCCCCAACACCACGTTGAGGTCCCATTTGGTTGGCGGAGGGCGAATGGGGGGCTTTGAAAGGAGAAGGCCCCAAAGGAAATGGGTCACCAACGGTTGGATTGAGAGGGGCTTGCCATCCATCAGATGGTGGTGCGTCACCAGGGCACTAAGGTGCACCTGGATGGAGTTAGACTTCAGCTCAGACTAAGAGAGGTGGAGAAGTTACTGTAACACCAGAGGCACTGGGCAGAAGAAAGGATCAGCTCCCTGGTGGGTGCACCAAACAAGAGAACCTGTGCCATTTGAGGGCGTAAGCCTTTCTAGTATAGGCCTTGCGAGAGGCCAGAAAAATGTTCTCCACATCAACTGGAAGGTTGAGAGAGGCAAGAGTTACCTTCTCAGCAGCCATCCTGTCAGCGAGAGAGACCCGAGGTTAGAGTGCAGGAGAGAGCCCCCCTCCTGGGATAGAAGACCCAGGTCGGTCCCCAGGGAGATGGGGACCTCCACCGCCAACCTCAGAAGCAGCGGGAACCATGGCTGCCTGGGCCACCGAGGAGCTATCAGGATGAGCAAGGTCCTGTCGCAGAGGGTCCGGAACAGGGTCTTGGCGATCAGAGGTGTCGGAGGGAAGGTGTATATGAGGCCCTTCGACCATGAGACCAGGAAAGCGTCCGCTGCCACCCTGAAGGAGTGGGCCTGCAGGGAGCAGAAGCGGGGCAACTGAAAGTTGTCCAGACTAGTGAACAGGTCCATCACGGGTTCCCCCCAGAGACGGAAAAGCCGACTGGCTACCCTGGGGTCCAGCTGCCACTCGTGCAGCTGGAGAACCCTGCTGAGCCTGTCGGCCAGCGGGGTGTCCTGGCCTGGCAGCTATATTGCCCACAGGAGGATGCCCTGATGGACTAAGTATGAGCAGAGGACCAGTGCCTCCTGACAAAGGGCCCAAGACACCATGCCCCCCCCCTGTTTGTTCATGTAGAGCATCGCCACCTGGTTGTCTGTCTGGACCAGTACCGGCTGGTGACATAGGTGGTGACAGAAGACTCTCAGGGCAAGGTGTATGGCTTGGAGCTCCAGGAGGTTGATCTTCTGGGTGCTCTCAGCTGGTGACCAGTTGCCCTTAATGCGGAAATTTCCGCAGTGGGCTCCCCAGCCGAGTAGGGAGGCATCCGTGGTAAGGACCCTTGAGTAACTTGGAGCCTGAAAAGGCATGCCCGCTTCAATGCTGGGGTGACTGCCACCAGTCCAGGGAGTCTGCCAACTGGTGGGTCACCGAGACTCAGTCCTGGAGATGGCCCGTGGCCTGAGACCACTGGTCTCGGAGACACCACTGCGCCGTCCTCATATGGAGGCGAGCGTCCGGGGTGATGTGGACCGTGGAGGCCATGTGCCTGAGGAGGTGCAGAAGAAGCCAGGCGGGCACCGAGGGATGGTGCTGTACGTCCCGAGCAAGGGACCGGAGGCGAGTGGCTCGGTCCTTGGGCAGGAAAGCCCTCAACTGGAGGGTGTCTAGTTTTGCTCCAATGAACTTCAGGCACTGTGTTGGAAGGAGGTGAGACTTGGGGTAGTTTATGACAAAACCCAAGTTTTGCAGAATCTGGATGGTGCGAGTGGTGGCCTGTTGCACCTCCAAGGCCATGCCTCCCCTTATGAGCCAGTCGTCCAGGTAAGGAAAAATGAAGATCCCCTGGAGCCAGAGGAAGGCAGCCATGACAGCCAGGCATTTTGTGAAGACCTGTGGAGCAGAGGCCAGGCCGAAGGGAAGTACCCTGTATCTTTTTAACATCTTTGTTAGTGATATAGCAGAAGGGCTGTTGGGTAAGGTTTGCCTCTTTGTGGATGATACCAAAATCTGCAATAGAGTAGACACCCAGGAAGGTGTAGATAACATGAGGAGGGATCTAGCTAAGCTTGAAGAATGGTCTAGAATTTGGCAGCTGGGATTTAATGTTAAAAAATGTAAGGTCATGCATTTGGGCTGCAGCAATCCAAGGGAGCAATATAGTACAGGGGGTGAAGTACTTTAGTCCACTAAAGAAGAGCGGGACCTAGGCGTGGTTGTGTCTGATGATCTTAAAGTAGCTAAACAGGTAGAAAAGGCGACGGCAAAAGCTAAATGGATGCTTGGGTGCATACGGAGAGGAATGGCTAGCAGAAAAAAGGAGGTGATAATGCCTCTCTATAAGTCTTTGGTGCGACCTCATTTGGAGTATAGTGTGCAATTCTGGAGACCGCACCTTCAAAAGGAGGTGAACAGGATGGAGTTGGTGCAGAGGGTGGCTACTAAAATGATTAGTGGGCATATGAGGACAGACTGAAGGATCTTAATATGTACACCTTAGAGGAAAGGCGGGATAGAGGTGATATGATTGAGATGTTTAAATACCTCTGTGGCATAAATGTTCAGGGAGAGAGCCTCTTTCAATTGAAAGCAAGTTCTGCTACGAGGGGACATGGGATGAGGGTGAAGGGAGATAGATTCAGGAGTGATATGCGGAAATATATCTTTACGGAAAGAGTAGTGGATCGGGAGAGAGAGCAGCCTTGTGAGGGAGCAGCCGCGGTTCTTCTGCCGCGGAGCGACGTGGTCGGCTGGAGCCGGGTGCCTGCAGAGACAGCCGCAGGCAGAGAGTGGTCGCCCCTGGTGCTGAGGACCCCCCCCCCCACGAGCCCTACAAAGAACAGCTGGGCTACACGCGGCTGCGTGTTCGCGGCTTGCGGGGTCACGTCCTAAGGGGCGTGTCACAAGGGGCTAGGCTGCTCCTTGTGTGCTCCTTTGGTGCTCTTTGGTGGTTCCAGAAGTACCAGCAGTGGTGTGCTGTTCATGGGGAAACGGAAGGCAAGGTTAGCTGCTAAAACACCGACAGGAGAAGGAGGTAAGGTCTCCGGTCCCATGGACAAACATATCACTGCTCTTCCACGTGCAAGTCAGTCCTTGGATGAGGCCTCGTTGAGTCCAGACATCCGGACCCCACCTCCCTTTCCACAACCTGCTTTTTCATCTACTCCTTTGAAGGTGCCTTCACAAGTCCTGTCTCCCGTTCTAGTTCCTGTGGACTTTGCTACATCTGGAACTGATTCTTTACCACTTAAAAGTGAGATGACTCTTGTAGATATCTGGTCAATGCTTCAAAAAATTGAGACTAGATTAACTACCACTGTCTCTTCCTTATGCAGTTTTTCTCATGATGTTGTTACAAAGGTTAAAGTGATTATGACCAAATGATTGATTTAGCTGGTTCCTTGACTCAGGTGGACTCTCAACTCCGATCGTATCAAGATTCCCATCTTGGTTATCTTAAAGATATTTCTTCTGTTTCTTATCGATTGGAGTTACTTGAGAATCACCAGCGTGCAAGGAACCTTCGTTTTCTAAATTTTCCATCTACTCGCTTGCTTTCACCTGAGATACTATTGAAAAAGTACTTGTCTGAAATCTTACATTTGGAGGATGCTATAGATATTGTGCAAATGTATTCTTTTTTTCCTAAAGTGGAGGCCTCGAGTCAGGCCAAGGACGAGGTTCCTGTGGCTGACTCAGTTGGCCTAAATCTCACAGAATTTTTGCAGGATTCGCTCGAGTGCATCCCAAAGCAGTGTACTTTGGTGGTGACCTTTGGGACTGAATCCCTTAAGTTGAGAATTATTCGTGCTTATTTCAAATGTAAAGATGAGTTATTTTGTGGTTATAAGCTTCAGGTATTTCCTGATGTGGGCCGGGCCACTCAGACTCGACGGAAGCAATTTTTGGAGCTTAGATCTAGAGTGGTGGCTTTGGGAGCTTCCTTTTTTTTGAAGTTCCCTTGCCGCTGTTTAGTAACTTATGAAGGTCATGATTATGTTTATATTGATGTGGCTTCTTTGCGTCAGTTTCTTGCTGATAAGGAGAAAGTTGATGGGCAGGATGTTGTGTAGGTGGGTTGGCTTTTAGATTTTGCTCCCTGATTTGGAGTTTTAATACTCCTTTTTTCTTCTATGTTTTTCTCAAGGCTCTCTTCTGAGAGTATGGTTCTCTCTCTCTCTTGATGTGTTTTCTATTGCTATTTGACTTTGTTCTTGAATGTATTTATTCACTGGTTGGAGATTTTTTTCTTGTATGTAATTTTGTATTCAAGAAAATTTAAATAAATAATTTAAAAAAAAAAAAAAAAAGAGTAGTGGATCCATGGAATAGTCTCCCAGTGGAGGTGGTAGAGATGAGGACAGTAACTGAATTCAAAAAAGCATGGGACAAACACAGAGGATCTCTAAAGGTAAAAAGGGACTGTTGTAGTTGTTGATATGGAAGGACAGACTAGATGGGCCATGTGGTCTTTTTCTGTCATCATATTTCTATTTCTATGTTTCTATGTATTGAAAGTGCCTGCCCCCTACTACGAATGGCAGTTACTGCCTGTGGCTGGGGTGGATGAGGATGTGAGTATAAGCATCCTTGAGCTCTAAGGAGCATAGCCAGTCTCCCTGCTGGAGGTATGACAGTAATGTTCCAAGGGAGAGCATCTTGAACTTCTCTTGCACCATGAATTTGTTGAGGTTGTGTAGGTCAGGGATGGGCCTTCGGCCCCCTGTCCTTTTTGGGATGAGGAAGTATTTGGAGCAGAAACCCTTGCTCCTGAGGTGGAGGGGCACCAGTTCCACCGCCTTGTCCTCTAGAAGACCTGCCAACTCCTTCAGGAGAAAGTCCCGGTGTAGGGGAGACTGAGGGGCTCTCCCAGGAAATAAGAGGAAGGTATCTGAGCCAGATGGAGGAGATAACCCTCCCTAACTACCCTCAGTGCCCAGGAATCGGTGGTGATAGCCATTCATCTCTGGGCATAGAGGGCCAAGCACCCCCCTGTGGGCTGCTGACCTCTGTGGGTAGAGAGGCTAAGCTGAAGGAGTTAAAAACGACCCCCTGGCTGGGCCGGGGTGTGGGGTTTCAGAGCTTTCTGCTGACGCAGGTCATGCCCATGTCCCTTGGCCTGCTGACCCTGTTGGGGAGCTGGGGAGGCCTGATAGGGTGGGTAGTTTCAGTAAGCAGCTCCCTTCCTCAGGTAAAAGGATTTTTCACCCAAGCCCTTCCATCAGGGAGGGGTAGTGGTCTTCTTAGAGAGCCTGGCCCTCGTCATGAACTCAGTCTCCAGCTCAGCAGCCTTGTTGGTCATGGGTTTGCCAAAGAGGTTCTCCCCTTGGCATGGGACATCGACCAGTTTCTCCTGAACCTACTGCTCAAGATCGGATGACTGAAGCCCAGATTGGCGGTGTGCACCAATGCAACTACCCGAGCTGCCGACGCGAACCCATCATGGGCCGCTCGAAACATAAATTTGGAGCACTCATGGACAGCCTTGGCCAGGTTCTTGAAGTGCTGCAAGGGTTCCTCGGAGAGACCAGCCGAGAACCTGACGAGTTCCTTCATCAGATCTCAGGTATATGTCCATGTACAGCTGGTAGGCCTGGATGCGGCAGAGGAGCATCGAGCCCTGGTAGCACTTTCTGCCAAGGGCATCCAAGGTGTGAGCCTCCCTGCTGGGGGGCACTGAGGAGTGCGTCTTCTGGCTTTTCAGCTGACGTATGGCCGACTCCACCACCATGGAGATATGCGTCAGTTGTGACTTCTGGAAGCCCGGGCTCCGACAGACCCAATACACTGAGTCGTGCCACCTGCTCACCACCGCTACTGAGGCCAGTGTCTCCCAAATGCGGAGCATGAGCCATTCCAGGATGGGAGGGATGGGTACCATTAGCAATTCCCACAGAGGGGCCTCGTACTGGAGGATCTTATCCGCCTGAGGGTCCGCCTCCGACTCGGTTGAGAATGCCAGGGCCTTAGACAAGTCCTTGACAAAGTCCAAGAAACCCATGTCCTCGGGCGGGGACCACCGCCAAGGTTCCGTCACGGGGGAATCAGAAGGACACTGCAGTGGCAATGGATATCGAGGGACTCTTTGTCCTCCATTTCCCACTCGGAGTAGTCCGTGGGGGACTCGCCCGAGGACTGCTCCATGGGCCTCAAGGGCCCCAATGCTCTAGGGCTGGCACCCATAGACTTGCCAGGGATGACCACAGTCCCGACGAAAGACCTCGAAGATCAGCTCGGCCTCTGGGGATGTCTTGGACGTCAGCGGCCCGATGGTCAGGGCAGATGAACGGTCGAACCGAACAGCGCCCGCTGCTCTTCCATGACAGCAGACAAACTGCGCTCCAGGGCCGCCTTTCTGGACTCTAGCCCAGAAGGCTCCGCAGCCTTCAGTGCAGGAACCAAGGGACTTGGGCCCGACGCCGGCTCCCCTAAAGGGAAATCCTTAATGAGGATGGTGTCTGGGGACTGAGGCCAGTCCGCGGCTGGATCCTTCTGGGGGACCTTCGCAGGTCACTCCTTCTCCGATGATTCGGACGAGTGCCTCGGACTACGGGACCGGGACTGGGGAGCTCCCAGATGGTCGGAACCATCCAAAGACACCGTCTTAGACGGTTTTTTCTTCTTTCTGGGTTCCCTCGAGGGAGACCCACTTTCTGAATACCCACGATGAAGCTCGGGTTTGGAAAGCTCCGCCCAAGGTGTCAGGTACCGGGGATTCAGGGAAACACTTGTCGTGCTGCTGCTGCTGCTGGCGGCTCTTGAGGGCTTTGCTGGACATCCTCTTGCAGGCTTTGCTGGACATCCTCTTGCAGAGACTGCAGGCCGTCGGGTCATGGTCTGGCCCTAGGCAATGAAGACAGCAGTTGTGTGTGTCGGTCAAAGACATGATTTTGGAGCACCAATCACACTTCTTAAAATCACTGGCAGCCATGGGGGAAAAGTACCACTGCAAGGTCGAAGACCCTCTGGGCTGCCAGCAGGAGAAAAAAGGCATGAAGGCGCCAAAAAAATTAAAGGAACGAAAACTACAAAAAACGGAACTGAATCAGGCGCCGAGGCACCAAGGTTGGTAGGCGGGAAGAGTACTGGTGCAATACCGGAGACAAGTTGGAAACTTGAGGAACAAAATAATCAAATTTTTCCAAGGACAAGCCAGACGACATCTGAAGGGCTCCGTGGAAAAAAGGAGACTGAGCAAGATGGCACCCTTGGGCGGGAAGGGGACCACGCATGCATGGAAAAATCTCCCAAAGGCTGTCTTTGAAAGCTGGGGGATGTTTCTGCGAAAGTTCCGTTGGTGCTGACGTCACCCATATGTGAGCACTGACTTCCTGCTTGTTCCCAGAGAAATGGGGATGACAACATGGATCCCCGGACACTATGGGAGGCAATGAAGGCCACTATGCATGGAATTATCATAGCATACATGACAGGGAAGCAGAAAGCCCGAGATACTAGAATATTAGACCTATCCACACAATTGCAGACATTAAGGAGAAAGCACACTCAATATAGGAAACCAGCAGACAGGGCAGACTATATGAAACTGAGGAAGGAGATAAACACTGCTGGACAAACAGGCAGAGGGAGATATTCGGATGTACAAATGTCAACTCCATTGTTGGGGGAACAAATGTGGCAGGATATTGGCCCACTTGGTCAGCCCGTTGAAACAAAAGATATAGATTTGACAGATTCGAACCTCATAGGGTACGATAGTGGAAAGGGATGAGGAGATTAGGCAACAGTTTCACCGTTACTACAGCGTACTGTATGACAAGGGGCAGGAGGCAGTAGAAAGTAGGGAGGAATTCTTCTGAGAACTCAATATACCTCAGGTAATGAAGGAGGACAGACGGGCATTGAATGCACCCTTTAATGAGAGGGAAATTCTAGCAGCAGTAAAGTCAATAAAGCTGGCCAAGGTCCTGGGCCCAGATAGGCTGTGAGGAGAGTTTTATAAGATATTAGGGGAGCTGATGGTTAAGCCCTTCCAAACACAATGTACAACGGCTCTGGAGCAGGGGGATTTGGGGGGACAACAGAACCAGGCAACGATAGTACTCCTCCCGAAACTGGGACGGGACAGGACACATTAGTGGGCTTCTACTGTCCCATATCGCTCCTCAACCAGGATGTCAAGCTCATAGCAGCTATGTTGGCAAAGCGTCTGGCAGGATGATTCTGGGTTTGGTGCATCCCGATCAGGTAGGATTTGTAGAGAGCATATATGCCTCCGCTAACCTTATGAAGATGCTGGCCGCGCTGCTCACCAGGAAGGGCTGAGAGGCAGATGAGCTCATAGCCAGCTTAGATGCTGAAAAAGCATTTAATAACGTTGCTTGGGAGTATCTGTTCTGGATAGTGGAGCGTTCTGGCATCAAGGGCCCCTTTCTGGATTAGGTGAGGCCTCTTTACAATCAACCCCGGGCGAGGATCCTAGTCAACAGTAGTTTGACAGTTTCACTTTGCAAAGGGGGACACAGCAAGAATGCCTGCTGTTACCTCTCCTCTTCCTGTTACCCTTAGAGCTGCTAGCCATCAAGGTGCCCAAAACAGGGGAGTGTAGGGAATATGATGTATAAGATCAACCTATTTGCAGATTATATGTTGCTATTCATCAGTGATACCAGGACGACTATGCCAAAAGTGATGAATACCACACCTTTTGGGATCTTTGCGGGACTAAAAGTGAAATGGAAAAAATTGAAGGCCATGGAGATGTCCAAGTTATGCTCGAGTAGGGAAGAGGGGGGTGCATTCCTGCTGGTATGGGCAGGAGTCTCAAGAAAATACCTAGGGATCCAGCTCACTGCAAACCTGGGGACTCTATATCGGAAGAACGTGCAAGACCGGTTGATGCAAACGAAGGAATATTGCAATAGGTGGAGGGGCCTCCTGCTCTCGTTGTTAGGGCAGGTGGCGTTGGTAAGATGACACTGCTGCCACGGTTGTTATATCTACTACAAATGTTGCCCCTGTGGGTGACGGGGAAGGAGGAGAGGCTATACCGCAGTGATAGGTCAACTGGCCCGCATTAGTTTCACTAAATTAGCGAGCAGGTGGGGATGGGGGGGCTGAATTTGCCAGATCTCCGGCAATATAATGTGACAGCATTACTGCGCTGGATCCATGAGTTTCATACAGGTGAGAACTGATATACAGCACTGGGCCTACTGGATGGCAGTTGTGCCCCATATAGGTTTTTCAGCTTGTTGCAGGTAGCCTGACAGGGAAGCTGGAGAAATACTCGTTTAGCAAGTGTCCTGGAGCCAATGTGGCGAGCTTGGCAGTGGTAGCACATGCGTCGGGGGGGGGGGGGGGCAACGTGGACATTCCCATTTGGAATGTTTACAGGGAATCCAGAATTTGTGCCAAGTGTGGGGAATGCGGCCTTTTGTGAGTGGGCGCAGAGGGGATGTAGATATGTAGGCCACCTCTTAGATTTGGGGGAGGGGCAGTGTTTCCTACCTTTGAGCAACTCAAAATTCAGTGGTGGATTCCCAACAAGCATATGCAGCCTGGCAAGGATTCATGTCACTGGACTGGCGATTCACTGCAAAACCAGCACAGAATAATACATTGGCCTGTAGGTACAGGGTGGGTACAGAGGTTAAGGGATGGCTTAAGACATTACGAGAAATATAGGCACAAGAATTGGGTAGCCAATGGATGAGCGAGTGGTGGGTGGACTCTTTGCAAGCATATATCACAATATACCCCTGATGCCTCACTGCAAGAAATGCAGTTCAAGATTCTGCACAGGGCCTATTTGATGAGAGCAAGGGGGGAGAGGCTGCATATTTGGAAGAGTTCAGAATGTCTGAGATGTAAAGTGTGTAAGGGGACACTCTTTCCTGGAATGTCACACGCTGCAGAACTATTGGGCGGGGGTACTAACACGGATACAGCAGACAGTGGGGAGACATAAGCCTAAGTGGTCATACAGTACATGACCTTGCTTTTAGGAGACACGACATTGCTTACCAAACAACTCATGGGGAACACAGAATGTAAGTTCATACAAGTAGCCTTGATGTTAGCCAGAAAGACCATCTTGGCACACTGGGACGCGGAACAGGCGCCAGCAAGAGCACACTGGGTGACTATGATGCGGGTGATGGCTGACTAGGTGCTATGTGAGAAAACGGAGGGTGGATCTTGGAAGAAACAGTACTATTGGGAGCTATGGGATAAATGTCAAAGCCCTGTGACCTGGTGTGCTGTTGCAATAAGATAGGCAGGAAGGATGGTTGGGGGGGAGGGGGGGGAGGGGGGGGAGGAGGGGGAGGAAGGGGGGGAGGGAATATGGAAAATGGACAAAAAAGTGTTGAAATAGCCCTGATAGTATACACAAAGTGCCTCAGTGTGGCCCTCCTAATGGAGATGGGAGGTCAGATAATGGGATATAGGGGGATGTGTGGAGACCGTGATTGGTGGAGCTGGGAAACTAGTTGTACCGATATAGTTGATGCTTGTATCACAACTGGAACTGCCTCTGTATGTTGCTGAGTATTTGATATGCATTGTACTGTTGACTTTTTCTGTTGGTCTAATAAAAAAAGTTAAAAAAACAAAACAAAACATGAGAACATAATAAATGCCATACTGGGTCAGACTAAGGTCCATCAAACCCAGTATCCTGTTTCCAATAGTGGCCAATCCAGGTCACAAGTACCTGTCAGATTCCCAAAAAGATACACGGGTTCCCAATCTAGGTACCTTTAAAAAAGGTTTGGACAAGTTCCTGGAGGAAAGGTCTATAAACCATTATTAAAGAGAATTCAGGAAATCCACTTCTTGCCCCGGCCCAAGCATTGTGGACCCTGTGTATCTTTTTGGGAATCCAATAGGTACTTGTGACCTGGGCTGGCCATTGTTGGAAACAGGATACTGGGCTTGATGAAGCTTGGTCTGACCCAGTATGGCATATCTTATGTTCTCATGAAGTCCAAACAAAACATAAGCAGATTAGGGTAACAGTAGCGAATGCAGAGTTATCAAAGAGCAAGCAAAGATGATAGCATTGGAAAAAGGTTGATTTAGTTGCAACTTCGGTAGTAAGCTGAGAGTTCAACGTGAAGCCCAGGAGAGCTATTCCTTCAAAGGTTACCATGGAGCGTGAGGGACAGTGGTCTTTTTTTTTTAACCAACCCATAGAACCTCAAGTGTTTAGCTGGGATCATTTTGGTCAGTTACATGGGAGATTTTCTTATAAACAGTGACCGTCAGATAAGGGGCACATTGTTTCTGCGGGGAGTTATGTGGTTGGGTTGAAATGCTCAGAGAAGAGTTGTGTTTTTAGGTGCTTCCTGAAGTTGCTTAGGTTGGTGATGCTTCTCAGTGGGTCTGGTGGTGTGTTACAGATTGAGGTTACGTAGAGTTATAAGACTCGTCCCTAGGCCTATTGGTTAAACTTAAGTTATTTATTTTATTTAACTGGTTTTATATACTGCTTTATCATTTCAATCAAAGCAGTTTACATTGAAACTTAAACTTGGTAATGTACATTAAACAGGGACATTGATAACTTAAATTTTTCTGAGGCAATGGAGGGTTAAGTGACTTGCCCAAGGCCACAAGGAGTGCTAATTTGAATTGAACCCTGGTCTCTGGGTTCCCAAGCCAATGTTCTTAACCATTAGGCTACTCCTTCACTCATGACATGGGGAATGATTAGGGTTTTCCTGATAGAGGCTAGTCTTGATTGGTTGGGTTGTGTGGTTTGAAGCAGAGTGTGGTGGTGAGTGGGGAGGGTTAGCGTGGATGGCTTTATGAGTCAAGAGGAGGGTTTTATATTTTATACAACTGGGCGGTAGTAACCAGTGGAGTTGTTTGAGGATGGGTGTAATGTGATCCTGTCCTATTGACCCCTGGAGAAAGCACAGTTACTTACCTGTAACAGGTGATCTCTGGGAACAGCAGGAATAAGTCTTCACATATGGGTACGTCGGTACCGACGAAGCCTGCGCGGGAACGCTCCCCAGCTTCCCAAAAGGAAAGCTTTTGGGAGCATCCCACAGCGCCTGCGCGCTGCCTTCCCGCCTTTCCTAACCAACTCTCCTCAGTTCGAGTTTAAAGCTGAGACAATAGAGAGAGAGAGGAAAGGAAAGATAGAAAAGAGATACAACTCCTAGGGGAGGTGGGTGGGTTGTGAAGACTTATTCCTGCTGTTCCCAGGGATCACCTGTTACAGGTAAGTAACTGTGCTATCTCCAGGAACAAGCAGGAATGAGTCTTCACATATGGGGACTCCCTAGCTGAGATGCCTGGGAGATCCCCAAGGATATGAGACCCTGAAAGGGGTCTGCGTCCTCCTATGGATCTCAGGCATCCATCCAGGGAAGGAGGGCAGGAGTTGTTTAAGAATGGAACAGGTGTCTGAGGACAGCCTGACCAAACAAGGCATCCCGGCGGGAATCCTTGTCCAATTAGTAATGGGCTGTGAAGGTATGAACAGAGGCCCAGGTGGCTGCTCGACAGATCTGGTCGATGGACACAGAATTTAGATGAGCCATAGAGGTGGCTATGGCCCTCACATTATGAGCTGTGACATGGCTCTCCAGAGAAAGGTTCTTACTCTGGTAGGCGAAAGAAATACACTGAGCAATCCAATTGGACAGTGTTCTCTTAGAGACTGGAAGTCCCAAGTGAGAAGGATCAAAAGCAACAAAAAGCTGGGAAGACTTTCTATGTTGCTGTGTCCTATGTAAGTAAAAAGCAAGAGCTCTTTTACAATCCAGAGTATGAAGATTCCTCTCTGCACTGGATGCATGAGGAGCTGGAAAAAAGACAGGTAAATATACCTCTTGATTAAGATGAAAAGCTGAGACCACTTTAGGCATAAAGTGTGGATTCGTCCTAAGGACTACCTTGTCATGATGGAACCTTGTATAAGGTGGATTAGCCACTAAGGCCTGCAGTTCACTGATGCAGCGAGCAGAAGTGACTGCATTAAGGAAAATAACCTTCCAGGAAAGAAATTTCAAGGAGGTAGTGGCTAAGGGTTCAAAGGGTGGCTTCATAAGTTGACCAAGAACCAAATTTAAGTCCCATGCCACCGGAGGAGGCCTAATGGGAGGTTTAGTTAAAGTTAGGCCTCTCATGAATCTTGAAATAAGAGGATGAGAGGAGATAGGTTGTCCATTGATGGGCTTAAGGGATGCTGCAATAGCACTCAAATGGACTCTTACTGAATTTGTCTTAAGTCCTGCATTGGAGAGATGCAGGAGATAGTCTAACAAAGAAGTTAAAGGTAGTGCCAGAGGGTCAAGACCCTTTCCAGCACACCAAATGGAAAATCTTTTCCACTTAAAAGCATAGGAACGCCTGGTGGAAGGTTTCCTGGAAGCATGGAGGATATCCTTCACCTGCTGAGAAAGATTCAAGTCTTGAAGGTCTAGGCCTTCAGTAACCAAGCTCTGAGGTGAAGGGACTTGGGGTTTGGGTGCCACAAAGTCCCTTCCTCCTGAGACAGAAGGTCTGGAGCAGCTCCCAAGTCCAGAGAGGGGGCTTGGGAGAGATGCAGAAGCAGAGGGTACCACACTTGGCGTGGCCAGCGTGGAGCTATGAGGATCATAGATCCTTGATCCCTCTGGAGTTTGAACAGAGTCTTGGGAATCAAGGGAATGGGTGGAAAGGCATACAAGAAGCCCTGACCCCAATGAAGGAGGAAGGCATCCTTGGCCTGAACTCCCTGACACGGAATTCTGGAACAGAAACCGGGGAGGTTTCGCATTCCACGGACTTGCAAAGAGGTCTATGTCCGGGGTTCCCCATTCTTGAAAGATTCTGAGTACCTGATCCATGTGCAGGGACCATTCGTGTGGAAGCAGAACTCGACTGAGTCTGTCTGCCCAAGAGTTTTGGATTCCTGGGAGATATACTGCCAAGAGATGGATTTGATGCTCTCTGGCGAAGGCCCACAATCTTAGAGCTTTGTTGCAAAGCGACAGAGAGCCAGTTCCTCCTTGCTTGTTTATATAAAACATAGCTACTTGATTGTCCGTATGGATGAGGACTGTCTTGTAGCTGAGGAGGGTATGGAAGACCTTGAGAGCTAGAAAAACTTCTCAAAGCTCCAAGTGGTTGATATGAAGAGAGGTCTCCTGAGGGGACCAAGTGCCTTGAGTGGAGAGGTCCTGTAGATGAGCTCCCCAACCTGTTTGGGAGGCATCTGTTGTGAGGGTTGCTTGGGGCAACAACTGTTGGAAGGGGGACCCCAGCAACAGATTTTGAGTGGACATCCACCATTGGAGAGACCAAAAGAGACGTTTGGAGGTTGCTATTTGGTCTGAGAGAGCTCCTGAAGCTTGAGTCCACTAGGTGGACAAAGTCCATTGAGCTGCTCTCATGTGTAGGCGAGCATAGGGTACCACATGTACTGTGGAAGCCATGTGGCCCAGCAGTTGTAGCATCTCCCTGGCAGTTAAGTGGCTCTTTGACTGAATCTGGGAGGCTAACTGCACTAGACGTTGGCAACGGGCCTGAGGAAGGTAGGCCCTTGCAGTGGTGGTATCCAACCAGGCCCCTATGAATTCCAGGGACTGAGTAGGGATGAGCTGGGACTTTGGGAGGTTTACCACCAGTCCCAGATACTGAAGAATGCGCCTTGTGCAGTCCAGGGAAATCTGAGCCTCTGACTGAGATGGAGCTCGGATGAGCCTGTCGTCCAGGTATGGGAAGACAAATATTCCCAGAGTGCGTAGAAATGCAGCAACTACTGCCATGCATTTGGTGAACACTCTTGGGGCAGAGGCCAGACCGAAAGGAAGCACTATGTATTGGTAGTGTTTTCCTTGGAAAAGAAAACGCAGGAATCTTCTGTGAGATGGATGGATAAGAACATGTGTGTACGCATCCTTGAGATCTAGAGAACAAAGCCAATCCTGACTTTGAAGGTATGGAAGGAGAGTGCCCAGAGAAAGCATCTTGAACTTCTCCTTGCATAGAAATTTGTTCAATTCTCTGAGATCTAGAATGGGTCTGTAGCCCCCTGTCTTCATTGGAATGAGAAAATAGGGGGAGTAGAACCCTGACCCTTGTTGAAGAAGAGGAACTTCTTCTATTGCCCCTTGGGCAAGAAGGGTAGTTATCTCCTGACCTAAAAGGTCGAGAAGAGATGTGGGAGAATTGAAGTGTCTCACCATGGTGTGGGGAGGAAGGTCTGAGAAATGAAGTTTGTAGCCCTCTCTTATGATGGAGAGGGTCCACTGCTCTGATGTGATTTGCTCCCATCTGGGAGCAAAATGAGCTAACCTTCCTGGAATGGTGAGAGGTTCTGGCTGTGTTAAAGCCAGAAAGACTAAGTTCTCTAGCATCAAGTCAAAAACCGTGAGGGGGTTGGGACTGCTGGGTTACAGCAGCCCCTGTAGACTTAGGCCTGGCCTGCTTAGGTTGCTGACACTTAGCAGTAAAGCGACCTGTAGAAGATTGTTGGCCAGAAGTGGAAGGAAAACCTGCCCTTTTTGAAAAAATACTTTTTAAAAGTCTTTTTCTTGGCAGGAATGGACGTAGACCTTGAAAGTCTATCCAGAGCAGAATTCTCTGCATCCATTTGAGTGGCTTTAATTTGCCACTCTCTGCCAAACAGATTTTCACCTGTACAGGGCAGATTTCCTAAGCTATCTTGAACCCAGGGCTCTAAATCAGAAGCCTGGAGCCAAGCAATTCTGTGAGCAGCTATGGCAATGCCTGAGGCTCTACTGGCACCTTCAAAGGAGTCAAAGGCTGCCCTGTTTGAAAACTTGGAGATGTCTTGAGTATGCTTAAGCCACATGCGGAATTCTTCCCTTTTATCTTCTGGAATAAAAGGGAGGAAAGTGTGCAGCTTTTCTGCCACTTCTTTCAGAAACATACCCATATAAAGGCTATATGAGTTGATTCTGGCAATAAGCATACTGGCCTGGAAGATTTTCCTACCAAAAGCATCCAAGGTCCTGCATTCTCTTCCTGGAGGAGCAGAAGAGTGTCTCTTTGTACTCTTTATCCTCTTCATAGCTGACTGCACCACAATGGAATGGTGAGGAAGCTGAGTTTCTGGAACCCAGGACAAGGAGGGACACGATACATAGTGTCCAACCTGCGAGAATGAGGAGAGAGAATGAGAGGAGTCTCCCATAAATCAATCATGTGTTCATGAAGAATCTCATGAATTGGTAAGGTGACTGCCTCTTTAGGAGCCTTAGAGTATCCTAAAATATCTAATTTGTTTGCTCTAGGCTCTGATTCAGAGGTTACTGAAATAGAGAGTCCTTTAGATACTTCTCTTATGAAGTCTTGAAAGGACAAGTCCTCTGGAGGAGACATTCTTCGTTTTAGAGAAGGCGGCTCCTCAGGAAGGGCTATGGATACTTCAGGAGACTCATCTGATGTATCAGAATCATCAGAGGAATCGAAGTATTGCCTGTCAGGGTGCTCTTCTAACGCTCGATACGCGTATCGAGCGGTATCGACATCGGGTGTTCCCGGTACCGGATCGGTACCGAGAAGTAGCCCTGGACAAGGAACCGCAGCAGTCGGTATCCTGGTCGATGTCGATGCAGTCGGTACCGGCATCGGTGCTGGTGCCGGTACCGGAGCTGATACCGACAACGGAGCTCATTGCGGTATCATCGGCGTCGCAGCTTGAATGAAGGACTGTATAGCCTGCTGCATGGACAGAGCATTCTGATCCATCGACGCCATGAAAGCCTGGAAGTCGGTACCGGGAGAAAGTGCCGGTACCCCAGAGCAAACTAACAGGTGATCGGTCGAGGCCGTGCCATCGATGTCAACCTGTAACCCCATAGGAGGAGCTTTGGAAGCTGGAGCTTCCCGCCGGGGTTGTTTGGCTGGTGCAGGATCCTCGAGGGCAAGCCCGGAGGCATCTCGATGCTTAGAGGGAGATCTACCCTTCGAGGACCTGCTAGGTTTATGTTTGGTTACCTGAGATCCTTCAGGAGAAGAAGACCTGGAAGATGTCGATGCTACTGCCGGTGCCTCAGCGGGAAACAACACATGGAGCTTAGCTGCTCGGTTCTGTAACCCCCGTTTAGACATTAGGGAGCAGGACGGACAATCCGGAATGGAGTGTTCAGGACCCAAACATTTAAGACACCATTCATGGGTATCTGTAACAGAAATAGTACCGCTACACTTAGTGCATTTTTTGAACCCGGAGGTTGGTTTTTCCATGGGGGAAATTTTCTTGTGGGCCCTGAGGCCTTAAAAAGAAAAATACACCAAGTGAGGAAAAATATCGATATTTTTTTTTTTTAAAGAAAGAAAGAAAAGACCGGCGGTACCGGTCTGGAGTCGGGGAAGGCAGACACGCGACCAAAGAAATAAAATAAAATAAAGAACTTCTTCAGCGGTGACAGGGCTTGACCTGCTGGCTCCGCGGAAAAGAAGAACTGAGGAGAGTTGGTTAGGAAAGGCGGGAAGGCAGCACGCAGGCGCTGTGGGATGCTCCCAAAAGCTTTCCTTTTTGGGAAGCTGGGGAGCGTTCCCGCGCAGGCTCCGTCGGTACCGACGTACCCATATGTGAAGACTCATTCCTGCTTGTTCCTGGAGATTGCGTGCTGTTGTGTGGCGAGCGGTCCACAGAGGAAGCAGTGTGGCTTGTGGGAGGGCCTTGGTATATAGCGTTGCAGTAATCGAGATGCAGGAGAATTATGGCTTGGAGTGCAGTGCCGAAGTCTGATGGTTCAAGGAGTGACCGCAGACGTTGCAGGGATTTTGCTTTGGTCTGGTGATGCTGTCTGGTGATGCTGTCTATATGGAGTGGAGTGGAGGAGTAGCCTAGTGGTTGGGGCAAGGTACTTCGGGCCGGAAGGTTGGGGGTTCAAATCCCACTAGAGGACAGCAACCTTGGGCCGGAAGGACTGGGGTTTCTAGTCCCACAGGTGCTCCTTGGGTCTTGGGCAAGCCACTTAACCCTCCATAGCCCATGTTCCCTGTAAAATAGTTCTCTGTGTGTTGTGCTTTCCTGTCTAATCAATGTGTTTATACCTCAAAAATTTCCTGTCATGATTTGACAATTTCCAATCTGTAATCAAAAAAAACCGCTGCTGATCGCTGGAAGTAGCGGTATACAAATGTATACTAAATAAATAAATAAATATGGGATTTAAAGGAGAGGTGCTGATCAAGGGTGATTCCAAGGTATTTCACTTCCGTCTGGACCTTCACTTGTGTGTTGTTCAGGGTTAGTTCGGTTGGGGGGGGGGGGAGAAGTGTCTTCTTTTGTTATAATTAAAGGGGCAGCGGCTAGGCATTTATCTTGCCTAGCCATCACCAGTGAATATACCCTCCTCAGTCTTTTGGGATTGAGTTTTAGTTTGGGTGGATGAAGTCAGATCTTTCCAAGGTAATTGTTAGTCTGCAATTGATTCATCGATTCATCAGGATCTGAGGCAAGGAGAATCAGAAGCTGCCAATCCCTGCTAACAAACCCAGGGCAATAGATAGCATGACAGTTCCTTATGAGTATGACCAAGAGGGGAATATAAATATATAACAGAGTTAATGACAAGATAAAATCTTGTGGTGCAAGGCAAAATGGAAGAGGCTATGCTGAAAATAATTACTGAACATATGAAAAAACATGGCTCAATGGATCAGAGCCGGAAGGTCCTGCTTTACCAATCCGTTAAATTTGTTTAAGGGTTTAACAAACATGTATATAATGATGGGCCAATTGATACAGTGTACCTGGATTTTCAGAAGGCATTTAATTAAGACCCTCAAGAGTCTCCTGAGGAATTAAGATACAGGATAGTGCAATAGTGTATTGTGGATAGGTAATTGGTTACAATATATAAAACAGAGTAGGGCTAAATGGTTAATTTTCTCAGTGGAAAAACAAATAGCAATATACCCAGTGCTTTTTAATATATTTATAAATGATCTGGAAAAGTGATGTGATCAAATTTTCAAATGATACAAAATTGTTCAAAGCAAGACCGGGAACTGGGTATCTAAATAGCAAATGAAATTTAATGTGGACAAGAACAATGATGCACATAAACGGGAGGGCGGCCAGCGCTGCAGCTGACTGGAGTTGGAGAGGAGCATGAAACTGCGCCAACGTCTGTTGCCTAACTTGTCCTGTACCCAAGTCTCCAAGTCTGATGCCTGTAGCCAGTGGCAATAGCAGAAGTTCTGCTGATGCATTCGAAGCAGTCAAAGGCTGCACGATTAACAAACTTGGAGACATCCTGAGCATGCTTAACTAGAGCAAGAAAATCTTGTCTCTTGTCATCTGGGAGAAATGGGCTCATAAGTTCCAAGTCTCCTGTGACTTCCTTGAGGAACATTCCCATATATAGGATATATGAACTGATCCTAGCTGAAAGCATGGAAGCTTGAAAAGTTCTGCGCCCAAAAGCATCCAAAGTCCTGCATTCACGACATGGAGGATTGGATGCATGCCTCTTTGCACTTTTCATCCTACGCATGGCTGATTCCACTACCATTGAATGGTGTGGCAACTGCGTTTTCTGAAATCCAGGACATGGCGGAACGCGATACATAGTATGAAGTCTCCTAGAGTGAGGAGAAGTAAGTAGTCAGAGGTGTCTCCCACATTCTGAGCATCAAACTATGCAGCATTTCATGGATAGGCAGAGTGGCTGCCTCCTTAGGAGCTTTAGGATATTGGAGAATTTCCAATTCTTTTGCTCTGGGTTCCTCCTCAGGAGCTACTGTGATTGAAAGACCTTTGGCCATATCACAGATGAAATCCTGAAATGACATGTCCTCTGGAGGTGACATTCTGCGTTGGGGAGAAGAGGGATCTTCTAGGAGAAACCCTCTAGTGCCAGCAGAATTGTCAGAGTCTTCAGAATCGGAGGAATCGAAGTATTCCTAACCCCGATGCTCCTGCAAAGCATGATCCCGGTACCGATCGAAGTCGGTACCGAGCTGACCCGGTACCGCATTGTCAATTCCCGCCAGAGATGGCATGGGAAGAGTTCCCACCGGAGCCGGTACCGTGGGATTCGTGGTACTGATACCGGTGTCAGTACCGGCATCAGTGGCGATGTCAGTACCAGTGCCCGTGGGCCCACTGGTACCACAGCTGAAAGAAAAGCTGCGATGCTGCGCTCGACAGCGAGGGTCCTCTGGTCTATCGATGCTGCCGATGCTTGGGTGTCGGTACCGGTAAGGACGGACGGAACCCCTGAGCATGGCACAGGTAGTTCTTGCAAGGTTGAGGCCTTGAGAACATCCTGAAGCCCCATCGATGCTTTGGAAACCGAAGCCTCCCGCCGGGGCTGTTTTGCCGGTGTGGTTCCCTCAAGGGCAATGCCAATGGCCTCTCGATGCTTAGCAGGAGAGCTACCCTTTGAGGACTGGCTTTTATGTTTAGTTACCAGAGATCCATTGGAGGACGAAGAGGCCCTTGACGATGTCGATGCAATGGATCTGGCATCTGAAGAAAAGAGGGTACCGAGCTTTGCAGCTCGGTTCTGTCTTCCTCTTTTAGTCATCCCCATACAGGAGAGACATTCAGTTGGAGAATGTTCAGGTCCTAAAAACATTTCAGACACCAATCATGAGTGTCAGTGACGGAAATGGTACCGCCACACTTAATACATTTTTTAAAACCACTAGTTGGCTTTTCCATGTTTTAGGAAGATGGGACCTAGTGCCCAAAATGACGCCTAGCACCAAAGAGAAAAGTTTCTGAAAAGAAACAGTCTAAAGCCTGTTTGTTTGGTTTTTTTTTAATGAAAAGAAAAGAACCGGCGGTACCGGTATGCGTCGTGCGGTAGGCAAACGCGACGACAAGAAAAGAAATTTAAAGACAGAATTTTCTGCGGTGACAGGGAATAGGATCCTGTCGGCTCCGCGGAAAATGAAGAACTGAAGAGGGACATTTGGAAAGGCGGGAAGGCAGCGCACATGTGCTGAGGGATGCTCCCAAAAGCGTTCCTATTGGACGCTGGGGAGCGTTCCCGCGCAGGCTCCATCGGTACCGATGATACCCATATGTGAGGACTACATTCCTGCTTGTTCCTGGAGATCACCTGTTACAGTAACTACGCTATCTCCAGGAACAAGCAGGAATCTAGTCTTCACATATGGGGATTCCCCAGCTTATAGATGCCCAGGGAGATGGCCCCAGCAAGCTGCGAACCCAGGTGAGATGGGTCATGCTTCCTTCCATGGACCTCTGGCATCAACTTCAGGACCGGCGGGTAGGAGTTGTATTAAGTATGAAAGGGATGCTGAAAAACAGCTTGGCAAAACGAGGCATCCTGACGGGAGTCCTTGTCTAAGCAGTAGTGGGCTGTGAAGGTATGCACCGAAGCCCAAGTAGCTGCTCTACAGATGTCGTCAATAGACACAGAACGAAGATTAGCCATCAAGGCTGCCATGGCTCTCACATTGGATACAGCAGTACAGTAGCACTGCTTCTCTCTATTCTACTGATCTATAATCCAGATGGCAAGCAAACAAGATCTGATTTTGTCATAAAAAGGAGAAACATGATCACAATACTCAATTCCAGAATATGCTGTGCATCTGTAAAACTATTTGAATCTACAATCTAGGAAAACTAGTAGCGAAAGAGAAAGTGTGTTTATTTAAAAATGCAATTTGATTAAAAAACCAGAAACATACAAGGTTCAAAGACCTACAATAAGAGCAAACCACCACAGTGCAAAAGGTTTTGGTCTTTTTAATTTTACATAGAGTTATTCTGAGCTAAAAGGGACAGCCTCACTGCATAACTTAACACGCTTTGATTAGTTATGTGGAGCACATAAAATATAGAAGACATTTGCTGACCTGGAATGTTACAGAGTTGCTAGGAACAAGGCAGGTAATGAGTCGGGTATGATAAGTAGCTTAGTGACAGCCAGAAAAAGTACTACGGAAAAACAGGAGACACAGAAGGAAAACTCAGAACAAGTGCACCAGTATGATGCATTAATAAGATATGCGTTGTTCTGTAATATCTGTTCAGTAATCTTTCTTCGTGTCTTTTTTTAAGATGCGTTTTGCTGAGCGATAGCATCTACTGGAGAGGGTGCATAAGATGCCGGTGCATGTGCAAACTTATACGCTATGCAGAGCAATAGGAAGAGGTGGTGGTAGTAATGCCATGGAGATCCCACACTCTGCGACACAAGTTGTCATAGCTTGCTTCAGGAAGAGTGGAGGTGTGTGCACCAGGGGAATCTCACTGCATTGGAAGAGGTGACCTGCCATAGCTCCAGTCACAGCAAAAAGTGAGGTGGCAAAACCACAGGGAGCCCAAGCTGCCAAGGCCCTAGCCTCCATGAAGTGTGGAGCTGGACTATGTAAAAAAAAAAGTTAGATAAAGAGCTTGGAGGGAGGGATGGAGGGGGAGAGATGGAGGAGTAATTGAGGTGGAAGTGCAGGGGGGAAAGAGGAGAGAGAGAATGGTGAGGCAGAAGAGTATAAGGGGGAGAGGAGAGCATGAAGGCAAGGAAAAGTGGAAGAATATAAGGAGGAGGAGGAAGAGAATATGAGGGGAAGAGGAATGGGGAATGGGAAAGGAAAGTGTGTAAGGAAGAAATGGAAGTGGGGAAAAGGAAGAAAACTAACATCTCTAAACACCCATCAAGGCCTCTCCATACCACACCACATCTCCATGTAAATCTCAAACAAAACATCCTGAGACGTCCACATATCAGTCCTCAGACACTAATACACACACACAGTCGCACACAGTCCCCCAGCCAATGTCTCATGTCATCGTACACACATCTTACACATACCCCACACATAGTACTTGCCAAACATCCCTACAGATACACCATTCACAGATATACACAAGTCACACTCACTACCATTCACAACACACAGAAACCATATACTCCCCACCTCCACTAACTCACCTAGTTCCCAATACTCTGAGATATAGTTTACTATGTGTCTCACCACAAAGTTCTGCATGCAGACATGCCCAAGTCTGTGAATGGAAGAAGGGGAAATGTACCACTGCGTCACAATGTAAGTGTGCACTTTTCAACTCATTAAAATCTATGCTTTTAAGTTGATTTTATATGCATATTTTCTGCTACATATTGATGTGATTGCTGAACCACCTAGATGAAGGGGAGAATAAGAACTTCAATAAATGCAAAGTGTGGTACTGTTGGAGGCAGATTTCAAAAAAAAAAATTAGACTAGGGAATGTCCATGCCAAAGGGAAAAATTCACAATAAGGGCAGACAAAAAAAGGGTGAAAAATTCCATTAGATGCCTGGCAAGGATCATCTGACAATTTAATGAATAGCATTCAAAATCACCCGACAGTGGTGATGCAAACTGAAACTAATCACAAGAACAAAAGCAAAGGCAATTCAAGAGAGCTGCAAGATAATTTAAAGGGAAAGATCCCTATAGTGGGATTACAATTATAAATAAATCATCAGTGCTCCTAGTGCCATATGTAAGGGAAAAGAAATTAAGAGGGTTATTACAGAACAGGGGTTCTCAACCCAGTCCTCAGGACATACCTAGCCAGTCAGGTTTTCAGGATAACAATGAATATGCATGAGAGAGGTTTGCATACAACAGAGGCAGTGCATGCAAATCTCTATCATGCATATTCATTGTGGTTATCCTGAAAACCTGACTGGCTAGCTGTGTCCTGAGGACTGGGCTGAGAAGCACAGTTGTATAATGTGATCAAAGGAATGGTTTAAGTATGACGGGGTTTGAGTTTTTAGAGCGCTGGATTACCATCTGGAAACAAAAATACAATATATATCACAATGAAGGCTTGCTATTAAACAAGAAAGAAAATAGTGTGCTGAGGAAAGATATGATTATTTAAAGTAGGTTAGTGGTAGGATTTCATTAATAAGACTGGTTTAGTGGGAGAATAATTAGTACAGTGAATGAAAAACTTAACTGAAAGTCATGAATGAACAGAGAGACTAGCAAAGGCTTATGGTTAGTGGACCAAAAACAGCATTAAGAGTCATGGAGGGCAAATCAAGATACATGACAAAAAATGAAAAGCAACAATAAACATAGAAAATAATAGCAGATTAAGTCCATACAGTCCATCCACACCAACTGCTCAGCTGTACAATCTCTTCCTCTCCCCACAGAAACCATCTCTGCTTTCTTTCTTGAATTCAGATACTGTCCTCATCTCCAGCATTTCGTTAGATTACTCCTGAGTCCACCCGCTTTCACTCTTATCCTATTACCCCCCTCATTCCAAAGCTTTCTTTCCTTATAAAGAGACCTGGCACTTGTGTATTCATACCTCGGAGGTATTTATAGGTCTATAAAGGTCTGGGCCTGGATAACAGAATCAAAAATGTATAAGCCACTGTATGTATGGGAAAGCACAGTTACTTACCTGTAACAGGTGATCTCTGGGAACAGCAGGAATTAGTCCTCACATATGGGTACGTCGGTACCGACGGAGCCCGCGCGGGAAAGCTCCCCAGCTTCCCAGAAGGAAAGCTTTTGGGGCCTCCCACTGCGCATGCGCGCTGCCTTCCCGCCTTCCTGACCAACTCTCCTCAGTTCTTCTTTTTCCGCGGAGCCAGCAGGTCGTGTTCCTATCACCGCTGAAGAATTTGTTATTTTAATTTGTTTCTTTGGCCGCGTGTCTGCCTTCCCCGATTCCGGACCGGTACCGCCGGTCTTTTTTCTTTATTCCTTTAACCTTTCCTAGCATTCGCGGCTTCACAGATACAGCCGCCAGCGTGAAGGAAAAGGCTCTTCACGCTGGCAGCTGTACAGAGGGAGCCGGGGCCTCGCGCGAGCTTACCCGGCTCCCTCTGAAGCCTCTCAGACAGCCGTGGTGCTTGTCGGGGGGGGGGGGGGGGGGCAAAGACGGCGGTGGCTGTGATTGGGAGGGGGGACCTGGACCGGAAAAAGGCTATGGGGGGGGGACTTGGACTGGAAAAAAATGGGCTGTGATGGGGGGGGGGACCTGGACCGGAAAAGGGCTATGGGGGGGGGGGGGCCCTGGGACTGGAAAGAAATGGGCTGGGATGGGGGGGTGCCTGAACTGTAAAAGGGCTATGGGGGGGGGACATGGACTGGAAATGGGTTGTGATGGGGAGGGGGACCTGGAATGGAAAAGGGCTATGGGGGGGGGGACATGGACTGGAAATGGGTTGTGATGGTGGGGGGGGGAACTAGGACTGCAAATGGGCTGTGATTGGGGGGGGACATGAACTGTAAAAGGGCTATGGGGGGGGACATGGACTGGAAATGGGCTGTGATGGTGCGGGGGGAACTAGGACTGCAAATGGGCTGTGATGGTGCAGGGGGACTCGGACTGGAAATAGGCTGTGATGGGGGGGGGGTAGGACTGTAAATGGGCTGTGATTGGGGGGGGGGCTAGGACTGGAAATGGCCTGTGATGTGAGGGCTAGCACTGGAAATGGGCTTATGAAGAGCTGGAATAGGACTGGAAATGGGCTGATGTGGGGCATGGGAGAATGGGACTAGAAGGGAGTGGATGCTGGGTGGGTCTAGAACTATAAGGGAACTGATTTTGGGGGAGGACTAGAATGGATGGGGAATGAGAATGGAGGGGGGAAATATTTTGTGTGGAAGAAAAGTCTATGATGGGCTGGGTATTGGGAGAGTAAGAGGGGCTTGAAAATGGAAGGGTGAAATTTGAATGGATGATAAAGGAATAAGGAAAGAATTGGGGGAAAGAGCAAAAGGGAAACAATCAGTATGTTAAAGCAGAAATAGAGAGAGAATGGAAAACATCTAAAAAAGAGAAGAAAGGACAAATGGATAGCTCGCAGAAGACACGAAGAAACCAGAAGAAAGTGACTGGAGCAATTGCAACTGAAAAAATGCCCAAACAGAAGGTAGAAAAATACTTTTTATTTTGAATTTATTAACTGGAATATGTCTGGTCTGGGAAGTGTGTATTGCTAACATCTTTGCGTTTTTGTTTAGTGCAAGAGGAAATTACTTTATAGTTTTATTTCTCCAGTGTTGTACATTTCATGTTTGGATTTTGGGGTTCCCAGTTTAATTATTATCTGACCAAGGAAGTTAGCCTACACGTATCCTCGGTAATTTTTGTGGGTGGGACTGGGGCGGGGCAGGGGTGGGACTAGGGGCAGAGAATGGGTGGAGCATGGCGAGCCACAGGTGTCGGGTTTTTCTCGGTGAAAATGTTGGCAACCCTATTTATGGGTGTGTTGGGTATAGTCAGAGTGAGAGGCGGGGTTGTGCGAGCCTGGATCCCTCGCTCTCTAGAGAAAGTTGAAATTGCTGCAGCCTAGCTGAACGGGGCCGTCCGTGAGCTTCTCCAGGCCCTGGCATGAAGGGGAAAGAGGAAAAGGAGAGTGGGGGAGGCGGGAGTCCAGAGAAGAGCACTAGCGCTCAGGAGTTAAAGGAGCAGGGAAACAGACTCTTCGTCACCCGCAAGTACCAGGAGGCGGTGGCCTGTTACACCAAAGCCATAGTGAGTACCGGGGAGCAGCGACGGCCAGGTCCGTTTCCTGTAGCTGCTGTAGTACCGCCGGATCATTCAGTGATCCTCTTCCCCGATGGATAAGACATTTTTTAATGTATTTCTTGAATTCCGATGCTGATTTTGTCCCTATTGCCTCTTTATGTCAGGCAATTCTATACATCTATTGCCATTTCTGTTTTGGTAAGTTGATCTCGTTTTTATTTTTTCTGGGGGCCCACAATTTTTGTTGGCGTAGGGCCTCACTCAAGGTAAATCCGGCCCTGGTAGGGAGGGAAACCCAAGTTGGATTCTGGGAATCAGAAGGGACAAAAGATGCTGCACACAAAGCGTTTACAGTCACTGGGAGGGAGGAGGGAGTTTTAGTCAAGGTTGACACTTATTAGCTGGACTTAGAGTACATGCATACTATTTTTTTAAGAGAGCATCGTTATCTGTGGCCCTTAGTTAAAACCCTATTATTGTAATGGACAGCTCAGCAAGATTATAACAATAAGGCAAACGGAAAAATATCCCCAGTAGGGCAAATGAAGGCTCACTGTTTCAGTGTCCAATAGAGACTAATTTTGATTGAGTTAGGAGGTCAAAAGGAAAAAGAGACATCGGGTTTGCTTGCCTGGCCCCGTCCACTGTTCATCTGCCCTGGCACGCTGCGTTTCCCTCTCTATATTTGTATATTTAATTGATTTGTTTCATTTTGTAACCTAGGCCTCCTACCCCCTTCTGTCTCAGTTTATCTATGAAGGGTTGTTGCTTTTTTTATGGATTTTATTGTAACTGCCGAGATATGTTTTTTGATCAGTGGCATATCAAGTCAATAAACTGTAAATTGATGGGCCAAAATTAAAATGAATACATTAAAATAAAAGGCTTTATACATTTCCATAGGTAAGTAGCTAGGGCAGTGAAATAAAGTATTATGTTTTGCAAAACAAGGAGCCGGGGAGCAGTCTGAACCCTAACATACATATTAAAAGGGCTCAGTTTCCAAAGAGTAGAGGACCATTGCCCTAGAATCCAAGTTTAGTATTTTCTAGTACTTCTTACAGCACATAGTCCAGGACAAATTCACTTGCAACAGAAAAACATGGCATGTACATTGCAGAATTGCACATAAGAGTCACCACCACATGCCCCTTCTCTCAGTTGAATGCACTTACCAATATCCACAGCTTGGTTAATTTCCAGACTGCCAAATACATCATCACATTTGTCCTGTGCAACATTTTGCGAATGAGATGAGCTGCTGATCCAAACAAATGTTTCCGCCTATAACATATAAAGGAGAAAAGCCAGAATTGAAAATTTTCAATTAAAACTGCAATATTTTAATTAAATATCACACCATCCCTTTCACCCCATCACCCTTCAAACTTCACAACTGCCATACCTCAGTCTTACAGAAAAAATAAAAATTAACACATTTCATTTCTAAGCCAGGATTCTCTAGTCATGATTCTGACCTTAAGAACATAAGATATGCCATACCGGATCAGACCAAGGTCCATCAAGCCCAGTATCTTGTTTCCAACAGTGACCAATCCAGGTCACAAGTACCTGGTGGGTTCCCAAAGAGGCGCACGGGTTCCAACAATGCTGGTCCCAGGGCAAGCAGTGGCAGAAAGCTGTGTCGGAAGGGAGAGCAGTGGCAGAAAGCTGTGTCAAGCTGTGTCGGAAGGGAGAGGAGTGGCAGAAAGCTGTGTCAAGCTGTGTCGGAAGGGAGAGCAGTGGCAGAAAGCTGTGTCGGAAGGGAGAGCAGTGGCAGAAAGCTGTGTCGGAAGGGAGAGCAGTGGCAGAAAGCTGTGTCAAGCTGTGTCGGAAGGGAGAGCAGTGGCAGAAAGCTGTGTCAAGCTGTGTCGGAAGGGAGAGCAGTGGCAGAAAGCTGTGTCGGAAGGGAGAGGAGTGGCAGAAAGCTGTGTCGGAAGGGAGAGCAGTGGCAGAAAGCTGTGTCGGAAGGGAGAGCAGTGGCAGGCCATAAGTGTATCACCTGCTACAGCATTCAAGCAGTGGCAGAAAGTTGCCAATTTAAAAATTGTAGAGGGGCCGGAGTTGCCGTTCTTCCCACCAGGAGCTGCCATCCTAGGCAGCCAAATAGTCCGCCTGGTGGACAGGCGGCCCTGGTGTCTTCTCAGTAACAGCAATACAAACCCTCAGCTCTACTGGGTATATTGTTAAGTAGTACAAAACCTTACAAACATTACTCATGACCTATTTAGAAAATGTACCATATCATAACAGCATCAAACTTCCAAAACTCACACAAGGGACCTATCCAGAAAAGAGGAACACTAAATATTGCATCAGGCTATACAACATCTATTAACCTATTCAGAAAACCAAGCAAGCCAGATCTATTACCTGCTAACAGAAACCTTGCCTTGGTCAAACACTCAGAACACAGATAGATCTTCATCAATTAGAGAATAAATTACCACATACTAAAAATAGACATGCTGTCAAAAATTCAACTGAAACCCCAAGAAGCCAGACTCTACATCAGTGTCGTAGCTAGGACTGATTTTTTGGTGGCGCATGGGGTTAATATAGATGGGCACAAAGCAGTGGGAATGTTAACACTGACTCCAGTTATCCTCTCATTTAGTTATTCTGCTGCTGCTGATTCGGTGGGCCTCATACCAAAAATGGAGGTGCCATGGCTCACCCAGGCCCATCCTTGGCTATGCCCTTGAAACACCAAGGAAATACGTAGAAAGAGATGCATGTGTCCATGTACTGTGTACAGAACATGTAAACACCAAAGACTGACATATTCCAATCAATAAATTGAAAATAAAATAGATGTTTCTGCTTTTAACAACTGGACATTTTATTCTCTCATCATGTTGATCTTGGTCTCAGGTTTCTGCTTTCCTCTCTTAACCGCTTTCTAGGGTCTCCAGCCATCTGCCACTTCTCTCCCCTCCTATCTTTTTCACTTCCTTACATCTCTGACATTTACTGTTTCTTTTCCTTTCAGCTTTCTTCCATTTATTTCTCTCTCTATCAACTTCGATTTTACTCCTTACCAACAAATCCTCAGTCCCCCCCCCCCCTTCTTGTTACTGCATCTACTATTTTTCAACCCTTAATGCAGCTCTCCCATTCACCATCTAAGAACATAAGATATGCCATACTGGGTCAGACCAAGGATCCATCAAGCACAGTATTTTGTTTCAAACAGTGGCCATTCCAGGTCTCAACTACCTGTCGGGTTCCCAAAGATATACACATTCCATGCTGCTTGTCTCAGGGGTAAGCAGTGGGATTTCCCCAATCCTCTTTAATAATGGTATATGGACTTTTCCTCCAGGATCTCATCCAAACCTTTTTTGAACCGAGCTACACTAATAGCTTTTACTACATCCTCCAGTAACGAATTTCAGAGTTCGACTACGCACGGAGTGAAAAAATATTTTCTACGATTAGTCTTAAATGTGCCACATTATAGCTTCATTGAATGTCCCCTAGCCTTTCTACTTTTTGATGGAGTAAACAACTGATCTATATTTACCCATTCCACTCCATTCATTATTTTATAGACCTCTATCATATCTCCCATAGTCATCTCATTTCAAAGTTGAAGAGCCCTAATCATTTACACCTTTCCTCGCAAGAATAGCCTTCCATCCCCTTTACTATTTTGGTTGCTCTTCTCCGTACCTTTTCCAATTCTGCTATATAAGATATGGTGACCAGACTACACACAATATTCAAGGTGTGGTCACACCATAGACCGATACAGAGGCATTATAATATCCTTAGGCTTTATTCTCCATTCCTTTCCTTATGGTTCCTAGCATTCTATTTGCTTTCTTGGCCACAGCTGCACACTGGGCCGAGGGTTTCAACGTATTATCCATGATGACACCCAGATTCTTTTCCTTAATGGTGGTTCCTAATGTGAAACTTTGCATTGTGTAACTGTAGTTTAGCTTCTTCTTCCCTAAGTGCATAATGTTGCTCTTGTCCACATTAAATTTCATCTGCCACTTGGACAACCAACCTCTCAATTTTTCTAGGTCCTTTTGCAATTTTTCACAATCCTTTTTTACTTTACGTCACTCCAGTCCAGTCCCGGAATTTCTGGGATACAGGTTCTCTCTGCAGCTTGGAGACTGAATAATCACACAGTTGTGATGTCACCACTATAACCTCCTTGGATAACACTTTACCTTTGCCATATAAAGTTTTCTCAAGCATCTTACTTATTTTCTTACAGTTCCTCTCCTAATGACTGTGGGATCGGGAACTGCGATGCTTCCTTAACGGAATTCAAAAACTGCGCTTTAACTATAGCCGCACAGAGAAATAAATTCCCACAGATAAACTTTACCTTCAGTTGTAAAGCTTCTTCAAGCACTTTACTTTCTTTTTTATGGCTCCTCTCCTATTAACAGTAGGATCGGGAGCTTATATCAAGTTTCAGATTCAGCGATTTCTGCGGCTGTAAAAACTCCTCCCCCACACCAGAGAGAGGGAGGGCATGAGCTAGTCTTAAAGCTATATTACTCTAAAAATTAAATCCTTTCCTATACACTGTTTAAACCCTTTTTAATGGAATAAATATCCTTAATTGCTCCTCTTTAGAGCCACATATAGGCTCTTAGAACTTCAAGCTGCTTGGAGACTGAATAAGCAGAAGATGGGAGGAGATCACCAAGGAGGTTATAGTGGTGACATCACAACTGTGTGATTATTCAGTCTCCAAGCTGCAGAGAGAACGTGTATCCCAGAAATTCCGGGACTGGACTGGAGTTCCTAAAGTAACAATTAGCAGGTAAGTCTAATTTACATTTTTGAGTCATCTGCAAATTTGATCACCTCACTTGTTATCCCCATTTAGAGGGCATTTAAAAATATGTTAAAACAGCAGGCCCAGCATAGATCCCCATTGAGAAAATTGTCCATTTCTCTATTCTTTGTTTTCTTTTAACCAGTTCCAAATCCACAATAGTACTCTGCCTCCTATCCCATAACGTTTTAATGTCCACAAGAGTCTCATGAGGGACCTTGTCTAAGGCTTTCTGAAAATCCAGATACACTATATGAACTGCCTCATCTTTATCTACTTGTTTATTCACATCTTCAAAACAATATAACAGATTAGCGAGACCAGGGGCGACTCAAGGCAATCTGCTGCCTGACGGCGAGGGATGAGATGGCGCCCCCCCTGTAGTGTGGGGGGGGGGGGCTTTCTCAAAACTCCAGTCAGGGACTGAACCAAACCAAAAAGACAATTAGATAATATGGAGGAAATACAAGATGTTTGCACACCAAGGAACTAAAAGAATGAGCGAGAACCACAGCACACTAAATTTATAAAACTAAATTATAACTAATTTTTATTTTGTTATAAACTGCATTAAGATTCTTGCTTTTTCTTTTTGAACATATATTTTGCATCCACAGAACCCCCTCCCTCAACAGTGGGTGCAGAGCAGAACTAAGACAGTCACCCACAGAACTCAATATATTTTTTTAAAGATATGAATGATTCTGGTCATCTCACTAACAAACATTTTCCAGTACCAGGCATATTGGGACCTAATATAAAACCCTACAAAAGTCACCAAAGATCTACAAGGCCAAATCTACCATACCATTACCAGCATAAACTTCAAAACTCATACAAGGTGCTTACCCAGAAAAAAAGCAGCATTATAAATACTGCAGCGGGCCCTAGAACATCTAAGACCTATTTGAAAAGCTGAACAAGGCAAATTACTGCAATACAGATCCCTGCGTACAAATTTCATGGTAACAGAACACACGGTCTTGGTCACACACTCAGAATACAGACTCTCACCAAGTACAGAATAAATGATCACAACCTAAAGTAAAAATAAAATATTTAGACAAAAATTAAACTGAAACCCCAAGAAGTCAGACTCTGCATGCAGTGCAACATCAGATGAGAGATGCAGTTCCCCATACTGTGTAAAATATAAAGGATAGTGCAAAGTCCAGTCACTAAATTGAAAATAAAATGATTTTTTCTACCTTTGTTGTCTGACCATTTTATTTTATTCGCTGGTCATGCTAGTCCTGATCTGAGGCTTCTGCTTTCCTGTCATCTCTCAGCACTCTGCCATTTCTTGTCTCTTCTTTTGTTTTCTTCACTTGCTTCCATCAGCCTATTTCCAATCCCAGTAACCCTCCCCACCTGTCAGCTCCCTTCCAGTCCCAATGCCCCCTCCCTACCAGCTTCCTCCCCATTACCCAGCTACCTACCAGTCCCATCCCCAAGTGTCAGCTCCCTTCCACCCCCCTCCTCCCTTCCCTAGTGTCATCACCCTTACAGTCCCTGGCCCTATGGAACCCCTGCAGCTGCGTCCCGCTCTAGCATCACTTCCTTTTGGGGGTGGGATGCAGCTGCCAGGGTTCCATATGGCCTGGAGGCTCGGCACCAGTTTCCTTTTCATTTGAAATAAATTACTGCTATCGCAGCGGCTTATCCACCTTTTTTTTTTTTAACTGAAGGTGGAGTGAGGTGACTCTTTTGGGGGCATTTTTGCCGCCCCCAAAAGTTTGTCGGCTGAGGCCACTGCCTCACTCGGCCTCATGATAGAATTGCCCGAGTGAGACAAAACTTTCCATCTCTCTCTCCTTCCCCAGCCTCTTATTCCACAGTCTAACTCTCCCCTTTCTCTCTTCCTCCCCCATGTCCAGCATCTGCTCCTTTTCTCCTCCCCTATGCACAGTCTGTCCCCTCCATCCAGTGCCTCATCCCCTTTTTCTCCCTCCATCATGTCCACTATTCCCCCCTCTCCCTATACCTCTTCCCATGTCCAATATGTCACATCTTCCTCTGCTTATTCCTCCCCATCTAGCACCTCCCCTCTCTCCCCCTGTGTCCAGCTTCTCCCCATCTCCTCTTCATGCCAAGCAGCATCTGCCCTCCCCCGCCCATGTCCAGCATCTACCTTTTCTCCTCTGTCATCCCCCATGCCCAGCATCTGCCCTTTTCCCCTAACTCTGCCCCATATCCATGTCCAGCAGGTCCCCTTCCTCTCCCCAATGCTAGTGTCTGCCTGCTATCTCAGCCACCCTGTGGCCACCATCAGCCTGCTGCCCCACACCCATGACCACCATCTGCCCTTTATCACCATCAGCCTATGTTCAGCATCTGCCCTTTCTTGCCTGTCTCTGCCCCCTGCCCAGCATCTGTTCTCCATCACCCTATGCCCCACCTCATATGCAGCATCTGCAGTCTACCTCCATCCCATGTCCACCTCTGTTACCCACCTCCCCCACCCTGTTGCCACCATTTGCCCTCTGCCCCCCACCTCATGGCCAGCATATGTCCCCTATCCCACCCCATCACATGTCCACCATCTACCCTCCATCCCCTTCTATGCTCCCCCCACCACCAACCACTATCTACTCTCTGCCCTTAACCCATATCTTCCATCTATCTTCCACCTCCTTCATCCACACCCTGTGGCCAGCATCTGCCCTCTGCCCTTCTTTGCCCCATGTACAGCATTTGCTCGCTACTCTCCTCACCTCATGGCCAGCATCTGTCCCCACCCCATATCTGCCCTCCATGCCCCTCCTGCACTGATGTCCAGCATCACTTCTCCATTTCTACCATTTCCCCTACTGCCACTACTGCCGCCCCTTTCAACCTCTGTGGCAACAAGTACACAAACAAAAACAAGGGTCTTCTTTACTCCAGCATGCTAAAAGGCCTTGCCAGTCCCACCCCTTCTGACACAAAAGTAAGCATCAGGAAGAGGTGGGACCAGCAGGATTTTCTAAAGGGCACTGAAGTTGTGAAGACCCCACGCTTTGTTTAAAGAAAAAAAACCCCAAAAAATAAACTTGAAGCCTACTGCCACCACCATTTTGTATTGGATCCAATTCAGTGGTGATGGCAGAAGCAGCAAAGGGGGTGGGGGGAGGTGATGCCACCACTGCCATAGGTCCAGCTGAAGCAACAGTAGCATCGTTTTTGTTTTGTTTTGTTTTAAAAAAAAAGATTTTTTAAGAGAAGGCAAAATGAGGTGGGCTGCCGCTAAGGAGTTTGGGGAGCATTTTTTGCCACTCCCAAAACCTTGCTGCCTAAGACTTTGCTTAATGGTAGAGCCAGAACTACATATCATGGCCCTGCAATAATCACTGAAAATAGGTTTTAGTGCGTAGTATCCATTACTGCATTTTAGTAGTCATACCCCTAAGTGCAGTATGGACTAAGGAATCAGGCTCAATAAAACAGACTGTATATGATCAGCATTCTGTACCTTCAGAAAGGCAGAATTCTTTAGTTTTATAAATGCTATAAGCCAGTTCTGGCGTTCCCCCTAACCAGTTAGGTTTTCAGGATATCTGCAACGAATATACATGAGACCGATTTACATGCTATGCCTCCACTGCATGCAAAAGTCTCTCACCATGCATATTCACAGTGGACATCCTGTAAATCTGACCTAGCTAGAGGGTGCACCAGGACAGGGTTGAGAACCGCTACTGTACACCGTTCTTCAGAACCTTTAGGAAATTTGTGCTAAAAAATCAAAAAGTAAATTTTATTATTAAAATGTGTCTCAAAGATTTTATTTGCTATGTAGTTTTACTAATCTGATATATGGAGGCTATGTATTAATTTTGGCATAAGCTGCACATCTAAAACTCTCTTGATCTCCAATTTTCAACAGGTGGCATTTCTTCTAGATAACCAAGCACTTTTATCTGACATGTGCAAAGCAATTTCATCAACTTTCAGTGTTATATTTATTTATTTGTAGGTTTAATATACTGCAATTCGAACAGAAGTTGCACATCATTGTGGTTTACGATATAAAATATGCATGGGTCACTGTGACAAAATGAAACCATCATAAATAGACAACCAACAGACAAGAACATGGAGAGAGGAGAGCGAGAGTGATACGCTAGCAAATGAGAGTTACATTATAAATTGTGTCGTTTCTGTAGCTGCATGTCAGCTGGATATTAGAGGGAGGGAAATTATTTTGTCTATAGCTTTCATCATGCCAAGCCTCAGGCACAAATATCAATCATATCAAGCAGCATTAGCAGTTCATGGAGTGAGTGATACGGAATTACTGCCTACTACATTCCGACATGGCAGGCTATTTAGTAAATTCAGTCCCTTTGGATGTGCATAACTGGCCAGTAAATGGAAGAAAACAAATCACCTTTTTGTACATGAATAGAAAAAAAATAGCTAATGTAGTAACTAGTGCACTTAAAATGATTTACAAAATATTTCAAATGTAAGAATTAAATTTACCTATATTATGAAAACATAAGCCTTCCATTTAGCCTATAAAGGAAAAGTATGACTCCCTCCCCCCTCAACCTCTCCTCACACTTTTCTCAAATAGGTCAAAATATACAAAGATTCATTTAACACTTCCCAGCAGCAATCAAAAGAAAGAATGTTTGAACTTTCATTGATAAACCTCATTTCTATGTTGGAGATGATCTTACGCTCTCATATTTACAGCTAATATTTGTTTCAAGACCTGCATTGCATCAAGGAGATCCTCCTTCTAGAGTTTATTAGTATTAATGTCCCTTCTAACCTGTATTTGCATATGAAGTAATAACATTTTATAAGCCCACTACAATTTTTCTACACTCGCTGGCAGTCATCTGGCTTGTTGGGGCTTGTTTATCCCACATAACGCAGCAAAAGAAAAGGTTCAGATCCTTCATCAGATAAGGTTGGTTGGATCTGGGCAAGCTACAGAGATAGTGTGGTTAGGAGAAACAGGCTACCTCTATAGTGACAGCTGTCTTACATGGTCAGCCAGCCAGCAGTGCTATTGGATGCACATTGGAGGCATACCTATGGCCCTACATTTCTATACCATGAGTGAATGATAATCTAGAAAAGGACAACGGAGACCACTGAGGAACTAAAGGACAAAAAGTTTTTAAAATAAACTTTAAAAACTCTTTAACAATGCACATTCCATCATTTCCCTAAGCAACCGGCCCCACTGTTCATATAAGCCTATTCTTAGAAGATTCTTCCAAAAGATTCAACATAAATTTGCCCTACAGCAATTCAATCTCATTAGCTCTTAGATAAGAACATAAGAAAAGCCATGATGAGTCAGACCAATGTCCACTGAGCCCAGCAGCCTGAGCTCTGACAGTGGCCAGTCCAGGTCACAAATACCTGGCAGATCCCAAAAAGTAGATCTATTTCCAATAGTTCATGTCCAGGGACAAACAATGGTTCTCTTAAGTCTGTCTGGCTAATAATTTCTTATGGACATTTCCTCCAGGAACTTGTGCAGTCATCTTTTGAATCCCGCTATGTTGGCTGCTTTGACCTTATTCTCTGGCAACAAATTCCACAGCTTAATCGTGCACCGTGTGGACAAAAAAACCACTCTATGATTTGTTTTCAATCTCCTGGGCATCAATTTCACAGAATGTCCTCTTCTTTCCATGTTGTTCGACAAATTAAACAACCATTTCCTATGTAACCATTCCATTATCCTATCCCCTCTTGGAGGTGGCCAACAATCACCATCATTCATATATCTTTATACTTTTACCAAGTCACGCCACAGCCTTCTCTTCTCTGTTTTAAATAAGCTCAACTCCTTCGAGACCAGAACAAACAGGAATCTTAACAGAGTTTAAAATCTACATGAAAATATTTTAAGAACTATTCTGATGATATTCTGTCACTGTAGTTGAGTGCTACATGAAGATGCAGAAGCAGAGAAAGATGTGGGAATCCCTTGCCCTTGACAGACTGGCCAGAAAGGGGGAGTAAGGAGGAAGAAAATACAGAAAATCTCTTCCAGATAAGGGGTGTTTTCAAGATATCCCTAATGAATGTGCACAAGATGCAATTAGGCCTTACCTACCAAACTGCCTTTCCTAGAATCCCTCTAGTCCAGTCTAGACGCCTGGTTTGTGCCCTCCAGCCAGCAGATGGGGACCAAGCATGACTAGCTTTGCTGACGTCCTCTACTAAGGGCACTGTACATCAGGAGCCTGGCCAGTATTGAAGTCACAAAGCAGAATTCAAGCCAACTGAGACCAACTGGTCCTAAACACAAGGCAAACGGTGAGGAATGCAAGCCACATCACCCCACTGGCCACGCCTCCGGGACTCCAAGACACTCCAGCGAGAGCCTCTAACATCAAAGGAACTCTTGGGATAGCATGATAAGGAGAGCCAACTCATACTTCTGAAAATTCCCCATTTTCTTTGCCATTAGATGGGTATCTTTCCTCTCATCCTATCCTTCTCTTTCTTTCTAATTGTGCTTTTTTTTTCTCTTACTTCTTCATGATCTCAAGAGTACTGAGCTCCAACACACACACCACGAGACCAAACAGCCAGACAGACTGACTAGACAAGTACTAATGCAGGAGGGTCCTGGACTGAACTGGAGGGAATCAAGTAAAGGCAATTAGCAGGTAACGCCTAATTACACCTTCCAGATCATCTCTCTAGTCCAGTCCAGTCCAGATGCATGGGGTGTATCATAGCAGTGCCCCTTACTGGGAGGGACCTGAGAGTCCGGCATGCAGTACTCATGCCCCGAAATGCGCCTCCTCCTGGGTTCGAACATCGAGGCGATAATGCTTGGCAAAGGTATGCAAGGACGCCCATGTGGCCGCTCTACAGATCTCTCCGAGTAGAACCAGGCTTACCTCCACCCAGGACGCTGCCTATGCAGAGGTGGAATGCCCTCGCAGCCCCAAAGGGAGATAGGCTGACGCAATAGCCTCACGCAGCCATCATACAATGGATGTCTTGGAGGCCACTGCCCCCTTCTGCAGTCTTCCGAACAAAACAAAGAGATGGTCAGAACACTGAAACACTTCCGTCTGACAAAGATGGAGCTGGACAACCCGCCGGGCATTCAGCACCTATAAACGTCAGTCCTCATCTGAAACCCTTCCCCCTCCTCCCAACATAGACAGGGAAATGGGCTGGTTCACATGAAAGGAGGATACAGCCTTCAGCAAGAAGGAAGGTACCATCCACAGAACCACTTTCTCCAGATGGAAAACCAGAAATGGTTCTCGGCATGACAAGGCCTGGAGCTCAGAGTTGCATCTTACAGAGCAGATCACCACCAGGAACACTGTCTTCAAGGTGAGGTCCTTCAAGGAAGCGTCTCATAAAGGCTCAAATGGCACTCCCATTAGTGCTGATAGAAAGAGGTTCAGGTCCCAAGGTGAAACCACCGATACCTCGGAGTCCAAACCAAATTAATGGTTCTGAGAAAAACGCATGACATCTGTATGGGCCGGCAGAGACATACCCTGAATTTTTCCATGATAGCAGGCCAATGTCACTACCTGGACGCACAGCATGCCAAGCGCTAGTTCTTTCTCCAGCCCAGCCTGCAGAAAGGCCAATACCTATGGTATAGAAGACAAGAGCACCGCAATGCCTTTGGCCACACACCAGTCCTCAAAGATTCTCCAGACCTTGATATAAGACAGAGAGGTCAACTGTTTCGGGCCTTGAACAGCATTGCTACCACTGCAGGGGAAACCCTTGCATGCTCAATCTCGCCCTCTCAAGATCCAGGCTATAAGTGAGAACCAAACGACTTGGGGCATGCACACCAGTCCCTGGACCAGCAGCATGTCCTGTACTGGGAGCTGCCACAGGGTCCCCATCTTCAGCCATATGAAATCCGTGTACCATGGCCTCCTCGGCCAGTCCGGAGCAAACAGGATCACCAACCCCCAGTGCCGACTATCCTGTGAAGTACTTGCCTGATCAGCGGCCAGGGTGGGAAGACATATAGGAGGGCTATCCTCAGGCCACAGCTGCACCAGAGCATTGAGACCCTCTGACATGTGCTCACACCATCTGCTGAAGAAACTGCCCAACTTGGAATTGGCTGTCGAGGCCATCAAATCCATGATTGGCTGGCCCCAGCACTGAAGTAACATCTGGAGCACAGAGTCCGGTAAGGTCCACTCCACTGGGTCCAACTGATAGCAACGCAGGAAATCCACCTGGACATTGTCCTTACCAGTCACTTGCACCACCTTGAGGGCCAGAAGGTTCTCTTCCACCACTGTAGCAGCAGTGCCACCTCTTCCATCAGCAGCACGCTGATCGTACCCCCCTGGCGATTGATGTAGGTTACTGTGGTCACGTTGTCCAAAAAGATCCACACCGCCTGGTCCCACAGGAGGTGTGCAAAATAGCACAGCACCCATAACACCGCTCTGAGCTCCACACGGTTGATGGACCAGGCAGCTTCCTCCTCCGACCACAAGCCCTGAGAAAGCTGATTCAGACAATGTGCCCCCAAACCGACGAGGCTGATGGCAGTATCACCATCACCAAGGAGGGGGTCTCCAAGGGAAGACCCACCATCACGGCTGGGGAGGAGAGCCACCACTCCAGGCTGCTCCGCACCTCCCCCAGACATAGTAGCCTCTGCTTGAGCGGATCGTGTAGGGGGGCGGGCCAGCATGATAACAGCGCATGCTGTAGAGTCACATTTGAGCCAGAACCCAGGCGACCAGATCTATGATCACCACCATGAAGCCCAGGAGTTGCAGGTAATGCAAAGCCACAGGACGGACCATCAAGAGAAAGTGGCACACCTGCTCCCATAGCTTTCTGGAACGCTCTGGCGGGAGGGCCACCCAGCCCTTCTGGGTATTGAACCGTGCCTCTAAATATGTCAGCTCTTAAGCCAGTTCCAGCTGACTCTTGCTAAGGTTCACCATCCAGCCTAAGCTCTGTAACAGTTCTACCATTTGTCGAGTGGCTCTCTGGCTTTCCTCATGGGACTTTGCCCTGATTAGCCAATCATCCAGGTAGGGATGGACCACAATGCCTTCCTGTCACAAATCGGCGGCTACAACCACCATGACCTTTGTGAAGGTGCAGGGCGTGATGGCTAGTCCGAATGGCAAGGTGCAGAACTGAAAATGTGTTAACTGTAGGAGATGCTGGTGCCCGCCGTAGATCAGAATATAGAGATACGCCTCCATGAGAGCCAGGGAGGTGAGGAATTCTCCCTTTTGTACTGCTGCAATCACAGACCTCAGCGTTTCCATGAGAAAGAGCAGCCCTGTTGACAAACTTGAGGTCCAGGATGGGGCAGAACAACCCTTCCTTCTTAGGGATGATGAAATAAATGGAGTATCCATCTGACCCGTGCTGGTCTGCTGGCATTGAGCAAATGGCCCCTAAGCGAAGAAGCCTGCCCAGGGTCCCCTGGACTGCCACCCGCTTGTCCAGGGACTTGCAAGATGAGACCAGAAAGGCATCTAGGATTGGCCATGCCAATTGTAGAGCATAGCCCTCCCATATGATCTCTAGCACCCAACTGGTCTTGTGTGACATGGATCCAAGCGAAGTAGAAGAGCCAGAGTCTTCTTCCCCTGATCCACTCCTCCCCTCGGGTCACCCTTGCTTCACTGGGGTTTCTTGCCCTAGCCAACAGAAGAGGGGTAGAATCCCCTACACACACCCTGGCCGCAAAATGAAGAGTTGCCCCAAACTGGAAACCGCCCTTGCTGAAAGGGAGCAAAATGAGTCTCCCAGAACCTAGGGAAGTCTCTGGACTGCCCTCTGTTAGTCCCGCCCAACTTTGTACCCTTCGACTTATCCTCCAGGAGCCGACCACCCTTGAGGTCTCCCAACTTCCATGCAGCATCATTCATCTGCTTGATAACCTTGTGTATCAGGAAAAAATCGTGCGGAGAACGGAGCCCTAAAAACAGTGGGTCCTCCAGCATAAGCTCCTCCGCAAACGGGCCCACTGTCAGGTTAAGAGCCCCCAGGGAAAGGGAGATAAGAGCTGCCAGCTCCTCCCTTGGAAACACCTGCACCACAGAGGGCTCATCACCGAAGGACACTTGCCCATGTCTGCCTCTGGACCGTAGTCCTCCCCCCAAGTCCTCCTCAGCCCCTTCCACCGCCTCTGCCAAGGTCAGGGACCCCAGGGAGCCTGGGTCTGTCAGGAGGTCCAACTTGAAGGCCTCCCACTTTGTATGCAGATCCTCCCTAATCTGTCAGAGCTCGCAACTCCCCTGTAGTGTTCCCTGATGCTGCAGGGCCCTTGCTGCTCGCCTTAGCCTGGCCCTGCTTTAAGTAAGAAAGCCTTGTGCAGAAGAACAAATTTGGGGTAAAAGGGCATCCCCGAATCCGAAGCCACCAGTTCCTCTGCACAATGGCACTTTTTCACCTTGGCCTTTGCTCTGGAACCCTTTTGCTGCATCTCCTTTAGCTTTTCCCACTCTGCGTGGCACAAAATGGCCGATTTCAGCGCCAATACAGGACCACGCAGAGGGAGGGAGGCCTCCGACAAGCTGGCTTCCCACTCATCTGTCCACTGCAATGCCTGCTCTACCATCTTGCTCTCTTCTGAGCACAGATGGCAGAAGCCTGCAGCAGAAACTATGCCACGGCGTGCCCCGCAGGCAGTGCAGATGGGCTTAGAGGAGGCCATGCCATGTGTTTGCTCCAATCAGCTCTGCTACTGGCCAAGGTTGCTAAAGCAAAACTCACCGACAAAGAGCCCCGGGCTAAGAGGCAGGACCTCTCTCCCCCACCCCAGAGCCCTCCCTGACCATAGCACAAAGGGGTTAGGAGAGAAAAATTAACCACACACATGCGCACGTACACGCAAGGGAATCACACCAATTCAGCCGCACCAAGCGCTTCGAGCAGAGACTACTGCAGGAGAGACTGTCACTGCACAGGAGGGGTTCGCAACATTCCCCGCTAAGGCAACAGGCACAGAATAGGAGAACCCTCTCCCCTATTGCCTGGATAGGTTCTGGTTTAAAAAAAAATTTCCAATGTGGCTCAGCCAACTTATCTCCTTGCTGTGTCTCAGAGTTATGGTAGCTCTTCTTTTTTTTTTCTTTTATATTGCTGTGCTTTGCTAACTCCCAATAGTAGAACTCTGAAGGCTCAATATATTTATATGTTTATGTTTATTCAGTTACTTGATATACCGCCCCCCATAACTAAAGGCTCCAGGCTCCAAAAATCCTAAACGTACAGATCAGATACACAGGGAGCTCCCTGAGTTGCTGGAGACTGAGCAATACTGGCCAGGCTCCTGATGTCCAGTGCCCTTAGTAGGTGACATCAGCAAAGCTGGTCATGCTCAATCTCCATCTGCTGGTTGGGGGGCACAACACATGCATTTGTACTGAACTGGAGGGATGATTTGGAAGATAGATTTGTATACAATGGAGGTAGTATGTATAGCACAGTTACTTACCTGTAACAGGTGATCTCTGGGAACAGCAGGAGTAAGTCTTAACACATATGGGTATGTCGGTACCGACGGAGTCTGCGCGGGAACGCTCCCCAGCGTCCAATTGGAACGCTTTTGGGAGCATCCCACCACGCCTGCGTGCTGCCTTCCCGCCTTTCCCAACTGCCTCTCCTCAGTTTTAAAGTTTTAAAGCTGAGACAAAGAGAGAGAGAGAGCAAGGAAGGGAAAGATAGAGATAGAGAAATGCAACTCCTAGGGAGGTGGGTGGGTTGTGAAGACTTATTCCTGCTGTTCCCAGAGATCACCTGTTACAGGTAAGTAACTGTGCTATCTCCAGGAACAAGCAGGAATGAGTCTTCACATATGGGGACTCCCAAGCTCAGATGCCTGGAGGGAGTCCTAGCATGTTGCAAGTCTAGAACGAGCCATGCTATTCCTCAGGACCTCAGGCATCCTGGGGATGGAGGGTAGGGGTTGAATACAGAAAAAGGAGCTGTGGAACAGCTGGTTAGAACAGGGCTTCAAAAGGGGAAGACCCTGTATCGAGGGTATTTAGTAGTAAAATATTGCAATCTGGGTCTCCCTTGTTGGCATTGCACAAGTGCACTGAGCTACATATGGATCTGCTAGAAGAGCCAGTGAATGTGCTCAAGGGGTACCTCACTGAGAAGTAGAGGTAATAAAGTAGAACAACAACAACAAGTGGAGGTCAGAACCCTTCAGGGTGAGAAAAATAGCCCCAGGGGAAAACTGGGGTAGTATAAGAGGTAGAGCTTCAGCGGAGATGCAGAAGGTACTATTAAAAAAAGCTTAAGCTGTTTTGGTCCAAAAACAGTACAAATCTAGGACCAAGAGAAAAAATGAGTCTGACCCAACTGGACTGGTGTTCGAATCAGTCCATGTAGGGGAGAAAGGGTATGGAGACCCTTGTATCTGATAAGAAAATAAGGACAGACTCAGGAGCGCTAAGCTTTAGAGCAACTGAAGCTCCGCAATGTCTTTCCTAAATGGGGTCAATTAGGAAAGAAGGTACATGGAGAGCTTCAGGAGTACCTAACCTGAAAAGGCTATGGCAAGGAAAAGTTTGTTGATTACCACAGGAAGTGGTTATCGGTGAAGCCCCCTAGTTATGCTGGCACAGCATTGATAGGGTTAGTGCCCATCTGTCAGGATCACATAGGAATGTAAGGATATCTGAATCTAACAGAGAGATAGATAAGTAAACGGATACAGATCTATCTAAAAATATATCCCATTATATGTATAAATCTATATGTATAAATATATATGTACCTATAGTGTATATATATGCCTATATCTATAACGAGATATGTATGGGCAGAAGACACACTGATAGATAGATATATAAATACATATATATATATATGAATAGGCAGGCATATAGACACATGTCTCCAGGCATATGGATGGAGAGATGTCCATAGAACCCCATCCCCCCTAGGGATATAGGGAGAGAGGAAGATTCATCTGACAGCAAGAAGGTTGATACCTGCTTGAAAAGATAAATAGAGAATCCTCCTTTGCTGGTTATGACTGGCAGAGTCAGAGGAAAGGTCTCCCTGACCAGAAGAAGGCTGAATTCTTTGCAGAATTTGAGCTCTTGAATAACCAGGATGGCCTACGTGAAAAATGCAGAGGATAACTTCAGTCAGTCAGATATCTCCAGAATTGCAGTGGAGAATGGATAGAGGACGCCTCTGGAGGAAGATACCCTAGTGATCTGCCTATGAGGACAGAATGGGTATTAGGCGTCCTCTAGTTGCCATTGAAGAAATTTATCTCTGACGAGAAGACTCAAGGAGATATGGGCCAAGCCAGGGAATTGGCCCTCCTTTAGGTTTTCACGTAATGAAAGGCCTGAGGCTTATGCCTCAAAAGAGATTTAAGATAAGATGGAAAGGGCAGGGAATATGTGTCAGACATCTGAGGCTATCTGCTAGGCAAGATACAAATGCTCTCTAGCAAGGGCCTATAGTGCAAAGCTACTCTGTAGAGATGCAGAGAACATGCTGCAGGTTGGTTAGAAGAAAAAACTGGCAGTGGAAAGCCAGCAGCTGACCAGCTATTCTGCCAAGGACAAAGGGGTGAAGAATAGAAGTTAACCAACCAGACTGTGATAATAGGGTTTCCCAAACAAGGTTGATAACCTGTTGGGACTTAGCACTGAGGCTAGGAGGATTGCTAGTGGAGGGGAAGCCCTGGTTGCGTAGTGAACAAAACCAGTGGCTTAACCACTAGGAATTGCTGTATCTGCAGCAACTACCAGGGCAGCATAGAAAATTTATTTTCCCTCTTCCTTTTTTAGATTGGGAAAAAGAAACAACAGACATGGTAGGCCTTCCTATTGTCTGATGAGCTGCCCTAAGGTAACAAGGGGAAAAAACAACTCCAGAAGGGAGAATCCCCAGGTAGAACAGGTAGAGAACTATAGGGGCTTACCGGTGTAAAAGAGCCACTCTTACAAACCAAATGTTGTAGTAAGAGGGAGGTAAGACAGATTTGCAAGAGACCGACTTTGGAGGAAGTCTCTGACAGGTGAGATGATACATGCCAGTACAGGGAAACAACTGTCCATTGATAGTTGTTACCTCTCTTTCCTCTAAGAGGAAGAGGAAAAACTGTTAAGTATGGGCATGATCATCATAAAGACTCTTAGAGGAAAGATGTCTCATGAAGAGATATCTAGGTAGGTTAGAATAAATTTAGTGCAGATACTGCTAGTGAAAAGAAGCAGACTGCCACCCCAACCACCAACCAAGAGGGACAATGATCTATTTGAAACCCTGCGACTGCTGGGTTTGTTGACCCTGTTGAGTTCGTGGATTCTTCAGACCAGGGTGATGTTTCCCTTGTTTGGGAACATCTGTATGATGGGCAGATGATGGGTAAAGCACAGTTACTTACCTGTAACAGATGATCTCTGGGAACAGCAGGAATAAGCCTTCACATATGGGTATCGTCGGTACCGACGGAGCCTGCGCGGGAACGCTCCCCAGTATCCAGTAAGAAAGCTTTTGGGAGCATCCCACAGCACCTGCGCGCTGCCTTCCCGCCTTTCCCAACCGCCTCTCTCCAGTTCGAGTTTTAAAGCTGAGACAAAGAGAGAGAGAGGAAAGGAAAGATAGATAGAGAGATACAACTCCTAGGGGAGGTGGGTGGGTTGTGAAGACTCATTCCTGCTGTTCCCAGAGATCACCTGTTACAGGTAAGTAACTGTGCTATCTCCAGGAACAAGCAGGAATGAGTCTTCACATATGGGGACTCCCTAGCTGCAGATGCCAGGGGAAGACCCCAGGTTGTGTGTCCTTGAAAAGGACTCTACCTCTCCCCATGGATCTCTGGCATCCAACCAGGGTAGGTGGGTCGGAGTTGATTAGGAATGGAACAAGTGTTTGAGAACAGCCTGACCAAACAAGGCATCCCGGCGGGAGTCCTTGTCCAAGCAGTAATGGGCTGTGAAGGTATGAACCGAGGCCCAGGTGGCCACTCGACAGATTTGGTCGATGGACACAGAGTTTAGATGAACCATTGAGGCTGCCATGGCTCTCACATTGTGAGCTGTGACATGGCTCTCCAGAGAAATGTTTCTACACTGGTAGGCGAAAGAAATACACTGAGCAATCCAGTTGGACAGTGTTCTTTTAGAGACTGGAAGTCCTAAATGAGAAGGATCAAAAGCAACAAAGAGTTGAGAAGACTTTCTATGCTGCTGTGTTCTTTGTAAGTAAAAAGCGAGAGCTCTCTTACAATCCAAGGTATGAAGATTCCTCTCTGCACTTGATGCATGAGGTCCTGGAAAAAAGACAGGTAAATACACCTCTTGGTTCAGATGAAAAGGTGAGACCACTTTAGGCATAAAGTGTGGATTGGTCCTGAGGACTACCTTATCAAGATGAAACCTTGTATAAGGTGGATTGGCCACCAAAGCTTGCAACTCACTGATGCGGCGTGCTGAGGTGACTGCAGTAAGAAAAATAACCTTCCAAGAAAGAAATTTCAAGGAGGTGGTGGCTAAAGGTTCAAAGGGTGGCTTCATAAGCTGGCCAAGAACCAGGTTTAAGTCCCATGCCACTGGAGGTAGTCTAATGGGAGGTTTAGTTAAAAGAAGCCTCTCATGAATCTTGCTATAAGAGGATGAGAGGAAATAGGTTGTCCATTGAGAGGCTTGAGGGACGCTGCAATAGCACTCAAATGGACTCTTACTGAATTTGTTTTCAGACCTGCATGGGATAGATGCAGAAGATACTCTAGTAGAGAATTCAGAGGTATTGCAAGAGGGTTTAGACCCTTCCCTGAACACCAAATGGTAAATCTTTTCCATTTGAAAGCATAGGAACGTCTAGTAGTGAACAACATCTCTGACTTGCTGGGAGAGATGAAAATCTTGAAGGTCTAGGCCCTCAGCAACCAAGCCCTGAGATGGAGAGACTGGGGGTTTGGGTGCCACAACGTTCCTTCTTCCTGTGATAGAAGGTCTGGAGCAGAGCCCAAGTCCAGGGAGGGAGCTTGAGAGAGATGCAGAAGTAGAGGGTACCACACCTGGCGTGGCCAATGTGGTGCTATGAGGATCATGGTCCCTTGATCTCTCTGAAGCTTGAATAGTGTCTTGGGAATTAGGGGAATTGGTGGAAAGGCATAAAGGAAGTCTTGACCCCAGTGAAGGAGGAAGGCATCCTTGGCCTGAACTCCCTGACACGGAATTCTGGAACAGAACCGGGGAAGTTTGGCATTCCACGGACTTGCAAAGAGGTCTATGTCCGGGGTTCCCCAAATTCGAAAGATCCTGGCTACCTGGTCCATGTGGAGGGACCACTCGTGTGGAAGCAGAACTCGACTGAGTCTGTCCGCCCAAGAGTTTTGAACGCCTGGAAGATATACTGCCAGAAGATGGATGCGATGCTCTCTGTGAAGCTTCGTTGCAAAGCGACAGAGAGCCAGTCCCTCCCTGCTTGTTTACATAGAACATGGCTACTTGGTTGTCCGTATGGATGAGGACTGTCCTGTAGCTGAGCAGGGAATGGAACACTCTGAGAGCTAAGAAAATTGCTCTGAGTTCCAAGAGATTGATATGCAGAGAAGTCTCCTGTGGAGACCAGATGCCCTGGGTGGAGAGATCCTGCAGATGAGCTCCCCAACCCCTTGGAGAAGCATCTGTTGTGAGAGTTGCTTGGGGTAGCGGTTGCTGAAAAGGGGACCCCAGCAACAGGTTTTGATTAGACTTCCACCACTGGAGAGACCAAAAAAGGCGACTGGAGTTTGCTATTTTGTCTGACAGGCAACCTGATGCCTGAGTCCATTGGGTGGACAAAGTCCATTGAGCTGCCCTCATGTGAAGACGAGCATATGGAACCACATGCACGGTGGATGCCATGTGGCTTAATAGTTGTAACATCTCTCGAGCAGTTAATTGGGACTTTAACTGAATCTGGGAGGCTAACTGCACCAGACGTAGGCAACGGGCCTGAGGAAGATAGGCCCTTGCAGTTGTGGTATCCAGCAAGGCCCCTATGAACTCTAGAGACTGAGTAGGGGTGAGATTGGATTTTGGGATGTTTATTGCTAGTCCCAAATACTGAAGGATACGTATTGTGCAGGTTAGACAAGTCTGGGCCTCTGACTGGGATGGGGCTCGAATGAGCCAGTCGTCCAGATACGGGAATACAAATATTCCTAGAGTGCGGAGAAATGCAGCTACTACTGCCATGCATTTCGTGAACACCCTTGGTGCAGAGGCCAGACCGAAAGGAAGCACCCTGTATTGGTAGTGCTTTCCTTGAAAAAGGAACCGAAGGAACCTTCTGTGTTTTGGATGGATGAGGACATGGGTGTACGCATCCTTGAGATCTAGAGAACAAAGCCAGTCCTGACTCTGAAGGTATGGAAGCAGAGCCCCTAGAGAAATCATTTTGAATTTCTCCTTGAATAGAAACTTGTTCAATTCTCTGAGATCTAATATGGTTCTGTAGCCTCCTGTTTTCTTTGGGATAAGAAAATAAGGGGAGTAGAACCCTGAGCCCTGTTGAAGAAGAGGTACTTCTTCTATTGCCCCTTGGGCAAGAAGGGTAGCAATCTCCTGACCTAGAAGGTTGAGGAGAGATGTTGGAGAATTGAACTGTTTCACCATGGTGTGAGGAGGAAGACTCAAGAAATGAAGCTTGTACCCTTCCTTTATGATGGAGAGGGTCCATTGCTCTGCTTTGATTTGCTCCCATCTGGGAGCAAAGTAAGTCAACCTTCATGGAATGGTGAGGGGCTCTGGTTTTTCCAGAGCTAGAAAGGCTAAGTTCTCTAGTTGCAAGTCAAAGTCCCTGAGGAGGTTGAGGCTGCTGGGCTGTTTTAGGCCTGGCAGCCTTTGACTTGGCCTGTTTAGGTGGTTGTTGACGCTTTGCAGCAAAACGACCTGCAGAAGATGTCTGCCCATGAGCAGGATAATATCTTCCCTTTTTAGAAAAAGATGTCCTTTTAAACAATCTTTTCTTAAGAGGGGCAGAGGTAGACTTTGAAAGTCGATCCAAAGCAGAGTTCTCAGCATCCATCTGAGTGGTGTTTGCTTTCCAGTCCCTGCCAAACAGGTTTTCACCTGTACAAGGAAGGTTTCCCAACTCATCTTGGACCCAGAGTTCCAAATCAGAGGCTTGTAACCAAGCAATTCTGCGTGCACCTATGGCAATTGCCGTGGCTCTGCTTACACACTCAAAAGAGTCAAAGGCTGCACAGTTGGAGAATTTGGAAACATCTTGGGCATGTTTGAGCCAAGTGGAAATTCCTGCCTTTTATCTTCTGAAATAAAAGGAGCTAAAGTCTGCAGATGATCTGTGACTTCTTTTAGAAACATCCCCATATAGAGACTATAGGAGTTGATTCTGGCAGCAAGCATATTGGCCTGGAAAATCCTTCGGCCAAAGCATCTAGAGTCCTACATTCACGTCCTGGAGGGTTAGATGAGTGTCTCTTTGCACTCTTTATTTTCTTCATAGCAGACTTAACCACAATAGAGTGGTGAGGAAGCTGAGTCTTATGAAAACCAGGACAAGGAGGGACACAGTACATGGTGTCTAATCTACAAGAATGAGGAGAGGTGGTGAGAGGAGTCTCCCACATGCCCAACATGAGATCATAAAGAATCTCATGAATAGGGAAGGTAGCTGCTTCCTTAGGAGCCTTAGGATATTGCAAAATATCTAATTGCTTGGCTCTAGGCTCTGACTCGGAGGCCACTGTAATAGAGAGGCCTCTAGCCACTTCCCTAATGAAGTCTTGAAAAGACAAGTCCTCTGGAGGAGACATTCTTCGTTTTGGAGAAGGAGATTCCTGAGGAAGTAGTACCGGTGCATCGACAGAAGCCTCCGACTCATCAGAGTCTTCGGAGGAATCGAAGTATCGCCTGTCTGGATGCTCCTGTAAAGCCCGATACGCGTACCAAGTGGGATCGACATCGGGAGTAAGCGGTACCGGTTCGGTACCGATGGGCATCATAGGACAGGGTACCGTTGCAGTCGACACCGAAGCCGATGTCGAAGCAATCGATACCGGCACCGGGAACGGTGCCGATGCCGGAGTTGGTACCGGCAACGGGGATTGTTGCGGTACCGAAGGCGTCGAAGCCTGCATGAACGCCGTAAGGGTGCGCTGCATGGATAGAATTTTCTGATCCATCGATGCCACCAAAGTCTGGATGTCGGTACCAGTGGAGGCCACCGGTACCCCAGAACACGGCAACAGGTGATCGGTCGAGGCCAAGCCATCGATGTCAACCTGTGACCCCATAGATAATGCTTTGGAAGCCGGAACTTCCCACCGGGGTAATTTTGCCGAAGCGGAATCCTTGAGGACAAGCCCGGAGGCATCTCGATGCTTAGAGGGAGATTTGCCCTTCGAGGACCGGCTAGATTTAAGTTTGGTTACCTGAGATCCATGGGAGGAAGAAGCAGCCCTGGAAGACGTCCATGCCACCGAGGCTGCATCAGAGGGAAAAAGGGTACTGAGCTTGGCCACTCAGTTCTGCCGACCTCTTTTAGACATCATGGTGCAGGACACACAATCCGTGATGGAATGGTCAGGACCCAAACATTTTAGACACCAATCATGGGTGTCGGTGACAGAAATAGTACCACCACATTTTGTGCACTTTTTAAAACTGGAAGCGGGCTTCTCCATGAGGAGAAAAAATTTGGGCCTAAGGCCCAAACTGAAAATGCACAGTTGAAGAAATAAAAAGGTTTTGTTTTGTTTTTTAAGAAAGAAAGAAAAGAAAAGACCGGCGGTACCGGTCTGACGTCGAAGGCAGACGCGCACACAAAAAAATAAAGAAAAAAATAAAGAACTTCTTCTGCGGTGACAGGAACACGACCTGCTGGCTCCGCGGAAAAGAAGAACTGGAGAGAGGCGGTTGGGAAAGGCGGGAAGGCAGCGCGCAGGCGCTGTGGGATGTTCCCAAAAGCTTTCTTACTGGATGCTGGGGAGCGTTCCCGCGCAGACTCCATCGGTACCGACGATACCCATATGTGAAGACTCATTCCTGCTTGTTCCTGGAGATAACCTTCTCCCTCTAGGGGAAGAAAGTTTGGTAGGACATTTCCTACCTACTGGGAAAGAAGAAGGCGTAGAACAGCCTCTGGAAACAGGAAAGTCAGTGGATAACTGAGTAACCTGGAGTAAAGACTCCTTGTTGAAGAGATTTTCTCCAGTGCAAGGAGTATTTCCCAGTCTTTCTTGTGCCCATTTGTCCAAGTCTGAAGCTTGGAGCCAGGCTCTACGTCGTGCCCCTATAGCTATAGCAATAGTCCTGCTAACAGACTCAAAGGAGTCTAGGGAAGCACGAGTAAGAAACCTAGAGATATTTTGAGTATGACTAACCAGTGAGGAATAGTCTGCACTCCTGGGCTCTTGAAGAAAAGGAGTCAAAAGATGTAATTTCTTTGTGACCTCCTCAAGAGAGAGACCCATATAAAAAATATATGAGAGAATTCTTGCTGAAAGCATGGATGTCTGGAAGGTTTGACGTCCAAAGGCATCTAGTGTCTTAGACTCACGACCTGGCGGACAAGAAGAGTGCTTTTTATTACTCTTCACTCGCCTCATTGCTGATTCTACCACAATGGAATGATGAGGAAGTTGAGTCTTTTGAAACCCTGGAGAGGGGGGCACCTGATATAGAAGATCAGTTGCTCTGGAAGGTGGGGGTACCTTTAAAAGGAGCTTCCCACATTCGTAGAAGGAGATCCTGCAAAGAATGATGCAAAGGAAGCATTATGTTTTCCTTTGCTTTGCTAGGAACAGAGAGGGATTCTGTATTCCCCTGTGTAGGATCCTGTCCAGGAATAGGAATGGCAAGTGATTTTGCCATATCCAGGAGGAAAGTCCGAAAAGAAGGATCCCCAGAGGGAACTTCCCTTGGATAAGCTAGATCTGATGAAGAACTAGCGCTGGCACCGAGGGATCTATCCAAGTATATAGGAATAGAAGATCCTGAATGGTGCAGTATGGGATCCTTAGAGGGTGGTCGCTGGTACTGCAGGTCAGGACCAGTGACAGTCGGTAACACATCGTCCATACTAGGGATCGATTCCAAACTCGGCATCGAGGGAAGCGAGCCTGACGAGAAAAGCATGGAAGGTACCGACAGCAATGGTAATGTGGATATCGGTACCGACTTCGGTACCGTATCTGATACCGATGGATGAAGGCCAGCCGGTGGCAACTCTAACGGTATCGGAGGAACCGAGAGTTGCGGATCTGAATTATCGGAACCGAGCTTTCGGTACTGACGGGAGTCGGTACCAAGGCGAGTCGGTACCCAGTCCTCCAGACTGGAGATCGATTCCAGACTCGGCATCGAAGGAAGCGAGTTTATCGATGCACGTCTGGAGGGTACCGACGTCGGTACTAGCATCGGTGCCGGTACCGATGCTGGAAGGTCGGTCTGGAGCGTATCCACCGGCCCCGCAGGTACCGAGGACGCCAGACAACGATCCTTGGTGAGGAATGTTTCATCCAACACCAGTGCCGATGCCGGGGTATCGGTACCGCTCGAAGCGGATGCCACCACCGGGCATGGCTCAGGTATGTTCTGTGAGGGGTGAACCTCAGGAACAACCTGAAACCCCACACAGGTTTTGGAGGCCGAAGACTCCCACCGTGGTTTTGAAGCCAGTGGATTCTCGAGGACAAGGCCATAGGCATCTCTATGCTGTGCATGAGAACTGCCGCTCGAAGACTGGCTAGTCTTAACAGACTGTTTTTGGGTTACCTGATGTTGTGTAGAAGAAGGTATGGTCGGTACCCTGAAGTTGGAGGGGGACCGCGTGTCAAGGGGAACTCTATGTTGAAAACTTCTTCTCACAATACTATTGCCCGAGGGCTCCATAGGAAAATGGTCAGGGCCCAAGCAGGTTAGACGCCAATTGTGAGTGTCTAAAAATAAAGCTGTACCGCTACAGTTTGTACATTTCTTGGGGAAAGTGGCTGGCGGTTCCATGGAAGAAGATGGAGAGGCCTAGAAGGCCTGAGAACCGTGAGACACTAAGGAAGAAAAAATATTCCCTAAAAAGGAAACATTTTACAAGAAAAGAAAAAAGAAACACCGGCGGTACCGGTGGCGTCAGGGAAGGCAGCCGCGACCACAAGAAAACTAAAAAATAAAAGAAGAATTTTCTGCGGTGACAGGAGGACGTCCTGCCTGCTCCGTGGAAAAATGAAAACTGAGGAGAGGCAGTTGGGAAAGGCGGGAAGGCAGCACGCAGGCGTGGTGGGATGCTCCCAAAAGCGTTCCAATTGGACACTGGGGAGCGTTCCCGCGCAGACTCCATCGGTACTGACGTACCCATATGTGTGAAGACTCATTCCTGCTTGTTCCTGGAGATCAAGATCTCTCTCATGCATATTCATTAGGGATATCCTGAACACTTGGCCTGTTTGCAGCCCTTAAGGACTGAACTTGTGCACCTGTTGTAAATACACCCTACGGAATCACATGCCCATAAAACTTTGCACATAATTAATAAGTACACACAATTGTGCAATTCCTTGAAAGCTGGATAGGTTGGGCATAAAAGATGATAGCCATGGCAATAAATATGCTGAGGGAATGCCCCAGGGTCTAAAATTTACCTGTAAGTGATGAGGTAAGGTTAAGGCAGTGGTACATGGGTGGGGAACTGGTGCAGTCTTCTCAGCATGACTCTCTCAGAGTGTGAGTCTAACGGTGCCTGAAATTCTGTGCTGTTCTCACAAGACTGAAAACAGCGAAGATTTCAAGCACCACGTGTTGACCCACACAGTACAAGAAAAAGACTGTGCCAGAGGGAGGGTGCTAGCAACCTCAGAAAGTGAAGAGGAGGAGGAAATGGGATTGGGGGAGAAAGTCTGCAGGAGATATTTTGGGGAAAGGAACTTATTGGAGAAAACAGGATTTAGGGAATGAGCTGAGAAAGTGCATGTTGAAGGATGATGACTTGGGGAAGGGATTATAACAGGGGAAGGACCATAGATGGGTGAGACAGCAGAATGAAGGGGGAATGAGGAGAGTGACTTCAGAAAAATAAAACACACCAGACAAAAAGGTTATTACAAAAAATGTTCTTAAAATTCATTTGCTACAAATATTTTATTCTTGTGCTGCAATGTTAGAAGTATCAAGGTACCATGACGGAAACAGAACCTTCATGGCAGCCATACGAGAGTGTGTGAACAGGATTTAAGAGGCCGGAGGTGTCTGCTTCCAGAAGCATTTTGAATTATTAAAGCCTTATTTACACACTGATAAGGTATTAAAATAGCATGTTCCCAGAAATGTTGCAATACAGTTCTATTTAATGTATTGTATAAAACACAGCAATTGCTTTTGAATGATTTTCATTTTTTGGCACATAAATTCCCTGAGGTATAACTAGAGATATAAAAAGATTAACACTTTTTTTTTTTTAATGTGTGTCTAGGAAACGCTAACGCTTTAAGCTGTTAGAAACTATGTTAACACTGTGCAATAAACAATCAACCACTGACAATAAATAACAGAGTGCATCATCTCCTTCTAGACCTACAAGCAATGGCAGCCTCTCCTGACAAGTTAATTTGAGATGTACAATGAACACAATTGTACCATAGACATAAAAGCTGGCCCAGTATAATGAACACATTAACAAGGGGTTGAACCAACCACCCTCAGATCCAAAAGAAGCACACAATGTAAATTAAAACAATGTGACCAAGTTCAATGAGAGACAAGAAAAATAAATAGATGTTGCAAAAACAGTAATCACTGCCATGGCTCTGTGGCAGTTATATAATTGGACAATAAAAAGAGCAGATAAAGAAATCACAAGATTGTTTTAGAGGTATGGGATCATATCACAATACATGTAGTTCTCAGTCAGGTATACTAGAAATCTTCTTAAAGTGATTCCATTGAATAGCTTATTTCTTTTTAATTATTTTCCTGGTTGTTACATGGAACCTGGTCTTTCCCATTTTCGAAGTTTATATTTGATGTAAATTGAAGATAGCTATATATAAAAGCAAGATGAAAAAGCAAACAGCCAGAATGGATGATGAAAGAAACTCTGAAAATTGCTCAGAAACAGAGAGAAGCTAAAGTCAGAGGAGAAAGAGGTAATCATCAGCTTAGCAGAAATTTCTTGACAGCAGCAAGACGCGACAAAGAGAAGTACTACAATGACACATGTGAGGAAATAGATTCAGAAAGTCAGAGCAGGGCTTGACAAATCCTAGGTGCCAGGTTGTCATGGTGACCAGAAATTTGTACCTGACGTCTGAGATTTTCTTGCCACCCCCCTTTAAAATATGTGATGGGGCAGAAGACCCCTTCTGTCTGCCTGAGGGATCCAATCTCATGCAGGCAGAAGAGAAGGGGAAAGCAATCACGGCCAAGACAGATGACTGCCCTCTGGGATCCTATCCCCGGCAGGGAGAAGACAAAAAGAGAGCCACTTTCGTGGCTAAGGCCCCTTCTGTCTGCCTGTGGGAGATCAGATCCCTGGTGGGTAGGAAGGGAATACCGGGCCAGGATGGTAACAAGCTGCCCCCGGGAATCCTATCCCCCATGTGCGGAGGACAGTGGCAATCGGGCCTAAAGAAAAAGAAAAAAGTTAAATGAGGGGAGGGAAATGAGGCAGCAAAAATTTAGAGGCAATAGTTTAAAAAAAAAGGGAAGAAGAGGAGGAGGAGGATGGGGGTGGGAGTGTTAGGGGGTAAGGAGAAGGGGAGAGGGAAGAGTGCAAGGGTTGGGAGGTTAAAGGGATGAACGCATGGGGACAAAAGAACACAAGCATTATATGCCAAAAGATGCATTCCGCACCCCACTCCAAACAAAACACATGCAAGCACTCCACTTACACATGCGAACACACATACAGGCACCCCACCTCTGTACCACACACACACACACCCCACCTCTACATCATACAGACAGACACACACACAGGCACCTCACCTCTACACCACACACACACAGGTATCCCTCCTTTGCACCGCGCGTGCACACACACACACCCCCAAGTGTAGCTTAAAGGGTCAGTAGGTGTGGTGGGAGAGGGAGGAGGAAGAGTGGGGCCACTGCCTTCTGTTGATACTGTGCAATGGCCCATTAAGAGCCTCATTTATTAAGTTTCTTTCCACATAGCAAATGGGAAAACAGTGAGTAAATTAGTATCTAAAATCTAAAAAAAAAAAAGCTGCAATATACCTTTTGGGGGGCAGGGGTGTGCACCGTGACCTAGATTTCGGTGGCCAGCTCCTTGATTTTTAGGCTGGCTCCTATTTGTCAAGGTCTGCATTAGAGGAAGAACAAGATAGACTTCCCTAAAGCTATGAGAGTAAAAGAGAAAATTCCAGCCTCAATTTGGAATGCTAGAAGACACTCAAGGAATCCACGTTGAATGATGCTGAGAAGATCAAGAAAATGTGGAAGGAATACATTAAATCATTATACCGTAAAGATCAGGTGAATCCAACAGCCATTTCAACCTCTTCCTTAAGATCAGGAACTGTTGGTGATGAAAGAAGAGAAGCGGCATTGAAAGCATTATGAAAGCACAGGGCATTGATGGCATTCACACTGAAGTAGTACAACAGTCAGATGCAGCTGTTACAATATTTACAAGGCTCTGCCAGGAAGTCTGGAAGGTAAGATTGTGGCTGACGGACCAAAAAAAGATCTGTTTTCATACCAGTACTGAAGAAAGGTGAGCCGACTGATTGTGGAAATTATCGCAAAATCCTTCTGATCCCACACGCCAGTACGATTCTACTCAAGATCATTTAGTGGAGACTACAGTCATACATGGAATGAGAACTGCCTGAAATGCAAGCAGGGTTCAGGAAAGGAGGATGAACAAGAGATAAAAATCACAGATGTGAGATGGATCCTTGAAATAAAACAAAAGAATGCCAAAATGTTATTTGCATAAATCTTGAAAAATGCTAGGTCACATTAAGAAGAATGGGTATACTGGAAAACCTGATAGTTTTAATGAATAACCTTTACATTGATCAAGAAGCAACGAGGAGAAAACATAATGATTTAAAAAATCGGCAAAGGTGTACTACAAAGCTGCATACTTTCCCCATACTTTTTCCATTTATATGCAGAACAAACCAGAGAAGCACGGCAGTATGAAGACAGAGGTATAAAGATTCGTGGCAGACTCACCAACAACCTTCATTATGCTGACGATACCACATTACTGGCTTAAAGTGAACGAAATCTAAAACACTTGCTTATCGAGATCAAGGAACAGTCTTAAAATAGGCCTGCACCTTCATCTGAAGACAACAAAGATCCTGACAGCTGGCAAAAATCAAATTCATCCTTGGAGACTAAATAGAAATAGTAGACAACTTTAACCTGCTTGGATTAATAATGAAACAAGCAGTCAAGAAATCAGACGGCACACTGCTCTTGGCAGAATGGATATGAAGGGCCTGGATAAGATTTTCAAGTGCAGTGCTGTATATCTCTGCATACAAAGACTCGGCTTCAAGTTTAGGCATTTCAATATCGTCATACGGATGCAACAGTTGGAAAGTGAAGGAGACAGGAAGAAAATCGATGTCTTTGAATTAAAGTGCTGACAAAGAATACTGTGTATACCATGGACTGTCCGAAAAATAAATCAGTTGGTAATTAGAGGAGATCAAATCTAAGCTTTCTTTACAAGCTCAAATGACAAGACTTCAACTTTCATACTTTGGACACATCAAGTAAAATGAAAGATCATTAGAGAAAGACATCATGCTTGGCATGGTTGAAGGTCAACGTAAAAGGAAGACCGGCATTATAGAGCTGCTGTTATTATATCAGTCCATCAACAATTAGCCACCTGACTAAAGACACAACACAGCTTAGGACAACTACCCATAGGGTAGCCACGAGTCGATATTAACTTGAGAGTATTTACCACCACCAGAATAATCTTGCTAGAATGAGAGTCCTCTGTCTTCTGACTTTCAAGTTCAATTTTATCATGCACAAGCACAAACAAGAAATGAGGCACTTCAACCTTGCACACCCTTAAACATACTCTCAATACTTACACAGTCATTTTCATGCCAGAGCTTAGAATGTTGTCTTGAAATGGAGCTGAGGCTGTAAAGCACACCAAGGGCATATAAAGGTAAAAATATAGCCATATGCACTATCAAAAGGTTCTGACAATTTTTTACAAGTAAAAGATATTTCATAATTCAGAACTTAAGGGAAGCCAGAAATGCAATGGTTTCCTCTGTGATGGACACGGTTGACAGCTCCATGGACAGAGTTTGAGAAAGCATGCTATCTGCTGAACACTACTCTCTACTTATATTCTGGTACAGTGTTAGTGCATACAGGGAAAGAATGGACTGTTCCACCATGGGATGTAGCAAAACGCATGTGCGTGTGCGTGTGTGGCAGGAAAGGTCACAGCGCTTATTTCAGCTCACTAACCGGATAGGTAACTACCTTAAGTTAGGACAGGTCAGTGGCTGTTCTAATTTTATGTGGGTTTCCTATCCTGTTAGTGGCTGAATACTGCCGCTCGTGGCGAAACCAGATAGTCAACACCCATGGATATCTGGCATCCAATACTGAATGTCCGGTTTCACTTTTGCCCGTGGCAGTCAATGCTTACAAATACCAAATTTGTAGATGCTTTAGAATACATTAACCGATATCTTTGCTGGCATATATCTTACTGTTTTTTAGTAGTAGTGTTTAGATCATGCCTTTCCAGGAAAAAATCAAGACGAGTTACATTCAGGTACATTAAGACCATCACTGCACTGATTTCAATCCTCGTGCTAGGACATCCTGAACAACAACATGCCAACAGTAACACTGACCAACTTACCCTAATGTCTGTCTGGCTGCTATGCTTTTCGGCTTTTGAATGTCATGACAGAGTGCCATTAATGAGCTTTATTTCATGATGCAGCAAAAAGTCTTGAGACTGCTGGTTGATCCAGAACCACCATGTGGAAAACTACTACCAAAAGTGGAACGTGAGCAAGGCAGGTAGATGCTCATCCCTGTGCACTTAACACAACAATGTTCCCTAAAAACATATGTGCAGAAATGTAAACAATTTTCTTTACACCCTTAAGATTTTGTTTTTATTCATTTCATCAAATTGTTCTCTTTTATTATCTTTTAATTTGAGAACATGCCTTTTACTTGTTCAGTTTCACCAGGGTCTGCTGAAGTTACCCTGCTTTTCACCTACTAAGAAAATATCGGCTATCCCCAGGTCATTCTCTTTAAAAAGCACAGAAAAGATGCATGGTACACTCAAAACATTAAAAGTTCATAGAAGCACAAAAGCATCCATATTTAAACTTGATCTTTCAAAATTCTCTTTATAAACGCCTTTTACTACAAAACCCATGTGTGTAAGAACTGCATGGATTTTAAGCCTGAGTAGTATAAAATCACACACTATATCTGCTAATCAAATTTGTACTGAGTGACTGTCTAGCACTAACAAAAAAAAGTACAGGCAATATTTATAAGTAAGCATAATCATTAAAAGGGGAAAAAAACATATACAAGTAATTCAATCATCATTGCCATTTCGACTATAATCATAAGGAGGAAAGAAAAGAAATGAAGAATAAAGGAAAATTAAGCAAATCAGTGCAGAGACAGTAAGGCATTCCATCACAACCAGAACACACTATGAATTGCCAGCAGCGATCCTAGAATTCCCTTCACATAAGCCCAACAAATCCAGGAGTTGCTTTGGTTCAACAAATAATTTTTTGCTTCAAAACATACATATCACAAACAAGGAAATTTTAAAGACCAAATACCCCAAAGGACAAGAACTCACAGCCAAAAGGCCGGAAATTATTTACACCTAGCCTGGGAAGTTTTAGAAATATCAGGAAATATATGAACAGAAAAGTTTGTTAATATATCTAAAGTAAAGATGTAACACAGCGTTCTGGTCTTGCTCACAGGTAAAAATTACCTGCGTAATACTACAGGCAGTCACCTGCTCCAAAGTGCTTCTTAAAAAGCCAGTCAGGTCCACATGACTCTGTGGCTGAGTAAGGCTCCTGGAAACTAGTAGAAGACAGATAATACGTCTGGGTTATGGGTGGCACATTGTCTGGTGTCCACCCCAAATGCCCACCAGATATTTCTTCACCATTTCAACAGGGCTAAACATAGAGGACCGTGGAAAGCTCAGGAACCTTAAGTTGTTTCTCTGGGTTTGAGTTTTCAAGATATTCCAGTTTCCTCCATAACACAGAGCTCTCCTTTATACAGGCATCATTAACAGCACCCAACTCCTCTACTTACTTCTCTAAGCACTCCAGTCTAGTAGTATGTTGGTCAATTTCATTCTTCTGCACAGCAACAAACTCCACCAATGAATCAACCTATCAGGGCCGGCCCGTCCATTGAGCAAGAATGTTTTTTGCACAGGGCCCCGCGTTTCAGGGGGCCCCATGCAAAAAACATTCTTCATTGCACAAGTAGAAAAAAACCCAAACCGGCTGCTGCTGCCGCTGCCGCCGTGACAGCGGCAGAATCAAATGTCCCGTCGCAGGGCCCCGCCTGCCCGGCAGAGCCTCCCTTCACCATCAGCTCCCGAGTCCCTCCCAATGCGCAGGCTTTCAGAGCTGCGAGAGCTTCTCTGACCTCTCGCGGCTCTGTTAATCCCGCCGGGGCTGATGGGAAATCCCATCAGCCCCGGCGAGATTAACAGAGCCGCGAGAAGAAAGGGACATTTAATTCTGCCGCTGCCACGGCGGCAGCAGCAGCCGGTTTGGGTTTAATCTATCAGGGCTGAGGGGGGAGGGGATTAGGACTGGTAATGGGCTTGGGGGGGGGGATTAGGAGTGGTAATGGGCTATGGGGGGGGCTAAGACTGGAAGTAGGTTGATGGGGGAGGGGGGTTAGGACTACTAATGGGCTATGGGGGTGGCTAAGACTGGAAGTGGGCTGATGGGGGGGTTAGGACTGGAAATGGGCTGATGGGGGGTTAGGATGTAATGGGCTATGGGGGAGTTATGACTGGAAATGGGCTGATGGGGGGGTAGGACTGGTAATGGGCTATAGGGGGGGGTTAGGACTGGAAATGGGCTGATGGGGGGGTTAGGACTGGTAATGGGCTATGGGGGTGCTAAGACTGGAAAGGGGCAGATGCGGGATAAGACAAGTAATGGGCTATGGGGGGGGCTAGGACTGGAAATGGGCTAATGGAGGGTTAGGACTGGAATGGGCTGTGGGGAGGCTAAGACTGGAAATGGGCTGATGGGGGTTAGGACTGGTAATGGGCTATGGGGGGGCTAAGACTGAAAATGGGGTGTTGGGGGGCTTAGGACTGGAAGTGGGCTGATGGGGGGCTTAGGACGTAATGGGCTGGGGGGGGCTAGGACTGGCTGGTAATGGGCTGGGGGGGCTAGGACTGGTAATGGGCTGGGGGGGCTAGGACTGGTAATGGGCTGGGGGGTGGCTAGGACTGGAAATGGGCTGGGGGTGGCTAGGACTGGAAATGGGCTGAGTGAGGGGGGCTAGGACAGGAAATGGGCTGATGGAGGGCTAGGATAGGACTGGAAATGGGCTGTTGGGGGGGGCTAGGACAGGAAATGGGCTGATGGAGGGCTAGGATAGGACTGGAAATGGGCTGTTGGGGGGGGCTTGGATTGAAATGGACTCATGGAGGGGCTAGAACTGGAAGTAGGCTCATGGGGGGCTTGGATTGGAAATGGGCTGAGTGGAGGGGAGCTAGGATTTGACATGGGCTGATGGTGGGGCTAGGAAAGGACTAGAAATGGGTTGATGGGGGGCTGGGATTGGAAATGAGCTGATGGAGGGACTCGGATGGGGGAGCTAGGACTGGAAATGGGCTGATGTGGGGACTAGAAGGGAGCGGATGCTGGGTGGGGCTGGAACTAGAAGGGAGTTGATGTTGGGGGAGGATTAGAATGGGATAGAGCTGGAAGAGTGAAATGGAGAGGGAAAAAATATTTTGTGTGGGAGGGAAGAGAAATCTACAATTGGCTGGATATTGGGAGAGTAAGTGGGGATTGAGGATGACGCGGTAAAATTTAAGTGGATGAAATAGGAATGAGGAAAGAGCAAAAGGAGAAAGATTAGTATGTTAAAGCAGATGTAGAGAGAGAATGGAAAAAAACTAGAAGAGTGAAGAAAGGACAAATGGACAGCAGACGATGGAGAGTTAGCAGAAGACACAAAGAAACCAGAAGAAAGTGGCTGGAGCAATTGCAACTGAAAAAAAATGCACAAAAGTTAGAAAAATATCTCTTTATTGAATTTATTAACTGAAATATGCCAGCTCTGGGAAATGTGCGTCATTAACGTCTGCGCTTTGTTTAGTACAAGAGGAAATTAATTTATAGTTTTATTTCTACAGTGTTATTTATTTGCAGCCTCTTTTATACCGCGCTATTCGATATCAGTGCGGTTTACAATGAACATAAGAGTTGCACATCTCAATTTCGTGATTTGTGCTTACAGTGAACAGGTATAATAACTTGGGTATACATTAAACAAGAAAATTAAATTTGGGTATGCAATAAACAGGTATAACAGGTAAAACTAATAGGGTACAAATTAACCAGTCCCTTAACAGGGAGACACGATGAATAAATACAGTCTACTATATACAACAATATAATGAGTTATGCGGCACCGCATAAATTTCTCATGGTGGGTGAAGGGGAAGGTGTGATTGCGAGTGATCAGTCTGGGAATGTGAAGTGCATGAGTTTGAGGTGCTGCATTGAGATGTGAGAGAGAAGAAGTTTTGATTACGAAATATACAAGCTGTGAGTGAGGGTTTACTGACCGCCAGTTATGAGAACGTGCTGTTGTATGCGAACTCCCCCTGATGAAATTACAGAAACGCAATGAGGTGCCTATCAGGTGGCGTCGGGGACCGCTTTTCAACGAAATACAGCTAAGTTAAGCACAGTTTCTCAATTTTAAAACGTTACAAAATGACAGTTTGATTAAAAGTTGGAAGAGTCAGACACATAGGATAAGCATAATAATTATAAAAAACAGTGAATGTCATTAAGGTCATTGATGCAATCTGGCGCACAGTTCGGGAAAAAAAATTCCCGACGTGGCGGCTGTAAGTCTGAGACCTATATTCACTGAGCCATATATGTCTGCAGAATCCGTTGTTACAATAGAGGGATTTTTTACATTTTGATAGCTATAGACATTGAATAGCAAGGCGGATAGAGATGAGCCCTGTGGAACACCTTTAGTTTGGGGGAAGGAATCAGAGATGGAGGGGCCAGAACGGACATGTTGCCAGCGATCAGTGAGGTATGAAGCGCACCATGACAAAGCTGAAGCATGAACTCCCTTCTCTCTGAGGCGTCGCAGGAGAACTTCGTGGTCTACGGTGTCGAATGCGGCGGCAATGTCCATGAAGATTAGTGCAAAGCCTTGTCTGATGTTATCGAGACCTAAAGTTATGGCGTTGAATAGGGTTGAGAGTAATGTTTCAACACCATGCGCTTCGCGAAATCCATGCTGGCAGGGATGCAGGGGTGCATTAGTATCTATGTGATCTTGTAATTGGCGTTGGGTAATCTTTTCAATGATTTTTGATAAGAGAGGTATGCTGGAGATAGGCCTGTAGGATTCCATCATTGAAGGGTCCAACTTACTGTTTTTTAGGAGTGGTCTGATAGCCGTCTGTTTCAGGCTTTGAGGGAATGTTCCAGTAGAGAACGATACATCAATCAATTTGGATAGAAATGGGCTGAGCTCGGCACGCAGGGCCTTTATCCAGGGAGCTGGACAAGGATTGGAGGGTGCTGTTGTAGTGTTTATGTTTAGGATAGTGTCTTGAATGACTCTGTCAGATGGGGTAGAAAATGATGTGATGGTGTGTTGGGACCCACTCAAGAAATGACCAGGAGGAGGTTGTGGGATGGAGACAGGTAGGGTGGCTGGTATGGGGGGGCTTAGCAGGTTGAGCAAGCTGATTACTTTTCTTAAGCAAGTAATAAGCATATTCTTGTGGGTCTGGGTAGGGTAAGTTCTCTTGAGATGGCTCCTTTGCTAGGGATTTCACAATTTGGAAAAGCTCGTGGGGTTTGTTCAAGGAGCGTTGTAGTCTTTTTGCATGATATTGTTTCATACTTGATGCTACAGATAACCGATGTTTTCCTAATTGTGCTGTGAATGCCTCATGGCTCTCAGCTGTTCTTGATCGTCGCCAGCGTCTCTCTAGTCGTCTGAGATGAAGGAGCGAATTACGTAGTTCTTGGGAGTACCATGGGGCATTCCTTTTCTTATGAGGTGCTTTGTTCATGATAGGTGAGTGGATCACTGCATCTAGGCTTGAGTTCCAAGCGGCGACCATGTCATCAAGGCTTTGAACAGGAGGGTCAAATAGATTCTGTGACCTCTTTAGAATATCTTCTCTGTTAAAAGGGTGGAAGCGCTTTAATTGTTCAGATATGGGTTTATCTTCAGGTTTGGAGGAGTTGGTGCAAATTGGAATCTGGAATCTTATCAGGAAGTGATCCGACCAGGGAACTGCGCTTATGTTTAGGTGAGACTGGTGCAAATGGGTGAGGGCTGTTTGTGGTGTGAAGATGAGATCAAGTGAGTTGCCTTTTATATGGGTAGGGGTATCAACAAGTTGAACATAGCCTAGATCACTGAGAGCATCTATAAAGGCATTGGTGTGGCTGTCCTGAATGACTGGGAGGTTGAGGTCACCTAATATCCAGTTTAGGGTATGCGGATTTGTGGTGTTGCAAGCAAGGTCAATTATTGTTGCTAAGTCATCTGGAGATGATGATGGAGTTCTATAGAGCAAGTTAATAGTGATTTGTTTGTTTGTAATGGTAACAGAGTCAAGGGTAGAGGTGCTGCTTGAGGCAGCAAGCCTAAATTTGAGGTCGGCTTTTGTTAGGATAAGTACTCCTCCGCCACGACGGTCAGCTCTGTGACAAGAGTGGACGGAGAAATTAGGCGGGACACTCTGGTGAAGGATCACGGAGTCAGAGGCTGATAGCCATGTCTCGGTGACACATAGGATATCAAGGTTATGAGTTGAGAGCATATCAGTTAGTGCTGGCCATTTTTTCCTTATTGATCGTGCATTTATTAGTGCACATTTAAGGTCGGGGGGATGGTGGGGCTGTAATCGTCGAGATAGATTTTGCTGCTGAAGGTCCACATAGATAACACGTGGGCCTGGTGTGCGCCAAAGAGTTTCGGTTTGATGGTTGGGGGAGTCAGGGAATCTCCAACAAGATCTATGTAGGACTGGTATAGTGTTCTGAGGTGAAGTAAGGGCTAAGGTGTCAAAGGTCAAGGCTATTAAAATGTAGCATATAGCAAGGGTAAAGGGGTACGAGGATACCCAGTGAGATAACATGATGACTAGTGTGTATAGTAGATCCAGGAATGTTGTTAGCTAGTGAAATGTGCACAGTGTGGTGGTGCTGGATATCTGTTGAGCTTCTGTGTAATGGGGCAATATGTACATCAGAGTAATTCACAATAAGGTAGTGGTATCTGCACAGAATGGTGGTACAGGATATCTGTTAAGAACTGTGTGATTAGGCAATATGCACATCAGAGTAATTCACAATAAGGTAATGAAATATACACAGTGTGGTATGTACAGATATCTGCTAGGCAACTGTGTGGTAGGTAATGTGAACATCAGAGTAAATTACAATAAGATAGGCCCAAAGGCCAGATGGCGAGTAGTTTGCAAGCACTTCATTTGAAGAATAGCATAGATTAATATGTACGTTGTATAACTAAAGCGTTGGGGTGAGAGTCATGCGGAGGGGTAGCAAAACGCTGTGGAGTTATGTTACCAACTTAGATGCTGGAGATGTGTAGACTGATGGTGGTTCATTCCTTCTCAAGGTGTTAGGGAACTGGAGCTCTTTTCTTTTCGTTGAAGTCAAAGTGACGGATGTGGAACCACCGTGGCCACGGACCACTGCCAAAGGGCCCTCAGGCGCGGGCCCGTCAGGCATGGGCGCGCCCGATCGTTGCTGCTTTTCAGCAGGCTGCCCCGATTGGGCAGAGCTGAAGAGAGGCAGGTCTTCTTTGTTGATCCTCCGGCCTGCTCAGTCACCGGTCAGGGAGAGCTGTTAGTTGGGCCGGAGTGCTGCGGGCAAAAGGAGCACGCGCCCGATCGTTGCTGCTTTTCAGCAGGCTGCCCCGATTGGGCAGAGCTGAAGAGAGGCAGGTCTTCTTTGTTGATCCTCCGGCCTGCTCAATCACCGGTCAGGGAGAGCTGTTGGTTGGGCCGGAGTGCTGCGGGCGAAAGTTGTTGGGCTTTTGGGGTTCCCAGTTTAATTATTGTCTTCCTGTTTCTAAATTGTGATTCCTTGTTTGGTGACGGTCTATGTTCTGCACGTGTAACTGAGCTGAGGTATTCTGTTTATGTAATTCCTATTTGACATTGCCACTTGTTCTCTTTCCCCAGTAGGTCATGTATTGTTGTTCTCTGAAATGTATTGGTTCAATATTTGTAGTGTTGCCTTTTGATAGGTATGGTCTTGTGCTTTGTGAGTCCTGGTAGTACTGTTATGATACGGCGGGTTTGCTATGGGTTCTAAATGGGCAGTGTTTGTAGTAGTTCCTAATGTGCCCGGCAGTTGTCACTGGATTATAGTAATGTAGAAATCTTTTAGTCTTTCTTTATCCATACACTCATTAAGAGGCATGTTTACTAAAAGTTAGCATATGGTAGCATTATGCAAATATTTATGCAAATGAGGTCCCTTATGCAAATGAGGCCCCGCACCAAGTCTCCGCACATGGCCCCGCACCCCCCTTGGGCCGCCCCTGCAACCTATGTACCAATTTTCTCCAGATTAATATTCAGGGAAGCATCCAGAGCCCTAATGGAGTCCCACAGCACCTTTAAGGTTACCCGAGAGCTATAGCCACCACTATCGGGTGTTGCAAGACACCCTCCCCGTGAAGATGGTTGAGCGGCTTACCTCCTTGCTGCAACTTCTTGCCACTATTACTGGGGGAGGACTTTGCAAGAGGGTAACCCATCACAACAACCAACTCTGATAGAGCCTCCAAACTTCCAGGCAGGAGAACTCTCCCTCTTGGAATAATACATCAGTGCTCTTCTCTAGTCTAAAATTGCTGAAGCGGTCCAAAGAGGTGAAACATTCCTTATTCAGACAAACCCCAACTTGTTCCAAGGTAAGCTGGCTCTTCGCTCCAGAGCCCTGTTGTGATGGGTGAGACGGGTTCTTGCTTTTCCATTTTGGCATCCCGACAGTAAGAAGAACCACACCTAAAATGCGTAGAGCTCACCACAGGCTGCCTCTACGATCTGCCATCTTGCCCCAGACCAAAATACTTTAAGAGCAAGACCACAAAATGAATTTATACTTACAGGATCCTGTCCACCCCATACTAGAAAACAGAAAAGGAGGGCAAGGTAATGAATCACATGAAAAAATTCCACATTCACCTCTGAGGAAAGTGAGAATTATCTCTCTTCCTCCAGCAGGTACAGACAGAGACAAACTGCATGGTCTGAGAAATCTTGTCTGAATCAAGTTATATCCAGTGTTCTTGTGTCATAGTTAGAGACCATTTGCCCATTTTCTCCAAAAGCAATTCCTTCCATCAGGCACTGATCCTCATTGGATGAGAGCCTCTAGAGGAAATACAATTGTTTTTCTACTATTGGTATAGCACAGTAATTAAGCTAAGATGCCTTAGATCCCTATCCATCGTGGACTTATAAGAACATAAGATATGCCATACTGGGTCAGACCAAGGTCCATCAAAGCCCAGTATCCTGTTTCCAACAGTGGTCAATCTAGGTCATACGTACCTAGCAGTTTCCCCAAAAGACACAGGTTCTGCAATGCTTGTACTAGGTCAAGCACTGATATCCTGGGTCCCTTCTTAATAATGGTTTATGAACCTTTCCTCCAGGAACCTGTCCAAACCTTTTTTAAACCCAGCTACACTAACAGCCTTTACTACATCCTCCGGTAACAAATTCCAGAGTTTGATTACACGTTGAGTGAAAAAATATTTTCTTTTATTAGTCTTAAATAGTTTACCCTGTAGCTTCATTGTATGTCCCCTAGTCTTCTTATATTCTGATAACGTAAACAGTCGATCTACGTTTACCCGTTCCACTCCGTTCATTAATTTATAAACTTCTATCATATCTCCCCTCAATCGTCTCTTTTCCAGGTTAAAGAGCTCTAACCTTTTTAGCCTTTCTTCATAGGAGTATCCTTCCATCCCCTTTACCATTTTGGTGGCTCTTCTCCGAACCTTTTCTAATAACGCCATATCCTTTTTAAGATACGGCGACCAGAATTGCACACAATATTCAAGGTGCGGTCTCACCATGGAACGGTATAGAGGCATTATAATATCTTTTGTTTTATTTTCCATTCCTTTCCTTATGATACCTAGCATTCTATTTGCTCTCTTGGCTGCCGCTGCACACTGGGCCGAGGGTTTTAACATGTTTTCCACAATGACGCCTAAATCGTTTTCCTGGGTGGTGGTTCCTAATGTGGAACCTTGCATCGTGTAACCATAGTTTGGGTTGTTCTTCCCTAGGTGCATAACTTTGCACTTGCCAACATTAAATTTCATCTGCCATTTTGATGCCCAGTCTTCCAATTTATCAAGATCTTCTTGCAATTTTCCACAATCCCCTTGGGTTTTAACAACTTTAAATAGTTTTGTCTCATCTGCAAATCTGATAACCTCACTTGATATTCCACTTTCCAGGTCATTTATGAATATGTCAAAAAGCAGCGGACCCAGCACAGATCCCTGGGGTACACCACTATTCACCTTTCTCCATTGGGAAAATTGGCCATTTAGCCCTAACCCTCTGCTTTCTATCTTTTAACCAGTTCCTGATCCACAGTAGTACACTGCCTCCTATCCCATGACACTTTAGTTTTGCCAAAAGTCTCTGGTGAGGGACCTTGTCAAAGGCTTTCTGAAAGCCCAGATACACTATATCAACCGACTCACCTTTGTCCACCTGTTTATTCACACTTTCAAAAAAAAAAAAGGACTTTCTCAAAGTCACGGTCTTCTGGGGCAGGAACGTGGGCTGGTCTGGCAGGACTCTAGGAATGACCATTATCAGATAAGGCATAATTGTATCTTCCTCTTCATCCTAGCCAGACCAGTCCACACAAAGAGAATGCACCAAAGATTTCCCCTAAGTCATGCAGAAGGTTGTAGATTCCTTTATACTTCTGCAGCAGGGTGCATTCTTCACCACAGTCTGTCAACCAAAGTAGCTAATTGATCTCAGGGGCTACCTTTCGGAGTCAATTTTTCAGATGACTAAGCCACTATGTCTCTGCTTGGCAATCATCTTTCTTATAGTTCATTATAGAAGGAAATGCATTCATGTTTCTTTCTTCAGTATTCCACAGCTCAGTGTCTGTTTTGGGGGCTTTTCATTTCAGTTTTTGTCTGCACATGTTTTTCTAATTTGTAGTTTCTTATTCTTTACTAAATGATTATCTATGTTTTCTATGTGCAGCCGAGGTAAGAGATTCTGTTAATATGTTAGTTCTCTGGAGGGATCTCTAGTAGTTCAGCTTGTTCACTTTTTTCCAACTAGAGGTTACTGGTATTTTAGAATATTTGCAGTGCTGATTTTATTTATGTATTTATTTAAAGTCTTTTCTATACTGCACTCTTTAAAATCAGCTCGGTTTACAGTCAACAGCAAATTTGTACAGTATCAACCAAGCTGATATTATACTTACAATGAACAGGTTTTGCAACTTGGACTAACTGGCGTAACTATGTACAGGCTGCGCAGCAGGTCAGCTTGGCAGCTCATTTAAGCAACTATATACAGGCTACGCAGTCAGCCACCAATGTGCAGGGGCTGCTTGGCAACTATTTACACGGTTAGGTGACTATATACAAGTGCGTACCAGGGTGTCTGGTAGTGTTAAAGTGCCAGGCTGGGTCTGTGTATTGTGGGTGTGTTGGGGAGGTTGTCTTGGTGGTTGAGTATGACTGGTTGTGGCGTGTCCCCGTTGTGAGAGTAGTGCTGGAGGAAAAGGTGGTGCTTCAGGGCCTTCCTGAATTGGGTAATGTCAGTGATGGACCGGATGGCGAGCGGGAGGGCATTCCAACATGTGTGTGCATAGTACAAGACAACTCTGTTTCTTGTTGCTTGAGAGCACTTCATAATTTCGCTGGGGATTCTCAGTGTGTTGGCAGCGACTGACCTGACTGTTTGGGTGAGTGGGGAGGACGAGGTCCGTGATGGAGGAGGCGGTGAGGCTGTTGATGGCCTTGAAGGTCAGCAGTAGAATTTTAAAGGAGAATCTGCAGTGGACCGGCAGCCAATGAAGGTCCTTCAGGATTGGGGTTATATGGTCTCTCCTGGTGGCTCCGAGTAGTATTCTGGCGGCTTTATTCATTGCAAGCTGAAGTGGGTTCAGCGTATTTTTTGGGAGTCCCTATAGAATTACATTGGCATAATCAAAGTGGGGGATTACCAAGGCTTGACAGATTGTCCGGAAGTCGTCTGGCTCCTGTATGGGTCATAGATGCCGGACTGTCCGTATTTTGTGATATACTGCCTTGACAATGTTCTTTATATGGGCTTTTATATCTAGCTGTTGGTCAAGCGTGACCCATAGGTAGCAGATCGTGGACTTGCTTTGGAGCTCGGTGCATCTTACTTTTAGTGATGCGGGGGGGGGGGGTGTACGCTTGATTCCTGGTAATTAATAGTGCCTCTGTTTTATTGAAGTTTATTCTGAGGTTTTGGGTGTGGAGTCATTCTGTGACAGTTTTGAAGCAGGTTATTAGTTGTGAAAAGTCCAGTTGGTCAATTGAGAATGGCATGTAGAGTAGTACGTCATCGGCGTATACCAGGCATGCGATGTTGAAGGAGCGGGTGATTGCGCAGATGGGCTGCATATATATGTTGAAGAACAAGGCCGAGAGCGAGGAGCCCTGTGGTACGCCCTGTTCCTGTTGGAACGGTTTGGAAGTTGTGGGGCCGGTCCGTACCTGTTGCCATCTGTCTGTCAGGTATGATTTGCACCAGCTTAAGGCTGTGCCCTGGATCCCTTTCTCTGCGAGGCGCACCAGGAGCAGTTCGTGGTCGACGGAGTCGAATGCTGTGGCGATATCCCAGAAGATTAGGGCATATCCATGTCTGATGTTGTCCAATCAGGTAATTAATGTGCTGAAGAGAGTGGTCAGGAGCGTCTCGACTCCGTGCGACTCCCTGAATCCGTGTTGACATGGGTCGAAGGGAGCGGTGGTCTCAATGTGATGTTGAATCTGGCGTTGGACGACTTTTTCAATTATTTTGGCCATTAGTGGGATGCTTGAGATTGGTCTGTATGACTCTACCTTCTAGGGGTCAAGTTTGCTGTTTTTTAGGAATGGTCTAATGGATGTTTGCTTCCAGCTGCTTGGAATGAGCCTGCTGAGAAGGATAGATCCATGAGTTTGGCCAGGAATGGGCTGAATTCTTTGCACAGTGTTTTTATCCAGAACGCAGGGCAGGGATTGTTTGGAGCTGTGGTGGTGTTGATAGCAGAGATGGTGTCCTCAATGCTTCTCTCTGATGGTGTTGAGAAGTCGGTTAGTGGTGTTGGGTGGCGTAATCCGTGCTTAGCGCTGGGGAGTGTGGTTTTGTCGGTCTGTATTGTTTTCGACTGGAGACAGTCCGCGAATTCCTGTGGATGTGGCATGTTCAGTTGGGTGGGGGAAGGTTCTTTTGTGAGGGTCCTCACCAGGTTGAATAGGTCCTGTGGTTTGTTCAGGGAGTGCTGTAGAATTTCTGCGTGGTATTGTTTCATTCTTTCCATGACTGCCTCACGGTGTTTCTTCAGGTGGGTGGTGTAAGTTCCCTGGTCGACGATGAAGCGTGATCATCGCCATCTTCTTTCAAGCTTCCTTAGGTGGAGGAGTGATGCTCGTAATTCAGGAGAGCACCATGGAGCAGCCTTTCTTCTCCTTGGTGGTATATCCACAGTTGGTCGGTGGGCAATGGAGCCAAGACTATTGTTCCAGGAGGAGAGCATTTCCTCGAGGATAGGTTCTGCGAGGTCAAGGAGTGGTAGGATTTTGCTGAGTATCTCTTCCATGTCGAAGGGCCGGAATCGTGTCTTTGATGCTGAGGAGGTTGTGGTACGGGAGCTTGTGTTATCCAGATGTGAGGGCATTTGGAATTTTATTAGGCTGTGGTCAGACCATGGAACTGGAGTGATGGATAGGGCAGATGCATGGCACGGGCCTGTGGTCGACCTCAGGGCGAAGATCAGGTCCAGCTTGTTTCCTTTAGAGTGAGTGGGAGCGTTGATTACCTGTTTGTAGCCCGATTCGTTAAGTGCGTCGAGGAAGGCTCTGGAGTGAGCGTCCGATAGGGCAAGCAAGTTAAAGTCGCCCATAATCCAGTTTGGTGTGCGTGAGTTTTTGGTATTGCAGGCAAGGTCGATTATTGTTGAGAGGTCATCTGGGGAGGGAGACAGGGATCTGTAGATTAGGTTGATGGAGATGTGCTTGTTGGTTATGGTGATAGAGTCGAGGTGTATGGTGCTGCTGGCCAAAGTCTGCTGAAATTGGAGCGCCATTTTTGTAAGGGCGAATGCTCCTCCACCTCTGCGGTCTGTTCTGTGGCAGGTGTGAATTGAGAAGTTGGGTGGGATGAATTGGTTAAGGATGACATGTCTCAGTGACCAATAGGATGTCTAGGCTGTGGCTGGTAATCAGGCCGGAGATGACTGGCCATTTCTTCCGGACTGAACGGTCATTTATGAGGGCGCATTTCAGGTTATGGGGGTGTGGGCACTTCTCAGGTTGGGATTTTTTTGTCGTGCTGAAATGAGACGTAGAGTAGGTGTGGGTGCAGGTGTGGGGTGTGTTTAGCTTCCGCTGCTGCTTGGTGGGAGGTACCCGACCATCTCCTCCCAGAACCCCGTAGGACTGTTATGGGGTTGCAGGTGTTGGTGAGGGTGTAGGTGCTGTGGAGTAGGCTGGCAAGGAGGAAATAACTGGCTAATGCTAGAGGGGAGGGTGCCATTTTGGGTGTCTACTTCGTAGCCTGGGTGATCTGAATCTACGACACAGCTGTGTGATACAATATGTGATACAATTCTAGCAAGCAATTCTAGAGGCACATTCAATAACCACACTTCGGTAGTAATTCTAAGGCAGATTCAGGAACAATTCTAGTGGTAATTCTAAGGTGGATTCAAGACCAGCAATTCAAAACAGCAATTCAGCTGTTAAGGTAGGGCTGGTGCAGGTTGAGTTCTTGAATTTGGTGCTGGTATTGAATGGCTATTTGCAGGGTTTTATGTTTGGCAGTACAGGGAGTTGGTAGTATTGTCACTGATGTGAGACCAGAATTTGAATAGAATCTTTTTTGTATGTTGGAGTTATAAAGCTAACAGAGAGTCAACATGTGCTGGCTTCATCCTTTTTAACAAGCACTTGCACTTGACCAGCCAGCCTTGCAGAGTGCTTAAAGCGGTCAACACCAGTGTTCATCTATCTTCACTTAGTGCAGACAGTTTTCATGAAAGCTGGTCTTTACTTGTAATGGTTAGTGTCAATGAACACTAGCCTCTCTTGCAGACATCAGTATAGCTGGCAACAATTGGTGGCCCTCACCTACCACTGTCATCATGGATAAGCAAATCTTTGCCCGGCACCTCAAAACTGACTTATTTCATTCTCTAAAAATTTCCAACTTTTGTATCTTTGTTGTCTGATCATTTTTTTTTCTAGAGGGTCTGTCCTGGTCTCTCTTTTTCACTTCCTCTTGTTGGTTTTCTTCTAAGGCCAAGATCTTATTTCCATTTTCTGTTTCTTTATACTCCCTATATTTGTCCTTTCCTTTATCTCTTTCTGATACGGATCCTTCCGTTTCATCTTTAGATTTCTCTACTTCTCTCATATGCCTTTTATCTAACTATAGATTCATTTTATTCCTCCCTCTTCCTCCTTCAATGTTCCTCTTTTCACCATCTTACCAACTTTCCATTTCCTAACCTTACTTCCCTAGTCCTTCCATTATTCCTTTGCCAGACTCCTATGTTCTCTATCTTTCACCCACTTTCTAGTCCATTTCTTCCCTCTATGCATTCCCTCTCAAGCCTTATCTACCCCTAATTAGCCCCAGGTCATTCCCTAGCATTCATCCTCTCTCTACCTCCAAGTCCTGTCTTATGTCCTACCCCATCCAGGTTTCCATTTCTTTTTTTGCCTCCCCTATTTCTACTTCCATCAAGGAAGCCCTGTCACTTCCTGTGGCTTCCACCCACTCCATAGTCCTCTGCCCTTTTCAGCCACTCCCAATCTCTCCCCAAACCCTCCAAGGCCCTTCACACTTTCTCCCCTCCCCATATTTTTGCACTTGGTCACCTGCTATGCTTCAATGACACATGTTTCATTGTTTCTATGCTATTGGTGCTGAATTGCTTTTCCCATGCAAATCATTAGGATATTTGGAAGGGGGAGGAAACATTCTCTCTCTGGAACACCCAGTCCTATCTGGCCCATTTATGACCTCTCTTTTCCATGATTTTTCCTCTCACATCAAATTTGATTCCGGTCCATTAATTTTTCCCAAGTTATTTTGCTGCCAGACTTTTTAATCCCATGGGGGTAATATTTTGTTAAGGAGGCACCCATTTTTAGGCTTTAAAAATGTAAATGTTGGCAATTTAGTAATTTACGCACCTAAAGTGACCACATACATGCCTAAATGATCTCTTATAAAATACTGATCAGTGTAACAGTACATGCATTGTTTGTATGGTGCATACCTTCCCCTGTTGGCATGTACACAGGTGAAGTTTGGGTGAAGCACAAGTAGTACAAGCAAGTATGCACATAAAATATAGAATAGGATAATTTACTCACACTTTCAAAAAGCAGGTATGGTCTTTTGCACCAGCTCTAGGATGGTCTAAGTGATCACACCTTAATTCAAGGTGTCTTCATAAAATATTAGCATAATACCACATAAGAACATAAGATATGCCATACTGGGTAAGACCAAGGTCCATCAAGCCCAGTATCCTGTTTCCAACAGTGGCCAATCTAGGTCATAAGTACCTAGCAGTCTCCCCAAAAGACAGAGGTTCCTCAATGCTTATATTGGGACAAGCAGTGATATGCTGGGTCCCTTTTAATAATGGTTTATGGACCTTTCCTCCAAGAATTTCTCCAAACCTTTTTTTAACCCAGCTACACTAGCAGCTTTTACTACATCCTCCAGTAACAAATTCCAGTTTGATTACACGTTGAGTGAAAAAATATTTTCTTTTATTAGTCTTAAATAGGTTACACCCTGTAGCTTCATTGCATGTCCCCTAGTCTTTTTATATTCCGACAACATAAACAATCGATCTACGTTTACCCGTTCCACTCCATTCATTAATTTATAGACCTCTATCATATCTCCTCTCAGCCAACTCTTTTCCAGGTTGAAGAGCCCCAACCTTCTTAGTCTTTCTTCATAGGAGTATCCTTCCACCCCTTTACTATTTTAGTGGCTCTTCTCTGCACCTTTACTAATAACGCTATATCCTTTTTAAGATACGGCGACCAGAATTGCACACAATATTCAAGGTGTGGTCGTACCATGGAACAATAAAGAGGCATTATAATATCCTTTGTTTTATTTTCCATTCCTTTCCTTATGATACCTAGCATTTTATTTGCTCTCTTTGCCGCCGCTGCACACTGGACGGAGGGTTTCAACATGTTATCCACGATGACACCTAAATCGTTTTCCTGGGTAGTGGTTCCCAATGTGGAACCTTGCATCGAGTAACCATAGTTTGGGTTGTCCTTTCCTAGGTGCATAACTTTGCACTTGTCCACGTAGTACAACCCCACTGCCATCGCTTTCCCCTTTTTACATGGAATTTCAATCCATAGAGACTCTACAGAAAATTTTGTTTCCTGCAAAACTTTAATGCTTTGTGACTCAATGCCATCTCTGACAGAGCGCAACCCCTCCACCAATTTGATCAGCTCTATCATTACGATATAGTTTGTACCCAGGTATCAGTGTCCCACTAGTTGTCCTCCTTCCACCATGTCTCTGAGATACCAATCATATCTAACTTCCCATTTAGTGCTATTTATTCTAACTCTCCCATGTTATTTTTTAGACTTCTAGCATTTGCATACAAGCATTTTAGAGACTGAGTCTTTTGAAAACCAGGACAGCTTGGAACTCAGTACATAGTATCGAGTCGTCGCGAGTGTGGAGACACCATTAAAGGGGTTTCTCACATTCTGAGCATAAGATCCTGCAAGATCCTATGTATGGGCATGGTAGCTGCCTCTTTAGGAGCTTTAGGTTATTGAAGAATTTCTAATTCTTCTGCTCTGGGTTCTTTCTCTGAAGTCACTGTGATTGCAAGATCTCGAGCTACATCACGTATGAAATCCTGGAAGGACATGTCTTCTGGAGGAGACATTCTGCGTTGAGAAGGAGATGGATCCTCCGGGAGGATTGCTCTGGTACCAGCAGAGTCATCAGAATCGGAAGATTCAAAATATCTCGGTGACCGGTGTTCCTGCAACGCTCGGTACCGGTACCGCTCAAAGTCAGTATCGGGGTGTCTCAGTACCGGCCCTTCGATACCTGAGATAGACTCAAGGCTCGGTATGGGTGGAAGCATACCTGCCGAGGCAGGTGCACTCGGTACCGGCACCGGTGTCGGTACCGATACCTGTGGAACCGTCTGTAGCGGTCTTAGTGGTACCGAAGCTGCTAAGAGCCGCTAGACTGCGTTCGATAGCAAGGATTCTGTGATCCATCGCTCCTGCCGATGCCTGGGTGTCGGAACCGGTGGAAGCGGCTACGACCCAAAAACATGGCATCAGTAGTTCTGCAGAGGTTGAAGCCTCTCGAACATTCTGGAGTCCCGTTAGTGCTTTGGAGACCGAGGTCTCCCGCCGGGGCTGTTTTGCCGGTGAACTTTCCTCGAGGGCAACGCCAATGGCATCTCGATGCTTGGAAGGAGATCTACCCTTTGAGGACCGGCCAGTCTTAAAAGACTTAGGTTTAGTTACTTGAGATCCATGGGAGGAAGATGAAGCCCTGGAAGGCATCAATGCAACGGACATTGTGTCAGCGGCAAAAAGGGTACCGAGTTTTGCAGCTCTATTCTGCAGGCCCCTCTTGGTCATCTTTCTGCAGGAGAGACACTCCGATGGAGAATGGTCAGGACCTAAACATTTTAGACACCATTCATGGGTGTCAGTGACGGATATGGTACCGCCACATTTAGAACATTTTTTTAAACCACTAGCTGGTTTTTCCATGTCTGAGGAAAAATGGGCCTAGTGCCCAAAATGGCGCCTAACCCCAAGAGGGGAAAGGCTCCTAAAGAAAAGATTTCTTTTTTTTGAAAAAGAAAGAAAAGAGAACCGGCGGTACCAGTAGGCATCGAGTGAAGGCAGACGCGACCACGAAAAAACAAAAGAAGAAGAAGAATTTTTCTGCGGTGACAGGGATATGTCTTGCCAGCTCCACAGAAAACGAAGAACTAACGAAGGAGAGTTGGGAAGGCAGCACGCAAGCACTGTGGGATGCTCCCAAAAGCTTTCCTATTGGACGCTGGGGAGCGTTCCCGTGCAGGCTCCGTCAGTATCGACGATACCCATACGTGAAGACTACATTCCTGCTTGTTCCTGGAGATTAAAGCAGTTTTGCATTTGAAATAAAACTTCAAAACCTTGGTCTTATCTACCATGGAATGAAATGAAATCAATAGGGTAGCCCGTTTGGATATAAAATCCGACGGATTCTCCAGAAATTTAGATAGATCCTGACTCAACCCAGGAGTTAAAATATCAACACCCCCTCCCCCTCTCGGTTTGACTCCTCCACTCAAAGTTTAACTGGTAAATAGAAACATCTCTGAATTGTAATTACATCCGATATCTGGAGCACTTCTTTAAAGTATTTACCCAGCAGAACCTCTGGAGACAGTATGTGCATAACAGGAAAATTTAGAAATCTTAAGTTGGTAGCCCGCGAGAAATTCTCCTGGGTTTCCAACTTACAATGTATAGACAATGAATCTTTTATAAAGAAAACATTGGACTGCTGCAACTTTTGCAGTTGACCATCTAATTTAGAAACAACTCCCACTAAACCAGAAACTGTATCATTCATAGCCTGAAAGGACTTAACAGTCTCCTGACTAAACTCACATAAGAAATTATCTGTGACTGTTTCTGAATTATCCATATTAGAAATAGCTAACCAAATATCCTTTAATGAAATATCCTGTGAAGAGTCCTCAATTATTTGTATCCCTGTAGGTAGGCTAACAGTCTTTGGACGAAGACAAGAGCCTGGGGTATGCAAAGTCAGGTCAGAAAGCTCTAATATATCCATGTAAGACATCAATGGGTTCGGAGGCGGTGGAGGGGTTCGTTCCATTGGACAGAGAGGCGCCCTCAGCTGACTCCTGTATCAGCGCAGAGGGCAAAAGGTGCCTGTCTATAGGCCCAACCACCTTCCCCTCCGAAACCACAGGCATTGATTTAGAGAGAGGTTTTGCTTTATTCTTCCCCATATTGAAACCTAAAACACCTCACAACAAACACAACACAGTACTGTCTTCCGGGGAGTTTCTCGGGGACCTCCGTTAATACTTGGTCGGTGCACCGAAGGGGCGCAAATGGGACATGACCTGGCCCTTAAGGCATGCCCCTTTGGGTAAAGGCCCAAAGGACCTAGAAATACCTCCAGGGGGCCTCCTGCAGCTGATGTCAACAGGAGCCATCCACACCAATGCCAGCAGGTTGTAGCAGCAACCGCGGGACCTCCTCGGCTCAAGCAACAAATCCAGCTGCAGTAACCCAGAACGTAAGCCTTGTTGTTCCTGAAAAAAGAAATATTTTAAACCACCATAACACCCTGGCCACCTACCCTATCTCCCCCCAACCTGTTCTTTTTCAAGTATGGGGCAGTCTAAGGCCCAACCATGGCAGTAACACTGGGTTGCCAAGGTGCACAGGGGCATCAGCACATGTTCTTTTCCCAAATCCCATCTCTGGTACAGCACCAAGGAGGGAACAGCTTGCATGCCTTTTAAATCCAATGCTATTGCAGCTACCACTTTAAATCACCTCCTGCTTTAGAGGGAAGTGGGGATGGGGGAAGGAAAAGGATTTGAATGTAGCTTACACTTTTTTTCAGAACAGTTCAAAGTGAGCTACATGCAGATATGGTAGATTTTCCTGTCCTTAAAGGGCTTACAATCAAACGGGTCGATGCTGAAAGCTAACGTGGGCTTGTAAGTACACTTACACATATACAACACACATGCCGAATGCAGAAAAGAGATGAATGTGCGCGATAGAAGGGCATAAAGAATTTACGTGGGCACCACGCAGCGCATATTAAAATATATTGAAATGTATTGAAATGAAATGAAAATGAGTGGGGCGTACTCATAACATGGTAATGAGATCTATGCCCGATGCAGTAAGTGTGTTAGAAATTATGCAATCCTGCATTCAGAAAAGCATAGTTATTTTTACACCTGGTCAGGAATAGAAGTTAACATCTAACGCATCCTCGAGAACACAATTCTGAGTGTCCTCAAGAACAACACAATTCTGTGTGTCCAATTCTGAGCATTTTAAAAGCAGCATAGTTCGGAGCATTTGATGGTAGATGTTTTGGTCAGGGAGATGTTTGCTGGTTATCCCTTTGCCTTTCTGCTGCTTGCAAGAGCCAACCAAAGGAGGAGGAATAATGGAGACCCAAGAGAGGAGCATGAGGAGGAACATGGTGCACCCCACATCATGAGTCTCTGCAGACGGTGCCTGTTCAGAGACAGGGTGGTACTGGATGGACTCCCAGACAGGCATGTCGTGTGTAATTACCACTTATGCAGACAAGCCATCTTGTCTTTGTATGAAGACATTAATGATGATATTGATCCTGCCACCGCTCGGGGGCACGCCATACCAGGACTGGTGAAGTTACTTGCTGCATTACATTTTCTGGGCACTAGATGACTCCAAAATGTTGTTTGGCTGGCCTGTGGCATGGTCCAGTCATCATTTTCAAGGCATTTAAAGCAGGTATTGCAGGCCTTGAAAAATCACATAGGAGAGCATATATGGTACCCAAAGCAGGAGGCAGAAAGGCAGGTGTTGAAGGCTGACTTTTTTTTTTTATATATATATAGCCAGACTACCAAATGTGATCGTAGCAATTGACTGCACCCATGTAGCCCTAACATCTCCCAAAGACAGAGAACAGGCATTCTGAAACAGGAAAAACTTCCACTCAATTTAAGTCCAAGTGGTGTGTGATGCGCACCTGAAAATCCTGAATGTGGTCTCCAAGTTCCTGGGCAGCTGTCATGGTGCCTTTATCCTCTCCAACTCAGCACTCTGCCATAATTTATTTTATTTATTTATTTAACTGCATTTATATCCCGCTTTTCACCGGGTCAAAGCGGTGTTACATATAAGGGGGGGGATAATCAGTTAAAAGGGTGGGGCCATCACCGAGTGGGCAACATTGATGATCTCGACGTAGGACAGACTGTAGACGTGGACAACATAGTACCATTTTCAATCATAGTTCATGACGAGTGGGTTTAGGGGGTGATGCCTTTTTTGGTGGGAGTTGTCTTGAGATATTCTTGGAATAGGATGGTTTTTAGCTGTTTTCTGAATGATGGGAGATCTCCATTGTTCCTGACGTGGGTGGGTAGAGAATTCCATAGGGACGGAGCGTAGAGTTCGAAGGCTCTATTGCATGTCCGTTGCAAGCATTTGGTTCTTTTGTGTGGGATGGTGAGGTAGTTGCTGGAGGCCTGTCTGGTAGTTTTGCCGTGGGTTGGGCGAGTCAGTAGGGAGCGGAGCTGGGTGTTCTGTGTTTGGTGGATGGCTTTGTGGGTGAGTAGGATGGCTTTGTATTTAGTTCTTGCTTCAAAGGGAAGTATGTGTAGGTCTCTCAAGATTGGGGTGATATGGTCGCGTTTCTTTGCTCTCTGAATGATTCTTGCTGTGGTGTTCAAGGCATTTCGGAGGGGGTTAGTCTGTGAGGCTGGTAATCCATGGTAGATTATGTTGCAATAATCCAGATGTGGGAGTGTCATAGCTTGCATTACGGTCCTGAAGTCATGAGGCTCGAGTAGGGGTCTGAGACGCTGCACTGTTTTGGCTTTGTGGAATATATTTCCAGTGGTTTTGGTAATTTGTTGCTTGAGGGTTAGTGCTTGGTCAATGATAATGCCTAGGTATCTGATTTGTGGCTGTATTTGAATGCGTGTAGTTCCTATGTTGAGGTGTGTGGGTGGTGTGAAGTCTGGATCTTTTGTCACTACGAGAGCTTCAGTTTTCTTTAAGTTTATGGATAGGTTATTTTCTTGTAGCCAGTTGGACACCTCGGAGAAGCATGCTGATAGATGTTCATTTGTTGGGTTTGTGGTTGTGATCGGGGCATAGAGCATGATGTCATCAGCATATATGTGGAAGTTGATGTTGTGGGTACGGATGACTGAGCAGAGTGGTTGTAGGTAGATGTTGAAGAGCATGGCTGATAGGGTGGATCCTTGAGGTACTCCTTGGTGTTGCTGGAAAGGGGGTGAGGTCGAGGTGCTGGTATGGATCAGTTGTTGTCTGTTAGTTAGGTAGGATTGAAACCATTGGAGTACGGTGTCTTTAATCCCAATTGTTTGCAGTCTGTGTAGGAGAATGTTGTGGGAGATGGTGTCAAAGGCTGCTGATATATCAAGGAAGATCAGGGCATATCCGGAGTGTCTTTCTTGGGTTCCTATGATGAGGGTGTTCATCAGTGTGGTCATGAGGGTCTCGACTCCATGTAGTGGGCGGAAGCCGTGTTGTTGTGGGTCCAGTATGTTGTTGATGTCAAGGTGTTCTTGAAGCTGCTGCTGGACTATCTTCTCGATTATCTTGGCACTGAATGGTAGGCTTGCGATGGGTCTGTAGGATGCGGGGTCAAGGGGATCCAGATTTTGCTTTTTTAGGGATGGTCGAATGATTGTGGTTTTGAGGATGTCTGGCATGCGCCCTTGGGAGAAGGATTCATTGATAATATGGGTTAATGGTGTGCTTAGGTCCTCTTTGGATTTCTTTATCCAGTCAGCAGGACAGGGGTCCAGTGGGGAGGTGGTGGTGTTAAGGCGGGAGATGGTGGATGATATCTCACCTGCTGTGGTTTCTTTGAAGGTGGTCCAAACTCTGTATATGTTTGGATGGTGGTTTGTTGTGGTTGCCTCGACGTCCAAATGGGGGTTTTGCGGTTGTTGAAGTTGTTTGTATTGACGGGTTAGTAACTCTGGTGGGATCTTCGGTAGCTGGTTGGAGTTGTTAGGTGCCTTTGTCAGATTTTTGACAATCTGAAAGAGCTCTCGAGGTTTGTTTATGGATGAGTTTATGATTTTTGAGTGGTAGGTTTTTTTTGCTTTGTCGGTTTCTGAGTGGTATGCGTTGAGTTCAGATAGGTATTTTGTTTTGTCGTAGTCATTTTTGGTTTTTCTCCATTTTCTTTCTGTTCTTCTGAGTTTTGTTTTTAGCTTTCGTAGATTGGGAGTGAACCATCTGGCTTTTATGGAAGCTGGTCTGGTGGTGATTTTGTTCATGGGTGCGCTGGAGGCTGTGGAGATTGTGGTGCTCCAGTTGTGAATTAGTTCATCGATGTTACTGGAGTCTATTTGTAGTTTAGGTAGCGTTTGCGCTAAGAAGTCTTCTTTGTTAAATGCTTTAAATCTTCTAGATTGGTGTCCATTTCCCTTGTTAATCATATGGTGATAGGTGTGGGATATGGTGACGAGGTAGTGGTCTGTCCATGGTACAGGTGAGATCTCCGGGTTCTTACATGAGGTGGCTGTTGGGGGATTTAGGAATATGAGGTCCAATGTATTCCCTTTTTCGTGCGTGGGATCTTGTACTATCTGTAACAGGTTCATTGCTGTCATGGCAGTGGTGAAGGTTTCTGTTTGTTCCTCTTGAAGTGATGGGAGGTTAAAGTCTCCTAGGATTATTTGCTCCTTTGCAGAGCTGGTGCTATCCGAGATGAATTGAAGCATCCTGGGTAGGTCGGTGTTTGAGGTAGGTGCACGGTAGATTAGACATATTGAAAGGTGTTTATTAGTGAGGGTGAGCATGTCTGCTTCAATGGTAGATTCTGAGGAATGGATCCTGAGGTGGAGGTCGGCCTTTGCAATGATGGCTACGCCTCCACCTTTGGCATGTGTTCGGGAGCAGTGGTGGAGGTTGTATCCTTTAGGGGTTAGCTGATTCATTATCACTGTGTCGTCATCTGTTAGCCAAGTTTCTGTTACACATAGGATGTCGATTTTCTTAGTTGCAATGAGGTCTTGGAGCATGTGGTATTTGTTTCTGACTGGGCATGCATTTATTAGGGAGATGGAGAGGTGGAGGTAGTTTGGGGGGTTGTGGGTGTGGGTTGGTGTATGCTGTGTGTGCGAATGGTTTTGTTTGGGGTTGTAGGTGTGTGTGGGTTGAGTTAGCGTGATGTCTGGCCAGGGTAGGTTGTTGAGTGCGCCTGCGGGGGGGGGGGGGGTAGAGGGTCAGGAGGGGAGTGAGGAGGTAGATGGGGGCTAGGAAGGGTGGCATGGTCTGTGAGAGTACCTTGTTGTTGAGTGCTGGTTCCTTGGTGCGGTGAGGTCCTTTGTCGTCGTTGTATTTCTGTTGCTGTAGTGGGTCGGCAAGATCTGTGGTTGCTGTAGTGGGTCGGCAAGTTCTGTTGCTGCTGCAGTGGTTCTTGACGGGTATAGTCCTGTTTCTTTTTGTTCGCTCCTCCGTGCCACGCCTAAGGGCCACGCCAAAGGGCCCTCTGGCGAGGCCCTCAGGCGCGGGCGCGCCCTGCAGGGATGCCACTTTTAAGGGCTGGAGGCTGCTTTGCAATTCGCTCCCACTGCCCCAATTGGGCAGGAGCTCGGTAATATTGTGGCCAGGCAGCGGCTCCCTCTGAGCAGGGACGCCGCTTTTAAGGGCTGGAGGCTGCTTTGCAATTCGCTCCCACTGCCCCGATTGGGCAGGAGCTCAGCGGTATTGTGGCCATAACTTTGAAGAGGGAAAGTACGGTGAAGGTTGGGTCATCGGTAAGTGCCGCATAGGCATACTGAAACTTTGGGGGGTGGGGGGGTGGTGGAGGGACAGCTGTACAAGAACTACTACTATATGTACATCTATCTAGGCTGCTTTGTTGGAGTTGTATTCATAGAGGATGCTGGGTATCGGAGGGCAAACAGCTATTCATCTCATATATATATATACATATACATATATATATATATATAGATATAGATATATATAGATATATATATATATAGATAGATATATAGATAGATAGATATATAGAGAGAGAGAGATTTGATGACTCCGCTGATTTCACCAAGCACACTTGCAGAGATGTGCTACAATGAGGCACACATTTCTACATGGGGTGTGATAGAGTGCACCTTTGGGGACCTCAAAAGTCATTTCCATTGTCTGGATCAGAAAGAAATGAGAAAGGGGATACCTGTAACATTGAGCATGCTTGCAATCCCACCACCCAAATATACCAGGTTCTTCTAGATATGTACTTATCAGACATCCCTGAGTCTAAAGAAGGAAACTTGTAGAAGCGTTTATATGTATGCGCTGTAGTGGATGCACGGTAGCCCAGCATGTGTCTGTAACTGCAAAGAACAGCAGAGTACTGCCGCATTTATATTTATGCGCCACAGTGGACGCACGAATATGCACGCTGTTGTGTGATGAGATCCACAGGGGACCGGATTGTGAAATTATGCGAATGCCTTATCAACTTGTTCTTGCGGTTCCTCTCGTGCACATGTGTTGCCTGATTTCTATGCCAATATTTTACGATAAGTTTTTCCTTAGCGCTGGGGTTTTATGCGTATCACATTTGCATACACTTGGTTTTGCGCACCCTTCATTTGCATAGTCTTTTCTTTCTGCAATGCGCGTTCAGACTTGTGCTTTGTCAGTGCATTACATAAACGTGCAAAAAGTCTGCAGGGCATGCGTTCTGCACCAGTATTCTGCATCAACCCGAAAGTTTGTACCTGAGGCGATGGAGGGATAAAAGTGATTTGGCAAAGATCACAAGGAACAGCAGTGGGATTAGAATCCTGGTTTCCCTAGTTCTCAACCCATTGCTCTAACCATTAGGCTATTCGCCTCTGAGTCATTGGGTAGAGGACATGGAGAGAAATTTCCTTTACCAAGCCATGGTATTTTCAATAACATCATATGGATGTGAAAGCTGGACAGTGAAAAAGATAGACAGGAAGAAAATTGATGCCTTCGAATTATGGTGCTGGCGGCGAATACTGTGTATACCATGGACTGCCCGAAGGACAAACCAATCGGTACTAGAGGAGATCAAACCTAAGCTTTCTTTAGAAGCTCAGATGACAAGACTTTGACTTTCATACTTTGGACACATCATGCGAAGAGAGAAATCATTAGAGAAAGACATCATGCTTGCAAAATAAATGCAATGTGTGCCTTCGAGTCAGTCCTGACTCCTGGCGACCCAGAAGCTCCTGGGTTTTCTTGGCAGTGTCACCGGAAGTAGATTGCCAGGCCTTTCTTCCGAGGCAATGGAGGGTTAAGTGACTTGCCCAAGGCCACAAGGAGCATTTGTGCTCATTGCTTTCCAGCATGTTAAATCCCATGGCAGAGAGGAGAGTTACAAAAGCAAACTGGGCTCATATGTGTTGCTCCCCCCAGTCAGTATTATCCCATCCCTGCCGAAACGTGAAATGTTTATAGAGGTTCCATCAGAAACCTATCTATGCAGTCTTTTTTCCTGCTTCCATACTATTCTGCATAACCCACAGGGCCTACAAAAGCATTCAAACTGTGCCGGCACGGAACACATTAAGGCACATTTTTAGTCGCATGCTGCTAACACATTTAATAGCACATCTGTGGTCTTACTGTTACAGAAGGTTAACTATGCTGCAAGACGTGATAAGCAGTTTAAAAATAACAAAATGCTAAAAAGCAGCTACTTTTACATTTACTTTTTGGCCAGACTCCTCCAAATGTTGAAAGGATCCTGACATAAGTTAGAAAGCCGCTCTGCCTCTTGCATGCTGTGCTAGTTTATTTATCAAGACAAGCCGACCACTTGTGGCTGTACTGGCCCTGGAGAAATTATTCTTTGCAGATGTAATAACTTTTAGTGGGCCAACATAAGTTATCCAGAATTGCACGTGGCACTTAAGCTTTCAAAGTCAGAACAGGTCATTTGGACAATAAGCAAGAAATCTGAAGTCCTGGATTTCAAAAAGCTGATGTTGCTAAAACGGAAAGTACGTGAAGGAGCAGCAGGCAGAATTTATTTATTTATTTAGCTGCATTTATATCCCGCTTTTCACCGGGTCAAAGCAGTTGGGGGATACATTTAACACGAGGGGATATGAGACACATACACTAATACTTACAGGGAACATGGGCAATGGAGGGTTAAGTGGCTTGCCCAAGACCACAAGGAGCACCTGTGGGACTAGAAACCCCAGTCCTTCCAGCCCAAGGTTTCTGTCCTCTAGTGGGATTTGAACCACTGACCTTCCGGCCTGTGGTACCTTGCCCCAACCACTAGGCCACTCAGAATGGAAGGAGATAGGAGAAGTGGAAGGTCAATGGGTTAAACTAAAGAACTCTAACAATGGCAACAGCTATTTATGTAAGGAAATAAATAAAAGCAAGAGGCAAAGGTAACAAATATGGTTCTCCTAGGAAGTGACTGAAAAATAAAGGCAAAAAGAGTAGCCTCTGCAAAAGTACAAAGGATCTCAAAAAGAGGAAGACAGAAAACAATAACTACTAAAAGTCAAGAGAGAAAGAAAACACACTTGCTTCCTCTGTGGACAGCAGAATAAGTCCTCACATATAAGCAGTGCCATAAGTTCTGAGGGGCCCCCAATCAAAATTTTGCCAAGGATCCCCTCAAAAGTCATGGCAGTACGCCCACCCCCTACATGGCCCACAACATCTATTGTTGTGGCGGCGGAAAACTTATTTTAACATGTTTTCCACACTGCCTTCACTCTTAAGTTCCTACCAGGCCTAGCAGCTGTTAGCTCTCAGGCTGAAATTTCATGGTGCGGCTGTCATTGGAGACTTCATCCTGGGAAGTAACAGCCACAGGGCCTGGTAGAAACTTAAAAAGAGTGAAGGTAGGACGGCAAATGTTAAAGTAAGTTTGCCACTTACCACTCTGCCTTACCACCACTGTGTGGACCCACTTCCTGCCTGTGCTCCCCCACATTAAAGTGGCTTCTTGGGCAGAATTTATGCCACTGCATATGGGTGACATCAACTAAGCCCAGTGCAGTAAACCTCTCTTAGCTTTTTTTAGAAGCTTTTGTAGTGACTCCATCACCCGTCCGCACCTGTTCCTGTCAAGAACTTCAGCCCATGGGTATCCAGTGGCTCAAAAGGAGCTTTCATTGGCTGAGTTCAGATCATGTTGAGATCCCAAGGGGATGCTTGTGAAGAAGTTTTGTAAGAAGCAAGCTCCATAAAGGGAACAACTAAAGGCTACAGCAAGTCGATTTACCTTCTACATAATGATGGTAAATGTCAAGTGCACCAAGGGTGTACTCTTACAGAATTAGTCTTCAGGCCAGACTCTGAAAAATGTTGAAGGTGTTCAAGCAATTTTTGTGTGGGACACAAGGAAGGATCTAAGGCCTTTCCCTCACACCAGATAGTATGTTTCCATTTGAAAACATATGTCCTCCAAGTGGAATCTCTTGTGGAAGTTAAGAGAACACTGGTCACAACAACCAGTAAGTTCAAGGTGGTCAATATTAGCCTCTCAACATCAAAGCTCTGAGGGCAAGGGAATTGATGTTGGGGTGCAACTTTGCCGGTTCTGTGTAAGCAGAGTTGGTGAGAGAGAGTTCCCTGATACAAAGTTAAACAAGAAGAGAGAACCAGGGTTGCCTGGGCCAGCAAAGGGTGAGGATCATGATGCCCTTGCCTCTGAGTTTCAGGAGGGTTTTCTCTATTAAAGGTATAGAAGAATACACATACAGAAGACCCTCCCCCCAATCGAGGAAGAAGATATCCAAGGCTAGTTTGCCATGTGTCCACCACTGTGAGTCACTTGCCTGTTCTGAGAAGTGGCAAACAAATCTATAAAGGAGGTGCCCGACTCCCAACACTCTCAGTGACTCCCCTGTCCAAGATCCATTTGTGAGGTTGAAAGACACGGCTCAGGCTGTCTGCCAGGATATTCTTTCTTTCTTGGCAGTCAGATAAGTGGCCTTGAGTGTCATCCCTTGCAGGATGATGTAGTTCCACATTCTAACTCTCTCTAAACACAAGAGGTACAACCTGGTGCCCTCCCTACTTATCAATGTAGTACATGACCATCCTCTTGGTTGTCTGTCTGAATCATAATTTGATTGACCAACCAATCTCAAAGACTTTAGAGTGTTCAAAATTATTCTTGGTTCCAGGAAATCCATTTGATGAAGATTATCTTCAGAGGAAAACATACCCAGAGTGTGAAACCCAGCTACATGGGCTTCCCAGTCCAGTCTGAATGCATTTATCATGAATGGCTTTTGATAGGGAGAAATTTGGAAAAGGCAATCCTTTGGCCAGATTGGAATGGGCCATCCAGCAGGCTAGGAGTCTGAAGCAAACCATGACAGATATTATATAGCTAAGCTCATTAGTGACCTGTGGCCACTGCATATTCAAGGTGGACCGAGACTGTCTCATTTTGAGATGTGCCAAGGATATGTCAAGGCCATGTGGTTCAACATCTTTAACATGTTTCTCATTGACGTCAGACACCTTTGTACATCTCCGATAATGACCAGTCAGATGAGCCTGTTTTGTGAGAGAAAGGCTTTCGCTTAAGTCATGTCTAGCAGATCTCCAAAAAAATCCAACCTATGATGTACCCTGGCAACTCTAGCACCCAGATGGTCATCCGCATGACTTCTTGAACTCCTTCCTGAGCTGTGCTCTTGACCAGCCAGTCATCCAAGTAGGAAACATCTGCATGCCCAATTTGCATAGACATACTGTGGCAACTGCAAGGCATTTGGTAAATACGTGAGGAGTGGATGCAAGACCAATACTGGAAGTGGTGTTTCTCTACAACGAATTGCAAATACATCCCAGGCACAGGAAGTATCTGAATATTGGTGTAGGCATCCTTTAGGTCTAAAGAACACAGCCAATCCTCTTTTTGAAGAAAAGGAAGCAGGGTGCAGAGGGAAACTATTTTGAACTTCTCACATACAAGATACTTGTTCAGCTTCCTCAAATCTAGCATAGGACGAAATCCCCCATCTTCTTTAGCACCAAAAATGCTTTGAGTAAATTCCCTGCTCTTCCTGCCTTAGTGGTATAGGCTCAACCATATTGGCCTATTAAAGGGTAGAAACATCCTGAAGAAGTCAGTCAGTCATCGAGCTAAAAGGCTAGTGACAGTCCTCTCAGTGGATAATTTGGTGGATAGATGCAATCCGTACTTGTCCCAGGCTATTTTGAGAACCCAACAATGGGAGTTTACAAGAGGCCAACAATTTGAAAGAATGTGAGTTCCCCTTCCTAACAGGAAGGTTGTCCAGTCTAGGATGGGAGTATTGGCTATGTTCACTAGAAGTCAGTCAAAACCCCATCCCTGGTTTTGGCTGGGATGCAAGCTGGGACTTTTGGGCTCTCTGTTGCCCAGGGCAGGAGCAAGAACTTTGCTTGGTCTAAGTCTAGCAGAAGGGTACTTGCATCTATAAGAGTAATAGGATTTCCTTTGTCCTCCTCTCTAGAACCTCCTAGATGGTGAGGAGGCTAAACTGGAAGTGGACCTGGCAAGAGTCTTAAAAGTGTCATAGTGCTACTTGATAAAGGCAGCAGCATCCTGCATCTTATCCCTGAAGAGATTCTCTCCATGACATGGGGGATGGCACGGCTCATCAGCAAGCTTCGCCTGAACACTAGACTAAGTCTGAAGTCCTGAGACATGAGAGTCTCCAGGTGGCAAGCTTATGGAAGAGGATCTCTATGCTGTATTGAAAATATGTGTTTCTTGGACAATGTATTGTATGCATTCTTTTCCTTGACCCTTTAGGGATTGGAGAAGTGCAGTTTTCTCTGGAAGGAGAGTTTCCACAAACTTGTCCAGAGGCGTCGATGGCAGTGCCTCTCCTGCAGGCAGGTGGGATGAGTTAAGGATCAGTTGGTGAGATGATGCGCCATCTTCCATGCCAAAGCAGCAGCTTCATGTAGGGCAAAGAAGAGTCATCTGTTCCTCAAGGCCTCTCATGAGATACTGCCTGAGGGCTTCCATGACAAAGAAAGATGTGAGGGCCCCGAGAAGTATCAATAGGCTGGTCCCAGCCTCCTAGAGCTTTAGTGACTCCTCCAGTACAGAGGATGAATGATCCTCACTTCAGGCCAGTTCAAGGGCTGGGGTTTGGAATCTCGATACTCGTGACATCATGCACCAATGAACAATGATGTTGATGCAACTCACCCTCCTCCTGATGCTCGGTACCCTTTGTCCTTTGATGTCTGTGAAGACTAAGATGAATCCTTCCTCTTCTTCAGGAGGGAATGAGTGGATGACAGTTCCCGGGCACCCTACTACTACCACTGCTGCTTATCATTTGTATGAAGTCTATCCAAAATGAAACCAAACTTGCTTAAGAAGGTGCCAGCAAGCCAACACAGAAGACTTGCAATAATTGTGATCTGTAGTGGTGACCTTGAGCTTTAGCCTCCCACTTGCTTGATCATGCCACATGAATTAGTTATGGACTACATGCAGTAGAGTGAACTCGTCTCATGTGCCTTTTGCTATTTTTTTGCAAGTTGAAGACCAACGTGTTTGCGTGAAACTGTGTGAAATTGACTTTTACCGAGACTTTAAAGATGTTGCAGCAAGCTTATGGAGAGGATTGTTTAAGCTGCAAACAATGTTATGAATGGTACAGACATTTCAAATTTGGCAGAACGTCCACCAAAGATGATACCTGGCATAAATGTTCAGGGAGAGAGCCTCTTTCAATTGAAAGCAAGTTCTGCTATGAGGGGACATGGGATGAGGGTAAAGGGAGATAGATTCAGGAGTGATATGCGGAAATATTTCTTTACAGAAAGAGTAGAGGATCCATGGAATAGTCTCCCAGTGGAGGTGGTAGAGATGAGGACAGTAACTGAATTCAAAAAAGCATGAGACAAACACAGAGGATCTCTAAAGGTAAAAAGGAGACTGTTGTAGTTGTTAATATGGAAGGACAGACTAGAAAGGCCATGTGGTCTATTTCTGTCATCATATTTCTATGTTTCTATCCCAAAACTGGATGGCCTTCCACATCAACGATGATCACGTTAAAAAAGTGCATGCTTTGATTCTTGAAAATCGTCGCCTAACTGTCCGTGAAGTTGCTGAAGAAATAGGCAACAGTAAAAGTTTGAGTCACACAATTATGACTGAAAAACCTCAGACGCATCCCATTACTGTAAAATTTTTACGAGGTCTCTGGACAGATAAGCAAAAAGCAAAGCGTGTCACAATCACTCATCGCACCTTATACGTGAATTTTTGGCGAAGCATGAGATGTCTAGTCCTGCAGCTTCCCTACACTTTAGATTTGGCCCCTGTGGACATTTTTGTTTCTGAAGTTGAAATCTACTCTGAATGGGCACTTGTTGTGCCTTTTGCTATTTCTGAAACATGTCATATGAAATAAGTTCACTCTTGCATATAGTCTATAACTAATTCACGTGGCATGATTGAGCAAGTGGGAGGCTAAAGCTCAAGGTCACCACTACACATCACCATTATCACAAGGCTGCTGTGTTAGCTCGCTGGTGGCCTCTTTAGCAAGTTTAGTTTCTTTTTGGACAGACCTCATATGGTGCTGCAAAGCAAACGAAGCACTATACTTAAAGATGTAAGAGATAGACCATGCTCATCAGAGCTTACAATCTAATCAAGACAAAGAGCATCACAAAACTGGGGACTAGAGCATACTAGGATATACATAAGTGGTGAACAAGAGTGTGCAGGGCATCAGGATCCAAAACCAACCTATTGATGGCTCGACTCTGAGTGAGCTTGATGACTCCTTGATGTCAGTGTACCTCCAGCGTCCATTGCAGCTCCTAAGGCCATCTGTACCCCAATGCCAATGCAGGTACTACACCTCAAGCCCTCTTTTTGTCACCTGTAAACATAGAGGGAGGAGTGGCCTGGTGGTTGGGGCAAGTTACCTTGGGCCAGAGGGTCAGGGGTTCAAATCCCGCTAGAGGACAGCAACCTTGGGCTGCAAGGACTGGGGCTTCTAGTCTCACAGGCCATCCTTGTGGCCTTGGGCAAGCCACTTAATCTTCTGTTGCCTCAGGTATAAAAACAGATTGTAACAAGGAAAAAAACGCATATACACCACTTTGATAGAAAAGTAGTATAAGTGCCTAGTTAAATAAAAAAAATATGCAACAAGGTGGTTCACAGTTGGATCCCAAGCACTGCAGGCATCAATTGTAAGTGTCTGTTACTATCCTGCAACACCAGGTAAAGAGTAGTTACTCACCTGTAACAGGTGTTCTCCAGGAGCAGCAGGAATCAGTCCTCACATATGGGTGTCATCGGCGCCGATGAAGCCCCAGCGGAGCATTTCCCCAGCTTTCTATGAAAGCCTTTGGGAATGCAGGCACGCATGCGCGGTTCCCTTCCCGCCTAAAGGTGCCATCATACCTCAGTCAAATGACATAGCTAAGAACAGCACACAAAAATGAAAAATAAACTATGTACAACTGCAACTCCAAGGGGAGGAGGGAGGGTTGTGAGGACTGATTCCTGCTGCTCCTGGAGAACACCTGTTACAGGTGAGTAACTACTCTTTCTCCAGGACCAAGCAGGAAGTCAGTCCTCACATATGGGTGACTCCCAAGCTCTGGACTACCAAGGAACCCAGGCTGAACAAGAGAGCTCCCTCTAGTCTCAGCAGCAAAGAAAGGCTTTTCAAGGACACAACCTCCACCGGTAGCCCAACAGAGGGCAGGAGGACAGGAGAGCAGGAGTTGCCTAAACCTCAAAGAGATTCCGGAGTACTGCTTGGCCAAAAGCACTGTCCCTACGGGACTCCCTCTCCAGACAGTAATGGGCCGCAAAAGTCTGGCTTGAAGACCAAGTTGCAGCCCTGCAGATGTCTACCAAGGGCACAGAGCGGAGATGAGCCACTGAGGCAGCCATTGCCCTGACTCGGTGGGCCGTAACCCGACTCTGCAAAGGAAGGTCAGCCGCCTTGTAAGCCCAGGTGATACAGTCAGCCACCCAGATGGACAAGGTACGCTTGGACACTGCCAACCCTAACTTATTAGGGTCAAAGGAGACGAAGAGCTGAGTAGCCCGTCTATGCCCCTGTGTACGGTCAAGGTAGAAGGATAAGGCCCTCCTACAGTCCAGGGTATGCAGAACTGCTTCAGCCTGGCTTGCATGAGGCCTAGGGAAGAATGTTGGAAGAACCACATCCTGATTGAGGTGGAACGAGGAGACAACCTTTGGGAGGAACTTTGGATGAGTCCTGAGGACTACCCTGTTCCTATAAATCCTGGTGTAAGGCCTATCACGGACCAGGGCCTGAAGCTCACTCACTCGCCTAGCTGAAGTAAGGGCTATCAGGAAGAGTGTCTTCCAGGAGAGGAAGTGCAGTGGGCAAGTAGCCATGGGCTCAAAAGGTGGGCGAGTCAGTTGCTGCATGACGACATTCAACTCCCACTCAGGGGCAGGAGGACGGATTGGAGGCTTGAGTAAAAGCAAGCCCCTGAGAAAGCGAGACACCAAGAAGGTGACCCGACAGAGAATGTCCCTCCACCAGTGAGTGGTGAGCTGCTAGAGCTGAGAGGTGGACCCGAACAGAATTGGACTTAAGTCCCTGATTTGATAAGTGCAGTAAGTACTGAAGCACTACAGGAGAAAGGATCCTCTGTACGTAGCTGACACCACACAGAACACCTTTTCCATTTAAGAGCATAGGTTTTCCTAGTGGACTGTTTCCTAGAGGCTAGGACAACCTCCTCAACTTCCTGAGGTAGGTCCCAGGGAGCCAAAACTACCCTTGCAGCCTCCAGGCCATCAAATTGAGAGCTTTGAGATTGGGGTGCAGAAGGGAACCCTGTTCCTGAGAGAGAAGGTCGGGTTGCAACCCCAGAGGCAGTGGGGGATCCACCGCCAGTTGAAGCAGAAGTGGAAACCAGGGCTGTCTCGGCCACCTGGGAGCCACCAGCAGGACCGAGGCCTTGTCCTGAAGAATTTTGAAGAGAGTTCGGGCCACCAAGGGCGTGGGAGGAAACGCATACAGGAGGCCCTGAGACCAGGGAATCAGAAAAGCATCTGCTGCTATCCTCAGAGGATGCGGATGCCTGGAGCAGAACTTTGGCAGTTGCTTGTTCATTGGACTGGCAAAGAGATCTATCAAAGGGAGACCCCATTTTAGGAAGATCTTCTGAACTACTGAAGGATGCAGCTGCCACTCGTGGGGCTGCAGAATCCTGCTTAACCTGTTGGCCAGGTAGTTGTCCTGGCCTGGAAGGTACACAGCCTTGAGGAGCATGTTGTGCTTGAGGGCAAATGAACAAAGGTCCTGAGCCTCCCGACAAAGGATTCTGGACCCAGTCCCGCCCTGTTTGTTCACATAGAACATGGCTACCTGGTTGTCTGTCTGAACCAGGATAGATTGATGAGCCAGGGCAGGAGAGAAAGCTTTGAGTGCTAAGCGAATAGCTCTGAGTTCTAGGAGATTGATCTGCTGAGCAGCCTCCCAAGGAGACCACAGGCCCTGGGTGCACTTGTCTAGACAATGAGCCCCCCAGCCCTACAGGGAGGCGTCGGTGGTCAGTACCACCGTGTACCCAGGAATCTGAAAAGGCACCCCCATTAGTAGATTGGGTGGGTGTAGCCACCAGCTGAGGGAGTTCAGAAATTGTCTGGACACCCTTATCCTGTCCCTGGGGCTGCCCGTGGCCTGTGACCACTGAGTCCGAAGGCACCACTGTGCAGACCTCATATGGAGCCTGGCATTGGGGGTCACATGTACTGTCGAGGCCATGTGCCCTAGAAGCCTCAGGCAGAGTCTGGCGGAGACTAGTGACCTGTTGAGAAACTGGTTTGTCAAGGCTATCAATCTTTGTGCTCTGTCTTCTGGCAAGAAAGCCTTTGCCAGTAGAGAGTCGAGCCTTGCTCCTATGAACTCCAAGTTCTGGGAGGGGAGCAAAGTGGACTTTGCAAAGTTTATTACAAACCCCAGGCTTTGAAGAAGAGCAATAGTTCTGAGGGTGGCTTGTCTGGCCTCCTGGCATGTCTGACCCCTGATGAGCCAGACGTTCAGATAGGGGAAGACAAAGACTCCCCGATTCCTCAGGTAGGCCGCCACCACTGCCAGGCATTTGGTAAAGACCCTGGGAGCGGAGGTGAGGCCAAAAGGCAGAACTCTGTATTGATAATGGTTTCCTCCCACAAGGAACCTGAGGTACTTTCTGTGGTCTGGATGAATGAGGATGTGAGTGTATGCATCTTTTAGATCTAAGAAGCATAGCCAATCTCCCTGCTGGAGGTAGGGCAGAAGTGTTCCAAGAGTAAACATCTTGAACTTTTCTCTCTAGGAACTTGTTGAGGTTCCTGAGGTCCAGAATGGGTTGAAGGCCACCGGTTCTTTTGGGCACCAGGAAATACCTGGAGTAGAATCCGTGACCTTGCAAGTGGGGAGGCACAGGCTCCACTGCCCTGTCCACCAACAGACCTTGAAGCTCTTGAAGGAGAAGGTCTGTGTGCAGGGGAGGCCTTGGAGGCTCCCCTGGAAAGTAAGGAGGAGGAAGTTGGTGCAAATGCAGTGCATAGCCCCTGTGGACTATGTCCAACACCCAACTGTCCCCGGTGATGAGGGGTCACTGGTGGGCAAAAAGGGCGAGGCGACCTCCTGTGCAGGGTTGGGAGAGCAGGGATGGAGAGGCTACGCTCAAGGAGTCAAAAACCCCCATCCTGCTGAGTGGGAGCAGGGGCCGGAGGCTTGGGGGTCCTCTGCCTACGGGGCCCATTACCCTGCCCCTTGGCTTGCTGACCCTGGGGTGCAGCTTGGGCAGCCTGATATTGAGGGTACTGTTTGTAGGCAGTGCCCTTCCTCGGGTAAAAGGGCTTTTTACCCGAGCCCTTCTTTTTATGAAAAGGGGCAGAGGTCTTCCTAGACAGCCTTGTCCGTGTGAGGTGCTCTGTTTCGAGCTGGGCGGCCTTCTCGGTCATGGGCTTGCCAAAAAGGTTTTCACCTCGGCAAGGGACATCGACCAACTTGTCCTGAACCCATGGCTCGAGGTCCGATGACTGCAGCCATGCCTGGCGTCAAGCCGCGATGCCGGCTGCCGCAACTCGGGCTGTAGCCTCGAAGCCATCGTAGGCGGCGCAGGACATGAACTTCGAGCAGTCCCGAATCCCCAAGGACAAGGACTTAAATCTCTGCAAGGGTTCCCCGGAGAGTCCAGCAGAGAACCCGGCCAACTCCTTGGCCAGGTCCCGCAAGTACATGCCCATGTACAGCTGGTAAGACTGGACACGGCAAGCAAGCATCGAGCCCTGGAAGCACTTTCTACCGACACCATCGAGGTTCCAGGCCTCCCTGCCGGGGGGCACCGCGGAGTGCATCTTCTGGCTCTTCAGACGATGCATGGCTGATTCCACAACCATGGAATGGTGTGGTAGCTGTGCTTTCTGAAAGCCAGGGCTCTTCCTGAGTCGATAGATCGAGTCGACTCGCTTGCTTAAAACCGGCGCCGAGGCCGGTGCCTCCCACATCCGGAACAGGAGCCGTTCCAGCATCGGAGGAACCGGGACAGTAAAGGCCTCCTTCGGAGGAGTCATACTGTAGGGCCTTGAGCTCTTCAGCTCGAGGCTCTTCCTCGGGGTCCGCCAGAATAGCCAAGGCAGTGGCCATATCCTGGACGAACTCCGAGAACCAAGTATCCTCCGGAGGGGATCTACTCCGGGGTTCAGACTGCGGTGAGTCCGACGGGACTCACCGAGTCTTGAACGTATCAGGGGACTCCTCATCCTCCGTCTCCCAGGCGGACTCGTCCAACGAGGAGTCAGGGTCCGATCCCGTGGGGCCCTGGAGCACCCACCCCGACGCTGACGCCCTCGGTCCCAAGCGGGAGGCCGAGGGAGACCGCAACCGAGGTCGACTTCGAGCCATGATGGACTCGAGTATCGGCTCGATCTCCAGGGTCTACTTTGAAGTCGATGTCCTGGTGGTCGGGGCAGATGCACCAGACAGGCTGGCCATCAGTGCCCGCTGCTGCTCCATGAAGGCAGACAGTCTGCTCTCCAAGGCTGTCATCCTGAGACTCAGCTTGGGAGACTCAGCAGCCACCGACTCGGGCCCCGGCAGCACCGGGCCCGACGTCGGCTCCCTGGGAGGAGAGTCCTTGAGGACTACAGGGCTTACGTGTCCAGCAGACTCTGGCTCCATGCGAGGAACTTTGGAAGGCTTCTCTTGGTCCACGGGCCCGGGGCGACGGTTGGGGGTCTTAGACCTGGCCCTCGAGGAGCCAGGGACCTCCGACGACGACGCCCTCGTGAGCCGTTTCTTCCTCTTGCGTTCCCGGTCAGGGGACCCCCTATCTGAGGAGCTTCGACGGCGCTCGGGATCCGAATCCCGAGATGTCGAGGCCTCAGACGAGGTCCGGGCTCAGCCGGAGGCTGAGTCCGAGAAAAGCCTTTCTTTCTGCTGCTGACGACTTCGGAGTGCCTTGGAAGACATCTTCCCACATGGCCCACACGACTTAGGGTCGTGATCAGGACCGAGGCACTGGAGGCAGCAGTCATGTGTGTCGGTGAGAGACATCAATTTCTTACACTGATCACACTTCTTGAAACCGCTGGAAGCCATCGGGGAAAAAAGTGTCCCCGCGAGGTCAAAGGACCGGCCTTCCAGGGAAAAAGGAAAAAAGGGCATGAACGCCAGCCACGAAGGGCAAAAACCGAAAAAGAAGAATCTGGCTCGATACCGGTGTACCGAACCCGGCGGGAGGGGAAACCGGCATCGAACCAGGAGAAAAAACAGCAAGTATCGCCGAAAATAATCAACTTTTATCTGGGATGACAGGACACACGTCCAGTGGGCTTCTCGGAAAAAAAGAGACCGGGGTAATATGGCACCTTTAGGCGGGAAGGGAACCGCACATGCGTGCCTGTATTCCCAAAGGCTTTCATATAAAGCCGGGGAAATGCTCCGCTGGGGCTTCATCGGTGCCGATGACACCCATATGTGAGGACTGACTTCCTGCTTGGTCCTAGAGAAACTTCTAAACCCTCAGAAGTGGCAGTCACAGTTACAATTAAGGGCAACAACCAGTGGTTAGATACAGAGACCACAGTACAGGATTCTGGATGGTGCTTGGCTCCCATCCTCAGGACCACTACTGTAATAATCAGACTAGGAACAGTGGGAGGGTGGGTCTGCTTAAAAAAAAAATCCCCAGGTAGTTGTGAATGAAGGCTCACAATAGCAAGATCAGAGTGTTGGTCTCCACAGAGCTAGTAGAGGAAGGTACTACTGTGCTAAATATAAATCCGATAAAACCAACTTCATTCCTTTCTGCAGAAACAGTACATTTATAATAACCTTCTAATTAATATATTTCTCCTTGGAAAAGAACATTGACCTTGCACTGTGGAAGGCAACAGATGGCAAGAGGGGATAATAAAAGGGGGATGTGTCTGTTTCTTTTGGAACTGAACAATGCCACAATGTCATGCATGTACTTCTGCTTGAAAACAAGCCATTTAAAATATATTTTAAATAATATATAAAACACGGAAATTATCAGCCACTACTGAATTTGAGCTGCTGAGGACCAGTCCAGAGGATCTGAATTTGATTCCCAACTGAATGGTGCTATGTGTTTTACTACTTCTGCAAATGAACTTTGTGCAGGCCCCCCTCCCCCTCCTCTAACCACCAACACGAAACATATACACATTTCTCTTTTTTTTGTTTTCCACAATAACTTTAGGATTGTCTGAATACTACTTAGAGGTTACTAGAGCACAGTGTTAGAATAAGGCTGTGTGAATCTGGGATACCTGCCCCCAAGTAACACCATAGAGAGCCAGCAGTTCATTTTGGTGAGACGGTTGGGGGGGAAGGGTTAGAGCCTGGAGGGCTGCCTTATGGAAAACTGTAGTAATTACTTTCAAATATACTGAAAATTGCAGTCTTTAAACATTTTGTTATCACAAAATATTTCAAAAACAAAAGCTTCACTGCTGGCAGGTATGTCCTGAATATAACAGAAATAATGATCCATCAGAAAAAGTCCAACCCAAATTCAGCAAACCTCAGTTATTTTAACATGTTCTGTGTGTGCGAGAAACATCCAGGTCAAAGACTTTGAATTGGGTCTCAAGATATGTTTTGCAGGCAAGTTTATTAATATTTTCTATAGCAGGCCTTGATAAATTTTCTTTCAATCTAAAGAGCCAACCCAGAAACTTAGGATCCAGTGACTGAGACCTCTTACCCTTCCTCCCCCCACCCCAATCCCCTATTGTCCTAACCAAATTTCAAGAGCAGGAATGGAAGAGGCATCACCTAAGAGGTCTGCCGCAGCTCTTTTGGGGCCTAATTTAGTAAGACTATTTTTCCATTCTATTCCCATAAGAAAAGAAAGCTTAGCAAATTAGGCATAGTAGTGGCAGAAGCAGGCAGCCCCTCTTCCCTAAGCATGTTGTCGGTAGTATGCGAATGGCCCTCCCTCCCTCCCACCCTCAGATAACTGAGCCAAAGAGCTAAATCATTGTGGAACAGCTAGCAGCTGTGGCACATGTCTCCACCAGTCTCCTCTTTCATCACCCCAGTTGCCCCAACACCCTGCCCTTTCATCCCCATCCTTCCACAGCTCCCTCTCCATCCTCCCCCATCCTTTGTCATTGTTCGTTCTTATTTAACCCTCCAACCCTGTCCTTCATCAGTTTTCATCTCCTTTCTCAAACCCCCCCTCGCCCCGTTTAAATCCTATCATCTCATTCCGTCTGTATTCCTCAGTAGTCCCCATTTCGCTTCATTCCCAACCTTTCTAGTCCTCCTCCCCCACAGCAGGCAGGATCCAGGAGGAGCAGGGTTTATTTTCCTCTTTTCTTTAGCTGCCTTTTGGGTGTAGGTTGTTCTGGTTTTTTTCCATTTGTTTCAGTACTCTATTTTCTCTTTCCTTCCATTTCATACTTCTAATCTTAACATTTCCTGTTCCTTTCTCCTCTTTCTTCCTCTACTACCTCTTTTCTGTCCCATTTTTTCTCTTGCTTCTCAATCCCTCTTGTCGTTTCCTCCTCCCTCTTGCTGCAGTTCTTGCCTTTGCTGCACTGTCGCTACCGCAAAAACAAGTCTTCCTTTGCAAAGCGCGATTTGCCTCAAATTCGAGACGCATGGTGTGGGAACTTCTGAGATGGCTGCGCTGTCTCAACTCTCAAGAGACCCGAGACCACAAGAGTTGTACACAAGTTCTACATGGTACAGCTCAAACTTTAAGCGAGTCACACAGTGCAGAGGAAGACCTCTTAAGGGGTGACGGTGGTGGAGGCGGCAATGGCGGATCAAAAAACTAATAAACTGCAAAATGGATGAGAACATAAAAATCACGGGCACCACAGTGCAATTTATAGGTGCCATGGTGACCTGGCACTCAGGATTTGTCCAGCCCTGGTATACAGATAATAAAAAGTTTGCATTTAAACTTGGCATGTGGGATAAACCAGTAAAACGTTTGAAAATGGGCCATAATTAGACCAGGGGTTCCACACAAAAAAAAGCCACCTAAAAATGGCCCAAATCATATCTATGGGAAAAGAACTTCCAGCTTCTGCAGCAGCGAAACATAGCAGTTAGAGAATTTTTCTTTCTGTTCTCATACTTTTCCAACCCCACAAACTGCCCCGCCACCCTTAAAACTGCCTCCATCCCCAAAAGCTATTCCTCATGCAATCTGCTCCTCCATAAAAGAACTACACCCCAAATGCCACATCCTCGCCTTGTAGATAGCCCACAAAAGTACTCCTTTCAACTATTGCAACATGCCCAAAAATGGCCCCTTACAAAACAGATAAACATACAAAAGATACAGACACATAGACACAAGCAATATAGATACATAAACAGATGTGAGAGTATCACACGCACACATTTACAAAGAGGTTGGAAAGAATTCCGTGAGCCATGCGCTGGCATGCTTTCCACAGTTTTTCATTCTCCAGTCTTGTCTCTATTAATTTCTTTTCTATCTCTCTCATGTTTTTTTTATTTTCTGTTCCAGTTCTCTCTCCCCCCCCCCCCCCCACCATCCTCTCTTCTTCAAAGGGGATATTTTAATACTCTTTCTTTCTTCACTTCTCTCTTCCTCTTTGAGATCCTTTCTCCCATTCTCTTTTTACCATCTCTCTCCATCAGTTATCAGATCTTCCTTCCCCCCTCCCCAGTGTTCTCTCCCTCAGTTTCTTGCACTCCTCTCCCCCACCCTGGGTTTTCACTCTTACTCTGTCTTCCTATCCCAAGTTTAATCTTCCCTCCTGCTGAGCATCAGAAAGCTTTACCCCAATCCCTCTACCTCTCAAAAGCTCTCATTCGGCTCTCTATCCCTTCTGAGTCTTCCTGCCCATGCTTCCCTCCCTCTCAATCTGGCTTACACTTCTGATACTCCTCAATAGCTGCCAGAAGGAGCATGGTCTGCTTTCTTCTTGCATGAGGCTTCCTCAGGGGTAAGAGCCACAAGGATCACGCAACCTATACAAGTGTCAATGCAGAAATCCTGCACTAGAGCTCCACGATATATTTTTTTGAAGGTGTGAATTAACGGGTGGATAAAGGCGAGCCACTTGATATATTGTATCTAGATTTTCAGAAAGCCTTTGATAAGATCCCTCATGAGAAACTCTTGGCAAAATTAAAAAGTCATGGAATAGGAGACAGTGTGCTACTGTGGATCAGGAACTGGTTAAAAAAAAAAGCAGAGAGTAGGGCTAAATGACCAATTTACTCAATGGAGAAAGGTGAATAGTGGAGTACCCTAGGGATCTGTGCTGAGCCCACTGGAAATGGGAATAACGAGTGAAGTGATCAAATTTGCAGATGACATAAAATTATTAAAAGTTATTAAAACATAAGAGGATTGTGAAAAATTGCAAGAGAACTTTGATAAATTGGAAGAGTGGATGGTCAAATGGCAGATGAAATTTAATGTGGACAAGTGCAGTTATGCACCTATGAAAGAACAATCCAAAACTATGATTACACCATGCAAGGTTCCACATTAGGAATCGCCACCCAGGAAAAGGATTTAGGCGTCAATGTGGATAATACCTTGAACCCCTCCACCCAGTGTGCAGTAGCAGCCAAGAAAGCAAATAGAATGCTAGGGATCATAAGGAAAGGAATGGCGAATAAAACAAAGGATATTATAATACCTCTGTATCGTTTGATATCGTTCCACTAGTGTGTGCAATTCTGGTCGCCATATCTTAAAAAAGATGTAGCAGGATTAAAAAAGATACAGAAAAGAGCCACCAAAATGGTAGAGGGGATGGAAGGAAACCCCTATGAGGAGAGGCTTAAAAAAATTAGGATTCTTCAACTTGGGGAAAAAAGACGACTGAGGGGAGATATGATAATCTATAAATTAATGAATGAAGTGGAACGGGTAAACGTAGATTGGTTTTTTACGCCATCAAAAAGTAGAAAAACTAGTGGACATGTACTGAAGAGTAATAAGAGAAAATACTTTTTCACTCAACACGTAATCAAACTTTGGAATTTGTTACCAGAGGATGTAGTAAAAGCTGTTAGTGTAGCTAGGTTTAAAAAAAGGTTTGGACAAGTTCTTGGAGGAAAGGTCCATATACCATTAATAAAGAGGCCCTGGGAAATCCATTGCTTACTCCAGGACAAACACTGTGGAACCTGTGCATCTTTTTGAGAACCTGCCAGGTACTTGTGACCTGGATTGGCCACTGTTGGAAACAAGATGCTGGGCTTGATGGACCTTGGTCTGATCCAGTATGGAATTTCTTAAGTTCTTATGTTCTCTAGCGTAGTGTTGCCCAGTGCAAATTTAACACAGAACTTTTGTTCACTGATGCTGTAAGCAAACAGCATGCAAATAAGCTATGCACAAAACATCTGTGCTAAACAAGCAGAGCAAGCCAGACACATACACACAGGAGTCTGTGTTAGCTGTCTTTGTATCTTGAGCAGAAAAAAAATAAAACAGTTTGACACTTGAGCTGGAATGCTATGTGGCACACACAGCAATATTATTCTGTGCAAAATATCTGTGTTCATGAACAGTGACTATTCTGCGCAGAATATTGTTTGTGCACCAGGTAGCATTCTACCACATGTGCAAAATGTTGTTCCAGCACATCTCTCTTACATTTCTGTTTCACCACTCCTTTCCAGCAAAGCTAGAAGAGAGTTTCTGTATGCTCAAGAAAATGGACAAATTCCTCACCAGCATTAAGCAAAGACTTATGAGCTAACCCTTTACATCTCCTCAGAGTTCACATCTACATTGCACAGCTAATTGCTTTAATATCATTTATTTAAATGGATCTAAATGTGCTGTGCACTGCTGTCTGCTTAAGGCTTTGCACAGTCTCGCGGAAATGCCTGTTTACCATCAGCGCAGGCAGGCTCAACTTTAACAGAGCCACGGGAAAGAAGGGAAACGCTCTCCCTTCGCGGCTCAGCAAAGTTGAGCCAGTGCCGTGAAAACAGGGGCAGGGCTCTTCCGGGGCAGCGGGGGGAAATGGGTCATTTGATTCTGCTGCTGCTGCAGCGGCAGCAGCTTCTCCAGCCGTTTTGGGTTTTTTTGTTTAAATTTCCTGGGGCGTCTTGGACTGCATATCAGTTGAGAAGGTCTGGGGCTGAGCTGGGGGGGGGGGGGTTAGCACTGGAAATAGTAATGGGCTGACTGGGGGGGGCTAAGACTGGTAATGGGCTCATTAGGGGGGTTAAGAATGGAAATAGGCTGATGGGGTTTAAGAATGGAAATAGGCTGATTGGGAGGGGGCTAGGACTGGTAATGGGTTGATCGGTGGGGTTAGGACTGGAAATGGCTTGATTAGGGCGGGCTAGGACAGGAAATGGGCTGATTGCGGGGCTAGGACTGGAAATGGACTTATCGGGGGGTGTAGGACTGGTAATGGGTTGATCGGTGGGGTTAGGACTGGAAATGGCTTGATTAGGGCGGGCTAGGACAGGAAATGGGCTGATTGCGGGGCTAGGACTGGAAATGGACTTATCGGGGGGGTGTAGGACTGGTAATGGGCTGATGGGGGGCTAGCACTGGAAATGAGTTAGGATTGATAAGGGGGATAAGACTGGAAATAGGCTGATCAGATGGGGTTAGGACTGGAAATGGGCTACTACTGGAAATAGGCTGATGGGGGGGGCTAGGACTTGAAATGGACTGATTGGGGGTTAGGACTATAATGGGCTGATGGGGGGCTAGCACTAGAAATGAGCTAGGACTGGTATAATGAGCTGATTGGGGGGGGGGCGTTAGTACTGGAGTGAGCTGATAAGGGGGATAAGACTGGAAATGGGCTGGGACTGGAAATGGGCTGATAGGGGAGGGAAGGAGAGTGCTGCTGGCCCTGGAAGAACTGGACTGATGCAGGGGGATGGGAGAATAGGACTGGAAGGGAGCGGATACTGAGAGGGTCTGCCAGTGGAAGGAGGGGGCAGGAAGGGAGCTGACACGGGGGAAGGAGGGGGCTGGAATGGAGCAGACACCTGGGATATACTGAAGGGGGACTGGAAGGGAGCTGACACTTGGGGATGGGAGTGATAAGTGGCTGGGTAATGGGGAGAAGGCTAGAAGGATGTGGGTACTGGGGCTGGAAGGGAGATCACATGTGGAGATGGCACTGGAAGGGGGATGGACAGAGGGTAGGGTGACTAGAAGGGAGCTGACTAGGGGGGGGTGGCACCAAGAGTGGATGTGAACTGATACCTGCCATGGTATTTGGACTAGAAGGGGCTGGACAGAGGGGAAGGAGGGGGACTGGAAGGGAATGGACACCAGAGGCAGTCCTGGGAATGCAAGCGGTTGACACTGGAAAGTACTGGGAGAGGGGAAGACTGGAAAGGGGCTGATACTGGAGAGGGTTACTGGGATTGGAAATAGGCTGATGGAAAGAAGTAAAGGAAACAAAAGAAGAGATAAGAAATGTCAGATGGACCACAGACCATAGAAAGAGAGCTAAGAGAAGACAGGAAAGCAGAAGCCTCAGATTGGGACCAGCATGATCAGAAAATAAAATGGTCAGACAACAAAAGGTAGAAAAAATAATTTTATTTCATTTTAGTGATTGGACTTTGTGCTATCTTTATATATTTAACACAGTATGGGGGAACTGCATCTCATATTTATTTGATGTTGAACTGCATACAGAATCTGGCTTCTTGGGGTTTCAGTTAAAATTTTGTCTACATGTTTTTATTTTTACTTTAGATTGTAAGTCACTTATTCTGTACTTGGTGAGGGTCTGTGTTCTGAGTGTGTGACTGAGGCCAGGTGTTCTGTTAACATGGAGTTTGTACATAAAGATCTATACTGTACTGTAGTAATTTGACTTGTTCAGCTTTTCAAATAGGTGTATGGATGTTCCAGGGCCCACTCTAGTATTTACAGTGATGTTTATTTTGGATAGGCTCCTTATATGAGTTTTGAAGTTGGTGCTGATATGGTATGGTATGGTATGGTATGGTATGGTAGATTTGCTCTATAGATACTCAGTAACTTTGTTGTAGGGTTTTGTATTAGTTCACAATATGCCTGGTACTGGAGAATGTTTGTTGTTGTTGTTGTTAGTGAGATGATCAAAATCAAAATTTTTTTTTTGAGATATTGAGTTCTGTGGGTGAATGTCCTAGTTCTGCTCTGCAACCGCTGTTGAAAGGGGTTCTGTGGATGCAAAACATATGTTGAAAAAGAAAAAGCAAGAACTATAACGCAGGTTATAACAACAAAATAAAAATGAGTTATAATTTAGTTTTATAAACTGCTGTAGTTATCGCACTCTTTTAGCTCCTTGGTGTGCAAACATCTTGCATTTCCTCCATATAATCTGTCACAGCCCCTCCTGGTGGCAGCGTGCTGAAGGATCAGGGCGGACATTTATTGTCTGTTGAAGCCGGAAACTTTAACTTAGACCAGGTGCATTATGGTCCTTGTAGTTCCCTTCTTTATAAAGAATAGTTGTGTGAGCCTTGTGCTGGGTTAAATATAAGGTTTTATTCCCTTGATGCGCTAAGGTTCTCCAAGAAGACAACAGAATTCACCTTGATTCAGGGTTTCTACCAAAGTATTTACAAAGTCCAAAACTGTTATAAGAGCTTCACAGTCTTTTCCATTCAAGCAGGATTTTTCAATATCAACAGGTTAAATAAACACAAAAAGCTTCTTCTTTTCAGCTCAACAAAGCAATGACATTTTTTTAAAGCATGTCTTATGCTATGACTCTGTGAGAGATTCTATACTCTCAGTTACACAGAGAGTACAGTCCATAGGATATTCAGGTAGCAATGATTCTGATTCTACAAGGTATGTTTGCATATTCTCTTGCTCAGATATGGTGTCTGCTAAGCCTGAGCTTTCCCTAGGCAAAACTGGTTGTACTTCAGTAGTTCTCTCCAAGACTTTCCAGCCTGGCTGGACCTGGTCTGGCAAACAATTAATATGGCTTTTATCTAGGACCTTCTGCACAGGTTTCCAAAGCTTTCCCCAGCTTTGTTTCTCATATCTATGGCTCTCTGGTTTACAAGCCTTTCTAGGACCTGGCACACATTCGGGAAAGGAGGTGTGAATGTACCTTTGTTCTCTGAGACGTGCGTTGCTGGTATTCCCTCTACCAGGCACTCTCCTGCTTACACTGTCTTCCCTGGAGATTTCTTTCTAGAGCTTTTCAGCATGGGCTTGTCCTTCCTGGAAGTTGTCCCTTCCTTGTAAGGACTGCAAGCTTAACTGCCTTTCCTTCCATAGTTGGAGCTTTCCCCTTTCTCTCTCCTTAGTAGCAGGGGTTTCTGTTGCTCTCTGTGTTTGTGGTCCTCTCTGTATTTGTGGTCCTCTCTGCTCCTGTGGTCCTCTCTCTATTCTCCTGACCGAGCACTGCTTATAAAGCCGTTTCTTTAGTGAGCTTTCTGGCCCTCTACTCAGGTGTGTTTGATTAGCTATTGCATCATTACAATCTGGGAGTGTCAGCCTACCTTCTGCATCCTCATGCCTACTCCCTCTAGCTGCACTTCTTGGTAACTACATTCTCTGTAAATCAGTTTCTTTAAAAGAAACAAAGTTTTCTCCTAACTCCATAGCTTCAGTAGTGTCAGCTTCATCACAAATCTAATCGGCTTTTTGGTTTAGTTCAGTCCCTGATTGGAGTTCTGAAAAAGCCCCGCCCCCCTCAATGGGGGGGGGGCCCATCTCATCCTTCACCTCAGGCAGCAGATTACCTTAAGCCACCCCTGTGCAGGCGGTGATTATGGATGGAAGGAAGGGTGTGGGGTACTGAGCGGTGATGCAGAGAGACAGACAAATATTGTGGTGTATGAGTATGGAGGGCCTTATGGGTGAGAATTAAGATTTTCTAGGAGATACGAAGTGGGACAGGTAACCAGTGCAGGTCGATGAAAAGCAGTGTGATATGAGTGAAACGGGGGGAGTGTGAGAGAATCCTTGCTGTGGTATTCTGAATTAATTGGAGGCAGCGGAGTTGGTTCTGAGGGAGACCTGCAAAGATGACATTGCAATAATCAATCTGAGAGATTACCAGTGAAAGCAGAAGAGTAGGAAGGGCAGATGGGGGCAAGATGTCACGGGACAGAGCGAATCTGACGGAAAAAAAAGTATGAGCGACGGGATAGTAAGGAAATGTGGTCGTGGAAAGATAGGGCAGAAACCAAAGTTACCTCAAGGTAACGCATGGTAGAAACAAGGGGGAACCGGGGCACCAAAAAGAGTGTGGGAGAGAAATGCATAAGCCTTGCTATACAAATGATAAGTAGCAGTAGTAGTCCACTTTTGACAATGCCAGTCAGAATTCCAAGTCCAGGACTCTAACCCCCATTTCTCTAGAGGTCTCTATCACTCTGTTGGTCTCTAATGAAAGCTCTCCTCCTATACATCAGTTATGCACTGCAAAGGTGCTACATAGCATGGCGTTATTGTTTTATTTATATTATAAGCAAACATCAAAACTTTTGCAGCAGTTTATTTCCCATTTAAATAAGAGATACATTTATAATCAATATGGTCCCTATTAAAAAGAATATATCCAAATGGGTACAGCTTTCTATGCTGTTCAGCCTGTCCATCTACTTATTACTCTCAACTATTATGAAATGAAAGAAACGCAATACTTTGTGATGTAGAGACCCCTACAGAGCCCATGGAAATAGAGAGAAAGGAAGATTCCACCTTTAAAACTGACAGGCAGCTAGAACACATGGCTCATTGTTTACAAAGAAAAGGTAAACAGAGAAAGTCAGGAGCTGAACTGACACGCCCAAGCTCTGACACAGCAGAAAGCTTAGAGCTTGATCAATCACACCTGTTCAGGTTGAGGGCAGAGCCAAGCCCAGGGGAACAGAATTATAAAACCTCGTCATTAGCTCCCAGGAGGAGTTGGAGATGGAGTTGCAGATTAAGATCCAGATTGGGAACTGGAGGAGAAGGAGAAGCAGGCTCGAGTACAGGCTGGAATGGTAATTGCAGCTCGGACGGCAGTTGGAGCCGTGGAAGCAGAGAAAGAGGAGTCCTGGACAGCAAAGACAGGAGAGAGGAGAGACCTACTGTAAGATGTGCTGGGAGAGGCTCAGAAGCTCCAGAGAGATGAATACCGGGTAAAGAAATTACCTACAGGTCTGGGAGAAAAGCCAGCAGACTAGGAGGAGGGAAGGCACGCCCTGTGACCAGGAATTGGCTGGAACGGAGAGAGCAGGGAACCCTTCAGTCAGAAGGAAGCCTTCACAGTTTGCACAGGTGGGAGCCCAGTACAAAAGTATTCCCTTATAACTGCCAAGAATTAGAGGAGAGCCAAAGAAGAAACTCCAGGGCAACAGGTATTTTAAACCCTTACTGTTATGAGGTGTGTACGAGGGAAAACACCTGAGCTTATAGAGGGAAGTTATCTGAAATCCCACAGTAACAGTTTGCAGATAAACGCTGTTAGTCCCGAAGCAGAAGATATGCAAATAGACTCTAATGTTGATGACGTAGCAGATATGCAGATGGATTGCACGCTTTGTTTGGCTGACAACATTGAGTCACTGTGTTAAACCTTGAAGTGAAAAGTGCTGAGACACAGCAAAGAAAAAGGAACTGTTTTGCTTTGCTATGAGAAGCAGTTATTTTCCTTTTTGTACTGGTAACGAGCACTGCATGTTTTGGGACCAGAGAGTGAAGAAGCAATTATCTTAGTTATTGTATATAATCCTCATGCTAAACTCCTGGAAACTGTCCTATTTTTGTTCTGCACCAAAGTTCTATTTGTAAGGGGAATAAATCCTTGTCATTTTGCCTTAAACACTCGGACTACAATTGCTTCTGTATCAGAGAGCTTAAAAAGGGACTACAATTCCCAAGAGGCCTTGCAAAAGCCACAGCTGTAGTCTCACTTTCTGCATAGAGAAATTATCATGGCAGACCAACCCTCTGCTCCCTAAGCGGAGGGCTGGCCACGTGGTGACTTCTTCAATGCAGAATTTGGTGTTCTGGTAGTTGCGTTCTTCATCGGAGAAACCTGGATTCTTTACAGACCATGACACCTTTTACATGGTTGGAAACTAGCCAAGGATGATTTAATTTAATTTACATTTGAATGTTACCTTTCCAAAAATATAACTTAAGTCACAATGTCATTAAAACAAAAAAACTATGAATATGAAAATATCCTAAAACCACAGTCTAAAAATAAAAGACATAAAACAAATTAGAGCAAGAATCATAAAATGCAATCAAGAGAAACATAAGTTCAGATTGGACAGGCAAACTTTCAGACAAGTCCAAGTACATCATCAATCAGTAATTCATATTATTTCTTAGTTAATATTTAGCTCACAGCTCTCCAGTAATAGTTCAAAGCGAGTTACAATGTTGCTCTAAAAGAGGTACCACAGCCTCTAAGGTAGAAAAAAAGGAGAAATTAGGCCTTACCTGCTAATTGTCTTTCCTTGAGTTCTCTCCAGGCCAGTCCAGGAAAGCAGAGTAATCAGCCTCCTTCAGCAGCTGAGGACTGAAATACACAGAGTCTTGCTGACTCTCTATCTAGCTCTCCCTAGCGCTCCTGACTCAGTCTTCTATTGACAAAGCCGCTAATACCAATCAATTAAAAACCTTCAACCTGAAACTATTTTAACAACTTCAGCCTAACTTCATTGAACATGTGAGGGGTCTTGAATCCCCTCCTTGACGTTCTGCTGAATTCTTCCTCTTTATATCTATATCTCTCTCTATCTATATATATAGATATAGATAGATATAGATAGATAGATATAAAGAGGAAGAATATATATATATATATTGTGATAAGGAAGCTTATCATAGCTCAGGTAGGAGCTATAGAAAAGATGATGTGACTCTGAACAAGCAACCTGTCAGTTCTGGTAGAAGCAAGAAAACAGTTTTCACATAAAAGACTACCAGTCCCAGAATGCACCAGGTTTCCAGCAGCCATGAGAGGGGCTGAAGTGAGAGAATGTGTGTGCAATCAAGAGAGCTATGAGGTAATCCCTAAGCACTCATCTCAAAGGGCAGGGCCTGATTCAACACAGCTGCGCTGTGTTAGGGAGCAGCACACATTAGAACAGGATAAGAATAGAGCTTATTCTTTAGGAAACAGTTTCAGCAACAGTTGGAAGAACAGCTTCAGCAAAAGCCACGCAGATAGAGAGAGAAGGAAACTCTCTGGAAGGAAGAGAAGAAAGGCCATTGGAAGGTCTGGGAGATTCCAAGGCAGTACTCATACTGGGAGGTATTCCAAAAGCCAGCAGAGTCCATTGGACTGGATTCAGCCAGAGGAATGGAGTAGCAGAGATAGGAATCACCAGTGGCTACCTGGAAGAGAGAAGACTGCATGTGGAAGGGACTTTCAGACCAAGGCCAGAAGGTATGTGAGAGAAGATCCAGTGTCCAGGGATCAAGATTGGAAGGCTGGACATCAGAATTGGATTACATATTGGCCAGGCTATACAGAGAGGAATAATGATAGCAGGAGAGGCTCAGGTATGAACACTGATCCAGACCCTATCTATAATAGAGAATGGCAGCAAGGGAATAAGCATTCTCATGATAGTGCCTTAATGAAAGACTCATCTGTGCCAATGTATGATATTGACCCTATGATTGTTGATGCAGGGGGAAATACAGCAGATGAAACTATTTACATGGACTGTTCTTTATCTAAATGCTATTGCTAGTTTTCTATGAGCAAACACATCAGCCATCACAAAGAAACCTAACTTTGTTCTTTATTTCCACTGCAAACAGCTCTTAAAGCAGGATTTGGGTTCACACAGTAGCAGCCAGCCAGCTAAAGGCTTACAGCTGGTCCATTGATAGTAATTAGGGCTGCACCTGATTGTGTGTGTGAGCAAGGGAGAATCACTGCTGAGATCTGCATGGAAAATAAGCAGAAGTTAAACTAACCAGCAAAGTTTATTCTTTTCTTTGTGCCTTTGTATCTGGTAATTATTTGCTAAGAAAACATTAGCTAATTGCCTGACAAGCTGAAGGTTGTTTCTGGTTTACTTTGTGACTTTTTGTTATCCATTTCAAACACTGCAAGCAAGTAACCTCATTTATAGTGCTATCAAGCATACATGTGCTGGGTGAATTAAACCCCATCAATAAAAGAAGTATTTTATTGATCTTACCACTTGGTTTCACAACTCAAATTATTGTCATCAGCTGTGTTTGGGAGTGAATGAACTACAATACCCACAATACCTTGCAAGAATCATATGAATATATGCATCGTCAAGATTGTGTAAGTTCTCACCCTAGGCAGCCGTCTGACAATATATACATATATATACACATACATACACACACCTCTACCCCTCCCCCCAGCTCAACGATGGGAAAGCAGATAAGCAGAGCCGTCCCAAAGACCTCGCCGCCAGCCTGCTTACATGCCAAGCCTCTGGCTGCAACCAGCTCTCCAAACCCCTGAGAACTGCACATCTTCTCCAGACTGCCAAACCCCCGTCACTACTCATCTGACCAGTACCAATGACAGGGTGGGCCCTGGACTGGCCTGCAGAGAACTCAAGGAAAGACAATTAGCAGGTACGGCCTAATTTCTCCTTCCTCTTCGTCTCTACAGGCCAGTCCAGGAACAGCAGGGACGTACCAGAGCAGTACCTAAACACAGGAGGGACCCACAAGCCCGGCCAAGATAGCCAAAGCCCCAACACTGGCATCCCCCCTAGTCTGTACATCCAGCCGATAATGTTTTGAAAAGGTATGGAGGGACGACCAAGTTGCTGCCTGACAGATTCCATCGGTGGAACCAAGGAGCACTCCGCCCAGGAAGTTGCGTATCCTTGAGTGGAGTGGGCTTGCAGACACCTAGGAGGAGATTTTCCCCATGCAGCATACGCTGCAGCAATAGCCTGTTTCACCCATTGGACAAGTGAGGCTTTGAAAGCCGCTTCCCCTTTACGGAGGTCTCCAAATAGAACAAACAACTGATCCGTCCTACGAAAAGACTCAGTCCTAAGTTATCTTCGAAGCACCCTTCCGAGATCAAGCCGCCGCAGCCGACGATCCATTACATCCCCTCCAAGGGTCGGAAATGTCGGAAGTGAAATTGACTGGATTTAGATAAAAACGTGAAACCACCTTCGGCAAGAAGGAAGGCACTGGACGTAAAACCATCTTTTCCGCCAAAAATTGTATAAAAGGCTCTCTGCATGAGAGCGGTTGTAAATCAGAAATCTGTCTGGCCGAGCACAACGCCACCAGAAAAACAGTCTTCCAAGAAAAATTTCTCGTACTCGCCGACACCACAGGTTCAAATTGTGGTTCTGACAGCGCCTCCAGAACCAAGTTCAGATCCCAAGGAGGAATAGACGGACACACATGCTCAACCACCTGCAGAAAACGAACCATGTCCTGGTGTGCTGCAAACGAGCGACCCTGAACTCGTCCACTATAACAAGCCATGCGCTGCCACCTGCACCTTCAAAGAACTCAGGGCTAGCCCTTTATCCAGGCCACCCTGAAGAAAAAGCAAGATGTCCGGCAGTGTACAACCGAATGGCTGAACGCCCCTTTCTACACACCAACCTTCAAATATGCGCCAAATATGGATATAAGACAAAGACATAGAACGCTTCCTGGAGCACATGGTATTGATGACTGTCACCGAGTACCCACGACGTCGCAAGCGCTGCCTCTCAAGAGCCAAGACGTAAACGAGAACTGATCCACCTGCGGCATCAAGACTGGACCTTGGTTCAACAAATTGAGCCGATTGGGCAGCCTCCATGGCCGATCCATCAGCAGCCGAACCAGGTCCGCATACCAAGGTCTCCGTGGCCAATCCGGTGCCACGAGAATCACTTGCCCGTCATGAACTGCTATCCACCGCAGTAGTCGACCGATCATCGGCAGCGGTGGGAATGCATACAGCAGACCCTGCACCAGCCAGGGCTGCACCAGAGCATCGAGTCCTTCCGACATATATTCTCTGCGTCTGCTGAAGAACAGCATGGCCTTGGCGTTGGAAAGAGTAGCCATCAGATCCATGATTGGCTGCCCCCACCGAGCCATAATGTCATGAAATACTGCTGCATTTAGCTCCCATTCTCCTGGATCCAAGGCATGTCAACTGAGGTAGTCGGCCTGCACATTGTCCTTTCCTGCTACATGAGCTGCTGACAAGGCTAACAGATGGCTCTCCATCCACCGCAGCAGCAGCTGGCTCTCCTCTGCTAAGGTCGCACTGCCCGTGCCGCCTTGCCGGTTGATATAGGACACAGTTACCGCATTGTCCGAGAAAACGCAAACCACTTTTCCCCCTACCAGGCCTTCGAAATTCTGCAAAGCCAACCTCACCGCCCGCATCTCCAGGTGATTGATCGACCACTCGGCTTTGACAGTGCGCATCCCAGCCATAGAGGCTTACATCTGTGGTGACCAACACCCATTCGGGCTGCTCCAAGGGCATGCCTGCTCGAAGGTGACCACTCACCAGCCACCATTCCAAGATGGGCCTTACCGCTTCCGGACACACTAGCTTCTGAGACAGCGGATGCTCTTGGGGAGACCACCGCACGAGAAAAGACCGTTGAAGCGGACGCATATGGGCCCTGGCCCACGGAACCAGGTCCAAGGAGGCCGCCATCGAACCTAGCAGCTGCATGTATTGCCACGCTGTTGGAGCTTTCATGCGCAAAAACCTTTGCACCTGCACCCGACTCTTCCGCACTCTGATCTCGGGAAGAGACACCAAACCAGCCTCCGTATTGAACAAGGCTCCGAAAAACACCAATTGACGCACTGGGCGCAGCTGGCTCTTGGCCTGGTTGACCACCCAACCAAGCTGCTCTAGGAACGCCACCATTCGTTCAGTAGCCCTAACCAACTCTTCCTCGGACCCTGCTCGAATAAGCCAATCGTCTAAATAAGGATGCACCAGAATTCCTTCGTGTCTCAAGACCGCTGTGACCACGACCATCACCTTCGTGAAAGTGCGCGGCGCCGTGGCCAGACCAAACAGCAGAGGCTTGAACTGAAAATGCCCCGTTGGGATGGCAAAGCACAGGAACCTTTGATGTTCCGACCTGACAGGAATGTGCAGATAAGCCTCTGTGAGGTCTATAGAAGAAAGTACCTCGCCCGGCCTTACTGCCAAAATCACTGACTGCAGCGTTTCCATCCAGAAATGTGGCACCCTTAAGCTGCCATTCATGTGCATGAGATCGAGAATGGGCCGAAAAGAACCCGCCTTTTTGGGCACTACAAAATAAATGGAGTATCGACCTAAGCCGCACTGGTCTTGGGGTACAGGAACCACCGCTTGCAGGTGCAGTAGCCACAGAAGCGTCTCGCACACTGCCTCTCTCTTTTCCAGCACGTTGCATGGAGATGCCACGAAAGCATCCGCCAGAGGCTTGCAGAACTCTAGCACATAACCCTCGCGGACGATCTCCAACATCCACTGGTCTGTTGTAATTGCGGCCCAGGTGGAGTAGAACCTCTGTAGACGACCCCCTACTGGCAAGTCTGGCTGGGCCTTCCTGACTTCATTGCGACTTTTTGGGTTGGGCCTGATGGGAATTGAAATACCCCCATCCAAACCCCCGAGCCCCTCGAAAGGACTGCCCTCTGGTCATGAAGAGACCCCTCTGGTATGGCCCATACCGTGGAGATCGAAACCTGCGGAAATCTCTCGCTTGTCCTCTCTGTAGCCCCCTGACCTTGGACCCTTTGGCCTCTCCTCCGGGAGCCGGCCTCCCTTACAATCCCCCAAATCCTTTACAATCTTCTCCAATGCCTCCCCAAAGAGCAGCTTACCCTTATAGGGCAGTTTACTCAGGCGAGCCTTGGAAGACGCGTCCACCGCCCAGTTCCTCAGCCAGAGGAACCACCTTGCCGCCACTAGGAATGCCTTAGACTTTGCGGATATTCTCACCAAATCATAAAAGGTATCGGCTAAGTAAGCAGCTGCTGATTCCAATTTGGCCCCTTCCGAGGGAGCACACTCTTCCACTTCGGAAGAACCTTCCCCTTGGAGCCAACGGATGGAGGCCTTCGAGACATAAGCCCCACAAATCGAGGCATGCAGGGCTAGAGCACTCGCATCAAAAGCCTGTTTGAGTATAGACTCTAACTTCCAGTCCTGAAGATCTTTAAGGGCAGAGCCCCCTTCCACCGGAATAGTGGTCTTCTTGGTCACCTCCGAGACCAAGGCATTCACCTTGGGCATCTGCATTAGGTCTTTTTCCTCTTTCAGTATCAGATTCAGGTGCCCCATCGAGCGGCCACCCCTTAGGGTAGCCTCCAGGCACTCCCATTCCGACTCTATCATCTGTTTGATGACCCTATGAACCGGAAAACACTTATGCTCCATCTTAAACCCCTGGAGAAGGGGATCCTCCAGTGGTTCCTCCTGAACCACCAGTAGTGCTATATTCAGAGTTGCCAGAGAATGAGCAATGAGAGCTCCCAGCTCCTCCCTGTGAAACACCCTAAAAACATTAGGATCGTCGCCCAGGACAATCTCCCCTTCTTCCAGCTCCACGGCCCACGGATCCAGCCTCAAATCGGAGAGGAGCTCCCCATCTTCTGCCGCCTGGAGCCCCGGAGCCTGCTGCCCTAACCACTCTGAGCCTTCCCCCGGGTCTTCCATCAATTTTCTCTCTGCTCCTGGCAAAGCTGCCAACTTGGGAGGAGGACCTTGATCCTGAGCCTGCTTCCTTTTCCGACAGTAGGCCTTGTGCACAGACAAAATAAAATCTGAGGAAAATAATGACTCTAAGCCGTCTTGCAGCCCTGATAATACCGGTTTAAGAGCTTGCCCTGTCTGCGCAGGCTTTTTGGACTTCGATTTACTTTTTCGCTGCTTTTTCTGAAGCGTGGGAGAAATGGCTGTCCCCTGTAAAATGGCCGCTGTTCCCGCCTTCTCTGCTGAGCCTAAAGGCTTTCCTACCATGTTCTCCACAGGAGCTGCCTTGTCCTCCATAGATCTGGCAAAAACGCGTTTGATCCTGCTGCTCCAGCGAATACACGTGCGGCAAAGCCCAGGACCCAACAATCCCCAGCTGCTCCCACACTGTGCGCACACTGCCGCAATCGACAGCATGCACAAGGAAAACCCCCGGAGAACCCCGAGGCCGCGAACACTGGCGCCGATGAAAGCGCCGCAAGCCAAACGCCTCTCTGATCGCCCTCCCCGGGGGCCCTTACCTACTAAAACTGCAGCCGGTACGCCTCGCTCCCCTTCCCACCGCTAGCAGAAAGTGATTGTCAGCTCCAGAGGCAGGGAGGCGTGCTCTGGGGCTCCCAGGCACGTCCTCCATTGGGCAGTAAAAGTGGCTGCGCTCACCCCTCGAGACAGGCTCTGCCTCTGCTGCCCCTTCAAGCACTAGAAACCACGCCGGCGTCTACTTTGGTACTTTACCATCTCAAGTTAATGCTCTGCCAGAGCAAGCCAGAACCTCCTCGCACTTTGCCTTTATGCCGTTTTCTTTTTTTTTTTTTTTGCAATCCTTCTCTAGATCCGCGAGCCTGCCTAACACCAGTCCTTCCTAGCTGCTGAAGAGTGAAAGACTGAGTCGGGAGCGCTAGGGGGAGCTAGACAGAGGGTCAGCAAGACTCTGTTTATTCAGTCTTCAACTGCTGAAGGAGCCTGACTACCCTGCTGTTCCTGGACTGGCCTGGAGAGACGAAGAGGAACAGAACTATTCCCGTCACATAATATCTATCCATTTTAATTTTCCTGTCATTAATTCTGTGTCCTTCGTGCCTCATTCAAACCTTGTAAATAGGAGTAATATAAAATGTTTCTGAAGAGCCACTATTTACTTCTAGCAACCTTATGTACACCATGTTTTTTTTTGTAACATCTCCTTTGCTAATCTAATTTTAAGCTTTGCAGTTTAGTTGAAAAAGTACTCTGCAAGGAAATTTAAAAAAAAATAAGACTTAGGAAAACAGTGAATTAAAATGTGACAGTGAGTCAGTCATTCTCAGTGTGGAGAGATACGATAAAGTAACCCTAGAGATGAAATAGGAATCAAGGTGAGAGTACGCCATATCAGCAGACCTCATAGTACTCAGCTCACACTGCCTTTATTCAATTGATTTGCATTGGCACTTTCCTATGTGAAGCTTATAGAAAAGCCCTGTGCAGAAGAGATTTACATTCTAGAAAACCAAATCTACTAATCAGACTGGGCTTTCCCCAAGGCACAAATCCATTTTGCTCAGGGAATAATACATGCCAGCTCACAAAGCCTCAATTAGTCCCAATGTTTGTCGCCTGCAGCTCAGGCTATTTATTAGCAGTTTCTCTTTTAAATAATCCCGTGTTATTAACCTATGTTCCTTTTTCTGAATATTTGATTTGTTGTGCGGTTTATGTTCTCCAGAGCAAATGTATTCCTCTACAAAAACAAATTTTAATTCTGGTATAATAGCAGATCATCAAAAGACTGTCCACTTCTGACAGTCTCTTCCCCTACTTATCTCCCAATCTTTAGTCTTTTAAGCCGTAACAAAATGTAACCAGATGAGTTTGAGTGATTCAAGTCACATCTCAGATTTACTGATCATTTTCATTTTTAAGCAGAATAAACCATGCAGCAAACATACAGCTTGCAATGAAATCCATTAATATACTACACATGCCTTGAAAAGACCTTTTTTCAGACATATCTAAAGCTCTGTACCAAAGCAAATCTCAAATGGTGCAGATCGAGAAGTAAGAACATAGGGCCCCAACTTATCCCAATAATGCGTGAGTTGTGCCCAAACAAACAGAGTGCCTGCCAGTAATTCCTCAAAGCCTTCTCCCTATATGGAGAACAGCAATTTTGGAACATATCCTATCCAAAGATCTCCTGGGGCCATCATACGACATGTAACCACCATTCTGAAATTGCTCACAAGCAGCGATCCAGCTTTGACAATGCTTCTATGGGCAACGATTAAAGTAATCATATCTGGACCACCGCTATATATCCTCTATGTTCACACAGAACAGCATTCTGAATTCCCTGCTCCTAAGCCAGACCTACCTACAATGTGAGACAATGGAAGACTGACCTGCCTCTCACTCACTGATCAGGGGGAGTCTCCTCCACTATTTTCAAGGAATTATAAAAATGCCTGCTTCCATGGGCCAGGCATCTTATGCTCTCCATGGGGCTCCAGAGGAGATGGCGGCGATGCTGCTAGAGCCCTATGACAGTGGTTCGCAATCTAGTCCCTCAGGGTAAACTCGGCCTGTTGGACGTTGAAGATATCCACAATTAATATGCCTGGATAGATTTGCATACAAAGGAAGCAGTGCATGCAAATCTCTCTCATGCATGTTTGTTGTGGATATTTCAAAAACCTGACTGGCTAGGTGTGCCCCAAAGACTGGGTTGAGAATCACTACCTTAGGGGGCTCAGGTGCAGCCTGGCAAGCAGCCTAAGCCATAGAGCACGGAGTGCTATTCCATAGAGCACGGAGTGCTATTCCCACACCAGCTACTGCTGGGATTAAAGGAGACTGGAAGAGATCGGCAGATGGGACTCAGGAATCAGGCTGAAGGAATCAAGACTCAGGAGGTTGAGTACAACCAAGCTACATAACTACCCCAAGAAGACCAGTATTGAAGTACCAGGGACCAGATAGCCAGTACATCCCACATATCCAGTCAAGGGGATATTTTGTCACTCTCTCTCTCATACCTTTCCTAGGCTTCATCCAGTCTCCCTCTCTCTCTCTCTTACCCCCCACCCCCCATCTAGTCGCTCTCAAAAATGCAATGTGTGCCTTCGAGTCAGTTCTGACTCCTGGCGACCCAGAAGCTCCTGGGTTTTCTTGGCAGTGTCACCGGAAGTAGCTCTCACTCAGTGATTTATATGCCTGGCTGCAGTGTTTCAGACTTCGCTTAACATGATCAGTTCTCTACATGCTTAAGCCATGTAGTCAAGGAAATTCAGGCTCATCTCACTGTTTTCAAGTCTCATGAGACCTGAAACCATGAGATGAGCCCAAACTTCTCCCACCGCAATCAGCTCTGTATGGCTGAGCCACGCGGTGGAGGAAGCCCAAGATGCTGCATTTTTTCAGAAGCTGCAGCCAAAGCAAGGACATAATATCCTGGGTACCAGGGTGCAATTTCTAGATGCCATGGCAACCTGATGCCCTGGATATGTTGTGTCCTGCCCTAAACCATCTTCCATATCTGTGTAAGAACGTGCAGGTTCTAAAATCTATGGAGGGACCCCTGAACCTAATGAGAAGGCTGAGCAGAGGCATCTGTACTGGCTCTGGTGATCCCCACAAAAACAGATGATAAGGATCTTCTTCCAAGACGGCCATAATGTAAATGCTGAGCCAAGCAGAACTCCAAATGGTGCTGTAAAAGGTACCCCAGGTCCAGCTGGAAGCAAAAATTAAGCTCTGTGAGAAACAACCATTGCTTCGCTGCAGCCACAATTGTCAGCTTCAGTTATCATCCACATCCGCCCCATGTGAGGGTGATTTCCTCCTCCAGATCCATGCAATTGACAAGCAGTACCCTCAGGTGCGTTATCCTTCATAGTGTCAGTCTTCATCGGGTGGCTCTGCCTAGCAGTTCCACTCCCTGACAGCATCACACCTTTTAGTGAGTAGAATCACCATTACTGGGTATTCATTTTAATAGGCAATTCAGTCAGCTCTTGCACACATTGGATCTTTCAGCGGACTCCGCACGTAGCAGGTGGCTGCTAAAAGAAGTGATTCTTATCCATTGGTCCACTTTCCGAGCAAGGATCTTGCCTAGTAATCCGCATCACTGAATCACAAAGCCTACCTCTCAGCACCCAGAAGGTTTTTTAGCAATACTTTCACCATTCTACAATGCAAGCACAAGTAGGAGTCACCCAAACCACTTAATAAGTCAGCACCAATAACTAATGAACAAATTATGAACAGCATATAAAATATAGGATTTGTGTAAAGAAACAAGGAAGTGGAAAAGGCTACTTGTATATTAAAGTGATAAAAAATGTCTTGCGGGTGACAAAAGATAGAAGTAAGCAAGACAACCACAGGTTTTGGTTTGGTTACACCCTGCATCACTGCTGTTATGTTGTACATAAAAGTGAATTTGAATTTGAAGATAGCTCACCCAAATTTTTTCATTGGCCCAAAAATTACTAAAATACTGCACACTAACACCCTGGGTACAGAGGATGGAAGGAGCAATGCATTACACTGCAACACAAAACCAGTCTTTCTAGCATACAGAGTCTCATCAGTAAGCAGTGCACCGACGCTGAAACAGGGTTGTCATGGTTTAGTGTTTATACTTTCTCTGGCATTTGAAATTCTTCGTCTCCTAACAGGCTTCCTAGATTGTTATGGAGGAAGAGGGAAGGGGAGAGGGGGAGAGAGGAGGCGTTACGCATTTTGTTAAAAAAAATAAAAAAAAAAGGACGACAAGCAAAAAGCAAATATATGAACATAAAACAAGTGCTCCCATATTTGCATATTTAAAGATTAATTGAATATTATGTGATTTTTGCATAAACGGGCAGTTCAATATTATCCTTGCTAATGAACTCAAAGTCTTCTTCTTCCAAAGAGGAAAAAAAGCTTTGGCAATCAAAAGAATTCTAATTACTCTTGCATGCATTTCAGAAACACGCAAACAAAAATATTTCCTCCTCTACTCCAAAAGGAGCAGTCTTACCTTAATGAAGTGACAGATGGGAGGGAGGGAAGAAAGGAAGGGAACACAGCTGAGATGGTATTATTTGTAACAGTACCACTGAACAGCTAAATGTCTAAAAATGAATAAAGACCTGCTTCAGCCCAGCCAACTTGGTAGACATGCTAGGGCAGAGTGCATGGCATTGTTAATCATGTTAAAAACAATGGAAGTTCTTTTCTGCATGATTAAGAGTCCAAAGTATGAGCAGAAGATAGTATGCACCCTCTTCTTTCGTGCCTCTCAGAAAACCAGGAACATAAGAAATTACCCCAATTATATTGGGTGCCACCAGTCCAATTAAAAAGAATTTCCAAGTTCATTTTGATATGTTGCCCGTGCATATTACACCTTATGAACTCCAGGAGGCTGCTCTCTCCTGAACAACACATAGCTTGGTTGCTAATGCTCGCCTCAACACAAGACTGAGAATCTCCAACATACCCAGGCATAGGAGCTAGATTCATTTCCATCACAATATGAGCAAAATAAATTCATGTGGAGAATTTACCCTGAGTAAAAAACAGGCTCCTGCAGGGGCTTCCTTAAAGGTTTGAAGGGAAACTGATTAGAGCATCTCCCCCTCATATTCATACTTGCAAGAAAATGGCAAAGTAATACACAGGGGTGGGGGGGAAAGATTTTCAGTGGTGGTGACTAGGGCTTGTAAAGCGCATAGCCATTGCTGCTGACAACTAACCACGGATATTCAATGCTAAGGCCAAATCCCTGAGTGGCTGCAGAGCCCAGAAGCTAACTGCAGTAATGTTGAGCTACTGCCCGGTTAGCGACAAGTGCTGCCTCCACTCTGAAACACCCCGATGCCAACTGCAAATCATGTAAATGCCTTGAGGCTCATGGAATTCTTTCCAACGTGTGTGTGTTTCTATGTTTGTTTATTTCTATCTGCATCTGTGTGCATGTGTTCAGCAGAGGAGAGAGTGCAGTTTGAAAGATGCAATTCCTTTATCACAGGGTTACAGTAATCTGTGTGCTACAGCTGTTGGAACTGTTTCTCCATAGAAATATATTGTTGCTTTTTTATGGGGGAGGGGGGAGGGAGAGGTATAGGGAGGAGTGGCTCAGTGGTTGGGACAAGTTACCTCAGGTCGGAAGGCCGGGGGTTCAATTCCCATATGGGGACAAGCAACTTCAGGCCGGAGGGACTGGGGTCTCTAGTCCCATGGCCACTCCTTGTGGCCTTGGGCAAGCCACTTAACCCTCCATTGCCTCAGGTACACTTAGATCAGGGGTATCAAACTCAAATACACAATGGGCCAAAATGTAAAACTTGAACAAAGTCGCGGGCCAGCATTGAACAAATGAACCTTTTAATATGGACCCAAACAAGATTTGCTTTAACATTGAATATGAAGCAACACTTATTACTATACAATTTATAACTTAATAGTTCAGATATGCAAAAACCAATTTCAAATAAAAAAACCATCAATGACATTCATTTATTAAATAAGATTTAAATAATAATAAATAATAATTTTTAAAATAAAATAACAATAATAAAATTAATCAACCATTCAAGCCCATGTCTTGGAGTAGCAAGAAAAAGTGCATAAAGAAAACGTTAATTATTGCTCAGTTTGCTGCACACTGATCTAATCTGATGTGCCCAAGCCAGATACCTGGCATCTCTTCTTGGATGATAGTTCATCAATGTCTGGGCTCAGGCTTTGAGCTGAGGAAATCCTCAGTATCGAGCGAAGGTGTTCATCAGTCAGACGTCTCCTGTGAGATGTTTTGGTCATCTTCATCGAGGAGAAAAGTTGCTCACATAGATAAGTGCTGCCGAACATGGAGAGCATCTGAGCAGCTTGGGTGCGGAGCTGAGGCATTGTGTCAGGGATGAACTGTGGAAACTGGGCGGCGCCCACAGCATCATACTTTGACTTCAGCGTGTCATTACACTGGAGTTCAATTAGCTCCATTTGGAGGTTGGTTGGTGCGTTTTCCACATTAACTGCAAAGGGATTACTGAGCAGTTCAAACCTACATTTCTGGACATCAAAGTCGGCAAATCGCCGGCTAAACTCAGCGCCGAGTACACTGAGTTTTTCAGCAAACTGTGCGCATGGGAACAAGTTGGTAAAGAACTGCGTTTTCATGGTTTGGCAGCAGGGAAAATGGCCAAGGTTTCCTTGCAGCATCTGATTCTCCCACAGGCACAGTTTAGTTTTAAAAGCCCTCACTGCAGCGTACATGTCTGTGATGATGCGCCCCCGCCCCTGAAGCTGCAGGTTCAGCGCATCGAGATGGCTCGAGATGTCACACAGAAAGGCCAGCTCACACAGAAACTTTTTCTCCCGAAACTCTGCTGTGTCCTTCCCTTTGCTTTCCAGAAACTGACATATTTCCTCATGCAGCTCAAAACATCTATTCAGTACTTTTCCTCAGCTTAACCATCTCACCTCTGTGTGATACGGCACGTCTGCGTATTCCGAACCACACTCCTCCAGAAAAGACTTAAACTGGCGGTGATTCAGACCTTTGGCTCTTATAAAGTTAACTACTTGTGTTACTGTGGTCATAACATGTTCCATCTTTAGGGCTTTGCCACACAATGATTCCTGATGTATGATGCAGTGATAAACAGTTAGTTCACCTGCACAGTTCTCTTCCTGCATCTTCTCCCGGACCCTGCCCACCAGTCCACTTGTTTTACCGCACATCGCTGGCGCACCATCTGTCGTTAATCCCACGAGTTTATCCCACGGCAGCTTTATTTCAGTTACGCATTTGGAAACCTTCTCAAAAATTTCCTTTCCTGTGGTTGTGCCATGCATTGATTTGAATCCCAATAGCTCCTCCGTAACACACATATTTGAGTCCACTCCACGGATGAAGACTGACAGCTGAGCAGTATCAGATGCGTCGCTGCTCTCATCCACAGCAAGGGAGAATGCAACGAAATCTTTTCCCTTTTCCAAAAGCTGGTCATACAGATTGGTGGCAAGATCACATGTGCGATCAGCTACTGTGTTTCTGCTCAGGCTCACGTTTGAAAAGGCTTGCTTTTTCTCTGGGCACACGATGTCACAAACTTTCAACATGCACTTTTTTACAAACTCTCCCTCATTAAAGGGCCGGGCTGATTTTGCGATCTCTGCTGCCACAATATAACTAGCCTTTACAGCAGCCTCACTTTGTGATGTGGCTTTTTTGAACATATTCTGTTGTGAAACCAAACTTCTTTTCATCTCCTCCACTTTCTGGCTCCTTTGAGTCATGTCCAGGTCCTTGTACTTGTAATGGTGTTTTGTTTCATAGTGTCGTCGAATGTTATACTCCTTAGTTATAGCCACGTTGACTCCACAAATCAGACAAACAGGTCTGTCTTTTACATATGTAAACAAATATTCTGTCTCCCACCTGTCCAGAAAGTTCCTGTTGTCTGCCTTTCTTTTTGCCATTTTTGGGAAGGGGTTCCACAGTGATAGTTGTAGCTTGAGATCGCTATGACTTCTGTCACACAGGAGAGGGCGTTTCTGGGACCTGTCCTGATTGACGCGCCAAAACAACAGCAAGGCATTATGGGATTTGTAGTATTAGCGATGAATGAATGCGCTGTATAATACCGGCAGGCTAGCTCTAGTAGTCATTTGGTATAGCCTCGCGGGCCAAATATAATTACACTACGGGCCAAATTTGGCCCGCGGGCCAGAGTTTGACACCTATGACTTAGATTGTGAGCCCTTCGGGGACAAAGGAATAAGAAGTACCTGTTAGTATACATGTAAACCGCACTGATTCTAAAGAGCACGGTATAAAAAATAAAAAATAAATAAATTTCTCTTCCGCCCCCACATGCAGAAACTTCACTTCTATAGCAGATAAACTTTCTCCAGTTCACCTTCTCCTTTCCTGTGATTAGGATAATATTCCCGTGCTCCACCCCCACAGCCTTCCCATTGGCTACATACTACCTATAGTCTCTCTTAAACAAAGCTGGAGGGGCAGGCAAGGAAAGAAGGGAGGGAGGAGGAGAAGGATTAGAGAACTGCAGATAGAGGTTTTAAAAACCAGAAACAAACACACATCAGCCACCTTTCTGTTTTGGATATTAATGCAAAATTCTGTTGAATCCTAAAAAAAGCCAGGCAGTTGGCAATCCTAACCTCATGAGTCATGAGCACATCTGACAAGACCCCGCTAAAATGAAAATTACACTTACCTGGTAATTGTTGCTCCTTTAGTGACTCAAGTTTAGTCCTCCACCTCTGGGCTGTGTACCTCCTCCTGCAGCTTGGAGACTGGGCATGTCAAAATCATGACATCACTGGATGTAGCTTGCTGGTCTCTCCCATCAGCCCCAGTGAACTATTGACAAAGCACACTCAAAGGAGCAACAAATAAGTAGCTATCATATAAAACATTTTAAACCTATACTGAAATTGAACTCATAACTATTAACTGTGTAACATGAATTTCCCCCTAGGAAACGAGGAAACCGCCTTGCAACTTTCCCTTCCGCCCCATACAGAATTAGGAAACCACAGCGTAAAAATAGACAGAAACAGATAGACACCTACCGGTAGACTTGCACTTCTCCCAACTGAACCTCCACTGCCATACGACCCCGGGCGGGAATGAGGACTAAACTGGAGTCACTAAAGGAACAACAATTACCAGGTAAGTGTAATTTTCATTTCCTTATCGTTCCTCCAGTTTAGTCCTCCACCTCTGGGATGTAACAGAGCAGTAATCAATGGGAGGGACCTTTCCAGCCGGCTCGCAACACCGCCGACCCAAAGCAAGCATCATTCGCCGCCAGAACATCTAGTCGGTAGTGCTTACTTAAAGTATGAAGAGACGACCAGGTGGCCGCTCTACAGATGTCCCCCGGTGGAACCAAACTGTGTTCCGCCCAGGAAGTCGCTTGCGCTCTGGTAGAGTGAGCCCGCAAGCCCGTCGGAACTGCACGACCTTGCAACAGATATGCTGATGTAATCGCCTCTCTAATCCATCTGGAAATGGACGCCTTCGCCGCCGCTTCCCCTTTGCAGGGACCTCCGAATAACACGAAGAGATGGTCCGATTTGCGAAAGGTTTCCGAAACTTTTAAGTATCGCCGTAACACTCGTTTTATGTCCAACCGGCGCAAATGATGATCAGAAGCGTTCCCTTCCAGGGAGCCTAGCAATGGAAGAGAAACCATTTGATTCAGGTGAAAGGCAGACATCACCTTTGGCAAAAAGGACGGAACTGGCCGCAATACCACCTTCTCTCTAGAAAAGGACAAGAACAGTTCTCTACATGACAACGCCTGTAACTCTGAAACTCGCCTCGCCGAACAGATGGCTACCAAGAACTCGGTTTTTAAAGTCACATCCTTCAGCGACGCCTGGTGCAAAGGTTCAAAAGGTTCTTTAGTCAACGCTCCTAAGACCAAATTGAGATCCCACGGCGGAACTATGACCCTTCTCGAGGGCCGCAGTCTGGAAACTGCTTTAAGAAAGCGTAAATCAGTATGAGCACCTAGCGCAATTCCCTGCACCTTTACCCAGCTGCCAACTGGATTCTCAAGGAACTGGCCGCTAGCCCCTTGTCAAACCCATCTTGCAGAAAACCTAAAACCAGGAGAACGGATACTGACCTGCCCGAACCTGCCGCCAAGAACACCAGTCCTCGAAAATACGCCAGATACGCACATATGCCAGAGACGTGGACTGCTTCCTTGCTCTCAGTAAAGTGGCGATAACCGCCCCAGAATAACCTTTTTTCTTCAGCCTCGCCCTTTCAATGGCCAAACCGTAAGCGAGAACCGATCCACCTGAGGCATTCGCAGCGGACCTTATATCAACAAATCTTCCGACACCGGTAATCTCCAGGGATGACCGTCGAGCAGGCAAATGAGATCGGCGTACCACAGACGTCTTGATCAGTCCGGTGCTATCAACAGCACTCTCCCCTGATGAGCTTCGATACGCTGAATTACTCGCCCTATGAGCGTCCACGGAAGGAAGACATATAGGAGGCCTGCCGACGGCCAATGTTGCATCAGGGCATCGATCCCCTCCGACATCCGTTCTCGTCGCCAGCCGAAGAAATGACTGGCCTTCGCCGAATGAAAAGTCACCATGAGGTCCATGATTGGTGGTCCCCATCTGTGAACAATTTGTGCAAACACATCCGGATGCAACTCCCACTCCCCGACATCCACTCGGACCCTGCTGAGAAAATCCACCATCACATTGTCCTTTCCTGCAATGTGTGCCGCCGATATTGCCGGCAGCTGCTGTTCTACCCAAGCAAACAGCGCCTCTGCTTCCTCTTCCATGGCTGCACTTCCTGTACCGCCCTGCCGATTGATATAGGCCACCATTGCCGAGTTGTCCGACAGTACTCGCACTGCTCGACCTGTCATCGTGGCTTCGAACCGTCAAAGCGCCAGATAGAGCACTCGTTTTCTTGCACAGACCAAGTGCCTTGTGCGAACTGATTTCCGCAATGAGCTCACCATCCCACGAGATTCGCGTCCGTCAACAACGGGAGCCACTTCAGCTGTTCCAGAGGCATTCCTGCTTTCAATGATCCCGGAAGTAGCCACCACCGAAGAGACTGTCTGGCCTTGAGTGGACAGGGAAGCTGCTTGTTCAACGAATCGGACTGATGCGACCACCGGCAAAGCAGCGCTCTCTGTAACGGCCGCATATGAAATCTGGCCCAAGGCACCGCTTCCAGGGTCGCCGCTATCGTTCCCAGCACTTGGAGATAAGCCCACGCTGAGGGAGCTGGGGCAGATCTGAATTTGCCTACCAATTGCCGAAGGGCTTAAACTTGCCGATCCGGCAGAAACACTGTTCCTTTCTGAGTGTTGAACCATACTCCTAGATATTCGAGATCCTGGGAAGGTACTAGACGGCTTTTGGTCGGATTGACCACCCAACTAGACTCTGCAAAAACTTCACCACTTTGTCTGTTACCTGAACGCTCTCGGCCTGGGATTTTGCTTGAATCAACCAATCATCGAGATAAGGATGAACCAGAATTCTTTCCTTTCGTAATGCTGCCACTACCACCACCATGATCTTGGTGAAAGTCTACAGCGCCGTCGCCAGACCGAAAGGCAATGCCTGGAATTGATAATGTCCCCAAAGGAGCGCGAATCGCAGAAACCTTTGATGAGCCGCTCTGATTGGTATGTGTAAGTACGCCTCCGTAAGGCCGAGGGAAGTCAAGTACTCCCCTTGTCTCACCACCACAATGACCGACCTCAATGTTTCCATTCTGAAATGTGGCATGCGAAGACACCGATTCACGCCTTTTAAGTCTAATATAGGCCAAACAGCTCCGTCTTTCTTTGGCACCACAAAATAAATTGAGTATTGACCCCTGCCGTACTCTGCAATCGGAACCGGTGTGACTGCCTCCATTTGTAAGAGTCGATCTAAAGTACCTTTGCAGGGAGACCTCATGAATGAATCCCGCATGGGCCTTGCCAATTCCAGTGCATAACCCTCGCGAATTACCTCTAAGACCCACTGGTCGGACGTTATTTGGGCCCAGGCAGGAAGAAACTCCCGAAGTCACCCGCCAATTGGTTGACCTCCCACCGGGACCCGCATCCTTTCATTGTGTTTTTCAAGTTGCAGCAGCAGAAGCTGCCGCAAAACCTCTACCTGCTCCATGAAACCCACGGGTTCTAGAAGCAAACCTTCCCCTTTGGAAACCCCCCAAACAAGAAATACGAAATCTCCTGAAATCCCTAGAGTGGCCCCAAAAAGCCGGAAAGGACTTGCCTTGCTTTGGCTTATCCTCTGGCAGTCTCCCACCCTTGGACTCCCCGAGATCCTTCACCAACTTGTCCAGGTCCTCTCCAAACAGCAACTTCCCTTTAAACGTAAGCTTACTGAGTCGAGATTTGGACGACCCATCGACCGCCCAGTTTCTCAACCACAGAGATCTCCTGGCGGCCACTAAGGGAGCCATACTATTAGCGAGCACTTGAATCAAGTCGTAATGCACATCAGCTAAATATGCTGACCCAGACTCTAGACAATCCAGTTCTCTTATCTCCTCCTGCTCCAGGCGAGGCGACTGTCACAAACACTGAGACCATCGGAGACATGCTCTCGCTACCCAAGCTCCACAAATGGAAGACTGCAAGGACAGAGCGTTAGCCTCAAATGATTGTTTCAATAAACCGTCTACTTTCCTATCCTGTGCATCTTTTAAGGCCACACTACCTTCCACCGAGTTTAGTGGTTTTCTTTGTAACGCGGACACTGCAGCATGAATTCGCGGAGATCGGAACTTTTGTCCTTATCCGCCAAGGGATAGAGCCTGTTCATTGTTCTAATCCCTCTTAGGCCTGCTTCCGGCTGGTCCCACTCTTCTTGGATCATGCGGTCAACCACTCAGTGAATGGGGAACACTACCTGCGCCTGTCTCACCGCTTGGATGATCGGATCTTCCACCTCTTCTTCTTCTGTCACTGGAGCCGTAGCAAGGTTTAGTGTCTGAAGGGATTCCGTGATAAGTGCCGTCAACTCGTCCCTTCTGAACACCAGAATTATCTTTGCCTGATCCTCAGGCTCTTGTATCTCTCCTTCTTCTAAGTCCTCCATGGTTGCTTCGAGCTCCACCTCGGCCTCCTCCATTTATGGCCACTCGCAATCAGCAGGCGACAAATCACGAGGCCATGACCGCTTTGGAGGCTTCGGGGAAATGCTGCCAGTGACCACCACTGCGGACTGCTGCACATGACTAGGTAGAGGCAAGGGCTCCAGCACCTTCCCTTGACGGTGTAAACAAAACGCCTGATGCATAATTAACACGAAATCCGGGCAAAAATCCCCGAGATGTGGTCCTGATCCCAAGACCAGTGATGTACTTGATGGACCCACTGAGACCTCCTAGGAGGACCCTTGCAACGCGGACCGCCCAGTCTCTCCTTCTGTTCCAGCTGAAGGATCCTGGAGCTCCTGAGCCAGCTTGACCTCCATCTGTTGTTCCATGCTGGTAGATACTGAGGCACAGCCCCGGCAGATGCCGGAGTCAGCCACTGTACCTCTGCGGGTACCGCAGACTACACACTGCGGGCGTGCTGCCATAAGCCAAACCCCCCCCCCCCCCCAAAAAAAAAATGCCTGCTGCATTTTTTTTTTCAATAAACAAAGTAAATTAAAATAAATGAAATTAAATAAGTTAAATCAAATTGAATTAAACTAAACTAAACCCTTCCAAGAAAGGGAAAAACTCCTGCAGAGCAATGAGACAGGGATTCTCTGCCTCCAAGCATGAAGAGAAGTCCCCCCCCCAGTAACGCAAAAACAAAATAAAAGCAAAATAAAATTAACAAACTAACTCTACCAACGACGACTAGCCAGCATAGTAAAGTAAACTTCTGCAACGCGACCCAAAAGCCTCTTGCAGCCCCGCTCTCCGAATCGCCAATCCCCGCCACGCGGCAAACACACAGTATCAAAATGGCTGCCAACGAATGGGATCGTGAAATGGCGCCAAATCTAAATTTTACTAGCAGCGGATCACTGTCCGCCGCACCGTTTGCAGATACGATCCTTCTGACAAGATGTTTAAAACAGTCTTACCCCCATCAGAAGACTCGCTGTACTGCCTTCTCCGGAGTGGGAAATGCAGCCTGCGAGGTCCCGCTCGGCTCGGGATCGAGCAGGGAGACGCCGGCGAAAATCTCACCCCCTGCACAGCCTCAACCATAGCGCTGCCTTCAAGGGGAACGGTGGAGTGAGGGTGCCTGCTACAGAGCTCTCCTCCGTACAGGCAAGGAGGAGAGATCTGATAGTGAACCCGTACAGAAAGGCTCACCATAAAGAGAGGGGCAGACCGGGACCAGTGCAAGCAACGATGCTTCTTCCTTTTTTTTTTTTAAAGCTACAGAGCCAAATTTAGAAACTAGCACAGAAAATGACAAATTAAATCCAATACACCTACAACTAATACTAAGCTACCCTAACAGCTCCTTATGTGTTCCTCAAGTGAGCCCAGACCTAGGCTCACTACGTCCTCCTGCTGCATGGAGACTGGACACACTGGGGCTGATGGGAGAGACCAGCAAGCTACATCCAGTGATGTCACGATTTTGACATGCCCAGTCTCCAAGCTGCAGGAGGAAGTACACAACCCAGAGGTGGAGGACTAAACTGGAGGAACGATAAGGAACATCTGGGTTCAATGTATGTGCGCAGTTTGTCAATGTTTTTAAATCTGACCCTATCCACGGTAAACGATATTAGTTGGCAGTACACACAGTCACCAATGAAACTGTAGATTTAGGAAAGAAAATTTAATATAGATCAGAATTACTAAAATGCATCCCACCAGGGATTATCTGCAAACTGTGTGTGGGGTGAGAGGAGGGGGAGCAGTTTGGACATGTCTAGGTAGTTACAGGGGCTAGTTTTGTGAGGCGGGTGCAGTTTGCAAGGTGGTGGGGCAGTAACTGTCACGCCCGTCCTCTATTCTGGCACAGCACTCGTGCACTTGGCAAACTAGAGTCCATTTCCCTGAAAAGAATGGGAAAATAAATCTTGCACCAGTTTATGAATTAAAATTAAAAATATCCTAACTGAAAGTAAGTAAATATGTGCTGACAATATTACCTATTATATGCGTTGTTATGCAACATTTAGTTGCAGAACCTACCATGGCAACACACATACTGCTACCATCATCTATTCATTTCTGCTCTATAGCCTATTAATAGCAGGCCAAAGCTTGTTCTGTTAGTACTCAAACCCCCTTTCCCTCAAACCTACCTAATGCACAAAATGACTGGTGTTCATGGCTCCCTCACCACCCAATCCAAAATTAACTGGTGTGAAACAGCAGCTGGCACAGAGCCCATGGAGTTAAGGGAAAGTAAGGAACTTACCTTAAAAGCAGCTGGGCAGCAGACAAACTCAGCTCATGTAGAATTAGCTGAGCAGCAAACAAACTCGGCTCATGTAGAATTAGCTGAGTGGCAGACAAACTCAGCTCATGTAGAATTAGCTGAGCAGCAAACAAACTCAGCTCATGTAGAATTAGCTGAGCAGCAAACAAACCCAGCTCATGTAGAATTAGCTGAGCAGCAAACAAACTCAGCACAAGAAAAGCAAAAAGGCATTAGAGTAAAATGTCCTTGCACTAGTCCTGACGTACCTAGAAGCAGGAAGGCTAATCAGGAACACCTGTTCTCAGAAACCCAGGCAGCATGCAAAGAGAACAAGGATAAAAGCTGCAGGGTACAACCAGGGAAGGCCAGTAGGGGCAGCGACCTGGGAGGACTAAGCCAGCCTCCAGTGAACACACGTCAGGCTGGAGGAAATCCACTGAGGGAAGGAAGCAGTAGGTGTGGCAGCAGAGCAGGAAACAGCCAGCATCATGCCCAGGACCCTGCTAGGATTCCTGGTAGTTGGAGAGCCCAGGAGAGAGCTGCCAGAAGCCCAAACATAAGAGACAGAACCACAGCTAAGAGGTGGGAACCTAGCTTTGCTAAAGAAAAGGCAAGAAGTTCTGTTTGGTTTGAAAGGCAAGGGCGTGGCACCAGAAGTAACTTTGACACTGAAACTTACACAGTAATTCCACCAGCGTGGAGAAGAAGGGAAAGCCAGAAGGAAGCTTTTAATATACCAGGCATTCAGAGCCCTGGATTTAAAGAGCCCTTTCTAAAAAAGCTAGCCCATGACTCACAGGAGAGTTTTAAGGAAGACAGCAGCTGTGAAGAGTGTGACCCCTATGCAGTCGTAAGTGACTCTGAGTTAATGCAGTGGGAGAACAGCAGCTATAATTCTGACCCTGTGCCCATGGATTGTACAATTTGTTTATCTGATGATATCGTATCTTTATGTTGAACGTGTGCAAAGCAGCCAGCTGATGGTGCCTAAAGGAAAGAAGATATTTTTCTGTGCGACAGTTCTTTTGTTTCATATTGTTTGTTGTATCCCAGGAATATCCCCTCAGGGCAGGGAATAAAGCCCCAATATTATTTTTGCCTTACCACTTGATTACAAGACTCTTTTTGTATCAAAGGCAACTTAAATCTTAACACCCTAGACAGCCGCCTAATAGGGTCATATGAGGTAGCTATCACTCACTATCTCTCACACTGGCCAGCAGAAAACTGCACCTCAGAACTTCACCACCTGTCCAATCAACTCGCGCCTCCCTCCCCCCACTCCCAACATATACACCTATTCAAAATGGGATTGGTTCTTACTTTAACGGTCCAGTGAATAATGGAATATATGGGCCAACAGGCAGCAAAGCTATGAATGCTTGGGTGGAGCTGGGAGGAGGCGTTTCTATGTTTCTATAATGTTGTAGTGGTTGATATGGAAGAACAGACTAGATAGAAACATGACGACAGAAAAAAAGACCACATGGCCTATGTTTCTAACTTTCCCCCAGTTCCATTTAGGGAGTTTCCAGGGGGCTGAGAAGGGGAGAGGCAGAGAGAAAACATATGTTCAACTTCTGGGAGCATATGACAGCAAGCCTGCAAACCCGGCTTAATTTTGAATTGGGTAGATGGGAGGGAAAAGCGGAGGAATTGGAGGGGGGGAGGGGGACTGTCCAATCAGCCAGTTAACCTTAAAGTCCACAAGTAAGAGCGGTTCCATGGGATCACAGATTAACTCTGAAAACGAAGGAGAGGAACTAGCTGACTAACAATTTCAGCACTAGCTGGCTAAGTTTAGACAAAGGTTGAGTTTCAAACTCAATGCAGCTAATTAGCCACTTAGATTTAGGATGATTTTCAATTGAAAACCTAGTCAGCTATTAGATGGAGGCATGGCCTAAGATAGTGACGGTACTGCAGTTCTGCATGCTCCCATTTGTGATGGGAAAAAGAAAAACACAACTGGGCAAGAATCCCCTTCAAACTGGCAGCCTCTTGCTCAAGGTCCGATGGACCGTTACACTGTTCACAAGGTGGCTCAAGCTGTGGATTCCACATTGCATCTGGCTGCATATAGACACAAAAGGTCTGTTGATCTGGTGCCTTTATCAGATCTTGATACAACCCAGAGAAGCAGTTCCCTTCCCTCACCCTCCTGCAGGTGGTTATGCATCCGGAAGGCCTGTGATGTACGTCTGTGCTGAAAGCTCTCCTGTTCGAGGGGGGCTGCAGGCAGTGTTGGTGTGCCCCCCTCCACACAAGGCTCTCCTAAAGGAATTGTGCAGGAGATTGAGGAGGTGGAGGAACATAAGCCTGGGAACTACTCAGTGGTCAGCCTGTGGTGAGCTGGGAGGAGGCACCATGCTTGGGACAGGTTTGCTTTTGAAATTTTCTGTTCGCGATGCGTTTATTCTTGCAAAGCCTATGCAATTTACATTGGAGATGATATGGGATGCTATGAGCCAGCTTACTGTGGCTCTCTCTGTACAGCCCCAACAAGGAATGGCCAAGTTGCAGGAGAATACTCCTCAATTGAAAGTAAAGATAGCACAGTTACTTACCTGTAACAGGTGATCTCTGGGAACAGCAGGAATAAGTCTTCACATATGGGTACGTCGGTACCGACGGAGCCTGCGCGGGAACGCTCCCCAGCTTCCCAAAAAGGAAAGCTTTTGGGAGCATCCCACAGCGCCTGCACGCTGCCTTCCCGCCTTTCCTAACCAACTCGCCTCAGTTCGAGTTTAAAGCTGAGACAATAGAGAGAGAGAGGAAAGGAAAGATAGAAAAGAGATACAACTCCTAGGAGAGGTGGGAGGGTTGTGAAGACTTATTCCTGCTGTTCCCAGAGATCACCTGTTACAGGTAAGTAACTGTATTATCTCCAGGAACAAGCAGGAATGAGTCTTCACATATGGGGACTCCCTAGCTAAGATGCCTGGGAGATCCCCAAGGATATGAGACCCTGAAAAGGGTCTGCGTCCTCCTATGGATCTCAGGCATCCATCCAGGGAAGGAGGGCAGGAGTTGTTTAAGAATGGAACAGGTGTCTGAGGACACCCTGACCAAACAAGGCATCCCGGCGGGAGTCCTTGTCCAAGCAGTAATGGGCTGTGAAGGTATGAACCGAGGCCCAGGTGGCTGCTCGACAGATCTGGTCGATGGACACAGAATTTAGATGAGCCATAGAAGTGGCCATGGCCCTCACATTATGAGCTGTGACATGGCTCTCCAGAGAAAGGTTCTTTCGCCTACCAGAGTAAGAAATACACCAAGCAATCCAATTGGACAATGTTCTCTTAGAGACTGGAAGTCCCAAATGAGAAGGATCAAAAGCAACAAAAAGCTGGGAAGACTTTCGATGCTGCTGTGTCCTAAGTAAGTAAAAAGCAAGAGCTCTTTTACAATCCAGAGTATGAAGATTCCTCTCTGCACTGGATGCATGAGGAGCTGGAAAAAAGACAGGTAAATATACCTCTTGATTAAGATGAAAAGGTGAGACCACTTTAGGCATAAAGTGTGGATTTGTCCTAAGGACTACCTTATCATGATGGAACCTTGTATAAGGTGGATTAGCCACTAATGCCTGCAGTTCACTGTTGCGGTGAGCTGAAGTAACTGCAATGAGGAAAATAACCTTCCATGAAAGAAATTTCAAGGAGGTAGTGGCTAAGGGTTCAAAAGGTGGCTTCATGAGCTGACCAAGAACCAAATTTAAGTCCCATGCCACCGGAGGAGGCCTAATGGGAGGTTTAGTTAAAAGTTAGGCCTCTCATGAATCTTGCAATGAGAGGATGAGAGGAAATAGGTTGTCCATTGATGGGCTTAAGGGATGCTGCAATAGCACCCAAATGGACTCTTACTGAATTTGTTTTAAGGCCTGCATTGGAAAGATGCAGGAGATAGTCTAAAAGAGAATTTAAAGGTAGTGCTAGAGGGTCAAGACCCTTTTCAGCACACCAAATGGAAAACCTTTTCCATTTAAAAGCATAAGAACGCCTGGTGGAAGGTTTTCTGGAAGCATGGAGGATATCCTTCACTTGTTGAGAAAGATTCCAGTCTTGAAAGTCTAGGCCTTCAGTAACCAAGCTCTGAGGTGTAGGGACTTGGGGTTTGGGTGCCACAAAGTCCCTTCCTCCTGGGACAGAAGGTCTGGAGCAGCTCCCAAGTCCAGAGAGGGGGCTTCGGAGAGATGTAGAAGTAGAGGGTACCACACTTGGCGTGGCCAGCGTGGAGCTATGAGGATCATAGATCCTTGATCCCTCTGGAGTTTGAACAGAGTCTTGGGAATCAAGGGAATGGGTGGAAATGCATACAGGAAGCCCTGACCCCAATGGAGGAGGAAGGCATCCTTGGCCTGAACTCCCTGACACGGAATTCTGGAACAGAACCGGGGAAGTTTGGCATTCCACGGACTTGCAAAGAGGTCTCTGTCCAGGGTTCCCCATCCTTGGAAGATTCTGAGTACCTGATCCATGTGCAGGGACCATTCGTGTGGAAGCAGAACTCGACTGAGTCTGTCTGCCCAAGAGTTTTGGACTCCTGGGAGGTATACTGCCACGAGATGGATTTGATGCTCTCTGGCGAAGGCTCACAATCTTAAAGCTTCGTTGCAAAAGCGACAGAGAGCCAGTTCCTCCTTGCTTGTTTATGTAAAACATGGCTACTTGATTGTCCGTATGAATGAGGACTGTCTTGTAGCTGAGGAGGGTATGAAAGAACTTGAGAGCTAGAAAAACTGCTCGAAGCTCCAAGTGGTTGATATGAAGGGAGGTCTCATGTGGGGACCAAGTGCCTTGGGTGGAGAGGTCCTGTAGATGGGCTCCCCAACCTGTTTGGGAGGCATCTGTTGTGAGGGTTGCTTGGGGCAACAACTGTTGGAAGGAGGACCCCAGCAACAGATTTTGAGTGGACATCCACCATTGGAGAGACCAAAAGAGACGTTTGGAGGTTGTTATTTGGTCTGAGAGAGCACCTGAAGCTTGAGTCCACTGGTTGGACAAAGTCCATTGAGCTGCTCTCATGTGTAGGCGAGCATAGGGTACCACATGCACTGTGGAAGCCATGTGGCCTAGCAGTTGTAGCATCTCCCGGGCAGTTAAGTGGCTCTTTGACTGAATCTGGGAGGCTAACTGCACTAGACATTGGCAACGGGCCTGAGGAAGGTAGGCCCTTATAGTAGTGGTATCCAACCAGGCCCCTATGAATTCTAGGGACTGAGTAGGGGTTAGCTGAGACTTTGGGAGGTTTACCACAAGTCCCAGATACTGCAGAATGCACCTTGTGCGGTTCAAGGAATTCTGGGCCTCTGACTGAGATGGAGCTCGAATGAGTCAGTCGTGCAGGTATGGGAAGACAAATATTCCCAGAGTTCGTAGAAATGCAGCAACTATTGCCATGCATTTGGTGAACACTCTTGGAGCAGAGGCCAGACCGAAAGGAAGAACTCTGTATTGGTAATGTTTTCCTTGGAAAAGAAACCGTAGGAATCTTCTGTGAGAGGGATGGATGAGGACATGGGTGTACGCATCCTTGAGATCTAGAGAACAAAGCCAATCCTGACTTTGAAGGTATGGAAGGAGAGTGCCCAGAGAAAGCATCTTGAACTTCTCCTTGCATAGAAATTTGTTCAATTCTCTGAGATCTAAGATGGGTCTGTATCCCCCTGTCTTCTTTGGAATGAGAAAATAGGGGGAGTAGAACCCTGACCCTTGATGAAGAAGAGGAACTTCTTCTATTGCCCCTTGGGCAAGAAGGGTAGCTACCTCTTGACCTAGAAGGTCGAGAAGAGATGTGGGAGAATTGAAATGTCTCACCATGGTGTGGGGAGGAAGGTCTGAAAAATGAAGCTTGTAGCCCTCTCTTATGATGGAGAGGGTCCACTGCTCTGATGTTGTTTGCTCCCATCTGGGAGCAAAATGAGCCAACCTTCCTGGAATGGTGAGAGGCTCGGGCTGCTTTAGAGCCAGAAAGGCTAAGTTCTCTAGCATCAAGTCAAAAACCCTGAGGAGGTTGGGCCTGCTGAGTTGCAGCAGCCCCTGTAGGCTTAGGCCTGGCCTGTTTAGGTTGCTGACGCTTAGTGGCAAAGCGACCTGTAGAAGATTGTTGGCCAGAAGTAGAAGGAAATCTGCCCTTTTTAAAGAGACTTTTTAAAAGGCTTTTTCTTGGCAGGAATGGAGGTTGACTTTGAAAGTCTATCCAGAGCAGAGTTTTCTGCATCCATTTGAGTGGCTTTTATTTGCCATTCTTTGCCAAATAGGAAATCTTCCCTGTACAGGTGAAAACCTAAGCCATCTTGAACCCAGGGCTCTAAATCAGAAGCCTGGAGCCAAGCAATTCTGCGAGCAGCTATGGCAATGCCTGAGGCTCTTCTGGCACCTTCAAAAGAGTCAAAGGCAGCCCTGTTGGAAAACTTTGAAATGTCTTGGGTATGCTTAAGCCAAATGAGGAATTCCTCCCTTTTATCCTCTGGAAGAAAAGGGAAGAAAGTGTGCAGTTTTTGTGCAACTTCCTTTAGAAACATACCCATGTAAAGGCTATATGAGTTGATTCTGGCAATAAGCATACTGGCTTGGAAGATTTTCCTACCAAAGGCATCCAAGGTCCTGCATTCTCTTCCTGGAGGAGCAGAAGAGTGTCTCTTTGTACTCTTTATCCTTTTCATAGCTGACTGCACCACAATGGAATGGTGAGGAAGCTGAGTTTTCTGAAATCCAGGACAAGGAGGGACACGATACATAGTGTCCAATCTACGAGAATGAGGAGAGAAAGTGAGAGGAGTCTCCCATAGATCAATCATGTGTTCATAAAGAATCTCATGAATTGGTAAGGTGACCGCCTCTTTAGGAGCTCTAGAATAGCCTAAAATATCCAATTTTTTAGCTCTAGGCTCTGATTCAGAAGTTACTGAAATAGAAAGTCCTTTAGCTACTTCTCTTATGAAGTCTTGAAAGGACAAGTCTTCTGGAGGAGACATTCTTCTTTTTGGAGAAGAAGGCTCTTCAGGAAGGGCTATGGATACTTCAGGAGACTCGTCTGATGTATCAGAATCATCAGAGGAATCGAAGTATCGCCTGTCAGGGTGCTCTTCCAACGCTCGATACGCGTATCGAGCAGTATCGACATCGGGCGTCCCCGGTACCGGATCGGTACCGGTAAGCAGCCCTGGACAAGGAACCGCTGCAGCCGGTATCCTGGCCGATGTCGATGCAGTCGGTACTGGTATCGGTGCTGGTACCAGAGCCAATACCGAGAACAGAGTTTGTTTCGGTACCAGCGGCGTCGCAGCTTGAATGAAGGCTGTAATAGCCTGCTGCATGGACAGAACATTGTGATCCATCAACGCCATGAATGCCTGGAAGTCGGTACCGGGAGATTGTGCCGGTACCCCAGAGCATTCTAACAGGTGATCGGTCGAGGCCGTGCCATCGATGTCAACCTGTAACCCCATAGGAGGAGCTTTGGAAGCCGGAGCTTCCCGCCGGGGTTGTTTTGCTGGCGCAGGATCCTCGAGGGCAAGCCCGGAGGCATCTCGATGCTTAGAGGGAGATCTACCCTTCGAGGACCTGCTAGGTTTATGTTTGGTTACCTGAGATCCATCAGGAGAAGAAGACCTGGAAGATGTCGATGCTACCGACGGTGCATCAGCGGGAAACAGCACATGGAGCTTGGCTGCTCGGTTCTGTAACCCCCGTTTAGACATAAGAGAGCAGGACGGACAATCCGGAATGGAGTGTTCAGGACCCAAACATTTAAGACACCTTTCATGGGTATCTGTAACAGAAATAGTACCACTACACTTAGTGCATTTTTTGAACCTGGAGGCTGGTTTTTCCATGAGGGAAATTTTCTTGTGGGCCCTGAGGCCTAAGAAGAAAAATACACCAAGTGAGGAAAAATATCGATTTTTTTTTTTTAAATTTTTTTTTTTTTAAAGAAAGAAAGAAAAGACCGGCGGTACCGGTCCGGAGTCGGGGAAGGCAGACACGCGACCAAAGAAATAAAATAAAATAAAGAACTTCTTCAGCGGTGACAGGGCTCGACCTGCTGGCTCCGCGGCAAAGAAGAACTGAGGAGAGTTGGTTAGGAAAGGCGGGAAAGCAGCGCACAGGCGCTGTGGGATGCTCCCAAAAGCTTTCCTTTTTGGGAAGCTGGGGAGCGTTCCCGCGCAGGCTCCGTCGGTACCGACGTACCCATATGTGAAGACTCATTCCTGCTTGTTCCTGGAGATGCTACTGTTAGCTTGAAAACAGTATCTCAAGCTTGAGGTTAAGACGCAGTCATTGCAAGAAGACAATTTGGCTATAGTTAAAGAAAATACCTTCTGAAGATCAAAAGCGGACACTGGGAAATTCTACTCTGTCTTGCAACCTTTGTTTGATTAATTTTTCAAACTCATCCAGTATATCTCAGAGGGAGATATTTAAAAAATATATTTGTTGGGAGGTATGGCAGATTCCAAAAGAGTCTATTCCTCCTATTCCTAAAACTTATTATCTTCCAGTGGGGGAACAGTCTGTTCCAGAACAAGCTCAAGAAACTGAAGTGTTAAATGTCGCTGCTTTGTGGGAGGACTCAGAGATTGAAGCTGTAGTGCACTTTATTGTGCAACTTGTGCTTTCAAGGCAGATAGAGATTGGATTCTGAAGATATATTTCAAGAAGAGGAAAGTTCCTGTTTTGGGATGTCTTATTAGTATTTTCCTGGACTTTGCCAGAGAAACACAGAAAAGGTGGCATGGAATTTTGCTTCTTAGACCTGGTGCCTTAGTTGAGAGCCTTGTTCTATCTGAAATTTCCTTTAGAGTTTAACTTTAGATCTATTTAAACAAAAATAGACAAAAATAAGGCCAAATCATTTTTACAGCCAAATGATTTGGCTTCATTTATTAGATGTTAGAATTCTGACTGATCCCCCAGTGGTTTCCTGTGACGTTTTGGTGTTGTAACCACTATGTAATTAGTTCTCCTGTACTGTTAGCACAGATGCTTAGTATTTGTAATATCAGTATTGGGTTTTCCTTTTTCTATTTCTAAGCTGTCATTTGGGCTTGTAAGATTCAGCATTTCTTTCACTTTCTTGATTTGTTTTTTCTTTTATGTGATATGATTATGCTTGGATCTTTTTTCTGTACAAGCGTTTAGGCTCGTTTGTAATTGCAAAAATGTATAAATTATTTTAAAAAATAAAGAAGAAATTCTAGCCAACTAGAAAATCAAATTTTAAATTAGGAAGTCAAAATTTGATAAGCTAAGTTAGGCACATGGCTCTCCCCCAAAATCAGCCTCTAAAATGTTTTGATAACATAGCAAAAGTGCATACTTCCTCATTCTGTAGAAAACTAGAATCACAAGCACACATAACTAGCAGCTACTTCCCATACCAAGATTCTACCCCAGACATCAACTCTGAAGCTGACAATGTCTCAACTGTCACAGCATACCATCCAATGCACAGAGCTTCAAAATTCCCAACATGAACTGCACGCATTCATAAAACTCTTGAAAAAAATCATTGAGAAAATTGTGAGTGTGTGCTAGGTACCATCAGAAAGAGCATGAGTGACATTTTCAAGAGAGTTAGTCAACTACACTTAGTTCCCTATTTCAATCGGTTACCACTGCACTCGGTGAAAGTCCAGTTTAAACTAAAATATAAATAAAAATATAAACATAAACCTTTCTAAACAGTTTATATTTTGGCTTAAATTATGGATTTTCATTGTGTGCAATGGGAACTGATGATTGAAATGAGGAGCTAAGTGTAGTTGATTAACTCTTGAGAACATCACCCATGCTCTGACAGTTCCTAGCACACACACACAATTTTTTCAATGATTTTTTTCATAAGTTTATGAATGATAAAAAGATGTGGCCGATGTTTTTTCCTTGTGCTGTGGTTAGTGGGGAAGGATTTTTTTGTTTTGTTTTGATGAGAATAAGGCAAATAAATGTCGTCTTTAAACCTCAACATTTAACACCCAAAAACTTGATCACACATTTATATGGAAAATTTAGCCAAAACTAAGAGAACAGAGACCCAGGCTGTAGTACACCTGGCCTCATTTATAAAAATAGCTGTCTTCTTTTCTGGGTTGCCTTAACCGCATCTGGGAAAACATAAATCTTGGTATTCATTATAGTTGTAAAAGAGATGAAAAGTTTAAGAAACCAGTCTCTGTCCAGATCTAAAACAAAATCCACAAGCAAAGTAGCTATATGTCCTTCCACTTCCCCATAGGCTTCCAAAACATCTAAAGGATTTAATGAATCAAAAGATACTGGAGATAACTATCCAACACCTACACTAACTTTCTTCTTATACGATGGCAAATAGTATAACCAGGAAACGGTTGAACTTCAAACAAATATATTTTTTTAAATAAAGCCAAAGGGGGAGGTTAGTAATGTTTTAGGAAACGTTAATAAATTTTAAAGTACATTTTCCAAATTCTCTACTTTACTCCACAAACTCAAATTATCCTGAACAACATATGGTCTTAACCTCACCGTCTTCAGTTCCACCGAACTAAACCTTTGCTTAAACTCATTAAGATCATTTTACCTAACTTAATTTTACCACAAACACCATAAATTTGATGCAGAAGCTTAATATTCTGAGAGCAAATTCACTTTTCCAGCTGGACCAGTTATTTCCCAGACCCTATCTAAGGGGCTGGTTTTAGGTTTTATCGAGACTGGCTGAAAAATGTCCACACTGACCTTGATCTCGTGCCCTGCAGCTAGAGAAAATTAAGCTTCAGCATACCCAGCATAAACTGTCATATCTTGCCAAGAAGCACATCTTTCTCAGCCACGGCAGGTCCCATGCTTTCTGCCTCTGCCGAACCTGAGTCACTGATGCCTTCCATCCGCACCAGGCTCACTGCCAACGCCTCCTCAATTCATGAACGTAGCTGGACCAGCGGAATCCACAGCCTCATAGTCTGGAGGGCCCAAGCACAAGCCTTCTTCTGAGGATTCCTCCAATGATCTGGCTCTCTCTGGAGCACACTCAGATTCCAAGGTTGCATGGATGAATCTATCAGCCCTAAAAGGCGAGTAGTTATTAGGCCCACAGGGTAGAACCAAAGCTTCCCCTTCCTTTTACCATTAGTGTAAGGCAAAATTTAAGAAGGGAAAAAATATATATCAGGTGAGTTTAACCTCTGGTCACTGCCATCTTGAGTCTGTCTCCAACAACTTAGATTGTAAGCCCTCCAAGAGCAGGGAAATACCCATTATACCTGAATATAACTTTCTTTGAGCTATCACTGAAATGGACAATTACTTTGTCACGAGAAGAGTATAATGAGTCTTCACTAGGCACAGAAAAATGCTTTCTGGGTAAAAGTTTAATGGCGCCATCCTTTAAAAAAATTTCAAAAAACCCAGGCTGCCTGTTGTACAAAGCCACACATACTCAGCATTTCTTCCTGCACATTTCAGATTCCAGCAACAGGATAACCAGCATCTACTGGGCTATGGCACCATCAGCGTCCATTCACAACTACTGAGGAACATTTATACAATCCCACCCAACCCAGGCATTGTGACAGTCCTTAGCCAAGGGCCATAAGTTGTGGCGTCCTCTGGAAACCAGCTAATATGGACTTTGTTTTTTTTTTTTAAATTTCAGTTTTATAAAAGCTCCAAAAATATATAAAACCAGGAATCATCTTGAACTAGCAAATATAAGCTACATAGCAAGAACATATTCAGTATTAAAATATTTATTAAATTTACTTCAAAAAATTAACAAAAAAATCTGAAACACAGCACTTCAATCTCTGAAGCAAGTAAACAATGAGGGGACAACGAAAAAAAGTATGTAACAGGTGTTCTCCAGGGACAGCAGGAATCAGTTCTCACATATGGGTGACGCTGGCACCGACAGAGCCCTGTGGAAGCATTTCCTCAGCTTTAAAGAACGTCTTTGGGAAATGCTACCACACATGTGTGGTCCCCTTCCTGCCCAAGGGTACCCATCTTGCTCAGTCAGATGACATATTTTTTTTACTACTGTCCTAGCTAACACAAGGTAGGGAGGCAAGGTAGGGAAGAGGGAGGGTTGTGAGGACTGATTCCTGCTGTCCCTGGAGAACACCTGTTACAAGTGTGCAACAGGTGTTCTCCAGGCCAGTCCAGGAACAGCAGGGTAGTCAGTCTCCTTCAGCAGCTGAGGACTGAAATACATAGAGTCTTGCTGACCCTCTATCTAGCTCCCCCTAGCACTCCCGACTCAGTCTTTCAGTCCTCAGCAGCTAGGAGGGACCGGTGTTAGGCAGGTTTCGAGATTGAGAGAAGGATTTACACAAAAAAAAAAAAAAAAAAGAGAATTCAGCATAAGGTAAAGTGCGAGGAGGTTCTGGCTTGCTCTGGCAGAGCAGTAACTCCAGAGAGTAAGATACCAAAGTAGACGCCGGTGGGCTTTTTAGTGCTTGAAAGGGCAGCAGAGGCAGAGCCTGTCTCGAGGGGTGAGCGCAGCCACTTTCACTGCCAACGGAGAACGTGCCTGGGAGCCCCAGAGCACACCTCTCTGCCTCTTCAACCTACAATCAATTTCCGCTAGCGGCAGGAAGGGAGCGAGGAGTGCCAGCTGCTTTTTCAGTAAGTTAGGGCCCCCGGGGAGGGTGATCGAAGAGGCGTTCGGCTTGTGGCACTTTCGTCGGCGCTGGTATTCGCGGCCTTGGGGTGCTCCAGAGGTTTTTTCATTGTGCATGCTTTCGATTGCGGCGGTGTGCGTGCAGTCTGGGGGCAGCCGGGGATTGTCTGGTGCAGGTCTTTGTCGCATGTGTATTCGCTCGAGCAGCAGGATCGAATGTGTCTTGTCCGGATCTATGGAGGACAAGGCAGCTCCTGTGGAGAACGCGGTAGGCAGGCCTTCAGGCTCGACAGAGAAGGTGGGAATGTCGCTTATTTTACAGGGGACAGACATTTCTCCAGTGCTTCAGAAGAAGCAGGGGAAAAGTAAATAGACCAGAAAGCCTGCTCAGACAGGGCAAACTCTACAACCGGTATTTTCAGGGCTGCAGGATGGCTTAGAGTCACTTTTTTCAGCAAATTTTATTGTGTCTATGCACAAGGCCTACTGTTTTAAAAGGAAGCAGGCTCAAGATCAAGGTCCTCCTCCTAAGTTGGCAGCTTCCCCAGGAGCAGAGATAAAGAAGGGTCTTGGAATGGAGGCTGGCTCAGAGTGATTAGATCAGCAGGCTCCGGGCGACAGAGGACGGGGAGTTCCTCTCGGATTCGGGGCTGCATCCGTGGGCCGTGGAAGAAGGGGAGATTATTCCAGGCGACGATCCTAATGTTTAGGGTGTTTCACAGAGAGGAGCTGGGAGCTCTCATTGTTCATTCTCTAGCAGTGCTGAATATAGCTCTACCGGTGGTTCAGGAGGAACCACTGGAGGACCCCCTTCTCCAGGGGTTTAAGATGAAGCAGAAGTGTTTTCTAGTTCATAGGATTAGCAAACAGATGATAGAATCGGAATGGAAGTGCCCGGAGGCTACCCTAAGGGGTGGCTGCTCAATGGGACGTCTGTATCCGATACCGCAAGAAGAAAAAGACCTGATGTGGATACCCAAGGTGGATGCCTTGGTCTCTGCGGTGACCAAGACGACCACTATTCCGGTGGAAGGGGGTGCTGCCCTTAAAGATCTTCAGGACCGGAAGTTAGAGTCTATACTCAAACAGGCTTTTGATACGAGTGCTCTAGACCTGCAGGACTCTATTTGTGGGGCTTATGTCTCGAGGGCCTCCATCTGTTGGCTCCAAGGGGAAGGTTCTTCTGAGGTGGAAGTGTGTACTCTCTCAGAAGGGGTCAAATTGAAATCAGCAGCTGCTTACTTAGACGATATTTTTTATGATTTGGTGAGGATATCCGCAAAATCTATAGCGTCCCTTGTGGCGGCCAGGCGGTTCCCTCTGGCTGAGGAACTGGACGGCGGACGCATCTTCTAAGGCTCGCCTGAGTAAACTGCCCTATAAGGGTAAGCTGCTCTTTGGGGAGGCGTTGGAGAAGATTGTAAAGGATTTGGGGGATTCTAAGGGAGGCCGGTTCCCAGAGGATATGCCAAAGGGTCCAAAGCCAGGAGGGCTACAGAGAGGACAAGCGAGAGATTTCTGCAGGTTTCGATCTCCGCGGTATGGGCCATACCAGAGGGGTCGCTTCATGACCAGAGAGCAGTCCTTTCGAGGGGCTCGGAGGTTTGGACGGGGGTATTTCAATTCCCAGCAGGCCCCGCCCAAAATGTTGCAATAAAGTCAGGAAGATCCAGCCGGAGTTGCCAGTAGGGGATCGCCTACTGAAGTTCTACTCCGCCTGGGCCGCAATTACAACAGACCAGTGGGTGTTGGGAGATCGTCTGCGAGGGTTATGCGCTGGAGTTCTGCAAGCCTCTGGCGGATGCTTTCATGGCATCTCCATGCAACGCGCTTGAAAAGAGAGAGGCAGTGAGCAAGACGCTTCAACGGCTACTGCGCCTGCAAGCAGTGGTCCCTATACCCCGCGACCAGTGCAGCTTAGGTCGATACTCCATTTATTTTGTGGTGCCCAAAAAGGAGGGCTGTTTTTGGCCCATTCTCGATCTCAAGCACATGAACGGCAGCTTAAGGGTGCTGCATTTTCGGATGGAAATGTTGCAGTCAGTGATTTTGGTTGTAAGGCCGGGAGAGGTGGCCAGGCTTGCGGGTCCCTCCCGTGTTTAGGTACTGCTCTGGTACGTCCCTGCTGTTCCTGGACTGGCCTGGAGAGACGAAGAAGGAGAAATTAGGCCTTACCTGATAACTGTCTTTCCTTGAGTTCTCTCCAGGCCTGACCAGGGCCACCCTGTCATTTGGTACTAGTCAGATGTTTGGTGATGGGGGTTTGGCAGTCTGGAGTAGGATGTGCAGCTCTTAAGAGTTTAGAGATCTGGTTGCAGCCAGAGACATGGCGTGTAAGCAGGCTGGCAGCGAGTTCTTTGGGACGGCTCTGTTTATCTGCTCTCCCTTCGTTGAGTTGGGGGGAAGGGTAGAAGCAGTTCTGAGGTAGGTTACAGGATTTGTTAAAAAGAAAAACAAAAAGGAGAAGGAAGTCAGTAGAACTTCAAGGAGGGAATTCAAGGACTCTCCCATGTTTAATGAAGTTAGGCTGGCGTTCTTAAAATAGTTCAGGTTGGATGTTTTTGGTTGATTGGTACTAGCGGCTTTGTCAATAGAAGACTGAGTCGGGAGCTAGACAGAGGGTCAGCAAGACTATGTATTTCAGTCCTCAGCTGCTGAAGGAGGCCGACTACCCTGCTGTTCCTGGACTGGCCTGGAAAGAACTCAAGGAAAGACAATTAGCAGGTAAGGATTAATTTCTCCTTCTCCAGGAACAAGTTCTCACATATGGGACTCCCTAACTCCAGGCTGCCGAGGACCGAACCAAGAAAGCACCACCTGCGACCAGTCGGGTAACCGTGAGTTGCAGAAGATGAATCCCCAACTGAGAGACTCTGCAAGACCCAAGTATCCAGTGGCACCATCACTCCAGTAGCCTGAACACAGAAGGGTCGGAGGGCAGGAGTTGCCTACACCCCGAAAAATTTAAGGAGTACCGCCTGGCCGAAGGCGCGGTCCCAATGGGACTCGCTCTCCAAGCAATAGTGAGCTGCAAACATGTCCAATGAAGATCATGTGGCAGCCTTTCAGATCTCCGTCACGGGTACTGATCTCAGGTTCGTCACTGATTTGGCCACTGTTCTCACGTGATGTGCTGTGATATGGTGTTCTAGAGAGAGCTCAGCTCGCTCCTAGATGAAGACAATGCAGTCTGCCACCTAAGTGGACAGAGTTCACTAAGTCACAGGAAGCCCCAGTCTGCTGGGGTCATAAGAAACAAAAAGCTGAGGAGCTTTGCGATGGCCCCAAGTCCGCTGTAAGTAGAGGGACAGGGCCCGTTTGCAATCCAGTGTATGGAGTACAATTTCCTCCAGACAGGCGTGAGGTTACATAAGAACATAACATAAGATATGCCATACTGGGTCAGACCAAGGTCCATCAAGCCCAGTATCCTGTTTCCAACAATGGCCAATCTAGGTCATACGTACCTAGCAGTTTCCCCAAAAGACACAGATTCCACAAATGCTTGTACTGGGTCAAGCATTGATATCCTGGGTCCCTTTTTAATAATGGTATATGGACCTTTCCTCCAGGAACTTATCCAAACCTTTTTTAAACCCAGCTACACTAACAGCCTTTACTACATCCTCCAGTAACAAATTCCAGAGTTTGATTACACGTTGACTGAAAAAATATTTTCTTTTATTTGTCTTAAATAGTTTACCCTGTAGCTTCATTGCATATCCCCTAGTCTTTCTATATTCTGATAACGTAAACAATCAATCTACATTTACCTGTTCCACTCCATTCATTAATTTATAGACTTCTATTATATCTCCCCTCAGGCGTCTCTTTTCCAGGTTAAAGAGCCCTAACCTTTTTAGCCTTTCTTCATAGGAGTATCCTTCCATCCCCTTTACCATTTTGATGGCTCTTCTCTAAACCTTTTCTAATAATGCTATATCCTTTTTAAGATACGGCGACCAGAATTGCACACAATATTCAAGGTGCGGTCTCACCATGAAACGATATTGAGGCATTATAATATCTTTTGTTTTATTTTCCATTCCTTTCCTTATGATACCTAGCATTCTATTTGCTCTCTTGGCTGCCGCTGCACACTGGGCCGAGGGTTTTAACATGTTATCCACAATGATGCCTAAATCCTTTTCCTGGGTGGTGGTTCCTAATGTGGAACCTTGCATCGTGTAACCAAAGTTTGTGTTGTTCTTCCCTAGGTGCATAACTTTGCACTTGTCAACATTAAATTTCATCTGCCATTTTGATGCCCAGTCTTCCAATTTAACAAGATCCTCTTGCAATTTTTCACAATCCTCTTAGGTTTTAACAACTTTAAATAGTTTTGTGTCATCTGCAAATTTGATAACCTCACTCGTTATTCCACTTTCCAGGTCATTTATGAATAAGGAGTAAGCTTGCCTGGTGGAGGACTTTCTGGAGGCTAGCAAGCCTTCCTCAACCTCCATTGAGAGGTGAAAGGGGCCAATGCTATCCTTTCAGCAGCCACACTGTTAGCGTTAGAGACCCCAGATTGGGGTGCAGGAGAGAGCCCTCCTCCTGTGTCAGGAGGTCTGGGGCAATTAGTATTAGAGATGAACCCTCGCACTGGACCTTGAAGAGGGTCTTGGTGACCAGAGGGATCAGTGGAAAAGCATAGAGAAGGCCTTCTGTCCAGAGAATCAGGAAGGCATCCGCTGCCATCCTCTCTGGGTGTGGTTGCCGCGAACAGAAGTGTGGCAGCGGGGTGTTGTCCAGGGTGACGAATAGGTCCATCACGGGTCTGCCCCAGAGGCGGAAGAGTCAAGTGGCCATTCTGGGGTCCAGGCGCCACTCATGTGGATGGAGAATCCGGCTCAGCATGTCTGCGAGGAGGTTGTCCTGGTCTGGGAGGTGAAGCGAAATGCCCAAAGGGCCAGGGATATTTCCTTGAGCTCCAGGAAGCTGATCTGAAGCCTAGATTCCATCTGGAACCAGCTGCCTTGTGTGCAGCTGTCCCCGCAGTGTGCCCCACCCCCAACCTAGGAGGGAGGCGTCTGTGGTCAGGATCCTCTGGGCGCAGGTGTCTGGAAGGGCATCCCTGCACGGAGGTGGCAGAGAAGTTGCCACCAAGCGAGGGACTCTGCCAGCAGGCGGGTTACCCTGATCCTGTCTGTGGCTTGCGTCCACTGCGATCAGAGGCACCACTGGGCTGCCTGCATGTGTAAGCAGGCTAGGGGGGGTCACATGGACCGTGGAAGCCATATGGCCCAGTAGGCAGAGGAAGAGACGAGCTGGTACTGACCAACGGTGCTGAACTTCCACCACCAGCTGTCTGAGGCATTCTGCCCTCTCCCTGGGAGAATGGCCTTGGCCTGTAAGGTGTCAAGTTGAGCACCTATGAACTCCAGACCCTGGGCTGGAGAGAGGTGGGATTTGGTGTTGTTGATGAATCCCAGGTGCTGCAGCAGGAGGGTTGTGCATTCTGCGGCCTGGCTGGCTTCTGTGGCCGTGCTGCCTCTCTGATGAGCCAGTTGTCTAAATAGGGGATGACAAAGGCCCCTTGCAAACTCAGGTGGGCAGCTACCACTGCTAGGCATTTTGTGAAGACTCTTGGCGAGGATGCGAGGCCGAAGGGTAGTGTCCTTCTCCTACCACGAACTTAGGTACTGCCTGTGGGAGGAGTGGATTAGGATGTATTTGTGTACGCATCCTTTAGGTCCAAGGAGCATAGCCAGTCTCCTTGGCAGAGGTAACGCAGCAGTGTTCCAAGGGAGAGCATCTTGAACTCCTTCACCAGAAACTTGTTTAAGTTTCACAGATCTAGGATGGGCCTGAGGCCCCCGGTTCTCTTTGGGACGAGAAAGTACCTGGAGTACTTCCTGCCCCATAGGTGTTTGAGTACAGGCTCTATTACATTGTCCCTGAGAAGACCTGCGAGCTCTGTGAGCAGCAGGGTCTGGTGAAGGGGGGAGGGGGGGCGGGTCGAAATGGCTCTCCGGGAAAGAACCTTGGTGGAATCTGCTGCAGGTGGAGAAGGTATCCTTCCCTGACCATCTGCAGTACCCATTGGTCCATGGTGATTGTAGCCCATCTGTGAGCAAAGAGCATCAAGCGCCCCCCTGTAGGCTGGCGAAGGTCTCCTGAAGGAGGAGAGGCCCTGCCCTGGGAGTCAAAAGCTCCCTCCAGGTTGGGTGGGAGCTGGAGTCTGGGGCTTTGGTGCTTTTGGCTTCTGAGCCCTGTGCCATTGCCTTCTGGGGACAGAAGTCTGCTACTGGCCTGAGAAGGGCTGGTATTGGTGACCCTGCCCAAAGGACCCCTTTTTCCTCTCTGGAAATGGGATGGGATGAAATCTTCTTAGAGAGCTTCTGGCGGGTCACCATGTCGGCCTCAATCTTGCCCGCATTGTTGGCCATGGGCTTGCCAAACAGGTTCTTCCCGATGCATGGGATGTCAAGCAGCTTGTCTTGGACCCATTGCTCGAGGTCAAAGGATTTGAGTCAGGCTTGGCGTCGAGCCCCAATACCAGCTACAGCTACCCGAGCCACTGACTTGAAGCCATCATAGGCTGCTTGGGAGAGGAACTTGGAACAGTCCTTGATCCCCGAGGTCAGGGCCTGTTGGAGGGGTTCCCCGACAAGGACTGCCACAAACCCCAACAGCTCTAGGGCCAGAGCCTTTAGGTACATGCCTATGTAAAGCTCGTAGGCCTGGATCTGGCAACCAAGCATCAAGCCTTGGTAGCAATTGTGCCCGAGGGCGTTGAGGGCTCTGGCCTCCCTCCCGGGGAGAACCGAGGAGCGAGTCCTCTGGCTCTTGAGTTTCTGCATGGTGGACTCGACGACCATGGAGTTATGCAGGAGCTGGGGTTTGTGGAACCCTGGGCCCTTCCAGACACGGTACATGGCGTTGAGGTGCTGGCTCACCAGCTGGACCAACGCCGGTGTTTCCCACATTCAAAGCAGTAGCCTCTTGAGGATTGGCTGTACAGGCACCATGAGGGTTCCCTTGGGTGGAGACTCATACTGAAGAATGGTTTATGGTTTAGGCACTTGATATACTGCCCTTTACTATGTGTATCAGAGTAGTTTACAGATATATGCTAACAGACACTTTTTATTTCCTCGTCCCCGAAGAACTCACAACCTAAGCATACCTGAGGCAATGGAAGGTTAAGTGGCTTTCCCAAGGCCACAAGGAGTGGCCAAGGGACTAGAGACCCCAGTCCCTCCGGCCACTTGTCCCTATGTGGGAATTGAACCCCGAGGTAACCTGTCCCAACCACTGAGCAACTCCTCCCTCCTCTGGGTGTGGATCTTCCTCCGCCTCTGTTTGCACTGAGAGGGCTCTGGCCTCGTCCATGATGAAGTCATGGAAGGCCACATCCTCAGGAGGAGAGTGTGGCGACAGGTCAGAGGGAATATCTTGGCGCTTGGTGTCCAGAGAGGCCTAGTCGTCGGCCTCCCACTCGGAGTCAAGCGGTGACAATGAGTCCAAGGCCCTGCATCTCCTTGCCTCAAGACCAGCGTCGAGGAGTCGGCAGCCTGCTGAGGACCTGGGGTCCCAATCAGACACTGGCCAGCGAGGACCGGATGCCCGACGAATGGGACCAGGACCTCAACTGATGCAGAAGACTTACCTGAGGCCGGTGGCGTTCACAGCTCGGCTCAACGACTGGAGACTGTCAGACGGCTGCCTGGGTGAGAATGTTCACAGTCTTGGCAAGTGCATATATCAATATGATTTGCAAGGGATTGTGGGCAATGCAGTCCATTCACACCAGACACAGCTGCTGACAATAATTAGTTGTGCTTGAGGGTAAAGCCAATAAGATATTTATTTATGGGGTTATTTCTCCCAACACAGATATGCTTGGTAGCACATAAATCAGGTTACTTGCTTTCAGTGTTAAACTTGGAAAAACAAAATCAGGAAAACAACATTTGAACTTGTCAGGCAATCAAAGCAAAAGAAATAAGACCTGGTTGGTAACAAACTGGTCTTTTCTGTAGGCTTTAGCTAATATTTTCTTAGCAGTGTATCAAACAACAAACAAAAGCCACAAAGAAGAGAAAAACTGTTCTTTTCAGGTTAACTTCTTATATCTTCCCACATAGATTCAGAAATGATTCCCTCAGAGCTCACAAGCAATTAGGTAAGGCTCAATTGCTAGCAGTTACCCAGCTGAAACCCCTTAGCTGGCTTGCTTTCTACTGCGTGGCTAAAAATCCTACTCAGGAGCTTTTCTGAGTAGATTAAAGAACAAGTTTGTATTTCTTTGTGATGGCTGTTGTGTTTTATAACAGAAAATTACCAAAGGAGTTTAGACAGAGAGCAATCCATGTAAACACATCCTTCATCTGCAGTCATTCCCCCTTCTTCAACAATCATGGGTTCAATATCCTGGATTGGCACAGATGAATTTCTCAATGGAGCACTTTCAGGAGAATACTTGTTTCCCTGCTGTCTTTCAAGGTTATAGCTAGGGCATAGATCAGTGTTCATACCTGAGCTTCCATTGCTGTTAGAGTTCCTCTCTATATAGCCTGGCCAGTATGTAGTCCAGTTCTTATGTCCAGCCTTCCAATCCAGATCCCTGGACACTGGATCTCTCTTCACATACCTTCTGGCACGGGTCTTAGGGTCCCTTCCACGTGCAGCCGTCTCCCTCACTGGTACCGTCTGGAGATTCCTAGCTCTGCAGCACCATTCCTCTGGCTTTCCCCAGTCCAATGGTGTATGCTGGCCCTTGGAATGCCTCCCAGTATACGTACTGCTCCGGACTCTTCTAGACCTCTCAAAGGCTTTTCTCTTCTTTCTTCCAAAGGGTTTCTTGCCCTCTCTGTCCGTCCGGTTTGGCTTCTGCTTCTGATGATCCTCCAGATGAAACTGAGGATATCCAAGCTGATCATGAAGATGATGAGGATAAGGATCCTGAGGATAATTCTCTGTAGAATAAACTCTACCTTTATTCTGCCTTGATGAGTGCTCCACCTTAGCACAGCGCAGCTGTGCTGAATCAGGCCCTGCCCTTTGAGATGTGTGCTTAGGGATTACCTCATAGCCCTCCTGATTGAACACACATTTCCCCACTTCAGCTCCTCTAAAGGCTGTTGGAAACCTGGTGCATTCTGGGACTGGTAGTCTTTTATGGGAAAATTCTGTTTTCTTATTTCTACCAGAACTGACAGGTTGCTTGTTCAGAGTCACTTTACCTTTTCTATAGCTCCTTCCTGAGCTATGATAAGCTTCCTTATCACAAGACTCCCTCTCAGTCGAGGGTCCAGTCGTCGGGGCGGATAAGGCAGGCGAACTGGCAATCATTGCCTGCTGCAGGGCCAGGATAGTGGTGATGTTCTGCTCCAAGGCTGCCATTCTGGCTTCCAGGCCAGAAGGCTCCATAGCCTTCAGCGCAGGCACAGAGGATCTTGGGCCCGGCGCCAACACTCTTGCGAGTGTGTCCTCAATGAGGACTATGGCCTCGAAGAACCTCACAAGGTCTCCGCCAGCCAAGGAATCCTTCTTGAGGACCTTGGTAGGGTGCTTCTTGGAGTCACCTGAGTCCGTGGCAGTTTTACCGGGTTTCTCCGGTACAACCTCGGCGGACTTCGAAGACTTTCTTTTTCTCTGAGTTGGAGGTCTTCTCAGAGGAGCCGCCGTCACCACAGGACTCTGAGGACAATTTGGCCTCACGAGATATGCTGGGCGTGGAGCTCGGCGTCAGGGAGGCCGGGGCCCAAGTTGGACCTGGGGAACAACTTCTCCTGCATTTCCGACCTTTTTCTGTTGGTTTTAGGCATCATGGCCTGACACAGGTCGCAGGAGGTGCTGCCATGGTCCGGGCCCAGACAGTGCAAGCAGCAATCATGGGTGTCGGTTACTGACATGGTTTGACTGCAGCAGTCACATTTTTTGAACCCACTGGGAGAAACAGCTGGGCAGCACCAGGACGAGGTCAACAACCCCCAGGCGAAAAAAGGCACGAACCCCGGTCGAGGAAACCTCAATGAAAAAAAGGGGACTGGGGACGGCACCAGCTCGAGAAGAGGAACCAGTTGTTAACCGAGAAACAAATTAACTTTTAAGGAAACAAGAATTTTTCTGGGGAAACAGGACTCGCGTCTGTTGGACTCCGCAGAAAAAAAAAAGAGTGAGCAAGATGGCACCCTTGGGCGGGAAGGGGACCACGCATGTATTTTAGCATATCCCAAAGGCTTTCTTTGAAAGCTGGGGAAATGCTTCCGCAGGGGCTCCTTCGGTGCCTGCATCACCCATATGTGAGGACTGAATTCCTGCTTGTCCCTGGAGAAACAATAATACAGTACAATAAAATAAAATAAGCAACATTCACCCCTCTAACTTTATACAAATGGAAGGAGAGAGGTCCCAATTTAAAGAAACAAAATATACATACATAAACAGACCAAAAGGCCAAAGTACCTACATCGCATTACGTATTGCCCCAATAACCTCCCTCAGTAAGTTCTCATTAGCCAGGTGGATCACTCACAACCCTAACATTGGCTCTTTCATGTGTAACAATTAGTGCCAGCAACTGAGAAGGATCCATAAAAACATAATCTTTACCCAGATATTTAATACATTTCCAAGGATACTTCAAAAGAAAGGCCATTCCTAAAGTCAGAGTACGAGACTTTAACTGAAGGAAGGCCTTACGAATTTGCTGGCTCACTTAGAACATGACCATGAAAGGGAGACAGATGCTCCTTAAAGAAAGCTGAAAACACACGCTCCTTATCTAGAGATGTTCGGAAGGAAGCCACCACCGTACCTCCTTGACAGAAGCCACCACCGTGGTCTCCTTGACAGAAGTCTCCAACAGAGCGGTTAAATCCCCATCCAGAGGGAAGACCAAACTACTTCCTGTAACATTTTTAACAGAAAATAAAATATAATATGCATTCAAAATTTCAGGCAGTTTGTCGCTCTCCAGATGTAATGCATTCAAAAAAATAAGTTTTAAGCATTTCACATGCAGCTATCATATTACAATAAGAAAAATTTATAAAATCGAAGATTCAGCAATCTAAGAGTTTTCCAATCTTTCTACTTTATTTTCTAACACACTAGTACACTTCACTACTGCCCTATTGACCCCTTCAAGAGCACTAAGTTTCCTGCTAGCCTGGTCCAAAGAACCCTTTTGAGCCCACAATTCCCCCTCTAGTGTCAACCAATCAACAGAATCTGCAGGAAACTAACAATTGCATAAGGCTGGATAGAACCAAATCCATCTGTGCCATCATATGCCAAATTTCTATATTAGTGATCTCTCCAGGGAGAGTCATTGGGATAGCTGATTCCATCCCTGAAGCCCCAGAAAACACCACATGCTTCAGGGGAGATAAAGCAGAGGGTAACCCTTTTGTCTCTTCTACAAGGGGGGATGACGCCAGTGGACCCACAGAAGAAACTCTACCTGACTCTCAGCTCAGGGTGCTAATACTACCAACCGGTTGTGTTCCTGTAATACCAGGAGTTAACACCAAGCTGGAAGCACCCTGCAGCTTTATGGGGGGGGGGGGGGGGAGGAGAAGAGACCGAAAGTCTGGACTCAGGGAGATAGCTTCGGGACTAACATTTACCAGGGTTCCCAGAGCATTTGATGTTAAAGACATTTTGCCTTGTGCCATAACTAAAGAGTCCATCAAGCCTCGCAGGCCACCTGAAACATCCTTCATCTTGGCTCTCCTTTTCCCTATTGTAAACTTTCCTACACAGTACCTGGATTACAGTCTGGAAACAACTGCAGCACCCTACTTCCACTAGTGAAGCAACTCAGCACCTACCTCCTCCGGCGACTCTGAAGCGGCTCCAAAGGGGCCTACAAGCCCCTTTGGTCATGCCCCCTCGGTCATGGGACCGCTGGGCTGTGGTGCAGATTTAAATCCATGGGAGCGGAAGCAACACCCTCAATGACCTCCAGCATCTCCGGCACTGCTGAGAAACTGTAACAGCCAATCAATGCACCCAAACACCTCCTCTGTCAGCCTCCGGTCAGATGCACACACAGACCAAAACGCCTCCCAGCAAGAACATATTCAAATGAAAATATAATATAAAGAAATAGAAATCACACTGTAGCTTATCCCACCAGCCAAACAAAGGAGGAGAAGACCAGTAAGTAAATATAGGACTGATAACAATATTCCTTAATTTCAGGTTGTAAAAGAAAAAGTCAAAATTAGTAAGGTTAAGAGATGCAAATTTACTGCTAATGAGCATTTCAGCCTATTATACCAACAGTATAACCAGTGAGTCCATTAATCTGCAATATTCTCTGGAGTGCTTTGTCATCTAGAAAATTATTGAATTGAACAGGCTCATAGAACATGAATACAATGTCATGGAACTTCATAGCACATTTACATGGGAATCTAAGTAACAAAGTAGCTCCTATCAAAAGAGCTCTTTGCATTAGAAGCAGAAATTCTTTTCCAAGTGTCTGCATAATCTTTGATAAGTCGATAAATAACTTAACAAAATAGGCAACAGAGTAGACAACCATGAGGGAGTAGATAACATGAGGAGGGATCCAGCTAAGCTTGAAGAATGAGAATCTGGCAACTGAGATTTAATGCTAAACAATGCAGGGTCATACATTTGGGCTGCAAAAATCCAAGGGAACGGTACAGTATAGGGGTGAAGTACTTCTGTCCACGGCAGAAGAGCAGAACTTGGGCATAATTGTTTCTGATGATCTTAAGGTGGCTAAACAGGTAGAAATGGCAATGGCAAAAGCCGGAAGGATGCTTGGGTACATAGGGAGAGGAATTGCCAGTAGGAAGGAGGTGATAGTGCCTCTATAGAAGTCATTGGTGAGACTTCATTTGGAGTATTGTATAAAACTCTGGAGACCACACCTTCAAAAGGATATAAACAGGATGGAGTCAGTGCAGAGGGTGGCTGCCAAAATGGTCAGTGGATTTCGTCAAAAGGCAAATGGGGGCAGATTTAAAGATCTAAATATGTATACTTTGGAGGAAAGGCGAGATAGAGGAGATCTGAGAAAAATGTTTAAATACCTCCATGGCATAAATGCAGAGGAGAAGAGCCTCTTTCAATTGAAAGCAAGCTCTGCAACGAGGGGGAAATAGAATGAAGGTGAAAGATAGACTCTGGAGAAATTTGCCGAAATATATTTTTACGGAAGGAGTGGTAGATGCATGGAATAGTCTCCTGGTGGAGGTAGTAGAGACCAGGACAGTATCTGATTCAAGAAAGCATGGGACAAACACAGAAGATCTCTAAAGGGAAAAAAGGGAATATAGTAATTGGGATGGAAGGGCAGAAAGGATAGGACATATTGTCTTTTTCTGCTGCCATGTTTCTATGCTTCTATATTTTATTGCCATGAAATAATATAGCCTCATATCAATAATGGAGCTTCTAACATGGTTTCAATCATATTCCAAAGCAAAGCAAAAAACAATCAATCATTCAGTCAATAGGTCTTATATACCACATTTCCAAGGATCAAGGCGGTTTACATAGAACATAATTTTAACATCACATGGATATATACATAATATATATAACTATAATATAGTGAGCAGTTTAACAGGGTATTATAATCAACTTATACATTGCAGTGGGGGCGATGACAGGTGAGGGGGAAGAACTGGGGGGGGGTGGTAGAGTCATGTGGGTGAGCATAGGAGGCAGTGTTCAGTGCCAGGTTGTCTTTTGGTTGGTAGTTTGTATGAAGTAAGTAATACAGTATGCCCTGGTACATTCGCGCTTCATGATTTGCGAATTCACAGATCCGCGACAATTTCATTGGAACTGAACTTATTTGCAGCTGCGATTTTTTTCACACATCTGCGAAATCGTCGAAAAACCCTACGCAAGTGTTTATGTTTAATTTTCGTAGTAATTTATGTTTTCATGCTTTTAAATGAAATTAAAGTGTTTGGGAGCGTGACTGGGGTCATATTTAGAGTTTAAACTATAGAAATAAGCATATATTACCATTTTTAATGACTCTACCAAACATCCGCAAATCCTCCTCATTCGCGACGGGTTCTGGAACCTAACCTCGCGAATGTCCGAGGTCTGACTGTATCCTCAAAATGTTCTTTGAACAGAAAGGTTTTTAGCAATTTGCAGAATGTTACGAGGTCAGGAGTGACTCTCATGTGTTTAGGTAGTGCATTCCAGAGGCCAGGGGTGTGTAGGGAGAACACATGGACACAGGTTGTCTAGTTACTTTTGGTTAACTTGGAGGGGAGGGCAAGGAGGTTTGTGGTACATAAGATAAGAAATGCCATACTGGGTCAGACCAAGGTGCATCAAGCCCAGTATCCTGTTTCAAACAGTGGACAATCCAGGTCACAAGTACCTGGAGGGTTTCTAAAAGGTTCACAGGTTCCACAATGCTTGTCCCAGGGCAAGCAGTGGATTTTCCAGGTCCGAACCTTTTTTAAACCCAGCTACACTAACAGCTTTTACTACATCTTCTGGTAACGAATTCCAGAATTTGATTACGGAATTCATTACCGGAGGATGTACATGGTGGTACATATCTGAGTAATTTCCATAGATGACTCCAATACTTCAGTTATATTCAGGCTGTTGGGAGATAATGCACTCTCTGCTTTCAGACTTGATATGGAGGAAAGCCAGTCAAAGTATTTTTTAATTAGGAGGAATCATTTCACATGGAATTTTAGGAATCTTCTTAAAAAGTACCCATGTAGCATATCCACTGGGGATACTGCCAGTTTTGGGGGCATTAAGGAAATACAAATTCAGTCTCCTTGTTTGGTTATCTAGCAACTCTAGCTTCCTATGGATCACCTGCTGAAATGCATTCAGGGCCAGCACAACCACTAAGCAAGACTAGATGGTCACCTAGAGCAAAGAGCAACATCAGTCAAAGCAAAACAATAGATCCTGAGAGCCTGACACACTCAGAGAGTCATTAACACATTGTTCTACCTGCAGGGAGAGAAGGCCCACATGTATATACGAGGTGTGACAAAAAAGAAACGAGACTGTGGCAGCCATGCCCACAACTCAATGCCAATTGGCTAACTGCTTATGTCACTGTGTTGTGCAACATCTTGCCACTATTCTGCTATAATACTTTTCATCTCTCTCACTCTGTTTTTCTTTTTCAGTTTTTTTTGTAGCACACTGCTCCATCGCTTTGTCACTTAACTGAAGGTGTCAGAAATATGGAGCAAAGAAACAACTTGAAATTTCTGGTTAAGTTGGAGAAGGGCCCAACTGAGTGTCTCCAACTTCTCCAAAAGGCCTATGGAGAAGATGCAATATCAAGGCCGCGAGTCTTTGAGTGGCATAAACGCTTCAAGACTGGCTGTGAGGAGGTGCAGGATGACCCCAAGTCAGGACGGCCTTCCACGACAAAGACGGCTGAGAACATTGACAGAGTGAACCAGCTGGTGTGGTGTGATCACAGATTGATGGTGCGGATGATAGCTGAGGAGCTCAGCCTGATCAGGGAGTCAGTGCAGACCATCTTGATGCAGAAACTGGGGATGCGGAAGGTGTGCCAAGATGGTGCCCAAGCTTTTATCGGACAACCAGAAGAAGCACCGGGTCAATGTTTGTCGAGACTTGCTAGAGAAGATCGGAGAAGATCCAGAGTTCGTTGGCTGAGTCATCACTGGAGACAAGACTTGGGTCTTCCAGTACGACCCTGAAAGCAAGAGACAGAGCCTGCAGTGGAAGACTCAACTGTCACCCAGACCCAAGAAGGCGCACATGTCCAAATCAAGGATCAAGGTCATGCTGATTGCATTCTTCAACCAGAAGGGAGTGGTCCATCATGAGTTTGTGCCGAAGGGTCAGACAGTCAACCAGCACTTCTACCAGCAGGTCCTCAATCGCCTCCATGACCGGGTTCGGCACAGCAGGCGGGCTCTGTGGAGAGACAAGTCGTGGCTGCTCCAGCACAACAACATGCCTGCACACACCGCGCTCAGTGTGAGGCAGTTCTTGGCCAACAAACAGATCACAGCTCTCAACCACCCTCCTTATTCCCCAGATCTCTCACCGTGCGACTTCTGGCTCCTCCCCAGACTTCAGACTGTGCTCAAAGGAACTCATTTTGCCTCTGTAGAAGAGATCAAGGCCACTGTGACGAGGGAGTTGAGGGACCTCAAGGAGGAGTACTTTATAGAGTGCTTCCCTATGTGGCAGAAGCGAATGCATAAGTGCATTAACTCGGGGGGGGGGATTACTTTGAAGGGGACAATGCATAATTTCTCTGAAGATTTGAAATAAAACATTTATGGGACAGTCTCATTTCTTTTTTGTCACACCTCATACAAAGCAAAGTTCAATATTCAGAAGTAGGATATCCAGTTATGCATTAGGATGGCTGCGTAAGGGGTGGTATCTTGGTAATGATGGTTGACTTTGTGACATAAGGTTGAGAATTTGCCTAGGGTATTTAATACATTTGCACTGGCCCTCTATGCATTCCTGCACTCAGGATACTCATTTCCCCCACTTCTTCTACCTTAGCTTCTTGTTTTGATAAATACTGTTTCTACTGGCTCACCTAGATCTTTACTTCTGATATAGGAGATCTGATCAAGTTTTGGTATTATTTACTGCTGCCTCCACTGATACCATTACAGACTGAAGAATCTCAAGAGAAACCACCAATGAAGGAATCCTAAGCCCAGAAAGGCAGTCACCTTCCTTAGCAGCACAGTCCTCGGTACTCCCTGCGCTGGTCCCACAGACTACTGCACTTTGATAAAAGCAGCAGCGCTGTCCTGAAGACTGAAATCCACTCCAGCGTTATGAACTTGGGGATCTTCCCCTACAGCTCCCCCAATAATGCAGTGTGGCAACACTTGCTCTTTATCTGCAGAAAGCATTGCTTGACTCAAGAAGATACTTGAAAACACTGGCACAAGATGCTCCTCGGGGCTCAGGGAGATCTCCACCCTTTGCACAGCATGGGTCCTGTTACCAGCACTGCTCTCCCCTGTTTTTTCTGCCATGGCTGGTCACACAAAGACATCTATCTTCACTTCAGTAAATGTCAATAACCCTGTTAGGTGTAGAGGATAGACTATGATCTTCCCTTTCTGCTCATCCATGTCTCATAAAACAGACCAGCAGGAAACTAAAAAGCAACAGAATTCCTACAGTTGCTACCAGCTGTGTAACACCATCTTGCGAACTCTAGGTGGGCTGGTATTTCCACCAAGCAATTGGCAATGTTTGATTCATCCATGGACTGTAAACACTGCTTCTGTATCTCCAGCTGATCTGGGGAGCAGATGCTAAGCCTGGGAATCAGAAACTCGGGTCTTCCTCATAGCTTTGCACAGCACTTGCTACTGAACTACATGGCCAGCCCTGCAATGTTTTCTAGTATGGCATCTCTCTAAACTGCATGTTCCAATATATCCCTCAATACAGTATTTAGAAAAGTTGGCCACCCTAGCTATATGTAAGCCTTTATCTAATGCCCCACCACCACTGCTGCTCCCCCGATCGGGGTAGAGCACAGGAGTGGGAAGAACAACTCTGTCCCGCTCTCTGCCTCTAGCTCAATCAGGGCTTACAGGGACTGCACAAATTCAAGGCACCATCGAGCGACCCGTGCCTGGCAGGGCCATGCCTGAGGGCCTCACCAGAGGGCCCTTTGGCATGGCCCGCACGCAGGAACGTGATCTACACCAGAAATCTTAAGCCTGACCATGCTATAATTACCACATCAGGACCAAACAGCAACAGGACTAAGCAACGCGAAGGCCTCTCCACCAGCCCCATCTCAATCAGATCCACATCCCCTCGTCCTTGACAGACAACAAGAAACAGCATAAAGTAAGCCCCGGTAGATGCCGCGGATTCCACCACTGAACAAGGTCTGCCGCCAGAAACATCACTCACAGACACCACTGCACAGGTAACACCACCCACTGGCCTTCAAAGGAGCCTGCAAACTGTAAGGAAGGCACAACAGATATGGGGCACGTTATTGAAAGAGCTCCTCCTCTACACCCCAGACCAAATCTAAGAGATGCAGATCACACCTTAATCTACAGCCTCACAAAAGGTTTACGCCTTCCTCCTCGTTCTTATCCTACTTTGCGAGGGCTACCTACACTACCATTACATCCACAACAGTCCTATAAAATCCACCACCATATACGCCATACTACCTACCAATATGGCAAAACACCTACCGACACCCCAACAGGAAAACCACTAGACTAAAGAATCCAACCATCTCTACACACAACTTGCCACCATAACCAACCCATCCTAAGCTCTCCTATTAATATAGAGCTCATCAAAGCTAGATCCATTCAAAACAAGTTGAACACCATTATAGATTACATTCAATCCCATCAAACTGACATACTTTGCATTACTGAATCTTGGCTGAAACACACTGACCAGGTTATCCTGAATCAAATTACACCTCATACACACACTGCATTCAACTGTCCATGCACCCACAAAAGAGGTGGAGGGGTAGTATTCTAGCCAGATCCGACCTTACATTTAAAATTTTCACGTCCACGAGCTCTGAACACTGCGATATAATTACCAGAGAAAACAGTCATCTGCCTTACCTACAGAGCCCCCAGTGCTACTGCTGATGAAACATCCAACATATTTGAATCAATGTGTTTTACTAACTCCCCTCATAAGCCATTTATATTATTAGGCGATCTAAACCTTAGCTCTACATCCAGCAAGGAGGAAGCCACTTTCCACAGAGCAATGGAGCACGTCAATTTCACCAAATACTCACAGGACACTCCCACCGCCTAGACTTCTGATCTCATAATTGCCCCGAGAAGCCTACTAAAACAGGATAACATAACGCCTCTACTGGTCACACCAATACCATGGTCAGACCACCACGCTATACACTTCAAGATTCATATTCCCCACCAAGGAACACCACAGAAAATGCCTCACCCCGGAAGAAGATTCAAAGGATTTGACAAAGACCAATTCCTCAAAGACATCCTCCACAACCTTCCCCAAGATTTCACCAATCTTGACGAGGCAATCAAAACCTGGACTACCACCATCAGTGCAGCTGCAAAAGCCCCAGACCGAGCAAGCCACAGATGCAAGGAAGCTAGACCAAAATCAGCCCCATGGTACTCTGAAGCAATAAGAGAGGCCAAAAGAACACTACGCAAACTAGAACGGTGTTGGAGACAAGACAAGTCAGAAACCATTTTAAAACAATATCAAATAAGGCAATGGGAGTATAACAGTCTGATCAACCATCACAAACAAGAAATACCATACCAACTTTAATTTTAAAATCCAGCAACAAGCCCAGAGAACTCTTTGAGATTGTCCGCACTCTAACAAAGGAACCAACCCACAGAGGAGAAGACATGATTCACCCTCAAACCTTTGCAAACTTCCTTCTCACCAAGAACAAGCCCCCCTGAGAGCCTTATCCCTTAATGACTCCAGTGGCGCTCCACCGACTCTGAGCATAGTACCCAATACCAGACCCACATGGAGCAAATTCTACATTCCCATGACTGAGCAAATTGCCTGCACAATCACTGCACTAAACACCAGCACAGCACCTTCTGACCCCTGCCCGGTAGGTTGGATAAAATCAACCAAGGAAGATCTTATCCGATGTATCCACAAAATAATAAGCTTCTCTCTAAATTAGGTTACATACCCCCCCCACCCCCCGCTAACAAGCAACCATCCACCCAATCCACAAAAACATCTCAACAGATTATGCCGCAGCATCTGCGTTCTGCCCATTCCCTAGCCTTTCTTTTCTATCCAAAATAACTGAAAAGGTAGTTCAAAGACAGTTACAGGATTACAATGACTCACATGCCTCTCTGGACCTTCATCAACATGACTTTCGTCCCAACCACAGTGTCAAAACCCTACTCACTCATCTATTTGACAACCTGATCAGAGGAATCGACAATATAAAAAAAAGGCTTCCTGCCTGTTTTTGTCAATATCTCCTCTGCTTTCGACACAGTATCGCATGGCACCCTTTTAAACAGACTCATAAACATTGGACTCCACAGCACCACATTCAAGTGGTTTCAATCTTACCTCAGTGACAGACAACAATAAGTCAAAGTCAGAACAAACATCTCCACTCTGTTCAGCACAGCGAGTCCCACAAGGGTCCTATCTGTCCGCCCTTCTCTTCAACATTTATATACAGCCAGTCTAACATATTCAAAAGGCACAACATTCATTATGTCATATATGCAAACGACAACATCATGGTTTATACCCCAATCCACCTTGACAACCAGGACTACACAACAATGGCAAAATGTCTACAAGAGATGATTGATTGGCCATCCAACAACAACCTAAGCATCAACATTAAAAAGACAGAGGCACTAATTATCACACGTGACGGCTCTTTTACCCCCCCCCCCCAACCTCAGACACACCTATGTCAGTAAAAGACAAAAGTTCGATACCTGGGAGTTACCCTGGACTGCTACCTGAACTTACAAGCCCACAACCACAGAACCACCAGAAACGTTTTCCATAAACTGGTCATTATTCGAAGACTCAAACCCCTCCTCAGCCAAGACCATTTCCACACAGTTTGCCAAGCTGTCATTGCACCCATACTGGACTACTGCAATTTCCTATACCATGGGCTGCCAAAGCAAACCATTTTGACCTCTGCAATTAGGCCAGGACACTGCCACCCACTCCATCACTGGATCAGCAAAAAATAAACACCTAACGCCCCTCGTAAACCAGCTCCACTGGTTACCAATTATCTCATGTGACAAATACAAAACGGTGCTGACTATCTTTAAAAACAGAAACAATAACATGTTAGCCGGAATACTGCATGACTTAACAGACCGCAGAGACAGAGCACCATAGACATCATCCCAACACCCAGCTCATACACAAAGGCCAACGCCTACTGAGAAGAGGGCACTTTCACTAGTAGCACCTGTCATTTAGAACTCACTTCCAGAGACACTAAGGACCACCACGGACATAAAATACTTTAGGAAACAGCTAAAAACCTTCCTCTTCATGGATCACTTCAAGGAGTACATCTAGCGCTCCAGATTCTGGACCAGCTTTCATATGAACACCCAGATATTTGTTAACATAGTAAATGACGGCAGATAAAGACCAGCACGGTCCATTGAGTCTGCCCAGCACGACGGCAAGAGTAGGTGCACCCGCCACTCCGCAACCCCTCCCCACGTCCCTGTTTAGGGGTGAACCCACCACTCCATGTAGGACACCCCTATTTGTTGAGAAATTAGATGGTTCAGTTTATTTTGATTTTATCCTGTTGCTGTAAAGGGATCCACTGTGTCTGCCCCATGCCATTTTGAATTCCGTCACCGTGTTTGCCCCCACCACTTCCATTGGGAAGGCATTCCAAGCATCCACCACCCTTTCTGTGAAAAAGTATTTCCTGACATTGCCTTTCAATTTACCACCTCGCAGCTTCATGTTGTGCCCTCTAGTTGTACAGCTTCCCCGTTGTTGGAAGAGGTTTGTTTGTTCATTATTTCCCTTCAAGTATTTAAAGGTCTGAATCATATCTCCCCTGTCCCTCCTCTCCTCCAAAGTGTACATGTTTAGGTCTTCAAGTCTCTCCTCATAAGGCTTCTGACGCAGGCTCCAAATCATTTTGGTCGCCTTCCTCTGAATGGTTTCCAGTCTTTTTACATCCTTTGCAAGATATGGTCTCCAAAATTGAACACAGTATTCCAAGTGAGACCTCACCAGTGACTTGTACAGTGGCATAAGAACCTCTTCCTTTCTGCTGGTGATTCCTCTTTGTATGCAGCCCAACATCCTCCTGGCTTTTGCCACCACCTTGTCGCACTGTTTTGCCACCTTGATGAGATCTTCAGAAATAATCACACCAAGGTATTTCTCCTGATCCGTGCATACTAACCTCTCGCCCCCTATCACGTACGTTTCCCTTGGATTTCTGCTACCCAAGTGCATGACTCTGCACTTCTTTGCATTACATCTTAATTGCCAAGCATTAGACCATTCTTCCAGCTTTTGTAGATCTTTCCTCATGTTAACCACTCCCTCGGGGGAGTCAATTCTGTTGCAAATTTTCGTGTCATCTGCAAAAAGACATACTTTTCCATTCAGTCCTTCAGCAATAATTCTACCGCCTGGCATTTGTATATATGTTTCACTGTAGATATGTTATGCTTCCAAGCATCACCCGCATGTCACCCTTTCCTATGTTTCCAATGTGAGTTCTCTGTAATGGTTTGAGTTATAATGTAAACTGCTTTGATTTTAGGATAAGGTGGTATAAAAAACTTGTTAAATAAAATAAATAAAAGGGGAAGTTGCTGTGTAGACCATTCAGTTAATTGTGCACCATATTACCAGAATTGGTATGGGAGCTCTCTCAAGCTCTGCTTCACTTGAAAGTTACTCTTCAGGGTCTTATAATAATCCAACAAGGGATTATCAATAATTCTCAAAGTCCCTTCCAAAGTGGACTGTTGTAGTTGTTGATATGGAAGGACAGACTAGATAGGCCATGTGGTCTTTTTCTGTCATCATGTTTCTATGTTTCTATATCAGTGATGCCACATGTCCTGACAAGGAAACCCAGCAATCCCCAGTGCCAACAAGATGCAGCTAATATGAGTAGCATCCCCTGGGACCCACAGACCAGAGAAAGGAATTTTTTTTCACTATTTTGAGGGCTCAAATTGTTTTGACTGGACATAAATAGCCTAAGATCAGCTCTCATTGCCTTTGCCAAGCCCAAAATAAGGAAGTTCCCACAGAGATAGCGGAAGCCAATCTCAGATCTTCACTAGAAATGTGTTGCTATAGAAGGGCCTAACGCTTATAACATAAGAACATAAAATATGCCATACTGGGTCAACCAAGATCCATCAAGCCCAGTATCCTGTTTCCAAATGTGGCTGTTTTAGGTCACAAGTACTGTCACGCCCATAGCCCCTTACAGCAGTGTGGAGGGGTGTGCTCATTTAGCAGATTCCACCACTTCAGCAATGTGCCTGACTGACTGAATTTGAAGTGCACCATGGGAAAGGTAGTCCAGTCAGGTTACACTTGACTTTTAGGCAGAAAAACACTCTTTTGTAGTTGGTCGAGAGTGAAGGCATTGACAGAATTTATTTATGAGGTAAACGCAAATAAGGTTCACAAATTGTCACCTATTGCAAAAGTGTGTTCAGCCTGGTTCAGCGAACACAGGCAGCAAAAGGAACCGGTTTGCGCGAACCAGCCAAATCCTACCACTGATTTATATACACATAGCCCATAAAAAAAACACTTATTTCATATTAATTGAAAAAACATTTTTCCAAGTTTTGTATATTGTTTTGTTTGTTTCATGTTCTTAGGGAAAGGGAAGGGATTTTGTATTAAGCTCATGCTTTTTCCAGGAACAGCTAAAGGCAAGTTACACCCAGGTACAGTAGGTATTTCTTATCTCTTAGAGAGCTTACAATGTGACTTACCCATGATCATAAGCAACAGTGGTGGGATTCAAACTTTTTTTCCCTGATTTTTAGCTTACTGCTCTAACCATTTGGCCACTCCACCATTAAGTACATATTATATGTATACAAGAAATTTTTTAAGTGCTCAATTGATTGTACATGGGTTAATTTGTAGGTATATGCTCATAAAATGGAAATTACACATACCTGGTAATTGTAGTTCCTGGAGGGTCCAGTTTAGTCCTTCACAATCGGGTAGTGCACCTCCTCCTGCAGCCTGGAGACTGGACCAATCAAATTCTTCGTAACATGTATGCAGACGGAGCTCCCATAAGCCCCCAGTAAACTAGTAACAAAGCAAACTTAAAGAAGCAACACATGAGAGTATTATAATAACATGCAGAATAAAGAAGAAAAAACTTTTGTCCCCCAATAAGGTAATAGCCCCCTCCCCAAATGAGGAAGCCAGAACTCGGTACTGCGCCGCCATCGACGCCCCGGTAGCTAAAAGACAGCCCAAACTAGTGTCATCAGAAAATCGGCTGGAAGTTAAACAGAAGAAAAACAACTGTCCGGAAGCGCGACTGAAAGAAGTAGAATGGAGAAGAGAAAAAACCGCTGTAAGGCCAAACTGTTCGGAAAGCGCGCCGCAAGAAACAACCTGATACATGGGAGGGAAGGAGGACTAAACTGGACCCTCCAGGACCTACAATTACCAGGTATGTGTAATTTCCATTTCCTGAGCGGTCCTCCAGTTTAGTCCTCCACAATCGGGATGTAGCAGAGCAGTCAACACCGGGCGGGACCTTGCCATCCGGCGCGCAAAACCGCCGAACCAAAACAGGAATCCCGAGCGGCCAACCGGTAGTGTTTACTGAAGGCATGCAACAACGACCAGGTGGCCGCCTTACAGATATCCGCGGGCGGTACCAGACTATGCTCCGCCCAGGATGTCGCCTGAGCCCTGGTAGAGTGGGCCCGCAGACCCTCCGGAACCGGCCGCTGTTGCAACAGATACGCTGACGCGATGGCTTCCTTGACCCATCGCGCAATGGAGGCTTTAGCCGCCGCCTCCCCTTTTCGTGCGCCGCCAAAAAGCACGAACAAGTGGTCGGTTTTTCGAAAGGTCTCGGTAACCTTCAAATAGCGGCGAAGAACGCGTCGCACATCAAGGCAGTGAAGCCCGTCGTCCGCAGAACTGCCGGCTGCAGCCTGCAGCACCGGGAGGAACACCGCCTGATTAACATGAAAAGGCGAATCCACTTTAGGCAAAAAGGAAGGAACCGGCCGAAGCACCACCCGATCCTGAGAAAAAGACAAAAAAGGCTCCCTGCACGACAACGCCTGGAGTTCGGAAATCCGCCTCGCCGAGCAGATGGCCACGAGAAAAACCGTCTTCAGAGTAAGATCTTTCAGAGACGCCCTCTGTATGGGCTCAAAAGGTTCGCGAACCAAGGCTCGTAGCACAAGGTTCAAGTCCCACGGAGGAACGGAGATCCTGCGCGAGGGCCGTAAACGAAAAACCGCCACAAGAAAACGACGCACGTCCTGATGCGAGCCGAGGGAAAGCCCCAATACTTTGCCTCGGTAACAGGAGAGAGCCGCCAACTGAACCTTCAGGGAGCTAGCAGCCAGACCCTTATCAAAACCATCCTGAAGAAAACTCAAAACGACGGGCACGGAAACCGTCGCCGCTCGAACCCCCCGCTGAGAGCACCAGTCTTCAAAGATTCTCCACATGCGCACATAAGTAAGGGAGGTGGAAATCACCGCGGGGGAATAACCCTTCTTTTTCAACCGAGCCCTCTCAATGGCCAAACCGTAAGCGAGAATCGACCCACTTGGGCATCCGCAGGGGACCCTGAAGAAGAAGATCCGGTAACGCAGGCAGAAGCCACGGAACGCCGTCGCGCAACCTGACCAGATCGGCATACCAAGGTCTCCTGGGCCAATCCGGCGCCACCAGCAACACCCGACCCCGGTGGCCCTCGATGCGCTGAACGACCCGGCCGATTAGAGCCCACGGAGGAGGAAAGACATACAGGAGACCGGACGTCGGCCACGGCTGAATGAGAGCGTCGAGCCCCTCGGACATGCGCTCTCGCCGCCTGCTGAAAAAGCGCCCTGCCTTTGCCGACTGGAAAGTTGCCATGAGATCCATGACGGGCGGACCCCACCGACGAACTATTTGCGCGTAAATCTGAGGGTTCAACTCCCATTCTCCGGGGTCTACCCGCATCCTGCTGAGAAAATCGGCTTGGACGTTGTCCGTGCCCGCTATATGTGCCGCCGAGATCGCCGGAAGGCGAGACTGCACCCAATTGAACAACTCAGTCGCCTCGGATGCTAAGGTCACACTGCCGGTGCCCCCCTGGCGATTGATGTAAGCTACTGCTGTGGCATTGTCCGAGAGAACGCGCACAGGTCGCCCGAGTATCAGGTCTTCGAGGGCTAATAGCGCGAGACGCACCACTCTCAGCTCGAGACGGTTGATCGACCAGGAGACCTCCAGGGGAGACCACGTCCCCTGCGTGAAGCGGTCCTCGCAATGAGCACCCCAGCCCGATAAGCTGGCATCCGTCGTGAAGGGAACCCAAAGAGGAGGCTCCAAGGGAAGCCCCCGCATCAGGTTCTCGGAGCAAAGCCACCAGCGGAGCGACCGGCGAACCGGCTTGGGGCAAGGCAACCTCCTGTTCAACAAGTCGAACTGGTTGGACCAACGGCGTAGAAGGGCACTCTGGAGCAGACGCATATGGAACCTCGCCCAAGGAACCACCTCCAGGGTTGCTGCCATCGTACCGAGGAGCCAGAGGTACCACCACGCGGATGGTGCAGGCATCCCCCAGGAAGAGGCGGACAAGACTCCGCAACGCAAGGGCACGGCGTTCCGGCAAACACACCAAGCCCCACGCCGTGTCGAAACGTACTCCCAGGTATTCGAGGTCCTGAGTCGGCCGCAAGCGGCTTTTGCGTTCGTTCACCACCCAGCCGAGAGATCTCAGTAAAGCAACCACTCTATCCGTGACTTGCAGACATTCGTGGTTGGATTTTGCCCGAATCAACCAATCGTCGAGATACGGGTGAACAAGGATACCCTCTTTTCGTAAGGCCGCCGCCACCACCACCATCACCTTTGTGAAGGTACGGGGAGCAGTGGCGAGTCCGAACGGCATGGCCCGAAACTGAAAGTGGCCCCACGGGAAGGCGAAGCGGAGGAACCTTTGATGAGGAGACGCTCGGATGGGAATGTGCAAATAAGCCTCGGAGAGATCGAGGGATGTAAGAAACTCCCCTTGACGCACCGCCACGATGACCGACCGCAAGGTTTCCATCCGGAAGTGCGGTACCTTGAGGGAACGATTGACGCCCTTGAGATCTAAGATGGGACGTAGAGAACCGTCCTTCTTGGGAACCACAAAATAGATGGAGTAGCGACCGGCGCCTCACTCGGAAGGAGGAACGGGAAGCACCGCCCCTAGGGATAATAGCCGATGAAGAGTCAGGCGGATGTCCCGCGTCTTCTGATTGCCCTTGCTGGGAGACATAACAAAGGAATCTCTGAGCGGGCATGCAAACTCCAGCGCATAACCCTTCTCGATAATCTGCAGAACCCACTGATCTGAAGTGATTTGGGCCCAAGAAGGAAGAAAATCGCGCAAGCGACCCCCTATGACCGGACTTCCTTCCAGAGCCCGCCTCGCTTCATTGCGGCTTGCGATTAAAGGAAGACGACGAAGAGGAGGCGGCTCCGGAGAAGCCTCGTCCCGCTCCTCGGAAACCACGAAACCCCTGAGCACGGGACCCGAAGCGGCCGCGCTGGGAGCTCCAAAAGCGGGAAGAACAAAATCTATGAAAATCCCGAAACTGACCGCGCGTAGGAGGCGAGGATCTATTGAGCTTAGGCTTGTCCTCCGGCAGCCTACCACCCTTAGATTCACCAAGGTCCTTGACCAACTTATCCAGAGCTTCACCAAACAACAACTTGCCCTTGAAGGGCAACTTATTGAGGCGAGACTTGGAAGATCCATCGGCCGCCCAGTTACGCAACCAGATGGACCGACGCGCCGCCACCAAAGAGGCCATACTATTAGCCAAGGAGCGGATCAAATCATAATGCACATCCGCCAGGTATGCCGACCCAGACTCCATGCGGGTAACCTCCAACAACCCCTGCTGATCCAGGCCGGAGGCCGAGCGCAGGCGCTGAGACCAACGTAAACAAGCCCGAGCAACCCACGCGCCACAAATGGAGGCCTGTAGGGACAAGGCGTTAGTATCAAAGGCTTGTTTCAACAAATTATCCACCTTCTTATCTTGCGCATCCTTTAAGGCCGCACCGCCCTCAACCGGGATGGTGGTTTTCTTAGTCACCGCCGACACCGCAGCATCAACCCGCGGGGACTTAAACAAGTCCTTGTCTTTGTCGGCTAAAGGGTATAAACGATTCATAGTCCTAATTCCCTTCAAACCAGACTCCGGTTGATCCCACTCGGATTGGATCATTTGCTCCACCACCCGATGCACAGGAAACACCACCTGAGAGTCCCGCACCGCCTGAATGAGAGGATCCTCCAAGCCGTCCTCTTCTAAAGGCCGAGCCACGGCGAGGTTGAGGGCCTGAAGAGACTCCGTGATCAAAGGCACTAGCTCATCCTTACGAAACACACAAATAATCCGCGCCTGGTCTTCCGGCTCTGGGATCTCCCCGTCCTCCAACTCGTCAGCCTCCGCCTCAGGATCCCCTTCCGTTTCCAAATCAGGGTAACCCATAGCGTCCTGCTCCGGGTCCAAGGACCGGAGCCGCTTGGTGGCAGGCTGGGAGGAGCGCTGACCTTCCCCTGCGGAAAGAGAAGGAAGTGGCGCAGGCCAAGCTTCCGGCAGCTGACCGGAACGGCTCAAGCGGAAGGCCTGATGCATGAGCAGAACGAAATCCGGGGAAAAATCTACTGAAGGAGTAGCAAGAACTGGAAGTGGTAACTCCGGGATATGCCCAATGGGATGAGACGCCGAAGCAGCCGGGCGAGAACCAGGCGAAAGGGCAGTCTCCACTATCATAGGAGCGTCATCAGGGACTGGCAGCTCTTTCAGCTCAATTTGATGTTCCAAGTCGGAAGAAGTGGAGGCACAGCCCCGGCAGATGCCCGAGTCTGCCACTGCCCCTCTGCGCGATCCACAGATCACGCACTGCGGTTTGGCAGCCATGTACAGAAGTACCCCACCAAGATAAAGAGAAGTGAATCAGAGGTAGGGAAAGGCAATGGGAAAATGGCAAGCCCGTTTAAAAACACAGCATTTTTGGGTTTTTTTGAAAAATAAAAAACACTCCCTAGAATCCTTAAGAGGTCCCTAGCAAAATCGCCAGCATAGATAGTGCCAAAAATGTCAGGGGAACCCGTGCACAAGTGATGAAGTTAGCAAAGAAAACTTCCCTCAGGGCTTCAAAATGGCCGCCGAGCTCGTGCACCCGCGCTGAAAAACGGCGCGAAAATCAAAAAATAAGGAAAAACAAAGTAGACACGAATAAAGATAACGGAGGCCAAATAAAATGAAGAGAACGCAAAACCCGTGCCTGAGCAGCTACCGCTGAGGCAAGACTTCAAGGCAGCCGACTCACCTGATGGCAGCAGCAATGGGAGCGCGCTGCAGTACCCGAGGCAGGAAAGTAATTGAAGTTCCTACCGGGCAGATAAAGACACCGCAGAGGCAGCTAGTAGCTCAAAGCAAAAGGCTTGCCTGGGACAGGTAGAGCTCTTCCCCGTGCAGTCTAGGGGAGAGCTCTAACCAGGCTGTCCAACAACTCCGGGGGAAGACAGGAGCCCAATGTAGGACTGGCTTCTCAGCACCGGGAGGCCCCCCGTGTCTTTTTTTTTTTTTTTTTAAATTAAAGAGACAGCTACCTAATTAAAGAAAAGAAAGTAAAGAGTAGAAAGGAAAACCCCCAAAACAAAACTAACTAGTGTTGCTCCCCCAAGTGTCACTAAGTGTGCCCAGCACAGGCACACACGTCCTCAAGCTGCAAGGAGACTGGACACACTGGGGGCTTATGGAAGCTCCGTCTGCATACATGTTACGAAGAATTTGATTGGTCCAGTCTCCAGGCTGCAGGAGGAGGTGTACTACCCGATTGTGGAGGACTAAACTGGAGGACCGCTCAGGAAAGTGATTTGCATGCACTATATAGTTTTAGGAACCCAAACAACTTAAATGCGCACCCACGGATGCAGACGCCTACTGGCTGGTGCTGCTGATACTTGGCCTTTAGCTTTTCAAGAGGTCAGCTTTCAAAAGCCGTTTACTCATGTGTTCAGGGAGGCATTCCCCAGGGTGTGATTACATCAGGGAGGCAACAATGCTCATATTTTTGCATTTCAAAACCTATATACCTTATTTTTATCAAGGTATTCATAATATAAAGGAGGTGCAAAATTTCTGTGGGTATATTTTCCCTAAATAATTTTCAAGACAGTAGGCATATACTTCCCCTTTGAGAACTGGTTCAGGGGCAAGATTATGTACCCACAGACTGCACCTTTCCATGCATAACTTTTGAAAAATGCCCCCTAAATTAACCATGTACTGAATTTGCAGGACAACAATTAAATTTGAAAAGGTGCAACATCCCAGTTTTAATTATCATTCAATAGTTTATTAGCACTAATAAAGAAGGGATTTTAAAGTGGCTCTTTACTGGTGGCGGGGCGCGGGGGGGGGGGGGGAGAGAGAGAGGGGTGCTCCTCATGTATGCCTGTGTCTATGTTAGAGGACAGGCACATTCCACAGCTGAAAGCAGTTCAGCACATCAGCCACCTGACAGAATATAAATTTGGCTGAAATATATTCAAATCAGTTGCCCAGAACTGAATTTTTAATGTTATCAGCTCATATCTGGAATGGTCTCATCTGTTGTAGGTTTTGTTGCTTCTCATATTAACCCACACATGTGCAAGTTAAACAAAAAATACACACAAGCCCAGTCCTCTAGTTGGCAAACCAAAGATATCCATTTTATCCCTTGCTCGGGAAACAGCTTCTCATTTTGTTGATACAACTGAATTGCTGAGTAACTGGAAACATGCATTCAGAACAGCAAGCAGTAGCCATCTGATCGCTGATGTAATGCAGCGTTCCACGACTCTACTACACAAAAGGATCTGAAGGAGGAACAGGGCTCAGCTCTCTTGGACAGAGAGCTATGAAAATCTAGGCAGTCATTCATCACAGCCCTGCATAGAGAAACTGTTCAACCTAAAGTGATGTGCACAATAAAAATAAATACTTACCAGAGCTACATCAATGAAGTTGGAAACATTTTTGTATTTAAATTTGCATATGTGGGGTTAGAGAGGAGGCTGTCCCTTGCCAAGACAGTCCCAATCAGAGCTAGTTTAAACCAACCCAGTTTATACTGGCTGATTAGCACTATGTCCAGATCCCATCCCTGTCCTGAGTTAGGGTCTTGATTTGAACTGATAACCTACTACTACGTATCATTTCTATAGTGCTATAAGGAATAAGCAGAGCCGTACACATACATATAAGACACAGTCCCTGCTCAATAGAGTTGACATGTAAGACAGACACATACAACAAAGAAGAAATTATGATCAAAAGTAGGAGAAATGGTTTTAAAACACATGGGTGGGTAATCAGGAAGAATAAGGGGTATCAGGATACCAAACAGCCTCAAAGAAGCCTTTGTGCTCATATTTCAGATATGGCTCCTCCTTTGCTTATTCATCTTCTTTGGCCAGTAAATTCAAGAATTATTTCAACTTAATGTGTTTGGTTTTCAAGATTGTTCACAGGTGATAGTTGATGTGTACAAGTGAGTCATTGGTGACTCTTGGCGATGCATCCTCTGGGTTTTCCTGGCAAGGTGCAACTGGAAGTAGATTGCCAGGCCATTATTCCACACAGTGAGTTTACAGCACCTATAATTCCAAGGTGGTCTCCCATCCAAGTACTTGCCAGGCCTGACCTTGCTTAGCTTCTGAGATCAGACAAGATCAGACTCATTCAGGGTAATGTAGCTGTAGTCTGTTCATGGGTTAGCCCCAGAATATATCTTGAAACTACTTTATTCACAAAGTAACTCCATGTGGCCAGTTATCCACATATATTCATCTATTATCACTATGGAACCAACTCCCACCAGAACTACGAGCTAGCAATGACCTCCTAGACTTTAGAAAAAAACTCAAAACGCACATATTCCAAAATGATTTCAACCTGAACTAATCTCACATAAGGGGCAACCCCCTGTCCTCAGCGACCCAGAAAACCTATCTTGTATAAATGTATATATGTATATATGTAAATGAACTCCCCTATAGCTAAGAAGGGTTAATTCTGTGTGATGTGCTTCTCTGCCAATCTGTATGTAAACAAAAATTGTACCTGCCTTGATTCGGCAGTTTCTCGATAGTAATCTTACCCGCTTCTGATCGCTGGAAGGAGCGGGATACAAATGCTTGCTAAATAAATAAATAAATAAATAAAATTAAAGATTTTAATCATAAGAGAACTCTTAATAGATTAACAATCTAGGATTACAATGGTCTCATTTATCACAAGAGTAAGGTCTTCTACAGTATTTCTTTTCAGCATGCTTTGAAAATTTGACAGAGATTTATGAGCTTTTAGTGTTTATTTATTAAAAAATAAGTTTTTTCTTATATTTCCTATGATAATCTTTTTCTGGTGTTATAAAATTGTGTAATTTTGAGTAAGTAATCGGCTTTAAAGCAACTTTTGGTTATGTAGCAGAATATATGAACTTGGATTCGATTAGATTACATTAAGAGGTTAGATACTTTACAGAAAAAGGGGAAGTCCATCAGCTAACCTCACCTGAGAGCAAGTTCTACTATATGCAGAGCCGTCATAGTGTCTTGAAAGGGCAGAAAAATGACACGTCCGCAAAACAGGCAGATCATAGAGATCCTAACCTCCCACCAAGTGAATCACCCTATCTTCCTCAGAACTACTTTCTGGAAAAATAATTCCTCTTGAGCCTCTCCACAAACCCCTGTAGGGGATAAGATTGGGCTCCCGAAGGAAAGAACAAGTGCAAAAGAGAAGCTTGAGGGCCCCAGGAGAGCTACCAGTCAGCTACATTAGACTGAGAACAGCCCATGAGCTGTTTCAGGAGCTGCAGCACAAACTGGTTAAAAGGGGGGGGGGGGGTCCAGGGGCATCCCCAGGGGCCAATAGGCTTGAAGCTAGGGCTACCCCACTAGGATCTGCCTGCACTGGGACCAAAGCAGCATCTCCAAAGGCTGCAGTGCCCGCTGGCAGGGAAAAATAAAGCAAAGGAGCAGCAGGGATACAAACTGCAAAAATGCAGCCATGGAAAAAAAAAGATGCCAAGGGGGATCCATGGGTTGCATCAACCCACATGGCTGAATACTGCAAAAGGAAAAAAAAATTTAAGACCATGCACCCCACCCCCACCCCTCCTGCTGACAAAGCAGTCAGGGCCATGGTTGAAAAGGGAGTTCCAAAAAGGGAATCCCAAAACCTGCTGGGCTGACTGGGGAAACCTGAACGGGGAAATCCCATACACCCATGCGGGCCTGGGAGGGCTATCTGATCAACAAACACTTTTTTTTTATTTCCATTTGGAATTGGTTTATTTTAAGCAGCAAGAGAGCCAAATGCAGTGCACTGAAATCAATAGAAAGAAAATAAAAATCAGGAAAAAGATGAAAGACAAAAGCTTGCAGATCAAGGACAACAAGAGGAAAGGGGAGGCCAGGGCCCAACTTACCAGCCCCCTCAGGCCCACTAGTACTAGAACCTGTGGGTAAAGCACAGTTACTTACCTGTAACAGGTGATCTCTGGGAACAGCAGGAATTAGTCCTCACATATGGGTACGTCGGTACCGACGGAGCCTGTGCGGGAATGCTCCACAGCTTCCCAGGATGAAAGCTTTTGGGGCATCCCACAGCGCATGCGCGCTGCCTTCCCGCCTTTCCTAATCAACTCTCCTCAGTTCAAGTTTAAAGCTGAGACAATAGAGAGAGATAGGAAAGGAAAGACAGAGAGAGAGATACAACTCCTAGGGGAGGTGGGAGGGTTGAGGACTAATTCCTGCTGTTCCCAGAGATCACCTGTTACAGGTAAGTAACTGTGCTATCTCCAGGAACAAGCAGGAATGAGTCCTCATATATGGGGACTCCCTAGCTGAGATGCCTGGGAGATCCCCAAGGGTATGAGACCCTGGAGGGTTCCTCGTCTTCCTATGGATCTCAGGCATCCATTCAGGGAAGGAGGGCAGGAGTTGTTCAAGAATGGAACAGGTGTCTGAGGACAGCCTGACCAAACAAGGCATCCCGGTGGGAGTCCTTGTCCAAACAGTAATGGGCTGTGAAGGTATGAACCGAGGCCCAGGTGGCTGCTCGACAGATCTGGTCAATGGAGACAGAATGAAGATGAGCCATAGAGGTGGCCATGGCCCTCACATTGTGAGCTGTTACATGGCCCTCCAGAGAAAGGTTCTTACTCTGGTAAACAAAAGAAATACACTGAGCAATCCAATTGGACAGTGTTCTTTTAGAGACTGGAAGTCCTAAATGAGAAGGATCAAAAGCAACAAAAAGCTGGGAAGACTTTCTATGTTGCTGTGTCCTGTGTAAGTAAAAAGCAAGAGCTCTTTTACAATCTAGAGTATGAAGGTTCCTCTCAGCACTGGATGCATGAGGAGCTGGAAAAAAGACAGGTAAATATACCTCTTGATTAAGATGAAAAGGTGAGACCACTTTAGGCATAAAGTGAGGATTTGTCCTAAGGACTACCTTATCATGATGGAACCTTGTATAAGGTGGATTAGCCACTAAAGCCTGCAGTTCACTGATGCGGCGAGCAGAAGTGATTGCAATAAGGAAAATAACCTTCCAGGAAAGAAATTTCAAGGAGGTAGTGGCTAAGGGTTCAAAAGGTGGCTTCATAAGCTGACCAAGAACCAAGTTTAAGTCCCATGCCACCGGAGGAGGTCGAATGGGAGGTTTAGTTAAAGTTAGGCCTCTCATGAATCTTGCAATAAGAGGATGGGAGGAAACAGGTTGTCCATTGATAGGCTTAAGGGATGCTGCAATAGCACTTAAATGGACCCTTACTGAATTTGTCTTAAGGCCTGCATTGGAAAGATGCAGGAGATATTCCAATAGAGAATTCACAGGAAGTGCCAGAGGGTCAAGACCCTTTTGAGCACACCAAATGGAAAATCTTTTCCACTTAAAAGCATAGGAACGCCTAGTGGAAGGTTTCCTGGAAGCATGGAGGATATCCTTCACTTGCTGAGAAAGATTGAAGTCTTGAAGGTCTAGGCCTTCAGTAACCAAGCTCTGAGGTGAAGGGACTTGGGGTTTGGGTGCCACAAAGTCCCCTCCTCCTGAGACAGAAGGTCTGGAGCAGCTCCCAATTCCAGGGAGGGGGCTTGGGAGAGATGCAGAAGTAGAGGGTACCACACTGGCGTGGCCAACGTGGAGCTATGAGGATCATAGATCCTTGATCCCTCTGAAGTTTGAACAGAGTCTTGGGAATCAAAGGAATGGGTGGAAAGGCGTACAGGAAGCGCTGACCCCAATGAAGGAGGAAGGCATCCTTGGCCAGAGCTCCCTGACACGGAATTCTGGAACAGAACCGGGGAAGTTTGGCATTCCACGGACTTGCAAAGAGGTCTATGTCCGGGGTTCCCCATTCCTGGAAGATTCTGAGTACCTGATCCATGTGCAGGGACCATTCGTGTGGAAGCAGAACTCGACTGAGTCTGCCCAAGAGTTCTGGATTCCTGGGAGGTATACTGCCAGGAGATGGATTTGATGCTCTCTGGCGAAGGCCCATAATTTTAGAGCTTCGTTGCAAAGCGACAGAGAGCCAGTTCCTCCTTGCTTGCTTATGTAAAACATGGCTACTTGATTGTCCCTTTGAATGAGGACGGTCTTGTAGCTGAGGAGGGTATGAAAGACCTTGAGAGCTAGGAACACTACTCACAGTCCCAAGTGGTTGATATGAAGAGAGGTCTCCTGTGGGGACCAAGTGCCTTGGGTGGAGAGGTCTTGTAGATGAGCTCCCCAACCTATTTGGGAGGCATCTGTTGTGAGGGTTGCTTGGGGTAACAGGTTGGAAGGGGGACCCCAGCAACAGATTTTGAGTTGACATCCACCACTGGAGAGACCAAAAGAGACGTTTGGAGGTTGCTATTTGGTCTGAGAGAGCTCCTGATGCTTGAGTCCACTGTGTGGACAAAGTCCATTGAGCTGCTCTCATGTGTAGGCGAGCATAGGGCACCACATGCACTGTGGAAGCCATGTGGCCTAATAGTTGTAGCATCTCCCGGGCAGTTAAGTGGCTCTTTGACTGAATCTGGGAGGCTAACTGCACTAGACTTTGGCAACGAGCCTGAGGAAGATAGGCTCTTGCAGTAGTGGTGTCCAATGAATTCTAGGGACTGAGTAGGGGTGAGCTGAGACTTTGGGAGGTTTACCACAAGTCCCAGATACTGCAGAATGCGCCTGGTGCGGTTCAGGGAAATTTGGGCTTCTGACTGAGAGGGAGCTCGGATGAGCCAGTCGTCCAGGTATGGGAAGACAAATATTCCCAGAGTGCGTAGAAATGCAGCAACTATTGCTATGCATTTGGTGAACACTCTTGGAGCAGAGGCTAGACCGAAAGGAAGCACTCTGTATTGGTAATGTTTTCCCTGGAACATAAAACGTAAGAATTTTCTGTGGGATGGATGGATGAGTATATGAGTGTACGCATCCTTGAGATCTAGAGAACAAAGCCAATCCTGACTCTGTAGGTATGGAAGGAGAGTGCCTAAAGAAAGCATCTTGAACTTCTCCTTGCATAGGAATTTGTTCAATTCTCTGAGATCTAGAATGGATCTGAATCCCCCTGTTTTCTTTGGGATGAGAAAATAGGGGGAGTAAAACCCTGACCCTTGTTGAAGAAGCGAAACTGCTTCTATGGCCCTCTGGGCCAGAAGGGTAGTCACCTCCTGATCCAGAAGGTCGAGGGATGTGGGAGAATTGAAGTGTCTCACCCTGGTGTAGGGAGGAAGGTCTGAGACATGAAGTTTGTAGCCCTCTCTTATGATAGAGAGGGTCCACTGCTCTGATGTGATTTGCTCCCATCTGGGAGCAAAATGAGCTAACCTTCCTGGAATGGGGAGAGGCTCTGGTTGTTGTAGAGCCAGAAAGGTTAAGTTCTCTAGTATCAAGTCAAAAACCCTGAGGGGGTTGGGACTGCTGGGTTGCAGCAGCCCCTGCAGGTTTAGGCCTGGCCTGTTTAGGTTGCTGACGCTTAGTAGCAAAGCGACCTGTAGAAGACTGTTGACCAGAAGTGGAAGGAAATCTGCCCTTTTTGTAAAAAGACTTTTTAAAAGATTTTTTCTTGGCCGGAGTGGAAGTAGACTTAGAAAGTCTATCCAAAGCAGCATTTTCTGCATCCATTTGAGTGACTTTAATTTGCCACTCTTTGCCAAATAGATTTTCACCTGTACAGGGCAGATTTCCTAAACCATCTTGAACCCAGGGTTCTAGATCAGAAGCCTGGAGCCAAGCAATTCTACGAGCAGCTATAGCAATGCCTGAGGCTCTGCTGGCACCTTCAAAAGAATCAAAGGCTGCCCTGTTGGAAAACTTTGAAATGTCTTGAGTATGCTTAAGCCAAAGAAGGAACTCATCCCTTTTATCCTCTGGAATAAAAGGGAGAAAGTTGTGCAGCTTTCTGCAACCTCCTTCAGAAACATACCCATATAAAGGCTATATGAATTGATTCTGGCAATAAGCATGCTGGCTTGGAAGATTTTCCTACCAAAAGCATCCAAGGTCCTGCATTCTCTTCCTGGAGGAGTAGAAGAGTGTCTTTTGGTACTCTTTATCCTCTTCATAGCTCACTGCACCACAATGGAGTGGTGAGGAAGCTGAGTTTTTTGAAATCCAGGAGGAGGGAGGGACACAGTACATAGTGTCCAATCTACGAGAATGAGGAGAAAGGGTGAGAGGAGTCTCCCACAATTCAATCGAATGTTCTTGAAGAATTTCATGAATTGGCAAGGTGACTGCCTCTCTGGGAACCTTAGACTATCCCAAAATATCTAATTTTTTTGCTCTAGGTTCTTTTTCAGAGGTTACTGAAATAGAGAGTCCTTTAGCTACTTCTATTATGAAGTCTTGAAAGGACAAATCCTCTGGAGGAGACATTCTCCTTTTTGGAGAAGAGGGCTCCTCAGGAAGGGTGACAGATACTTCAGGGGACTCATCCGATGAATCAGAATCATCAGAAGAATCAAAGTATCATCTGCTCGATTCCAAAGATCGATAGGCATATCGATCGGTACCGACATCGGGTGTTCCCGGTACCGGATCGGTACCGAGAAAGAGCCCAGGACAGGGAGCCGGAATCGGTATCCTGGCCGATGTCGATGCAGCCGGTACCGGTATCGAAGTTGGTACCGGTAACGGAGCTTGTTGCGGTACCGTCAGCGTCGCAGCCTTAATGAAAGCCAGTATAGCCTGCTGCATGGATTGCACAGTGTGATCCATGGACGCCACGACTGCCTGGATGTCGGTACCGGGAGATTGTGCCGGTACCCCAGAGCAGTCTAACAGGTGATCGGTCGAGGCCGTGCCATCGATGTCAACCTGTAACCCCATAGGAGGAGCTTTGGAAGCCGGAGCTTCCCGCCGGGGTTGTTTGGCTGGGGCAGGATCCTCGAGGGCAAGCCCGGAGGCATCTCGATGCTTAGAGGGAGATTTGCCCTTCGAGGACCTGCTAAAAGTATGTTTGGTTACCTGAGACCCATCAGGAGAGGAAGACCTAGAAGATGTCGATGCCACCGCCTGTGCATCCGTGGGAAACAGCACATGGAGCTTGGCTGCCCGGTTCTGTAACACTCGTTTAGACATTAGAGAACAGGACTGGCAATCCGGGATGGAGTGTTCAGGCCCCAAACATTTCAGACACCATTCATGGGTATCTGTGATAGAAATTGTACCGCTACACTTAGTGCATTTTTTGAACCCGGAGGCTGGTTTTTCCATAAGGGAAAAATTTCTTGTGGGCCTGGAGGCCTAAGAAGAAAATACACCAAGTGAGGAAAAAAGAGGGGGTTTTTTGTTTTTTTTTTAAAGAAAAGAAAAGAAAAGACCGGCGGTACCAGTCCGGCGTCGGGGAAGGCAGACACGCGACCAAAGAAATAAATGAAAATAAAGAACTTCTTCAGCGGTGACAGGAATACGACCTGCTGGCTCCGCGGAAAAGAAGAACTGAGGAGAGTTGGTTAGGAAAGGCGGGAAGGCAGCGCGCATGCGCTGTGGGATGCCCCAAAAGCTTTCATCCTGGGAAGCTGGGGAGCATTCCCGCGCAGGCTCCGTCGGTACTGACGTACCCATATGTGAGGACTCATTCCTGCTTGTTCCTGGAGATAAGCACTGGACACAGGGTGGCTCTCAGGTTTTTGGAGACTGGGGCATACTTGAGCTCTGAGCCAGGTCTCAGTCACTCAGGCCACAGCACTGTGGTGTGGGCCAGGGGAGACAGCCTATCTGCAGGCTGGACCAGTCTAAACACCTGGAGACAAATATTGGTTTCTCTCAGTGCTGCACCAGCATATATACCCAGCAAAAGTTCCTCCAGTCTGCCTCCATTTGCTCACTTAGACTATCTAGTAGTATGATAAGGAATGAGACATTTTTTTGGATGGTAGTGGCCTCATTTCTTTTCCATCTCCCATCACACACAGAAAATAAACTTGTACAGTGCAGGAACTTCCCCCAGCTCATCAGCTCCCTTTCTGCAACTAGAGCAGCATTCCAGTGCTCTGCCCTCCCTCTCCCTCCCCCCAGATTTCCCACAGACGGGATCCTACCCACAGTCTCTGCTGCTAGTTACAATGGAAGGCTCACTCAGAGGGGAGGATTAGACAACTGCAGAGGTTTTAAACTCAAAACATGGGAACTTCTTCGGTGGGGGGGGGGGAGTCCTTGATACTAGATGTAAGGGATACCTTGCCTAGGATTGTCATTCTGAAGTCCCCTAACAGTGGACTAAGATGTTACTAAAGTATTTGGGGTTTTACATCCCATGTGACCAAGTTTATCTTTGGCTCTCACTGGAGTTTATAGGAGAAATGGTTCCTAGAATACCCCAAGGCTGCCTGTTCCATTTACAAACTGCCTTGAAGGTTGTGACAAAAACTGCCAGTAAGGTTAGTTGTGTTCAAATCCAGTCCAAGATGCCCCACGAGGTCAGGCTTCTGCTACAGGTGCATACAGCACTGAAGAGACAGAGAAAGGACTGTCTATTCTCAATAGAGCAGGGGTCTCCAAATCCAGTCCTGGAGGGCCGCAAACCAGTCAGGTTTTCAGGATATCCCTAATTGATCTCATGCATATTCATTATGTGTGAAACAAAACACACAAACTACCTCAACTGCTGGAAGTAAATCACTGAGGAAGCCATAAGGCGAAACGAAGATCTTTGTAGGGCAAATAGAGCTGGGCAAGAGGGAACAGGGTCTTTAATGACAAGATTCTAGAAACTGGCTATAAAATTATCGATGTGGGACCTTCAATCATTTTGATGTGGGTTCAGAGCCTGCCACCTTCAGATAAGTGAATGTGTGTGCTGTATCTAGTAGAGCTGGGAATTTCTGTTGATTAGCTCTTTTGTTTCTTGTAGGTTTCTGGTGAAAAATATTAAGCTTTGAAGTCAGGCTATGTTGCCTAGTATAATTGAGCTTCTAGTATTGTTTTGGAATTAGAATATGCTTGAATTAAGTATCTAAGGGAAATTGTTTAAGCGCTTCAACAATAACCTTTGGTTAAGTAAATATGTATGGAGAGAGTTTTTTGGAGCCTGTGATGTGAAGCTCATTGGATTCCCTGGAAGCCTATGTGCTGCCATATAGTGGCACAAGTTATTTCCTGAGGCTTTTTCTCCCCTTATACAACGATTAAACAATATTTTGACAAAGCTATATAGAAGTATTACTGTTTTTTGATTATGCTGTGGGTTTAAGCTTTAGTTGGTTTTCATTTTTGGCCTTAGGGCATACTTTATTAGTGGGTTGGTTACGTTTTGTGGTGTTCGGGGAGGTTTCTTGGCAATATGCATATTCGTTAGGGATATCCCAAAAACATGGCAGGATTGCAGCCCTCCTGGACAGCTTTGGAGACCCCGCTATAGAGCTTACAACCTTATTAACCGACATGGAGGAACAAACACAGCTCCTGCGATGTAGTCAGAACGTTGAAACAGAATGTTTTTTCTCTCCCTCTCTCCTTCACTTTCACTCACTGACAAATAGCCATGTTCACTCTGTAATTGAATCTGTAGTAGAATCTGTAACTGGAAATTTTATTACAGGAAAAACAACCGTACTTGTGTTAAGTACCGACTACTTCCATTAATTACTATCTATGTAGATGTTCATAACTACAGCCTCACAGCATTCAAATTCCCCAAGGGGGTCACAAGAACTGGATGAGATTTGCTATTTGAAACAACAAATTTTTTTTCTGGGTGCTTCATGGGGTCATTCTGTATTTCTTCCAAAGGCAACCAGAAGTTATTCTATAGGTTTCACAAACATTGTATGAGATTCACACACAGCAGAGGTGGGGAAAAGAAGTGAAACTAAGGCATTTAGGGAAGTGGAACATTTAAGATACTGTACAAAAAGCGTAGTTACTCACCTGTAACAGGTGATCTCCGGGAACAGCAGGAATTTAGTCTTCACATATGGGTATCATCGGTACCGATGGAGCCTGCGTGGGAATGCTCCCCAATGTCCAATAAGAACGCTTTTGGGAGCATCTCTCAGCACATGTGCGCTGCCTTCCCGCCTTTCCAACTGTCCCTCTTCAGTTAGCTTTGTAGCCGAGTGAAAGGATAGAGGGAGAGAGGAAAGAGACAAAGAGAGACACAACTCCTAGGGGAGGTGGGTGGGTTGTGAAGACTAAATTCCTGCTGTTCCCGGAGATCACCTGTTACAGGTGAGTAACTACGCTATCTCCAGGAACAAGCAGGAATGTAGTCTTCACATATGGGGACTCCCTAGCTGAAGATGCCAGGGAGATAGCCCCCAGAAAGGTGCCACCCTAGGAAGGTAGGCATCCTTCCTCCCATGGATCTCTGGCATTCCACCAGAGTTGGTGGGTAGGAGTTGACTTAGGTCTGAAAGAGATTTTGAAGAACAGCTTGGCCAAAGAAGGCATCCCAATGGGAGGCTTTATCCAGGCAGTAGTGGGCTGTGAAGGTGTGTACCGAAGCCCAGGTGGCTGCTCGACAAATGTCATCAATAGACACGGAGTGGAGATTAGTCATGGAAGCTGCCATGGCTCTCATGTTATGAGCTGTGACATGGCCTTGAAGAGGAAGACCCTTACTCTCATAAGGATATGCATTGGGCAATCCATTTAGATAAAGTGGAGGAGTGGCCTAGTGGTTGGGGCAAGGTACTTCAGGCCGGAAGGTTGAGGGTTCAAATCCCACTAGAGGACAGCAACCTTGGGCCAGAAGGACTGGGGTTTCTAGTCCCACAGGTGCTCCTTGTGGTCTTGGGCAAGCCACTTAACCCTCCATAGCCCATGTTCCCTGTAAAATAGTTATCTCCAAGTTATAATGCCCTGTTCAATGTAATTTCAGTTTGTTCAGTGTAAACCGCACTGATGCAGAATAGTGTGGTATATAAGAGAATGTAAATAAATAAAGTTCTTTTGGAGACTGGAAGTCCCAAATGACTAGAGTCAAAAGCTATAAAAAGTTGCGAGAAATTTCTAGGTTGCTGTGTTCTCTGTAGGTAAAAGGCTAAGGCTTTTTTACAATCCAAAGTATGAAGGTTTCTCTCTACATTAGAGGCGTGAGGCCTCTGAAAAAATACAGGAAGATAAATTGATTGATTCAAAAGAAAAGGCAAAACCACCTTTGGCATAAAGTGTGGATGAGTTCTAAGAACAACCTTATCATGATGAAACCTAGTATAAGGAGGATCAGCCACTAAAGCTTGCAGTTCACTAATGCGATGTGCAGAGGTGATTGCAATTAGGAAGATGACCTTCTAGGTCAAAAACCTAAGGGCTGTAGTGACCAAAGGCTCAAAAGGTGGCTTCATGAGCTGTCCGAGAACTAGATTTAGATCCCATGCCACCGGTGGTAGCTTAATGGGAGGTTTGGTCAACAGAAGACCTCTCATAAATCTAGATATGAGTAGATGAGAGAAAATTGGTTGTCCATTCAGAGGCTTATAAGAAGCTGCAATTGCACTAAGATGGACTCTTACTGAATTGGTCTTTAGACCAAAATTCGATAAGTGAAGGAGATACTCTAGTATCGATTCTAAAGGTATAACAAGGGGGTTTAATCCCTTCTTGGAGCACCATATAGTAAAATGTTTCCACTTAAAGGCATAAGATCTTCTTGTGGAAAGTTTTCTATAAGCCTGAAGGATATCCTTTACCTGTTGGGACAGGTTGAAATCCTGGAGGTCTAAGCCTTCAGCAACCAGGCCGTGAGATGCAGGGACTGGGGACTCGGGTGCCATAGCGTCCCATCCTCTTGGGAAAGGAGATCTGGAGCATGCCCTAACTCCAGAGGTGCAGCTTGAGAGAGATGTAGAAGCAGGGGATACCACGCTTGGCGTGGCCATCATGGCGCTATGAGAATCATGCGACCCCTGTCTCTCTGAAGCTTGAAGAGTGTCTTGGGGATGAGGGGAATGGGTGGGAAGGCATAAAGAAAGTCCTGACTCCAGTGAAGGAGGAAGGCATCCCTTGCCTGACAATTGTGAGCCGGAATCCTGGAACAGAACTGGGGAAGTTTGGCATTCAGTGGACTTGCAAAGAGGTCTATGTCTGGAGTGCCCCAGAGATGAAAAATCTTTGCCACCTGGTCTAGATGGAGAGACCACTCGTGAGGCAGCAGTACTTGACTGAGTTTGTCTGCCCAAAGGTTTTGAATACCTGGAAAATATACCACTAGAAGGTGAATTTGATACTCTCTGGTGAGGGCCCACAGTCGTAAAGCTTCGTTGCATAACGACAGAGAGCCTGTCCCGCCCTGCTTGTTCACAAAGAACATGGCTACTTGATTGTCCGTCTGGACTAGGACTGTCTTGTAGCTGAGCTGGGCGTGGAATACTCGAAGAGCTAAATAGATTGCTCTTAATTCCAGGAGGCTTATGTGTAGGCCAGCCTCCTGTGGAGTCCAGGTGCCCTGGGTAGAGAGATGATTCAGGTGTGCTCCCCAACCCACCTGTGATGCATCTGTTGTTAAGAGTGGCCTGAAAAAAGGGTTGATGGAAAGGAGACCCCACTGTCAGATTTTCTAGTGATTGCCACCATTGGAGGGACAAAATTAGTCGTTGAGAGTTTACTATTTTGTCTGATAAATGTCCTGTGGCCTGTGTCCATTGTGTGGATAAGGTCCACTGAGCTGCTCACATGTGGAAGTGAGCATATGGGACTACATGAACTGTGGATGCCATATGTCCCAGCAACTTCAGTAGCTCCCAAGCAGTCAGGGAGGATTTCCCTGCTGCTTGAGAAGCTAGTTCCATTATGTGAAGACACCGGGCCTGTGGAAGAAAGCCTTTGCCTGTCTGGTATCTAGACAGGCCACTATCAATTCCAGGCATTATGAAGGAACAAGTTGGGATTTTGGGAAGTTTATTACCAACCCCAAGTATTGGAGGATTCGCATCGTGTGAGACAGTGCAGTGCTGGCCTCTGCAACTGTAGGGGCTTAAGAGAGCCGGTCATCTAAGTAAGGGTCGACGAATATCCCCAGGGTTTGCAGAAATGCAGCTACTACTGCCGTACATTTCGTGAATACTCTTGGTGCTGAAGCCAGACCAAAGGGAAGAACCCTGTACTGGAAATGCTTTCCCCTGAAAAGTAATCGTAAGAATTTCCTGTGATCTGGATGGATCAGAATGTGAGTGTAAGCATCCTTTAAGTCTAGAGGGCAAAGCCAATCCTGGTTTTGAAGGTATGGCAGAAGAGTTCCTAGAGAAATCTTTTTGAATTTCTCTCGGAACAGGTATTTGTTCAATTCTCTGAGGTCTAGAATGGGTCTGTGTCCTCCTGTTTTCTTTGGAATAAGAAAATAGGGGGAGTAGAACCCTGCACCCCCATTGAAGAATGGGCACCTCTTCTATTGCCCCTTGGGCAAGAAGTGTGGAGATCTCGTGATCTAGCAGATTGTCTGCGGAGGTTTGAGAATTGAATTGCCTTAGAATTGTAGGAGGGGGCATGCTGTGAAAATGGAGCTTGTACCCCTCTCCTACAATGGACAGAATCCAATCTTCTGCTGTTATCTGATGCCATCTGTTGGCAAAGTGGCATAACCTGCCTGGGATATTGGGGGGTTGGGGACCCCTCAGAGGCAGGAAGGCTAAGCTCTCTAGGAAGGAGTCAAAGTCCTTGAGGGGGCTGAACCTGCAGAGCTGGTTGGGCTCTCGGGCCTTTTGGCTTCTTTTGCTGTCTAGTTTGTCCCTTTTGGGCAACTTGACCCCGAGTTTGACTCTGCTGGGTATAGGAAGGATAAAATTTCCTCTTTTTGCTGAAAGAGGGTTTTTTATAAGGCTTCTTTTTGGCTGGAGTGGCTTTAGATTTTGACAATCTATCTAGAGTGGTACTGTCAGCATCTAATTCATTAGCCTTTTCCTGCCAATTCTTGCCAAAGAGATTCTCTCCCATGCAAGGAATGTTGCCTAACTTGTCCTGTAACCAAGTCTCCAGGTCTGATGCCTGAAGCCAGGCAATCCGTCATGCCCCAATGGCAATAGCAGAGGTTCTGCTGATGCATTCAAAGCAGTCAAAGGCTGCACGATTAACAAACTTGGAGACATCCTGAGCATGCTTAACTAGAGCAAGAAAATCTTGTCTCTTGTCATCTGGGAGAAATGGGCTCATAAGTTCCAAGTCTCCTGTAACTTCTTTGAGGAACATTCCCATATATAGTATATATGAACTGATCCTAGCTGAAAGCATGGAAGCCTGAAATGTTTGGCGCCCAAAAGCATCCAGAATCCTGGATTCATGACCTGGGGGATTGGATGCATGCCTCTTTGCACTTTTCATCCTACGCATGGCTGATTCCACTACCATTGAATGGTGTGGCAGCTGAGTCTTTTGAAATCCAGGACATAGCGGAACTCGATACATAGTATCAAGCCTCCTAGAATGAGGAGATGTAGTCAGAGGTGTCTCCCACATTCTGAGCATCAGGTTATGCAGAATTTCATGGATGGGCAGAGTGGCTGCCTCCTTTGGAGCTTTAAGATATTGGAGAATTTCCAATTCCTTTGCTCTGGGTTCCTGTTCAGGAGCAACCGTGATTGAAAGGCCCTTTGCCACATCACGAATAAAATCCTGAAAAGACATGTCCTCTGAGGTGACATTCTGCGTTGGGGAGAAGAGGGATCTTCCAGGAGAAACCCTCTGCTACCAGCAGAATTGTCAGAGTCTTCGGAATTGGAGGATTCGAAGTATTCCTGACCATGATGCTCATGCAAAGCACGGTCCCAGTATCGATCAAAGTCGGTACCGAGTTGATCCAGTACCGATCTGTCGATTCCAGCCAAAGATGGCATGGGAAGAATTCCCACCGGGGCCGGTATCGTTGGTACCAGTACCGATGTAGGTACCGGCATCGGTATCGATGTCGGTACCAGTGCCCATTGAACCACAGGTGTCAACGGTACTGCAGCTGTGAGAAGAGCTGCAATGCTGCATTCGATAGCGAGGAACCTCTTGGTCTATTGACGCTGCTGATGCCTGGGTGTCGGTACTGGTGAAAACGGCCGGGACCCCTGAGCATGGCACCAGTAGTTCTTGCGAAGTCGAGGCCTCGAGAACATCCTGGAGCTCCCTTGATGCTTTGGAAGCCAAAGCCTCCCGCCGAGGCTGTTTTGCCGGTGTGGTTCCCTCAAGGGCAATGCCAATGGCCTCTCGATGCTTAGCAGGAGAGCTACCCTTTGAGGACCGGCTTTTTTGTTTAGTTTACCTGAGATCCATGGGAGGAAGAGGAGGCTCTTGAAGATGTCGATGCAATGGATCTGGCATCCGAAGAAAAGAGAGTACTGAGCTTTGCAGCCCGGTTCTGTCTTCCTCTCTTAGTCATCCCCATACAGGAGAGACATTCAGATGGAGAATGTTCAGGCCCTAAACATTTAAGACAGTGACGGAAATGGTACCGCCACACTTAGTACATTTTTTAAAACCACTTGTTGGTTTTTCCATGTTTCAGGAATATGAGGCCTAATGCCCAAAATGGCGCCTAGCACCGAAAAAGAAAAGTTTCTGAAGAGAAACAGTTCAAAGTATAAAATTTTTGAGAAAAGAAAAGAACCGGCGGTACCGGTAGGCATCGTGCGGAGGCAAACGCGACCACAGGAAAACAATTTTAAAGACGGAATTTTCTACGGTGACAGGGTATGGGTCCTGTCGGCTCCACGGAAAATGAAGAACTGAAGAGGGACAGTTGGAAAGGCAGGAAGGCAGCACGCATGTGCTGAGGGATGCTCCCAAAAGCGTTCCTATTGGACGCTGGGGAGCATTCCCATGCAGGCTCCGTTGGTACCGACGATACCCATATGTGAAGACGACATTCCTGCTTGTTCCTGGAGATTAAAATTTATTTAAGTTGTCAATGATTTGTTGTTGTTTTTGGCACAGTAGTTCCCCTTTTCCTCCTTTTTCTTCCAGCTCAGTCTGAACCAATGCCAGGATTCTACCAGCAGGAGCTTCCACTCACAACTCCTTGGAGATTTTCCCCCATTTTAGAAGGCCCTCTCTTCCACTGTTCTTGGTCACTGCAGCAGCAGCAACGGCCCTGAGGCCATGAGCCATGCACTTTCCAGAAACTCACATCATGAACTTTAAATATAGTAATGATCACGACTCCCTTTTCCCCACCACTGCAGCATCTCTCCATTCCCAAACAGACCAAGGTCACATCGTAAATGATTGCAAGTAAAGGCCCATATAGTCTGCCCAGCAAGGTGTTTAGAGTTCTAACAGCCACTCCATGCAAGTCATATGCATGCCTTCTTGGGCATGACTTGTACGGAATCATTTCACTGCTGCTTCATTACCATCCTTTTGCTACTAGAATCTTATCTTTATCCAACACCTTTTTGAATTCCATTATTTTTTACCTTCCCATGAAAAAACATTTTCTACTGTTGTTCATGAATTTATCTCCTTGCAATGTCACATCACATTCCATAGTGCTTGAACTTTCCTTCAGCTGAAACAAGTTTTCTTCTTGTACATTAAATTACCTTTCGAGTATTTACATGTCTCTATCTTACCTGCATTCACTCTCCTCCTCTCTTCGGTATACATATTAAGGTCCTCAAGTCTCATCTCAATTGGCTTTTGGTACAGACCCGACGCTATCTTGGTTGCTTTTTAATGGCTTCCTCTAGCATATCTGTCTTTTCAAATATGGTCTCCGGAATTAAACACAGCATTCTAAGCAAGACCTCATAATGACCTGTACAAAGGTATTATCACCTCCTTTATTTTGCTAGGTATGGCTCTTTGTGCAGGGTATGATCCTTCTAGCTCTGCCACCTTGTTACACTGTTTTGCTAACAGCAGATCAGACTTTTATCTCCCCATCTCTCTGCTGATGCATTATCTTTATTTCAAACTTTACATACCGCCCTTGCCGAAGCCTGAGAGCGGTTTACAATAAACTAAAATATGCTAACGCTGAGGAAAAAGAAAAGAACTCCAATTTGTGACAGGAAAGAAAAGAATACCCAGAAGAACTTAAGAACAGTCTGAAAACAACCAATCAGGTGTGGCTAAGGGCGGGGAGGTCAAAAGCCTGGAGGAATAAGTGTGTCTTCAACGATGCCTTGAAGTGTTGATATGAGGATTCCAACCGGAGGGAAGATGATAAGGCGTTCCACAATGAAGGCCCTAGAAAAAAGAAGGCAGCATGATGTGTTTGTTCCAAATGAGCTTGCGATGGGGATGGTAGCGATAACCTGTTTGCATGTAACGAGCGTAATTGTCGGTAGGGAGTGTGAAGAGAAATAAGATTGGATAAATAAAGCGGGTTTGATGTGTAAATGACCTTGTGCGTTAAAATGAGAAGCTTATATTTGAATCTATAACGAAGCGGCAGCCAGTTAAGGTGCAGGAGAAGAGGTGTTACATGGTCCGATTTCCAAGCATTTGTAACCAGTCGAGCAGCAGTATTCTGGATTAATTGAAGACGTTGGAGTTGATAAGATGGTAAATTGGCAAGAATAACATTACAATAGTCTAATCTGGACATAACCAAAGCTAATAAAAGAGTAGTAAGAGTCAGTCAGAAGACAAAACGGCTCCCCCTCCCCTTTCTGTACTGCTCCTTTGGATTTCTGCATCAAAAATGCATGCCTCTGCCCTCTTTTGCATGGAATCTTAACTACCAAACATTGAACTTCTGCAGACCTGTATGCAGGGCTAGCACAAGGACTGGAGGTGCCCTAGGTGGGCCCTCCATCCTGTCGCTTTTCCAATGCCCCTCCTTCCCATGTCCATTGCTACCACTAGCATCCCTCTCTGGGCCAACAGCGGCGGCAACCTCCCCTGAAACCGCAATGCAGCATTTACCCTCCAATTCTGGGGCTGCGTCACGGTTTCATTCTGCCCAATCTGTCATTTCACACCCCCCCCCCCCCCCCACCACAGAGACTTCCAGTTGCAACAGCAATGGGCAGCAGTAGGGCCAGAGCTCTAGGTGATTGCCTAGTTCATTTAATGGTAGTCACTACCCTGCCTGTATGTCACCCACAAATAGGCAGCGTTTTCCTCCTAATAATCCCAGTGCAATATCGCACAGAGATGTTGAAAAGAACCAGTCCCATGCATGATTCCTGAGGCACTCTACTAATCACTTTTCTCTCATTAGGGTTAGTGGCAGCTGGAATTCACTCTATCATCCTCTCTTGTACAAAAGGCTCAATCCAAGAATTTAATCCTTTCCACAACAGCGCTATTGAGCCACTAGGCCAGTCCATAGTTAGTTACCTCCATTCTGTGACAAAGCCTGCTAAGAGATAATACAACTAATAATTGAATAATAATTGAAAAGGTCAGGTCAGTCAGAGGGTAAGGTTGTCTGCTTATATTTGCAAGAGGGAGAGGGTGGACCCCAGGGATTTGGATTTAACTCATAGCCTTTCCAGTAGTTCAAGGTGAGTGGTTCAGGCACAGAAAGTATTTCCTTGTCTCTGGAGGGCTTATAATCTAAATTTGTACCTGAGGCAATGACTTGCCCAAGGTCACAAGGAGTCACAGAGGGATTTGATCCCTGACGTCCCTGGTTCTCAGCTTGCTGTTCTAATCACTAGGCAGCTACTCCATTCCAAAAGGGAATGCAAATGTTGATTTCAAAGAATAATTTTCTACTAGGATGAGCAGGATATGGCATCTATTGTACAGGCACAATGAGTGGCTATGTCCTAGTTGCTGCAGAAGGCTACCAACAGAGACTGCAATACAAGACACTGACGTGCATACAGCCGGAAGACAACACTTTCTGTTAATGTAGACAGCTACCTAATCATTGCTGAAGAGCAGAGAAAAAGTGTGGAATAGCTGCCGCCATCAAGGAGAGAATTTTCAACTCCACAAAAGAAATGAGCAGCAATAAACTGGTTGGGAACTCAGCCACCACTGCATTTAGGAGTAGCCTAATGGGCTGAGGACGTGGTAAATCCCAGTTTGAATCCCAGTGCCACGCCTTGAGATCTTGGGCAAATCACTTAGCCCTCCATTGCCTCAAATACAAACCCAGCAGCCCTTTTACTAAAGTGTGTTAGATCTTTGCACTTAAATGCATTTGAAAGCCTCCATGGGAATTGTTGGTGCATGACGAGCATGGTCCTGGCAGGTCACACGCAAATGCGTATCTTAACACATAGTGCAATTATCACACGTGCACCTAACTCCACTTATTGAGGTGGCATTAGCTACACTCGTGCTAACTGCAACATTGACAGCACTATGTCCCCCCATACATGCTTGCCATGCCCATTCTCTGCACTTAACCTGCCCATTCACCAGCCCAATGCATAACTGGCAGTTAGTATGTGAATCAGCATACCCCAGTAATAGCAGCTACTGTGGGACCTTGCAGATATCTACCATGAGCGAAGTACATTAACCGTTTAACACACTTTAGTAAAAGGGCCCCTAAAAGTTTTTCACGATAGTTAAGTGGATGCTAACTGCTGCCTAAGGCAGACATCTACCATAAGCATTAGCTAGCAAGTACATATTCATCTTCAGCGAGCTTCTGCCCTCCAGTCCCTTGGGATGAGGACAAGCCTCCTGCTGCAAGGTGACTGCCAATAGAAAACTGGAAACAGACAACTTATTAAGCAAGTTCAACATCTGTTCCCTTACTGGTAGCCAGACTGCTTCTCAGCCATAGATTCTTAGGCAGTAGCCTACTTCTTAGTGATGATAAAAGTTGTAATTTGCAGCCAGCATCTGAATAACTTTAATATGAAAAAGAGGCGGCGATTGCTAAGGTCACTTTAAGAAGTCAGTGCAGTTTTAAAAAGAATGTTTACTGTGAAAAAAATATCACTGATGACTAGGTGCAAAATGAGAAAGAAGTGAAGCGAGAGGGCATGAAATCCAGCAAGTCACTTTCTTGGTTCAAATTCATTCAAAAGTATAAGTTTACAAAAAGTGAAAAAAATAACATGCTCCAGAAGTGCCTCTTATCAATAAAGGCCCGCCCTCTTGCCAGTGGCAAACTGAAATTGCACTCAAAGCAAGAGGCACGAATTTAAGTTCCACACTGACATCTAGGAAGAGGCTAAAGACAGTTCAGAAGAAAGTGAATGAATTGGTGTGGCATCTCTGCCAAGCACACATGAAAAAAGAATTGAGCGCCTAAATATATATACCCTAAAGGAGAGATGTTTAAATACTTAAAAGGAATTAATGTACAATAAATAAACTTTTCCCAAAAAGGAGTAAGCTGAAGAGCTAAAGATCATGATATGAAACTGCAAGAAGGCAGAATCAGAAGCAATGCCAGGAACAATTTTGATGGAAAGGGTGATAGATACCTAGAATGCCCACTCAAAAACTGCAAAGGAATTCAAAATGGAGGAATTAAGGGGCATAAGAGGGAAAAAAAGGGCTGGTCTGCACAGAGTGACAGTTAAACGTATCTATGGTATTGGGCAGAGTAGATGGGCCATTTCAGTCTTTATCATCCATCTACTATTTTGAAAAACTGCTATTAACAATTAATACCACCATGAAGTAATTTCCTTAGAATAGTTTTTAAGTTTTCAAATGGCACACTGTAAACAAAGTGACTCCAGTCGCTCCACCGAAATTTAATAATGTCCAAATGAAGTAACCTATTAGTATTTTATTCTTGATATGAGAGCTTGGGTTAAAGCGCTAGGTTTAAAGTAACAGAATAGGTCACATGATGCGGTGAGCGAAGACAGACACATTTTCCTCAGCTCTGGGACTCCTCACCTCCTTTGGCATTAAATTTTGGTTTATTCTAACCCGAACGGCTCCCGAGTGCTCCCTGGACCAATCTTCTCGAGAGCTCACCCAATCGGTATTTGCCTCCTAGATAGTAGATCGTATCCAAGATAACCCACAGTGAGAAAAATCGAGCACAAGAGACAAAGATGGCTGCCAACTCACAGATGCAACAAACAGCAGAAATGCCTCACAACTTGGTTGAAGTAGTAACACTGGCAGTGGTTCAAGCATTAGATACATGCTTTACTACCCCGACGGACCAAATAACTCAAGTGGCTCAGGGGGTAACAGATTTTACTAACCATATATCCTTGGTAGAGCAATGAGTCTCCAATGCCAAAGAGGCCCAGCAGGCTCAGTCCTCTACTCTCCATCATCTAGAGAGCCTAATACGCCAGCAAGAGGAGAAAACTGACGACCTCAAGAACAGAGGCCATCACAAAATCCCCTGTTCGTGGGAAATGAAGAATCTGTGAGAGACACAGAGCTCAGAGGTTTCCCTGAGACTTGGATTCCCCTCAATTTATCTTGGAGTGAATTCACAGGGACAATACGTCTGGAGCGGGTCCATCGCTTGGGGCCACGCAAGGACAACAAATCTCGCCCCGCTTCCATGATTATACACAAAAAGAAACAGCGCTATATGCGGCTAGAGCGCATCAGAACATCACCCAAGAGTCTAAAACCATCTTAATCTTTCAAGATTACTCCACACTGCTAAGCCATAGTCACAAGGAATATGCCCCACTCTGCAATCAGCTACTACAATGGAACATTCATTTTTCACTGCTGTATCCAGCAAAGCTGAGAATCGAACATCAGGGGCAAGCTTGATATTTCTCTGCCCCAGCTGAGGTACAGAGCTTTTTGGCTGCTTTGCAGACATAAACTGACTCCGAAGAATCTTGGGACAACATGGCTTCAGGACACATGCAATGTGACTTGTGATGGTGGGCCCTTTGCACTGCAACAAGGGATGACTGGGCTGTGATAGCTCAGCCCTGGGGACAGACCCTCCTTTAAAAACTTGCAGTTGGGGGATGTCAGCACCACTGTCAGACACTGTCTGGACTGGGGAGGGAAGCAGGGGGACAACAGTGTTCGGATACAATGTTTATGTGGTTGGGCTGCTCCTCTCTGGATTGAACCTCGTACCCTTGGGCATGAGCCCATCTCTCCTGGTGCCCAATACGAGACCTCCTCAACCTTCTGGTCTCTGGAATTGCTAGAGCTTTCTTAAGACACTGGGAGGGGGTAGATTCAATATGGGTTTTGAATGCTAGGAATATGGATGTTACTGGGTGAGGGAGGGATGGAATGTGGTGTAAATGGGAGATGGGGCTATAGGTAGGTTTTTGCTTTGGCTGAGAGAGTGACAATAAAGGGAATGGGGCTGTCAAAGAATAGATAGGGGTGAGTGCAATGGGGGAGAGGGTCAAGTCTGGGAATGCCATTGAAAGCTGAGAAGTTGGGAGGAAGGAAGGGAGTTGATGGGAGATACATAACTAGACGGATACAAAAGCAGCTAATCCATAGCACACACATGGTAAGAGGTGGGGGCATAGGGAATACTATGGGACAGGAGTATCCATGCGCCTGTCGGTGCAGGACCTACCCCTGACCCAATGGAAGGGACAGTGTCGAGTCTTTTTCTTAGTGGTGCCATTCCAAACACCCCTCTGATACCCTCTTGAGTGGGGATTGAAATAGTAGATGGGAGGAGGGAGAATTTAAAGTAGAGGCGGGGAGGGGGGAGCCCCAATACCACAACAACCTCCAACATGCTTGACAACTGTGGGATAGTGACTTGAGATAAGCGGGGATTGGGCAGGATTGGGGGGGGAGGGAAAAGGGAATTAATTTCTCATGGTAGTAGGCAAGGGGTTCAATCGGGGAGGGGTGGGGGGATCCTTCTACGGGCAACACTCACCAAATATGGGGCAAAGAAGTGGGGCTTAGGCTGGGAAGCCTCCCCTAATAGAGTACAATTCTTCTTTGATAACATCTATAAACTCATTGGTATTACCTGACCAAGGGAGGTACACGTATACTCTCATGGACTGTCTGCGGTATTGGGTGCCCAATAAAGAGACAAAAGCGCTCCACGACAAACAAACTGACGTCGCCCTACTCCAAGAGACCCACATGACTGACACTGAACACACTAAACTCAGGAGATGGGGGTGGGTGAGGTTTACGGGGCCTCCGCAAAAAGCAAACGAGCAGGGGTGGCTATCCTATGTAAAAAGGAGATCAATTTTCAGGCTGAATGCATACAAAGTGACTCGGGGGGGTCAATATATACTGATCTGGGGGAGGTTAGAAGGAGCTCCCATCTTCTTAGGAAATATCTATAGACCAAACCAATCTGAGCGTAAACTATTTGATGTGCTGGTGCAGAGCATACTAGCAAAGGGGGAACGAGAGGTGATCCTGGGGGCGGGGGAGGGACTACAACTGTGTCTTAGATCCTCTCATGGACCGCTCTCAACAGGTGAGTGATGGAGATTCTAGACACTATCTACCTGTGACACTGCCAACTTCTCATCACCAATCTACACTGATGTACCGTGGTCTGACCACAAACTAATCCTTTTCCAAATTCCCATTGATAAACAAGCCAGTAAAGTCACCTGAGAGTAAGACAGCCCCCATGAGACTACCAGCACGATGTTTCCAACCATTTAACAAAGAATTCATCATAAACCAAACGCAACCCATTCTTACCTTGACAACAACAGACCCCGACAATCTGGTCTCTAACTGGAACAACTGTCTCAGTACAATAGCACAACGTGCAGTACATAACAAAAACACAAGGAAAAGACCCACGGCACCCTGGTTCTCCAATGACCTTCGGACCTCGCTTCTCAAACTTAGGAAACTCGAAAGACGATGGAGGCGCTCACGCTCAACCGAAGATCTGGAGGCCTATAACCGACAGCTCGCAACTCACAGATCTGCGATATCCGAGAAAATGAAACAAGCTCACACCAGCACGCTAATGCGATCATTAAACAAGCCACACGACCTCTTTGCCCTCGTCAAGAATCTAATGAAGGAACCAGGACCAGAGCAAACAACAGAGATTCTCGCTCAGGACTATGCAGACTTCCTCCAATCAAAATTACACCAAACCACCAAGACTGATATTACCGACTCTAAGAATCCAGCATGCATACTGACGCTAACAAATCGCTGACTTAATCTCTACAATCAACACGACCACCGCCCACACCGACCCCTGCCCAGCTTTTTGGATTAAAGAACTAAGGACAGAGTTTAGCCCCTTCATCGCCAAACTCTTTAAAGCATCATTCTCTTCAGGCTTATTCCCCCTAAGTCTCAAACGCACATCCATTAGACCACTGCTAAAAAAACCAAAACTAGACTCCCAGAAAGTAGAATCTTACAGACCAATTGCCAGCATCCCACTGCTGGCCAAGATAATCGAAAAGGAGGTCCAAATTCAGCTCCAGCAGCACATAGACAACGCTGCACCTCTTGACCACAGCCAACATGGCTTTAGAGAGGCTCATGGTGTGGAGACTCTACTTACCACCCTCTTTAACAACATCCTCACAACAATTGATAACATCCATCGTGGAGTGGCCCTTATATTCCTAGACATAGCTGCAGCATTTGACTCAGTCTGTCACCAAACCCTCCTGAAACGACTCGAAGAGAAAGGCATCTGCGGCTTAGCACTAAATTGGTGTAAGTCATACCTCACCGATAGATGGCAGCATGTGCGAACCGAATCCTCTACATCCAAACCATTTCATCAGAAACAAGGTGTCCCACAAGGATCCTCCCTTTCAGCTCTGTTTAATATCTACATGCAGCCCGTCTGCGACATCATTCGCTCATACAACACTGAATGCATGATATACGCAGACGATGTCCTGCTATACTTGCCATTCAACACTGATCAAATTGACCTCTCACCCCTCACAGAATGCTTCAGCGCAGTGGAAAGATGGCTCCAGAATCAGAATCTTCGCATACAACATAAAAAGACTGAAGTGTTGTTTATCACCAGAAACTCTAACTTCTCTCCACCAACCCACCTGAAAGTCGGCGAAGTAGAGCTCCAATCCAAGCCCTCAATCCGTTACCTGGGAGTTACCCTAGACCAGAGCCTCAACATGAAGACACACATTGGAAACACGGTCAAATCAACATACCACAAAATTAGGACTCTCAAACATCTACGTCCCCTCTTACAACCAGACGACTTCAGAACCATTTTACAGGCCCTAACCATCCCACATCTGGACTATGCCAACGCAATCCTCCATGGACTCCCAAAATCTACGATGATCCCTCTCCAGCTTGCCATGAACTCCACTGCCAGAGTTCTAAACGGGGCCTTGAGGCGAGACCATATAACACCCATCCTCAAAAGTCTCCACTGGCTCCCTATCCACTGTAGGATCGTCTTCAAAACGATCCTACTAACATTCAAGGCCATTAATGGGCTCTCCCCCATGGCCCTCGCTGGTCTCGTACACAACCCCCCCCCCCCCCAACAGAGCCAGAAGAACTACAGTAGTAAACACTTTAGCAATCCCCAAAACACTGACCCAATGCACTCAGGCTACAGCAAGCAGAGCCTTTAGTATCAATGCTCCCAGACTCTGGAATGCCCTGCCCCCCAACATACATGCAATCCCAAATCTAATCAACTTTAGAAGGGCATTGAAACACCACCTTTTTTGCCAATATTACCTAAATGAAGATGCACCATCCCGACCTTCCCAAAATTAACCCTGCGTCCAATATAATGCTATGTTCTCTCATATAATGTATATCATGTAAATAATACTATGTTTAAATATGTGTAAATAGTTAAATTAATTTTTGACCATCCAAGTTGAGTTACCTGTTTATCTGTAGTTTTACGGTTAACCCACCATAAAACATAATTGTTCCATGTAAACCACACTGATATTGAAGAGCGCGGTATATAAGAGAAATAAATAAATAAATAAAATAAATAGACAGCGTAAAGATTGCTGGGTCTATGCGATAATGGTAATTTGCTGGATATTTGGTGCATGTCCCACCCCAGTGAGCGGGACTACACTCACTTGTCCAGAACACATAATACATGGTCTAGAAGAGACTATTTCTTGATCTCCCAGGGTCTATTGAGCAGGGTGGATAGCACCCAGATAGGAGATATTCAGATCTCTGACCATGCAATGATATGGCTGGATGTTCAACTGGCCCCGAAACAGAGGGAGGGGGGCTGTTGGCACTTTCCATTCCATCTTAAGGGGGATGCAGCTTTTGGACAATATTTAAATGAGCAGTGGGACCTTTTTGAGACAACAAATGCAATACACAAAAATAACCCCTGCCTTTTTTTTGGGAAACTGCTAAAGTTTACTTACACGGGGTACTGATTGGGTATGTGAGCAGACGTAAGAAAGAACTCTACTATAAGCTGATTGATTGGGGTGTCCAACTCCACAGGCTCTGAGGGAGACTAGTACTCCATGACAGAGGAAAATCGAACAGCCTATTTGACCCTTCAAAGTCAACTAAACACACTTATTTATTCATGAGCGAAATGATCTATGTTACACTACAAATATGCGCTCTATTGGTTCAGGAACCACTCAAGCAGACTGATGTCTACGTTAATTAAAAATGAGAAAAGCCCCTGCTCGGTGGTAGCACTTTACACTGCAGATGGTAGGATGCAGACCTCCCAGGCGGCAGTAGAGAAAGCCTTCGTAGCCTTCTACCACAGACTTTATGCAACAGATGCACAGGATGGGCATGAGGCCTGCCCCTATTTGCAGAACTGTAACTTCCCCCGACTGAGTCTAGACCAGGGGTCTCAAACTCAAATTGCTTTGAGGGCCGAATGAGGACTTGTAAAGTAACCCGGGGGCCGCATAAGACGCGGGGCCTCATTTGCATAAGGGGCCTCATTTGCATAAATATTTGCATAATGTTACCATGCACTAACTTTTAGTAAACATGCCTCTTTAATGAGTGCATGGATAAAGAAAGACGACTAAAAGATTTAGAAACAGGAAGACAATAATTAAACTGGGAACCCCAAAAGCCAAACTTGGAATGTACAACAACACTGTAGAAATAAAACTATAAATTAATTTCCTCTTGTACTAAACAAAGCGCAAACATTAATGATGCACATTTCCCAGAGCTGACATATTCCAGTTAATAAATTCAAAATAAAGAGATATTTTTCTACCTTTTGTGCATTTTTTTCAGTTGCAATTGTTCCAGCCACTTTCTTCTGGTTTCTTCATGTCTTCTGCTAACTCTCCATCGTCTGCTGTCCATTTGCCCTTTCTTCTCTCCTAGTTTTTTTTTCCATTCTCTCTCTACATCTGCTTTAACATACTAATCTTTCTCCTTTTTCTCTTTCCTCATTCCTATTTCATCCACTCAAATTTTACCCCTCCATCCTCAATCCCCACTTACTCTCCCAATACCTGGCCAATTGTAGATTTGTCTTCTCTCCCAGACAAAATATTTTTCCCCTCTCCATTTCACTTTCCCAGCTCCATCCCATTCTAATCCTCCCCCAACATCAGCTCCCTTCTAGTTCCAGCCCCACCCAGCATACGCTCCCTTCTAGTCCCTGCATCAGTCCATTTCCAATCCTAGCCCCCCATCAGCCCATTTCCAATCCTAGCCCCCCATCAGCCCATTTCCAATCCTAGCTCCCTCCCCTCACAGCCCATTTCCATTCCAAGCCCCCTCCCCATCAGCCATTTGCAGTTCAAGCCCCCCTTCCAATCAGCCCACCTCCAGTCCTAACCCCCATCTGCCCATTTCCAGTCCTAGCCCCCACCATAGCCCATTACCAGTCATAACCCCCCCCCCTGCCAATAGCCCACTTCCAGCCCTAACCCCCATTACCCAATTTCAGTCAGCCCCTCCATAGCTCATTTCCATTCCTAACTCCCCCCATCAGCCCACTTCCAGTCCTTCCTAACCCCCACCTGCCCATTTCCAGTCCTAGCCCCCACCATAGCCCATTACCAGTCATACCCCCCCTGCCAATAGCCCATTTCCAGTCATAACCCCCCCGCCAATAGCCCATTTCCAGTCCTACCCCCCCCCCCTGCCAATAGCCCATTTCCAGTCCTACACCCCCCCCCTGCCAATAGCCCATTTCCAGTCATACCCCCCCCCTGCCAATATCCCATTTCCCGTCCTAAACCCCCCCCTGCCAATAGCCCATTTCCAGTCCTACCCCCCCCTGCCAATAGCCCATTTCCAGTCCTACCCCCCCCTGCCAATAGCCCATTTCCAGTCCTACACCCCCCCCCCCCCCCTGCCAATAGCCCATTTCCAGTCCTACACCCCCCCCCCTGCCAATAGCCCATTTCCAGTCCTACCCCCCCCCCCCTGCCAATATCCCATTTCCCGTCCCACACCCCCCCCCTGCCAATAGCCCATTTCCAGTCCTACCCCCCCCCCCCCCGGGTAAATAAAAAAAACACCTGGCTTCTTCTGCTGCTGCTGCTGCTGCAGCAGAAAATCAGCTGTCCCGCGGCCCCTTCCTCTCTGCCCGGAGATCCCTCATTGTGCTTCATCAGCGTGTGCTTCTTAAGCCACGAAGAGAGTATTTCCCTCTCGCGCGGCTTAAGCCTATTCACTTGTCAAGCCTCGCGAGAGGGGAATACTCTCTTCGCGGCTTGAAAAGCACACGCTGATGGAGCACAATGAAGGATCTCCGGGCAGAGAGGAAGGTAACGCAGCACAGCTGATTTTGCTGCTTGAGCAGCAGAAGCCCGTTTTAAAAAAAAAATTGACAGTCGATTCTGCCGCTGCCACGGCGGCAACGGCAGAAGCAAGGCTTTTTTTATTTCCCTCCGTCGCAGGCCGCGTGTTTGAGACCCCTGGTCTAGACCAATGTGCTCAATTAAATGCACCTATTACCCCCACTGAAGTGTTCAAAATAATTAAGGGTCTCCATATACCACGCACCCCAGGCCCTGATGGATTTAGTGCAGACCTCTAACTGAAATGTACCAACAATCGGTGGGGTCACAATCTTTCCCTTATCAGACAAATGAAGCACTCATAACAATTCCTAAACAGGGTCGAGATCCACTGCTTCTGGGATCTTATCGGCCTAAATCACTGTTGAATGTTGATCTTAAGATCATGTCAAAGATCCTGGCTGAGCGTCTGCCTCCAATACTGCCCAATTTGATCCACCGAACCCAAGTGGATTTTGTAAAGGGCCGCCAAGCAGTAGGAAATGTCCATCAAATTTTGGCATCTCTGCAGTATTGTCGCTGGGCAGAGATTCCCTCGCTTCTCATCCGTTTCGACGCAGAGAATGCCTTTGACAGAGTAGGATAGCAATATATGTTTAAGGTGTTGGAGGTTTTTGGTTTTGGGAGTTTCTTCCTTCAGGTAGTGACATAATGTTCTTATTCTGTTACTTTATGTTAAAACATTTTTATTGAATCCACAAAACAGAACTTCAGACTAGTTCATAAAATAAACAGTCGGAAACAAATAATTACGGTCTGTCTTACAAATATAAACAAACTTTTTATGTTCCTCCCCCCTTCTTCCTCACTACCCCCTCCCCTGTATTCCCTCCCAAGCCTATTAATAATAAACAAAGGCAGTTGTGCAGTCCAGTGTGTGGTGACTCTTACAACCCACCAGTTGCTATGCCCCCTAATCCAACCCATACAGTCCCTCCCCCCCCCCCATTTCCCCTCATCTCGCTCCATTCTGCGAGTGACAACTTCCCCTCCCCCCAGGGCGTATGTACTATCATCTCTCTTCTATAGGTCATTCAAAATATATCTGTGGCTACGTGGAGGTAACACTTGAATATAAATTATCCCATACTGTATGAAAGCGGGGGTTGTGTCGGCGTTCAGCCTTGGCCCATAGTTTATCAAGCTGCATATGCTGGTGCAGAGCTTTCTGCCATTGCCAATAATGGGGGGAATCCACTGACTTCCAACCCATCAGAAATGTGTTGCCAAAGCCCAAGAAAGTTTCAGCCAGCACTTTCGTCCCTTACCATCAGCCACCACTCCCATCATCACAAATCTACCTCATGTATATTCAGTATGCTAGGAGGTACTCCAGGACCAATTTGAGAAACACTGATTTAAATTATATATCTGCAGGGCTCCCAGTTTCATGATATTTGTTTCTCAAAACTTCTAGTAAGTTTATGGTTTCTTTCAAGGATGATCTCTAAATGGATTAATTCTATGCCTACCATGACAGTAAAGATCCTCACTCCTAAGCTGGGGTATGATCTCAAATCTCTAAAATATAATGTGTTTAAACTGCACTTATAATTTGTCCATTGTAACCTCTGAGCAGCTCACAGTAATACCTGCACTGTGTCAAAGAGTTTCCTTTTGGAGTTCATAAAATATAATTTGTAAAGGCAGCTTATCGAGGTGTGCTTGGAAGTCAAATTTAATCAAACATGTAGAGACCAGCCCAATTTGAAATATTTCTGTATCTTTCTGCCAAGTTTTCTTGCTTTCTGATTCATGTCTTTATACGTGAGAATCTTCTCTCTCTCCACACGATGTACAGAATAAATCACAATCAGTGCTGTTTTTGGGTTTTTTCTCCTTTATCACCATCTCCAATTTCCTTGCATCAAGTTTATTATCGGCTGGAATGAGAATTCTACAGGTACATTCCCCAATTCTAACAGGGTCAAGGATCCGAATGCTTTTCTCCTACAGCAATGTTATAGGGGTCACAAGGTTTGCAATGGGTGGCTACGCCACCTTATTGTGTCCCTCCTCTTAACAGATAAGCAGCATCACCACACGGTGCTTTCAAGGGTTAATATAATCATTTCGATGATACCTAATTATTAAGAGGAATGGCTGCAAGTGATACATAATGGAAGCCTTAAAAAAACATTCCCCAAGGGCAGCAATCGGAATTACAGCACTTCATCATAATAAAGTTAGGAAGAAAGAATGAATTAGTATGTTATACACAGAATTTGTTTTTAACAGATTTTGAATGCTCTAACAAATATGGTACAGGGATTACTTCAGGAGTCCAAGAACATAGTTGTACACAAGAGGGATGAGCACGGGTAAAATGTTTGGTTCATTTGGTCTTTTTTTAATGTTTTCAGTTTGTTTCACACATTCATTTTCATTTTAAAAAAAAAGTATTAATGATTGTATTAATTCTTAAGTCAACGTGGGTTAAACAGATTTAGTGAGCATAAAATTTTAAAGGCATACTAGCTAACCAAATGTGCACTAATGAATGCACATTCCTAATGTATTATGAAAAGGCTTGCTACAAAGACAGAGTATTGCATTTTATTCAGCACTAATCCCCGAGGGAAAGCCAGCACCTCTAACTGCAGGAGCTGAGCACCTGGAGGAGAAATGCAAACACTCTGGCAGGCTGAATCCAAAAAGTAAATTCACACACACCATACACCGCACTTGGGTGCTAGTCTCTCTTTGAGGACTCAGTCCCTAGGACACCAAAGAAAAAGTTATTATAGACACAAAACACAGTACAATCTCAAACATTTTTCTTCAGAAAGCAGGCGAAAACCAGCTATTCCGCTATAGACCACATCATGCTTAAAAGTCTAAAATAGCTTCCGTTCTTCTCTGTGCAAAACCAGTTAAACCAGTACAGCTTGAAGAACTTACATGACATAACTGCTAGTCAAACAGAACTTCCTATGTTTATTCAACAGGCATGAGTTCTCTCATGAAAACATTCTTCTGAACCTATTAAAGTTTCTCTTTTCTTTTCAATTTTGTGTCCTGTATCGGGCAGTAATTTTTGTGGGGGAAAAATACTTGTTTCAGTTGCCACTTAAATGGCATTGCATTAAGATCCTGCTTTCCTGCTAATTTCCTTTTAATTCCTGAGGCGATATTGCTGTTTATTGTGTCTGAAAGCTCTTCCTCATTAACCACTCTCCCTATGTGAATACAAGTAAATTGGATGCCGCTATACTGATCTTCGTCAGAGCCCCAACCAGGCATAGTCACACTGATGTACGGAATGCATGAACATAGCACAAGCGGCTGGGGAGTAAGTATAGGAAACAAGATGTTTAAAAAAAAAAAAAAAAAAAAGTGCAAGCAAATGTCGTCATCATAGCAAAACAGGTGTACACACATAAAATATATTACAATAAAGAACAACAGAACCATATAAAAAGCAAGCTGAAGACCAGGAAGGACCCGCTGCTAGAAGAGTAATGAATTGCTCTTATCTAGGGCTTCTCATTCAGCTTCTAGCCCCACAGGATTTCCCTGCAATGAGGAGAACCACATTTTGCTTATAAAAAATAGTTATAAGCTTGCTTTCATTTTTTTTAAATTTAATTTTAAAATGTATAAGGCAGTTTTATTTTTAGCTCATCATCTCGATTTCTCTGCAATTAATATTTCCCTTTTTGCATGCTCTTCAACTGCGCTGATTTGCATGTAATGTTTGCGACACTGTTGTAACATGCTGAATGAAAAAGCTGACACCGCATATAAAAAGTGTGACAGAGACACAGAAACTGTTCCAGTTGTCTCTGGCACCATTACACTGATTAAAAAGAACTTCCATACACACCTTGACGTGTTGTATTACACCCTATGAACTTCAGAAAGAAGCTCTTTAGCACAATAAGAGTACTAATGGTAAATCAGAGATTGAGATTTGTCACGCCACCACCACTCGCCTCTAGGTTAGAGGGGTGTGGATTATTGAAGGAACTTTCTGCTGTATGCTTTTTCAGCTTTTTTAAAACTATTTCCCTGCAATGCCCTCTGGGAAATGTAGTCCTCATTCAGCTGTATGAGTGCACCATGCAGAAAGCTGTAGTCAGGCTCAAGTAGGCAAGGCAAATGACAGAAATTTATTATTTTTATATACACAATGGTTCAATCATACCACACATAGGATTGTTGGTTCAGGATTCTTTGAAGCAAAAATTGTCCAAAACATATCCAACCACAAAATGCAGTTTTAAAGGTTCTCTCTATTGCAGGATACACAGTCTTTACCAGCAAGCCTATTGTATTCCCTTCTTGGCCTTGCTGGCTAAAGCACCAAACAAAAAGCACATTTAAAGTCTGTGGTAAACTTCTCCTTTATAAACACATGGGGCTCTCAGCCACCCTGCTTGTGATATAAGGGTACCTTTTTCCTGGGAGACCTTCTTTCAGGACTGGCTTGCCTTCTCTACGTTCCCCAGGTTTATAGCTTGGCACAAAGAACAGTCCATGGGAGTGTCCTCCTCAATCAGCTTCATCTCGGGCTCTCCCAGCTGCATAGGCTCTGTCTCCCCATCCTGCTCAGCTAACAGCCTCCCGGGGGATCTTGGAGTCTCTCTTGTTCCTGGCTCCAAACTCTCCTGCAGCCGTGCTACATGCCAAATAGCACTCTCTCCAGCTGGAAGCTCCGTTCCTCTGCTCAGCCTGGCTTCCTGCTTCTCCTCTCCTCCGTCTCTCTAAATCATACTCTGCTCTGGGTTTATACTTCCAGGGCTCTAGCTCCAACCCCACCCTACTCAAATGACGGCAATCAGCCTGACTCCGGGCACCTGAGTGCTTGAAGCATTCACTGCCTAAAGGGTTCTGAGCCTTGTATCCTCTCCCCTTCATTCCACTAGGGGGAGCATGAAATGTTTTCCACGTGGAAGTTTTCTGATCCCTGAAGGTGTTTATGGCTTTTCTACCCTGTCTTGGTAAAAGGGGGCCCTTTACTAGGGTGAATTCCCTGTCTCTTTGTCCTCCCCTGGACTCTGAATAGGCCTCCTTGCCACAGATTATATTCCACATCTCTTGGCTTAAGAGTTCATTGCTATCATGGCATGCATAAAACTACCCATTTAGAAACACTCACCCCTGTAAAGGAACTTGGATCCACCCAGTTTACTTATTTCTACCTGATTATGCCGTCATCACGGGTCATACTCAATTTGTCACCATCTCCCTCCCTTTTCAATAAGGAGACATTTTAAATCATACCTGATCATTTCCTTTCTTTGCATCCTGATATATCACTTCAGATGAAAGGGTTATGCTCCCTTGCCAACAGGTGGAGGCAGACTTGAGCAACTTTTACCAATGTCATCAGGAGGTATATCCACTGATGCAATACAGAGAAGCCATCATGAGTCTTCCCAAGCAGTAGGCACAAAACTGAAAAACTCAGAAATAAATTCCAAAATGATTAGCAAAAACAACTGAAAACCATATGGAACAATTGGAATTCAGATTTGTCTGTCTTATCGTATCTTAAAGCTCATCAGGCTCTTTAACAGCTAAGAACTGACAAGGCAGAAAGACTTCCCAACCCTCAGCAAAGTCTCCCAGCATGGATCTTGGACTGGTCTAGCAGGATTCAAGAAAAGGAAATTATCAGGTATGAGTAAAATGTATTCTGTTATCATCCTACTATACCAGTCCAGACAAATGAGATGTACCCAAGCAGTCAGGAGACCAGGTGGGAGGAAGACAACACTGGCCAGAACAGCCTTGCCAAAGATGCCATCAACACTTATTCCCACATGCAACCGATAGTGCTAAAAGAGGATCAGGTAGCTGTCCTGCAGATGTCCTCTAGAGACATCAAGGCAGACTCAGCCCAGGAGGACACCTGCAAGTTAGTTGGGTGCCATAGGGAGTCAAAGCTCACTCACTTCCTGGCCAGAAGATACACTGAGTCAATGGCCTCTTTGATCCATGGAGGATTTAGCCGCTGCCTGACCCTTCCTTGGCCTTACCGCCTAAAGGCATTAGTCACCTCCACATATCTGAGCAACACTCTCCTCACATCGAGGAGACGCAGCAAGAAATCCAACTGGAGGTAGTCCTCCACAAAAAGTGGGCAAAATTACTTCCCGATTTAGTTGAAAAGGAGACATAAGCTTTTGAATGAAGGATGGAGCTGTTTGCAAGGTGGCAGAAATCATGAAAATTAGGGGAAAAAAAAAAAAAGAGACTCCCAGCAGGACAAAGCCTGAAGCTCCAAGACCTGTCTGGTGGAAACAACCGCCACCAGAAAAACTGCCTAAGAGTCAAATCTCTGAGAGTGGCCTTGCAAAGGTGAATCTTTTGGCGCCTTCAGTACAAATGAGAGGCTCTACTAAGGGATGATCAGATGCATGAATGTGCTAACTTTCTCTAAGGAAGTGAGCAACATCAGAGTAGGCTGACAAGGACCTGCTCTGTGCCTGCCCCCAGAGGCATGTCAAGGCCGTGAACACAGATTCTGCCATGTTATGACTCCTACCAAGTCTATTTAAAGGTGCTCTCCATCCTCTCAGTGACGAGTTATTCTTCCACATTCCTTCTTTGCATCCTTCTCTTTGTCTTCCTGTGATGACCCCTTGCCTTGACCTTGGCTTCTCATCCTCCAGAAAAAACGCCATCTTCTAGTACCTTATTCAAACTTTATAACTGAATGTTTGCATCACGCCACTTTTCTCTCTGAAAAGTATATCTTTAGTTCAGGCCATGACAAATTTAATTGGAATCTAGGAGCCAGCTTAAAAATCTAGGTCCCGGTTGCTGAAACCTAGATCAGAGTGCATGCTCCATCCCCCAAAAAAGTGTATCTATTATTTTTTAGGTTTTAGGGCCTGATTTACTATGACTGCTTTCCCATTTTCTAAGGGAAAAAGTTTAATAAATCAGGCTCTTAATGGGCCAATGCACAGTACTACTGAACACTGAACACAGTGCCAACAAAAGGCAGTGGCCCCACTCCTCTTCCCATCACCCCACTGACCCATTAAGTTACATGTACGTGTGTGTGTGTGTTGCAGAGGTGGGGTGCCTGCATGCATGTGGCGGGAGAAGGGTGTGCCTTTTGCACACACACATTCTGACCTTTACTTCTCATGCATTCATCTCTTCACCCCCAACCACTTACACCCTTCTATTACCCCCCCCCAACTCCAACCTCTCTCCTGCTGCCCCCTCCCCCAAACCCCAATTCTGTTGTTTTTTTTTTATTACTGGTGAATCTACATAGTTTAGATGATTTGTTTGATATTTTTTTGTAACTTTTATATGCACATTTCGCCCTAGTAATAGCACCTACTGTGGAGCCTCTAGAAAACAAAAGAGCTTTTATGAAAAAAACTTGTATACAGTATTTCTCCTTAGGGATCTATCTTGGTACCTCTTCTCTCTTTATGCTCGTTCCCTTGGTGATCCGATCTCCTTACATGGTTTTCAGCATCATCTTTACATTAATGGCAACCCTAGGTATATTTGAGCGCCAACTGGCTCCAGATGCGCCCGACAGGCTTGATCCAGTCCTGTGTTTACCAATTTGCATGCAGGGAATTGTAGTCTTGCTTTTTTATGGAGTGCAATGGGGAAATCAGAACTACAGTACATGTCCCTGCATGCAATGGAGTAAACCCAGGACTGGATGAAGCCTGTCGGGCGCATCTGGAGCCAATTGGCAGCCCTAAATATACCTCTCTGCACCAGAAATTTCAGCAAGACTCCAGGCCCAAATCTCAGCCTGCTTGTCTGACATGGCAGTGAGACATCCAGGCAGCAATCTGAAACTGAATATGGCCAAGACAGAGCTTTTTAGCTTCCCCTCTAAATCTACCTCTCACTTCCCCTTGAATAAAATGCTGTCATCCTCCCCGTTTCCTCAGTTCATAACCTTGGAGACATCCCTGACTACTCTCTCTGCACGTAGAAATGAAAGAGAAATTCAACAGACAGCTAAAACCTAACATCAGCAAAATCTGTCCTTTCCTTTCTGTATACACTACGAAAAAAAACGTATTCACACACTCACACCTCCCGCTTAAACTACTGAAACCTGCTCCTTATAGGTCTCCCACTGAACAATCTCTCCCCTTCAATCTGTTAAAACGTCAGCTGCATGACTAATCTTCTGTCAAGTGTGACTACACCCACATAACCTCTCTTCTTAAGTCACTTCACTGGCTCCCTCTCTATTTCTGCATATGGTCCAAACTTCTCTTATTGATTTACAAGTACATTCAGTTGGCTGACAATGACGCAAACTGCATTTGAATCCCACTCGCTACTTGTAATCTTGGGTAAGTTCTTTAACTCCTCCCCCCAGGTACCAACTTAGATTGTAAACCCACTAAGGGCAGGAAAAAACACCCGCAGTACCTGAATCTAACTCGCCCTGAACCTCTGAGAAAGGTATGAGCTAAGTCCAATCCATGTTTCCCTCTCTTATCTCTCCCTACACCCTTCCTCAGGAACTCCGCTCAACAGGTTAAATTGCTTTTATCTGCACACCCTTCTCCTCCACCGCCAACTCCAGGCTCCATATCTTGCACTTTGCTGTGCCATACTCCTGGAATAAAATTCCAAAGTTGGTATGACAGGCTTCATCTCTGTTCCCAGTCAAATTCAGATTAAAATGTCCACCTTTCTGAAGCTACTTTTAAATCCTAAATGCTTTATTTTTCCTGCTCGGTACCCATTGTTAATTTCTGATGATAAATGCAACTCCCTAATCTTATTTGTCCTGTGTGTGAGCTCTCACATGCTTGTGTACACACTGCTTACGCCTAGTAGCGTTATAAAAGTGGTAAGCAGTAACAACTTGAAAGCTGTCAGGACTACTGCTATCAGTGGCTTTCGCAGAGCGGTTACCATATCTCAGCATCTTCTCAGGCTCTGCCACCTTCTGAATGATCTCGAAAAGCAAAGAAGGCCAACAAAAAACTATTTTTCAAATTAGCCCACTGCAGATCTTGTAGTTGATCATAACTTTGTTTATATGTATTAATTGTTTAATATAACATTCCTCAGAGCAGTTCACAAAATATACAATATAAAACATAGGAGAGGAGAACAGAGAAAAATATCAAATGGGCGAATACAAGGGAAAGATACATTTTTGTAGCCAGTCCTGTGAGATGCTGCACCTGCCATACTACTCCCAGCCCCATAGGTTTTAAAAACCTTGTTTTCAGCAGCTTATTTTAATTTTTTATATGAATTTTTTAATAAAAGATATTTTGGCAGAGAGCTCCAAAGTTAAGAAGGGCAGGGCATAAAATGCTCACTTTCTCCTAGATTCCCATCTAACTGAGGAAAGGATCACTGGGAGCCTAACAGGAATACAAAGAATCAGACAACTATGTAGTGGAATTAGGTAAGGCTGAGGAGTTTAAATATAATTTGAAAGGCTACAGGCAGCCAATGGCTTTCTAATAACAAACGAGTGACATGATCAAACACTTTAGCAGAATAGAAAAGTTTTATTGCCATGCTCTAAAGAATCTGTAGTTCTGATAGCCATTCCTGGAAGACCATCATTACAATAATCCAATTGTGAAATTACCAGGGCATAGTTTAAAAGTTAAAAGCTTTTTTATCCAGGAAGACTAATGTAAATTGTAAAAGTATGCTTTCATTGTTGCAGAAACTGGGTTTTAACATTAACTTCCTCTTCTTATTTTAGTTTGTATTTGTTTATTTTATGCTTTTGTAAACCGCTTTGATATCCTAGAAGAGCAATCTATAAAGATTTAATAAACCCTATCACAACAGAAGACAAACTGACAATCATTTCAGGCTAACAAATGCAGCAATATAAAAACAATTATTCATAAAACTAGTTACACAATATAGATCAAAACTAGCAAACATGTTAGGGTGACAAGTCAGAGAGAGAGAAGCAATATAAAAACACCCACATAAAAGTAATAGCACAATATGAATCCTAATTTATATATAACCAAGTTTCTGCCTCAAGAGAATTACTTGAAAGCTCTTTCAAAAAATGTTTTCGCTTTTTTTTCCTAAAATAGAACAAATCCACTATAAGGCAGTTTTTCTAAGAGTCTTAATAGGAGACTTCAGCTTAACCCCATGAAGTGTTCATCCACATGGCTATGTGGCTGACAGCCACCACCAGATCTCTCTCCCAGTTTAGCAGGACATACGATTTTTACTGAACGCTATGAAGGAAGCCTGAGTTGTGAATGTCAATTAGTGACAGTAAAGTAAGCACATCAAAAAGACAAAAGGAGAAAGAGAAGAAAAGGGAAACCAAACAGGTAGGGCGACACATATATATGATTATATATGTTTTATTGGAACGGAGGACTTTGGATTAGCAGGTTATAAATGATAACTAAATGGCCTTAGGTACTGTATCCAGAGACATTTTACCAAAGTAGGGATCTTATCATAGGGCTCAAGAAATCCTGGGCACCAGGTCACCATTGCACCTAGAAGTTGCATCCTAGTACCTAAGATTTCATGCCCCTGAACATTTCTTCTTTAATGCGCCAGTGCTGTCTCAAATGCCAAGCTTATTTCCTCCATGGTGATCAGCTCTCTATAAGGAGCTTGAGCCACATGGAGGAGGAACACTGGGTGCCTTGAAACCGTGAGATCAGTCCAATCTTCCTCCTCCATGCGACTCAAGTTCCTTGCAGAGAGCTGATCGCATTGAGAAAGAAGGGAGGCCTTTTTGATGCAGCCACAAACAACAATGCTGGAAAAATGGTGAGAGACCCTGGGTGATAGCTGTGGGGTGCTAGGTGCTATAAGAGAGATACTGGGTGATAGATATGGGAGCTATGAGTGAGACAGACACACACTGGTGATTGGGGGGGTACTATGAGATATTTTTTGCTTCATGTATTACCAAGTCATGGCGATATGTGATGCAAAAAAGGAAACTGCCTTAGGAACAGCTATAAAAGGGTCACCAATATGCTGCTGACAACCTACTCATTGGGGTGGAGGGAGGGGAAAGAGGAGAAGGGTCGCTGCCTTCTATTGGCACTGTGTAATGGCACGCTATGGCTCTGATTTATTAAGCTTTCTTTTCCCACAGAAAATGTGAAACAGTAAATCAGGCTCTTAAAAAAGGACCTATGATAAACCTTTTAGGGAGTAGGCTGGGGGCATTGTGACCAAGATCTTGGCAGTCCGTCAAGAAAATTTGGCAAGGCCCATCTTATCAATATATCCTTAAATGTCTTTAACAGTATTTGCATGTAATGCTGGCAGAAGAGCTGCACAAGTCATATGGTTACAGGATCCTTGATCTTAAGATATGTTTGAGCACAGAAATCTAAGTACAGGAGCTTATTCAAAGTGGAAAATTAGAGCCAGGTTCCACAGATCTGTGCTGCTATTACTACAAGGTGTACACAGCAATGTACAGAGACATGTAAGAGACAGTCCCTGCTCATAAGAGCTCACGATCTAGTCAAAACAGACAACACAACAAGAGGGCACTAGGATATATTTAGGGGAATTGTGGGGAAACACATAAGTGAACAGGAGACTAGGAGGATCAGGATCCAAAAGCAGTCTCAAAGAAGTGAGACCCGAACATGCTTACACTAGCCAAACACAAGTATGTGCACTCTTGTCATTGCATGTACTTGTGTGTGCAGGATAATTTTATAAGTAGCATTTTATACATGTATAATAAACACATGAAAAAGCCTTTATAAAACTATTCCCAGATTAGCAAATAGGCTCTATGGATAAGAATGAAGCTAAGATTAAATAACGTGCATTAAAACAAATTTACGTACTTTAAGGTATATTAGTAAATCTAGCCCTTAGTGAGTTGCAAATTTCAGCATTTCAGCTCTCAGGTTTTCCTGCCTTTGTGGAGTGACTAGTAGTAAGCAGTAAGCATACCAAGAACTGAGTGACAGCAAATGCTTTCTGAAGGCACAATGGCTAAAAATGTGCACAGCAACTCCCAACTCACGTTTAAAGAGCATCAGTGCTGTATTTTAAAATGAAAGAAGAGGGCCAGCATTTATTCAGCTTTTTTGCATTCTGTGTCTAAAATGTCTATCAGGAAACCCTTTGTACATAAAAAAACAAAAAAAAACCCCCACACAATGCCCCCTATGACCAGAATCTTCCTTCTATAAAACTTCTGGAGGACAGGCTATGAGCTGTTAAGACATCTTCAAAAAGAAAAAAACCCCACCTTTGCTACAAAACAGAGTTACTTACCTGTAACGGAGTTCTCCGTGGACAGCAGGATAAGTCAGCCACACCTGGTGTCGTCCCCCGACGGCGCCGTGACGGAAGTGCTCTCTAGCTCAGAACTTCTGAGCATGTGTGAGGTGGTCCCACCTCCCAGCCCGCCCCTAGCCGGCCAGTTGTTGACTAGCTATGTCGTAGCGGCTAGGTGCGGTGCGCAGGCCACCCTCATGAAGGGGAGGCGGGTGGGATGGTGTGGCTGACTTATCCTGCTGTCCACGGAGAACTCCGTTACAGTTAAGTAACTCTGTTTTCTCCTAGGACAAGCAGGATGTGTCAGCCACACCTGGTGTCTCCCGAGCTGTGCTACGTTGAGGGGAATGAGGGAGGCATGTCTGAGATGCAACATTTATTGAACACAGAGGTTAGACATTGTGCAATCAAGAACAGTGCATTGTGCAACTTAGAACAGTGAGTGAACTGTGCAAAACGACAATAGTGCAATAACAGCAATGGTGAATAGTGCAGTAACAACAATAATACAACAGCGCATGGCCAATCCCATAGTGGCCATAGTGGTCCGTGACAGGAGGCAAGTCTCAGAGTCTTAGTGATGGGTCTCGTGCAGCGCTCGCCCTCTCAGGTGCCAGGGCTGCGGAGAGGACCGCTCGGCTGAATGAGCCGTCTGTCTCAGTCTGGATGTCGAGGCAGTAATGCTTCTGGAAGGTGAGAAGAGAGGACCAGGTGGCGGCTTTGCAGATATCGCTCACTGGGACCTCCTGCGCGCAGGCCAAGGAAGCGGCTATTGCGCGGAGCTGGTGTGCACTCGCCTTGTTTGCCGGGAGCGCGCCAGCCTTCTGCAAGCAATAGGCCACGCAGGTTGATATCCAGAGAGATAGCGTACGTTTGGTGACAGGTCTCCCAGGTTTGTTCGGGTCAAAGGAGACGAACAGCTGTGTACCCCGACGAGTAGCGGATGTCCTGTCGATGTAGGTGCGTAAGGCACGCACGCAATCCAGAGAGTGAAGACGTTGCTCCTCGGGGGATGAATGTGGTGCTGGGAAGAAGGATGGCAGCTCTACTGCCTGGTTGATGTGAAAGGCGGAGGCCACCTTCGGTACAAATTTTGGGTGGGTCCGCAGGGACGCCCGGTTGGGATAGAGTTGCGTGTAGGGCGGGTGTGACACCAGAGCCTGAAGCTCGCTAACCCTCCTGGCGGAGGTAATGGCGACGAGGAAAAGGGTCTTCCAGGCGAGATACTTCCCCTCGGCCGTGTCCAATGGTTCGAATGGCTCTTGCGTGAGCTGCTGTAGAACAATGTTAAGGTCCCAAGAGGGCACTGGCTTCTGCACCGGGGGCTTCAAGTTACGGAGCCCTCTCATGAAGCGTGTCACAATGGGGAGGGTGGCGATGGAGCCTGAGGTTGTGTCATCCGTGCGCTCGTGTAGGGAGGCGATGGCCGCTAGGTGCACCTTGATGGATTGCGGTTGTAATCCCGATCTGCAGAGGAGGGCCAGATACTGTAAAATCGTGGGTATCGGGCAAGATGTTGGGTCCACTCCTTGGTCCTTGCACCAGATGGTGAAGCGTTTCCATTTGAGGCCATATGCCTTTCTGGTAGAAGGCCTCCGGGACGCGAGGACTATTTGCTGCACGTCAGGGGAAAGGTGAGAGCCGTTGAGGGTTAACCTTTCAGCCTCCAGGCTGTCAAAGCTAATGTCTGGAGATTGGGGTGCCAGGTTAGGCCCCCGTTCTGGGTTAAGAGGTCTGGCCTCAGAGGCAGTCTGATGGGTGGTTCTTGGGCGAGCTGCATCAGCAGGGAGAACCACATCTGTCTTGGCCAATAAGGGGCTACCAGGATCATCTGTAATTTCTCCTCGATGATACGTTGTATCGTGGTTGTCAAGAGAGGTGTGGGAGGGAAGGCGTATGCCAGCTCCCAGCTTTTCCAGGGGATGGCGAAAGCATCGGAGGCTACCCTGGTCTGTGACGGGAGCTTGGAGCAGAACAAGGGGCATCTTGTGTTCTCCTCGGTCGCGAAGAGGTCGATCTGTGGGCTCCCCCATCGCTGGAAGAGGTTGCGTGCCACATCCGTGTGGAGCATCCATTCGTGAGGTTGAAGCTGTCTGCTGAGCCTGTCCGCTAAAGTGTTCTGACCCCCGGGAAGGTATGTTGCTTGTAGCGTGCACCCGTTGCGCAGTGCCAGGGCCCAGGTGTCGAGGGCTTCCTTGCATAGCGAATGGGAGCGAGTGCCCCCTTGCTTGTTTATATAAAACATTGCAACCTGGTTGTCCGTCTGTACCAAGACTGCTTTTCCCGTCAGCTTGGGCATGAAGGTCTGTAGGGCATACCTGATGGCCCTGAGTTCGAGATGATTGATGTGGAGTGTTTGTTCCACTGTGGTCCATGCACCTTGTGTGCTGAGGTGCCGTAGATGGGCCCCCCATCCCGTGGAGGAGGCATCCGTGGTGAGGGTGAGCTGGTGTATGCGTGGATGAAGGCACTTGCCCACCGAGAGGTTGGGTGGCTGTGTCCACCAGCGCAGACTCTGGACCACACTGGCAGATATCGGAATACGGGTGTTGAGAGGTTGGGAGAGTTGCTTCCAGTGCGTCCGTAGGTGCCACTGCAGTATACGCATGTGTAGCCTCGCCAACGGAAGGACTGAAGTTGTTGCAGCCATGTGGCCTAGCAGGCGGAGTATAGCGCGGGCCGAGGTGCGTTCCTCTGTCGACATCTCGGTGGCCAGGCGGGTGATGGTGTTGATCCGAGGTTGAGGGAGGAAGGCCTTGCAGGCCTTGGTATCTATTATCGCCCCAATGAATTCTGTGCGCTGGACTGGTTCCAGCCTGGACTTCTCCTTGTTGAGAAGGAAGCCCACTCTGGCCAGCAGGTCTGTCGTCAGCCGTACCGCCTTGTGGAGTCCGGAGGCTGAATCCGCCGACAGGAGCCAGTCGTCCAGGTAGGGAAAGATGGCGACGCCTTGTTTCCGGAGATGTGCGGCCACCACCGCCACGCACTTTGTGAAAACTCTGGGTGCTGGGGATAGTCCGAACGGCAGGACTCGATACTGGTAGTGTCCGCCGAGCGCTGTGAATCTGAGGAATTTCCTGTGAGAAGCGTGGATCGGGATGTGGGAGTAGGCGTCCTGGAGATCCAACGTCGCCAACCAATCCCCCTCCCTGATTAAGGGAAGGATGGAGTTGAGCGAATACATCCTGAACTTCTCTTTGATTATGAAGTTGTTCAGCTTCCGGAGGTCGAGGATAGGGCGTAGGCCCCCTTTCTTCTTGGGGATAAGGAAGTACCGGGAGTAGAAGCCGGCATTGACCTCCCCCGGGGGCACTTGCTCTATCACATTGGCCTGTAGGAGTTGTTGTATGAGTTCCTGCAGCGGCTGTTCCAGGTGCTGCGGAGGTTGGCTGGTGGGTCGCTTGCGCTGCCATGGAGGGGAGGAGAAGGGCAAGCGGTAGCCCGACTGGACTATCTGCAATACCCACTTGTCCGTGGTGATCTCCTGCCAGGCGGATAGGAACTGCGAAAGGCGACCCCCAACCGGGGCATAGTCAGAAGGAGGAGGAATCCTTCCCCGAGTGGGAAGTGTTGGACTGCTTCTGTTTTCGCTGTCGCGGTTGCTGTCGCTGAAAAGGCGCCTTCTGATAAGTTGGCTTGAACTTTGGAGGCTGCCACTGACGGTTGGATCCATAGAATTGTTTCGAAGGAGCGAAGGGTTTCCGGAAATATCCCCCTTTCTGTGACCGAGTCGGGCGTTCAAGGCCGTCTGCTGCTAAAGTCTTTAGGGTGGTGCAGTCCTCTTTGAGGTCCTTGACAGTGTCGGCTACCTTGTCCCCGAACAGGGAGTCACCTGAGCAGGGGGCGTCCGCAATACGGTCGTGGGTGTTGTCAGAGAGTCCTGAGGCTCGGAGCCATGCCCAGCGCCGTGCTGAAATGGCCGTGCCCGCTGTTCGGACAGCAGTGTCAAATGCATCGAAGGCGGTGCACATCAGGTGCTTGCTGCATTCTGCTAATTCCTGCATGGAGGTTGAGGCCATTGTCCGTGAGTCCTTGGGAAGGTCTTGCAGATGATTCTTGAGGTCGGCCAGGAGTGCGTCCTGGAAGAGGACGTGCTGGAATTGGTGGGATGCTATTTTGGCGTTGAGCATAGCTCCTTGAAACACTTTCCTCCCAATATCGTCTAGGCGTTTGGGGTCCCGACCTGGTGGATGGTTTGACTGGTTACGCGTGGACTTGGACCTTTTCAGGGCTGATGATACCACGATGGACTGGTGGGGTAACTGCGCTTTGGTAAATCCAGGTCCTGAGTGGACAATGTATTTGGTGTCCAAGCGCCTGGAGAAAGCTTGACTGGATGCTGGGGACTGCCACAGTGCCAGCTGTTTGTCTTTCAATCTGCGGTGGAGGGGGAGCGCCATTGCCGGCTTGGGGCCGTTCAGGTACTTCATGACCTCCGGCTCCTGTTCTTCTGACGTTACCTCCGTGGACAGCCCCAGCTTAGAGATCACCTTCCGTAGGAATTTTGGGTAGGTGAGGTCCTCAGGCACTGGCGTGGGCTCGACTGTCTCGCTAGTGTCCTTGTTGTCAGAGCCTGTATCTGGGTCCTCCCCTTCAGAGCAGGGCTCTACTTCCTCAGCGTCGGGTTCCCGTTGGGTAGGTGAGGGAGAATGTGCTCTGGAGGGAGCGGGGGAGGGAGAGCGCTCCCTGGGCGAGAGTCTGGGGTATATTGGGGAGTGTCCCTTCTCCGAAAGAGTCTGAAGGGGGCTGGACGCCCTGCGTGGGGCGGTCTGCTCCACTAGGCGAGACAGGAGGCTTAAGATGGCAGAAGAGGTGGATTGGGATCTGCTGCTTCTGTGTCTCTTGTGACAAGGAGAGCTGGATCTCCTGCTGTCATAGGAAGAACCAGCATAGTAACCCCTTGCTGTAGAGGGGGATCGATGTTTCCTCTTGGCAGATTTCTTCCTGTGGTTATCCTCAGCGCTGCGTTGACCCGGAGAGTGTCTGCTGCCCTCACGCTGATTGACGCTCCCTCCTTGGCGCTGTGGATCAGCGCGGTCCATGGAGCGAGAGCGGGGTTGGCAGGGGGATTCCCTGCTGTCCGCTCTGCCGTGCCGTCCTTCTCGTCGGCGCTGAGGTACAGCGCGGTCGGGCGACTTACTGCTGCTCCGCTGAGACTCACCGCGCCGAGAATGGGAGTCCCACGCCGGGGAAGAAGAGGCAGCGTGGACTCGATTAGCTGAAGCAGTCCTGGGGATCTCCCTGTCAGAGCGTCGTGACGCGTTGTGCAGAGGGGAGGGGTTTTCCTCCGGGCAGCCAATCAGTGTTGAGGAGGCGTTCCCGGGGGCGGGGCCTGGCGGGACCACGAGGGCAGCGCCATCTTGGCCAGCATGCAGACCGCATGTAGAGGAAATCCCGGGGTTGCCGAGCGCCGGAGAGGGGCTTACCCGAACGGCAGGGGCCTCTCCGGGGTCAGAACTTACAGTGAGTTCATCGGGCATCGTGGCAGCATTCTTCTTGTGCGGCGCTTTGGCAGGGGCCGCGTTTGGACGCTGGTGAGCACCGGAGACCCGGGAAGGTGGCTTCTGGGATTCAGCAGGCTTTGATTTCTTGCTGCTTGCCTGCTTAGGGTCCTGGGACGTGGAGGCTTTTGCGGGAGAGCACAGGTCCTTTAACGAGTGTTCCCGGTGCCTTTTTGCTCTGGGGGACATCCGGCTGCAGGATTCACAGTTCTCCACCTGGTGGGATGCCCCCAGGCATCTGATGCAGTGCTGATGGGTGTCGGAGATGTTCATCTTTCTGCTGCAGGTAAGGCACTTCTTAAAGCCTGGTTTAGGCATGTCTTTGTGAAAAAATAAGAGATCTTGAGAAATCCGTCTTGAGGCAAGGCGGAAGAGAAAAAACTGGCCGGCTAGGGGCGGGCTGGGAGGTGGGACCACCTCACACATGCTCAGAAGTTCTGAGCTAGAGAGCACTTCCGTCACGGCGCCGTCGGGGGACGACACCAGGTGTGGCTGACACATCCTGCTTGTCCTAGGAGAACCATTATATCATTCTAACAGCTCTCACGAATCACCTTTTGCTTTACAAGTACTTAACTATGCAAAATACAATTCAGTGTCATGCAATACAAAAGACAAAATTTATGATGGTGCAAAACATGCCATTTCTTGCCCCATGTCCACAGATAAGCTGATTGTGTGCTTAACATGCAAACAGGTAAAACTGGAACTTCTATCTGCTAAATGCCTTCCTCTAGCTTAGAACACAATTCCTGCCTACAAGCTCCTCATAAGAACATAAGATATGCCATACTGGGTCAGACTAAGGTCCATCAAGCCCAGTATCCTGTTTCCAACAGTGGCCAATTCAGGTCACAAGTACCTAGCAGGTTCCCAAAAAGATACGCAAGTTCCACAATGCTTGTATTGGGGCAAGCAGTGGATTTCTCAGGACCTCTTTAATAATGGTTTATGGACCTTTCCTCCAAGAACTTGTCCAAACCTTTTTTTAAACCCAGCTACACTAACAGCTTTAACTACATCTTCCGGTAACAAATTCCAGAGCTTAATTACGCACTGAGTGAAAAAATATTTTCTCTTATTAGTCTTAAATGGGTTACACTGTAGCTTCCTTGCATGTCCTCTAGTCTTTCCACTTTTTGATGGTGTAAACAATCCACGTTTATCTATTCATTAATTTATAGACCTTTATCATATAGCCGGAGTGGAGGAGTAGCCTAGTGGTTAGAACACTGGCTTGGTAACCAAGCAACCAGGGTTCGATTCCCACTAGCACTCCTTGTGGCCTTGGGCAAGTCACTTAACCCTCCATTGCCTCGGAAGAAAGGCCTGGCAATCTACTTCCGGTGACACTGTCAAGAAAACCCAGGAGCTTCTGGGTCGCCAGAAGTCAGGACTGACTCAAAGGCACACATTGCATTTTGCATCATATAGCCACCTCTTTTCCAAACTGAATAGCCCTAACCTTTTAAGCCTCTCCTCTCCTACTAAATCTCCCACTACGCCCCTCCTCGGGACCTCCGCTCTTCTGGCAGATCCCTTCTATTTGTGCCCTTCTCTACTGTTGCCAACTCCAGACTTCTATCCTTCCACCTTGCTGCTCCTTATGCCTGGACAAACTACCCGAGACTGTGCATCAAGCTTCATCTCTGTCCTTTGTCAAATCCAGGCTAAAAAAACTCACCTCCTCGAGGTGGCCTTTGGATCCTGATGCACTTTGACTCTTCAGTGTTTCCTTACCTTTCCCCTTGACAGTTCCTTGTCCTCAGTTGTTTCTGTTGAATGTCCTAACTAGACTGTAAGCTCTGATGAGCAAAGTGTCTTTTACGTGTATCTTTTCAGCGCTGTTCACGCCTTGTAGCGCTATACAAATGATCAGTAGTACTATTAAAATAATGTTTACAAATATTTCAAAAAGTCTGTTTGTCTTGAAAGACCTCTGAAACAGTAGGAGCATGATATATAAAGTTGATATTACTGGATTTCCTAACTTGAATAACAGAATTCATTACCTTGACATCAGGTCCACCAATGCAGCTACTGAGTCCACACATACCTCCATCTCCTCATATTCCCCCGACACCATATACACTTGCCACATACCTCCACCCTTCAGCCCCTGTACTTCCCACACACAGTTACATACCATGCACACAACAGCACACGCCCCATCCACCCCCATAATGCCCTCCCCTCAGACATACCATCTATACCCCATGCTCCCAACTACCACAAACTGCACCCATATATATTAAAAGTCACAGTTCTGTTAAAAGTCATAGTCATCACACAAAAATAGGTGATTACTGTAATCAATACGGTATTTCAAAAATTGATAGGCTGACACAAAAATGTTAGCAACAACATAAGCTAAAACCATAATGCCTGTAGAAAACAATGTTTTCCTAACTGTAACAACCGGATGAACATAATTGTGACATCAATACCACCAACCTTCTAATTAGGGAGCTCCATTTCCACATGAAAAATAATAATTTAAGCAAATATACTGAGAGGCTGTGCAAAAGCAGAAGACATTCTATTTCCAAGAATACCAATGGCACCCACCACTATGCCATTCCAGTTTGAAAGATCACAATTCCCCATTTGCCAGACATTTGTCACGTCTATGTGCAAATCACAAGGACAAACCTTCAAAGTTGCTGAAGCAGATATCAGTTTTAATTGTTTCACTCATGATCAACTATACACTAGCACTTCAAGAGCTGGGATAGGGAAACAAAAATGTAAGCTCTTCCTCAAGGAAGAAAAACAAAAATACCATTCATTACCAGGCATTTCCTAAGCATAGGATTAGTTCTGTTAATTTCTTAAAGCAATATGTAAAGGGGAAAGTATTTCCAATAAACAAGCTAAAGTAGTTGACCTAATTCATTCATCACAACTTTCACTTTATTTTACCCAGATGGTGCTAGCTATTTATTAGTATTAAATTAACACCTTTTTAAAATCTCTAATACCTGAATTATTTATTTTCCAGGTCACAACTGTACACAGCTGGACTGTGTCACCTGCAGGGTTAAATGGACTCAGCTGATACTACGCATAAACGTCAAAGAAACATCAGAAAGAACTGCTGGCGTCATGATAACTACAGCCATTAATGCATCCCTACTACTCCAACTTAGTCACGTTAGATTCTAAACAAGAAACCACCACAGATAAAACAATTCTTCTTTCACACAATTATTCAACAAATTATATTTAAAAAATGCACTTCCATACTATCTTTGATGTTAGTTTCCTGGAACATTTAGCTTAAACCATTTAGAGTAATGCAATGCACGGGACGGTTTTATTTGATATAATATCCCAGAAAATAATAATCTACAGGAAAACACGAGACAGCACGAAAAATAATTGAACAAAATGAATTTGGAGCAGATAGATCAATAAACATTACAATAAGAACCAAAACAATGTTTTCGCATTAGAGGCCAACCACAGACAGAAGAGAGCGTAGGGAGAAAGACATTATATTTACTAGTAGAAAAGTGCGCTTTGAAGTGAAAAACACACATACACAAAATTAAGATCGGACAGATAATAAGGTGGGTAGGAGGACAGAGTTGAAACATAATATCACTGCCCAGTTCGCACTTCTTCACCTACTTGTTTGTTGCGTAACATTAATTACAGCTTCAGCACATGGACAGGCCAAACCTCTTCGATGTCTCTGAAACTAATTTGAATAGCCTTAGAAAACAGATTGAGAAAGGGGGAGAAGGGGAATAAGGTCTGAGCTGCAACTGGTATTTAAATTTAAGATACAGATCAATTGAAATGTGGCTGGAAAAAAAACATTTCTGATCCTTCCGCTGCTGGCAATTGCTCAACACCTGCGGAACACCCGTGAAAGTGTACACTTTCTTTCAACATAATTCTTTGCAACCGATACATAATGCAAAGTCATACCCTAACCTCCACCTCCCTTAAATGTAAAACACATCCCACCAAGACGAGCTGTACATAAGTTAACTTGGTATATGTTTTTTTTTGTTTTTGACTCCCCTCCCCCATCGTTCACTGTAACCCTGATTGTTCAGTTCCATGTAAACCGCTTTGATAACTTGAAAAGCGGTATAGAAAAAGCGTTAAATCAAATAAATAAACAAGCAAGTCGGGCACAGCGCCAGAACAAAAATTATTCTCGCAGTCGCTACTCTCCCTCTTACTGCCAAAGACTTGTCAGAAATGTTTGCAATTCATCTTACAACAACCCCCCCCCCCCCCCACCCACCCAAAAAAGAGAAGAGATGTCTATAGTCTAAGAAACACCACAGATTGTCAGCGCTTTAGCGGACATCCCCTGGATGCTCAGAAATGACATTTAGCACTTATGAACGAAGATATCAAAAGAAACACGTTGAAATGCTCAGACCCATCTGCGCTAGATGCCAGCATTTATAACATATTTTGCGAGAAGAAACTGTTTTGTCCATCTCCCAATTATACCTAAACAAAAAAATTCATAGAAGAATGGACTGTGCATCTCGCTGGAACAAAGCTACTAATGAATGCTTAGCAGGGGACAATTCCTAGCAGCGGAACGCGCGGGGATGTCAAGCTCTCCGTTGGAGTAAGGGAAGGGAAAGCCGGGCACCAGAACTTGTCAACAAGCCCGGCGGCTATGGATGCTAAGAGAACCGGCGCCAACCTTCCCCCTCCCGCAGCGCAAGAAAGCAAAGGAGGCAGCGGCGCCTTACCTCGCTCCTTTCTTCCATCCTCCATGCCCGCGTCTCCTCCTCCCTCCCCTCACCGCACGGCGCACGCGACTTCGGGTGGGCGCGTGGCTGCCTGATAGTCTGCGCGCGCGCGCTCCCTCAAGCCTCCCCCCTCTCGCAGTATCCTGGAAACGGTGGAGCTCTCGCGCGCCGCTCCAGCTCTAGCCCCGTTCCCAGCAGCGCCACCCGCAGGCGCGAGCTTGGGCAAGAAGATGGGGTGGGGAGGGAACGCATGGCAGAATTCTACAGGAGCCGGGGCTCGTCTGGATGCTTTCCAGGGGGAAGGAGAGAAGAGGTTAGCGGAGGTTCACCTCGGGTTTACGCCGACCGCCGCATCCTCCCCCCTCTTCCTGCTGGTTGCTACGCTACTCACAAGCCATTGCCCGACCTAGCGCTCGAACTCTGCTCCCATGGGTACTGCCCTTTAACGTGTCTGAAATCCCCCCCCTGCTGCAGTGCGAAATGTGGTACCTTCCTCGGGCATTGCTTCCTTTTTCCACCTTTTGTCCCGCAAGGACTCAGAAAGTGAAAGAATATGTTCATTTGCGGATGTGCGTGGCTGTATATATTTGCATGCTTGGATGTTCTTTGGGTGAGAATGTGTATGCGTGTGCCGACTCTTGCATGGCGTTCTCTCCATTTTCTCGCCTCCGGTTAGTATTAGTAAGTGTTAATTGCAGTCGATTCTCAAAGAATCCTTTTGCATAGAACTAAGAAGAGCATCAATCATGGAATATGCGAGACATTACTTTAGAAGTCCTCCATTTTACACCTTAGCTTCGTAAGGGCCGCTTCAGTGCTTTTGCTGAAAAGGGGACTATAGTCTTTAATACTCACAAGTTGTGAACAGGTAACTAGTTATCGTACAAGCCGAATTTCATTAATAGGAGAACATGCCCTGTATATACTGATTTCTGTGGCTTTTCAGGTAAGTAAAAACTATGTCATCCTTTAAAGCAGGAGGTCGAGGATTATCTGGCCGATTTTTAGGCTCGTGAAAGATTGCTACTAAATTGAAAATGCCAACGCTAGAGCGATCTTGAGGAGAAGGACACCCTTCTCTGTGTAAAAATAATTTAAATGTTGAACTTCCGAATCAAGCAGAATACCGAGGGACCCGAGAGCAATTGGACTATTTATTCCTGCCGGAAGTTCACGGGTCATAATTAGTCATAGAGCACCTTGCTCATTGGTTGCTAGTGTTCTCTGATGGTGACTATTTCATTAACTCGGCTACTGGTCACAAGATAATAATCTAGAATGCAGCGAATTTTGTTTTTCCTTTTTAGCAGAAATGTACTTTGTGTTTTTATTTTAAAGCAAGCATTTTCTGCGATGCAGAGTCACTATACATACATGGTGATATTTGCTCCTGGTGAAAAAATGCTGGTATTTTATGGGGATGAGGGTACGCTGACTCTACATTGGCAAGTGGAACAGTCCATTGGCTAACACCCATTATCATAACAAACTGATGCATTCAATGACTCAAACAACATGTAAGTGGAAACAACAAGCTTCAACTTTATTGAACTAAATATGGAATTCTTTGGAGTTGGGGACACTCGCCTAGTCGCCCAAGTTGATGCAATAGTAAGATTGCCAGCCATACTGTCCATTGGGGATACCACTGCTGGCACATTGTGGAGCCTGCCGAACGGGCCCATGCCTGCCTTCTTACCCTACAGTCTTGAAGCCAGGCTGGCTGCTAACTTTGAGGAGACATGCTAGCACACCCTATCTTGCACAGACACAGTGAGGCTCTGTTTACTTCATATCCCCCTATTCTTAGGTCCCTGCCTCTCCAAGGCTGAGTCCCAGTCTGTTGAATTATAATATTATGAGCTGATGGTGAGAATCGTCTCCAGGATTTCCTGAATGTCATTATTGAAAAGGTCCAGAGCAATGTTTAAAAGGTGAATCAACTTGCTTCTTAAGTTTCCAGGTATCGGTGGGTGTGCCCACCCTGTCAGGCCAGATCTGCCACACGTCAGAGTTGATTATCCATTGGCTAGTTTGTCTATTGACTTTCTTTAGTTCTTATAATATATAGTAAATGACGGCAGATAAAGACCAGTATGGTCCATCTAGTCTGCCCAGTAAGATGGCAGGAATAGGTGCACCTGCCACTCTGTGCAGGCCACCCCTCCCCTTGTCTTTGTTTAGGGGTGAACCTGCCGGTTCGTGTAGGACACCCCTGTTTGTTGAAAAATTAGATAGTTCAGTTTATTTTGATTTTATCCTGTTGCTGTAAAGGGACCCACTGTGTCTGTCCCATGCCACTTTGAACTCCATCACTGTGTTAGCCCCACCACTTCCATCAGGAGGGCATTCCAAACATCCACCACCCTTTGATCTCTTCTTTTTATCATTGGTAATATTTTTACAAGTATTACTTATCATGAAATTATTTATTACGGTTTTTCTTGTTATATTTATTCCTTTAAAGATATTTAAATATAGGTATAAGTTATAGTCATGTCCTATTTTTCTTTATTTATGGTTTTTATTCTCATTTATATTTTTATGTCACATATCATTATTTTAACTACTGTATTTGTATATTAATGTATGTTTTATTTTCAAGATGTGTGCCCCTTGAAGAAGGCATCTCGCCGAAACGCGTTGGGTTTTTTTCTGAATAAAATTAGCACCAGTGACCTCACACACCCTTGCCCTTTGTGTTTGCCTATTCTTCTCCCCCCCCTCTATCTCTTTATCCAATATCTCCCGCTCTTCCTGCTCTAGCTTGGGGATAGAAGTGGATATGATATAACTTTCCACATGTGCAGCCGGGGGTGAGGTGGGTGCCTCATATAGTTGATTCGGCCCTCATCTCATCCCCCGACCGTTTTACTATCCCACCCCCCAACGTGCCGCACCGCCATAATATGTGAGCACAGCTTCTGGCGTCTCAGTTGCTATGCTGAGTATCTACCTGCCTTGTTGCCCTTTTGAAAGTACTCTTGGTGCACATCTTATATTGGATCTCAGCAGATTCCATTGTGTTCAGTTGAGCTCTGACTGCTAATACCTGTCCTCAAAATTGTCCCCTTGGATTTAGGGCATCAGCCTTTTCCTGCTGCAATAACTGCAAGTGTAGTTTATAATTTGTGCAATCTGTTCTCTTTTTTTTCTTCGCCTCCCCGTTTTATCAAGATCCCCCTCGCAACCGTTTTAAATCCATCCCAAGCAACCCCCACCCCACTTCCCCATTGTCATTCATAGCGAATATTCTGAGATTAGTTTCTCTGTTTCCTAGATCACTCTATTGTCTTCTAGGAAGGAGTCATTTAATTTCCAGAATTTACCTCCCCCTATCCTCTCCCTATGTCACTAATATCTCTACCGGTACACGGTCTGATCATGTTACCGCGTTAATGTTAGCACCCTGTAGTCTTTCAGCCCTTCTTTCCCTATCCAGATCATATTGATTCTTGAGTATGTCCCGTATAAATTGGCGCCACCCCGGGTGGTAGAAATGCCATGCGTCCTCCAATTCTAAAGCCCGTAGGGCCCTTTTGAGCCAGGTCCTATCTGCCCTTCGGCCTTCCTCCATACTGGTATTATCATTCCTGGGATCATAGGTCAGGTTGAAGTCGCCACTGCACATTATCAGTCCTTCCACCAAAGTTTCCAGCTTTTCTTCCACTTTTCTAAAGAACCCTGTACTGCTGTAGTCTACAGACCTCCGACACAAATTGAAGAGATAGATAACAAATTGATTATAGATATTGCCAAGATAGCCACAAAGGGGGAAGCGATCATATTGGGTGATTTTAATCTACCTGATGTGGATTGGATTACTCCTTCTGCAAATCTGGAAAGAAGCAAAAAAATCGTGGATGCTGTCCAAGATGCATTACTTAGACAAATGGTGATGGAACCAACCAGGGAAAGCTCAACACTGGATTTAGTGCTCACCAACAGCAATAGTGTGTCGAATGTCTGCGTGAGTGCCCCTGTGAGCAGCAGCGATCATCACACGGTGTGGTTTGAGATAAAAGCCATGGTACAGGCCAAACATAGCAAGCTCAAAGTCCTAAAATTCAAAAACACCGACTTCAATAAAATGGCCGAGTACCTAAAGGAGGAGCTGACAGGGTGGAAGGAGATAAGGGAAGTGGAATTGCAATGGGTTAAACTAAAGGTGGCAATAAAAGGGGCAACAGATAAATATGTAACAAAAGTAAACAAAAACAAGAGGAAAAGAAAACCTATTTGGTTTTCCAAAGAAGTAACTGCTCAAATAAAGGCAAAAAACACAAGCTTTCGCAAAATTCAAAAGCTCGCAAACAGAGGAACACAGAAATGAATAAAGGATCAAACTCAAAGAGAGAAATAAGCATAGCAAAATCAAAGGCAAAGGAAAAGATGGCTAAAGACGTGAAGTGTAGTGACAAAACCTTCTTCAGGTATATTCGGGAAAGGAAGAAGATCAGAGGTGGAATTGCAGGACTCAGAAGTGCTGCGAACGGACTTGTGGAAAGTGACATTGAAAAAGCGAAATTGTTAAACGAATACTTCTGCTCTGTTTTTACTAAAAGTCCTGGAGAAGGACCACCTGTGACTCCCAAATATAAAAATGGGAAAGAAGTAGTTACCACACCATTCACAGAAGATGAGGTGTTAGAACAACTTGCAAAACTGAAAGTGGACAAGGCCATGGGACAGGATGGGATACATCTCAGGATACTGAAAGAGCTCAGAGAGGTTCTTGCAGGGCCGTTAAAGAATGTTTTCAACAGATCCTTGGAAACAGGAGAGGTTCCTCAGGACTGGAGAATGTCTGATGTCGTACCACTACACAAATGTGGTGACAGGGAAGATGTGTCAAACTACAGGCCTGTGAGCCTTACCTCAGTGGCGGGAAAAGTCATGGAGGCGCTCCTGAAAGAGCGAATAGTGAACTTTCTCAAAACCAACAGGTTGCAAAACCCGAGGCACCGTGGTTTTACCGAAGGACAATCTTGCCAAACAAATCTGATTGAGTTCTTTGACTGGGTGACCAGGGAGCTAGATCATGGGCATGCGATGGATGTCATCTACCTGGATTTCAGCAAAGCCTTCAATACTATTCCTCATAGGAGGCTTATCAATAAACTCGGTAGCTTGGGGATGGATCCTAAGATGGTAAATTAGATCAGAAATTGGTTGACTGACAGATGACAGAGGGTGATGTTAAATGGAGCTCATTCGGATGAAGGGAAGGTGATTAGCGGGGTGCCCAAGGGTCGTTCCTGGGCCCGGCACTGTTCAATGTATTTGTGAGTGATATTGCTGAAGGACTGAATGGAAAAGTCTGTCTTTTTGCAGATGACACAAAAATCTGCAACAGAGTGGACTCGAGGGAGTGGTTAACATGAGGAAAGATCTACAAAAGCTGGAAGAATGGTCTAATGCTTGGCAATTAAGATTTAATGCAAAGAAATGCAGAGTCGTGCACTTGGGTAGCAGAAATCCAAGGGAATTGTATGCGATAGGCGGTGAGAGGTTGGTGTGCATGGATCAGGAGAAAGACCTTGGTGTGATTATTTCTGAAGATCTCGAGGTGGCAAAGCAGTGCGACAAGGTGGTGGCAAAAGCCAAGAGGATGTTGGGCTGCATACAAAGAGGAATCACCAGCAGAAAGGAAGAGGTACTTATGCCACTGTACAAGTCACTGGTGAGGCCTCACTTGGAATACTGTGTTCAGTTTTGGAGACCATATCTTGCAAAGGATGTAAAAAGAATGGAAACTGTTAAGAGGAAGGCGACCAAAATGATTTGGAGCCTGCATCAGAAGCCTTATGAGAAGAGACTTGAAGACCTAAACATGTACACTTTGGAGGAGAGGAGGGACAGGGGAGATATGATTCAGACCTTTAAATACTTAAAGGGAAATAATGAACAAACAAACCTCTTCCAAAGACGGGAAAGCTGTAAAACTAGAGGGCATAATAGGAAGCTGCAAGTTGGTAAATTGAAAGGCAATGTCAGGAAATACTTTTTCACAGAAAGGGTGGTGGATGCTTGGAATGCCCTCCCGATGGAAGTGGTGGGGGCAAACACGGTGACAGAATTCAAAATGGCATGGGACAGACACAGTGGATCCCTTTACAGCAAAAGGATAAAATCAGAATAAACTGAACCATCTAATTTCTCAACAAACAGGGGTGTCCTGCATGGAGTGGTGGGTTCACCCCTAAACGGGGACGTGGGGAGGGGTGGCCTGCACGGAGCGGCAGGTGCACCTACTCTTGCCATCGTGCTGGGCAGACTAGATGGACCATGCTGGTTTTTATCTGCCGTCATTGACTATGTTACTATGTTACCCCCTGTGGTTCCCATTGGGGGCATAAATGGCCGCTACTCGTAGCCGCTCGTCTCCCATCTTCAAGTGTGCCATTAGATATCTCCCCTCCTGGTCCCAAACCATCGCCCCCATCTCAACCCTTAAGTTTGAGGCCAAGAATATTGTCATTCCCCCTTCTGCTCCACCCGGTTAGACACATAAAGACCTATGGCATACCTTTTGGGGTTTACCAAATGGTCGTGTTTCTTGCGAAGATTTGTTTTCTGCAATAAATATGTCTGCTTTCTGTCGTGTCATTTCTCTATTTAACTGCTGACATTTAAATGGGGAAGTGAGCCTCTGAACGTTTAGGGAGATAATTTTAAGTTTCCCCGTCCCCTTGCTCAGCTTCTTCCCTCCCTCCCCATCCCCTATCCCCTATCCCCTGTCCCTCCTGCCCCTCCCCCTTGACTATTCTCTCTTTCCCCCCCTCCACCAGGATAGATGAAGTCAACATCACCATTGCAGACAAAACCAACCCTCCCCCCCCACACCCGTTACAGGGAATATTCCACCTACCCCATGCCCCTCTACCCTCTACATATTTTCATCGTTTACAATCACATTCAAACTGATGCTTTCCCCCCACATATACATCCCCTCAACCCTAGTAACATATCAATGAATAGTCTTAAACCATGCATGTTAACCAATTCATCATCTTAAAAAGTCTGTGTCTCACCCCCAGGGCGGCCTGTCTCTTTCAGGGCCCTAGTGATGCCCTTCGCTCCCCGGTATCTATTCAGGGCAGGTGAAAAACCTTGTGTAATGTCCCCTTTCTGTCTCAATGCTTAGCGGTTAGTTCAGGTCTGCATACGTTCTCCCCGGTCCCTGTCACTTTCTCCCAATTGTCTTTTTAGGCACCTCCCCACCAGGTGTCACTAATTGCCATTCCTGATCGTGGAACCAGTCTAGTCCCGGACCTCTGGGTTGCCTATCTCATCCAGCAGCTTGGAGACTAAGGAAACTCCTCCTTTTTGTGATGTCACCAGTATAACCACCCGGAATCCGCCTCCTGTCGCCAGTTACTTCAGTCTCCAAGCAGCTGGATAGATGGGGAGCCCGGAGGTCCGGGCTCACTGGAGAGGCAATTGAGTTTAGTTGTTTGGATTCGTTGGGTTACTTTAAAGAATTTGTTGGAATTAACGGAGGGAGTTTTGTTTTTAAGGACCTGTGCCTTTAAATTTGACGGCAAGCCTTTTCTTTCTTTCTTTAACCCCTCCTCCCGTCTCTCCCGTCGGTAGCTACGGGTGAGCCAGGCCAGCAATTCTAAAGCGGAAAGGACTGCCTCCGCTTCACCTTGTGTGGCGGCAGATTACAGGGAGGGGGAACCTGGAGCGAAGCCTGGCCAGCGCCGCACAGAAGTGTTTTGCTTGTCAGTGCGCTTGGCCGACTCTCCACACCTGCTCGACTTCTGAGGGCTGGATCAGCTGAGCGGGGTTTGCAAGTCCTCCTCTGTTCAGCGGACATGTTCCGGGGCCAGCAGGAAGCGAAGCACGCTGAAATCAGGCGGATAGCTCGCTCTTCAGCCGGCAAAGGTAAGGGAGCAAGTTTTGCAGCGGTGATTGTAACAACGCGTTTGGGCGCGAAGAGAGCAGCAGGCCCAACCGCATGGCACTGGCGCGGGCAGTCGCCGGGTTGTCGACTAGTGTTTTCAAGGAGTCGTTAGTTCGTTGGGGGAGACCTCCTTGAGAGTTTGTTTTTCGTTTCTGTGGTTATTAGGTGCTCTTTGGTAGGTCCCCTTCCTATGTAGATTAGTTTAAAAAAGAAAAAAAACCCCAAAAAAACAAAAACAAAAGTAAGTATGTTTGTTGTTAAGTGCCGTCGAGTCGGAGTTGACTCATGGCGACCCTCTGGATAGCTGTCCTAAATTGTGTTCAGTCTTCAGTCAGGCGGCTCATTGTTGACAGACTGGTACCCGTAGCTGCTGTTATTGTATCGATCCATCTCATTGCTGGCCTTCCTCTTTTGCGTTGACCTTCTATCTTGCCAAGCATGATGTCTTTCTCTAATGATCTCTCTCTTCGCATGATGTGTCCAAAGTATGAAAGTCGAAGTCTTGTTATCTGAGCTTCTAAAGAAAGCTTAGGTTTGATCTCCTCTAGTACCGACTGGTTTGTTCTTCGGGCAGTCCATTGTATACACAGTATTCGCCGCCAGCACCATAATTCAAAGGCATCAATTTTCTTCCTGTCTGTCTTTTTTACTGTCCAGCTTTCACATCCATATGATGTTATTGAAAATATCATGGCTTGAACAAGTCAAATCTTTGTATGGAGAGAGACATCTCTGCTCTTGAGAATCTTATCTAGGTCTTTCATAGCCATTCTGCCAAGAGCAATGCGTTGTTTGATTTCTTGACTGCTTGTTGCTTCTTTATTGATAGTTGATCCAAGTAGGTTAAAGTTGTTCACAATTTCAATTTCTTCTCCTTCAACGATGAACCTGTTGATTATGGCAGTTGTCATGATCTTTGTCTTCTTTACATTAAGGTGCAGGCCCATTTTGAGACTATGTTCTTTGATTGTGAGAAGCAAATGTTTTTCAGATCATCTTCACTTTCAGCCAGTAATGTAGTATCATCAGCATAGCGAAGGTTGTTGATGAGTCTTCCACCAATCTTCACACCTCTGTCTTCATACAATCCTGCTTCTCTGATGATTTGTTCTGCATATAAATTAAACAGGTAGGGGGAAAGTATGCAGCCTTGTCTTACACCTTTGCTTATTTTAAACCATTCTGTTTCTCCTTGTTCTGTTCGAACTGTTGTTTCTTGATCAATGTACAGATTGCGCAAGAGAACGATCAGGTGTTCTGGTATACCCATGCTTCTTAATGTGGCCCAGAGTTTCTCATGGTTTACACAGTCAAAAGCCTTGCTATAGTCGATAAAGCACAAATAGATATCCTTTTGGTATTCTTTAGTCTTTTCAAGGATCCATCTCACATCCGCAATGATGTCTCTCGTTCCTCGCCCTTTTCTGAACCCTGCTTGCACTTCAGGTAGTTCTTGTTTCAGGTATGGTTGTAGTCTCTTTTGAATAATCTTCAGTAGAATCTTGCTGGCATGTGGGATCAGAGCGATTGTTCGATAATTTCCACAGTCAGTTGGATCACCTTTCTTTAGTATTGGTATAAACACAGATCTTTTCCAGTCAGTTGGCCATGATGTTGTCTTCCATATTTCTTGGCAGAGCCTTGTAAGTATGGTAACAGCTGCATCAGATTGCTGCAATACTTCTATAGGAATGCTATCAATGCCTGGTGCTTTGTTCTTTGATAAGGCTTTCAATGCTGCTTCAACTTCTTCTTTCATCACCAATGGTTCCCGATCATAAGGTACAGGTTGAAACGGCTGTTGGTCCACTTGATCTTTATCATATAAAAACTCTGTATATTCCTTCCACCTTTTCTTGATCTTCTCAGCATCATTCAACATAGAACCTTGAGCATCTTGTAACATTCCAATTCGAGGCTGGAACTTTTTCTTTAACTCTCGTACCTTCAGGAAATCCGATCTTGTTCTTCCTCTAATAGTTTCTGCTTCTATTTCCTTGCAAGTGTCATTGTAGTACTTTTCCTTGTCCTGTCTTGCTGCACGTTGGAAATCTCTGAGTTCTGTGATTGTCTTTCTTTCTCCTCTGGCTTTAGCTTCTCTGCATTTCTGGGCAATTTTCAGAGTTTCTTCCGTCATCCATTTTGTCCATTTTTGCTTTTTCACCTTTTGTAGAGACTTCTCACTTTCTTCCAACACAACCTTCTTAATGTCATTCCATAACTCTTCCGGAGCTCTGTCATTTGTATCTAAAGCAGCAAATTGATTTTGCAGGCAGTCTTTAAATTCCAGTGGTATATTCTCAAGGTCATATTTTGCTGCATTCATGAGTGGTTTGCTCTTTTTCAACTTTAGCTTGAGTTTGCATACTAGTAGTTGATGATCTGTACCACAGTCAGCTCCAGGTTTTGTCTTTGTTGATGTTATAGAGCTTTTCCATCGTTGACTTCCACAGATGTAGTCAATTTGATTTTTATACAATCCATTGGGTGAAGTCCATGTGTACAATCGCCGCTTGTATTGCTGGAAGAAGGTGTTTGAGATGAATAGATCGTTGGTCTTGCAGAATTCTATCAGTCTTTCTCCAGCTTCATTTCTGTTGCCAAGTCCATATTTTCCAACTACTTTGCCTTCTTCTTTGTTGCCAACATTTGCGTTCCAGTCACCCATGACTATCAGGATATCCTGTTTGCATGTTCTGTCAATTTCAGCTTGTACTTGTTCATAGAACTCTTCAATTTCATTCTCTTCTGCAGCTGTTGTTGGGGCATATACTTGAATTATAGTTGTGTTGATAGGCAATCCTCGTAGACGAATAGAGATTAGGCGTTCGCTGACTGCATTGTATTTCATTACAGTTCTTGCAAGTTTCTTCTTTATTATAAATGCAACACCATTTCTTCTTTGTCTTTCATTTCCAGCATAGTAGACCATGTGATCATCTGATGCAAAGTGCCCAATGCCAGTCCATTTCAGTTCGCTGACACCCAACAGATCAAGTTGTACACGTTCCATTTCATTCTTGACCACCTCCAACTTCCCTTGGTTCATGCTTCGTACGTTCCATGTTCCAATGTGTAAGACATCTTTACAACTTTCGACTCTCATTTCATGCGCAGCTACATCAGCATTCAGACTTCCCGAGGACTTTGATCCAACCACATCATAAATGCTGGCTTTACTCTGAAAAGTCTTCAGCTCTTCCCCAGTAGCTAGTTGAGTGCCTTCCGACCTGGGGGTCTCATCTTCCAGCACCATAGCACAATTTGTTTTGTTGTAACTATCCATTGGGTTTTCATGGCAAGATACAGAAGTAGATTGCTGGGCCTTTCTTCCGCACAGTTTAAGTTTGGTGTTGTTGCCATTGTCACAAAAAATGTGATCCTCCGCCGTCAACACTATCCTATTCTGCTGCTGCCCAGATGGGTGGTTTGTCTTGGTCTGGCACCTCAGCTGAGACCTGTCCATCTTGGGAGACCCTGCCAGTAGTTAAACTACCGATAGTTTAGCTCTCAGCATCACTGATGCACACAAGCCCTCACAGCACAACAAGCTGCAAACCAAGTGAGGGAAAAGTAAGTATAGAGGGTTCTTTTTGCTCAGGACCGTCACTGCATTGCACTACCGTTTCCCGGGGAGTGAGAGGAACTGTCTGGGAAGTGCAGGGTATGGAAGGCTATAATTGAGCTGCCATGCCTTCTAAGCCTCTGTGTGTGGTGTGTGGAGCCAGAAAGGGCACAGGTTCAGGTGTTTGTAAAGCCTGTGTAGTAGAGGCATCTTTTGTAGAGCATACCCGGGAAGAAAATGGGGAAGTTCCAGGGACCGAAGTGGAAGGCTCGGTCTCGCAGGAATCGGGGGTGGCCTGGATGCAGCCGGTGGCTGGGCCGTCCTCCGCCCCAGACACCCCCTCCCCTCATCTGGGGATGCCAAAAGACCTGGCGTCCATTTTTTCGCAGGAGTTTGTGGCGCTGTTGCAGTAAACGGTATATGGTAGCGCTCGGCAGATGAAGAGTACCACGGATGCGATCAGAGCAAAGAGGCTCACGACGCACCTGCTGGCCGGTGATCCCCCGTGCAGGGGAAAGAGGTTGCGCGTAGAGGGGGATACGACAGAGCAATCAGTGCCCTCAGAGGATCCGATGTCTGATGAGGAGGGCCACAGTTTGGTCTTGGAAGACAAGCTAGAGGACGGCGAGCTATCAGAAAGAGAGGACCAGGCAAGGGTGGTCCGGGTCCTCAGAAGAGAGGAGCTGCCAGTGCTCATTGTTGAGACGCTGAAGGTACTAAATATGCTGGTCCCGGGGTCAGCAGAGGAAGAGTTGCTAGAGGATCCTCTGTTGCAAGTGTTCAGAAAGAATCAACGAGCTTTCCCGGTACACAGGGTGTTTCAGGAGATGATTCAAGAGGAGTGAAACATTCTGGAAGCACCTCTGAAAGGAGCCAGAGTCATGGGCCGGTTATATCCATTGTTGGATCAGGATAAGGAATTTTTTAAGTTGCCCAAGGTAGATGCGGCCGTCTCGGCGGTGACCAAAAAGACAACCATACCTGTGGAGGGTAGTGCGGCCCTCAAGGATACTCAGGACAGGAAGTTGGATGTGTTGTTGAGACAGGTGTTTGAAGTAAATGCGTTATCACTCCAGGCAGCTATCTGCGGAGCGTGGGTGGCTAGAGCCTGCCTTCATTGGTCGCAGCGGGTACAAGGTGAGCAGATGAGTGAGTTGACTGCGGAGGCGTCCAGGTTAGAGTCTGGAGCAGCTTACCTGGCGGACATTCATTATGATCTTATGCGTGGATTGTCGAAGAGCATGGCATCAGCAGTAGGAGCATGGCGGTACTTGTGGCTATGCAATTGGGCAGATAGTTCCTCTAAGGCTAGGTTGAGTAAACTTCCCTTTAAAGGCCGCCTGTGGTTTGGGGAAGATTTAGAGAAGCTGGTTAAGGATTTAGGGGATTCCAAGGGAGGTAGATTACCGGAGGACAAGCCTAGGGCAGGCCAAGTGATTCCTGCGGGCAGGGGGCAGCTGCGGGATTTTTGCCGGTTCCGATCCCAGAGATTCAATTCAGGTCAAAGAGGACGTTTCTCCAATAGGAACCAGAGCTTCAGGGGGTTTCGAAGAGCAGGAAGGGGTTTTGGGCCCTCGTCCTCCAATTCCAGAAAGCCACAATGAGATGAGGGGGACCCAGGCTCCCTTGCTTCCCGTGGGGGGCGGTTGCAGGAGTTTTATTCTGCCTGGGTCCGAGTCATGTCAGATCAATGGGTGCTGGAAGTCATCCGAGAGGGCTATGCACAGGAAGTTTTGAAACCAGTGCGTGACGCCTTCATGCAGTCCCCCGGCAAATCGGCCGCCATGTGCGAAGCCCTGCAGAGGACAGTACGAAGGCTGCTAGACCTCACGGTGATAGTGCCGGTGCCGTCATACCAATACGGCTGCGGTCGATACTCCATTTACTTTGTCGTGCCGAAAAAGGACAGGGGTGTCCGACCGATTCTGGATCTCAAGGGTGAATCGTTGCCGCCGAGTGTCGCATTTCCACATGGAAACGCTGCGTTCGGTTATAGTGGCGGTATGAACAGGGGAGTTCCTTACCTCTCTAGATTTGTCGGAAGCGTATCTTCAGATCCCTATAAGGCCGGAACATCACAAGTTTCTCAGATTTGTGGTTCCATTCGGTCACTTTCAATTCTGAGCTCTGCCCTTTGGACTAGCGATGGCTCCGCGAACCTTCACCAAGATCATGGTGGTAGTGGCGGCAGCCTTGAGAAAAGGAGTCCTGGTGCACCCCTACTTAGACGATTGGTTAATCTGGGCAAAGTCAAAGGCCGAGAGCGAGACGGCTACGGCTCGGGTGGTAGCCTTTCTGGAAAGCCTCGGTTGGATAATCAATATGAAAGAGTTTCCCTCACAGACGCTGGAATACCTAGGAGCTCGATTCGACACGCGAGTGGGGAAGGTGTTTCTCACAAGAGAGCAGGCGCAGGGCTTACGGAACTTAATCGAAAGATTCTTGCGTTACAAGGCACCCACTGTGTGGCAGTATCTCCAGCTGTTGGGCACAATGGCGGCAGCGATAGAAACAGTGCCGTGGGCGAGAGCCCACATGAGACCTCTACAAAGAGCGTTGCTGCGGCGATGGTCGCATCAACAGGATTCGCTGTCCAGTAGACTGCCTTGCCCAGAGGAGGCCCGTCAGTCCCTGCAATGGTGGTTGAGTCCCGGTTCCTTGGAGAGCAGGAAAACTTTGGAGTCTCCTGCCTGGGTGGCCCTGATGACAGATGCCAGCCTTCTGGGCTGGGGGGCGCATTGTCAAGGCAGGTTTGTGTAGGGACAGTGGACGACTCAAGAGAAGACATGGTCAGTCAACCGGTTGGAGTTAAGGGCTGTGACTCTGGCTCTGCAGCGGCTTCGGACACTTCTCGGCGGCAGGGCAGTCCGATTGTTTTCCGACAATGCGACAGTGGTAGCATATGTCAACAGGCAAGGGAGAACAAGCAGGGTAGCCCTAGAATCTGAGGCCGAAGTCCTGTGCAGTTGGGCCGAAGCGAACCTCCTAGATCTATCGGCAGCGCATGTAGCATGGGTAGACAATGTGTAGGCCGATTTTTTCCTCAGTTGGGTAAGGGTGGATCCGGGGGAATGGGTCCTACACCCTGAAGTGTTCGAGATGTTGGTGCACAGGTGGGGCACGCCAGTCATGGATCTCATAGCGACCTTTGTCTCGGCAAAGGCCAGTCACTTCTTCAGCAGGAGAAGAGAAGGGATGTCAGAGGGCTTAGATGCGCTCATTCAGGACTGGCCAGTGGGACAGCTGTTGTATGTCTTTCCTCCATGGGTCTTGATAGGAAGAGTGGTACAACGGGTCGAGCATTTCAGAGGCCAGGTTATTCTGATAGCTCCGGACTGGCCTTGCTGCCCCTGGTACGGGGAACTGGTGAGGTTGTTGGTGGCACAGCCCTGGCGGCTCCCCCCTCAGGTGGATCTGTTGTCTCGGGGCCGTTGTTCATGCCCCACGTGGATCGATTCTCGCTTACGGCTTGGCTCTTGAGAGGGCGCGGCTAAGGAATAGGGGGTATTCGGCGGCGATCATATCTACTTTGTTGAAGACCAGAAAAAGATCTACATCCCTAGCATATGTTCAAATCTGGAGGGTGTTTGAAGCTTGGTGTCTAGAGAAGAAGTGCGAGGCATTAAGGTCCACCATCCCTCAGATTTTGGAGTTCCTACAGGAGGGGTTCGAAAAGGGACTAGCGGCCGCTTCACTGCGGGTGCAGGAAGCAGCATTATCATGTTACAGAGGCAAGTTAGGAGGTCAGACTCTCGGGAGTCAGTGGGACTTTAAACGGTTTTTAAGGGCGGTGTCTCTTTTGAGACTGCCGTGCAGACACATCTTCCGTTTGTGCTAGACGCACTGGAGTGCGAGCCTTTCGAGCCGTTGTTGCGGGCTTCGCTCAAGGATCTCATGTTAAAAGTGTTTTTTCTGGTGGCCATCTGTTCGGCGAGGAGAGTCTCGGAGCTCCAAGCGCTATCTTGTAGGAAACCCTATCTTTCATTTTTTGCAGCTAAGGTGGTCTTGAGACTTGTGCCGGCTTTCTTACCCAAGGTGGTCTCAGCGTTCCATGTGAACCAGGAAATTTCCTTGCCGGTCTTCTCAGAGGCTGCAGGCTATTCGGTATCAAGGAAGCTGCATCTTTTGGATGTTCGGCGAGCTTTAAAGAAGTACCTTCGTCGGACGGCCAGTTTTCGCAAATCGGACAGACTTTTTGTCCTTTTCACGGGTCACAGAAAAGGAGAAGCGGCGTCCAAGGCGTCCATTGCAAGGTGGCTTAAGGACGCCATTGCGTTGGCTTACCTGTTGAAAGGTAGAGCGGTGTCGGAAGGACTCGGAGCTCATTCCACTAGGGCACAAGCAGCATCCTGGGCAGAAGTTAGTTTGGTGCTTCCAGTGGAAATTTGTAAGGCAGCGACCTGGTCGTCGTTGAACTCTTTTGTGAAACACTACTGTCTAGATGTGCAAATGTCGGAAGAGACCCAGTTTGGATCGGCAGTGCTTCAGGCTGGTCTTTTGGGTCCCTCCCTTACTTAGTTCTTTCACTGCTCTGGTACAAACCCAGAGGTCCAGGACTAGACTGGTTCCACGATCAGGAAGGTTAAATTAGTCTTACCTGCTAATTGTTGTTCCTGGAGTGGGACCAGTCTAGTCCCGTATCCCTCCCTGCTATTCTTATGTGGACGGAAGCCTGAAGTGTCTCTTTGGAGTACAGGTAAGAGCTGTTTCGTTATGACTCTTCACTGTTCACTGGGGGGGGGGATTACCTACAGTATAGAGTTTTTCTTGTCAGGACACTTTCCTTTTTTCGGGTGAGAGAGTGGCCTGGTCAAGCTTAAAGTCATGGTCCATCTGGGGGTTTTCTTTCCTCTAGGGGATCGCATAGGTTCAGTGTTTGCTGATAGTTTCTTACTATAAGTAGTTAATTCTTACTTGTTGCTCCGGTGAGTCTGCTTTGTCAATAGGATACTGGCGACAAGAGGCGGATTCCGGGTGGTTATACTGGTGACATCACAAAAAGGAGGAGTTTCCTCAGTCTCCAAGCTGCTGGATGAGATAGGCAACCCAGAGGTCTGGGACTAGACTGGTCCCACTCCAGGAACAACAATTATGTTTATTAGGCTTGATATACCGCAGTTTCAATTAGAGCACGGCGGTTTACAAAAAACTCAAAAAAATATACAGAGGGGCCAATAGGCCTGAACAGGAAAAGAAATTACAATGGATGACAGGAGAGCACTCAAGACACCAAACTAGACATGAATGAGGAGAGAGAAAGACAAGGGAAAGGAGGGGAGAGGAGTCACACAAAGGGGGAGGGGAGGTCAAAGGCGGTGGAGAAGAGATGTGTCTTCAGGTCTTTCTTGAAAGTGGGATAGTGTTGCTCAAGTCTGAGGGAAAGGGGGAGGGAGTTCCAATAGGCAGGGCCGGTAAAGAAAAAGGCAGAGGAACGTGTGGATTGTAAATGAGCACGTGATGGAGATGGAAGGTGGAGCCGGTTAATGTGAATGGAGCGAAGTGAGCGAGGGGGTGTGTGGAATTGAAGTAGGTCTGCCAGATATAAAGGAGTGCGGTTATATAAGACTTGGTGGACCAGTGTGAGGATTTTATAACGGATGCGAAAATTGCAAGGGGAGCCAATGTAGGCGAAGAAAAAGAGGAGTAACATGATCGCGGAGGGAGGAGTGAAAGATAAGACGTGCAGCGGTATTCTGAACACGTTGAAGACGGTGAAGGTGTGAGAGAGGAAGCCCGGCTAGAACTGAGTTGCAGAAATCGATACGTGACATTACTAGAGACAGGAGAAGGGTGGTGAGGGCTTCAGGGGTGAGAAAGGGGCGGATGGACCGTATCTGTCGAAGAAAGAAGAAGGAGGTCTTTGTAATGTGAGAAATGTGATCATGGAAGGAAAGGTCGGAATCAAAAATTACACCCAAATAACGAAAGCTTGTAACGAGTGGGATTGGTGAGCCTGAGAAAGAGGGAGTGACCAGAGGAGAAGGGCCACCATGAGTGAACCAGATAGCTACTGTTTTTGCAAGATTGAGGTGCAAGCAGTTTAGAGTGAGCCAGTTAGCGACAGCTGAAAGACAAGAGTTCAGTGGGCTGAGATCCGGGTGAAGGGGAGAGGTGTGATATAGGAAGAGCAGATCATCAGCGTAACAGAATGCGGAAATAGTAAACTGCTGAACTAGGAGTGCCAGTGGTGCTAGGAATAAATTGAAAAGAAGAGGTGCTAAGACAGACCCCTGAGGGACACCACAGGGCAAAGGGAAGGAGTCGGAGGGAGTGGGTGGGGCGGATGATGAGACTACTGTGCAGGAACGGGAGGAGAGGAAGGAGTGAAACCAGTGATAGACTGTGCCATGGAGACCAGCTTCGCGTAGACGAGACAGAAGAAGAGAGTGATCCACTAAATCAAAGGCTGCTGAGAGGTCTAAGGACACCGCCACCGAGAGGTCACCACGATCGCGGGCTACATGAAGTTCGTTAAGGAAACCCAAAAGGACAGTCTCTACACTGTGACCTTGTCGGAAGCCTGACTGACGGGGTGAAGGAAGTGAATTGAGTCGAGGTGTTGTGAAAGTTGCACAAAAACTGTTTTCTCAAGTATCTTGGAGAGGAAGGGAAGATTGGAAACTGGGCGATAGTGAGCGGGAGTCTGAGGATCAAGAGAGGGCTTCTTTAGGATAGGACGGATAAGAGCGTGTTTCCAGGATTGGGGAAAGACACCCGTGGAAAGACTGGTATTGACCATGGTAAGGATAGGGGGAACAAGGGCGAGGGAAGGAGCAAGAAGCCAGGAGGAAGGAATTGGATCAAGGGAGCAGAACATTTTGTTGGAGGAGGATATTAGTCCTAGAAGTTCGGAGGTAGAGATGGGATGAAAAGATGCCCAGGTATGAGAGAGTTGGGATGTTGAGGGGGGGGGGGGGAGATGGGAGGGGGACAATGTGACAAGGACTTTCGTTAGCAGGTAAGACTAATTTAACCTTTTGGAGTTGCTTTATGCGTAGTTCTTTCCATGCTGGGTTCTGTCTCCAAGCCTGTAATTCCCGCATTTGTCAAGAGGTGGACTGCCTTGTCGCGTGTTCGTACTCGTGCTCTCTTCCCTATGACCGTGAATGATAATTCAAATGGAAAGGTCCAAACATAATGGGTGCCTTCGTCATGCAGTTTGAGAAGTACGTCGTGCATGTTTCACCTTTTCTGTAGGATCACTTGTGCCAGGTCTGCATAGATCTCCACATTATTAGACTCCCAGGTGAGGGTTCCCTGGGTTCTGGCCAGTGCTGCGACCTGTTCTTTTGCCCCAAAATCGTGAAAACAGGCTATAATGTCCCTGGGGCTATTATTGGTGTTAGCAGGCCCTGGCCAGCCCAGTGCTCTATGCGCTCTGTCTACTCTGAGGTCCAGATTCTCATGCTATATTCCAACTTGGTGTAGTAGCACTTGTAAAATTTTTATCACCATGGCCTTAGTCATTAAACGTTTCTTTCTCTGCAATGGCTCGGAACTGGAGATTATTACATCTAGACCTATTCTCAAGGACCTCAACTTTATTTTCTAACTCCTCTCTGAGTTTATCCAGTTCTTGAACTTTATTTTCTAGGGTTCCCATGGCCTCTGAGGTCTCCTTAATGTGTTCCTCAACCTCCTCCACCCGTTTGCCGAGATCTCAAAGTTGTTAAAACTTTGAGATCTTGGCAGTGGAGGAGTAGTCTAGTTGTTAGAGCACTGGCTCGGCAAGCAGGAGACCAGGGTTCAATTCCCACTAGCATTCTTCTGTGGCCTTGGGCAAGTCACAACCCTCAGAAAAATCCAAGTTATTAATGTCCCTGTTTAATGTAAAAAGCATTTGAACTATACGCACCCTCGCTCTGGAACTCCCTTCCCAACCAGATCCGAAACAAGAAAGACCTCAACTCATTCAGGAAACAATTAGAAACCCACCTGTTTCGAGAACACCTCGGACCTAAGATGGACATCTCTCACTAACTGCCTGTCCCTGGTAGTCTCCCAACAGACTGAATCTGGACAAATTTCTTACCTTTAGAGAATCTTGAGTCAATGTCAAGTACTGTTACCTACCTTGTCAGGATCATCAATGTTGGGCCCCCCCCCCCGGTGTTGGTTCTCCCCGCCTATTATTGTTGAGCTGATTAATGTACCCCCTTTTTTTGTTAAACCGCTTTGACCCGGTGAAAAGCGGTATATAAGCTAAATAAAATTAAAAAATTAATAAACTTGGTAATGTACATTTAAGTTACAATGTAAATCGCTTTGGCTGAAATGATAAAGCGGTATAAAAAAACCTGTTAAATAAATAAATCTCCCAATTTGGTGCACAGGCCTTCTATGCTTTCACACTTTGGCTTGCACCTGGGACAGATCTAGTTTTAATCCTTTAAACTATGCCCTTATCTCTTCCTGAAATGCTCCTTAACAATCTGTTGCTTTTACCAATGTTATGGCAGGAGACACTGTTTTCCTTCTCATGTATTCTCGGGCTGGTGTTTCCCGCCGCTTGGCCTGCCGGCCCTGCCGTCTTTTCTGATTGCTTGCGTGGTGTGGAGGTGCCTGCATGTGCATATTCCCTAAGGTCTATTTTTTTTTTTTTTAAATTTTGCCGCTATTGCGGGGGTTTCAGTGTGGCTTTTCACCAATATCTGCGGCCTAACGGACGGTAGAAGTCAGATAATCAAGTTATTTTCTGCAGCAGGTCAGCCGGCCATCTTGCTTGGTGATGTCACCGGACTCCCTCTTGCAATTTTTTACAATCCTCTGATGTAACAACTTTGAATAATTTTGTGTCATCTGCAAATTGGATCACCTCGCTCATTATTCCCATTTCCAGGTCATTTATAAATATGTTAAAAAGCAGAGGGCTCAACACAGATCCCTGGAGTACTCCACTATTCACCTTTCTCCATTGAGAAAATTGTCCATGTAGCCCTGCTCTCTGCTTTCTATCTTTTAACCACTTCCTGATCCTCAATGGTACACTGCCTCCTGTCCCATAAGAACATACGATATGCCATACTGGGTCAGACCAAGATCCATCAAGCCCAGTATCCTGTTTCCAACAGTGGCCAATCTAGGTCACAAGTACCTAGCAGTTTCCCCAAAAGACACAGGTTCCACAGGTCTTGTATTGGGGCAAGCAGTGGATTTCCTGGGTCCCCTTTAACAGTAGTTTATGGGCGTTTCCTCCAGGAACTTGTCCAAACCTTTTTTTAAACCCAGCTACATTAACGGCTTTTACTACATCCTCCGGTAACGAATTCCAGAGTTTGATTACACATTGAGTGAAAAAATATTTTCTCTTTTTAGCCTTAAATAGCTTACACTGTAGCTTCATTGCATTTCCCTAGTCTTTCTATATTCTGATGGCGTAAACAATCGATCTACGTTTACCCGTTCCACTCCATTCATTAATTTATAGACCTCTATCATATCTCCCCTCAGCCATCTCTTTTCCAGGTTGAAAAGCCCTAACCTTTTTCAGCCTCTCATCATAGGGGTATCTTTTCATCCCCTTTCCCATTTTGGTGGCTCTTCTCTCTACCTTTTCTAATAACGCTATATCCTTTTTAAGATATGGCGACCAGAACTGCACACAGTATTCAAGATGTGGTCGCACCATGCAACAATACAGAGGCATTATAATATCTTTTGTTTTATTCTCCATTCCTTTCCTTATGATTCCTAGAATTCTATTTGCTTTCTTGTCTGCCGCTGCACACTGGGCGGAGGTTTTAACATGTTATTCACAATGACACCTAAATCTCTTTCCTGGGTGGTGGTTCCTAATGTGGAATCTTGCATTGTGTAACCATAGTTTGGGTTGTTCTTTCCTAGGTGCATAACTTTAAACTTGTTCATCTTCCATTAGGTGCCTAGTCTTCCAATTTATCAAGGACCTCTTGCGAGTTTTCTCAAGCCTCTTGGGTTTTAACAACTTTGAATAATGTTGTGTCATCTGCAAATTTGATTGCCTCACTCGTTATTCCCATTTCCTGGTCATTTATGAATATGTTAAAAAGCAGTGGACTAAGCACACATCCCTGGGGTACGCCACTACTCACCTTTCTCCATTGGGAAAATTGGCCATTTAGCCCTACCCTCTGCTTTCTATCTTTTAACCAGTTCCTGATCCACAGTAGTACACTGCCTCGTATCCCATGGCTTTTTTTAGTTTCGCCAAGAGTCTCTCATGAGGGACCTTGCCAAAGGCTTTCTGAAAATCCAGATACACTATATCAACCAACTCACCTTTGTCTACCTGTTTATTCACACCTTCAAAAAAACATAACATCATATTAGTAAGACAAGACCTTCCTTGGCTAAAGCCATGTTGACTGTCTCCCATTAAGCCATGACTGTCTACATGTTCAGTAATTATAATGGTTTCTGCCATTTTTCCCAGTATTGACATCAGGCTTACTGGTCTGTAGTTTCCCCAATTACCCCTAGAACCCTTTTTAAAAATTGGCATTACATTGGCGATCCTCCAATCTTCAGGTATTACAGATGATTTTAATGATCGTTCACAGATTACTAATAGTAGGTTTGCAATCTTATAATTCAGTTCTTTCAATACCTTTGGATGTATATCATCTAGTCCAGGTGATTTGCTACTCTTCAGTTTATCGAGTAGTTGTAATACATCTTCCCGGTGTATCAATATTTCTTTCAGTTCTTCAGTGGCATCACTTTTAAATCCTATTTCAGTCATGGGTAACATCCCTACATCTTCTTCAGTAAAGACCAAAGCAAAGAATTCATTCAGTCTCTCCTCTCTGGTCTTGTTCCCTCTTAGTGCCCCTCTTAGCCCTCTATCATCTAATGGTCCAACTGACTCAGTTTTTTTGCTACAAATGTACTTGAAAAAGTCTTTATTACGCGTTTTTGCTTCCAGAGCAAGCTTCTTCTCCAATTTTCTCTTTGCCTACCTTATCAATGCCTTGCATCTAAATTGCCAGTGCTTATGTTGTTTCCAGTTTTCGGCATTTGCTCCTTTTTCCATTTCCTGAAAGATGCTTTTTTTGGCAACAACAGCCTCTCTAATCTCACCTTTAAACCATGCTGGCAGTTTTTTGGACTTCCTTCCACTTTTCTTAAAGTGTGGAATATTGCTGGTCTGGGCTTCCAAGAAGGTATTTTTAAACAATACCCATGCTTGATGAAAATCTTTAACCTTTGCAACTGCTCCTTTTAGTTTTTTCTTAGCTGTTTTCCTCATTTTATCATAGTCTCCCTTTTGAAAGGTAAAAATTAGTACTGTGGATTTCCTTGCCGTCCTTCCACCATTTATTAAATCAAACGCGATCATGCTATGATCACAGTTGCCAAGTGGCCCAAACACCCTTATCTCTTGCACCAGATCTTGTGTTCCACTAAGGACTCGGTCCAAAATGGCTTCTCCTCTGGTTGGTCCATGAACCAGCTGCTCCAAGAAGCAGTCATTTATTTCATCTAGAAACTTTATCTCCCTAGCATGTTCTGCCATGACACTGACCCAGTCAGTACGGGGGTAATTGAAATCACCAATGCTTATTACTGTGCTGTAACATTTTTGTTAGCTTCCTTGATTTCTTTGAGCATTTCATCATCCATTTGTTCATTCTGGCCAGGCAGCCTGTAGTACACCCCCACTGCCACCGCCTTCCCCTTTTTACATGGAATTTCAATCCATAGAGTTTCTACAGTGAATTTTGTTTCCTGTAAAACTTTAATCCTTTGTGACTCAATGCCCTCTATAATTAGAGTGCAGCCCCTCCACCAATTTGGTCTGCTGTATCACAGTGTCCCACTGGTTGTCCTCCTTCCACCATATCTCTGAGATACCAATCATATGTAACCTCTCATTTAGTGCTATATATTCTAACTCTCCTACCTTCTGTTTTAGACTTTTAGCATTTGCATACAGGCATTTTAGAGGCTGTATATTATTCATATTAATCTGGTTACCAGTAGGCAGGGGTAATTTGGAATCCTTAAGCTCTGTCTACTCTGTACTGAAGGGTTACTTTTGTCTTTATTGATACCTCTCTGTTGATATGCCCTAACTTCAGTCTTTTGTTAGTATCGGATACATTGTTCCGAACCATAAGCTCTTGGGCAACTGTCGACTTTCTCCTATTATGTAGTTTAAAAGCTGCTCTATCTCCTTTTTAAACGTTAATGCCAGCAGCCTGGTTCCATCTCGGTTAAGGTGGAGCCCATCCCTCCGGAAAAGCCCCATGATTTTTAATTTTCCCAAGAGTCTCTCATGAAGGCCCTAGACTATTGCAACGTTATTTATGCCGGCCTTTCTGCCTATGAAACGAAGCAACTGCAGTCTGTGCAAAATACAGCTAATCATGTATTTATTTTACGCAAGTAAATCTGATCACATCGTCTCACTGATGATCCAACACCACTAGCTTCCAGTCCTTTTTTGCATATGCCATAAGATACTTGCTCTAACGCATAAGGCTCCTTACGACAAAACCCCAGATTACCTTTCTTACCTTATCACTCTACATCAGGGCCGGATTTACCTTGAGTGAGGCCCTACGCCAACAAAAATTGTGGGCCCCCAGAAAAAATAAAAACGAGATCAACTTACCAAAACAGAAATGGCAATAGATGTATAGAATTGCCTGACATAAAGAGGCAATAGGGACAAAATCAGCATCGGAATTCAAGAAATACATTAAAAAAGACATATTCCAATTAATAAATTCAAAATAAAAAGTATTTTTCTACCTTCTGTTTGGGCATTTTTTCAGTTGCAATTGCTCCAGTCACTTTCTTCTGGTTTCTTCGTGTCTTCTGCTAGCTATCCATTTGTCCTTTCTTCTCTTTTAGATGTTTTCCATTCTCTCTCTATTTCTGCTTTAACATACTGATTGTTTCCCTTTTGCTCTTTCCCCCAATTCTTTCCTTATTCCTTTATCATCCATTTAAATTTCACCCTTCCATTTTCAAGCCACTCTTACTCTCCCAATACCCAGCCCATCATAGACTTTTCTTCCACACAAAATATTTTTCCCCTCTCCATTCTCATTCCCCATCCATTCTAGTCCTCCCCCAAAATCAGTTCCCTTATAGTTCTAGATCCACCCAGCATCCACTCCCTTCTAGTCCCATTCTCCCATGCCCCACATCAGCCCATTTCCAGTCCTATTCTAGCTCTTCATCAACCCATTTCCAGTGCTAGCCTTCACATCACAGCCTATTTCCAGTCCTAGCCCCCCCCATCACAGCCTATTTCCAGTCCTAGCCCCCACCATCACATCCCATTTGCAGTCCGAGTCCCCCTGCACCATCACAGCCCATTTGCAGTCCTAGTTCCCCCCCCCCCCACCATCACAGCCCATTTGCAGTCCAAGTTACCCCCCCCATAGCCCTTTTCCGGTCCAGCTCCCCATCACAACCCATTTCCAGTCCAAGTCCCCCCCCTCCATAGCCCTTTTACAGTTCAGGTCCCCCCCCCCCATCACAGCCCATTTCTTTCCAGTGCAGGTCCCCCCCCCCATCACAACCCATTTCCAGTCCAAGTCCCCCCCCCCATAGCCCTTTTACAGTTCAGGTTCCCCCCCCCCCCCATATCACAGCCCATTTCTTTCCAGTCCAAGTACCCCCCCCCCCCTAGCCCTTTTCTGGTCCAGGTCCCCCCCCCCCATCACAGCCCATTTGCAGTCCAAGTCCCCCCCCCCCCCTAGCCCTTTTCCGGTCCAGGTCCCTCCCCCATCACAGCCCATGCAGTCCTTGGCCCCCCCGACCAGCACCGCGGCTGTCTGAGAGGCTTCAGAGGGAGCTGGGTAAGCTCGCGCGAGGCCCTGGCTCCCTCTGTACAGCCGCCAGCGTGAAGAGTCTTTTCCTTCACGCTGGCGGCTGTATCTGTGAAGCCGCGAATGCTGGGAAAGGTTAAAGGGCATTGCCTTTAACCTTTCCCAGCAATCGCGGCTTTACAGATACAGCCGCCAGCGTGAAGGAAAAGGCTCTTCACGCTGGCGGCTGTACAGAGGGAGCCGGGGCCTCGAGCGAGCTTACCCTGCTCCCTCTGAAGCCCTGCGGTGTGTGAGCCGGCCCTGGGTGGGCCCTTGCCAGCTGTGGGCCCTACGCCATGGCGTACATGGCGTATAGGTAAATCCGGCCCTGCTCTACATGCCTCGCACACTGTCTACACTCCCTGCTTGGTAACTGTTTGCACATCCACCCTCCCCCCTCCAATCAAAAGCAAAATATAAGTCCACCAGACATGCCACTTGCTTCTTCCTGCCCCCCTTCATTATGGAACAGTCTACCTTCCATTTTGAGCCAATCTACGAAAAGTTCAAAGCCTGTTTGAAGGCATATCTCTTTGAGTTGGCTTCAGGGTTGGGCTGGCTCCATAGTTAATCTGACTGCACCCATCTGATCTCTCGTGCTCCTTTCCTGTTTGAGTTGTGGAATTTTCTTTCTCCTGCCTTTGGTTATGTTTTAGTTTGTAAACCGCTTTGAATTCTTGCAAAGGGTGGTATATCAAGCCTAATAAACCATAAACTTATTAATTATTGCATCCTCTCTTTATTTGGACTACCAAATAATTTCAATATTTGACTTTCCTTAGGTGCTCTTTACTTCAACACACACCATGCCTCCTTTTTAAATGTCAATGAGAGAATTATTTTCTGAACAGCATGCATAACGCAGAGCTCGGAGAGCACCTCCATCTCAGCAGATAGTATATTGATTTTTACCCATTAGGAGCCTTGTTAATAGAACTGTGCTTTTTCTCTAGTTAATTCATGCATCATTACAGTTTTGCCATAGCGTCAAACCCCTTTCCTACTGAAACAAAATTCCCTATTGTGGTCTGTAGAAGAAGATGCAGAATTTTTGGAGCTCTTTTACTAGCTCAGGCTCCTGTTCTAATCATCATGAGTACTGAAGCTTTTATGAAGAGAATGTGATTGAATGATGAATGTTTGTGAACGAAGTGCAGAAGATTACTAGCAATGGCTGAAATTGTGCTGATTAATGCTCACAGCTTTTATACATATTTGAATTTCAGCCACTTTTACAGGTTCATATTCTACAAATGGGGCTTTTCTGTACCTGTAAATAAACAAATTTCAAGATTACAAGGTCTGTTTACTAAAGCATGTTAGGCTTTTTCAGCTAAAGCTGCAAAAAAGTGCAGATAATACATGGCTTTTGCAGCTAACGCCGCACATTCTGTTGGGGCGTGCACAGCATTTCCACATCAGATAATGCATCGAATTTGCAGAGAGCACGATGGAACAGCAGCATGGATATTAGTAGCACCCACTGCAGATCCAGTGGTTACCATGTGCTGTTGAGGCCCATGGTAACTGCATGGTGCAAACATGCCCACTCTCTGCCCTTTTGTCACCCGCTGTCCGCCCTTATGTCACCCACTCTCCGCCCTTATGTCACTTACTAATACAGTTAACGTCCACTCTGCAGATAGCACAGAAAATGGCTGTGTTATTTGAATTTTGCATGTGTTATCTGGTAACACGGCCAGACAGCGTGCACTATCTTCTGCATTAACAGCTAACATTGTCTATTAAATGGCCCCTAAGTTTCAGTAGAATTTTGTCTTTGGGGCCATGTTTACTTAGGTTTAGTATGCACTAACAGACATTAGTGTGTGTTAAGTGTTACACAGCTGCTAGGAATATAATGGACCGTGGCAGTGCTAAGCTTTATTATTTAAACCTGGCCCTTAGTATAGTATGGTTTAGTCTCCTTATCACAACCTCTCTTCTACTGGTATGCACCCCATTGGTTCTTTATAGTGAACCTGATAAGTTAAGTAACAGATCTGCACTCATAATTTGTGATACTATGTTAGTAGCGTAGATTAACAGTTAGAAAAAGCATGCATGATCTATCTAATGCAGCGAATGTCAGGCAGAGCACAAGATCAAAGGTTGAGTGACACAAACATACAGGAAGTGTTGTAGTGATCATGTGATAACCATGGCCTGAGGTGTTTACTGCTATGGAATTAGAATAAGGCTAACAATATTTATATTTTATTAATTAATTATAGTGAGGTGGAATGTCCTGACCAGTCTTAGGCTTCTTCACATCAGGGTAAATCAGGACGTTATAGTATTCCTACAATCCTTGGCTGAAACACTCTGTCAAGGATGACCACGTCTTTGCATGGCAGCACACTTTCCCTGTGGTCAGACAACTCTAAAACTACGTTCCAAAAGTGGTCTGACTTTATTTACTTATGAAATTATTCACAGGAAGCTTCCATAGATACAAATGAGTGTCTCTCTTATTTGTACTGAGCATTTGGGCTTAAAATTCACAGCTCAACTTGTACCTCTAAGTATACTGTCCTAGAAAAACACAGGACAATGAATGCATGTTGCTTATTCCTAATCTTCCTGAGACTTTTTAGACCACTTAGCTCTTAATGGAATTTACTGTGGAAATCCATGTTCCTCATTTTGCAATGTAGGAGGATTCTTGTACTTCTCCTTTTTCCATGTCTTCACTTGACAAGAAATCAGTGTTTCTAGCAGCTATCAGTATCACATGGAGCCTGGCATTTCTCCTCTACCATACTTCCAGGAAGTTTACTGCTTTTCATCTCCTTCATGCTCAGATAAACACATCACTACCTCAAAACTTACATCTCTCAGCCTCACTTTACACATTCAGAACATTCCCCGGGCACTACCACTAGGGTTTAAAACGGATTCACAAGCTATTGACCTATGGGCTGGATGCCCACCATACTTACCTTTCTGTAGCCAAATCTGGCCCATGGAGGAAGTTTTTTAATGTTTCTTTTTTCATACATGGCAACAACATGACATGACAGCTGTTGGAGTTCCCAGACTTCACCAGCTGAAGAAGATAATGATAGTTTGCCATGCTAATACACTCAGCAAACTCCAAGCAGGACTTCTGAACCTTCACTCGGCTATCCCAGGCAGGACTTCCTAACCGACCGCATTCATTAAACAACTCCTGTGAGGACCTCTCCTTCACTGGCTCTTTTGGTGATTTCAGTGTCCTATGCAGCTCTTCTCTTGAAAGGTTTGCAAAGCCTTAGTTTAAAATATAGATCTCTTCTCAAAAGGGCTTACACTCAGTTTAGTGGTTATTGGAGTTGGGGGTTTGATTGTGGGTTTCCATTTGTGGTGGCGCAGAGGAGAAAGAGCCTGAGAAAGAAGGGAGAAATCAGGTATTTTTCCCAGATAAGAGAAACAAAACCAGAAGTTCAGGGGTTAAAACTTCTGGTTTAGAAAAAAACTCCTCACAGAATACTTGTTGTCAAGGGACATGCCCTAGCTCCCTAGTTACCAGCCCTGCTCACGAGGGACAGCTAGGGGAGGAGCTAGCAAGTAGGAAGGGGAAATACAGATATAAACGCCAGGAATCTGGGCAGAGGAGAGAGAGGGAACGGACAAAGAGCAGCAAGAGCAGCAGAGAACTCAAGGACTCCAGGAAGTGCAGGACGTGCTCAGAGTGCAGGTGTGAGGTACACTGCAAGAGAAAGCAGCCTTAGAGGAAGGTGCTTTGGGAGCCAGACTTCCAGTGAAGGAGAATCTTCTTCTGAGAGAGAGAGAGAAGAAGGAGGAGTTCCAGTTCTGAGTCCAATGCTGAGGTGAATGGGTCTGAGAGTCCTAGAAGGGAAAGAGGCTCTAGGAGCTCAGCAGAATTACCCAAGAGAGGCTTGCAGAGAGTGAAGGAAGCTTCACCCAAAGCTCCGTGGAGAAAGACAAAACCAGCCAGAGGTTTTAAAGCTTATCCAGGGGAATTTCCAAGCCATGTGAGTAACCTGAAACATGCTCCGAAAGTTTATATGGAACCAGAGCAGTTAGCTGTAGAGCCGGCTAAATCCTTATTTCCTCAGACTAAAGTGAGCAGTGTTAAACCCTCTAACAACCTTGTGAAAGTTAAAGAATTACCTAAGAGTAAAGACATCTCTCAGAGGAGAGGAGAATCTGCTTTAAATAAGGTTTTACAAATCTTAAAAGGTTTAAAGCAAGACAATACTGAATTCATGAATAATGCTTCTCTAGCAAACTCAGATGTTGAGAGCATGGAATTTGAATCTTCTATGACACAGGAACCTGACCCTGTTGAAGAAATGGAATGTTCTTTAGTTTTTAGAAAGTAGCTAAAAACTAGAGTGTGTCACGAAGCCAAAGCAAGCAGCCGTTTCAAAGACGCAGAGCTGAGAGGAATATGCTAATTAGGAGAGCTGTGATTCTCTAAGCTTAACCCCTTCTTTGAAAGACTGCTTGTACAAAGTATAGAGCCTGGCAGATAGCAGGTGAAGAAACCATGGTATGTGAGAAGAGAGAAAGCAGTGAAGTTTTACTTTGTGGGATTACTTGAAGCTGTACATGTTTTAAAAGTCACATTCTGGAGAAGAAGGTTTTTGCACCAAAGTTCTTTTGGTATGAAGCAGAGCTACTCAATTCCAGTCCTGGTGGCCCGCAACCCTGCAGGTTTTTGGGATATCCCTAATGATATGCATGAGATAGCCTGCCAACCTGACTGGTGTTTGGCCCTCCAGGGCTGGATTTGGAGACTCCTGCCTTACACCTCTGTCATTTAAGATTGTGAGTGGGCAAGGTACAGATGTTCTAGACATCAAAAGGGTAGATAGAATGTGTCACATTCCTCCTAGATTCTCAACACCACCAAAAAGTTGTCTAATAGACAATATTTTGGTGGTGGTGAGAAGCAAGGAGGAATGTGACAAATTCTAACCTTTTTGATGTCTTGGACATCTGCACCTTGCCCACTTACAATCTTAAATGACAGAGGTGTAAGGCAGGGGTCTCCAAATCCAGCCCTGGAGGGCCAAACACCAGTCAGGTTGGCAGGCTATCTCTAATGCATATATATCTCATGCATATCATTAGGGATATCCCAAAAACCTGCAGGGTTGCGGGCCACCAGGACTGGAATTGAGTAGCTCTGGTATGAAGAAATACTTTGTTTAAGTTTGCTGATAAGCTGAATACAAAGCCTCTTACCTTGTTGTTTTTTCTCTGGAAGTTTCCATACCTTATGTTGATATTTGGAACTGTTTAAGAAGTTCCTCTGGCCTAAAGGAATAATAAAAATCCTGCGTGCCTATTTTCCCTCTTGGCTTAAGTTATTTCAACTACACAACTACAACTATAGGCATGTGTTTAAAATAAATAAACACTATCATCACTCCCAGCACCTAGGCAACCGCCTAGGGTAAAGGGCGTGGTGACACATTGTCACTCGGCATTCCATCAGCTACGCTCCTTCCCAAATTCACTTCATCATAATGGCTCGAGCAAACACAGTTCAACTAGCCACTTTACTAGACCAGCAAAGTTCCAAAAACAAAGTAGCTTTTTTGAAGGATCAGCTTCAAACAATAGTAATTCATACAGGGATTTACTCCCCTCCTCCACAGTGCAGGCTATGTCTCTTCTCCTCAGTCTTTAGGCTTCATTTAAACAGTCTCTCTTGTGCAGCAGCACTAGTCCCTATGTATCTATAGCTTGGGTTATTATTCCCTATATTCATCACTTTGCACTTTTCATTACATTTCATCTGCTATTTGGATGCTCGATCTCCCAGTCTCACAAAGTCCTCCTGCAGTTTCTCACAATCTACATGCAATTTAACAACTCTGAATAATTTGATATCATCTGCAAATTTAATCACCTCACTTACTGTTCCCAATTCTAGATGATTTATAAATATGTTAAAAAGCACCAGTCCCAATATAGATCCTCCATTGAGAAAATTGATCATTTATCCCTGTGCTCTGTTTTCCATCTCTCAACCAGTTTCCTATCCACAAGAGGACATTGCCTCCTATGCCATGAATTCTTAATTTACTCATAGTATACTGTCGTCATCTTCTTCGGCTGGTGAAGTCTGGGAATTTCAGCAGCTGTGCTGTTGTCACTGCCATGTATGAAAAAAGAAAAAGTGGGTAACAGCATAGTCATGCACAGTCAACTAAATACAATCAGTTAATTTAGCATAAGGTGCAAAATATGAGACGCCACCTTAACTCCAAATGATAAAAGCTTTAGCTCTTTCTTTACATGGGAACCAAGTTGCAGATTAAAAAGCTTCTCAAAAAGACACGTTTTCAGCATTTTATGAAAGCAGGGTTATGAGAATCAGGGCTATGAGAAGTCAAACTTCAAATCCATAGGCAATCTGTTTCAGCATGGTGGGACCTGACCTTTCAGTATTCTCTCTCTTGTAAATGTCACTCGCAATCTCACTTATAGGGGAGCTTTGTCCTATATTTCCTTGAAGACTGCATTCAGTGATTTGGACAATAAACCTCAATTAACTCATCTAGACAAACTGGGGCCATTCCAATTGCTATCTTAAGATAATACTAATAGAGTTAAATGATTGTTCATGTTCTCCTTATAATGGATTCTAGCTAGGGAGCCCATCACGTGGTTGATGCAAGTGAAGTTATTCTCGGTTTCGGCCTCTGGAGTCTCTAGCCAGGGCTCTTTCAGGAGGATAGTTTTAATTTGGTGGCTTTGCTAACAACACAGATAAAGCTTCTCTTAAGTTTATTGCTCAAAGTGGTTTACAGTGCAGAATAAATACAATAAAAAGACAGTTTTTAATTAAAAAAGAAGTGTGAAATGAAAGGAAAGACAGAAGTATTTTTGCAGAATGGTCGCTCCTGTGTCCTATTTGCAGTGCTGGTATGTGAACTAGATGTATTCAGCATAGACTAAGTGAGTCTTTAAGCCTTTTTTGAACCTTTACTAATCTTTTTTCCAGTAGGCATAGAATGGGAGAAAATATTTAGCAAATGAAACCCTATGCTATCTACAAGGTTTCCAAAGAACACTGAGTCCCAAAATGACAGGAACAATAGTGAAATCTTAATATAAGGGATCCTGCATCTTATCGGCTGTGCCAAAAATTCACCATATAATTCTAAAAATCAAACATTTACAACAGAATATTTTTTCTCGGAGCCGACAAAAAATATTCTCTGTTGTAAATGTTTGATTTTTAGAATTATATGATGAATTTTTGGCACAGCCGATAAGATGCAGGATCCCTTATATTAATATCTACAAGGTTTCAGCACAGTTTTGGATTCTTTTTGAACCCGGGTTCGAAGAGCAGACTGGAGCAGTAAAAGCAAAACAGAGTGACTCTAAGAACCCATTTTCCCATTCGGATCTCTAAATTGTGCAGGTGCTCTGAATTATCATATATTTCTGGCTTTTGGAAAAATAGATAATAATATCAGAAATTCCATATTTGTCCTGCTAAACCAGTCCAGACAAGTGGGTTGTGTTTGCTGATGACTCCAAGAGCTACCTCCTCTACACCTGAAATCTCTCCGGCAATCCAGGCCAGGATCTCTGCCTGCTTTTCTGAAATTGCTGCTTGGATGTGTCGCTGCTGCTTGAAACTGAACATTAGCCAAAACCAAGCTGCTTATTTTTCCCCCTAAACCCTCCTCTCCCCTTCCTCCTCTGTATCTCTTTGGATAACTCTCTACTCCTCCCTGTCTCCTCAGCTCATCTTTGACTCCTCTCCTTCTCCACATACATCCAACTGATAGCTAAGACCTGCCATTCCTTTCTCTACAACATCAACAAAATTCGCCCATTCCTTTTTGAACACATTACTAAAACACTTATCCACTCCTTAGTCACCTCCCATTTAGACTATTGTAACCTACTCTTTGCTGGTCTCCCTCTGAATCATCTCTCCCTCCTTCAATCTGTTCAACACTCTGCTGCATAGCTAATCTTCTGCCAGCCTTGTCATGCTCATATTACTCCTCTTCTCAAGTCACTTCTTTGGCTTCCTATCCGTTTCCACATCCAGGTCAAACTTCTCCTGCTGACCTATAAGTGCATTCACTCTGCAGCTCCTCACTATCTTTCCTCTCTTATCTCTCCCTACACCCCTCCTTGGGAACTCCGCTCTTATGGCAAATCGCTTCTATCTGTGCCCTTATCTTCTATTGCTAATTCCAGACTTCACTCCTTTCACTTTGCTGCTCCTTACGCTTTTTCTGACTTTTCATATCCAGGCTGAAAACTCACCTCTTTGCTGCCACTTTTAGATCTCAATTCACCTGATCTCCCTTATGTTTCCTTACCATTCCCCCTAGATGTATCCCATGTCTACAGCTACTGTGTTGTCTGTCTTGACTAGATTGTAAGCTCTGATTATCAGGGAACGTCTTTTACATGTATCTGTGCAGCGCTGAGTATGTCTTGTAGCGCTATACAAATGTTCAGTAGTAGTAATAGTAGTGCTCCTCTACCAGCAGGTTGGTGGAGACAAAGAATCAATGAAAAGTCCAGGTTTCAATGACATCACTCTCATGCCTCTAATCGCTGTAGCCACCAAAAGTCCTTTCAGTATATTTTTGTCTCCAGCAGATGGTGGATGGATTTTCTACTCTCTGTAGAAAATCTGAGGACTGAGAGGAAAAGAGATTGATTAAACGCTCGTGAACAACCACCTTGAGTATAGATAGGTGATTCTCTTACTTGAGCGTGACATGGGAGGCTTCATTAGACTGGGGTCTTTTCAGTAGCCATAGGAGGAGGGAAATTGGTTCATCTCCATGCCCTTATCATGATAAGGGCCTGTTGAGCAGCCACAAATTGGAAGGATCTGGAAGAGTGCAACAATCTCACACAACCTCAGTGCCCCCTCCCTCCTTTGTTCTCCCACTCTCTCCCGAAGATTATAGATCTGCCTGCCTGCCAGCCACTTCACAACAGTGCTGCACAGCCAGCCAGTGAAACAGCTTTCAGGGGAATAGAGCTGAGCCCGGCATGAATCCTCTGCCTGGGACTCTCAGGGGGGGGAATACCAAGGCTTAACCTTATCATTGTCCTTGTTGGGAGCTCTCAGTTCCATCTCTCAGGGACGCATTTTGGGGTGGACTGCCAGTGACCGTTGGCGCTGTGTGGGGACTTTCCACCATTTTCTGTATGCATTAGTAATGTTTTTTGCCTATTGTGTGCCTGGTGGTCGCGCGGTCCTAAAGCGTGTTCCACACAAGTGGCTTCAACTTGCACTCCTTTCTAGCACTTCTAATGCACATAACATAAAAGTGCAGTTAATGCATGCTTGTGGGCCAACGCAGCCTTAGCGCATTCTCGTGTGATACTTACCCTAACTATGTCTTCATCTAGGAAATGTTATTTGACCTGTGGCAAGCGAGGAGCCTCATCCTTGGATTCTGGACTCTGTCTTTCCTTTATGGCAGCTTCTGAGTTGACCCTGGAGGGCCCTCAGTTGAGGGATGTGGTTAGTACACCCTTATTTGTCTCAGGGCATGAGGTGGTTGATGGCACTATGCATAAAGATATTCAGCCGGCCAGAGGCTCTGGTGACTATTCTATGAGCCATTCTTCGTCCTCTAGAGGGTCTTTGGTAGCTTTGTCCTCTGTTTGGGAGTCTTATTGGAGAGGAGAGCTTCTGGACTCCAGATTGTCCTCTCCAGAATTTTCTTTTTGCAAAAGGCCTGGTCCTTCTGGCATGGTAATTCAGACCCTGTGACCTCTGAGTGTCCCTGGATGCAGTCTTGTGCCAGCAGGCTGAAAGTAGAAGCCTTGTTCGATTACCTTTGGCTAAGTGTCACCCTGTGAGGGGCGTTCCCTGGAAATGGGGAACAGCTGGGAGCTATCCGAGATGTTGACTATGCCTTGGATTCAGGTGGCTGAGTACTGGGCTCTGATGTGTATGAGGAAGTGCCCTCACCTTCAGAAAATTATGCAGAGGCTGGCGTGATCCACCTTTTCCAGAAGGAGGAACTGGCAGCATTGATTTTCAGGGTCTCCTCTGCCTTGAACTTGACAGGTGCATCCGGCAAGGAGCAGGAGGTGAAGGTACATCCACTTCTTCAAGGGGTGCGGAAATCCACTCCTGTCTTCCCGTTCCCAGATGTGACCAAGGATATGATCCAGTCGGAGTGAGACTCCCCTGACTCCCTACTTAAAGGGTTAAGGGTTTATAAGAAGATCTCCGTTCTCCCAGAAAAGTGCGTTAAGTGGTTTGACATTCCCAAGGCTGATGCACAGGTCATGGCGGTTAGTAGATGGACCACCATTCCTGTGGAAGCCAGTCCGCCGTGGCAGCGGCTATTCTACAGCTGGCAGTATGTACCAGTCTGATGTCTCAAGCCCTGCTCCAATGGATTCAGCCTCTTCCACCTGATGATACTACCCCTCTTTTAGAGTCAGTTATGGCCTTCCTTCCGATGTCATGTATGACCTAGTATGTTTGGTAGCCAGGGATGGTGCCCTGATGGTCACAGCATTGGATTTGGCTCCGGCACTGGGCAGTGGACATATCCTCCAAAGCCCGACAGGCTCAGCCAGCCTTTAAGGGGAAGCTTCTGTTTGAAACTGATTTAGAGAAACTGGGGAAGGACCTAGGTGAGACAAAATCTTACTGTCTCCCGGAAGACATATCCAAGGGGCCTGCGAAGTAGGCTGGTGCCCCTTTCTTGTCAGCCTCCACCCAACCACCAAGGGTGCAATGGCCAGATTCCCAGGGTTCTCGGGACTATCGTCATTACTGACCTGGAAGACTTTTCTTTCCCTCTGCTTCAGGACTTCGGGCTCATTCTCAGTTCCTTTGTGGAGCGTATGGGCCCAAGAACTCGGTCCCTTCCAGAGGAGAGGACCTTCCTGGGCTGTGTAATGAAGATTTTGGGGCCCATACCCTGGTTTCTCTGGATAGAAGCAGGCTTTGCCTTTTCTTTCAGGAATGGGCCCAGGTTACCACGGATCGCTGGGTGCTACCATTCAGTTCTGCTATGTCCTGGAATGCAAAGAGCCGATTCCCGATGCCTTCATCATTAAGGTGCTGCTGTGCACATCATCTTGGACAAGTTGCTGTATTTGAAGGTGATGGTGCCCATCCCCCTGTGCAAGTGGGGCAAGGGCAGATACTTCATCTATTTTGTGGTCCCAAAGGAGGATGGTTCCTGCTGGCCTTTTCTGGACCTCAAGGGGGTCAATGAGCACTTGTGCGTCCTCCGCTTCCAGATGGAAATCTTGCATGCCGTGATTCAAGTAGTATGCCGAGGGGAATTCTTGGCTTCTCTGGATCTGGCCGAGGCGTATTTTCACATCCCGATCTGGGCAGATCAGCAGTAGTATCTATGTTTTGTCATGTTTGACTCTTATCAGTTCACTGTCCTCTCTTTTGGGCTATCCACCGTCCCAAGGTCATTCCCCAAGGTCATGGTGGCGGTGGCTGTGGTGCTGTGGTTCCAAGGGATCTGTGTCCATCCCTATCTGGATGACTGGCTTATCCGAACCCGCTCCTTGTCAGAAGCATCTCAGGTGGCATTCCCAGTGATGTTCTTTTTGGAAAGTCTCAATTGGGTGATCAATCAGAGAAAAAGCCAGCTCTTGCCTTCCCAGTCCTTGGAGTTTCTAGAAGCACATTTCGGCACTTGAGTGGGCAGAGTTTTCCTGCCAGAGGAAGCGTTAGAATTCTGTGGATTGCCTGGTACTGTTCTGTGTGCAAAAGGCCCCCCGAGTCTGGGATTATCTTCAGCTCCTCGGATTGATGGCGGTGACTATAGAGATGGTGCCATGGGCATATGCTTACAAACGACTTCTCCAGTGATCCTTGTTGACTCGATGATCCCCGAGTTCTCAGGAGTTCCAGCGCAGGCTTCCACTCCCATTGATGGTAAAGGCCAGCCTGCAGTGATGGCGGCAGTCCTGTCATCTAAGGAAGAGCATACCGCTAGATGATTTCTCCTGGATCCTGCTGCTGATGGATGCCAGTCTCTTGGGCCTGGGAGCCCATTATCAAGACCATATGGCCCAGGGCCGTTGGACCCACAGGGAAGCGGTGTAGTCCATCAACTATCTTGAGGTGAGGGCCATCAGGTTGGCTCTTCTGTGTTTCTAGCCACTGGTCAAGGACCATGTGGTTTGAGTGTTTTCAGACAAAACCAAGGCAGTGGCCTAAGTCAATTGGCAAGGCAACACAAAGAGCACTGTGGTGGCTCTAGAGATGGATCTCCTGTTTGCCTCAGCAAGAAGAATCTCCTAGCCTTGTCTGCTCAGTACATTGTCGGGTGGACAGTGTGGAAGCAAACTTCCTCAGCTAGCACTCTCTGAATCCTGGAGAGTAGGAGTTCAGTCAGGAGGCATTTCAGTTGATTCTGCGCCACTGATGTTGCCCCTGAAATGGATCTGATAGCGACCCGGTCCATTGCCAAAGTTTGCTGCTTCTTCAGTCACCACATGGATATGAATATATAATCATTGTGATTTAGTAATTTTATTTTATTACTGGTGTTTTTGTATTACTTGACTTTATAGTAATTTTTGTATATGTTTCTATTATATATTAGTTATATGTATGTGTATTGAGTGTTGATTACATATGTGTATGAATTGTTTATGATATTTATTTGTACATTTTATATTCATAAATTAAGTATATAAATAATTCTTATAGGTTGGCATTTTGAGGTAATTTTAATCATCCTAATAGAATTTGTAAATTAATAAGATTAAGATTAGGGATTTTCATTTTTGAACTTGCATTGTTGTGATATTAATATATTGATTATTTTGCATGTTGATGGTGATTTATTTTGATTGTGCTACATGACAGACACCCAATTCTTTAGAACCTATAGTCAAGATTGACCTATAGGAAGGAAAACAAAAGCAAGTTAGAGACTATGACTTAGGTAGCAAGGATATGGCTGTGGTCGAAAGGAATAAATATGAATTTTGGGCTGGAAATCTTTTAAAAAGAAATCTGGCAAGATAAGATGTCACTAATCAGCTTTTTTTTTTAATGCTGTGTATATAAATATATATACTATGGGGGGGGGGAGTAATTCAGCGGCGGTGGCTAGTGCATGTAAAGTGGCTAGCGGTTGCCACTGAACTCTAACCCCTGATATTCAGTACCGAGATTATATCCAGCCAGCACCATTGAATATCTGGGTCGCTGCAGAATTCAGAAACTAACTGGGCAGTGGTGATATTAAGCCAGCATTTGCCTTATCTTACTTTACCCGCATGTCGCTAACCGAGCCATGGCTCAGTATCGCTGCTGCCTGGTTAGCGACAGGTGCCACCTCTGCTCTGCTTCAGAACGCCACGATGCTAACTGCTTAGCAGCAGGGTGTGTAGTGGTGGCACCCGCAGCTAACCAGCGGCACTAACCATATTAGTGCCACTGAATAGCCAGCTCAGCGGCATTTATATGCTTTGCAGGTCTGCAAACCACATAAATGCCTTTGAATATCCCCTCCTATGTTTCTAAACACTGGGTCAGGATTTCCAACTGACATGGGAAAGGGCCTTTCTTTTAAGTTTAAGGTAAGTTACTCCGCAGAGGGCTTAGTATCTAAATATATATTTGAGGCAATGGAGGGTTACACGACTTGTCCTACATACACCAAATGGACACAGGATTCAAACTCTGGCTTCCCTGATTCTTAGACTACGACTGTAACCATGAGGCTACACCTCCACTCTGTAGAATGTTTAATCAAACCCTCTGACAGATGTGAGGTCCTCTCATGAAATCTCACAACATTTCAATATCCTTTGGCTATTCAGCGACATTATCCAGATAGTTGCCAGCGTTGAGTATTCTTGTGATGAAACGACTCTCTATGGTCTTTCTCTGAGCAAATGTAAATCAAAATTTCAAAATGAAAAACACTCAATTCAATCTGCCAAAGGATCAAAATCTTTTCACTATCTTTTTTTTCTCTTTTTATGGTTACTTCTACAATTGTTAAAGGTCTCAGACTTTTTGGAGGATGTGCCATATGTGATATTACTATGGAGTTGGATGTTTTTGTACATCAGGGCTTCTCATACCCGTTGACAGTATGTACAACATGTCAGGATGTACACCTTTGTAGTATACATTATTCAGTGCCCTTGTGAATTAATTTATGTAGGAAAGACCATTCGTCCCTTTAGAGTTCGAATGGGGGAGCACAGGAGCCGTTTGAAATGTAAGGTTAAAGAGGCACCGATAGTACAGCATTGCTTATCAATTGGACACATCTTTGAACAATTAATATGTTTTTGTATAGATAGAGTGCAGTCAGGAATAGTGGGCAAATTGCAAGAACAATCTTTACTCAAAGAACAGAAATAGATTTTTAATTTGTTTTCCATTTTTTATTTATTGAATTTTTAGAAAGACATTCAAAGTAAAACAATGAATGAAGGAAATATGGTAATAAAAGATACATTAACACACAACATAAATATCAAGGAAAACAAAAAACATTACCCAAATCAGCCCACAATAATAGGGAGGCAACAGGAAATAAAATACAAAGCTAAGGAAAAAAGAAACATGTTAGCAGTGCAGACTTATGCATCAGCCGTATGAGAGGAAATATTCACAATGGGCTCTTCTCTAGCTATAAGAAACTCCAGGAGTTGACAGGGCTCAAAAAACATGTAATACTTTTCTTTATACGACACACAACACCTTGCAGGAAATTTTAACAAGAACGCCCCGCCAAGGGAAAGAACCCTGGATTTAAAACCCAGGAACTCCTTCCTCCTCAGCTGGGTATCTCTAGCTAGATCAGGAAAAATGCGCACACTTGACCCCATAAATTGCTCACTGAAATTTCTAAAATATATACGCATAATTAACGCTTTATCATACTCAAGGGCCAGTGTAATAAGGAGGGTAGCTCGGGCGGTAACGAGTTCCAGGGAACTCTCCAGAAACCCTGTAAGGTCTCCAGGGACCCCCGAAGGATCACTGACAACTCCCTGATCACCCCTGCCCACATTCAGATAATGTACTCTGAATAATGGTGGGAGATTCTCCCCAGGGATCTTCAAGACCTCCTGGAAGTATCTCCGAACCATTTCCAGGGGAGAACACACAGGAGACCTAGGAAAGTTCAGTCTTAAATTGTTCTTCCGGACTTGGTTTTCAAGATATTCCAACCTTCTACTGGTCACATTCCGGTCCTTCATATGGGCAAGATGTGCTTCTCGGAGTTAACCCAGCTCTCCACTCAGCCGTACCAGCCTCCCCTCCTGTTCCTTCTGAACCATTAAAGCCTGCTGGGAATCCACCTTCAATAATTTTATATCAGTACTCACAGAAACCGATAACTTTTCCAAAGAAGAGTTCATTGTAGAGATTGCCTCCCATAGCACGTCCAAAGTTACATTTGCAGGCTTCACAATCCGCCACCTCCAGCGATATCTCACAGGGTCTCTCTCTCCTGAAGAGGGCTAGACAACCCTTCCATTCCAGCCCCAGCTCCATAGACTCCAGGGGACCCACAGATGACCACCACATCGGCGCCAGAGGCCTCCACAGCCTCCTGATTCAGCGTGCTAACTAGCACACTACCCGGAGACTCACTCCTGCCGGCGAAACCGCTTCCGGGACACGGCGGGGGGACCCGCTGCTCAGGGGACAAGAAAACCCCGTATGCGCTCAGGTCAAGAGTAGCCTCAAGCCCTGCCGAAGATGCTGCTGATTCCCTCACGACAGAGAAGCCACAACTGTGAAGCATCTGCTGGCCCGCTCCGATGACTCCAGCGTCACCCAGAGGAAGGTGAGCTTGTTTGCGCTTTCTCCTCCCCATTCTGGATCGTAGAAGCACCAACCGCCGGCACAGAGACGCTCTCAAACGCGGACCTCTGGCAAAGAGAAACTCACTGCCGCCATCTTGCCTCCCCATAGATTTTTAATTTGAAATCGGTAATACCAGACGGTCTTAATGTTAGCATTGATTGGACATCCTGTATATAATGTATAAAGAAAGAGGAGAGGGCGGATGGAAAGACAGACATTTTAAGATAACATTTCGAACTGAATAAAGGTTTTGGTCAGGGATAGAAAAAAGTAGGAAAGGTCGAAGATAAGTAACTAGGAGGAGGTAAGAGATTCACTCTACTGGAGTCCTTTGACTGAATTATTAATTCAGTTCTATCAATGGGGAGGATGACGTCAGCAGAGGGCGGGTAGTAGAAACCTCCAATAGCTTAACAGAGGAGAAGGGTTTAAATATTGGGAGGGGTAACATCTTACCCGCATGCGCGGCGTTTTTTTAAAACTGAGTTAGAAGAAAAGTAGTAATAGCAGAGGCTATACGAGACTTGTGCAGCATCATTTAATTCTCCAGTAGGTGTTCTGCCTTCGCATAGTTACAATGAACCGAGGGACATATATAGAGATTTTAAGTGAGATATATGATAGTGTGTGGTTATTGAAATGGGTTCTGTATTTTAGTGACAAAAGTGAATAGCGATCCCCTGAGGAAACTGTTGAAGTGAAACGTGACGGAGGCACCTAGGGCAGGCGTTGGGATAACAGTTGACAAGAACGATAGAGCGAAGTGGCAGAGAGAAGATAATATTGAAGCCGATTGAAATAGAAGATAAGCACTTGATGTTTACCATGTATGACAAAATCTAAGTGGTTAAGAATGTTTGAATAACAGCATTTTTCATCGAGTGGGGAGAAAGAAGTTAAAAGCTTCATATGCTCTCGGTTTTGGTTTTCTATAATAAATTTAGATAGTTTTGTTGAAGGTCATTGATGCTATCAGGCAGTAATGTCAGCCATTTAATAAGTCTAAAAATAAGTGCCAAAACGTCTGAGACCTTTAACAATTGTAGAAGTAACCATAAAGAGAGAAAAAAAAGATGGTGAAAAGATTTTGATCCTTTGACAGATTGAATTGAGTGCTTTTCATTTTGAAAAGCGTTGAATATTCAGCTAGAGTGGCCAGTGCCAGCCACTATCCAGATAGCACTTAGAACAGCTTTTTGGCTGTCCTAACCTATATGGAAAAGTCTATCCGCATAGGGGCAGAATTTATCCAGATAGCGTCTGACAGCACCTCTTCTTTGCCCACAGGTCTCCCCTACAGTATTCAGATAGTGCCACTAAGTATCTCTCATCGCACCTTTATCCAGATAATGACTTTGGAATATTGTCCCCTTGGTTTCTGAGTATGGTGTTAGAAAGAGGAGATGTGGTTCATATGGATGCTTGCACTTATAATAATATTTGGAAGTTGGATTTCAAAAGTTTTATGAGGATAAAAGTTAACATATTGGTTAAAAAAGCCAGTCCCCCTCTCCTCCATCTGGTTAAAATCTGCATAAAACAGGGGTAGGGATGTGGCCAAGGAGAGGTTTTCAAATTAGGCTTGCTAAATTTGTCCAAGATTAGCCGTAGAAATGGCTTCCTTAAAGGCACGAAGATACATTTTTAAGTCAAGCATTTGAAATGTAAAGATGGTTGGATGGATTTCTACCCAAGGCCTGCTTAAAGAGTTTCATGAACTGCTGACCAAGAAGTTTTTTATTGGATTGCATTTTTTTGTAAGTGTTGTTAATATGTATTGTGTAAGAATTATATATGTTCTGCTGCTACCTGCCTAGAATTGTGGCTATGAGTTGAATAAATAAATAACTGCACAAGATTTGTGTGGCTAGATTTAATCTGGTACTCAGCCACAGCTCTAAGCTGGTCAGCTGCAGCTGAATATTCAGATAAAGGTAACTGGTTAAAATTAACTAGTTAATTTTGTTGCTCAGTGGGTCTTTGAAAATCCACCTGTAATGTTTGGCTATTCACATCTATTAAATTGTCACCATTAGCTAGAACATGGCAGCTGTCCAGTATCTATCCAGTTAGTGATCCCAAAAAAATGCCAGACCAAGAGCCTGTCATATCCATCTGCACACTGTGTTTAATCATTTTCATTTGTGCTTTTATAACAGTCTCCAAATGGCAGAAGAGAGAGAGAGACAACAGTTTGTGGGATTTGGAAATATTTACCAGACTCTTAACATTGCACTCTGATACTCAGCAAGGTTGCTTGGAAGTGAAGTGCTTGACCCTGTCAGTTATTATTTGGCCTCTTTGGCACTATTAGTCAGGTTTCCCTTCTTAAAAATACTTACCAACTAGTCAAATTTAAAAATTAAAGGCAGTAGCCAACAGTGGTCTTATATTAGGGGATTGATTTAATAACGGGATATCTAGGTGAGAAGGCCAAAACGGTGCCTATTTTAAGTCTATTATATACAGGCAATATAGGCATCTCTACCTTTTATAACATAGGTTCCCAGAAGCAGTATTGAGGGTGCTAATGCCGTTGTACATATTTACACCTGCTCTAAAGTTGGTGCAAACCTGTGTGTGTGTATGTACACTCTACACATGTACCTGCAAATTTTATAAAATATGTACATGCAGTGCAACATTGTAGCCCTGCCCAAACCATGCCCCTGAGAATGCCCACACACAGATCTTGTAAAAACATGTACACACTTTCCGTGGATTTAGTTTACATAGGTATTGTCGCGCACCACCCTGGTGGCCAAGGGTCGCCAGGGCAGGTGGGACACAAAATTTTATTACTGAGATAGGAGGGTTCTTTAAGAACCAAGGAGGACTTGGTCTTGGTGGTTCTTAACTCCAATCCTTAAAGAAATCCATGAAAGCAGAGTGGTGGGGGTGAAAAAGGCATTTATTCCCTTTACGCATGGGTTCAAAAATGGTTACAACTGAAAGTAAATGTCCTTAAATTCAGGAATGAAAGAAACTCGGTGCTTAAGGAGAAACTGTTAACCTTCACAGTATTGGTAATGCTCAAAAACAGCTTCCAGATTAAAGCAACATTTTCCTTATATTTCTGTTTAGCAAATTAAAGACAGTCTGAGGACAATACAGGCAGTTCATAAATCTAGCAGAAATTCTATGCTAGAGGAAACACACAACGAGCAATCCATCTCCTCCTGATAACTGCTCTGCCAGTCCCACTTGCATCGGCTCTGGAGAAGATATGTCTAGCTCTGTGCCATCAGCTTCTTGGATAAAACGTTCTGGAGGTTTATATATCTCCTGAAGTACTTGCCAGTGTCTTGGGCCTAGCCTGGAGCGTTGGCCACGTGTTAAATTAGGAGTAGCTGTGCTTTCTCTTCTCATAGGTTTTACACTACCTTCAAAAGAACTTTTAAAAGGTAAAGCTTTCCTCCTAGGAATGTAATTAGCATACCTTGTATTGCAGCAGCATGAAGACGAAAGGTTTTCTTCTTCCACTTGCTTCCCACACTCAGAAGGATGATGCCAATTATTTCTTTGAAAGTTTAATTTACCTTTCAACCTTGGAATCGGTTCCCCTGGAAAGTGCCTGCTTCTGCAACAGCCCACTTCCTGGCTTCCCTGCTCAGCCTGGCTCTGCTTTCCCAACTGATACTCCTTTGGTTCCTGATTGTAATCAGTGTAGGGCTTTCTCCTCTGCCAGCTAACAGCTTTCTCTCCAGCTTGACCCAGTTCTCCCTTAGCTTGAGCCGGTCCTTCCTTAGCTCGAGGTGATCCTCTCTTCGCCTGGACTGGTTCTCCTTCAGCTCCTGGTGGGTCTCCGTTAGCTCCTTGTGGCCTCCCTCTCCAGTCTTCCGTCCTCTCCTTATAAAGGATTCCTGCCTTTGAGGAATGTGAACTGTTTGTCAGGTGCTGTTGACCAGCTGGGAGTGGCCCTTCAGTCTCTCTGAACGTAGTCCTGCTCCCTCTAGCTGGTCCCTGTGAATATTGCACTCTGTGCACATCTTTTCCTTTCTGACAAACAGGTTCTTTTTTTCTATCTTGGCTTTCATCAGCCTTCGCTGCATGACAGTATATGGTAGCACAGTTTTATAAAAGTAATTTTCTGTGTGCAAAACAGGCTTTGCAAAATAGCTCACCAGATGTCACTAGTAGAGAGTCTAGCTGCTCCCTGTTCCCCACACCACTTAATCCCAAATAGCCCAAGGACTGGAGACTTACTGTAGAATTAAATATGTGTATGTGTGTGTGGCAACATGATATCGTGTGTGTGTGTGTGGCAACATGATATCGGAATGTACTACCAGCAGGCTATTAGGAATGTCTCCTGCTCTATATTATAACACGCACACATATATTTAAGAAATATACTGTTCACAACTAGTATTTATTGATCCTGTCTTATCTTTTTTCAGGCTACTATCTTCTCTGTAGAGACAAGACAAAAGAGGAAGAAACTCACTAATAGCTGAAATCAAGATGGTAGTGAAAAATTTAAATAATGGAAAGATAAACTAGGAAATTGATATTTTAAGAAATATTTGTACAGGACAGCAGAATTTTAACATATATAACATTTTTAATACCAGTAGCGCAGCAATTTTCATATAAAAATCTTAATCGGAGGAAACATTAAATGAAGTCCCAGGGCAAACAGCTTCTATTTTTTGTTTTTAGAATATTGCTGAGGGTTCTAGGATTAAAATTAAATAATGCAACTGACCATCTCTGGCAACCAGATGTGACTGATCTCACAGTCAGCTACTCTTTCTATGGTCAATATTATACAGGCATGTCTGACAGTTACCCTCAAACCAAGAGTCCTCTTTGAAGTTGATTCAACATCTTTTGAAAGAAAATACCATTTATATGCAGGGCAGCGTGCCCATTCAACACAGGGGCTCATTTCACTGTTCACTTGCAACGGGAGGGATTTCCTCACCACTTGTGGCTTCATGGAACATTCATATACACGAACAAGAAAACCCGCTATGTAATGGGCAACCTTGGCTACTCTCTGTGCTTGCATTCACAAGAGACTTGGATTACAAACTTCTTGCTGGCCTCTGCTTTTTTTTAAATCAAAATGGGCTTGCCAAATAACAGTTATAAAACCAGCTGAGGACCAGGAAAGACAAAAAAATGTTTGTCAAGGCCTTACATCAGTAAACTTTAAGCTGTACAAGATGTGTAAAGTAAGATCCCCTCTTACATTTGACACTTGTCTTTCTCTTCAAATTGTCTTCACTTCATGCCTAGACTACTGCAATAGTTTTCTTGCCAGCTTTCCTGTTTCCTGCCATTATTAAGCACTTTTGAATTTAGCCTTTCCTTTGTCAAGTGTTATTCCTCCTTGCTGCTCTCCACTGGCTCGCAGTCAGATGTTGCTGCTGCTTTAATATATTTCCACTGCTTTAGAAGATTCTTCTCCCCTTTTTCGTTCTTGCTACTCTCTGTACTCTCAAACGTGTTCTGTCTGTTACTGTGCCTTTTCTATCCTCGTTCATCAGCTCTGGAGCCAACTTTCCATTTACATATTCATGTCACTCTCATTAAACCTCTGTTTTTTTCAACCTCACTTTCAAGTAATCCAGAGATGCCAAGGATAACACATCCAAAAGAGTCAGATTTACTGCTGTAATGCATGAGATTGAAGCCCAGTTGATTGAGATTTTTCCAGTAGAGTTTTAGAAGTATAAATTTAGGTACACAAGCCCTAAGAAATTTGTTCTCATTGACCTCAGTCATACCTCCAGCATCTCCTTTTGACCTCAATTACTCTCCTATAAGTAGCCAGCATCTCCCATTCTCCTTCATACCCCAACCCCCAGTTTGATCAGCAAATCTTTCTTCTCCGTACTCCCACCCCCCCCCCCCCACCACAAGTGGCCAGTATCCCCCCTTCCAGTCCCTCAGATATCTATCATTTCCCCCTCTCATCTTCCTTTTACCTCTATGTTAAGCATGGATCCCCTATTCATTCCTCCCTCCACCATGTGCAGCATCTCTCCCGTTCCCCTCTCCTCCGTGTACGGTATCTATTCCTCTCTTCTCCCCCACACCATCAAGGTCATCCTCACTTTGTCTTAGCAGTGTATTCAGAAAGGAATGGGTGAATTTTATTGATGTTGTAGAGAAAGAAACGGCAGGTTTTAGCTATAATTTAGATGTATGTGGAGAAGGAGAGAGAGGAGTTTAACACTAGAAGCCCCAAATACGTCAATTGATGCAAATGCATCTTCGAAGTTGTATACCAGCACCACTGCTAGAACCATGTCAGTTATGTTCCATGACTTTGTTAGTGAGGTCAAGATGTTCAAGTATGTGCATCGAAAATTAATGACAGATGCGCCACCTAGCAGGAAAATGAATTTACACCTAGAAGCCCCAAAGTACGTCAATTGACGCAACCAAGAAAATTGAGTGGTTTTCACCACTTTTCTTACAACGACTAACATAAGAACAGTGTTAACTAAATTTAAAAGTAACTGCAAATTCAAAAGTAACTGCAAAGTTCATGTCAGTTAACGAACAAACAGGATAAGCATGTACGGTTTGCTGTTGTACATTTAGAGTCTATGCACAACTGGCGCAGGTTGTCGACAGGCACTGTCCGCAAAGTGGATGCTTGCATTCGCGTGACAGTGCGAATTTGTTTGCAGTTGGCCTTGACAGCACACGTTACTCGCTTTGCCAATTTGTTTGTCGCAACAGTGGCTGGCATTGACTCGGAGTATGAACGTCGAGCAGCACAAGTTTGTCGCAGCTGCTCTGAAAGTGTGTGTTGAAACTGTCTCCTTGGCATGGTGATACTGGTTTGCTTGCAGAAAATAATCCAGGCATTGATGGCCGCCAAGTCAAGAATATTGAAGAAAATGGCTAGTGTCCATCTTCGACATGCAGATTTGGTGGACATTTGACGGCACATTGAGTCCAGCATGTCGACACCACATTTTTTCTTGTTGTAGTACAACACACTTTCAGGCTTCAGCCTGCCGCTGGTTTCACATATCGCAACTTTGTGCAAAGTTGACAAAATGGCAACAGTCTTCTGTTTCGTCTGGTACTGTACTACGGTCATTGATCCATTGGTGTAGAACTTGGATTGGTACAGTTCGAGTTTTGTAAGTGATGGTAGTTCTCTGCGATTCAGACGAATGGTCCCGACCAATGAAGTGCGCTTTTCCAATAGCTTCTCAGCGAGGTCACGGCTCATAAAAGAATTATCGACCGTAGCGCTGTATCCTCGCTGATGATATGGCTGCATTAGAGTCATGACCACATGCGTTCCTAAACTGCCAACTCTTTCATCATCTTTCCAAGTATACAGTTTCACATTCAAACAGTATTTGGACTGCAATTCTGCCAAGATCCAGAACTTTATTCTAAATTTATCTGGCTTATTTGGCATGTACTGCATGAATTTCCATCTGCTTTTCGTTGGGAATAGTTGTTCATCTATAGTAAGTGATTCTTCTGGTACGTAACACTTTTTCTTTTTTTTAATTTAATCTTTATTAATTTTACAATACAAAGAAGCTAAATTACACAAGCTTCACGGAAATTAGGACAAATGGTCTGAAAACTAACATTGATACACCAATATTTAAAAACAGGAAATAGAAAAGAAGAAAAAAACAGTTCCAAGTCCTACTATAGCCCACCACAAGGAGATCCAAGTAAGAAAACAATTAACCAAAAAATTTGAGAAGCATAAGAGAGAGAACAAAAACAGTCAAACTTAAGTAGTAGGCAGGGCATCTGGAGCCTCATTAGGAAGCCGTCGGGCACTCGGAAAGCTCGACAACTGGGACGGTTCATAGAAAATATAAGAGGCATTATTAATTTTAACCATACATTTGCAGGGATACTTTAAAAAGTATAACCCCCCCAACAACAAAACCCCAGGTCGAAGTAGAAGAAATTCCTTTCTACGCTTTTGAGTTTCCTTCGCAAGGTCTGGAAAGACCCTAACAAATAAACCATAGAATTGAACAGAACGCTTCTTAAAAAACATTCATAAAAAACAATCCCTATCAGAGGACAGGGCAAAAACAGCAATCAATGTGGAAGGAGAAACTGCCTCCTCAGCCGAGGACTCCAATAAAGCTGAGATATTTAGCAAATCTGCCTGGCTCTCCCCATCAATAATTCCAGCCCCAAGATCTTTCTTCCCAGATGGTAAATAATATACCTTAAGCATAGGGGGATGGGAATCAATTGGAACACCAAGAACTTCTACCAAATACTTCCTAAACATATCTTTAGATGAAATATTAGATATCCTAGGGAAATTAATACAACAAAGATTACAATATCTAGAGTTATTTTCCAAGGATTCAATCCGAGTTTTTAAAGCCACCATGTCCCTCTGACAAGACGAAACACCTTCTAAGTAGCAAGTAGCCTTCTGTTGCAATTCTGTAACCGATGTTTGCAAAGCTGTTACTTCAAGGGTATGTTGCTGAAGCAGGGTAGTATGTCCTTGTACCTGTGCTGCTACAGCCACCACCTGGGGGGCAAGTACTTCCCCAAGCTTGACTATAGCAGTCCATATCGATTCAAGAGTAAATTCAGCGGGTCGCTCCAAGGAAAAAATAAATACCTGTCCCGAAGAGCCCTCTGTTGCACGACGTTCACTCCTCGTTTCTCCAGACCGGGGCAAACCCAAGAAGGCATCCGGTTCGCCCGCAATAACCCCCCGCAACATCACATCCTCTGGGTTGGAATAGTCAGCGGACCGAAGCTCCATGCTCCTCAACTGTGCTGCCGCTCCTCCGGGGTCCGAGCCCTCTACAACTTCGGAAGAGAGCTCAACCTCTGACCGCTCAGGACTCCGCCCCACCAGAGGATCTTTGGGAGGCCGCCACTGCTCCGGCGGAGAGATCTCCGGCCCGGAACCCCCAGTCGAGCAAACCCGCTCCGAAGAGGGGTTAATCGGGCTCTGCACCGCCGAAATCTGCGACTGCCGCGACGGCGTTACAAACGCGTCGATCGGTCCCACAACCAGGGAAGAAGCAGAAGAGGCTGCCGGGCTAGAGGAGGACTTCTTTGGCCCTTTAGCCTTCCGTTTGCCCATATTCAAGAGGTAAAGAAAAAAGCCGCCGCTAAAGCTCCCTCTCAAAACGCCATCTTGGATCGCGCCCACGTAACACTTTTGACTGTTATCAACAAATCTGGATAACACCCATGTCATTAGGCCGAATTTGTCACACTTCACTCTTTCCTGCCATGAAGCTCTGACATCAAATTGCATGGATTTCTTTACTTCTTCGTATCTGTTTCATGACATTGTTTGCCTAAATGCTGCACAGCCATAGGTTTCAGACCACATTATATCAATTGGAAAGTTTTTGGCATTCATGAAACCTCTTATGGTTATGGTTATGGTTTAGGCATTTGATATACCGCCCTTTACTTAGCATCAGAGCGGTTTACACATATATACTAACAGGTACTTTTTTTCCCTTGTCCCCGAAGGGCTCACAATCTAAGCGTACCTGAGGCAATGGAGGGTTAAATGGCTTGCCCAAGGCCACAAGGAGCAGCCATGGGACCAGAGACCTCAGTCCCTCCGGCCTGAGGTTACTTGTCCCCATGCGGGAATTGAACTTCCGGCCTGAGGTAACCTGTCCCAACCACTGAGCCACTCCTCCCTCTTAGATATGCCTGTCCCAGAAACGCTTCTATTTCATCTTCGGCTACAAACCATGATGGGTCTGATAAACGGGCATACTCCACAGTGCAGCTTTTGATGTGACTCAATCTAAATGCATCCACTGGTGTTTCAACATTATGACAATATGCAGTAACCTCACGTTTAGCAGTGAATACATTTTGGGCCTGCAGTCTGCCACTGCTTTCACCTTGTGACATGATCTTCCATTCAGTCCCATCTTTTGCTACCACTGTTGACCCTGTCGTCCTGCTTTTGTTTTCAGTGATTATTGGATAATGAGCATCATCATCACTTTCATCAGTGTTTCTGCTGTAGTCTGAACCAATCAAATTCTCTATGCCTGCACAACCTGTAACATGTAGGTCAACGTCTGAATCTGATTCAATCGAATCAGAGCCACTGTCAATTTCCAGAATATCTTGCAGCTTGGCAAGTGCTTGTGCTGCTGTCATGCGCTGCGGACGTGGCTCTCTCATTTTCTGCATCGAAGCGGTAGCCGCAGCTGGCAACAGATCAACTGATTTTGCACCAGCACATCTAGGCACTGCTGTTTGCTTACAAAGTCTCGGCATTCTGTAAATAGAATCGTAGAAAAAAAATGAATAAAAGTTCAGGGAGGAAGCGATATGCTAAAAGTTCTGGAGTGTCAGCCTGTTCTAGGGCATGTTCGAAAGTCACGACATTGTACATACCCGTGTAACAGAGTAAATTTCGGTTTTAAATCAATCACTCTTTACAGTTTTACTCCGAAATTACAAAACAATAAACACGATGACATCATGTAATGACATCATATACTGCACGTATTAAACAAATAAGTAACTTCAAATTAATTTACATCTGCATTTCATGCTAAACGCAGTCATCGTGATAATACGTCAATTGACGCACTTTGGGGTTTCTAGGTAAAATGCCTTTTGGGGCTTCTAGTGTTAAGACGACCCCAAGGTTGCAAGCTGTGGAGACAGGGAGGAGTAGAGAGTTATCCACAGAGACTAAGAAAGGAGGAAGGGGAGAGGAGGGTTTAGGGGGAAAAATAAGCAGCTCAGTTTTGGTCATGTTCAATTTCAAGCAGCGGTGAGACATCCAAGCAGCAATGTCAGAAAGGCAGGCAGTGATCCGGGCCTGAACTGCCAGATGAGATTTCAGGTGTAGAGAAGTAGATCTGGGAGCCATCAGCATAAAGATGGAACTGAAAGCCTTGGGAAGAGATGAGTGCACCAAGGGACTGGATATATAGAGAGAAAAGGAGTTGGACCCAAGGCAGATCCTTGGTGTACACCAACTGAGAGCGGGATAGCAGTAGATGAGGATCCATCAGAACAAACACTGAAAGAGTGATGGGGATGAGATCAGAAGAGAACCAGGGTAGCACAGAGCCCTTAAAGCCAAGCAAGGACAATGTATCAAAGAGAAGGTTGTGGTCAACAGTGTCAAAAGCAGCAGAAAGGTCAAAAAGGATGAGGATCGAGTAAAGGCCCTTGGATTTTGCCAAGAACAGGTCACTGGAAACTTTGGCAAGAGCCATTTTGCTAGAATGTAAAGGACAAAAGCCAGATTATAGAGGATCCAGAAGGGCTTGAGAGGAGAGAAAGTCGAGGCAATGGCAGTAAACCACACATTCAAAGTAGTTTAGAAATGAAGGGGAGGAAGGAGATGGGTCATTAGAAGGACAGGTAGGTTTCTTGAGGAGAGGAGTAATGAACATACTATTTGAAATGACTGTGCATTGGGTGTGGAAAAATTTTTAACACAGAGGTACAGGTCAGAATGCTTGGGATGTATGTGGTTATGGTAGTTGTTTGTGTGTTAGATGGGTCAGGGAGATTGGGGGAGGATGACCATGGGGTGTGTGAAAAGGGATGTGTGGCAGGGCCTGGTGATTTGAGGCAGTTGTGTGGCAGGGAGGTTGTTGGTGTGTCTGTGGGAGAGGGAGAGGGTGGGGGTGCAGGGTGCATTACTACTCTGTATTACTAGTGGGATCCAGAGAAGGCAAGGGGGGAATATGGGTGGGGGAGGTGGAGAAAGGGGGGGGGGAAGGGAGAGAGGAAGGCGAAAACATTCCGGGGGAGTTGGGGTGGGATTGGATCATAGATGGGACAACTTGATCAAGAAAATGTGTCAATGCTTTTCTATTACTGTTAAGGGGCTGGGCTCCTGGAGCCTGCTGTGGTGGGAGGTTCAGAGGTGGAAGGCAGATGTGGTGTTTCTCTAGGAGACCCATCTAAGGTGTGGGCAAAACTACCTGCTAAAATGTAAACAATACCTAGAGGTGCTCCTGGCGACAGGGAGGGGAATGGACAAAAATGGAGGGGTGGGGATCATGCTGGCTGCAGGCCATCAACTGGAGGTGAAAAAGGAAATGTGGGGGGCAATGGCCTATACCTGTGCTTGGAGATACAATTGGACAGGATAGAGTTAGTATTTGCAAACATTTATGCTCCTAACGTGCAGCAAGGGGTCTTCTTTGAGGAGATGGGAGCTTGATTGCAACAGTTTCCCTGATCCTGGGAAGGGATTTTAATTTGACCAGAGGCTGGACAGCTCCAGAGGAATGTCCATGGGAGGGAGAGGATAGAAGAAGAAATTGGAAAGGGTTATGGAGTCACTGAATTTAGTGGATAGTTGACGTGTGTGGGAGGGAAGGAGGATAGCCTGTACCTTCTAGTCCTACCCTCATCAAAGCTACAGCAGGATAGATATGCTCTGGTTGGACTGCATGTGGGTGTCTTGAAATCACGGAGATCTCGTGATCAGATCATGCTCCTATTGGAGTGAAAATGAGATGGGGGACTAGGAGCCTAAAATACTGGAGACTGAATGAAACCCTTCTAGGAAATAATGACACGATTGCTAAAGTGGAAACGCAATTGGTGGAGTACTATGCCCTTAATGATACAGGCCCTGAGAGTCCTCAGTTGCTCTGGGATGGGCTGAAGGTGGTAGTCCAAGGGGTGTTGGTGTCTGAAGCAGCATACCGGAAGAGAGAGGCACGACTGGAGGAGACCCTCAGGGAAGAACTGTGGGAGCTGGAATGAGCGCATGCGGGGAAGAGCAGGGTGGATAAAGAGCAGAAATTCCAGTAAGTGTGAATCAAATTGATGCACGTACTCCACAGAGACATGGCGTTTAAGTTTGAGTGACTTAGGCAGGCCCACTTTGAGGGGGATAATAGGCCAGGAAAAATGCTGGCCCATAAGTTGAAAGCACAAATGCGCCAACAGCAAATTCTGAGGGTGCAGGATGAGGGGTGGTCATGCAGTATGGGAGGAGGAGATGAGTGTGTTTCAGAGGTTCTCTCTGGGCCTCTACCATAGCGAGCAGATGGCTACGACAGTGGAAATAGGGACATATCTCCAACAGTGTGGGATGGATCCGTTTAACTAGGAGGACATAGCGGGGCTGAACGTGGAGATCCAAGCAGAGGAAGTGCAGCAGGTTATTGCTGCCATGAAAGAATGTAAAGTCCCCGGGCTAGATGGGTTTACCACTCACTATTATAAGAGGTTCCAGGGGCAGCTGGTGGAATGCCTGGGGACGGTCTTCAACAGGGTACACCAGGAAGGAAGGGGAAGGCAATCCATATATACCAATAGCATTATGGTGGTACCTAAACAGGACAAAGATGTAACAGTCTGCGGGTCCTATCTTCTCATTTCCCTGATCAATCTGGATGTCAAGGTGCTGGCGAAAGTGCTGGCTAATCACCTACAGAAGGTAACAGATAATATCATCCGAAAGGATCAAGCTGGGTTTATTCCTGGCCGACAGACAAAGGACAATGTGAGGAAGTTGCTTAATCTCAATTGGAAAGTTAGAAAGACAGGGGAAAACTCCATGTTGGTGGCGGTTGATGCTGAAAAGGCATTTGATCATGTGGCGTGGAGTTTTATGTGGGAGGTGTTTGGAACAGGTTGGATGTAGTCCTTGCTTTATAGGATGGATTCGAACCCTGTGTGCAGAGCCAAAGGCCACAATTTGAATCAATGGCGAGTACTCCAAGGAGTTTTCACTTGGGAGAGGCATGAGGCAAGGGAACCCCCTTTCCCCGATGCTTTTTGCATTGGTGCTTGAGCCCTTGGCTGAGAGGATACTGCAGAACGTGAATGTGGTAGGGATATGGATAGGGAAAAGGGAGTTTAAAATTGGCTCTTTGCAGATAATGTTATTTACACATTGACAAAGCCAATGACTACTCTGCACAACCTAATGCGGGAGATTGAGGAGTATAGTAAACTATCTGGCTATAAGATGAATGTATCTAAGACAGAGATTTTGAAGATCTGTCTGACGGAGGGCCTGGAGGAAAGATTAAAAGAGGCATTTCCATTATTATTGTTTCCTTTGTTTTTGCCAATTTTTCCTCATTCAATTTCATGAATGTATTGCAATATTCAATAAAGATTTAAATGATAAAAAAAGAGACATTCCTTTTTGCTGGGCAAAGGGAGCTATCCGCTATTTGGGAGTTAAGGTGGGAAGAGCTGTTCTCTCTCAACCATGAGAAGTTATGGCTAACCATTAAGGGTGACCAAGAGAGGTGGGAGAGAGTGTCCCTCTTGTGGCTGGGGCAATATCAACTATAAAAATAAATCTACTGCCCCGACTCTTGTACTTGTTTATTGTGCTCTCAATTCAGATTCCAGATGAAGTCCTTCAGTCATGGCAAAGACAAATATTTTTACTTTAGCTGGCGGAAGAGACCACTGAGGTTTGGGAGAGTGATATTGGTACAGGAGACATGACGGAGAGGGTTGGGGTACCAGGCTTGCATATGTACTAGGTTAGTGCAATGCTGAGGGTCCAGATGGAATGGGGGAAGAGAAATGGGGAAAGCAGTGGGCACTGATCGAACAGGAGCTGGCGGGCCTTGCATCCCTGGGGAGTGTTGTGTGGCAAGCGGCAAAACCGTGGACTAGTGAACAGGTGCTGCTGATGGTGCATCATATGCTGCAGGTGTGGGAGAGGTACAGGGAGGTGCTGTGTGGGATGAGATGGTTCTAATGGAACACAACTATCAGGTGAACTTGGCATTTTCGCCGGGGAACATGTATGGGGCCTACCAAGACTGGAAGATAAGGGGGTTTGACTGAATAGGTCAACTCTTGGATGGTGAAGGAAAGATGGTGGAGTATGGGGTACTCCAGCAGCGATTTGGGTTGGAAGAAGGGCACAAGTTCTTTTACAAACAGATCCACCACTATGTGCAGCCTAGCCAGAAGAAGGGAACAGAGGGATACAAGGAGGGGTATGCAAGGGATTTGAGAAGGTCTATGAGATCTGGGAAGGATCCAAAAGTTTGCTCTCACTACTCTATAAGTAGGTCTTGAGGTGTATTAGAATGGAACCACCGAGCCAGGCCAAATGGGAGGAGGATTTAGGAGGGCAACTCACGGATAGGGAATGGGGGAGCAATTACGAGAACACATGGAAGCTATCGGTGGCCTCCACTATAGTGGAACATGGATATAAGATGCTCTATCGTATGTACTGGGACCTAGAGTGATTCAGTAAGTTGAGGAGGGGTGAGCAGGAGATGTTGGAGAGATTATGGACAGGTAGGAACCTTCTACCATATATGGTGGAGATGTCCTGATGTGGCCCATTATTGGGGCAAGGTGGAAGCTACAATAGAAGAGATGGGTGGGGGATGGATGATGAGGGATCCTAAAACCTTCCTGATAAATTTGCCCCTTCAAGGAGTGGAAAGAGGCGTGCAGATTCCTGCTAGAATGTGTATAATCGATCAATGCATAAAGGCCGATCAAACAAAGAGCAGATACTCTATAATGTCCCAACTTCTTGAACTGTGTTTTTTTTTTTGTCAGATTGAATACCACTCTCCTGTAGCAAATTCTCCCTTTTACTTAATTTTTTCTTTTATATTTTATAGGCAAAGCTTAATAAAGGTAAAAGCACTTAGCTTGTAAAGTACAATTGGAGCCAAGCAGCGAGGCATCACATGATGTGGCACATTTCAAGCTGTCACATTTCCATCCAACAGCTCTGCGTCAGGTGACATAAAGCCTCTTGCTTCCACATAACAAAAGCACTTTTTTTGTATTGCGTTGTATACCTAATCGATGGACGGTTGGTGTAAAACAGACTTTTATGCTGTGGAGGGGGATGGGCAATAAAAACAGGGACCATTATGGCTTTATGAGTCTGCTCCACTGTATTGGCTGAGTAACGTTACCAAATCACCTGGACTGGATGGTATACATCCAAGGGTGTTGAAAGAACTGAAATATGAGATTGCAGACCTGCTATTAGTAATCTGTGAACTATCATTAAAATCATCTGTAATACCTGAAGATTGGAGGATCACCAATGTAATGCCAAATTTTAAAAAGGGTTCCAAGGGTTATCCGGGAAACTACAGACCGGTGAGCCTGACATCAGTACCGGAAAAATGGTAGAAACCATCATAAAGAACAAAATTAGTGAACTTGTAGTCATGGCTTAATGGGAGACAGCCAACATGGCTTTAGACAGGAAGACCTTGTCTTACTAATCTGTTATGTTTTTTTGAAGGTGTGAATAAACAGGTAGACAAAGGTGAGTTAGTAGATATAGTGTATCTGGACTTTCAGAAAGCCTTTGACAAGGTCCCTCATCAGAGACTTTTGGCAAAACTAAAAAGTCATGGGATAGGAGGCAGTGTACTATTATGGATCAGGAACTGGTTAAAAGACAGAAAGCAGAGGGTATGGCTAAATGGCCAATTTTCCCAATGGAAAAAGGTGAATAGTGGAGTACCCCAGGGATCTGTGCTGGGTCCGCTGCTTTTTGACATATTCATAAATTACCTGGAAAAGCAAATAATGAGTGAGTTTATCAAATCTGCAGATGACACAAAACTATTTAAAGTTGTTAAAACCCATGAGGTTTGTGGAAAATTGCAAGAGCATCTTGATAAATTGGAAGACTGGGCATACAAATGGCAGATGAAATTTAACGTGGACAAGTGCAAAGTTATGCACCTAGGAAAGAAAAACCCAAACTATGGTTACACGATGCAAGGTGGTTACACATTAGGAACCACCACCTAGGAAAAAGATATAGGTGTCATCGTAGATAACAGTGTGCAGCGGCGGCCAAGAGAGCAAATAGAATGCTAGATATCATAAGGAAAGGAATGCAAAATAAAACAGAGGATATTATAATGCCTCCGTATCGTTCCATGGTGCAACCGCACCTTGAGTATTGTGTACAATTCTGGTCGCCGTATCTTAAAACGGATATAGCATTATTAGAAAAGGTTCAGAGAAGAGCCACCAAAATGGTAAAGGGGATGGAAGGATACCCCTATGAAGAGAGGCTAAAAAGGTTAGGGCTCTTCAACCTGGAAAAGAGACGGGGGGAAGGGGAGATATGATAGAGGTCTATAAATTAATGAATGGAGTGGAACGGGTAAACGTAGATCGATTGTTTACATCATCAGAATATAGAAAGACTAGGGGACATGCAATGAAGCTACAGGGTAAACTATTTAAGACTAATAAGATAAAATATTTTTTCACTCAATGTGTAATCAAACTCTGGAATTTGTTACCGGAGGATGTAGTAAAAGCTGTTAGTGTAGCTGGGTTTAAAAAGGTTTGGACAAGTTCCTGGAGGAAAGGTCCATAAACCAAGGGACCCAGGATATCACTGCTTGAGCCAATACAAGCATTGAGGAACCTGTGTCTTTTGGGGTGACTGCTAGGTACTTATGACCTAGATTGGCCACTGTTGGAAACAGGATACTGGGCTTGATGGACCTTTGTCTGATCTAGTATGGCATAGCTAATGTTCTTATGTTATGTTCTCCTTGAACTAAAATATCTCAATTACAAAAAAAAAAAAAAGGAAACATGGTGATACCTTTTTATTGGACTTAATACATTTTTGGACTAGCTTTCAAAGGTTTAAACCTTATTCTTCAGGTAAGGACTTTCCAAAAAATATATTAAGTTAGTCCAATAAAAAGATATCACCTTATTTTCCTTTGTTTCTTTTTTATCTAACCACCATTGAAGTTGACTAGCACAATAATATAGTACTCCAACAAAGGATGTCATTTATTTGTATTTCCCTAAAGGTCACACAAATAATTTTCTAAGTCCCGAATTTGGGTGATTAGAAGAACATCCCGCAAAGTACTGACAATTAAACTAAACAAATCCCAAACCAATCTTCAGTTTAATGTCCAGAAATCTATGTATCCATAAGATATTCATACTCTTGGAAGTAAGATGAAAGTCAAGAACAGTTTTCCCTTCATATTCCTTTCCTGCAATCTTATGCCCTTTCTTCTGTGTTGGGTTACCTTCTGAACTCTAATGGGTATTTTTACAAAAGAGCATTAGCTGTCATTGCAGCGCTAACATGGGAAAATCACACAATCATGACAATTCATGCGAGCCAACTACCGCAGGCAATTTTTTGCAATAGCTGCACACTGCATGTTAGTAGCAAGAGTGGGTGGGGTGTGGGCGTGCCTATACCATGTGGGCGTTGACAATGTGCAGTAGCTGCATGGTTTGCAAACATTGTGGATGCAGCCAATGTCACCTTTATGAGTGATGTGAGCTGCATCAGTGATGCTCTCACACCGCAATCCCTGTGTTATCTGCTGGTGACATGTTAGACATGCCCCTAACAGGTAACATGCAACTTTTGCAGCTAATGCCATGCTTTCTGCAGTAACGCCCTGCATAAGCTGCAAAAGCTTAATGTATGTTAATAAACATACCCCTAAGCAGTAATAGGGGCTCACTAATTGCTGAGGGATACCCAAATGCAAAATGTATTTCACATTTGGGTATTCCTCAGCAATTAATGAGCCTCTATTACCGCTTCATTTAGCAAAGGAGGATACATGGTCGTACTGGATGAAAACCAAACACTTTCCATATCGTCCAGCTAGACCAGTCCAGACAAGTGGGTTGTGCAACCTTGGGCCAGAAGGACTGGGGTTCCTAGTCCCACAGGTGCTCCTTCTGGTCTTGGGCAAGCCACCTAACCCTCCATTACCCATGTTCCCTGTAAGTATTAGTATATGTGTCTCATATCCCCTTGTGTTAAATGTATCCCCCAATTGTGTTGAGACCACTTTGATTGAAGGATAAGGTGGTATACAAAACTGTCTAAATAAATAAATGGTCCTAGCCCATGCTCCCCCAAGCAGCTCCAATGCACCTTCAAACCCTAGCACCTGTAACACATACTGCAGTAAAAGCACATTTAATGCATACCCTTCAAACCTCCACAGCCTTAGCACACATTGTTGTGATAGTTGCCTTAACTCTGTATGTCTTCTTCCAGGAAACATTGTTTGGCTTGTAGCAAGTGAGGTGCATCATCTCTGGATTCTGGACACTGCATGGCAGCTTCTGGGTCATCACTGAAGGGCCTGCTCAAACCTTCTCAGCCCAGAGATGCAGTTAGTCCAGCCTTGCCTGCATCAGGGCAGGAGGTGACAGATGATGCTATGGGTAAAGATACCCAGCCATCAGAGGCTCCAGCAACCATGCTGTGACTCCTCATCCTCCAGGGTATGTACAGTGGCTATGCCCACTGGTGTTGTGGGGTCATTTCTGAGAGGAGAGTTTCTGGACTCCAGATTGTCCTCCCCAGAATTCTTTCCTTTTTTACAGCAGGACTGGTCCTTCTGGCATAGAAATTCAGACTGTACAGCCTCTATGTGCCCCCAGATGCAGTCTCATGAGGAGCAAGCTGAGAGTGGAAGCCCTGTATGTCTGTCTTTGGCTAAGTGTCTCTGGCAAGAGGCACCCCCCCTGTAAATGGGGATCAGCTGTGATCTGTTCAAGGTTTGGATGGTGACTTGGATTCAGATGTCTCTGTACTGGGCTCTGATGTGGACAAAGAAGTACTTTTGCCTTTAGAGGATTGTGAAGAAGCCAATGTGATCTGCCTGTTCTGGGAGGAGGAACTGGAGGCATTGATTCCTAGAGTCTATCCACCTTGGCTTGCAGTTGCTCCAGATATGGAGCAGGAACTGAAGATGCATCCACTCCAGCAAGAGGTGCAGAAATCCACTACTGTCTTCCTGTTCCCGGAGGTGCTGAAGGGCCGGTTCTGGTCAGAGTGGGATTCCCCTGACTCCCCACCTAGGGGCTAAGGGGTATATAAGAAGATGAATGCTCTCCAGGAGAAGAAGCGTGTTGTGTGATTTGCTGTTTCCAAGGTGGATGTGCAGGTCACAGCAGTTACCTGTCGGACCATCATTCCTGTGGAAGGATTCTCGACCAAAAGATGGATTCATGTTGAAGACCCAGTTCGCTGCGGCGGCTGCTATTCTTTAGTTGGTCTCAAAACCGAAGAGACAGTGGATTCAACAAAGAATGCTTCCTAAAGAGAAAAAAATATTTTTTTGTCAGACTGCCGTCCACCTAACCAAGAGCCAAACAGAAGCTCCGGTAGGAACCAGACCTGTCCATTTTATTCAAGACTAAAAGCAGTTAAGCATGAAGGCACCACTTTAAGTGCAAAACTTTAGATATCATATTTATAATATTTTTAAAGTCTGGTGTTGCTAGTAATGTTAGATGTTACAGCTCTTTATTCAAATATTTCTCAAACGCAGACCCTTGAGGTGATTTTTCATTTAACTCTTAGTTTACCATCACGACTGCCACAACAGTTCATTTTGTCTTTATTACGACTGGTATTAGAGAGGAACTATTTCCTTTATGATAACTCTTTTTATTTACAAGTTTTTGGGGTGGCTATGAGGGCTACAGTAGCCCCTTCTATAGCCACCCTGTTTATGGCTGATTTTGAGGATCGTTTTGTTTATCCATCTCCCTCAGTTTTGTTTATCCATCTCCCTCATAAGAACATAAGATATGCCATACTGGGTCAGACCAAGGTCCATCAAGCCCAGTATTCTGTTTCCAACAGTGGCCAATCTAGGTCATATGTACCTAGCAGTTTCCCCAAGAGACACAAGTTCCACAATGCTTGTACTGGGTCAAGCATTGATATCTTCGGTCACTTCTTAATAATGGTTTATGGACCTTTCCTCCAGGAACTTGTCCAAACCTTTTTTAAACCCAGCTACACTAACAGCCTTTACTACATCCTCCGGTAACAAATTCCAGAGTTTGATTACACGTTGAGTGAAAAAATATTTTCTTTTATTAGTCTTAAATAGTTTACCCTGTAGCTTCATTGCATGTCCCCTAGTCTTTCTATATCTGATAGCGTAAACAATTGATCCACGTTTACCCGTTCCACTCCGTTCATTAATTTATAGACTTCTATCATATCTCCCCTCAGCCGTCTCTTTTCCAGGTTAAAGAGCCCTAACCTTTTTAGCCTTTCTTCATAGGAGTATCCTTCCATCCCCTTTACCATTTTGGTGGCTCTTCTCTGAACCTTTTCTAAAATCGCTATGTCCTTTTTAAGATACGGCGACCAGAATTGCACACAATATTCAAGGTGCAGTCTCACCTTGGAACGATATAGAGGCATTATAATATCTTTTGTTTTATTTTCCATTCCTTTCCTTATCATACCTAGCATTCTATTTGCTCTCTTGGCCGCCGCTGCACACTGGGCCAAGGGTTTTAACATGGTATCCACAATGACGCCTAAATCTTTTTCCTGGGTGGTGGTTCCTAATGTGGAACCTTGCATCGTGTAACCATAGTTTGGGTTGTTCTTCCCTAGGTGCATAACCTTGCACTTGTCCACATTAAATTTCATCTGCCATTTTGATGCCCAGTCTTCCAATTTATCAAGATCCTCTTGCAATTTTTCACAATCCTCTTGGGTTTTAACAACTTTAAATAGTTTTGTGTCATCTGCAAATTTGATAACCTCACTCGTTGTTCCACTTTCCAGGTCATTTATGAATATGTCAAAAAGCAGCGGACCCAGCACAGATCCCTGGGGTACACCACTATTCACCTTTCTCCATTGGGAAAATTGGCCATTTAGCCCTACCCTCTGCTTTCTATCTTTTAACCAGTTCCTGATCCACAATAGTACACTGCCTCCTATCCCATGACTCTAGTTTTGCCAAACGTCTCTGATGAGGGACCTTGTCAAAGGCTTTTTGAAAGTCCAGATACACAATATCAACCGACTCACCTTTGTCCACCTGTTTATTCACTCCTTCAAAAAAACATAACAGATTAGTAAGACAAGATCTTCCTTGTCTAAAGCCATGTTGGCTTACCGTGGAAGCAAAAATTCATAATAAAAACTTTTTCAAGTATATTCATAGTAAAATAAAATCCATGAGAGAGTCAGTTGGCCCATTAGAGGATAGAGGGGTAAAAGAGGTACTAAGAGGGGATAAAATCATAGTGGAGAGACGGAATGAATTCTCTGCTTCGGTCTTTATTAAAGAAGATGTAGGGAAGTTACCCATGCCTGAAATGGTATTTAAAGGTGATGCATCGGAAGAACTGAAAGAAATATCGATAAACCGGGAATATGTATTATAACTATTTGATAAACTGAAGAGTAGCAAATCACCTGAATGGGACGGTTTACATCTAAGTATGTTGAAAGAACTGAAATATGAGATTGCAGATCTACTATTAGTAATCTGTGAACTATCATTAAAATCATCTGTAGTTGTGAAGATTGGCAAATAGCAAATGTAATGCCACTTTTTAAAAAGGGTTCCCGATGTCAGTACCAGGCAAAATGTTAGAAACCATTATAGAGAACAAAATTACTGAACATGGTTTAATGGGAGAAAGCCAACATGGAGAAAGGTCTTGTCTTACTAATCTGTGTTATTTTTTTTGAAGGTACGAATAAACAGACAAAAATGAGCTGGTTAATATAGTGAGTCTGGATTTTCAGAAGGCCTTCGATAAGGTCCCTCATGAGAGACTCTTGGCGAAATTAAAAAGTCATGAGATACAAGGCAGCAGGGCCGTACCGAGAGTGAAATGCACCCTGTGTGACTTGCACATCGGGCTCCCACCCCCACCCCGCACCTCCATCTAGCCACTTTATGGGGGCGGGAGAAAAGAGGCACGCACCCGATGTGCAAGTCGCCGGCACACTAAGCAGGTCTGGTCCCTCCTGGAGAGACCATACCTGCCTAGTGTGCCGGTGACTTAAGGGGTGCATTTCGACTCTCTGCTGCTGCCTGCCGCCAAAAAAGTGGTGGCGGCAGACAACAGCAGAGAGCTGAAATGCGCACCTTAAGTCTTAGCACTCTGTGCGGCCACACCGCTCACACAGGGCTCGGTATGGTCCTACGAGGCAGTGTACTATTGTGGATCATGAACTGGTTAAAAGATAGAAAGCAGAGGATAATGCTGAATGGCCAATTTTCTCAATGGAGAAAGGTGAATAGTGGAGTACCCCAGGGATCTGTGCTGGGCCTGCTGCTTTTTAACATATTCATAAATGACCTGGAAATTGGAATAATGAGTGAGGTGATCAAATTTACAGATGACACAAAATTATTCAAAGTTATTAAAACACAAGAAGATTGTGAAAATTGCAAGAGGACCTTGATAAATTGAAAGACGGGGCATCAAATGGCAGATGAAATTTAATGTGGACAAGTGCAAAGTTATGCACCTAGGAAAGAACAACTCAAACTATGGTTACATGATGCAAGGTTCCATATTAGGAAAAAGATTTAGGCGTCATCGTGGAATAAATGTTGAAACCCTCTGCCCAGTGTGCAATGGCAGCCAAAAAAGCAAATAGAATGCTAGGGATCATAAGGAAAGGAATGGAGAATAAAACAAAGGATATTACAATGCCTCTGTATCATTCCATGATGCGACCGCACCTTGAATACTGTGTGCAATTCTGGTCGCCGTATCTTAAAAAGGATATACCAGAATTAGAAAAGGTACAGAGAAGAGCGACCAAAATGGTAAAGGGGATGGAAGGATATCTCTATGAGGAAAGACTTAAAAGATTAGGGGTCTTCAACCTGGAAAAGAAACGTCTGAGGGGAGATATGATAGAAGTCTATAAATTAATGAATGGAGTGGAACGGGTAAACGTAGCTCGATTGTTTACACCTTCAAAAAGTAAAAAACTAGGGGACATGCAATGAAGGTACAATGTGACCCATTTAAGACCAATACGATAAAATATTTTTTTACTCAACACGTAATCAAGCTCTGGAATTTGCTACCGGAGGATGTAGTAAAAGCTACATGTAGCTGGGTTTAAAAATGGTTTAGGCAAGTTCCTGGTGGAAAGATCCATAAACCATTATTAAAGAGGACCCGGGAAATCCAGGTTGAACCTGTGCCTTTTTGGGAACCTTTGCCATTGTGGAACCTGTGTGCCTTTTTGGGAGCCTGACAGGTACTTGTTACCTAGATTTACCACTGTTGGAAATAGGATATTGGGCTTGATGGACCTTGGTCTGACCCAGTATGACATATCTTATGTTCCTTCCTGGCCTCTGGTGGGGCGTATCACATGGTGTATGGTAACAAGGGTGATTTCACGTAACAGATTTTTAGAGGAGGGAGAGACCAGACCTGCCATTCAAGTGCGCAGTTGCAAACACCCACGTTTGAATGGCTGTTCTGGTCCCTCCCTCCTCCGACATGAGTATATATCAAAAGAGGGAGGGATCAGGCCAGCATGCAAGCGCAGAACTGGAAAGATGCATGTTTTCATTTTCAGGTAGAGTTCCACTCTGCTGCTGTCACTGCCACCACCATTGCCAAGGGAACATGAAAAGCGGCGGGGGGAGCTGAGGCCAGCAACCCCAAACGTGCCCCTATTTTTTTGCACTCTGTGCAGCTGCACCACTCGTACAGGGCTAGGTATAGTGCTGGTCCGGAGGGTGCTTCTCCGGTTCTTGGAGATTACAAATTCTTTCCGTAAGTCAGACCATCTTTTTGTGCTGTTTGCTGGCCTGCACAAGGTGGTGCAGCATCTAAGTCTGCATTAGGGCACTGGGGTTAAGGAGGCCATTGCCTCCGCAGATCTGTTCCATCATTCAGAAAACAGCTAAAAACCATCCTATTCCAAGAATATCTCAAGACAACTCCCACCAAAAAAGGCATCACCCCCTAAACCCACCTGTCATGAACTATGATTGAAAATGATACTATGTTGTCCATGTCTACAGTCCGTCCTACGTCGAGATCATCAATGTTGCCCACTTGGTGACGGCCCCACCCTTTTATCTGATTATCCCCCCCCCCCCCCCTTATATGTAACACCGCTTTGACCCGGTGAAAAGCGGGATATAAATGCAGTTAAATAAATAAATAAACTGGCCGGCTCTGGAGGATTTGCGCACCCATTCTACCTGAGCGCTAGCGTCCTGTAGGTAGAGTAGAGCTTGGTAGTCCCTGCAAACATTTGTTGGGCGGCAATGTGGGCATTACTTTCCACTTTTGTCAGGCATTTCTGCTTGGATGTCCATGCTCGGGCAGACATGGCCTTTGACTCTAAGATTTTGCGAGCTGCTGTGTCTTCTTCCCGCCCAGTGGAGGCATAGCTTTGGTACATCGCACTTGTCTGAACTGGTCTAGCAGTACGCTATGGAACATGATATATTACTTACTAGATAATGTTCTTTTCTTGAGTCCTACTAAACTGGTCCAGGACCCACCTCCTGGAACTGTTTGCTCTATTCTTCTGCCCTTGGGTCTGCTGTGATTTATATACTTGGCTCCACAGGTTCATTTCTATGGACAGCCTTCTGGTTATGCTTTCCTGTACATAATTCTCTACTGTTTGATTACTCATTGTGGCCCAAGTTGAGGTTGTGTGAGGCTTGCCATGTTCTCCCATATGCTTTGGGATGAATACTGAAGAGACCTCTGGTGGCTGAGGCCGATAGAGGCATGGGAGTGATGTCTTTGAAACCTAGGCTTTTCATTAGTTCTTTGTCTCCCCCAATCTGCTAGTAGGGGAACACAATCCACTTGTCTGGACTGGTCAAGCAGGACTCAGCGAAAGGACATTATCTGGTAAGTAAAATGTCACCTGAATTTTCTTTTTAAGCCAGCTATTATTTAAATAGAGGTTATTAATATAAAAGGACAAATAGCTCATTTCCACAAAGCAATTCATACAATATAAAACAAACCCCTCATATTCATGCTTTCAGACTTAAAAGATATACTGTTTGAGGGAGTTTGATATGTAGATAAAATCTGAAGGTCAACCGATCTCTAGGTACTATAAATAAAAGCACAGAAGGAATTTTGAAATTGTCATTACGTTTAGCTACACTGCTGCTATTCACATAGAAACCAAACAATAAAGTCCATGAATATCTAATGTTCAGCATGTTCTTCCTATATGCCCAAAGTAGGAACAAAAGCCCTTTGAACAAAGGGATAACATTTTCAGTTTCTAGAAACTGGGTTAATCTATATGAACATGCACAAATAATAATAATAATAAAAAAAAACAAGCAGTATTCTCAGCTCTTTCATAAGATTCTTTCAATTGCAGAGGCTATAAGCATTCAGGAGAATCTGGATGTTATAAGGTCAGGGACTAATCCCATTAGTACAAGAACATTGCTGCAATATAAGGCTGCTGATAATGCCATCATTATCTCTGAGTTAGAGGATATTAGAATAGCATTAGCTCCCTGTGTAAGGAGAAAGTGTAAACAACCCAGATATATTTAACATTGCTAACCAGGTGGTATTCAGCTGGCCTTGTAGGTCTTGTATACCAGATGCTGGCAACTGGTAGGACAACAAACCAGCCAATGTAAAAGCAGGTTTTCTGCTGACCTTGGTGCCATTGGTCTACCTTCTGATCTCTGCTGCCTTTTACTTCAACCTCCTCCTCCCCCTCCTTTCAGTATCAACCGTTCTCCAGGACCAAGCAGGAAGTCAGTCCTCACTTATGGGTGACGTCGGCGCCGACGGAGCCCTCGCGGAGCAATTTTCCCCAGCTTTCAAAGAAAGCCTTTGGGAATTGCAGCGCGCATGCGCGGTCCTCTTCCCGCCCAAGGGTGCCATCTTAGCCAGTCTTCTTTTTTCCGCGGAGCCCTACAGACGTCCCCGTCTTGTCCCCGCGAAAAAGTCGATATTTCTTCATTATTTTTCTCTTTTTTCTTCGGTTCGACGCCGGTCTTTTTCCCGCCCGGACTCGCGACGCCGGTCACGAGTCCTCTTCCTTTTTTTCGGTTTTTCTGACTTAGTCAGCTTTCGTTTTCGATTTTTCCCTGGCAGCCCGGTCCTTTGACCTCGCAGGGGCCCTTTTTCCCCCGATGGCTGCCAGTGGTTTTAAGCGGTGTGGTCAGTGTGACCGAAATATGTCACTAACTGACACACACGACTTTTGCCTCCGCTGCCTGGGCCCAGATCATGAGGAACTGATCTGTGGGCCCTGCGGCAAAATGTCCTCCAAAGCGTTGAGAAGTCGGCGGCATCAGCGTGATAGAATCTTCGCTGACCCCAGCCGTACCCGGACCTCGTCGGAGGCCTCCGCGTCCAAAGGCTCCAGCTCGGACAGTCGCCGGAGTTCCTCCGACAGGGGTTCTCCCTCCGGGGACCATCGTCGGAAGGTGAAACCCGCGAGGGCGGCGTCGGTGGACGCTCCTGGCTCCGCGAGGGCCAGGTCGCATAGCCCCGACAGCCGCCCCGGGTCCTTGGAGAAGGAGCACCTCACGAAGCGACCTCGCCTGGAGTCGGAGATGCCTGCTCGGGTAAGTCCTGTAGTCCTTCTGGACTCGCCTCCGCGACAGCCGACGTCGGGCCCGACGCCGTCGGGGCCCGAGTCGGGGGCTGCTGGGTCACCTGAGCTCGGACTCAGGTTGACGGCCTTGGAGAGCAGACTGTCTGCCTTCATGGACCAGCAGCGGGCACTGCTCGCTGGCCTCGCTGGCGCCGCTGCCCCGACCGCCGGGACGTCGACGTCCAAGTCGACCCCGGAGACCGAGCCGATCCTCGAGTCGATGCGAACTTGAGTCGATCCTCGGTCGAGGTCACCCTCGGCCTCCCGTTCGGGACCGAGGTCGCCGACGCCGACTCCCTCGGCGTCGGGGCGGCAGGCGCCGCGCCCTGCCCGGGCCGACCCCACCGAGTCCTCGTCGGAGTCGGTCTGGGAGTCTGAGGAGTAAGAGTCACCTGATTCTTTCCGGACTCGGTGTGTCCCCTCGGACTCACCGGAGTCCGAGCCTCGGAAGCAGTCCCCCCCGGAGGATGCCCGGTTCTCGGACTTCGTCAGGGATATGGCCAAGGCTTTGGCCTTCCCTGCGGACCCCGAGGAGGAGCCTCGAGCCGAAGAGCTCGACGCCCTCCAGTATGACTCTCCCGCAAGGGAACACTTTACTGTACCGGTTCCTCCTATGCTGGAACGACTACTCTTCCGCATGTGGGAGAGTCCGGCCTCCTCGCCGGTCCTGAGCAAGCGGGTCGATTCTATCTATCGAGTCCGCAAGAGCCCTGGCTTTCAAAAGGCACAGCTACCACACCATTCCATGGTAGTGGAATCGGCCATGCATCGTCTTAAGAGCCAGAAGATGCACTCCTCGGTGCCTCCTGGCAGGGAGGCCCGTAACCTGGATGGCCTTGGTAAGAAGTGTTTCCAGGGCTCTATGCTCGCATGTCGTGTCCAGACCTACCAGCTATACATGGGCATGTATCTCCGAGATCTGGCTAAAGAGCTAGCCGGATTCTCCGCTGGTTTGTCCGAGGAACCCTTGCGGAGGTTCCTGGCCTTGTCCACTGGCATTCGGGAATGCTCTAAGTTCATGTCCCGAGCAGCCTATGATGGCTTTGAAGCATCGGCTCGAGTGGCCGCAGCCGGCATCGGTGCCCGCCGACAGGCTTGGCTTCAGTCGTCAGACCTTGAGCCCTGGGTGCAGGACAAGTTGGTCGATGTCCCCTGCCGAGGCGAAAACCTCTTTGGCAAGCCCATGGCTGAAAAGGCTGCACAAATTGAGACTGAGACTCTCACCAGGACCAGGCTTTCTAGGAAGACCTCTGCCCCTTCCCAGAAAAAGAAGGGCTCGGGAAAAAAGTCCTTTTACCCGAGGAAGGCGGCTGCCTACAAACAATACCCCCATTATCAGGCCCCTGCGGCTCCCCAACAGGGCCAGCAGGCCAAGGGACGGGGTAACGGGTCCCATAGGCAGCAAGCCCCCAAGCCTGCACCACCAGCCCCTGCTCAGCAGGGTGGGGGTTTTTGACTCACTAAGCATAGCCTCTCCCCCCCCCGCTGGTTCCTCCCAGCACCGGAGGCCGGCTGGTTCACTTTGCCCACAGGTGGTCCAGCATCACCGCAGATGCCTGGGTGCTTCAAGTCGTGCGAGAAGGCTATCTTCTCCACTTCCACCAGGTCCCTCCCTCCTATTTTCCGGGAGAACCTCCACGACCCCCTCTGCACAGGGAATTACTCCTTCAGGAGTTAGCAGGTCTTCTGCAGGAACAGGCGGTGGAACCGGTGCCACACCACCTGAGAGGTCAGGGCTTTTATTCCAGGTATTTTCTAATACCAAAGAGAACAGGAGGCCTCAGACCCATCCTGGACTTGCGCAACCTCAACAAGTTCCTTGTGCGGGAGAAGTTCAAAATGCTTACCCTTGGAATCCTTCTGCCCTACCTCCAGCAGGGAGATTGGCTATGCTCCTTGGATCTAAAGGATGCCTACACGCACATCCTCATCCACCCAAGCCACCGCCAATACCTCAGGTTTGTGGTGGCAGGAAATCATTACCAGTACAGAGTACTGCCCTTTGGCCTGTCCTCCGCACCGCGAGTCTTCACAAAATGTCTCGCGGTGGTGGCGGCCCATCTCCGGCTTCACGGCCTCTATGTCTTTCCGTACCTCGACGACTGGCTCATCAGAGCGGCGTCCGCTCCGGAGGTCACCAGCGCCACACGCCGCACGCCGCACGGTGACTCTTCTGCAGTACTTGGGCTTTGTTATAACTTTCGCAAAGTCCACTTTGCTCCCCTCACAGGATCTCGAGTTCATCGGCGCAAGGCTCCACACTCCTCAGGCACGAGCGTACCTACCGCTCGACAGGGCTCAACGGCTCATGGACCTAGCCGACCGTTTTCGCAGCCAGCCCCTGGTCTCCGCCAGGCGCTTCCTGAGACTGCTCGGCCATATGGCTTCCACCGTCCATGTGACCCCCAATGCCCGCCTGAATATGCGGCCTGCTCAATGGTGTCTCCGCCAGCAGTGGCGACAAGCCACAGGCGGCCTAGCAGACCTAGTGCGCGTCTCCGAGCCGCTGATCTCGTCTCTCCGGTGGTGGCTTCGGCAGCCGAACCTGATATTCGGAATGCCTTTCCAGTCACCTCAGCCGACCCGGGTGCTGACCACGGATGCATCCCTCCTGGGCTGGGGAGCACATTGCCAAGGGGCACGTACTCAGGGCCTCTGGACCACGTGGGAGTCTGCTCAGCAGATCAACTTCCTGGAGCTCAGGGCGATCCGCCTGGCTCTCAAGGCTTTCTCCCACCTGACTTCCCACCAGTCCGTCCTTGTCCAGACGGACAATTAAGTTGCCATGTTCTATGTGAACAAGCAGGGGGGCACGGGCTCCTTCCTCCTCTGCCGGGAGGCACAGAAGCTCTGCTCTTGGGCCGTCAGTCACGGCATTCTCCTCAAGGCAGTTTATCTCCCGGGCCAAGAGAATTGCCTGGCGGACAAACTCAGCAGGATCCTCCAGCCGCACGAGTGGCGTCTGGATCCCTTGGTAGTTCAGAAGCTCTTCCTAAAGTGGGGCCTCCCCACGGTGGATCTCTTTGCCAGTCCTCACAACCGGCAGCTTCCTCGCTTCTGCTCTCGTCAGCCACACCCCCTTCGGGTTGCGGCGGACGCTTTTCTAATTTCATGGTCGGGGAGCCTTCTGTACGCTTTCCCTCCCATCCCGCTAGTCTCTCGGACTCTTTTCAAGGTTCTCCGAGACAAAGCCTTCATGATCCTGGTGGCCCCTCGCTGGCCCAGACAGCCGTGGTTTCCGCTCCTACTGCAATTAGCGGTGGAGGATCCATTCCCTCTGGGGGTACAACCGGATCTCCTCACTCAGGATCAGGGGTCTCTACTACACCCCAACCTCAGGTCTCTCAACCTCATGGCCTGGCTGCTGAGAGGGTAGTCCTTGCTCCCCTTCTCCTGCCGGCAGAGGTGGAGGAGGTCATCTTGGCTTCGCGACGGCCTTCTACCCGCAAATGCTACGCCCTTAAATGGCGTCGCTTTGCCGTCTGGTGTACCCAACAGTCTCAGGATCCCTTCTCCTGCCCGGTGTCGGTGATCTTGCAGTACTTGCTACACCTCTCTAATCTGGGACTTAAGTCCAACTCCGTCAAAGTTCACCTCAGTGCTCTTTCGGCACATCATGTGCCGGTGGACGGTAGACCTCTCTCCAGCGACCCTCTCGTAGCGAGGTTTCTCCGAGGTCTCCTTCTACTTAAACCACCTCTGCGCCCGCCAGCACCTGACTGGGACCTGAATGTGGTTTTGCAGCGGATCACCTGTCCGCCTTTTGAACCTATGGCTACCTGTTCTCTCCGTTTTCTGTCTTGGAAAACGCTGTTCTTGATAGCCCTCACTTCCGCTAGACGCGTAAGTGAATTGCAGGCCCTCGTGTCTGATCCCCCTTACACTCGGTTCTACAAAAATAGGGTAGTCCTACGGACTCACCCAAAATTTCTTCCAAAAGTGGTCTCCCCTTTTCACATCAATCAGGAGGTGGTACTTCCAACCTTCTTTCCCAGACCACACTCCAGCCGAGCTGAAACGGTCCTCCATACCCTGGACTGTAGAAGGGCTTTGAACTTCTACCTTGACCGTACGCGGGAGCACCGTAAAGCTGCTCAGCTTTTTGTGTCTTTTGACCCCAATAAATTGGGGCTCCGGTCTCCAAGCGTACTCTGTCCATCTGGGTTGCGGACTGTATCTCTTGGGCTTATGGGGCAGCCGGACTCTCCTTAGAAAGTCGAGTCACGGCTCATTGCGTTCGGGCAAAGGCTACGTCAGTGGCTTACCTCCGCTCTGTTCCGCTGGCAGACATCTGCCGGGCCGCTACTTGGTCTTCGAGCCAGACTTTTGCGGTCCATTACTGTCTCGAGAGGGAGTCCCGCAGGGACAGTGCTTTCGGACAGGCAGTCCTCCGTAATCTCTTTGAGGTCTGAGCAACTCCTACCCTCCATCCCGGATGTGGGCTACCGGTGGGTGATAATTCAGCGAAGATTCTTTCCTTCTGTGCTGCTGAGCTAGAGGGAGCTCATTTTTGTGCTTAGGGTCTCCGGTAGCCTTGAGCTTGGGAGTCCCATAAGTGAGGACTGACTTCCTGCTTGGTCCTGGAGAAAGCGTAGTTACTCACCTGTAACAGGTGTTCTCCAGGAGCAGCAGGAATCAGTCCTCACTACCCTCCCTCCTCCCCTTGGAGTTGCAATCGTCTGCTTCTGTTCTTTTGCAAATTTTTTATGCTGTCTTTTTTTAGCTATGTCATCTGACTGGCTAAGATGGCACCCTTGGGCGGGAAGAGGACCGCGCATGCGCGCTGCAATTCCCAAAGGCTTTCTTTGAAAGCTGGGGAAAATTGCTCCGCGAGGGCTCCGTCGGCGCCGACGTCACCCATAAGTGAGGACTGATTCCTGCTGCTCCTGGAGAACACCTGTTACAGGTGAGTAACTACGCTTTCTTTCTCCCCCACCCTCCTTGACCAATCAGAGAGAATCATCCTGGACCTGTGGACAGCCACAGTGAGAGACAGGAAGCGTGGAACCTTGAGCCGTGCCTGTGCAAAAGGCTCAGCTGCATCCACAGAAGCAGGAAATCCACATTGGGAGCAGGACACAGCTGAGCCTTTTGCTCAGGCACAGGCTAAAGGTCCTATGCTTTTTATTTCTTACTGGGTCTGTCTGCGGTTCACTGAGACTGGCTGCTGTCGGTTCAGCAATTCAGAGATGATGGTGTGATTGACCTTGGCTGCTGTGCAGGAGACAAGGGGAGATGGAGAGAAGGAAGGTTGATGCTAGACTAGTAGAGGTAGGGGGTAGACATATTGAAGAAGCAGACATACAGGGGCATCAGGAAAAGGGGAGGGTGAAATAGGTACGGTTTTGTACCTGGGGGGGGGGGAGACTAGGGAAGCAGAGGAAAAGCTCAACATTGAAAGATTGCACAAAGAACACAGATGGGATGAGATTCTAGACATGGTTCTAGGAAAACAGAGGAGATGCTGGATATGAGGGAGATGGGAAGAAGATTGGAGAACAGACACGTGCTGGACCATCTGGGGAGGAGAGACAGGGAAATGCAAGATATGATAGAGAGGGAATAGGATTTCATTGGGGAGATGCTGGACATTTGGGAACTAAGGACAAAGAAGAAATGCTGGACATTGGGCATTAGGGAGATAGAGATGATGCTGGAGATGGGGGGACTAGGGAGACAGAGTTGATGTTGGTTAAATGGTCAATTTTCTCAATGGAGAAAGGTGAATTGTGGAGTACCCCAGGGATCTGTGCTGGGCCCGCTGCTTTTTAACATATTGATAAATGATATGGAAATAGGAATAACAAATGAGGTGACCAAATTTGCAAATGAGCACAAAATTATTCAAAGTTAAGAGGGCTGTGAAAAATAGCAAGAGGACCTTGATAAATTGGAAGACTGGACATCTAAATGGCAGATGAAATTTAATGTGGACAAGTGCAAAGTTATGCACCTAGGAAAGAACATCCCAAACTATGGTTACACGATGCAAGGTACCACCTTAGAAACCACCACCCAGGAAAAAGATGTAGGTGTCATCATGGATAATACATTGAAACCCTCCACCCAATGGGCAGCAGCAGCCAAGAAAGCAAATAGAATGCTTAGAATCATAAGAAAAGCAATGGAGAATAAAACAAAGGATATTATAATTCTTCTGTATCATTCCATGGTGCAACCACACCTTGAATACTGTATGCAATTCTGGTCACCAATGTTCCCTCTAATTTTCTGTAGGCTGTGTGCGCATAAAATATCAGCTGTGTGCAGCTTTTGAAGGAAGGTTAAATTTTTGTGCACCACATAACGACTCAGAGTTATATACTTTAAAATTTGACTACACGTCAGAATAAAGTATGTACACCACATTGATTTTAATCAAATTAAATGAAAATAGACAATTACTAAATGAAGCGGGACATTTCTAGTAATTACAATCATAACTTTTAAATTTTAAGACGTCTGTGTAGTTTTCTATCAGAATCAGAGCTGTAATTTTTGTGCGCTCTGTTGTAAAGTATGTGCGCTTGCTCGGCGAGGTGTGTGCGCGCGCACACGCGCACAGCTTAGAGGGAACAGTGCTGGTCACCATATCTTAAAAAGGATATAGTGGAATTAGAAAAGACCAAAATAGTTAAGGGGATGGAAGGATACACCTATGAGGAGAGGCTTAAAAGGTTGGGGCTCTTCAATTTGGAAAAGAGATGGCTGAGGGGGAGGGGGATATAATAAAGGTCTATAAATTAATGAATTGAGTGGAACGGGTAAACATACTGTAGATCAGTTGTTTTACGCCATCAAAAAGTAGAAAGACTAGAGGACGCACAATGAAGCTACAGTGCAACCCATTTAAGATTAATAAAAGAAAATATTTTGTTACTGAAGGCATAATCAAACTCTGGAATTCTTTACCGGAGGATGTAGTAAAAGCTATTAGCGTAGCTGGGTTTAAAAAAGGTTTGGACAACTTTCAGGAGGAAAGCTTCACAAACCATTATTGGTTTATAAAGCTTGCCCAAGGCCACAAGGAGAACCTGTGCCCAAGGCCTTAGGTTCTCCTTGTGGCCTTGGGCAAGCCACTTAACCCTCCATTGCCTCAGGTACAAAAGCACAGATTGTGAGCCCTTCGGGGACAAGGGAAAAAATATATACAGTGCCTGAATGTACACTGCTTTGACTGGTAGAAAAACAGTATATAAGCCTAGTTAAATAAAGAAAGAAGACCCAGGAAATCCACTGCTTACCCCAGGACGAACATTGTGGAACCTGTGTGCCTTTTTGGGATCCTTCCAGGTGCTTGTGACCTGGATTGGTCACTGTTGGAAACAGGATGCTTGACTTGATGGACCGTGGTCTGACGCAGTATGGCATTTCTTATGTTCTTATGGGGAGATAGAGAGAGACATTAGATGAGGAGGGGAGAAAGGGAAATGCTATACATTGGATGAGTAAAGAGAGGTTGTTGGTGAAAGACTGGGCAATAATAGGCTTGGGAAGGAGAGAGAGACGGGGAATGGGAGGGTTGAAATCTGACTAGAGAAACAAAAAATAGAAGAAAACTGAAAGGAAGAGATCAATGTTAAAACTGGATGTAGGAGAGGAAGTGAAGATAGGAAGACAGAAAAATGGCCAGTGGACAAGCGACCCTGGAAAGACAGAAGAAAGCTGAAATCAGAGCCTGAGAGCAACACAATTTTAAAAAATTGAGCAGACAACGAAGGTAGAATTTTTTTTTTTCTATTTAGTGACCGGAATATGTCAGTTTGTGGAATGTTCTTTTGCTAGGACTGATGTTAGATATGGTTGGGACCCAGTCCAGAGAAACAATTTGGGAGTGGCTCCAAAGCACACTAATAGGCTGGGCCTTCTTCAGCTTCAGGCAGACTTAGGGTCCTCCTTTCTGGCCCAGAGACAGAGGGCAAGTGCCCTGGTTGCAGCCTCCCTAATGCATCTTTATTTGCATAGTACAGGGGGAAAAGCATCTCTGTAATTCTGAGTTTCCACTGTATTCAGCATCTGGCTCTTGGAGTTTCATTTTAATTTTTTCCTACATTTTTTTCACCCTTGTGGAAATGTATTCTATATTTGAGAGTCTGTGTTCTATGTGTACGACCAAACTATGAATTACTGTGTAGTGACTGTACTAACCTGGCTTGTTTAGTTCTTCCAATAAATGTATTAGTATTCTAGGGCCCACTTAAATATTACTGCCTTTTCCTAGGTAGGAGCCTTGCTTGAGTTTGTAAATTAGTGCTGGCATGGTAGATTTGCTCTCGATCCTGAGTAACTTTTTTGTAGGGTTTTATATTATTTCACAACATGCTTGGTACTGAGAGAATTTATGTCGCTGTTACTGAATTGACACTCGAATCAGAAATTGTTTTATGTATCGTAAGTTCTATGAGGAAATGTCCTAGTTTTGCTCTGCACCTATAGTTGGGGGAGGGGCCGGGGGAATCTATAAATGCAAAATATATGTTTGTATTTAAAACTATATGGAGAGCATATGTGTGTTGGGAGACTGAGGAAGCGACTGTGGCAAAGTGAAGCAGAAGAGTGCATCCTCTTAAATAATCCCTGTCCTCCCCCCCCCCCCCCCGGACTGCAGATGCTGAAGCCTACACTGTTGATCTCACTGCAGTTATTTATTGGGGAAAGAGGGGCAATGGTGGAGCAGAGCGTAGGGCAGGGTCAGAACAGGGGGTGTGGCATATGGCAACCCTAGATATATTTTATGGGACTACTGGTACTGGATTTAGTTATGATAGTCAGTAGCTGTGGTACAAATGTAAACATACAGGGGGGAATTTTATAGTCATTCTGCACATACATGGCCACATAAATGTGTAAACGACCTCCTATAAAATATAGACTAGCGTAAAGGTGCATACATTGGCATGAAGGTGCATACTTTGATGGGAGGTGTAGCTGGGGATGCAGTTGGAGTAGAGCATGGACAGAGTTTGCATATACACAAGCAGATGATAAAATACTTTAATCTGCTCTCAAACAGGTGCAAGTGATCATGCCTATATTCACGGCATGTTCTCTGCCATGTACACTAGTATTTTATAAAGACAAATATGTGCCTCCTTGTCTTTATAAAATAGTGCCTACAGATGTGCCTACCCATGATTCCCTGTGATAAAATTACCCTCTTAAAGACAATTTGCAAAAAGAACAGATTCTTTACAATGAAAAATATAATGAGGTTCATGTAGAGAATGAATAAAAGAAATATAATTATAAAAGAACACAAATCCTTAGATATGAGTCCACAAACAGGTCAGAAGGGATCGAGATTGAGAAATAAATGAATAAAGAATTATATTAAATGTATTTCACAAAACTAAACACCAATGAAACTTAAGGATTTACTGGTTGCTTCCACTTAGCATGTCCTTTTTCAGTAATGGGCATGTCTGCACAGTGTAGTTGAACCAAATGGACCATTTTTATGTCACACTACCCTAAGGAGGTGCTGTAATGGATCACACAAACAAAGAATATAGCGACCCTTCAAATATCCTGGAAAGTGTGTTGAAGGGGAAATGGTTTCTTTTGTGTTTTTTTAACACACTTACCAGGAAATTTTAAGGGCCACTAAGTGTTGGATGCATTTTGTGCTGTAGAGGAAGCTAGTGTCTTAATGAAAGTGATATTTCTCTCTTTCTATGTCCAGATTACCACTCTAAGGAACTGTCACAGAATTTGGAGTCATAGCCTAAGGATCTAGGACTTGGTTAAAGGATAAAGATTCCCCAAGAGATGGAAGACAGCCTTTTTCTACAAGAAACAAGATGCCCTAAAGATTACAGTCCTATTTTGGAAAAAAACTGATCAGATTATTAGAACTCGGGTACAAGGGATGTCCCAAAGCGAGTTAGGCAGTCTTCCAAGCCATTCCTATGGAGAACCTGAAGTCATTAAATCTAAAAGGAATCCTCAGATGCAACATTTTGTAAAACTATGGAATCATTATCACTGAAAAGGTTTTTCTTCAGTAAAGTTTCATTTTGAAGGAATTTTGCTCAGCTTGTATATAGTTACCCCAGTTCTAAATCCAAGTTGCAATACCTGTTCAATGTAAGTACAAAGAAGGCCCTCCCTGCTTTGTACAAAGAAATGTTACTTGTAAACCGTACTGATTTTAAAGAGTGTGGTATAGAAAAGCTTTAAATAACTAAATACAAATAAATGTCAGCTTTCTGTGTGATTACTGAGCAACAGTTAGTCCTAATGCTAAGTGCTCCAATCCCGATTCAGTTAATCTTTGGTTCAGTCACCCATTTGATTCATCTTCCGATTCGTAATCATTCAGATCATTTGGATCATTCTGGTCCATTAAAGTTGATGGGGAAAACAATTGCAGGCTTTCATTCATTTTTAATCAAATTTATGGGCAGGCATCTGCCAAAGAGATAATCCTATGGCAAGAGTTCAATAACAGCATGAAGACCTCCAAGGCATCAAAAGAGAGGCAAAGGGCACTATCCGTGGCACGAAAACTCCAAGGCAACAGGAGAGAGGCATAGTAACACTGACATTAGCGGGGAGGGGGTTGGAGAGCAACCCCCAAGGATGGGGATCACTTACATTTCAAGGGGCAAGGCTTTGTGGTGTGGTGTGGTGAGGTGAGGTGTGAAGCTCCAGTGTAGCCTTTTCTTTATTCTGCCAGGCAGCAGTGGATATGTGGGGAGCCTGGACACTACATTGCCCCAGCAGTTTCATGGAACACCAGGCAGTTTTTCAGAGGAGGTAACAGTCAACTTAAAATGATCCTGTGGCCCCTGTAAATCTGTCAACCTCTGGAACATCATTAACCATGTTAGTGTGGCAACATTTCTAGAAAGTTAGCTACACCTCTTGAGGTGTAGCTAATTTCCTAGGCTAGCAAAGCTCACACACTTTTTTGTGAGCTGTACTACTGGTTGCCTTAGTAATAAACTGATGTACTTACATTTCCATGTGATGCAGCTCATTGCATTAACTCACATTGTGCCTGTTTTGTTTTATTTTTTTAATCCGGACCTTCTGATTATCTTTTGGATAGTTTCAAAAGACACCAGACAGCATCCAAATACCTTGTTTCATGACAGTTGATATTTAGCAAAGCTGCTATTTGGCTTCTAGTCGCCTAGTGGAGATCCTGGTTATTAGTGTATATGGTTTTGGAGACCACAGCTTCAAAAGGATATAAAAAGGATGGAATCAGTTCAGAGAGCAGTTAGTAAAATGATCACTGATCTTCGTCATAAGGCATATGGGGATAGACCTAGAGATCTCAACCTGTATACTTTGGAGTAAAGATGGGAGAGGGGAGATGTGATAGAGACATTTAAATATTTTGGTGCTAAAAATGCAAAGGAGGTGGCTCAGTTGAAAAGACACTCTCGAATGAGGGGCCATAAAGTGAAGGTAAAGGGGGATAGACTCGGGAGTAATCTGAGGAAATATTTTTTTACAGAAAGGGTAGTGGATGCGTGGAACAGCCTCTTGGCGGAGATGGTGGAGACTAGAACCGTATCTGAATTGAAGAAAGCATGGGACAAGCATAGAGGATCTTTGAGGGAGAGAAAGGAAGGGATTGTAGAGCTTGGTAGTTGGCATGGATGGGCTAACTAGATAGAAAATTACAGTAAAGAAAGACCACATGGTGGAGGAGAAGTAGCCTAGTGGTTAGAGCACTGGCTTGATAACCAAGAGACTAGGGTTCAATTTCCACTGGCATTCCTTGTGGCCTTGGGAAGTTACCTAACCCTCCATAACCCCAGAAAAAAGGCCTGGCAATCTACCTTCGGTTACATTGCCAAGTTGCCAGGAATCAGCATTGACTCAAAGGCACACAAAAAGACCATATGGCCCATATTTCTATGCTTACCAGCTTAATGCTGTTTGATTGCTTATATGAAATGAACTGGAGGGTGTAACTACAGCGTTCTTTGGTCACACGCATCTGTAAGGCCTCTGATGACTCACAGAGACTCTTGGCACACTTCATCTGCCAAAACAAACAGGTGAATATTTCACCGCGGTGGCCAGAATTGTTTTATAAAGCCTGGCCACCACAGTTAAAGCTGGATATTCATCTTGCTTTCCCTTTTTCCTCTATCTCATGTCATGGACTTGTCGTCTTCCCATAATTTGTTTCATATTCTCACAATATCTAGCACTAAACATGCTCTCTTGTTCCTAGATAACTTGCTGCTTAACTCTTGGCTACAGAGTTTTTAATTCCACTTTGGGCCAATCCACTTTTTAAAATAGGGTCAAAAACAATTTTCTGGCCCACTAAGTGGAACAGAGGCATCTGGACACTTGAACGGGTACTGACAAATGGAACAAGGCTTACTTGGGAACAGATGGTTTCAAGCTTTCATTTGGTCTCTAGTGACCAATTTAAATGGCTTCAGCTCAAGCACTGTCTGCACAAGAAAGGCAATAATATTTATCACAGGACTATGAAATCTGACGTGGTGCACTATGTGGATCAGTTCTGGGGGATTGGTCATGTTGGGTCTCAGTGTTACAGGTTACTTAGGAACCAGATTTATCAATCTGGATTTTTGCAATCCATCTAGGAACGAGAAATAGGCTTGAATAGGGGCAAAGAAATGGATTATGCAGTGAGTCTCCATCAATTACTTTGTTTCCTAATACACCACACCCAATGGACACCAGTTAAAATGCACAGAGCTGATTGTTAAATACTAATTTATGTTGGCTCTGTCAACGTCAAATAGGAACTTTTTTGCACATTTGATTTCTGAATGTTTGCCTATTGATAACTTTTGGCAGGAGATGGGCTGTACTCTGTCCAAGATCTTTAGCCATAAGACTAAGTTGTCCTATCAGGATATGACACTGCGTGCTGCAGTGAACACATTTGGTCTTTCTAAAGACAAATCACACTTATATAATATTTGTGTTGCCACAGCTCTGCAAATAATTTTGAGAAATTTGAAGGATGTTAAGTTTCTCAATATTCATTTCTGGTGGAGCTTGGTTTTACTATCTTACAAAAAGGAGAAAACTGTTGTGGAAATGTTTTGTAAGTCAGCACTAGTAGCTGTAGAAAGGGACTTGGATGGGGGCTGGGGTCTCTCAGAGAAAAGTTTAAAGTGTGAGAACAGCTCTGAATATTCTGTCAGTGTTACATGGGGGTGTTTATGAATAACTCAAGTTTACATCCTGCAAGACAGAATGCTTTTGTTTGCAGAATGCTTGTTCTGATTAAGCATGAGCAATATGTCTGTGCCTAGTTTGACCTGAAACATATAGGGCCAATATTCGAAAGGCATTTACACGGTTTACAGCTCTGTAAACCATATAAATGCCTCTAACCGGGATATTCAATGCCGCTGACATGGTTAGTGCTGCTGAATATCCCTGATCTTCTCTACATGCCCTGATGCTACCCGCTTAGCATCGGGGTGTGTCATGGCATTCCGAGGAGTAGTGCAGGCAGCGACAGTTGATAACCGGGCAGCGGCGATATTGCATGCTGCCTGGTTAGTGATCTACGGTTAAAAGATAGGCAAAGCAAAAGCTCGCCTATCTTTTTGCCGCAGCAGCTAACCGGGCAGCATACAACATCGCCGCTGCCTGGTTAGCTACTGTGGCTGGAAGGCTGTGCAGCAAACCCAGACATTCAATGCTGGGGCCACATATGACCCTGGCATTGAATATCTGGGGTTAAGGGTTGGCACAGGTGACTATGCACCGCAGCGGCGCACAGCCGACCTAGATGAATATCAGACCTGTAGTGTTTAGCGATCTGTAACATGTAGATAAACAAAAAGCAAAGTGAAAGCATGATGCAGAGTAATAAGAAAAAATTATACAATGTGGCAGGTTTTTTTCCTAATAAAAGAAAGTACTGCGGCCTAACTGAGACTGTAACTGTTTACAGGAGACTGCTCAGGTTTGCAGGCCTGTGAAATCCCCCGCTTAAGCCTTAAGCAGACTTTGTTATGGTATAATTCTATGTTTTGTTTTCATTTCATTTCTTCTCACTTGTTTTTAAAGATCAGTGATAGGAAACCAAGAACTGAGGCCCGGCCAAGCAGCCAGGGACAGATTACACACAACAGTAGCGAAACTCTGGAAACCTATAGAGATATACCTTAGTTAACTCCTCTGACTGGGTCAGAGAGAGCAGGGGGGATTGGAAAGGAGTGTTTTATTATTATTTTTGATGTTCTTCCCTTCTTGGGTTCCATTCTTTTTTGTTCCTTTTTTCCTTCTTTCTTTTTTTGAGATTTCTTCTTTTTTTCTGCTATATGATTGGTCCAGCTTCTTGCAGGAAGACAGCATTCCTCTTTTTATTTTAAGGGTTTCTGTTCTTCGAATACTGTTAATGGAACTTAATTTTTCTAGATCAAGGGACTTTTCGTTAAACTGGACATTTCTTTTCTGGAACATTGTTATTGTTTGGTTTTGTATTGCTCTAATCAATAAAGTTTGAACTAAAAAAACAACAGACTATTCAGCACCTGTATCTGATAGCGGCCAGAGCTGAATATCCATCTGTGCAGTCCTAAGCTGTTCGTATAGCTATCTGTATAATAGTGCTAAAATTGCTGCTATATGGATTGATCAAGGGACGCTGGACATTATCTGGATAGTGCCAATGTGGTAAGAGAGAATATTTGGTGGCAGTTTCTAAATAGTGCCACTGACTATCTCTCTGGCCAGCATTTATCTGTACATTTAAAAGTTGACCTGAAAGTCTTTTATGTTTGGTGAAAAATGGACAAAGGAAATATGTACTGTCTGTTTACAGTTATATTACACAAATACTGTTGGTGTAGTCTCAGTATGCGGCTTGTGGTGAAGACTCCCCTCCAGAGGAAATGGAGATAGGGGAAAATCCTGATAGAAGGGTTGACACACACAGGATTTCCAAAACTGACTTGGAAAAAACACAGTTATCGGCTGAGCTGAAGACAAGCCCCAGCCCAGGGGAGGAGTTAGGCTTCAGCACTGATTGGGCACGCCCAGGTGAATGACAGGGAGTGCCAGGAAATGAAGCCCTTTTTAAATCCTCAGACAGGATTGACAGGGAAGGCAGCAAAGCTGGCAAAGGAGGCAGCAAGGCTGGCAAGGGAGGCAGCAAGGCTGACAGAGGAGGCAGCAAGGCTGGCAAGGTAGGCAGCAAGGCTGACAAGGAGAGCAGCAAGAAACGAAGCAGACGAGAAGCAGCTTCCAGTGCACGTTGGTCTTCAGGAGGAACTTGGAATCAAAGTGGAAAAACACTAGAACCCTGGGAGAAGGCAGAACCCTGGAACAGTAAGCCTTGGAGCCCAATATACTCTCAAGGAGATCCTTACTACACGGTAGAGCCTAAACGTGGGAAGGCTAGCAAACCCAGCTCTTGGAGAAAAGGTATTTTGTCTGGTGGCGAGCAGTGCTATAAAAGCCAGGAACCAAAACAGGAAAGAAGTTTTTCTGAGAGAAATTCCCCTAGCAGAAGAACTAGCCATAAGGCTCCTGAGTTTCTAGAGAGGAGAGAGTCCTGGAAGAAAGGTGCCTGTTCTTATGCCAACGTCTCTGATAAAGGTAAAGCTGAATTTCCTAATTTTAATGCCTTGCTGGAGAAACCCTTTTATTGTGCTGACCTCCCTAAGCCAAACTATGCAACAGGAGCAGATAGTGAGTGGGGGAAGAGTGTGACCCTTACCGGAGACTATCAAGCAGCTAAAGAGCAGCTACAGGCTGAATTGCTTCTAAAAGAGTTTCAGCAATTTCTGGAGCTAAAGTCAGGGAAACATAAGAAACCTGATGAAGAGAACAATTGCCTTAGCCCAGTTGAATGTATGCAGATAAATAATGATGTGCCTACCTTGAGTTATGATCCTTGTGCAATGGATTGCTCTTTATGTTTTAGAGAGTAACAGTGTAAAGAAGCAACTGGAGTTTGTATGAGAAGAATATAAAGCGTTTGCTATACCTGTTGCCTAGTTGTGAAAGTTCACAAATTGTTTTCACCTGTTTCTGTAAAGCCACGGTGAGGAGAACAGCTGTTACTGTGAGGCTGCAATAATCCCAAGCAACCACACGAGGCAAAGCTGAGTAGAAGCTACCGTGACTGTGTAAAGCTGAGTTAAAGCTATTTGATTTCAGTTGTTTTCCTGACCTCCTGATTTCACCTTTATGTTGAAAGTTGCACCTTTACGTTATGCACCTTTGAATTGTAATGTGTTGAAAATATCCCCACAACAAATAAATTTCTTGCAAGCCTTATCACTCGAGTCACAACTACAACTTTCATCCCTAAAGAAAAAAACAAGTGTACTACGAATCCCAGCATTCAGAGGGTTCAGTACCACCTTTATTCATAAGGGACATTAAATAAGGCCACTCCTGCCTGTAAGCTCTAGGGCTCAGGCAGGAGCGTAGCAGGCTCCAAGTATTGAATACATTCCTCTCTTCCCACTTAAATGGTGCTACAAAGTTCACTCGCAGCTCCACCTTTAACAAGTCTCAGCTTGGGAGAAAATAGTAGCTTGTTGTCAAAGCAGATAGAGCCCCTACACTGGGATTCACCTAAACTAGATGATTTCAATCAGTTCATGCAAAGGATAGTTTTATGTTACATCAAAAACTTGAGAATTAGAGAATTTGTCATGGTGCAAGAATTTAAGGATACTTAATTTTCCTGTTTGCTCTGTGTTGTCCCCCTTGATTTTTTTTTTGAAGTACCTTAAGGACACTCTTCTTCTTCCACAGGCTGACTCTATTTCTGTCACAAAATGCTATTATCTTTCTTTTAAAATTGTGTCTGCCGTGGTGGATGAGGAAGGGGATATCCTTTCGGCTCCTAACAATTTTAATTTGAATGCTTTCTTAGAAGATACGCAAGATGATATTTCCAGTAGGGCTACTTTATTAGTAACCTTAACCTCTGAGGAGGACAAGATTGCCATTCTTAAAGCATATTTCAAGAAAAAAGAAAATTTTGTGGGGACAGGGTGTCAATTTTTCCTGACATATCACGGTCTACACAGTTGCGTAGAAAAGCTTTTCTTGCGTTTAAAGCTAGAACTCTTGCTCTTGGGGCGACTTTCTTTTTAAGATATACTTGTAAATGTTGTGTTACTTTAGCGTATGATAAATTTGTATTTTTGTCTTCTTTAGAATTGGAAAAATGGATTCTTGAAAAGGAAAAGGTTCATTGACTTCCTAGATGTTATCGATTTCCTTTACGTTTTCAGCTGGGGTAAGGGAGTAGTCTCACCAGACTGTTCAGTTGGCTAGGGATTTTCCCTTTATGGGTATAATTTCCCTTGCTTTGTTTTCCTTATTTAGGTATGTTTCTTATATATAAGTGTACGTTTCCCCAAGACGTGGGCTGATGTACTTTAATATTTTGTCTTATAATATTTTTCCTGTTATTTTTGTATTTCTTTATACTGTAAATTTACTGTATAAATGTAAAACTCTTATAAATAAATAATTGAAAAAAACTAGATGATTTCAGATTGGTGCTGCTGTTTTGCAATGTTTCCAGTTCTCTAGGGCTGTTCATAGGTATCCCACCCCGGAACAAAGTGTTAATTGTGTTGTGACTTGAGGAAACTTTCTACTAACATGGTCTTCCTCAGACTCATGTTCAAGCAAGTTCTCTCGCTCTGGTTGGAGATCTCAAACTGGAGAGCCCTGCTTCTGCATAAGGAGGGAAGAAGTGTTATGCAGCTTCATGAATTTCCTACTGACTTTTCTAGCATAGTGGCCAGAGGCATATGATTCACCCAGCTCTCCATCATCCTCTTGTGGGATTAGTATTTTAGTGGCTGATTTTAAAAAGGTTTAAGCCTGTACCATTCAAGTTCCTAAACTTTTGAATCTAAAGGTTTGCTGGCTCTGGTGCCTTAAAAGAGGATGGGGTAATGAAGTTTCATTATTGGTTGCTTAAATTAGGTGCCATAATTTAGGAATGCCAATAGCAGACCTAGGTTTAGGTGCCTCTTTTTAACGCATCTATGTTCAGAAAAATATTTGATGCCTTTACTTTCTAAATACTGGCACCTAATGTATGTCCTAAGATGAACATAAGATGTGCTCTGCTGAATCAGACTAAGGGGTATGTTTACTAAACCGTCTTAACATCGCAGCAGTGGTATTATCGCGCGAAAACGTCACTTATCGCGCAATAACGTGGCGGCGGCAGCGTTAAGGCACACTAACGCTGTGAAATCTGGATCTGAAGGGTGGAGTAAGGCTTCCCAGAGGGCGGAGAGAAGGGGTCAATGGGCGGAGAGTGGGCAGGGAGAGGCTCCAGGCATATTAACACTGTGAAATCCGGGTCTGAAAACTAACGCCAGTGAAAACCTCGCGCTAGAGGCACATTTGCAGGAGAGAGAAACCACTTCAGTCAGCAATGTACAGCAAAGGCATGGAAACCCAGAAAAGTGATAGTAGTGATACATGTGCAGGAACCAAAAAGGCAAATAAACATAGGGGCATGTTTACTAAAGAACGCTATTTGCGTCGCGTCCCGTTATCGCGCGGTAAGGTACCTTATCGCCCGTTAAAGCGCCATTATCGCGCGGTAAGGTACCTTACCGCGCGATAACGGGACACGGCGCAAATAGCATTCTTTAGTAAACATGCCCCATAGAAAATGACCAAAACCACATTTGAAATCCCAATAACCAAGCTGGCCAATAGTGATATTAATGATAAACATAAAGGAACACCACTGACAAAGCACAGAAAAGAAGATATCATGTTTGGAAGGCTCTATTCTCTGTCCCCCTACAAAGTGAATGATCCCACATTGAAATAGCGGTGATCAGGGTTTTTGTCGTTTATATTGGGCAGGTTTGTTATGGTGTACACATGTGCAGCAACAGCAGAGTGGGCACGTAGGAAAGGGCAACTGTACTGATGCTGTAAATGGGTTACAGAGGGCTGCAGGCGGCACATGCTGTGGTCCAGCTGGGGCATAGTGCGGGCTAGGCAGATGCCTAGGTGGCACATAGGAATGCCAAAACTGTAAAGCAGCAAGACAGCAACTGACGAGGGTCCAACATGGGCACAAATGTGAGTCCCACAGTGTCACAGGGGATATTACCCAGCAGGTACCCTCAAAGGCACATAACATTGGCAGGCGGTGCCGGGGGGGGGGGGAGTGCGCATGTCCATGTAGGCACCCCTACCCGAGAACCCACACCATAGGCAGCTGCCTACCGGCACACTGGATGGCCTGGGACTGCGCACAACCAGCACCACCGGCATAATGGCATGGCAGCATGGTGGTGGAGGGGTGCTGGTGGTAGAAGGGGCAGTGGCATCTGCCCACAGCAGACCACGGCCAAGCCCCGTTTAGGTGAGTGCCATACACTGCAACAGACAGGGTCTGTCTGACGAACAGTCGTGGTATCCCCAGGGAATGATCTGTCCCTGTGGCAACAGTGTGGTGCAGTACACACAGCCAGTGTGTTCAGGAGCAGAAGGTCACAAGTTTAAGTCCCAGCTGTGGCTCCTGCCAACCCTGTCCCCATATTTTGCCCAGTACTAAACCGTGGTAATAAAGACGGAACCTTTATTGCAGATAAACATGCCTGAAACGCCTATATCTTACCCTACAGAGCACAGACACCATAAACATGTGCAATCCCTAGAGCAGAGTTTCCCAACTGCAGTCCTGGAGGGCCAAACACCATTCAGGTTTCATGCTGTCCCTAATAAATATGCCTGTGCTGGATTTGTATGCGCCGCCCCCATTGTATGCAAATGTATCTCATGCATATTCATTAGGGACAGCATGAAAACCTGAACAGTGTTTGGCCCACCAGGACCGGAGTTGGGAGCCTCTGCCCTAGAGCAGCAGCCAACAGGGGCATAAACACCCACACCCACAGGCTCCACTATCCAAAGCCTCATGGAGAGTCAGGCTGTTGGGCCCTGCGCGGAGCAGCATCTCCCAATACTGGCACCTGCATACCTTAGCAATACCGTCCTAAACTTGGGAACACGTTCCACATATATCAAAAGGTTGCTATGATTAATGTCAGCTAACAAATCCTAAGTTAAACACAATTTGTTGATAGAGATTCATCATAGCAACCTTTCTGATATCTGTGGAGTATGTTTCAGTTATTCATTCTGACAGTGTTTACCATCCCGGGGAGTGACCCTAACAGTATTGAGTACCATAGCAATGCCCGCACTGTGTCCAGGACTGGTGTGGCGGCCAAACCTCTATATTTGCACAATGCTGGCATAGGTGTGGGAGTGTGTGTCTTGTCTATCCAGTGTGTTGTGGCTGCCTACACCTTACTGAGCCCACATTGCTTGCATTGTTTCCAGTGTTAGCTTGCCAATGTGCATAATGAGGAGCAAGGTACTGTGGGTATGGCCCGGACAGGTTGGCATGGGCAGGATGCATTTGCACAGGGTATAGGGCAATGGCTGGGACATTGTAGTGCCCGACCACCACCTGCATGGACAGGGTGGCCACAGCATGTCATGCTGGGAGGTTGCTCTCAGCCTGACTGAACAGTGACCATGGCATGGCTAGGTTCCCCCATAGTGCTATACAGTATTTCTTTCAAGTGATATTTATGGGTTCTCTTTTCTTGGGCCCAATCACTGACATACCTGTGTGGTTTGTGTGCTGACATCCCAGTTTTGGTTGCACACAGTTCCTCCAGGAACATGCACTATGTACTAGCTAGCAGACTGTCTGCAGTTAGCATCTGTATGGCTGCACCACCTTGCAGGGTGCAGCAGGTGCACACTGACTGCCCTCTGCTGGTGAATGTCAGATTGTAGTGGGGGGCAGCTGAGCTGACTGGGCCCACTACCTCTCTGCCAGTGGCCCTGTCCCAAGTACAGATCTTCAGCAGCTGTCCGTTTGCCACCAGGACTGGGGTTGCTGGTCCCACCGCCTGTCCTCATGTACCTCCACTGCCCCCCTTGCAAAGGGTGAGAGTGTGGGTCTGTTGGGGGCAGATCATGTTCCCCCACCCTGACCCAGAGAGGGCAGTTTGCTAAGTACATTGTTGCCATGTGAGCCCTGACACACCCCTGCTCCCTAAACAGGTGACCATAGCAAGCACAGTGGATATGCACTATGTTGTGTGCATCATGGTCCACAAGGGCCAGACATGACTGGCAATTACAAATGGACACAGAGACCTCCTAAATGTGTCTGCAACAAATACCTGTCACACACTGGCACTGATGGAGACCTGCAGCACAGCCCACCTGAACCAACCCGGGTACTGCGGACCTGGTGCTGGCCACTCCACCTCACCCTCAGGGTGAGCACAGAACACGCACATTGGCATGGCCTGTGGGTACTCTGTGCCAGTAACACGCATGGTCATTCCCCCCCTACCAAGCTGACGTGCTGTAGAAGTGCATACCCCATCTGGTGAGCAGATGTAGACTGCTGTTCTGCATGTGAATTGCATTATGGGTACTATTGGTTCTATCCTATCCTGGTAGCCACAGCAGACAGTTTTATAATGATGTGCACTCTTTCTGTAGCCATCCATTGGTATGATAACTCCCATAGTGATGTAGCACAATGGTTAATGCAATGACTTCAGTAGCAGAGGTCATGGGTTTGATTCCTCTCTCTTCCCTTTTTTATGGCTGTCCTACACAACTACGTTTCATTCGTGTAACAGTTATATCTGTGCAGATCTGTGCTGCCGCCACATTATACCCTCATCACTGTTGCTATCCATCCTTCTGTCCGTCTATGTGTGTGTGCCAGCTGTGTGGCATCCTGCCCTAATGTGCAGGCTGCTACCCCATGTCCTGCACTGGCACACTTTTCTGCATTGCGGCTCTTCATGCTTGCCTCTCCTGTGTCTGCTCTACATGGCACTGCTCTCCTCTGTCCTCCTGTCATTGCACTTATCCTGCCACCTCTACCTCCTCTGGTGGACACGTATCCCCATCCTCTGCCACACACTGTCATTATTGCACTGTACATTACCATCACCCTGTACATCGGTACAGCTGCCCTCGATATGCTTGTCCACTTTACCTGCTGCCACATGGGCTGCACGCAGATTTGGCTGGTCCATGAGCTCCGTCATCTACTTCCTTCCATCACTTGTTCATTGCCTTTCCTTGGTGCTCTGTGCAGTGTTATGGTTACATCTGTGTTTGAGCCATATATTTCATGCTTGTGACTTTGGGGCACCTTTGTGCCCCTGGGCACCATCTCCTGTGTCACCTTGGCATCCCTGGGGCATCTTTCGAGGCACCTTAGGTTTGGCCAGCTTATGGGGCACCTTATATGCTGCCGTGGAGGGTGCCAACCTTTCCTGCCACCCTCTGGGGCACTTTATGACCTGCCTTGGATGACATGGTGCTTTATGATGTGCCTTATGGTGCGCCCTAAAAGGGGCATTAGGTTGCGGCACTGGGGGTGAGGCTTTTTTGGCTGGCAGTGCAAATTGTTGGGATGTGTCTGACTGTTACAAGCAGGAAAGGGGTTTGCCTCAGACAGTCTTTCATGACCACTGTATCAGCATTAAATGTATTAACCATTGTGCTACACCTCTGTTGCTGTGATTACAGGTCAGCACGCCTAATTAAGGCTAACATGTGTAAACGTGCCATGGCTCCCTCTATCGTGTGATAACGGACTTTATCGCATGATAACCCGAAATGCTACCGTAAGACCAGAACGCCCACTATCTTATATGGCATTCGTCACAGTAAGACTGCAACTAACACCGGTAACATTAAGACAGTTTAGTAAACATACCCCTAAGTAACATCCATTGAACGCAGCACCCTGTCACCAGCAGTGGCAAATCCAGGTCAGAATTACCCAGCGGATCCCCAAAGGTATATCAATTCCTTATAGCACATTAAGTGATAGCTTTCAAAAGTCTATCTGGCTAATCATTTTTAATGAACTTTTCCTCCAGAAACTTGTCCAAACCTTTCTTAAATCCTGCTATGTTGGTCACCTTCATCACATCCTCCAGCAACACATTCCACAGCTTACTTATGTGCTGCATGAAAAAATACTTTCCAATGATTTGTTTTCAGTCTTCTAGCTGCTAGTTTCATGGGGTGTCTTCTTTTTTTAGTGTTCTAAAAGTTAAACAGCCATCACCTATTTAACCGTTCTACCCCACTCCTCATTTTATAAACCTCTATCATATTCTCTCTGTTGTCTCTTTTCCAAGCAAATAAGCCCTAACCTGTTTAGCTTTATCTTTAACTCTATTCCACATTTGTTATACCACTCTTTGACGTATCAGGGCGGTTTACAAAGACATAAAATGCAAAGAAAAATGGCCAACGCCAAAGAAAAAGAAAAGAACTACATAGTTAGATAGGACAGAGGTTATCAGTCACACCGTTGGGAAAGTAGGAGGGAAGAAGAGACGAGGAAGGAGACGTCAAGGAGCTGAGGGTGGGAGGTTGAAGGCAGCGAGAAAGAGGTGGGTCTTGAGGAAGGACTTAAACCTAGTATTACTTACTAAGGGAGGTGTTCCATCCCCCTTACTGTTTTTCTTATCCTTCCCTGAACCTTTACTAGTTCTGCTAGATCCTTTTTGAGATGGAACAGCTAGAATGGCACACAAAGTAATCACAGTATCCCCTATTATATAATTTTGATCTGTGGGCATAAGATATTTTTAAAGGGCCATCGTACATTGCTCGATACTGAAACTTAATGTTTCTTTCACTATGCTTGGTATAATCATAAGTCCATTTTGAGTTATAAAGTCATGACATTAAATTAAATTGCACTTAACTTCAATTAAGTTTGATCAGTTTCTTTTCAAACTGAAACTCATTGTCCTCTTAATTGCTTTCACTAAGCATGGTGAAAGAAAACATTTAGACAAACCAAAACATTGAATACTTCAATGTCACATGTAAATTTGATCACCTCATTTGTTGCTCTTTTTCCCAATATGATATGATAAATGGATATGATAAATAGCGCAGGTTATAATATGTTTTTTAAAAATTAATAAAAAGATTTAAACATAAATAGCGCAGGTCCCAGTACAGTAATTACATTGCCTGATGCATATTCCTTGTGGATATCCAGAAAACCTCACTGGCTCTGGGCTCCCCTAGACAGGTTTGGAAGCCCTGCTTTGTATCTGTCTTCTCCTGGCTAGTTCTGGTCACCAGAGCTTGATGTTCAATGCTCCCAAGTACTTGGAAATGCAGAAATTTCTCCCCAAAACCACTGCTGGACCAAATGATACTGCAGAAAGCCAAGAAGTCCTCCTTCAATGATGGTAACTGCATGGTATGTGGGCATCCCCCTTGGCATCGTGCCTGTTCCAACAGTCCTGTTTCTCCTTTAACGCTCCATAGCCGTAACTAACCCACGGTGTAGCAGTCAGGATTTGAAAGGAAATCCATATAATTATTATTAGCATTGTTAGTGCATGCAATGTTGTACAAGGCAGCTGATATAGCTATAATGTTCCAAATATTCCTGCTCCAAAACTCTTGCACCCAAAGACTAAGCATACTATGGCTGAATAACTCTTCCACAAGTAGAGGATGTGGAGGAGTAGCCTAGTGGTAACAGCAGTGTGGCCTGGTGACTAAGAGACCAGGGTTCAATTTCCACTGGCACTCGTTGTGACCTTGGGCAAGTCACTTTACCTTCCATGGCCTTGGAAGAAAGGCCTGACAATCTATTCTGGTCACACCTTGCCAAGTCAACCCAGGAACTGCTGGGTTACCAGGAGTCAGCATTAACTCAGGGGCACACATTGCATTGAGTAGGGAATAAGTATGTTAAAGCAGTCTTCAGGTTTCAAACATTGGATATGGTCAGCTCTGTCAATGCTGAAATTCACTCTCTCATATTTTGGAGAATTAATATGTTCGACAAGGGCCCTATAGTCCTCTGTAAGTGAGGTTTGTGAGCTAAGTATGGCATTCTATTCTTCAGCACCTAAAAGTACCTAAAAAATCTGAGAATGGTGCAGGAGCCCTACAGTGATTTCCAGCTGCTCACCCCAAAAGCACTGTTATAGTATCGGCATCAACAAGTTATCTCTTCCCGCATACGGATGGGTGTTTTGAAACCACTCAAGAACTCAGATTCATTTCTTGCAGAAATGAACACACAAAGATAGCTATCAAAGTGCAACATTGTAATAAAATGATTTGCCGTTTGATTACAGAAAGAATTTTAAGAGACATGCCAGTGCCTTGATTATGCTGATTCAGCAGCATGGTTACTCACAATTATAGGTCTTTAACTAAACACACGTGAAAATTAAAAAAGAAACAAATTATATTCCCTTTATTAAATCCAGGATCCTATTCAAAAGCCTTTGAGGCATGTAGATGGGATAGGAGGTCTTTAGCTCTAGTTCTTGAAATTTAGATGTCTACTTTTCAAGATAATTAAATAGGCAAACAGATCACATTCTTATTACAAAGACATCATGTGTCAGACACACTAGGGAATCAAACCCATGACCTCAGAGACCAGGTTGGAGCTAAGGAGGCTGAATAGAACAAACCTAAGTCCAGGTGGGAAGGACCATGAGCAGCAGAATGAGAAGCCTGTCCATCACGGGGAACCATGGCACCAACAAGGGGTGTATCTTATGTGACACTATATAAATAAAGAAGCCCAGCTAAGCACACCTTTGCTGGTTTTTGGTGGGTCTGACCTGTGTTTGTCACCCAGCTCCCCTTTACTGCTTAGTGGAGTAGTCACTTCCACTCCCTGTCACTGCCAAGATCTATGGTTGCTGCTCCATGTCTGGTTCCTGTTCCAGTCCTGCCACTGCTTCTCCTGGTTCCTGATGCTGCCTGGTTCTTGTATTGCTCCACCCTGCCCTGGGCTTCGCCTTTCCACCCATGCTCCTGCCCAGGGTAGGATCTAATAGCTTTAACCAGCTCAAAATCAGGGACTTGATCAGTATGAAGCCTACAGCCAAGACTCTCAAAACTCTAACAAGGGCCTTGCAAACAATGTAGGCATGGTTTCAGGCCCTTCAACAGAAGGTGGAAGCTCTCCAGCCCTCTGAGCAAGGACAACAGGCTGCTTTGCCTGGTCATTTGTCCATGGAACTATGCATACCATTACCAGAAAAGTTTGATGGCACTGGGAGAGAACTGCGTGGGTTCATACAGTAGTGTAGGCTCTGATTCCATATTCATCTGTATATGTACCTGTTCCATCTTTGTCTATATATGTAGCTGTCTGATTCCCTCAAAGTAAACTTTATAATTAGTTCACTCAGGAAGAAAGCCCTGGCATTGGCTATCCCTTGCTGAAGCAGAACAACCTGAACAACCTGAAACACTTTTTGGCTGCCCTTTCCATGCTTTTGGAAACCAGACTGAGCTCAGCTGGCTGAGATTAACATGATGACCCTCTACCAGAACTAACAGTGATGGAAAATGCTATAGAATTTTGCCACTGAGTTAATGACCTTGACTGAAATGAGTCAGCCCTCCACACCCATTTCTTATAAAGAATGAGATGGCATGATTGGATCTGGCCCTCCTAGTGGAACTATTTATACTGTGAGTTCACATAAAAAGATGCCTATCAATATGTATCCTGGAAAGACGTGCTAAAAGGACTGAATTGAGCTGTGGTTTGGTACCTCCAGAGAGACAACAATGGTAATGGGTACAATGAGATGGCATCTGTCAGTAGAGAAGAAGGAAAAACATCACTGGAATGGACTCTATCTCTGTTGTGGCCTTCCAAGCATACGCAAAATAACTGCAAAAACAGGCCTCAGAATATTAATTGGTCCCAAGAGGGCGAGGGCTGAAAGCAAGTACAAACCAACCCTCTAAGACTAAATTTTGTGATGAGTGCCCCTACTTCTCATGTGATTGCTCCAATCCACCTTCCATGGAAGGATAAGGAACTCTCTGCATATGCCATGATTGACTCTGGAACCTCTGTGTTCTTTATGGACTTTATCTTTGCTCAGCAGCATCGTTTCAATATTTGAGAAAGGGAAGAGCGTAGTCTGAAAGCTTTTGATGGCTTGCCTCTGTCATCAAGCTCTCTAACTCTAGAGACTGAACATTTCATGGTGACTATGATTCAGGATCACCAGGAGGTGATACAATTTTGATTTATTCATGTGTCACATTTTGCCATAATCTTAGGGATGCCCTTGCTAGAACGACATAAACCCCATGTCCAGTGGAGAGCTTACCAGATCACCTTCCTGTCTATCTTTTGCCAAGAGAATTGTATGTCTAATCTTGAAATGAAAGAGAATGACCCAGGAAGGTACTGCTATGGAAATCCCAGGGATGAGCATCAACCCAGAAGGAAACCGGGCCCCTAAGGAAGAAATACTTGAAGTACTGGGAAATATTTGATAAAGGTGCCGCAAGTACCCTAATCCCTTAGACCCTATGATTGTCCAATAGACTTACAACCCAGGGCAGAAGTCCCCCTCAAAGCCAGAATTCAAAGTTTTAAGGGAATATCTGAAGGATATCTTAAAGAAAGGACTCATCCAGCCTTTGACTTCTCCATTGGGAGCCCCAATTTTCTTTGTGCCCAAGAAGGATCGTTCCCTTTGGCCAAGTATAGATTACCAAACACTCAATACTGAGAGCATCCAGAATTGGAATCCACTCTCACTTATCAATGAGCTGCTGAAATGCCTCCAAGCAGCTCAGATTTTCACTAAGCTTGACCTTCAGTGGACCTATCTTATTCATACACAATAAGGAGATAAATGGAAAACCTTTCACATCCAATATGGGCATTTTGAATAACTAGTGATATTGCTTGTCTTAAGAAATGTCTCTGCTGCTTTTCAACACCTAGTAAATTAGATATTCCAATATGTCTTAGTATATCTAGATGATATCTTGATATTCTCTGAAATACCAACAGATCATAAGTTTCAAGTCTGTCAGGTATTAGAGCCCCTAAGGAAACAAATGCTGTACGCCAAACTATAAAAATGTGAATCTGAGAAGAGATCTATAGAGTTCCTAGGGTATATTTTACCTGAAGGCATCGGGATGGTCCCTTGGAAGATCTCAGCTTTGATGGAGTGGCTGGCTCCAAAGGATATCCAGTGTTTTTTTTGTATTTGCACGTTTACTGATATTTTATTCAAATGTTCTGCAAAGTAACAGCTCCAGTGATGGAAGTCTTGAAGAAGGGTATTCTGTTCAGATGGGGCCAAGAGCAACAACTGCCTTTTGATAGCCTCGGGACAGCATTCACATCTGCCCCTATCCTGATACATCTTGATCCAGAACAGCTATTCATAGTAGAGGCTGATACATCCAGAGGGGCTGTTGGTGCTATACTATCTCAGAAGGTGGCACTAGGGAATCTCCTCCATATGTGGACCAAGGGGAAGCCCTAGATGTGGTGTACTTAGATTTCAGTAAAGCCTTTGACACATTCTGCACAGGCGACTTTTAAATAAATTGAGCACCCTAGGAATTGATCCTATAGTGATTAACTGGGTAAGGAATCTGTTGAGTGGGAGGTTACAAAGGGTACAGGTAAATGGAGCTTACTCTGAGGAGAAGGATGTTACCAGTGGTGTGCTGCAGGGATCTGTCCTTGGTCTAATTCTTTTTGACATTTTTGTTAGTGATATTGCAAAAGGGTTGTCAGGTAAGGTTTGCCTCTGTAGATAATACCAAAATCTTCAATAGAATAGACATCCAGGAAGGAGTAATATAGCTAAGCTTGAAAAATAGTTTCGAATTTGGCAGCGAGATTTAACGCTAAAAAATGCATGGTCATGCATTTGGGCTGCAAAAATCCAAGGGTGTGGTACAGTATAGAGGATGAAGTACTTCTGTCCATGAAAGAAGACCCGGACCTGGGCGTGGTTGTTTCTGATGAACTTAAGGTGTCTAAACAGGTAGAAAAGGCGATGGCAAAAGCTAGAAGGATGTTTGGGTGCATAAGGAGAGGAATGGCCAGCAGGAAGAAGGAGGTGATATTGCCTCTGTATAAGTGTTTGGTGAGACCTCATTTGGTGTACTATGTGCAGTTCTGGAGACCACATCTTCAAAAGGATATAAACAGGATGGAATTGTGCAGAAGGTGGCTATGAAAATGGTCAGTGGGCTTCATCATAAGGCATATGGGGACAGACTTAAAGATGTATACTTTGGAGTGAAGGAGTAGACTAGTGGTTTGATAACCAAGAGACTGGGGTTTGATTCCCACTGGCACTCCTTGTGTCTTTTGACAAGTCACTTAACCCTCCATTGCCTTGGAAGAAAGGCCTAGTAATCTACTTCTGGTGACACTGCCAAAAAAAACCAGGAGCTGCTGGGTTCCCAGGAGTCAGCATTGACTTGAAGGCATACATGTATACTTTGGAGCAAAGGTGGGAGAAAGGAGATATGATAAAGACATTTAAATACTTCCATGGCATAAATGCAGAGGAGGAGAGTCTCTTTCAATTGAAAGAAAGCTCTGCAATGAGGGGGCATAGGATGAAGGTGAAATGGGATAGATTCAGGAGTAATATGTGGAAATACGTATGTCTTTATGGAAACAGTGGTAAATGCATGGAATAGTCTCCCAGTGGAGGTGGTAGAGATGAGGACAGCATCTGAATTCAACAAAGCATGGGACAAACACCAGAAGATCTCTAAAGGGAAAAAAGGGACTATAGTAGTTGGTATGGAAGGGCAGACTGGATAGGCCATATGCAAGGCTGGCCCGTCCATTAGGTGGGCTAAGCAGCTGCCTAGGGTGCTAGACTTCTTTGGATGGCAGGCCATGTGCTTCGGCCCAACCGCACTACTCTCCCCCCGTGCTGAGCCAAGATGCTGCCCTTCCACTGCTGCTGATTCTGGCGGCGAGTGGCTTGGCTTGGCAGGCCATGGGCTTCAGCCATGGGGGGAGGGGGGGGCAGCATGGCTGGGGCTTCTGCCTAGTGCATCAGAAACCCTTGGGCCACCTCTGGGCATATGGTCTTTTTTCTGCCATCCATGTTTCTGTGTTTAGAGTGCAGCTCCCAACAAACCAACAAAGATTGTCTTTTGAACATTTAAGTGCTCAAATTGGTATTCCTCTCAACTTAGAGATCTAGAAATATTAACTAGGAAATGAGAGAGAGCCTTGAGGAAAAACCCTGGTGTTGAAATAAAGGTTATAAACTGCTTTTTTGTTGTTTTTCAAGTATTAATAATGGTACGGTATAATTTATGGAATTCAGTGACTTAGAAATTATGACTGGATAATGTACCTGTATATTTTATATTTTTATTTAATTTTTAACACATTCTTTGTATTTCTTATGTTTTTGCTAATATAGATGAGTCTCCTTTACTTTATTGTTGTATTGTTGGAATCTGCTTTCATATCTTGGGAGAAGTATCTTGTAGAGAAGTGAAACAGAAAAACTGTTAAACAAATAAATATAATTTGCAGATGCCTAAAAATATTGTTCTCCTGTGACTGAGAAAACTGTTAATAAACAGGAGCTTTTTTCTACAGTAAATCACAGATCATGTAACACAGATTTCACAAAGGTGGACCCTAATCAACTAACTATGTGACTTCTGAGGTTAATTGGTTGCACCAAATCTTATTTAGGGGTTTCATAGCAAAAGGGATGAATACATATGCACTCACAACTTTTCAGTTTTTACTTGTTTTTTTATATATACAAGGTATTTTATTGTCATTTCACTTCATCACTTTGGGCTATATTGTTAGGTCCATTACCTAACATCCAAATGAACCTACATTTTCATTCTAGGTTGTACGTAATGCGACAAAACAGGACAAAAACCAAAGGGATGAATACTTTTGCAAGGGACTGTATCTGATATGGGAATGGGAAGATCTTAAATTGGTTCCAATCTTCATGGAAAGCCATATAGAGAACTGTGATGGGAGATAGTACCTTCTCTAAAGCCCAGATAACCTGCAGGGTACCTCAAGGACTTAGTTTGTGACTCTGCTTATTTTGATTTCTATCTTATCACACTGGTTTATGCTATCCAGGATGGTGGTGCAAAATCTTGTTTTAAAGAGCGTGGATTGCTGTAATTTCATCTATTTAGGTCTTCCACGTAGAGTGTCTCCTCCTCTTCAACTTGCGCAGAACTCTGCTGCTGGTGTAATTTGTAGTGCACGAAGGTTTGATCATATTCGGCTGTTGTTGAAGGAACTCCACTGGTTCCCAGTGTATTATCGGGTGGAATTTAAATGTATTGTTATGGTTTTTAAGTTGTTGCATTCATTGCAACTAAATGAGTTGCAAGAATGTTTGTTTGAGTATTGCCCTGTACGGACATTGCATTCAGCATCACAAGGGCGTTTGGAGATTCCTTCCCCTTGGTTGGGGTGTACAGTTTCTGTGAGGTGTAGATTTTTTTCACTTGCGGCTCCTGTTTCCTTGTAATCTATTAAGGAAATTATTTATGTTTATGTTTGCCTTTATTTTATATACCGCAATATCTGCACGCAAGCAATGCAGTTTACAATAAAATACTAAAATTAGACCTTATTTGCTAATTTTATCTCCTTTAGTTCCTCTAGTCCAGGCCAGACTCCTGGGTCCTGTCCCTCCTCCAGTAGACGGCGACAAAGCTTGCCAGCTTTTGGTGATGTCACATTACAAGGAGCACCCCACTCCTCCCACCAAGCCAGTATTCCTCTTACAAAGCAGCTAGGACAAAACAAAGACCAACAACAACTATCTACGCTCTGTACACACATATCGAACAGTCATGTGGTGAAAAGATACAGCCCACAGGAGCCAAGTCTGAAGCTGGACGCCAGACCCCTCCGAACGAAATCTTCAGAGCTCCAACAGGCCTCCTTGCTGAATGCAGGGGAAATCAAGCAAGCTGTCAAGACATGCTGACCACTTAAACTGGGCTTGCTCCCTCAGTACTGCAGAAGAGGTGAGTTCTGGCCTGGACTGGAGAAACTAAAGAAAAGAAAATTAGCAGGTAAGGTCTAATTTCACCTTCCGTAATGGTCTTCCAGTCCAGGCCAGACTCCTGGGATGTATCGGAGCAGAATTTAGATCCGGGTGGAACCAGCAAGTCCAGCCTGCAAAACTCTGGACCCAAAGCACGCATCAGAATGAGACTGAATATTGAGTCGGTAGTGACAGGCAAAGGTATGCAGGGAAGTTCACGTAACTGCTCTACAGATATCCACTGGCAGAACTAAACTGCATTCTGCCCAAGATGTTGCCTGCGCTCTGGTCGAGTGGGCTTGCAGCCCTACTGGTACTGGTTGTCCATGTAAGATGTATGTGGACCCGATCAGTTCCTTCAACCACCATGCAATGGAGGCCTCATTACCCTTACATGGCACTCCAAACAACATGAACAAACACTCAGATTTCTGGAATGAAGCCAGATGACAGAGCTGAGCATCCACCTCCGCTAGAAAGGACGTAAAACAACTGACTGGTTAACATGAAATTTGGAAATCACCATGGGCAGAAAGGCTGGAACAGTCCTCAGAACCACCTTCTCCTTGGAGATGACCATATAGGGCTCCCAACACAACAGCACCTGCAGCTTAGAGAGCCGCCTCGAGATCTTTTAATGACACCGAGCCCAATGGCTCAAAGTGAGCCGCCATCAATGCGGACAAGATGAGATTCAAGTCCCATGAGGGTACCAGTGGCCTGCATGGCGGTCTTAACTGCTTAATTGCTCGGAGAAAATGTACCACATCAGAATGAGAAGCCAGAGAGACACCTGTTAGCAAGACAAGGCTGCGATCTGAACTTTCAAAGAATTCAGGGCCAGACCCTTATCCAACCCAAATTGCAGAAAGGCCAAAATATCCAGTACGGAAGCCTTCAAGGAGCGGAGTTCGCGCTCCACTCACCGGGCCTCAAAAACATGCCAAACCCGCATATACACCAGCAATGTAGACTACTGTCTAGCCTGCAGCAAAATAGCAATCACCAGAGCAGAGTAACCCCATCTGGTCAAGCATGCCCTTTCAAGAGCCAAGCCATAAGCAAGAATTGATCCACTTGAGCTATGAGGATCGGCCCTTGGGACAGGAGATCGGATCTTGCCGGCAACCTTCACGGCTCGTCTACAGCTAGATGGACCAGATCGGCATACCACAGCTTCCAAAGCCAGCCTGGAGCAATGATCACTATGAGCCCTTGGTGCCCCTCGACATGCTGAACCACACACCCTATCTGTGGTCACGGTGAAAAAAGAGAAGACCCTCCCGTGGCCACATCTGGGCTAACGCATCCAGACTTTTGGACATTCGCTCCCTTCGAGGACTGAAAAAGTGCACCACTCGTGCATTCTCTGCAGTTGCCATCAAGTCCATCACTAGTCACCCCCACCACCTGGTTAGACTGTGGAAGACCAACTGCTCCAGAGACCACTCTCCAGGGTCCAGTTGATGTCGTCTGAGAAAATCCACCAGCACATTTTCCTTTTCTGCCATGTGCGCTGCCGACAGTTGAAGAAGATGCACTTCTGCCCATTGAAGAAGCAGAGCAATCTCCTTCACCAGATGTACACTGCCTGTACCTCCTTGGCAGTTGATATAAGCCACCGTGGTCATGTTGTCTCACCACCCGATCTTGTATGAGGGGCAGAAACCTGCGCAGGGCCAACTGCACGGCCCACATTTCTGGGCTATTGATGGACCACTGTGTTTGCTCCTGCGACTAACGCCCCTGCGCCATCCGAATCAAACAATGAGCTTCCCACCTAGACAGACTGGCATCTGTCCTCACAGGTATCCACTCTGGTGACTCCGGGGACATCCCCCTTAAGAGGATGGCATCGATAAGCCACCAAGAGAGACTGCAGCGAACCTCCAAAGGACACAGAAGTTTCTGAGTCAGCGAGCGCTTCTGTGGTGATCAGTGCGACAGCAAGGCCCTCTGCAGGGGCTGCATGTGCGCTCTCACCCACGGCATCAAGCCTAGCGCTGCCACCATGGACCCCAACACTAGTAGATAGGACCACGCTGACTGAGATCGTTGCCACAAGAACCTTTGAATCTGTCCCTGAAGTTTCACCCTGCACTCCATGGGCAGGAACACCTGACCCAGAGCACTATTGATGTGAGCTCCCAAGTATAGGAGATCCTGCAAGGGAGTGAGATGATTCTTGGCAACATTCACTACCCAGCCGAGACTCCTGAGCATTGTAAGGACCTGTTGTGTAGTTCGCAAGCTCTCCTCCTATGACTTTGCCCGAATGAGCCAATTGTCCAGATAAGGATGGACCAAATCTCCCTGACTGTGTAATGAAGCCGCTACCACCACCAAGATCTTAGTGAAGGTGCAAGGAACCGTGGCTAACCTGAAAGGAAAAGCCTGAAACTGGAAGTTGCCCATAGGCACCGCAAACCTGAGGAATCTCTGATAGTCCGATCAAATGGGAACATGCAAATATGCCTCTGTAAGATCCAAGACGGTCAGAAACTCCCCCTGATGCACCATGATGGATCGTAAGGTTTCTATGCAAAAGTGAGGTATGAGGAACTCCCGATTAACATACTTGAGATCCAGAATGGGACGAAAGGATCCTTCCTTTTTGGGGACCACAAAGTGAATCAAGTATTGACCTTGGCCTAAATGGGCTGAAGGAACGGGTACTATGGCCTGAAGACTTAAGAACCACAATAATGTCTCCTTGACCGCCTGATGCTTGGCGACCGCTGCACAGGGAGACAAGTGAAAGGCATCCAAAAGGGGTCGAGCCAACTCCAGTGCGTACCTTTCGTGGATGACCTCTAGCACCCACTGATCGGTGGTAATTTGGATCTAGGTGTGGTAAAATTGCTGAAGCTGACCTCCCACTGGCACCAACACTGCCTGGACCCCCCCCCCCCCCCGTGATTCATTGCAACTTTTTGTTGTTGCTCCCTGAGACAGAGAAGAAGCCTCGACCAGATCCTCTGCCACTGCAAAAGGGCTGCCCCCAAGATGGGTACCGGAGCTTTTGATAAGACACAAAACGTGAAGCCTTAAAGTGCCAAAAATTGCAACCTTGACCTCATGCTGCCGAGGATGATTTAGGCACCATTCAAAAAGGAAATCGTTCACTTTCACCACTCAAGGATCAGAACAAAAATACAGAGATCTCAGTATAAAAGAGCACTGCTGTATACGGCTCGCACCACTGTACAGCAACGTGCTTTATAACATTAACGACCTCAACAACACAAATAAGAACAGATGGCCAGTCAGCAATGGCTTTCCCGATCACGAGGATACATCAAGAAAATCCAAAAACTTCAGGGATAAACCTCACTCGCCAGACTGGACACCTTTGAAACATCAATCGATCCCAATGTAGATCCCCGGTACCATCAAGACGTTTCACACAAACGGTTTCTTCAGGGGATCTTGCCAAATCTAAAAAACAAACACAACCAACCACCATCATCCTAATCCCACCTACTAACAATCTATAAGTTACACAAATCCATGACTATAAACAACGTCCAAACCTTACTGCGAATGCTGCCCGCATTCTATTAAATGTCGGCTCGCTGCTGCTCTCCGTGAATCGGAAGCTATACCCGACTTCCTGGACAAAAAACGCTGCGCATGCGGGATAACATCCACGACTCCATTTTTAAAGCTCCCACACAAAATAACAACAACCTATACAGCACTGCCACGTCAGAAGTTTTACCAACCCACATATGGAACGCCCACCTCATAGTACCAAGATGCCTCCAAGAACACATCAGGCACATCACTATTACAAAAATCCAAGATACTAGGAGTCACTGCCCAAGACAGAGAAGCACCCAAGAAACGGGGAAAATACCCCTACCCAAACACAGACTTAAAACACCAGCAGCCTATCATAGCAGAGCCAACACTCAACTACAAACATGCCACCCAGTCAATACTACTATTTAAGCCGGACGGGGCAAGAGTATTCAAATGATAGATCAAGCCCTGTTCTAACCTAATCAGAACCTGATCAATCGTCCTTCCCAGGCTTCCCCGGACGACCTGATCCAAACAGAGGCAACGCAACTGCTCAAAAATATGGTCCCGTTGAACACAATGCGAAACAATGGGAGCCTCCAAAATCTTACGATGTAAACGACTACGATGCTCACGCATCCGCGTCCGGAAAGCACGCGTAGTTTTTCCAATATAGCATAACCCGCAAGGGCACACTATCGCGTAAACTACATTACACGAATCACAAGTAGTGGAACGCTTCAATCGAATCTGAACACGCCGGTATTCAAAATCAGTAGCTGAAATAGTAATCCCACAAATATCACATTCTCCACAGCCCACATGTCCCACCTCCCTACCGACAAGCGATACCTCTGAAACCGAGGGCAACACCGCGGGATTAACCCACTCTTTCAGATTACGATCCCTTTGCCACACACACCTGACAGATTTATTAGCCAAGCCGGGTACTACCTGTAGGATAGCACTATGCTTTCTAAGAACTTTTTGAATCTCATTACTCAACGGGGAATACTTCATAATTAAATTAACACTATCATCATCAGGAGCCTCAATCCTACGGTGGGGTTTCATATCCAACAATGCTGCGCGATGATTAAACAATGCCCTCGAATACGCTCGCTTGACTACAGCACTAGGATAACCCCTGTGCACAAAACTTTCATACAGATATCTTGATTTGTTTTTAAATTCAGTCCTATCCGAGCAATTACGCCTAAACCGTAAAAACTGTGAAAAAGGAAGCCCCTCCTTCCAAAGTTGGGATCGATTGATGTTTCAAAGGTGTCCAGTCTGGCGAGTGAGGTTTATCCCTGAAGTTTTTGGATTTTCTAGATGTATCCTCATGATCGGGAAAGCCATTGCTGACTGGCCATCTGTTCTTATTTGTGTTGTTGAGGTCGTTGATGTTATAAAGCACGTTGCTGTACAGTGGTGCGAGCCGTATACAGCAGTGCTCTTTTATACTGAGACCTCTGTATTTTTGTTCTGATCCTTGAGTGGTGAAAGTGAACGATTTCCTTTTTGAATGGTGGCTGTGAATCGTTCTTAATTTAGAGGCCAATACTGGAGGATGATTTAGGAGTCTTTGGCTTGTCCTCCGGGAGCTTCACCAGTTTGGAATTGCCCAACTACTTTAACAGCCTATCAAGATCTGAACCAAACATTAGCTTTTCCCAAAATGGAAGCTTTCCCCAAAAGGGATGTTTGGAGGAGAGGTCTGCTAACCAGTGTGTAGCAATGACCAAAGCCATACCTTTGGTGGAGGCCCGCAGTAGGTCATAGAAGGCATCTGCCAAGTACGCCACCCCCAATTCCAGGTGCACCATCTCCGGTGTGATTTGCACAGGTGTCGCCTTCTCGCCCCCAAGGGTTTTCGACCACCGCATATACGCACGAGCCATGTAGGCTCCGCAGACTGAGGCCTGAAGTGCCAGAGCACTGATCTCAAAGGCCTACTTCAGCAAAGTTTCCAACTTTTTATCTTGAGGCTCCTTCAAGGCTGCTCCACTCTCGACGGGGATCGTCATCTTTTCGGTCACCAGAGTGACCAGGCCATCGACCTTTGGCAATTTAAGCAAGTCTTTTTCAAAAGATGCTACCGGGTAAAGGTGCTGCATCGCCCAGCTTCCTCTAAGACCTGCATCCGCAACTTCCCACTCAAGCTAATCATCTGTTTCAAGGCCCTATGCACCAGAAAGGCCACCTAAGAACATAAGCTATGCCATACTGGGTCAGAACAAGGTCCATCAAGCCCAGTATTCTGTTTCCAACAGGGCCGATCTAGGTCACAAGTATGTAGCAATTTCCTCAGAAGGCTCCACAATGCTTGTATTGGGACAATACACCTCAGAAACCTTAAGGCCCTGCAGGAGCGGATCCTCCAAAGGAGGGTCCTTCGAGGGAGTCTCTAGCGACAGATGAAGAGCTGCTAAGGAATGGGTAATCAGAGCCATAAGCTCTTCCCTACAAAAAACCCTAACTATGCTAGGATCCTCTCCCACTGGAAGCAGCTCCCCGTGTGCTGCAAGCGCCATCTCATCCTCGAGCATCTCGGTTGTATCCTCCAAAGATTCTTTGGAACCCAAGGCGTTCTCTGAACCACGATCCTCCTCCTAAGAGGCAGGCAATGCAGCAGAGGGATCTGCCCCTGCACCCCAAAAAGCTGAGCAATCCCCCCACTGCCCCCCTGGATGAGGAAGGTGAGCATTAGTCCCCAAATCTGCACCAAGGCTGCGCTTGCTGCAATAAGACTGGTGCATCATCAAAATAAACTCCGTGGAGAAACGGGCATTAGACAGAGAGTCTGAGAGCCCCATGCTGCCCGGAAGGACCGCCTGTTCTCTTCTCTCTACCCCTATGAACGACGATATGGCCGGCAGAGAGGACAAAATGGCAGCAGTTCCTGCCAAAACCACAGGAACCGCTTGTGGGGATAAGGCTGAAGGCCTCACTGCTCCTGATTCGGCGACTGGCGAAGAAGCAGCCGCCTCCCGAAAAGAGCTGCTGGCCTCTCTGTCTTCGGCTTCACAGACTCTACAGATGCATGCTGCTGAGATAGTAGAGTGCTTGAGGGCACACGCTGAGCAGACTGTCTTGTTGGAAGGCATCTCTCGAGCTGACTGGAGCTGCGAATGCCGTTGGAACACCAGTGCACTACCGACGTCCCAAAAACGTTGCCCTGCTTATAACTCCTCTTAGAAAGATACTGGTACCAAAGGGAAGGGCAAGAAAACCCACTTTTGCGCTTTCATCAACTTCAATAAAGACACACGGATTGGAGCACAGGTATAGTTCAATCTACACCCTCTGCCTGCCACTAAAGGAGATAGAAGCTGCGGAACACCGAGTACCGAGAACAAGAGGCCAGACCCTCCCCCGTGTCCCCACTCCCCTCCCGAGGTCCTGTGGCTGACTAAACAGCGTTGGACCCTCCGGGCAGGCACCTTCACCACCAAAACTGTTAACCCTTTAAGACTGAGCTTACCAGAGGAATAGAAGCCAAGGGCAAAACTAACCCTGTTTTGTTTTTTTTGGTAATGAAATTGAAGGCAAAGTTCCTCAGTTTAGCCCAGACTATACCAAGTTCTGTCTCATCTGCTGGAGACTGAGGATACTGGCTTAGTGGGAGGAGCAGAGTACTCCTTGTAATGTGACATCACCAAAAACTGGCATTCTCGGTCTCCATCTGCTGGAGGAGGGGCAGAACCCAGGAGTCTGGCCTAGACTAGAAGAACGCTATGGAATGCCAGCCTTAATGATAGGAAAAGAAAGAAAAGAGAGAACAATGTTCTTATCTTATGTTCTTATGTTCTTAAGTCCAGGTACTAGGAAAGGGGGGAAAGGGGAGGGGGTCGGCTCTGCCAGGCCATGACCCGAGAGAGTGCACTTCAAGAGTTCACAAATGCAGATTCAAATAGATAGGTTTTCAGTGCTTTTTTAAAGCTTTTCAAATTTGGTTTGACTCGTAAGGGAGTGGGTAAACTGTTCCGCAGAGATGGGGCCAAGACAAAGAAAGGAGATTTTTGAGTGAATTCATGTTTGACTGTCGATTGAGATGGAATATGCAGTCTGAAACCTTGAAGAGAATGAAGAGCCTGGGCTGGGGCATAAAGACTGATTAAAGAAGAGAGATATTCAAGAGCTGCATCGTGAATGACTGTATGAGTAAATGTCAGAATCTTGAACAGAATGCATGAACTGATAAGGGAGCCAATGGTGTTGCATAAGTAAGGGGGCAGCATGGTCAAATCTCCAGGCATGGGCAAGGATACATATAGCCGTATTTTGTATTATCTGTAAACACTTGAGCTGATACTGGAGAAGCCCAATATATGCGATACTACAGTGATCCAGATGGGAGACTACAGTGTGGAACAAAACTGAAGTTTGTGTTGACTGATCTAAAAATGGTTGAATAGCTCTAAAACATGATGTCTTGATGACTTGTGCTAACTGTGGGGAGAAAAATAATTCATAATCTAGTAGTATACTTAGATACAGGAAAGTAGATTGCAAGGTTACTGGGACACTCTCGAGCATAGGGGTAAGGATTGGGCCGTTTGAGGAACTTGTTAACCAGGTAGCTATTGTCTTATTTGTAAAAGGTAAACACTCATTTTTTCCAGATGGCATATGTTTAATCTTGTTTTTATTGTCTTGTTTTGTTTTATTGTACCCGCTTAGAAATTTTGGATAGACGATAAAAAAATGCTTACATAAACTTCAATCTAAGATATTGCTATTACACAGACAATCTGCAACCCTACCTGCTGCTTGGTGATAACCATTCAGAATTTAAACAACTGCTTCTTGCCAATTAATAATTGGTTGGAAAGTAATTTGTTACAGTTAAATTTATGAAAAACTGAGGTTTTATGGATTGGATGTCAAGACCTGGATAAACAGATGGAAAGGTTAAATATGGGATAGCTTGTCCTTACAGTCAGCATTGATATCAGAAATTTATGATCCAATAGTTATATGTTCACCAGAAGCTATTTAATGAATAATGTCACTATCCACATAGGGCCCGATATTCAATCAGGATGGCTATGCGTAACTGCGGCGCACAGCTGTCGCCGCTGACCTCTATATGCAGCTCCGGCATTGAATATCAGGGGTCACAGCACAGCCTCTGATGCCACAGAAGCTAACTGGGTAGCGGCAATATTGCACTGCTACCTGGTTAGCTCCCATGGGTAAAACGAGGCTTTTGCTACGCTTAGTTTTACCGGCAGGTCGCTAACTGGGTGGTGGTGCAATACTGCTGCTACACGGTTAGCGACGGTCACTGCCCACAATATGCTCTGGAACACTGACATCACACTCCGGAACACCCACAACACGCCCCGATGCTAAGCAGTTAGCATTGGGGGGTGCAGCAGCGTTAGTTGGGGATATTCAGCGTCACTAACCATGTTAGTGCTGTTAAATATCTCGTTCAGCGTCATTTACATGGTTTACAGGTCCGTAAACTGCGTAAAACTCTTTCCAATATTGGGCCCATTGGTTTTAGAAACTTATACAAATAGTATTAGGCCAAAAATCTGACTGACCAATTCAATACTATCCCTATATGAAGGGGCCAAGTTTGTGGCAGGTTGAGGAGGGGCTGAAAAATGTTCTAGATAGTTTTGATATTTAGCCTCTCTTGTACATTTACTTTCGGTCTGTTATATGGCAGACTGAAACTAAATGGACAGTGAGAGTGGTTACTGTACTGTCCGTCTGTTCCAGGAGTTCTCATCCCAGTCCTCAGGACACAGCTAGCCAGTCAGGTTTTCAGGATAACCACAGTGAATACACATGAGAGAAATTTGCATGCACTGCCTCCATTGTATGCAGGGCCGGTACTACCTTTTATCTGCCCTCTGCCCTCTACCTTGCTGCTCCCTTTCTCTTCCTGCTCCAGTGGATTCTCATGGAGCCCTTCACAAGCTTCTCTTTTGTCCCAACATAATGAACATTTTTCAAGGGCTAGCTGTGTTAGTCCGGAGTAGCAAAAATGACAGACAGGTGAAATCTTATAGGTGACACCTTATGGACTAAACAATTTATTGAGGGTTATGCCTCAAATTTATAAGTCTATAATGGTGTCACCTGCCTCTGTCATTTTTGTCTGAACGTAATTTACATGTGCAATGGGATTAGATGGGTGCATGTGTGGGTGTGCCATGTAGAGTGTAGGGGGCTGTATGTGCGTGCTATGGGGAGTGTCAGGGGCTGCATATGTGTATGTGCAATGTGCATGTAGGTCTGTTTGTCATGGAGAGTATCAGGAGTGGCAAGTGTGTCTGTGCATGTCTGGCATGGGGAGTGTCACAGGCTGTGTGCATGTGTGTGTGCCTCTCTCTCTCAAAACCCCCCCCCCTCCCAGACTTTCTCCAGTCTGTTTCTCTCTCTCTCTCTCTTATACTTCCCCCAGCCATCATCCAGTGTGTGTGTCTCTCTCTCATAGCTCCCCCAGCCATCACCCAGTCTCTCTCTCTCTCATAGCCCATACTACTATTACTCATTATTATTTGTATAGCGCTACAAGACATGCAGCGTTGTACATATAGATGTAAGAGACAGTCCCTTCTCATCACAAGACTGGGAACTAGAGTATGGTAAGAAACACATAAGTGATGAACAAGAGAATGAAGGGCATCAGGATCCAAAAGCAGCCTCAAAGAGATGGATTAGAACATAAGAACATAAGATATGCCATACTGGGTCAGACCAAGGTCCATCAAGCCCAGTATCCTGTTTCCAACAGTGGCCAATCTAGGTCATACGTACCTAGCAGTTTCCCCAAAAGACACAGGTTCCACAATGCTTGTACTGGGTCAAGCAGTGATATCCTGGGTTCCTTCTTAATAATGGTTTATGGACCTTTCCTCCAGGAACTTGTCCAAACCTTTTTTAAACCCAGCTACACTAACAGCCTTTACTACATCCTCCGGTAACAAATTACAGAGTTTGATTACACGTTGAGTGAAAAAATATTTTCTTTTATTAGTCTTAAATAGTTTACCTTGTAGCTTCATTGCATGCCCCTAGTCTTTCTATATTCTGATAACGTAAACAATTGATCTACATTTACCCGTTCCACTCCATTCATTAATTTATAGACTTCTATCATATCTCCCCTCAGCCGTCTCTTTTCCAGGTTAAAGAGCCCTAACCTTTTTAGCCTTTCTTCATAGGAGTATCCTTCCATCCCCTTTACCATTTTGGTGGCTCTCCTCTGAACCTTTTCTAATAACGCTATATCCTTTTTAAGATACGACGACCAGAATTACACACAATATTCAAGGTGCGGTCTCACCATAGAACGATATAGAGGCATTATAATATCTTTTGTTTTATTTTCCATTGCTTTCCTTATGATACGTAGCATTCTATTTGCTCTCTTGGCTGCCGCTGCACACTGGACCGAGGGTTTTAACATGTTATCCACAGTGACGCCTAAATCTTTTTCCTGGGTGGTGGTTCGTAATGTGGAACCTTGCATCGTGTAACCATAGTTTGGGTTGTTCTTCCCTAGGTGCATAACTTTGCACATGTCCACATTAAATTTCATCCGCCACTTTGATGCCCAGTCTTCCAATTTATCAAGATCCTCTTGCAATTTTCCACAATCCTCTTGGGTTTTAACAACTTTAAATAGTTTTCTGTCATCTGCAAATTTGATAACCTCACTTGTTATTCCACTTTCCAGGTCATTTATGAATATGTCAAAAAGCAGCGGACCCAGCACAGATCCCTGGGGTACACCACTATTCACCTTTCTCCATTGGGAAAATTGGCCATTTAGCCCTACCCTCTGCTTTCTATCTTTTAACCAGTTCCTGATCCACAGTAGTACACTGCCTTCTATCCCATGACTCTTTAGTTTTGCCAAAAGTCTCTGATGAGGGACCTTGTCAAAGGCTTTCTGAAAGTCCAGATACACTATATCAACTGACTCACCTTTGTCCACCTGTTTATTCACACTTTCAAAAAAACATAACAGATTAGTAAGACAAGATCTTCCTTGTCTAAAGCCATGTTGGCTGTCTCCCATTAGGCCATGACTATCTACATGCTGAGTAATTGTATTCTTTATGATGGTTTCTACCATTTTTCCCGGTACTGACGTGAGACTCACCGGTCTGTAGTTTCCCGGATCACCCCTGGAACCCTTTTTAAAAATTGGTGTTACACTGGCGATCCTCCAATCTTCAGGTATTAGAGATGATTTTAATGATAGTTCACAGATTACTAATAGCAGCTCTGCAATCTCATATTTCAGTTCTTTCAACACCCTTGGATGTATACCATCTGACCCAAGTGATTTGCTACTCTTCAGTTTAATAGTTATAATACATCTTCCCGATGTATCGATATTTCCTTCAATTCTTCTGCACCTTTAAATATCACTTCAGTCATGGGCAACATCCCTATATCTTCCTCAGTAAAGACCGAAGCAAAGAATTCATTCAGTTTCTCCGCTATCGCCTTGTCGTCTCTTAGTGCCCCTTTAACTCCTCTATCATCTAATGGACCAACTGACTCTCTCACAGGTTTTTTGCTACGAATGTACTTGAAAAAATCTTTATTTCGCGTTTTTGCTTCTGCAGCAAGCTTCTTCTCAAATTCTCCCTTTGCCTGCTTTATCAATGCCTTGCATTTGACTTGCCAGTGCTTGTGCTGTTTTCAGGTTTTGTCGTTTGGCTCTTTTTTTCATTTCCTGAAAGATGCTTTTTTGGCAACAACAGCCTCTCTGACCTCACCTTTAAACCATGCTGGCAGTTTTTTGGACTTCCTTCCACTTTTCTTAAAGCGTGGAATACAGCTGGTCTGGGCTTCCAAGATAGTATTTTTCAACAACTCCCAAGCTTGATGTAAGTCTTTAACCTTTGCAACTGCTCCTTTTAGTTTTTTCTTAACTATTTTCCTCATTTTATCATAGTCTCCCTTTCGGAAGTTAAAAGGTAGTACTGTGGATTTCCTTACTATCCCTCCTCCACTAGTTAAATCAAAGGCGATCATGCTATGATCACTATTGCTAAGTGGCCCCAACACCCTTATCTCTTGCACTAGATCTGGTGTTCCACTAAGGACTAGGTCTAATATGGCTTCCCCTCTGGTCGGTTCATGAACCAACTGCTCCAAGAAGCAGTCATTTATGTCATCTAGGAACTTTATCTCCCTAGCATGTCCTGCCGTGACACTGACCCAGTCGATACCGGAGTAATTGAAATCACCCATTATTATTACTGCGCTGTAACATTTGTTAGCTTCCTTGATTTCTTTGAGCATTTCATCAGCCATTTGTTCATTCTGGCCAGGATATTTAGCCTGGATTTGAAAAGGGCAAGGAAGGAGCCTAACGTACTGACTGAGGTAATTTGTTCCAGACATATGGAGCAGCAAGGTGGAATGAACGAAGTTTGGAGTTGGCAGTGGCCTCCTCACTCAGTGTGTGTGTGTGTGTCTTCCTCTCTCTCTCTCTTTTGTAGCTCCCTAGCCATCACCCAGTATCTCTTTCTCAGTCATAATCCCCCCTCTCTCTGTCTCTCATTGTCCTCCCCCCAACCTTCAGCCATTTTTCTCTCATCTCTGGTAGCTCCCCACTCCCAGCCTTTACTCAGTGTCTCTGTCTCTGGTAGCCTCCCCAGTCATCACCCAATGTCTATTTCTTGTAGCCCCCCCAGCCATTACCCAGTGTTTCTCGTAGCCCCCTCAGCCATCACCCAGTGTCTCTCTGTCATCAGTGTCTCTCTCTCATAGCCCCCCAATCACTTGGTCTCTCTCTCTCTCTCTCTCTCATTGCCCCCTCCATCCCCTGCAGCCATCAGCTGGTTTCTCTATTTCTCTCTCATTGCTCCCCCTGCAGCAATCATCAGATGTCTCTCTCTCTCTATTTCTCATCCCCCCAAACCTGCCGTCTTACCATTTGTTTTCCTCCATCGTGGTGGACAAACAGTGACAATCAGCATGGGGCTTTGAAGCCCATGCACACAGTGAATGTCTTTAGGGGCATTTCGGTCCTCCATTGTGTGGCTCAAGCTTTATGCACAGTGCGGAGCTGATCATGGTGGAGGTCCGAAACACCCCTAAAAAGCAGCATGGCGCTTTGGAGCCCATGCATGTGCTGCAAGTCAAACATGCAGTGTGTGCATGGGCTTCAAAGCCCCATGCTGATTTTCATTGCTTGTCCACTGCTGTCTGCTGTTCACCACCTACTACTCACCTGCACCATAGCTGGGCTTGGCCGGCTCATCATGCCATCCTCCCGAGGTGCCGCCCCGTGCAAGGGCATGGTTTGCACAATGGGTCTCACCAGCTTTGATTGTATGGGTTCCAGGGATGACCCGGGAAATTACAGACAGGTGAGCCTGACGTCAGTACCAGGGAAAATGGTAGAAACCATCATAAAGAACAAAATTACACAGCATGTAGATAGTCATGGCCTAATGGGAGACAGCCAACATGGCTTTAGACAAGGAAGATCTTGTCTTACTAATCTGATATATTTTTTTGAAGGTGTGCATAAACAGGTAGACAAAGGTGAGTCGGTTGATATAGTGTATCTGGACTTTCAGAAAGCTTTTGACAAAGTCCCCCATCAGAGACTTTTGGCGAAGCTAAAAAGTCATGGGATAGGAGGCAGTGTACTATTGTGGATCGGGAACTGGTTAAAAGATAGAAAGCAGAGGGTAGGGCTAAATGGCCAATATTCCCAATGGAAAAAGGTGAATAGTGGAGTACCCCAGGGATCTGTACTGGGTCCGCTGCTTTTTGACATATTCATAAATGACCTGGAAAAGGGAATAACTAGTGAGGTTATCAAATTTGCAGATGACACAAAACTGTTTAAAGTTGTTAAAACCCAAGAGGATTGTGGAAAACTGCAGGAGGATCTGGATAAATTGTAAGACTGGGCATCCAAATGGCAGATGAAATTTAATGTGGACAAGTGCAAAGTTATGCACCTAGGAAAGAACAACCAACACTATAGTTACACGATGCAAGGCTCCACATTAGAAACCACCACCCAGGAAAAAGATTTAGGAGTCATCGTGGATAACATGTTAAAACCCTCCGCCCAGTGTGCAGTGGCGGCCAAGAAAGCAAATAGAATGCTAGGTATGATAAGGAAAGGGATGGAGAACAAAACAGAGGATATTATAATGCCTCTGTATCGCTCCATGGTACGACCGCACCTTGAATATTGTGTGCAATTCTGGTCACCGTATCTTAAAAAGGACATAGCGTTATTAGAAAAAGTACAGAGAAGAGCCACCAAATTGGTGAAGGGGATGGAAGGCTACTCCTATGAAGAGAGGCTAAGAAGGTTAGGGCTCTTTAGCCTGGAGAAGAGACGGCTGAGGGGAGATATGATAGAGGTCTATAAATTAATGAATGGAGTGGAACGGATAAACGTGGATCAATTGTTTACGCTATCAGAGTATAGAAAGACTAGGGGACATGTAATGAAGCTACAGGGTAAACTATTTAAGACAAATAAGAGAAAATATTTTTTAAATCAAACTCTGGAATCTGTTACCGGAGGATGTGGTAAGGGCTGTTAGTATAGCTGGGTTTAAAAAAGGTTTGGACAAGTTCCTGGAGGAAAGGTCCATAAACCACTATTAAAAAGGGACCCAGGATATCAATGCTTGACCCAGTACAAGCATTGTTGAACCTGTGTCTTTTGGGGATATTGCTAGGTACGTATGACCTAAATTGGCCACTGTTGGAAACAGGATACTGGGCTTGATGGACCTCGGTCTGACCCAGTATGGCATGTCTTATGTTCTTATGTTCTTTGGAGAAATACAATATAGCACTATGAGGGAACCTAGCCATGCCATGGTCATTGCTCAGTCAGGGTGAGAGTGACCTCCCAGCAGGACATGCTGTGGCCACCCTGTCCATGCAGGTGGTGCCTGGGCCACATGACTGTTTGTCAGACAGAGCCTATCTGTTGCAGTGCACAGCACCCACCTAACCAGGCTAGGCCACGGTCTGCTGTGGGCAGCAGCCACTGCCCCCTCCACCTCCAGTACCCCTCCGCCACCATGCTGACATGCCCTTCTGCTGGTGATGCGCAGTCTCAGGCCATCCAGTGTGCCGGTAGGCGGCTGCCTATGGTGCGGGTTCTGGGGTAGGGGTGCCTGCATAGATGTCCACACTTCCCCCCAGCACCGCCTGCCAATGTTCTGTGCCCTTGGGGGTACCTGCTGGGTAGTATCCCCTGTGACACTGTGGGAAACACACTCGTGCCCCTGTTTGGCCCTCATCAGTTGCTGTCTGGCTGCTCTACTGTTTCAGCATTCCTATGGGCCACCTAGGCATCACCCTAGTCCGCACTGTGGCTTTGCTGTACATTGCTGACGGAAATGGTTTCTCTTCCCTTTAAATCTGCTCTAACGCCAGGGTTTCACTGGTGTTAGTTTTCAAACCCGGAATCCACAGCGTTAGTGTGCAGGGAGCCTCTCCCCTCCCACTCTCCACTCATTGACCCTCTCTCGCCGCCCCTGGGGAGCCTTCCTCTGCCCTCCGGGAGCCTTTCCCTGCCTTCAGCGCTCATTTGCGCCGCTGTGCGCGTTATCACGCGATAAGGTACCTTTGTGCCCGGTAAAGCGCCATTATCGCGCGATAAGGTACCTTATCGCCTGATAGTGTCATAGCAGCGCAAATAGCGCCCTTTAGTAAACATACCCTTAAGTATTAAACACCAGTGTTTGTGCTAAGATGAATGCAGTCACTACCCTGGCTGAAAATCTGGTTCTTAGCTGCTAGATTTGATAATAACTTATTTATGGTAGCTAATGTCTGTGCTGTTTGTCAGTTGGGTTTCACAGAATGGCAATCCAGTCATTTTCTTAATGTCTAAGAGCGACTCTGGCATAAAGAAAAAATATATAACATTTAAAAAATTAATGATGCATATACAAGGATAACGTAGTTGAAAACCCATTTCCAAAGCCTGAGCTTTTTGACTCATCACAAGAAACTATTTTCTTCTAGCTTGTGTAGCTTGTGCAATATCAGGATATATTCTTAAAAATGACCACAAAAAAGCTCATTGATCTTCCTAAAATAAAGACAAAGAATATGAGCCCATTCAAATATAAAGCTAACAAAAGGTGTAGTACATTTCTCTATTTCACTTAGACATGATTCCAACATTGCTGACACATCCAATGGGTTAGATGAGGAAAATCAAATTGATTTACCCACAGGAAGAAAATAAGCTTTATTTATTGGGGATATAGCACCATCAGGTAGAGCCAATATTTCTTTTAAATATTTCTTAAATCCATCCAGAGGTGTCATATTTGGAATCTTAGGAAAGTAAAGCACTCGCAAATTTAAATGCCTCATTTGATTTTCAAACTGCTCCATTATTTGGTGGATCATTAACTTATCCTTCACTAAAGCATCAATTGTTGATTGTGAATTTTTCAAGTTAGCTTCTAAAGTACAAAACTCGTCTTTAGTCTCTTTCACAAAAGATTCCTGCTGCTCAGTCACAGAGTTAACTCTTTGCAGCAAAGTTTTTATCTTCAGAAGACTGAAAAACCACAGGATCGAGCTTTACTAGGATTCCCCAAATCAACTGGGCTCCATCATCTCAACATATTCCTTACCAGGAGGCTGTCCCTAGGCTGAATTAGCTCCATTAATGGAAGGCAGGCTAAGTTTTTCGGAGTCCAAAACTACTCCAGACATTGTGAAGATGTTACTGGCTAGAAACCACCGAATCGGTTGTGGCAGCTTTTTCCACCTGTCAAGTGGAAGCCTTCAACTCTTCTTCCTCCTGACGACTTCCGCTAGGCCCTGCAACTGAGAAGGCAATTTCAGGTGTAGTCATGGTGATAGTGCCGATGTTTCCCTAAGCAAAAAATCACATCCAGCCACAAACTCTGCAGCAGGGCCTTAGCTGTTGACCCTTGTTCTGCTGAATTCACAGTGAAGTGGCCATCCAATCACTGTTGATTCGGATCCAGGGTTACTGCTTTATTGGATTTAGCTGGCCCTTTTCCTTGCATTTTGGAGCCATAAGTAAAAAGAAGAAAGAAAATAATTAACTCAGCAATCTGATGAGAGCCTTCAACATGCTGCCATCTTAGCTTCCTGTAAATTGTTTTTATTATCTTAGTAATTGTACATAATAACGAAATGAGAAAAGCATTCCTGATGGAACAGCCAATACCAAGTGACTATTCTGTACAATGTAAGGAGAGAGGGAAAATCCTCAAGGACCAAAAGATAAAATCCATGACCAAGAAAACATGGCAAAAAGATACAGTACTAGTACTGGACACCACCAGCTTGATTACAAAACAATTCCAGCAGTGGCGTAAGTTACAATGAGGGGCCCCCATTGTTGTGGCATCCTCCTCCCCATGCAGGCCCCCCAATGCGGTGGCAAACTTACTTCATCCTGTTTGCTGCACTGCCTCCACTCTTCTAAGTTTGCTGCGGGCCCAGCGACTGTGTCCTGCTGGGCCAAAGTCTCGCAGTGTGGCTGTTATTGCGAGACTTTGGCCCGACGAGGAACAATCATTGAGCTTGCGGCAAACTGAGAAGAGCGGAAGCAGCACAGCAAACAGGATGAAATAAGTTGGCCATGTTGCCTTCCGACTGCTGTGAGGGGCCCCTGTCTGCTTGCCCTCCCCCCCCCCCCCACACACACATTGTGGGGGATGCTTGGGTGAAATTTATGCCACTGAATTTCAGGCATACTTCATATATTTTTTGTGCATATTACATCATATGAACACCTGATGGAAGCTCTCTTTGGCACAGTGTAACTATAAAGATGTGCACTAGTGATAAATTTGAGGGGTTGAGATTGTACTTTACAAAGTCATTGCAAGGGTTGGGCAAGTAGAGCAGCCACGTAGAGTATTGTCTAGAGGGTAGCCCCTCTGCCCTTTTGACTCCATTTGTGAGCATGAAAGGGGATTGTCAAAAGCAACACTTGCCTGGCGCTCTGTTTTGCCCAGTGACTAGCCTGGTACCGTGTTTATGAGTGAGTTTCATTTCCATCAGGGCATATGCAAAACAAACTCATTTAGAAAAATGATCCCCGAGTAGGAGCTGTGCTAAGCAACCTTCCCTAATACCTAAGCAACACTTCTGGAACACACTGCAACGTTTAGTTTACATTCCCTAGTTTAGAAATTCCATGTCCTCAAACTACTTTACAGTAGAGGTACACATAATACACAGACAGAGCAAAGTGAGATATGCATCAGCAGAAAGGAAGTCATGCACAAAAATAATCCAAGCAACATGTAGGTAGATGCCCTTTTTATTTTGCACTCAAATATTTTTGCAATTGCCTAGTAAATAACATGCAGCAGTACAAAGAAAACCACATGCCAAGCCTGAGTTAATCAGTAACACTAGTTTTCTCGTTCTCTTTCTATTGTTCTTTATCTTCTTCTTCTTGTCTTCTTTCCCTGTTCTGACATTTAATAAAAATGGAGTTCCTTTCTGATTTCTGTTTTTAATGAATGTAAAAGGCTTTGCCCATATTTAGAAAGGCGGTATAAGAAATGCCAATAAACATAAACATATTGTTCACTGATTTCTAACTACAGTATCGGAATAAACAGTCATTCCAAAGGTGATAAGAAATTCTTAATTGTAGAACCAATCAACAGACCCTGATTCCCCTTTACCTGGAAGCCTGGCTGTAGTTTAAATCTCTACTTCAAAGAGTTTGTCCTCTCCCTCCATATCCCATGCAAACTCTCTGAAACTGTCCTCCAATGAACTCCACCAGGGCTGTAGCAAACTAGAAATAGACCCTGTACAGCTCATGAGGCTGGTATCCCTCCACCAGCAGTGCGCAGGAACTCACCCTTATCGGGTTTCCTAGAAACCTTAGTGATATCAGCGCCCTTCTACACTTGCTACAAACCTGAACTGCACTTTGTTAAACTATATTCTAAACAGGCACAGAAAAGTACCTGAGCAAAGCATAGAAGTTGAACTAAAGCCAATTACCAAACAAGGTTACAAATTCTTTTCTTAAGAAGGGTGTTTAGTGAATGATTCAATAAAGATCTTTTTATGAAGCTATACATGCATTGTAGGAGTAAATTGTTATGAGTATATATTTAATATAGAATTTTATGAAGCTTTGTGTACTATAGGAATATGTGCTTTGGGTTAGGACACTAACAGGGTCATTCTGAGCCGCGAATAGTGGGGATGGACGTCCAAATCCCCGCTATTCGGCCCCCTCTGCTGACTTCGACTAACCTCCCCGTATGAACAGGGAGTTTGTATGAGGAAGTTAGATGGGGATGGAAAAGGGGCGGTGCAAAGGTGGAGACAGGGCAGGCTGTGGGCGGTCTGCGGCCCTGGATGTACAGGGCCGTCGATTCAGCTGTCGTCCCTGTACGTCCAGAGCTGGCAGATGGAACAGGGAACTTATTCTAACTCTGAGGTGGAATAAGTTCCCCTAGACGGGGAAAAATGGCAGGCCTGGGGCGCATCAAAGGGTGGAAGGGACGAAGAGATTCCCCACAGCCCAACCCTGGCCTTGGGAGGCCGGATCGGGGGGTCGGCCTGCAGTGAATGCATTAAGTCATTGGCGGCTGGGGATCGCGGCTGCCATGCAACCGAAAGCCATCACGCTGTGGCTCCATTCAGGAGCCTTGACTGAGTTAGCCGGGTAGAGACCTGTACGTGCAGGCCAGCCGGAATCAGGTCCCGGCCTGCATGTATAGGCCTAATCGCGATTCTGATCCCACAGGCCTAGACATGCCCCATGGGATCAGAATCGCATCTGCCCCTGTGCGTCCGATTCTGATCGGGCACACAAGGGGCATGGACGTCCTGATTGGAATTGGGCCCTTTGTAAATAAGTTGATATTGGTAGTAGTAAAGGGTAAAAAAGATTTTTGCCTTTTAAAGATGAAGGGTTACATTGAGCATTGGTTGTGATTTCAAAGCAAGAAAGTTAGCAGATCCTTACAATGAGGGTGCTCTCCCCAAGGAGGAAACCTCCAAATGGAATGTCAGCAACTGGTGCTCAGAGAGGTAAACCCACGGGGGGTGGGGTGGGGTGGGGTGGGGGGGGGGGGGGGTGAGGAGCTGGTCAAGCCCAGAAGGCAGGCAAATGGAAGCAGGCAGATTCCACGGGAAGTGCTCTAGCAAAAACTCAGGCAAGGTAAAAAACTTAAATAAACTTTAAATATTTACAAGACAACCCTTACAGAGGAATAGGAAGAAAGAACACAAGAAGAAGCCCTCCTAAACTGCAGTCAGATAACAGAAATCAGAGTACACAGGCAATAAAGTTAAGTGTTGATAACGGAGACACAGCACTGCAGTTGCAGGAGAGCAGGAGCTGAGTAAAGGACAGACAGAAGATAAAACAGAAAATCAGACATTTTCCTGTGCCTGTTTAGTACATAGCTTATCTTCTGTTTGTTCTTTACTCAGCTCCTGATCTTTGCAATTACAGTGCTGTGTCTCCCTTTTCAACGTTTACATTTATTACCCACCCACCCCTGGCTTAACATTCTTTCATAGCCTTCCTCTGTTCATTGACGCAATTACTTGGTGCACCTGAACCCATTAGGACTTCTCTCCTGCCTCTCCACCTGTATTTATTTATTTATTTAGCAAGCATTTGTAGCCCGCTCCTTCCAGCGATCAGAAGCGGGTAGGATTACTATTGTGAAACTGCCGAATCAAGGCAGGTACAAATTTTGTTTACATACAGATTGTCAGAAAAGCACATCATACAGAGTTAACACTTCTTAGCTATGGGGGAGTTCATTTACATATATACATAAATACATATATACAGGATAAGCTTTTTGGCCACAGTGGTCAGGGGCTGCTCCATCTGTGGATTTAGTTCAGGTTGAAATGAGATTGGAAAATGTGCGTTTTGAGTTTCTTTCTGAAGTCTAGAAGGTCATTGCTAGCTCGTAGTTCTGGTGGGAGTTGGTTCCACAGTGTTGGTGCCACATATGAGAAAGCCCTGTGGCTGGTGTTAGCTTTGGCAGATCTTATATCTGTTGGAGTGTGAAGGATGTTGGAATTGTGGGTTCTTCTGTTTCGGGTAGGAGGTTGCGATCTTACTAGGTTGTTGAGGAAGGAAGGTGCTAAGTTGTGGATGAGTTTGAAGGTGGTTGTTAGTATTTTGTATTTTGTTTGAGCTGTTATGGGTAGCCAGTGTAATTGAATTAGCACTGGTGTGATGTGGTCACTTAGATTTTTCTTCATTATGACCCTGGCAGCTACATTTTGTGCCATTTGTAATATGTTTAGGGTTTTTTTTAGGTAAACCTTGTAGGATGGCGTTGCAGTAGTCAAAATGTGGCATGATGAGTGCTTGGGCCACTGTTCTGAAGTCTTGGGGATCAATAATATTCCGAATGGGTTGGAGCACTCTAAGCTTGTGGAAAACTGCTCTGTTGGTCTTTCGGAGGTGTTTTTCCATCTTTAGGTCACAGTCAAATGTGACTCCTAGATACTTTATTTCTTTTTTTGTTTGGTAAGTGTTGTTACATAGTGTTATTGATGTGGGTGGGTCAAAATTCGGTTCTTTGGAGATATACATTACTTCGGTTTTTTTGTGATTAATTGACATACTACTTTGTTGCAACCAGTCTTGCATCTCTCTGATACATGTCTCTAGTGGGTTGTAGTCTGGGTTTTTAGTGTCTAGTTGTGAGTATAGCATGATATCATCGGCATAGATGTGGTAATTAATTTCGTGTCGTGAGAATATTTTGCATAGTGGCTGCATATATATGTTAAACAGAAGTGCTGAGAGAGCAGAGCCTTGGGGGATTCCCTGCGTTTGGGAGAAAGATTCTGCTTTTTCTCCGTTGAATTGAACCTGTTGTGTTCGATTTGAGATGTAGGATGAGAACCATTTTAGTGGTGTTCCTGTTATTCCTATTGATTTTATCCTATTTATGAGGGTCCCATGATTGACTGTATCAAAGGCAGCGGAGATGTCAATGAATACAAGAATGTACATTTTCTTTTTGTTTTCAAGGCCCTTTAGGAGGTTGTTAAGTAGGACTAGTAACAGGGTTTCAACTCCATGATGTTGCCTGAAGCCATATTGCTGGTCATCAAGAGGAGCATTGTCAGTCAGATGGTCTTGGAGCTGTAGAAGGACCATTTTTTCTATGATCTTTGCCAGGAATGAGATACTTGATATGGGACGGTAGGACGCTGGGTCTTCTCCGTTGAGTGTAGTGTTTTTTAGGATCGGTCTAATGACTGATTTCTTTAATTCTGAGGGCATGATTCCTTGTTGTAGGGATAGGTTAACTATGTGTGCTATGTGAGGTGCTATGTCTTGTTTCACTGCCTTGATCCAGGATGCAGGACAGGGGTCTAGTGGGGAGGTGGTGCTTTTTAGGCTTGTGACAATGGTTGTGATTTGCTGGGTTCCTATTTTGTGGAAGTGCTCCCATAACTGGTTTTGCGTCGTGTTATTCTCACTTCTGATTTGTGGTGTTGGTGGGGGGGGGGGGGGGTGGAGGACTAGGGGCCGTAAGTTTGGTCGCGTAGTGGTTTGCCAGTGTTTGGACCTTGATGGAGTTGTTGAGGTTGGCATTTTGGTCGGTTTTGGTTAGTGATTTGACTAGTTCAAATAACTCTCGCGGGCGATTGATCGCCTTGTTTAGGATGTTGGTGTGATGTAATTTTTTTGCATTGTTCACGTCGTCTTTGTACTTTGCGAGATGGGCCATGTATTTAGTTTTGAGATCGGAGGATTTGGTTTGTCTCCATTTTCTCTCTATTTTACGGAGCTCCCTTTTTGATTTTATTAGAGTTCCTGTGTACCAGGGTTCCGAGTTGATCTTATGTGGGTTTGTTGTGTGTTTCAATGTTGGGTTAGATGTATTTTGGATGTGTGTGTTCCATCTGTTAGTTAGTTCGTCGAGGTCTGTGGAATCTAGGTTTATGTGGGATGCAATGGTGCTTATGAGGTGTTCCTCGTTGAGTTTGCTGAATTTCCTAATGGGGTTGGTCATTCTCATCTCCTTTGAGTTTTTGGGTTGGCACTGTAGTTTAAGTTTACAGTTGATTTGGTGGTGGTCTGACCATGGTACTTGAGTTATGTTTATTATAGGTGGTTCATTGCTTTGTTGTGGATTTCTGGGTATGAAAATCATATCTAGGATGTTGCCTCTATCGTGTGTGGGGTTGCTTACTATTTGTTGGAAACCCAATTGGTCGATGGCTTCATAGAAGGAGTCCGTGTGGGACGGAGGAATTGATGCTAGGTTCAAATCTCCGAGGATGATTTGGAATTTTTTGCTTTGTGTGGATGTGATGGTTTCTAGTGCTGTGGCTAGTGTTTCGTGCTGTGGTGAGGGAGGTCGATAGATTAGGCAGATGGATAATGCCATGCTCTCGACTTTGAGTAGGTCAAGATCGGGATTTGTGACCGTAGATGTGGTTGTGAGTTGAAGGCTGGTTTTGGCTGCTATAAGGACTCCGCCTCCTCTTCTGTTGATGCGTGGGCAGTTGAATAGTTGGTATCTGGGCTTCTGTATTTGGTTCATTGTTGCAGGGTCTGAGTCAGTGAGCCATGTTTCTGTTATGCATAGGATATCTGGTTGTTCGTCAGTTAGAATGTTGTGGATAATATGCGTTTTATTCCTTATTGACCTAGCATTAATAAGGATAATGTTACATGTGTGATGTTCTGGGTGTGTTGTTCGTGTGAGTTGTATTTGGGATCCAATAGTGTTCTTTGCTTTGGTTTTAGGGTGTTTTTGTGATCTATTTCCTTTGATATGGGTGTGTCGTTGGGGTAATTTGCTTGGCGTTTGTGTGGTGGTGATAGGATTTAAGTTGTATTGATGCAGGATGGGTAATGGTGGGGGGGTGGAGAAGGTAGATTGGTGTATATAGTAGAGGAATGCAGTATTGTGAGTGTGGGATGGTTCTATATGAAGATGTCAGTATACACATGCACAAAATCAGGAAAGTGTGAGCAGGCTCCATTTTATGTCTGCCAGAAATACTTGGGTTTTTTGGATTCGTGTGGCGCAGTGTGGGGTGTAATCAAGGCAGCTGGCCTAGAGATGGGTTAGTGTAGGCCGGCAAGATAGTTGTTGGGTACCAACAGTTTAGCAGGGATAGATGGGTTGGGGTACAGTGTTTCTTATTACTTTAAACAAAATAGGGATACAGTCCTAACGTTCCTTATCACTCAGTATAAACAGATACAGTATTGTGCGATACAGTCCTATCGTTACTTCTCACTCAGTATAAACAGATACAGTATTGTGCGATTCAGTCTTAAGGTTAGTGCAAGAAGGTTATTGGGTTACTGCATTGAAATGTAACAACTTGCTGGTTAGAGACACTTTGTTTCATTTAGCTCTAAATAAACAGTAGTAGCCTTTATAGTTGGTAGGGGTTTACAATGTAACAGCTGGCTTGAGGGGAACAAGGCTTGTGACAGTGGGGAATTTAACACATTATATATACAGTGGTATGTTGGCTCCTACTTGGGGGGGGGTTAGGCCAGGGTTGCACAGTGGTCTTTTGCGTCAGGAGGTAGATAAGTCCAGTAATTGTTTTACCTGGGTGATATCGTTGTAGTTGAAAGCTCTTGATATCAAATTTTGGTCCAGCTATGTGAAACTCGTGGAGCGTGGTGGTCGGGACCGGCGAGCTCAGACCCAGCCTGGGGAGCTCAAGCCGTCAGTCATTTGATTGTTGCACTTTCGCTTTCTGGACGTTATCGGAGTTTTGGTCATGTGAGTCAGGCTTCTTGATACTTGCAGCCTTGTCGCGGTTGAGAGAGTGATGTTTCAACCGCGCCTAAGCTCCACCGCCTAAGGGCCACCGCCAAAGGGCCCTCTGGCGAGACCCTCAGGCGCGGGCGCGCCCTGTAGGGATGCCGCTTTTATGCGGTTCTGCCTGCGTGCGTGAGCCTCCCACTGCCCGGATTGGGCAGGAGTGTGTGGAGGGAAGGCTCCCACTGCCCGGATTGGGCAGGAGTGTGTGGAGGGAAGGCTCCCACTGCCCGGATTGGGCAGGAGTGTGTGGAGGGAAGGCTCCCACTGCCAGGATTGGGCAGGAGTGTGTGGAGGGAAGGCTCCCACTGCCCGGATTGGGCAGGAGTGTGTGGAGGGAAGGTTCCCACTGCCCGGATAGGGCAGGAGTGTGTGGAGGAAAGGCTCCCACTGCCTGGATAGGGCAGGAGTGTGTGGAGGGAAGGCTCCCACTGCCCGGATAGGGCAGGAGTGTGTGGAGGGAAGGCTCCCACTGCCCGGATAGGGCAGGAGTGTGTGGGGGAAAGGCTCCCACTGCCCGGATAGGGCAGGAGCTTCACCAAGGCGGTTGGAGGGCTAGCGGCGCTCAGCTGTTTCCCCGAAGTAGGGACGCCGCTTTTATGCGGTTCTGCCTGCGTGCGTGTGAGCCTCCCACTGCCCGGATTGGGCAAGAGTGTGTGGAGGGAAGGCTCCCACTGCCCGGATAGGGCAGGAGTGTGTGGAGGGAAGGCTCCCACTGCCCGGATAGGGCAGGAGTGTGTGGAGGGAAGGCTCCCACTGCCCGGATAGGGCAGGAGTGTGTGGAGGAAAGGCTCCCACTGCCCGGATAGGGCAGGAGCTTCACCAAGGCGGTTGGAGGGCTAGCGGCATATCTCCTCTGATATGCTTTCTCTCCTCCTCTCCCTCTCCTATGGCTCCATATTTATTTATTTATTTATTTATTTACATTCTCTTATATACCGCGCTTTTCTGCATCAGTGCGGTTTACATTGAACAAACTGAAATTACATTGAACAGGGCATTATAACTTGGAGATAACTATTTTACAGGGAACATGGACTATGGAGGGTTAAGTGGCTTGCCCAAGACCACAAGGAGCACCTGTGGGACTAAAAACCCCAGTCCTTCCGGCCCAAGGTTGCTGTCCTCTAGTGGGATTTGAACCCCCGACCTTCCGGCCTGAAGTACCTTGCCCCAACCACTAGGCCACTCCTCCACTCCACTTATTCTATCACTTTGTGTTCTTTATGTTAATTCTCCTTGATCATTTCCCCTCATTCCAACAATTCCATGCCCCTACTGCTCATTACCCATCCTCATCTCCCCTACCATTTTGTCTTCTATCTTATTATCTGCCCTTGAGCTTCACCATTTTCTTCCTCTCATTCAGTCATCTCCGCTCTCACTGAAAGAACCTCACCCTCTATTTCATTGTGCCTCCTCCCCTCTCCCCCATTCTCTCCTTCTTCTTCTCTCATCTGGAGATATCAATCTCAGCCCTGGCCCCCATACACTCTTTTCACACTCCCAAGGCAGATCAATGCACAACCTTGCTCATATCCCTCTCTCTTCTCTCCCTTGTGGAAGGCACATTCTGTCTCCAACAAACTTGCCTTCATTCATGACCTCTTTATCTCTAATACTCTGTATCTTCTGGCTCTTACTAAAACTTGGCTTCTCCCTGAAGACTCTACTTTAGTCGCTGCCCTCTGTCATGGAGGCTACCTTTTTTCTCCCCATACATCTCAACCCATTGGCTGTGGTGGTGGTGTTGGGTTTCTACTCTCTCATTCCTGCCAATTTCAGTCCCTCCTTCTGCATCCATCTCATTCCTTTTCTTCCTTTGAAGCTCACACCATCTGCCTATTTACTCTGCTATCTCTCTGTGTAGCTGTCATTTATCAACCCCCTGACAAGTCCGCCTCTACTTTTCTCACCAACTTTGATTCCTGACTCTCCTCTTTTCTGGATGCATTTTCCCCTTCCCTTGTTCTTGGGGATTTTAACATTCACGTTGCTGACCCCTCTGACTTAAAACTCCTTTCCCTAACTTCCTCATTCATCCTCCAGCTGTGCTCTACTGCTCCTTCTCACAAGCATGGCCACTGCCTTGACCTCATCTTCTACTCCAACTGCTTGCCCTCAAACCTCTCCACCTCAGTTCTTCCCTTATCCAACCATCACCTGCTAACCTTCACCCTTACCCACCCCCCATCTAAGTCTTGATGGATCTCCACCAACATTTTTCGGAATCTTCACACTATCAACCCCTTAGCTCTCTCCACTACTGTCTTATCACCTCTTTCCTCCACTATGTCATCTGAGTCCATTGATGAGGCATTATGTTTTTAAATTTAAATGTAATAATTTTGTAATTTTGGGTTTGTTTTCACGTTTTCTATTTTGCTCTATGTAATTTTCTGTTATTGTTCTTGAGTTCATTGTAAACCGCTTTGATTCCTGAAAGGCGGTATAAAAGTACAGATAAATAAATAAATTATCTTCCTATAACACTATACTTTCCTCTGCTCTGGATACACTTGCTCCTCCCATTCCATACCCTGTGAGGTGTACAGTACCTTGGCCTTGGCTGTCCTCCATAACCTTCTACCTACCTTCCTGTGTCCACTTAGCTGAGCGCCCTTGGCTTAAATCATGTAACCTTACTGACTTCTTATATTTCAAATTCATGCTAATCTCTTTCTAGTTATCTATAGCATTTGCCAAGCAAGAGTACTATGTCCACCTGATTAACTCTCTTGCCTCTGACCCTCACCGTCTCTTTGCTACATTGAACACTCTCCTCAAGGTGCCTCCTCCCCCAATCCTTCCTTCTCTTTCTTCCCAGATATTAGCTAACTAATTCCATGATGAAGTCCACAAGATTAGACTTGAATTCTCTACAGGGTCACCTCCACCCCATATTCCTACTCTTCAATCCCAAATCACTCCCTCAAATACTGTCACCCTTTCTTTGTTGTTTAAAATCACTGAAGAGGAAACAGCAAATCTTATTTCCTCCTCCAAACTCACTACCTGCTTCTCTGATCCTATTCCCACCTGTTTATTAAACTCAATATCTTCCACTGTCATCCCTTTCATCTGTCTTATCCTCAATCTATTGCTTTCCATTGCAACTATTCCTCTGGTAATCAAACATGCTGTGGTTACATCTCTTCTTAAAAAAATTCACTAGACCCTTCCTGTCCTTCAAGTTATCAGCCTATGTCTCTCTTCCCCTTTGTTTCAAAACTACTTGAACCAGCAGTCAAGACACCACTGCTGTCTTGACTGACTTTCCTCTCAAGTCCTTCTGGATCCACTGCAATCTAGCTTTTGCCCTCTACATTCTATAGAAATGGCTCTAAGTCTCCTTTACTCAATCCTCATCCTTCTTAACTTTTCTGCTGCTTTTGACATTGTTGATTGCCACCTTCTCCTCGATACCCTGTCCCTGCTTGGATTTAAGGGCTCTCTTCTCCTAGTTTTCTTCTTATCTCTCATATTGCACTTTTAGGGTATGTTCTGGTGGATCTTCCTCTAATGCCATCCTACTTTCAGTTGGTGTACCTTAGGGTTTTTTCTTGGGACCTCTCCTTTTCTTTCTCTACACTCAGCTTCTTGGTGCACTAATTTCCTCCCATGGTTTTCAATACCATCTTTACACTGATAACTCTCAGATCTACCTCTGCACCTGAAATCTCTCCAGGAATCCAGGCCTGCTTATCTGACATTGTTGCCTGGATGTCTCACCACCATCTGAAACTGAACATGGTCAAAACTGAGCTTCTTATCTTTCCCCCTAAACCCACCTCCCCCTTCCTCCCTTCTCTATTTCTATGGATAACACTATACTCCTCCCTGTTTCTACAGGTCGCAACCTCAGAATCATGTTTGACTTTCTTCTCTCTTTCTCTGCACACATCCAACAGATAGCTAAAACCTGTCGCTTCTTTCTCTATAACATGTGCACAATGTGTCCCTTTCTTTCTGAACACACTACTAAGCTCCTTACCCATTCTCTAGTTACCTTCTGTCTTGACTGCTTCTCGCTGGTCTCTCTGAGTCAACTCTCTCCCCTTCAATCTGTTCAAAACTCAGCTGCACAGCTTATCTTCTGCCAGCGCTCATATAAGCCCTCTTCTCAAATCACTTCACATCAGTCTCCGCATATAGTTCAAACTTCTCCTACTGACCTACAAGTGCATTCATTCTGTAGCTCATTATCTTTCCTCTATCTCCCCTTACAATCCTCCTCCAGAACTCCGCTCCTCTGACAGATCCTTTTTATCTTTGCCCTTCTCTGCATTGCCAACTCCAGAGTTCATTCATTCCACCTTGTTGCTCCATATGCTTGGAATAAACTACCTGAGTCAGAAAGTCAGGCTCCTTCTCTGTCCCTATTCAAATCCAAGCTAAAAACCCACCTCTTCGAGGCTGCTTTGGGTCCTAAAGTCCCTCATTCTTGTTCACCGCTTATGTGTATCTTACCATATTTTAGTCCCCAGGTTTGTGATGTTCTTTGTCTTGATTAGATTGTAAGCTCTGAGTAGGGACTGTCTCTTACATCTTTATGTACAGCGTTGCCTACGCCTTGTGGCACTATACAAATGATAAGAAGTAGTAGTAGAAGTAGTAGCAGCAGTAGTAGTAGTAGTAGTAGCAGTAGTATCAGCAGTAGTAGCAGTAGTAGTAGTAGCAGTAGAAGTAGTAGTAGCAGTAGCAGCAGCAGCAGCAGTAGCAGTAGTAGTACTAGTAACAGTAGTAGTAATAGTAGTAGCAGTAGTAGTAGTATAGTTGTAATCCCTGTGCATGTTAGTATGTTTTGTGTGTAAGTGTGTGTATCTCTGTTGTGTGTGTGAAATGTATATGTTCCTTGTGTGTGTTGAGGGGGGTAGCTGGGGCAATTGCAGGTGGGACAGATTTGTGGGGCAGGAGCAGTTTGTGAGGTGGTAGGAAATTTCCAAGGGTACTTTCAGGAGGTAGGGGTAGTTTTGAGGTGGTAGGGCAGTTGTGGGAGTAGTTTTTGGGTAGGGGTAATTACAGAGTAGTGGGATAGTTATGAGCGTTAGGTTTTGGGGTGGTGGCAGTTTGTGAAGTGGTTAGACATTTGCAGCGAGTAATGTGTGGGGATGGTGACAGTGTGGGGTGCTGGGGCAATTGTGGGGTAGTTTTTGGGAGTGGTGGCAATTTGCAGGGGTAGTTTTTGGAGATGAGGCAATTTGCAGGGTGGTGGTGCAATTGCAAGGGGTAATTATTGGACTTGGGCAATTTGTGGATTGGTGGGGCAGTTTGTTGGGTAGTAGGCAGTTGCAAGGGGGTAATTTTTGGGCTGAGGCAGTTTACAATGTAGTGATGCAAAAAAAGAGAGTTAGTTATTGGGGGTGGTGACAATTTGTAGATTGGTAGAGCAATGTTGAGAGTAGATTTTGAGGGTGGGGCAGTTTGCTGAACAGTTGCAGGGGTAGTTTTTAGCAGTAGGGTCCATTTGTGGGGTGGTGTAGTATTTGCAGGGGAGGAGGATAGTTTGCAGAGTGATGGTGCAGTTGCAGTGCATAGATTTTGTGAGTGGAGCACTTGAGCAATTACAGGGGAATAATTTTGGTTGTAATTATGGTTTGGGGAATGGAGCACTTGTAGGGGTAGTTTCGGGAGATGGGATCAGTCTGGGGGTTGGAAGAACATAGTACATGAAGAGATGTTTTGAAAAGAGGAATTACTAATGGCTGTGCTTCACCGTATGTAAGTTTATGCTATGGAAGCTGGAATTCCTCCCATAAAAATGCACTGATTCATTTTTTTGGGGGCTTATTTTTCTGGTATCCCTAGTCCAGTTTCACCCAATTTAGAACATGATCTGTCTTTTACTATTTTTTTCTCCATATACAAAGTTTCATCCCATTCTGTTGTATTTTCACAGGACCCAATATTGAGTTAAGACAGCTATGTGCCACTTTGGTGCATAGCCCTCCCTGCCGATTTCTAACCCCGGATATTCAATGCTGGGCTCCTATGTGGCCCCGGCATTGAATATACAAGATTGCCGCACTACCTCTCAGCCGCAGTCGATAACTGGGCAGCAGCGATATTGCATGCTGCTCGGTTAGCTCATGCGGCTTAAAGATAGGCAAGGATTTTCCTCGCCTATCTTTTAGGCACAGGTTGCTAACTGGGCAGAATGCAATATTGCTGTTGTCCGGTTATCAATTGTCTCCTCCGCTCCTCCCCAGCATGCCCCTGACACGCTGTTATGCTAAGCGGTTAGCGTTGGGGCATGTAAGGGAGAAGAGACTGGATAGTCAGTGGTATTAACCATGTTAGTACCACTGAATATCACAGATAGCGGCATTTACACAGTTTACAGGGCTGTAAATCGTGTAAATGCCTTTCGAATATTGGGCCCGCAGAGTTCTTTTGTCCTCAGTGGGATGGACAGACAAACATTCTCAACACCTTTTGTATAATTCTGTGCAATTTCCATTGGACTTGAAAGAATAAAAAACATATGTACACCTTAGAGCAGGGGTCACCAACCTGCGGCCCGCGGGCCGCATGCGGCCCACGAGGTCCCTTCGTGCGGCACGCGAGGCTCTACCCTGGTTAACATTACGTGCGGCCCGCCAAGGATTCCCGCCATTGTATCCACGCGCTCGCAGCTCACCGACGACCACCTGCAAGCGTCCCTTCTCCTGTCAGTGTCATCTGTGAAGCCGGACTTTAAGCGTTTGTCTGCTAGCATGAATCATCAGCCATCTCATTAAATTCAATAAAGGTGATCAGCCATTGTTTTCATAATTTTGCGTTTGTTGTTTTTTTTCGCGGGGGCGGGGAGAAGGGGGGTGCGGCCCGCGAGGCTCCCGGTAGTCGGCTGTGCGGCCCGCGGCCCTCTGGAGGTTGGTGACCCCAGCCTTAGAGGAAAGATGGGATAGAGGTGATATGATTGAGATGTTTAAATACCTCCGTGGCATAAATGTTCAGGGAGAGAGCCTCTTTCAATTGAAAGCAAGTTCTGCTACGAGGGGACATGGGATGGGGGTGAAGGGAGATAGATTCAGGAGTGATATGCGGAAATATTTCTTTACGGAAAGAGTAGTGGATCCGTGGAATAGTCTCCCAGTGGAGGTGGTAGAGATGAGGACAGTACCTGAATTCAAAAAAGCATGGAATGAACACAGAGGATCTCTAAATGTAAAAAGTGGACTGTTATAGTTGTTGATATGGAAGAACAGACTAGATAGGCCATGTGGTCTTTTTCTGTCATCATGTTTCTATGTTACTGCCCAAATCACCAAATCTGACTATTCAGCCTGCATAATATTGAGCTGAATGTCCAGTCTAAAGCTAACTGGACAAAACTGTCTGGTTAATGTTAGTTCTGCTATCAGGGAACTTTAGCTAGCCAATGCTGAGCATCAGCACAGCCTGGCCAATCTTTAACCATGCCCCCAAAACACCCTCAGGTTCATCTTTTTTTATCAGCTAAATTATTTTGTGTGGGTTACCAGCTAACCAAAGGTGGAGGGATGGGAATTCTAACACAAGGTTTAGCTGGCTAATTCTTAAACTTAGCTGGACAAAATCTCTAAATAACCTCCTTCTTGTAAATTCTTTGTTTCTCGTGACAGCGGCTGCTGGTTTTGCATTCTATGGATGTGATTCATCTAGCATCAGTGAGGCAGAGCTTTTAGTTATGCTAGATCCAGACTTTATAATCTGCTTCCTACAGAACCGAGGGAAGAGATCAAACGTATGCCTTTTTTTATTCTAAAAACATTTCCACAAGATGTAAAGCAATGAAAGTGCAAAACAAAATAAACTAAATAAAGAAAAAAAGAACAATTGGAAATTGCGCCTAGCACACATCATAGAGGCAGTAAACCAAATTTTCCTTTTTTCTTTAAACCTCAAGATACTTAGGGGTATGTTTACTAAACTGCGGTAATGTCATTCACGTTAGGTTCCGTGGTAAAGGTACAGATGCCCATATAAAGGTGTGGGCGTTGCATCATTACAGCAAGCTGTAGCAGCTAACGCGCGTTACAAGGCGCCTTAGACTTACGAGCGTTACAAGGCGCCTTGTAAGGCACCTTGCAAGGCACCCTGTAAGGCACCCTGTAAGGCACCTTGCAAGGTGCCTTGTAAGGTGCCATGTAAGGTGCCTCATAAGGCGCCCTATAGGGCCTCCTAGGCTAAGCGCCATATTAGGCACCCTTGGACAAGGCACTGCAGAAGGCACCCTGGGCTATGGAACCATAGGTTAATGTGGCCTAACAAGGTTATGGTGTCCTAGGTTAGTGTGCCCTAGGGACTGCAAGGTGCCTCAGGATGACATGCATGACCTGTGCGGAACAGAGACAGATGTAGCCCTAACACTAGATAGAGCACCCAGGAAAGGCAATGAACAGGTGAGTGAAGGAGGGGGAAGTGGGAGCCACTGGACCTGCCATATCTGCGGGCATCCCATGTGCCTGCCAGTACTGATGACAAACATGGTGGGGCAGCTATACCACAGCACAGGGTGTTGGCAATGTAAAGTACTGGAAAAACAGTTGGTGGCAGACGATGGGAATACGTGTCCCCCAGTGGAGGCGGGGGTGGCAGGATAGTTACAATGATGGGTGGACAGAGGAGTGGTGGTGCCATGTAGATCAGGCACAGGCGAGGCAAGCATGAAGAGGCGCAATGCAGGAAAGGGTATGACATGGGGTGGCAGCCTGCACTGGCAGACAGGACTCTACACAGCTGACAGATGCAGATAGACGGACTGAGGGAATGTTGGCAATTGTGGCGAGGGTATTATGGACTGGAAGCACAGATCTGCAAATATATGACCTCTACAGGCATGCACACTATTTGAGTAGGACAGGCATGAGAGGAGGGAACAATGAGGAACTGAACCCATGAACACTGCCAAGAATGGCATTGTATTAACCAGTAGGCTACACCTCCATGATGTATCTCACAGTATTGTCTGGGTACAGAAGGACTGCAGGTCACCGCACAAACTGTCTGCTCTGAGTGCCAGGATAGGGTAACTCCACCAGTACCCATGATGCAATGCACATGCTGAATAGCAGTCTACAGCTGATCACCAAATGGGGTCTGCACCTCTCCGGTACCTCAGCTTGGAAAGGCAAACTGACAGTGCGTGATACTGGCACAGAGTAGCTACAGACCATGCCATTATGCAGGTTCTGTGTTCACCCTGAGGGATAGGATGGGTGCCCAGCACTAGGTCCGCAGTACATGTGGTGCTAGAGATAGGTCCTGCTGTACATCCCCATCACTACCAGTGTGTGACAGGTGTTCCTTGCAGTGCAGCCAAAGGTAATTTGGTGTCCATCTGTATCCTGCAGTCACCAGATCACCACCAATAGGGCTTTCAGGAACTATGCCCCTGTATGCTGGAACAAACTCCCCCCACACATTAGAGCTATTAGAGACCTTATTCAATTTAGAAAAGCCCTCAAACACCACCTTTTTCTCTTACATTATAGCCATCCCGATACCCCATTACCTCCACACACCCCCACTACATCATACAGCCGCTACATGATGTAAAACACTGTAATCATACCTAATATGTAATACAATCGATTTGTACATAGTTTCCTAAGTTTGCTATAAACTTGAATGTAAATAGTTCCCCAAGTTCTCCTCCATGTTAACTCCCCGTTTTATGTAAACGACGGCCAATGTATCTGGTCAAGTGTTCTATTGTTTTGATGTAAACCGCGCTGATGACAAATAGCGCGGTATATAAGAAATGTTAAATAAATAAAATAAATAAATAAAATGTGGCCCTGTGGGACCAGACACTAGCCAGAGTGGTGTGTACCCTGTGTTAGGGTCTGGCTGACATGGGCAACTGTTATCAGGGCAGAGGAGTTCCTAGAATTGCATAAGGTGCGTGTAGCAGTGCCTTTATAGGTTGCAGTGGTGTATATACTACATACTCCAAAGGGCCCACATCACCCTTTTTGTAGGTAAAGAACAGGTGCCCCTGCCCCGAGGAAGCAACCTCCATCCTGTTTGTATGAGACAGCCCTCCAGGGTTGGTGGGCCAGAGCCATAGCTATGACTGGAGCACTGGCAGACCAGCAGCAATGCTGGGGTTAGGTCTGGAAAACCCCATCTGCCTCCCACCACTGTCTGCCAGTCACCAGCAGACAGCACAGTCAGACTGTACCTTAGAGGTGTTCTGACCATGCACAGTCTAACTGCAGACAGTCCACCAGCCTGCTCACAGAGGAACTATATGCAGCAAGCAGGCAACTCAGTGATTGGGACGCCAGGACTGGGGAATACAAATATATCACTGGAGGCAGATAGCGCTCTATACTATGTGGGAACCTAGACCTGCCATGGTCACTGCTCGGTCAGTGTGAGTGCCCTCCCAGCATGCCATGCTGTGGCCACCCTGTCCATGCAGGTGGTGGTCAGGCACTACACTGTCCCAGCCATTGCCCCACACCCTGTGAAGATGCATCCTGGCCAATCTGCTGTGTCCAGGCTATACCCAAAATACCTTGCTCCTCATTATGCACCTATTCAGGCTAACGCTGGTAACAGTGGGACATTTTGGGCCCAGTGAAGGGTGGGCAGCCACAGAACAATGGATAGACATGCACACACGCTCACTCCTACTGCAACATTGTACAAAGATAGGGGTGGTTGGCAACCCTGCCCACCACACTGGTCCTGATCACAGTGCCGACACTGCTAAACTGTGCAGGGGGTAGTAGTAGTGCTCTGGTGATAACTTTAGCTCAATGCTGGGGCCAACAGCCTGACTCTCCATGCATCTTTGGATTGTGGAGCCTGTGTAGGTGGGTGTTTGTACCCCTGTTCGCTGCTGCTTTGGGATTTGCACATGTTGCTGTTGTATCTGCATTGTAGGGTAAAACATAGGGACATGCTCTGCAGGAACCACAGCTGGGGCTTGAACCTGTGACCCCTCTGCTTCTGGACACACTGGCTGGGTGTACTGCACCACACTGTTGCCACAGATGCATGGTAGTCCCTGGGGCTACCTGTACTTTTCCTCAGCCAGACTGTTTATGTTGCACTGCACACCATGTACTGGTACAGGTCATGGCCTATGTCCACTGCAGGCAGGTGCCACTGCCCCCTCCAGCACGGGCACCCCCCCCCCCACCATACTGACATGACCATATGCTGTTGGTGCTGGTAGTGCGCATTCCCAGGCCATCTATTTTGTGGGTAGGTGGTCGCCTAGGGAGCGGGGCAGGGGGCATACATGAGCATCCTCACATCCCCCCTATCACCGCCTACCAATAGTATGTCCCTTCCGCTTGGGGGAGGGTTGGCTGGGGGGATGTTAGGTCAGTGCCTGGTGACTGTTAGCTCGGGTGGACCAGGTAGATGTAGGTGGATTGTGTTTGGCCTTTGTCAGCTGCTGTCATGCTGATTTTCGGTTTCTATGTTCCTATGTGCTACCTAGGCGCCTGCCTAGTCCACCCTGTGCCCCAGCTGCCCCCGCTACATGTCCCGCCTGCAGCCCCCTATGCCCCACTTGCACCATCGCCATAGTGGACTTTCATACTTGGGCACTATGCTGTTGCTGGAAATGGAGCACTACTATCACATTTCTTGGGCTCCCTGCCTAGGCTGTACATTGCTGACACTTAAATGTTTTGTCTCTCCTGCAAATGTGCAACTAACGGCAGGTTTTCATTCGCGGTAGGATTCAGCCCTTCAGTTCAGCGCATTAGTGTGAAAGGGGCCTCTCCCTGCCCACTCTCCGCCCATTGACCCCTTCTCTCCACCCTCTCTCCACCTTCTGCGGTGTTTACCGCGACCGGGGACGTTAACAATCATTAAGTAATGTTAACGCGCATTAACGTTACATACCGCGCGTAATGTAACGTTAAAAATGTTACATAACGCGCGGTATGTAACGTTACCGCAGTTTAGTAAACATACCCCTTAGATTCACTTAACTTTCTCTGGATTATTAAGAATGCTAACTCGTACTGCAAGATTTTGTATATAGTTACTGCAACATTGTACATAGTTGTCTGTAAGATAGTACCCATAAGTTAACTGTACATAAATCATCATGTTCAATGTAAACATTTCTTAATTTTTCTATGTAAACAATCCCTGATCACTGGAAGGGGCGGTATATAAAAACATGTTAAATAAAATAAATCATAAGTACAAAAAATTATATGGAAAATAGAGGCAGAAAATATATACAGCTACACTCCCAGAAATACTTCTCCCAATCGGCACCCCAAAGAATAACATATCATAAAGTTAATTTGCATTCTCTTTTTCCTGAAGAAAATTTTCTAATTGAATAAAATCAACGAGAACAAATCTATTCCCCCTGTAAGAGGCCAAGCACCTACATGAAACCTTGGGAAACAACTAAGACCAAGTGACAGCACTTGGGAGAAAACCTTCTTCTAGCCCAGAGCTGGATGTTAGATTTTGGCACCCATAGCAAGATCATACAACAGATCACAGAGAGGGAAGAAGGGTGAGTTAGTGTGGCAAGAGATCCCAAGGACTGGAAAGCTAACAGAGGAACAGGAGGCGGCCATAGTTCCACAGTGGCGCCCCTTTGAAACGGCACAAACGCCTGACTCTGAAATAAGCAGGATCAAGCTACTTTTGGCCTGGGTATTTGGTTTTCTTCATTGTGTCTCCCTATACATTGCCTTTCTTGCCTGTGTCTCAGTCTGGGCCTTTTCAAGCCTGCATTGCCCTTGAAACATCGGGGAAAACATCTTTTCTGACCACAAAACGTATTTTTTGTCCTACTAAAAAAAAGATTTAAAAATTAAAACCTTATCTACTTCCAAATGAAGAGAGACAAGGAAGGTAACCCTAGTGGTTATATTATCAACTGATGACTAAAGAAAAGCTGTTATAAATTCAAATGTCCTGCTGAAGCCACCACATCCAAGCCACTCTCAGTCTAATTTCTTTGTAAAAAAATTTAAAGAAACATAACACAATCGAGAGCTGCCACAGAGTCAAAGTTAAAAATACTTAGAACTTCCTGGAAATGCCTAGGTAACAACAATGTAATTACAGGAAAATTCAGAAAACCTATCAGACCTCAGATCATTTTCCCAGTCTCTGATTGTTGATTAATACTCAAACTGTCTTTTAATGCTGATTGAGCCAGTTGCTCGTAAATCTTCCACTTGGGATTTCAACTTTAACAAGTCCCATTTCAATCTTAGCCCCCTATTCTCTTGGTCTTCCAACTTGGCCAGAGTCTCTCTCAAGAAGCCGTTATCTGAGACCCATTGCCTTGAAATATAGCTTCAGTCCAAGAAACTATTTGTCAAATATCTAACAAAAATACCTCTCCAGATGAAGGAACAACCCTATCCCCTTGCCGAACCCTGCTTTCTAAAGGGTGATAAATTGACTGGGAGAGGGAACCTTCTGCAAGGCACTGTCTTGTCTCAGAACCTGATTCACATTCCCAGGAAGGTTCAGTTGAAAAGACTCCATCCTCTAACCCATCTGAAGATAGGGAGTTAGTCTCAAAGCTACTTAAATTGGGAGGTAGTGGGGGAGATCTAACATCCGGTCTTAAAGACACCCCAGACGATTAAAGGACATCAATTACCTGGGCCTTGTATGGAGCCAGCTATCACAGGTTTCAAATTACATTGTCTTCTCCCCCGTCTCAGCAAATTCAAGCCTCTTGGAAGCACCATTGGAGCACACCGCTTAAACAACACCCTTTCAGCTGTGCACCTTTGGCTACATACTGCAGCATGCTCAGCTTGAACCACCCTCTAGGGCTCCGCCTAATGAATTCATAGGGGTTACCCGAACTTGACACTTTTCCAGGCACCAATCCTCCCACACTGTCAGCACTGCATGCCCAAGTTCTTCCTCTGCTCCTCAGTCTCCTATGACTTTTAGAAAAAAAATTAAAAACCTGTTTATTTTTAAATATCTGGTGTGTGGGACTTGAGAGAAAGATTTTTATATTGTATGGGGCTGTTATTCAGTGGTGGAAGTGAGAGGATTAATTTGTTTAAATTGATATACAGTATATATATATATTGTCACCCTCATGGTGGCCAGCCCAACGCCTAGGGCTCTGAGACTTGGTCTGCCTGTGGTGTTACTGCCTCAGAGAGCTTGGGCTTGCTTTAACTTTGCAAGGCCTTCTGGGAATATAAGTCCCTTTACTCCTTGAGCACAGATGAGTTGCAGTCGAGTGTTTCAGGCAATGACAAGAATTTATTTTCCCCTTCCCAGTGGATTAAATGCAAGTGAATAACTCAGGACAAAACATGCCATACAATTGGCTTGAGGAAATTATGCATGAACTCAGGTAAGTTAGCCTTATCAGCTTCAGGCTTTAAACATGCAATGCTTGATACAAAACAAATCACAACAGCTTCAATTAGCAAAGAAAATGTTCCCTTTTCTTCTGCTGCTTTTACCGTCTCTCTCAGACACTGTTCAGCATAGGGAATTCACATGGTCAGTCAAAGATAATGTACAGTCCATCCGATCATCCACTATTTCATTATGGTCAGAGTCTATCTGCATTTCCTCAGCATCAGGAATAGCAGGGTGTGTCCGTAAGCTGCTATCCTGATCTTTGAAACAAACGGTTTCTTTGACCTCATGTGGTTTCTCTCTGTAACACTCTCCTGAGCAGGGTTGTAAACTACTATATATGCTGTAGTTTTTGTCCAGGGAGTTTGCTACTTTCTGGTAATTATAGGGAACTGCTTTATAGCTAGGTTCAAACTTATATGAATTATTAAGCCTACCTTTTGGCTTTGAAAGGGAAGGAACTCTGCAGGGTCAGACTGGTTCTCAAACACAGCCGGTGTTTGCTTGCCTCTCAGCCTATTAACTTTCCCCTCAGACGTACCGGCATTCTCCAACCAGCCTGTCTCTCTCTTAGGAGCGTGTGAGCTTTGCCAAGCCTGCCTCTCAGGAAGATTCTTCTCTCTCCTGCCTCTACCAGACAACCCCTGTCCTGGGTTGCTTCCTTCTGGCCTCAGGAATATGGCTCCCTTGGTTCTCACTCCTCTTTGACTCCTTCTAGTCAGCGTGCTCCTTTGCTGGCTTCCTTTCTGGCTCTCTTCCCAGTTCCCCTTCTGGCTCTGCTTCGGGCTCTCCCTGGTCCAAGCTAATGACCACTTTTTATCCTTGTAACTCTCGGGGCTTAGCTGTGCCCTGCCCTGAAACAGGTGAAACTCATTACCTCCTGAGCTAGGGAATACGTCACTGCAGGGGTGTGTCTTTCTAGCTCATGACTCTCTTTGTTTACTTCTTCTTTGCAAACACTGAGCCATGTGCTCAGACTGCCTGTCAGTTTCTGAAAGCAAATCCTCATCTTGCCCTACCTTTATAGGCTCAGAAGGGACTTCTTCATGACAATATATATATATATATATATATTCAGTACTGCTATTTATACAGTCTGTAGTGCTGACTGAGGGGGTCATTTTAGAAGCCTTATGCATCACTTGGATGCCTGAAAATAGGCACAGAGATGTCCAAAGCCATTTTAGGAGCTGGCTCTGTGAACATATCCAGAATGAGGACATACGAGGGTGTTCCTGCGAACCAGCATGTCCCCCGCTCCCCGATTACAGAAACTTCACGGATTTCTGGCATCACGTCTAACCTTAGACCTGTTCTGAGACACAAACAGCGATGAACGGGCATCTGAAAAGTGCTTGTTTTAGCTGAAAAACATCCAGAGAATGTAGAGAAGAAAGCACTTGCTCATCCCCAGTACTCGGCACAATGTCAACAACAGAACCAGCGGGATTGTGAACTGTTCCTAGCCAACTACTATAACCATTAGGCTATCCTAGACGTCTGGATTTTGTAATACCATTCTGGGAAGTCTAGGTAAATTCCCCTGCAGACGTCCATATTGGGCATGTCCAGATTTGTGAAATCACATCCATACCTGGACGTGCCTGCATTTATTTCACATGTTCTGGCTTTGATGCCCGAATGCACGTGGACAGATCTTCTAAAGTTCCCCTCCACACATCTTGTACAGTGACTGCTACCACTATTATCTGGATAATAGTTGAAAATTGCTGTTAGCTTGGAAATGTTTGTTGGCTCCACCCTTGTTCCACTTTCCCTCCTCCCTTTTTGCTATATGGATGATATAGAGCTGATTAGAGAGACTTTTGGCCCAAGACTCTCTCTATAGCTGCTGAAAGTACATGGATAGAAAAATTATATGTTCAGTGGCTGCCGGTGAACATATGACCACCCCATTTGACTATTAGCCCATATCTTGTATATTGATACTAAGAATGCTTATTGTGATACCTTTATGAAGGTGTCAAATGGGCAATTTATAAACAATGAAATGAAACAATGATGTGATTTGATGTTTGTTTTTTATGATTCCACCCCTCGCTGTCAGCATCAGAATGGATTACATTAAAAATAAACCAAAGGTTCTCTTGTGCTCTCTAAAAATGACATTCTAGCACCAGCATATTATATAGCTGACAATCTAAACTTCATGTTTACGCTCTCTACTTCCATGTAAAGGTTTTAAGAACATGAGGACCTATGAGACATATATACAGCGACTGGAGATGAAACTGATTCTGCTCGTCTCTTCCAGCCTTTTCCTTCCAAATATTTATTTATTTACATTCTCTTATATACTGTGCTATTCTGCATGGTTTACATTGAACAAACTGAAATTACATTGAACGGGGCATTATAACTTGGATAACTATTTTACATGGAACATGGGCTATGGAGGGTTAAGTGGCTTGCCCAAGACCACAAGGAGCACCTGTGGGACTAGAAACCCCAGTCCTTCCAGCCCAAGGTTGCTGTCCTCTAGTGGGATTTGAACCCTTGACCTTCTGGCCTGAAGTACCTTGCCCCAACCACTAGGCCACTCCTCCACTCTAATACTGATGTTAACTGAGCATCTAATTCTTAAGGCTTTACGATCAAATCATCAAACTCAAAAGCAGTACAGGTTAAAGGGCATCTGTAGCTTCCCCATCCATCTGCTGCACGATGGCCTGTCTGCTGTTGAGATGTGCAATACAGAGCAGCCGTCTGTCAAGAAAGACAATTGCTTTAGGCAGATGGCATGCAGAGCACTATGAATCTTAAATCAATATATATTTTTCCACAGGCAAAGAAAGGAAAGAAGTCTTTTTGAATAAGGCCCTGTAATAGTGGGCTTCAGTGTTAGCCTGATTTGGATACAAAATATGCGTGTCCTTGCCATGTTCCCTTCACAGCAGCGTTCTTCACTGTAAGGTGCAGAGCTACAGCTTCAGTCGACCCTGTGCTGTTCTCTACTCAGACTCTCTTCCACCACAACCCACTCTCCCCAGCCTTCTCCAGAGCAACAGTTTTCTTTTCTTCCTGATATCTAAATTCCTGTGTTATTTGTGCAAGAGTTTGAGAATAGCATAGGAGATTGGGCATTTCTCAACTCTTGAAGTCACCCAGAGCCATGCATTACCCAAAGGGACAGGATTATGGAGGATGACAGGTGAGAGAAGAGTTGAGGATTGAGATGGATGTGGAGAGGGTGTACTGAGGCAAAATAGCATGTGAAGACGACCCGGGAGATGAAGAGTATAGAGAGTTTTTGGGGAAGACTGTGCTGTGGGGGGATGAGCTCAGGAAACAGTGTGTTGGGGAAGATGGGCTGGAGAACACAGAGAGTAGGGACGTAGACTTCATTTCGGTTATATGAGTTGCTCTATATCTTTATCTAACACTTTATATACCGCCCTTGTCAAGACATGAGGGCGGTTTACAATAAAATACAAATGCTAGCGTCAGAAAAAGAAAGGAACTCCATTAAAATAAAGTAAAGAAGGGCTGAAGGGGCCACTAGAGACAAACAGTAAATCATAAACGATAATTAGACAGAACTGCAAATCAACAAAGGACAGAGAAACAAATGACTACACAGGACTACTAGGAAGGAGGTCAAATGCCTGTTGGAATAAATGGTTTTTTAGTAGATTTTTGAAATTGTGATAGGAGGGTTCTAACCGGAGAGAGGATGGTAGTGAATTCCAAAGTGAGGGTCCCAGAAAAAAGAAAGCGGCGTGGAGTGTCTGTTCTAGATGAGCTTGTGCGGGGGAAGGAAATATATATGCTTGAGCCAGCAATATCACTGGAGGGTAACACCTGTCTCCTTGCCAAGAGTGCCTACTATTTTGTCCGGCAATAGTCCTAGCTCTCAGTATTCTGGCCAAAGTGGCTCCTACTTGAAAAATTGTGACGATCACTGTTTCACAGAGTAGGCGAATAACTGTCTGAGGACTGGATTTGATTTCCTCTCCCATGAAGCTTGAAATGAATCTCAGTCTGTGTAGCTTGACTCAAGAATTTCCAACCTGAGCCAATGAGCACGGTCCTGGGCGGTTCTGTTCTGTATGTGATGCCTTACCATTCTCACTGCCTAAAGTCACAGGGTAGCTGGCAGGAGTATATTTATTTCAGCTCTCTCTCTAGAGGGGTTATTAATAGTCTGGCCAAGGTTTATTCTAGTGTATACAGTAAATGCTTCATTTGTACATTTTCACACTACCAAAGATCCAAACCATGGGGTAGAAATCAAACCATTCATACATAAAGAATGTCATCGAGACAGTTCCAAAGGAACCTGATCCACCAATATATCCTAGATGGAGCCGAGTATCAGTGGTTCCATTTTACTATTTTTATTATTAAGCACAGACATGATTTAAAATCATCCCCATTTTCAAACAGTATATAAGAAAGAAAATTTTCCAGTACTTTACACTTCTGTAGGGATGAAGATTATCAAAATTCAGTCAGTCAGTGATCAACTTTCCCGACGTATCCATAGCAAACCCTCCCATTTCACGAGCCACAAACTATCAAGGAAGTCAGCGACCTCATAAATGAACCTATGTATTGGATTTCCTTATCGTTTTCATAATCTCCCAATTAAATAACATAGCTCAAAAGAAACAGAAAATGGCATCAGAACCAAATCCCTAAAATATAATCCCAGATGACAAGTGAATTACACATAATGCCAGCGGCACTCTTAAAACACTAAGTAAAGCCCTCGGCTCTCTGGGAGGGTACAGGGAGGGTACAGATGCTCCAAGCTCCTTGAAGTCTCCAAGCTGCTCGCATGAAAAGGCCTTCGAGCTTGAAGTGTGGTTTCTGTTAGTCATGCAGGTAGTAAAGCTAATGAGAGAACAAAATCTTCTTTGAAATTTACAGTCAACTCAGTCCAGCAAAACTACATAAAAACAATCAGCTGTAAATTTTCTAAGTGCCCCTGGGGCTTTTCCTGCCTCCAAGACTCCTCAGAAGTGGGACAAGTTTATTACTATTAGATTTTCCCTTGATATCTGTGGTCTCCGCAGCCTCTGAAGATGACCACCCTCTTGCTACTTTGGATATTCCTCCAATTGTTGCAGACTGAGCCACAAGAAAACAGATACTAAATGCTTTTTTTCCAGAAAACTTGAATGCAGCAGGATGGCTGTTGGTTTATCACAAAAAAGATTTGACCAAGAACTTCCTCTCACTTGAAGACAGATTCTGACAAAGGTATACTTTCTTCCCTTTGAGAAAAATAGTAAATCCCCGAATTTAGTAAGAAGACACAAGAATAGGCCCAATATGCCTGTCTGGAAAGACAAGAGGCCTCCTTAAAGAAACAGTGGAGAGTAGGAGAAGAACTCATCCTGTCCCCAAATGGCAATCAAGCAAACGCACTGCTTCTCTTCAGAAGCTCTCCCCAAAATGCCTGTGGATCTTCTATTTTATACAGCAATGGAAACTCTACCCACATGGGCCGAGCTACGTCAATGAATTATTAGAAAGACAGTGGATGGCCCTCCATAATTATAAGCCTCACAAGTAAGAGAACTATTCATTCTTGAACTCATATGTCACAATCCCACATCTGGATTTCATATTGTAGCTCACCCTCTTTCTCTCCTGGTTACCACAGAGCTCTGAAAATGTAAGCTAGCTTATTACCGCCAAAGTCTAAGGACGAAAATATTGATTGAAAATTAAACATACCATTGTTCCTGGCATTGTATAGCCAAACTCTGATCAGTACCGTATTTATTTTATCTAGAAAAATTCCAGTTTGATTAGCAAATTACAGATATTTAGTTCTGCTGCAGAAAGTCTTTTTGCTGTAAGCAAAGTGAAATGTATCTGTGTCTCAGGTTGGCTGCAGTACTGCGGTTAAACTTGTAAGTGATCACTGCAGAAATACATTAGGTTAGCAAAAGCTGTCTCCTAAAAGTTATTGGGCAAGAATTCCCTGACTATACAGTCCACAGAGGCATGATGATTTCTGAAAATTGAACAGTTTACATCTAAATATATTTTGTTTGGTATAACGTTTAGGAATGGGAGAATTTGCTGAAATCTGGGTTGGATGCCAACTTAGGGATATGTTTACTAAGCAGCGGTAGCAACTGCTGTGTGGTATGGGAGCCGTGGCCACATTGAATTCAATGGGGTGATGGCTCCAATACCACATAGCAGCCGCTATGGCTGCTTAGCAAACATACCTCTAAGTTGCATATATCCAAGAGAATTTTTGAGTTTGTTGCAATCTGGTTTGGAACCATTCCAATTCCTATTATCTATTTTTTTCAACCTAATATGGTTCACTTTTTAAGGAAGACATCTTGCATTTTCAAGTTGAGTGAGTCCAGGATTGTGTGTGCCAGGAGATGTCTCCTGATCTCAGCAACTCTTCCACCTAATCTGTGTCAAGCGAGAATCCAAAACAGTGTCCTCTCTGCTCAGCTTCAATAAATCAAGTAACGTAAAATGCTGAACTTGAATCTTACCAAATTAAATCAAGTTGACTAGGATATGAACCAGAAGTTCTCATGGAGGAGGCATCAGTATATCTATTTTTTTTTCTTTGTTTTTTAGGTTGTCACCTTTGACCTTCTATACTCCATGGTTTCTATACTTCAGCTATGTATAGTGTGTCTTTATTTTTAATTCTGAAACCTGTTATCAGGAAATTCTGAACCTGTGCTGTTCTCCTGTCAATGATGAAGATAGTTTCTAGAGTGTGGTGGGCTGCAGAACTAGGCATGCATGGCAAAGTTTGCAGTGATACAGATCATCCTAAAATTGCATCTGCTGTTCTTTGACAGAGAAGCACAAAAGCATTCCACCCCTCAAGAGCATAAAGGCTAGTAGTGACTTATGTGGCAATTGGGAAAATAGCAGAATTTGAAGACTACAGTCTAGCAATAAGCTTACAAGGGAAGCCAACTGAAATGCAGGTAGCTATACTGAGAAGGGTGATAGGTGCTGAATGCCACAGTGTTTATAAGCACAATTTGAGCCTCACAGAGGGGCAGAGGAAGGATACAAAAGTCATTCTGGATGCATTAGAAGCCTATTTCAAACACAGCAAAAATGTAATATATAAAGGATTCATGTTAGACAACTGCAAACAAGAGGAAGATGAATCCATTGATAACTTTGTCATGCATTTGAGAGAGAAAGCAGTGGTGTGAGAGTACAGCCCACTGAATGATGAACTTATTTAGGAGAAACATTATTGACATTGTCATGAGTGCACATGTTGCCATTTCCTTAGAGAATGTGACTTAACTCTGTATACAGACAATGAAACATCATACTGCAGAACTCAAACTTGCAACTGAGAACTAGTAAATAAGACTGGCATACTGACAGCATTAATGCAACAGACAAGTATCAGCAAGGTATACATAGCTAATGCAACAAGCAACCGCAGAGTAACTCACATGCAACCAAATATGCTGCATGTAAATACTGAGGCAATGCACATAAGCAAGTGAAAAACACTGTCCAGGGTATTGAAAAACATATCGGCTATGCGGTGACCCAAATTGTTTTGCAAGGGTGTGCTTATAAAGCAGGATGCAGACCACAGCAAGTAAGCTGCATAAGTTGAAAGAGATATCACAGTCAGAGGATGCAGACTTGCTCCCTACTGATTCAATTTTCTCAAAATGAGTGCCCTGGCATTAGGCGAACAAAAGGACAAAAATGGTTTGTGAATATCAGACTGAATAATAAGGCACAACTTTGTCAGACTTTGGGGTAATATGTAATGTTCTGTGTCTGAAAGACAAAATGAGGTTGGCATTAATGGCACCCCTGCAGCCAAGTGGCACCAAATTAAAACTACATTCAGGTGAGCATATGCCATCTTTGGAGCATTTTCTTATGCAATGCAGCATATGTGGACATACTCATAAGCTTGAATTTGAAATAGTGAAAGCAAATCAGAAGCCATTGCTATCTGGTTCAACATATGAGCATCTTGGGCTGATCTGGTTCACCATTTCTGCAGAATGTGCACTGGATCATTATCGAGAAAACTGGTTAGTGCCAATAATGTCTTTTATGGCCCAGTGGGGTCTGTTCTGGGTGAAGTTTGTTTTGAACTTGATCCCAGTGTTTCACCAGTACAATGTGCTCAATGTCATGTACCAGTTGCCATAAAGCCAGAGATGAAAGTCCAGATAGAAAAGCATGAAGCTGATGGTCATTTCACACCTGTGACTGAATCAACAGATCACAGCAGCAGTACAGTCATAGTAAAAAAGCTTGAGAAGCTGAAAATTTGTATTGATCCAAAGTTTATAAATCCTGTGCTAAAGAGATTGTATTATAACATGTTAACATTCAGAAGATATCTTATACAAACTGCCCAGAGCATGAACATAAGAACATAAGATATGCCATACTGGGTCAAACTAAGATCCATCAAGCCCAGTATCCTGTTTTTAACAGTGGCCAATCTAGGTCATAAGTACCTGTCAGATTCCCAAAAAGGTACCCGGATTCCCAAATTGCTTATCCCAGGGTAAGCAGTGGATTTCTCGGGTCCTCTTTAACAATGATTTATGAACCTTTCCTCCAGGAACTTGTCCAAACCTTTTTTAAATTCAGCTACACTAACAGCTTTTACTACATTCTCTGGTAATGAATTCCAGAGTTTGATTATATGTTGACTGAAATTTTTTTTCTCCTATTAGCCTTAAATGGGCTACATTGTAGCTTCATTACATGTCCCCTAGTCTTTCTTCTTTTTGAAGGAGTAAAAAAATCAATCTGTTTATCTGTTCCACTCCATTCATTATTTTATAGACCTCTATCATATCTTCCCTCAGCTGTCTTTTTTCCAAATTCAAGAGCCATAACCTTTTAAGCCTATCCTTCCATCCTCTTTACCATTTTGGTGGCTCTTCTCTGTGCCTTTTCTAATTCTGTTATACCCTTTTTAAGATATGGTGACCAGAACTGCACACAATATTCAAGGTGCAGTCACACCATGGAATCATACAGAGGCATTATAATATCCTTTGTTTTATTCTTCCCTAATTGCATAATGTTACACTTGTCTACATTAAAGTCCATCATGCCATTTGGCTATCCAGTCTTCCAATTTATCAAGGTCCTCTTGCAATTTTTCACAATCCTCTTGTGTTTAACAACTTTGAATAATTTTGTATCATCTGCAAATTTGATCACCTCACTCATCATTCCCGTTTCCAGGTCATTTATGAATATGTTAAAAAGCAGCAGGCCCAGCACATATATTTGACACCACTCTAACTTTTAGGGGCTTGTTTACAAAGCCGCGGTAGTGGTTTACGATCGTAATCGGAGCCGCGGCCCCATTGATTTCAATGGGGCCGCGGTTGCGATCGCGATCGCGATCGCGAACCACTACCGCGGCTTTGTAAACAAGCCCCTTAGGGGTCTGTTTACTAAACATTCCTAACGTGCGGGGCCGTGCTAGTGTGCCTGTGCCATATAAGGAGTGGGCGGTTCAGGCAGAAAATAGAAAAAAAACGGTAGTAAGCAACCGGATGTGTGTGCGTCGCGCTAATGTGCGGGGGTCGATTAAAAAAAAACATTAGCGCGTGGAAAGGCAAAGTGGCACGCTGCTGAGTATACAAAACAACAGAGCCGTGGTACAACGGTGAAGACACTGACCGATGGTGCAGGGGCCATGGGTTCAATCCCCCATGTGTGCGCAACGACAAAGGTCAACTGAGGCAATAATTGTAATGATTAACATTGTTTTAGGAGGCAATTAATTTGGAACGGCATAAGGGCGGCGAACAGTTATTGTTGGGCGGCAGAATGCGGCGCACAGTTATTTTTGGGCAGCAGAAGGCGGCGCACTGGTCCCCTTTGGCGGCAGAAGGCGGCGCGCTGATAGGCACAAGGCGGCGCGCTGATGCACAAGCACAGGAACAGAGCCACAGCACAATGGTTACAACACTGACCAATGGTGCAGGGATCAGGGTTCAAACACCTCACAATGCCCAGTGCAAATGCCTGCTGAGGCAGTATGTATTATGCTGTAGGAGGCTGGTATAAATTTATTTTGTTATCACTACTAGCAAACGCACTCTCCCAGCATGTTAACATACGGCGGCCCATAAGGCACATGTTACAGTGCACTGTTCGCCAAGGCACCCTTGAATGACCCCTATGGGCAGCATGTATGTTGCGACACAGGATAATGTATAGTGCACCCTATAGGATGGCAACCATAAGGTGGCCTACAGGGCGCCCTATGAAGCACCCTCAGAGGCACCTAATGGGTATAGTAAGCTGAGGGTGGCCTGCCGGCATAGACATATGTACAGTAAATAAAAATAAAGGCTGTGGACAGCCCTACCAAAGGGCCCCCACTGTGGGTTTGAACCCATGACCTCTGGCTGCACAGGCAGTGATGTAACCATTGCGCTACAGCTCCATAGCTGTAAGCAGGCCCCTGGCTGGCTGCAGATAGCCTACAGTCACCTCACAGACAGTCTGCTGGTGTCAACAGGATAGGGTCAGGCCACCCGTACCCATGATGCACTGCACATGCAAATTAGCTGTCCGCAGATGGACACAAGATGGGGAATGCACCCCACAGCACCTCGGCCCCTGTTGGGGAAGTGACCGGGTGCACCCACACAGCACCTTGGCCTAGTAGGGGGCACTGACCGGGTGTTTTACTGGCACAGAGTAGCACACACACAACAAACCTTTACATCGTGCGGGTACGGTGCTCACCCTGAGTGTGCAATGAGGTGGCCAGAGACCAGGTCAACAACACCTGCCATGGCTGCTGGAGTCCAAGCGGGCGTTCCAAAGCAGTGTTAATGTGTAAGATAGCTAGTTTCTGCACAAACACCATGGATATCCCTGTCTGCCGCCATCAGGCACCCCCCCCAGTGGCAAACATGGTCCCCAGCAAGGGATCCACACTCTACCTCCCTGCAAAGGTGGCAGTAGAGGGCAACATCAACCCCAGTCCTTGCTGAGGAACACCACCACCCCCCAGGCAGGCAGCTCCATACACAGCCTAAACACAATAGCAGACAGACATAAGCCCAGGGTATGGTAAGCGCACTCCACCACCAGATATTCCCCTACAGCAAGCCAACAGCCACTGCACCCTGCAAGCCATTATAGCATGACATTTACCAGCTACAAAACAGTCTGCTGGTTAGTCCATAGTGCATGTTCCCCAATGGAGATGCATGCACCCAGAACTGGGCTGTCTGCATACACAGCAGGCCAGATAGATCAGCGACTGGGCCCCAAAGAGAAACCCATATCTATCACATGAGAGAACTAACTATACAGCACTATGGGGGTGCCTAGCCATGCTGTGGTCACTGCACAGTCAGGGTGAGCGTGATCCCCCAGAAGGACATGCTTTGGCCACCCTGTCTGTGTAGGTGGTGGCCGACACTACAATATCCCAGCCAATGTCCCTGCCAGGGCCCTATGCCCAGTGCAGATGCATCCTGGCCACGCCACCCTTCCCTGGCTATACCCATGGTACCTTGCACCTCATTATGCACATTGGACTGGCCAATACTGGCAACAGTGCTGGCAGGGCGGGCTGTTGAAGGGGCTTGCAGCCAACACCCACTGTATAGACAGACCACACTTCCACACCTCTGCCATCATGGTGCTACGATTGAGGGGGTAAGTAGCCTTGCCCACCAAACCGGTTCCTGAGCACGGCAAGGCATGGATATGGTACGCATTACAGCTGGTGGTCACCTCCCCAGGGGTGGTAAGCACCGTCAGAGGCCAGCCTGAGCATGCCCCGCAAACACCTAACAGATTGTTTGGGATGGGGTCAACTAGCAGTATGTACGTAACGTATGGATACTGCCTGCCTGTGCTCCTAGCCACGTCTCCGAGCTGTGTACCGTATACCTCAGGTGTAGGGTGACATTGGTAAGTTATGCAAGTGCTCGTTTTGGGTGCTGCATGCACGGTCCAATGTTCTGCCTTTGTTCCAGGAGACATTGGCCAAAACTGGGGCCTGTGGGTGTGGGTGTGTCTGCCCTTGATGGCTGCTGCTTTACGGCACAGATTCCCAACTCCAGTCCAGGTTTGCATCACACTGTTCGGTTTTCCTGCTATCCCCTCATGAATATTCATGTGCTACATCTACATGACATGTGGGTGGTTCATAGATATACATCACAGGCATAAGAATGAGTGTCATCATGGAACTTGACTGGTGTGTGTCCCACCAGGACTGCATTTTGGTGATTCTGCTCTAGGTACTGCCCATTTTAATGGTGTCTGTGCTCAGTGGGGTAAAAGATAGATGTCTTACCATTGCATATGTCCCGCCATTGCAAGGTGTGTCCCTTACTATCACTGTTTAGTTGTGGGAAAAATATGTGGGCAAGGATTGGCAGTATCCCCAGCTTGGGCTTTGAACCTGGTGACCTTCTGTTCTTGTATGCACTGTCTGTGTGGCACTGCACCACTGTGTAGCCACAGATTGGTTGGATTCCCTGGACTGTCCATGACTGTGGATCCGGCAGGACCTGTCTGTTGCAGTGGACTGTGCCAGCCTGCACATGGCTAGGCCTCTGTCCTTCTGTGGTTAGCAGCCACTGCCCCCTGCACCACATGTACTTGTCCGCCAACATGCTGGCATGAACTTCTCTCAGAAAAAGCAGTTGACCTGATTGCAATGTGGCAGTATGGGACTGCATTTGGGGACTTGGCTGTAGGTAATGCCCATTGTTGTGGTTGTGTGCGGTGTTGGGTTAAAATATGGGTGTTTTCCCCATGCATACAGGGGTGTCTGCGCTATCTTTATTTAGTCGTGGTGGGTAAAATATAGGGACTGGGCTGGGCAGGTGCCCCAGCTGGGTTTTGAACCTCTGCCCTCTGGTCCTAGAGGTAATGACTGCTGTCCGCTGTAACCACACTTTGGCCACAGAGACAGTGCAGCCCCTGGAGGCCAGTAAGCCTGGCAGGATGGAGTCACAAACCCTGCTCTACGCAATTTCTACTGTGGGCATATGCACCCTGTCTGGTGACAAACTGCACATGAACCCCGGAAAAAATGACCACGGAAAAATGTGGGACCCAAAATATCACCACGCTGGGCAACAGTGATATTAATGGGCAAACCATAGCAAACACTCCCAGGAAAGCTCCAATACGTGGCAATTTTTTTGGAAGAGTCTCCTCTCAGTAGACCCTTCCAAAAGTCATTTCTTTTTTCTGGAGCTTTGCTGGGTGTGATTTCTGTATTTGCCCATCACTATACTGTTCCCCAGCTGAATTACTATTTTTAATAGTTCTGTTTGTGGGTCATTTTCTATTTTTATTTTCGCTTTTGTGCTGTGCCACATATATCACACTGCTCACGTTTTGCTGGTTTCCCCGGTTTTCCTGTACATGCTGACGGAAATGGTTTCTCTTCCCTTTAAATGCTTGCTACCGCGAGTGGTTCACTCGCGGTAGTGGTTACATGCACAGTCGGGCCCGGTCCTGGGCGGGGCCCCTCTCCCCTCCCACTCTCCACCCAGAGCCCCCGGCCCTCCGCCCCGCGGGAGCCGTCCGCCGCCCTGCAGAATGCCTTTCCACGCCTCTATCGGACATTTGCGGGCCGGGTACTTTTTGCGGGGCACGTTAGTGCGGCGCGCAATTGTGCGGGGCCCAAGCGCACTTGTGCGGGGCGTTTAAGAGCGTTTCTGAGCGTTTGAGTGCCGCGTTTCCGTGCGCTATTGTGCGGCACGCAATTGTACGGCTTTTAGTAAACATGCCCCTTAGTCTTGTGTTTTCTGAGTCTGCATATCCTGAGTCCTTTTTGGTTCACTTAAATTCCTCCAAGCTTACCCACATTTTATTGCTTTATTGTACTCCATCACTTCCTGCTCCCAGTTAGATGCAGTTATTTCTACAGTCACTGAAGTAGTTACTTTCTATTCTAATCTATAAATTCTAGGTGATTTTAATGTACATTTTGATTCTCCAATTAACTCTAGGGTCAGAGAGGTTTCCTCTCTGACATATGACTTAGGGCTTTTTTCCCATATTACAGTTCCAAGACACTGCTAGGTATACACTTGACTCTATTTTCTCCTCAGAGCCTGGTTACCTTAATATTGTCCCATCTATGTTATCTTGGATGGATCATTATCTTATCCTTACCAGTCTTTCCGTAACTATCCAGGTACTTACCAATGATAACTCTACTTTCAAGGCCAAACACCTAAAGTCGGAAGACATTCTTTGATTGTCATAAAACTGTAACCAGCGTCTAGAAGGCTTTAAAGACTTATCATTGGAGAACCAATCTTAGACTTGGAACACCCAACTAAGGCTATCTTTGGATGAGGTGGCTCCTTATAAGACAAATATAAACTAGAGGAAGCACAACTCTTCTTAGTATCACACAGGCCTGCAACGTTAGAAATCCCAGAAGAGGAATGCTGAGCACCTGTGGAGAAAATCGAAAGATCCTACTTATCTCGCCCTAAGCAAGGAGAGAATAATACATTATCAACATTCTGTTAATGCTGCAAACAAAGAATATTTTCTAAGCATATTATGGCTTGTAGTCAGTCATCTCAGGAACTTTTCAATATTTAAAAAAAATTGAACTAGTGATTTTGTTATATCTAAAGGACTATTTTCCATTAATCCCTCAAGGGATTATAAGTATTGCAGCTACATTTCCAGTGGCCATTGTTAACTATAATTCAGAATATTTTCTGGATACTATTGCTTCCTTTAATTTAGGTGCTGGTAGATCATTTTGGGCACGTTTTAATTCAGTGACTGAGTGTTCTTTGGCTAAAATCATGTCCATGACACACCTGATCATATCAGATCTCAACCCTATTCCCTCTAAGCTTCTAAGCAAGAAGAACTTAACCTTTCATCATTTTTATTAGTCATGCTCAGGAATAGACTATCACTAGGTATGGGTCCATCTCTTTGGAAGGTGGCTAGTATTCGTGTCATCTTGAAAAATAACTTATCAAAACTGAGTGACTTTTTCAACTACAGACCTGTTACCAATTTGCTGTTACTCTCTAGACTAACTGAAAGAACTGTCTTCTGGAAACTATCAGATTTCATTGAGAAAACAAATGTTTTACATCCTCAGCAGGTGGGATTTCACCACCACCATAGTATGGAGACACTTCTTGTTGCTCTTGTAAGTGAAATAAGAAAAAATCTGGATAGAGATAACATTGCTATTATTATATCACTAGATCTCTCTATGGCCTTTGATCTGATGGATCACAATCTCTTGCTTAGGTGTTTGATAGATCTAGGGCTTCGTGGAACTGTATTAGCATGATTTATTATCTCAAGGACAGTAAGTTTTATGTAAAGTCCAATTCTACTACTTCATATTGCACTCTTTAATTTGTGGAGTCCTATAGGGCTTTGTTTTGGCACCTATTCTATTCAATCTTAGTCCTTTGCCGTTAATCGTGCAAGCCCATGGTATTAGTGGCTTTTATTTTGCAGATGATATTCAAATAATAGCCTATGTCAATCCTTTGACCATGGATATGGTGTGCAATGTGGGTAACAGATCGACCAGTTGTTCCACCAGTTACTGCCAGGCATTCACTCTCCTTGCAACCTGTTTTGCACATATTAGGCTGCTATCTAGATACTCTTTGAACTTTCACACAACAGATTTTTTCAGTCACTAACTTTTGTTTCTGTTTGTTACATTTAATTGGGTCTATCTGCCCATTCCTGGAGAGGAAAGTGCTATTGACATGAGTCCATGCCCTCATAACTGGTAAATAAGACTATTGTAATTCACTGTACAATAGCATGTTTGAGGTGGCTGCAACTGATCCAAAATACAGCTATCAGGCTGGTGGCATTAGCTCATTATTGTGACCATGTGACACCCTTAGTTATGCTGAGCACTGGTTACCCCTCACATTTAGAATTAAATTCAAGGTTTTATTTACTCCTTCAGTATGTGCCCTCACATGTATTGAGATCACAGGACCAGAATCTTCTTGTTTTACCTAGATCGAGTCAGCCAAGACTTGAGTCCACTCGCCAGACTGCATTTATTTTTCTGACCCCCTATTTGTGGAATAACCTACCATTACATATTCATCTTGAGACCTCTCTCCCTAAATTTAAAATGGCACTTAAATCTTATTATTTTGCTGCTGCCATCCAGGAACTTTATTGATATAGTTCGTACTCAGACACAATGAGATTCTGTGGAGGACTCCTACTAGATTTTTTTATTTTTTCATTCTTTATTTGCTGTCCCTCTGGTTAGGTAAATTGTATTGTATTAGTTGCCTCTTGCTTGTTTTTCTTGCTTTCTGTATATTGTTTGTTTTGTTCTTTTTGTGTGTGTTGTGGCACTGCAGAGCCTATTCACACAGAGAAAAAGGTTTTAAATCCTGAAAAAAGATTTCAACATCAGTTGCAATGCTATGAGGAGCCTGATAGGGGGAGCAGGAGTGACCTTCCAAGGCCTAGAGAACTGCACCCTAGAACTGATGATGTAATGCAACCTAACAGCCAATCCAGGAAAGGGGGAGTTCCTCTTAGGAAAGGCTGGGAAGTTGAAAAGGAGGAAGTAGGACAAGTAAAGAACACACACCCGAAGACACACCAAGAAACACACCAGGAGGAAGAGCACCAGAGAGCGCACCAGGAAGAGCATCAGCGGTGGTACCAGCAGCAGCAACGGAAAGCAGAGGCTGTGGTAGAAGCTGAAAGAGAAAAGAAGTCTTGGCAAAGATACCAGAGAGGAAGGAGTTCCTGGCAGGAAGGCACAGTAAGTCCGGTGCAACAGAATTCCAGGAGTTCTTGGCTGAGAGATACTGGAAAGAAAGGCACAAGGGGAGAAATAAACCCCAGAGTTTTATATGAGGAACCGGCAGCAATAAATGCAGGACACTGTGGCTGTTACCAGGGAAATGATGAAATCATTGCTGTAAGAGGTAACACTCCTTATTCAAATAACAACAAAAGGTGTGGGTGTGAAAGAGTGCTGATTCTACAGGAAGGCCAGCTGAAGTCTGAGAAGCCTACTGCTCGAGTAAGGCTGAACTACAGCAGGACTAGGCCTCGTGACTCAACTAACTGGGACAATCCTAAGAAACAAGGTAAACCACCTTTTTATTCTGCTAAACATTATAACTTACTGAAACAGGAAGCACAAGATACAGAAGTGTGCCCTCCTTATCAAACTGTCCATGAGATAGGACACAAGCCTTTGGTGAAAGAAAGACTGTGTAACATAAGGCAGCAAGCCAAAGGAAGTTACTGCCCTAACAAGCCTTCACATGGGCGCGGCCCAAACCTAGACTCAGAACACTGGAAGCTAGTGAATATGCTGTATGAGAAGCCTCAATACACTCCACAAGAGTATATTGACACAGATTCACAGTTATCTGACCCTCAGCCTATGCAGGTGGAATTCAACGAGGACCCACCTGAGACCGCTATGGATTGTAGCTACTGTCAGGCAGGAAGCCTAATGTCTTTGCATGAAATGTAAGCAGTCCTCAATAGCAAAGCCTGTGTAATTGCTTTATACAAAGTCCTGTGAAGTAACAGTAGACAAAGCAAGTTTTGAATATATTTCTTCTTTTTGCCTGAAGCAAGGTTTCTTTATTTTGTTGAAGTAGTCTCCACTGTTTGAACCATTGTGCGTAAAGGGAAATAAAGCCTTACTTTCCCTACATTCGGACTGTTGTGTTCTCTTGAAGTTTGGTCCCCGGTAGGTCCTGGGAACAGTACCCTGACCCTTACATAAAGACCAAAATTCAAAGTTAAAAAAAACTCTCATGTCCACTCGACCTGCCCATACCAACCTTGGCCTCTAGGGCGGCGGTGCGACAGTGTTTTATTTTAATTATTTTAAATGCCTTGATGCATGTGAAGGGCAGTATAGCAAACTTTATAATAAACATAAACATATTACACTATTTACCCTTCTCCATTGAGAAAATTGGTGATTTAGTCCTATTCTCTGTTTTCTATGGGTACAAAGGGCAGTGTCTGGAAAGCAATGTGTATTAATGCCTGTACTATGGGATATAAGATCCCAGATGTTGAGGCTTTAATGGAAGAGGCTGACTTGGATTTAGTAGCAATTACAGAGACATGATTCGCGGACAACCATGACTGGGATGTAATTATACCAGGCTATACTTTATTCACGAAGGAAAGGGTAGAAAGAAGGAGAGGAGGAGTGGCATTATATGTAAAAAATAATATTAAAGCTACAGAATTAGAGGGCTTACAAGGGTGGGTTAAACTAGAAAGCGGGAATGGGGAATCTATTTGCATTGGTGTGATATACAGATCTCCTTCACAGGCAAAAGAAGTGGACAGAGATTTAAGACGTATGTAGTATTGCTATGAAAGCAGAAGCGCTACTGATAGCTGATTTCAATATGCTGGATGCTGATTGGTGCATCCTTGCTGAAGTGTCATCTAGATGTAAGAAGATCTTGAATTCTCTACAGGGACAATTATTCTAGCAACTGGTAATAGAACCCACACGTGAAGGGGCCATACTGGACCTCATGCTTACCAATGGGGAAAGTATTTCTGATGTTATAGGGGATCATCTTGCATCCAGTGATCACCAGATGGTGTGGTTCAGTATTAGGACCAGTGCTGATATAGTCCATTCTAAAGTGAGGGTCCTAGACTTTAGGAAATCTAACTTTGCCAAGATGGGACAATATCTCAAAGAGTCATTAGTGGAATGGGAACAGCTGGGGGATGTATGAAAGCAATGGGCAAAACTAAAAGGGGATATTTTAAGGACAACAAACCTTTTTTGTTAGGAAAGTAAATGAATGTAAAAGGAAAAGGACACCACTATGGTTCTCAAAAGAAGTAGCTGAAAAGGTGAAGAAAAAGAGGGTGGTCTTCATAAAATATAAGAGATCACAGAAAGAGGAAGACAAGCTTCAATATTTGGAAAAACTTAGAGAAGCTAGGAAAATAGTTAGGAAAGCAAAAATACAAAGAAGAAAAACTAGCCAATGCAGTAAAATGGGGGGATAAGACATTTTTCAGATATGTTAGTGAGAGGAGGAAGTGCAAAAGTGGCATTGTCAGACTCAAAGGTGAAGGGGAGGAATATGTAGAAGCTGATGAAGATAAAGTAGAATTGCTTAACAAATATTTGCCTTCTGTGTTCACAGATGAAGGGCCAGGAGCATGATCTTAGAAAACATCCACAAATAGGAATAGTAGTGAAAGGGATTTTGAACGACTTTCAGAAGACTGTGCTCATGAGGAACTAGCTAAACTAAAAGTGGACAAAGCGATGGAGCCGGATAGGATACATCCCAGACTATTGAAGGAACATAGGGAAATTCTAGCAGCTCCACTGTCTAACCTTTTCAATGTTTCTTTAGTTGGGAGTGGTCCCAGAGGACTGGAGAAAGGTGCATATAGTCCCTCTAAACAAAAGCGGAAGTAAGCATGAGGTTAAAAACTACAGGCTGGTTAGTCTGCCTCTGTAGTGAATAAATTAATGGAAACGCTGCTAAAACAGAGGATAGTAAGGTTTCTGGAGTTCAATGGACTTCAAGATCTGACGCAGAATGGCTTTACAAGGGGAAGGTTTTATCAGACAAATCTAATTAATTTATATGACTGGATGACCAAAGAAATGGACCGAAGGAGAACCCTAGATATGGTGTACTTAGATTTCAGTAAAGTTTTTGACACTGTTCCGCACAGACTACTTATAAATAAATTGAGCATCTTGGGAACAGACCTGAAAGTGACTGACTGTATTAGAAATTGGTTGAGTGGGAGGCAACAAAAGGGTACAGGTAAATGGCGCATACACTGAGGAGAAGGATATAACCAGTGGTGAGCCGCAGGGATCTGTCCTTTGTTCAATTCTTTTTAATACTTTTGTTAGTGATATTGCGGAAGGGCTGATGGGTAAGGTTTGTCTCTTTGTGGATAATACCAAAATCTGCAATAGAGTAGAAACCCAGGAAGGAGTAGATAACATGAGGAGTTTGAAGAATGGTCAATAATTTGGTGACTGAGATATAATGCTAAAAAATGCAGGATTATGCATTTGGGCTGCAAAAATCCTAAGAGAGTGGAATAGTATAGAGGGTGAAATACTTCTGTTCATGAAAGAACAGCAGGACCTGGGCATGATTGCTTCTGATGATCTTAAGTTGGCTAAACAGGTAGAAAAGACTATGGATAAAGCTAGAAAAATAATTGGATGCATAGGGAGAGGAATGTCAGGCAGGAAAAAGGAGGTAGTAGAGCCTCGTATATGTTTTTGGTGGGACCTCATTTGGAGTATTGTGTGCAATTCTGGAGTCCAACCTTTAAAAGAATATAAACAGGATAGAATCCGGTGCAGAGGATGGCTCCCAAAATAGTTAGTGGGCTTCATCGTAAGGCATATGAGAACAGACTTAAAAATCTCAATATGTATACTTTGCAGGAAAGGATGGAAGAGAAGAGATATGATAAAAGGGGAATAAATACGCAGGAGGAGAGCTGCTTTCTATTGAAAGAAATCTCTGCAACAAGGCAGCATAGGATGAAGATGAAAGGGGATAGACTCAGGAGAAATATGCGGAAATATTTCTTTACGGAAAGCGTGGTAGATGCATGGAATAGTCTCCCAGTGGAGGTAGTAGAGACCAGAACTGTATCTGAATTCAAGAAAGCATGGGGCATACACAGAAGATCTCTAAAAAAAAGAAAGGGACTATAGCTGTTATGTAAGGACAGAATGGATAGGCCATATGGTATTTATCTGCTGTCATGTTTCTATGTTTCTTCTGTTTCTGGTCCACAATAGAATACTACCTCCTATCCCATGACTTGTTGATGCATGTGACGCATTCCTGCAATGTAGGTTAGATGAGAAAAACAGTCTCGTGACCACATTCTGCAGGAAAGATGTCTCTGTAGCAGCAGAGATGTATCAGTGGAAGTAGCATGAATATTTGGCTTGCCTCAGAGGCATTTAATCAGTAGCAGATGACATCCTCATCACTGACAGAGCATGACCATGGCAACAAGCTCTTACCTCTAATGGATCGCTGCAGGCAGGTGAAGCTATGGCTTAGTGCACATCTTGACAAATTATTTTGATTTAGAAGTCTCAATTCTCTCCTCAAAGTGTCTCCGCCTCTGATCCCTCCTTCCTTTTCTGCCGAGGTTCTGGCTGATTACTTCCATGATAAAATCCATAAGATCACTCTCCAGTTTCCCTCTAAATCCCCGATTTCCCTTTCCTGCTTTCATTCTCTCCCCCCTTCTCATCCTACCCTCTCTTCCTTCCCCATGATTTCTATTGATGAGACTGCTCTTCTTCTCTCCTCCTCCAAGCTCACCCCTTGCTCCTCTGATCCTATCTCCTCCTATCTCCTCTCCTCTTATTTCCTCTACCGTTGTCCCCTCCATTTCTCATATTCTCAACCTTTCGCTCTCCACTGCTACTGTCCCGGCTCACTTTAAACATGCTGTGGTCACGCCTCTTCTTAAGAAACCCTCACTTGATCCCTCTTGTCCTTCTAAGTATCGCCCCATCTCTCTCCTTCCTTTCATTTCTAAACTGCTCTAACGTGCGGTTTACCGTCGTTGTCTTGACTTCCTCTCTTCCCATGCTCTTCTCGATCCCTTACAATCTGGTTTTCGTCCTTTGCACTCTACTGAAACTGCTCTTGTCAAAGTCTCCAGTGACTTGTTACTGGTTAAATCTAAAGGCCTTTACTCTGTCCTTATCCTCCTTGACCTTTATGCTGCCTTTGCACTGTTAACCATGATCTTCTCCTTGACACTTTGTCCTCGCTTGGCTTTAGGGACTCTATTCTCTCCTGGTTCTCCTCATATCTCTCCCATCGCTCCTTTAGTGTATGTTCTGGTGGCTCCTCCTCCTCTGTTACCCCGCTCTCGGTTGGTGTCCCCCAGGGTTCTGTCTTGGGTCCCCTTCTTTTTTCTCTCTATATCCAATCCCTTGGTGCGCTTATTTCCTCTCATGGTTTTCAGTACCATCTCTATGCTGATGACTCCTAAATCTATCTCTCTACTCCTGATCTTTCTTCTGCTTTCCAGTCCCGGATCTTTTGCTGTCTCTCTGCCATTGCTGCCTGGATGTTCCATCATCGCCTGAAATTGAACATGGTCAAGACTGAACTTCTCGTTTTTTCTCCTAAAATTTCCCTTTCTCCTTCTTCTTTTTCAGTCTCTATTGATGGCTCTGTTCTCCAGCCTGTTTCATCTGCTCACAATTTGGGTGTTATTTTTGAATCTTCGCTCTCTTTCTCCTCTCATATCCAACTCATTGCTAAGACCTGTCGCTTCTTTCTCTTCAACATTGGCAAAATCCGCCCCTTTCTCTCTGAGCTCACTACTAAAACCCTCATCCATTCCCTAATCACCTCCCACCTTGATTATTGTAACCTCCTTCTTGCTGGTCTCCCTCAGTCTCATCTTTTTCCTCTTCAGTCTATTAAGCACTCCGCTGCCCGTTTGATTTTCCATCAGCCTCGTTTTGCCCACATCACTCCTCTCCTCAGATCTCTTCACTGGCTCCCTATCCGCTTCCATATTCACTTTAAGCTTCTCCTTCTGACCTATAAGTGCATTCATTCTCTGGCTCCTCAGTACCTTTCTTCTCTCATTTCTCCCTATTTCCCCCCTCGTGTACTCCGTTCTTCTTCCCAGTTGCTTCTTGCTATGCCCTTCTCCTTTATTGCCAACTCCAGATTCAGCTCTTTTCACCTTGCTGCTCCTTACGCTTGGAATAAACTTCTTTGTCTATACATCAGGCATCTTCTTTGCCCCTCTTCAAACTCAAGTTAAAAGCTCATCTTTTCGCCTCTGCCTTTGCCTCTTGATTTTGCTGTTCTCCTTCCTTCCCCTCTTTTATTTCACCTTTCTTTCTTCCTCTTACACTTGTTCTTACCCCTTTCCTTTGTCCTGTCTCTCCTGCTTTTGTCTCTTTGCCCTTGTTCTTATCTTTTTCTACTCCTTTTCTTGCTTTGTCTTTTTAGATTGTAAGCTCTTTTGAGCAGGGACTGTCTTTTTGTGTTTTCATTGTACAGCGCTGCGTGCACCTGGTAACGCTTTATAAATGCTTAGTAGTAGTAGTCAGGCCAAAGGTTTGGGTGAAGAACTGTGACTGCTTTGTGTCCCTCCTGCCCCCTACCCCACTGTCTCCACTCTCTACTGAGGTTCCTTCATTTGCAAACTCATACATGTCTTGGGAGGATGGAAGAGCTTGAAGAGAGATGATAAAATGAGTCTTGTTATGGTAGCAGGGGCTGTATGATGCTATCTATATATTTGTGTCTAAAGATGCAAGTGTCCGTGTGGTGCAAGGGTGGTTTGTCTGTGCATGGGATGTGGCGGTGGGTGCCTTTCCGTGGGTGGGGTGCAGGGCTGCGGTGCCTGTGTGAGAGTGTGTGGGTGTGTGTAGTATGGGAGTGGGGTGCTTGTGTGTGTCTTCTGGGGGTGAGGGGGGGGAGGATATACCTTTCGGCATATACACATTGCGCCCTTTTCTCCCATGCTTTTATCCCTTTAATCTCCAACACCTTGCACTCTTCCCTCCCCCTTTACTGGCCTAACTTGCAAGGTGAGATCAAGGACTTTGAGCGCACTTGTTCCACCTGCAATGAATACGCACATGGGAGCAGAAGGAAACAATGATGTCACATGACAAACCAATGCAGCTCTGGTAGATTGTCAGCACAGACTTATCTAACTTTGCTGGGAAAGAGTTCTTGTTGATAGTGGATCACTATTCAGATTTCTGGGAAACTGAACTGCAAAAGCCACAGTCAACTGTTGCAAAGTACACTTGCACGCTATGGCCAACCTGATCTTGGATAATGGCCCTCAATTTATTTACCTGCAATTTAAAGTTTTCTGCTGAGTGGGGATGTAAACATGTTACTATATTACTAAGGCCCTTAATTTAGAAAGGCCCTTAAACATTTCCTCTTCACCAAATATCTCACTGACATCTCCGATCCTCAGTCCCACTCGAATAACGAGCACCTCAACAATAATAGTAGTCAACTAGGCAAGCCCTCGCAACAGGCGTCCCCTACAATGTAAACACCAAACATTATCCTTTCTCAGTGCACCTCAAATGTATATAGTGTACCCGTTTTCCAAGTTGCATTTCCTGTTTAATGTAATGACCAGACATGTTTAAGTTGTCGGATGTTTCTGTTCCATGTGAACCGCGCTGATTGCAAATAGTGCGGTATATAAGAATTATAAATAAATAAAATAAATAAATAAGGCACCTACCAGCTAATGGCACACGTGAATCTGCTGTAAAGATAGTGAAGAACCTGTGGACAATTTGTTGACATTTTAAGCCCAGGGTGCCACAAATGCTAAAAATGCAAACTGAATATTAGGGATTACCAAAAAGGGTTGGAGAACAAAACTGAGAATATCATTATGCCTCTGCATAGGTCCCTGATGCAACAGCATCCTGGGTTATTGTGCGCAGTTCTGATCACCTCATCTCAAAAAGGATAAAATGCAACTAGAAAGGTTTCAGAGAAGGACAACAAAACTGGAAAAGAGGATAGAACATTTCCTTTATTAAGAGATTAAATAGGTTAGGGCTCTTCAGCTTGGAGAAAATATGTCTGAGAAGGAATATTATGAGTTTAAAAAATCATGAGTGGGGTGGAAAAGTTAAATACGAACAGTTGTTTAATCTTTCAAACATAAAACCAAAACTCCATGAAACTAGTAACTGGTACATTGAAAACAAATCTTAGAAAGTTTTTTTCATGCAGCGCATAACGAAGTCGTGGAATCTATTGCCAGAGGAAGTGGTCAAGGTGACTAACCTAGCTGGATTAAAAAAAGGTTTGGACAAGTTCTTAGAGGAAAAATCCATAAACATTTGTTAAACAAGTAGACTCGGATGTGCTATTGTTTATCTCTGGAAATGAGCTATGAGAGACAGATCTATTTTTTCGGATCTGTCAGGCAGTGGCATACCAAAGGCAGGATGGTGGGTGCGGCCTACCCCAGGTGCCGGTTGGGAGGTGTGCCCATGGAGGCAGCGTGGCAAGTTTACCATAAAACTGGCTTGCCATGCTGCCTGGCGTCTGTGGCCAAGCCGCTCTTCTCTCCCAGCTGAAATCTCGAGACTTCGGCCAGGAGAGAAGAGTGGTTGGGCCACAAAGCATGAGGCAACATGGATAGCCAGCTTTCTGGTAAGTTTGCCACGCTGCCTCCATGGATCCGGCCGGGGAAGAGTATCACGGCATGCAATGAAGGGCGGCATTAGCAGCGTGGGGGGGGGGGGGACACCCACCTCGGGTGCTGAGGAGGCTGGGAACATCACTACTGCCAGATACTTGTGACCTAGATTGGCCAGTGTAGGAGACAGGATACTGGGCTTGATGGATCTTGATCTGATTCAGCATGGCTATTCTTATGCTCCTAACAGACGCAGCAGTCTGACCCGACTATACATCCCAGCTAAGGACGAGAAAAGGGAAGGTGCAATCTCTTGCAAATGGCCAATCCTGTATAGTTGACAGCTGGGAGATATTCTTAGCACAGCGGTTAGTGGTAAGAACTAAAAAGGGTGATGACCACAGGTAGTCAAGCTTGTCCAGCTGATAGCTGGGAGACCCTCTTATTAATAGCAGTGTAAGAAAGAGGCAATAGGCAGACTGGGAGAGCTAAACAATCCTTATCTAACTGCTTGGTGCTACACCAAGGAAAGCAATTTGGTTTTCTTGATCTATCTCAGTTGCAATTGCATTTGGATGCTAAATGATTTATCTCAAATAGACTCCTGGGGATTTGTTTCCTTTTTTTATGTATTCAGTCTGGGTGTAGAAAAGGGTCTTTATAATGTAATCCTCCTTCATTTTTCTTTATTGTTCTTTTCGCCCTGTAATGTGGGCTTGATATGGTATATTACTTTTTGTTAAAGTATTACTTTTTTGTTTAGTTTTTTTCCTTACATATTATCTTTATTAATGTTTCAATGGATTGTTAATTGGAATTTTCAATAAAAAATGATCTAAACAATCCTTATCTGCCATAATCTACTATATAAAATGTCCACTATATAATGAAATACATGGAAGCCAAAGCAATGCAATTACACTGATATCTTTGTGTGTGTTGTAGTGCATCAAACTCTAATATTAATAGAAGCAGACACACAAAATCTATTGATAACAAATCCGTTCATGTAATCCAACTCTAATTAACCACAGTGATTAAAACAGCCAATAGGGGTTGCTAATTTTGCATAGAAAACATGCACATTGCACATAATTGCATTTCTTTTTTCTTCTGGAGCACAACTGAATAGATTAGTGATCTAATTATATTAAGATAATCAAGAAAGTGTATGAGCTCTCTTTCCATTTCGTGCTATTTGGTTTCCAACAAAACAAAGCAAAGACAATGTTTTTGTAGCCCAATCTGAAGGAAAGAGAGTACTTCTTCATCCATATCAGACATCTGAATCCAAGCCACAGTCCAAATCTCGGACAGATCCCAGCTGATCCCCATCGCCAGGGGGACGCCCTTTGCCAGGGCCACTTAACCATATGCAATCGAATAGGGCTTCCATTCTCAGCCTGCCCCTCACGAGACTGCGCTCAGGGGAACCCAGAGGTCACAGAGTCTAAATTTCCATGACAAAATGATCAGGCCTGTTGTAAAAAGGGAAAGAATTCCAGGGAGGACAATTAGGACTCCAGAAGCTCTCTCACAGTAATGACCCCCCTCCACCAGGGGATATAGTTGCCATCAATCCCCTTGAGCTCGGGAAGTGGTGCACACCACGGTTGTCAGAACCTCTGACCAACAGGTTATCCTTGCCCACAGCGCCATCCACCACATCCTGCCCTATAGAGAAGGGGAGCAATCCCTCCAGAGACTCCTCAGAAGCTGCCATGCAAGAAGAGCAGTCCAGAAGCTGGAGATGAGGCACCTCGCTTTCCACAGTCCAAACAGCATTTCCTGGAAGAAGAGAGAGTTAAGGCAAGTATCACAACAACCCTTACACTGCAATGTGCGTTACGGGCGCTTGGGACAGTCTGGACGTGCCCCATAGAGGATCGGGATCCACGCGTCTCAATACAAAGCCATAGTCTCAGGGAAAGTACAAAACAAAGCCCACATCATAATGAATGCAAATCATTCCCAGGATATAAAATAGGTCCCAATTCCTTGTTTTTTAATGTTACATTTTTTTCACTGTATCCAACTCTTCCCCCCCCCCCCCTCCCAGCTCTAGAAAAGGAAAATAAAGGGGGAGGGGGAAGTCAGATCCACAGGGGGAACCAACTCACAATTAGGGACCTGTCAAAAAAGGGCCCAAAAAACCCTCAAGCCCTAGAATAGCCCTAAAGCCAGCCAGTAGGACCCATTAGCCAAGACAGCCAGCTGCAACACATATCCACATACCAGCAGAAAGGCTGCCAGATCTCCAAATGCTAAGAAACACTTTCTTCTCACTGCAGTCAGCTGTTCCATATTATTGATATCCCAGAGCCTAGACAGCCAATCTGACAGAGGGGAGCTAATCGTTAATATCATACAGGGGCCAAAGATATCCTGGCAGCGCTCTAACAGTGGCAAACAAGAATCCTCTATTAGGCCCGCAATCCACGTATGGCCAAATTCAACAAGAAAATTCCTGGATCCCAAGGGATCTCCACCCTTCACTTTATTCAGTACAAAATGCTTGAATTTGTGGCAAGAGCACCATATATGGGCCATAGTCCCACAACCCCCCACATTTCCTCCAGCAGGCATCTCTCAACCACAAATACCATCTATAAAGCCTACTAGGGTTTCAATACCATCTATACATGAACCTATAATTCTCTTGCAGCCTCACCACTACAGACATCATAGCACTGAAATGTTTCTATCTGTTCTTACGAATGAGGTTTGGACATCCTTGAGCCAAGAAAAAAAAGTTATTTCTCTTGTTCTTTTCTCTGGTAGATCACTTATTGCTTCTTTCTCATCTCCATGAGATTGGACTGGCTGGCATTGTTCTCCAATGGTTCTCCTCCAACCAACAGTTATCTCTACTCCTTGTCTTTCTTGTGGTGTGCCACAGGCCTCCATATTAGCTCCCGTCCTTTTTTAATATCTTCCTCTTTCCTTTGCCATTTCTCACTCAGCATCTTGGTTGTAGTCCTTATTTATATGCCAGTGATATTCAGATTCCTTTTTCTTTTGATCCTCGCCACGTTGATATCTCCCTTCAAATTCCTATCTTCAGGCTATTTCTTCTTGGCTATATGAACATCGTCCAGTTATGAATATTTCCAAGTGTGAAGCTATTCCTTTTCCTGGCTCCTCATCCCGTTCTGTGCCTACTCCGACCACTCTCTTCATCTCCAGTTCTCCTCTTTTGTTAACTCTGGGCATCTTTTTGGACTCTTAACTGATATTTAAACCTCAGGTTGATGCTCTTGTAAAATCAGCATTCTTTTCCATTTATTGTATCCATTTGGTCAAAGCCTCTCTCACTGTGGATCTACTGAAGCTTTTAGTTTTTGCCTTTTGTCATCTCAAGTTAAAACTACTATAACTCTGTTCTGGTCTTCTGAAAATTACTATCAAGTATCTGCAGTTAGTATAAGACACTGCTGTCAAAGGCCTTGTAGGGGCACCCTTTTTCAATTACTGTATGTTACTCCTTTTCTGATTTCTTTTCATTGGCTTCCCAGCACTGCCAATCTGAAATGTAAGGTTCTCGGTTTGACTCACCATGCTTATTACCTCTATCAACCCAGTGCTTTAGCTTTGCTTATCTCTCTTTATTGCTGTTGCCATCTTCTGTTTTTATTTTGAGCTCTACTGCTTGCCATTCACCCCCCCTCCCAGACCGCCCCATTTCATGTCCATTTAGAGGTTTCATGCCATTCTGCTTTCTCCTACTTAAGTCCCACTCAATGGAATGCACTTCCCCTGTAGACACAGTATATTAAATGCCTCAAAGACAAAGATAAAGTTTAAGTGCACCCTTAAGGCCTTGCTTTTCCAACTAGCCTTCACTGATCACCAAGAGGAATGGTGATAGTACAAGCCTCTATGTCTGTATTTTTTTCTTGCTTTCTCCTCTTTTTATTCTATATATTTTATGACTGTATACCACCTTGATGTCCTTATTGGACTGAAAATCAGTTTAGCAAATTCAATAAAATAAAATATATAAATATAGAACAAGATAAGAGATCTCTCTCCATCTGAACCCTTTGCTTTTCAGAGTAAGAACACCCGAAGTCTTGCTCCTATCAAAGTCAATGGAACTGAGGCCGCTGTAACCTGTAGTTGATCCGGATAATCCCCTTAGTATTCTCCAGTTTTTCCACACACTACCTCAAATCTTTCTAAGTCCTGGGCTATCTATTCCCTCACCCCTCTGCTCCTTGCCCAGTGAATCAGCTACAAGTAAGAATAGTGAGTCCATGGCAACTCAAACTCTTTTTGCAGAAATTCAAAGGCATGAAGCTCGTCTTTCTCAAACAACTGGCCCACCCATTTGAACCCCAACCATTCCCAGTCAGAATAGATGGAACCTGTAACTCCTGGGGGGGACAATGTACGCTATTGAGACAGCAGCTATACAGGCCCACAGTAGCAGGTCCCAACAGTGAAAAATCTGATCAATGATGGGATTTGTCCTTTTCCTATAGGCTCTATGCTGCCTCATAAGCCATAATTGGCCCACCAGCCCCACCAAGCTATGTTCAATCTGCAGCCAAGTCTTCCCCTCTCTGGGTCCTCCCTATTCTACTGCAGCTTGAGCTTGGGCACCCAGGTAAGGAGTATCCAGCAGCCCTTAAGGCAAGAGCGGTCAGCTGCAGAAGGTGACTCATCAGTTTCCTTGGAGACATGGTCTTTGCCTTGGTTAGCATAAAATACAGCCTGCAGCCTAGGAGGGGGGAAGCTCCAGAGCCAGATAATGTGCCTTCTCCCATTCGGTCTGCAGTGGAGGAACCAGAGGAAAGATGGAAATTGTCATTCCAGAACAGGTTACTGAGATACAGACATCAAGGAGATAAAATAAGCCAGATTTTCAACCTTCCCCAGGGCTAAGAGAACCACTTTGACCTTGCTGTGATTTCTGGAGTGAGAAGTCTGCCACAGCATTGTCTTTGAATTGCTGGGGGAGGAAGGATTGTACCATTGATCTTCTGCTACATTCTTGTATTCAGAAAGACATTTGAGCAAGGCAAAAAGAACCATAAAAGTGTTTTATTTAATTTGTTTGGAAAGCACACAGGAATTTTGCTGGTGGAGCACTGCTCTGCATAATGCTGTACTGCTTGCCTCAGTTTTGAAAAACCTCAGGTGACTTGTTTTGCCTCAGTGCTGTGCAGGTCATTAGACTGGCTCTCCCAAACAGTTGCTGAACAGAGAGACTGTGGGGGCAGGGGTTCTGCTGTAATGTTAATGAACTCAGGGAACTAGGAAGAGTTCAGTTTCTTTTTTTTTTAATTTGTGGTCATTCAGGCTAAGCTATTTTTTTCCAGTGCTGCTGATGTGGAGGGACTTGAGCCAGGCATTTTTCTAAGGAACACCATTCCAGTCAGTGACAGCCACGGCTTTTTCCTGTTGGAGTTTTAATTTGTTGCTGTACCCTTCTCTTTAAGGCTGCAAGCCTGGACGGAAAGAAAGCTGGACTTCTGAACTCAACTGAATTCTTGCTTATTTCTTTTTCTCTTTGTTTTGTGGTTTTCACTGCTCAAAAAATGATTCCCATTCACTAACTTTATCTGAGACTACACATGATCTTCCTGGTGTAATGTGAGCAGGTGGATCATCCAGTGTTATAGGCACTGTGAAGTCATCTACCTACCTGGAGAGCCCAATGCATGGCACCCCCTGGTGGTGACCATGTAAATTCAGCCCTTTCTAAAATCACCATTTCCATGTGGATGCCATTTTCACATGTGTGAATAAGACTTTTAGAGTAATCCTCAAAATATCTCTCTGTGGTTAGTAAATTATTGGAAAGGCTACTAAGAGAGAATAGTGAGGTTTCTGGAATCCAATGGATTGTAGGATCCAAGGCAGCATGCATTAACCAGAGGCAGGTCTTGTCTGACAAATCTGATTGATTTCTTTGACTGGATGACCAGGGAGCTGGACCGAGGGAGAGCCCTAGATGTGGTGTATTTCTATTTCAGTAAAGCCTTTGACACTGTTCTGCACAGGCGACTTATAAACAAACTGAACACCCTAGAGATGGACACTAAAGTTACTGATTGGGTTAGAAATTGATTGAGTGGGAGGCGACAAAGGGTACAGGTAAATGGAGCTCACTCTTAGGAGAAGGAGGTTACCAGTGGTGTGCCCCAGGGATCTGTCCTTGGTCCGATTCTTTTTAATATCTTTGTTAGTGATATAGCAGAAGGGCTGTCGGGTAAGGTTTGCTTGTTTGCAGATGATACCAAAATCTGCAGTAGAGTAGACATCCAGGAAGGAGTAGATAACATGAGGAAGGATATAGCTAAGCTTGAAGAATGGTCTAGAATTTGGCAGCTGAAATGTAATGCTAAAAAATGCAGAGTCATGCATTTGGGTTGCAAAAATTCAAAGGAGCAGTACAGTGTAGGGGGTGAGGTACTTCTGTCCACAAAAGAGGAGCAGGACCTAGATGTAATTGTGTCTGACAATCTTTAAGTAGCTAAGGAGTTTGTAAAAGCCAGAAGGATGCCTGGGTGTATAAGAGGAATGGCCAGCAGAAAAAAAGGAGGTTCCATGGTGAGACCGCACCTTGAATATTGTGTGCAATTCTGGTCGCCGTATCTTAAAGAGGATATAGCGTTATTAGAAAAGGTCCAGAGAAGAGCCATCAAAATGGTAAAGGGGATGGAAGGATACTCCTATGAAGAAAGGCTAAAAAGGTTAGGGCTCTTTAACCTGGAAAAGAGACGGCTGAGGGGAGATATGATAGAAGTCTATAAATTAATTAACGGAGTGGAACGGGTAAACGTAGATCGATTGTTTACGTTATCAGAATATAGACAGACTAGGGGACATGCAATGAAGCTACAGGGTAAACTATTTAAGACTAATAAAAGAAAATATTTTTTCACTCAACGTGTAATCAAACTCTGGAATTTGTTACCGGAGGATGTAGTAAAGGCTGTTAGTGTAGCTGGGTTTAAAAAAGGTTTGGACAAGTTCCTGGAGGAAAAGTCCATAAACCATTATTAGAAGGGACCCAGGATATCAATGCTTGACCCAGTACAAGCATTGCAGAACCTGTGTCTTTTGGGGAAACTGCTAGGTACGTATGACCTAGATTGGCCACTGTTGGAAACAGGATACTGGGCTTGATGGACCTTGGTCTGACCCAGTATGGCATATCTTATGTTCTTATGTTCTTATGTTATATGTTCTTATGTAATAATGATTCTGTATAAGTCTTTGGTGCAACCTCATTTGGAGTATTGTGTGCAATTCTGAAGTCTGCATCTTCAAAAGGATATAAACAAGTTGGAGTACCGGCAGAGGGTGGCTTCTAAAATGGTCTTCATTATTAAGCATATCAGGACAGACTTAAAGCTCTTAATATGTATATTTTAGAGGAAAGGCTACAAGGGGATAGGGAAAGGGGAGAGACTCAGGAGTAATATGCGGAAATATTTCTTTATGGAAAGAGTGGTAGATGCATGGAATAGTCTCCCAGTGGAGGTGGTGGACATGAAAATAGTATCTGAATTTTAAAAAGCATGGGACTAACAGAGAGGATATGAAAGGACAGACTAGATAGGCCATATAGTCTTTTTCTGCCATCATGTTTCTAATTATCACAACCCCCTCATTCCTAGGGGCTGACCCAGGGAGGCCCATCATTATATTTATTTTCTACTAGTGAAGCATCTTCTTATGGACCCAAGCACACTGTTTGCTTTCTTTGTTGCTTCAGAACTTTGGCTAGCAACCTTTGTGCTACTGGGTACAGATACATTTAGGCCTTCTTAGGGGCCTTCTTTCAAGTTCAAATGTATTTGTAATATTGCTAACAAAAGAATTGAAAATATTAGTCAGTACCAAGTTCTGAGGTATTCCACTGGTTACTTTACATTCATCAGCATGAATTCCATTTATGATTCTCCAAGACCTGTTGCTTACCAGCTATACAAATTCAGCCCGATTCCATCCAGGACATGCAGGACCTCTGTGCATCCGGTCAGAACCAGACGCACAGAGGGCATTGTGATTCTGATCCCACGGGGCACGTCTAGCCCCGCGGGATCAGAATTGCAAACAGGCCTGTACATGCAGGCCGGGACTGCGATTCCACCTGGCCTTCACATACTGGCCTTGCCCGACTAACTTAGTCAGGGCTTTTAAATGGAGCAGTAGCACCATGGTGTCCGGTTGCCAAGGCACCGTGGCTCCATTTAAAAGTCGTGATCCCCAGCTGCCGGCCAGGGTCGGGCTGAGAGGAATGCCCTCTTCCCCCTGCCACCCTTTCCCAGTCCCGGGCCTGCTGATCCAGCCGAATCAGGGAAGTTATTCCACTTCAGAGGTGGAATAACTTCCCTGTTCAAGTCGCTAGCTCCGGATGTACAAGCCACGAAAAGGCAAATCACGTGTAACAAGAGACCCAGTACAGGACGTGATTATATAAAAACAGAGTTTATTGAATTATTCTTACTGCCAACCCAACACAGGCCGTGTTTCGCACACTTTGTCAGGGGTTGATCAGGCAGATAAAACTCTGCGATGATAATGGAGGACTACTTTATAAATTACCTTAGTATAGTGGCAACCATGCAAGAGCCGTTTGAAGATTGTTTTTTGGCAGTGTAAGAAGAGCCCTCACACGGTTTTCATCAGTTAAATAGTGCGCTAGTACCGGCGTTCTGCAGAAGTCGCTAGCAGCAGTTTAAGAGAAAGCAGCTTTCGCTAAAAAGTGCGCTAGTGCCGGCGGTCTGCACAAGTTGCTATCAGCAGTATAGAACAAACGGCTCTTGCATGGTTGCCACTATACTAAGGTCATTTATAAAGTAGTCCTCCCTTATCGCAGAGTTTTATCTGCCTGATCAACCCCTGACGAAGTGTGCAAAACACGGCCTGTGTCGGGGTGGCAGTAAAAATAATTCAATAAACTCTGTTTTTATATAATCACGTCCTGTACTGGGTCCGGATGTACAAGGCCAACATTAGAATCAGCAGGGAAGTTAGACGCCGACAGAAAGGGGCACGAATAGCGGGGATGGACATCCTGTTGGGACCTCCATCCCCACTATTCGTGGCTCGGAATGAGCCTGATAGCTAACAAATGTTTGTCCTATTCCCACACTAGCTCAGTGAGGATCGCCTGGTAACATGACTGCCTGGTGCGAAGGTAGCGGACCTCACGCACCGCCTAGATAGGATCTTAGATAGTGCTGGGGAGGAGTCTGCTGTCTTGTTACATGTCGCTACCAATGACATAGGAAAATGTGGTAGGGACGTTCTGGAGCCTAAATTTAAGCTTTTAGGTAGGAAGTTGAAATCCAAAACTTCCAGGGTAGCATTCTCCGAAATGCTTCCTGTTCCACGTGCAGGACCCAAAAGGCAGACAGAGCTCCGGCGTCTCAATGCGTGGATGAGACAATGGTGCAAGGATGAGGGTTTTGGATTTGTTAGGAACTGGGGAACATTCTGGGGAAAGGAGGGGCTCTTCTGAAGGGATGGGCTTCACCTTAACCGGGGTGGAACCAGACTGCTGGCATTAACCTTTAAAAAGGAGATAGAGAAGCTTTTAAACTAGAAAATAGGGGAAAGCCGACAGTCGCCCAAGAGCGCATGGTTCGGAAGAATGTATCCTTGAAGGATACTACCGAAAGCAGTGAGGTTCCAAAAAAGAGTAAAGTAGCCCAAATGCCCTTGAGTATGGTGCAGACAGAGCGTAAAGATTCCAAATTATCCATGCCTACCAATAGCCAGATTAATATTAATAAAATACAGTCTCTGAAATGCTTGTATGCAAATGCTAGAAGTCTAAACAATAAGATGTGAGAGTTAGAATATATAGCACTAAATGAGAGGTTAGATATGATTGCAATCTTAGAGACATGGTGGAAGGAGGATAACCAGTGGGACACTGTGATACCTGGATACAAACTATATCGTAATGATAGAACTGATCAAATTGGAGGAGGGGTTGCGCTCTGTTAGGGAGGGCATTGAGTCAGAAAGGATTAAAGTTTTGCAGGAAACAAAATTTGCTGTAGAATCTCTATGGATTGAAATTCCATGTATGAAGGGGAAGGTGATGGCAGTGGGGGTGTACTATCGACCGCCTGGCCAGAATGAACAAATGGATGATGAAATGCTTAAGGAGATCAAGGATGCTAACAAAAGTTACAGCAGAGTAGTAATAATGGGTGATTTCAATTACCCCGGTATCGATTGGGTCAGTGTCACGGCAGGACATGCTAGGGAGATAAAGTTTCTAGATGAAATAAATGACTGCTTCTTGGAGCAGCTAGTTCATGAACCGACCAGAGGGGAAGCCATACTGGACCTAGTCCTTAGTGGAACACCAGATCTGGTGCAAGAAATAAGGGTGTTGGGACCACTTGGCAATAGTGATCATAGCATGATTGTGTTTGATTTAATTAGTGGAGGAGGGATAGTAAAGAAATCCACAGTACTACCTTTTATCTTTCAAAAGGGAGACTATGATAAAATGAGGAATATAGTTAAGAAAAAACTAAAAGGAGCGGTTGCAAAGGCTAAAGACTTACATCAAGCTTGGGTGTTGTTTAAAAATACTATCCTGGAAGCCCAGACCAGCTGTATTCCACGCATTAAGAAGAGTGGAAGAAAGTCCAAAAAACTGCCAGCATGGTTTAAAGGTGAGGTCAGAGAGTCTGTTGCTGCCAAAAAAGCATCTTTCAGGAAATGGAAAAAAGAGCCAAATGAAAAAAACTGGAAACAACACAAGCACTGGCAAGTTAAATGCAAAGCATTGATAAGGCAGGCAAAGCGAGCATTTGAGAAGGAACTTGCCACGGAAGCAAAAACACGAAACAAAGACTTTTTCAAGTACATTCGTAGCAAAAGGCCTGTGAGAGAGTCAATTGGACCATTAGATGATAGAGGGGTAAAAGAGGCAGTAAAAAGAGACAAGGCTATAGCGGAGAAACTGAATGAATTCTTTGCTTCGGTCTATACTGAGGAAGATGTAGGGATGTTACCCAAGACTGAAGTGGTATTTAAAGGTGATACTGCAGAGGAATTGAGAGAAATATCGCTACACCGGGAAGATGTATTACAACTATTTGATAAACTGAATAGTAGCAAATCACCTGGACCAGATGGTATACATCCAAGAGTGTTGAAAGAACTGAAATATGAGATTGCAGACCTGCTATTAGTAATCTGTGAACTTTCATTACAATCATCTGTAATACCTGAATATTGGAGGATCGCCAATGTAACGCCAATTTTTAAAAAGGGTTCCAGGGGTGATCCAGGAAATTACAGACCGGTGAGCCTGACGTCAGTACCGGGGAAAATGGTAGAAACCATCATAAAGAACAAAATTACACAGCATGTAGATAGTCATGGCCTAATGGGAGACAGCCAACATGGCTTTAGACCAGGAAGATCTTGTCTTACTAATCTGATATGTTTTTTTGAAGGTGTGAATAAACAGGTAGACAAAGGTGAGATGGCTGATATAGTGTATCTGGACTTTCAGAAAGTCTTTGACAAGGTCCCTCATCAGAGACTCTTGGCAAAACTAAAAAGTCATGGGATAGGAGGCAGTGTATTATTGTGGATTGGGAACTGGTTAAAAGATAGAAAACAGAGGGTAGGGCTAAATGGCCAATTTTCCCAATGGAAAAAGGTGAATAGTAGAGTACCCCAGGGATCTGTACTGGGTCTGCTACTTTTTGACATATTCATAAATGACCTGGAAAAGGGAATAACGAGTGAGGTTATCAAATTTGCAGATGACACAAAACTGTTTAAAGTTGTTAAAACCCAAGAGGACCGTGGAAAACTGCAGGAGGATCTGGATAAATTGGAAGACTGGGCATACAAATGGCAGATGAAATTTAATGTGGACAAGTGCAAAGTTATGCACCTAGGAAAGAACAACCCACACTATGGTTACACGATGCAAGGTTCCACATTGGGAACCACCATCCAGGAAAAAGATTTAGGAGTCATCGTGGATAACATGTTAAAACCCTCCAGCCAGTGTGCAGCGGCGGCCAAGAGAGCAAATAGAATGCTAGGTATCATAAGGAAAGTAATGGAAAATAAAACAAAGGATATTATAATGCCTCTGTATCGTTCCATGGTATGACCGCACCTTGAATATTGTGTGCAATTCTGGTCGCTGTATCTTAAAAAGGATATAGCGTTATTAGAAAAGGTTCAGAGAAGAGCCACCAGAATGGTAAAGGGGATGGAAGGATACTCCTATGAAGAAAGGCTAAAAAGGTTAGGGCTCTTTAACCTGGAAAAGAGACGGCTGAGGGGAGATATGATAGAGGTCTATAAATTAATGAACGGAGTGGAACGGGTAAACGTAGATCGATTGTTTACATTATCAGAATATAGAAAGACTAGGGGACATGCAATGAAGCTACAGGGTAAACTATTTAAGACTAATAAGAGAAAATATTTTTTCACTCAACGTGTAATCAAACTCTGGAATTTGTTACCAGAGGATGTAGTAAAGGCTGTTAGTGTAGCTGGGTTTAAAAAAGGTTTGGACAAGTTCCTGGAGGAAAGGCCCCTAAACCATTATTAAGAAGGGACCCAGGATATCAATGCTTGACCCAGTACAAGCATTGCGGAACCTGTGTCTTTTGGGGAAACTGCTAGGTACATATGACCTATATTGGCCACTGTTGGAAACAGAATACTGGGCTTGATGGACCTTGGTCTGACCCAGTATGGCATATCTTATGTTCTTATGTATATAATTTTTCTTTGTGGAACAGAACATAATTTTTGAGAAAATGAACTTTGGTTCCTTAAAATTACTGCTCAGGGATAAATATTTAATATAAATGGACTCAGCAACTCCTGTATATCCACTAGCTAATGAGCATAATCCTCGTTTAATTTTAGCTGATTTTTTTGGAGACTTTGGGTCTTATTCAGAAAGAACCTCTCTCCACTTGGTGCCTATAGAAAAAATATACTTTATTCATAATGTTCTTTGTGCGCTGTGACACCGTATTTTTAAGGATCAACAAAGATATCATGTGAGCTTTCATGACCACACAAGTCACATGTTGGTCCTTTAAAAGGTAACAACCTACAATACTGCACGTTTTCGCTCTGATTAGTATGGCTTTTAAAGCTATACCCTGCTGATTTTTTATGCTATAATTAAACCCCATGTCATTCAGATAAACCCAGTTTGAACTGCCCCCCCCTTGCCTTTTGTCACTGCACTATGTTTAATATGCATCTTTTATAGAGAGAGATTAATGCACAGTTAGACAGTGGTGTGCTGTTTTGCTGCTGCTCTACTGCTGTGACTGAGTCCTGCCATTGGGGCTTAACTTATTTTAAGAGTGTTTTACGCCTTCATTATTTTGCATTTATGTATTGTATCTTATTTATTGAGCTGGAAATTAATCCAAATGAAAAAAACAGAGTATAACTACTTCATACTACTCTAAACATTTTTTATCTCAGCTGAATAGCTATACACACTTTCAATTTTATTTATAAAATGCTGACATGAAAGATTAAGGAATTTAGTTTTCTCAGCAATTTTGTATTGCTTTAGTCTCCCATAAATATATGTAGCTACAATAAAAATACTGACAATTCTGTTTATGTGCCATTTTGAGCAGGATCTTTTTTTTTTTTCAATCTGCTGAAAGATTATTCTACAGATTTTGGACCTGATTGACAAAGGGTTTTCTCAGTCTGTGTCTAAGAGGAACAACATACAGCAACCTTCAGTAGCAATTATCAATACTCACAGCACACATCATTCAGCGTTACAAAGTATATCATACAATTAAGCAATATGAACTAGGTCAAGACAACATCTCAAGATCTCCAGGCTGTTTTAAACGCTGTAAAGACCAACAAAAAAAAAAACCCTTCACGTATTGCACTCTAGGATAATAAACACATGAAGCATTTGCACAGATATTCCAGATAACACTGGCTACATGTCATCTCAGGAAACACTCAGAACGAGAAATGTGGTCAAAAGCAAAAGGTTAAGCAAAGTCACATTCACAATTTTTTTTCCAAAGCAAGAATATCCACTTCCTACTGTAAAAAGCGCACTGTATGACAGCTAGGTAGGAAGCTCAGCATAGCATTTCAGAAATGAGTCTTCAGGATAATAAAGCAGTCAGTTTATTCATTTTCAATCTGAGAAGGAAGTAACAGGTGTTGCACCATCTTTTCTTTCTCTACAACACCAACAAAATTTGCCTATTCCTTTCTTAACACACTACTAAGACACTTATCCACGCATTAGTCACCTCCCCTCTAGACTATTGCAACCTACTCCTTGCTAGTCTCTTTCTGAATCATCTCTCTCCCCTTCAATCTGTTCAACACTGCTGCGTGGCTAATCTTCCGCCAGCCTCGACATTCTCATATTACCCCTCTTCTGAAGTCACTTCATTGGCTCCCTATCCGTTTCCATATCCAGTTCAAACTTCTCCTGCTGACCTATAAGTGCATTCACTCTGCAGCTCCTCACTACCTTTCCTCTCTTATCTCTCCCTACACCCCTCCTCGGGAACTCTGCTCTTCTGGCAAATCACTTCTATCTGTGCCCTTCTCTTCTATTGCTAATTTCAGACTTTTCTCCTTTCACTTTGATGCTCCTTACACCTGGAACAAACTACCTGAATCTGTACGTCAGGTGCTTTCTCTGTCCCTTTTCAAATCCAGGCTGAAAACTCACCTCTTCACTACCGCTTTCGGATCCTGACTCACCTCATCTCTTTTGTGTTTCCTTACCATTCCCCCTAGATGTATCCTATGTCTACAGACAGGAAACACTTCTGTTTACCTTTTTAAAACCTCAAGGTGCCAGCATCCGAAATTTAACACAGTCGAGGGAGTGAAGGGAAACGTTCCCGTAGCTGTGAAGCAGCAGACAGTGAGGCAGGCTCGGGTGCCCTTAAAGCTTGTGCGCTGTCTCCGAGCCCACCTCCCTAGCTCGCCGATGCCAGCGCCTGCACAGAGTTCTTCAGAGTAAGTGCACGATTCTGCACAATTGGAGAATTCTGTGCAAATTCTGCACTGCGCAATTGCACAGAATTCCCCCAGGAGTATAACTGGGACCAGAATGCAGGAGCATATCTTCCCTGTATTGGTGTCACTTCATTGGTTACCAGTTAAGTCACAAATTATTTCTAAAGTAATTTGGTTGCTTTTTAAGGTATTAAATCTTGCCTTTCCTTTGGAATTAAGATTTGCATTGATAGTGTACCAGCCTGTTGCAGGCACTCTGATCATTCTCATTTGCTGACCCTCAAATTTGGAAAGCCTTGCTGACTGAACTTAGGATGATGCCTGATATATTTCTTTTAGGAGAAAGTTGAAAGCTATTTTAAAAAAAAACCCTTTCTCTGCTGTAAGATGAGGTGGACATCATAAGATGTCATTTATGGTCTAGCTTTATGAGTGTGATTAATTCAAGTCGTTCTTAGTTTTCTTTGGTGTTGTAGTTAATCGTACTTTTGTATGTCTTTGACTTATAATGATTCTCTGTGTAACTATGCATAACAATTTGCAGAAGGTGTCATCTTTAGGTTTGTACTATGTAAAGGTTGTGTCAGTTCCTGTTCATTTAGGAAGTAATTGAAACATATGATTTCATCAAGGGTGCCTATCCTTTGGCACACAACTGTAAACCCAAGTTCCTCTGCATGGTAGCACTCTGAACCACCACTAACACTGTGACTATAAAATAAGAGAACAGAGATTTTTGGAGTGTCTCGAGGCGCTGTATGCTCTTCTTAGGAGCTAAAATGGAGTTTATTACCTTCTAGTAGGTGGGAACAGAACTTAGGTTGCCCGAGAGAGCTAGACAGAAGACTGAATACTGATTTACAGGCTATGCTAAACAAATCCTTAAAATAATGGCACAAAGTGGTCCAAAAGAAGATTCTGGTTTAGGGTTGCCAACTGGCTCCAGATGCGCCCGACAGGCTTGATCCAGACACGGGTTTACCCCATTGCATGCAAGGACTTGTAGTTTTCCATTTCCTATGGAGTGCAATGGAGAAAGTAGAACTAAATGTCCCTGCATGCAATGGAGTAAACCCAGAACTGGATTAAGCCTGTCGGGCGCATCTGGAGCCAGTTGGCAACCCTATTCTGGTTAGGAGTTAGAGAGGGAGGAGCTCTGCCTTCTGTCTCTGAGTGCAATGGGTTGCAAAAGATCAAGTTGTCTATCTCTGTGTTGATGATCCTGGCATTTCACTGTGCATTCTCTTTCTTACTAAGTCATCTCAAACGGACATTATTCCCATATTGAGGGAGCAAACCTTGACTTCAACAGAAGCCAGCCCTAGTCTGAATTCCATATGGGAACTGAGACACCAGCAGTTAACAGAAATATGACCTGCCACTGCTGGAAAATTGTCTTAAAACTTGCAGAAAATGGAGATTTCAGTTAACTTATAAATTCTGTAAGTGGTATTTTAGAAAGGGCATCCAAGTGCAATCTGGGATGTCCAGAGAAAAATGTTAATCAAAATACTGGGGATTATTTATTTATTTATTTAACATCTCTTATATACCGCACTATTGTCATCAGCGCGGTTTACATGAAACAAACATATACATACAGAAAACTGTAGTGCATTTTACAAGTAACAGGAGTTTAGAACTTGGGAATAACAGGGTAAAACTATGTCTATCTATGTTTCAGCCTGATTTTAGAAATATAAATGCCCCTGACATGGGCACCCAAGCTGGCATGCACATAGACGGCCCCGCTCCAATTTTACTTACAAGTGTTCTTTAGAAAGATTATTTGCCTATAGGGCTATCCCGAAATGAAATACTTTACTTATAGAGATCAGGTGTACAGCTTGGTATATGTGTGTTAGACAATTCCTGAAAACAAATTTTTGATTGACTGTTGAATTTTTAATTTCAGTCAAAAAATGTTTTCTTAATGAAATTTTTGTATTCTATCAAATTTATATACAATTATTCTCTTAGCTGCTAATTTTTTTTTGAATTGTTCTTTACTAAGAGATTTCTTCCGATTAAAAACCACACATTTTATAAGGGATTAATCAGCTTAAACCTACTCAGGGTCATTCTGAACTGTAAATAAGTTGTTTGCATGTACTCTGGGGATGTGCACCTAGTGGAGACGTCCAGACGGTATTCCGAACACGCGCCCACATGCACGTACAAAAGAGATGTGTGTGTATCTCTGAATGTGGACGAGTAGGGGTGGAACATGGGCATGGAGGGGAGGAGCATGGGTGGGTCCAGTGACGAAAACATCCAGACTGTATTCCGTCCGGTCCCATGTACATCTAGGTGATTATCTGTGAACATCTATGTTAAACCTGCTAAAATGTGGGATAACATAAATGGAGGGACCAAAATAAGGTAAATAAATGTTACCGCATATACTGCTCTATGCCCCACTGCATACCAACGAGATGTATGGCGGTGACACTACCTGTGTGCCTGCTGTATCAGAGTGCACAGGGTGCTGATATACATACTGTTATGCACAAAGGAGGGTGCATGAGAAAGAACAGGCAGTGCCAGGGAAACAGGGGCAAATGATACATATGCCCACAGAGGCAGAGGGAAACACAGAGCCTAGCGGGTGTGTGAAAAACATTTTATTGTGTGCATGACAAAACAGATAACACCCACACAACCGACACCAGTGCCCAGGTAAGCCCACCACACACACCCAAGTGCCCCCCCTACTGCAAGACACATACCGCCCCCACCCCAACTCCCACTCCACCATCCTGGCCACTCATCCACAACCCCCCACCCCACCATCCTAGCTCCTCACCCCACAACACCCAACCACACCCCACCACCCCACCACTCCAACCCTACACCCCCAACCCCCCACCCCCACCCCACCAACCCGAACCCCCACCCTAGTGACATGCAACCTAACCCAGGCCTATCGCCCCCGACCCCTTCCCCACCCAGAGGCACCACCACTGGGCCTCAGTGGATGGCCATCGGGTGGCATGGGTGATGGCACACACCCTGAGACCGGGCTGCTGCTGCTGCTCTCCCCACTGGTCTCCTCACATGCCTCATGGAATAGTGGGAAGGCTAGTGGGGACCCCACACCCCAAGGCCCAGGGCCCAGGATGCAGGACTGCCGTACACTGCTGGACCCCAACACAGATGCAGCTCATGCAGTGGCACATGTGAACACTTTGCTGGTGGATGGTAGGGCAGAGGGGTGAGGCACACCAGCTGTGGCAGGAGGCACAGTAGCAGCAGCCAGTGTCAGAGGCGTGGGCACAGAGAGCCGACCAGTAGTTTGATGCGTGCCCCAAGTTGGCATACTGAAGCATTGAGGCTATTGATCACTACCAGATGCTCCTCCTGGTCCGCCAACCATTGCTCTTGGAGGGCCAGCTGCTGTTTCTGCAGTTCCATGGTATGCCTGAGGAGTCACAGTTTTTCCCATGCATGCACCTCATGGCCCTCCTGCTGGGTGAGCAGGCGCTCGACACACTCAACCAGCTGTCCATAGGTGCATCGGTGGTGCTACCCATGGTGACCGCTGCCATCAGGCTGGAGTTGGGGCTCAGGAGATGGTGCGAGCTGATCCTTGGTGTCTGCAGAGCTGGTGCCTTCAGACTCTGCAGCAGTGGCTGGCTCTGCACTCCCATCCACAGTGGCTGCAGGCTGGGAGGCAACCCCCTCTGGTGGCACCATAAACCTGTCCACCGATGGTGGCAGTGGTAGATTTGCTGGTGGTGAGGCATGCATGGTTGCAGTAATGGGTCCAACATCCATGGTGGCACCTGCTGAGAGAAGCAAGGATAGCCAGCCTAATGCTGACCCCTGCACGCAGCAACCCACCCCACCCCCACATGGCCTGCACCAGTGAACTACGGCCACAGGCGTGGAGGGGCAGCTGAGAGAATGCAAAGCAGATCAGGGAGGTGCTGCCACCACAGAGTCACCCGGTGAGACAGCATGCTCTGCTGCACAGTGTCATTGGATGGGGGTGGTAGGGATATACTCAGATGTCGTATGCAGAGATGTTTCTTTGCTGACACAGTGGTGGCTGCATGGGGTACTTTCCCATTGGAAGTGGTGGTGTTGTGGACAGTTTCAGACTTCATAGGGCATGGGGCAGACACAGGGTTCTTTCAGGGGACTGTATTGTGGTGGTTGGTAGTGGAGAGCGGCCTAGTTCAGCCATGTGTTTTTTTACTGCCCACATGTATCTATGTTTCTACTGTGCTGTGTTTTGGCTGACAGTACTGGGCCATGTTGCTGCACTGTTACACACAGTAGTTTTTTTTTCACTGTGTTCATGTTTCCTTTCAGTATCTGCTTTCCCGTATCTGCTTTCCATTTTGTCCATTCTGCATTTCTTGCCACCATGCTTTTCTCTTTGCCATTGTGTTTGCTTGCTTGTTTCCTGTGTGAGCCTAGTTTTGTCTGTTTACAGTCATTTGGTGGTGTAGTGGGTCCAGCTAACCCCTACTCCTTTTGCCCTTTTACTTTGCAGCTACTTCCTGGCTCTTTGCAATGTTGTTATCCCACCACATGCATTTCCCCTGCCTCCTCCCTTCCCTGCTTTGACCTATTTACTGCACTAGGGTGGTCCTGATTTGCTCCTGGCCCCTGCATGCTGCAGCTAGGGCTGGCCATCTGTTTGCCATAGGGAGCAGGGCACTTTCATTCTCAATCACCAGCCTACAGAACAGGCGAGTCTCTGCCTCCGAGAAATTGACCTATCGCATTGCCATTTTCTAAGGGTCTGGCAGCGGATAAGGGGAGTAGTCACTATATCCTATTTCCTGTTGCACGTGGGAAACAGTGCAAGTGAGAACGTTTTCGGACTTACACGCGCCAGTTGTACATGGACAAACTGCTCATTTGGACGCCCGTTGCACATTTAAAGGCACAGACATACAGTTCCATATTCCGTGCGCAGCTGCACGTTTAGATTTTCGGGCACGGAATTGCGTTTGTTGGGGACATACACTTGTACGTTTACATCCACCTGGCATGTTTTTCTCTGAATTGTCCTCACTTTGTATAGGTAGAATATAAATGAATGAATTAAACTAAATTAAACATAGGGGAAAGCCAACAGTAGCTCAGGAGTCCGTGGTTCAGAATAAGATTTCTTTGAAGGATAGTATCAAAACAGGGAAATTAGGGTATCCTGATAGTGAGACTGCAATAAAGCAGTAGTTCTCATCCCAATCCTTAGGAGACACCTAGCCAGTCATGTTCTTAGGACAAGCACAATGAATATGCATGAGAGAGATTTGCATACAGTGGAGGCAGTGCATGCAGATCTCTCTCATGCATATTCATGGTGGCTATCCTGAAAACCTGACTGGCTAGGTGTGATCCGAGGACTGGGTTGAGAACCTCTGCACTAAAGGCTAAAGTAGCCTAGGTGCATTTAAGTAAAGAGGAGACGGAGCTAAAAGACTGCAAATGGAGTGGAGGAGTGGCCTAGTGGTTGGGGCAAGGTACTTCGGGCCAGAAGGTCGGGGGTTCAAATCCCACTAGAGGACAGCAACCTTGGGCTGGAAGGACTGGGGTTTCTAGTCCCACAGGTGCTCCTTGTGGTCTTGGGCAAGCCACTTAACCCTCCATAGCCCATGTTCCCTGTAAAATAGTTCTCTGTGTGCTGTGCTTTCCTGTCTAATCAATGTGTTTATACCTCAAAAATTTCCTGTCATGATTTGACAATTTCCAATCTGTAATCAAACCACTGCTGATCGCTGGAAGTAGCGGTATACAAATGTATACTAAATAAAATAAATAAATAAATTACGTATCTCTGTCAACTGCTAATCAGGTTGTAAATACAAACAAATACATAATTCGTAATAAATGTATACAAATGTTATTAGCCTTAACAATATGATGGGAGAGTCAGAATATATAGCACTAAATGAAGAGGCAGATGACCTGGTGGAAGGAGGATAACTGATGAGACACTACTTCTTCTAATCATTTGTATAGTGCTACAAGGCATATGCAGCGCTGTACAAAGACATGCAAAAGACAGTCCCTGCTCATCAGAGTTTACAGTCTAGTCAAGACAGACAACACAACAGCTGAGGACTAGGATATATCTAGGGGACTGCTAAGGAAGCACATAGCTGGAGAGCAGGAGACTGAGAGGATCAGAATCCAAAAACAGCCTCGAAGAGGTGAGTTTTTAGGCTGGATTTCAAAAGGGCCTGAGCTGAAGACTGAGGTATTGACTCAGATAGTTTGTTCCAGGCATAAGGACACAGTGATACTAGCATATAAATTACATCACAATGATAAGGTGTGTCAAATTTATGGAGGGCTGGTACTATATGTTAAAGAGGAGATTGAGTCAAACAACATAAAATTCTGCAGGACACAAAATTCATAGTGGAATCTTTATGGATAGAAATTGCATGTGTGAAAAGGAACAGAATAGCGGTAGGGGTACACTACTGTCTACCTGACTAGAATGAAGTGACAGATGATGAAATGTTGACAGAAATTAGAGAAGCTAACAAATTTAATGGGTTATTTTAATTATCCCAAGCATGGAGGTTGTTTACAAATAGCATCTTGGAATCTAGACTACAGTGCATGTTTATTAAACTGTGCTGTTAGTATGGGATTTTGCTATACATTAAGCACACTGTCAGTGTGGGCTCCAACGGTAAATACCCCATGCTAAGTGGTCAGCACATGACTGGGTGGGGAATGGTTGGGTTAGGGACGTAACATGGATGCTAATGGTGCATCACAGTTAGTGTTGGTTTCATGGGTGCACACTAGCCATGAATGTTGCCATTAGCATGGCTGGACTTAACACCACCTCAAGGGTTGCCAGTAAGTGCACCCGCACGCAGGTCAGCACAGTGCGGTGCATTACCAATGCACTAACAGCAGGAGGATGAATACGCATGCTCCTAAAGGTTAGCGCAGGCCTCTGTGCTAGTTTTGTGGCTCAAACCCATTCTAACGATGAATCCTTTAATTAAAGATGCCCATCAATGGAGTTTTTATATTAAAAAAGGAGAAGGAATGCCAAAGGACAGCCAGCATGGTTAAAAGGTAAGATGAAAGAGGCTATTGTAGTCTAAATCAGGCCTTGATAAATTTTCTTGGAATCTAGGAGTCAGCCTAAAACTTTAGGAGCCGGCCACTGAAACCTAGATCACAATGCATGCCCCCCCCCCCCCCCCGTCCCACCCCGAAAAAGGTTTATCACAGTTATCTTTTTTTTTTTTAGGTTTTAGATACTGATTTACTAAGACTCTTTTCACTTTTCTATGGGAAAGAGTGGAGGAGTAGCCTAATGGTTAGAGCACTGGCTTAAGAACCAAGGGAGCAGGGTTCAATTCCCACTAGCACTCCTTGTGGTCTTGGGCAAGTTGCTTAACCCTCAATTGCCTCAGGAAAAATCCAAGTTATCAATGTCCCCATTTAAGGTACATTACTAAGTTTAAATTACAATGTAAACTGCTTTGACTGAAATGATAAAAAACCTGTTAAATAAATAAATCAGGCTCTTAATAGGCCACTGCACAGTACCAACAGAAGGCAGTCATCCCACTGACCCCTCAAGCTACATCTGTGTGTGTGTGGTGCAGAGATGGTGTTTGTGTGGTATGGAGGAGGGATGCCTGCATGTGGGAGAGGGGTGTGCCTTTTGCACATACACATTCTGCCCGTTACTTCCCATGCATTCATCCCTTCATCCTCCAATCCCTTACACCAGCGGTTCTCAACCTGTGGGTCACGACCCCCACGGGGGTCGCCTCACTCCGCTGTTAAAAAAAAAAAAAAAAGCGCACAAGTTGCTGCCGCTGCCGAGTCCGCTTCTCAGCAGTGGCAAACTGACAGACTCCAATCTTCTGCAGCCGCGGCTCCCTGCCTCTTAGGGAACCGCGGCTGTGCCTGTGAGTGAAGCCGTTGCGGAGCCTTTCTGTCTCTCAATGGGCTCTGTGCAGCATTGTCCTGCCTCCAAAGGAAGTTGTTTACCACTTCCTTTGGAGGCGGAACAATGGCATGCTGCATGGAGCCCGTCGCTAGACTTAATGGCTCCGCAACGGCTTCACTCATATCAGGCACAGCCGTGGTTCCCTAAGCGGCAGGGAGCCGCGGCTGCAGAACAGGGCAGTAGCAGGCAGAGAGGGAGAGGGGAGGAGGGGGCAGGGAACCTGCAATGGGGCTGACATGAGGGAGGGGAGAGCTGATTGTTGGATGGAGGGGGAGGGAGGGGGCTGACATGGACAGGGAGGCTGACATGGAGGGAGGGGGGAGCTGATGGATGGATGGAGGGAGGGGGGCTGACATGGACAGAGGGGGGCTGACATGGAGGGAGTGAGGGAGGGAGGGGCTGACATGGAGGGAGGGAGGGGGCTGACATGGACAAAGGGGGGCTGACATGGAGGGAGGGAGGGAGGGGGCTGACATGGAGGGATGGATGGATGGATGGATGGAGGGAGGGAGGGGGCTGACATGGAGGGAGGGGGCTGATATGGAGGGATGGATGGATGGAGGGAGGGAGGGGGGCTTACATGGACAGAGGGGGCTGACATAGAGGGAGGGGGGTTGACATGGACAAAGGGAAGAGATAGGGGGACATACTGGACAGACGGGGGATAAATGCTAGACAGAGGGGAGAGACAGTGCGGGTTAGGATTATAATGGGCAGTTGGGGGGGGGCTAGGACTGGTAATGGGTTGATTAGGGAAGGCTAGGACTGGGAATGGACTGATCAAGGGGGGGTTGGGACTGGTAATGTGCTGATAGGGGGGTAGGACTAGTAATGGACTGATGGGGGGCTAGCATTGGAAACGAGTTGATCGGGGAGGCTAGGACTGGTAATGGGCTGATGGGGGGGGGGGGTAGGACTGGTAATGGGCTGATTAGGGGAAGCCTAGCACTGGTAATAGGGTTGAGGAGGGACTAGCACTGGAAATGAGCTGATTAGGGGAGGCTAGGATTCGTAATGAGCTGATGGGGGGGGGGGGGGTAAGATTGGTATTGGGCTGATTAGGGGAGGCTAGCACTGGTAATGGGGTTGAGGAGGGACTAGCACTGGAAATGAGCTGATTAGGGGAGGCTAAGACTGTTAATGAGCTGATGGGGGGGGGGAAGGATTGGTAATGGGCTGATTAGGGGAGCCTAGCACTGGTAATGGGGTTGAGGAGGGACTAGCACTGGAAATGAGCTGATTAGGGGAGGCTAGGACTGGTAATGGGCTGATGGGGGGGGGTAGGACTGGTATTGGACTGATTAGGGGAGGCTAGCATTGGTAATGGACTGAGGGGGGGCTAGCACTGGAAATGAGCGGATCGGGGAGGTTAGGACGGGACAGGGGCTGATGGGAGGTAGGACGGGTATTGGGCTAGGTAGGGGAGGCTAGCACTGGTAATGGGGTTGAGGGGGGACTAGCACTGGAAGCGAGCTGATTGGGGGCTTCGACTGGGAATGGGCTGATTGTGTGGAGGGGAGAATAGAGCTGCTCGCCCTGGAAGAAAACTGGGGGCTAAGGCTACAAATGGGCTGATACGAGGGGATGGGAGAATGGAACTGGAAGGGAGTGGATCTGAGAGGGGCTGCCATGGTATTTGTACTAGAAGGGACTGGTCAGTGGGGAAGGAGGGGGACTGGAAGGGAATGGACACCAGTGGCAGTCATAGGAATGGAAGTTGACATTGGAAGGTACTGGGAGTGAGGACTGGAAAGGGGCTGATACTGGGGGTGGTTACTGGGACTGGAAATAGGCTGATGGAAAGAAGTGAAGAAAACGAAAGAAAAGATAAGAAATGGCAGATGGACCATAGACCACAGAAAGAGAGCTAAGAGAAGACAGGCAAGCAGAAACCTCAGATCGGGACCAGCATGATCAGAGAATAAATTGGTCAGACAAGAAAGGGAGAAAAAATATTTTTATTTCATATTAGTGATTTGACTACAAAATCATCACAATTTTGTAATCAAATATTGTTACTTTTTATTGTGGTTTAAATAAGTAAATTTTATAAATAAAAACATATTGCAAAGGCCTATAATATATTGATTATAGCGACAATGCGTTAACGGTAAAGGAAGAGAGACGCATTTGATTTTATCATTGGGGGTCACCACAAGTTGACCAATGGTAAAAGGGGTCACGGTACAAAAAAGGTTGAGAACCACTGCCTTACACTCTTCAACCCCCCCCCCCCCCCCACTCGAGCCCCTCTCCTCCTGTTGCTCCCCCACCTGAACTCTGTTTCCTTTCCCAGAGTCTCCCTTCTTCAGCCTCCCCCCTTGCCCTCCATTCCCACCATTCATTACTGACTAAAACCTACTGCCCCTTTAAATGTGTTCAGCATTCTGTACAGCAAACTCCATCTCTAACCTTTTGTTTCCCGCAGATTCAGCAGACACTAACACTCCTACAAGAGACACTGACACTACAGCCTCTTTCAGCATGTCTGTCCATAGGGGATGAGATCCCCATGGGCAGACAGTGGCCGCAATCACAGCCTTTTTCAGGTCATCTACCCATGGGCTCTGAACCCCAGGCACCAAGTCTGATTTTTCAGTCACCATGGTGACCTGGCTCCTGGGGTTTGTTGAGCCTTGGTCTAAACAGCATCTTTCAAAGAATGGAGAAAGCATCCAAATGAAGAAAATAGGAAAGAGCATCTAACAATGGCCAGTTAGATGCAAAGTATTAGTAAAGAAAGCAGCAAGGGAATTCTAGAAGAAGGTTGCCATACAGTAGAGGAAAAAGGAACTCCTAACAACTTTTTCAGACACATTTGAAGCAAGAAGCTTGTGAAGGATTCAGATAAACGACTAGATGATTGAGGGTTAAAAGAGGCACTCAAGAAGGATAAGGCCATAGCTGGTCACTCCATAGAAACTCTCCTTTGACTTCTAAATGATCTTAAATGCAATATAGACCATCTGACTGCAGTTATAATTTTCTTTAGACCTCAGTTCTGCTTTTGATTGGGTTGATCATTCCATACTACTTCAATGAATATTAGAAATAGGAATCTTGGGTACTGTTCTTTCTTGGTTCTCTTCCTATCTCCAAAACCCTTGTTTCACTGTCTCCATGAAGGGGTTGCTCTCTGATGTTCTTTCCCTTCCCTCATGGTATGATATTGGCATCTATGCTCTTTAATTTCTTTTTGGCTCCTCTCCCTGCTTTCATTCAAAGTATCGGTTTACATAGCTGTATTTTTGCTGATGACATTCAGATCATCCATTATACTGACTCATCATCTCCAGATTGTTCTTCTGTAAACGCTGGACTGAATATAGTTGTATGATGGCTTAGACAACATGATATGAAGTTAAATCCCTCAATGTCCAAGGCAATTTAGATCATGCGACCCCCAACCTCCCCCTTCTATCACCCCATTGATACACATCTAATTTGTTCATCTATAAACTGCCTTATAATTCTTGGCTGCAAGATAGACATTTCTCTTATATTAGAACCTCAAATCTTAGTTACCATAAAGTCCTCTTTCTTCTTTTTAAGGAAAATTAGATCCATTAAACCTTTCCTGGACTTGTGTCATTTTAAGATAATTGTCTTCACCCTTATCCACATGGATTACTGTAATCCTCTTTATCACAACTTAAATCAATGTACTATATACCAGCTTCAACTTCAAAATTTAGCAGCTAGGCTTCTCAGTAACCTTGGAAAATTTAATCATATTACCCCTGCTGTAAAGAGCCTCCACTGGTTGCCAATAAACTTCCAGATTCAATACAAACTTTGCCTACTTATACTGTACATACTACCATCCCTCTTTATCTTGGAACATCTCTGGAATGCTTTATATATCCTTAAGAGGGATTTGCTAAAGTGGGAAGGGTAAGTGGATGCTGATTGCTATTTGATTGTCCTTGGATTGGTTTGGGTGAGGATGGGTAATGATGTGCTTTTCAAAGTTTAAGAGGGTACAGCCTATTACTGCAATCATGGGGAGAGGGAATTATGGGGATTATAGGTGTGGGAGGTATAACAGGGAGAAAAAAAAGATTGAATTTTAAAGCAGTCGCAGAAATCTGAATCTGGAAAGGTTGGGGGGGGGGGGGGAAGAAAGCATAATGGACCTGATATTGGGCTAGGCTCATTTTCGAAGGGTTATGCAAAACCCTCCCCGCCAACATCTAACCCAGATATTCAATGCTTTGGTGATGGCACTGAATATCCGGGGATCGCCGCGCACACCGGAACCCGCCGAAGCTAACCGGGCACCAACGATATTGCATGTTGCCTGGTTACCTCCTGCGCCTTAAAGCTAGACAAGGGTTTTCCCAGTTATGGCTTGTCACTCCGGATAGCATTGGGGCGTGTAGGGGAGTTAGAGGGCACTAACCGTGTAAGTGCCATTGAATATCCTGATTTAAGGCATTTACACTGTTTACTGGGCTGTAAACCATGTAAATTCCTTTTGAATATTGGGCCCTATGTTCTTCGGTAATTCCACGTTCAGCAAATCAGAAGTGGCATGTTCTACATAATTTCATTGTGGAGGGAGGGTTGGATTTTCTGTTTATAATTGAAATGTGGTTTTGTGAAGTAGAGAGAGTAGTTAGCTCAATAATTTTTCTGGATAATCATGTATGTTGTCAGGTAGCGAGGAGGGAGAATGGGGAGGTAGAGTAGCCATAACTTATCATAAACACTGATCTTTGACTCAGTGGGTTTGGGAAGCTCCGAGAGACTGCAAGGGAATTTTGGTAGGGTTAAAAGGAGATCAGGAAGTAGGTTTTAAATTATTATAGTGTCCCCCATGGTTGAGTCAGGAAAGATTGGGGGAAATTGTGGATAACATTGTGGAAACAAGTTATAATTTCAGGAATTGATAATAGTAGGGGATCTTCATTCCTATTGGAGGGGGGAGTAGGCGATGTCCATTTTTATTTTCTGTTTTAAGTGATATGGGATATCAACAGATGGTAAATGAATCTACATATGTAGATGGTAATAGTTTGGAACCGATATTTGGCTCAGAGGAGGTAGCAGAACAGATATGTTTACAAGTGGCTAAAAGTAAGAGGGTTCCCTGCTTGAATCCTTTTGTGATACTTTTTAAATTTTATTCGCAGGATAATAAGATCGGTACAAGTTAGGTTGTAATAAGATGCTGTGGGGTAAAACTGTTGAAGAGTTAGTATGGTAAAAAACATGAAATCGGTGAAAACTAGGAGAAGAGATGACTGCAGAACAAGTGGCAGATTGGATAAATGCAATGCAGAGAGTACTGGAGGAAGCGGCCCTTTTAAAACAAATGAAAGTAAAGGAGACGTTTAGAAAGATGAAATTAGACTTACCTGCTAATTGTAGTTCCTGGAGTGGAGACAGTCTAGTCCCGGACCTCTGGGTTGCCAATCTCATACAGCAGCTTGGAGACTGAGAAAACTCCTCCTTTTCTGATGTCACTGGTATATCCAGCCGGGAGCCTCCTCCTGAAGCCAGTTACCTATTGACAAAGCAGACTCAACCGGAGCAACAAGAATGTATGGTAAAATTAACTCCTAAACATGCAAACTAGGGAGAGAACCCCTCCCAACAGAATTTAAACTTTAAGCGTGCAGAAGGCAGTCCTTTCCCGCCGTGAGAAAGAAAGGGCCCCCCCCACTACCTCAATCTTCTGAGTGAACCAGATATCTGTTAGTTTCGCAACTCCCAGAAACAGCACTTACCTGTCAACTCCCTGTACTCCACCCCTCTACTTGCTGCAGCAACAGATCGGGTAGGGACACGGGACTAGACTGTCTCCACTCCAGGAACTACAATTAGCAGGTAAGTCTAATTTCATCTTCCTGATCGTGTAGCCAGTCTAGTCCTGGACCTCTGGGTAGTACCAGAGCAGTAACAGAAGTTAAACACGGGAGGGACCTGGTAGGCCAGCTTGGAGTACTGCGGCACCGAAGGAGGAATCCTCCTCGGAAAACACATTTAAATGGTAGTGCTGAACGAAGGAGTTTAAGGACGACCATGTCGCCGCCTTACAGATGTCCACCGGAGACACCAGACGAACCTCAGCCCAAGAGGTTGCCTGAGACCTGGTGGAGTGGGCTTTCAGACCCTGCGGAACCGGTTTGCCCTTCAGGACGTACGCGGACGCAATGGCTTCCCTAATCCACCGCGTAATGGAGGCCTTCGACGCCACTTCACCCTTCCGAGGCCCCGCAAAGAGCACAAAGAGCCTATCGGATTTACGGAAAACGGCCGTCCGCCGAAGATACTTCTTCAACGCCCGACGGACGTCCAAAAGATGCCGCTTCCTAGACGTCGGGCTAGACGAGACCTCTCGGAAGACTGGTAAGGAGATCTCCTGGTTTAGATGAAACGCCGAAACGACCTTCGGAAGAAAGGCTGGGACCGGTCTCAAGACCACTCTCGATGGCCCAAAGACCAATTAGGGCTCTCTGCAGCATAGGGCCTGCAGTTCCGAAACTCTCCTCGCAGAACAAATGGCTACCAGAAACACCACCTTCAAAGTGAGGTCTTTAACGGACACCCTGGAGAGCGGTTCAAATAGCTCGCGCTCCAACGCCTCGAGCACGAAAGGCAGATGCCATGTAGGGATTACCTGTCGTAAGGGCGGACGGAGAAGCGACACTGCTCGTAAGAAGCGCTTGATGTCCATATGACTTCCGAGCGATTGACCGCTGATCTTGCCTCTGTAACACGCCAGGGCCGCCACTTGCACCCAAAGGGAACCAGCGGCTAAGCCCTTGTCGAAGCCATCCTGCAGGAACTGAAGCGTCTGAGGAATGGTGGAAGTTAACGGATCACACCTGTGGGCCGCGCACCAGTCCTCAAAAACTCTCCAAATGCGGACATAGGCCAGTGAGGTGGACCGCCTGCGAGCCTTCAGCAGGGTGGCAATTACCGGGCCGGAATACCCGCGGGACCTCAAACGCGCCCTTTCAAGAGCCGGGCCGGAAGCGAGAATCGATCCATGTGGGGCATGAGAAGAGGACCCTGAGATAGCAGATCTGCTTGAGGAGGAAGGTGCCAGGGCTTTGCCACTAGCAGCCTCATCAGATCTCCGTACCAGGGGCGGTGCGGCCAGTCCGGCGCCATGAGAATCACCTGCCCCTCGAATCTCTCTATTCTTTGGACCACTCTGCCAATCAATGCCCACGGAGGAAATACATACAGTAGCTGCCCCACTGGCCAGCTTTGGGTGAGTGCATCCAAGCCCTCTGACATCCGTTCTTTGCGCCTGCTGTAAAACCGACTGACCTTTGCTGACCGGAACGTCGCCATGAGATCCATGACTGGCGTGCCCCAGCGACGCACGATCATTTCGAAGACCTCCGGGGGCAGGGTCCATTCCCCTGGATCTACGCATACCCTACTGAGAAAATCGGCCTCCACGTTGTCCACTCCCGCAACATGAGCCGCTGACAGGTCGAGAAGATTCTCTTCGGCCCAAACGCACAGCGCTTCGGCCTTGGACTCCAGCGTGACGCTGCTTGTCCCCCCCTGCTTGTTGAAATAGGACACCGCCATCGCGCTGTCGGAGAAGACTCGTACTGCCCGCTTCTTGAGGAAGGGATGAAATTCCTGCAGAGCTAGGGTCACCGCCTATAGCTCCAGGCGATTGATTGACCATGCCTGTTCCTGAGGAGACCACTCTCCTTGTGCAAATCTCCCCTGACAATGTGCCCCCCAGCCCGCTAGGCTGGCATCTGTCATCAAGGGCACCCATTCCGGGGCGTCCAACTCCTTCCCGGACCGGAGGGAGGTGGGCCGCAGCCACCATCTCAGGGCCTGACGCGTCTCCGCCGAGCAGGGTAGCCTCCGAGACAGGGGATCTTGCTTGGGTGACCAACGCCTTAGGAGTGCTCTTTGTAAGGGCCTCATGTGCGCTCTTGCCCAGTGCACCGTCTCTATGGTAGCCGCCATGGTGCCCAAAAGTTGGAGATAGTACCAGGCCAACGGCGTCTTGTAGAGTAAAAACCTCAGAAGAAGAATTTGCAACGCACGAGCCCGCTGATCCGTTAGGAACACCCTGCCCTGGACCGTATCGAACCGCGCTCCCAGGTATTCCAGATTCTGAGAAGGGACCATGCGACTTTTGGCTAGGTTGACCACCCAACCAAGGCTCTCCAAGAAGGCCACCACTCTGGCCGTCGCTCTCACGCTCTCTGCGTGTGACTTTGCCCGAATCAGCCAGTCGTCGAGGTAAGGGTGAACGAGAATACCTTCCTTGCGCAAAGCGGCCGCCACCACTACCATGACCTTGGTGAAGACCCACGGAGCAGTGGCTAGGCCGAATGGCAGAGCTCGAAACTGAAAGTGCCCGAAGGGAACTGTGAATCAGAGGAACCTGTGATGGTCTGCCCGAATGGGAATGTGCAGATATGCTTCGGATAAATCGAGGGAAGTAAGGAATTCCCCTTTTTGCACCGCTACAATCACCGACCGTAGCGTCTCCATATGAAAGTGAGACACGCGGAGACATCGGTTCACTCCTTTGAGATCCAGGATTGGTCGAAAACCTCCGGTCATTTTCGGCACCACGAAGTAAATGGAATATCGACCTGAGCCGCACTGGTCTGACAGCACCGGCACAATCGCCTTGAGAGCTAGGAGCGTCCGCACTGTCTCCCGCAGGGCTCGAAGTTTGGAGGCAGATCTGCCAGGAGACAGTACAAAGGCATCTCTGACCGGACGTAGAAGCTCTAGCACATAACCTTCTCTGATGACTTCTAGCACCCACTGATCTGAGGTGATTTGGACCCAGGCAGAATAAAAACTCTGCAGCCGCCCCCCACGGGAGGTAGGGGTGCCTGGGTCCACCTGATCTCATTGCGATTTTCTGGCGGGAAGGGACGAGGAGGAGGAAGACCCAAAACCCCTTCCTGCCCCCCGAAACCCGCGAAACCCCTGATTTCTATTGGGGAACCGACCTCTCTGGCCCAAGGAGAATCTTTGATACCGATAGCAACGAAAATCCCAGGGCTGGCCCCTGCCCCCCCGGTGTAGAACGCACAGGCTTGGGCTTGTCCTCCGGCAACCTACCACCTTTGGATTCCCCTAAGTCCTTGACCAACTTCTCTAGCTCTTCCCCAAACAAGAGGCACCCCTTAAAGGGAAGTTTACTGAGCCGAGCTTTAGAGGAGGCATCCGCCGCCCAATTCCTCAACCACAGGTACCGTCTGGCCGCTACCACCGATGCCATGCTCTTCGCTAGCCCCCGCATGAGATCATAGTGGATATCCGCCAAGTAGGCCGCCCCCGACTCCAAACGGGATGCGTGCCCCGACGTGTCCGGCTCCGTGCCTGGCACCTGTTGCGCCCACCGGAGACAGGCTCTGGCCACCCAGGCTCCGCAGATGGCCGCCCGGAGCAATGTTCCCTCTAATTTTCTGTAGGCTGTGTGCGCATAAAATATCAGCTGTGCAGCTTTTGAACGAAGGTTAAATTTTTGTGCGCCACATAATGACTCTCGGAGTTATATACTTTAAAATTTGACTACACGTCAGAATACAGTATGTACACCACATTGATTGCACTAGAAAATATTGTAGAACTTGTGAAAACTGGAAATACACAACAACTTTTCAATTTTAAGACGTCTGTGTTTTCTATCAGAATCAGAACCGTAATTTTTGTGCGCTCTGTTGTAAAGTATGTGAGCTCGCTCAGCGAGGTGTGTGCGCACGCACACGCGCACAGCTTAGAGGGAACAGTGGCCCAGAGTGAAAGGGCATTCACATCAAAGACTTGCCGTAACAGGACATCCAACTTCCTGTCCTGACTGTCTTTAAGAGTCGCACTGCCCTCTATGGGAATGGTCGTCTTCTTAGTTACCGCCGAAACAGCTGCGTCCACCTTAGGCGACACAAGAAGGTCTCTATCCTGGTCTCCTAGGGGATACAGGCGACTCATGATTCTGGCCCCTTTTAGCGGAGCCTCCGGAACGGCCCACTCTTCTTGAATCAGTTCATGAAACACCCTGTGCACTGGAAACACTCTTTGGGTCTTCCGAAACACCTGTAATAGAGGATCTTCCAGGGCTTCATCCGTCGCTGAGCCAGGCACTGGCATGTTCAGCGCCTTGAGGGACTCCTCAATGAGCGCCGACAATTCCTCTCTGCGGAAGACCCGGACTACCCTAGCCTGGTCTTCCCTCTCCGTTAGCTCTCCTTCTTCCAACTCATCCTCCAACAGAAGGCCATCCTCATCAGATAATGGCCCTTCTGATACAACCGAGTGCTTGCTGAGCTCCCCCTCAAGCCGGGGCCTCTTAACTCCACCAGTAGCCTCCTCCTCAGCTAAAGGCGCCGCCATTCTCTTTTGAGGAGGAGTGCAGGCCGTCCTACCGGAAAGGGAGTCCCGACCCACCACTTGGTGGAGCAGACTCACAAACTCCTTTGAAAAGATGGCAGCTAAATTTGATGGTAGGGGGCCCTGGAGGGCAAGATCCTCCGGGACAGAGGAGGGCCCTGGCAGCGGGGTGTCCCGAGATAAAGCCTGGGGGTGCTCGGCCAAAGAACCAGCTCCAGTTCCGGTCTCAGTCCCTGGGGCCTCCATTTTATCCCCCTGGGACTGCAGGTCCATGGCGTCCTTAGTGCAGGACTTGCAGATGCCCGAGTCTGTGCTCTTCTTGGCCCCACAGACCAGGCAAAGAGGCTTAGAGGGCATGACTAACCCCTAGAGGGCCGCAGCCGCGCCCAGAGCCCCCGAGGGCTGGCCACCGGCTGACCGCGAAACGTCCGCCCCCTGCCGCTCTCCTGTGAAAATAATTTCTGAATATTAAAAGTAAAGAATCGCAGGAGACTAAAAGAAACGAAAAGGAAGCAAACCCCCAGCACTTAGGGAGGAGAGAGAGGATTTTGCGCTTCAAATATAGCCCTCCCCCCCGCCGGGAAACTTTCCGCTGACACAGGCCAAGAGCGCGCCTCTACCACGCGGCGGAGGCTCGGGGCCTTTTTGGCACCAAAACACGCTGCCACAGCACAGACCAGGCCCCCCGCTTACCTTTGTGTACCGGGAGCCAAACCCCACAGGACGCCAAGGGTGGCGGCAACAGCACCGTCCTACAGTCCACCTAGGACAGTGCCCTCCTTCAATGTCTGCTAACGCGGCTTCTCCGAGGCACAGAGACCGTACGCACAGCGTGCTGACAGGCAAACTTCTGCAGATGACGCTGGCTACGGTGTGCACAGTCCCAGCTCAAACTGTTTGACAACAGCGAGCCGGTTCTGGTTCCCTTTGTTGCTGCGCTCTCTACTGAGAGAGAAAAGCCTTCAGGCAGAGCAAAAAGAGACGAAGGAGAGGCAAGGGGTGAGGACGACCTACTACAGGCTTAAAGGTACAGTCCTCTCCCACTCATCAACCAGATTACAGGCAATGGAAACTCAGACTAACAGCCCTCAAGTGATTTTTTTTTTTTTGTACAAGGTCCTAGTTGCTTTTCCGGTGATCCCGGGCCTCAGAGCTCACCAACCATCCAGCTGCTTGGAGACTGAGGTAACTGGCTTCAGGAGGAGGCTCCCGGCTGGATATATCAGTGACATCAGAAAAGGAGGAGTTTTCTCAGTCTCCAAGCTGCTGTATGAGATTGGCAACCCAGAGGTCCGAGACTAGACTGGCTACACGATCAGGAATAGGGTATTTTTCACCACTTTTAGTGGAGGCAAAAAAAGAATTACGATGATTAGAAAGGAAGTGGAGGAAATCTAATATGGCATTAAGACAGAGATCTATGGAGAAAGAAAGCTAATGGATATCGGAGAATGATACAGGAAGTGAAGAGGAAAGCATGTTCTGCTAGAATAGAGGCTACAGGAAATAGATCTAAAGAATTATTTTTTGTTGCTAAGCAATTATTGAGAAGGGACAAAAATAAAATAGAATATAGGGGGGGAGATGTGGAGATGGATAAAGTAGCAGGTAATTTTGTGGAGAAAGCTGAGAAACTGCGATCTGGGGGGGGTGGGAAATAAAACAGACTAAAGTCGGAGAAAAAGAGATGGAAAATGTATGATGGGAAAATTCTCTGTTGGTTACATAGGAAAAGGTCAGAGGGGTGTTGCAGAGGACACATATGACTTGAATGTGTTTAGATCCCATTCCAGGACAACTGCTGAGAAAATGTCATGAGGAAATTCTGGAATGGTTGGTCAAATTGACAAATGTCTTGTTTCCTCAAGGAATATACCCGGAAATATTGAAAGAAGCAGTGGTGACCCCCAATCTGAAAATAGGGGTGAATTGAAATGTGAAAATTTGAGACTTATTTCCTCTCTTATGCTTCTAGCTAAAATTTTGGAAAAGGAAGTAGTAGGACAGTTGTATATGTTTTTAGAAGAAGTGGCAGGTTTAGACTGGGACAAGCTGGTTTCCGTCGTGGATCAAGAACAGAGTCATCATTAGTGGTAGTGACTAATATATTATATCAGGCAAGAAAGAGAGGGAGGATAGTGTTGGTGATTACATTAGATTTATCACCCACCTTTGATTTAGTTGAATGGGATATATTACTCCAGAAATGTAGGCAACTGGGAATGGGAGGGGGGGGGGTGAAAGTTTTAATGTGGATGTCCTCTTTTATTCAAAGATGGAGCTTTAGAGTACAATGGAAGGACAAGATGTCAGCAGTTAAAAAGCTTGCATGTTGGGTGCCACAGGGATCAGCCTTATTCCCAATTCTTTGTAATATTTCTATGCGACCATAGGGACAGTTCCTAAGGAATCATGACTTTCAAGGATTTTTAAATGCAGATGACATCCAAATTGTGGCGGTATAAGATCAGGATGTGGGAAGTACAATTAGGAAATTGAATGTCTGTTGTAATCAGTTTTCTGTTTGGTTGAGGAATAATCAGATTGTATTACATGCACTAAATCAGAACTATCATTCTGTGGTGAATTGGATTCAAGTAATCTGGAGTTCTGGCCTTGTACTGAAGGAGTTAAATTAGACTGGAAGAAAGAAATTTGAGATTTGGGTGTTCGATTAGATGCAGATTTAACTTTACAAGCGCAGGCTTTGAAAGTAGTCTGCATTGCTAATGGAAAACTAAGGGGTCTGTATACTAGGTAGCGTTAGTGGCTTCCGTGTGAAATCGGAGCCGCGGCCCCGTTTTATCCAATGGGGCCACGACTCCGATATCGCATGGAAACTGCTAGCACCACTTAGTAAACAGACCCCTAAGACTGATCTGACAGCTGCGTACCATTATGCAGGCACTGGTTATTTTGGTTTTGGACTACTGCAATATAGTAAATATGGGATTGTCCACGTAATTGACATGAAGATTTCAGGTGATCCAAAATGCGTCCAAAAGTGTATTGTCCGGACTCTGGTGAGATCAAGTCAAGGTCATTTATTAACCATTCCTGATTACCATCAGATACAACAGAAGATGTGGAGGGGAAGAGAGTTTGCACTAACAGTAGCAACTTGGTGGCGTAAGCTCCCAAAAATATTGAAACAGGAACAGGATCTGGGAATTTTTAGAAAAAAGTTCAAAACCCTTTTATTTCCAGCTTGAAAACATTAGGTACTGGGAGACAGAATTGGAAGTAGTCAGGCCTGGAGGGGGTGTGATAAAGATGGCACAGATTGTTCTCATTATTGCTATTATTTTTATAAATATTTTTTTAATTTTGTTGAACACTGCTTTGAATGCTGTAGCATATAGTGGTATAAAAATGTTTTAAATTAAATTAAATTCCACACTCTTCCTGCCCAATTCTTTCCAGCCGCCTTAACCCACTAATTCTACCAACTGCATATAATCAACTTTTGGATATTGCTACAAATCCAGTCTTTTCTTGTTAAGGCCCACAAGTTTAGAATTCCCTATCCCATCATCTTAGAGAACAATTAAGCATAACTAACTTTAAATCAAAACTAAAAACCCATCTTTCAGGGGCATTTCCAAGATGGCAGTGGGCAGCTGAGCACCGCAGTTGCATACTTTTCCTCTTACTTATGAGTTTTATGGCACCCAAAAAAAAAGGAACGGGGAGCTAAAGATTCCAAAGCCCCCCCATGATCCCAAGCAGCTGATGGTGATTGAACAGCTGCGGAAGATCCCCACTAACATAAGCACTGCAAGTGGGTCCTCCACTGTAGAGCTGGTGGGTGGAGGCCAGTCATCGCCCAGAGGCGAGTCCTTTCTGTCCCCTTGACAACACTCTACATCACTAGAAATGTGGGTAGTTCCTGGTGAGAGAGAGAGCAGAGCCGGCGCTACTAATAGCCTCCGGGGGTGCCCATTGCTGTTGCCCTTCTCCGGGACTGCCAGTGCAGCAATGGCTTGAAACAGCCCTGTGGCACTTATCTTCAAGCTTTGGCGCAGCGGGACTGTTTGCTTTTGCCCCCTCTCTGACTCTTGATGCTGACTTCCTGTTTGCACAGAAAGTCAGCATCGGGTGGCAGAAGCAAACAGTCCTGTGATGCCCAACCTTGAAGGTAAGTGCCACAGGGCTGTTTGTGGCTATTGTTGCCGCTATTGGTCCTGGAGAGGGGCAGCAGCAGTGGCAATGGGTGCCATGGGGGTGCAAGAGATGAGGTTCGCCTAGGGTGCCTCATCACCTTGCGCTGACCCTGGAGAGGAGGCAGCCGACACCCCAGGCTTTCAAATCAGGAGCAGGAATAAAGTTTGGGCTGCCCCAATGCAGACATCTAGCCCCCCCCCCAAGAATTTGATGGTGGCAACAATGGCAGGAACCATAACGCCATTCACCGACTTCTGTGCTGACTGGATATGCGCTTGTGGATGTTTCTCCTTGCTCTGCAGCACACCACTCTGATCAGTTAAAGGATATCTTTAACTACTATTTGGAATATGTTACTTAAGCTGGAAGTCACTGTCTCTAAGAGCGTGGTGGACTTGAATTTGCTTATGCAGACAATTGGGCATATTGCTCAGAAGCAAGATAGTATCTATCAAGAAATGAATGTTAAACTGATGGACTTGGCAAAGAAAATAAATAATTCTGATAAAGTGATTGAATCGCTAGCGAAGGATAGATTTCTTCTTCATAGGAGACTGGAATCTTGTGAAAACCAAATGAGACATTTGAATCTATGGCTTTTAAATTTCCCTGAAATACTACATATGTTGCCTGCTGAATTTTTCAATAAATATTTGATGAAGGTTCTGAAAATTCTGGAACCAGCTATTCCTCCATTGAACAAGGTGTACTATTTGCCATCAGGGAAAATGCATGAATTGGAAAGCAATCAACAGTCACTGAATGTCTCAGCTTTACTAGAAACCTCAACAGTGGATGTTCAAGAGAGAGCTACGCTATTGGTATCATTTGTTTCTGAGCGGGATCTGGCTCGACTTCTTCGTCTGTACTTTAAGAAGATGAGCGTATCAGGATTTTTCCTGATGTGGCCCGTGCCACAAAGGAAAGAAGAAAACTCTTCCTTGCTTTAAGACAAGAGACAGTGTCTTTAGGCGCTACGTTTGTTCTTAGGTATCCATGCAAATGTATAGTTACATATTTGAATATGAAATATGTTTTTCTTCTGCCTGAACAGTTTCTGGCTTTTTTAGACCTTAAGAAGCTGGGGCCTGATATGCAAAAGGCATTGCCACAGTTTACAGCCTGTAAACTGTGTAAATGCTGTTTAGCGTGATATCCAGTGGTACTAGGGCTGCTGAATATCCCCGATCTTCTCCCCTACACACCCCGATGCTAACCGCATAGCATCAGGGCAAGTCATGGGCATTCTGGGGAGGAGCGGAGCGGTGACGGTCGCTAACCGGGCAGTGGTGATATTTCATGCTGCCCGGTTAGCAATCTGCAGCCAAAAGATAGGCATAGCAAAAGCTCACCTATCTTTCAGCCGCAGGGGCTAACTGGGCAGCATGCAATATCACCAGTGCCCGGTTAGCGACTGCGGCTGAGAGGCTGTGCGGCAAATCCAGATATTCAATGTCAGGACCGTATACGACCTCGGCACTGAATATCCGGGGTTAAGGGTCAGGGCAGACGGCTATGCGCCATAGCGGCACATAGCCGTCATAATTCTGTATCAGGCCCCTGGTGGCTTCGGGTCCTACTCCCACGCAGTAATAGCTCTCTAGTGTTGGTCGGAATATTGTGTTAGTGGTATCCGCCTAATGCCTTTATTCCTTTTTCATTATTTCTTCTTTTATTATTCTTTACCATTATTGTTTGCCATCCCCTCTTTGATGGTGGGCTAACAGAAAAGGGATGGAGGGTTAAAGGACTCATTTTTTGTGTTTCTTCTTTAATGTTTTCATGTGTGCTCCATATCCGGCCCTTTTTCATGTTTCTTTTGCAAGTGGATGTGTGCAAAATTTTTGTTAATAATTATAAATAAAGAGCAAATTGAAAACCCATCTTTCTCCCTTGCATTTGGAGATTCCCCAAACTAAACCTACAACATTCCTTGACTTATTTTCTCCCTTCTTTTCTCTGGTCTTTTCTTTCTCCGTTGTCTCTTTCCATTTCCATTTCTTTTGTTTTAATTTGATTTTCTTTTTAATTTTATTTTAATGAAACTCAACTTGATGTATCCTTTTCTCTGCATAAAGGCATTATATTACGTGTTCAAATAAACTAAATTAAACTGTTTCGATTAAAATGAAAGCTCTACCAAATCCTTTGCCTCCCCCAACTTCCCTAGATCCCAGCTCCTGTTACTTTGGCCAGAGGCACAAAAAGGACAGTCCCTGCTCCTCAGAGCTTACGGAACAGTCAAGACAGAGAAGACAAGACATACAGCCAAACATATGACTGTGATCCAAGAAAGCAGTGCCATGACAGATTTAAAGTAGCTGAGGTCAGGAACAGGTAGAAGCATAGACACCTCAACAACCAGGACCAGACATGCTGGTGCCGTTCTGGAATCACACTGTGACGTGCGTCTTTGTTGCTCTGCCCAGGCCACTCCTCTCGTTTTATTTGGATGCCCTCGCGCTAGGGACGTCCATATACCCGATTTCTAAAATGGCTCTAGGGACGCCCTTGTGAACTGGATGTCTGTGTACCCACGTTCAGATTCCAAAACACGAATAGGGCTTCTAAAATAACCCCCATGGAGGCACATTTCAGACAGGACATCCAAGAGCAATCTGGGAAGTGAAAGAAAGAACGTCTGAAAAGAAAGGCAGGCACATGCAAGTTCAGGCACAGTTCCAGAAAGGTGGGCGTGCCTGATATGCACCTGTATCAAATGTCTATATAGACGTGGTTAGAGTAGTTGCTTAACAACTGGGTGGCCAGGGTTCAAATCTCAGTGTGGGACTTCATTCTAAAACTAGTCACTTAATTCTCCATCTTCTCTGCACTATCTGGATGTTTTAAGGTGAAAACAAAAACTTTCCTGATACCTATTCGTGCCTGGAACAAGAATAAACATGCACGTGTCTGCAGATGGCTCCGCTGCCTCTGGGATCAAATGGAGATGTGTCAGTATATTGCTCCTCCCCAGACATGTCTCTGCCACACCCCCGTGCCTATTTGAATATCTCCGGTATGGGAGACATCTGCGAATGGCATTTTCGAATGGTTATGGAGACGTGTCTGTGATTGTGACGTCCAAACCATGATTAAACCTTTTAGAATGACCCTCATAGTGTATTAGGCCTAGAATATTAGCCCCACTTCTGAGATAAACTATGAACTGCATTCCCCAGTTTAGAGCACAGATTGATAAATTTGTTGCATAAGAAGGAAGAATTAAGGATCAGGTGCAGGGCTGGCAACACTAGGCTGTTATCTAGGAGGGCAGCAAAGAGCAGCATTAGCCAAAGCAAAGCAGTAGATGCTGACGGTCACACCCACTCAAAAGGCCATCATCACACTCTTTTACCTGCACACACACACACACACATACATACAAGCGACGTTTAAGATTTAAAAGTGTGATGTCCAATTATGCATTTTTACAGGATTGTTGTGGGAGGGGTAATGTTTTCGATGATCATGATTGTTGAGTCTAATTAACAAAATCTTGCAGCATACGGGTAGGGAGGGAGAGGGGTATAAGTCCGAAAGTTCGCCTAGGTAGGGCTGGTGACATCATTAGGCAAACTAGACAGTCAACTAGAGCAGAGCTTAACAAATCCTGGGTGCCGGGTCACCATGGCTACCAGAAATTTGCATCTGGAACCTGGGATTTACTCCTCCCCCAAACAAATCACGATCGTGGGGCAAGTATCCTTCTGTCTGCCCGAGGGAGATCGATCCCCATGGGCAGAAGGGGATGACTGCGATGGCAGCCCCGATGCAAGCTGTTTGCCGGCGGGGATCCAATCTCCTGTGTGGCGCCTCCACCGCAGCCATCCCCTTCTCTTCTGCCTGCGGGAGATCAGATCCCCCGTGGGCTGAACAGGTGGGGAAGGCCAGGATCGCAGCCTGCAAGGCAGAATTAGAGAGCTGATGGGGCAACAATTATGGGGGGGTTAGGATTGGAAGTGGGCTGATGGGGGATAGGACTGGTAATGGGCTTGGGGGGGGGGTAAGACTGAAAATGGGGTGATGGGGGGGTTAGGACCGGAAGTGGGCTGATGGGGGGCTTAGGACTGGTAATGGGTTGTGGGGGGGGGGGCGTAGGACTGGTATGGGCTATGGGGGGCTGGGACTGGTAATGGGCTATGGGGGGCTGGGACTGGTAATGGGCTGTGGGGGTTGCTAGGACTGGAAATGGGCTGAGTGGAAGCAGGGCTTGAACTGCAAATAGCTGATGGGACGGGGGCTTGGAATGGAAATGGGCTGAGTGGAAGGGGGGCTTAAACTGCAAATAGCTGATGCAGAGGGGGCTTGGAATGGAAATGGGCTGTGAGAGGAGGGAGCTAGGACTGGAAATGGGCTGAGTGGGGGGGCTAGGACAGGAAATGGGCTGATGGAGGGGCTAGGATAGGTTTGGAAATGGGCTGTGGGGGGGTGCTAAGATTGGAAATGGGCTGTAGTGGGGGCTGTAGTGGGGGCTTGAATTGAAATGGACTCATGGAGGGGCTAGAACTGGAAGTAGGCTCATGGGGGGCTTGGATTGGAAATGGGCTGAGTGGAGGGGAGCTAGGATTTGACATGGGCTGATGGTGGGGCTAGGAAAGGACTAGAAATGGGCTGATGGGGGGCTGGGATTGGAAATGAGCTGATGGAGGGACTCGGATAGGACTAGAAATGGATGGGGGGCTAGGACTGGAAATGGGCTGATGCAGGGATTAGAAGGGAGCGGATGCTGGGTGGGGATGGAACTAGAAGGGAGCTGATGTTGGGGGAGGATTAGAATGGGATGGAGCTGGGAGAGTGAAATGGAGAGGGAAAAAATATTTTGTGTGGGAGGGAAGACAAATCTACAATTGGCCGGATATTGGGAGAGTAAGGGTAATCCTTGCCCTTTTGATTCAGCAGCACGGTATCACAGCTCATTTCTATGCAGATGATATTATTCTTCTTCACCACACTGACCCTACTACCTTGGACCTAGCTCCTCTCAATTCCTGCCTGACATCGGTGGCTACCTGGTTCTCCTCTAATTTCCTGCATGTGAACTCATCAAAAACTTTTGCCATTTGGTTCACCTTCGGTGCTCCCGCTCCTTCCCTCGCTCCTCTTTTGTCTTCCACACCTCTCCCTCTTGTTCCCTCCCTACGTTATTTGGGGGTTATCCTGGATTCTGCCTTATCTTTCAAAGAGCATGTTTCCTCTGTGGTGCAACGGTGCTTTTTCACTTTGAGACAACTTCGCGCAGTTCGCCCTTTCTTATCCGTCCCCGCTATGACCACACTACTCTTATCCCTGGTGGTATCTCGTCTTGATTATTGTAATGTCGTTTTGGCCGGCCTTCCCCAGTCACAATTGCGGAGATTACAACTGGTTCATCACACAGCAGCACGTCTTTTGATGCATGCTTCACGTTTTGATCACATCACCCTTCTTCTGATTCACTTGCACTGGCTTCCACTTCCCTATCGCATACAGTTTAAGGTGCTCATTCTCCTTTACCTCGCAGATCAAATCCGTCTTCACTCCGCCCATCGCTCTCTTCGGTCAGTTCATCTGAACCGCATGTCCCTTCCTTCTCCGTCACAGGCTCATCTCGAATCCACCCGTTCTTCTGCTTTCTTCTTCTTAGGCCCTCGGCTCTGGAACTCGCTCCCCCCTGCCCTCCGTCTAGAACCTTCCTACAAAACCTTTAAGACCATGCTGAAGTCCCATTTGTTCTGCACGACTTTTAACCTTCCCCTCCCCCTGCCCTCTCCTTTCCCCCATGTCGTTGATTTCTTAACCCACTTTGCCTTGTTGTTCTGCTCTCTCCTCTTATTCTATCCTATCTCGTATCTTTCTTCCCTGTTACTTATGGCGTTCTTTTCCTGTTCAGCAGCCTTATTATTTTTGCTATTGTAAACCGCTCTGGTACCTTGAGTGTGAGCGGTATATAAAATGTTTTAATAAAGATAAAGTGGGGATTGAGAATGGAGGGGTAAAATTTAAATGGATGAAATAGGAATGAGGAAAGAGCAAAAGGAGAAATATTAGTATGTTAAAGCAGATGTAGAGAGAGGATGGAAAAAAACTAGAAGAGAGAAGAAAGGACAAATGGACAGCAGACGATGGAGAGTTAGCAGCAGACACGAAGAAACCAGAAGAAAGTGGCTGGAACAATTGCAACTGAAAAAAAATGCACAAAAGGTACAAAGATATCTCTTTATTTAGAATTTATTAACTGGAATATGTCAGCTCTAGGAAATGTGCATCATTAACGTCTGCGCTTTGTTTAGTACAAGAGGAAATTAATTTATAGTTTTATTTCTACAGTGTTGTACATTCCAAGTTTGGCTTTTGGGGTTCCCAGTTTAATTATTGTCTTCCTGTTTCTAAATTGTGATTCCTTGTTTGGTGATGTTCTGCATGTGTAACTGAGCTGAGGTATTCTGTTTATGTAATTCCTATTTGACATTGCCACTTGTTCTCTTTCCCCAGTAGGTCATGTATTGTTATTCTCTGAAATGTATTGGTTTAATATTTGCAGTGTTGCCTTTTGATAGGTAGGGTCTGGTGCTTTGTGAGTCCTGGTAGTGCTGTTAGGATACGGCGGGTTTGCTATGGGTTCTAAATGGGCAGTGTTTGTAGTAGTTCCTAATGTGCCTGGTGGTTGGCACTGGATTATAGTAATGTAGAAATCTTTTAGGGGCATGTTTACTAAACTGCGTTAACGTTACATAACGCGCGTTATGTAACGTTAACGATTGTTACGTGACATTAACGCGTGTTCTGAGACGTTAACGATCGTTAACGACTCAGAACACGCGTTAACCGCACGTAGCGATTGTAAAGCTCCGCGGCGCGGTAAAACACCGCAGAAGGTGGAGAGAGGGCGGAGAGAAGGGATCAATGGGCGGAGAGTGGGCGTGGAGAGGCTCCAGGCACACCAACGCACTGAACTCAAAGGCTGAATCCTACCGCGAATGAAAACCTACCGTTAGATGCACATTTGCAGGGGAGGGAAACCATTTCAGTGTCAGCAATGTACAGCATAGGCAGGGAAACCCACAAAACGTGATAAGTGTGATACATGTGCACGGAACAAAAGGGCAAATAAGCAGTGAAAATGACCAGAAGAAACGAGGAAAAAAACATAACCAAGCTAGCCAATAGTGATATCAATGGGAAACAGCAATAAATATCACTGAGAAAGCTTCAGAAAAAGATATCAACTGTGGAAGGGTGCATGCTCTGTCCCCATAGAAAGTGAATGATGCCACAGTGAAATAGCGCAGATCAGGGCTTCCCCTTGTTAGTGGACCGGTTCCCCTTGCCGTGCACATGCTCCGCAACAGCAGGGTGGGCATGTCAGAACGGGCAACTGGGCAGATGCTGGAAAAGGGGATACAAAGGGACGCAGGCGGCACATGCTGTGGTGCAGCTGGGCCACAGTGGGGACTAGGGTGATGCTCAGTTGGCCCATAGGAATGCATAAACAGTAGAACCAGACTGCAATTGATGAGGGCCCAACATGAGCACGTGTGTGTCCCCCGCAGTGTCACAGGGGACAGTACCCAGCAGCTACCCCTAAGGGCACAGAAAAGTGGCAGGCGGTGCTGGGGGGAAGCGTGGACGTCCATCCAGGCACCCCTACTCCATCACCCACACCATAGGCAGCTGCCTACTCGCACACTGGATGGCCTGAGACCTGCACCACCAGCACCACCAGCAGAAGGGCATGGCGGTGGAGGGGTACCGGTGGCGGAGGGGGCAGTGACATCTGACCACAGCAGGCCACGGCCCAGACCCATGTAGGTGGGTGCTGTGCACTGCAACAGACAGGCTCCGTATGACAAGCAGTCATGGGACCTCCAGGGAATGATCTGTCTCTGTGGCATCAGTGTGTTGCAGTAAGCACAGCCAGTGCGCTCAGGAGCAGAAGGTCACAGGTTCAAACCCTAGCTGTGGTCCCTGCCAACTCTGTCCCCATACTTTTTACCAGTAATAAACCGTGGTAAGAAAGATGGAACCTCCAATTGCTGATAGAATAAACATGCCTGGAACACCTACATTTTACCCTACAGAGCACAGACACCACAAACAGGCGCATTACCGAGAGCAGAGTCTCCCAAAAGCAGTCCCAGAGGTCCAAACAACATTCAGGTTCCATGCTGTCTGCAATAAAGATGCCTGTGCTGTATGTCGAAGCGCCGCCCCCATAGTATGCAGATGTATCTCATGCATATTTATCAGGGACAGCATGAAAACCCGAACATGGTGCGGCCCACCAGGACCGGAGTTGGGATCCCCTGTCCATGAGCAGTGACCCACAGGGACGGAAACACCCACACCCACAGGCCCCATCAGCCACAGCGTCCTGGAGAGGCAGGATGTTGGGCCCTGTGTGCATCTCCCAATACTAGCACTTGCATACCCTAGCAATGCCACCCAAAACCCTGGAATACGGTACACAGATAGCAAAAGGTTGCTATGATAACTGGCACATAGCAATCCCTAAGGTTAGCACAAGCTGCCCAGTGGGCTGTAGCATACCAACCTCTGTGATGTCTGTGGAGTGTGTGTCACGTCTGTAACCTGACAGTGTCCACCACCTTGGGGAGAGACACCAACAGTATGGCATACCATAGCCATGCCTGCACTGTGCCCAGGACCGGTGCGGTGTCCTGGGCTGCCAAAGGCCTATATAGGTGCACAATGCTGGCATAGGTGTGGGGGTGTGCGTCAGTCTATCCAGTGTGTGGCGTTTGCCAACACCCTCTGCAGCCCACACCGCTAGCACTGTTGCCAGTATTGGCCTGCCAATGTGCATAATGAGGAGCAAGGTACTGTGGGTATAGCCGGACAGGGTGGCCTGGGCAGGATGCACCTGCACAGGGCCCAGGGCAATGACTGGGACATTGTAGGGCCTGCCCACCACCTACACGGACAGGGTGGCCACGCTCACTGTGACTGTGCAGTGACCATGGCATGGCTGGGTTCCCCCATAGTGCTACATAGTGTCCCTCTGAAGTGAGATATATGGGCTCTGTCCTTTGGAGCCCAATCACTGACCCATCTGCTTGGTGAGTGTGTGCACATCCCAGGTGTGGGTGCACACATCACCTCCAGGAACATGCACTATGGACTAGCAAGCAGACTGTCTGCAGTTAGTATGTGTGTGGCTGGAACACCTTGCAGGGTGCAGCGGCTGGTGACTCAATTTGCTTGCTGCTGGAGGATGTCAGATAGTGGTGTGGGGCAGCTGCGCAGTACCAGGTCTACTGTCTGTCTGTCACTGCCCAATGTATGGAGGCATACAGATCTGCATAGAGTGCCCTGGAGGGGTGTCCATTCCCCGGCAGGACTGGGGTGAATGGTCCCCTCTACTGTCACCAGTGTAGGGGGGTAAAATGTTGATCCGTTATTTGGAAACCCTGTTTCCCACCCTGAGCCACAGAGGGTGGGTTGGGTGTTGGTACGTAAACCGCCTATGGGCCCAACCCCCCCCCACGACCTGAAATCATGTGACCATGGCACCCACACAGTGTATGCACTATTCCAGGTGCATCATAGTCCACACGGGCAAGACGTGATATACAGATGGACACAGGCAAATGCTAAGGGTATCTGCAGGGACCACAGTGGCACTGATGGGGACCTGTAGCATAGCCCATCGCAGCAAGGCCAGGTGCTGGGCACCCCACCTCACCCTCAGGGTGAGCACAGGACCCGTCCACTGTGATGGACGGTAGCCACTCTGTGGCAGAAACACACACAGTCAGTACCCCCACCAGGCTGAGGTGCTGTGGGGTTGCACATGGTCAGGACACCCCACCAGGCCGAGGTGCTGGGGGGTGCATACCGCAACATGTGACCATCTGTAGACTGCTGATTTGCATGTGCAGTGCATCATGGGTGTGGCTGGTCCAATCCAACCCTGGCCACCACAGCAGACAGTTTGTGTGGTGACCTGACGTCCTTCAGCTGCCAGCCAGGGATTTGTTAGTGCTGGGGGAACAAGCATCTGGCTAGTCTGTATCCACGTATTCATAGTAAGTTGAGTGTTTCCTTGGATTTTGCCAGTAGCTTTCAGTGTTTGACAAGGTCGGTGATGTTATTGGGCTTTTTGTTTTTGGTAATGATCTTGACCTTGGTCTTGATCGTGTTTGCCATATGCCCTTGTTTGCTGAGACCTTGGTTTGTTTGATTGGCAAGCATTCTGTGTTTGTACATAGAGAAACTGTTGTTGATCTGGAGTACGACTTTTAAACATTTGACAGTTATACTCCATAGATTGACCGCATCGTTATTAGGGATTTGTTAGTCACACTAGCGATATAGCCCACTAGTTACTTCACTGCCTGTGGAGCCAGGGGTCATGGGTTTGATCCCACAGTGGGGTTATTTGGTAGGGCTGTCTGAGGCATTTTCTTTTTTTAATTTAAATTGGTGCTGCCAGCAACAAACCCTCACAGTGTTGTCTCCATTCGGTGCCTCATCAGGCACCCTTTCACGTGCCCTGTGAGGCACCCTTTGATGTGCCCTGTGGGGTGCCCCATAGGGGACATTCTAGAGTGCCTTGGCGGACAGTGCACTTTATAATGTGCCCTCTGGGGTGCCTTATAGGGTGCCTTATGCGGCACCTTAGGTTATGGCCCTGTGAGGATGTGTTTGCTGGCAGCACTAATTAAAATTAACAATCAAAATGCTTCAAACAGCACTGCTTTTGAGTAAAAGGTGATGTCTCAGCCAGCTTTACTCATTAGAGCCACAGGGGGATTGAACTCACATCCCCTGCACCATTAGTCAGTGTATTAACCATTGTGCTACAGTTCTCGACACCTTGCTAGACACCTTATGGGCACCGTACAGGGCGCATTGCGTGGCACTCTACACGATGTTTTTTAACGCTCGTTAGCGCACGTTACCAGGTGCCATAGCCTATCTGTGACGATGTCCCGCCCATGTCCTTATTTGGGATTTCTGCCTGTACCGCGGATCCTAACACGAATCACACTAACGCAGTTTAGTAAACATGCCCCTTAGTCTTTCTTTATCCATACACTCATTAAGAGGCATGTTTACTAAAAGTTAGTGTATGGTAACATTATGCAAATATTTATGCAAATGAGGCACCTTATGCAAATGAGGCCCCGCACTGCATCTCCGCACATGGCCCCACACCCCCCTTTGGGTCGCCCCTGCAGACATGGGCACATCACCTGTGCACATCACACATAGATGAGCTTCCCAGCTCTGCAGCACATACACATGCACTGCAGCCTGGCATCACACCCACACAAAGGCATCCACCACCACATCCCACGCACAGACAGGCACATCACTGTTGCACCACACATCTACATAAACACTTATTATCTTAAAATGGCACGCAGTGTGGGACCTCTGGGGTTGGTCTCAGGATACTTGAGAACAATGTGAGAGACAACTGAGGGTGGGGTGGGGCAGCATGAGGAGGTCACAAGCACTGGTTCCTAAGATTTTGGCCTGGCTCCTAAATCTGCACAAAATTTGTCAAGGCCTAGCATTGGCATTCTGGGGGTGCTTCATGGCTACTGCTGCCACCCCTCTCAGGAGCCTGCAGTAGTAGCAATCACATTGAAATTGTGATGCAGCACTTACCTAAAATCTGCAGCATTATGTCCTGGTTCCTGCCTTCTGTGAAAGTCCGTGTCAGAGGGGGCAGAAGTGGTAGGTCACAGAAGGCAGGAACCACGATGCAGCGCCAGAGAATTTAGCTAAGCGCTGCGTTGCACTTTCAATGCGATTGCCGCCACTGCAGGCCCCGGTGAGGGGCGACAGCCGTGGCAATAGGGGTGGGAGGCAGCGGGGGACATCAGGATGGAGGGCTTGCCTAGGGCGCCTTTAATCCTTGCACTGGCCCTACACCTAGGGCACTCAACACCCTTGTACCAGGTGTTAAAAGTAACTTCCAGGAAGGGAGTTTTTAGCCTGGATTTGAATCTAGTAAAAGTCAACAGGGATTTAGGAAAGGTATCAGGCAGTGAGTTCAGCTTATGTTTTGGTACAGTATTCCAAAGACAAGGAAGTGTGTATCAAAATGCTCTAGTCTTGATTTAATGAGAGGCAGGTCTGGCAAAGGAGTTCCCAGGAAAGCTTTCTGCCATTATCTCAAGGATCTCTGCAGGACAAACCTGAGGAAGCAGCCTGGAAGATATTGTTGAAAAGTGGAAAGGCAAACAATACCATGTTGTACAGCAAAGAAACAGGTAAATACTGTGTTGAACAGCAAAGGAACAAGTTGCTATGTTTTCCCCCCCACTATTTAGTCACCAGAGGCCCAAACTTATTTGAGCCCAAGTTGAATAGCCATAATATTCATAGGGGTCTATACAGGGCCATTCTTAGGCGAACCTCACCCCTTGTGCTCCCTCCCTCCCTCCCATGGTGCCTCTGCTGCCCCTCTCCAGGACCCACAGCTGTGGCAATAGCCACAAACAGTCCCGTGGTGCTCACCCTCAAGCTCCAGTGCCACAGGGCCCTTTGCTTACGCCCCTCTCTGGGCTTCAGATAGGGGCAGAAGCAAACCACCCTGTGGCGCCGAAGCTTGAAGGTGAGCACCCTGGGGCTGTGCTAAGCTATTGCTGCAGCTGTCGGTCCTGGAAAGATAAACTTCTTGTCTTCCTTGGGCCAAGTGGTGCCAAACTAGAAGCTACCGGCCACTCTGCGTTTTATTTTTTGGTTCCTCGCCTATGGAACTCTGTACCTTGACTTATTCACCTGGAACATTCACTGTAAAAGTTTACGGTATCTTGTAAAACCTATCTGTTCCTCCCTGGCCCTTCCTGGTGCCTTGTTCTGTGCCGGAATTTGGGGCAAGGGACAGGCACCAGCCTGGCTACGTACAGGATTTTCTTCTCGTTACGCTTTACGGCAATTTAGGTTTTTAATACATGTATTAGCTGCTATTTTCTTTTTTCTAGTCTTCTTAGACTGCTTTCTTCGTACCACCTCTCCATTTTTTTCTCTTTTTATTTTATTTTATATCGCCTTATTGCTCTGCAAAGGGCGTGATAGTAAATGTCTAAATAAATATAAACATCAAATAGAGCCTTCAGAATCACTAGCAGCCAGCCAAGCAGAAATAGGGATAGGGCAGTAGTGTTAGAATGACATGGGGGGGGGGGGGGGGAAGTATGCAGAGCAGGCCTCATGGAATTTTTTCAATCCCTCTTCATGCATGTGTGTAGGGATCTTCTTTCTATGTGTGTGCATGTCTGTGTTTTGTGTGTCTTTGCCTCCGATCACTTGTGCCCCTGCTTTTCTGAGCAGGTTGTTACAGTAGAACGGAGCTGGCTGCAGTAGAGAAACCTGAGGCTTCAGAAAGGTCTAGTTTCAACGTTGGAATCATGCCAAAACGTTTTGTAGAGGTCAAGCATTAAAAATAACAAAGCTATCTTTGCAACCATTTACTCCAGCCAGGCTACATGCTGTCCATTAATAGCCCATCTTTAGAAATTCTTACATAACCCGGGTCTTTCATTTATGAAGATTATAAGTGCAATGTCATAAAAGCCTTCCCTTATTTTGTGAGCCATTCAGAAGGTGACTATATGTTGTACAATAGCTATCCAATGTTAGAAATCCTCTGAATACAGCCCTGTCAGGCCATGACTGATTTTAGGGCATAGTACTTATATCACTCATTAAACAACTATCATGAATAGCACTGGTATGATGATCTGGTCCCAGAGAGGACTGTCCAAAGAAGTCTGGGAAACACTTTTAGGTGTAAGAGCCTTAAAGGGCAATTCACTTTATGATCAAAGGGGTTGGCAGTTTTATACTCATGCAAAGGACAGCTGATGTCAAATCCTACTGGCAGGATAAATGCTGAAGAAATTAATGTGGTGTGTACTTATCTAAAAAAAACAAACTAAATTGGAATTCATAAAAAATATATTTCATAAAAATCAAGTATAACAAGAAAATGTATCAAATTTTTTTTCAAAAATACTGACAAACTTAAAAACTTTCATGCATTTGAGAAATCTCAATAATTATGCATACATGATGATTTATGTTTACATAATGATTTATGCATAAATATGAAAAAATACTCTTATACAGAGAACAATCTTCATCACAGGTGTGTTATAAACAATTCACTGGGACTTAATAATGGCTTCATTTGGCGATTCAGTAGAAAAGAATAACCCAAACTATGGTTACACGATGCAAGGTTCCATATGGATAGAAAGCGATGTTACTTACCTGTAACAGAGTTCTCCGGGGACAGCAGGATAAGTCAGCCACACTTGGTGACGTCATCCGACGGCGCCGAGACGGAAGTACTCTCCATAGCTCAGAAGGGCTTTTGCCCTTCTGAGCATGAGCCAACTGGCCGCACCCCCGGCCCGCCCCTAGCTAGCCAGTTCGTCACTAGCTGAGCCTTCGCCGCTAGGAGGCGGGCACCGGTCAGAGGCCGACCCCTTCTCTGGGAGGAGGGTGGGTATGTGTGGCTGACTTATCCTGCTGTCCCCGGAGAACTCTGTTACAGGTAAGTAACATCGCTTTCTCCTAGGACAAGCAGGATGAGTCAGCCACACTTGGTGCCTCCCAAGCTACCAGGTGCTGTGGTAGAAGGGGTAGCCGAGATAATGGCTTCTTACTGGTGTACCCTGGGAGACTTTGTATCAGTGTCTCTATCGTGAGATAAGGTTAACCGGAACAGCATCGCTATCGTGAGGTAACTGTAACAGCACTGTAACTGTTACTGCTAACTGCACCAGCACCGTTAGATAGGACTAACAAGCCGGGGTACTAGACACCTACTAGTGCAGCCGGGTTAGACGAAGGCATGCCTGTAGACGGCAAGAGGTGTAGGTACAGTGCAAGCATGCAGCGATAGCTAGCATGTGCCCCTGGGATGCTGAGGGTGAGCCCTGCGGTCCCAGCATGCCGCAGCAGAGTACAAGAGCATACGGTAACCTGCAGTGCCAATGCGTGCAAGCGACGTGGCAGATACACTAGCCTATGGGCTCCATTTGCAATGGCAGATGAGAGATGCGACTAAGAGCATAATGCCGCCACAGTAAGGGAGGAACCGTGTACTGGCACAGGACACTGAAAGACACTAAGAACAGCATCCAGAAGAGCGAAGTGAGTGAGGCCCTAAGGCCACAAGAGCGAAGTGAGTGAAGCTTCAGACCACCACGGGCATGAGTCAGTCTCTGGACCAGTCGTATGCCAGGCGAAGAGTTTGTCCATGCTGAAAGGTCTTGAACAGAGTGTAATGCAATGATATTGGACAGGGCGGCCCAGGCACACTTAGGGCCTCCGCACTTAGGGCCTCCGGAGGTGATGGACTCTTTGGAGCGGCACAGCCGCAGGTTGGAGATGGGCTCATTGGAGCGATGAGATTTCAGAGCATGCGGTGTTTTTAGCCCTTGCTTGTGCCCTTGGCTGGGTGGGAGCATTGTGGGATTGAGGGAGTTGCTGCCCTAGTTGCTGTTGCACTAACTTGAGTGTGTGTGTGTCCTGTGAGCCTAGTTGCCTAGGTCAGAGATGATTCAGAGTATGGACCCGCAGGCCGACGGCTGGCTGATGTCCGGGGTCCCACAGGCGGTTCATGCAGACATCATGAAGCATTTTGAAACGCTGTCCAACAGTCCTGGGCTAGCCGAGGGCAGGAGTATAGAGGCAGCGAAGCTGCTGAATGCATTTTCCGGGGCCAGCAATCACCAGGGGGTTTAGGGACCTGTCTTGTAGCTGGTGCTTGCTCCGGGCTCTGTGGGACTCGTGCAGTCGGTCAGGTCAGAGTACCACCTGGCAATCGGCTTGGGCTAGATTCGCCTAGACTACTACTATCCCATGCAGTAATGCCGGGGCTTCACCGCCAGTGAAACGGTCGGTAAATGCATTTCAGGAGCGAGACAAATCAGTGTCGACACTTTCAGAGTGATAGCCCTGTTGTTGTTGCAACTGGAGCACTGCAGGGGGGCATTGAGCCCATATATGAAGTACAAGCGAAGGACAATACGGAGAGGGAACTGAGAGGTGGGACTAAAACGCTGCAGGCAGGACATGCCGTGACAGTAGGGAGATAGGGATGGCCCGGGCTCTGTCCATCTTAAAACGTAGGCTTTCCCGAATGGGGCAGGGCAATTAGCGGTCTGCCCCAGGAAGATTAGTGGTCCGCCTTCTAACATAAGGAGGAGACTGATGGCCCTGGGTTCAGATGCTACCCGTGGTCCGTTTGAGAGCGGAGTCTATCGGCCAGCTCTCCCTAGGTCCCCTCGTGGATGAGAGCAGAGTCCGTCAGGGTGCGTCTTTCGGTGGTACTGTCCTGGGTGAGAGTTGCTTGGCCGCGGTAGGGCAGGTTTTGGTCTGTGACTGCCCTGTCTATTATCCGAGCAGGCCTTAGATAACAGAGTTGTTGCGGCACTCTGCCGGTGTGCTTCAGACCTAAACCAGATCTGTTGCCAGGACACTGATCCCTGATGCTAGTCAATAGATGCCTGCTCTCTAATTGCTCAGAAGGAGGGGGGATCCTATCTGATCCCCTTGCTGGTGTAGAGAGTTGCAGTCTGCAGTCATGCCCAGTGGCTTAGTTTGTGGTGTCGAGGGCCTCTTGGTCCAGGTCAGGACCTGAACCTGTGACGCAGCTCCAAGGCACATAGGCTGTGGGTAGAATACCACACTGTGGCCGCAACCAGGTTGTGGAGTCCATGATGAGTCCAACAACTATCTGGTACCAATCGTTGAGTCAACTACCCACCTTGACAATTCTCTCGGGTACTGAGAATGATGATGATGACCTCGAGTGGTGCAGAAACCTGTCATGGGGCTGTGGTGTCGATGTGCACTTCAACTGCATCCAGCTGATGTGAGGCTTCCATTTGGAGATCGGAGTCTGGTCTTCCCACTGGTTTTACCATGTTGGCACGGCCAATACTTCTCCGGGCGTTTCTTGCTATGTGGTGCTGGGAGCACCCGTGGGGCAAGGAGTACTGAAGCACCGGCGGGGGAAGGGGTACTGGTTTGCCCGTCCCTCGCCGGACTGGTTTGGCAGGAACCACGGCTGGGACTTGAACCTGTGACCTTCTGCTCGTGAACGCACTGGCTGTGTGTACTGCACCACCGCGTTGTCACTCGCATGTGCCTTCTACCGCCCAGGAGCCAGGGTGTGAGGTAGTCCTGACGATTGTCCCTAGATGACAAGCGCTGCAGGGGCAGAGAGACTGTCTTTCCTGAGATGGAAGGCGGGCCCCGGTCTGATTTTGGGAGGCTATGCATGCCTCAGGTGTTCAGACCTTATATATTTATTCTTAGCACTGTGATGCAGAATGGCCGTCCGCTCTCAGGAAGAGACTGGAAGTTCCCGCATATTATCTGTTGTCCCCATCTTATGGGTGTTGAGTATAGGTTCAACCATGCCATTGGTTGAGTATGGGCCTACCATGCTTGCAAGGGCATTCCTGACGGGAAAGGGTTGTTCCAACCGACCTGACCACCTTAAGTAACTCTTCTTCCAACATAAAGCACTGCGATGCCAGAACTTCCAGCTGCAGCAGTTGTGAGCACGGGTGTAATACGAGTGGGGGTCTGTGGGTCCCTGCCCTTTTTCTGCAGATCCATTCACCTTGCCCCTTGATAGGCACGCTGTCATAGTGGGCCTAGCCAAAAAGCGGCGGTCTGGAAGGGCTCTGGTGGGATAAAGGATTCGTGATGGCAGTCTTTGGTGGCTGGCTGCTGTGCTGGGAGCGGGTGCCGCTTTTTGCACCGGGAGTGGGAAACTGTGCACCTGTTTGGAGCACCATCGTGAGCTAGCCAGCGGCGTCTCACCTCCAACGGGAACAGAATTAGTGACCACCTGAAGCATCCAAGACGGTCATCATCCAGTCAGGACACAGCCGCGACCCCGTGGCAAGGGCACTCCATCCGTGTCCGGTTGCCCGAGCTCCTCCCATTGTGGCTGCCGCTCCTCCAGCCAAAGCGGACCGTCAACGCGCCAGCCCTGAAGTCATGATAGCCGCTGGCGGGAGCAGAGAATCGGTGCTGAACAGAGATCCCAGTGCAGAGGCCCAGGTTGACGATGCATCGGGAGGAGTGGCAGGTTTCCACCGACGGTGTTGTCACATCCGAGGCAAGAGGTATCCGCGCCACAAGTGGAGGCCACTGGCGCTGGGGCCAGAGTTGTGTCTAGTGTGGGCTCATGGCGGCCTGCCTTTGATGTTCCTGTGCTCCGGGAGGTATATCGGCGCTGAGGCAGGGGATGCAAGTTCATGCCGCGCGCCTCGGCGCCGAGACTGCCCGGTCGGCACAGTTGATGGCGTCGGGACTGCTCAGCCAATAGCCATGGAGCCGTGGGGCAGGCTGGGATTGCTGACCTCATCTCCAAGCCGGGAGGAGCCTTGGGCAAGATGGCCGCCCCCGTAGTCCCCACGTGTGAGGGGATGCAGAGCGGCAGTGGATCAAGAAGGTTTTCTCGGGGACGGAGGCCTTACCCGGCACGCCGCTTGAGCCCACAAGCTCATCCTCTGGATTCCTTACGTGTTCATACCTTCTCGATCGGACACATCTGGAGAGGGCAGAGAGGGAGGTAAGGCTGGCTAGCCGGGGATGGAGGCCTAATAGGCACATCCTGGACTGCCGCACAGCGATAGCTGACTGGAAGCTTCCTCTTCCAGGCCGTTTCCTGAAGTCCTTGCCGCTAGGAGCAGCGTCGGCAGACTCTCGGCACTAGGCAAGCTGTTTGAGCTAGTGTCCCCCGCTCTTCAACACTCAGCCGCAGATTTTGAAAAACGGAGGCCTGTTAGAGGGCTAGCCGAGGACGGAGGCCTATAGGCATGTCCTGGGCTGCCGCGCTGGCTGGGATCCCTCTCCCTGGAGACTGCCTGCTCCCGGAAGGCATGAGCCTGAGGATTCTGAAGGAGAATTCTGATGATTTTCAGTTTGATTAAGATTGATTTCTGGAGAGTAGCAAAGTCCGTCTTGCTGGCAAGGCGGAAGAACTGAAACTGGCTAGCTAGGGGCAGGCCGGGGGTGCGGCCAGTTGGCTCATGCTCAGAAGGGCAAAAGCCCTTCTGAGCTATGGAGAGTACTTCCGTCTCGGCGCCGTCGGATGACGTCACCAAGTGTGGCTGACTCATCCTGCTTGTCCTAGGACAGGGGTCGGCAACCTGCGGCTCCGGAGCCGCATGCGGCTCTTTCTCACCTTTGCCGCGGCTCCGGAGCACACTGCCCGCCCGGTGACAGGCAATAGTGTTGTAAGCTCCCTCCCTTCTTCTGCAGCCGCGGCTCCCTGCCTCTTAGGGAACCGCGGCTGTGCTTTTAAAATCATCTCGGAGCCCTTCCTGTCTTGACGGGCTCCGTGCAGCATTGTCCCGCCTATAAAGGAAGTTTGGAGGCGGGACAATGCTGCACGGAGCCCGTCAAGACAGGAAGGGCTCCGAGATGATTTTAAAAGCACAGCCGCGGTTCCGTAAGAGGCAGGGAGCCGCGGCTGCAGAAGAAGGGAGGGGAGCTGACATGGAGGGAGGGAGCAGATATGGATGGAGGGAGGGGAGGCTGACATGGAGGGAGGGGAGGCTGACATGGAGGAAGGGGGGGCTGACATGGAGGGAGGGCGCTGAGATGGATGGCTGGATGGAGGGAGGGGGGGCTGACATGGAGGGAGGGAGGGAGCTGATATGGATGGAGGGAGGGGGGCTGACATGGAGGGAGGGGGGCTGACATGGATGGAGGGAGGGGGCCTGACATGGAGGGAGCTAACAGAAAAGGAATGAGGGAGGGGGGCTGACATGGAGGGATGGAGGGGGCTGACATGGAGGGAGGGAGCTGATATGGATGGATGGAGGGAGGGGGGGCTGACATGGAGGGAGGGAGCTGATATGGATGGAGGGAGGGGGGCTGACATGGAGGGAGGGGGCTGACATGGATGGAGGGAGGGGGGCTGACATGGAGGGAGGGAACAGATATGGATGGAGGGAGGGGGGCTGACATGGAGGGATGGAGGGGGCTGACATGGAGGGAGGGGGGCTGATATGGATGGATGGAGGGAGGGGGCTGACATGGAGGGAGGGAGCTGATATGGATGGAGGAGGGGCTGACATGGAGGGAGGGAGGGGGCTGACATGGATGGAGGGAGGGGGGCTGACATGGATGGATGGAGGGAGGAGGGGCTGACATGGAGGGAGGGAGCTGATATGGATGGAGGGAGGGGGGCTGACATGGAGGGATGGAGGGGGCTGACATGGAGGGAGGGAGCTGATATGGATGGAGGGAGGGGGGCTGATATGGATGGAGGGAGGAGGAATGACATGGAGGGAGGGAGCTGATATGGATGGATGGGAAGGAGGGGGCTGACATGGAGGGAGGGAGCTGATATTGATGGAGGGAGGGGGGGCTGACATGGAGGGAGGGAGGGGGCTGACATGGATGGCGGGAGGGGGGCTGACATGGATGGATGGAGGGAGGAGGGGCTGACATGGAGGGTGGGAGCTGATATGGATGGAGGGAGGGGGGCTGACATGGAGGGAGGGGGGCTGACCTGGCTGGCGGGCGGGGGGCTGACATGGATGGATGGAGGGAGGAGGGGCTGACATGGAGGGAGGGAGCTGATATGGATGGAGGGAGGGGGGCTGATATGGATGGAGGGAGGGGGGCTGACATGGAGGGAGGGAGCTGATATGGATGGATGGGGGAGGGGGCTGACATGGAGGGAGGGAGCTGATATGGATGGAGGGAGGAGGGGGCTGACATGGAGGGAGGGGGGCTGACATGGATGGAGGGAGGGGGGCTGACATGGATGGATGGAGGGAGGAGGGGCTGACATGGAGGGAGGGAGCTGATATGGATGGAGGGAGGGGGGCTGACATGGAGGGAGGGAGCTGATATGGATGGAGGGAGGGGGGCTGACATGGAGGGGGCTGACATGGAGGGATGGAGCACTGGTAATGGGGTTGAGGGGACTAGCACTGGAAATGAGCTGATTAGGGGAGGCTAGGACTGGTAATGAGCTGATGGGGGGTAGGACTGGTATTGGGCTGATTAGGGGAGGCTAGCACTGGTACTGGGGTTGAGGGGGGATTAGCACTGGAAGCGAGCGGATGGGGGGGCTTTGAAGGGGCCTGGGCTGAGTGTGGGGAGGGGGGGATAGAGCTGCTGGCCCTGGACGAGACCTGGGGGCTACGGCTGCCAGGGTATTTGTACTAGAAGGGACTGGTCAGTGGGGAAGGAGGGGGATTGGAAGGAAATGGACACCAGTGGCAATCATGGGAATGCAAGTTGACATTGGAAGGTACTGGGAGTGAGGACTGGAAAGGGGCTGATATTGGGGAGGGTTACTGGGACTGGAAATAGGCTGATGGAAAGAAGTGAAGAAAACGAAAGAAGAGATAAGAAATGGCAGATGGACCATAGACCACAGAAAGAGAGCTAAGAGAAGACAGGAAAGCAGAAGCCTCAGATCGGGACCAGCATGATCAAAGAATAAATTGGTCAGACAACAAAGGTAGAAAAAATAATTTTATTTCATATTAGTGATTTGACTACAAAATCATCATAATTTTGAAATCAAATATTGTTACTTGTTGTTGTGATATTTTCTGGCGTATGTTTTTTGGTGTGCGAAGGAAGAGCGGTAGTCTTATACGGCGAGTATAGGCCAAACACCTATATTTTAACAGGAAACGTAGGGGGTCGTATATAGCATTAAGGTAAGAAACAATATATGCAGTGTTAGATTTGTTTTAAATGTCGCAATGGTTTTGCGGCTCCCAGTTTTTTTTTTCCCTTCGGAAACGGGTCCAAGTGGCTCTTTATGTCTTAAAGGTTGCAGACCCCTGTCCTAGGAGAACGTTGGAACCCTCCACTCAGTGTGCAGCAGCGGCCAAGAAAGCAAATAGAATGCTAGGAATGTTACGGAAAGGAATGGAGAATAAAACAAAGGATATTATAATGCCTCTGTATCGTTCCATGCTGCGATCGCACCTTGAATATTGTGTGCAATTCTGGTCATTGTATCTTAAAAAGAATATAGTGTTATGAGAAAAGGTACAGAGAAGAGCCACCAAAATGGTAAAGGGGATGGAAGGATACCCCTATGAGGAGAGGCTAAAAAGGTTATGGCTCTTCAACCTGGAAAAGAGCCAGCTGAGAGGAGATATGATAGAGATCTATAAATTAATGAATGGAGTGGAACGGGTAAACGTAGAAAGACTAGGGGACATGCAATGAAGCTACAGTGTAACCTATTTAAGACTAATAAGAGAAAAAAAAATTTTCACTCAACGCGTAAACAAACTCTGGAGTTCGTTACCAAAGGATGTAGTAAAAGCTGTTAGTGTAGCTTTTTAAAAAAGATTTGGACAAGTTCCTGGAGGAAAGGTCCATAAACCAATATTAAAGGGGACCCAGAAAATCCACTGCTTGCCCCAATACAAGCATTGTCAAACCTGTGTCCTTTGCAGAAACTGCTAGGTACTTGTGACATAGATTGGCCACTGCCAGAAACAGGATTCTGGGCTTGATGGATCTTGGTCTGATCCAGTATGGCATATCTTATGTTCTAACCTGACCCCAGTTGCTGGTTTCGCCATATGAAACAGCTTTTTCAAATAATTTTTTTACCACCAATGCCACCAGTTAATATTAATCAGCCTACGACAGCTCACTGGGTGGGAGGTTGTGAGTTGTCAAAGGCTGATTAATATTAACTGGAGGCGTCGGCAGTAAAAAATTCTTTGAAAAAGCTACTTCAGAGGGCAAAACTAGCAGCCGGGGTCAAGTTCTATTCAACTGTCAAATGAAGCCATTATGAAGTTCCAGTGAATTGTTTATAACACAGTTGTGATGAAGATTGTTATCTCTGTATAGAAGTATTTTTTCATATTTATGCATAAATCATTATGTATACATAAATCGTTGTGCATTTATTTATTTATTTAACGGGTTTATAGACCGCTTTATCCTTGAGACAAAGCAGTTTACATATTGTTTACACTAAACAATAAACAGTTTTACCTTGAACCTCATAACCGTTTACATTAAACACTTTCAAGGGTATGGGTGGCATGCATGGAGGGTTCAGTATGCATAATTATTGAGATTTCTCAAATGCATGAAAGTTTTTAAGAGAGTTTGCCAGTATTTTTGAAAAACAAATGTGATAAATAAATGTTCTTGCTATAATATATATATACAGGGTGGCCCAAAAAAAGTGAGAACATCTCGTAGCATATAAGTTATTTAAAAATTCAAAAAGACAGATGTAAACGATTGACAAATTAAAAAACAAAGATGGCGACCAGAAATTGTCTAAATAAAGACATTATATAGCTAAAAAATATAAATAGGTAAACTATTTAAGCTTTTAATTTACGAGATGTTCTCACTTTTTTTGGGCCACCCTGTATATATATATATATAGATAGATAGATAGATAGATATTATTATTTTTATGAAATCTATTTTTTATGACTCCCAGTTTAGTTTGTCTTTGATATTCTTTGTTTTGGCACTTGACTGTGGTGATATATATTTTTTGGAGTATATTTATCTCAGCCACTATTACGAAATGCCACAATTAGTGCAAGTGCATTGAAGCCATTATCAAGGCAAAGTCTAAAGCCTTGGTTTCAGACGTGCCGCATTGCGTTAAACTTGAAGTTTTATATTTTATTAGTCTATGTGCCAGTTTATATTTGGTAACTGCAACCTAACAGCTGAGTACGTGAGTCAGACCTGCAGCTCAACCTTGTCTGACAACTTTTAAATTTGAAGTAAATAATGCAGTTGACATTGGATCAGGCATGAGATCTTGATTCAAGTTATGTACAGAAAATTCAGCATTTCAGAACTTGACAAACTGCACACAAAAGATCAGTAAAACTCCACGCTGTGCCTTCTGCCTTTCATCCACCTTTCCTGTTGAAACTCCACCTCGATTACCTTTGCGTTGGTATATTCCCGGCTGCCAGGAGAACCACGAGGCCGATCTCTAGCAAAGCCAGTTCTGTCCTCAATTCTACCCTCAACTTTCAAAGGAAATCACTATTCTTCTTAACAGTTTTAGCAATGAATAACCTAAGCAGTTCGAACTGGGAGGCGTTCTTGGCATGTATTCATGAAACAAATAACAACAATATGAAAAAAAAACCCCAAGTAACCAGCTCCTACTACAGTAGCCGCGAACATTTTACGTGCACAATAGACACCTCTCGGGCTTAGCCCTCTTACCTTGAGCAGTGGTGCGGTAGCGACAGTCGCCCCCTGGGGCTCCGGGCAGAGGGGAGGTGGCTTCCGCTCCGCTCCCCCCACCAGCAGCGAGCTGGGCTTGCAGAGCTCCACTTTCCACCAGACTTGGGGCTGCTCGGTGCCAGCTGCCCCCCTGGGCTTCCTGTGACTTGACACATAGCTGGGGCAGGCTGCTGGGGCTGTGCCGAGTCTAGCTTGCTCAACATTGCTCATCACCGGCTCCCTAATGGGACATGAGAGCTCGGCTGGGGGACGCGGGTTCAAGTCAAGCCCCTGCCCGCCGCAGGGAGAGATCTCACGGGCGCTGGCGCTCAAGACCGGGCGCATTTCCTCCCTGCTCCCGCTCCGGTACAGCTGAACGAAGAGGAAGGACGTTTTCGTTTGCTGTTGCTCGGCCATTTCCTGCCAGAGAGGAGTCCTCAACCGACAGGACACCCTAACCCGAGACAGGATAGGGTCTCCCTGGGGATCTCATCTTCTTCTTGGCTGGTGCCCTGCAATAAAGTGCAACGTTAGAAGCCGATCCTACAAAGATTCCTAGAGAGCTAAAGGAAACTTTCGTATACGAACTCTCTGGCTTTTCATGATCGATTTAAAAGTATTGGCAGTGGCAGGGATCTGCAGAAATAGCCAGGAATCTGAGCCTCCCTTGATACCGACCATAGCTAGGGTGGAAGCGTGATGGTGCTGGGTATGAGATGATAGCTATCGCACCTTCTGGTTTCTTTGTCCTTTCTTTCTTTTGTAAATGCATTTTTTAAACTAAATATTTCTCCTGCGAACATTTGTTCATTTGTGTTATCATCAACAGCCCTCATGCGTCCATGTTTTCAGTTCAAGAATTTCTATTACATAAGACAGTGCGATATATAAACATATTGCGAAGTAAGAGAACACGCATAAAATGCTAACCAGGAATAGCAAACGAACAGCCCACACGACCTACCTCAGGTAAGATAAGAGATGCGGACTGATATCCACTAAATTCCAAAACCCAACGCAAGATTTTATCTTACTTCTTATTTTTGGATTCAACTTGAATGCTGTCATGCTTTTTGGCAGTTCTTTGTAATGATATATTCTAAATCAGGGGTTCTCAATCTCAACCCATTCTTGGGGACACACCTAGCCAGTCAGGTTTTCAGGATAACCACAGTGAATATGCATGAAGAGAGATTTGCATACAATGGAGTCAGTGCATGCAAATCTCTCTCATGCATATTCATTGTGGCTATCCTGAAAACCTGACTGGCTAGGTGTGGCCTGAAGACCAGGTTGAGAACCCCTGGTCTACAATAAGGTTCCAGCAGCTCAGCCGGCATACTAAACAGTGCAGAGCTTTTATGCAATTTAGTAAAAAACCACACTGTTTCCTATTGGGCACTAGATGCAAAGAAGCCCAGTAGCCAAATAGCACACTTAAAGCGGCATTTTAGAAAGGACATCTAGGAAAAACATCCAAAAACCAGGAGAGAGCCAGCAGTGCCTTCTGAAATCGCTCTGTCCGCGAAAAATGAAACATCCCCATAACTAGTTATACAGTTGGGTCCTGTGCAGGTTACAAGGCCGGGAACGTGCATGGCTGGAGCCCATTTCACAAATGTGGACATCTCCCCAGTTTGCATTGCCTCAGAGCCAGGTACTTGGACATGCCAGCAGAAGAGCAGTAAAATGTTTGTAGTGTTTTTACGCTCAGGTTTCTTCAGGCAGGAAATAAAATTGTAACGATGCAAGCACATTTTATTTCTCCCTGGAAGTGGTACATTCTTGAAACAAGCACTTTTTTGCACCTTATTCATGGTCAGGAGCAGGTATAGGCATGGATGTCTCATCAACCAGGGCTAGAAATGCTTGCATCGTTCTGATATTTTACTGTGATGTGCATCCCCTTACTCCGCCCTTTATCCCTCTACTACATCCCTGTGCTACTTGGATGTTTTCACCTTGGGAACATCTATCTACCCAGTGTCTAAAATGTCCCTGGGGACTTCTCTATGCTTTGCCCGTCTAAGTGTCCATCTTCAGACGCCCAACTCATGAATAGGGCTTCTAACACAACCCCTTAGCCTTTTTGCAGACTTATTTGGGAAAGGTTTAACTACATCTCTCAGCTGCTGTTAAATCTTTAGATGCCCTCTTCAGAGTTTACTTATGCATTCATAGATTCTGAATATATACTGAATGCTTTGCATAATTTTGCATCGCAATCACTCATTAATACTGAATTAGCAAAAAAGCATGCAAAACATGTTGGTGTGCTAAAAGAGCATACTCTGTGAGCTAAATGGATCCTCTAGAGACAATGGAAACGCCTTTGAAATAACCCCATTCACTACTACAGAGGCCCTAGGATCCGTATGCAATGACCAGACTGCTTGAATAAAAAGCCCATCAAAGCACATCCACTCCAAGACCGCAAACAGAAAATCCTAATTTATCAGGTCAAAGGCCTACTCATCATCAAAACTGACAAGCATGGAGGCCTGCTGTGTATTTTTACAAAACTCTAGGGAGGCCAAAATCCGGCATAGATTTAGAACAGGGTGGCAGTCCCTCACAAAACCGTCTTGGCAATCTTCTATCATGCTAGGCAGAATCATAGCTAAACGATCCACTAACACCTTAGCTAACAACTCATATTATCACAGTTCAGCAGAGATAAAAATATAGGCTGGTAAGAGGCCATCAACAGAGGATCTTGGCCCAGTTTAGGTACTATGATAATATGTACATTATTAGAATTATAAGGGAAGCTTTGTGTGGCGATCAAAGTTTGAAAGGGCTGGCATAGAGGACCTGTCAACTGATCATGCAGCATTTTATACCATTTATTACTAAAACCATCGGGGCCTGGTGACTTATCCAACTTTGAAAGGTGTATGGCTCTGTCTATTTCTTCTTCACTAATTGGCTTATCCAAGGCCACTCTGTTCATCCGTGAGAGACAGCAAGCAAATACTATTTAAATAGTCCACTCTTCCCAAATAATGTCCTTCATCCTTAGCATACAGTTCCTTATAGTATTGACAATAGTGATCATAGCATGATCGTGTTTGATTTAATAAAAGGAGGAAGGACAATAAGGAAATCCACAGTACTACCTTTTAACTTTCAAAAGGGAGACTATGATAAAATGAGGAAAAATAGTTAAGAAAAAACAAACAGCTGCAAAGGTTAAAGAGTTACATTAAGCTTGGGTGTTGTTTAAAAATACTATCTTGGAAGCCCAGACCAGCTGTATTTCATGCTATAAGAAAAGTGGAAGGAAGTCCAAAAAACTACCAGCATGGTTTAAAGATGAGGTCAGAGAGGCTCTTGTAGCCCAAAAAAGTACCTTTCAGGAAATGGAAGAAAGAGCCAAATGAGAAAATCTGGAAACAATATAAGTACTGGCAAGTTAGATGCAAGGCATGGATAAGGCAGATAAAGAGAGAAGTTGAAAAAAAAACTTGAAGTGGAAGCAAAAAAGCATAATACAAACTTTTTCAAGTACATTCATAGCAAAAAACCTGTGAGAGAGTCAGTTGGAGCAATAAATGATAGAGGGGTAAAAGAGGCACTAAGAGGGGACAAAGCCATAGCGGAGAGACTGAATGAATTCTTTCCTTTGAACTTTACTAAAGAAGATGTAGGGAAGTTACTCATGACTGAAATGGTATTTAAAGGTGATGCACTGGAAGAACTGAAAAAAATATCGATAAACCGGGAAGATGAATTACAACTATTTGATAAATTAAGGCGTAGCAAATCACCTGGACCGGTGAAAACTCACCTCTTCACTGCCACCTTCGGATCTTGGCTCACCTGGTCTCCTTTGTGTTTCCTTACCATTCACCCTAGATGTATTCCTGTCTACACCTACTTTGTCATCTGTCTTGACTAGATTGTAAGCTCTGATGAGCAGAGACTGTTTCTTACATGTCTGTGCAGTGCTGCATACGTCTTATAGTGCTATACAAATGCTCAGTAGTAGTGTATTTGGATTTTCAGAAAGCCTTTGCCAAGGTCCCTCTTGGCAAAATTAAAAAGTCATGGGATAGGTGACAGTGCACTATTGTGAATGAGGAACTGGTTAAAAGATAGAAAGCAGAGGGTAGGGCTAAATGGTCAATTTTCCCAATGGAGAAAGGTGAATAGTGGAGTACCCCAGGGATCTGTGCTGGGTCCGCTGCTTTTTAACATATTCATAAATGACCTGGAAATGGGAATAACGAGTGAGGTTATCAAATTTGCAATGACACAAAACTATTCAAAGTTGTTAAAACTCAAGAGAATTGTGAAAAATTACAAAAGAACCTTGATAAATTGGAAGACTGGATGTTCAAATGGTAGATGAAATTTAATGTAGATAAGTGTAAAATTCTGCACCTAGGAAAGAACAACCCAAACTATGGTTATACGATGCAAGGTTCCACATTAGGAACTACTACCCAGGAAAAAAAATTAGGTGTCATCGTGGATAATACATTGAAACCCTCCGCCCAGTGTGTGGTGGCAGCCAAGGAATCAAATCGAATGCTAGGAATCCTAAGGAAAGGAATGGATAATAAAATCAAGGATATTATAATGCCTCTGTATCGTTCCATGGTGAAACCGCACCTTGAATATTGTGTGCAATTCTGGTTGCTGTATCTTGAAAAGGATATAGCGGAATTAGAAAAGGTACAGAGAAGAGCCAGCAAAATGGTAAAGAGGACGGAAGGATACCCCTATGAGGAGAGGCTTAAAAGGTTAGGGCTCTTCAACCTGGAAAAGAGATGGCTGAGGGGAGATATGATAGAGGTCTATAAATTAATGAATGGAATGGAACGGGTAAATGTAGATCAATTGTTTACACCATCAAATTATAGAAAGCTAAGGGGACATGTAATAAAGCTACAGTGTAACCCATTTAAGACTAATAAGAGAAAATATTTTTTTACTCAACGTGTAATCAGACTCTGAAATTCGTTACCGGAGGATGTAGTAAAAGCTGTTAGTGTAGCTGGGTTTAAAAAAAGTTTGTACAAGTTCCTGGAGGAAAGGTCCATAAATCATTATTAAAGAGGACCCTGGAAATCCACTGTTTGCCCCAGTAAAAGCATTGTGGAACCTGTGTGTCTTTTTGGGAAACTCCAGGTACTTGTGACGTGGACTGGCTACTGTTGGAAACAGGATACTGGGCTTAATAGACCTTGGTCTGACCTAGTATGGCATATCTTATGTTCTAATGTTCATGCTGGAAAGACTTACTGACCATAGATTTTGTGTCTGGTGCATTAATGTGTTAAGCTCTATTTGTTACGCTATAAGTCCTCCCTCATGATGGGAACTCAAAAGAGGAGGCAGCGTGGCAAACCTGTTAAAGTAAGTTCTCCATCGCTGCCGTGACTGTGGGAGAGGAGGGCCACACAGGATGGGGGTATGCACAGTCATGACATCAAGGGGCCCTCAGCAAAATTTTGATTGAGGGCCCCACATTAGAACTTATGCCACTGTAGTGCATCGACATGGTAACCATTGACATGACAGTTCACACTTGCTAATTTGTGTAATTGCATGCTCCATTGTTGGGTGGGAATTGGGTGGAGAGTAGGCCTGTAATGGGAATTGGGTGGAGAGTAGGCCTGTACTGTACAGAGCATTTAGCACACAGGACGTTAGCATTTGTGCAGTTAGAGCGGCTGCACTTACCTCCACCTCAAGAACTGGTGCTAAGGGCAGATGCCTGATCCCAGTGCACCTACCACATTGTAGCCGCATCAACATCACCCCCTGATCCCCCTGACACCTTTCCAAGCAAAAAGTAGTGACCTCCCCACTCTCTGATCCCCCTAACGTGATGCACAATAGTGGCCTCCCGGGTCCTACTGGCCTCCCTGGTGTCTAGTGGGGAGCAGGGGCAATCCCCAGTCACTCCTGCCCTGTCAGACGTCTGGGTTCAAAATGGCAGCTCCGACCCCTAACTGACCTTATTTGGTAGCTTGAACCCTAGTGGCAGTATCGTGAGACTACTGCTAAGGGTCAGAGTTGTCATTTTGAGCCAGAAGTCTGACAGGGCAGGAGTGGTTGGGGATTGCACCTGCTTCCCCTAGACCCCAGGGATGCCAGTAGGACCCAGGGGGTCACTATTGTATGTCAGGTTGGGGGGATCAGGGAGTGGAGGAGGATCAGGGATTGGGGGGGGGGGGGGTCCAAGGGTTACTATTGTGTGATAGGTGGTGATCATTGATGTCAGATAGGGAAGATAAGGGGGTGGGGATGTCATTAATGAATATTAAGGAAAGTGTGGGAGGTTCAGCTAATACCTCTTTGAAGCTGCTGCGTTAGGGGGGGCCGTTCATTTGTGCATTGCTGATAGCGCAGATACAGGGGCACTATCGGTAATGCAATTCTAACATGCAATAAATGTCTTTCTTATGCAGGAGCTTTTGGACTATATGATAGTAATGCCTGCAAAAATAATCCTATGGGCTTTGTATTTACCACACATTAATGTTTATATGTACTGTGCAATAAGTGCAAACATTTACTGCACTTTAGTAAAGGGGCCCTTTAATCCCTCATTTACAACTCTGGCTGAAATGAGCATTTTTATGCAATCTGTATGTGTCTTGATGCTAATGGGGAAATTTGTTTAAATATACAGGGTGGCCCAAAAAAAGTGAGAACATCTCGTAGCATATAAGTTATTTAAAAATTCAAAAAGACAGATCTAAACGATTGACAAATTAAAAAAAAAAAGATGGTGACCGGAAATTGTCGAAATAAAGACATTATATAGCTAAAAAAGGTAAATAAGTAAACTATTTAAGCTTTTAATTTATGAGATGTTCTCACTTTGTTTGGGCCACCCTGTATATGTATTCTCATTGTAAAAAGTGAAATATACATATATAATTTCAGCCTGCCCAAACCACGCCCTTTGAAATCTCTGTGTCCCAGACTTCTATGATGTGTAAATGCGGCTTTTTGAAATCTCCATTTGCACGTGTAGCCAATGTTCATATGTAAATACTTCTAAAATAACCTCCTTCATGTTTGCTAATAACAAGCGTAGCGTGCTAGGCTTACTTCTAAAACTGAAGTGATTATAATATTTAGATCCTCTGCTCTACCCATACCCTTCTCGTCCCCACCTCCCCACAGTCTTCTCGGTGACTGCAGATACCCCTGAATGAAATGTTTTTCCTGCTTTCGCATCTGTGAGGGATCAGTACAGTGAATGGGCAATGTTCATAAGATTTGTGCTTTTATAGCATTTCCATTTAAGAAATACAGACAGTCTGAGTATGGGCTAGTGACTTCAAGACTGGCTTAACCATTAGTCTCCCAGAGCAGCAGCTTCTGGGGTCGGCAAAAGCTGTAGTCAAAGCAAAACAACAGGTTCTGACAGCCACATAAACTTGACGAGCCACGAGCGCTTATGTTTATCTGCAGGAAGGGTGGGTCATTTTCAAAGTAGTTACATGTCCTTTTGAAATTGACTTTATGTATTATCTATGAAACTAAGAAGACAGTGCATACTAACACCCATTAGCATGCACTATCTTCTGCCATGCCCACAGAAATATAATGGGCTGTGGGGACAGCTAACATATACTGTACCACTAGCATGCACTGAACATTAAGGGGAGGAAAAGGAATCTCTGATGGAGGAAACGGATTTTTAAAAAATCCTACAAATTACTTGGAAGCTCTCTGATAGAGGCTACAAGAGAAAACAAGTACAGGACAATACTCGTATATAAAAAAGTTATCCCTCTGGTAATCTCAGATATACGAGAGAAAATATAGATGGGATCAAGAGTAAGCATAGACACCTATATCACATCAACGTTTTCGGTACTGATGTCTTAGGGATCTCTCTTGAGGTACTTGGAAGTTGTCCCAGCCCTCTCCCGTTGGGCTTCATATTCTGTTGTGCTCAGTAATCAATTGCTGAGGCCTGGTTTGAGACAATCAGGCAACCTGCTATCAGTTAGCCCTTTGGGGGGCAGTGAGAGAGGTGGGAACCTGAGGTGGCCCTTTGTAATGGGGTCAGTAGGCCCTCCACATACTGTGGTATGGATGGAGCAGAAAAATGACAGGGCCTAGCTGTGCCACGTGCCTCCAGCTCAGAGTGCTAATCGGGATACAGTAGGTGTGGCTTTCTAAACATAAATCAGCAACCAGAGAAGCAATGGAGAGCCACACTGGGGCCCGTGGCAGGGCTTTCCATGATGGAAGAGAAACACAGGAAGTGGAGGACATACCCGCTGATGGGAAGCAGCTCTCTTTGTATGTATTCTGGAGTTTCTCTGGCCACCTTGAACATGGAAGATGATAACCCTCTCCGATGTTCCAGCTCTGGGGTCTTGGGCATTTCTTTTTCCTCATGACTTTCAGGGTTCAGATTATCCCAGTCTCCTATCATGATCCAGTTTATACACAGCTGGTGAGCTTTTTGTTGCATATTTTATTTTGCTTTTCACTTGGCAGGTTCCTCCTGTTCCTCTGGGCCTGCAGCTCAGTCCTGCTCAAGTCATACAGAGGTTAGGGTGTCGTGAGTTCTCCTCTCTGCCGTTGCCCCTCTCCTCCCATCTCTGAATGCAGTCACCACAGCAACAAACAAGGAGTCATCGGCTTGCACAATACTTTTCAGCACAGCTTTTAAACACTGAGCATCCATGTAGAGGATTCGTGATTTGTCTGTTACGGAAGTTGCCCTAAGCCATGAGTCAGAAGAAAACAAAAGTGCTGAGTGAGTCTTTAGGCCAGTACTTCCTCACGAGGCTCTCTGCCGCCTTGTGAAACAGTAGAAGGGCACCCAGACACAGAGATGTGCCATTTCAACATTTCACCCAAGCCTGAAATGTTCTAATAAAAGCAAACTCTCACACCATTTCTTGTGATACGCTACCCAAGCGGCTCTGTGTAGCTATGCTCCACACCATCGCATATTCTCTTGATTTCCAAAACAAGGAACTATTTAGTAAGGGGTTTTCATGAGCTAGCCTCTTCCTGCATATTATGGACAGTCACTAGCTTGTGTCTTCTATTGGTTTTCCTTTGACTAAACAACTGTTAGCTCTCCTAGGAAGATTGTTCCTGCATTTTGGGGCTGTGGTATTTTCTGCAGATGTTATTATTATTTTTCAGTATTAACAGACAATTTGCAGACCAGTTTTGGGGGCAAGTTTGGGGAGAGCAGGAGGAAGGAGTAGACATTGCTGTAAATGTACTTTGAGTAGAAAACAAAAACGTCTGGTGATTCTCCTTTTGAAGACAAGTGATGCTGGTCCTAGTTCAATTTTGCAAAGCAGAACATTTTTTTACTGAACTCTGAGGGCAGCACGCAAAATCACAGCACAATAGCTCATGTCTTGGGGGTATGGAGACTGATTTACATTTTTTTAAATTTCAATTATTTTATTTCTTTCAGATAACCACTCAGAGCAAGTGTTTTTAGATTATGAGAAGGCAGCTATACCTAGTGGACCTCTGATTTTCTTTCAATCTAACCAAAACTATACAACTGCAATCTGATGCAAGCCAAATTTATAAAACAATTGTTCAATTATATTTTTAAGTCTGTTCTCCCCTAAAACCCATACTATAGTATTGAGAAGCACTCTGTACTGTTCGTCACAGGAGTGCACAATTCAGACTAGAATTTTGTGGCTTCAGGGGCCTCTGTATAAGAACTGGAGGTGCAGATAAACTCCAGTATGATCACAATGAAGAAATTAGACCTTACCTGCTAATTGTCTTTCCTTGAGTTCTCTCCGGGCCAGTCCTGGAACAGAAGGGTAGTCAACCTCCAACAGCTGAAGACTGAAATCTAAAAGTTTTGCTGACAGGATAACCGGCTCCCCCTGGTGTCAGCAAGCCAGTCTACCATTGTCAAAGCAGCTGAGAAACTCCATAACGCACCGCCTGCCAAAAAACGAAACTAACTCATACTGCAAACATTTTCTCTTTCTGAATTAATTTCTATTTCTTTTCTTTTTTTTCCTTGTATATGTAGTTATTTATTAATTCATTTATCTATAACAGAAAATTCCCCTTCCCTTAGAGTCTTGCGAAATACCCTGAACACATTTGGCTCTTCACCAGGCACAATCTCACCTTCCTCTTGCTCCTCTGCCCAGGAGTCCAAACCAGCCTCTGACAGGATTTCCCCCTCTTCAACTATTGGAGGCACCGGAGGGGTCGGCTCGACTAGAACCTGCTTCAGGCACGCTGCCCTTCTGAGAGATACCCTCACCTGGATCTGAGTCCTTAAAATCCCCCTGCAGTGCCCCTAACAGGCTGGAATGAACCACACTGTTGTCAGACTGTTCCACCTGCAAACAATATGCCCTATGCAAGGCCAAGATAAAATCTGCTGAAAATAATGATTGCACACCTTCAGGAACCCCAACAGGCTGTCCCTTGGCTGGCGTTTTCGCAGGGGAAGGTTTCTTAGCTTTAACCTTTTTTCCTTGCTTGCCATGAGGCGCGGGAGAAATGGCAGCCCCAGACAAAATGGTTGCCGTTCCCGCCTTCAGCTCCTTGGTTTGAGGCCTGTCCCTCAGCTCTCCCGAAGGCAAACTGGGATCCATAACTCCTATAAACAGCCTCTCTAAACTACCACTGCCCCTAATGCAAGAACGGCAAAAACCCAGCCCCGACAGCCCGCGGCGATTTGCACACGCTACACAAGCTGCTGACGCCGGGAACATGCGCTAACGCTGTCAACCTCCTGCTACCGCCCAAATGCCAGTACTCGGAGAAAGACCCGCGGCAGCTAAGATGCCGCTCGCACACCTCCTACCTGCTAGCAAGACGCTGGATCGGCAGCTCTCCCTGCTCTCGCTGCTAGCGGGATCTGGAGAAGGAGCACCTGAGGTAGAGGGGTGGATTCTGGGGCCCACAGCTTCTCCCTCAAACCTCCCACCGAGATGGGTTCCTCAACGCCGAGTAGGCTCTGCTCTGCCTACTGACTGCCGCGATTCCAGCAGCAAAGAACCAGTGTTGACAAATGATACATTATTTGGGGAGGAAACTGGGTAAGGATGGTAATGATAGGGAATTTACAAGACTAGCAATAAGGGGAACCTGGGATGGTAAACATCACTATATGTACAAATGGGAAGGGGACCTGGGGATGGCAATAGAAGGCAAACAGTGGAAAATGATTCTAGACTAGGGTCGCCAACTCCCTATTTCGATCACGGTAAAAGAAAATTGGTATAAGGTTTTAATGAGGTGGTACTATACCCTGGAGAGGCTGAATAGGATGTTTCCCTCAGTCCCAAATCAATGTTGGAGGAACTGTAGAGGAGCCGGTTTCTTCTTCCATATTTGGTGGTCCTGCTCTCAAATACAATCTTCTGGGCAAGGGTGAAGGAGTAGATTCAACAAGTAATGAGGGTGGAGTTGGAGGTAGAACCCTGCATATTTCTGTTGGGTGGTGGAGGGACAGGGGCACACGTAAAGAAAGGAGACAAATTATGGCTTTTCTTAGTGCAGCGAGATGTGAATTAGCTTACAGGTGGAAGCAGATAGCGCCTCCTTCCCAGGGGCGGCCCAAGGGGGGTGCGGGGCCATGTGCGGAGACTCGGTGTGGGGCCTCATTTGCATAAGGGGCCTCATTTGCATAAATATTTGCATAATGTTACCATACACTAACTTTTAGTAAACATGCCTCTTAATGAGTGTATGAATAAAGAAAGACTAAAAGACTTCTACATTACTATAATCCAGTGCCAACCGCCAGACACATTAGGAACTACTACAAACACTGCCCATTTAGAACCCATAGCAAACCCGCCGTATCCTAACAGCACTACCAGGACTCATAAAGCACCATACCCTAACTATCAAAAGGAAACGCTGCAAATATTAAACCAATACATTTCAGAGAACAACAATACATGACCTACTGGGGAAAGAGAACAAGTGGCAATGTCAAATAGGAATTACATAAACAGAATACCTCAGCTCAGTTACACATGCAGAACATAGACCATCACCAAACAAGGAATCACAATTTAGAAACAGGAAGACAATAATTAAACTGGGAATCCCAAAAGCCAAACTTGGAATGTACAACACTGTAGAAATAAAACTATACATTAATTTGCTCTTGTACTAAACAAAGCGCAGACGTTAATGATGCACATTTCCCAGAGCTGACATATTCCAATTAATAAATTCAAAATAAAGAGATATTTTTCAACCATTTGTGCATTTTTTTTCAGCTGCAATTGCTCCAGTCACTTTCTTCTGGTTTCTTTGTGTCTTCCGCTAACTCTCTATCGTCTGCTGTCCATTTGTCTTTTCTTCTCTCTTCTAGTTTTTTTCCATTCTCTCTCTACATCTGCTTTAACATACTAATCTTTCTCCTTTTGCTCTTTCCTCATTCCTATTTCATCTACTCAAATTTTACCCCTCCATTCTCAATCCCCACTTACTCTCCAATATCCGGCCAATTGTAGATTTGTCTTCCCTCCCACAAAAAATATTTTTTCCCTCTCCATTTCACTCTCCCAGCTCCATCCCATTCTAATCCTCCCCCAACATCAGCTCCATTCTAGTTCCAGTCCCACCCAGCATCCGTTCCCTTCTAGTCCCCGCATCAGCCCATTTCCAGTCCTAGCCCCCCATAAGCCCATTTCCAGTCCTATCCTAGACCCACCATCTGCCTATTTCCAGTCCTAGCTCCCCCATCTATTTCCAGTCCCATCCGAGTCCCTCCATCAGCTCATTTCCAATCCCAGCCCCCCATGAGCCCATCAGCCCATGTCAAATCCTAGCTCCCCTCCACTCAGCCCATTTCCAATCCAAGCCCCCCATGAGCCTACTTCCAGTTCTAGCCCCTTCATGAGTCCATTTCAATCCAAACCCCCACCACAGCCCATTTCCAATCTTAGCACCCCCAACAGCCAATTTCCAGTCCTATTTTAGCCCCTCCATCAGTCCATTTCCTGTCCTAGTCCCCCCCCACTCACCCATTTCCAGTCCTAGCTCCCTCCCCCTCACAACCCATTTCAATTCCAAACCCCCGTCCCCATCAGCTATTTGCAGTTCAAGCCCTCCTTCCACTCAGCCCATTTCCAGTCCTAGCAACCACCCCAGTCCATTAACAGTCTTAGCCCCCCCAGCCCATTACCAGTCCTAACCCCCATCAGCCCATTTCCAGTCCTAGCCCTCCCATCAGCCCATTATGTCCTAACCCTCCCATCACCCTATTTCCAGGCCTAGCCCCCCCATCAGCCTATTTCCAGTCTTAGCCTCCCATAGCCCATTACCAGTCCTAATCCCCCATCAGCCCATTACCAGTCCTAACCCCTCCCATGGCCCATTACCAGTCCTAACCCCCATCAGCCCATTTCCAGTCTTAGCCCCCCCCCCATAACCCATTACCAGTCCTAAACCTCCCCATCAGCCCATTTCCAGTCTTAGCCCCCCCCATAGCCAATTACCAGTCCTAACCCCCCCATCAGCCATTTCCAGTCTTAGCCCCCCCCCATAACCCATTACCAGTCCTAAACCTCCCCATCAGCCCACTTCCAGTCTTAGCACCACCCCATGGCCCATTACTAGTCCTAACCCGCCCCCCTCCGCCCACCTCCAGTCTGAGCCCGCCCCCATAACCCATTACCAGTCCTAAACCTCCCCATCAGCCCATTTCCATTCTTAGCCCCCCTCATAGCCAATTACCATTCCTAACCCCCCCATCAACCCATTTCCAGTATGCCCCCCCATAGCCCATTACCATTCCTAACCCCCCCCCCCCATCAGCCCACTTCCAGTCTTAGCACCCCCCCCATGGCCCATTACTAGTCCTAACCCTCCTCTATCAGCCCACTTCCAGTCTTAGCCTCCCCCCCCCATAGCCCATTACCAGTCCTAAACCCCCTTCCCCCCTCTCATCCCAAATTAAAAAATAAAAAAAACCAGCTGAATCTGCCGCGGCATCATCAAGAGTGCCGCCGCGGGGCCCCCCCTGCCCGGCAGAGCCTCCCTGCATCGTAGGCTAGCGTTGAATCCCCAAACGCGGGCTTCTTTCAGAGCCACGAGAGTTTCCTTTCTCGCGGCTCTGTTAATCCCGCCGGGGCTGATGGGAAATCCCTGGCGGGATTAACAGAGCCGCGAGAAAGGAAACTCTCGCGGCTCTGAAAGAAGCCCGCGTTCGGGGATTCAACGCTAGCCTACGATGCAGGGAGGCTCTGCCGGGCAGGGGGGGGGCCCGCGGCGGCACTCTTGATGCTGCCATGGCAGAAGCAGCTGTTTTGTGTTTTTTTTTTTTAAACTTGGGATGATGAAGAATGTTTTTTGCGCGGGGCCCCCTGAAACGCGGGGCCCTGTGCAAAAAACATTTTTGCTCAATGGACGGGCCGGCCCTGCTCCTTCCATAGAACATTGTGTGGAAAGGATCCCCCAGATATACATGATGGAAAAATTAACTGCCTTACGCAGACAAAGATTTGAATGGTTTGAGAAAGAATGGGATAAAATGCTTGTTTATTTACTCAGGGAAGGGAAAGAGGGAGGGGAGAGAGGGGGGAGGAGGGACGGGGAGGTTGGGGGCGGATGGTTGATGTGACCTGTAAGTTGATGTAAAAATTGCATAGATTGTATTATTGATGGAAAATTGTAGTTATGTTGGGACTTTATTATCAATGGTTGTACTTTAGAGCTAAAGTTACATCAATAAAAATTGTCAAATTAAAAATAAAAGAATTCAGCGGCAGCGGCTTGCCACATTAGATTGACTATCTGATTATCGGGCCCTAAGTATTTACAGTCCGGTCACCTTCTGATCACCACTCCCCCTCCCCCCTCATTCCCCTGAGACCACTGTTCCCTCTAAACTGTGCGCGTGTGCGCGCGCACACACCTCGCCGAGCGAGCGCACATACTTTACAACAGAGCGCACAAAAATTACAGCACTGATTCTGATAGAAAACAACACAGACGTCTTAAAATTTAAGTTATGATTGTAATTACTAGAAATTTCTTGCTTCATTTAGTAATCGTCTATTTTCATTTAATTTGAATAAAATCAATGTGGTGTACATACTGTATTCTGATGTGTAGTCAAATTTTAAAGTATATTACTCTGAGTATCGTTATGTGGCGCACAAAAATTTAACCTTCTTTCAAAAGCTGCACACAGCTGATATTTTATGCGCACACAGCCTACAGAAAATTAGAGGGAACATTGCCTGAGACTGTCAATAGAATGCTTTTGTTATTCACTAATATATTATGATATTGTCATCTGTTGCTCATACTGTCCTGACCTGTATAATTTATTTTTATTTATTTATTTTTTATTTATATTATTTCTATACCGCACTCTTTAAAAATCAGCACGGTTTACATTTAACAACTAATTGCACAGAGCAGCGGAGCATGCGGTGTACATACAACTTATAAGGCTTTAACCTTTGAAAGCTAGTCCAAGAATGTGTTAAGTTAGTCCAATAAAAAGATATCATCTTATTTTCCCTTTCTGTTTCTCCTTTTATCTAACTACCATTAGAGTGGAGTAACACAGCAATCACACTACTTTATCAAAGCATTGTGAGAAACTGCAGAATGATCTTGTGAGACTACATAACATAAGAACATAAGATATGCCATACTGGGTCAGACCAAGGTCCATCAAGCCCAGCATCCTGTTTCCAATAGTGGCCAATTCAGGTCAAAAGTACCCAGCAGGTTCCCAAAAAGGTACACAGGTTCCACAATGCTTATCCTGTGGTAAGCTGTGGATTTCCTGGGTCCTCTTTAATAATGGTTTATTGACCTTTCCTCCAGGGACTTGTCCAAACCATTTTAAAACCCAGCTACACTAACAGCTTTTACTACATCCTCCGGTAAAAAATTTCAGAGCTTGACTACACGTTGAATGAAAAAATATTTTCTATTATTACTCTTAAATGGGTTACATTGTAGCTTTATTGTATGTTCCCCTAGTCTAATTTGTTTATTTATTTAACCATTTTTTTATACTGCTCTGTCCTTCACTCAGAGTGGTTTACACTGAAACTCAACATTGTACATAGAACAAATAAACAATATGCAAGAATACTCTACAGGGGAGGGGAGAAGAGAGGTAACAGGATTAACTATGTACAGGGTCATTAGTGCATGACAAAGCTATATACATTTTGGTGTATCGTGATTATCGGGATGGTTATACATGGCTATGGGTCCAACGTTGGAGAATTGTGCCATGACTTCAAGTGGTTAGGTGATATGTCCCAGATGATCCGTGTAAATAAGTGTTTTCAGTTTCTTTCTGCAGTCCTTAATGTCTGTAGTTGCATGCATGTCATCCAGGAGTGAGTTCCATAGTGATGAAGCAAAAAGTGATAGCGCTTTTCCAGATGTAGCTTGTATGGTCTTATGGTATCCATGGGGTGTGATGATCATATGCCTGTTGTTGTTCCTCCTGGGCTGGGTACTTGTGTCTCTTATTATGGTGTCTTGTAGGCCGATAGTTGGTGTATGATTTTGAAAATGACTAAGATTGATTTGTATCTGATGTGGGATTGGATTGGGAGCCAGTGTAGGTGACTGAGTATGGGGGTGATGTGTTCATGCTTATTTGTTCCTGAGATGAATTGGGCTGCGGTATTTTGTGCAGTTTTACTACTTTTTAATGGCATAAACAACCGATTTACATTTACCTATTCCACTAGACCTCTATCGTATCTCCCCTCAGCCATCTCTTTTCCAAGTTGAAGAGCCTTAACCTTCTAAGCCTTTTTTCATAGCGGTATCCTTCCATCCCCTTTACCATTATTGTCGCTCTTCTCTGTACCTTTTCTAATTCTGCTACATCCTTTTTAAAATATGGTGACCAGTATTGCACAAAATATTCAAGGTGCAGTCGCATCGTGGAACACAGAGGCATTATAATATTCTTGGTTTTATTCTCCATTCCTTTCCATATGATTCCTAGCATTCTATTTGCTTTCTTGGCCACCACTACACACTGAGCAGAGGACTTCAATGTATTATCCATGATGCCACCTAAATCTTTTTCCTGGATGGTTGTTCCTAATGAAGAACCTTGCATCATGTAACCATAGTTTGGGTTGTTCTTTCCTAGCTGCATAATTTTGCACTTGTCCACATTAAATTTCATCTGCCATTTGGATGCCCAGTCTTCCAATTTATCAAGGTCCTCTTGTAATTTTTCACAATCCTCTTGTGTTTTAACAAGTTTGAATAATTTTATGTCATCTGAAAATTGGATCACCTCATTGGTTATTTCCATTTCCAGGTAATTTATGAATATGTTAAAAAGCAGCAGGCCCAGGACAGATCCCATGACACTGGGCATCTAAATGGCAGATGAAGTTTAATGTAGACAAGTGCAAAGTGGTGCACATAGAAAAAAATCTCAGCTACAAGTACAAAATGCCAGGATCTGCTTTAGAATTCAGTAAACAAGACTTTCTAATTGGGTTAAGGATGAGCTGACTTGCCAAGACTTACCACCATTCCCTTGAATCATGTGATTCAAATCCTCTTTGTTCCAAATCTCACTTCAGTGGTCTTCAGGCTCTGTGGAGGCATCTGTCCTAATTAACTCAGGGGCTGCTAGGAACTTTATTAGTCATGATTTCATTCACCTGTCCTGCATTGAATACCTCTTAAGGTGAACCCCTCTCTGGTCTTCATTGTGGCTCTTGATGGTAGTCCCTTAGGCTAGGAGGCCATGCAACAGGTCGCAATGAGTGTGAATTTAACCATAAGTATCTGGCATTCAAAGACCATTTCTCTTTGGGTCCTCAAGACTCTATCCTGTGCAGTCCTCTTCACTTTTCCTTGTCTTTAAGAGCACAACCCCCTTATTGACTGGTGGCAGGGATAAACTGTTTCTTGATCTTTCTCCTGTTTTTCATCTTTTATTCATGACTCAGCTCCATGGATACCATCCTCATAGCTTCTGCTTCAGAAGTGCCCTCAGTCTCCCGACAGAATATCATTCATTTGGCAAAACGTTCTGTAAAAACCAAACTGATTCTCTTCCCAAGCACTATGAATACAACTGTGCAATTGAATTGCTTCTTAGGATGATACAGCTTCATGGTCATATGTATCTGCTATCTGCATCCAAAACCAAGACCATATTGGAATATATTCAGGAGAACTTAGTGGAGGGCTTCATTCACCCCTGTAAATCTACCACTGGGGTAGGATTCCTTTTGTACAAAAGAAAACTAGGTCCCTCGGGTTGTGTACTGACTATTGAGGCCTTAATAAAATCACTGTTAAGGATAGTTTTCCCTTGCTATTAATCTTCTAGCTGTTTGATAGGCTCTGAGGTGCCAAGATATTCACTATGCTAGAGCCTCATGGGACTGACAGTCTTATTCATGACAGACAAGGCCATGAATGGAATGCTGCCATTTAATATTAGGGATGGCCAGTATGAGTACATGGTGATGCTATTTGGTCATTTCAGTACACCAGCCAACTCTCAAGCCTTTGATAATAATTCAGTATTTCCCGGATCTTCTTTTGTGATACATGGTGGTTTTTCTTGATGATATCCTGACTTTTTTCTAAATATGACCACCTTCAGATAGCATAGTCAAGAAGTCCTTTTCCAACTTTGCCAGTACCAACTCTATGCTAAGTTTAAAAACTGCAGTTTTGAGAGAATACAAGCAAGTCTGTTTTCTGGGTTATTTAATTTAAGACAAAGGCTCTGAGATGGATCCCAGCAAAGGTATTGTTGTGCTCGACTGATTGGTCCCTCTGAGCTTCAAGGCTCTTCAGTTTTTCTTAGGTTTTGCCAGTTATTACAGGTGATTTATCTGCTTTGACTCAGAACATTTGGAATCCTACAGTAGGAAACTGAAAAAAATGTTGACCCCTGTGCCTGGGCTATGTTACCCCGATTCATCCAAGCTGGAAGTGATGCGTCAGAAATCAGTAGTTTTGTTGCAAAGACTGGTCCTTGATTACTGGCTCCATCTTTTTGTCCACTGTGATTCCAGATGATACCAAATTTGTCCAGCTTTTGGGACAGAAAGTTTAAATATCCTCAAAAGTCCATACCTTGGGGGTCATCGTCGATTCTAATTTGACTCCTGAGCCATATGTGCAATATATTCAAAATAGAGCTTGGCATAAGCTGAAGATAGACAATTGCGGTCAGTGTTGAGGCCAGAGGATTTCCAGATGGTGGTCTAATTGACAGCTTTGAGTCATTTGGACTATTGTAATTCAATATTCTTAGGCATGCCAAAAGCGTTGTTACATAGATTACAACAAATTCAAAATATTGCAGTGAAGATGATCACACATAGTAGTCATAAGGATAGGGTTACTCCCTTACTGTTAAATCTTCATTGGCTGCCAATAGAGGCCTGTGTTTTGTTTAAGATGTTGTGTCTGGCTTTTAAAGCTATTCATCAGATTGGCCCTATCTATTTGTTCAATAGACTGTTTCATTGTTCATCAACCAAATCACTCTGTTCGTCGATTCATTTGACTCTGATATTGCCTTTGACAAAAGAGGATCAGGGAAAGGTGTTTTTCAGATGCAATTCAAAAATTGTGGAATGAATTACCTGTTATAATTAGGGATGTTGATGATTATGTGCAATTTTGAAAAGTTTAAAGACGTGGTTATGGGATACATTTTTTAATCATTCTTATTGTGAATTGTCTTTACCTCAATTTTGTACTCTACTTTGCTCGTCTGTAGATTGTAAAAGCAGAATATAAGTGCTTATTAAATTAAATTAAATTAAATTAAATTACATCTCCCAGAAATTCCCAATTATGATGTAGAGAAGCAAGGATGCCTTGCTATAAAATGGGCCTTGGAAGAATGGAGACATCTATTAGAGGGTCTCCTGGAGTTGAAATTGACTCAGTGGCACGCATTGCATTACATTAGAGGGTACGGTTTTGTTCCAATCATGATCACAATAATTTGTTTTATACTGTGGTTACCAGGCGCTTGAGCCCCCAGCAGACCTATTGGATCATGTTCTTTGTCTGATTGCAGTTTATGTTAAAGCCAGTGTCCTCTTTTGACAATTTTCCCCAGAGGGTATTTCTTTTCCTGCTTGACACAGGCCGTTTTATACAAACATCCAGAATTGTTGCCAGCATTCTGAAATCAGATCTATTGAGAACACTTTCAATAGTCTCATGATGCAAAGCTTCCTGTTCCTGTCCCTTTGGGTCACACTTTTGTCCCTAAGAATTGTTGCCTGGATGTTTGTCAGGCCAGTGGTTAGAACAACTCTTGAATTAATCTCTCGAACCTTCTGGTGGCCCTCTATTTGTAGACTGTTCAGCCTCTGGTTTGGCTTATTCTGTATGTGCCAGAATTAAAATATCTCATTACTACCTCCTGGTCTTTGCTGTGCTTCCAGCCCCAGTTAGGCCTTGGATTCACCTTTCCATAGATTTCACCATCTATCTTGGTACTGGATGACCTGTTTTCCTGGATTGCACATGCTCCTATTGTCATCTTTGCACCAACTTGTGGTTCTATTTTCCAAAAAGATCATAGGCCTACATTGGATTCCAGCCTCCATTGTGCTCAGTTGGGATTTACAATTTACTGCCAGGCTCTGTGTTTGTGTTTTTGTTTATTAGTGGTTTGATATACTGGGATTATAAACGGGTTTGATATATTAATTTGATGACTGGGATGTAATTATACCAGGCTATACTTTATTCAGGAAGGACAGGGTAGGAGGAAGGGGTGGTGTAGTGGCACTATATGTAAAAAATAATCTTAAAACTATAGAATTGCAGGGTTTAAAAGGAAGAGAGGAGGCACTGTGGGTTAAACTGGAAAGAGAGAAAGGGAAATCCATTTGTATTGGAGTAATATACAGAGCCCCCTCACAGGGAGTAGAAGTGGATGAAGATTTAATAGAAGATATTGTGGCGCCGCCCCTACTAGGCGGTTGCCTAGTGGAGGCAGCAGGCCATCACATATCTTATATTTTTACTTGAACTCCAGGGTTCAGACCTCTGGAGGTGTAATTGTGTGTAAAAACAGTCCAAGTGGTTTTCAGGCCAACACAGGAAAAATTTATTCAATTTTATCGTTTTACAGTCAGGCTTTGCAAACAGACCTTTTGCAGAAAATCTTGAACACCATAACAGAAAGAAGGATATTTTCTCCAAATCAAAACTTTGTCACCAAACTGTATTCTAGCAGTGCTATAAACAAACTGTTTCTTCCAGCAGCTTAACAGAAGAACTTCCTTTCCAAAAACAAACACAGTTGAAAATAATGGCAATTAGCATAGTCCAGCAAACCTACAGCTTTCTTCACCAGCTTAAAGTTTTAGCTACCGGACATCTTCTGCTTGTCAGCACGAAATACTAAAAATTGCTGCATTAAAACATTCACTTCAGCACAGATATTGTTGGTGCTTTAACTTTGAGAGTTCTTTCTCTCTATACTAAGCTTACTGTATAAAAATCAGGATAAATGGTTTTCTGGATTTCCCTCTCAGTTAAACCGTTAGGCTTTCCTTAATCTGAAGTCATGCAGAAAGAGCATTCCATCAAAGAGTCTGTGTAATCCTGTTCCTCTCCACCAGGGTCTATTTCCATGTCTTCCTCCTCTGCATTACATGTCACTGGGTTTAAAACAGGCTCAGGAATTTCAAGTTTAACTTCTTTTAAAAGTCTGAACAGTCTTTCCCACTGAGCTTTCCTTCCCCCTTCTGGGTTTGTAGTATAGCTATGAGACTTCTTCCCCTTTAATAAACCTTTTAAAGGCTTTGTCTCTCTCAGCTTATCTTTAGGAACATTCCTCCTGGCAGGCTTTCTACAAGATTCAGTTTCTTCCTCAGAATCTTGTAAGCTTATCTCTGAGTCTGGGTTATATTCCTTAACCCCCACAGACTTTTCCCTCCTACCTCTGAGCTTGGCTGTGAACCTCCTACAGCATGGGCTTTTCCAAGAAGTAGTGTCATCTGAATCAGAGCTGCCTTGGGAATCACTGCAGTGTCTGTTTCCAGACCCTCTAGGCTTTCCAGCACTGAAGATTTGTTCCTCTTCAGTCTGGTCTGAGACTTCTTGCTCTAGCTTACTTACAGCCAGCCTTCTCACTTCCTCTCTCCTGGAAGGAGTGTGATTAGCCCTGGTTCTGGCTCCTTCACAACTGCTGTCTCTGAAGCTGTTCCCGTGTCTCCAACTGGATCTGTTGCCTGAACTGCACCTGCTGCCTTGTGTTCCCTTTCCGTTTCTGTTCCTGCTTGAACTCTCTCTGAAGTCCTCACCTCGAGTTCTGCTTTCACTTCCTCTCTTGCTCTGTGTTCGTGTGAGCTTAAATGTTTGAAATGACGTCCCTCTCCTGGCCCCACCCACAGGTGTTTCCTTTCTCTCCCTTGGGTTGCCCTGGAGTCTGGGTGTGGTCTGAGCCTGGCTTTTGAAGTGTGTTTTTTTCCACTACCTTCATTCTGGAACGTGTGTTTTGGTGAGCCTTTCCCCCACACAGAAGAAAAAGTTTCATTTTTTCTGTTTTCCAGGGCTGTGCTGCACTCTCCTTACCACAATATACACAGTATTGCCATGAAAGGAGAAGTACTACTGATAGGTGATTTCAATATGCTGGATGTGGATTGGCACATCCCTGCTGCGGTGTCATCTAGGAGTAAGGAGATGCTGGATTCTCTATAGGGAGAACTATTCCAGCAACTGGTGACAGAACCCACACATGAAGGGGCCATACTGGACCTGGTGCTTACCAATGGTGAAAGTGTTTCTGATGTTATAGTGGGAGATCATCTTGAATCCAGTGATCACCAGATAGTGTGGTTCAGTATTAGGACTAGGACTGTTAGAATCCATTCAAAAACCAGAGTCTTAGACTTTAGGAAAATTAACTTTGCCAAGATGGGGCAATACCTCAAAGAATCCTTAGTGGGATGTGAACAGCTGGGGGATGTAGAAAAACAGTGGGCAAAACTGAAAGGGGATATTTTAAGGGCAAAAAACCTTTTTGTTAGAAAGGTAAGTAAATGTAAAAGGAAAAGGAGGCCGCTATGGTTCTCAAAAGAAGTTGCTGAGAAGGTGAAGAAAAAGAGGGAGGCCTTTGTGAAATAAGAGATCACAGAGAGAGGAAGACAGGCATCTATATTTGGGGGAAAACTTTTAGAAAAGCTAGCAAAGTAGTCAGGAAAGCAAAGATTCAAAAAGAAGAAGATATAGCCAATGCAATAAAATGTGGGGATAAGACATTTTTCAGATATGTTAGTGAGAGTAGGAAGGGCAAAAGTAGTATTGACAGACTCAAGGGTGAAGGGGAGGAATATGTAGAAACTGATCAGGATAAAGCAGATTTGCTTAACAAATATTTCTGTTCTGTGTTCACAGATGAAGGGCCAGGAACAGGACATCAGAAAACACCCACAAATAGGAACAGGAAGCGATGGGGATCTTGAATGATTTTCAGAACATGTGTTCTTGAGGAACTAGCTAAACTAAAAGTAGACAAAGCAATGGGTCCAGATGGGATACATCCAAGAATACTGAGGGAAATTGGGGGCGTTCTAGTGGCTCCACTATTTGACCTTTTCAATGCTTCTTTGGAGTTGGGAGTGGTGCCAGAGGACTGGAGAAAGGCACACGTGGTCCCTTTACACAAAAGTGGACATAAGGATGAGATTGAGAACTACAGGCTGGTTAGTAAATTATTAGAAAGGCTACCAAAAGAGAGAATAGTGAGGTTTCTGGAGTCCAATGGATTGCAGGATCCAAGGCAGCATGGATTCACCAGAGACAGGTCTTGTAAGACAAATCTAATTGATTTCTTTGACTGGGCGACTAGGGAGTTGGACCGAGGGAGAGCTCTAGATGTGATGTACTTAGATTTCAGTAAAGCCTTTGACACCAAGTGGTGGCAGCAGGGCAAGGGCAGGCAGCCGGCTGGACATGGAGGTATGGAGGTATGGGGGGTGATGGGGGGGGTGCACCAGATGTGCAAGTCATACAGGGCACATGGCTTGGTATGGCCCTGCTGGGGCGGAAGCCGATTGTTGGGGGTGCAAGGAATTAGTGGTCCCAAGATGGGCAATGAACTGTGAGAAAACAAGTTTTTCTAAGATCTTGGACAGGAAGGGAAGATTAGAGACCGATCTATAATGAGCTGTGAGGGATTTATCAAGGGAGAGATTTTTTAGAAGAGGACAGACTAGTGCCTGTTCCAGGAAGATGGAAAAAATGCTTGTGGTGAGGCTGGCGTTGATGAGTGAGAGGGAAGAAGGGCCAGAGAGTTTGCAGGGAGCCAGGTGGAAGGAATAGGATCTAATGGGCACGTAGTCTTATGGGAGGTGGAGAGGGCTACAGAGGAGACTGTATCAAAGGGATCCCAGGTGCAGTATGTGCAAAAGAGTGAGAAGAAGAGAGTGAGATTATGAGGCATGGGGTAGGGGATGGAGCGGGGAAATCAAGCTGGCGTGAGGTAATTTTCTCATGAAAGAACACAGCTGTGAGACGTTTTGTAAGAATTTGAGTATTATGCTCCATTTCTCTTCAGGATATCATCCTCAGACAAACAAATTGATGGAAAGGATCAATCAAGTTCTTGAGCAATTTCTGTGGTGTTATGTGACAACTGTGACATAGTGGGTCCTTCTAGCCCGTTTAATGAAGCTAAAAAGCCAGGAACAAAAGTAGAGCTGAGCTGTAAACAGAAGCACATGGCTCCTGGTTACCGTGGGAACCAGGCACAGAGGCAAGAGAAACGCCGGTGCTATCATTCAAGGGGTGAATCACAAGGTAATGCAGGACACCTGCTAGGGGGTGGAGTTGAGCACTGCCCCAGAATTCACCCTATTAAGGAAACTTCAGTGGAGCTTATGGAGGTAGGCAGAGAAGGAGGTAATGAAGAGTTGGCTGAAGAAGCAGGAAGTGAGGCATATGAGCTGGAGAGAGAAGCTATAGAGAGCTACACTAAAGACAGCTATGCCCAGAGTAAGCCAGAGTCTCTATGGAAAGGAGAGACAGATTCCTTCTTGAGGAGAAAGAAAGAAACCCCGAGGACAGGATATAACAAGGGCAAAGGAGATTGTCTGCAATATCCTGGGGAGCACGGGAGAGACAGAAAGCCTAGGAGGCAAGTGAAATGCTATGAGCAGGGCTTAGGTTGGGAACCTACAGCTGTTCAAAAGCACCAAAGAAAACCTCCACCAGTAAGGCTGAAAGGTAAGCCAAGAGGCTTGAATATACTTAATTACAGTGACTGTTTGTACCCAGAAGGGTGGTGCTGGGAAGAGAATACTGGGCCTGATAGTCTGTGTGAAAGCCAGTATTTAACCCAAGCATATCGTGTAAAGCCTGGAGCAGTAAGAAAGGGCGTGGCACCAGCAGTGCCGGTTCAAACATTTCCTTATGACCAGGAGGAATTGATGGACTGTGAACCAGAGTGTATTGATACTGGAGAAGATATAGATATAATGGACTGTACATTATGGAATGGAATAGTTTCATTACGGTGAAAGCCTGTTTGAAAAGAGAGTACAGCACAGATAGCACGTGGAAACAGAGAGCTGTGAGGAAACAGCGTGGTTTTGTTTGAATGTTTGTTTTCACCTTGGTTAATGCTGAAGAGAGCCTTTTTCTGTTAAGGAATTTTTGTTTGTCCAAATACCAGTAAATACCTGGATTGTGTTTTCTGTTCATGGTAAAATCCACCCCGGGAGGGGAAATAAAATCCTTTGGTTGCTTAACCACTTTTTCCACAACTGCTCCTTATTGATTGAGTGAAAAGACTACATTTCCCAAGGGGCATTGCTCCAGGATCTGTGAAATAGCTTTTTCAATAGGGAAAAACCCACTCCCTTAACCTCTACTCGGGGGTTTAAGGAGAGTTGGTGACACAACCCACTAGGATGACTGAGTGAATTGCTTCTCCCACAATAACCCTGTCAACAGGACACAGGGTTTCCTCTTTCTTTGGGATTTACAATCACCAACTGTCTGTTTTCCCTCTTTAGCTATGATTATGGAAGCTCCTGCAGCCGATGCCCTTGCCTGGCACTTCCAGAACATGAGGGGGCAGGTAAACTACAGCTCAACAGAGTTCTGTGGACAGACACCAGCGGTGAGAATCCTTGGTTAAGGTGGGTCTATGGTTAACCTCACATCCTCTGAGACCTGTTGCATGCCCTTCTAGCCTAGGTGGTCTGTCTATCATCAGTAGCTACAATGGAAACCATGAGGGATTCAGCTTAAGGGGTATCCCATTCAAGTGAATGAAATTATGACTAATAAAGTTCCCAGCTGCTCCTGAGTCAATTAAAGCAGATGCATCCACTGAACCTGAAGCCACTTTAGTGAGACTAGAATAGAGAGGTTTTGAGCCACATGATTCAATGGTGAGGAGACCCAGAAGATTGCACTGGGCTTCCACAAATCTCAGGTGTTTACCAGACTTAAGCTTGCAAGGACAGTTCACAGCTGTGGCCCGGCATTCTTCTTCAGTCTTTTTCCATTACAATTAATTTAAGTCCTGTGTGGCTCCTCTCCATAGGCTCCTTGGCCTGGAAGGAGCAAGTGGTGAATGAATGGAGGTAGGAGCTGAAATTCTTATTCCTCTGAGGTGGAATAAGTTCTCCAGCCATCCATGAACCCCCAGATGTACAGAGCCGCAATAAGAATCGGCCCTGTACATCTGGGGTCATGCACCTACCTATGCCCCGCCCATTTTCTTCCTCTGGCCCACCCCTCCTGCCCCCATCCAGAGCTCCCCACACATCTCCTCTGTATGTGCGTGGAGCTTTGGGAATGGCATTGGGCCCAAGCATTTGGAGGAAGGATGTATGTCCAAATCAGATGTATATCCCCACTAAATGCTGCTTGAATTGACTCCCAATGAGTATGCATGAGAAACATCTGCATGCACTAGAGACCTGATTCCAGCATATGCCCATTTTTCTCATGCATATTGTGGTGGCGAAGCAGGGTTAAACCCTGGAGAAAGTAGGAGAAATCAGTCTTTTTCCCCTGAAGCAAAGAGCAGTTCAGGAAGGGAAAGGGTTAAACCTCCAACAAATGAAAAAACTCTATGCACCGAAAGCTAGAGAGGGAGCCACACCTCAGCTCCATGGTGACCAAGGGAGCTGACGTGGGAAGCAGGGGGGCGGAGTCAAAGCCCATAGGACAGCCCCAAACACTTAAGCAGGAAGAAACAGTTAGTGAGGGAGACGTGGAGAGAGACAGAAAAAAATACGGGAGGAGCAGCAAAGAGAAGTGCGAGAGAAGAAGAAATAATCCTCGGGAGGAAAGTCTGGAAAGCTTGTCCAGAAGTCAGAGGAGTTCTTCTCATGAGTCTTCTGTAGAAGCTGTCCTGGAAGGTGGGAGAATAGGCAGAAGCAAAGGCCCTATTGGAAAGCTGCATAAGGATTCTTATTGCAGGCAGCGTGTCTGTAGCTCCAGTTCCGAGAGAAGCCCAGCTGATAGAAAGCAATTAGCTGACCAGAAGTATGGGAGACAGGAGCCCGAGCCAGACCCTGCTGGGAAGCATGGTACAACGTGACTTCTTTTCAAATGCCATTTCACATGCTCCCAACCAAACCCGCCATCTTTATTCCACCCTCCGCTCCCTTATTTCTCTACATACCCCTTTGTCAACTCCTACTATCCAGTCTTCTCCTTCCCCTACGCAACTGGCTTCTTTCTTTATCTCAAAGGTTGCCTCTTTGAGAGATTCTTTACCCTCATGCCCTGCTCCTATCACTTCCCCCCCTCCCTTCCTTCGCCACCGCCTGTCTCTCAGCTCTCTCACTTCTGGGCTACCTTCTCGCCCATCACTGCACCTGAACTTCATCATCTTATCTCTTCTTCTAGAAAGACCTCCTGCTCGCTCGATCCTATTCCCTCCTCTTGGCTCCTCACTCCCTCCCTGGGTGTCCTCCCTTATATCCTCATCATGTTCAACTCTAGTCTCTCCACAGGGATTTTTACTAGCTCCTGGAAGCACGCGTTGGTTCGTCCCATCTTGAAGAATCCCTCCCTCGACCCTTCCCTTCCCTCCAACTATCATCCTGTTTCTAATCTTCCTTTCCTGTCTAAGCTTCTGGAGAAGTTTGTTTTTGCACAACTTTCCCATCACCTTGATTCTATTAATTTTCTTCATCCCCGTCAATCAGGTTTCCGCTCTGGGCATAGCGTCGACACCGTTCTTCTGGCTTTCACCAATGCACTGCATGTAGCTCACGATCGAGGTGACATTTCAGTGGCGGTTGCTTTGGATCTTTCAGCGGCTTTTGACTTAATTGATCACTCTCTTCTTCTTCACCGGCTTCGGGAAGCTGGTCTCTGTAGCACTGTCCACCACTGGTTTCACTCTTTTCTCTCCTCTCGTTCTTGTACAGTCCTCCCTTCCTCATCCGTTCTCCCCTCTTCTGATCCACAGCACCTTCTTTGTGGGGTTCCACAGGGTTCTGTTCTCGCCCCCCTTCTTTTCAATCTTTTTCTGGCTCCCCTTGCTCTTCTCATACAGCAGTCAGGTATTTCAGCTTTCTTCTATGCCGACGATATTCTCTTACTTCATCACACCTCCCCTTCCTGTCCTGATCTCACTCCTTTGAACTCTTGTCTCTCATCTGTTGCGAGCTGGCTCACTACTAACTGTCTTCACCTCAATCTTACTAAGACTCTTGCTATTTGGTTTACCCATGGTGATCCCCCCCCCTCTCTAGCCCCTTCTTTCTCTGATTCCCCAGTCCCACTGGTTTCTACATTTCGGTACCTTGGTGTTCACTTTGATTCAGATCTTTCCTTTCGTTCTCATATCTCCCATATTACTAAAACTTCTTTCTTTTTTCTTCGTCAAATTCGCTCAATTCGCCCTTTTCTTTCTTCCTCTGCTCTGTCTACAGTGGTGCTATCCTTAGTTATGTCACGGGTGGATTTTTCCAATGCACTGTTTCTCGGTCTCCCCAAAAACCAGGTAGCTAGGCTTCAATGAATACAGAATACTGCTGCACGTCTTGTCACACACTCCACTCTTCGGGATCATGTCACTCCCTTACTCTTTAGTCTTCATTGGTTGCCAGTTTCATTTCGCTTTCAGTTTAAGTTATTGACCCTGCTACACAAAGTCTACCACACCAGTACTCCATCTTATCTGACTGATCTTCTTTCCTTCCATTCTCCTCGGTATACACCTCGCTTTTTCCATCTTAACCGTCTTGCCCTTCCCTCCCCTTCCCGTGCCCATCTGCAGCTCACCCGTCTCTCTGCATTTTACTTTGCCGGTCCTGCTCATTGGAATTCTCTCCCCTCCTCTCTCCGCCTGGAATCACAATATACCATCTTCAAACAAAACCTCAAAACCCATCTCTTCTCCCTAGCATTTAACGTTCCTTCTCCTTTTGTATGAGTTTACCCTTAGTGTACTTATCTGCCTTTTGTATCCTGTCTTGTACCTCCTGTACGTTTGTCTTCTGTCCTTTACAAATTTGTATATTTCCTTTCCTTTTCTGGCTCTGGCTAAAATTTTATGTATTATGTATTTTATTTATTTTATGTATTTTATGTATTTTATTATTGTACACCGCCTTGATTGTTACAGAAAGGCGGTTTTTATCAAATGATTAAACCTTAAACCTTACAAGAGTCCAGGTGAAGCAGTCTGGGGACAAGTGGTTGCCTTTAGCACTACCAGAGAAGTCAAGGAGTGCTAGGAAAAAGGTGAGCCCTTTTGAAACCTTTAAATCTGTGTTAAAGGAGAGTGGTCTCCTTGGTTCTTCCCCTATACCTCAGTTTAATGAAAAGTCTCGCTGGAGACAGCTTAAAAACCTGTTAGAGCAATGGAAGCCTACTGTTGAGAACCCTGAGAATAGGCAGGTTGTATCAGACTCGGAGGAAGAGGCTATGCAAATTGAAGAAGCCCCTTTAGAGAGTGAATGTTCTGATATGGAGACAGACTGGGCTTATTGCCAAAGGGAGTAAAGCTGCTAACGTTTTATGCTGATGTTATAAGTGCTGGAAGAAGCCTGAAACTTGGCTTGAGGGATTAACACTGGGAAAGGCAGTAAGATGCTGGAAGTGTGAAGCCTAGCCAGTTTAGCAACTTCAAATGAAGAGAATGCTATTGTTTTATTGATTGTTATACAAATGCAACAATTGGTCTAATGAAGAGAAAGAGCTGTTGATGATTTTGATTGGATGCCTCAACTAACCCAAGGATAAGTAAAGTGAATTTGCAACTGGAAGAAGATTTTGGGAAAGTTGTTTGAAGCAATCATGCGTGGATGTATAACACATGGACTTTGCTGTATCAGTTGACTTTATTTCTGTATGGAGAAGAATCCTTTATTCTTTATGTTCAGTAGGGGTAGTAGAAAAATACCTGTGCAACAATAAAACTTATTGTTACCCTTAAATCCTTGGCTGTTTTCGTCTTGACCACAACTACATGGAACATAAGATCCGCAGCACTTATAGGGATACACAAATGTGGTCTGTCCTTTTCTACTAGGCATCCGCCTATACAAAGGAGAGGACGTGACAATATTCATTAAGGATAACCTGAAAACTCAACTGGCTGTGGGCTCCCCAGGATAGGTTTGGGGAGTCCCTGATAATTACCATCTTCAATTCTGTGTAAATTGTTGGACTTTAACAAGGCTTGCAGTTCCATCCCTTTCTTTCATCCTGTTTTCCAGAGTGACATAGTAGTTTAAAATATTTGCTCAATAGACAAGAGCCTTTTAACAGATGTTCTTTCAATTACCAGTGTCGGTGATTCCATTACAATAACTTTTCAGTAAAAAAGAGTGAGGAAAGCATGCAGAGCATGGCTTATCAATTCTACCCAACCCCTCTATGTGTGTATGTGCATGCACACACCCATCTGTTTGTATCTTCACCCCCTCTGCATGTGTGTGTGTTTTGCCTGAATGTGTGCATCTGCACATATCTCTGCTTTGCATGTTTATCTCTGTTGTGTATTTTTTTGTGGCTGGTATTTGTATGTGTGTTTCTTTGTATGTGCATATGTTTGTGTGTCACTGGATGTGTGCTTGTATGTGTGTTTCTGGCTGCTTGTATGCATGTGCATGTGTGGATATGTGTGTGTATGTGTATTTATATTGACAAAGTACCAAAGCATGCTGTTTTCCTAAGAGACTGGGTGTCCTGATCTTTGCCTGAGTCCTCCAATCCCTGAAATTCCCGCAACATTTCCTGTATTGTTTCTCTGTGTGTCTATGATTGGGAGAGGAGAGCTGTTTGACAGATGCAATTTATAATCACTATGTTTCTATGAAAACTTCCTACAGAAATGTATTGAGGCACCTTTTTTTGAAGGGTGGTGGTGGTGAGCATTATTTTTCCATCTCCCACTCCCAGCACAGGAAGAATCTTAACTTGTACAGCACAGGAACCTCCCTCAGCCAGTGCTCCACCCCCACAGCCTTCCCATTGGCTGGACCCTACCCACAGTCTCTGCTGCTAGTTACACTGGAAGCTGGCAGAGCAGGATTGCTTACACAGGGGGGAGGATTAAAGAACTGCACATAAAGGTTTTAAACTCTGAAAATTGTGCAGACATGTATGTGGTCCTTCTAACTTCCAGACATTAATGTAAAAATCAGTAGAATCATGAAAAAAAGCCAGACAGTTGTGAATCCTAACCTCCTTATTATGGAGCATATCTGACAAAGCCCACCCTAAACTTTGTTCCCACGTCATGACCCTGGCCATGGAAGGCCCGATCGGGGGTCAGGCTGGGGGGAAAGGAGATTTTGGGGATTGGCCAGCGATTGCTGCTCCTGCATGGAGCCGTGCTGTCATGGCAACAGGACGCTATGCCACCATTGCTCCATGCAGGAGCCAGGTTGGGCTAACCGGGTAAGTGTCGGGCATCCAGGGTGCCTGAATCGGGGCATGTCCTGGACGTCCTGGCCTTATGCCGTAATTCTGCTCCTGTGGGACGTCTAGCCCCCGCAGGAACAAAATCAGGTGCATCCCCAGGCCGTCTGGATGTCTGAATGTCTGGATGGCCTGGGGACACACAGCACTGAATGGGCCTCATAGCCGCATTTTGACAAACTACGAACTCCAGCAGGAGGCTCTCTTTGGCACGATGCAAGTATTATGCAGAGAATTAGCAGTAAATTTGAGAGATTAAGATCATACTCCACATACCCTGGCTTAGAAGTGAGGTTTACGACTGCTATAGTATGCGCAAAACTAACCCATTTGGAGAAACTACCCTGAGTGCCACCAATAAGAAAGCAGTAAAATTCAGTCAGTAGCTTTCACGGTAGAAATAACAGCCAAGGAAACAAAATCTATTTGTGAATAATTTAAAATGCAGTATATCACAGCTAGGGAATTATTAATAATTCGTGTGTATGTGTGCATGAATGTATTTCTGCTTTATGTTCTCTGTGTGCTGTGTATGTGTTGTGTCTGGGCAGGGCAACTGAGGGTAGGGGGATTATTTGAGAGGTCAGATGCAGGGAGGTAGTTTTAGGGTAGAGGCAGTTTGCATGGTGGTGGAGCACTTACAGAAGAGTAGTAGATTTTAGAAGTGTGTCTTTCTGTCTCTTGGCATATAGGCATTATATCCTCTTCCCTCTGTACACTCTCCCCTGCCCCCCCCTGCACTCACTTCCTTGACCTCTTACCCCCTTGTACACTCTCCTTCTTTCCATTCCTCTTCCATTGGCACACTGTCTCCCACTGTCCTCCATTCCCCTTCCCCTCTCTGTATCCCGCTCCCCTTCCCCTCTCTGTATCCCGCTCCCCTTCCAACTCTCTCACCCTTCTTCTTCCCTCTACCTGGTCCTGGATTTAGGCATAAGCAACATAGGCAACTGCTTAGGGTGCCAGATATTAAAAAGTGCCAAGTACTCAAGCCAAAAAGGAGTCTCCTCCGACTTATGTTAGGACCATCCACTACTGCTACTTAATGAAGCTCCACCATGCTATTCTGCCACAACAGCCCCACCTCTATTTTGCAGTCATTAGGGGACCACCCTGGGTCCTCCGATCTCCAATGGAGGATTCCTGCCCTCATCCTCTGTTCCTGCCTATGGCACCAAAATTTAAATTGAACCCTGACTCATTCCTCCCAGTGGACTACTGATGCTTACCTGGTACTAGGAGAGCATCAGATACCCTCGTCTTCTGACTGCCATCATACTGGACACCATCAGTACTCTGAGTGATGTTAATGACTCCAGCTTAACCTCAGCTGATATCATTAATATCTGCCAGACTGCTGCCATTTTTCAAGATGACAGTGGTGGGAAGAGGATGTCTTATGCTTCCCCAGGACCAGGTAAGTCCATGGGGGTGGAGGGATGCCAAAGATCATGGGGCTATATAGCCAGGGGCTGAGCTTTGGGTGCCCTGGCTCAGGGTGCCGGGGATCTGTGGACCAGAGAGAGAAGTAGTTTTGGCCCATCAGTGGATGTTGGAGATTTTGGGGCTCTCTGGTCAAGGGCTTGTCTGTGCCAGGGACCCAAAAACAGTATGCCCACATCAGGGGTGCACGGTCTGGGGTCTCAAGTCACGGATGCCCAGGGACCTATGGGTCCCCATTTTGGATATCCCATTGTCAGGGTTCCCCAACTTGGGGATCCAGGATAATTTTTTTTTAAACTTTTAAATGACTTCCATTGAAGTCACTGTGAACTTAAAACTTTACTTCATCTCTGAAAATGAAATAAAGTTTCAGTGGCAACCTGAAAGTTAAAAACTGCACTAATCTTTATAGCGCAGTTTGCTGCATGAGAAGAATTTCCATATATAGCTCAATTACATCCATTTCCATTCTAATTGTGCTAAGATGAGCATAGCGGTTTACTTCCTGTTTGTTTGCTTGTCAATTTATTTAAAAAATTTGTTCTTTGTCTAATTACAAAAAACATAAGGACATTTCATAATGATATAAATCAGTGTTTCTCAAGCTGGTCCTAGTGTACCTCCCAACCAGTCTGGATTTTAAGCTGTCCATGATGAATATGCATGAAACAGATTTGCATAAAATGGAGACAGTGCATACAAATCTATATTATACATATTCATGTGGGTATCCTGAAAATCAGACTGGCTGGGGGGGGGGGGGGGGTACACCAGGACTGGCTTGAGAAACACTGACATAAGCCATACTAGAAACAAAGACAGAGACTAAGAGTGGAGGAGTGGCCTAGTGGTTGGGGCAAGGTACTTCAGGCCAGAAGCTCAGGGGTTCAAATCCCACTAGAGGACAGTAACCTTGGGCTGGAAGGACTGGGGTTTCTAGTCCCACAGGTGCTCCTTGTGGTCTTGGGCAAGCCACTTAACCCTCCATAGCCCATGTTCCCTGTAAAATAGTTATCTCCAAGTTATAATGCCCTGTTCAATGTAATTTCAGTTTGTTCAATGTAAACTGCACTGGTGCAGTATATAAGAGAATATAAATAAATAAGACAAATAACATACAGTAATAACAAAATATAAAAACATACAAGTGGTATGAAACTGGTTGTGTTGGTGGCAAGGGCCAAGAAGCTAAAGCATTATCTGACTAATACTTTATTATCAATATTTGCTTGTAATCCTACACCGATAGTGGTGAAATGTCAGAAGAAGACTGATTAAAGGATCTTGGGTGCAAGGACATAGATGGACATGGGTCACGCAGAATTGAGAGTGCTGGACTTCAGGAAAACAGTTTGTCGAGATGGAGGAGTATCTCAAAGAGTTGTGAGCTGAACGGGACCATCTAGTGGAAAAAGAAAAGAAGTAGGCAAAATTGAAAGGAGATATTTTAAGGGCAACAAACCTTTCTGTTAGGAAAGTAGATAAAAGTAAGAGGAACATAAAAACATAAGAACTGCCATGCTGGGTCAGACCAGAGGCCTGTCATGCCCAGTATCCTGTGTCCAACAGTGCCAAATCCAGGTCACAAAAACCTGGTAGGCTCCCAAAACATAGTAAGATCACATGTTGCCCATCCCCAGGGATAAGCAGTGGCTTTCCCAAAGTCTATCTTAGTAATGGTTTATGGACTTTTCCTCCAGGAACTTGTCCAAGCCTTGTTTAAACCCAGCTACGCTAACCACTTTTACCTCTAACATATCTCTCCTCAGCCAACTCTTCTCCAGGCTGAAGAGCCCTAGCCTCTTTAGCCTTCCCTTATAGGAGAATCGTTTCATCCCCTTTATCATTTTGGCCACTCTTCTCTGTACCTTTTCTAATTTTGCTTTATCCTTTTAAAGATATGGTGACCAGAATTGCACACAATGCTCAAGGTGCAGTTGCACCATGGAGTGATAGAGGCATTATGATTTTTTTTGTTTTATTCTGTATTCCTTTCCTAATAAGTCCTATTATTCTGTTTGCTTTTTGGCCATTGTCACACACTGGACTGCAGATTTCAACGTATTGTCCACAATGACATCAGATGCTGTTTCTAGATGGGGACTCCTAATATGGAGTCAAGCATTGTAGAACTATAATTTGGGTTATTTTTCCCTAAGCCAAGGTCCTCCTGCTGTTTGTCAGCATGCAGGGAGCAGAGGCAGACCATGGATTGAAGATTTTACCGATGTATTTTGAATTATTTATTTATTTATATAACAGGTTTTATATGCCACCTTTAGACCAAAGCAGTTTTCAGAGAAGAGTAAACAAACTCAAGTGAGTCACAGTTACATAGAACATAAGGATATTGATAACGTGAAGTTAACAAAGTGGATGGGGGTTAAACATATTTCCCTAAAGAGGATGCTGCAATTCTTGCGATATGGTTTTAGGTGATTTCATCAGTCCCATAATGTTCAATGAAGAGGTGGGTCTTTGGCAACTTTTTGCAGGTCCTTTGTTTTCTGAGCTGCTCTTAGGAGTTCTGGGAGGGAATTCCAGATTGAGGATTCGAAGAGGGTGAAGGCTCTGTTGTTGGTTTGCTGGGTGCATTTTGTCTTGAGTGGTGGAATGGATAGTAGGTTTTGGTTTATAGATCCTTTTAGTCTTGTTGCTGGAGCCCTTCTCATTAGAGTCGATTGGTTGATTATGTATAATCTTGTATACATTGGTGACAACCTTGTGTTTTATTCTTTGGGCTACTTTGTAGGCTCTTGAGTGCGGGTGTGACATGTTGATGTCCAACTCCCTGGTCACCCAGTCAAAGAAATCAATCAGATTTGTCTGACAAGACCTGCCTCTGGTGAATCCATGCTGCCTCGGATCCTGGTTTTTATAAATGATTTGTCTGCTTTTATTTGCACGCTTGGGTTTGATATCCCTTATGACCTGTACCGTTTTAGTTTTGTATTTGTTTGGATTTTATGGTGTAATCTTTAATGTATTGATTTGTTTTTAATATTATTTATCCTCACTTATTCTTTTTTTTTGGTAATAAGTATTTATTTATGTGACTATTGATGTATATATTATTGTTTTCTTTGAGGTACACCCTGACGAAGGCTACGCAGGGGTCAATCAATAAAGGACCTTTCTACTCTCTTGCCCCTCTATGCTTTGTGGTCTTTAGCGAGATAGTACGTGGTTGTTTTTGTGTTTTTCTACCCCTACCATGTGCAGAACTCGCTCTTAATGAGCTGCCTGGAAACCCCCGTGATAACATAAGTGCCCCTTCCGTACTTGTGCCCTGTGCAGCTGTACCTTTTGCACAACCCTTGCTATGGCCCAGATCCTGACAGCTACATAAACTCAAGGAACCATCAGTGGAGTCTTTAACTGCAGGGACAGTGGGCACCACATACATAGCAAAGTTTAATATTTAAAAGTATGATATCCAATTATGGTTTTTTTACAGGCTTGATGTGGTATGAATGGGTGGTGTTGGGATAATCACGCTAATTGAGTCTAATTATCAAAAAGCTGGGTGGGGACGGGATGATAAAGATTCGCCTAGGTTTCCAATCCCCTTGCACCAGCCCTTAAGAAGTTATTTCTGCTCTTGGTCTTCTACAGCCTGCAGATCTTTTACTGTTTTTCCACTTTTGTTCCTTCCCAAGTATTTCAGGTCTAAGGCAGGCTTTGATATCTCAGTTTACCTCTCTGTTCTCATTTTCCTTCCTTTCTGGAGAAAAAAACCCTCTGAAATACCTTTAAATATTGCCATCTTCTGACTAAACAGAAATATTGCATTTACTATACCCTACTGACAACAAAACCTGTCATCCCTAGCTAGGAATAACACTATTGTACCTCTGACAAACAGTTTTAATGCAAGGGGTATACCTGACTGCCCCTTTACAGATGTTTTCTCTTGAGGAAATTAGGCAAGAAATGGACTAAGTTATTGATCATAGATACTAACCAATGGTAGGTCAATTTTATAAATGCACATTGACATCACTCTGTGCTCTGATCTCCCTCAGATTTCAAATGAACTGAACTAGTCTGTTTTTCTATAGGAAAGGAAAATAAAAACGGATTCTAAGTGTCAGGGCACATACAAATTATGGATCACTGTTTCTGGGGTGCTCCTCTATCGGTGGCAAAAGTCTGAAATTGGATGAATAGTTCAATAGTTGTTGTAAGGGGACTTCCGGTCTGGCTCTTGAGGGAAGCAGACATGTGTGATCTGAGCTCCCTGGGTTCCCCCCACCCTTGAAAAGCACCAAACTCAATCCTTTGGCGATACAGATGGAAAACACCAATGTTTAGTACAGTATGTGTAAGATCCTTGAAAGACTGGTAAGGGGACTGTTGCTTCTGGAGGGAGATCTGCAACTCTGAGTATTTACTTCTGGTAATTTTCTAAAAGGAATTCTTTGTATTAAAGCTAATTAATCTGTGATCCACTATTTTTGTTAAATCAGTCAGGGCCTAGTAGCAGCAGTTTAAGTTTACATTTAAAACACAGAGGAGAACTCTCTGGTTACATTTCATACCCAGCAGAGAGCTTGTACTTTAAATTTAATAGTCACTCAGGGCCTAGTAACAGCAAAGTACTTTTAGTTTAAATTTAAAACACAGAAGAGAGCTTTCTGGTTACATTTGGAAACCCAGCAGAGAGCTTGTAGTTTACATTTAATAGTCACTCAGGGCCTAGCATCAGCAAAGTTCTTTTAGCTTAAATTTACAACACAGAAAAGAGCTTTCTGGTTAAATTTAGAACCCAGCAGAGAGCTTGTACTTTAAATTTCATAAGAAGTTAGAGCCTAGCAGCAGCTAAGAGCTATAATTTAAATCAAATCAGAATATAGCTTACCTCAGCAGCACAAGACAGGGTACTGTGTAGCAGCCCTCTTTTAATAAGTGTTAATTCCCTCCCACCCCGGGATAATCGTAGCTTTATAGGTACTTACACATCTTAAAAAGACAGGAGGTGCTCTCAGGTGAAGCTCATTACCCAAATCAGTCATACACTAAGGACCTGAGATTAGTTAAGCTTCAGGTGAACAAGGTATATTACACGTATTAGGTTCAGTTTTATTAGTATAAATATCCATAGCAACCCTTAGTAAGTAAAGAACTTAGATCTAAACACAAACTTAAAACTAAGATGCAGACAGCAGTCCAGCAGCGGGATGGGGGCTTTCCAGTCTTTTGCAGTGAGTGTCACATGTATGATTTTCTCCCAGTTGGTGAGAGGTCTTACATGTGCACTAGGTGCAAAGAGCTCTTTGCTCTCAGGGAACGAGTCCGTTCTCTAGAGGCTAAAGTAGCAGACTTGGAAAGCATAAGACAGACAGAGAGGTACATAGACGAGACCTACAGGGATATAGTCCTGAAGTCCCACCTCCAGTCTGGCAGCATCCCTGTTGCCATGGAGGAGAGAGGTCACGTGACAGGAGAGCATCACCCTGGTGTGGCAGGAAGTGATCCTGTAACTAGGACCTGTCCTCCAGGTGATGTAAAACCCTCTCGCACCGAGGAAGTTTCTCCAGGGCCATGTGCCCATGAGGGAAGGGTTAGGACAGCCGTTATAGTTGGTGATTCGATCATTAGGCATGTAGATACCTGGGTGGCTGGTGGACGTGAGGATCGCCTGGTAACATGCCTGCCTGGTGCGAAGGTAGCGGACCTCACGCGCCACCTAGATAAGGTCTTAGATAGTGCTGGGGAGGAGTCTGCTGTCTTGGTACATGTTGGTACCAATGACATAGGAAAATGTGGTAGGGAGGTTCTGGAGGCTAAATTTAGGCTTTTAGGTAGGAAGTTGAAATCCAGAACTTCCAGGGTAGCATTCTCCGAAATGCTTCCTGTTCCACGCGCAGGACCCAAAAGGCAGACAGAGCTCCGGAGTCTCAATGCGTGGATGAGACAATGGTGCAGAGATGAGGGGTTTGGATTTGTTAGGAACTGGGGAACATTCTGGGGAAAGGAGGGGCTCTTCCGAAGGGATGGGCTTCACCTTAACCGGGATGGAACCAGGCTGCTGGCATTAACCTTTAAAAAGGAGATAGAGCAGCTTTTAAACTAGATATTAGGGGAAAGCCGACAGTCGCCCAAGAGCAGATGGTTCGGAAGAATGTATCTTTGAAGGATACTACCAAAAGCAGAGAGGTTCCACAAAAGAGTAAAGTAGCCCAAATGCCCTCAAGTATGGAGCAGACAGAGCTTAAAGATCCCAAATTACTCATGTCTAACAGGCAAATTAATATGGATAAAATACATTCTCTAAAATGCTTGTATGCAAATGCTAGAAGTCTAAAAAATAAGATGGGAGAGTTAGAATATATAGCACTAAATGAAAGGTTAGATATGATTGGAATATCAGAGACATGGTGGAAGGACGACAACCAGTGGGACACTGTGATACCTGGGTACAAACTATATCGTAATGATAGAGCTGATCAAATTGGTGGAGGGGTTGCTCTCTATGTTAGAGAGGGCATTGAGTCAGAAAGGATTAAAGTTTTGCAGGAAACAAAATCTGCTGTAGAATCTATATGGATTGAAATTCCATGTAAAAGGGGGAAGGCAATGGCAGTGGGGGTGTACTATCGAGCGCCTGGCCAGAATGACCAAATGGATGATGAAATGCTCAAAGAAATCAAGGAAGCTAACAAAAGTTACAGCACAGTAATAATAATGGGTGATTTCAACTACCCCGGTATCGACTGGGTCAGTGTCACGTCAGGACATGCTAGGGAGATAAAGTTCCTAGATGAAATAAATGACTGCTTCTTGGAGCAGCTGGTTCATGAACCGACCAGAGGGGAAGCCATATTAGACCTAATCCTTAGTGGAACACCAGATCTAGTGCAAGAGATAAGGTTGTTGGGGCCACTTGGCAATAGTGATCATAGCATGATCACCTTTGATTTAATTAGTGGAGGAGGGATAGTAAGGAAATCCACACTACTACCTTTTAACTTTCGAAAGGGAGACTATGATAAAATGAGGAAAACAGTCAAGAAAAAACTAAAAGGAGCAGTTGCAAAGGTTAAAGACGTACATCAGGCTTGGCTGTTGTTGAAAAATAGTATCTTGGAAGCCCAGACCAGCTGTATTCCACGCTTTAAGAAAAGTGGAAAGAAGTCCAAAAAACAGCCAGCATGGTTTAAAGTTGAGGTCAGAGAGGCTGTTGCCAAAAAAGCATCTTTCAGGAAATGGAAAAAAGAGCCAAACGACGAAACCTGGAAACAGTACAAGCACTGGCAAGTCAAATGCAAGGCATTGATAAGGCAGGCAAAGGGAGAATTTGAGAAGAAGCTTGTTGCAGAAGCAAAAACGCGAAGTAAAGACCTTTTCAAGTACATTCGTAGTAAAAAACCTGTGAGAGAGTCAGTTGGTCCATTAGATGATAAAGGGGTTAAAGGAGCACTAAGAGGCGACAAGGCGATAGCGGAGAGAATGAACGAATTCTTTGCTTCTGTCTTTACTGAGGAAGATGTAGGGATGTTACCCATGACTGAAGTGGTATTTAAAGGTGCAGAAGAATTGAAGGAAATATCGATACATCGAGAAGATGTATTACAACTATTAGATAAGCTGAAGAGTAGCAAATCACCTGGGCCGGATGGTATACATCCAAGGGTATTGAAAGAACTGAAATATGAGATTGCAGACCTGCTATTAGTAATCTGTGAACTATCATTAAAATCATCTCTAATACCTGAAGATTGGAGGATCGCCAATGTAACACCAATTTTTAAGAAGGGTTCCAGGGGTGATCCGGGAAACTACAGACCGGTGAGCCTGACGTCAATACCGGGAAAAATGATAGAAACCATCATAAAGAATAAAATTACTCAGCATGTAGATAGTCATGAACTAATGAGAGACAGCCAACATGGCTTTAGACAAGGAAGATCTTGTCTTACTAATCTGTTATGTTTTTTTGAAGGAGTGAATAATCAGGTGGACAAAGGTGAGTCGGTTGATATTGTGTATCTGGACTTTCAGAAAGCCTTTGACAAGGTCCCTCATGAGAGACCTTTGGCAAAACTAAAGAGTCATGGGATAGGAGGCAGTGTACTATTGTGGATCAGGAACTGGTTAAAAGATAGAAAGCAGAGGGTAGGGCTAAATGGCCAATTTTCCCAATGGAGAAAGGTGAATAGTGGTGTACCCCAGGGATCTGTGCTGGGTCCGCTGCTTTTTGACATATTCATAAATGACCTGGAAAGTGGAATAACGAGTGAGGTTATCAAATTTGCAGATGACACAAAACTATTTAAAGTTGTTAAAACCCAAGAGGATTGTGGAAAATTGCAAGAGGATCTTGATAAATTGGAAGACTGGGCATCAAAATGGCAGATGAAATTTAATGTGGACAAGTGCAAGGTTATGCACCTAGGGAAGAACAACCCAAATTATGGTTACACGATGCAAAGTTCCACATTAGGAACCACCACCCAGGAAAAAGATTTAGGCGTCATTGTGGATACCATGTTAAAACCCTCGGCCCAGTGTGCAGCGGCAGCCAAGAGAGCAAATAGAATGCTAGGTATGATAAGGAAAGGAATGGAAAATAAAACAAAGGATATTATAATGCCTCTATATCGTTCCATGGTGAGACCGCACCTTGAATATTGTGTGCAATTCTGGTCGCCGTATCTTAAAAAGGATATAGAGTTATTAGAAAAGGTTCAGAGAAGAGCCACCAAAATGGTAAAGGGGATGGAAGGATACTCCTATGAAGAAAGGCTAAAAAGGTTAAGGCTCTTTAACCTGGAAAAGAGACGGCTGAGGGGAGATATGATAGAAGTCTATAAATTAATGAGCGGAGTGGAACGGGTAAACGTAGATCGATTGTTTACCTTATCGGAATATGGAAAGACTAGGGGACATGCAATGAAGCTACAGGGTAAACTATTTAAGACTAATAAAAGAAAATATTTTTTCACTCAACATGTAATCAAACTCTGGAATTTGTTACCGGAGGATGTAGTAAAGGCTGTTAGTGTAGCTGGGTTTAAAAAAGGTTTGGACAAGTTCCTGGAGGAAAGGTCCATAAGCCATTATTAAGAAGGGACCCAGGATATCAATGCTTGAACCAATACAAGCATTGTGGAACCTGTGTCCCTTGGGGAAACTGCTAGGTACGTATGACCTAGATTGGCCACTGTTGGAAACAGAATACTGGGCTTGATGGACCTTGGTCTGACCCAGTATGGCATATCTTATGTTCTTATGTTCTTATATGTTCTAAAGGGAACAAAGCTATAAAAGATTTGTACGCTGAAAAAGCTGAACGTACACACATGATATAATTCATTGGAAATAGCGCTGGTCTCTCTGGCATCAGCTACCGGAAGTGAGGATGACAGTGCCTTGTAGATGATGGAGACTAGCTTGAAAACATTGCTAAGGAGATTCATGAGTCCAAAGCATAGATTCTAAATATGGTCTTAGGCAAACTGTAGGAGAAATTTGAGACTGTCATAGCCTGGATGAGAATCAAATTAGCTTGCTTGAAGATTAGCAAGTAGAGGAGCAAACAAATGGAATCACTGAGAGATAAATTGGAGGATTAAGAAAATAAGGACAAGAGGTCCAATGTTAGGATCTTTGGAATCCCAGAAGAGGAAGAATTGCCAGATTGTAATCTTCTTTGTAAAGGAGTTCTTATGCACGTTTCTCTTCTGAGTTGACTGGGCCTCCAAATGAAAGTGAGCAGGTGCACAGGGAGAGACCTAAGCCACCTCGTGCTATTACCTGCTCCATTTTTGAAAATAGGGAATTTATCATTAAAATATCTTGCCAAGCTTGGCAAGTCCAATATAAAAGCTGGAAGCTTGAGGTGTTTTCTGATCTTAGTGTGGAGATGATATGTAAAAGGAAGGACTTGCTCCTATATGAGGAGCAGCTGAAGAATTTGCATGTTAAGGTCATGATCTGGTACCCAACCAGGCTAATGATCCCAGAGCAAAATGAATGTTGACTGCTATGTGAAGCACAGACATATATTAAAAAGCTACAAGCACCTCAAGAGTCAGATCTGAGCTGGGGACCATTATCCACTCTTTATGTTTATGTTTTATGTTTTATTAAAATTTGATATACCACTCACACCAAAATAGGCATCTGGGTGGTTCACAATTAAAAATACAGGCTGCAAATTTAGGAAAGGAACGCCATCAGATCAGACAGGATAGAAGGAAGAGAGTAACAAACAAATAAACGAAGACACGATAGTAAGGGTGGGTCAGAGAGAAGAGTAAGAAGGAAAAGCAAACACAAGGGCGGGACGTATGGGGGGAGGCTAAAACTGTAATGAAAACAAATACAAGGACGAGGCTTATGGGAGGGGGCTAAATGCTGTAATGGAAAGTAGACACAAGGGTAGGACTTATGGGGGGAGGTTAAATGCTGTGGTGAATAAGTGGGTTTTGAGCTTTGCTTTAGAGTGCTGGAGAGATGTTTCAGCGCGGAGGGAGAGGGGGAGCGAATTCCATAATCGTGGCTCTAAGAAATAAAAAGCGGAAGAACGAGTGGATTCCAGGTGGGCGTGTGAAGGAGGGGGAAGAAACATACGATTGAGATGAATAGAACGGAGTGAACGATGAGGGGTGTGGAAATGAACCTGATCGTTATGGCATTCTGCAACATGGGTGGTATACCATATATGCCTTCAGTGGCACAGTCTGGACTGGATGGAGAGCAGCAACAAGGCCTCAGTGATGAAGTTCCTGAAATGTCCAGAGATCTACTATATCTAGCAACTAAACAGGTCTGGAACAACCTGCAGGCACTTCAATGAAGATGAGTTTCGATGCTGTGCAAGAAGGCGCAAGCTGTAGTGCATCATGAACAAGTTTTCTCTGTAGGCATTGTGTTATTATGAGGGAGTCTTGGTCTCATCGATGAACTTTATTAAGATGACCTAATTCTCCTTGGGGAAGTACGATTGTGGTGTTGATTGGTTTGATAACAAGGGAATGGGTGATAATGAAGTTGCCTGTGTTAACGGTGTTCTCACTGAAGGTTTGAGAGGCCCACACTTAATCTTTGTCATCGGTAAGAATGTTTTTGTGGTGACTGGAATGGTGGAAGTGGGAGGGGGTGGGAGAGTTGGTATACTGGGTATTGATGGATGTATGGAAATCATGATGATGGGATAGTGTGAATGGTTCATGTGTGGGGCTGTGGGATTTGTTGTTGTGTTTTAGGGTCAGTGGTAGTTCAAGGAAAGGGGAGGGTGGATATAAGAGTATTTCAATACTGGGGGGGGGGGGGGAAGAAATATAGGATGGATACTCAACGTGATTGATGAGTTAGCAGACCTGCTAACAGTGTTAATTGCCATCATCAGGTGCTGCCACTGCATGCCCTGATGTTAGCCGGCTAGGATGGGGATGTTCCATGGATGGAGCGGAGGCGGTACCCAGCAATACAGGCAGTAGTGATATTGAGCTGCTGCCCAGTTATCGCTAAGCGGAGAAAGTTAGGCATCCGAAAGGGTGGGTTAACTTGCACCGCAGAAGCTAACGGGGCAGCGGCTGAATATCGCCGCTGCCCAGTTAGCTTCCTGCTTCTCTGGCTAACCCGGATATTCAAAGCTGGTGACCAGATATGGCCCACACATTGATTATCCAGGTGTTAGTTTCAATGGCGACGGCTAGCCACTGTAATTGTGCCAACTGCTGCCGCTGAATATCACCCCCATAGTTCTTCGATGACCAGATATGATGAGCTATAAAGATGCATCATTGAATGTAGGGGGTATAAATAGCCTGATAAGGAGAAATTAGATCCTGAAGTATTCAAAAGATAGTAGAGCTGATTTAGTTTTGCTATAGGAAACACATATAACAGCAATAGAGCATGAGAAATTGCACAAAGGATGGTGTGGAGATGTCTTTTACTCGCACTACAACTCTAAGAACCACGGAGTTGCCATGCTAGTAAAGAAGACCCTTCCTTTTGGACATTATGATGCTGGTAAAGATGCTCAGGGCAGAGTGGTTTGGATAAGGGAATAACAGATCAGAATAAGGTTTTATTTTGAGCCTCTATGCTCCCAATAGCACCAGAGGGTCCTTTTTCCATCACTGGTTTACTGAATTTCTGGCTGCTGCTCAAGGCACCCATATTATTGGGGGAGATTTCAATTGTACATTGGGGGGCGGGACCTTCACTGTACCTCTGAGTTTCAGAAAGGGTGCAAATCAGAAGGTCGGGAACTGAAAAAATGTCTTCTAGAATTCCTCTTGACTAATATTTGCAGAGCACAAAACCAGAGGCAATGCTCTCTTACTTGTTCTTCCCTGAAATATGGCCCTTATTCTCATATTGATCTTTATCAGGTCCCATGAGAGCAGGAAGAATGTGTAGCTGAGACCAATATTTGTCCTATAGCCATTTTGGATCATGCCTTACTATCGTTGGTTTTTTTCTCTAGGACAGAGTGGAAAGTTGCAGAGAGCCAAGGTTTGGACGCTAAGTGTAGCCTTGCTTCAATGGGAGGAAGTCCGGGAAGCCTTAGAGAAAGCCTGGGATGAGTATATTGCACTAAATGCCCAAGGAGAGATCCCCTTAAAACTGTTTGGGATGCTGGAAAGCCCTTCATGAGGGGGGAAATTCAAATAGCCTCACAACCTAAGCAGAGCAGGGAGAGGGAATTATAAATACTCTGCTTCTCTCCAAAAGCTGAAGTTAAAGCACCAAAAGACTGGAAATAAAAAGGCATATAGGCAGTGTCTGTAGATTAAGTGACAAATCGAGACTATAGAGCAGGAAAAACATGGAATTTTTGATTAGTCTGACAAAGCAGAATTTTATGGGTAAGTTACTGGCCTGGCAATTTAAAAAAGCACCAGCCAACCTGACTTATAAAGAAATTCATACATCTCTTGGACTTTTAGTATGTTGTAATGAAGAAATTGCTAATACCTTTCTACTGTTTTATAAGAAATCATAGAGCTCAGAGACTTCTTATGATCCACAAGAGCTAAATGAGTGTTGCAAACGTCGAGTATTCTTTAGGTTTCAGCTAGGATAGCTGTAGACGCAATAATCCTGTTAGGGTGCTAAAAGTAGAAGCTGCCATCAGTGCCCTTTGAGTTAGGAAAGCACCGGGAGAAGATGGTTTCTCCATAGAATTCTATAAAATGATGAAAGGGAGGTTGGCCCCAGTTCTAGCTCAGGAATTGTGCATTAGATAGTTCAGGTCTAGTGGAGTCAATGTATAAAGATCATGTTTTTGTGCTCCATAAAGTGGGCAAGCCAGAACCAAGGGCGGACTGATAGTGATCTGGTTCCCTAGGCAATAAGGGTCATTGACCCCTAACCACCCATCTGACATACATTACTGGTTCTGCATCTGTTGTAATATTTCTAAAGCTTACTTTAGACAAAAACATAATGTAGAAATAAACAAAGGGGGGACATTCAAAGTGGTTTAACAGGTTAGCAGACCTGCTGACTGATTAAACCGCAGTCAGAGGGATTTTCAGTGGCACTAAACCATTTAGTGCTGCTGAATATCCTCTGCTACCCAGTTTGTACACCCTGACCTTTTGGGAACTTGTGACCTGGATTGGCTACTGGGCTTGATAGACCTTGGTCTGACCCAGTATGGCATATCTTTTGTTCTGCCACTGAAAATGTCCCTAAAGTCATTAAATTGTGCTAGACTTGAATATATATTTCACTGTGAATAGAAAACATTTCTCAACATTATAAAAACAAATTTTATATATTTTGCAGGGCTGGCTTATGAGGTGACAGGGAGACACTGGCTCAGAGTCCAGAAGACAAAAGGACACAGGAAGTCTGCCTCACTGCCTTGCCCCCATTACTTAAGTCAGCGGCCCCCTCTTCCTGCCCTTGCTGACGCTAATGACCCCGCCATATTAAAGTTTAATACAGTCATGAGAGGAATACTATTTCTCCTGCACAGAAGCCCCTCCGCCCCACACACCCACACACCCTCTCTTACTATACATGGCTACTTGGGTAAGCAGCTCTTGGAAAAGATCCGATCTTTTTCTTTTACAATCTTCTGCTTCCTGGTGCAGCAGGAGGGGGAAGGAGCTGGGCTTCTTTGGACTTTTCCCCTTCGTCTTCCTCCTCCCTCCTCATTCCATCCTGCTGCACCACATGTCTGGAACAGACTACCTGAGTTGGTACATCAGGCTCCATCTCTGATTCTATTCAAATCCAGGCTAAAACCCCACCATTTCACGACCGCTTTTGGATCCTGAACCCTCCTTCTCCTGTTTATCACCCATGTGCATTATAACCCTTTCCCCTTAATTTTTCCCTAGTCTCCTGGGTGTTGTATTTGTCTGTCTTCACAGACTGCAAGTTCTGTTTAGTGGGACTGTCTTTCTTGTGTATGGGCACAGAGCTGCGTATGTCTTGTAGCGCTATACAAATTCTAAGAAGTAATAGTAGTACTCTAAAAATTGAAAATGAATTTTTCATACTTTTGTTGTCTGACTATTTTGTTTTTCCAGTCAGATTAGTCCTAGTCTCTCTTTACCATTCTTGTTCCATTCCCACACTTGTCTCTCATTTCTTCCCCAGCCTCTTCTTCCCCCTGCCTTTCATTTACTTTCTACCTTGTTTTCCAAGATCTCATTTCCATTTTCTGTTTCTTCACTGTCCCTGTCTTCTTCCCATCCTCCCTTATATCTATTACTGATCCTTCAGTTCCATCTTTGCTTTCCCTATTTCTCTCATCTGCCTTTCTCTCTACTTGTAGCTAGATTTTATTCCTCTTCCTCCCCCTTCCACTTCTTACTAGCCATCCACTTCTTATGCTTACCTCCTTAGTCCTCCCATTCCTACCTATGTCTCTCATTCCTTCCCCAGCCTCCTATTCCCCTGCCTTTCGCTCACTTTCTAGTTCTCATTACCTCCACAACCTCATCTACCTTCTGCCTCTCTTCCCCTTACCACCCAGTTCCTTCACCCGTCCCCTAGCAACCTCCAGTCTCTTTCTTATCTTACACCTTTCCAGATTCCCATTCTCCTTTCACCTCACCTATATTCAACTTCTCTCATCTCCTTCAAAGACCTGTCTCTGTCCTTTCTCTCTCATCCTCTTCGTAGCCCTTTGCCTCGTTTTCTCTTTCCCTAACATTCATTGCCCCTGCCTCTCACCCATTCTTAGCATCCATTCCGCCGTCTCTTCTCCCATACTTCCTTCTCCCCTTTCCCAGCTTCCGCCCACCTACCTCTTTCCATTATTCCTTTACCCTGCCTTTCCTCCACCTTAACCTCAGTATCTCCACCTTAACCTCAGTATCCATCCTTCTGAGCCTCCATCTTCACACTCTCCTGCATATCCCTTGCCTCTCTGCCCCACCAGTATCTTTTTCTCTTCCTTCTCACTCCCCCAGCATCAGCCCCATCCTCAGCCCCTGTATCAACGCCCAGCCCCAGTATTAGACCCATCTCCAAGCCCCAGCTCCTTTCTCCCACTGCCCCCTTGTCAGGCCCCAGCTCCTTCTCTCAAGGCCAGTATTAGACTTCTTCTCCCACCTCCATCTCATAGCATCTGCACTTTCCTCCTGTCCCCAGCCCCATATTAGCACCGAGACCTTATCTTCAGCCCCAGCATCAGATCCTTTTAAAGACTCTAGCATCAGATCTCTCACTTACCTCCAGCGTCAGCTCTCTTCTACTGCTATAACCATCTACCAGTGTAAGCTCCCTTCTGTCATCTCCAGCTTCTTGTCAGTCTCCAGCCACCTTCTCCCTGTCCAAGCATCTGCCCCAATCCCATTTTCTCAGCCCCGGCATCAAACCACTTCTCCCTTCTCTATACCTTAGCCTCTGCCCCTTCTCCCACCTCTGTCCCTTAGATTGGCTACGCCTGTAAAGGGTGATTTCCAGAATGCTGCTTGAAGTCTGGAATACACAGATTCAAAGGGAGCATATCATGGATATGGTTTGGGTAGGCCTAAAAAATCATCCACATATTTTCCAGTTTACAGTGGCAAACTTACGTATATTCCATATATCTTCACCGCTGGGATTTGTATCTCCTCCAAGCCACACATAACTTTCATCAAAGTGCTCGTTTTAGCCAAGGATTAAATGGAAGGACTGAGGGGATAATTGTCCTTTATCTCCCATTGCTTTAATTTGCCATCAAAATGAAAAAAACAAACAAACCCTTTTGCAGTTTCACTGCTTCATTGTCTCTACTTATATATATAATATTTTGAAATGTGTCCACTATTCATATAATTGTTAGTATTTATATGTGGAAGCTGTGAAATCTCCACTTCCAGGTATAATCACCAGCACTTTCACGAGAAAGCTGCAAATGATGCTACTCTCTTTCTCTAGGTATAGTTTCATGAAATCACTACTCCCACTGTACATGCTAGCACATACATATTTAATTTTAGAAAAGGCTCAGTGTGTTTGGCAGAGTCTTTTGTAAAGTAGGGAAATGTGAACATCGTGAACCGGGCGTCTCATTTCCCATGTAGAGCTCCTACGTAAACGACATCATTGAGTGGGGCCCTGCTAAGGTTCAGTACTGCAAGACTACTGCTAGAAGTTACCAGTGCCCTTTTAAGAGAAGCTGGAGGCGGGGCAGGAGTGGAGGCAGACCACTCTTGCCCGATTTCCATTGGACCGCTAGGGAACCCTAGGTAAGATTCTGGAGGGGGGGTTGGGGTTAAGCAGGTTGGGGGGGGGGGGTCCAGATTTGAAGCCTGTTGGGGGGAGTTATTGGGGGTAGGGAGTTTTGGGGGAAGGCTTTGCATTTTGGATTGCTCTCCAGGGGGTGGCTTTGAAGAAGGGATGCTGATTGGTGGAATCAGATTGGGAGGGCTTTGATTGCCGGGGGGCTGGGATCGGGACTTGAGGGGGCAGGGGGGAAGGGGAGAACTGAGGCAGCATGGACATTTTTTTTTTGTTTGTATGGGCAGCATCCATGCTTCCAAGCTGCCAGTAATGCAGCTGAACGTAATGCAACCATGCGGGTGGCAAATCATGAAACCGAGCGAGCGGCCACATCCCATGTGCTAGGTGTCACTAGCTACCAGGCCCGCTCTCCGCTCTGATCCTGCCCCATTCCAGGTCATGCAGTTAGGCACATGCTAGCTGTCTTGCCAACACAGTAACAGTTACCACGGACGTGTACGAACAGTGCACACTAAATCCAGCAGTAACCGTTACCACAGCTTAGTAAAAAGGCCCCAGTTTGTGCAGCATTCTTTGTGGAGAGACAAAGGAAGTCATTTTAAAACTCTCAATGTGTAAATGACAGCATGTACATGTGTAGATAAACTACATGTGCTAGTTACACATGGAGATGGTTGAGATGCTGAGAAACTAGGGGTGTGTTTTAGATGTGGTTTTGGCAGGCCAAAAAAATTATGTTTATTTACTATCTTATAGTGGGAATACTTAATTTAAATTACAGGACTGCCTTTTCGGTCAATGGAACATAGAAAGCGATTTTCAAAGCAAAATTAAATATACAAATTATTATAGACATATATAAAAACAAAATAAACAATAAATAATAAGCAAACTAACACTTATTAAAAATAGTATATGTAAGAAGATTTCCCCATCGGATTCTGTACCAGCTCAGAAGCACTCAGAGAATTTTAAAGAATTGCTTGTTTCAGCCAGGGTTTTACACAAGGAATTAAGAGAGCCATTTTCCTTAACTCCCTTCTTTTTCTGCCTCAAACATTTTAAAAAACCTTTGCGTCTTCCAATATTAATTGCCACCACTTATATGAGCAATTTTCTGAGATCAGGGTACTATAGTTAAGAGTGCCGCCACTTCCACATAGAAAGAGAACTGGATTTAGCTCACGCCTTTCTCAGAGGTTCAAGGACAGTTACATTCAGCTACAGAAGATACAGAAACCTGTACATGCTGGCTAATACACATTTGTTTGCTAGGGCTCTTCTGTGTGTTTTACAAAAGGCTCCCTGTTCAGCAGAGCATTTTATAAGATACCTCTGGAATAGTGAATCTCCCAAACTGGACTTTCCAACGCCTCCTTCAGTGACCTATATACTGAGTCTTCATGAGAGATTCCCTTGGGTCTTACCAGGGTCAATGCAAGGGTTTGAGGCCCCCTAGGTGAACCTCATTCCCAGTGCCGCCCTGCTCCACCCCCCGCACCCACTGCCATCCCTGTTGTCCCTCTCTGGAATGTACAACAGCGGCAATACATTTAAAAAGACATCATGGAGCAGAACACTGTGGGGGAGGGGGGGAGTGCAGAAGTTTGAACAGTACATTTTTCATCACAAATCATCATAAATATGAAAACTGCTGTGGAACATTTGCCTCTAAATGCTTCAAGCAAGAAAAAAAGCAAAATTCATGTATTGCTTTCTTTTATCCATCAGCTTTCTTTTGCTCTTCTGGGCTCCCAGTTGAATCAGAATCAGCTCTTATTAAGCCTATGGTCCCGTGAGCCTTCATTTACAGCTACTCAGACCTTTTCATAGTTTTAACCCTCTCCTGTCTAGCTCTGCGGCAGTGCTCTGGCTGAGAGGTACACACTATGGCTTCTTCTGGAATCCAGCACTAGTGTCGCATTAGCTAGCCAGTGAGCATCACCAATGCTAATTAGCTGGGACTCCCCCTGCTCAAGCTTTCTTAAGACCCCCTTCCGCAGATGGCTGTAAATGCTGTCCAGGAGCACCATCAGCGCTAGATGACCCAAGACTCAGAGACTTAGGTCGGGAATCAGATTACCAACTCTGAGGGAAAAGCCTCCCTGCAACATGCATACTTTCTCCTCCAGTTACTCAACTTAAAGTAAAAGATAATCTACTTGGTCCTGGGATTCTGGTGCTCCGAAATTCCTCCTCCATGACTTTCCTGTCTTTAGATAAAAAAACATGCTCACCACTGGAAGAGGAGCTTCGGCTGCCAAAGGGACCACGATCACGCCTCTTGCCAGGTACTGTAATAGCAACCTATGCTGAGTGTGATCTAGTCAATGGCATCATATCACTTTTTTTGTGATCAGACCAATGTCCAGCTCTGAGACCAATGTAACAGTGGGCAGACATAATGGGACCTGAGCAGGGCAGTGAAAAGTATTACTGCCTTTTATGCTGCTGGTTTTGAAGCTGTGCCAGCAGCTGGCATGACCACAAAATCCAGCCAGCTTGTGACACAGCTCAGGAATGGAATCATCGCTTTCCGAACACATGCTTGCATAACTTATTTCTGTAGAATCTTATCATTATCTGATGATGCCCCTGGGAGCATACCAAACTAGAAATGTGCCTTATACGACCAACAAATCTCTTGCCCCCTTCTGCCCCAGCCACGTGCTGTAACTCCTTTTTGAGTTTCCTGGAAGCCCAGTGATGATACCAACGCTTTTTCTGTACTTGCGCCATGTGCGGCTGCACCGCTTTATATACGTACATATGTGCATAAGAAATGCCATACTGGGTCAGACCAAAGTCCATCAAGCCCAGTATCCTATTTCCAACAGTGGCCAATCCAGGTCACAAGTACCTGGCAGGTTCCCAAAAAGGCACATAAGTTCCACAATGCTCGTCCCGGGGCAAGCAGTGGATTTCCCAGGTCCTTTTTAATAATGGTTTATGGACCTTTCCTTCAGGAACTTGTCCAAACCTCTTTTTTAAACCCTGTGACAGTAACAGCTTTTACTACATCCTTTGGTAACGAATTCCAGAGTGTGATTACATGTTGAGTAAAAAAATACTCCTTTCATGACCCTTGCCAGGGGCGGCCCAAGTGGATTGCGGGGCCATGTGTGGAGACTCGGTGTGGGGCCTCATTTGCATAAGTGGGCCTCATTTGCATAACTATTTGCATAATGTTACCATACACTAACTTTTAGTAAACATGCCTCTTAATGAGCGTATGGATAAAGAAAGACTAAAAGATTTCTACATTACTATAATCCAGTGCCAACCGTCAAGCAGATTAGGAACTACTACAAACACATTTAGAACTCACAGCAAACCTGCCGTATCCTAACAGCACTACCAGGACTCACAAAGCAACATACCCTACCTATCAAAAGGAAAAACTGCAAATATTAAACCAATACATTTCAGAGAATAACAATACATGACCTACTGGGGAAAGAGAACAAGTGGCAATGTCAAATAGGAATTACATAAACAGAATACCTCAGCTCAGTTACACATGCAGAACATAGACCATCACCAAACAAGGAATCACAATATAGAAACAGGAAGGCAATAATTAAACTGGGAACCCCAAAAGCCAAACTTGGAATGTACAACAACACTGTAGAAATAAAACTATAAATTAATTTCCTCTTGTACTAAATAAAGCGCAGATGTTAATGATTCACATTTCCCAGAGCTGACATGTTCCAGTTAATAATGAAGAGATATTTTTCTACCTTTTGTGCATTTTTTTTTCAGTTGCAATTGCTCCAGCCACTTTCTTCTGGTTTCTTCGTGTCTTCTACTAACTCTGCATCATATGCTGTCCATTTGTCCTTTCTTCTCTCTTCTAGTTTTTTTCCATTCTCTCTCTACATGTGCTTTAACATACAAATCTTTCTCCTTTTGCTCTTTCCTCATGCCTATTTCATCCACTTAAATTTTACCCCTCCATCCTCAATCCCCACTTACTCTCCCAATACCCGGTCAATTGAAGATTTTTCTTCCCTCCCACACAAAATATTTTTCCCCTCTCCATTTCACTCTCCCAGCCCAATCCCATTCTAATCCTCCCCCAACATCAGCTCCCTTCTAGTTCCAGCCCCACCCAGCATCCGTTCCCTTTTAGTCCCCACATCAGCCCATTTCCAGTCCTATCCTAGCCCCACCATCAGCCCATTTCTAGTCTTAGCTCCCCCATCTATTTCCAGTTCTATCTGAGTCCCTCCATCAGCTCATTTCCAATCCCAGCCCCCCATCAGCCGATGTCTAGTCCTTTCCTAGCCCCACCATCAGCCCATGTCAAATCCTAGCTCCCCTCCACTCAGCCCATTTCCAATCCAAGCCCCCAATGAGCCTACTTCCAGTTCTAGCCCCTCCATGAGTCCATTTCATTCCAAGCCCCCACCACAGCCCATTTCCAATCTTAGCACCCCCAACAGCCCATTTCCAGTCCTATCCTAGCACCTCCATCAGCCCATTTCCTGTCCTAGCTCCCCCCAGCTCCCCCCTCACAGTCCATTTCCATTCCAAGCCCACCTCCCCATCAGCTATTTGCAGTTCAAGCCCCCCTTCGACTCAGCCCATTTCCATTCCAAGCCCCCGTCCCCATTAGCTATTTGCAGTTCAAGTCCCCCCTTCCACTCAGCCCATTACCAGTCCTAGCCCCCCATAGCCCATTACGTCCTAAGCCCCCCATCAGCCCACTTCCAGTCCTAACACCCCATCACCCCATTTTCAGTCTTAGCCCCCCCATAGCCCATTACCAGTCCTAACCCCCCCATCAGCCCATTTCTAGTCCTAACCCCCCCACAGCCCATTTCCAGTTTAGCTCCCCATAGCCCATTACCAGTCCTAACCCCCCCATCAGCCCATATCCAGTCCTAACCCCCATCAGCCCATTACCAGTCCTAACCCCCCCATTTCCAGTCCTAACCCCCATCAGCCCATTACCAGTCTTAACCCCCACAGCCCATTTCCAGTCCTAACCCCATCAGCCCACCTCCAGTCCTAACCCCCCCATAGCCCATTACCAGTGCTAGCCCCCATAGCCCATTACCAGTCCTAACCCCCCATCAGCCCATTTCCACTCCTAGCCCCCCATCAGCCCACTTCTAGTCCTAGCCCCGAATAGCCCATTAACAGTCCTATCCCCCATCAGCCCACCTCCAGTCCTAACCCCCATCAGCCCATTTCCAGTCTTAACCTCCCCCATCAGCTCATTTCCTGTCCTAGCTCCCCCCCATAGCCCATTACCAGTCCTAACCCCCATCAGCCCATTACCAGTCCTAACCCCCCCACAGCCCATTACCAGTCCTAACCCCCATCAGCCCATTTCCAGTTTAGCCCCCCCATAGCCCATTACCAGTCCTAACCCCCCCCATCAGCCCATTTCCAGTCCTAGCCCCCCCATAGCCCATTACCAGTCCTAACACCCCCCCATTTCCAGTCCTAGCCCCCCATCAGCCCATTTACAGTCCTAGCCCCCATAGCCCATTACCATTCCTAACCCCATCAGCCCACCTCCCGTCCTAACCCCCCCATAGCCCATTACCAGTCCTAACCCCCATCAGCCCACCTCTAGTCCTAGCCCCCCCCCATAGCCCATTACCAGTCCTAACCCTCCCCTCAGCTCATTTCCAGTCTTAGCCCCCCCATAGCCCATTACCAGTCCTAACCCCCCATCAGCCCATTTCCAGTCCTAGTCCCCCATCAGCCCACCTCCAGTCCTAACCCCCACTTCAGCCCATTTCCAGTCTTAACCTCCTCCATCAGCTCATTTCCAGTCCTAGCCCCCCATAGCCATTACCAGTCCTAACCCCCCCCCCATAGCCCATTACCATTCCTAACCCCCATCATCCCATTTCCAGTCCTAGCCCCCCCCCCCCTAGCCCATTGCCTGTCCTAGGCCCCCCCAGCCCATTACCAGTCCTAACCTCCCTCCCCCCATCAGCCCAGGAAAACTTTAAAAGAAAAAACTAACTTGCTGCTGCTGCTGCCGCCATGGCAGTGGCAGAATCAAGTGTCTCCCGCAGGGCCCCCGCCCGCCCAACAGAGCCCTCCCTCCTGTCCGGCAGAGCCCTCCGTCGATCACTCTCTTCGGTGCGGCTTTCAGAGCCACAAAGGGAGGGTTTCCCTCTCGCGGTTCTGTTAAGCCAGCCGGGGCTGATGGGAAACAGGGAATGCCTGTTCCCATCAGTCCCAGTAGGCTTAACAGAGCCGCAAGAGGGAAAGAGTCCCCTTGGCGGCTCTGAAAACCGCACCAAGAAGAGTGATCAAGGGAGGGCTCTGACGGACAGGAGGGAGGGCTCTGTTGGGCGGGCAGGGGCTCCGCTGGAGATACTTGATTCTGCCGCTGCCACGGCAGCAGCAGCACCAGCAAGTTAGTTTTTTCTTTTAAAGTTTTCCTGGGATGATGGGCAGAATGTTGTTTGCGCGGGGCCCCCTGAAACACGTGGCCCTGTTCAAACAACATTCTTGCTCAATGGACGGGCCGGCCCTGACCCTTGCTACAGTCCTGGAGATGCCCCATTGGTTCCCTATCGTTAGGTTTAGCCCTAAGGATGTGCAAATAAAAGGTCTAAACAGCAATATGATTTTTCATTTTTCATGGCCTTGTCATAGATTGAGTTTTTCCAAATTTGACCCCGAGTCTGAGTTTTCACTACCCAACTTGAGATCTTGGCAGGATTCTCAGGCTTCTGCAGATCTTTTAATCACTGTAAAACACAGTAACTGTGGCCCTTTTATCAGAGCTCAAGTGGCGAAGGGGAGCTTACAGGAAATACTTGTCTCCAGTGCTGCTGCTCCTTCTTCTTCCTACAGCCAATGGGCTCCCAGCAGCAGGGCCAGCCCGTCCATTGAGCGAGAATGTTTTTTGCACAGGGCCCCCCGTTTCAGGGAGCCCACGCAAAGAACATTCTGTTTTAAAAATAAATTAAATTAAAAAAAAAGTTGGCTGCTGCCGCCGCGGCAGCGTCAGAATGGAGTGTCCCGCGGGCCCCTCCCCCCTGCCCGGCTGAGCCTCTCCATGATGGCTTTCAGATCCGCGAAGGGAGAGTGTCTCCCTTGCGGCTCTGTTAAGCTTGCAGGGGCTGATGGGAAAATTGGTTCTGTTAAGCCTGCAGGGCAGATGGGAAATTTCCCATCAGCCCCTGTGGGCTTAACAGAGCCGCGAGGGAGACGCTCTCCCTTCGCGGATCTGAAAGCCGTCACGGAGAGGCTCAGCCGGGCAGGTGGAGCCCCTTGGGACACTCGATTCTGCCGCGGCGGCAGCAGCCAACTTTTTTTTTTTAATTTTAATTTTCCCTGGGCCAGGGGGGGGGGAGTTAGGACTGGTAATGGGCTGTGGGGAGGGCTAGGACTGGAAATGGGCTGATGGGGGTGTTAGGACTGGAGGTGGGCTGATGGGGTTAGGACTGGTAATGGGCTGTGGGCTGATGGGGGGTTAGGACTGGTAATGGGCTATGGGGGGCTAGGACTGCAAATGGGCTGATGGGGGGTTAGGACTGGAGGTGGGCTGATGCGGTAGGACTGGTAATGGGCGATGGCTTATGGGGGGGGGCTAGGACTGGAAATGGGCTGATGGGGGGGTTAGCAATGGAGGTGGGCTATGGGGGGCTAGGACTGCAAATGGGCTGCTGGGGGTGTTAGGACTGGAGGTGGGCTGATGCGGTTAGGACTGGTAATGGGCTGTGCGCTGATGGGGGGTTAGGACTGGTAATGGGCTATGGAGGGCTAGGACTGGAAATGGGCTGATGGGGGGTTAGGACTGGAGGTGGGCTGATGTGGTTAGGACTGGTAATGGGCTATGGGGGCTAGGACTGCAAATGGGCTGATGGGGGGTTAGGACTGGAGGTGGGCTGATGCGGTTAGGACTGGTAATGGGCTGTGCGCTGATGGGGGGTTAGGACTGGTAATGGGCTGATGTGGGGGTGAGGACTGGAGGTGGGCTGATGATGTTAGGACTGGTAATGGGCTATGGGGGAGCTAGGATTGGAAATGGGCTGATGGGGGGGTTAGGACTGGAGGTGGGCTAATGCGGTTAGAACTGGTAATGGGCTGTGCGCTGATGGGGGGGTTAGGACTGGTAATGGGCTATGGGGGCTAGGACTGGAAATGGGCTGATGGGGGGTTAGTACTTGAGGTGGGCTGATGGGGTTAGGACTGGTTATGGGCTGTGGGCTGATGGGGGGTTAGGACTGGGGCTATGGGGGGCTTAAACTGAAAATGGGGTGATGGGGGGGTTAAGCCTGGAAGTGGGCTGATGGGGGTTAGGACTGGTAATGGGCTATGGGGGGGCTTGAACTGAAAATGGGGTGATGGGGGATTAGGACTGGAAGTAGTTTGATGGGGGGCTAGGACTGGTAATGGGTTGGGAGATTGCTAGGACTGGAAATGGACTGAGTGGAAGGGGAGGCTTGAACAGCAAATAGCTGATGGGGACGAGGACTTGGAATGGACATGGAAATGGGCTGAGTGGAAGGGGGCTTGAACTGCAATTAGCTGATGGGGAGGGGGGCTTGGAATGGAAATGGGCTGTGAGGGGAGGGAGCTAGGACTGGAAATGTGCTGAGAGGGGGGGGAGCTAGGACAGGAAATGGGCTGATGGAGCAGGATAGGACTGGAAATGGGCTGTTGGAGGGAGCTAAAATTGGAAATGGGCTGTGATAGGGGCTTGGATTGTAATGGGCTCATGGGGGGCTTGGACTGGAATTGGGTTGAGTGGAGGGGAGCTAGGATTTGACATGGGCTGATGATGGGGCTAGGAAAGGAGTAGAAATGGGCTGATGGGCTGGGATTGGAAATGAGCTGATGGAGGGATTCGGATAGGACTGGAAATGGATGGGGGAGCTAGGACTGGAAATGAGCAGATGCTGGGTGAGGCTGGAACTAGAAGGGAGCTGATGTTGGGGGAGGATTAGAATGGGATGGGGCTGGGAGAGTGAAATGCAGAGGGGAAAAATATTTTGTGTGCGAGGGATGAAAAATCTACAATTGGCCGGTTATTGGGAGAGTAAGTGGGGATTGAGAATGGAGGGGTAAAATTTGAGTGCATGAAATAGGAATGAGGAAAGAGCAAAAGGAGAAAGATTAGTATGTTAAAGCAGATGTAGATAGAGAGAATGGAAAAAAACTAGAAGAGAGAAGAAAGGACAAATGGACAGCAGACAATGGAGAGTTAGCAGAAGACACGAAGCAACCAAAAGAAAGTGGCTGGAGCAATTGCAACTGAAAAAAATGCACAAAAGGTAGAAAGATATCTCTTTATTTTGAATTTATTAACTGGAATATGTCAGCTCTGGGAAATGTGCATCATTAACGTCTGCGCTTTGTTTAGTAGAAGAGGAAATTAATTTATAGTTTTATTTCTACAGTGTTGTTGTACATTCCAAGTTTGGCTTTTGGGGTTCGCAGTTTAATTATTGCCTTCCTGTTTCTAAATTGTGATTCCTTGTTTGGTGACGGTCTATGTTCTGCATGTGTAACTGAGCTGAGGTATTCTGTTTATGTAATTCCTATTTGACATTGCCAGTTGTTCTCTTTCCACAGTAGGTCATGTATTGTTATTCTCTGAAATGTATTGGTTTAATATTTGCAGTGTTGCCTTTTGATAGGTAGGGTTTGGTGCTTTATGAGTTCTGGTAGTGCTGTTATGATACGGTGGGTTTACTATGGGTTCTACAGTAAATAGGCAGCATTTGTAGTAGTTCCTAATGTGCCTGGCAGTTGGCACTGGATTATAGTAATGTAGAAATCTTTTAGTCTTTCTTTATCCATACATTCATTAAGAGATGTTTACTAAAGGTTAGTGTATAGTAACATTATGCAAATGAGGCCACTTATGCAAACGAGGCCCCACACCAAGTCTCCGCACATGGCCCCGCACCCCCCTTGGGCCGCCCCTGCCCAGCAGAAGACTAGAGGATCCAATAGGCTGCAGGAAGAGCCATAAGAAGCAGCAGCAGCAGCAGCATGAGAGAAAACTGGTTTCTGCTTGTTCGAAAGGCCATACAAGCTCTATTGCTAGCTTTTTACTGTCCTTTCTTAAACCAACTGTGGGAGCACAGGAAAACATAAGAGCAAAGGAGGGAAAGAGAGCAAACAGGGGAGGAACTAGAAAAGTGCAGCAGATGGCACCACGTAGGGAGAAGAGGTTGGGAGCTCTGTACCATTTCTGGGATGAACGTTTGCACTAGAGAGAGAGGAAGAGAAGCATATGCATGTTTGTGGAAGACGAGAGAAACTGTGGAGAGGATTTAGAGTAAGGGAGGGAGAGTAGAAAAGGACAAACATCTAAGGGGCAAAGGATACTGGGAGTTATCGATTTCTGACACGGTGGGTGCTGGTGCACCTTTCCTGCAGGTTTCTGTTTGTTTACCTTTTGGTACTACATCTGCAGGAAGAGCGTATCAGTTCACACACAGTGATTTCTGGCACCATGGTAAGTACCAGAAGATACTCTGAACTTCTCCCCTTACCTCTTAATTTTCTTTTAATCTCAAAGGGAACAAAGGATTATAGTCATTTTCTCACAGCAATTTTGCATCGAAAGTGTAAGAACTAAGCATTCCTTGAATCCTTTCTCATTTCTTGGAACTCGCGGTGAAAGTAATGACCATTGAAGCAAAATGCAGTAAGCGATGTCTTTCTCTCTCTCTTCCGACGTCCCTAATTTTTATTCTTTGATTGCATTTCCTGGGCTGATTTGTCATACATTGAGATGTAATTGCCACTCAGAGGATGACAAGGTCACTGTGATTTTGCAAGCTCCACTGACAAAGCTGTTGAGAAATCAATGCATTTTAACCCTGGCCTTTTCCCTGCCAGCTGATTTATGCAGCCAAATGTGGCATTTTGTTCACTGATGAAGCAAAACGTTGACCTACCAGAACAGAATCCTTGCTGCACACTCTGAAGCACTCCAAAATAAACTTCAGAAGGCACTGTCAATGAGTGAGGCCCTTTCTGCACAGTACTTAAAAAATGAACTGTAGCTCCTGCCAATCCGGAAGTCCCCCACAGTGGCTATGTACAGCTATTTGGCAGACTAGGGACACATCTTCAGGGTGATAACACTCTCCTTGCAGACTTAACTCTGTAAATTTTAGGGTTCTTGGTCAGGGCCAAGAACTGTGAGGCTGCTGGCAGCTTAAATTCACTTGTTCCTCTCTTTACCCACTCTCAATGAATCAGTCCAGGGCAGAATTTGGTGGTCTTAACCAAGGGCCTACTAAACAATATCTATAATGGTCACTGACACTGACAATAAGGAAAATATAAGTCAGAGTAAAAATCAGTTACATTCACTTAGAATTTAGCTGGATTCTCTCTTCCAGGTGGAGAGCCCTCAGAAGCTTCTTTCCCCAGAGTACCTTGTAGAGCTGGATGCTGGACCTGGACGAGACCACAGACTTTGTACCCCTTAGGCCTGGTCCTCCTTGGCTTTATTTCCATAGATGTTCTCTGTATCCTCTCCTTTCTTTTCCAGGATTAGTTCCTCCTCCCCTGCTTTTCCCTTCACTCCTTAAGTGTAGTGCAGTAGCCTAAGTCGCCCATGTCACTACTTCTGCCTCTTCCCTTGGTTGGTGAACTGATGCCTCTCCTCGCTCAACCATCAACCAAATCGGGCAGCTGTCTAGGGGACGACTTCTGGGCCCTCCCCCACCAAGAACAGGGCATCCAAAGCTAAACAATAGATTTTGATAGCCAGGTGGGTGTAAAACTTAAGGTTTGCCTAGAGTGCCAACAGTTTGAACCAACTCTGGTGCTGGCCTTGGCTGTGGTATATTAGCTATGCCAGCCAAAACAAACTGCCTTTGGGCTTGGTCTTTATACTAGTCTAATTTCCTTCCAACTGAGTCTCCTCATACCATTACCTCTTTAGTCAGAAGAGTCCTCCAATGTTCTGGAAACAATGGGTGGCATAGAATGGTCACAGTGCCGTCTTAGTACAGCCACTAGAGGTCTCTGCTGCTCAAGTAGGGAAGAACCTTAAAAGTCTCTACAAAACAACCAAACTCCAACCCCAAAATAAACTGGAATCAAAATCCCCATGCACAAGCTCACACCTCTGTAGTTAAATGAATGCAAACAAACCGAGTAGTTCTGGAAATGAACTATGCAAGATGTTTTTCCTTTAAACATTAGTGCAGATCATGCTGCTGAATGAAATTAACCCAAATTACTGCCAATAGCACCTCCCAATATTGTCAAACCACAGGAGCCTCAAATATTTTTGGCTGACTGGGAAGTTCCAACACTTATTTGTACAGAGTCAATAAGAAGGGCTGTTTTCCTTGCAAATCCATCTCTCCTTGCTTCTACAGCAATAATGTGAGTCATGTGCAAAGAGAGAGCTGAGATGGTCCATTATGGGCATGATTTTATAACAAGGCAGCTATGTGGGATGTCTAAAGTGGCCTTATTAGGCGCCCAGAAGCAGCCCCAGTAGCGTACAAATCCTCTCATGCATTGCACTGGCTTTGAGACCTGTATAAATATGTGCTTGTACTCTCTGCATGTACTCACATAGGGGGTTATTCAGAGACACGAATATTTGTGCTGGTGGCAGTCCTGGACTAACTTCCCTGCGGTTGTGCGAGGAAGTTAGTCGGGGGCAGGGAAGAGGTGGCCCGGGGGTGGAGAGTGGGCAGGCAGTGGATGGTTGCCGGCCCTGGACGTACAGGGCCGATTCTAATGTTGGCCCTGTATGTCCAGGACCGGCGAAATGGCTGGGGAAGTTATTCCACCTCCGAGGTGGAAAACTCCACTGGTCATGTTTTTTAAGTGGCCCGGGGCACGGAAGGGGCTGGGGGGGCAGAGTTAATTCCCTGCAGCCCGATCCTGGCCTTAGGAGGCCGGATCAGGGTTCAGGCTGCTGGGAATAAACTCCATTTGCAGGCGGCCGGCATCGCAGCTCCATTCACAAGCCCTGGCTGAGTTAGCTGGGCTGTGGCTGTACCTGCAGGCCGGGACTGAATCACAGCCTGTTCGTGATTCTGATCCCGTGGGGCTAGACGTGCCCCGTGGGATCAGAATCGCGATCTCCTTTGTACGTCCAAGTCAGCCCGGACATACAAAGGAGATGTATGTGCAGGACAGAATCAGGCCTATATTTTATAAAATACATGCTGTGATGGAGTTGAGAACCTGATATTACAATGCTTATTGCAGAGCAGAGGACCAACAAACAATAGGAAAACATCCCTCTGAGCAAGGACAGGTGGGAAGGAAGGACCTTCCAGACAACCAATGGGGCTCTGAGAGGCAGGGTTCTGAGACTAGGGTAGGTGGAGTCAAAAATGTACCAAAGTAGCAATGCTCTCTGTACGACTGGAGAACATGGTGCACCCCCCCCCCCCCCATCCAGCTACGTGCAGTGGCTCACCTTTGTTGGGCTTCCTAGAAGCTCAGTAATGACATCAGTGCCCCTTCCACACTTGTGCCCTATGTGGCCGCACCTCTCGCACAGTCCTTGGTAAGACCCTGGGCAGAGTCCTGCATGTGTCAGGTAAATGAATTGAGTGGCTTCACCACTTGGATGGCAGTTGGAGCTGGGGAACTGAGAGGAAAACATCTAGCAGCGAAGTTCCTCTGTGGAGAGGGAGGGATAGAACGGAAACCTGAAATTCCACTGGAAGAGCTTATCGCCCAGCTGGAAGCTTCAACTGAAGGCAAAGGCATGCAGTGCATTAGAGATACCCATTGTTGCATTTTATAATGTCCAATAGCGCTCAAGCTTTTAAGACAGTCAAAATACTTGTGCTTGAAGAGGTTTTAGGAAAGATTGATCAGTGGTGCTTCACCATTGGGTGGTGAGTAGAAGCACTCGTAACTTCTAACGCTGCTTCTTGTTCTGAGCGCTTATGTCATAGAGCAGAGGAGTTGCCTAGTGATTAGAGCAGTGAACTGAGAACCACGAAAACCGAGGTTTAAATCCTACTGGTGCTTCTTGTGACCTTGGGCAAGTCACTTTACCCTCCTTCAGGTACAAAAGCACAGCTAGAGTTACTAACGTGCTACTGTGTTCACATGCGTTATCAGTAACTAGGTCCCATTTCACAAAATGGACCCATGGAAAAATAAAATGTAATGGTGTTAGCATGAGGTAATGTGGTAGCAGGGGCGGCCCAAGGGGGGTGCGGGGCCATGTGCGGAGACTCGGTGCGGGGCCTCATTTGCATAAGGGGCCTCATTTGCATAAATATTTGCATAATGTTACCATACACGAACTTTTAGTAAACATGCCTCTTATTGAGTGTATGCATAAAGAAAGACTAACAGTCTTCTACATTACTATAATCCAATACCAACCGCCAGGCACATTAGGAACTACTACAAACACTGCCCATTTAGAACCCATAGCAAACCCGCCGTATCCTAACAGCACTACAAGGACTCATAAAGCACCATACCATAACTATCAAAAGGAAACGCTGCAATATTAAACCAATACATTTCAGAGAACAACAATACATGACCTACTGGGGAAAGAGAACAAGTGGCAATGTCAAATAGGAATTACATAAACAGAATACTCAGCTCAGTTACACATGCAACATGACCATCACCAAACAAGGAATCACAATTAGAAACAGGAAGACAATAATTAAACTGGGAATCCCAAAAGCCAAACTTGGAATGTACAACACTGTAGAAATAAAACTATACATTAATTTGCTCTTGTACTAAACAAAGCGCAGACGTTAATGATGCACATTTCCCAGAGCTGACATATTCCAATTAATAAATTCAAAATAAAGAGTTATGGTTCTACCTTTGTGCATTTTTTTTCAGCTGCAATTGCTCCAGCCACTTTCTTCTGGTTTCTTCGTGTCTTCCGCTAATTCTTCATCGTCTGCTGTCCATTTGTCTTTTCTTCTCTCTTCTAGTTTTTTTCCATTCTCTCTCTACATCTGCTTTAACATACTAATCTTTCTCCTTTTTGCTCTTTCCTCATTCCTATTTCATCCACTCAAATTTTACACCTCCATCCTCAATCACCACCTACTCTCCCAATATCCGGACAATTGTAGATTTGTCTTCCCTCCCACACAAAATATTTTTTCCCTCTCCATTTCACTCTCCCAGCTCCATCCCATTCTAAATCCTCCCCCAACATCAGCTCCATTCTAGTTCCAGTCCCACCCAGGCATCCGCTCCCTTCTAGTCCCCGCATCAGCCCATTTTCCAGTCCTAGCCCCCCATAAGCCCATTTCCAGTCCTAGCTCCCCCATCTATTTGCAGTCCCATCCAAGTCCTCCATCAGCTCATTTCCAATCCCAGCCCCCCATGAGCCATTTCTAGTCCTTTCCTAGCCCCACCATCAGCCATGTCAAATCCTAGCTCCCCTCCACTCAGCCCATTTCCAATCAAGCCCCCCATGAGCCTACTTCCAGTTCTAGCCCCTTCATGAGTCCATTTCAATCCAAACCCCCACCACAGCCCATTTCCAATCTTAGCACCCCCAACAGCCAATTTCCAGTCCTATTCTAGCCCATCAGCCCATTTCGTGTCCTTAGCCCCCCCCCCTCACCCATTTCCAGTCCTAGCTCCCTCCCCCTCACAACCCATTTCCATTCCAAGCCCCCGTCCCCATCAGCTATTTGCAGTTCAAGCCCTCCTTCCACTCAGCCCATTTCCAGTCCTAGCCTCCTCATAGCCCATTACTAGTCCTAACCCCCCATCAGCCCATTACGTCCTAACCCCCCATCACCCTATTTCCAGTCCTAGCCCCCCATCAGCCTATTTCCAGTCTTAGCCCCCCTCCCATAGCCAATTACACAGTTCTACCCCCCATCAGCCCATTTCCAGTCTTAGCCCCCCCCATAGCCCATTACCAGTCTACACCCCCCATCACCCTATTTCCAGTCCTAGCCGCCCCATCAGCCCATTTCCAGTCTTAGCCCCCCATAGCCCATGACCAGTCCTAACCCCCCCATCACCCTATTTCCAGTCCTAGCCGCCCCATCAGCCTATTTCCAGTCTTAGCCCCCCATAGCCCATTACCAGTCCTACCCCCCCCCATCAGCCCACTTCCAGTCTTAGCCTCCCCCCCCCCCATGGCCCATTACCATTCCTAACCCTCCCCCCCCATCAGCCCATTACCAGTCCTAGCCTCCCCCCCCCCATGGCCCATTACCAGTCCTAACACCCCCCCCCCCATGGCCATTACCAGTCCTAACACCCCCCCCCCATGGCCCATTACCAGTCCTAACCCCCCCCCCCGGCCCATTACCAGTCCTAACCCCCCCCCGGCCCATTACCAGTCCTAACACCCCCCCCCATCACCCACTTCCAGTCTTAGCCCCCCCATAGCCCATTTCCAGTCCTACCCCCCCCACTTCCAGCCTTAGCCCCCTCCCCATAGCCCATTACCAGTCCACACCCCCCCCTTCAGCGCTCTTAGCCCCCCCATAGCCCATTACCAGTCCTAACCCCCCCATCAGCCCACTTAGCCCCCCCCATAGCCCATTACCAGTCCTAACCCCCCCCCAACAGCCCACTTAGACCCCCCCCCAGAGCCTTTTAACTCCTCAACCCCCCCCATCAGCCCACTTAGCCCCCCCCATAGCCCATTACCAGTCCAACCCCCCCCATCTGCCCAGTTAGCCCCCCCATAGCCCATTACCAGTCCTAACCCCCCCCCCCCATCAGCCCACTTCCAGTCTTAGCCTCCCCCCCCCCCATGGCCCATTACCAGTCCTAACCACCCCACCCCCTGGCCCATTACCAGTCCTCACCACCCCCCCCCCATCAGCCCACTTCCAGTTTAGCCTCCCCCTCCCTTCAGGCTTATTCCAGTTTAGCCTACCCCTCTCCCTTAGCCCATTACCAGTCCTAACCACCCCCCCCCCTATCATTCCAAATTAAAATTAAAAAAAAAAACCCAAACCGGCTGCTTCTGCCGCGGCAGCTTCAAGAGCTCTGCCGCGGCAGCATCAAGAGCTCTGCCGCGGGGCCCCCCCCTGCCCGGCAGAGCCTCCGTGCATCTTCAGCTCTTCACGTCCAAAACGCGGGCTTTTTTCAGAGCCGCGAGAGTTTTCTTTTCTCGCGGCTCTGTTAATCCGCCGAGGGTGATGGGAAATCCCATCAGCCCCGCGGATTAAGAGAGCCGCGAGGAAAAGAAAACTCTCGCGTCTCTGAAAAAAGCCCGCGTTTTGGACGTGAAGAGCTGAAGATGCACGGAGGCTCTGCCGGGCAGGGGGGGGGGCCCCGCGGCAGAGCTCTTGAAGCTGCCGCGGCAGAAGCAGCCGGTTTTTTTTTTTTTTTTTTTTAAAAGTGGGATGCTTAAGAATGTTTTTTGCGCGGGGCCCCCTGAAACGCGGGGCCCTGTGCAAAAAACATTCTTGCTCAATGGACGGGCCGGCCCTGTGTGGTAGCGCATGTTAATAACACAAGCCGTTGAATTGTAAGCCCTTTGGGGATAGGGGAATACCTATTGCACTTGAAGGCAATTCACTTTGAACTACTACTGAAAATGTATGAACTAAATCCAAAATAAATAAAAATAAAAAAAATAAATGAACAACGTTGCTGAGACTATGCTGGAAAGAACAGCAACAGCCATTTTGTGAGAAAGGATTGTCTTAGTGCTGCTGAGACGGTTTTGACAAACAGCAACCTGTAGTGTTTGAAATTAGTTTGGATCTGAGCTGCTGGGACTGTATTTGAGACCCATAGGGGTCGATATTCAGCTCGCAGTGGTTAGCATTGCTCAAATACCTGACCGCCGTGGGCAAAAATGAAACCGGATATTCATTGTCGGAGCCTAACTGGCATCCGGTGCTGAATATCTGGTTTCTGCAGAGCACAGTGGCTATCTGGTTAGTGACGATATTCAGCTGCTAATCAGATAGCACAACCACATAGAGTTAGGCCAGCCATTGACCTGTCCTAGCTTTCTGCGATTCGCCTACCCGGTTATACTGCTGTACACCAGATAGTTGCCCATGACTATCCCAAAACTAATGGGGTTAGCAAGGCAGTCTGTGGGGATATTCCCCAGCACTAACTAGTTAGTGCTGCTGAATGTTGGACCAAGAGGGGTTTATGGATATCAACCCTTTAGTGTTTATTTTGTATGTAGAGTGAACTGGAGTTGCTGAGACTATGATAAGAGAAAGCAAATGTTATCTACGCAGAGGACTTTGTTTCTGAAGCATCTGTGAGAGGGATTTAAGACTACAGTATTCATCTATCTGGAGTGACTTAATTCAGCTTGTTTTGCGAGCTCCACTACATTCATGAAGGTGAACGAGTACCAAAGAAGCCTGGATGGGACAGTGCATGCATTGCAATTCCGGCCTAGCAGAGTTGGCTCCAGAGCTGGTTCAGGGTGCTGGTGATCTAAGCAAACATTAAGCCTTCCCCCCCCCCCCCCCCAGCTGTCAAAATCTATTGTTTAGATTTGAATGGCCTCCTCTGCTACCCCCAGAAGCTGCTTAATGGTTGCCCCAGCCCTGCGCCCTATCGCTATAGATTTTAGGCATGTATACACTTGCACAATTTTATAAGAATCCTTTTCGGCATGTACTGTAAAACATGCTTTGCCGGCAGAAAAAGCTGTATAGAATTCCCCTACGTGTCTCTGAAAAGCATTCTACATCTGTGTTGATACAGAAGCCATGATAATGATGTTTATATACATCTATATAAATCGGACTTCAATATTTATATAAATCGGACTTCAATATTTCAATCAGTCCTGTCCCTTGGTCCGACCATAACCTGATTACTCTCCAAATACCCTTGCAACTTGTTCAGGCTCCACCTAGCGATGCCACTGGACCCTCAGACACACCTCGCCCCAGACCACTTGCCATAGAAGAGTTCTCCAAAAAGGCTCTTCTGACCCTACATCAGAAGGCTGCCAACCTTGATGAAGCAATCACCAATTGGAATAACACATTGAAAGAATTCGCCTACCCAACATCCTCCAATAATTCAGAAACCCACAACAGATGTAAAAGGAGAAGACACCATGCTCCATGGTTCTCAGCAGAACTCCACACCTCCCTCATCGAACTCAGGAAGCAGGAGAGGAAGTGGAGACGCTCCCGATCCCAGACCCACAAAGTAGCCTACCTTGAACTCCTGAAGTCTCACCGTGAGAGGATATACCTCAGAATGAGTGAATACCACGCTCAGCTCCTCCAACGCTCAATCAATAAACCTAGAGACTTATTCAACCTAGCGAAATCCCTAATCAAGGAACCCTCCCCAACTCAACTTGTACCAATTCCTCCCCAGTCATATGCAGACTTCCTTCAATCCAAATCTCTCACAGCAAGTAATCAGCCAGCACCAACTGTATCTCCTCCCTACCAATCTCCCACCCCACAAACATCACTCATACATTTTACCCCCCCTGCTGAGAAGAATATCCAGGACCTCATTGCCAGCATCAACACCTCAACAGCCCCAAACGACCCCTGTCCAGCACAATGGATCAGGACCCTTCGAGTTGAACTCAGCCCAATCCTACTAAACATCATCCGTCTATCTTTTGCAACTGGCTCATTCTCCTCTTTACTCAAACAAACTTCAATAAGACCCCTCTAAAGAACAGTAGACTCGACCCAGCAAAGACAGAATCTTACCGACCCATCTCGAGCATTCCTCTACTCGCCAAAATAATCGAGAAAGTCGTCTACAGACAAATCCAACAACATATAGACATAGCAGCCCACTTGACCCCTGCCAGCACGGATTTAGAGAATCGCATGGAACAGAAACCCTGCTCACCACCCTCACCAACACCCTGAATAAAGGAATTGACAACGCAGAAAATGGTTTCGCCCTCATCTTCCTGGATATCTCAGCTGCCTTCAATTCTGTTAATCACAATCAGCTACTCACCTGCCTCCTGGAAAAGGGCATTCACGGCCTTGCCTGGGAGTGGTGTAAATCTTATCTATCTGATCATTGGCAACAAGTCCAGGTTGGTTCTAAAACTTCGGCACCATTCCACCAACAACAAGGTGTCCCACAAGGTTCCTCCCTATCGGCCCTGCTGTTTAATATCTATATGCAGCCGATATGCAACATTATCCGTTCTTTCAATATTTCTACCTTAATCTACGCCAATGATGTGTTGCTATTTACCCCGTTCAAAGTCAAAACACACGGAATTCACCAACCTTGTCAACTGTTTCAATGCAACTCACAGACTGGCTAACAACCCAAAACCTCCGCATTAATTTCAGAAAAACAGAGGTACTCTTCATATCAAGGAACAAAAGCTTCTCTCCTCCCTCCAGCCTAAGAGTAAGAGATGCGGAGCTTCCAAGCCGTAACGCCATACGCTATCTCGGCATTACCCTTGACCGGCCATCTCGATTTCAAGGAACATGTAAAAAACATCACCAGGTCATCTATAACAAAATTAAAACACTGAGACATCTTAAACCTATGCTACCTGCTGACTGCTTCCGAACCATCTTCCAGGCCCTCATACTACCACATCTAGATTATGCAAAATTTAATCTTGTATGGCCTACCAAAGAGCACTCTCAATCCTCTCCAACAAGCCATGAACGCCGCCGCCCGTGTCCTCTGCGGTCGAGCCAGATCCAGACCATATCACACCAATACTCAAGGATCTCCATTGGCTACCGATACACTCCAGACTTACATATAAGATCTTCTAATAACATTCAAGATTATCAACAACATCGCTCCCAATTCTCTCAACGAACTCATCACACCTACTCCAAAAACCAGATCCAGAAGGACAGCAACAGACAACACTCTATCTATCCCTAAAGACTCCATAAAGTGCTCACAAACAACCAGGAGAAGAGCCTTTGCCCACTACACACCAAAATGTTGGAATGACCTCCCTCCAGAAATCAGAGCGATCCGAGACCTTCTACAATTTCATAAAGCAATAAAACACCACCTCTTCCTGCTCCATTTCTCTCAATCTGCTTCCCCGACTTCTAAGAAAACATCCCCTTCCCCCTACCAGAGTCCCCTACACAACATAACGCTCAAGCTCCAAGCACTCTCTCGTAGCCTGAACCTTCTTAAGTACTTTCTTATAAAGTATCATCTTATGCCATATCTTTATGTATATAGTTTCTAGTATACTGCCTATGTCAATATGTGAATAGTTACCCATGTTCTCCAAGTTCTATTCCCTGTTATGATGTAAACTCTATCAGTTTTCTCTGATCTGAGTATTCTTTGTTAATTGTAAACCGCACTGATAACAAATAGTGCGGTATATAAGAATTGTTAATTAAATAAATAAATAAATCTAGAATTTCAGAGTCTGTCTAACACCAAAGCAGGGCTTAGGTGTTTAAAAATTCCAGAAGATGTACAGCAGGTATCATTTTTAGTTCAAGGGCTACATGATTTTATAGTTTCATTGGCCCATTTGTACAACCAAATGACTGCAAGTGATCAGGCCAGTTCTGCTGAGGTGGTACATCATATTAATGCACATCAAGATTAGGTGTGAAGGAATGAGCCATTATTACACTGTTCATTTCAAGACAAACTAGGGTTTTGGAGGGCTTTTTCATACTTATAAATTACACCATGTAGAAATATGCGTGCTGACAAGAATGCAGTACTTCTCTGAGACTCTGTTGTAGGCATGTTTGAAGGAAGAGTTTGGGCAAAGCACGGCAGAATTACTACTACTACTATTTATCACTTATATAGCGCCACGCACGCAGCGCTGTACGGGCGTACATACAAAAGACAGTCCCTGCTTGTCAGAGCTTACAATCTAATTGAGTTGCAATTTACCTGTGTTCTTTATAAGCTATGCGCTTCCATACATACTGAAGGTGCACACATTTACAGTAGCTCGCGAGCTGCGATTTCTGCAGTTTTTGTGCCGGAATTTTAAAGACACATGGGTGCCTATGTGTCTTTGTAAAACAGGTTGAAAATAGGTGCCTGCTTAACCGCCCAAGCTAGGCAACCTGTTATAAAATTACTCTCATGATAATGGAAAGAACAACTAACATTTAATCCATCCAAGAGCTGCTTAGGTATAGGTCGTCATAGGTGCTATTTTCAAACTGCACTGTGACAAAACTCTTACTGTAGGACTTTGCACTAGAAAAGATACTTGTGTACTTGTCACCCGTACAGATTGTTGGTCTCCACAGACACTTATAAAGGATTTTAGACAGTGAGGGAGTAGTATGGTGCTTAACATAGTAACATAGTATATCATGACAGATAAAGACCAGTATGGTCCATCTAGTCTGCCCAGCAAGGCGGCAAGAGTAGGTGCACCTGCCGCTCCATGTAATTCATCCCTTCCCATGCCTTTGTTTAGGGGTGTACCCACCGCTCCATAAAGTCACTCCTATTTGTTCAGATATAAGAGATAGTTATGCTTATTTTGATTTTATCCTGTTGCCATAAAGTGATCCGCTGGGTCTGTCCCCTGCCATTTTGAATTCTATCACTGTATTTGCCCCCACCACTTCCATCGGGAGGGCATTTGAAGCATCCACCACCTTTTCAGTGAAAAAGTATTTCCTGATATTGCCTTTCAGTTTACCCCCTTGCAGTTTCATGTAATGCCCTCTAGTTTTACAGCTTCCCTGTCTTTGGAAGAGGTTGGTTTGTCCATTAATACTCTTTTAAGTATTTAAAGAGGAGTGGCCTAGTGGTTGGTGCAAGGTACTTCAGGCCAGAAGGTCAGGGGTTCAAATCCCACTAGAGGACAGCAACCTTGGGCCAGAAGGACTGGGGCTTCTAGTCCCACAGGTGCTCCTTGTGGTCTTGGGCAAGCCACTTAACCCTCCATAGCCCATGTTCCCTGTAAAATAGTTATCTCCAAGTTATAATGCCCTGTTCAATGTAATTTCAGTTTACATAAGAACATAAGATATGCCATACTGGGTCAGACCAAGGTCCATCAAGCCCAGTATTCTGTTTCCAACAGTGGCCAATCTAGGTCATACGTACCTAGCAGTTTCCCCAAGGGACACAGGTTCCACAATGCTTGTATTGGTTCAAACATTGATATCCTGGGTCCCTTCTTAATAATGGTTTATGGACCTTTCCTCCAGGAACTTGTCCAAACCTTTTTTAAACCCAGCTACACTAACAGCCTTTACTACATCCTCCGGTAACAAATTCCAGAGTTTGATTACACGTTGAGTGAAAAAATATTTTCTTTTATTAGTCTTAAATAGTTTACCCTGTAGCTTCATTGCATGTCCCCTAGTCTTTCTATATTCTGATAAGGTAAACAATCGATCTACGTTTACCCGTTCCACTCCGTTCATTAATTTATAGACTTCTATCATATCTCCCCTCAGCCGTCTCTTTTCCAGGTTAAAGAGCCCCAACCTTTTTAGCCTTTCTTCATAGGAGTATCCTTCCATCCCCTTTACCATTTTGGTGGCTCTTCTCTGAACCTTTTCTAAAATCGCTATATCCTTTTTAAGATACGGCGACCAGAATTGCACACAATATTCAAGGTGTGGTCTCACCATGGAACGATATAGAGGCATTATAATATCTTTTGTTTTATTTTCCATTCCTTTCCTTATCATACCTAGCATTCTATTTGCTCTCTTGGCCGCCGCTGCACACTGGGCCGAGGGTTTTTAACATGGTATCCACAATGACGCCTAAATCTTTTTCCTGGGTGGTGGTTCCTAATGTGGAACCTTGCATCGTGTAACCATAGTTTGGGTTGTTCTTCCCGAGGTGCATAACCTTGCACTTCTCCACATTAAATTTCATCTGCCATGTTTGTTCAATGTAAACCACACTGATGCAGAATAGCACAGTATATAAGAGAATGTAAATAAAGGCCTGAATCATATTGCCCCTGTCCCTCCTCTCCTCCAGAGTGTACATATTTAGATCTTCAAATCTCTTCTCATAAGTCTTCTGACGCAGGCTCCAAATCATTTAAGTGGCCTTCCTCTGAACTGTTTCCATGCTTTTTATATCCTTTGCGAGACATGGCCTCCAAAACTGAACACAGTATTCCAAGTGAGGTCTCACTAGCGACTTGTACAGTGACATTATTACCTCTTCCTTTCTGCTGGTAATTCCTCTCTGTATGCAACCCAGCATCCTTCTGGCTTTTGCCACCGCCTTGTCACACTGTTTCACCACCTTGAGATCATCAGAAACAATCACTCCGAAGTCCTTCTCCTGGTCCATGCACACCAATCTCTCACCCCCTATCACATACAATTCCCTTGGATTTCTACTTCCCAAGTGCATGACACTGCACCTCTTCACATTAAATCTTAACTGCCAATCATTAGACCATTCTTCCAGCTTTTGTAGATCTTTCCTCATGTTCTCCACTCCCTCAGGGGAGTCCACTCTGTTGCAGATTTTGAAGTCATCTGCAAAAAGACATCGGCAATATCACTCAAGAATATATTGAACAGTACCGGTCCCAGGACCGAACCCTGGGGCATATCGCTAATCACCTTCATTTCATCCAAGTGAGTTCCATTTACCATCACCTTCTGTCGTCTGTCAGTCAACCAATTTCTGATCCAGTTCACCATCTTGGGACCAATCCCCAAGCTGCTGAGTTTATTGATAAGCCTCCTATGAGGAACAGTATCAAGGGCTTTGCTAAAATCTAGGTAGATCACATCCATCGCATGCCCTTGATCTAGTTCTCTGGTCACCCAGTCAAAGAACTCAATCAGATTAGTTTAGCAAGATCGTCCTTTAGTAAAACTATGTTGTCTTGGATCATGTAACCTGTTGGTTTCGAGGAAGTCCACTATTCACTCTTTCAGGAGTGCCTCCATTATTGTTCCCGCCACCGAGGTAAAGACTTACTGGCCTGTAGTTTGTCACTTCTTCCTTATTACCATTGTTGTGGAGAGGTACCACATCAGCCCTTCTGCACTAACTATACCAGCTCACTTTCTGCACTAACTATATCAACAATTTGGTTCCTATTCCTGCTGGCTGAAGAGCCTGGGAGGCATCTGACCATCCTCTTTCCTTTGAGCTGTGTTCCCAAGTTGGTGTCTCTGATGATGGAATCTCCAAGGAGTAGTAGTTTTCTGTTTTGTGATTTTTTCTTCCTATTTGGTACATTATCAGTAGATTTTGCATTAAGTCTGTCATTTAAGGGTACTTCAATTTCCATGGATTGGGCACCCTCATTACCCAAGGCAGAGAAGGCATTATGCAGGGATATCACTTGATGTATAGGGTGTCTCTGTTACAGGTTGCAACCTACCAGAGCCCACTGTGATCCATTTGTTCCTGGGCTGTTTGATTCTTTGTGGAAGCGTTGGTGGATTTTGTCCAGTTTGTACCCTAGAGGAAGTGTGTTTAATTGCAACTAATTCTTCCCTTAGTAGAGTCCATTCTTTATGCATAGCAGCTAATTTGAGGCATATAGGGCAAGCTCTTAGGTTCCAAATGATTCTTCTAAGAATGAAAGCACCTTAATTATTGCATTGAATACACAACATTCTGACTCAGCTGTCCTAGGAGGAGAAAAGGAGAAAAAGTGGGTGTAACACCTAATTAAAGGACAAATGTCAATGTGTATGATGACTATATTTATTTATTTATTTATTTACATTCTCTTATATACCGCGCTATTCTGCATCAGTGTGGTTTACATTGAACAAACTAAAATTACATTGTCCAGGGCATTATAACATGGAGATAACTATTTTACAGGGAACATGGGCTATGGAGGGTTAAGTGGCTTGCCCAAGACCACAAGGAGCACCTGTGGTAATAGAAACCCCAGTCCTTCCGGCCCAAGGTTGCTGTCCTCTAGTGGGATTTGAACCCCTGACCTTCTGGCCTGAAGTACCTTACCCCAACCACTAGGCCACTCCTCCACTCCAAATATAGACAATGCAACCCAAGGGTGGATGGGTAAGGGGTACGGTGGGCAGGAACTCAAGTGTCCCTGGACAGTAGGCCTTCTATGAACTGAGGGCACACTCAGATATCTGATTTAAAGGCTATGCAAGGAACATAGGCAGGCTGAAGATTCCTAAAGACCTATATACAACAGGTAAAGTTTATAAAAAAAACAGGCAATGGTAAAGATATGCCATACTGGGTCAGACCAAGATCCATTAAGCCCAGTATCCTGTTTCCAACAGTGGCCAATCTAGGTCACAACAACCTAGCATTTTCCCCAGAAGACGCAGCTTCCACGATGCTTGTATTGGGTCAAGCAGTGGATATCCTGGGTCACCTTTAATAATGATTTATGGACCTTTCCTCCAGGAACTTGTCCAAAACCTTTTTTAAACCTGGCAACACTAATAGCGTTTACTACATTCTCAGGTAACAAATTCCAGAGTTTGATTACACGTTGAGTGAAAAATATTTTCTCTTATTAGTCTTAAATAGGTTACTCTGTAGCTTCATTGCATGTCCCCTAGTCTTCTATATTTTGATGGTGTAAACAATCGATCTAGGTTTACCCATTCCACTCCATTCATTAATTTATAGACCTCTATCATATCTCCCCTCAGCCGACTCTTTTCCAGGTTGAAGAGCCCTAACCTTTTTAGCTTCTCTTCATAAGGATATCCTTCCATCCCCTTTACCATTTTGATGGCTCTTCTCTGTACCTTTTCTAAAAACGCTATATCCTTTTTAAGAAACTGCGACCAGAATTGCACACAATATTCAAGGTGCGGTCGAACCATGGAATGATATAGAGGCATTATAATATCCTTTGTTTTATTCTCCATTCCTTTCCTTATAATTCCTAGCCTTCTATTTGCTCTCTTGGCTGCCGCTGCACACTGGGCGGAGGGTTTCAATATGTTATCCATGATGCCATCTAAATATTTTTCCTGGGTGGTGGTTCCTAATGTGGAACCTTGCATCGTGTAACCATAGTTTGGGTTGTTCTTTCCTAGGTGCATAACTTTGCACTTCTCCACATTAAATTTCATTTGCCATTTGGATGCTGAATCTTCCAGTTTATCAAGGTCCTCTTGCAATTTTCCCCATGGTTTTTAACAACTTTTTATGGTTTTGTGTCATCTGCAATTTTGATTACCTCACTCGTTATTCCCATTTCCAGGTCATTTACAAATATGTTAAAAAGCAGCGGACCCAGCACAGATCCCCGGGATACTCCACTATTCACCTTTCTCCATTGGGAAAATTGGCCATTTAGCCCTACACTCTGCTTTCTATCTTTTAACCAGTTCCTGATCCACAATAGTACACTGCCTCCTATCCCTATCCTCTTTAATTTCGCCAAAAGTCTCTCATGAGGGACCTTGTCAAAGGCTTTCTGAAAATCCAGATAAACTATATCAACTGACTCACCTTTGTCTACTTGTTTATTCACAAGACAAGTTCTTCCTTGGATAAAGCCATGTTGGCTGTCTCCCATTAAGCCATGACTGTCTACATGTTCAGTAATTTTGTTCTTTATAATGGTTTCTTCCATTTTTCCTTGTACTGATGTCAGGCTCACCGGTCTGTAGTTTCCCGGATCACCCTGGAACCCTTTTTAAAAATTGGCATTACATTGGCTATCCTCCAGTCTTCAGTTATTACAGATTATTTTTATGATAGTTCACATATTACTTAGAGTAGGTCTGCAATCTCATATTTCAGTTCTTTCAACACCCTTGGATATATACCATCCGGTCCAGGTGATTTGCTACTCTTCCGTTTATCAAATAGTTGTAATACATCTTCCCGGTGTATAGATATTTCTTTCAATTCTTCTGCGGCATCACCTTTAAATACCATTTCAGTCATGGGTAACATCCCTACATCTTCCTCAGTAAATACTGAAACAAAGAATTCATTCTGTCTCTCCACTATGGCCTTGACCCATCTTAGTGCCCCTTTTCTCCCTCTAGTCCAACTGACTCTCTTACAGGTTTTTTGCTATGAATATACTTGAAAAAGTCTTTATTGTGCGTTTTTGTTTCCACAGCAAGCTTCTTCTCAAATTCTCTCTTTGTCTACCTTATCAGTGCCTTGCATCCAACTTGCCATTGCTGGCGTTGTTTCCATTTTCGCCATTTGTCTCCTTTTTCCATATCCTGAAAGATGCTTTTTTTGGCAACAACACTCTCTCTGACCTCACCTTTAAATCATGCTGTCAGATTTTTGGACTTCCTTCCACTTTTCTTAAAGCGTGGAATACAGCTGGTCTGGGCTTCCAACATCCATGCTTGATGTAAATCTTTAACCTTTGCAGCTGCTCCTTTTAGTTTTTTCTTAACTATTTTCCTCATTTTATCATAATCTCCCTTTTGAAAGTTAAAAGGTAGTACTGTGGATTTCCTTACTGTCTCTCCTTCATTTATTAAATCAAATGTGATCATGCTATGATCACTATTGCCAAGTGGCCCCAACATTTCCCTTATCACTTGTACCAGATCTTGTGTTCCACTAAGGACTAGGTCCAAAATGGCCTTTCCTCTGGTCGGTTCATGAACTAGCTGCTCCAAGAAGCTGGTTCATGACATTTACCACTAGGAGTAGTCTGGGAGAGGAACCCAGAAGGTTTTATGTTCTTTTCCTACTAGCTCTCTTTCAGGGGAGGTAGCAAAGATCGGAGTTCCCAGGCCTTCAAGGAGCAAAAAAAATTCTTGGGATCCAGGAGGATCCTAGAACAGTGGATCAGAAGGTGTAAGATATAAGTTAGCTAGATTATCTTGTTAGGCTTGAGAAGTGGATTTAGTTGCTGGGGTCAGAAAGAGTACTGATGGACTTCTAAAAGTGCTACAGAATCACTGCTTGAAGGAAGTGTTAGTTGGAGCCCATCTGTAACTGTTCAGAAAAAATGTTCCAGTTCTACTAGAGAAGAGTGTCTGTATCGTATTGATGAGATTGCTATACAGCAGAGGTTCTCAACCCAGTCCTCGGAACACACCTAGCCAGTCAGGTTTTCAGGATAACCACAAGGAATATCTATGAGAGAGATATTTGCATGCATTGCCTCCATTGTATGCAAATCTCTCTCATGCATATTTATTGTGGCTATCCTGAAAACCTAGTCCAACCAACAAGAGCATGTTACACTCACAAAAGAGAAATAGATCAAGTTCAAGGTGAGGTAACCAAATTAATTTATTGAACAACACTTTTGTGGTCAATAAATTCATTTGATTACTTCTCCTGTCTGAAAACCTGACTGGGTTAAGAACCAAGAGGGGAGTGTCTGTAAGGAGTACACTGTCAGGGGCTTGGGGGAAAGGATTCCTTAGTAATACAAATTCTGTGACTAAATTGCCTGTCTTGGATTTTGTTTTGTTCTGGATGTAACACAAGAACCATCATCAACTGTTTCAATAAATTGTTTAATTGTGGAACAAGATTCTGGTGAGGATACTGGATTTCCTTCCTCTCTGAGGTCTATATTATGACCCTATGTGCCCTGAAGCTATTATTTCTCACCACTGAAGAAACTCAGCCTGCAATAAGCTACTGTAGCTCATCCCCTGCAACACCCATATGTGCCCCTTCACAGTAGCCAAAGGAGGACAAGCAGATTAGATATATTTTTATCTTTGCTGAGGAAGGATAATTTTCAGAGACAATTTGCATATGTAAGTCATATTTACCATATTTATGTTTTTATGAAAATAGTCCTCCCTAAACCATGTTCAACATGAATCCCCCCCCCCCCCAAAAAAAAAAAACCAAAGAACTGTCTGAGATTTTTGTCTCAAGGTGTAGATTTTTTGGCTATTAATTTCCACCACTCTGAGTGGTCACAAAGTTGGCATAAAGGCACAAAGTTCACTCTGATATATACAAGACATAAAATAATGACATTATTTCAAAGGAAATAATATTTAAAGGCTTTTATAGGCTAAGAAGGTTTGTAGCAGTCCTTAGCATTCTGCTGACAGACGAAATAGGAGAACGTCTTCAGTAAATGTGGCTTTATGTGCTAAATATGGATGCTTTGAAATCAGTTCTGTTTTACTTCATTCCTGTCTTTGTGGTCTTTTATTTATTATTGCATATTTATTTTTTTTTCTATTTAGTGTGTCTATTTCTGAAAATTCAGAGCCAGACCACGGAGTCTTCCCATATTTAATGATGTCAGAGGTTTGGCTCAGAAGCTGCCCGAGTCCCTTGAACAGTCTTTCTAGCCATCTGGCCTTATTGAAAGCAATTAAAGAATATTTCTTTCCTGGCTGTGTTTCCTTAGAAACTGTTCATCCATGGAACATTCCCAGATGGATTTTAACTGCTTACTACCCTTTGAATCTAAGTCTGGGGTACTGCCAGATGGGATCCAGGGGAGCTGGCACACATGAAATATGTTTTTTTTTCCACCTCCTTGTCTACTGTCATCATGGTCATACAGAATGGAGAGACACTTCATTTTTTCTCTTCTGTTTCAGAGTAATTGTTCAAAATACAATGTGTGCCACTGCTGCTTCCTGTGCCACACAGCAGCTCCTGGGTATTTTTGGCAGTAGATTGCCAGACTTGTTTTTTTTTAGGTAATGGAGGGTTAAGTGACTTGCCCAAGCCACTAGGAGTGCTAGTGAGAACTGAATCCTGGGCTCTTGATTATCAAGCCAGTGCTCTAACCACTAGGCTACTCCTCTAATCCCTAAACCTTGGCATGGTTCCCAATCAGCTCCCGTATACAATACAAAGTTATCCTAAACACATTCAAAATAAGACAGAACATCTCAGCTGACAGCCTGCAAACCTCTCATCAAAGCAGACAGATGCACCAGACCCAGAAGAAGGAGAACCACCGACCTCATCACCACCCCACGAGAATTCACCAAATCCAGACAGGACACCTCAAGAAGAGCACTGTCCCTGGCGGCACCCTCCCTGTGGAACTCTCTCCCTAACGAGCTGAGATCAGCCACGGACCTCAAAGATTTCAGAAAGATGCTCAAAACAAAGCTCTTCATGGATCACTACAAGGACATCACCTGAACCAGACTCTGCCCTAGCCAAACCTGCAACCCCTACGAACTGTATATAGACCTGTACATAGCTCACTTGTATATAGCTCACTTGTATACATACCTGTACATAGATCACTTGCATATAACGCAATTGAATCGCTCACACCCCTCTCACCACACTCATACAGATGTTTCCACTGCATGTTTTCACACTATAGCCACCCTCCTGATTGATTGATGTGCTAACCGCTTTGATTTAATGAGAAAGCGGTATATTAAATCCGACTAAATAAAATAAATAAATAAATTGCTAAGCAAACCTTAAGCCTGAAATTCATGCTGTGGCTAAAGTGAGAAGGGAGCTACTGCAAGCTCCTGTGCGTGCCACACATTAACTGGCATCCATAGCAATACTGTGAAAGTGAGTCACCAGCCTCTAACCATTTAGGGAGCACTTTTCACTCCATACAGACAATGAGGACAGGGCTGGTTGAAGGTGCTGGTGCCCTAGGCAAACCTTAAGCTTTATGCCCCACTCCCTCCAGCTGTCAGAATCTATTATTTAGCTTTGAATGCCTTGCTCTTTCCCACCCCCCAGAAGCTGCCACCCTAGGCGATCACCTGGTTTGCTTAGTGGTTGGGCCGGCCCTGAATGAGGGTCATCATGTCAGCTCTGTTTATGCTTATTAGTGGTTCGCTTCCCTTGTGGAAAGTTGGAATGTTTGCTTTATTTATGGGATCTTTGACAAAGGCAATATAGAGGTGTTGGGAAGGTGGGAGAAGGAGGCAGATGCTGGGAATAGGGCAGGGAGAAAGGTCTGATGCTGGGGCTGGGGTTGGGGGCAGGAGAAGGAGTCTGAAGCTAAGCTTGGGAGAAGGGGACTGGGAGCCGACGCAAGGCTGTAGCAGAAGGGAGCTGATGTTAGAGCTGGGAGAAGGAGGTCGTGCTAGGGCTAGCAGAAGGGAGCTCAGTGCTAACACGAGAACTAGGAATGGAAGAAAGGGCAGATGCTATGGGATAGGGATGAGAGAAGGGGGTCCAATGATGGACCTGGGAGAAGGGAGCTGGGGGCAAGATGTTGACACAGAGGCTGGAGGCTGACAAGGGAGCAAGTGGGAGAAGAGTGTTGGACCTTGGAGATGGGTCTGATATTGCGGCTGGGAGGAAAGAGCTGATGCAGGGCTCATCCCGTGAGATTGGCTCCACAACAGCAGATGATGACGGGCAATTAAGCATGTCTCCTGCTGCCTACATCTAGATGGGAGCTCAAGACTGGTGTGGCCACACTGAATAGAAGAGCCAGGGATGCAGGATAGATTCTGAAAGGAGGCAGAGGGTGAGAAGGGGCTGAGCTTGCAAGGAAGAAGGGAGGGAGAAGAGAGAGAGAGAGTGGAATGAACTGGAAGGAGGGATGAGAAGTGGTCAGAGTGGACAGAAAGTGGGAGAGAAGTGGGAGAAGGGGTCGGAGTGTCTGGAGGAAAGGAAGTGGTGAGAAGGAATGATAGTGGAAGGAAGGGGTCTGCATATCCGGAGGGAGAGGGTGGGAATAGGGAAGAGAAGAAGGAGGGAAGGATAAAGGGAAGAATGAAGAGAGGGTAAAAAGGGAAGGAGGGAGGTAGAGGGTGAGAAAGGGGAAGAATGTCTAGAGAGAGAGGTGGAAAAATAGTGTGAAAGATCTGAAGGGTCTGGAAAAGGATTGAGAGGCAGTGTAGCGTTAAAGACTAAAGGGACAGATCTATGAAGGGACTGAGAGAAGGGAATGGGGAAACTGGTAGCAAGTAAGAAAAAAGAAGAAATGGGTTAGATTTCAGGAATGCTTGAGTGACAAGTAATGAGCTGGGCTTGGTGAGGGAATGAGACTTAGAAGAAGATGTAATGAAGGCTTTTATTAGGTGAGATGTGAAAAGAGGGAGATTGATGACTGGAGAGTGAGAGAAGGGAAATATACTGTAAGAACATAAGATATGCCATACTGGGTCAGACCAAGGTCCATCAAGCCCAGTATTCTGTTTCCAACAGTGGCCAATCTAGGTCATACGTACCTAGCAGTTTCCCCAAGGGACACAGGTTCCACAATGCTTGTATTGGTTCAAGCATTGATATCCTGGGTCCCTTCTTAATAATGGTTTATGGACCTTTCCTCCAGGAACTTGTCCAAACCTTTTTTAAACCCAGCTACACTAACAGCCTTTACTACATCCTCCGGTAACAATTCCAGAGTTTGATTACACGTTGAGTGAAAAAATATTTTTCTTTTTATTAGTCTTAAATAGTTTACCCTGTAGCTTCATTGCATGTCCCCTAGTCTTTCTATATTCTGATAAGGTAAACAATCGATCTACGTTTACCCGTTCCACTCCGTTCATTAATTTATAGACTTCTATCATATCTCCCCTCAGCCGTCTCTTTTCCAGGTTAAAGAGCCCCAACCTTTTTAGCCTTTCTTCATAGGAGTAGCCTTCCATCCCCTTTACCATTTTGGTGGCTCTTCTCTGAACCTTTTCTAAAATCGCTATATCCTTTTTAAGATACGGCGACCAGAATTGCACACAATATTCAAGGTGCGGTCTCACCATGGAACGATATAGAGGCATTATAATATCTTTTGTTTTATTTTCCATTTCTTTCCTTATCATACCTAGCATTCTATTTGCTCTCTTGGCCGCCGCTGCACACTGGGCCGAGGGGTTAACATGGTATCCACAATGACGCCTAAATCTTTTCCTGGGTGGTGGTTCCTAATGTGGAACCTTGCATCGTGTAACCATAGTTTGGGTTGTTCTTCCCTAGGTGCATAACCTTGCACTTGTCCACATTAAATTTCATCTGCCATTTTGATGCCCAGTCTTCCAATTTATCAAGATCCTCTTGCAATTTTCCACAATCCTCCTGGGTTTTAACAACTTTAATAGTTTTGTGTCATCTGCAAATTTGATAACCTCACTCGTTATGCCACTTCAGGTCATTTATGAATATGTCAAAAAGCAGCGGACCCAGCACAGATCCCTGGGGGTACACCACTATTCACCTTTCTCCATTGGGAAAATTGGCCATTTAGCCCTACCCTCTGCTTTCTATCTTTTAACCAGTTCCTGATCCACAATAGTACACTGCCTCCTATCCCATGACTCTTTAGTTTTGCCAAAAGTCTCTCATGAGGGACCTTGTCAAAGGCTTTCTGAAAGTCCAGATACACAATATCAACTGACTCACCTTTGTCCATCTGTTTATTCACTCCTTCAAAAAAAACATAACAGATTAGTAAGGCAAGATCTTCCTTGTCTAAAGCCATGTTGGCTGTCTCCCATTAGGTCGTGACTATCTACATGCTGAGTAATTTTATTCTTTATGATGGTTTCTTGCTTTTTTCCCGGGACTGATGTCAGGCTCACCGGTCTGTAGTTTCCCGGATCACCCCTCGAACCCTTTTTAAAAATTGGTGTTACATTGGCAATCCTCCAATCCTCAGGTATTAGAGATGATTTTAATGATAGTTCACAGATTACTGATAGCAGATCTGCAATCTCAAATTTCAGTTCTTTCAACACCCTTGGATGTATACCATCCGGCCCAGGTGATTTGCTACTCTTCAGTTTATCTAATAGTTGTAAGACATCTTCCGATGTATCGATATTTCCTTCAATTCTTCCGCACCTTTAAATACCACTTCAGTCATGGGTAACATCCCTACATCTTCCTCAGTAAAGACCGAAGCAAAGAATTCATTCAGTCTCTCCGCTATCGCCTTGTCGCCTCTTAGTTGCTCCTTAACCCCTTTATCATCTAATGGACCAACTGACTCTATCACAGGTTTGCTACGAATGTACTTGAAAAGGTCTTTATTTCGCGTTTTTGCTTCCGCAGCAAGCTTCTTCTCAAATTCTCTCTTTGCCTGCCTTATCAGTGCCTTGCATTTGACTTGCCAGTGCTTGTGCTGTTTCCAGGTTTCATCGTTTGGCTCTTTTTCCATTTCCTGAAAGATGCTTTTTTTGGCAACAACAGCCTCTCTGACCTCACCTTTAAATCATGCTGTCAGTTTTTTGGACTTCCTTCCACTTTGCTTAAAGCGTGGAATACAGCTGGTCTGGGCTTCCAAGATAGTATTTTTCAACAACACCCAAGCTTGATGTACGTCTTTAACCTTTGCAACTGCTCCTTTTAGTTTTTTCTTAACTGTTTTCCTCATTTTATCATAGTCTCCCTTTCGAAAGTTAAAGGGTAGTACTGTGGATTTCCTTACTATCCCTCCTCCACTAATTAAATCAAAGGTGATCATGCTATGATCATTATTGCCAAGTGGCCCCAACACCCTTATCTCTTGCACTACATCTGGTGTTCCACTAAGAACTAGGTCTAATATTGCTTCCCCTCTGGTCGGTTCATGAACCAGCTGCTCCAAGAAGCAGTCATTTATTTCATCTAGGAACTTTATCTCCCTAGCATGTCCTGTTGTGACACTGACCCAGTCGAGCCGGGGTAATTGAAATCACCCATTATTATTACTGCACTGTAACATTTGCTAGCTTCCTTGATTTCTTTGAGCATTTCATCATCCATTTGTTCATTCTGGCCAGGCGGACGATAGTACACCCCCACTGCCATCGCCCCCCTTTTTACATGGAATTTCAATCCATAGAGATTCTACAGCAAATTTTTGTTTCTTGCAAACTTTAATCCTTTCTGACTCAATGCCCTCTCTAACATAGAGCGCAACCCCACCAATTTGATCAGTTCTATCATTACGATATAGTTTATACCCAGGTATCACAGTGTCCCACTGGTTGTCCTCCTCCCACCATGTCTCTGATATTCCAATCATATCTAACCTCTCGTTTAGTGCTATATTCTAACTCTCCATCTTGTTTTTGTAGACTTCTAGCATTTGCATACAAGCATTTTAGAGACTGTATTTTATTCATATTAATTTGGCTATTGGTAGACATGGGTAATTTGGGATCTTTAAGCTCTCTGTCTGCTCCATACTCGAGGGCATTTGGGCTACTTTACTCTTTTTTGGAACCTCTCTGCTTTTGGTAGTATCCTTCAAGGATACATTCTTCCGAACCATGCGCTCTTGGGCGACTGTCGGCTTTCCCCTATTATCTAGTTTAAAAGCTGCTCTATCTCCTTTTTAAAGGTTAATGCAGCAGCCTGGTTCCATCCCGTTAAGGTGAAGCCCATCCCTTCGGAAGAGCCCCTCCTTTCCCCAGAATGTTCCCCAGTTCCTAACAAATCCGAACCCCTCATCTGTGCACCATTGTCTCATCCACGCATTGAGACTCCGGAGCTCTGCCTGCTTTTGGGTCCTGCGCGTGGAACGGGAAGCATTTCGGAGAACGCTACCCTGGAAGTTCTGGATTTCAACTTCCTACCTAAAGCCTAAATTTAGCTTCCAGAACCTCCCTACCACATTTTCCTATGTCATTGGTACCGACATGTACCAAGACAGCAGACTCCTCCCCAGCACTATCTAAGACCTTATCTAGGTGGCGTGTGAGGTCCACTACCTTCGCACCAGGCAGGCATGTTACCAGGCGATCCTCACGTCCACCAGCCACCCAGTTATCTACATGCCTAATGATCGAATCACCAACTATAACTGCTGTCCTAACCCTTCCCTCATGGGCACTTGGCCATGGAGAAACCTCCTCGGTGCGAGAGGGGTTTACATCACCTGGAGGACAGGTCCTAGTTACAGGATCACTTCCTGCCACACCAGGGTGATGCTCTCCTGTCACGTGACCTCTCTCCTCCATGACAACAGGGATGCTGCCAGACTGGAGGTGGGACTTCAGGACTATATCCCTGTAGGTCTCATCTATGTACCTCTCTGTCTGTCTTATGTTTTCCAAGTCTGCTACTCTAGCCTCTAGAGAACGGACTCGTTCCCTGAGAGCAGAGAGCTCCTTGCACCTAGTGCACATGTAAGACCTCTCACCAGCTGGGAGAAAATCATACATGTGACACTCAATGCAAAAGACTGGAAAGCCACATCCCGCTGCTGGACTGCTGTCTGCATCTTAGTTTTAAGTTTGTGTTTAGATCTTTAAGTTCTTTATGTACTAAAGGGTGCTATGGATATTTATACCACTAAAACTGTACCTAAGAAGTTTAATATACCTTGTTCACCTGAAGCTTAATTAATCTCAGGTCCTTAGTGTATGACTGATTTGGGTAATGAGCTTCACCTGAGAGCACCTCCTGTCTTTTATGTTGTGCAAGTACCTATAAAGCTGTTATTATCCCTGGGGTGGGTGGGTGTGTGGTGGGTGGGAGGGATATAACACTTATTAAAAAATGGCTGCTACACAGTACCCTGTCCTGTGCTGCTGAGTTAAGCTATATTCTGATTTGATTTAAATTATAGCTCTTTGCTGCTGCTAGGCCCTAACCTATTATGAAATTTAAACTACAAGCTCTCTGCTGGATTCTAAATTTAACCAGAAAGCTCTCTGCTGTGTTTTAATTTGAAACTAAAAGTACTTTGCTGATGCTAGGCCCTGATGACTATGAAATTTAAACTACAGCTCTCTACTGGGTATGAAAGGTAACCGAAAAGTTCTCTTCTGTGTTTTAAATTGAATCTTAAACTGTTGCTACTAGACCCTGACTGATTTAACAAAAAATAGTGGGTTCACAGATTAATTAGCTTTAAAAGAAAAAAAAATTCCTTTCAGAAAAATTCCCAGAAGTATATACTCACAATTTCAGATTTCTCTCCAGAAGTAACAGCCCCCCTTTCTAGTCCTTCAAGACTAGAGTAGAGTAGCAGGCGAGAGAATTGGAGAAAAAAAGATGAAGGGGAGCCATCAAATATCAGAGACAGATGTAGAGAGAGGCAGACTTCCTGTTTGCCTGGGGGCATGGTGTGCTCTGTGTAATTAGCATCGGGTTCACATCCCGCGCTAAAAGCCTTAGTGTGGGATCACCTAATGCCATCTCTATAGGTGAGTTACATGCTAATGTGCCATGTGCTAAGGCTCAGGGCTGTGCGTTAACTACCGGGGAAATGCTTTCCACACCCCCAACAGTTAATGCAGTGGTGGTGTACCAAACACACCTTAGTTTTGGTGCTTTAGGTACACAACCTAGTGCCTGTTAGTAAAAGGGCCCGAATGTATTGTCCGCAATGAGTTTTCTTGGGCGGTGACTCCTAACTCAGAACCCACCATTTTGCACCTGTAGTTGGGATTATTTTCCTTATGTGCATCACTTTGCACTTGTCAAAATTAAAGTTCATCTGCTATTTAGATGTCCAGTCTACTAGTCTCACAAGATCCTTTTGCAAATCCTTGCAATCCTCTGTTATTTTAACAACTGAATATTTTTGTATCATCTGCAGATTGAATCACCTTACGGCGCCGTACCTAGCTCTGTGCGAGTGGCGCAGCTGCACAGGTGCAAAATATTAGCAGCGCTTTGGGCTTGTCGGCCTTGGCTCCCCCCCATGCCACCTGCCCTTGTCCCGCCTGCCACATTTTGTGTTCCCTCGTGGCGGCAGCAATGGCAGCAGTGGAGCAGACCTGATCTCAAATTGAAAAATCCCCACCTGGGTATTTCCAACTCTGCGCTTGCATGCAGGTCTGATCCCTCCCTCCTCTAACGTAGGCTTGCATCAGAGGAGGGAGGGACCCGGCCAGCGATTCAAACATCGGTCTTTGCAACTCCGTGCTTGAATGGCTGGTCTAGTCCTTCCCTCCTTCGACACGAGCCAGAGAAGGAAGGGATCAAACTTGCATGCAAGCGCATTGGAAAGATCCGCATTTTCTTTTTCAGTTTGAGATTAGGTTTGTTCCACTGCTGCTGACGCCGCTGACACTGAGGGAACACAAAAAGCGACAGCAAGGCAAGGGCTGGTAGTGTGGAGGGGAACTGGTTGTACATGGCAATGTGGGGGGGTAAGATGGGGAGATGCTGGGCATGGGGCAAATGTAATGGGGGATGGGAAGGGGCACGCTTGATGTGCAAATCGCACAGGGCCCATTTATGACTTGGTATGGCCCTGTCACTCGTCATTCCTATCTCCAAATCATTTATGAATATGTTAAACAACCCAGGTCCAAGTACAGACTCTTGGGACACCGCATAGTGACCCTTTTCTATGTGGATAACTGACCTTTCAGTCCTACTTTTACATAAGTGATTGTTTTGGAAAGTGGGGGAATGGGGGGGAGAAGGAGAGAAGAAGCTATTGATGAGATTAAGTCCTCTGCTCCCCCCTTAAAGCAGTTCTCCTGAAATCAGCAATGGATTTTGTGCTGTCTATACTGTCCACTGTTCAGCTGTGTGCTATATCAGCAGGAGAAATGATGTAATTCATCACCAACGTTTTCACCCTGAGGAAAAGTTCCAGATGTTGACTTTTTGAAGGTCGGCCACATTGGGAGGGAGTTTTATTTAAAGTTTCACCACTATGCAACAACATTGTGAACATGATGTAATGGCATTAGGTCACCGAGAACATTTTTCATGACTCGGGCCTGAATTCATGAAACAGTTCGTTGTCCTTTTTTTCCCTTTTGCAGTGGAGGTCAAGTTATAACCAAAACAATTATTATATCCCAAAGTCATGACCTTGTTGCTGTGCTTCTTGCCACACTGCAAAATATCTATTTATGTTGCCATGTGCAATTGTTTATGATGGACACGAAAATGGAAGTTATGCAGAGGAGAACATTTAGCAACTGCGCCATCTGGCCCCTAGTCTGCATGCACAAGACCTGTTTTATGAAAGAGTTTTTCCCCAGCTACACAACATAAAATGAAATCATTTGTAAAGGGGACAAGGAGGCACATAGTAGGCTACATGAGACGTAAGCAGCCTGGAAAGTTCCCGTAGATGTCCATTCAGGTATATGACTATTGCCTAGATGGATCATTTCTAAAATCTAAGCACAGTCAGCTTCTTTGGATCACAATGTACTACTTATTGTAAGTGAAAAAAAAGCAAACCTAATAATGGCATAGTTTTTTGCAGAAATCTTGGAAATCTAGGGAGTAATTTTGAATAACTCACATTGTTTGCAACTGTACATAGGTAATTTAGAACATGTACATTTTGGCCAATTTTTCAGGAAAAACCACATATGCCGTTACCGTTTGAGAGTTAGCAAGTGGATAGCATGTGCGTTAAAGTGGATGCATACTTTTCACTGGCTATTTGTGTGGGCAATGAAAGGAAGGCAAACGAGCATGCAAATATTTGAAAACCCATTGCATACACACTATTTTTCTTCACTAGATATAAAAATGTCCATAGGAATAGAAACAAAGAAACACAGAACAATGATGACAGAAAAAGACCACATGGACTATCTAGTCTGCCCTTCCATATCAACAACTACAACAGTCCCCTTTTTTCCTTTAGAGATCCTTTATCTATCCCCACTCACACCCACTAAATCCAATATATCTAGATTTGTGAACTCCAATCAAATGTATACTTCTAACTGATTGTTTTTGCTGTGATGTGTAAATCATTACTCAATCAAAATGTTATCTTGTAAATTAATGTATGGTACGATACATTCTGATCTGTAAAGTAAACCGCTACTGATCGTAGGAAGGAGCGGTATACAAATGTTTACTAAATAAATAAATAAATAAATCCTCTGTGTTTGTCCCCTGCTTTTTTGAATTCAGTTACTGTCCTCATCTCTACCACCTCCACTGGGAGACTATTCCACAGATTTACCATTCTTTCCATAAAGAAATATTTCCGCATATCACTCCTGAATCTATCTCCTTTCACCCTCATCCCATGTCCCCTTGTAGCAGAACTTGCTTTCAATCGAAAGAGGCTCTCCCCCTGTGCATTTATGCCACAGAGGTATTTAAACGTCTCAATCATATCACCTCTATCCCGCCTTTCCTCTAAGGTGTACATACTACTGTAAGATCTTTAAGTATGTCCTCATATGCTTTATAATGAAAACCACTAGCCACTTTCGTAGCCACCCTCTGTACTGACTCCATCCTGTTTATATCCTTTTGAAGGTGCGGTCTCCAGAACTGCACACAGTACTCCAAATGAGGTCGCACCAAAGACTTATACAGAGGCATTATCAACTCCTTTTTTCTGCTAGCCATTGCTTTCCGTATGCACCCAAGCATCCTTCTAGCTTTTGCCGTCGCCTTTTCTACCTGTTTAGCTACTTTAAGATCATCAGACACAACCACGTCTAGGTCCCGCTCTTCTTTAGTGGACAAAAGTACCTCACCCCCTATACTATATTGCTCCCTTGGATTGCTGCAGTCCAAATGCATGACCTTGCATTTTTTAACATTAAATCCCAGCTGCCAAATTCTAGACCATTCTTCAAGCTTAGCTAGTTCCTCCTCATATTATCTACACCTTCCTGGGTGTCTACTCTATTACAGATTTTGGTATCATCCGCAAAGAGGCAAACCTTAGCCAACAGCCCTTCCGCTATATCACTAACAAAGATGTTAAAAAGATCCCTGGGGCACACCACTGGTAATTTCCTTCTCCTCAGAGTGAGCTCCATTTACCTGTACCCTTTGTTGCCTCCCACTCAACCAATTTCTAACCCAAGTAGTAACTTTAGGATCCATCCCTAGGGTGCTCAGTTTGTTTATACGTTGCCTGCGAAGAACGGTGTCAAAAGCTTTATTGAAATCTAAATACACCACATCTAGGGCTCTCCCTTGGTCCAACTCCCTGGTCACCCAGTCAAAGAAATCAATCAGATTTGTCTGACAAGACCTGCCTCTGGTGAATCCATGCTGCCTCGGATCCTGTAATCTGCTGGACTCTAGAAACCTCACTATTTTCTCTTTCAGCAACGTTTCCAATAATTTACTCACCACCGAAGTTAAACTAACTGGCTTGTAGTTTTCAACCACATCCTTACTTCCGCTTTTGTGTAAAGGCACCACATGAGCCTCTCTCCAGTCCTTTGGCACTACTCCCGACTCCAAGGCATTAAAAAGGTTAGTCAGTGGAGCTACTAGAACGTCCCCACATTCCCTCAGTATTCTAAGGTGTATCCCATCCAGTCAGGGGCGGCCCAAGAGAGGTGCGGGGCCATGTGTGGGGATTAATTGCGGGGCCTCATTTGCATAGGGAGCCTCATTTGCATAAATATTTGCATAATGTTAACATGCATTTTTAGTAAACATGCCTCTTAATGAGTGTCTGGATAAAGAAAGACTAACAGATTTCTATGTTACTATATTCCATTGCCAACCACCAGGTCCATTAGGAAGTACTATAAACACTGACCATTTAGAACTCATAGCAAATCCACCATATCATAACAGCTCTGCCAGGACTTACAAAGCACCAAACCCTACCTATCAAAAGGCAACACTGCAAATATTAAACCAATACATCTCAGAGAATACCAATACATCTCCTACTGGGGAAAGAGAACAAGTGGTATGGTCAAATAGAAACTACATGAACAGAATACCTCAGCTCGGTTACACATGCAGAACATAGACCGTCACCAAAGAACAAGGGATCACAATTTAGAAATAGGAAGATAATAATTAAACTGGGAACCACAAAAGCCAAACTTGGGATGTACAACAACACTGGAGAAATAAAACTATAAATTAATTTCCTCTTGTACTAAACAAAACACAAAAAACGTTAACGATGCACATTTCCCAGAGCTGATATATTCCAGTTAATAAATTTAAAATAAAAAAGTATTTTTCTACCTTTTGTTGTTTGTGCATTTTCTTTTTCAGTTGCAATTGCTCCAGTCACTTTCTTCTGGTTTCTTCGTGTTTTCTGCGAGCTATCCATTTGTCCTTTCTTCTCTTTTAGATTTTTTTCCATTTTCTTTCTCTATATCTGCTTTAACATACTGATCCTTTTGCTCTTTCCCCTATTTCTTTCCTTATTCCTTTATCATCCACTCAAATTTCACCCTTCCATTCTCAATCTCCACTTACTCTCCCAATACCCAGCCCACCGTAGACTTTTCTTCCCTCCCACACTAAATATCTTTTCCCCTCTCCATTCTCATTCCCCATCCCCTTCTAGTCCTCCCCCAAAATCAGCTCCCTTATAGTTCTAGACCCACCCAGCATCTGCCCCTTCTAGTCCCATTCTCCCAAGCCTCCACATTAGCCCATTTCCAGTCCTAGCCCCCCATATGCTCTTTTCCACTTCCATTCCAGCCCCCCCATCAGCCCATTTCCACTCCAAGCTCCCCCATCAGCCCATTTCCAGTCCTATTCCAGCCCATCAACCATTTGCTGTCCACGTTCCCCCCATCAGCCCATTTCTAGTCCTATTCCAGCTCCTCATCAGCCCATTACCAGTCCTAGCCCCCCATAAACTCTTTTCCAGTTCAATTCCAGTCCCCCATCAGGCCATTTCCACTTCAAGCTCCCCCATCAGCCAATTTCCAATCCTAGCCCCCTCGTCAGCCCACTTCCAGTCCTATTCCAGATCCCATCAGCCCATTTCCAGTCCTAATCCTGCTCTTCGTCAGCCCATTTCCAATTTTAGCCCTCCCATCACAGCCCATTTCCAGTTCTAGCCCCCCCCACCATCACAGCCCACTTCCAGTCCAAATTAACCCCCCCACCATCACATCCCATTTGCAGTCCTAGCCCCCCCCATCACAGCCCATTTCCAGTCCATCCCCCCCCCCCCCCCGCCCAATCACAGCCCATTTCCAGTCCATCTTCCCACCCCACACCATCACAGCCCATTTCGGCCATCCCCCCCCCCCTGGCCACCATCATCACAGCCCATTTCATCCGTTCCTTCCCCCCCCCATCACAGCCCATTTCCAGTCCATTCCACATCCCACCATCACAACCCATTTCCAGTCCGTCCGTTCCCCACCATCACAGCCCATTAGCAGTCCTATCCCCACCCCCCACCCCCACCATCACAGCCCATTTCCAGTCCGTTCCCCCCCATCAGAGGCCATTTCCAGTCGAAGATGTTCCCCCCTGATCACAGTCCATCCAGTCCTCGCCCCCCCCCCCCCCCGAAGAGCCCAGCGGCCGTCTAAGGGGTTGCAGAGGGAGCCGGGGAAGCCTGCACGAGGCCCTGGCTCCCTCTGCACAGTCGGAAGCACGAGGAGTCTTTTCCCTCACTCTGTCGGCTGTAGCTGTGAAGCCGCGAATGCCGGAAAAGGTTAAAGGTAAAGGTTAACACCTCAGTACCCCTCAGAAGAGATTCACCAACCACCACTACCCTTCGCTTCCTTGTGGTCACTGATTCTGCAACTTTGGGGTACTTGAGCTCTGGTTCTTCCCTTTCCAGGGATGCTTTCACCTCCTCCATTTACAGGGCTGCATAATGGTTCTTCAGTTCAAGGACTGGAGAAGTTGGATTTGTGATTCTGCAAGCCCTGGTGACTTGTGTCCAACCTTCATCATTCTGTAGGCACCCATCTTCTCCTCTGCTGGAGAGCTTGGTTGTTGCAAGAAGCATCTCATCAATGTAATTCTCACTGTCTTGAATGCTCCTCAGCCTTGCCACCTCCTCTCTGAGTTCCTCCACTTATTTCCTGAGAGCTTCAGCATGCAGGCACCCTGCACATGGAACCAGTCCTTCAACTTGCATTGGGACCTCTGTCTGGACAGAGGCAGAAGCTGTAACGGGGGCAACAGCTTTAGTGGTTCAATTTTTCCCAGCCATTGTTCCATTTGTGGAGCTTAGGTATCTGTTAAAGCAAAAGAGAGAGATCTACCAAAGTACCAGCTGGTTTCCCAGCTGTCCTTTCAGAATGTGCTATTCAAAGTCCCTGTGTTTTGTTAATTGGGGAGGTGCCTTATAAAGCAAGACTGCTCACGAGGGGTGGGTGGGAGTTGGGGGGTAGGGAGGGAATTAACACCTGTTTAGGTGTCAGTAGCTCCAAAGAGCTAAGAAAGTTACTAAAACAGAGTTTTAAACCTACCCCACTAAAGAAAATATTTCTTCTTTTAAACTACAGCACCAAAAAGAATGCAACTTTGTTTTAAAAATGTACCAAAACCCTTTTAAGAGCTCCCAATCAGAGAGCTAGCAATTTTAAAAAAACACAAATTCTTATCTTTGTTTGAAATGTATAGCCCCTATTAGGAATGCCTCAACAGTGCAGGGCTCTGAAGCCTTTTACGCAGGCCTCAGCTGCTCTGAGTTCTTTTACTCTTCTCAACCCAGGCAAAAGCATTCATGCTGAAGAAGACAATTTCAGTGAAGACACCTGAGTAAATGAATTTGGAAATAACCTCCTAGTTAAAGTAGCTTTCCTCTATCCTTCCTTTCCTCTAAAGTATACATATTAAGATCTTTAAGTCTATCCTCATATGCTTTACCTCGTATAACGAAAACCACTGACCATTTTAGTAGCCACCCTCTGCACCAACTCCAACCTGTTTATATCCTTTTGAAGGTGCAGTATCCAAAATTGCACACAATACTCCAAATGAGGTCACACCAAAGACTTATACAGAGGCACTATCACCTTCTTTTTTCTGCTGGCTATTCTTCTCTCTATGCACCCAAGCATCCTTCTGGCTTTCGCAATCGCCTTTTCTACTTGTTTAGTTGCTTTAAGATCATCAGAAACAAATCATACCCAGGTCCCACTCTTCTTTCATTGGCAGAAGTACATCACCCCCTACACTGTACTGCTCCCTTGGACTTTTGCAGCCTAAGTGCATGATCCTGCATTTTTTAGCATTAAATCTCAGCTGCCAAATTCTTGACCATTCTTCAAGCTTAGCTAGATCCCTCCTCATGTCATCTACACCTTCCTGGGTGTCTACTCTTTTGCAGATTTTGGTATCATCCGCAGCCCTTCTGCAATATCACTTACAAAGTTGTTAAAAAGAATCGGACCAAGGACAGATCCCTGCGGCACACCACTGGTAACTTCCTTCTCCTCAGAGTGAGCTCCATTTACCTGTATCCTTTGTTGCCTCCCACTCAACTAATTTCTAACCCAGTCAGTTACTTTATGGTCTACCCCTAGGATGCTCAGTTAGTTTATAAGTTGCCTGTACGGAACAATGTCAATGGCTTTACTGAAATCTAAGTTCACCACATCTAGGGCTCTCCCTCAGTTCAACTCTCTGGTCACCCAGACAAAGAAATCAATCAGATTTGTCTGACAAGACCTGCCCCTGGTAAATTCATGGTGCTTCGGATCCTGCAATCCAGAAACCCCACTGTTCTCTCGTTTAGCAGCATTTCCAATAATTTACTCTTCACAGAGGTTAGACCAACTGGAATGTAGTTTTCATCTTCATCCTTATTTTCGCTTTTGTGTAAAGGGACCACATGTGCCTTTTTCCAATTCTCTGGTACCACTCCCGACTCCGAGGAAGCATTGAAAAGGTCGGTCAGTGGAGTTGCTAGAACATCCCCAAGTTCCTTTAGTATCCTTGGATTTATCTCATCCAGTCCTATCGTTTTGTCTACTTTTAGTTAAGTTAGTTCCTCATGAACACAGTCTTCTGAAAATCGTTCAAGATCTCCATCACTTCTGTTCCTGTTTGTGGGTGTTTTCTGAGGTCCTGCTTCTGGCCCTTCACCTGTGAACACAGAACAGAAATATTTTTTTAAGCAATTCCGCTTTACCCTTACCAGCTTCTAAATATTCCTCACCTTCACCATTGAGTTTGATAATACCACTTTTGCCCTTCCTCCTCTCACTAACGTATATTAAAAATGTCTTATCCCCCCATTTATTGGATTGGCCATTTCTTCTTTCTGTATCTTTGCTTTCATGATTACTTTGCTAGCTTCTCTAAGTTTTTCCAAATATAGATGCCTGTCTAACTCTCTCTGTGATCTCTTGTATTTTATGAAGGCCGCCCTCTTTTACTTCACCTTTTCAGCTACTGCTTTTGAGAATCATAGTGGCGTCCTTTTTCTTTTACATTTATTTACCTTTCTAACAAAAAGGTTTGTTGCCCTTAAAATATCCCCTTTCAGTTTTGCCCATTGTTTTTCTATATCTCCCAGCTGTTCCCATACCACTAATAACTCCTTGAGGTATTGTCCCATCTTCGCAAAGTTAGTTTTCCTAACGTCTAAGACCCTCTCTTTTGAATGGATTTTATCAGCCCTGGTCCTAATACTGAACCACACCATCTGGTGATCACTGGATCCGAGATTATCTCCCACTATAACATCAGAAACACTTTCCCCATTAGTAAGTGCTAAGTCCAGTACAGCTCCTTCCCGTGTGGGTTCTGTTATTATTTGCTGGAATAGTTCTACCTGTAGAGAATCCAGGACCTCCTTACTTCCAGATGACACTGCAGCAGTGATGTGCAAATCCATTTCCGGCATATTGAAATCACCTATCAGTAGCACTTCTTCTTTCATGGCAATACTGTGTATGTCTTCTTTTAAATCTCTGCCTACTTCTCCTCCTTGTGAGGGGGATCTGTATATCACTCCAGTGCAAATGGATTTCTCTTTCCCTCTTTCTAGTTTAACCCACAGTGCATCCTCTCTTCCTTTTAAGACCTGTAATTCTATAACATTACTATTATTTTTCACTTATAGTGCCACTCCTCCTCCCCTTCTTCCTACCCTGTCCTTTCTGAATAAAGTGTGGCCCAGTATATTTACATCCCAGTCATAGTTGTCCATGAACCATGTCTCCGTAACCGCCACTAAATGCAAGTCAGCCTCTTCCAATAAAGCTTCAACATCTGCAGTCATATTTCCCATGCTATGGGCATTTATACACACCGCTTTCCAGATGCTGCCCCTTTTATCCCTTTCTACAGAGAAATTTAATCTTTCACTTACCTGGGGGCTTTCTTCACCCATCCTCAACAAATCTAGCTTAAAGCCTTCTTCAGTAGATTAGCCAGTCTGCTGCAGAAGATATTTTAATCCTTCTTGGACAGATGGACGCCATCTCTGCTCTTCAACCCTTGGAACATCATTCCATCGTCCAGGAAACCCAAACGCTTTCAATGACACCATCCAAGAAGTCATGCATTCATCTCCAGGATGCGATCTTTTCTGCGTCGGCCTTTACCCTTAATAGGGAGGATTGAAGAGAACACCACCTGCGCACCTGTTTGTTTCACCCTCTGTCCCAGAGCATGAACTCACTTTTGATATGTTCAGAGAGATACCTAGTAGTATCATTTGTGCCGACATGGATGAGCAACATCGAATAATAGTCAATAGGCATGATGAGTCTCAGCAAACTCTCCATAACATCTCAGATTTTGGCACCTGTCAGACAGCACACTTCTCTGGACATAAAGTCTGGTCGGCAGATGGATGCCTCAATACCCCTTAGAAGAGAATCACCAACAACCACTACCCTTTGCTTCCTTGTGGTCACTGATTCTGCAACTTTGGGGTTCTTGAGCTCTGGTTCTTCCCTTTCCTGGGATGCTTTCACCTCCTCCACTTCCAGGGCTGCATACTGGCCCTTCAGTTCAAGGACTGGAGGAGTTAGATTGCTGATTCTGCAGACTCTAGTGACTCTCTTCATTCTGTAGCTTCCCATCATCATCTTTGTCAGAGAGCTTGGATTTTTCAAGAAGCATCTCATCAATCTACTTCTCATTGTCTCGAATTCTTCTCAGCCTCTGAGTTTCTCCACTTGTTTCATGAGAGCTTCAGCTTCCAGGCATCCTGCACACAGAACCGTCCCTTCAACTGGCATCAGGCTCTCTGTCTGGACAGAGACAGAAGCTGTAATGGGGCAATAGATTTGGCAATATGATTTTTCCCAGCCATTGTTCAGTTGGTTGAGCTGTGGTTCCTGTGGAAGTAAAAGAGAGAGACCTACCAAAGTCCTTACCTTATCCTAAGCAGTCCTTAAAGAGAAAAAAAAATATGTCTTTTAAGTGCATTCCAATAGCACTGTTTTATGTCCCTAATTGGTGAGTTGCCCTATAAAGCAGGAATTCTCACATGGGATGGGTAGGAGATGGGGTGGGTAGGGAGGAATCTAACACCTGATTAGGTTAGTGGCTTCAAAGAGCTTGCTCTGAATGGGAAGATGGAACAAGAAACAATAAACTATAACAGACAGAGCTTTGCTCAACACCACAAAAAATGCCCCTTTTGCAATACAGAATAATAATTAGCTTTTAAAAATGAAAACCAGAACCCTTTTAAGAGCTCTCAGGCAGAGAGACTGTATTTAAAAGCCACACAGTATTACCTTGCTTGCAATTGAATCCCTGTTAGGAATGCCAGTACTTGCAAGGGACTATAGACCTTTATATAGCACTCAGCTGCCTAGCTGCTTTGCAAGCTAATCAAGGACAACTAACACCTGATGAAGTCAGTGGCTTCAATGAGCTTGCTCTGAATGGGAAGCTGGAATAAAAAACAATGAGCTCTAACAGACAGAGCTTTGCTCAACACCACAAATAATTCCCCTTTTGCCCCTGGGTTGCTGATATAAATTAAGAAGGATTGGGAGGAGGGGAGGAGTCCCAAGTCCAGCACTGGGTTATGTCATTTCCTTTGCAACATCTGAGCCTGAAGGATCCATGACTGAAGAGGAGCTTGGTGGTATGGAGCCATTGGAAACTGAGTCTGTCTCAATAGAACTGCTACCACAAGGTGCTGAGCCCACTGACTGCTCTTTAAGTAGGAGAGATACTGGGTCTCTGGCAGAATGACAGTAATCTTAGTTGGATAAAACTGCTCTGTCTTAGGAGAGTTTGAAGGAGGGGCAAGCAGAAGAAGGCTCCAAAAGGTGAGAGCTTGCTTGCCAGAGGGTGACGGCTGTCCTCCCTGCTGAACTTAAATAGCAGAGAGGCAGGACAGCAAAAGACTGGTAAAGGACTTGCAGTTGCCATCAATAAGCTATTTTAAGACTTTGGAATAACTGTTGAGTGCTTATAAAGACTATTCTATGGTTTTGAGAACTGAATTACCAGTAGAGAGAAAGATTGCCCCACTGGGACCTTGGCTCAAGTTGCAAGTTTTAAAATAGAGCCAGATTCAAGCAGCAGAAACTACAATCGGGTAAAAAAAATGGACTGGATTAGTTTCTTTCTAAGAAATGAAGTTCACAATGAATTGTAGAACCAGGAAAGGAAAGCCTGGGATTGAATCCTTTAAACTGTGCTACTTGAGAAAGGTGGTAAACATTTTGGGAGTGAGTCAAGACTTGGGTTCTCAAGAAGGACTGTTTTGGGTTTATTTTGTTGGCTTAAATCTGTGGGGAGCATTTTAGAGTGGCCAGAAAATTGAAAGTGGCCCAGTCTAGATGATTTTACAAGGACTTTGAAGGACCAGCCCTGTACCCAGCCACTGCCTGTTTTTTCTTTTTTTTTTTGTGCCAAAAGGCCTTGATCAGCATTATTAAAGTTTCTCTGGGGTCTAAGCCTGTTTTCCAGTCTCCTCCATATCTAGTGAGTCTACGTGAAGGGCCAGCAGACCTCAATGACAACTGACCTATCCTCAGAGAGTGCCCCATTCTGGTGACAGTGCACATTTTATAAAAAGCATAGTTTCTCACCTGTATCAGGTGTTCTCTGAGGAGAGCAGGAATTAGTTCTCACATATGGGTGATGTCGGTGCTGACGGAACCCACGTTGAAACATCTCTCCATCTTTCAAAGAAAGCCTTTGGGAGATGCACCATGCATGCGTGGTCCCCTTCCTGCCCAATGGTGCCATCTTGCCTCAGTCTAACAACATAACTAAGATAGCAAAAATTGAAATATGGTAAAGAAACAACTCCAAGGGGAGGAGGGAGGGTTGTGAGGACTGATTCCTGCTGTTCCAAGAGAATACCTGTTACAGGTGAGCAATACGCTTTCTCCGGGAACAAGCAGGAAGTCAGTCCTCACATATGGGATGCCCCAGCTACAGGCTACCTATACAAAATGCCACGGCAACCAGAGAAGGTGAGTCATGAGCTGCAGCAGTTGAATCCCAGCTGAAAAACTCTCGCAAGACCCATGTGTCCAGCAGGGAACCAGCACTCCAGTAGCCTGAACACAGAAGGGTCGGAGGGCAGGAGTTGCCTACACCCCGAAGAGATGGAGCACGGCCTGACCAACAGTGCTGTCCTGTCAGAACTCCCTCTCCAGGCAGTAGTGAGCTGCGAAGATGGCCCAGCAGATTTCCGTAACAGGTACAGAATGCAGATTTGCTACAGAGGTAGCCAAGGCTCTGAGGTGGTGCACCATGACCCGGTGGTCTAGTGAGATCCCAGCCTGCTCATAGGTGAGGGCAATGCAGTCCACCACCCAAGTGGACATAGTTTGCTTAGTTACTGGAAACCCCAGTCGACTGGAGTCATAGGAGACAAAGAGCTGAGGTGCTTACGGTGGCCCTGAGTCCATTGCAGATAGAAGGACAGAGTCCTTTTACAATCCAGAGTATGGATAATGGTCTCCGCCTTGCTGGCATGAGGCCTTGGGAAAAAGATGGGGAGCACCACCTCCTGATGGAGGTGGAAGGGGGATACCACCTTTGGCGGAAACATGGGGTGTGTGTGGAGCACCACCCTGTTCTTGAAGAACCTCGTGTAGGGTGGCTCTGCCATTAGAGCCTGTAGCTTGCTGACCCTGCGAGTGGACATGAGTGCCATGAGAAAGACAACCTTCCAGGAGAGGTAGCACAGGTGGCAGGTAGCTAGGAGCTCAAATAGTGGCTTAGTGAGCTGGTGAGAGCACCACATTGAGATCCTACTCCACTGTGAGTGGGAGGATGGGGGCTTGGACAGGAAACAAGAGATGGGGCTAAGCCAAGAGGGACTTGCCCTCGACAGCATGGTGGTGCACTGCAATAGCGTTCAGGTGCACTCTGACTGAGTTGGACTTCAGTCCCGCCTGTGACAGGTGGAGTAGTTACCGCCTGTCTCTCGGTGCACCATACCGAAAATTGACACCATTTGAAGGCATATGCCCTTCTCAAGGAGGCCTTGAGAGAGGCCAGAAGGACCTTCTCCATGTCATGGGGGAGGTTGAAGGGAGCTAGTGGTACCCTTTCAGCAGCCATGCCATGAGTGACAGGGACTCCAGGTTGGGGTGTAGGAGAGAACCCTCCTGCATGTTATCCACGATGACGCCTAAATCTTATTTCTGGGTGGTGGTTCCTAATGTGGAACCTTGCATCATGTAACCATATTTGACACACTGATAAAAGGACTACAAAACAACCAAGAAGAATGTCTAATGATCTTCCTGGTCATTCTCAGTACTGGACACCATGAACCACAAGATTCTCCTGCAACGTCTCTGTTCCACTGGAATCCAAGGCACAATCCTCCAATGGTTCAGGTCCTACCTGTCCAGCAGACACCAACTGATAAAGGTTGGATCAGACACTTCCACCTCATACAAACAAACACAAGGAGTACCCCAGGGATCCATCCTTTCTGAACTACTGTTCAACATCTACCTTCAACCCCTCTGTACGCTCATCAGATCCCACAACCTCAACTTCCATGCCTATGCTGATGACTTCATGAGCATGCAGCCCAATGAACATGCAGCAACTCTCCTACTCTGCTCATCAAGAATGATTCACCGATGTCTCCAACTGACTGAACAACAACAACAACCTGGCAATCAACTACAAGAAAACCAAAGCATTATTTATAATGAAGGAAAAAACATTCACACCCCCCCCCCAAAGCAATAACCCTGAACAACTCGGAAATCATGACCCAAATGGAAATCAGATACCTCGGAATTACCCTTGACTGCTGTATATAGTAATACTGTTTTAATGTAACCACAACTATATATTCTCTGTTTCATGTACACCGCTTTGACCTGGAGAAAGGCAATATATAAATCCAGCTAAATAATAGATAAATAAATTATTTCCTTGTTCATTGTACTGTATATACACTGTTGGCTATAATGTCTTTAATATTGGAATTTAGTTTATTTGCAACTCCCCTGCAACTCATATTATGTGTCGCGATACATACTAAAAGAAAAGAACCAAAAGGTTGTTTAATGTTTACTATTTTACTATTTCACATTTATTTATGGTCTTATCAACATGTTTGGTTATACACACATGACAAATACATTTTTATATAATCACCTTCTTCCTCTTTCTGCTTTCTGAACTTCTGCGAGTGTGAGAGCTTTTTTGGACAGTGTGAACCTTCCATTTGATTCATTACTACTTTCTTTTAATAGAATTTAGTGACTTGTTAGATCTTCAATTAGTCAGGTGAAGGCATTTCCACAGCTGAGCAAATATCTGACCCTTCTAAGTTCTCAGCTTGGGATTTCTGTTCTGTCTATTTTCAACAGCTATGGGTTCCTCTAAGCAGCAATTGATAATTAAGATAATACATTCTTACAAAGCAGGGGAAGGCTATACAAAAATCTCTAAATGCTTCCAGTTAGCAATTTCAGCTTTCAGAAAGATCATTAAGAAATGGAAGTTACATGGAACTATTGACTTTGTTATCTGCTTTGCTGCATGTATCAAGTAAATATATTAGTTAAATAAATAGAAAAAATAACTTGACCTGTGATAGGAGGTCCTGCAATAGAGAAACAAGGAAAGCCTGTTTGTGTGGCTTGTAAATCAGTAAATAGAAAATATAGGTTCATCACCAAGTAAAATCTACTATTTGCCGGATTTTCACAAATGAAAAAAATTATGTTATACTGTAGTAAATATTTCAGCTGGAACACCAGTCATTGTGTGGAGATTGATTTGCTCAAGTCCAAGCATTATAAATTGCAAGAGTTTAGGAGTGAATCTCCCCCCCCCCCTCCATTGAGAACAAACCTACAGCTAGAACCTCTTTATTTATTCTTTATTTTATTTAACTTCTCTTATATACCGCGCTATTAGGTATCAGTGCAGTGTACATTGAACAGAACAATATACTGTACGGCCGGGCCGTATAGTGTTTACATTGAACAAGGAATGAAACTTGGATTTAACTGGGGTAACATTTTTACAGTTTATTTACATTGTAGTCCATGTTTTCAGACTATAGTCTATTAAGAACAGGTCGTCTTGGGTTGGCTATCTCTTGTCTTGCTGGGTATGTTGTTGGGGGGCTCTGAGTGTTTGATGTAAGAACCACAGGGAGAACACGTGGGGAGGATTACATGTCTTAAGGCCTGTAAAATAAAGGAAGACATTTCAGATGTCATTGAATGTGTCAGGAATGGGTTTTTAAGCTGCACAGCACAAGTACTAGTGATACAGTAATAGAGGAAACGTTTCCTTATCAGAGGGAAGAGCACCCTATGTCCACTTCAGCAATGGCATGATCTAATCGAGTAAAGAACCATGTGGCCCAGTAGGTGGTTACCCTTGCTAATAACTGCAAATATCTTGATAAAAAAGCACTATTTCTCTAGGACAACGGTTCCCAAACCTGTCCGGGGGGCTCTCCAGCCAGTCCGGATTTCAGGAAATCCACAATGAATATGCAGGAGGAAGATTTGCATGCAGTGGAGGCAACGTAGGTGCACTTCTCTCAAGAATATTCATAGAGATATTCTGCAGCCTGACTGGCTGGTGAGCCTGCAGGACAGGTTTGGGAACCAGTGCTCTATACAGTAGGTAGCAGTGTCTAACAGAGGTTACAAAAATCATTGAAGACATCCATGATTCCAAAAAAACTACAATCTTTCTAGCCCCTTTCCATCCATTCCCTTCATTGTTATTTAATGAGTTTCTTGACTTCATCTGTTTTTCCGGTTTGGTAAGTTTGGGCCTTTCCCTTTATCCTATACAAGAAGGCTCGACAAGCCGATTTGTCTCTGGATGATATATAGAGGTATAAAGAATCTTCAGCTTCAACAGTGCATAAAGTTGCTTCATTACAAGATTTCCTAATTCATTAATATCTCCTTAGGCAAGCCAACATTTATGAAGATTTCTATCAGGGTGGTAATCACTGTTGCAGTCTTCATATTACACAGCGATACTGCTTCAAGGATGACAAGCATGTATCTGTTGCTCTGGGTGGTTCTCTCCAATGGCCCTACAAAATTCATAGCAACCTACTTGATAGGCATCAGTACTAAGGAGGCATAGGGCAGCCCAAGAGGGATATGGAGCCATGTGCGGAGACTCACTGTGGGGCCTCATTTGCATAAATATTTGCATATCAACTGGGCCTTATTTCCATAAATGTATATTATTTTATTTTAAAATGTATATGCTGCCCATCTAATATTTTAGGCAGCTTTCAAAGGACCTCTTCACAAGCCTCTTTTTTGTCCCAGCAATGACTTTACTAAACATTAATGTGTGTTAAGTGTCACTGCACCCATAGAAATTAATGAGTGCCGCTTCACTTAGCGCACGTTAACATATGTGAATGCTCATTAACTTTTAGTAAATGTGCCTCTTAATGAGTATCGGAATACCATTTGCATGTAATTTTAAGGCTGTAACTTCCTATATATGGAAGGCTAACTTTAAAGGAACCTGAGTACCACATTCAGTGGAAACTGGTGACATGTCCTTTCCATTTCTCTTGTGGGCTGGAAATTCCTATTGTAAAACAAATGTGTCCGTGTACACAAATCTAAACAGATATACTACCAGGTAGTGCTTGGCACTGCAATACATTTGTTACTATTCCCTAATATCATCTGATAAATGCATACTGATAGCCAAAGGGCTTGATAAAATGGGATTAACATTATATTGCCTCATATCTGAGATGAAAGAAGTAATTAACACTTGCTCTATAAATCCATTCCAAAAGTACACAAGGAAATTTATCATCATAACATTCATAGTTGCCTTCACAGCAGCTGATATCTGACATGACAACTCCTAAGCAATTTAATCCTAGCTATGTTACAAAAAAAATGATACCATAAGACTCCTTGCTAGACAGCCAAAGTTTTGTAAATATCACACATGAACTAGTAGTTTGCCTTCTAACAGTAAACTACTATCCTTGAAAGGGTCAGAAGCCATGGAAATATTGCATTGTCATCGTCTTGAAGGATCTCTTGTCAGACTAGAAGTCAATAGTTTTCCATTATGGGATGCAACTGTCAGTCTTTATGTGCCTTTTGCCTTATCACCTATTCTACAGTCATTCCTCTGCCTTACACTTCACTGCACACTGGTTTAATCTGCTAGTAAAGGAGATGCATCAGGGCTCTGACTAATAAGCTGGAAATTTGTTCAACTCATTTCCTGTCTCTAAAGGATGTGTGAGGCTCCAGTTTAGCTTGATTTATTTCCCTGCACCCCCCACCCCCCACAGCACAAATCTATTTATTGCCCTCAAATTCAAGTTTATTCATCAGCTCTAGCTTTTATTGCATTCATTTATTTCTCTAAATCAAGGACTGGTTGCTTGTTTTTCTTTCTTTCCTAAACTCTCAAGTCTTATTACAGTTCTACTATAGAAGTCTCCGATGAATCAGGTTTCATTGATATGGGGCTGTAGATTTCTCCATGTCCATTTCCCCTTTGTCACCAAAGAACATCTTTACCAGACAGGGATGCCTAGATGAAACGGTAATTGACAATGGATTGAAATTCCATCAAAAGGGTTTGCATTTTTTGCTGAGAAATTCAGCTTCACTCATATTAGGTCCAGTCCACATCACCCACAGGGAAACAGCAAGGTGGAGAAAGCAGTCCAAACTGCCAAAAGAGTTTTTACAGCAAGAAGATCCATTTCTAGCTTCTAGCGACAGAGAGACTTCCATAAATGCAACCAAGTACAGTGCTCCACGGTTGATTGTGGGAAGAGAGCTTAGAACGCCAGTATGTGTTCTAGAAGGGCATCTATATCCACCATGGCCTCATCTGAGAGACGTTTGCACTAGAGATGACAAAGCAAAGATGGCCTATAAGCATAAACACTATACGTCCTGGTTCTCAAGTAGGGAAAAAATTGATGACTGAAAGGGATAGTCATAACAAAGGGCTGTACAAAACGAATGTCAGACACCATGATCCTAAATGGTTAAAACTGGCAATGGAACTCTTAGGAGGAACAGAAAACATCTGCAGCTTCTACCGAAACCATGTATTGGAAATGGATTCTGAGCTGTCAAGTGAACAAAATGTACATATAGCACCTACATATACAAATGCCACATTTTCCTCATGTAGATGCATCTGAAATAATCTCCTGTGTGTGAAAAGCTATTTGCAAAAGCAGAACTTGCAAACGGCTTGTAAGCTCCATTTACAAAATACATTTGCAGTTTGATACATAGGCCTCAGAGGGACTTATTTACTAAACTACATTAGTGTAGATTTTAATAATGTGTTAACTGTTAACGTGTAGTTCAAAAAACTGTTAATGCACTGTGTTCACAGCGGAAATTCATAGTAGAAGGTGGAAAGTGTGTCTTTCAGTTGATGTGGGTAATGTTAATGCACATTCACTGCTGATGTGACAGATAAAGGGAACAGGGCTGTACAAAGGGCTGCGTGAGCAGTGCGGCTGCACGTCTGGAAAGGGCAACAGTGCCATCACTATGCTTCCAGGAAGCCCAACAAGAGCAAGTTGCTGTGCGTGGCTGAGTATAGAGGGGGAGGGGCACCAGGTTCATGAGTTGTAGAGAGTGCATTTCTAGTCTGGGAAGGTCCTGAAAGGGACTACTTAACTACATCTCTAGAGGTGCACTTAACGGTACCACTGCTAATGCGGAATCGGTAACGACCTCTGTTTTGCATTAGTGGCATGGCTACCTTCCCTTAACTATTGGGAATGGCTGCAAGAATCACTACAGTGGTTTTTCGGCTACTTTGGGTTAACATTTGCAGTTAATATGAGTTAACTGGAAAACCTTAATGTGCTTTGCTAAATAGAGGCAAAAGTGCTTAAGCAAACCCAGCCTCTGGCAATATCCTGTGAACTTATAAGCATAACTTTATCTGCTATTAGCAATCATCATCTCAAGCAAGCCTGCAGTATTACCCCAAATTCTGGAGTCAACAAATCTATCTCCGTATTTGCAAGCATGAAAGCAAACATTTCTGTGAACATAAACAGCTGAACATAAATATCAAGAACTATGAAACAACTTTTTATACGTTCTCATTCTCACTCCCCTTTCAGCAGCTAAGTTCAAGCTGGGTTACAAATTTTAAAGGTGACTAGGAATGTTAACAGCTCTGTGAATATTTGATCAGTTAATAATATCACTTATTAACTCAAATTAACACATTGTTACACTCCATTGATAGTCAATTGATAAAGCCTGTGATTTGTTGATTGCTGAATGCTTTTCACCATTGGTGACACTGTTCAGATTTCAGATGGTGAAAAGGTTATTTGAATTACATACGTAGATCTGCATCATATAGTTAGTATTTTTTAGCATAAAGAGTATCCTTCTATATCAGGGTAAATAGGGAATAGGGTATTTTGGAGTCTGCAGCTGAGGCTTAAAAGTCAGTCGTAGACGAGACAACTTGTAGTCTGTGTGGATCACAAGATGTAGCCACAACGGGAAAATCAGGAATGAGCTGCAGGGGAGCCAAACCACCTGGCTCATGTTTTAATCTTAAAAGAATTTGTCAGACTTCTGCATCTGAGCAGTTTTATTTTACAACATTCACAGCACAAAATTGGAGTTGAAAAAGTTATTAAACCAGCAATTCTGACAGAAGTGGCAATTGGGTGGCGGGGGGGGGGGGGGGAAGAGTCAGATGGCAGCATATGAACTGCTGAATCGAGTATTTCCTACTAAATTTACTTTTCCTTTTGTTTAAGCTCCTCATAATGACACCAAAGTGCAAGGAGAAGGTCAAGGTATATCCCTTGGCAACTCTGACGTCTATCCCCATGCAGCAAAAGATTGATTTGTTTATCAGCAGAACCCCTCCCCCCCCTCCCCCAATATAGCTGAAGAAACGCCTCACTTCCATCTCTGGTGAGAGAGTGCCAGAACATTTTGGACTTGAGGCTTCGCTCTCATCTATGATTTGAAATCCACCGTCATGTCCAGCAAATCTTTCACTTTTGGTGCTAACAATAAAGGGAGCAGAAGTTGCTTGGCCTCCTGCCTCGACTGAGGGTGAAACTCTGCTGAGCCTTCAGGATGAAGGAAGCCCTGATGGCCTATGAAGGGAACCATCAAGCAACCCTGAGGGAAGACTGGCAGCGTGACTACTAGCTGTAGTACTACGAGACTACCACTAGGGGTTGCGGGTACCAGGGATTCATTAAGGTAGGCCTAGGGTGGCGTGGGTGGGGGGAGAGATTTGGTAATTGAGGATTTGGGAGGGTGGGGTTCTTTGGGGGAAGAGGCATAGGTGTCAGAATGGGGTGGGTCACACGTTACTGGCCCCACCAAAATTTCCCTGCTGTTCACTTCCACACCCCATGCAAACAGGAAGTTGGCATCAGGCATCAGAGAGGGCAGAAGCACAAACAGCCCTGCAGTGCCAGAGATTTAGGTAAGCACTGTGGGGCTCTTTGAAGCCATTACTGCTGCCGCATGTGCCAGAGAGGGGTGACAGCAAGGGCAATGGGCTGCCTTTGGACAACTGGTAATCTAGGCGACCACCTAGTTCACTCCACCCTTGTCTACAAGCACACTCCTAAGTGCACCAAGCATAGTTTAAGCGTGATCTAGTTTCATGCATGGAAAAGGTTTATAAAATGACTTCCTAGGGGCACATACAACGTAGGGCTGTTAAAGGGAGCAGCACATTGCAAATAAGCGGAAAGCATTCAAGCCTCTTTTCACTAGGGCTACAGGTCACAAGGTCACAAGCTGTCCTAGCTTTCAAGCTTATAACCTAGTAATTGTACAGCAATTGAAAGTTTCACTTTCCAATGCAACTATGGGTCATTGCTCTCCTGGGACAACATGTTTCTGGTTCTTGTAAACAAATGTAATGGCCCACAATATATCAGCTAGAACAACAAATTATTTTCTTAGTCCATGACAGCTACTTTTCCAGACTTTTGCAAACTTAGATCAAAAAGCCCTGATTTACAAAGGCTTAGCTCTTGGTTTTGTGCCTGTGAGAAAATCTCGTTTTATAACCCAAGTCCTAAGTGTTTCACTTGGGGCCTGCAATTAATTCTATTTACATGCAGACAGAATGAAAAGAATAGCGACAAACCAATGGCTCTTTACACGCAGTCAGTGCAAAGCACACCCCCATAGTTGTAGTTCAGCACTAATAATAAGAGCTATTTCACCGTGTCCTTAATATATACGTTAGTGGCAAATGAAGCTGAATAAATGCTGAATGAAAAACATTAAAAGATGGTGTTCTGTATACGGCAATAAGTGTTCCATTTTATTGAGGTATAAGGGGATGAACTAGCTTCTTCCTTGTGGATCCAGCTAGATAGTCTCTAATCTTTTCCCAGTTGCTTTAAGAGTCAGAGATGGCACTGAAATACTGCATATAGTGAGAGGCTCGCTCAAAACGCTGGCCTCTGTTCCAGTGATGCATTGCCATCCTTGTCAGCATCCCCTCACAAACGTACATGACAAAAGACATGTTTTGTACCAGTACAGTCTCCCAGCGATCAACTACATTCAGACCTCTCCTTCTTGGATCTCATTATTTTGCCTTCTTCGTTGTCTGGGAATGAAGGTCCACGAGCATGTTGTAGATGACACCTGTACGCCGGAGAAACCTAATGCATTTGTGCCTAGCTTTAGTTAAACTCCTTTCATCCAGTCAGTGCAAATGAACCATAGATGATAGTAGCGACTTGCATTATTTCATTTATCCCCATCATCCTCTTTTGCTCATGTTGCACTGACCTGATGAAAGGTATATAATTCTGGAAAGCCAGGCATAAATGTATCAAACACAGAGAACACTCAAAGCTATAACACTATTCCATCCACGGCCACAAGCTAGATGCTTAATGTTTGAATATGTTACTACTTTCACCGTAAAACCGTGCATGCAAAGTTATTTGTAAACTGCTTTGACTTTAATATAAAGCAAAATGTTGTTAAGTGCCGTCGAGTCAGAGTCGACTCATGGCGACCCTCTGCATAGCTATCCTAAATTGTGTTCGGTCTTCAGTCAGGTGGCTCATTGTTGACAGACTGGTATCCGGAGCTGCTGTTATTGTATCGATCCATCTCATTGCTGGCCTTCCTCTTTTGCGTTGACCTTCTATCTTGCCAAGCATGATGTCTTTCTCTATGATCTCTCTCTTCGCATGATGTGTCCAAAGTATGAAAGTCGAAGTCTTGTCATGTGAGCTTCTAAAGAAAGCTTAGGTTTGATCTCCTCTAGTACCGACTGGTTTGTTCTTCGGGCAGTCCATGGTATACACAGTATTCGCCGCCAGCACCATAATTCAAAGGCATCAATTTTCTTCCTGTCTGTCTTTTTCACTGTCCAGCTTTCACATCCATATGATGTTATTGAAAATACCATGGCTTGAACAAGTCGAATCTTTGTATAGAGAGAGACATCTCTGCTCTTGAGGATCTTATCTAGGTCTTTCATAGCCATTCTGCCAAGAGCAATGCATCGTCTGATTTCTTGACTGCTTGTTGCTTCTTTATTGATAGTTGATCCAAGTAGGTTAAAGTTTATTTTTATTTATTTTTTATTTATTTACATTCTCTTATATACCGCGCAATTCTGCAACAGTGCGGTTTACATTGAACAAACTGATATTACATTGAACAGGGCATTATAACTTGGAGATAACTATTTTACAGGGAACATGGGCTATGGAGGGTTAAGTGGCTTGCCCAAGACCACAAGGAGTACCTGTGGGACTAGAAACCCCAGTCCTTCTGGCCCAAGGTTGCTGTCCTCTAGTGGGATTTGAACCCCCGACCTTCCGGCCTGAAGTACCTTGCCCCAACCACTAGACCACTCCTCCACTCCACGATTTCAATTTATTTGTTCACGATTTCAATTTATTTGTTCACGATTTCAATTTATTCTCCTTCAACGATGAACCTGTTGATTATGCCAGTTGTCATGATCTTTGTCTTCTTTACATTAAGGTGCATGCCCATTTTGAGACTATGTTCTTTGATTGTAAGAAGCAAATGTTTCAGATCATCTTCACTTTCAGCTAGTAATGTGGTATCATCAGCATAGCTAAGGTTGTTGATGAGTCTTCCACCAATCTTTACACCTCTGTTGTCTTCATACAATCCTGCTTCTCTGATGATTTGTTCTGCATATAAATTAAACAGGTAGGGGGAAAGTATGCAGCCTTGTCTTACACCTTTGCTTATTTTAAACCATTCTGTTTCTCCTTGTTCCGTTCGAACTGTTGCTTCTTGATTAATGTACAGATTGTGCAAGAGTACAATCAGGTGTTCTGGTGTACCCATACTTCTTAATGTGGCCCAGAGTTTCTCATGGTTTACACAGTCAAAAGCCTTACTATAGTCGATAAAGCACAAATAGATATCCTTTTGGTATTCTTTAGTCTTTTCAAGGATCCATCTCACATCCGCAATGATGTCTCTCGTTCCTCGCCCTTTGCTGAACCTTGCTTGCACTTCAAGTAGTTCTTGTTCCAGGTATGGTTGTAGTCTCTTTTGAATAATCTTCAGTAGAATCTTGCTGGCATGTGGAATCAGAGCAATTGTGCGATAATTTCCACAGTCAGTTGGCTCATCTTTCTTTAGTATTGGTATAAACACAGATCTTTTCCAGTCAGTTGGCCATGATGTTGTCTTCCATATTTCTTGGCAGAGCCTTGTTAGTATGGTAACAGCTGCGTCAGATTGCTGTAATATTTCTATGGGAATGCTATCAATGCCTAGTGCTTTGTTCTTTGATAAGGCTTTCAATGCTGCTTCAACTTCTTTCATCACCAATGGTTCCCGATCATAAGGTACAGGTTGAAATGGCTCTTGGTCCACTTGATCTTTATCATATAAAAACTCTGTATATTCCTTCCACCTTTTCTTGATCTTCTCAGCATCATTCAACATAGAACCTTGAGAATCTTGTAACATTCCAATTCGAGGCTGGAACTTTTTCTTTAACTCTCGTAGCTTTAGGAAAGCCAATCTTGTTCTTCCTCTAATAGTTTCTGCTTCTATTTCCTTGCAAGCGTCATTGTAGTACTTTTCCTTGTCCTGTCTTGCTGCACGTTGGAAATCTCTGTTGAGTTCTATGATTGTCTTTCTTTCTCCTATGGCTTTAGCTTCTCTGCATTTCTGGGCAATTTTCAGAGTTTCTTCCGTCATCCATTTTGGCCGTTTTTGCTTTTTCACCTTTTGTAGAGACTTCTCGCTTTCTTCCAACACAATCTTCTTGATGTCATTCCATAACTCTTCCGGAGCTCTGTCATTTGTATCTAAAGCAGCAAATCGATTTTGCAGGCAGTCTTTAAAATTCCAGTGGTATATTCTCAAGGTCATATTTTGCTGCATTCATGAGTGGTTTGCTCTTTTTTCAACTTTAGCTTAAGTTTGCATACTAGTAGTTGATGATCTGTACCACAGTCAGCTCCAGGTTTTGTCTTTGTTGATGTTACAGAGCTTTTCCATCGTTGACTTCCACAGATGTAGTCAATTTGGTTTTTATACAATTCATTGGGTGAAGTCCATGTGTACAGTCGCCGCTTGTGTTGCTGGAAGAAGGTGTTTGAGATGAATAGATCGTTGGTCTTGCAGAATTCTATCAGTCTTTCTCCAGCTTCATTTCTGTTGCCAAGTCCATATTTTCCAACTACTTTGCCTTTTTCTTTGTTGCCAACTTTTGCGTTCCAGTCACCCATGACTATCAGGATATCCTGTTTGCATGTTCTGTCAATTTCAGCTTGTACTTGTTCATAGAACTCTTCAATTTCATTCTCTTCTGCAGCTGTTGTTGGGGCATATACTTGAATTATAGTTGTGTTGATAGGCATTCCTCGTAGACGAATAGAGATTAAGCGTTCGCTGACTGCATTGTATTTCATTACAGTTCTTGCAAGTTTCTTCTTTATTATAAATGCAACACCATTTCTTCTTTGTCTTTCATTTCCAGCATAGTAGACCATGTGATCATCTGATGCAAAGTGCCCGATGCCAGTCCATTTCTGTTCGCTGACACCCAACAGATCAAGTTGTACCGTTCCATTTCATTCTTGACTACCTTCAACTTCCCTTGGTTCATGCTTCATACGTTCCATGTTCCAATGTGTAAGACATCTTTACAGCTTCTGAGTCTCATTTCATGCGCAGCTACATCAGCAGTCAGACTTCTCGAGAGCTTTGATCCAACCACATCATAAATGCTGGCTTTACTCTGAAAAGTCTTCAGCTCTTCCCCAGTAGCTAGTTGAGTGCCTTCCGACCTGGGGGTCTCATCTTCCAGCACCACAGCACAATTTGTTTTGTTGTAACTATCCATTGGTTTTTCATGGCAAGATACAGAAGTAGATAGCCGGGCCTTTCTTCCGTGCAGTTTAAGTTTAGTGTTGTTGTTGTTGTCACAGAAATGTGATCCTCCGCAGTCAACACTATTCCATTCTGCTGCTGCCCAGATGGATGGTTTGTCTTGGTCTGGCACCTCAGCTGAGACCTATCCATCTTGGGAGACCCTGCCAGTAGTTAAACTACAGATAGTTTAGCTCTCAGCATCACTGATGCACACAAGCCCTCACATCACTACAAGCTACAAACCAAGTGAGAGAAAGCAGTATATAAAAAGTTAAATTAATAAAGCGATAGGTACTTCTTTACCATGTTGGACAGGTTAATACACTTAGATGCACAGAAATTAAGGTCAACTGACAGGTTATTTATTTATTTAACTTAAAAAGTTTTATTTATTTAACTTTTTAAGTTAAATAAATAACCTGTCAGTTGACCTTAATTTCTGTGCATCTAAGTGTATTAACCTGCCCAACATGGTGCTGAATTCATTGGCAGAAACAGCAGCAAAAATATCTCCTTTCCCTTTTATTGGGTTGTTCATGTCATCTAAACAGACCGATGAGAGATTCAGCGGAGATCTTTCAAAAAGGCTTCATTAATACAACCTCCTAGTAAAGAAGTACCTATCGCTTTATTAGTCGTGGTCAGCATAAATAGCACAATGCAAATTCACTCTCACAAAGACAAACAGTCCAGGGCCCAGTTCTGAATCAGGGGTCACATTTTGTTTACCTCATTTCAGTCTTGTGTGTGTGTGTGTTCGTGGTTGTTTTGCTTACTTAATAGGAAACAGCTGGAGACTGTACAAGACTGAGCAACCCCCTCAGCCTATATGAGACAAGGAGAGAGAAAGGCTGGAGCGGCTTCACAGTGAGAAACTGTTACCCTGCATTTCCCCAGCCTCTGAAAAGAACTGATTCTTCAATTTAAAAGAATACAACAAAGAAACTCTTACCTCCAGCAGGCGTCAAGGACCGTTGCAGATCCAGCATGGAGAATTTGTGCAGGGGACTGATTATCCGTAGTGCTAAGGTAGCACCAGGGACATTTTCCCTGCAGACATCAGAATGAAGGACGTGCAAAACTTCACTTCACTTTGCCAGTGGAGACAGAAAGTAAGAAAAGCAACAAGCTTGCGTTTCAGAGCAGGAAAGAGGTTTAAAAGAGAGTGGGAGGGCTCTGGCATTCTGTGCCGTTTTAGGGTTTTCCTTCAACCTCCCAGCTTAAAAAAAAAAAAAAGAAAACCCATCGTAATCTGTCAGTGGAACCTCAAGGCATAGTCCATCATTTGTTTAGCACAGAGAGCTGAAACTGTATATGGCATCGTAACACAGGAATAATATAGAACATTTCTTGATATCCCATGTAGCGTATGCCTTGAGATGTAGAACATCCTTAAATGTGCATTTTTAGGTAATACATCCAACGTTTAGCTCGTACTTTGCATCACGGCACAATCTCCAGCAGAGTCAATGGAATGAATTACAAAGCTAACTAAGCAGTTCATAAAGGGAAGGTGGTGAATCAATATTGTCGGATGATAGGTGGATGGATCACAGTGATTTGAGTCTCCTAATGTAGCAGCAGAGCGCAGACAAACCAATGATACCAGGAGTCTGTTCAGAAGGTCCAAATCATGTATTTGTGCACAAGTCTCAAGCAGAATCAAATTCAAAATGGCTGAGCAATGGCTGTTAGTAAAACAACAACTTATATACTTTTCTTGTCCATTCTAGGTATAGGCAAACTTCTCATTGGTCCCGGTAACCCCTTTCACCCCATCTATTGGTCCCGGTAACATTACGTAGTCATCCAATTAGGACTTTGGTCTGGGCTCAGCACCTGCTTACCCCCCTTCTAGTCCCAATTACAATGGTCAGTTCTTCCAACTTTGATACTTCTCTCCTCCAAGGTCACTTAGCTAGCTAGAACATGTGGGAAAGCAGGGCACTGTAACATTTCTTTCAGCAGTGTTAATTAATTCCATAGAAGCTGTGCTCTCTTATCAATACCAATTAGAGCTGTTTTCTGTCTTTTCTGAGTTTCGTTTCTGCTTAGCTATGTTCAGTTAAGCTGAGTTAAGTTTCAATTCTATGGAAGCAGTATTGGGGGTTTTTCACTCCTCTGGCCTAACCACAAGCTTCATTTACAGGTCAAGCTGCTTAGGCCTGTCTGTTTAGTTCAGGCAGCATGGATCATAGGCCTTCGCCTACCACATTCCCCCCTTTGATTATTCTCACCCGCAAGTGAGAAAGGGTGAGAATCAAATCACATAATACTAGGTAAAGGTATCACTCTGTGGGATAGGGTAGTAGTTTCACATAGCTAGTATCTTTGTAGCTGCCTTACGCTCTACAGTGTTATTAATAACTGAAGTTATCATTCACAAGCAAAGTAGCAAGAAACAAGGGAGCAACAAGCAGATAGTCAGAGTCCATAGTTTGGCAAGAGTGGGAAAAAGAATTAAAGGAGTAGAAGGTTCAGGAGCATTTATGCCGGACCACCAAGATGTCTTCTTTGTTGTGCTGTTGTAAAACTTCTGATTTAGACAGTCCAGCTGTCCAATCTTCATAGCAAATTGTGGTCCGGTGCGAACAAAACACAAACTGTCAACAATGGGGTGTGCCAATACCCACTCACTAGTAGTATTATGTAAATCAGTCTGATTGTAGGGGATGGAATAATTCAGTTCTTGAGCCTCCCAAGGCCACTGATCTCCCATCTTGGTTCCTCCACAAAGAAACAGTCATAAATGTGGAGACTAGATGCTACTGCTTCGGCAAGTTCAAGAAACAAGTTCTGGGAGGCATGAAGAACCTTCAGCCCAGTTCGCGTGGTACTTATACAGGCTGCACAGGGTGGTAAAGCAAAAGTCATTTCAAAGCACCCCAAGGCTGCTGCCAGAATAAAGCAATAATAAGAATTCATAATGGACATAGTCTCTGGAAAAGTGGTGGAACTGTCGGCATCCACAACAGATAACAAATGTAGAGTTGATTGTAGATCCTCAAGCTTCTGCCGTACGTAGACCTACCAGCTTTGTGGCAGGAGTAGGGCTGTAGATTCCAAAGTATCACTGTCCTCTGGGATGTCTCAGGTTCTTAAAATATCATAGTACAGTCTCTCAGGCTATTATTGCCTTGAGGAGATCAGAGCATTTGAACACAGTCTCTTAGAAGACTCAATTTCTTAACACAACACAGTCTATTTCTGATGATTGCAGCTTTCTCCAGATGCGAGGTTTACCTTCAGATAAACGAACAGTCTTGAAATAGTGCAGTTTCTGAGGGACCAATAAGTTTTAGGTCCGTGGCTGTTGTCGTAGGGTGAGGCGCAATGGAGTCTCAGGATGCTGTACAGTAGTCCAGTGATCAGGTTCAGAAATAGTTGCTGGCTTTACTCGACTATGATGGATCCAAAATTTGAATTCTGCGACTTTTACTGCAGTTGGAGTTGACAGGATGACAACATAGGATCCCTTCCAATGCAGGGCTAACGGTATCCTTCTCCACTCTTTGATCCACACCGAGACTCCAGGCTTGAAAGGATGCAGGGGTTCAGGCAAATTGATGGTAATCGATTTTTGTACCCAGGTATGAAGACTCTGCAAAACAGAACTTAAAACCAATAGTTCATGCCTAATAATTTCAGATCCTATCTGTCTCACATCTCCTTTTATTCCCTATAAATAGGCTACAGATTCTCAGAATCTCAAAAAGGGGAACTACTAAAGACTTAGCAGGGGCTAAGTATATCCTAGGAAGGGTTATAGGAAGAACCTGGGGCCACTTCAGGTAAACCTTTTGGCAAAGTTTGGACAACTGAGATTTCAAGGTTCTATTCATACATTCTACTTTTCCTAAAGTTTTGAAAGCTGTAGGTAGTATGCACCTGATAATGTCAATATCTCGGGGCCATACTTAATGGACTTGCTGCCTAAGGTTATCCACCCTCATTATTTGTACAGGGTCCCATGTGCATGCAAGATTGTAAGGGCATACTTGAAATCTGGGTACACATTTAGACAGAGCCCTTTTCCTATTGTTAGTGCTCTAGTGAGGGCTATCAGTTCAGCTTTCTGTGGTCAAGTTTCTGGGGCCAGGGCTGAGGACTCAACTACCAAATCAGGGGTCAGCAGCACAACAATGTCTATTGATGATGAAACTGCCTTCAGCCACAAAGAAGGTCTGTTCAGGGTTCTCCAGAGGGACATCAGTCAAATCCAGGCGGGTTGAGAATACAGTGTCCATAATTTCTAAACAGTCATGATCAGAGGATCAAGACCAACTGATAACAACATAGCAGGATTCAAAGCTTGACTGACCTTCAGTTGTATTTGGGGGTTTTCACGCAACATACTCTGATACTTCAACATTCGTAGATTTGTTAGCTAGTAGTTTCCTTTGTGTTTCATATTGGTTAGAACAGAGTGTGGTACAGTAACTGGAAGATTCTGTCTCAAAGTGATCTTGTTAGTTTTGCTCACTAGGAAGGCTGTAGCTGTAACAGCTTCTCAAATAAGGTCCAAGGGATTGAGTCAACACTCCTAGAACATTTCTTTGTGACTCATGAACATAGAGACTGAAAGGTTTTCTGGACATCTGGTAGGCCCAGAATTCGTGACAACATCAGAGTGGTTTTCAAAGATCAAAAGGCTGCATCCTGTTCAAGTCCCCATTCCAATGGAGACTTTTCCATTCCTTTGGTAGCTTGATACAATGGTTTTGCTAGCAGCGCAAAATTGGGGATCCATATACAACATACTCTGTGGCACCCCAGAAGGCTCTCACTTGCCTCCTGGTGGTTGGAGCAGGAATACTGCATACAGCTTCTTTGCATTCTGGTCCCAGGCGTCGAATTCCGCTGGACAACGGGAATCCTAGGTAGTTAACTGGTTTGACATAATTGCGCCTTGGCTCTTGAGACTTTGTATCCAGCCTCATTAAAAAGGTGCAAGAGTTCACTGGTGGCCTGTAGACATTCACTTTCTGAGTTGGTGGTTATGAGCAAGTTGTCCACATATTGAAGTAGAATTTTTTCTCCTGGAATTACTGGATAACTTGTCAAATCTTTTGCTGAGTGAGGCGAGTTCTTGAATCCTTGAGGTAATCTTGTCCAGGTGAGTTGGCCCCGCCTTCCTGTAGTGGGGTCTTGGGCTAAGCGTATGCAGAAAAACATCTTTTAAATCCAGAATGGTGAAATGTGTGTAGCTTCAGCAGAGATCAGTCCTAAGAGTGTGTAGGGATTTGGCACAACTGGATGTATGGTTTCAACTGCTTCATTCACTCTCCTTAGATCTTGCACTGGGCGGTAGTCCCCTGTCCCAGGCTTCTGCACTGGCAGGAGAGGTGTGTTCCATGGTGACTGACAAACTTTGAGTAGACCATACTCCAGTAGCCTTAACAAGTGGTAATGGATGCCTTCAATTGCTGCTCTTGGGAGTGGATATTGCTTGACATGTACTGGCTGTGCACTAGGCTTGAGATTCACAATTATTGGAGCTATGTGTTTGACTAGGCCTGGTGGATTGCCTTCTGCCCATACTCCAGGAGGGGCATCAATGCTTTTCAAAGTAGGTTCAAAATAGGTATCAATAATTGGCTCAGTACTATAATATCTCCATTCTTCTTCTCGAGGAACAGTAAGCACCATTAGTCCAGCAGGTTTTGTCTGGGAATTCACTGTCATTTGCATTTCTCCTTTCTCAGTAAAGGATATTTGGGCCTGCAGCTTGGCTAGCATATCTCGTCCCAGCAATGGCACTGGGCACTCTGGCATGTAAAGGAATTGGGGCGTTATTTGCTGTCCTCCTAAATTACATATGCGGTTTTGAAGAAATGGCTTTGTGGCTTTTGCGCCAGTTGCTCCCACAATGGTGACTGCTCTTGTAGAAAAAGGAGCTATTTGTTTATCTACTACAGAATGTTCTGCTCCAGTATCAACCATAAAGTCCATAAATTGGTCTCCTATTTGTATACTGACCATAGGCTCCTGGAGACCTAATGCGAATTCGGAGCCCGGTCTGTCCTAATCTGCTTCATCCAAGTCATAGGCTGTGGCGGCTGCCACTCCCTGGATGGCCTCCGTGCGTTCTTGTTGAAAATATTCTCGATTGGTTCCTCTGCGGTTCTGGGGTCGGCCTCTCTCTCTTTCCCTCCAAGGGGCGTGTTCCCCTTCATCCTGAGAGGCCTCTTCGAGTCGCGGGCATGCACTTCTCCAATGTCCTTCTTCTCTGCAATAAGCGCATTGGTTTGCGCCTAATGGGGGCCGGTCATTTCCTCGGACGCGCCCTCTTCCTCTGCTCCTTTGATTAGGGACACCTCCCCTTTTCTGTTCCACTATGGCCGCAGCCAAAAAATCCGCTTTCTTCTTCATCCATCGATCACTTTCTTTCTGTCTTTCATTATCACGATTCACATACACTTTATGAGCGACTTCCAGTAACTGTGTTGCATTCATGCCCGCAAACCCTTCTAGTTTCTGTAATTTCTGTTTTATCTCTCTGGGACTGACTGACAAAAACGCAAATTCTCCTGGGCTGCTGGATTGCATGGGGTATATAGTGAGGCTGAATAATACTGTCTGAATAATACTGTTCATTTGTTCAATTAAATCCTAAAGCTTTCAGTTCAGTAAATCAGTGGCAGAGGGAGAGGCACCTAAACAAGTCTGGTCAGCTGACTGGCTGGCAAACTACTTGGGAATCTACAGGGAGGAGTCCCCCCCCTGCCCTAGGCCCACACTGTTTCTCCTAGCAACGCTCTATCCGGGAGGGTTTTTTTTTTTAACTTCTCTGCTGTGGGCACATTAGTTCATGCCTACCGGGGGTGACATCATCGGTGGACTGGGCCCCCTCCCCCCCCCTTAAGCACTCTGAACGCATAGGGCAGGCAGAAAACATAAGCTTAGATTAAGCACAGACATACAATTTAGATACAGTTCTTTAAAATATAAAACTATTATTTTGCAACATGTTATAACATCTATTAACTGGAATGAAATTACTTAGCATGGAAACTAACTGCCAGCCGTAGTCTGCATGTCTCTGCAAAAAAAATTATTATTTTATTTTTTATTTTCATTAAATCTTACAGTTCAGAAAGCAGATATTCAAGAGACATGAAATAGATACTTTTCCATAGCGTTGGTGGATATCTAGAATGCATATACACCCTCTTTTTAACAATAAATATGTCTTCTATCAGGTGCTTGCCACCGTATATCAGGAAATAACGTCTTGAAATTTAAAAGACTTTTTAAAAAAAAAAACAAAGTACCCCCTTTTCCTCTGGACACGGACACACAAAATTCAAATACAGAAAAACAAATGAATTTATCTTGAATTGTAAAGGTCTTCATTAGTCACTAGTACAGAGTTTAACAATTCAAAGTAATTACCTTAAATCTTACAGTATGGGGAAGCATGCATTCAAATGACTTATAATACACAATTTCTTATTCACTCAGAATTTAAACCATTCATTCTCAGGTTGCAATCTGGTACACTTCCAACCCAGAATGCTGCACCATCCCCCAAGGTTCTCAACCTCTATTTTTGAGGGTCAAAGGAAAAACACTTTATTTGCTCCCTCTTGTCCGTGTCAGTTAGTTTTTGGAACGACAGATATACTTCAAAAAACAAAAGAACTCCTGAGTCACTGTAGTTATCACAGCTGTAAAGTAATAACTAGAAAACTAATTATAAATTCATCTCCTATCACACTTTGATTGAATGAATCCTTTATTTTAAACAAGCAAGAGATTTTTCATTCGGGAGTCATTTTTTTTCCCTTCTAGCAAGCTGTGTGAGAGCCACACCCCTTTGCTCACTGGAAATGAAATGAAACAACTTAGTTTCACAGACGCACAGAGACATGCTAGCAAGAATCATTTAAATCAGTGTCAAGTCGTGATCTAATAATTACTTTGTAGGTCAAAGTAAAAAAAAAACAAAAACAGTTTGCTTAGTTTCTCTATCATTTCTGAAAGGTAACAATAATATAACAGGAGCAGTTGACGTAAAAATACAGACAGAGCAGAGAATATAACTAAAAGCAGTTTACAGAGCTCCGATGAGGTTAATACGACCTTCAAAACTAAAATTCTGACTAAATATTCCTATTGAATGGTATATAATACATGACTATAGTAGAAGGAACATCCCTATTAAAACGAAGTGAATAAAAAACAGGTATAATTGTCCTAAAATAAGCTCCAATTAGCCCAGCAGCAGAACGTTGAAAACATGCCTTCATAGGGTTAAAAAGCACCTCTGCACAGACACGCCCCTTGTCAGTCTCACGCTGTACTGTAGGAAAAGCTCTGACTGAGTGAGACATGTTCTTGATTTTTCAGTGAGTCAAGCGGTAAATTATCATACATTACCCAACAGAATATAATCTTACATTAAACAAAGACACATAGACAAACGACACACATGCTAGCAACGTATCCCAAGAAAGACACAGCCCAATCCTGTCTCTTCTGACTAGGCTATATCAAATTCCAAAATCAAAAGACCTTGCGTATACTCATGCAGGGTTCTAGTTTCTCCTTGCGCATACTCATGCAAGGTTCAAAAAGACGATAGTTTCACCTTGCGTATACTCATGCAGGGTTAGTCGGACCGTCTTGAGAGGTGATCAAGTTCTCTTACCAAATTCCAAATTCCAAAGTTACAAAATCCAAGTTTCAAACAGCAGTACTGCTCTGACTCATCTGTCTAGACATATCAAAATCTATACTCACCGGATCCGGTCCTAGTTCCCAAGCAAGCGCATGAGTTGGACCTCGGATTCCCCTCATGGGTTCGAGGTGTTGGCTCCATCCGGGCTCGGCACCCTCTGAGGCCTGGCCCAGCTCCCTCCGATGCAACTGGACCGGTGGCGCCTGGGAGCCAAGCCCACGTCGGGAGGGCACGATCCCGGCAGGACCAAACCTATAGAGGCGGAAAGTCGTGGTATATTGCCCTATATACCCTCTATTACCACACCTTCCCGGCTCCAACGCACCAAGAATATGTAGCAGCAGAGCGCAGACGAACCAATGATACCAGGAGTCTGTTCAGAAGGTCCAAATCATTTATTTGTGCACAAGTCTCAAACAGAATCAAATTCAAAATGGCTGAGCAATGGCTGTTAGTAAAACAACAACTTATATACTTTTCTTGTCCATTCTAGGTATAGGCAAACTTCTCATTGGTCCCGGTTACCCCTTTCACCCCATCTATTGGTCCCGGTAACATTACGTAGTCATCCAATTAGGACTTTGGTCTGGGCTCAGCACCTGCATACCCCCCTTCTAGTCCCAATTACAATGGTCAGTTCTTCCAACTTTGATACTTCTCTCCTCCAAGGTCACTTAGCTAGCTAGAACATGTGGGAAAGCAGGGCACTGTAACATTTCTTTCAGCAGTGTTAATTAATTCCATAGAAGCTGTGCTCTCTTATCAATACCAATTAGAGCTGTTTTCTGTCTTTTCTAAGTTTCGTTTCTGCTTAGCTATGTTCAGTTAAGCTGAGTTAAGTTTCAATTCTATGGAAGCAGTATTGGGGGGGTTTCACTCCTCTGGCCTAACCACAAGCTTCATTTACAGGTCAAGCTGCTTAGGCCTGTCTGTTTAGTTCAGGCAGCATGGATCATAGGCCTTCGCCTACCACACTAAATTGGTGCCCGTAAATAGTAATAATTTGAGATTTGTATTTTACAATTAGATTTAGTTTAAAATTTATACTCTGCTTATACAGACCGTAGGAGTTCCTTCACAGCGAGATAGCATGCTTTACATTCTCCTTTATATGGGGTGTCGGATAGTATCTTTCTTCACTCAGGGGCATGTTTACTAAAGCGTGGTAAATTTTTGCACTTACCGGACGTTAGACGTAAACGCTAATGCATGATACGTGCAAAGGTCACGTACTGTTGTGGGTGCGAGCAGCATGTTCCCTACAGTTACCACACTGAAACGTTCCTTACCGTGTTGCCTCATTCGCAATTAAGACAGGCGCAGATAATGCCTTGAAATGCAAATTGGGCAGGCTATAGGCAGAGAATGGGCATAGAAAGCAAACTGTGTGCTGTCATGATTGCAGTAAACAGAGGTGCTCTTAGTGTCTCCTCCACAACATAAAATACCAAATAAGAAATGGTTTTCTTATGAAATAATCTGCAATAATTGTATGATAGGATTCACTTCTCCTTTTAGAAAATGTATTTGTGCTTGAAATTGATTGCAAACAATGGCAAATTTTCCATCTATTTTTTTTTTACATACAGTGCTCTGCCTGATAATGTTTAAAAAAGGGGACTTTTAAATTTGTAATTTTATATTGCCTGAGTTAAGATGCATCATTTTTGTTGCTTTAATAGAAGGGTCTTTTTTCTTAAAGGAACTTAGTAGTTTGCTGTAGGGATTTATTTTTTACCTCTAGTTCAAATGGGCTAATGAAACTCTTTGAATTTACAGCACTTCTGAAATGTTGGTTCCCTTCCCCTCTACCCGAACTCCCTCACACCCAATCTTCTAAATCTTGCTATTCTGTACAGACCACTAACCAATTAGCTGGTTGAATTAGAAGGGTTTGGTATTGGTTGGAAGCAAATAACTGAAATCTGATCTTTCTTTTAAAAGAGAATAAATAATTATATTTCAGGAGGCTTTGACTGGTCTGATCTATTAAACCTTTGAGGTGATTCTTCAAAAGGAACCCACTAGACTGCACACCTCAGATATATAAAGCACATTGTGTAGTTTGAAGGGATAAAATTGCTGCAAACCCCTGTAACAGATGAGAAAGCCAGCAGAACTACACATGGGGAATCATACTCTACAAATACTGGCTTAGGAGTGAGGTTCATAACTGCCATGGTATGTACAGAATTAACTCATTTGGAGCAATTGTCCTGATGGAATCAGAACAGAGGTGTTACATGTCACATGAAAAGGCTAGCCAACTTTTGAATGACTGGAAAAGTGAGGAATAGGCAGAGACTTTGGTAGGTCTTTTTCTAATTTCTTTCAACAGGTACCAAAGCTTCTACAATTCATTTATGGCTGGGAAACATCATTTTACCAAACCATTGTCCTGTTTATGGCTACATCTGTCCAGATGGGGAGCCTGATCCAAAGGGAGGTACTGGTTCCATATGTGGAGCTGTGGCTGAATGATTGGAGTGCTGGCTCTGTAAGGACTAGCCTAGAGTTCAAATCCCACCTATGACCTTGACCAAATCAGTGCACTGTCTATTCAAGAACATTCACAGTAAAAAGCATGTGAGAGAGTCAGATGGATGACAGAGAGGTGCTAAGGGAGGACAAGGCCATTGCATAGAGACTGAATGAATTATTTACTGAAGAAGATGTAGGAAAGTTACCCATGCCTGAAATGGTATATTTAAGGTGATGTAGCAGAAGAATTGAAAGAAATATTGATAAACTGGGAGGATGTATTACAACTGTTCGATAAACTGAAGAGTAGAAAATAACCTGGACCAGATGATCTACATTCAAGGGTGTTGAAAGAACTGAAATATGAGATTGCAGTTCTATTATTAGTAATCTGTGAACTGTCATTAAAATCATCTGTAGTGGGGCTTCCAGTGACGTCACTGAACCACATGGATGGCTGAAAAAGAGCTCCACCGTTCATCCCCGCAAAAGTAACTAATTAATCTCCCCTAAAAACAAAGTGATACAAATACCACAAAGAGGATTGGATTGGTCAGAGGGTGCAGAGGCTGGTGGAATGACGACAGCAAGGAAAAAGATGGCAGACATAAGAGAGTACATGTTCTCAGCTGTAAGAGGTAAGCAGAGAGAAGGAGGAAAAATGGGAGGTAAGGTGAATATGGAGACCGAGTCTAAAGAACAGTTGAGTACCTTGGAAGAGGTGTTGAGTAAAAGCGCCGTGGTGCAGATCTCTAAGGAAGAACTCTGGTCCTGGTTTGGTGAGTTGTGATCTGAAATGGCGGGATTCAGAGCAGACATGGAGGTGGCCATAATAGAGCTTTCCTGATGTGCAGGAATGGGGGGGGGGGGAAAGTGTGGAGGAGGCAGAAGGACAAGTGGAGGAGTTGCGAAGTAATGTGAGTGCAATAAACAAAGCAGTGAACCGTTTGGAAGCTGCGAAGGAACAGATTGAGTTGAAGCTTGAAGATTTGGAAAATCGTGCGAGAAGGCAAAAATCTAAGAATAAAGGGGGAGCCGGAAAGTGAAGAATATAGAGATTGTGAACAGACAGCACGAGACATATATATGGCGGTGCTGAAGGAGCCCGAGGACAGAGGGAAGGCACTGGAAGTGAAAATAGACAGAGCGCAACGTACGCTTGGCCCACGGAGAGGGGAGGCACCAAGGGACATTATTATATGCCTCCAGGACTTTAAAACTAAAGACAGGTCTGCGACTAAAAAGCTGCTTGATTATTTTCATCTAATTTCCATGTATTTTGGTGTGCTGAAAAGAAATAAAATATTGAAAAAACTCCTAGACGTCATGATTTGCCACAACATGCAAAATTGTCTTCAAATTTATCAAATTTTTTCAAATTACTATTAATTAATTCAAATTACTATTAATTAATTCACATAAGTGCATTTAAGATATAAAATGCCAAAAAAACCTTAAAGGGTTGTCCGAGTTATGTAAAAAAAAATATAGCACTGTAAATCTGATGGTCAGCAATATATACATAAGCTAAGCAAGTTTTAAGTCCGTGCTTCTAATGGTAGAAGGGGTTTCCTGAAGAATCCAGTGGGAGGAAGACACAGGGCAGATAGCAGCAGCTCCGGTCAGTGCAGGGGGGCGTGGCCAGCACTGTGACGTCTCGTGTACAGACACAGAGCTGCTCTCTCCTGCATGCCACACTTTTGCACGAATCATCATCAGGTTCTTGGTTCTAGGCTGTTCACACTTTTTCATCGCAATTCGTGTTAACTCGTCATTCTTCAACCGTTAAGTTATGGCTCCGCGAAAGTGTATTAATTCGCCAGACAGTTTCTGTTTCATCTGTGGTGAATATACAGTGTTGAAGCAACAGCAGAATATTATAGACTTTGTGAAAAAAGTATACTTTGCATACTTTGGACTAAAAATTGGAGATCAAGATAAAGTCTGGGTGCCTCATAAAGTGTGCAAACGGTGTGTTGAGGACCTCCGAAACTGGTTCAAGGGTAAGAAAAAATCTTTCCGTTATGGGATTCCTATGGTATGGCAAGAGCAAAAGAACCATAGTGATGACTGTTACTTTTGTTCATGCGATGTGAAAGGGTTTAATTCCAAATGGAAGCATTCCATTTCATACCCCAATCTTCACTTGGCAATTCGTCCCATCCCCCATGGCACAGATATACCAGTACCCAAGCCCCCTGCTACGTTGGAAGAGATATCTAGCTCCAATGAAGGTGAAGTCATATCTGAACCAGATGACGAATCAAGTTCTGACTTTGAAGATGATACAAGACCAAAATTGTTTTCTCAGGAGGAGATGAATGATTTGGTAAGAGACTTGAATCTTCCCAAAGATGCTGCTGAGTTACTTGGATCAAGGCTGAAAAGCAGGAATTTATTGTTGCCAGGAGTGTCATCTTCATGGTTCAGACATCGTGAAAAAGAGTTGGTTTATTGCATCGATGACGAAGGTCTGATAGGTCAATTTAAAATCCAATATGATTCAGAGCAATGGCATCTTTTTATAGATTCTTCAAAAAGAAGTCTCAAAGCAGTTTTACTCCACAACGACTTTTATGCTTCCATACCTGTAGGTCATTCCGTACACTTGAAGGAAACCTACGAGAACTTGGAATTGGTTCTTCGTAAACTTAAATATGAAGACCATGATTGGCAAGTGTGTGGGGACTTGAAGGTCTTGTGCATGCTGCTCAGGCAACAAGCTGGGTATACCAAATATCCTTGTTTTCTGTGTCTATGGGACAGTCGAGACCGACAAAATCACTGGACCAAGAAGAGTTGACAGCCGAGGGTGCTAACAGTCGGTGAAAAAAATGTCCTCCAAGAAACTTTAGTACCTTCCCATAAAGTTCTTCTACCACCTCTCCACATAAAATTGGGATTGATGAAGCAATTCGTAAAATCACTTCCAAGAGATGGAGAATGCTTCAAATACTTGGTCACCAAGTTTCCAGGCCTGTCGGAGGCAAAATTGAAGGAAGGTGTGTTCGTCGTTCCAAACATTAGAAGGCTTATAGTTGATCAAGAGTTTGTCAATACCATGACAGATCCTCAAAAAGAAGGGTGGATTGCATGTAAAGAAGTCGTACAGGAATTTTTAGGCAATAACAAAGATCCTCACTACAAAAAAGATCGCCGAACGAATACTGAAAGAATTTCAAGCTTTAGGTTGCCTGATGAGTTTGAAAGTGCATTTCCTCCAGTCCCACCTTGACTACTTTCCTGAAAATTTGGGAGCTGTGAGTGAGGAACAAGGTGAACAATTCCACCAAGACATTAAAGAGATGGAAAGGAGATACCAGGGTAAATGGAGCATTACAATGGTGGCAGATTACTGTTGGATGCTTCAGAGAGACATTCCAGATGCTACTCACAAGCGTAAATGCACCAAGAGGAGCCTCACAAGGAAGAGGAATCGAGTTTAGTGTGTGTAGGTGAGCTCATTTCAGTTCAAAAAAGGATTTTCATGAAAATATTGTAATAAAACTTTAATTTTGTAAGTCTATTTCCATTTATTTTGAGGTATTGCCTTATTTAACATAGTTACCTAAATTGTCAGGAAACGTGATGTCCTATGACAAAATGGAGGTCATTTTCGGATTCAGCGCACCAAAAAACATAAAGATTACGTAGAATAACCAAACCAGCTCTCGAAAAAAAATTTTTTGCAGACCTGTGATAAGGTGAGGGGAGCAAGCTCCCTGGAATGGAAAGGAAACAAGGTGGCAATTTTTGTGGACTTGGCTGCGGCCATGCTACAACACCGATGAGAATGGAGAGCATTTACAATGAGGTTAAGGGAAGAGAATATTAAATATAAATGGCTGAACCCAGCAGGACTTGCGTTTACCAGCCAAGGCATCACAAGGTTAACAGCAACTCAGTTGGCGGCAGAGATGAAGGAAGTAGGAGTAACACTTTTACCAGAGGTGGGAGAAATGAGAAAACCAGTGAATGGACAGACAACAAGATGGCAGAGAGTGGAGAGCAAAGAGAGAAAGAGTAAACATGTAATGCAAAAGAGAAAGGACATGGGACTGAGCAAATAAGCAGAGTTGAGAGAAATGAAAAAAGAATGGAAGACAACAGCAAGAATGAAGAAGCCGCAAAGTTGGACTGAGTATATGATATGAAAGGGGAGAGGGGGGTAAGGTTAAATGAGCAGGGATAAGAATGGGGGGAGATTAAGATAAGAAGATGGTGTGATGTGAACTGTGTATCATGAGTGGGAGGGGGAGGATGATGTCACGGAGGAAGTGGAAGCTACTAAATGGTAGAAAGAAGGAGGAGGGGTGGGAGGCTGGGAGGAAGGGAACTAAGAGGGGGAGGAAGGGGTGGGAAGAGGGAGGGTACCTGGATCATGTGTATTGTCATGAGGCTGGAGCTAGAGAAGAAACAGTGTTGAAAAAAACTCCTGATTTTCATGGAACTCAGAAAAGGCAGAGAGCGCAGTTCCAGCGCAGCTCAGCCAGAGGGCGCATGAACAATTACACAGTACCTGAAGCAACATGCCCTAGCATTGATCACATTAGTAACAAGCAGTTTCACCTGTCCTCAAACTCAGAATGTGCAAACCAGAAATCCCTTTATAAAGGAAACCAGATGATCAGTGAGTTAGGAGGAACAGAAGGAGGAACAGGCAGAGGCGGAGGTAAGAGCGAGGTCAGAAGGACCGGCAGCAGGAGCAGTGAGAGAAGCCTGGAACAGGAAAGCTTCCATGTGCAGCCAACTCCAGAAGACAGAATCCAAAAGAGGTATATTCGAAAGGATAAAGTCCAGAGAGGCCAAAGGTATTGGAACGGAGTCCAAAGCCAAGCAAACCAAAGAAGCAGCTTGCCTGATGAAAGCCGTTCTTCTAGCCCAAGTAAGTCTCTCCTATGCTAAACCAGAAAGGCATAAGGAAAGGAGATTCCTTCTACAGTGATCCTTTTGCCAAGAAACACAGAGAGTGGAAATCCACTTCAGGTTTTCCTGGTAACTCTGATTACAGAGCAGTGCACAGAACAGCTTGTCAGCCTGAGAAGCTACGTCACAAGCTGAGTCCTAGGTGTGGCACTCTACAGAAGCCAAGGTATGAAAAGCCTTCCATTATAAGGGAAAGTTTAAGTGATGAAAACCTTATGCAAATAGATAAGCCTCAGAAAGTTAGAAGAAGTAAAGCTAACCTTTAAAAGCACTTCCTAACAGTGTGCTAAGGAAGTTGTATGAGAAACAGAAGAACCCCTGTGAGGAGTTAACAGATACTGAAGACAGTCATAGCATTGAAGAAGGTAGTGACCCAGAATCAATGGACTTTGATTGTGAAACCAGCGTTCCCATTCCTCAGAGTGAACCAATGGAATGTAACTTTTGTTCAAGAACTAGCTTGATTGCCTTGCTAGATGTATAGAGAAAAGAGAACTCTGCATATGGTGAAGTTGACAACCATTTGTTGCCTGATGTTAATTTCCATTGATTTGAAAGAAGCCTTAACCCAGATAAACAGTTAATTGTGAAGCCTACAACCCTTAACTGTTTATACAACGGTGGAACCTTTTTGTTAGAGGAAAGAATTACCTTCATTTTCTTTTGTGTCTTATTGAACCTAAGCGTTGACCGGGGAAATAAAGCCTTATTACCCTACACTTTGGCGTAGATTGTTCTTTATAAGGAGTTCTGCACTACAAGGACCAGAATCCTCTTGGTCCTTCAGCTCAACCACTCCTTAATATAAATTAAAGGTCACTGGACGCCCTTATTTCCTACTGCCTGGGGACAGTATGCAAGAAGAGGAGATACAGAGAATTGCAGTTATGGGTAGTAACCAAAAGCAGCTTGATTAATGCAAGATTGTAAGCATAAATGTGAAAGGCCTCAATTCCTGGTATAAAAGTCAGGCCCTACTAAAAGAGGGCAGCAGAATAAGAGTGGATGTTGTGCTTATACAAGAAACGCATTTTAAAAAAGTACAAGAAAGATGGTTGATGAGTAAAGAATATGACAAAGTGTATCTGGCCCATAACCAGGAATTGCCACAGAGGGGAGGAGTGGGAAAACTATTTGCAAGAGGATTGAGTGTGGAAGAAGAGCATGTGGAGAGAGACCTGGGAGGGTGTTTTATTTTGTGGAAAGGGAAAATAGTAGAGAGGCCCGTAGTAGTAGGGAGTACATATGCGCCAAACACACAGCAAGGGAGGTTTTATGAGAAGCTTTATGAGGCGGTGGAACCCCTTAGGCAAAGCCCGATGATTTTAGTAGGGGATTTCAATGCAACACTGAACCACAGAACAGACACTACGGGGGACAATAAGTTTGGGCCTAAGGGGGTAAGTAAGAAGCTGGGGAAGCTGTTACATAAATTGGGCACAGTGGATGTCTGGAGACACATACATGGGAATAAAAGATAATTCACACCCACATAAGAGCTACAGCAGATTAGAAATGATATGGGTAGATGGGAGGCTAATAGAACAGGTTAGGAGGGTGGATATAGGACCCATAAGTTGGTCAGACCATGCACCGGTGGAGGCTTCTTTGAGGTTACAAAAAAAAGGAGGAGGTCTACGTTTTTGGAGGTTGAATGAGTGATGAGGTGGAAGGACAAAAAAGTATTCAGAGTACTATAAGGGATTATGTGTATCATAATGAGGGGGGTGAAGTGAGGCCTGCCGATGTATGGGATGGTTTGAAGGCGGTGGTAAGGGGATATTGTATAGCGCTGGCGGCGAGAAGGAAGAGAGGAAAAGAATAGAAAGAGCGGGAGTTGATAAGAGTTGAAATCAGAAAAACTAATGCATAAGCAGAGAGGTGGAAGAAAGCAGCTGCAACGGATTAGAAAAATACGGGACGAATTAGGAGGATTACATGAAGCTGAAGAGGCCTTTAGGTTAAACCAATTTAAACATGACTTATGTACAGGGAAATAGACCAGGCAGATATCTTGCAAGAAAACTTCGGGAGAAAAGGGTGCATCAGCAGATCCTGAAAATAAAAGATGAACAGGGAAGGTGGGTTTGAAGTATGGAACAAATAAAAAAAGTATTTCGGGACTACTACTGTAAGCTTTATGAATCGGAACAACAAGGAGAGGGTGCAGATATAGAACAGTACCTGGCAGGCATCACATTGAAGCAATTGGACTTAGAGCAACAAAAGTGGATCAATAGAGAGATTCCTAGAGAAGAAGTAGTAGAGGCTATAAAGAGTTTGAAGGAGGGTAAGGCGACAGGTTTTATAAAAAATTCTGTGAGGATGTTAGTCCGATATTCTGTGATGTCTTTAATGAAGGGGAAAAGCTACCAAGCTGTATGGAAGTAGCTGGTGTGGTAGTTATACCCAAAACCTGGGAAGGACCATGGGAAGTGTGAGTCATATAGACCCATCTCACTTATAAATTTGGATGCTATTAGCTAAAATATTGGTGGCTAGATTGCAGAGATATATTCCAAGGTTAATAAAGGAGGACCAAGCAGGGTTTATCCCGGGCAGGCAAGCAAGTGATAATGTACGTAAACTGTTGAATTTAATATGGCAAGTACGTAAGGAGCAGACAGAATCTATAATGATGGCAGTGGATGCAGAGAAAGCCTTAAAATGGGCTTTCATGTTTGCAGTTATGAAGAAGATGGGACTGGGAGAGAATTTCCAGAAATGGATAGAGGCACTGTATAAAGAGCCTAAGGCATGTATACGCATAAATGGGGCGTATTCAGAGCAATTTAAGCTAGGCAGAGGTACAAGGCAGGGATGTCCGATTTCTCCTTTGCTGTTTGCAATGGTGATAGAACTACTGGCAGAAAGTGTTAGACAGAATAAGGAAATACATGGAATAAAGGTGGGTGAGGAGGAGTATAAAATGTCATTGTTTGTGGATGATGTGATGTATACATTAGGACAGCCTGAGAAATCTAAACCAGCGCTAGTACAGGAGATTATGAAATATAGTGCGGTATCAGGATACAAAATGAATATGGGGAAAAAAGAAGTGCTAAAATTAAGGTTGAATCACAGGAAGAGGGTAGGGTTCGAAAAACATTTCCGTTTAAATGGGTTAATAAGTGTGAGATACCTGGGGATCCAGATCAGTGCAGAGGGGTCTGAGCTATACAATTTGAATTATGAGCCAACAGTAAGAAAATGTTAACAGATTTAGTAAGGTGGGATAAACCCATTTTCTCCAGGATGGGAAGGATAGCCATAGTGAAGATGAATATATTACCCAGATTACTGTTTCTGCTTATGACCTTGCCTATAGAGGTTCCTATTGCAATGTTAAATTTGGTGCAGAGAAGAATCTTCTCCTTTATTTGGAGACGCAGGCCCCCTAGGGTGCAAAGGAAAATAATGTATAGAGAGAAAAAGGAAGGAGGTCTGGCGGTACCTGAGATTGCAAGGTATTGTGAGGCGGCACAGCTGCGAGGTTGGAGAAGGATGGGCCTCAATGGAGTAGAATGGAACAGGAGATGGTAAGACCCAACTACATTACAGATTTGATTTGGAAGAAAAGGGAGGAGAGAGAAAGAGGCTTAGTTAAGAACCCATACATGATAAGTACATTCCGAGCCTGGGACAGGAAACATAAGGTGCTAACAACACATATGGGAGGAAATATTAGGGCACAGCAGATCACAAAATGTGAGGGGTTTTTGGTGGGAGAAAGTTTTGGCATATTCCAAAGATGGCAGGAGAAAGGGTTATAGTGTATGGGGCAGGTATTATCTGAGGTGGGCCAAGTAAGGCCGTTTGGGGAGTTTCAGCGAGCGTTCCAAATAGAAAAGAGTGATTGGCATGGTTATTTCCAACTGGCACACATTTTGGGGGGAAAAGATATAAAAGAATGCCTGAGAAGCAAAGAGACACTATTTGAGACGATGTTTAGGGTGGGGGACTTATCAAGAGGCATGATCTAGGCTATACAAAGCATTCAGTAGCCCCATGGACCAAGGAACGCATATGTGGGCCTGGGAGGCAGACTTGGGGGTCACTGGGATTCTCAGAGATGGGAAAAAGTATATGGCGTGTTAAAAATACTTGTGGTCTCGGCAGCAATTCAAGAACTTTGTTATAAGATGCTGTTCCGAATGTATTTAACCCCAGTTCGATTGTGTAAGATGGGGAGATATAATGATTCGTTGTGTTGGAGGGAGTGTGGAGAGTGGGGGGCAGTATATGAACATGTGGTGGAGCTGCTCAGTGCTACAGCAAACATGGCAGTGGCTGATGGATCTCACACAGGAGATGGTGGGCTGGGTGGGAGATATCACACTAGCTGGAGTGTTAATGAATGAATTGGGGGGGGGGTCAGAAAAGTGATTTGGTGTATATGTTGAAGATGCTTGCAACTGGAGTGTGGATGGAAATAGCGAAGGGAGGTCTGAGAAAGCACCAGCACCTGAGAGGATAATAAGTAGACTAGCATATACTTACAGGATGAGTGAGATCACTGCATATAAAATGCACAGGATTGAGATCTTCCAAAGGAGATGGCAAAAGTACGCTGAGTGGTTACAGAGGATGGATAACGCATTAGTGAGCTGAAACTAATCAGACTTACCAAAGGAAATTGTAAAAAGAGGATGGGTGCATTGCAGGATCCAGGGGGGAGGAGGGGAACTGAAAGGAATATTAAAATAAAAATGTACAGGTAAATGGAGAGAAGTATATATTGTAAAGTAAGGATAGAATGGTAATTAGATAAATGTTGGGCTGATGGATATAGCTGAATGCAGGATATGCCATTGTTTTGTAAAGGTGAAGAAAAATGATGTGTTGATTTGTACTGTACCAAATAAAAATCAAAATTTAAAAAAAAAATCATCTGTAGTACCTGAAGATTGGAGAGTGGCCAATGTAACTCCAATTTTTAAAAAGGATTCCAGGAGTAATCCAGGAAACTACAGACCAGTGAGCCTGACATCAGTATCAAGCAAAATGGTAGAAACTATTCTAAAGAATAAAATTTACTGAACATGTAAATAGCCATGGTTTAATGGGAGAAAGCCAACATGGATTTAGCCAAGCAAAGTCTTCTCTTACTAATCTATTATATTTTTTGAAGGTGTGAATAAACAGACAGATGTGAGTTGGTGTATATAGTGCATCTGGATTTTCAGAAAGCCTTTGACAAGGTCCTCCTGAGAGACTCTTGGTAAATAAAAAAGTCATGGGATTGGAGGCAGTGTACTATTGTGGATCAGGAATTGGTTTAAAAATAGAAAGCAGAGGGTAGGGCTAAATGGCCAATTTTCTCAGTGGAGAAAGGTGAATAGTGGAGTACACCAGGGATCTGCACTGGGCCTGCTGCTTTTTAACATATTCTTAAATGACCTGGAAATAGGAATAACGAGTGAGGTGATCAGATTTGCAGATAACACAAAATTATTCAAAATTGTTAAAACGCAAGAGGACTGTTAAAAATTGCAAGAGGATCTTGAAAAATTGAAAGACTAGACATCTAAATGGCAGATGAAATTTAATGTGGACAAGTGCAAAGTTATGCACCTAGGAAAGAGCAACCCAAACTGCGGTTACAAGATGCAAGGTTCCACATTAGCAACCACCACACAGGAAAAAGATTTAGGCGTCATTGTGATAATATGTTGAAACCCTCCATCCAGTGTAGCAGCCAACAAAGCAAATAGAATGCTACTTTGCCAATGATATTCTTATAGTTCATCCAGGGGCGGCCCAAGGGGGGTGCGGGGCCATGTGTGGAGACTCGGTGCGGGGCCTCATTTGCATAAGGGGCCTCATTTGCATAAATATTTGTATAATGTTACCATATACTAACTTTTAGTAAAAATGCCTCTTAATGAGTGCATGGATAAAGAAAGACTAAAAGATTTCTACATTACTATAATCCAGTGCCAACCACCAGACACATTAGGAACTACTACAAACACTGCCCATTTAGAACCCATAGCAAACCCGCCGTATCCTAACAGCACTACCAAGACTCACAAAGCACCATACCCTACCAATCAAAAGGAAACACTGCAAATATTAAACCAATACATTTCAGAGAACAACAATACATGACCTACTGGGGAAAGAGAACAAGTGGCAATGTCAAATAGGAATTACATAAACAGAATACCTCAGCTCAGTTACACATGCAGAACATAGACCATCACCAAACAAGGAATCACAATTTAGAAACAGGAAGACAATAATTAAACTGGGAATCCCAAAAGCCAAACTTGGAATGTACAACACTGTAGAAATAAAACTATACATTAATTTGCTCTTGTACTAAACAAAAGCGCAGACGTTAATGATGCACATTTACCAGAGCTGACATATTCCAATTAATAAATTCAAAATAAAGAGATATTTTTCTACCTTTTGTGCATTTTTTTTCAGTTGCAATTGCTCCAGCCACTTTCTTCTGGTTTCTTCGTGTCTTCTGCTAACTCTCCATCGTCTGCTGTCCATTTGTCCTTTCTCCTCTCTTCTAGTTTTTTTCCATTCTCTCTCTACATCTGCTTTAACATACTAATCTTTCTCCTTTTGCTCTTTCCTCATTCCTATTTCATCCACTCAAATTTTACCCCTCCATCCTCAATCCCCACTTACTCTCCCAATACCCGGCCAATTGTAGATTTTTTATCCCTCCCACACAAAATATTTTTCCCCTCTCCATTTTACTCTCCCAGCCCCATCCCATTCTAATCCTCCCCCAACATCAGCTCCCTTCTAGTTCCAGCCTCACCCAGCATCCATTCCCTTCTAGTCCCTGCATCAGCCCATTGCCAGTCCTAGCCCCCCATCAGCCCATTTCCAGTCCTAGCAACCCCCCAACCCAATACCAGTCCTAGCCCCCCCATCAACCCACTTACAGTCCTAACCCCCCATCACCCCATTTTCAGTTTAAGCCCCCCCTATAACCCATTACCAGTCCTAACCCCCCCATCAGCCCAGAGCCCATTACCAGTCCTAACCCCATCAGCCCACCTCAAGTCCTAACCCCTCCCCATCAGCCCATTTCCTGTCCTAGCCCCCCATAGCCCATTACCAGTCCTAACCCCCCCATAGCCCATTACCAGACAGCCCCATCAGCCAACAGCCTATTACCAGTCTTAACCCCCCCATAGCCCATTACCAGTTCCTAACCCCCCCAACAGCCCACAGCCCATTACCAGTCCTAACCCCATCAGCCCACCTCCAGTCTTAACCCCATCAGCCCATTTCCAGTCCTAACCCCACCCAACAGCCCACCTCGTCCTACCCCCTCCCCATCAGCCCTTTTCCTGTCCTAGCCCCCCATAGCCCATTATCAGTCCTAACCCCCCCCCAACAGCCCACAGCCCATTAACAGTCCTAACCCCATCAGCCCACCTCCAGTCTTAATCCCCCCAGCCCATTACCAGTCCTATTATTTATTATTTATTTATTACAATTTCTTATATACCGCACTATTGTCAGCGCGGTTTACATACAACAAAATGACCATAACAGTCCTAACCTCCCCATCAGCCCACTCCCAGTCCTAATCCCACCAGCCCATTTCCAGTCCTAATCCCCCATCACCCAATTTTTAGTTTAAGCCCCCCATAGCCCATTACCAGTCCTAACCCCCCATCAACCCACTTCCAGTCCTAATCCCATCAGCCCATATACAGACTTAGCTCCCCCATAGCCCATCACCACTCCTAACCCCCCATAGCCCCCCCATAGCCCATCACCACTCCTAACCCCCTCCAGCCCAGCCCAGCCCAGCCTAGCCTAGAGAAATTTAAAAAAAAAAAAAAGAATCGAGTGTGCCGCGGGGCCCCCCCTGCCCAGCAGAGCCTGCCCAGCAGAGCCTGCCTTCCCCTGTATCACCTCTCTCTTTGCAGCTGCAGTCACACGCGCCGGCTTTCAGAGCGCGAAGGAACTAGTTTCCCTTTCGCGGCTCTGTTAAGCCCGCGGGGGCTGATGGGAACTTCCCATCAGCCCCCGCGGGCTTAACAGAGCAGCGAGGGAGAAACTTTCCCCTCGCGCTCTGAAAGCCGGCGCGTGTGACTGCAGCTGTAAAGAGAGAGGTGATACAGGGGAGGGCAGGCTCTGCTGGGCAGGGGGGGGCCCCACGGCACACTCGATTCTGCCGCGGCGGCCCCGGCAGCGGCAGCAGACAGCTTTTTTTTTTTTTTTAATTTTACTTTTAGATCAGAATGTTTTTTGCGCGGGGCCCCCTGAAAAGCGGGGCCCTGTGCAAAAAACATTCTCGCTCAATGGATGGGCCGGCCCTGAGTTCATCACACTGCTCCCCACGCCCCTGACTTGCACTCTTTAAACACTTGTTTAGCACATGTTTCTGATTGGTTTACTTCATATTTCCTCCATCTTAACCCCTCAAAAACATCAGTTATCTGGTTCTCTCTTGGTCCCACCTGTCCCTCCATTGTACCCTCCATCTCAGGTGTATCTTTTCCATTGGCACACCCTCAGCGCTCACCACTCTCCATTTGGCTTTAGTAGTTTCCCATATTGATTATTGCAATGACATTTTTACAGGCCTCTTCCTTTATCAGTTCTGCCATCTCCAGCTTTTACAGAACACTGCCACCAGGATAATTCACCATTCATCACGCTACGACCACATCACTCTACTGCTTCTCCAGCTACACTGGCTTCCAGTCAATTTCTGCATTTGATACAAGGTACTCATTCTGACTCATAGAGCTCTTCACAGTCATGCTCCCCAATATTTGACTGACTCCCTTTGGTTCCACACTCCCTTCTGCAGTTTAAGGTCCATTCACCTTAATTGGTTTCATCTCCCCTCGGTTTCCCAGGTGGGCTCTATTCGCAACTCTGCTTTCTTTTATCTGGGTCCATCATTCTGGAACTCCCTGCCCATGGACATCCACCTAGAACCCTCATTCCAAAAATTCAAGTCCCTTCTCAAGACCCATCTCTTTTGGGTTGCCTATGACCTCCCCTCCCCTTATCCTTAAATCCTCTGCCAATGCCTCTCCTCTTCTTTAATCTCCTGCTCTTTCACTATTGTATGATTGTAGTGCTATCTTGTCAGCACTGTAGTTCCTTTCCATTTCTTGACTTCACCGTCCTCTACTACAGCTGTTTTTCGAATTGTAAATTGCCCTGGTGTAATGAAGGATGGTATATAAAGTTCTGAAATAAAGACAAAAGATAAAGATATGTCTCTGTATCATTCCTTGGTGCAACCCCCCTTGACTATTGTGTGCAATTCTGGTTGCCATATCTTAAAAAGGATATAGCTGAATTAGAAAATGTACAAAGACAAGTGACAAAAATGGTAAAGGGGATGGAAGGAGAGGCTTAAAAGGTCGGGGTGAGGTCCACGTGATGCATGAGCAAGTGAGGACGTTTCTCTGCTCGCTCTGGGGCTGCCTCATGAATTAATCTTTAAAAATCTATCATTGCCCCTCTAAAGGAGCTTAAAAAGTGGACAACAGGGTACAAAAACAAATGGGCTACAACTGAGGGAATTAATCGTGACATAATGCCTTTACCCGTGAAGAAAGATCGCGACAAAGTGAACAAGGCCAGAGCATCCCAGCCAGCATTGCCCGGAGAAGAAAGTGCAGATTCTTCAATGAAAGAAGTAGTGAAGGAAGTGGTGAAGCTGTTGGACCCTAAATTTGATCTAATATTGAAGAAATTGGAAGAGGTAGGAGATTCCTTTGTGGAGGTAGGCCGGAAGGTGGACGAGCTGGAACATTACGTGGCCGCCATTGAGGATGAGAAAGGACGCCAATTGAGGGAAACTGCAGCGCAACAGTCACAAATACTGTAGAGGCACTAGTGGCAAAAGTAGATGATTTGGAAAATAGATCAAGGAGGAACAACTTACAACTGGTGGGGATCCCAGAGTCTACGGCAGATCGGATGTTGCCGTCCTTGATCGAAACCCGGCTCCCAAAAGAACTAGGCCTGGAATCTCTGGTGGGCCTGATCCAGGTGGAGCATGCGCATCGCCTAGGAACTAGGATGGAGACCAGACAGCGGCCGAGAGTGGTAATTGCGCGCATTCTCAACTTTCAACATAAGATGCAACTGCTCCAGGCTTATCAAAAGAAAGGAGATCTGGTGCTAGGGAATCATCAAATTTTGCTGTTTCAGGACTACTCTGTGGCAGTGGCGGCGAAGAGAAAGGAATTTGCCCCTCTTTGTGCATCTCTATTTAAGAGGAAATTTCGGATCACGCTTGCATACTCGGCAGTGCTCAGGGTCTCCAACCTGGGCCAGAACCATATATTTGACACGCTGGTGGCAGCTAAGCTGTTCATGGCTGACTTGAACAAAGATAAAGCCGGAGAGCCGGCTACTTGAAAGCTCCAGGAGACTGTGGTGAGTGCTGAGGAGACACTAGAACTTTAAACTGTGACAGGAATGAAGGGCGAGACGTAACTTTATTGGGGACGCCCTGCATTTAATAATTCTTTAATACCTACAAATGGACTGAAGTAACATTTACACAATGGAATGTTGGATTATGGACACTCAAGGGGTCAGTGTTGTGTGGGATCACGGAGAGAGATGCCCCAGATTGGAAGAACAGATCCGAGGAGGCGACTTTGGCGAATCGCGGCAGCCCTGCAGCATCAATTCAGACCGGGCCTCAGCAGAGAAGTGTTGAGGAGTGGAGGATGAGACCTTTATTGGGAAACGGGGGAGGGAGGGGGGGAAAGAGGGGAGAGAATGCTGTGTGTGTGGAGATGGGAAGAGGGGAATGAATGGGGGGAAGAAGGGTGGGGGAGGAGTGACTGGAGCATGGTTCCTGCATCGCTGGGTAGATATGGGAGTCTGGTGGGAGAAATTGAGGTATATGAGAATTTTGTACACTGTGAGCCCTGGAGTTGAGGCTGGGCGAATTGAATGAAAATATTGGGAGTCTGGAGGAGGGTCAGATCAAATTATCAATATGGCTAGTGATCTATGTATGATTACTTGGAACGTGGGAGGAGTAAGCATGCCTATTAAGCACACAAAGATCCTACAGGTATTGAATAACCTCCAAATTGAAGATAATCCAAACTCAGAGAAAAGCGCCGAACATCAGTCACTCACTGACCCTACCTAGACAAGGCATAAAATCTTCCCCTCACATCCACATTGCTCACCTAGATTAATCTTACTCTTGAATGCAATTGCCTGTCGTTAATGTAAATAATTGTAACTATTGTAATTAATCCCTTTAATGTTGACATACTATGTTTTGAAACATTAACTAATGCTTACCCAGTTCAAACGTTCCTACTTCTCCTGTCATCTTATTGTATTCGAGTTACATTTAATAGTTGAATGTTCTTTGTTCTAAATCTATCCTATGTAAAATAATAGTATTTTTACTATTAAAGTTTGTTACCTGTAAACCGCCACTGATCTCTGGAAGTGGCGGTATAGAAAAGATGTATAAATAAATAAAATAAATAAAATACATTGAAGCAAAGAGGGGCTCAGGTGGCTTTCTTACAGAAGACCCAGCTCAGTGAGAGAGCATGAAAAATTAAAACGGGACTGGGTAGGACAGGTATATGGGGCTTCGTCGGGGCTGCGGAAAAGGGGGGTAGCAATTTTGATAAGGAAAGGTGTTCCATTGGAGATTGTCTCTGAGGAAGTTGATCAACAAGGCCGATATATATTTTTGCATGTAAAAGTATGTGGAGAAGAAATATTAAGTAATGTCTATGCACCGAATATCTATGATCATAAATTTTTCAAGCGCATTCTTCAGAAGATATTGCGGGCACCTAAGATACCGTAGTATTAGCGGGAGACTTTAATTTCCCATATGACCCGGAGATGGATAAGACAGGCTCGGAGGGACGAGGGGGGTGGAATCACAAGGATGTGGGTTATTTGTGCAAAATGGGGGAGGTAGTAGATGCATGGAGAATGCTGCATGAGGGAGAGAAAGATTACATACATCTGGCCAGAGCACACCAGACTTGGTTTAGAATAGATTATATGCTGGTCTCGAAATACAGTTTTGGGAGAGTTAAAAATATTGAGATTGACCCAATCATAGTGTCAGACCATGCAATGGTGAGAATGGAGTGGCGAGGGAGGAGCCCACCCGAGTGTAGGAGGTCATTTCCAAGACATTTATGGAAAAATGAAGCGTTCCAGAAATATTTGGTGCAGAACTGGGAAGAATACATGCGATTCAATGAATCGCAAGCGGGCACAACTGCCCTATTCTGGGAAGCTGGGAAGGCGGTGATACGGGGGTATGTTATTGCATATGTAGCAAAAGAAAGGAAGCAGACAGCAAAATCTTGCAGTTGACGCAGGAGCTCCAAGACCTCAAGAGGGCAGCCCTGTCAAGTTCGGAGGTGGTTCGTACAAGGGTCTATATACAGACACAGGCCCAACTCAATGCTGTGCTTCACGATAGAGCAGTATATTCTATGCAATATTACAGGCACCAATTTTTTAGATATGGAGATTCATCAGGTAGGCTGTTGGCAAGATTGGTAAGAGACGGGTAGCAGCAAAGTGGTGGCGGTAATTAAAGATGCAAAAGGAGTAAGACAAAATGAGTTGCAGGAAATAGTGGAGGTTTTTAGGCAATTTTACGAGGAGTTATATACCCCAGATAAAGAGGATCGAGAGAAGGAGGGAAGCTTCTTAGATGCTGTATCACTTCCGACCCTGACTGATACAGAGTTATTAGAACTTAACAAGCCCATTGCGGGTGGGGAAATTCAGAGAGTCATCACGGCAGGAACCCCCCACAAAGCACTGGGGCCCGATGAATATGGAGTAGAATTTTATAAAATTCTGGAGTCTCAAGTGACGCCCACTTTGGCGGCCCTGTAAGAGGAGGTGTTAGAAATGGGACAATTTCCGAGAGATATGCGGAGAGCAACTATATCAGTTATCCCCAAGCAGGTAAAGATCCAGAGGACCCAGCTTTGTATAGGCCAATATCATTAATTAATTATGACATGAAGCTCCTGGCCTCAGTCCTGGCCAATCATTTACAGAGTATTCTTCCCAGACTAATTGGATTACACCAATCGGGATTTGTGAAAGGAAGGGAAGCTTTCCTGAATATTAGTAGTTTTGTTGGGTATGGAAGCATGCTTGCTAAAGAAAAGCCCCTTAATGTTAGTGAGTCTGGACACTGAAAAGGCATTCGATCGGGTTTTGTGGACCTATGTTTGAAGTGCCTTCCTGCTGGTGTCGCGTCGCACTTGCTGCTAATTGCGCTTCATGTCTTCAATGTCCCAGTTGTTGTAGTAAATGGCGTTCAACTTGTGGCATATAGCAAGCCACCTGAACTGCCTTTCATAGGCGCCTACACGGACCTCGTCAGTGCCCATGAGAACCCCGAGGTTGGCTAGAACCTCCTCAATGAGGAGGGTCTGCTCCCCATCACTGAAATTACACTTCCTGGAGGACACCTTGGGAGCCATGGCAGAGAACACAGCAGCTCTTGAATGGTAGTAGCCTCAAGGGAAGCAGTATTGGAAAAATGGCATTTCGCAGAGGGACTTCCATACGCACTGATGTAAAACAGTGTTCAAGATTACCTGGGTAGTCAGTAATCATGTTTTATTTGCTGCTGTTGGAAAGTGCGGTAGCAGATGACGTTCATGGCACACTTGCTTCTCTAAACGGAGGATCTTTGCACCTATATCTTGCCGGCGCCTAGCTACATTTGCAATTATATCGCCCCTCAAAAACACCTTAGAAGCTTCCCAGAAGAGTTCTGGAGTCTCCACATAGTCTTTGTTTTGACACAAATAAGCTTCCTGTTTCTCTTTGCAGTATGCCTGAAACCCTTCATTCCTGTAGAGATCGAGGGGAAACCTCCAAGGGGCCCAGTTAGATGGAAAAGTTCCCCCAGCCCAATCTCTCTAAATGGAAGCATGATCAGAAATTTCATACGGTCCTATTTCCGTCTCGTTTATCAACCCAAAAAGTGTCTCTGACACCAATAAGCAATCTAAGTGCACACTAGAGCCATGCGCCCTGGAAAGGTGGGTGTAATCTCTTTCCTGGGAGTGTAATGTCTTCCAGACATCTATCAGCTGGCCCTGTCATAGAAACCAGCGCAAATGGCATGAGGTATACATCTACCACCACCTTGCCCTCCTGAAATGTCCAGGCTGGTATCTAATATGACATTCCAATCCCCTCTGAGGATTATAGGATGTTCTGGTAATTTGTCAATGTCTGCCATTAGGCGGACAAAACAATCTGGGTCTAGAACATTTGAGGCATAGAACTCCCAAGGATCATAACTTGTCCCTGCAGCTCTCCCTCTACCAAAATATATCTACCTCTGGGGTCTATAATCTCTTGGTTATGCTGAAAGACTACCCCTTTGCGGATTAACAACGGCACTCCCCCCCCCCCCCTTCTACCTTGTGCAGATGCCCCATACACCTGGTCCACTATGCTCCCCCGTAGTATGGCAAGGTTGCCTACTACCTGATGTGTTTCCTGTAACATAATGATGTCCACTTTATGCCTATGTATAGTTGGTAAGACCTTCTGATGCTTAATGAATACTGTACCTGAATGTAACTCGCCTTGATCTACCCCTGGAAAGGCATGAACTAAGTACTATAAATAAATAAATAATTGGGCTGCCCAAGCCACAGACATTCTTGGATAATGCGCTCAGTCGGGTTCAGTCTGGCTATAATTACCATCCCAGGGCCCGCAATGCATCCACTGGCGGCTATAGTCCCCCCAGCCTGGGACTGCTGCTACTACTCTTGTCATCTAGCCTCTAGCCTTTTTCCTAAACTTGACTCCCATAGATGATGGCCCCCAAGATTCCCACCCCCTCTCTCTCCTACCCCCTTATCTATACCCCATACCCCGACTACCAGTCTCTGCTCCCACAACATGCTATTGGTCACCCCTGATGTTAGTGTCCCCCCTCCATTCTGTAGGACCTCCCTGCACCCTCCTCCAAGCCTGTCACCTATCCTTCTCCCATCCTCTGCCCCCCACAACTATTGAGAATCAGTTCCCCACTCTGATGCTGCAGGTCCGATTATTCCTTAACCTAATTCCACCACTTGATCCAGAATATCTTATACTGATTGTCCTTGTTTCCTCCCTATCTCCTTGGAAGGGCCCAGAGCAGTACCCATAGTCCCAATAAAGCAGGCATAGTGCATGTTCCCACCTGCACAGCACTTCATGAGATAAGGGTGTGTGTGGCTAGGACCGTTAGAGCTGTGAACCTTCCAAAGGAATAGATGGATTAATTGGAATATTCAAAATCCTTAAATTCTACTCTTTCCCCCCTTCCCCAAGCACCCCTACCCAACACACACACTTCTCAGCCTGCATACAATCTGCGCACATTTATAACTTACCCCCATACACTCCCTCGTATCACGATCCCTTTAACCTTCTGACAATGCCCAGCCTCTTGGACCATATAGATTAGCATTTTTAATATTTGTTAAGTCCAGGTCCAGTACCATCCCTCTCACTTGGCGGATAGCAACAGGCCACCCGCCATCATCCCTGCGGTAACATATTTTGAACAGCATGCCCCCCGATCTTAATGCCCGCATCACAACAGTGTTAATTGAAACAGACAACCCCAACCAAACCCTGACTGGGAATAATCCTCTCAAACACAGAAGATCAGTGGTCTCGGTGTACAACCTCTGAGAGAGCTAGCTATAACTTCGGAGTGCCTTGCCCAGCTTTTGGCTGTCGGCTCTGCAGACGAGTTCTCCACTGCGAGTTCAGACCTCATCCAATGTTCAATTCCACTAGGCTCCAAGATTCAAGTCTGTCTGCCCAAATGGGGGGGCCTCCTTTTCTCTTAATGCAGCTTCCACCAAGAACCCATGATAAAGGTCCATTTCCACTCTGTTTACAGGTCCCTAGGGCCCGACCAAGCCCCTATACCTTAACGTTCATGTGGGTTTGATAGACTGTAGTGTCCATATTAGTCGTCACATTTTTCATAGGCTCTCCCTCCGTAGCAAGTTCTTATATCACTTAAGCTCTGAGTCTCCGCTGCTTACTTGTTCTTATGTCACGCAGGTGTTATCGATTGCAGGTATTGCTGAGCTGCTTCCGGGTCTTCAAGGGCTCTAGCGATCCCGTTGTGGAATATCTTCAAATGAACAGGGTAGAGCATGGTAAATTTTAGCTGGGCCTCCATCAGGCACTGGCACACTCCTGCATAAGCCTTCCTCCTTTGACTTAGTTGTGCCGAATATTCCCTGAAATATATGTATGTGGGAACCTTTGCTTTGTATTGGGTTGTTGAGTCGTAACGCCTGCAATATTTTTTACTTTTGCAAGAAATTCAAGAAACGGACCAGGAGCATTCTGGACTGTGATTCACCTGGCTGAATAGACCTCAGCCTTTGTGTTCGCTCAATGATAAGAGGCCCACAATCTTCCCCCAGTTTTAAGGTTGATGGAAACAGGGTAGTCGGATATCCTCTCAATTCAATACAGTTTCTGGGATACCCGTAAATCGGAGGTTTTTACAATGACCCAGATTCTCGAGGTCACCCAGTTTGTCCCCTTGTTTGGCCACAGTTTCTTGCAAAATCTTAATTGTTTTTTCAGCAGCCCGTAGGTCTTCTTCTGCCCTGGCCACATGATTCTCCGCCTCTTGCATCCAGTGCCCAAATGCCTCAAATTTTTGGTTGATGGCCTCTAGCTGCCCCATTAGGACATCATATCTCCCTGACAATGCTGCTACCACTGCAGCCAAAACCTCATCAACAAGCACTCCGGACGCCAATGGGCTGGGTGTGCAAGGACCCTTTGCCATCGTAGTTGCAGACACACTTGGTTTCGGTCAGTCGCGTCGGGCCGATCTCATCACCAACACTGGATCGCTTTTATCAAGGTGCTCAGATGTGCCTACCAGGTGTTCTGTTTCCCATCAGGAGGTAGATTGATCGAGTTTGGGTCCATATTGCAATAATTTGGCAGAGGGGGACCCCGGAGAAAACGCAATGCACGTTTGAGCTCTCTCAGCACATCACGTAATCTCTGTTTCATAGTTTTTAATATGTCTTTACAGTAATGGATGATGTTTACTCTGTTTGTGTGAGACAGATACGTATCCCTTTATAATGAGACTAATAATATATTTATATTGGGGGAATTAGTATAGCCACATATACAATGATGAGAGAGTTTGTGAACTCCAGATGTAATAAAGAGAATTACAAATTCAAAATGATAAAGAGGATGGAATGGTTCCCCTAGGAGGAAAGGCTAAAGTGATTAGGGCTCTTCAGACAGCACAAGAGAGAACCGAGAGGAGACATGATAGAGGTCTATAAAATGGTGAGTGGGGGTGGAACAGATCAATAGGGAATGGGTATTTATACTTTCAAATACTGTAATATTAGGACTGGGAGATACTCCATGAATCTGATAGCTAGCATTTCTAAAACAAATTGTAGAAAATATGTTTTCCCTCAGTGCATAGCTAAACTGTGGAATTTGTTGCCTGAGGATGTAGTGAAAGCTGGTCCAACGATTCTGGGCAGACGTTCAGTGATTTTTGGGAGACTTGTTGGGCTAGCAATTGGTGCTCTCCCCTGGCTTTGCAATACTAGATGCCAGAGAACTGCTAGGGATAAGAAAGGCGGGAGGCCAACTATTTGTCAGAAAGAATTGCCCGATAGTCAAGCACTGCATACTTCAAAGATGGTGGGACCCCGATGGCCCGGGTATCTTGGAATGGTGTAATGCCTTTCACCAAATGGTCAACTGTGAGGGATTAGCATCTAAAGGAAGAATGAAAAAAAGGGAAAACATTTTTGATGGTATGGGATCCCTATTTGAATAACCTACCATCAAGGGCATGCAATAATGTATTTAGTTTGTGTCCAGCTAGTACTTACCAGTCTAGATGAACTAGGTGGAACAGTCTCATAGTGCCTCTGTAAGCTGATGGCCTCCAAGAGAGGATGGGGGTACAATGGGCCGTGACTGGAAGGACTATAGCTAGGTGGTAAGGGTCATCCATCTGGTACAGACAAGGGTCTGAATTAGAGCAGACTCACAGACTGAGGAGGGTAGGGGCAGGGGGGGATTACAGTATGATTAGGTTAAGTAAAATAATTATATTAAAAAACCCCATTTATTGAGTATTTGTCGCATGCGCGAGCCAGGGGGTCTCCGTGAGTTCTCTCCCTTTTTTTTTTCTTTATCTTTATCCCTTTCCCCCTTCTAAGGGGTACTAGCTAAATTCGGGTTGTCCCTAGGAACACAGTGGGAGGTGACTACATGTTACAGGATACTGAATGTCACTGTTTGTTAATGTAGGCTGAAATGTCTTAACGTGTTGTATATTGTATATCGACAGGGTTAAAAAGTGGAGCCAGAGGCTCGTGCTTTAGGCAATGTACCTGGATACTTCTGACAATAAACAGATTTAAACATAAAAACTATGAAACACCAAACAGACACATATGTAATGGTAATATATTTACATTACAGGAGGTAGAATAGCCACATAATTCCCCCCAAAGAACACATAAAATTTATAAAGAGAAGGGGTGAAATGACAGAATTCTGAGACAATCTGCATTTTGATCGCCCTTCTGGGAACTTTTTCTAGCCTTCAGCATTTCCAATTTGTAGACTACATTTCTGACAGTGGATAGCTGGAGCTCCAAATGTTTGAAATGATCCTGTAAACCTGTAGAGACTAACATTTTTCACAATGGCATGATGAGTTCTCACTGACTTCTAGGGTGAAGACTGTAAACGGGGGCGCTGGTCGTGAATGGCCACAGTCAGCAAAGGCAAAAATATTATTATGACTTGCAAAGGATTGTGGGGAATGTAGTTCACTTATACCAGAATCAGCCGTTCACAAAATAATGAGTTGTGATGCACGAATGTAAGCAAAGAAAAATGGATTTTATTCATGGGGTTAATTCTCCCACACAGATTTACTTGGTAACACAAAAAGGACACTTGCTTTCAGTATTGCATTCAGGAAAACAAAACATGAAATAAGGTAACTGAACTTCTTAAGCCAAAAATCAAATAAGACCTTGATGGGGAACAGAAAAGGTCTTTTTGATGGCTCATGCTAATAACTTTCTTAGCATTGCTCCAAAAGCAAAAACAAAACCCAAAAGTAACAAAACTGTTCTTTATCAAGGATAACTTTCTTCTAATTACACACACAAAAAGAAAAGTTTCCTTTCAGAGCTCACGTGCACTTGTGCCTGGCTCAATTATCAGCAATTAGCCAGCTGCAAACCCCTTTGCTGGTTCACTTTCTCTACGTGGCTCAATCCTACCCAAAAGCTTTCTTACAGACTTTTCTGGGTAGATAAAAGAACAAATTATAGTTCCTTTTGGTGGTTTTTGTATTAGTGAGAAAGTATTTTACCACAGCAGCCTAGACAGAGAGCAATCCATGTATTCATTCTGATCATTTAATATATCTCCTTCTTCCTCAAATATCATGGAATCAATATCCTGGTCTGGCTCAGAGGAATTCCTTACTTGATCATTCTCAGGATAATATTTATTTCCCTGCTGTCTTCCTGGAGAAGAGCTAGGGCATAGATCAAAGTTCATACCTGAGCTTCCTTTGCTGTTAGGCTTCCTCTCCAGGTATCCTGGCCAGTAAGTAGTCCAGCTTTTATGTCCAGCCTTCCAATCAAGATCCCTGGACACTGGGTCTCTCTTCACATACCTCCTTGCACCGGTCTTAGGGCCCCTTCCACCTGCAGCCGTCTCCTTCAAAGGTGCCGTCTGGGAATTCCTGGCTCTATAACCCCATTCCTCTGGCTTCCTCCAGTCCAATGGAGTATGCTTGCCTCTGAAATGACTCCCAACACACGTACTGCTGTGGGCTCCTTCTTTAGACCTCCAAGGTGTCTTTCTCTTCTTCTTTCCACGTTGCTGCTGCTTCTGTCTCTCCTTGCTCTCTCTGTCCTTGATCTCCTCACGATTCTGCCTGTTCTGGTTCTCCTTCTGTCTGTGTGTAGAAAATCTATTACTTTTAACGTGCTTAGAGGGACACTCCACCCTAGCACAGCCCAGCTGTGCTGAATCAAGCCCTGCCCTTGGAGATGAGTGATTGGGGATTACCTCATAGCTCTCCTGATTGAACACACGTTTCCCCACTTCAGCCCTTCTAGAAGCTGTTTGAAACCTGGTGCATTCTGGGACTGGTAGTCTTTTATGAAAACATTCTGTTTTAGTATTTCTACCAGCAAAGACAGGTTGCTTGTTCAGAGCCAATTCACCTCTTTTATAGCTCCCTCCTGAACTATGATAAGCTTCCTTATCACAAGACAAAATTCAAAACATTTTAGACCTTTATATAAAATAGGATACTCAGACTCAGTGGAGCACATTTACTCTGCACGATGTCTTACTCATCCAATTATTTTATCACGTGATTCTAATTAGCCAATTAACAGCACTAAAGACGCTAGGGGCTCACTTACTATTTCACACACTCTTAATTAGTTCCTTTTTTGTATATTATTGTGCCTCAAGAACATGAAAATTGTTTTATACCCTTTTTATTGCATAAGAAAAACCTGGTTTTAATTAAACAAGGGTATCATGATGAGAACTTGTAATTCTTTTTATTATATATGAGGTTCACAAACTGTTTTTCTCTCTGCACTGTATATGTGGCCACTCTAATCCCCGTAATATAAATATATTACCAGCCTCATTAAAAGGGATAGTTATTTGCCTCACACATATGTTTGGGTATGTACTTGATGTAGTTTTGTAGTTTATAATGTGTCTCTACAGTGATGAGTGGTGATTATTTTTGTGAGGAAGATAAGTACCCCTTTTTAATGAGGCTGCTAATATATTAGGGGAATTAGAGTAGCAATCCATCTAGATGTTCACATAAAGCATGTTGATTTGGTCTTCCTGATAAACAGAGTCTCTAAGTCACTCTTTTTTTTTTAACATGGGAAACAGATATTTTTATCTACTTAAGTTGGCAAATAATCTCTGCCATTAGTTTTTCTAAGTCCAGACTTGGATGCATCAAGAATTCAGTCATCACCACTGCCAAAAGAGCAGAAGCTTTATTAAAACAGACTAAAATGCAGAATGAGAAAACAAAGAATAGAAATGTATGAATACAAAGCCATTTTAGAGGTAAAAATGCCATTTAATGTTGATTTTTTTTAATGAGATTTATATTTTATAATACATGGAAAATGCTCTCTAATAAGGTAGCAATTTCACAGCTGAGCTTGTGAACCTTTTTAGATATGTTATGGGGCCATGGTTTGAGTGTAGTGATAACATAGACATGTTTTCCAATTTTATTATAGAAATATACATGTATTACAGAAATGTTTCCTGTCAGCTTTTGCACTTTTCCCGAGATACTCACAAGTACCAGCTACCCCTTTAGACCTGGATCTAAAAGGGAAACATGAAAAACAAAATCACCCCTCCCCCAACATCCACAATAATCAGGGCTGGCGCTATCTTTTTTTGCTGCCCTGTGCAAGTCAATACTGTGCTTCCCCCCGCCCCACCCCAATGAATTTTAGTAAAGCCCTTCACAAGCCTCTTTTGGCCTTACAGTAATTTAATGAATGTATGAATGTCTGAACATCATTTATATATGGCGTTAGAGAAAAGCTGCTAGATTTCTACATGACTTCCCTCCAGTGCCAGCTACTATCAGTGGCCACTGCACCTCCTTCCAGCCTGCTGTACTGCCTCCTCTGCGCAGAAGCGACGGCGGCTGAGCTGCTACTTCAGTGCTGTGTCGGGCCTTAAAGTGCCCACATGCATGCGTGCTCACGTCCTGCTGCTCTTGCCCCCCTCCAATGCAATTTCTTGGAGGGGGGCAGGAGTGGCAGGCCAGAACTACACGGACGTGCTTGGGCATTTTAAAGCCCTCCAAAGTGCTGAAGCAGCAGTTCAGCTGCTGCTTCCAGGGGGTTGGGATAGTGATGCCACCCACCAGGGTCTACCGCCCTAAGTGACCACCTAGTTCGCCTAGTGAACGGGCCGGTGCTGACTACTATGTACATTAGGCAGCACTAAAATACTGCAAAAAGATCAGTGAAACCCTTAGCAAGCCTGCCATACCATAAACATTCCAGGACTCACACAGCACCAACCCTTACCTATGAAAAGGCAACACTACAAATGTTAAATAAATACATTACAGACACCAGTACATCTGCTACTAGGAAAGCAGATCTCAACACAGAAACTACGTACACACTAACAGAATACTGCACCTCAGTCACACATGCAAAATACAGACAGACCCTCACCAAATACAGAACATGGGACCACAAATTAGAAATAGAAATAGGGGGGCCAATTTTCAAAATGGCTGATATTGAAACACTATGGCAGTCAGCCATGCACTTAAAAAATTGCAGGGCATTCAGTGCCAGTATTCGGGTAAAAGCTGCCATTGAATATTTTGACAAAGTGGCATTAACTGGATAAATGGCAACCTTATCCAGTTAGTGGTGATTTTCAGCCATCACTTATCCGGCTTCCAACTTAGGACAGCTTCGCAAGCGGCCCAAGCTGGTTGGATAGCTGGTGACTGAAAATCCCACTAACATGCCGATGCAGAAAGCTGGCACTGAAGTCACATGCTATCAGCTCTCCACGCCTCTTTGCAGCACACCAATAGCGCACGATTTCAGTGCCAGCATACTGAAAGGGGTGCATATTGTGGCACTGCAGAGCCTATTCACACAGAGAAAAAGGTTTTAAATCCTGAAAAAAGATTTCAACATCAGTTGCAATGCTATGAGGAGCCTGATAGGGGGAGCAGGAGTGACCTTCCAAGGCCTAGAGAACTGCACCCTAGAACTGATGATGTAATGCAACCTAACAGCCAATCCAGGAAAGGGGGAGTTCCTCTTAGGAAAGGCTGGGAAGTTGAAAAGGAGGAAGTAGGACAAGTAAAGAAGACACACCAGGAGACACACCCGAAGACACACCAGGAAGAGCCTCGGTGGTGGTACCAGCAGCAGCAACGGAAAGCAGAGGCTGTGGTAGAAGCTGAAAGAGAAAAGAAGTCTTGGCAAAGATACCAGAGAGGAAGGAGTTCCTGGCAGGAAGGCACAGTAAGTCCGGTGCAACAGAATTCCAGGAGTTCTTGGCGGAGAGATACTGGAAAAGAAAGGCACAAGGGGAGAAATAAACCCCAGAGTTTTATATGAGGAACCGGCAGCAATAAATGCAGGACACTGTGGCTGTTACCAGGGAAGTGATGAAATCATTGCTGTAAGAGGTAACACTCCTTATTCAAATAACAAAAGGTGTGGGTGTGAAAGAGTGCTGATTCTACAGGAAGACCAGCTGAAGTCTGAGAAGCCTACTGCTCGAGTAAGGCTGAACTACAGCAGGACTAGGCCTCGTGACTCAACTAACTGGGACAATCCTAAGAAACAAGGTAAAACACCTTTTTATTCTGCTAAGCATTATAACTTATTGAAACAGGAAGCACAAGATACAGAAGTGTGCCCTCCTTATCAAATTGTCCATGAGATAGGACACAAGCCTTTGGTAAAAGAAAGACTATGTAACATAAGGCAGCAAGCCAAAGGAAGTTACTGCCCTAACAAGCCTTCACATGGGCGCGGCCCAAACCTAGACTCAGAACACTGGAAGCTAGTGAATGTGCTGTATGAGAAGCCTCAATACACTCCACAAGAGTATATTGACACAGATTCACAGTTATCTGACCCTCAGCCTATGCAGGTGGAATTCAATGAGGACCCACCTGAGACCGCTATGGATTGTAGCTACTGTCAGGCAGGAAGCCTAATGTCTTTGCATGAAATGTAAGCAGTGCTCAATAGCAAAGCCTGTGTAATTGGTTTATACAAAGTCCTGTGAAGTAACAGTAGACAAAGCAAGTTTTGAATATATTTCTTCTTTTTGCCTGAAGCAAGGTTCTTTATTTGTTGAAGTAGTCTCCACTGTTTGAACCATTGTGCGTAAAGGGAAATAAAGCCTTACTTTCCCTACATTCGGACTGTTGTGTTCTCTTGAAGTTTGGTCCCTGGTAGGTCCTGGGAACAGTACCCTGACCCTTACATAAAGACCAAAATTCAAAGTAAAAAAAAAAAACCCTCATGTCCACTCGACCTGCCCATACCAACTTTGGCCTCTAGGGCGGCGGTGCGACAATATACAAATTAGCCGTGCATTAAACTGTGGCGCAAATGGAAGCATTAAACTAGGAGAGCAAGCCAAACACATGCGCACAGAAGTTGGCACAAGTTTGGCATGCTCTCCTAGAGAAACAGGGGCCCTTGTGGCTAATTTGTATATAAGCCCCAACAGTATTTTGATGGCATTGGGGGCTTGGATCATCTGACAAAAAACAAATCCCTGATGGCCCAATGATATCGATCCCTCCACCCGCCCAACTAAAAATAACCCTGGTGGCTCAGCGACCCCGAAACCCCCATCCCCCTTTCAGTACCTTCACAAAGCAGCAGGAGTGCTGCCCATGTGCTCCCGTTCCTGCATCGCCATCTTAAAAAATGGTGGTGCCTGGTCCCTAAATTGTATCCATATAAGATAGCCAGACCCCACCCAGTGTATCCCAGGATGCATCACGTGAGGCCAGGTGCTGCCATTTTTCAACATGGCGGTGCAGGAATGGGAGAACTTGGGCAGCACTCTTTCTCCTTTGTAAAGGTACCAGGAGGCGAGTGGGGGGGGGGGTCAGGGCCGCTGGGCCACCAGGGATTTGCTTTCTGTTGGGGGCACTGGCCCGCTGACAGTATTTTGATGGCATTGGGGATGTTCTCTGATGCCTAGATCATCTGAGGGGAAGTTTGACATGTTCTCTCAGATTATCCAGGCATTGGGGAACGCCTCCGATGCCATCAAAATACTGTCAGCAACACGCGTAAGATGTTTAAGCCACCTCAATACCAGGCATAGAGATATTGGCACTAAGGCTGGTTATGAAATCCTCTATGCGCTTCTCTGCATAGAGCGCAGACAATATTAATGTGCCATTTTAATATGCACATCTAATTTGTCCATAATTTGAATACTGTTGGCATTATGTGTGCGCTTGCTTTTCCTTTGCTGTTTATGCATGCGACCATTTCTTTTCTGCATTTGACTGTGGTGGTAATTGTGCCTAAAGGTTGCGCAGTTTCTGCATCGGCCTGTAACTGGATAAAGTCACCATTTATCCGGTTAGCGCCAATACCGCCCTCGCCCTGCCCAAGGACCATCCTACACTACCCAGATAATTCCGGGGCCATCTGTGGAGATATTCAGCAGCCCTGCCCAGATAATGCCACTGAATATCACAGTGAGAACCCTTAGCTGGCCAGCCAGCTCAGGGCTTTGACTATAGGTCCCCTAAAAACTAATAGAACTGGGAACCCCAAGAAGTCAAACCCCATCTTTACTGCAACCCTGGAGAAATAAAAATAGAAATAGAAATGGATTTATTCTTGTACAGAACAAAATACAAAGACATCAGCAATGTGCATTTCCCAAAACTAACATTCCAGTTAATAAATTAAAAATAAATGTGGGGATATTAAAAGGGATTAATGCTAAGAGAGAGATGATTAGAGAAAGACATCACACATGGCAAGGTAGAAGGTCAACACAAAAGAGGAAGGCCAGCAATGAGATGGACTGATACAATAATAGCAGCTATAGGTGCCACTCGGTCAACAGTAAGCTGCCTGACTGAAGACCAAACACAGTTTAGAACAACTATCCAAAGGGTCTCCATGAATCAACACACTCAACGGCACATAACAACAATGCGATTAGCAGACCTGATAACCGTGTTACTCTCTATCCAGGATATTCAGCACTGAATATCCACAAGTACAAGTTAGCATTGGGGCGTTCCAGGGGCTGCACCTGGTCATAACCAGGCAGCAGCGATATTGAGCCACTGCCTGCTTATGGAAAGGCGTTGAAAGTAATGTGCAGCAAAGGCTAGCCTAACTTTCACCACAGAAGCTAAATGAGGCAAAGGGCTAAATATTATTAATATTACTACTACTACTGAGCATATGTATAGCACTACAAGACATACGCAGTGCTGCACACACACATGTAAAAGACTGTCCCTGCTCATCAGAGCTTACAATCTAGTCAAGACAGACAACACAGTAGCTGTAGACCTGGGATACATCTAGGGGGAATGGTAAGGAAACACAAAGGAGATCAGGTGAGTCAAGATCCAAAAGCGGTAGCGAAGAGGTGAGTTTTCAGCTTGGATTTGAAAAGGGTCAGAGAAGGCGCCTGACATACAGACTCAGGTAGTTTGTTCCAAGCATAAGGTGTAGCAAGGTGAAAGGAGCGATGTCTGGAGTTAGCAGTAGAAGAGAAGGGCATAGAGAGAAGCGATCTGACAAAAGAGCGGAGTTCCCGAGGAGGGGTGTAGGGAGAGATAAGAGCAGGGCCGGCCCGTCCATTGAGCAAGAATGTTTTTTGCACAGGGCCCCGCGTTTCAGGGGGCCCCGCGCAAAGAACATGGAGTGTCCCGCGGGGCCCCCTCTGCCCGGCTGAGCCCCTCTGCGCCGGCTTTCAGATACGCGAAGGGAGAGTGTCTCCCTCGCGTCTCTGTTAAGCCCGCAGGGGCTGATGGGAAGCAGGGGCTGATGGGAAATTTCCCATCAGCCCCTGCGGGCTTATCAGAGACGCAAGGGAGACACTCTCCCTTCGCGTATCTGAAAGCCGGCGCAGAGGGGCTCAGCCGGGCAGAGGGGGCCCCGCGGGACACTCCATTCTGCTGCTGCCGCGGGCTGTGGGCTGATGGGGCTGTCTGGAAATGGGGTGATGGGGGTTAGGACTGGTAATGGGCTATGGGGGGGTTAAGACTGGTAATGGGCTATGGAGGGGTTAGGACTGATAGTGGGCTATGGGGAGGCTAGGACGGGAAATGGGCTGATGGGGAGGGGTTAGGACTTGAGGTGAGCTGATGTGGTTAGGACTGGTAATGGGCTGTGGGCTGATGGGGGGTTAAGACTGGCAATGGGCTATGGGGGGCTGACTGGAAATGGGCTGATGGGGGGTTAGGACTGGTAATGGGTTATAGGGGGGGCTTAAACTGAAAATGGGGTGATGAGGGTTAGGACTGCAAGTGGGTTGATGGGGGGCTAGGACTGGTAATGGGTTGGGGAGTTGCTAGGACTGGAAATGGGCTGAGTGGAAGGGGAGGCTTGAACTGCAAATAGCTGATGGGGAGGGGACTTGGAATGGAAATGGGGTGTGAGGGAAGGGAGCTAGGACTGAAAATGGGCTGATGGAACAGCTAGGATAGGACTGGAAATGGGCTGTTGGGGGGACCTAAGATTGGAAATGGCCTGTGGTGGGGGCTTGAATTGAAATGGACTCATGGAGGGGCTAGAACTGGAAGTAGGCTCATGGGGGGGCTTGGACTGGAATTGGGCTGAGTGGAGGGGAGCTAGGAGTTGACATGGGCTGATGGTGGGGCTAGGAAATGACTAGAAATGGGCTGATGGGGGGCTAGGACTGGAAATGGGCTAATGCAGGGACTAGAAGGGAATGGATGCTGGGTGAGACTGGAACTAGAAGGGAGCTGATGTTGGTGGAGGATTAGAATGGGATGGGGCTGGGAGAGTAAAATGGAGAGGGGAAAAATATTTTGTGTGGGAGGGATGAAAAATCTACAATTGGCCGGGTATTGGGAAAGTGGGGATTGAGGATGGAGGGGTAAAATTTGTGTGGATGAAATAGGAATGAGGAAAGAGCAAAAGGAGAAAGATTAGTATGTTAAAGCAGATGTAGAGAGAGAGAATGGAAAAAAACCTAGAAGAGAGAAGAAAGGACAAATGGACAGCAGACGATGGAGAGTTAGCAGAAAACATGAAGAAACCAGAAGAAAGTGGCTGGAGCAATTGCAACTGAAAAAAAATGCACAAAAGGGAGAAAGATATCTCTTTATTTTGAATTTATTAACTGGAATATGAAAGCTCTGGGAAATATGCATCATTAACGTCTGCGCTTTGTTTGGTACAAGAGGAAATTAATTTATAGTTTTATTTCTACAGTGTTGTTGTACATTCCAAGTTTGGCTTTTGGGGTTCCCAGTTTAATTATTGTCTTCCTGTTTCTAAATTGTGATTCCTTGTTTGGTGATGGTCTATGTTCTGCATGTGTAACTGAGCTGAGGTATTCTGTTTATGTAATTCCTATTTGACATTGCCACTTGTTCTCTTTCCCCAGTAGGTCATGTATTGTTATTTTCTGAAATGTATTGGTTTAATATTTGCAGCGTTTCCTTTTGATAGGTAGGGTATGGTGCTTTGTGAGTCCTGGTAATGCTGTCAGGATACGGCGGGTTTGCTATGGGTTCTAAATGGGCAGCGTTTGTAGTAGTTCCTAATGTGCCTGGCGGTTGGCACTGGATTATAGTAATGTAGAAATATTTTAGTCTTTCTTTATCCATACACTCATTAACAGACATGTTTACTAAAAGTTAGTGTATGGTAACATTATGCAAATATTTATGCAAATAAGGCCCCGCACCGAGTCTCCGCACATGGCCCCGCACATGGCCCTGCACATGGCCCCGCATCCCCCTTGGGCCGCCCCTGGATAAGAGGAAAGGTGCTGAGGAGCTGCAGAGTGAATGCACTTATAGGTGATCTGGAGAAGTGTGAATTGGATGCAGAAACAGATAGGGAGCCAATGAAGTGACTTGAGAAGAGGGGTAATATGAGCATGATGAGGCTGGTGGAAGATTAGCCGTGCAGCAGAGTGTTGAACAGATTGAAGGGCATATAGATGATTCAGAGGAAGACCAGCAAGGAGTAGGTTACCATAGTCTAGACAGGAAGTGACTACAGAGTGGATAAGTGTCTTAGTAGTGTGTGTAGAAAGGAAGAGATGAATTTTGCCAGTGTTATAGAGAGAAGCGATAAGTTTTAGCTGTCTGTTGAATGTGTGCAGAGAAAGAGAGTAGAGTCAAAGATGACCCCAAAGTTGCAAGCTGAGGAAACAGGGAGGAGTGTAGTGTTATACACAGAAATAGAGAAGGGGGAAAGGGATGTTTAGGGGGAAAGATAAGGAGCTCATTTTTGGCCTTGTTCAATTTCAAGCTGTGGTGAGACATCCACTCAGCAATGTCAGAAAGGCAGGCAGAGATCTGGGCCTGGATTGCCAGAGAGATTTCAGGTGCAGAGAGGTAGATTTGGGAGTCATCAGTGTAAAGATGGTACTGAAAGCCATGGGAAGAGATGAGTGCACCAAGGGACTGGGTATAGAGAGAGAAAAGGAGCGGACCCAAGACAGATCCTTAGGTAACACAAACTGAGAGCGGGATAGCAGCAGAGGAGGATCCACCAAAACAAACACTGAAAGAGCGATGGGAGAGATGAGAAGAGAACCAGGATAAAACCAAGCAAGGACAAGGTATCGAGGAGAAGGTTGTGGTCAACAGTGTCAAAAGCAGCAGAAAGATCAAGAAGGATGAGAACTGAGTAAAGGCCTTTGGATTTTGCCAGGAACAAGTCACTGGAGATTTTGGCAAGAGCCATTTCAATAGAATGTAAAGGACAAAAGCCAGATTGTAAAGCATCCAGGAGGGCTAGGGAGAAGAGAAAGTCGAGGCAATGGCAGTGAACCACACATTCAAGTAATTTAGAAATGAAGGGGAGGAAGGAGATGGGAGGATAGTTAGGACAGGTAGGATCTAGTGAGGGTTTCTTGAGGAGAGGTGTAATCACAACATGCTTGAAGGCTGCAGGGACAGTTGCAGTGGAGAGCGATAGATTGAGAATTTAAGAGATGGAAGGGACATGATGGGGAACTGGAAGGTGTTTATGTGGATTTTGTCATGGAAATAGTCAGCCAGGGTTTAGGCAGAAAAGGAAGGAGGGATGTGAGGCGAAGGCACCTTGAGGAGAGAGTTGAGCATTGTGAAGAGACGGCAAGGGTCAGAGGCAAGAGAATTAGTCAGATGGACATAATAGTCTTGTTTGGCAAGTGCTATGGCTGACTGGAAAGAGACAAGCATGAATTTGAATTATAGAAAGTCCGCTAGAGTATGGGATTTGAGCCAAGCGCACTCAGCTGAATGGGCACAGGAACATAGATAGTAGGTAGTCGAAGACGGCCAGGGCTGGGGTATAGTATGCCTCACAGGACGTGGCATGGGAGGAGTAAGAGCATCCAGAGCAGAGGAGAGTGCAGCGTTATAGGAAGCTACTGCCTCATCAACAGATCAGATTACATAGTGGAGGAAAGAGGTGATGAGACAATGGAGGAGAGAGTCAAAGGGTCAATAGCATGAAGATTTCTAAAGAGGTTGGAGGAGGCAGGGCGAGGTTGAGGCAGCGGGTGATGAAGAGTGAAGCTTATCAGGTGATGGTCCAATAAGGGAAGAATTGAGGTACAGAGGTTTGAGGATAAGCAATTAGAGAAGAATGCAAGGTCGAGGCAGTGGCCAAACTGGTGAGTAGGGGCAGTACAACAAAGCTGGAGGTCGAATGAGGAGGTAAGGGAAAGAAGCTTTAAAGCATAAGGGTTAGAGGGGTTATCAAAATGAATGTTAAAATCCCTGAGAATAAGAGAGGGGGAAGAGGAATCCAGAAAGAAGGAAAGGCCCGAGTCAAAGTCAGTAAGAAAGGTAGAGGTGGACTTGTGAAGAGGTCAATAAATAGCAGCTAACTGGGGAGGTAGTGGAGTGAAAAGGCGGATAGAGTGGACTTCAAATGAGGGAAAGGAGTGAGACGGAGGCAGCAGGAGGGGTTGAAATTGACAGGAAGGAGAGAGTAGATGCCCAATACCACCACCATGGCCAGTGGGACGAAGTGTGTGGGAGAACTGATAGTCGCCATGACAGAGAGCAGTGACTGATGCTGAGTCTTCTGGAAGAGGCTAGGTCTCAGTTAGAGCACGAAGATGGAGAGCATTAGAGATAAAGAGATCATTAGTTTCCTGCCAAACTGGGTAACTGCTGCTGAATATACCCCCCCCCCCCCAAAAAAAAAAAAACCCCAACAACTTTTCTCTACCTTTGTTGTCTGGACATTTTATTTTTACAGTCACGATAGACCCAATCTCTCTTCTCTGCTTTCCTCTCTCTGTCTTTTCCTAACTTTCTTTCCAGTGTCTGCTGTCCATTTCTAGTGCCTCACTCCTGTCTTCTACTGTTCCCTCCTTACATATGTCTCTGATATGTTAATCTTTCTTTTTTAGGTTTTTCCTCCATTTCTTATCTACTGAAATTTCAACTTCCTTCTTACTCTCTAGTCCTCAATTTCCTTTTTCACCTACCTATCAACTCTCGATCTCCTTCTCTTACCTCCAGTCCATCTCATCAATCCAGCTCTCCCATTTCCCCTTTCTCACTCCTTCCCTGGCCTCTTAGTCCCTTCTATCCTTCATTATCACATTTTCACTTCCTGCACTTACCATCCTCCATGACCTCATCCACATTGTTTGACTATGGCCAGCATCCTCCCTCTCCTCCCTCTCTCCCACACACACTGCCTGTAGTCCAGCATCTCTCCATCCCCTCACCCTTCCCCTCTTCCCCCATAGTCCAGCATCTCCCATATTTCTCTTCCACTCTCAACCCCTTTTCTTCCTGTCCCTTCTCCTTCTCCAGCATCTTTCTCTCTGCCCCCCATCATAGACCATCATTTCCTCTCTTTCTCTGTCCTCTCCTCATAGTCCAGTATCTTACCTTTGTCTCTCTGATGCCCCCCTCCTCCCCCATAGTCGAGCACCACTCCTCTCTGTCTTCCCCATAGCTCAGCATCTCCCTTCTCCATAGTCTAGCATTTCCACCCCCCCCCCTCTGTACCAATCATAGACCATCTCCCTTCTTTCTCTGTCCTCCTCTCATAGCTCAGCATCTCACCTCTCTCTGTAGGCCCTCCCCATCCATAGCTTAGAATTCCCCCCCTTTCTATATCCCCCTCTTAGCCCAGTGTCTATCTCTCTGTGCCCCCCCCCATAGCCCAGAATCTGCCCTCTCTATCCATACTCCACTTGAACCAGCATGTCTGCTGTCTCTGTGCCTCCCCTTTCAACATCTCCCTTTCTTTTCTGCCCTCTTTAGTCCAGTACTTATCCCTTCCCCTCATAGTTCAGCAGCTTCCTGTCCCCTCCCCTTGGTCCATAATGTCCTCCTTTATTTTCTGCCTCCTACCTTGCCACTGCCACCAATTCAAAAATGGAAAAAGCAGAAAGAGGCTTTGGACTACGTATGTGTGCTGCATACCTGATGTGCCCCCCCGCCCCTCAACAACAGGAAGTTGAATTAGAGAGGGCAGGAATGCATCAGATGTGCAGTGCATGCATGAGCTCCTATGATACTTTTTTTTTTCATTTTTGAGGGTGCCTTTACCCTATCCACTACCTGCAACTAGCTGCCTCACTGAAGCTGGGCTTGACCAGTTCACTGTGCCAACTGTGTTGCCTCATGCAAATACACATTTCCATAGTGGGTCATGCTGGTCATGACCATAATCGTCCCCTCTGATCCCTTCCTAACAGTACAAAATCACCTCAGTCCCTGAAAGCTACCATAATCATCCCTGCTCCCGATCCCCCCCCCCCCAACAGTACAAGATCATCTCTGACTCCCTAAATGCACAATATCACCTTCACTCTCCTGAACCCCCTGACATTAATCATAATTACCCCATCCCCCCAACCTGTACTGTAAATCCCCCTACTCTAAAACACATGGCTCTTATCAGGCTTTCCATAGTTGCTAAAAACACTCCTCCTCTGTCAGCACCCAAATGCAAAATGGCACCTCTGAGTCCCTAGTGGTGGTCTTTAAGTACTACCACTAGGGATCAAGCTTGCAAATAAGGGGTGTGATATTATGAACCCAGAGATCACTCCTTCCCCTCAACTAGCCACCGGAGAACCTCTCCCCATAAGAACTGGAGGTGGTTTAGAAGGAAGGGGTTTTTACAGTGGATGTTAGGAGGGAACCGGGCTGGGGGATGATCTTGTGTTGTCAGGGGCTCTTCCAGGGGGGAGGGGGGGGGTGCTGGGTTATCATTGGCCATATTGAAGGGGGTTTTAGAGAGGGGTAACTTTCATCCCATCACCTACCCCTTAAAATTACTGCAACCAGGAACCTGTAATTTTCCTGGCTGTAAGAATGCCTATTAACGAGATCAAGATGCTCTTTTTTTCATGTTTATTTTTAAAACTGCTGCCCAAACTGGACATGTTGGTAAATATCCATATATTTTTCAACATCCTTCTAGATCAGGGATTCTCAACCCAGTCCTCAGGACATACTTAATCAGTCAGGATAACCACAATGAATATGCATGAGAGATATTTGCATGCCATGGAGGCAGAGCACACAACTGTATTTCATGCATATTCATTGTGGTTATCCTGACTGGCTAGGTGTGTCCTGAGGACCGAGTTGAAAACACCCGTTCTAGGTATTTTACCAAAAGCTTAGAGCTCACTTTAACCAAACCCCAAGTATGCAAGAAGACAAGAGCAGGAATCAGTAAAGGGAGATCCCAAAGAGCGAGAGGAGTGAGCTGATTGGTTCCAGTCGCAGAAAGGATGGAGTGTGGAGCAGAAGAGAGAGAGTCGAGGTGGATAACTTAGGAGAAGTCCAGTGTGACTTGGACTGTTGTGAACAAGTCCTTGAAAGACAGTGAGAGGGATCATTGCCATTGTAACAATTTAACTGCTTTGAAGAGAGGTACAAGGGGGTCCATCCTAAGTTCAACATAATTTGACTTTGCTGAAGAGGGGAGTCACCCTGCACAAGTACCTGGCCAGGTTTTAGAGAAGATAAAGTGGTCCGGAATGGTTCTCAAGGAGCATGGCTGCCCAAGGAACATGGCTTGAAGAGAAATGCTGGAGAGTAAAAGAGAAGAATAGAACTGTGAGCAAACTTGAAATGTTTTGTTATTACCTCTCTTTTATTGAGGACTATGGGCCCGATATTCAAAAGGCATTTACACGGTTTAAAGCCCAGTAAACTGTCTAAATGTCTTAGCTGGGGATATTCAATGGCACCTACATGGTTAGTGCTGTTGAATATCCTTAGCTAAGTCCCCTTTGCTCCCTGATATTATCAGGTTATCATTGGGGCATGTTGGGGGCCGTCCGGGACGGAGCAGAGGCAGACACTGGTGTTAATCATGCAGCAGCAATATTGGCTGCTGCCCGGTAAGTGATCAGCGCCCTAAAGATAGGCGAGTAAAACCCTCACCTATCTTTAAGACGCCGATTGCTAACCAGGCAGCAGCCAATATCGCTGTTGCATGGTTAGCTTTGGCGACGATCACCGGATTTTCAATGCCGACACTGCAGCACTGAATATCCAGTTTGGAGGTCGGCAGGGACGGCTGTGCATCCGTCGGCGCATAGCCCTTCGAGATCCGGGCAGTTCAATATTGGGCCCTATATGTCTGATTATTTTTATTGGCCTACTATTTCTATATTTTTGTTTATCTGTAGAGTGCTGAATAAACTGGTGTTTTTTATATAGACATCTTATAGAATCCTGCGTTTTTCCTGCTTGTGTGGATTACCTATTTCAGCATGGAGGTTGGTTAGAGAATTTTATTTTCCCCACAGGGGACCCTTTATTTGTGTTCTGCGTGTTGTGGAGAAAATGAGTTTGAGCCACAAGCAGCTATACAAATTTTGTTTGGGGATCATCCTCAGCCCCATGTTTAGAGGACCCATTGCATATGTAACAGGGCCTTTTCTTCAGTGGGGCTGAGGGTGACCCTTGAGGCCATACAAACAAGATTGCTTGTAAATTATCTGTGGCTAAAGTCCCACTCTTCTACAACACTATCCTTCCCCAGCATACAGAAAATAGATAAAGGATCTCCGGTGGTGAAAAGAAAACTCTCTCTGCCAGGCAGCGACACACCACCCACACTGGCAGGGAAAACACACTAGTCCAGGCACCATCTATGTACAAATACGTACTCATTTATTGGACTCTCCCCAGTCAAACAAAAATATGTACAAGCAGGCCAATAAAATTAACCAGACATACGGTCCAAAGAAAATGAGTAAGATAATGGAAAAGCAGGGCTCATGGCCGGCTCTCCCTGGGGTTCCTGGACTGGGCTGGTACTTTATTTCCTTCCATTCTGGTCTCCTCTCCCAATGCACAGCTGTTACCTGGGCTGGGCAACTCTCCTCTTTTTAGTAATTTAGAACCCAGAATGAGTCCCTGGCAACTCTCCTCCTCAGTGCCTCGCCAGGTGACTTGCTCCTCGTCTTTTCAGCGATACACTCACTTTGCAGTCCCAGTTACGTAGATCCCTCTTGAGCAAAGCTAGCAGGATGTACCCAGGTCTAAAGTCCCACCACCTTCTTCCTACTGAGTTATCCACTTGACTCTCGCTCTCCACAACTCTCAGGAATCTCTCCCTCAGATCCCTGTTCAACTTTTATTCCTGCTGGGGACTCTCAATTCAACTGGATTTCAGGCCAATCCCCTGTAAGTTTGGCTCTACTCTACAGGGAGGCCCCACAACCTGACTTCCCCTTTCCCCTGATCTCCTATGATGGAAGGCTATTTGCCACTTCCCACACACCATCTTAGAGTTCTCTCCAGTTGTAGGGGACTTCCAAACGAACCCACCCCTTGGCAATTTTGAGTGGCATTACTCTGAAGCAGGGACCTAGAAGCAGGGACCTAGAATGTTCTTTCTGTTCACTCAAGGCAGGAACATTGTGGCATTCTGCCTATTTCCCCTTCCTTCACAAAAGATTTCTTACTGTATAGTAATGAATCAACCATTAAGCAGAAAAAATCACTCTATCTACCCATAGGTTGTTGTTGTTAGTCGATGTCAACTTATGGGCAACCCTGTGGATAGTTCTAAACTGTATTTAATTTTCAGTCAGGAAGTTCATTATTGAACTGCTGCTGAAAGAGAAAATAGTGAGGTTTCTGGATTCTAGCGGATTACAGGATCCGAGGCAGCATGGATTCACCAGAGGCAGGTCTTGTCAGACAAATCTGATTGATTTCTTTGAATGGGTGACCAGGGAGTTGGACCGAGGGAGAGCCCTAGATGTGGTGTATTTAGATTTCAGTAAAGCCTTTGACACTGTTCCTCACAGGCGACTTATAAACAAATTGAGCACCCTAGGGATGGACCCTAAAGTTACTGCTTGGGTTAGAACTTGGTTGGGTGGGAGGCGACAAAGAGTACAAGTAAATGGAGCTCACTCTGAGGAGAAGGATGTTACCAATGGTGTGCCCTAGGGATCTGTCCTTGGTCCGATTCTTTTTAACATCTTTGCTAGTGATATAGCGGAAGGGCTGTCGGGTAAGGTTTGCCTCTTTGCAGATGATACCAAAATCTGCAATAGAGTAGACACCCAGGAAGGGGTAGATAACATGAGGAGGGATCTAGCTAAGCTTGAAGAATGGTCTAGAATTTGGCAGCTGGGATTTAATGTTCAAAAATGTAAGGTCATGCATTTGGGCTGCAGCAATCCAAGGGAGCAATATAGTATAGGGGGTGAAGTACTTTTGTCCATTAAAGAAGAGCGGGACCTAGGCGTGGTTGTGTCTGATGATCTTAAAGTAGCTAAACAGGTAGAAAAGTGACGGCAAAAGCTAAAAGGATGCTTGGGTGCATACGGAGAGGAATGGCTAGCAGAAAAAAGGAGGTGATAATGCCTCTGTATAAGTCTTTGGTGCGACCTCATTTGGAGTATGGTGTGCAATTCTGGAGACCGCACCTTCAAAAGGATGTGAACAGGATGGAGTCAGTCCAGAGGGTGGCTACTAAAATGATTAGTGGTCTTCATTATAAAGCATATGAGGACAGACTGAAGGATCTTAATATGTACACCTTAGAGGAAAGGCAGGATAGAGGTGATATGATTGAGATGTTTAAATACCTCTGTGGCATAAATGTTCAGGGAGAGAGCCTCTTTCATTTGAAAGCAAGTTCTGCTATGAGGGGACATGGGATGAGGGTGAAGGGAGATAGATTCAGGAGTGATATGCGAAAATATTTCTTTACGGAAAGAGTAGTGGATCCATGGAATAGTCTCCCAGTGGAGATGGTAGAGATAAGGACAGTAACTGAATTCAAAAAAGCATGGGACAAACACAGAGGATCTCTAAAGAAAAAAGGGGACCGTTGTAGTTGTTGATATGGAAGGACAGACTAGATAGGCCATGTGGTCTTTTTCTGTCGTCATATTTCTGTGTTTCTATGATAGAGTGACATCCAGATATAGACAAGGAATTCCACATTTTACACACACACATACTCTATGGGAGCCTCGAGGCACCATTTAATCAGTTAAATTCACCTTCATCATTCCATCAAGGACAAATCATTCATGCACCAAGTAGCCCATAACAAGAAGGGAATCAAATCCATATTAGCAACATAATTCCCACATCACTCATTAATAGTCATGGTGAAAATCTCATAGTTACCAATTATTCATCCTGTAACATTCTCCTACAACATCAAAGGGTCTGTAGAACATGGTACAATACATTTATCACATTACCATCCTCTGATGCTTCACAGCACAAATTACTTTGCCATTACTCCATAAATAAAAGATCTCAAAACTGTTACAAACAATAAGGTATAAAGTTGTTAAGTGTTTCACTGACACTGTCAAATGATAGTGATGGCATATTCAGATCAGCACATATATTTGCGGCATCCAACCAGTCTCCAGTAGCTACAAAGGGCAATGATGGAAGGTTGGATTGGGGGTTTCCAGGATATTCCTTTTTTAGTTAAGACCAAAACCACTTGACACTGCCCTCTAGTGATAATTTACTAAAGCCCATACTCCCAGAGCACATTGTCATACTTTCTCCTCTCTATATAATGGCAACAATTCATGGAGACCTGCATTACTTGGTTTACATCACACTCAACATCCCAACCCAATCGCAATGGGGAACCACAGAATCCTGGGGGCACCTACCAGCTTGGCTCCAGATCCTTGATCAGATGTCAGAAGATGAAGTCAACAGATGGACTCAGCATCACCATTTCGAAGTCATATCTTTTGTGAGAACCAATTAGTGGAGGTGGTATCCTCCTTCTTTCCAGTCATCTTGAAATAGTCCACCATAGTTTTCACTAGAGGTTGATTCGTATTGGGATCTGTCTCAGTCCAATTTGGTGGTAAACTAATCTGCTTTCAGTGGATGAGGCTGGTGGCAGTAAAGGTGGGGCAGGCAATGACTGCTTCTTCCTAGCCACCCAAGCTTCCATTCTCGCAGCATACGATGGCAACTCTGAGGATGGCAACTCCTTTGGGCATCTGACTTGAAAAGTCAAAGGTGTAGTCCAAGCAAGACAGGGAACTTTCATTCGCTTCAGCACTCCTCTAATCTTCCTGTGGTCCCTTGACATTCTCAGTATAGCAGTCACCACAAGCATGCCGGCTGTCAACACTGTCAGTGAGGCAATCCTAACCCTAGCTGTATTCTCTCCAAGCTGCAGCACAACTTTCCCAATCTCTGAGAGCTATCAGGCTCAGTTGATGGCTGCATAGGAAATTGCAGCTGCTCCTTCTTGTACTCCAGCCCTGCTACTACTACTACTACTACTACTATCACTACTATTAATCATTTATATAATGCTACAAGGCATATGCAGCGCTGTACAAACTATAAAGAAGACAGTCTCTGCTCATAGAGCTTACAATCTAATCAAGACAAACAGAACAATACAAGAAAAACAAGGGGGGGTGTCAAATAGGGAAGGAGACACAAGGAAAACAAGGGATTAGATCCAAATGCGGCCTCAAAGAAGTAAGCTTTTAGCATGAATTTGAAGAGGAGGAGACTTGCCGGAAAAACAGAGGAAATTTGTTCCATGCATAAGGAGCAACATGGTGAAAAAATCGAAGTTTGGAGTTTACAGAAGAAGAAAAGGGCATAGAGAAAAGAAAGCCAGAAGAGGAGTGGAGTTCATGAGGAGGGGTGCAGGAAGAGAGAAGAGAGAAAAGGTAATGAGGGGCAGTAGAGTGAATGCATTTATATATTAGAAGGAGAAGTTTGAATTGGATACAGAAATAGAAGGGGAGCCAGTAAAGTGATTTTAGAAGTGGGGTTATATGAGTGTATCGGGGCTGGCAGAAGATTAGCCATAGTTCTGGATAGACTGAAGAGGAGAGAGATGACACTGAGGGAGACCAGTGAAGAGGTTGCAGTAATCAAGATGGGGAGGTGACCAAGAGGAAGGGACAAATTTTGTTAATGTTGTAGAGAAAGAAATGACAGGTTTTAGCTATATGTCAAACCGCATGTCCCTTCCCTCCCCCTCCCAGGTCCAACTGGAGTCTACCCGGTCCTCTGCCTTCTTTTTCCTCGGTCCCAGGCTCTGGAATTCACTCTCTCCAGCCCTCCGCCTAGAGCCCTCTTTCACCAATTTTAAAGCAAGACTGAAGACCTACCTATTCCACCTAGCTTTTGACCTCCCTCCCCTGCTCTCTCCCTCCGACACCCCCCCACTCCCAGGTAAGGTTCCTACCCCCCTTCCATTTCAGGTCTCTTTCTCTGTGTTCTCTAAAACTATCCCTTTCCTGTTTATTTACTGGCGTTCTGTTTCCTTTCCTAGCAGCATTGGCATTTTATTGTAAACAGCTCTGATGCTCACATGTGGGCGGTATATTAAAAACTGAATAAAGATAAAGAATATGTCTGAAGAAGGAAAGGGAAGAATCAAAGATGACCCTAAGGTTGCGGGCTGAGGAAACAGGAAGAGGAATGTTATCAACAGTGATAGAAAAAGGAGGAAGGGGGAGGAGCGTTTAGGGGGAAAAGAAGAAATTCAGTTTTAGCCATATTCAATTTTAGGTAGCAATGTCAGATAAGCAAGTAGAGATACAAGTTTTGAGCGAAGGAGAGATGTCAGGTGTAGATAAATAGATTTGAGAGTCCTCGCATAAAAATGATACTGAAAGCCATGGTAAGAGATGAGGGCACCAAGGGACTAGATATAGAGAGAGAAAAGGAGCGGGCCCAGAACAGACCCTTGAGGTACACCAACTGAGACAGGGATGTCAGTAGAGGAGGAACCTCCAGAATAAACACTGAAAGAGCGATTGGAGAGATAAGAAGAGGAACATGACAGTATAGGGCCTCTAAAACCAAGAGAGGATAAAGTGTCAAGGAGGAGGAGGTGGTCAATAGTATCAAAAGTAGCAGAAAGATTGAGAAGAATGAGAACTGAGTAAAGGCCTTTGGACTTAGCGAGAAATAGATCACTGGAGACTTTGGCAAGAGCCATTTCAATAGAATGAAATGGACGAAAACCAGATTGAAGTGGATCAAGGAGAAATTTGAGATAACAGCAGAGAATTGCACATTCAAGAATTTTGGAAATGAATGGGAGAAGGGAGATGGATAATTAGAAGGACAAGTAGGGTCAAGTAATGTTTTTTTGAGGAGAGAAATGATTGCAGCATGCTTGAAGGTTGCAGTGACCCCCAGTTGCACATTAGCTTGGACTCTGGTGGTGAGGCCCCGACTCTACTGTCTCAGTTGTAGATATCAATAGGGAGTGTGATGGCTTCATAGGCTTGGAGGGGCTTTATTGTGGTCCTACTGGCCCTTCTCTTTTGTTTTCTTTAATTTTTCTTTTTCTACAAATCAGCAAAGAATTTTTTTTACCATAATTCAGCCAAAAAGAAAACAAGGGAATATATAAAAAGGCAAAGATCAGCAACTTGGCAATTAGTCCACAATTAAGAAGCGTGCTAAAATATGGAGCAAAAACAAAGAAAAAGAAAAAAAGATTTATAGGCAATATTAAGCAGATAGATGCGGGCACTCACCCCCCCCCCCATATGAATAGCAGGATGCGCAGCCCATCTAAGAGTGATTGACGATGTTACCATCATCCTTCCAGAAATTAATGCAGTCAAATGTATAGGTTCACAAAAAATATAGCTATTACTTTGATAGACCACCAAACACTTACAGTGATAACAAAGCTTAAAGGTTGTGCTCAAGTGTAAAACTTGAGGTCTCAACAATAAAAATTGATTCTGCCTCTTTTGTCACATCAGGAAACATATAGATTTTGCAATTCAGAAATAATCTCTGACTTTAAAGTACATCATTAATAACCATTCTTGATCTGAATCCAATGCCAATTGCACCATTAATGTTGCTAACTGCAGAACTGCTTCTTCAGACTGCTCTAATGAATCTATAACATTCAAAATAACAAAGCTAACACCCTGTTGCATCTCCTCTGGGGCAAATGATGTCTTACCCTGGGGCATATAATAAAGTTAAATTAGTCTTACCTGCTAATTGTAGTTCCTGGAGGAACTCCAGTCCAGTCCCAAACCTCTAGAGTTGTGCACCTCTCACAGTAGCTTGGAGACTGAGAAACTTCACTTTTGTGATGTCACTGGTATATATCCACAGGCAGCTCCTCTTCACACCAGTAACCTAATGACAAAGCAGACTCACCGGAGCAACAATTAAGTAACAACTGTCTCTACATAATTAAACACCTATTGTAACTGCCTAAACAAAGAACCAAAGAGAAAATTCAGAACTGTGTAGTGCCACTGTTCTCACGAAACTAACTCAGAAAGGCACAGGTCCTACCTCCCCTCTGTATGGAGAATGTGGCCTTTACAACTATCTTCCCCGTCGATATCCTGCCCATGTGGATCCGACCCTACACCACCAATCTGTTCTCTTACGTGTTTGAAATGCTTCTGCTTCAGGCCGGCCTCCATTAGACAGAAACCCGACTGGACTGGAGTTCCTCCAGGAACTACAATTAGCAGGTAAGACTAATTTTAACTTTCCTTATCATCCCTCCAGTCCAGTCCCGAACCTCTGGAGATGTAACAGAGCAGTACCCACAAATTCACTGGGAGGGACCCGCTAGAGCAGCCTGAAGCACCGCTGATCCAAAACAGGTATCCCTTTGCGCCTGGACATCTAGCCGGTAATGCTTGACAAACGAATTTGGAGACGACCAGATCGCTGCTCTACAAATGTCTTCCACTGACACCCGTCCGCATTCTGCCCAAGACGCTGCTTGTGCTCTAGTGGAATGCGCTCGTAGACCTTCTGGCACCATCCTGCCCTTCAACAGATAAGCTGACGCTATCGCCTCTCTAATCCACCTGGCAATGGATGCTTTCGACGCCATCTCACCCTTCCGCACCCCACCAAACAACATGAAAAACCTGTCCGACTTGCAGAACACCGCCATTCGAGCCATATATTTCTTTAAGGCTCGACGGACATCCAACCGACGTAAACGGCCCAATGAAGCTCCCTCCTCGCCCTCCCAGAAAACCGGCAAGGACACTATTGATTCATATGAAACGCTGATACCACCTTGGGCAAAAAGGACGGCACCATTCTTAAAACTACTTTCGAGTCCTGAAAAGATAGAAAAGGCTCCCTACAGGAAAGCGCCTGCAATTCTGAAATCCTCCGGGCCGAACAGATAGCCACCAGGAACACAACTTTAAGAGTGAGATCCTTTAGCGTTGCCCTAGACAAAGGCTCAAAGGGCTCGAGACTCTGCGCCTCAAACACCACGGAGAGGTCCCACGCCGGAACTAGCCGCCTGCTAGGAGGCCGCAAGAGAGTTAACGGCCCTTAAAAACCGCTTAGTATCCGCATGGCTCCCCAGCGCCTCCTATTTTACCTTACCCCTGTAGCAGGAGATCGCTGCCAACTGCACCTTCAGGGATACTGCCGCCAGGCCCTTCTGAAAACCATCCTGCAAGAACGCCAAAATTTGAGGCACCGAAGTTCTTAATGCCTCCAAATCTCTGTCCCGACACCAAGCCTCAAATATCCGCCACACTCGGACATACGCTAAGGAGGTAGATCGCCGCCGCGCCTTCAACAATGTCGAAATCACCTCCGTCGAATAACCTCGAGCTCTCAACCTTGCCCTTTCAATAGCCAACTATACTCTAAAGAACATTCACTGTTCCATTAAACGCTGAAATGTAACTCTAAAAGCTACCAAAACTCAGAAAAAACTCTTTTTTGTCGGATCGCCTGTTATGAGGGTGTACAAACACTCTCTTGAGACAGGCCCTCCTTTTATTCAACTTTTTTTCTTAAAAAGGTCAGTATAACCTTAGGTCCACACAACCTATATATGCTAAGGGCTATGACAAGCCCAGAAGGACTAGCCCATGCATAATGAAGACGCTAACCTGCATCGCAAGAAAAATTTAAACAGGACGTTTCAGTCTCCCAAAACTGAATTTATATGGAAGGTGTGGTACTTAGCTGAATGGCTGAATAGCGACCCAAATGGAGTGTTCCAAACTCGCTGTCATTCACATCAGGAGAACAATAAGCCAAATTAATGGTTCTTCGTAAAGTCCCCGAAGAGATGTTTCAAGTCCAGTCCAAACTCCAAAATACAGCCAAATTTTCTTTTTAACACTGACCACAAACTCTTCCACGTTCGTCAGACAACGGTTGGGTAGAATGCGACACAATCCGTTGTGTTTCAAGCCCGTTGTAACTCTGGCTCTTTATCAAGCACTACCCAGCCAACTTCCTGTTCCGTGTAATTGTTAGATGACGTCAGCACCATGATGGAACCTACTAATGACGTGAGCGAATCCACCTTAAAGTTCAATGAATCTTCCACCATTCAATCGCCGCGTTTAAACCCAACGGGGCAACTGTATTAAGCTTAAATATCCATCGCTGTTCATAACGATGTAAAACAGCCCGACGATCTCCCCCCTAGAAAGTGGAGGGACCTGGTCCAATACCGTCCAGTGAAGTTGATCAAAACTATGAGAAGCAGATATACAGTGTTGAACAATGGGGGCAGTAACTGTATGGGTGTTTAAACGGGAACGATGTTCCCGTAAACGTGTCCGAATAACCCGTGTAGTCATCCCCACATATAAAAGGTGACAAGGGCACATAATTAAATATATGACATAATCAGACGTACAATCTGTGATATGGTGGCGAACATAACTGGTATGGGTACGAGGATCTTGCCATGAAAGACCCTCCATGGTGTTAAAACACATGTCACAGGTCCCGCAGGCGTGATGATTTCCCACGGAAACCGGCGTCTCTCTAGGCACTGTGTGTACTATCCGGTCTGCTATATTAATCCCCCGCCGGTATGCCAATCGTAAAGACCTTTGGAAACAAACATGTTCTGATAAAATGTGCCAATGAGATCTCAAAATTCTGGCTACGGCGCTAGTGCAAGGCATGTAAGGCAACACTCCCACATACGGTTGAGCTGCTACCTGGTCTGGCGGCAATGTATCCAAAGTATCAGTCCACCATTCTGGATGGTTGTTTAAAGCGCGTTTATAGGCTTTATCAATCAGTTTTAAGGGATACCCCCGTGCCACCAATCGGTCTTTCAAACCCGAGGAGTGAATTTTATACTCCCTCCGAGTGGAACATAAACGCCGGAGGCGGAGAAATTGACCTATAGGGAGCGCCTGTCGGAGAGCACGAGGATGAAAGCTCGTATATTGCAGCAAGGTATTGCGCTGGACAGGTTTACGGTGTAGAGTGGATTGAAGCTTACCATCTTCCTTATACAATAACAGGTCCAGAAACTCTATTCGGGCCAGATGATACTTCGCTTCAAATTTTATATGAAGATGCAAGGTGTTCATCCAGTGTATAAATTGTTGCAAGCCATCTCCTGATCCCTTCCAAATAAAAAAGACATCGTCTAAAAAACGCTTCCATACCAATATTGAACTAAAGTGTGCAGATGTATACAAATAAGTGTCTTCAAAATGTGCCATATATAGGGCTGCCACCGAAGGGGCCACTGTGGCACCCATTGCTATGCCAAAACATTGATGGTAAACTGTTGTTCATATTTAAAATAGTTGTTATCAAGTACCCAAGACAGCAATCGTAACAAAAAAGCCTTTGGAAGCCGCGTCGGCAAGCGTAGTGGTAAAGCCGCCAGTATGGAATATGCTTCTTTTTGGTCGATGTTTGTATACAATGCCACTACATCTAGCATCGATCGTCGGGCTGTTTTACATCGTTATGAACAGCGATGGATATTTAAGCTTAATACAGTTGCCCCGTTGGGTTTAAACGCGGCGATTGAATGGTGGAAGATTCATTGAACTTTAAGGTGGATTCGCTCACGTCATTAGTAGGTTCCATCATGGTGCTGACGTCATCTAACAATTACACGGAACAGGAAGTTGGCTGGGTAGTGCTTGATAAAGAGCCAGAGTTACAACGGGCTTGAAACACAACGGATTGTGTCGCATTCTACCCAACCGTTGTCTGACGAACGTGGAAGAGTTTGTGGTCAGTGTTAAAAAGAAAATTTGGCTGTATTTTGGAGTTTGGACTGGACTTGAAACATCTCTTCGGGGACTTTACGAAGAACCATTAATTTGGCTTATTGTTCTCCTGATGTGAATGACAGCGAGTTTGGAACACTCCATTTGGGTCGCTATTCAGCCATTCAGCTAAGTACCACACCTTCCATATAAATTCAGTTTTGGGAGACTGAAACGTCCTGTTTAAATTTTTCTTGCGATGCAGGTTAGCGTCTTCATTATGCATGGGCTAGTCCTTCTGGGCTTGTCATAGCCCTTAGCATATATAGGTTGTGTGGACCTAAGGTTATACTGACCTTTTTAAGAAAAAAAGTTGAATAAAAGGAGGGCCTGTCTCAAGAGAGTGTTTGTACACCCTCATAACAGGCGATCCGACAAAAAAGAGTTTTTTCTGAGTTTTGGTAGCTTTTAGAGTTACATTTCAGCGTTTAATGGAACAGTGAATGATCTTTAGAGTATAGTTGCAATTTTGTTCATTTCACAGAGGTTTATTGATTAGTATAACTTTCAATAGCCAAGCCATAAGTGAGAATCGAACCACCTGCAGCATCTGCAGAGGACCCTGAGATAATAGATCCCCCTGATCAGGCAGACACCAAGGCTTCTCCACCACGAGCCTCATCAAATCCGCATACCATGGCCTTCTTGGCCAATCCGGGGTGATCAATATTACCAGACCCTTGTGACCTTCTATTCGCTGCACTACTTGACCTATCAACACCCCTGGCGGAAACACGTACAGGAGTTGATCTTCTGGCCATGCCTATAGGAGGGCATCTAGACCTTCCAACATTCATTCACGCCTTCTGCTGAAGAAGCGTTTGACCTTTGCGGACTGAAAAGTCGCCATCAGATCCATCACCGGAGTCCCCCAGCGTTGCACCAACTGCTCGAACACTTCCGGATGAAGCATCCACTCCCCTGGATCTACCTTTGTGCGACTCAAGAAATCGGCTTCCATATTGTCCACTCCTGCTATATGTGCAGCCGACAGCACCTGTAGATGCATCTCGGCCCAGTTTAGCAACTGCTTGGCCTCTTCTTCCAACCTGACACTGCTGGTACCTCCTTGTCGGTTGATGTAAGCCTCTGCCGTCGCATTGTCGAGAACACTCGAATCGCCTCCCCTTGAAGATGCGGCTGAAATACTTGGAGCGTTAACGTCACCACCCGGAGCTCCAGCCGGTTGATCGACCAACCTCTTTCCATCTCCGTCCACTGTCCATGTGCAAACCGCCCCTGACAATGGGCCCCCCAGCCGAGAAGACTGGCATCTGTCGCTAATGAAATCCAAGCCAGAGCTTCCAGTGGCATCCCCTTCTCTAGGCATTCTGGGCGCAATCACCAGCGCAACGCCTGACGCGCCTCTGGCGGACAGGGCAGCCTCTGTGACAACTGATCCCTTTGATGGGACCAGCATCTGAGCAAGGCCCTCTACAATGGTCGCATATGGGCCCTTGCCCACGGAACTAGTTCTATAGTCGCTGCCATGGTCCCGAGTAACTGTAGGTAATGCCATTCCCTCAGGTGGGACCTGTCGAGGAATTCGAGCACTAACACCCGCAATCCCTCCGCTCTGTGTTTTGGAAGAAAAATCCTTCCCACCTTTGTATCAAAACAGGCCCCCAGATAATCCAAGCGCTGCGATGGAAGCAAGTGACTTTTCTCCCGATTGACTACCAACCGAGACTTTGGAGGACCTCAACCACCCGAGCCGTAGCCGCCTCTCTTTCTTGCCTCGACTTTGCGCTGATTAACCAATCGTCTAGATACGGATGCACCAGAACTCCTTCGCTGTGCAAGGCCGCCGCAACCACCACCATCACCTTGGTGAACGTCCGAGGTGCCGTTGCCAGCCCAAAAGGCATCGGCACTGCAAACCTGAGGAACGTCTGATGCTCCTTTTGAATTGGAATGTGTAGATATGCCTTGGACAGGTCTAGGGATGTAAGAAACTCTCCTGCTCTTACCGCCACGATGACCGACCTCAGCGTCTCCATCTGAAAGTGAGACACTCTGAGACAGCGATTTACTTGTTTGAGATCCAGAATCGGTCGAAAGGTGCCTTCCTTCTTTGGAACAATGAAATATATGGAATATCGACTGGAGCCACACTGGTCTTCTGGGACCAAGACTATAGCCCTGAGGTCCAACAACCGTTGTATAGTCTCCTGTACCGCCGCATACTTGGTGCGTTCTCGACATGGAGACTGCACAAAGGCATCCCGCATGGGCCGTTGGAACTCCAGCACATAGCCTTCCCGAATTACCTCCAGAACCCACTGATCTGAAGTAATTTGGACCCAAGCTGGGTAAAACTCCCGCAGCCGGCCTCCTACAGGCATCAGCCCAACTTAGGTCCTCCTGACTTCATTGGGACTTTTTTGTGAGCGCCGCAGAAGAGGCTTGAAAACCTCTCCCCGCTCCCTGAAATCCACGAAAGCTCTGTCCTCTCTAGGGAAAGCGCCCTCTCTGGCCCTGACCAAACAGAGAGGAACGAAAACGACGAAAATCTCTCTGCTGACCCTTAGGCAGGGGCGCCATTCAACTCTGCCTCTGCTTATCCTCTGGCAGCCTACCACCCTTGGACTCTCCCAAATCCTTTACCAGCTTCTCCAGATCTTCTTCAGACAGTAACTTCCCTCTGAACGGGAGTTTACTTAGCCGGACCTTGGACTGCCTATCCACCGCCCAATTGCGCAGCCACAGGTAGCGCCTGGCTGCTATCACCGAGGCCATGCTCTTTGCCAAGCCTCGGATAAGATCATAATGAATATCGGCCAAATACGCAGAACTCGACTCCAATCTTGAGGCTTCATTGGTCGCCCCCTCCCCCAGATCACCCTGGAGCCGCTGCGACCAGCGAAGGGAAGCTCTCGCCACCCACGCGACACAAATTGAAGCTTGTAATGAGAGCGCATTCAGCTCAAATACCTTTTTCAATAAGGCATCTAACTTCTGATCCTGGGCATCCTTGAGGGCCGCACTTCCCTCAACCAGAATGTTGGTCTTCTTAGTCACCGCCGAAACGGCCGCATCCACCCTCGGAGACTTAAACAACTCCTGATCCTGATCTATTAAAGGATAAAGCCGGTTCATAACTCTGGCCCCCTTTAGAACTGCCTCTGGCATATCCCATTCCTGTTGAATCATTTCTCGGAAGACCCTGTGAACAGGAAAAGCTCTCTTCATCTTTCTAAACGCTTGTAACAAAGGATCCTCCAAGGAAGAATCCTCTGCCGGCCCCACCGCATTGTCTGCCGGCATTGTCAGAAATCTAACCAACCCTCAAACTTCAGGCAATGAAATTACAGACATCACAGTACAAACTTTAGCCTATCATTATCAAAACAAAGCAAAAATGCCGTCAATGACTATAGACACTATTAAGATATCATACCAACCATTAGACGAATGGACAGACTTTCATCCCATAACTAAAGAGACACTAAAAAACATCATCACCAGCCTAAACACTACAACTTCTTATCTAGATCCATGTCCCGTAACATGGATAAAAAACACACTGTCAATTTTATTACCCTATATTCTATCAATAGTTAACCTCTCACTAACTCAAGGTTACCTCCCACCATCACTCAAACATGCACAAATACGCCCAATACTTAAGAACAGCAAACTCGATAAAACATCCCCCATATCATATAGACCCATATCCAGCATCCCATTCTTAGCTAAAATAATTGAAAAAGTGGTCCAACTTCAGACACAAGATTTTCTAGACTCATCTTATCCGCTTGATGAGCAAACAATATGGCTTTCGCCCCCCGCCACGGAGTTGAATCACTCCTTACAGTTCTAATAGATGCGCTCCTAAGAGGCATTGACAACCAAAAGCAGGCCTTCATACTACTTTTCATTGATATATCAGCTGCGTTTGATAGCGTACACCACACAATAATGCTCAACAACTTGAGACAAATAGGCTTAAACTCCACAGTACACAAATGGTTTTCGTCCTACCTAAACAATAGAACACAAAATGTAAGAATTGGGAATCAAACCTCTACTACATATAAACAAGAAATTGGATTACCACAAGGTTCAGCGTTATCAGCTCTACTTTTCAATATTTACATAAAGCCAGTCTGCAACATATTCAAAAAATTTGGAGTACAATATCATCTATACGCAGATGATATTATGATGTATATTCCATTTACGATACCCAATTTACCGCTCCAACTCCTATCGGACTGCTATAATGAAATTACAACTTGGCTAAAAGCTCAAAATCTCCACATAAATCACGCCAAAACTGAAGTCCTAATTGTGACCAAAAACAAATCCTATATCCCTCCAACACACATAAGACTCCAAAATCAAGAAATTAAAATAAAAAATGAAATAAGATACCTAGGCGTTATACTAGATACTCATCTTACCATGGAAACTCACATTAGCAATACTATAAAGAAAATTTATTTCAAACTAAAAACGCTCAAACAACTACGTCCTCTCGTATTCTCACAAGACTTCGTCAATATAATCCAGGCAACCATAACTCCTCATTTTGATTTTGCCAATATAATACTCATGGGCATATCAAAACAAAACATCAAACGAATACAATTAGCACAAAATGCAGCTGCTAGAATTATATTGAAAGTTAACTCACTCCAACACATAACACCAATACTAGCTTCCCTCCATTGGCTTCCAATTCAAAGCAGGATAATTTACAAAACAATAATAACGTCATTCAAAGCCTTATACGATTTGGCTCCAACCACACTATGCAACTTAATACACAAAGAACCTAAACCTACACACAGAAAAGGACAATTAAACAAACTAAAAACCCCAAAAGATTACACAAGAGCTCATAAATCAACAAACAACAGAGCCTTTTCCCACATAGCCCCTACTATCTGGAATTCCCTCCCCGAGGAGTTACGAACACTAACGCATAAAAACAACGATCCCGATGGGGGTGAGAGCGGGAGCTCCCCCTTCCTCCTCAGGCCAGCCCATCAGCCAGTAACAACGGCTGTAAAATCGCCGCTGCAGGGGGTGCCCCCACGCCTTGCGGGCCCGCGCCTGAGGGCCCTTAGGCGTTGGACCGTGGCAGTTTACATTGATATCATGGAATGGATCGTGATGCCTGCAGTCGTGGTAACTTGCTGTTCTTGTTCTTCTCCTCTTCTTATCTGTTTGACTGTTTCTGTCCTCTATTCTGTTCTATCTTACAAATGGCGTTCTTTTCCTATTTCCTCAAATGATATAGTATTGTAAACCGCTTTAATACCTTTTGGTCTGAGCGGTATATCAAATGATTAATAAACATAAACATAAACTGAGATCATGGAACTCCGCAAAAATTTGAAAACTTATCTGTTCACCAAACACTATAGCAACATAGATATTCTCCCACCTGCTTTAGATAAAGGCTAAACAGGCTCCTGACTGCCTCAATTAAAATCCTTTCAACTCACACAGATAGCTCATATAGTTAAACCCCTTGATGATTCCACATCTTATGCCCTTTTACTCCCATATATATATATATGCATATATATATATATCTGTATATAGTTTATTCTGTTCTGTTTTGTCTCACTTTGTTAGACTTATATTATGACGTTCCTTATAAATTATATTCTGTTAATCATACTTATAATATGACGTTCCTTGTAAAACAAACTTGCTTTGTTAATTGTTGTTCTCTGTAAACCGCAACTGAACTGTGGAAGATGCGGTATATAAATGTGTATAAATAAATAAATAAAATAAATAAATATTTAGGGCCTTAAGGGTCTCTGATATCAGGGCCGGCAACTCTTCCCTGCGAAACAACCGAACCACCCTCGCTTGGTCCTCCTGCTCTGCTATCTCGCCTTCCTCTAACTCCTCATCAACGTCCAAGTCCGGATCTTCCACCTCCGAGAGAGGACCTTCTGAGGCCACTGACAGCTCCGAAAACTCTTTATCCGCTCTGAGCTTCTTAGCCACCCCACCTAGCATCCCTGTGCCCAACGGAGTACCTGGCCTCTTCGTCCCCGGTTCCACCGCCGGCCCACAAACATGTCCCTGAGGACCCCTGAATGCCTAATGAATAAGGGACACAAATTCTGGGGAGAAAATCGCCGCCAGCCCACCGGGTAACACCGACTGGGAGAGTGGAGCATCCTGAGAGGACGAAGTCCCTTCCACCGGCTCCTGACTCATCCCCCTGGGCGAAACCGGCTCTGCTGAAGGCCCCGGTCCCCCGACCTGACCTTCCCCGCCTGCCTCTAAGATCTGCTCTGTTGTTGCAGCTTCCTGCGTGCAGCCCCTGCAGACCCCTGCTTCTGAGACTGACCCCCTGCGAACACCGCAGACTAAGCAAAGTTGCTTGGTAGGCATTCTGCTGGCGTCCCCTACTGAACTCCAGCCAGGCCAGTTCCACTAAACAATACCAATGGTCTGAGCCCCTCACTGCAGGCCCCTTCGGTTTACTTTTTTTTTTCTCACCAATAACCAACAAATCAGTCAATAAGCTTCTCTACAAGGTCCCCCTGCCCCCTGTGAAGAAAGGACCCGAAAATGAAGCTTTGCGCCGGCTACAGCCCCTTAGGAAGGCCCAGTAGCCACACAGGCTGTTTCCCGCAAGGCCGCCACGAGGCACGGCCCGCCAGCTCTACACGGTGTCTCTGCAGCTTCCTCCCCCCCAACTCCGGCTGACCGTAGTGCCTCTTACCGTCGGGTGAGCCTTTTCGCTCTGCCGTGCCTGCGCGGGAGTTCACGCCCCCGGTACTACCACTGTCGTAAAAACTGCTCTCTTCTTCTGTTTTCCTGCTCTCGGCCTCAGCGCGATTGCAGGCAAACCCTCTGCACGCGTCTGAGTGCCGATGCAGCCGGTTCTTGCCCCGCAGACCTGGGACTTTCACTGGAAGCTCCCTGCCGCCACTGGAGCTCAACTGCTGCTCACTGCTGCTCCCTCAGCTGGCCGCGAAGCCCTGAACTGAAGGTGAGCTCAGAGGCCAGAGAAAAAAAGGAGGGGGGTGAGGGAGAACCTGTTCCCTCCTTTATCCTTTTTTTTTTTTAAATTTGGATTCCCTCTTTAAAACAGACAAAAATAAACGAATCCTTCTCCCTATTCTATCTCTTCCTTAATGGTTCCTCAAGTGAGCCCTGAACCTCTGGACCCACCAGTCCTCCAGCTGCTTGGAGACTGAGATAACTGGTGTGAAGAGGAGCTGCCTGTGGATATATACCAGTGACATCACAAAAGTGAAGTTTTTCAGTCTCCAAGCTGCTGTGAGAGGTGCACAACTCCAGAGGTTCAGGACTGGACTGGAGGGACGATAAGGAAATTGTTGTTGTTGGATGAACAGACGTCTCTGGTACTTTCATAAAATCAATCACACATATTTCTCGAATGAATCGCATGCTGAAGCAGCCTTCAACTTAGGAAAGTTAATCAGATGATGATTCCTACATTGCTCGGCATTCTCTAAGTTCTCAACTTTCAAATGCAAACTTAAATTGTCCTTCATTAATGCTGTATTATGAGACTCCAAAGATTTAATTCTTTCCTCTTGGCCAATGGATTTCTCTTGCAACGCCCTTGCATCGGAATGACAGTGAGCCGTTTCAGCAGAAATCTGCATATTCTGTTGGGCCAAAGTTTGACCAATAAAGCTCAGAGATTTCTGTAAATCTTGACTTGCATCCCAAAGAGATGCAAGATCAGGACTGGTGCAAGGATTGCAGGTGCCCTAGGCGAGTCCACCATCCTGCCACTCCCCCTCCCGCTGTCTCCCTACCCCATTGCCACTGCTGTTGCCCCTCTCTGGAGCCTGCAGCAGCAGCAATGCCTGGAAACCGCAATACAGCACTTAGCTAAACTCTTCAGCACTATGTTGCAGTTTTCATGGCATTGCCGCCATTGCCTGGAGAGGGGCAACAATAGGCGCCCTCTGAACACTGACATTATAGGTGATTTACCGAGTTCACTTAATTGTAGCATCGGCTCTGTTCAAGATTAATAGTCTGTAGTCATTTCAACTCCCCACCCGGTAGGGCAGGAATAGGTAAATTATCAAACGCCTTCACTGAGTATCTTCCAGAGTTTGGTGGCTGCTGCATCCCTCTTGCACAAGATCTTCTGCAGGCCACACCAATTGACCAGAGCTGGACTCCTTTGCTCCATCTCTCAGCGTCAGTCTTGTCGTGATGGTTCCAACATCCTAGCCAGCAATCTTGGAAATGGCATAATTGAGTATGCAACATCTTCCAACAGGGCACGTACTCCCACTGCTGGCAGCTTCCTTCCCCCTAGGATCAATAAAACAACTTTTATCGAGTCAGAGGACATCTCCACTTTCCCTCCTGTGGAAGTGAAGCACCTCCTGGGATTGCAGGAAGGGCAGCTCCACGGATCACAAAGGGAGTAATGGAGGCCTGATTTAGCCATGATTTTAAGACACCTGAGGCCTTTGACTTAGCTGAGATAACTTAGGGCTTCTCTTTCCTCTTGCCCAGGGCTGTTCAAGGCAGAGTGTCTCCAGCATGCCTGCTACCATCTGCCATATTTTCACACCCCTCCTCAGGTCATTCTTTAGCCCCCCCCCTTATTCAACTGACTTTTGTACAGGTCCTGGGAGCACCTCTAATACTTATCTGAGTCTGATCCAAGCAATCTTCACTCAGCGTCGGTGTTAACACTGTACTACTACTACTATTAATCATTTATATAGTGCTACAAGGCATATGTAGTGCTGTACAGATACATATAAAAGATGGTCCCTGCTCTTAGAACTTACAATCTAATCAAGACAGACAGTACAAAAGTTGATGACAAGGGTACAAATAGGGAAAGTAAGACACAAGGAGAACATGGATTCTGGATCCAAAGGCAGCCTCAAAGAGTTGAGCCTTTAGCATGGATTTGAAAAGGGGAGAGATGATGCCTGACATACAGATTCATGTAATTTGCTCCAGGTATAAGGAGCAGCAAAGTGAAAGGATCAAAGTCAGGAGTTGGCAGTGGATGAAAAGAGCAAAGAGAGAAGTAAGTTAGAGGAAGAGCGGCGTTCATGAGGAATGGTGTAGGGAGAGAGAAGAGAGGAAAGGTAGTGAGGAACAGTAGAATGAATGCATTTATAGGTCAGAAGGAGAAGTTTGAATTGGATACGGAAACAGAAGGGGAGTCAATGAAGTGATTTGAGGGATTATATGAGTATATTGGGTATATACATTGTGGTGCACTGCTTTGGACACAAGTCCAATGCCCCTTTTGGAGGCCCGGTCAGTCCCTTCCCTAGACTTTAGCTCCTGTTGCCACAGGATGAACTGGAGTAGAATGCCAGGACATTGCTCCAGGTATACAAAGGCACAATACATTCTACATATTGTACTCAAAGATACACAGGCAGTTGAGCTTAGAAATATTTTGTGCACTCCATACAGTACACCAGATCACTATTGTCCACGATTATCCAAGCTTACCTGAACTGGAGAATGTAGATCCAGCATAAGGAGTTATGGATATCAAAGTTGGGTATCTCCCCTGGATACTTGGTATTGGCTGCTATCTCATTGACAACTTGAGGTAGCAAACAAAGCAAGGCAAGGCCTTCTCTTTTGGTTCGTTGAGTAGTGTTAGGTTGATTGTTCTGTTCCACTTGGCTCAGTGTGCTAAGAGCACAGTATGAACAGGGCCGGCCCATGGGTTTATGCCATCCTAGGCAGAAACTCTGGCCTTGCTGTCCATCCCTCCAACTGCTGCCGCTGCCCCCTCCCCCCACCAGCTGCCGCTGATTCTGTCTCGGGAGGAGAAGGAGGAGGAGGCGGGCAGCAGCAGCAGATTTCCAAAAGGGGCTGCTTTTTGCCACTGCTTTCTTGCCCATGGCAGGCCATGTCCTTCAGCACACATGGCCTGCTGCTTCTGATCCCCTTCAGATGCAGCTTGCTGTCGGAGGAGGGTCAGAAGCGGCAGGTCATCTGTGCTGTTGAACATGGCCTGCTGCAGTTAAGAAAGCGACGGCAAAAAGCAGCCGCTTTTGGAAATACTGCTGCTGCCGTGGCCTGTCTTCCCCCCCCCCCCCATGGAATCAATGGCATCTGGGGGTGGGGCGGTGCAGCCACCATGTGTGCCGCTACTGCTGCCCACCATGCTGGCTGCCCTAGGCAGTCACCTAGCTCACCTAGTGGTTGGGCCGGCCCTGGGTGTGAAGACTCTTGGGCTGAGTGATGCTGACATCACAGTGCTCTTTAGTGGCTGCTTGGTAATCATGGGGACGTTCTCTTTTAGCGTGGGCAGATCCTCTCCCCAGATGGTGCCAAAGATTTACGAACTGGGCGGGTCATCCAAGAAGCAGCCACCATCCTAAGTTTCCGTGAAGAATAGGTGCTCGCTCATCTTGCACAAAATGAAAAGGGGCACTGCACTGGAAAATTTTGGAGGCAAAAATCTGGATTAGAAATACCTGTCAGCTCCTACTAGGTCCCTATTCATGCACCATGTTTTAATGGGGACTCTCGTCAGTGGGACTGAAGGTGACCCCTGAGGCCATACAAACAAGAGTCCTTGTAAATTATCTAACTGACGTCCCACTCTTCTCCAACACTATCCTCTCAGCACACAGAACATAGATGGTGAAAAGAAAAACTCTCTGCCAGGCAGTGACACACTACCCACACTGGCAAGCAAAACACAGGAGTCCAAGCACCGTCTATGTACAAATGCCCATTTATTAGGCACTCCCCTGTCAAACAAAAATATAAAAGCAGGCCAGTAACAATAACTAAGCATACCGTCTACAGAAAAAGTAAGGCAATGGAAAAATAGTTCAGTTTTCACTCCCAGTCCTAAAAGGATATATATTTGTGCTTTATCGACTATAGCAAGGCTTTAGACTTGAGAAACTCTGGGCCACATTAAGAAGCATGAACACCTGATCGTACACTTGCACAATCTGTACATTGATCAAGAAGCAACAGTTCGAACGGAACAAAGAGAAATAGAATGGTTTAAAATAAGCAAAGGTGAGGAGGGGAGTAAGGGTGTCTACATAGGTGCTTATGTAAATGAGTATATGGCTTTAATGTATAAGGGGTTTAGAGGGAGGGGGTAAAGGGTACAAGCAGGGAAGATATATTTAGCGAGTTGTAATGAAAAAAAGATATGTTTGGATAGAATCTGTGAATGCAATGATGTATGGTGGTGGTTGTTGTACTGATGTTGCAAGTGCCAATAAAATTCAAGATACAAAAAAAAAAAATAAGCAAAGGTGTAAAACAAGGCTGCATACTTTCCCCCTACCTGTTTAATTTATATGCAGAACAAATCATCAGAGAAACAGGATTGTATGAAGACAACAGAGGTGTGAAGATTGGTGGAAGACAATCTTCGCTATGCTGATGATACCATATTACTGGCTGAAAGTGAAGGTGATCTGAAACATTTGCTTCTCACAATCAAAGAACATAGTCTCAAATTGGGCCTGCACCTTAATGTAAAGAAGACAAAGATCATAACAAATGACATAATCAACAGGTTCATTGTTGAAGGAGAAGAAATTGAAATCGTGAACAACTTTAACCTACTTGGATCAACTATCAATAAAGAAGCATCAAGCAGTCAAGAAATCAGATGACGCATTGCTCTTGGCAGAATGGCTATGAAAGACCTAGATAAGATTCTCAAGAGCAGAGATGTCTCTCTCCATACTAAGATTCGACTTGTTCAAGCCATGGTATTTTCAATAATATCATATGGATGTGAAAGCTGGACAGTGAAAAAGACTGACAGGAAGAAAATTGATGCCTTTGAATTATGGTGCTGGCGGCGAATACTGTGTATACCATGGACTGCCCAAAGAACAAACCAGTTGGTACTAGAGGAGATCAAACCTAAGCTTTCTTTAGAACCTCAGATGAGAAAAGACTTTGACTTTCATACTTTGGACACATCATGCGAAGAGAGAGATCATTAGAGAAAGACATCATGCTTGGCAAGATAGAAGGTCAATGCAAAAGAGGAAGGCCAGCAATGAGATGGATCAATACAATAACAGCAGCTACTGGTACCAGTCTGTCAACAATGAGCCACCTGACTGAAGACTGAACACAATTTAGGATAGCTATCCAGAGGGTCGCCATGAGTCGACTCCGACTCGACGGCACTTAACCACAACCTTGGATTCTTTCTGGGTCTCTCTGGCAACTCTCCTCCAACAGCGCTCTTGTGTTGGCCCGGTACTTTACCCCCTTCCACTCTGGGCTCCTCTCCTGGTACTTAGAGAGTTGCTCAGCCTTTCTTTCAGTAATTAGTTGCTGAGGACCCAGGATGGGCCTCAGACATTTCTCCCTTTCGTGTAGTAGGTAGTGTGTACATGGGAGAGGAATCATATGGCCAAAAGAAAAGCTAGGGAAGCACTGAAAGCCCCACTAGAGGTTGGAAGGACTTGGGAGAAGGCTCAGGAGGGTGGATAAGAGGGGGTGCAGGGCCAGGACAACCATTAGACAAGATTAGGCAGTTGCCTAGGGCAGCAGCTTTACCGGGGCAGCAAAGAGCAGCAGCAGTCAAAGCAAAGCAATAGATCCTGACAGCCCCACAAACTCACAAAGCCATCAGTACATTCTTATACTTGCAGGCAGAGTGGGTACACACAGACATACAAAGCAGAGGTTTTTTTACCTTGCTTGAGTTTTACTAGGGCATTTCCACTTACTTGCATATAGCAGGTGCCCCGCCCCTCCCCCTGCTGGGGCATTGTACAGAAGCTTTCTTCTGAGAGAACATTTGCTCCTGGTTCCTGCTTGGGAGAGTACCCTCTTGCTGAGGCTTGCAAACATTGTATGCTCTGTTCAGGCATTCTTCTGTGCCTGTTTAGAATCTAGCTGCTTGTTTATTGTTCTTTCTGTATTTCTGTTTTGTCACTGTGTGTCCTATCTTCTGTCTGTCCTTTACCCAGTTCCTGCCTCTGCAGTGCTGTATCTCCCTTCTCAACAGTTTATTACCCACCCCTGGCCTAACACTTTTTCATAGCCTTCCTTTGCACATTAACACAATTCTTTTTAACATCTTTGTTAGTGATATAGCGGAAGGGTTGTCGGGTAAAGTTTGCCTTTTTGCGGATGATACCAAAATCTGCAATAGAGTAGACACCCAGGAAGGTGTAGATAACATGAGGAGGGATCTAGCTAAGTTTGAAGAATGGTCTAGAATCTGGCAGCTGGGATTTAATGTTCAAAAATGTAAGGTCATGCATTTGGGCTGCAGCAATCCAAGGGAGCAATATAGTATAGGGGGGTGAGGTACTTTTGTCCACTAAAGAAGAGCGGGACCTAGGCGTGGTTGTGTCTGATGATCTTAAAGTAGCTAAACAGGTAGAAAAGGCGACGGCAAAAGCTAGAAGGATGCTTGGGTGCATATGGAGAGGAATGGCTAGCACAAAAAAGGAGGTGATAGTGCTTCTATATAAGTCTTTGGTGCGACCTCATTTGGAGTATTGTGTGCAATTCTGGAGACCGCACCTTCAAAATGATATAAACAGGATGGAGTCGGTGCAGAGGGTTGCTACTAAAATGATTAATGGGCTTCATTATAAAGCATATGAGGACAGACTTAAGGATCTTAATATGTACACCTTAGAGGAAAGGCGGGATAGAGGTGATATGATTGAGATGTTTAAATACCTCTGTGGCATAAATGTTCAGGGGGAGAGCCTCTTTCAATTGAAAGCAAGTTCTGCTACGAGGGGACATGGGATGAGGGTGAAGGGAAATAGATTCAGGAGTGATATGCAGAAATATTTCTTTACGGAAAGAGTGGTGGATCTGTGGAATAGTCTCCCAGTGGAGGTGGTAGAGATGAGGACAGTAACTGAATTCAGAAAAGCATGGGACCAACACAGAGGATCTCCAAAGGTAAAAAGTGGACTGTTGTAGTTGTTGATATGGAAGGACAGACTAGATAGGCCATGTGGTCTTTTTCTGACGTCATATTTCTATGTTTCTAATTACTCAGGTGCACCTGAAGCCACCAGGACCTTCACCCCCCCCCCCCCCTCCATCTGTAACTTCTTGATTTACATTCTCTCCTCTTCACTCTTTCCTAAGGCTCCACATCACTTTGTATTCTTGATGTTAACTCTCCCTAATCCTTTCTGCTCCTTCCCACAGTTCCATGGGCTTACTTTTCATTACCCACTCCTTACTGTTCCCACTTCCCCTACCATTTTGTCTTCTACCTTATCTGCTTCATTTTTTTCTTACCGTCATTCAGCCATCTCCAGTCTCACTGAGGGAACTGCACCCTCCCTTCTGTCGTGCCGCCTCCTCTCTCCCCCATTCTCTTCTACTCCTTCTCCATCTCTCATCTGGAAAGTCAACCCCAACCCTGGCCCTGTAGACTTTTTTCTCCCTTTTTCTTGCGCATTGTGGAATACACATTGTCTCAAATAAACTTGCCTTCATTCATGACCTCTTTATCTCTAATATCTCCTGGCTCTTACTGAAATTTGAATTCTCCCTGAAGATTCAGCTTCAGTCACTGTCCTTTGCCACAGAGGCTACCCTTTTTCCCCTCATACGCCTCAACCCATTGGCTGTGGTGGTGGTGGTGTTGGGTTCCTATTCTCTCATTTCTGACAATTCCAGCCACTCCTACTGCCTTCATCTAATTCCTTTGCTTCCTTTGAAATCCATGCCATCTGTCTATTTTCTCCACTACCTCTCCAGGTAGCTGTCATTTATCGACTCCCCAAAACATTCATCTCTACCTTTCTCACCGACTTTGACTCCTGGCCCTCCTCCTTTCTAGATGCATCTTCCCTTTCCATTATTCTTGGGGATTTTAACATTCACATTGATGACCCTTCTGACCCTTACGCTTTAAAGTTCCTTTCTTTATCCTCCTCATTCAGCCTCCAGTTGTGCTGTACTGCTCCTACTCATAAGCATGGTCACTCCTTGACTTTGTCTTCTCTTCCAATCACTCACCCTCCAACTTCTCCACTTCAGTTCTGCCCTTATCTAACCATCACCTGCTAACCTTCACCCTTAACCACTCCCCATCTTGGTCTCACCCTTCTTCCACCAACATGTTTAGGAATCTTCACACTGTCGACTCTTCAGCTCTCTCCACTGCTGTCTTATCACCTCTTTTCTCCACTATGTCATCTAAGTCTGTTGATGAGGCAGTATCCTCCTATAATACTATACTCTCCTCTACTCTGAATGCACTGGCTTCTCCCATTCCATGCCTTCTGAGGCGTACCATACCTCAACCCTGGCTGTACTCGACAACCTGCTACCTATGTTCCTATACCTGCTCAGCTGAGCACCTTTGGCTTAAATCACATACCCTTGCTGACTACCCACATTTCAAATTCATGCTAACCTCTTTCCAGTCGGCCATAGCACTTGCCAAGCAAGAGTACTATGTCCATCTGACTAACTCTCTTGCCTCTGATCCTTGCTGTCTCTTTGCTATGCTCAACTCTCCTCAAGGTCCTTCCTCCCCCAATCCCTCCTTCACTGTCTGCGGAGACCTTGGCTGACTACTTCCATGACAAAGACCAGAAAATTAACCTTGAATTCTCTGCAGGGTCACCTCCACCTCATTTTTCCCCTTTTCAGTCCCATGTCCTTCTCTCACCTTTGGTCTCCCTTTCTTCCTTTTATGATATCACTGAGGAGGAAACTGCAAATCTTTCCTCCTCCTCCAAACTGACTACTTGCTTCTGATCCCATCCCCACCCGTCTACTATCTTTTCTGCTGTCATCCATTCCATCTGTCATATCCTTAACCTATTGTTTTCCACTGCAACTGTTCCTATGGCCTTCAAACATGCCATGGTTACACCTTTCCTCAAAAAAACCTTCACTAGATTCTACCTGTCCTTCCAGTTATTGACCTCTTTCCTCCCCTTTGCTTCAAAACCTCTTGAACGAGTGGTTCACTGCCACTGTCTTGACTTTCTTTTTTTCAAGACCTTCTGCACCCACTGCAATCGGGCTTTCATTCTCTACATTCCACAGAAACTGTTCTTGCCAAAGTCTCCAGTGATTTGTTCCTTGCCAAATCCAAAGGCCTCTATTTGATTCTGATCCTTCTTGACCTTTGTTGCCTTTGACACTGTTGATCACCACCTTCTCCTTGATACCCTGTCCTCGCTTGGACTTAGGGGCTCTGTTCTGTCCTGGTTTTCTTCTTTTTTTTAATTTAAATTTTTATTGGAAATTTCACAACCAACTATACATTCTTCATCCAAAATCAAACCAACATTTGTTTTCACCCCATTTTCACCTTATCCTACCTCTCCCTTCCTTCTCCCCCTTCCCTATGTCCACCATCCCTCTTGCTCACCCCCTCGGCATAGTGTTTTGTACATATATTAATTTTTGGACTAATCCATATGCTTATTTACAAACAGTGTCCATGTATATAAGAACATAAGATATGCCATACTGGATCAGACCAAGGTCCATCAAGCCCAGCATCCTGTTTCCAACAGTAGCCAATCTAGGTCATATGTACCTAGCAGTTTCCCCAAAAGACACAGGTTCCACAATGCTTGTATTGGGTCAAGCAATGATATCCCGGGTCCCTTCTTAATAATGGTTTATGTACCTTTCCTCCAGGAACTTGTCCAAACCTTTTTTAAACCCTGCTACACTAACAGCCTTTACTACATCCTCCGGTAACAAATTCCAGAGTTTGATTACACGTTGAGTGAAAAAATATTTTCTTTTATTAGTCTTAAATAGCTCACAGGTCTGCGACTAAAAAGCTGTTTGATTATTTTCATCGAATTTCCATGTATTTTGGTGTGCTGAAAACAAATAAAATATTGAAAAAACTCCTAGAGGTCATTATTTGCACAACATGCAAAATTGTCTTCAAATTTATCAACTTTTTTCAAATTACTATTAATTAATTCACATAAGTGCATTTAAGATATAAAATGCCAAAAAAACCTTAAAGGGGTTGTCCAAGTTATGTAAAAAAAATATAGCACTGTAAATCTGATGGTCAGCAATATATACATAAGCTAAGCAAGTTTTAAGCCCGTGCTTCTAATGGTAGAAGGGGTTAATCTTTCCTGAAGAATCCAGTGGGAGGGAGACACAGGGCAGATAGCAGCAGCTCCGGTCAGTGCAGGGGGGCGTGGCCAGCACTGTGACATCTCGTGTACAGACACAGAGTTGCTCTCTCCTGCATGCCACACTTGTGCACGAATCATCATGAGGTTCTTGGTTCTAGGCTGTTCACACTTTTTCATTGCAATTCGTGTTAGCTCGTCATTCTTCAGCCGTTATGTTATGGCTCTGCGAAAGTGTATTAATTCACTAGACAGTTTCTGTTTCATCTGTGGTGAATATACAGTGTTGAAGCAACAGCAGAATATTACAGACTTTGTGAAAAAAGTATACTTTGCATACTTTGGACTAAAAATTGGAGATCAAGATAAAGTCTGGGCGCCTCATAAAGTGTGCAAACGGTGTGTTGAGGACCTCCGAAACTGGTTCAAGGGTAAGAAAAAATCTTTCTGTTATGGGATTTCTATGGTATGGCGAGAGCAAAAGAACCATAGTGACAACTGTTACTTTTGTTCATGCGATGTGAAGGGGTTTAATTCCAAATGGAAGCATTCCATTTCATACCCCAATCTTCACTCGGCAATTCGTCCCATCCCCCATGGCACAGATATACCAGTACCCAAGCCCCCTGCTACCTTGGAAGAGATACCTAGCTCCGATGAAGGTGAAGTCATACCTGAACCAGATGACGAATCAAGTTCTGACTTTGAAGATGATACAAGACCAAAATTGTTTTCTCAGGAGGAGATGAATGATTTGGTAAGAGACTTGAATCTTCCCAAAGATGCCGCTGAGTTACTCGGATCAAGGCTGAAAAGCAGGAATTTATTGTTGCCAGGAGTGTCATCTTCATGGTTCAGACATCGTGAAAAGGAGTTCGTTCCTTACTTCGCCCAGGAAGACAAGTTGGTTTATTGCATCGATGTCGAAGGTCTGATGGGTCAATTTAAAATCTAATATGATTCAGAGCAATGGCGTCTTTTTATAGATTCTTCAAAAAGAAGTCTCAAAGCAGTTTTACTCCACAACGGTTTTTATGCTTCCATACCTGTAGGTCATTCGGTACACTTGAAGGAAACCTACGAGAACTTGGAATTGGTTCTTCGTAAACGTAAATATGAAGACCATGGTTGGCAAGTGTGTGGGCACTTGAAGGTCTTGTGCATGCTGCTCGGGCAACAAGCTGGGTATACCAAATATCCTTGTTTTCTGTGTCTATGGGACAGTCGAGACCGACAAAATCACTGGACCAAGAAGAGTTGGCAGCCGAGGGTGCTAACAGTTGGTGAAAAAAGTCCTCCAAGAAACTTTGGTACCTTCCCATAAAGTTCTTCTACCACCTCTCCACATAAAATTGGGATTGATGAAGAAATTCATAAAATCACTTCCAAGAGATAGAGAATGCTTCAAATACTTGGTCACCAAGTTTCCAGGCCTGTCGGAGGCAAAATTGAAGGAAGGTGTGTTCGTCGGACCAGACATTAGAAGGCTTATAGTTGATCAAGAGTTTGTCAATACCATGACGGATCCTCAAAAAGAAGGGTGGATTACATTTAAAGAAGTCGTACAGAAAGTTTTAGGCAATAACAAAGATCCTCACTACAAAAAGATCGTCGGACGAATGCTGAAAGCATTTCAAGCTTTAGGTTGCCTGATGAGTTTGAAAGTGCATTTCCTCCAGTCCCACCTTGACTACTTTCCTGAAAATTTGGGAGCTGTGAGTGAGGAACAAGGTGAACGATTCCACCAAGACATTAAAGAGATGGAAAGGAGATACCAGGGAAAATGGAGCATTACAAGGAAGAAGAATCGAGTTTAGTGTGTGTAGGTGAGCTCATTTCAGTTCAAAAAAGGATTTTCATGAAAATATTGTAATAAAACTTTAATTTTATAAGTCTATTGCCATTTATTTTGAGGTATTGCCTTATTTAACATAGTTACCAAAATTGTCAGGAAACGTGATGTCCTATGACAAAATGGAGGTCATTTTCGGATTCAGCGCACCAAAAAACATAAAGATTACGTGGAATAACCAAAACAGCTCTCGAAAAAATTTTTTTTGCAGACCTGTGTATAGTTTACCAATGTATCTTGAAACTGTAGCAATATATCTTTCCATGACATATATGTGTAGCATTCAAACTCTCCAGGCATCTAACATAGGGCTTCTCACACTCTTCCACCCCAGGGCTATCTCATATCTTGCTGTGATAACACGTTTGATTAATTTCCCCTTCCTACCCTCCCACTCTTTTCCTGCTGCCCCAGCAAGACATTTACTACACCCCACTCTATTCGGTGTCCCACCATCTCTTGTACCTCTTGCAACATCAGCCTACAAAAGGTAGCTATTCTGGACATTGCCACCTGTGATAAGGAAGCTTATCATAGCTCAGGAAGGAGCTATAGAAAAGGTGAAGTGACTCTGAACAAGCAACCTGTCAGTTCTGGTAGAAATAACAAAACAGAATTTTCCCATAAAAGACTACCAGTCCCAGAATGCACCAGGTTTCCAACAGCCATTAGAGGAGCTGAAAACGTGTGTTCAATCAGGAGGGCTATGAGGTAATCCCTAAGCACTCATCTCAAAGGGCAGGGCCTGATTCAGCACAGCTGCGCTGTGTTAGGGAGGAGCACTCATCTAAGCAGAATAAGAGTAGAGTTTATTCTACAGATGACCATCTTCATGATCACCTTGGATATCCAGAGAATTGTCCTCAGTATCCTGAGAATTGATTTGATCATCAGTTTCATCTGAAGGATCATCAGAAGCAGAAGCCAAACCGGACGGACAGAGAGGCAAGGAAACCCTCTGGAAGAAAGAGGAGAAAAGCCTTTGAGAGGTCTAGAAGAGTCCAAAGCAGTACGTATACTGGGAGGCATTTCAAGGGCCAGCATACATCATTGGACTGGAGAAAGCCAGAGGAATGGTGCTGCAGAGCTAGGAATCACCAGACGCTACCTGTGAGGGAGATGGCTGCACGTGGAAGGGACCCTAAGACCTATGCCAGAAGGTATGTGAAGAGAGATCCAGGTATCTGGATTGGAAGGCTGGACATAAGAACAGGACTACATACTGGCCAGGCTATATAGAGAGGAACTCTAGCAGCAATGGAAGCTCAGGTATGAACACTGATCTATGCCCTAGCTATAACCTTGAAAGACAGCAGGGAAACAAGTATTCTCCTGAAAATGTTCCATTGAGAGATTCATCTGTGCCAATCCATGATATTGAACCCATGCTTGTTGAACAAGGGGGAATAATAACAGATGAGGATCCTGTTTATATGGACTGTTCTCTATCCAAACTCCGTTGGTAACTTTCTGTTATAAAGTACAGCAACCATCACAAAGAAATAAAAATTTGTTCTTTAATCTACTCAGAAAAGCTCCTGAAGCAGGATTTGACCCACACAGTACAAAGCAAGCCAGCTAAGGGGTTTCAGCTGGATAACTGCTAGCAATTAAGCCTTACCTAATTGCTTGTGAGCTAGGAGAGAATCACTTCTGTATCTATGTGGGAAGTAATCAGAAGTTAATCTGAAAGAACAGTTTGTTTCTTGCTTTGTGGCTTTTCATTTGTTGTTTTCCTGATTTTGACTTTTTTTTCCAAGTTAACACTGAAAGCAAGTTACCTGATTTTATGTGCTACCAAGCATATCTGTGTTGGGAGAAATAACCCCATAAATAAATATCTTATTGGCTTTACCCAAAGAGCACAACTAAATTATTGTCAGCAGCTGTGTCTGGTGTGAATGAACTACATTGCCCACAATACCTTGCAAATCATATAGAAATATGCACTTGCCAAGAGTGTGAAGATTCTCACCCAGGCAGCCGTCTGACACACCATATATGCAGGTACGTCCCCCGTGCTGTACAACTCCTCCAGCACTATCAGTGCCCACTTTCGCTATTCAGTGCAGTCAGACTGGAGTGAGGAACCATCTAAGATCCACTTTATAATTATGTTCTATGTGCCCCATATTCACGATACCTTCCCCCCATGTAGCAAAACTGATATACTCTCGATAGCCCTTGCCTTTCCCATCTCACATACAATGGGTCCTGTAAGCCTGGGGAGAATATTGGGTCAAATCGGATTGATTGAAGCAAGGAGTTTGCACCCCAGATGTCCTGCACCTCACGTCCATACCTCCATATCTACTAATTGTACATACAGGTTCTTACTCCTTATCTCTGCTTTACCCATCCAGGGGTGGAGCTTCAAGGGGGGATCTCCTTCTCTTCTGCTTCAACAATACGCAACCATTGACAAATGGATCACTTCTGCCATGCTACTATGTTTACTAACTGTGCAGTTAAATAATACCACCAGAAATTTGGAACTGCCAGACCTCCTTCTCTTTTCTTCTCTGTACATTACCATCCTAGCTATTCTTGGAGGTTTGTGGTTCCATATGTAATGGAACACTTTGCACTGTATCGTGCTTATATCCTTCTTTGGGATAACTATTGGGAGTATTTGAAACAAGTATAATATTTTGGGTAAGGTTACCATCTTTAAACTTGCCACTCTACCCACCCATGATAAAGGGAATTTCTGCCATCTTTCAAGCTCCAAAGTTATTTTATGCCACTTTGGGGTATAGTTTAGCTGATACAAGTGTGTTGTATCAGCACTCAACAGCACTCCCAAGTAGCACAACTTGTTCTTTGCCCACACCAAAAGGAACCTATCTCACAATTTTTGGGACAATCCATCTGTTAAGGTTAAGTTTAATATTTCCATCTTATCCATATTTACTTTAAAGCCAGATACTATTTGGTATGACCGCATTGCGACCTGCATTGCCTGAATGGACTCCTCGGGTTGTGTTAGCGTTAATAAAATGTCATCTGCAAATAAATAAATGTTATATTGTTCCCCTCCCACATCCACACCATGGATTTTCACTGCTGTCTTATTAATTCTGCGAATGGCTCTAGTGATATCGCAAATAACAGGGGGGATAATGGACACCCTTGTCTCATCCCCCTATATAGTGAAAAAAATCCCAAGTACCCCCTGTTAACTTTTTCTGCTACCTGTGGGCAGGTAGGTATATAATGCTTTTACCCATAGTATAAAATAAGACCTTATCCCCATTTTCTCCATAGTTGCCTAGAGGAAATCCCAGTTTATGCGATAAAATGCTTTTTCCATGTCAACTGATAGCATTACTGCTGGTTCTTGGGTTTGCTTTATTTTCCATATCAAGTTCACCACTCTTTTAACATTGTCTCCCGCCTGCCGGCCCTGTATAAAACCCATTTGATCAGGGTTTATCACTCCCAGCATGATTGGACCCAGTCTAGCTAATACCTTTTCTAATATTTTTGCATCTAAATTGATTAATGAAATTTGTCTATAAGAGGAGCAGAGTGTTGCGTTTTTCCCAGGTTTTGGAATAACACTTATAATCGGCTTGTCCCATGGTTCGAGGCCAGGGGTGGGCCATTCCGGTCCTGGAGGGCCGCAGACCAGTCAGGTTTTCATGATGTCCCTAATGAATATTCATGAGATCTATTTGCATCCACTGCCTTCCATTGTATACTCAAATAAGAATTACAAAAAGACAGAAAAATCACATGTTATTTACATTATTCAATGTCCATGCAACAAACTTTATGTTGGCAAGACGATACGCAATATACGTGTACGCATAGTAGAACATAAGAGCTGTATAAAAAGGAAGCTAGTAGACAAACCTTTGGTTCCACATTGGTTAGAGATGGGACACAAGATACCAGCTTTAAAATTTTTTGTTATCAAAAAAGTAAAACTAAATTGGAGAGGAGGAGATATTGATAAAACCATTTTACGGTTGGAAAAGCGATATATCTTTTGGCTTAACAGGATTACTCCACATGGTTTAAATTTGGAAAGAGATTTTTCTGTCTTTTTGTAATTCTTATTTGAGTATATTGTTTTTATAATCCCCTTTTGAGTATATTATATAGTAAAAGTTTTTCTTTCCCGCGGTTTGGAAGGTGTTAAAACAGCGCATGTACTGGTGTTTTTTTTCACAATGTTTTCGGAGATCTTCAGCTCAGCGGCGTCTCCTTTTTTTCTTTCAGCTTTCATTGTTCATAATTTAGAATTTGGTGTTTGATTTTAATCATATGTTCATACTGGTGTCATTTCTTAATTAGGTTTGTAGATTAAAGGACTGGCAGATGTAATTCGGCATGTTTGTTCTGGTGTAAATGTTATGCCCTATTTTGTGCCCCTTCTTACATATGCAGTTAGTATATAAAAAAAGTAGTCACTGGACGGTTTTTATTTTTGTTTTTAATTGCTGGATATAAACCATACGTTGTTTACTCGTTGCATATTCATGCATCAGCGCTGCTAGTCACATTTTCTTTGTATAGCCATTCTTTTATATATTTTAAATGAAGTTCCTTTAGCATGGTGTATTTGGAGTTCCAGTAGTGCAAATTGAAAATGACCTAGGGGCACCACCCTTGCATAATGTATTTTGGTACAAGGTGAACGGCGCAATAAATGTCCATGTATTTTAATATATTTTTGATACGTTTAATTTTATAATACAGAGGTTTATCCATTGCATATTTATGTATTGGGGTTCGTTTCTTTTCCCTGAATAGACAATTCTTTAGTTATTATTGTTAATGGAGGTTTTTAATGTTTGGTGTATTTTGGTTTCCATAGTGTGAATTAAAAATGGCCTAAGGGCATTATCGTGGCCAAATATACCACGGTAAACAGCAAGTGGCGATATATAAGTCCATAAGGTACTTTTACAAACCACATGATTTTTATTGTTCCAGTTGTTCCTTTGCTTCCGATTCACTCCTGTTTTTCTTCCTTAGTTTCTCATCCCTCTTTTGGTTCTCCTCTTAAGATGAGTTTTTTATAAATATATTATTTATAAATATATTAAAACAGTTTCCATTTATTTATAATGGTACAGTTTCAACTGTCTGTTTTTATATATATTGTTCATAATTTCTAAATTTATATGTTCATTCAATCACACGCACTCTTCATTATATTTTATCCTATATTTTATCATATGATTTATCATGTTATTTATAAAAGTATTTATATAACGTTTGAACACTACTATATTGTTGTTCTATGTGTCTAATTTTTCTATGATAATTTTCACATTTATTAATGTTCATTATTGTTTTAATTATTTATTTATTTACAATTTAATGCATAACATTTTTATATTTTTATATCATTGTGATGTTTTATGGTTTGTAGTGAGCTACAATACCCCTGAAGAAATATTATACGAAACACGGCCTGTGTTGGGTTTTTGGCTACCTCTATTGAATAAGGATTAATAAAGTCTTTTTGGTTTTCTACTGCCCACGTCTTTGGACTGGTTTTTCCTGCTATTTTCTGTGGCAGTATGCTGTTTTTGCTTGGCAAGCCTTGGGTGTAGGCATATATTGAAATCTCCTGCAACTACCAGAGTTCCCTCCAGGAACCTGGAAAGATTGGTCTGTACTCGCCTAAAAAATTGGCCTCAGGCTTGGTTTGGAGCATACACACATATGCTATATAAAATGCCCCTCCCCATCTTTATACACCCCCCATCTCTTCCCAAGAGACAGAGTTCTTTATCAAAATTGCTACTCCCCCTCTTTTTCCACCACCCCCTGAGGAGATACAATATCTCCATTAGTATTGCAAATGGAGACCTTGATCTCTAGCCCTCAAATGTGTCTCCTGCATGCACAGTGTTGACAGGTTCAGCCTTTGCATTTCTTTGTACAGCAGCTGTTTTTTTATGGGGGGTATTAAGTCCTCTTGTATTAATGGACCCAATCCTTAAGCTCCCCATATGGTCCAATAGCTCATCATTTTCTCTATTCTGTTTTCTATGCCGAAATCCTCCACCCACCCCCTCCCCTATGGTTTCACTCCCCACATACCGGTTTCTAATCCCAGGAAGCATCATGGTATGCTATCTGGTACGTCTCTGTGCTCTATGCTTCTGCTCCCTCCCTCTAGTCCTCCCTTCACATCTTAGCTCTCCACCTTGCTCCTTGTAGGTAATTAATTTCCTTAACCCCCTTTACCCCCCCCCCCCCCTTTATCTTCTAAATTTCCCCTTCTCCTTTTCGTTTGCTCTTATCTCCCTCTCTTCTTATTCTTCTTCCCCCCATAACTCAAACACCATCCGCTCTCCCTTCCCTCATCAGACCATCCATTTACATAACCAATAGTAACTAAATATCACTTATGTAAAACATAAAGCATGTAACTTATTTCCTTAGCTCAATTTTTAGTCCTTTCATGTTGGGCTAGCTTGTGGAGTGGCATCTGTAGCCTGGTGTGGCTGACATTTCAGTCTCTTTCCTCCCTCTACCCTTCTCCACGTTGATTCTTTACATGCCGGGTTCTGGGGCCTCCTGTCCTTAGTCTTCCGCAACTTCCATCCCCATTCCTCACAGCACATTGATTGCTTCTGCATTCGTCTTCATTCTACTATTTGGCCATTTTTATTTATTTATTTATTTATTTACAGTCTCTTATATACCGCACTATTCAGCATCAGCACGGTTTACATGGAACAAAATGCTCAGTACAGTTAACATGTATGAGTTTACAGATAACAGGGAACAAAAACTTGGATAACCGGGGTAAACTATGTAGAATACTTACTATATGAGGTCATAATCAAAGAGGTTGCATAGACAATGCAGTCCACATCATGGGTTTGAGTATCCACTTGGTGTGTTGTTGATATACTATACATTTGTCTGGGAATGGTATCAGGAGTGTCTTAGAGCTCTAGGGGATGCAGTTGGGCTCTATAAGGTACTTGTTGAAGAGGTGGCCTTTGAGGGCTTTCCTAAACTGTGGTAGGTTCTTAATAGCCCGGATCTCATGGGGTAATGCGTTCCAGTATCTTGGGGCACTGAGATTGAAGGCCCTATTGGCTGTCGATTTGGTGCAAACAGTAAGTGCCTTCAGGACTTTTAGGGAGTTTATAGCCGTGGATCTTCTTGCTCTATTTGTGGATGTGGAATGGATGAGGGAGGTTAAGGATGCGGATGAGAGATTGTGAACAGCTTTAAAGGTGATTGTCAAGATCTTGAAAATTATTCTTGCCTGAATGGGTAGCCAATGCAGCTGTATCAGCAGAGGCGTAACGTGGTCGCTCCTGGAGGCTCCGTGGAGGACTCTTGCTGCCGCATTCATGGCTAGCTGAAGAGGGTTTAATGTAGATTGGGGAAGACCTTGTAATATAGCATTGGCATAATCGAAATGGGGTATGACCAAAGCCTGGAAGATTGTCCGAAAATCAGTTGGTTCAAGCATGGAACGTAGGTGCCTAAGTGAGCGGATCTTGAAGTAGACTGATCTGACTATGTTTCCTATGTGGGCCTTCATATCCAGGCGTTGATCTAAGGTGACTCCCAGGTATCGTATTGAGGATTTAGAGTTCAGCTCAGCTTCTTTTACTTTAAGATATTGCGGTGGGGTAAAGTTGGGGTTCCTCTTATGTTGTATTCTGAGGTTTTGGGAGAGAAGCCAATCAGATATTGCATTGAAACAGTTCGTCAGTGGGGATAGGTCCAGATTTTCAGTAGAGAAGGGTAAGTAGAGCAGGACATCATCTGCGTATAACATGCAATCAACATTGAAGGACCGGATGATATTACAAATTGGTTGCATGTAAATATTGAACAAGAGCGCCGAAAGGGAGGATCCTTGTGGGACTCCTTGACTTTGGTGGAAAGGTTCAGAATTTATCCCTCCAGAACGAACGTGTTGCCATCTTTCGGACAGGTAGGATCTGCACCATTCGAGCGCTCGTCCATTAATGCCTTTGTCAGTCAGTCGTCCTAAAAGCAGCTCATGATTCACTGAATCAAAAGCTGCAGCGATGTCCAGAAAGATGAGAGCAAATCCTTGACGGAGGTCATCAATGCCTGTGATTATCTTGCAGAATAGAGTGGTAAGGAGGGTTTCCACGCCATGGAATTCCCTAAAACCATGTTGGCATGGGTCTAACGGTGAAGCGGAGTCGATGTGATCCTGCAATTGACGTTGAGCTTCCTTTTTAATAATCTTCGCAAGTAGTGGAATGCTGGATATGGGTCTGTAAGATTCCACCTGTTGGGGATCGAGCTTACAGTTTTTTAGCAGAGGTCTAATGGAGGTGTGTTTAAGGGCTGAAGGGAAAGAGCCGGTTGAGAATGAGAGGTTAATTATTTTGGACAGTACTGGGCTGAAATGACTGCGAAGCTCCTTGATCCAGAAGGCTGGGCATGGATCAGACTGGGCAATAGTGGTATTAAGGGCAGCAATGGTGTCCTCAAGTCCTCTCTTGGTGGGGGTAGAAAACATGGTTAGTGTTGTTTGGCATTCTTGCTCTATTGCGGAAGTTGTAGTAGAGGATTTGTTGGTCTGGCATATCTTGGATTGAAGATAGGTTGCGAAATCTTGTGGGTGTATCTCGAATGAAGGTACGGAGGATGGTTCTTTTGATAAGGTCTTAACCAGGTTGAAAAGGTCATGTGTAAATAATAAATAAATAATGTGGTTTATTAAGCGATCTCTTTAAGGTGTCAGAGTAGTATTGCTTCATCGTGTTGGTGATTGCGTTGCGATGCTCGGCCAGATGACAGTTGTATGTTGTCAGGTCATTTAGAGAATGAGATCGTCGCCAGCATTTCTCTAGTTTCCGTAATTGGTTAAGTGATGCTTTAAGATCGGCTGAGTACCATGGGGCACTCGCCCTTTTACCTGGAGGCCTGTTGATTGGCGTATGTTGGGCAATTGAGCTGAGGCAATTGTTCCAGAGGGAAATTAGGTCGTCAAGGTTCTGAGTGGTTTCAGAGAAGAGTTGTTGCATTTCTGCAAGGATAAGATCTCTGTTGTAAGGCTTGAAACATCGAGAGGGTGGTCTTGTGGTGTTGCTTTGTATTTTGTTGATTTTTGTATAGGCTTTGTACGAAGGAATCTGGATGATGATCAGTTTGTGATCTGACCAAGGAACAGGCGTTATGGAGGTTATAGGATCATGGGCTGGGTTAAGAGAGGTTTGCGGGGCAATACTAGATCCAGGATATTTCCCTTAATGTGAGTAGGATCATTGACTAATTGCTTGAAGCCAAGATTTTTGAGGGCATCAAGGAAGGTTACTGCTAAAGCAAATGGGAACAGCCATTTGTACTTTATTCCCACTCTCCCTAATGCTTGAATGATTCCACACATTTCCCTCCTCTGGCATAGCATGGTGGGGGAAAGGTCCTCATAGACTTCAATTGTATGAGCGTTCCATTTAATATGACCCTGCTTATGGGTCCTCATAACGATCTGTTCTTTTAGCACATATTTATGGAAGCACACAATGATGTCTCTTAGCAAATTTGCCCTGCTGGGCCCCAGTGACCTATGTACTCTGTCCATCTCTGTTGGGGGAAATTCTTCTGTTTCCCACAATGTGGATAACAACTGCACCACCAAACTGCAACAATGCTGGTAGTCCAGCCCTTCCGGAAACCCTCGAAAATGAAGGTTAATTCTTCTGCCCCTATTTTCAATGTCCTCTAGTTTCTCCCCCAAAAGAGCATTCATCTGCTCAAGTGTCGACATTCATTGGCCTATATCAAAGGCAGAGGAAAAGATGGCTAAAGATGTTAAGGGTGGCGACAAAACTTTCTTCAGGTACTCGTATATTCGGGAAAGGAAGAAGATCAGAGTTGGAACTGCAGGACTCAGAAGTGCTAGAAAAGGACTCATGGAAAGTGACATTGAAAAAGCGAAATTGCTAAACAAATACTTCTGCTCTGTTTTTACTAAAGAAAATCCTGGAGATGGACCAGCTGTGACTCCCAAATATTAAAATGGAAATGAAGTAGATACCACACTATTCACAGAAGATGAGGTGTTAGAACAGCTTGCTAAACTGAAAGTGGACAAAGCCATGGGACCGGATGGGATACATCCCAGGATACTGAAAGAGCTCAGAGAGGTTCTTGCAGGACCGTTAAAGGATGTCTTCAACAGATCCTTGGAAACAGGAGAGGTTCCTCAGGACTGGAGAATGGCTGATGTTGTACCTCTACACAAAAGTGGTGACAGGGAAGAAGTGTCAAACTACAGGCCTGTGAGCCTTACCTCAGAGGCGGGAAGAGTAATGGAGGCGCTCCTGAAAGAGCGAATAGTGAACTTTCTCAAAACCAACAGGTTGCAAGATCCGAGGCAACATGGTTTTACCGAAGGACGGTCTTGCCAAACAAATCTGATTGAGTTCTTTGACTGGGTGACCAAGGAACTAGATCAGGGGCATCCGATGGATGTCATCTACCTGGATTTCAGCAAAGCCTTTGATACTGTTCCTCATAGGAGGCTTGTCAATAAACTCAGTAGCTTGGGGATGGGTCCCAAGATAGTAAACTGGATTAGAAATTGGTTGACTGACAGACAACAGAAGGTGATAGTACATGGAGCTCACTCGGATGAAAGGAAGGTGATTAGCGGGGTGCACCAGGGTTCGGTCCCGGGCCCGGCATTGTTCAATGTATTTGTGAGTGATATTGCTGAAGGACTGAATGTAAAAGTCTGTCTTTTTGCAGATGACACAAAAATTTGCAACAGAGTGGACTCCCCCTAGGAGTGGTTAACATAAGGAAAGATCTACGAAAGCTGGAAGAATGGTCTAATGCTTGGCAACTACGATTTAATGCGAAAAAGTGCAGCATCATGCACTTGGGTAGCAGAAATCCAAGGGAAATGTACGCGATAGGTGGCGAGAGGTTGGTATGCATGGTTCAGGAGAAAGACCTTGGTGTGATTATCTCTGATGATCTCAAGGTGGCAAAACAGTGCAACAAGGCAGTGGCAAAAGCCAGGAGGATGTTGGGCTGCATACAGAGAGGGATTACCAGCAGAAAGGAAGAGGTACTTATGCCACTGTACAAGTCATTGGTGAGGCCTCACTTGGAATACTGTGTTCAGTTTTGGAGACCATATCTTGCAAAAGATTTAAAAAGACTGGAAACTGTTCAGAGGAAGGCAACCAAAATGATTTGGAGCCTGCGTCAGAAGCCTTATGAGAAGAGACTTGAAGACCTAAATATGTACACTTTGGAGGAGAGGAGGGACAGGGGAGATATGATTCAGACCTTTAAATACTTAAAGAGAAATGACGAACAAACAAACCTCTTCCAAAGACGTGGAAGCTGCAAAACTAGAGGGCATAACATGAAGCTGCAAGGTGGTAAATTGAAAGGCAATGTCAGGAAATATTTTTTCACTGAAAGGGTGGTGGATGCTTGGAATGCCCTCTCGATGGAAGTGGTGGGGGCAAACATGGTGACGGAATTCAAAACAGCATGGGACAAACACAGTGGATCTCTTTACAGCAAGAGGATAAAAACAAAATAAACTGTACCATCTAACTTCTGAACCATCTAACATCAGGCTTCATCTCTGGCCCTTTTAAAATCCAGGCTGCTTTTGGATCCTGATCCGCTTAGTCTCCTCTGTGTGTTTACCATTCCTCTAGATATATCCTTGACCTCAGTTGTTGTCCTGTCTGTCTTGACCAGAGTGTGAGCTCTGATGAGCAGGACCGTCTTTTAATTGTTTCTGTACAGCGCTACATATGCTTTATAGCGCTATACAAATGATATGTAGTAGTGAAAGTTCATCTATGGTGCCTAATATCCTTGCAGCAGCCCTGAGGGGATACCGTGTACAATGTATATATTGCTCTGAGCAAGGCCTAGTTATCAGTGCTCTACAGTACATGCTTCCTATTAGTAGCCTTGCTCTAGAGCTCATGTTGCATCTTAGAAGGAGAGAGGCATTTGCAACTACATATGTGCTCAGAAAACAGTCCCAGCATGTTTAGGAGCCAACTCTGTGTCTTGCGTTGCTGAGAGGTGCTGAGAACAGATGCCAGGAGCTGCTCTGGCCCAGACTTTGTTCCTGTGGTACCCCTGATGATGTCTGAAGGCACAGCAGTGCATCATGGCCACACATACACTGGCTGGGAAACACCACTGTACAGTATGTAAAATACTTTAGTGCCACCTGCAGGACAGTTTGTGTAACATAGCCTAAGTATAAAAAATAATTCAAGCCACTCTGAGCTCACTTTCTCAGTGTACCAGTGAGTTTAAACCAATGCCACCTATTTATTCAATTTTCAAGCAGGATTGCGAACTGGCTCCATGTCATAAGGAGCAGATTCAATTAGATTTGAATTTTGCCCCAGTGTACACATGGGATTTATTGCTCTCATCATTTTATGCAACGCAATAGAGCAATCAGAAATACCAGTCCGCACGTGCAATAGGGTAAGCTACAAATATCACAAATAAAGAAATGCTGCTCTACATTATTAAATATTTTATTTAAACATTCATTAAAAATGTTACATTTTGTCCTTACATATTCTATAAGTTAGCTAGTGCATAGATATAGTACGAGAAAATACAGAATTCTCTGGAATGCAAGGCTGAGTTCATACATGGATCATCTATCAATTATATCAATAATATGATAAGAAAACAATTATATATTTATCTTAAATATAACTTTGCAGGGTGAAGCTGAAAACCTGCAATAAGACACATTTGTAGCGTGAATGATCCATTTTAAGGAAAAGATTCTGAAAAACATCATGGTTCAAATATACCCCAAAAGAGACTGTCAGCAAAACAACCTTCATCCAGGGTAAACTTTAAAAATTTCCCCCTTGGATCTAAAATTGAAGCCTCCTTATGTGTCATTTAGCCTCATTATTGGATCTAAAAATACACACACATGAACAAAATTATACAAAAACACAATTACTTCACAATGTGAAAATAAAATGAAAAACTATACTAAAACAAGAAAAAAACCTAAGATAAATGTACTAGTAAACTTGAAAACACTTCAGTGTGGTCAAGAGACTCGGCCATCTCTTCACAAGCTTCTAATATGAAAAGGAACAGAAGTACTTATGTTATATTTTCTTTATTGAGACAGAAACACAAGCGTTACAAGCCACACCATCTAAAATATCTAAAATAACAATATCTAAAATAACAAGAATATCTCGAACATATACCTCGTCCAACTCAACCTCCTCTGTTCCATTCATAAACAGGTATAGTAACCATCAGCATTACCTTTGCACATAATATTACTGTCTCCCCCTTTCCATTTTGTATCCCCTCCCCCTCATAGTTTCTAACAGGAAACTCACTTTTAATAGTATAACTACTATAGTCACATCCCCCCAGGGAAAGGACGTACATGCCCCCAGTTGAGAAAACCATTATACAACACCACACCCACAATAACCTGAGGAGCTCCCACTTATTTCTTATAAGAATGCTAAGAGCTTCTAACTTGGTAACTAATCACCATTGCTACAGCATCTGCCCCCTCCCCACCTACCCCCCACTCCCCCCTGAACTTCCCCCCCTTCCCACCCTGTTTCTCTTCCCCACCCCGTACCCCCTTCCCCCCTCCCTCCCCTCCCTACAGTGACTGCTTATCCCCACATACTCCACTCCATACACTACACCCTTGTATTCCCAAATCAAAGCTGAGCTTCCCCCCCTCATCACCACCTTCCCACCACCACCTTTCCCGAGTAAGACCACCTGCTTCCATAGAGTAAAGAAACTTTCTCCTCTCCATCCGGCACCCAGCTTACCCACCCCTTTCTCCCCAATACTAGCTCTCACCACTGACTGGGCTCCAAATGGCTGTAAATAGTTCCAATTTCTGCACCCCCAACAACTGAGCAGATCTATGTTCCATCGCCCGCAACGCTATCATTGCCCGCACCCACACCCCAACCTCAGGCGGTCTCTCCCCCATCCACTGCTGAAGAATACATTGTTTGGCCAAGATGAATTCCTTCTCACACAACTTCCTATGGTGGCTTAGTAGGGAACCCCCCTCCCCACTTCCCCAAACAGGCACCATTCTGGGCCTAGCTCCACCCACTGCTTCAGTCATCCGCTTAGTTTAGCTCCTGTCCCCCACCAGAAGGTTTGAATTCGAGGGCACCCCCAGAACCTATGCGTTAGGGTCCTTCTAGACCGCTCGCATTGCCTACACACATCTGTCTGAGCCACACCCGCCCTCCAGGCCCACACATCATGCACATACGCGCGCCATAAAAATTTGTATTGTTTTTCTTGAAGCCGTGCCGATTCTGACAACTTAGGGACCGCTGAAAACGCCCTCTGCAATATTTCCACCGTAATCCCCGATATCCCCTCCCGCCTCCAGTTCTCTGCTAGCCTCATTAGCGGCCCCATCTCCATCAAGGGGGATAGCTCCTCCCACAACCTAGGTTTTGTAATCTTTCCCAACAGAGAGCCCCAAAGGTCCACGATACCCCCTGCATGTAAGATGTTCGGGAACTCCCTCTGAACTAACTGCACATAGTGTCTTGCTTGTAAATAGTAATAGAACTCCTTTGGGTCCAGCTGATACTTCCTCTGCAGCATTTGGAAGGACTCTAAGGCCGGAGTCTTATCCATTCTCATCTGTCCTACATACTCTAACCCCCTCCTGGCCCACCTTCTCGCCACCCCCTCCCCCACACTTGGAAGAAAGTCCTGATTGCCTATTAGCGGTATGCAATCCGTCCCTCTCCAATTGAGCCATCTATAATGACAAATTACCCTCCACACTTGTCTAAGGGACCCCAAGTAAGCCGATTTCTTCCACGCCTCAGGTAATCTCTTAGTTGGCTGATGTAGGAGAAACGCCCTGTGCAATTCCCCAGACATCTCCTCTACCAGCTCTACTGGGAGGGTCTCTGTTGAGCCCACCAACAGATCTCTTAGTGGTCTCGCCAGACTTGCCACACTGTAAGAACGCAATGAGGGTAACCCTGCCCCACCCTCTTCCCTTCGACCCATTAGGACCGAGAGAGCAATACGAGGCCACCCCCCTTTCCACAGAAATTTGCCAATGTGGCTCTGCAAAATTGCCAAGTCCTTCCTGGCAAACCACAAGGGCAAATGTCTAAGTAAATATACCCAGCGGGGAAACTCTATCATTTTGAAGAGAACTATCCAACCTTTAAATGAAATAGGGAGATCCCGCCACTTTGCCAATCTTGCAATTGTCTTTTCCATCTGCGGTCTTATATTTATATTATAAAGTTGCTTCATGGTACCCGGTATTTGTATCCCCAAATACCGTAATTGACCCTCTGCCCATACTAATGGAAAAACTCCCCGCCACCCTGGCCGAACCCGACCCCCTACATCCAACACCATAGACTTGGCTTTATTAATTTTCAAACCGGAGAACGTGCCGAACAACTCTGCCGCAAAGCCGCATCCAAAGACTGGGAGGGCTCCCGTACGCAAAGAAACATATCATCAGCGAAGGCGCTTAGCTTTATGCCCCCCTTCTTCCATTCAATACCCTTCACCTCCGCCATACCAATTAGCGATAGCACTAACGGTTCCAGCTGAAGCACGAACAAGAGAGGGGAAAGCGGGCACCCCTGCCTAGTTCCTCTTTGCAATGAAAACGTCGATGAGCAATGTCCTCCAACCATAATCTGTGCCAACGGGTCTGCATACAAAGCCCTTAGCCACCTTAAGTAGCCCCCTCCAAATCCATAACGACGCAATACTTCAAACATATATGCCCATGACACCCGATCAAATGCCTTTTCAGCGTCTAAACTAACTAACACTAGCGGCTGTTCCTTCAAAAGACAAGCCTCCATGCCCAACAAAACTTTACTTATATTTGAGAATGCCTCGCGGCCTCTCACAAACCCTGCTTGATGCGGCCCCACTAATCTCGGGAGAATGCTCTGTAAGCGATTCGCCAACACTGAAGCCATCACTTTCATGTCATAGTTAATTAAAGATATCGGCCTATAGGAAGCCGGATCCTCCAAGTCCTTCCCTGACTTATGCAAAACCACTATGGTAGCAGTCCTCATATCTCTAGGAAATGTCCCCGTCTGCGCCACCTCCTCATACAAGGCAGTCAGGGTGGGTGTCACTTTCGCTTCCAAGATTTTATAAAATTCGACGCCATACCCATCTGGCCCAGGCACTTTATGCGGGGTTCCTGCCCTGATAACCTGCTGAACGTACGGGCCCTCAATAGGCTTATTAAGCTCCAACTTCTCTTCCTCCGTCAGCGACGGAAGCGTCAACGCACCCAAAAAGTCCCTCATATTCTGTCTATTCTCGATATCAGGGGTGTACAGATCCTCATAAAATTTCTTAAAGACCTCAGCGATATCTTTCGGCTCCTTGTGCCTCACTCCTTTCGCGTCTTTAACAGGCACCCCCACTTTCTGGCTCCCCCTATCTTTTAACCAATCGCGCTAAGAGCCTACCCGCCTTATCTCCGTATCTGAAGAACTTATGCCGATAATAATGCATAGATTGCACAGCTCGATCATGAAGCAGATCATTAAGCTGGGCTTGAACTCAAGTGTATTCTGCAGGCTTCGAATTTGCCCTTAATTCCTGCAGCTCCTGCATTAACTGCAGAATTTCACTATTCCTCTGCTTCCTATCCTGTGCCACATATGCAATAATTTGCCCTCTGATCACCGCTTTCCCAGCCTCCCAGAATGTGGCCACAGTACTCGCATGAGACTCGTTAAAGCTTACATACTCATCCCAGCAGTGAATCAGATATTTCTGAAACTCCTCCTGCTTCCACTGATGCCTCGGGAACAACCACCTCCTTCCTGGCAGCCCCCTTCCTTTCTAACTCATTCTTACCATTGCATGATCTGACACTATGATTGGATCAATTTCAATGTCTAGGACTCTTCCCAGGCTATTTTTGGAAACTAGAATATAATTTATTTATTTATTTATTTATTTATTTATTTAACAGCTTTTATATACCGCACTTTTGACATCAGCGCGGTTTACATTTCAACAAATTTTGTACTTAAACATAAAACAAATGTTAAGTTTACAGAGAACAGGGAATAAAAACATGGATAACAGGGATAAACAACTAACAGATATATTCAATTATTTACAATAGATTCTTAAATGCTCTAGCTCTAAAGGTAGGGTTTGTGATAAATGGTCTATATCAAGTGATAAGATTTCGGGAGCTTATTTGACTAGCCATGATCGATGGTCTGTGTGGGTGGGGAGTCAGTGTATTGTGAAAAGTGTTGTAGAAAGAGATGTGTTTTCAGGGATAATCTATTCTCGACCAAGTCTGATGCACTCTAGACAGATGTGTGTAGCCCTGCTCTGCCCCATGCAACACCCTCCAAACATCTACAACATCACCCAGTTCACAGAAGTAACTGATACCTCTACTTTCCCCCCCCACCCCGTCCACCAGATTTATCTAATGTTGGGTCTTGGGGGTAATTAAAATCTCCTGCTAGTATAAGAGGCACAGCTGGCGTTTGTAAGATCCTCCTTAGAATCTCCCTAAAAAACTCATGTTCATAGCAATGTGGTGCATAAACATTACCTAACAACAGTTCCTCTCCTCCCAGTTTTGCCCACAAAAAAATGAAATGCCCTTGAGGGTCCATCTCCACAGACACTACCTCCAATGGAAGCCCCTTTTTTATTAATATCGCCACCCCCTTTTTCCTCGTTCCTGAGGATGAGCTGCACACTTGACCCAACCAATCCCGCTTCAATTTGGCATGTTCACTCTGACTGAGATGGGTTTCCTGCAGGAACGCAATCTGGGCACCCCTTCGCTTCAACGCCTGTAGTATCTTTGTATGTTTGATGGGGGTGCTTACTCCCCCCACATTCCATGAAATCATACAGACATCATTAGCCACCAGTACAATTTCCTATGATCTTCCTCTTAGCTCCCATTACCTTGTCCCGCCTAGAGCCGCCCAGCCTCAGCCCCAGTCTCCTATAATTCAGTCCTCTCCAGCTCAGCTCCCCCTGCATTCCTTCGCAACTACCCATCCTAATACATTGGAAGTACCTGCTCTTCCCTCCCCTACCCTCCCCCTCCAACCCCCACCTACTCCCCATCCCCTCCCCCCTCCCCCGCTCCCCATTAAAAATTTTCATCTTCCACCTCTTGGCCTAACTCCGCCGAGCCTGGTCCCAATCCCCGCTGCGGGGCCACCTCGATCCAATCATCCTGCATCTCCCCCACTTCTACCATATTGCCGCATGCCACCCTCCCAACCCCCGCCCCCCCTACCTGCCTCTGCGATGATGGTTGCCCACAAGTCACACACACCCCCCGAACAGCCACCATGAATAATAACAGAAACCTCAAACTTTCTGACTCTTAACCCCTAAAGGGTTATCACACAGTCCACACTGCCCATCTTCCTCTTCTTCTTCTTCCACGTCTTCTTCTTCTGCCCCTCATCCCGCCAGTTCTTGCTGCTCTCACCTCCCGATCTTGGGGCTGTTCAACTTGTGGGCGTGATCGAGGTCTCGTGGTCCAAATCCGCTATAAACTTTTTTGCGGCTGTCAGAGAATCAAAAACATGAGTACGGCCCTGACTGGAGACCCTCAATGTCGCCGGATAGGCTAGTGTAAAGTGCACCTTCCTCTTAAACAACGTGGTACAGATCGGAGCAAACTCCTTTCCTTTCTCTTTGCTGCCACACTCGCAGAATAGTCCTGAAAAAGCAGAAGTCTCTGGTTCTCCAATGTCAGTGTTCTCCTCTGCCGGTATGCTTGGAGCAACTGTGTTTTGTGCTGGAAATTGAGTATACGCGCAATCACCACTCTTGGCCTCTGCTTCAATTCTGCCCGAGTTCCCAGGCGGTGTGCACGCTCTACCTGTATTTGGCCCACTAGAGAGTCCAGGCCCAGCTCCTTCGGGAGCCACGTTTCAATCAAGGCTGGCAGCTGCCGATCCGTTGTAGACTGGAACCCCTACTATCTGCACATTGTTCCTCCGAGATCTATTTTCAAGATCGTCCACTTTCTCTAGGAGTATCTCAATCTTTGCCTGCTGCGCTGCCATTTCCCTTGACCTGCGTCCTTCCTCATCCTCTACCACCGCCACTCTATGCTCCAGCTCATCTACTCTCCGGCCCACCTCCGCCAAGGAGTCTCCGACTTTGTCCAACCTTTTCAGCACTAAGATGAACTTCGGATCCAGCAGCTTTGCCACTTCCTTGGCCATCTCCTCCGTCGAGGACTCCACGCTCTCCCCACTCGGAGACCCAGGCTGGGCCTCCGCGGAAGTCAGAGCTCCGGCCTTGCTCCCTTTGTCGCGGTCTTTTCTGGCTGGTAGGGGCATTTTTCCATGCTGAACTTCCCCCAATTCCAACTTGTGCAGCAATACACCATGTCCTCCGCTTCCCCGTTGAGGGTGGGTGCAGAATACAGAAAAATAGTAATAGTTTTTCAGATTACTGCATGAGGCAGCCCCGGAGCGAGCAGAGGCACGTCCTCACTCGCTCATGCGTCACGTCCTCACTCGCTCATGCGTCACGTGGGACCCCCGGAACAGAAGTACTTAAATTTCAAGATCACGGCTTCAAAAATCAATCAGAAAACACCCGAATAAAGCACTGTAGCTGTTTCTACCACTGCAGTAGGGAAAACCAGGAGTGGCTGGATCTACACCTTATGGTACAGGGCCAATTAGCAACACTAATTTCAAGGCATAGAACTTGAATCTATATTCTCTAGAGCACCGAAAAAAACAATTACAACCAGCATCCTGAAACAGAGGTTAGGTCAGGGCTTCCCAAACCTGTCTTTGGGATCTCACGGCCAGTTGGGATTTCAGAATATTCACCATGATCACACAATGAGACAGTGTATGCAATTTATCCCATGTATATTCACAGGGGATATCCTGCAAACCTTACTCTCTGTAGCATCTCCAAGACAGCTTTGGAAAGCCCTGAATTAGTAGGTCTTCAGGAGGTGCTAAGATGGAAATTTAATAGCAGCATTTCCAAAGGAAGGGGGTTCATTCATTCCTATGTAAGGACGGCTCCCAGCACTCACCAACCAGCTGGGCAAAGCAGCCTGTCACCAGCCAATAGCAGGAGACAGTGTGAGGACAGCATGTTGGTTAAAAAAAAAACACCTACTTTGTATGCTATAGTGAAGAAAGTCCATCTGATAAACTCTGACTGCCTTTCATACACGGTATCAGACAAGATGATAAAAAAAGACAGGCCGAGGTGAACACTTGAGAGTAAAAAGTAGATGTACAGACCTATTTATTACCCATACAACCTTTTTCTCTCATTTGCAAACCACCTTCCCCTCAGATGGCACAGGCTGAGTGCCACAGGGAAACCTCGCCAGCCTAGTGTCTGAAGGGACATCGGAGATAATCACCCAGTGCTGTTCAGTGGCCAGCTAGGGCTACCACGGTGATGACAGCCATCTTTCATCCTTCCCCAGGACTTAGTGTGTCATCTCTACAGCAAGACCTCAGGTGACCCTGAAGGAAGCAGATTTGAAACTGAATCTCCTAGATCACAGCCTGAATTTCAAGCCCAGTACCAGACATGTTAATTTTTGATACACAGTATAAGAAATAAAGAATGAGACAGCTGAATAAGATAGCTAGATCCTAATTAAAGAACAATTTGTTTGAGCTAAATTACTCTTACGAATACAGAATCACAAACCAATCAGAACCAAAAAAATATAACCCTTAACTATTGAGAGCCTGATATAAATTCCCCCCTCAGTTCTTCCTTTTTTTGTCAGAGCTGGTCAGCCAAGCATACAGAAGCAATCTATGTGCCACTGTGACCTCTCCTTTTTATTTTGTATTTCTGAAATGAAAACTTCACTTAGCTTTGTTGTGGTTTTAAAAAACAAGCCATACTGCTAGCTTGAAACAACTCATCCAGAATTCAGATCTTGGCAACGACGTGTCACGTTTCGGGTTGCAATAACAACAATTTTTCAACCCTGCTTCAGGTCCAATCCGGTTCTGGCTATACCAAAGCTTTAAAATGAAATGGAGGAAACCCCACATTTTACCGGCTTCGGCGTCTGACGTCATGCATAACTGAAGACAGCTATCAACCAATCAAGTACAGGATCATTGTACCCAATGGGGAAAGCCCATGTACAAGGGAAACCCTCAATGGGAAAGAAAACAACGATCCTGGCCAGAGCCACAAGTTATATGATAGTATACCAATCTACTTGTGCATTTAAACCCCCGGGGGTAACAGTATTCAAACGATATACCCATCTCTGTTCCAATAATTGTAAACATTGTTCCCGGTCTCCTCCCCTTGGGTCTGACAATATATAGGCCAAGACACGCCAACGAAGGGACTCAAAACAATGATCAGACTGAATACAGTGCTCAACCATGGGAGCCACAAAATTCTTTGTCCATAGTCTTGAGGGATTACCGCTTGGTCCGCTTGCTTGAGGGATTACCCTTTAGATCTACCGGAGCGCATCCCTCGGTCTTTTTTACTTGATCTGCTTGATTTGGTTTTAAATAAAATTTCTTTTTGTACCAGCGCCAATTCTATAAGCAGAAGTTTGGGATAGCAATGGGGGCAACAGTAGCCCCATCGATAGCGACGATCTATATGGATGATTTTGAGACAACTAATATTTATTCGGACCCTCTATTTAAGTTGATTCCGTTTTGGAAAAGGTTCTTGGATGATATTTTCTTCTTATGGACAGGTACACGAGCAGATCTGGATTCTTTTTTACAAAGACTGAATACCTTTAAGACTAATATCCAGTTCACTGCACATGTTGAGCCCTTTACGATACAGTTCCTGGATATTACGGTTAGTCTGACCCCTTTGGGGTTTGAGACGTCCCTATATCGAAAATCTGTGCAACGGAACACACTCCTAGGTTATGGAAGTTTTCATCCGAAGGCATTGAAACAGGGATTGCCCTTTGGGCAGTTTTTGCGCCTTCGTAGAAATTGTTCAGGACTTTTGTTTACAGGCTGAGGATTTAGTCTGGCGTTTATTTCAGAGAGGGTATCCTCCTTCAGTTGTAAAGAAGGCATACAAGAGAGCCCAGTTTATGCATCGAGAATGGCTCCTATCCCCTTTGGGATCTAGGACCTCTGAGGAAAACATAACTGGGGTTTTTCCCTACACCTGTGGAATGTCAGGATTAGTGAAATTGTTGTATCGCTATTGGCCGGTTCTGGGGCTCCACTCTTGCTTTCATGATAAGCATTTGAAAAATGCATATTCGCTAAAAGCGAATTTGAGGGACATGGTAATGAGAACTACTCACAGGTTGGATCGCCTGGAGACTTCACATGAGGAGAAAGGGCACTTTCTTTGTGGAAACTGTGTACATTGTAATAGTTCATTAACGGGCCCAGATTGGACTGATAACTCATACGTTTAGAACTTACACATCATCATGGCACACTGATTGTTCCTCTGTTTTTGTGGTTTACCTGATAATATGCCCCTGTTTATTATATTATGTGGGACGCACGAAAAGAACTGTCAAAAAACGGCTCTCGGAGCATGCCTCAAGACTACGGACCAAGAATTTTGCGGCTCCCATGGTTGAGCACTGTATTCAGTCTGATCATTGTTTTGAGTCCCTTCGTTGGCGTGTCTTGGCCTATATACCACAAACAAAGACTGGTCAATTAATTGAGCAATCACTGCTAAAGTATTGAAAAGATATTATTTGCTCAAATATTCACCACATGAAACTAGTATTGTGTTTCCATCTGTGTACAAAGGTCTCAGTTAAAACATCCGCAGCTATTTGTAAAAGGGCTTTTTTAACACCACCCTTACCATTTGCTGCTGTTCACATCAATGACTGGTCAGTATGTGTATAAAGAACTGCAACAGATGACGTATGCTCAGGGGGTGGAGTCATGCTTGCAATGAGCTTATAAGGACCTAGAAGAGCCCTTGAGAGCATGCGCAGCGTTTTTTTGCTTCAACCAGAGTTTGCAGATACAGTTTCCTTTGCACATGGAGACAAAATGGGGAGAATCTAAAAGGTATGTTTTAGTACCTATTCTTGGGCGACGATTTTAAATTGTTTTGATATGAAACGAAGTGAAGGAGATTTAGGATCTAATACACTTTGGCTGTATTTTCTTTGATCCAGTTAATTGCGTTGATATGAGATCCCCTGAAGAAACACACAGTGTGAAACGCTTGGGCGCCTTAGAAGCACGGCGTTGGGATTTGAACTGCAGCCGCTAGCATAAATCCAAGACAGCCACTCAGCATAGTGAAAGATACCTTATACGGCACTGAAGCTAAGTACCAGTAGCATATTTTTTATACAAGCCGTATTACAGTATTTTTGAATATCGCGAAGGATGTTACGCATGGTCCAAAGAGTTATGTGTCAGCAGAATTATTAATCATATGTTACAGAAATAATTCTACATGTTGCAGCTGAGGGGGCTAGTTCTTGAAAACTTGAACAACATTTTGAAATTTTATGAGATGCAGTGTAAGAAATAAGATAAGAAAAATCACAAAAAAAACCACATATAAAATAAAGGATGAAAATTGCCGAGGTGTACGCAGCATAAAGGTCATTGATGTGAACAGCAGGGAATGGTAAGGGTGGTGTTAAAAAAGCCCTTTTACAAATAGCTGCGGATGTTTTAACTGAGACCTTTGTACACAGATGGAAACACAATACTAGTTTCATGTGGTGAATATTTGAGCAAATAATATCTTTTCAATACTTTGGCCTATATACCGGCAGACCCAAGGGAAGGAGACCGGGAACAACGTTTACAATTATTGGAACAGAGATGGGTATATCATTTGAATACTGTTACCCCCGGGGGTTTAAATGCACAAGTAGATTGGTATACTATCATATAACTTGTGGCTCTGGCCAGGATCGTTGTTTTCTTTCCCATTGAGGGTTTCCCCTTGTACATGGGCTTTCCCCATTGGGTACAATGATCCTGTATTTGATTGGTTGATAGCTGTCTTCGGTTATGCATGACGTCAGACGCCGAAGCCAGTAAAATGTGGGGTTTCCTCCATTTCATTTTAAAGCTTTGGTATTGCCAGAACTGGATTGGACCTGAAGCAGGGTTGAAAAATTGTTATTGCAACCCGAAACGTGACAAGTCGTCGCCAAGATCTGAATTCTGAATGAGTTGTTTCAAGCTAGCAGTATGGCTTGTTTTTTAAAACCACAACAAAGATAAGTGAAGTTTTCATTTCAGAAATACAAAATAAAAAGGAGAGGTCACAGTGGCACATAGATTGCTTCTGTATGCTTGGCTGACCAGCTCCGACAAAAAAAGGAAGAACTGAGGGGGGAATTTATATCAGGATCTCAATAGTTAAGGATGAGCTAAATTACTGGCACCTGGAGGTATGCATTTTCTTTTAACAATGATTGCACTTGTAGCTACTATATTGACCGTATACAAGTGAAAATGTTACTAAAGATTATATTTACAAAATGTGCTAATTTGCCACTCTGTCCTGCAAATGATGTCATACAATTTGATGCATTTTAAAGAGGCATTAAGGAGCATTCCTTATTTCAACAATGTATCTCATAATATTATGACTATGTTTATTAATTATATACCCTGTTATCCGAGTTATATTCTCCTGTTTTCTGTAAACACAAAGTACTGTTGAATTGTGTATCTCACTGTTTTTTGTGAACCGCGCTGATGCCTAATAGTGCGGTATATAAGAGTCTATAAATAAATAAATAAATAAAATAATGTTCCATAAAATAGCATTAGACTATGTTGGTCAGCCTAGAATCAGGCAAGACAGCAAAGCCTGAACCACTCGGGCACTGCCAGAAGAGGGAGACAGAACTTGTTTTCTAAGTAAACAAACAAGTGGAGAAAGGTTGCAGAGCATGGTTCATGAAATTCTTTCCAGCCTGTGTGTGTTTGTGTTTTGAATGTTTATTATCTTTTTTGTGAGTTTTTAGTTTATTCGTGTGCTTGATATACAGCTTTTCAGCCTAAAAAAGATACTTCAAAGTGGTTTATATTAAGAGAGAATAAGAGAATACGACAGAAAAATAGAAAGTTTTCATTCATTTGGACAGATAAAGAAAGGTTCTAATGTACAGGGAGGTGAGAGAAAGGAGAGGAAATGAAAGGGTAAGAAAAGAAAAAGAGGCTGTCTCAGGTCTCACTCAAGGCTGGCTCTGGTGACTCGCCAAATGCTCAGGTGAATGGGTAAATTTTCAAGGCAGACTGGAAACTGGTGTGATTTAGCTCCCCTCTCCGGTGGTAGGGAAATGAGTTACAGAGGAGCAGATTTAGTGGGCTGTTCCCTGAAGCTCTTCCAGCTATTTTCTACATATATTCAGACACCAACCCAAGTTCAGTTATGGAGATAGGATTTGATTAGCTGGTTCTGGTCAGAAGTCAGGAAACACCTCTTACTACATAACACTAAATTCTCTTTACAGAGAACACATCAAGTGATCGTATAGTGTTTTTTTCCTTAATAGATAGAACAATAAGACAAAAGAAGAAAGCCATACCATCAGGGGCGGCTCTATCATGAGGCAGAGTGAGGCGGCCACAAACATGCCCTTTAAACACCCCAGCGGCGGCCGCCTCACTCTGCCTTTTCTTAAAAAAAAATTCTTCAGAGGAGTTGCTGCTGCTTCTTCCAGATCTGTGGCAGCGGTGGCATTAACCCCTCTCCCACCGCTGCTGATCCAGACCTGATGAGAAGCAGGAGCAGTGGCAGCTCAAAAAACCCCAACAAACAAAAGCACAGGAACTTACACCTCCAGCATGCTTGAAAGGTCCCACTAGTCCTGCCTCTTCTGATGCATGCTTTGCGTCAGAGGGGGCGGAAACAGCGTGGCCTTTCTAGTGCGTGCCAGACCCAAAGAGCCCCTGCTTTTGTTTTGTTTTGTTTTTAAGCTGCTGAAGCCATCAAGAGAGGCAGCGCAATGGCAGCAGGCAAGGAGAGAGGTAGTCAACATTGGTAGGGCAGGTGCATGACAGGTTGTGTTCAAGGGTCGGGGGCATAGAGGGGGATGCAGAGCAAAAAGATGTGGGATAGGGTGGAGGACAGTGGATGTCAGAAATGGGGTACATGGGGGTTAGAGGGTAGATGGTGGCCACAGGTAAGGGAAGGGTAGATGCTGACCATGGGGTCAGAGGGCAGAGGTTGACCACAGGGGGCATAGAGGGCAGATGTTGGGCATGGGAAGGGAAGATAAAGGGAGAATATGCATATGCTGGACATGGGAAGAAAGGGTAAATGCTGTGTATGGAGGGCAGATAAGGAAGAAAGGGCAATTTGTGGGCATGGGAGCATGAAGGGAAGATGCTGGACATGGCGGAGGTGAGGGAGAAAAAACAGATGCTGGGCATAGTGTGGAGATAGGGATAAAGGGTGCATGGACAGCAGATGCGGGGGCATGGGAGAAGATGGAGAAAGGACAGATGCTGGGCATGAGGAGAAAATAGGGGAGAAAGAGCAGATGCTGGACATTGGTGGGTGGGAGCGATTGAGAGAGGAGAGATGCTGGGCACAGGGGGAAGGAGAGAAGAGAGATGGTGGACATGGGGAGAAAGAGAGACAGAAAGAGGAGATGCTGGGAATGGGGTGGGTAACAGGAAATGCTAGATGGGAAGGAAGGAGAAGGAGTAGAAGATGTGAAATGCTGGACATGGGGTGTGGGGAGAAAGAGGGGAGATGCTGGACACAGGAAAAGAGAGAAAAAGGAATGCACGCGAGGAGAGAAATGGGGGAACAGTGTACACGGTGGGATGGGGTGAGAAAAAGGGGGTGAGGTGCTAGATTGAGGAGAGAGAAGAACGAGACAATGGACAAGGGATGAGAAAAGGAGAGACATGATGGACACAGGATGAGGAGGAGAAAAAGGGGAGATTTAGTTAAAGATTGGGGAAAGATAGAAAGATGGGGAATGAGAGGACTCTGTTAGGGGTTGAATAGTTGTAGAAGCAGTAATGAGGGGGGATTGAGGACTGAATGGTAAGGAGGGGTTTAAAATCTGAGTTGATAGAGAGAAAGAGAAAAATAAATGGAAGACAGTTGAAAGAAAAGATAAATGCCAGAGATAAACGGAAAGTGACAACGACAGGAGGAGAGAGAAATGATAGATGGGCCAGAGACCTTAGAAAGTGAATTAAGAGGAGAAAGCAGAAACCAGAGAATAAGATCAACAAGAATAGAGAATAAAATGGCCAGTCATCAGTGGTAGAAAATGAATTTTATTTTAAATTTAGCAAATGGAATATGTGACTCTTTGGAATTAACCTTTTCTATCTTTATATTTTGCAAAGACAGGGAAAGATGCATCTCTGTCTTTTCCTGGTGTTGTACCCTATATGCAGGGGTGTAGCCAAGGATTTACCTGGCTGGGCAAAGGCCTCTCCACTTTAGCATTACACCCACCAAGTGACAGAAAAACAGTTGAATGAGAGGATAACTAGAGGCAGCGTCAACATTTGCACTGTTTAATGTCCATGCATGTTAATCCCTTTGCTGAAGACCGAACAAAGTTTAGATCAACTATCCAGAGGGTTGCCAGGAATTGACACCAACTTGACCGCACTTACACCAACAACATGCTAATCCCAGGCCTCACCAAAAAATCAATCCTGGCATTTCCACCAATGCAAGGTCTGGGGGTTTTTTTTGTCTGTATATATCTGTTTTTAGTTTGTGGTAATTTATTCCCTACTCGGTGAGGCTCTATCTGTATTTTAAGTGTGTAACCAAGGTCAGTTCCTCCATTATCATTTCTATGTAGGGTTTGATAGTAACCCGGTTTGTTTGGTTTTCTGAATAGGTGTATCGATGTTCAGGGTGTACTGCAATATTTATGGTGCTACTTTTTTGGGGGTAGGCCCCTGTTTAAGTTTTGGAAGATGATGCTGTTATGGTGGATAGATTTTTCTCTCCAGATCCTGAATAATTTTTGTAAGGTTTTGTATTACATCACAATATGCCCAATATTTGCAAGGGTTTATATCGTTGTTACTGAAATGACAACAGAATCAGAAATTATTTTTGGTGTATTGAGTTCTGTGGGAAATGTCCCATCATTGAAAGAGTTTCTTTGGATAGGATATATTTTCAAAAACAAAGAGTGAGAAGCACAGAACAGTTTAAAACACCAAAATAAAATTATTATAACTAATTTTATTTTGGTGTTATAAACTGTGCCGTGGTTCTTTTTGTTTTCATTCCTTAGATGTGTGACCACCTTGTATCTCCTTTATCTTTTACAGAATATATATTTAAATTTAATACCTTAGTTGTGCAGTGTGAGGGGTCAATATGTTTAATATTAGATTTCCAGGCTACATAATTAAACTGCTACAATATTTGCTGCATATGAACATCATTGCAGAGTGTTTTTAAAATTATATAGGCCAGGAAAATGTTGCTTTCTTTATTTTTGGGGCAAACAGTTAACTACTGTTTTGAGTGAGGGAACTCCTGTTCCCTGACTAGAGCTCTGAGGATGTCCCTCCATTTTGGCTGGTTGGGGGGGTGCGCTAGCTCATCTCTCACCTCAGGCAGCAGATTGCCTTGAGCCACCCCTGCATATCATAATACATTCCTCTTATAAACAAGGTCAGTGTACTCCAGGGCTCTTCAACCCCAAGCTCAACACAAACAGCTTAGACAGGATGAACCTCTTTATGCTCAAGGAACAAGAAAGCCAACTAAGGCATCTTATCTAGTCAGAAGTCAGAAAAATCAACCTTTGGCAGAAGCAAAATGAAAAGGGAGGGAACAGAGGAAGAAGAGGGAAGCATGGATGAGGTCAGGGGGATAGAAATTCCCCAGAACGTGCTCAAACTCAAGTTGTACTTACAAACAACAAAATGATATTGTGTCATATTACTGACATTTCCATCATATGGAATAGAACTGTGCTAAGAGAGCAACATCTACAGGTTATTCACAGAGATAAGCAGCTACCACATATTAAGCTCCCTCTTTTTTAGTTACATGTTGGAATGGTCCAGCAATCCTCACTCTGGGTTGGAATGAAACCAGCTGAAACTGCCCCCAGAGAGGACTCATGCAAATCCAAAACAAGAAAATACAAATTTCAGCAGAATATACACTAAAACAAAACATTATTTCACATATTATTTTCTTTTTACATCTGCTAAAAGAATTGTGGAGTATTGAGTTTAGTTTTGGAGACCATACCTTAGAAAGGATGTAAAAGGACTTGTCATGGTTGAGAGGAAGGTGACTAAGATGATAGGGGGCCTGTGCCGGAAGACATACAGTATGAGAAATAAAGACCTAAATATGTATACCCTCGAGGAGAGGAGAGACACAGGGGATATGACACAGACATTTAAATACTTAAAGGATATTAATGAACAAACAAACCTGTTTCAAAGAAGGGGACACTGTAGAACTAGAGGACATGAAATGAAGCTGCAAGGAGGTAAACTCAAAAGCAACATCAGGAAATACTTAAATCACAGAAAGGGTGGTGGATACGTAGAATGCCGAAGGAGGTGGTGGGAGCAAAAACAGTGATGGAATTCAAAGAGGCATGGGACAGACGCAGAGGATAGAATGAAGCATACATAAATAACTTCATAAATAGAGAGTGATAACCTGCCTGGAGCGGCAGATACAACTTTAAAGGCATAGAGGGGAGAAACCTACCCTGAGTGGTACAACTCTACAACTCTAGCCACCTTACTGGGCAGACTAGATGGACCATGCTAGTTATTATCTTTCATCATTCACTATGTTATTATTGTTACACACAGGGCGGGTGAACCTCATCCCTTGCATCACCCCCTGTGGTGCCCATTGCCATCGCTGCCATTCCTCTCCTGGATCAACAGTGGCAGCGGTAGCCACAAACAGCACTGTGGAGTTTAGCTTCAGCATCTTGGGGCCATTCACTTCCGTTGCTCTCAGACGTCCAGTGCTGACTTCCTGTACTAACAGGAAGTCAGCATTGAGAGTTGGAGAGGGGCAGAAGCAAACAACCCTGTGGTGCCGAAGCTTGAAGATAAGTTCCGCAAAGCTGTTTGCAGTTATTGCTGCCGCTGTTGGTCCTGAGAGAGGCAACAGCCGCAGCAATGGGCACCTCCGAAGGTCAGCTGCTCTAGGCGACCACCTACTTTGCCTAATGGTAATGCCGGTCCTGGTTACACGGACCATAATATGAGAAAGTTGTATGTGTAGTTGTAGATAATGATTATAGACAGTAGGGGAAGACAATTGATTGATATAGTGAGGATGAATTGGACTGATGAATTGTTAGAGATTAACAAGTCAGATAAGTAAAAATGGACCGCTGAGTGTATGATCAAACAAATTTTAAATTGAATTCTGAAGGACAGAGGGGAAATGTGGTTGAATGTTTTGTGTGTGTCTCTGTTTTGTTTGTTTGTGTATATGTAGTTTTGTGGATTAGGATGTCTATGTGTGTTTGTATGTCGTATCGTGCCCTGTATGATATTGCTGGACCAACAGATAGGAGGTATGACTCATTGTACAATGTTTGTACTGTTTCACAGTATATAAAAAAGGAACTTCCTTTGTCTCGGAATAAACGCCTTGCACGCTTCACTCTGTGTAGGTGCTTATTCCCCAGGTACCTGAGCAGTGGGAACCTGGGGTAGGGGTCCAGAGGGAAGGTAACGGATAACTGGGGAGGAAAAGAACCCTAACAATATGTATCTGCCTATGCATTCTTGCATGTATGTGTGTGAATGCTTGTAAGTGTATTTGTATGTTGGTTTTCTGTGTGTCTGTGATTGGGAGAGGAGATATGAGGAGAGGGCTCTCTGATGGGTGCAACAGACCTGGCAGTTGGGTTAAAATTGAAGATTTGGTACAGATATGTAATAAATGTCAGATGTTCAGAGCTGTTTCTGCTGTTGCCATTCCATTGCTGGCTTCTGACAGGCAGGAATGAGGAGTACCTGCTTGTGGGGTCCTCTTCCCTGATAAAGATCTGTGACTGCTACACGATTTTGGAGTTCGTGCTGCAGGAGTGTGGAGAGATTGATGAGGGCTTGTTATCTGCCCCAGCGGCTGTTTCTGCTGTTGCTTTTCCATTGCTGGCGTCTGATAGGCAAGAGTGCCTACTTGCAGGGTTCTCTTCCCTGATAAAGATCTGCAGCTGCTACACATGGCCGCGTGTCGCAGCCCACAGGTCACGATCTGAAGGGAGGAGCAGGACACACTCCTTTGGTGCCCCTTCAGTGCTCATGAATGCTTTGGCAGAAGGGAATCGCCTGCTGTGTGAGTATGGGGAAAAGGAAGAACAAAGGGGCATTTAAGGTTGGTTAAACTGTTTCCTCTGTTGGTAGTGTTGTTGGCCCCATGGACAGGCATGTGGTGGCTCTTCCAGCGGGACAGCCCTCCCCCAAAGGAGTATCCTTTAGTTCCGAGGGTAGAACTCCGCCGCCACGTCCCCTCCCTCTGACCTCCACAGTAGACTCAGAGGGTTCGCCTCAGATGAATGAGGTTTTGCTGACTGCACCAGTTCCTAAACCCATGGTGATTGCTTCTATGGCTGAATGCTATGACTTTGATAAGGATGGTAATGAAGGAGAAATCACACTGAAGGACATTTGGGGGGCAATTAGGCATATGGATTCCAAACTTACCAGTACGGTTAGTTTTCTGTGTGAATTTACACAGGGTACTGGTGGATTTGAATACGTGTCTATTGATATTAGATAAGTCTGTTTCTTTGTTGAATTTTCAAATTTCCTCCTATATGTCTTGCAATGTGGCTTATGTTAAAGATTTTACAATATTTCATGCGAAAATGGAGGCACTGGAAAATGCCTCTCAGGCGAAAAACTTGCATATACTTAACTTTCCTTATACTCATTTATTGTCCGGAGAAATTTTACTACAGAAATACTTTAAGTAGGTCTTGAAAATGTCTCAAGAGGTATATATAGTTCAGGCATTTATTATTTGCCTGTTAAAGCTAAAGTGTCTGTTCTGGGAGTAGGCGGTTTTGACTCCTTGGGTCCCCCAGAGGGTCAGAATTTAACTGCCTTTCTGGAGGATTCCTCAGATACTATTAATACGAGGAATACCTTGATTGTAACTTTTTTTGAATGAGTCTGATAAAAGTAAAGTACTTAAGTTGTTTTTTCAATATAAAACTATGATTTTTTGTGGTCAGACAGTAATGATATTTCTTGATGTGTGTAGGGAAACTCAGTTTCGAAGGAAACAATTTCTTAGTTGAAGCCAAGGGTTTTGGAATTGGGGGCTGCTTTCTCTTTGAAGTTCCCCTGCAAATGTCTTGTTACCTTGCAGGGACACTCATAGGTCTTTGTTGATGTATCTCATTTGGAAAGATTTCTAGTGGATAAGCAAAAGCGAGGTGGGGGGGATGGATGAGAGGTCAGTTTAGTTTAGTTTTTCTCTCCAGTGTGGGCAATTAGTTGCCCTTTTTTCTTTTTTTCCATTTGGGGTTTTTGATTTGTAGCATGGCTCTCTTGATGTGGGCTAGTCCTATAAGGTTTGGATTATGATAATATGTATAATGTGGTGAATTATATTGGTTTTCCTGATTTTGTTATATTTTCTTGGTTTAAAGAAATACAATAAACATATTAAGTATAAATGCCAGCGTTCAGAAATGTATTAATTTATTTAACAATGTTTCTATACTGCCTTGTCATTTAATCAAGGCGGTTTACATTATAACTTCAACTATCACAGAGAACTTGCATTGGAAAAAACAATATAACTTAAACAATTACAGAATAACTTTCATTAGCAAACAGAGGGGAGGGGAATCATGCAGGGGGGAGGGATGCTAAAGCACAACTTATGTACAATGGGTTGTATATTCATTTGTTTGTGAGATGTGGGCATAGGACCAGTGACTGACTAAGGTGTTAGAAATAAAAATTCAAAAGAATTTAGCTTGTTACACAAACTTTCAAAAGGACCTTTCCAAAAGCTAGGAGTCAAATTATTCCACATCAGTGGGAAGATTAACGTTTGCTGGTTGATTATATTCAAAATACATGGAAGTATGTTTGCTGGAGGATATCACCAGTGCATCAAAAGCTAGACACTGCAGATCTATTATTGGCAAGGCACCCTATACCAAAAGAGATTAGATCATGAATGATAATGCCTTCTATTTGACTGCCATGTCTTCAGAACATTTTCCAAAGAAGGGGGCTATGTTCACATGACAAAGTCCATTACGTCTTCAGTCAAATGGAATGGCAGAAAAAGTCATTAAGACAGAAAAGTACATTCTGAAGAATCCAGTCCGGACAATGCAATCCATTTTTTAGCCTGCTGGATTACAGAACTTCTTCTATGGCAGAGGTGTCTTCTCAGATCCCCTTGTCTCAGTGCCAGCTACACTAGCCTTTTTGATCTTCCTTCCCTGTCCTGTCTCCTCTAGTATCTCTCTCTCTCTCATTCTCCAGCCTAGTCCTCTCCAGTCAGTCTCTTTTTCTTTTCCTCTCTCCAGTCAGTTCTCTCCAGTCTTTCTTCCCCCCCCCCTCAATCCCTATCAGTCTCTCTCTAGGAATAGCCTAATGGTTAGAGGAGTGGCCCAAGATTCACCAAAACTAGAGCATCCTACTGCTGCTCCTTGTGATCATGGGCAAATCACTCAACTATCCATTGCCATTTCTCTCATATTCAAACTTAGATTGTAAGCTCTCCAGGGACAGGAAAAAATCTGCAGTTTCTGAATACAACTTGCTTTGAACGTCTAAGAAAGGTGTGAGCTAATCCAGTTCCCTTTTCTGTGTCCTGCAGATCCCCTGTGGAAAACACCGTTTTATAGGAAACATATTTTTTCAGATCCTGTGCTCCAGTCTTTGCTGTGCTGTGTTGTAGCTGGCCCTGCCCATCTGCCCTCTCCTTAGGGCTGGCCTGACACATTTGCAAGTGTGTTGCTCACACATGACCCCAATTCCCAGGGGTCCCGTGGCGCTGGTCGGTTTAAGAGGTGCGCTAGTGAGACCTTAAGCCTGCCTCACCAGCTCATCTCTGCACAGCTGCGGGAGTGTTTTTCTTCGCTACCTGTGGCTGTGCTAACCTGCAGCTGCCGACACCACTGAGCTCATAGAAGTGAAACCGGGGCATTTCCTGTCTTGCACAAGAGACAGGAAATACCCCCGTGTCACTTCTCTGACCTTTGAGATGTCAGTGGCTGCAAGTTAGCACAGCCACAGGCAGCGAAGGAAATTGCTCCTACAACTGTGCAAGAAATATAGGCTATGGCCATTGCTAGCCGCCCCCAGCCCCAGGCAGGAAGACGTGTGGCCATGGGACCAGCATGTCCCTCGTTGCCACTGCCATAACTGACCAGCAACCAAGTTTCTTAGCCCTGCAGCCTACAGTCACAATTTAAGCGGGGCCTTAACCTCCATCTCTTCTGTGGTGGCACCATGGCAATAATCATACTATATATTAAGTGCAGGGCCTCCAAAGCTCATGTCTGCCATAGTATGATTGCTGTGGCAGTGCCGCTACTGAAGAGACAGAGGTTGAGGCCCTGCTTAAATCATGGCTGCAGGGCTAAGAAAGTTGGTTGCTGGTCAGTCGGGGGAGGGGGCGAGAGTTAAAAGAAAAAGAACTGCATGAGGGAATGTTAGGGTGGACATTGAGGGTAAGTGCAGGAGCATATAGTGGAGGAAGGGAAGAGACAGGAGCCATTAGACAGAGGGAAAGGGGACTAGGGAGACAGAGGGAAGATACTTAGAGGGAATATGCTGGACCTGGACATCGGTGGTCATAAGGAGATGGAGGGGTTAAAGTATGCTCGGTAGAAGGGAGGGAGTAATAGGGAGACTGAGGAGAGAAGCTGGATACAGGGGAGACAGAGGGGACAGGGGAATAGAGGAAACCTGAAGACATAGGGGGTCACAGGCAGACAGAGGGGACATGCTAGACACGGGCTCAGGGAGATGGTGAGAGGAAGGGGCATAGGGAGACAAAGGGGAGATGGAGCAGAGATGATGGATATGGGAGGAAATAAGGAGATGTCTCAGAGATGGTGAACATGGGTGGAAATTGGAAGAGAGGAGAGGTGCTGTACATTCTGGGAGGATACTGGACATGGGAAGAGATGGGGCAGATTCTGAATAGGGGATGCTGGACAAAAGAGAGAGGAGTATGCCGACACAGCAACAAAGAGAGAACGGAGAGCGTTAGTGAAAGACTGGGGAGTAAGAGACTGTGCAAGGAGAGAGAGATGAGGCATGTCGGATGTAGGAGAGAAAGTGAAGAAGACAGAGGAGTGGTGAGAAGAAGTGACAGATGGACTTCAGACCCTGAAAAGGGTTGAGAGAAAATTGAAGAAAGCAGAAACCAGACCTTGGAACCAACACGATTAGAAAAATAAAATAGCCAGACAAAGGTATAAAAAAAGAATTTAATTTTAAATTTAGTATTTGAAAAATGTCAGTTTTCGTAATTTACATTGGTTGTCTTTCTATGCAACTCTTCCTTTTTCTTTGGTATTCCACCGCATGCAGTCTGGCTTCTTGGGATTTCAGTATAGTATTTTCTACATATTTCTGTTTTCAGTTTGTGATCACTTCTACTGTACTTGGTGGGGATCTGTCTATATTCTAAGGGGCACGTTTACTAAAGGTTAACATGTGTTAAGTGCCTCTGCATCAGTAGAAATAAAAGGGCCGTGAGTACTTAACGCATGTTAATTCTTTTAGTAAACATGCTCTTAAGTGTGTGATTGAGACAGGTGTCCGTTAGCATGGAGCTTCTATATAGGGATCTGTAGTAACCTGGCTTGTTCAGTTTTTCCACTAGGCGTGTTGATGTTCTAGGGCCCACTGCAGTATTTACACTTCTGCCCTTTCTGGGTTAGGCTCCTTGTCCATTGCCTCGGAAGAAAAGCCTGGCAATCTTCTTCCAGTTACACTGCCAAGAAAACTCAGGAGCTGCTGGGTTGTCAGTAGTCAGCAATGACTTGAAGGCACACATTGCATTTTTGCCTTATGTGAGTTTTGGTAGTTAGTGCCATTATGGAAAGGTAGATCTGTTCTATAAGTCCTGTGCTGTAGTTTTCACTTTTTGTTCCTTGTGTGGGATCAACTGTAGGGTGTTGGTGGGGGGTAGTGGAATATGGATAGTCCTTGAGATTTGCAGTTTTGTGTTCTTGCTGCCAGTTTAATATTCTTTGTGGCTATTAGTTTCACTATTGTTGATTTCTGAGTTTTTACAGCTCTGACATGGTCCTGCACACCATGATCTTGAAATCACAGGTAGCAGAATTATTTTTCAGTATAAAAATATCTATGCAAATATTTTTTACAAATGAGGCCCCACAATGAGTCTCCGCACATGGCCCTGCATTACCCTCGGACCGCCCCTGTCTCGCCTGGAGTTGACATCACACCCCCTTTTTGTTCAAATTGTTATTGTTTAGCGGCACGCACCAAAGGAATGCACTTACGGAGCATGTTATGCTCCTTAGTGTGCTCCTTCGTGCACCTCCTGAGAGTACCTTCTCAGCTGATGTCTATTTGATGATTTTTTTTTTATAGTTTATTTCCATCCTTTTTCCAGTAATGTGCTTTACTCAGTTAATCCTGGTTATTTGGGGATGTAGGCCTTATCAGCCGTCTTGCCTCACTATTGCTTCTCAGATTAGATGTTTACATCGATTTATACCTCCTGGCCTTAAGTTCGATTCCCCTGCTCATCCTGTTTTGTCAGGCAAAATGTTGGACTGTTGAATCTGCATTCTCTGTGCAACAGGTTCCATCTTGTTGCAGATTTAATCTCACAATACCAATCTGACACCCTCTGCTTAACGGAAACCTGGTTGATGGATTCTGGCCTGTATTATTTAAAGGATTCTTGCCTTACTGGCTACCATTAATTTTATAGCCATCACCAGTGCAGATGAGGTGCGGGACCTGCAATGGTCTTGTTTAACAAGCTTTAAGTCCAATCTTCTAAATGCTACCTTTCTCAGGCAGTAGAGGCTCTTACCTTCAAATTGGATGGTTCCTCCCCAACTACTATTATGCTTATTTATCAGCCTCCTCCAATGGCTGTGTCTTCTACTCAAGATCTATATAGTCTATCTGATTCTTGAATCCTCTTATTTTCTTTTATTGGGTGATTTTAATGTTCATGTTGCTGACCCTCTTAATCCTGTAGTGCAGGATGCCCTATCCCTTCTTCATGACCTTGGTCTTGTGCAACATTTGAGGACTTCAACACATACTGCTGGTCATATACTTGATTTGTTAATCACCCCTGTCAATAAATGTCATGGTATTACAGGTTTGAGGTCTTTTCCTATTTCCTGGACTAACCATTCTTTTTGGTTCTTTTCCAGGGGGCTGTGATTTCTACCTCTCTAGTTTACACTGGTACTATAATATATAAGTTACGTAAATTACATTACTTTGATCCCGATCAATTTCTTGACCACTGTAATTTAAGTTATTCTATTCTGCATGATTCCAAAAAGGTCCAGAGCGGATTACATCGGACAAAAGTACAATATCATCCAGATACCTTACAAATACTAAACTGAAATCCCAACAATTCAATTTAAGTAGAAAAATGAAAAGTTTTAAGAGATCGACAGAAAGAAAGATAACTATCTGAAATTCTAATATATTCAGGTAAATGATTCCACTCAAGAGCAGCTTGATAGCTAAATAATTTGTTATAAATTCATTTAAAACATAAAAATCATTTATCAGACCTATACGATCTTGTCCACTTACAAATATTTACAATATAACATACAAATTCAGGTGCAGAACTAGACAAAATTTTATACAGTAGGCACATTAATTTAAACCTTATCCTGTTTTTAACAGCCAGCCAATGCAGTTTAAGAAAAAGTAGGGAGATACTATCATATCTTAAACACTTTTCCAAAAGATTATCATTCTGCTTTAATGAAGTAGTCCAAGAGTATAGTTCTACAGATAAACCAGAAAACATCTGGAGGAGTGGCCTAGTGGTTGGGACAAGGTATTTCAGGCCAGAAGGTCAGGGGTTCAAATCCCACTAGAGGACAGCAACCTTGGGCTGGAAGTACTGGGGTTTTTAGTCCCACAGGTGCTCCTTGTGGTCTTGGGCAAGCCACTTAACCCTCCATAGCCCATGTTCCCTGTAAAATAGTTATCTCCAAGTTATAATGCCCTGTTCAATGTAATTTCAGTTTGTTCAATGTAAACCGCACTGATGCAGAATAGCACTGCATATAAGAGAATGTAAATTTAAAAATCTATGGTACCACCAGCATCTGAGGCTTCTTAAGTCCAAAATGTGTCAGACCAAATGTTATTGGTGCAAAACTCCTTCTAAATTCACCTTGGCTACCTATTGTGATACGGAAAAATGATATAAAATCGCTATTCAAACTGCTAAGCGGGAATATTTCTTCACTCTCCTGAAACAAGGCTTAAATCCTTCCCGGCTCTTTCAGTTGGTTACCTACTTTAGTACTGCTCCTCAAAATATGTATTCTTCTACACTCACTGCAGATCAGCATGGGCCAGATTTTTTTGAGAAAAATTATTGCCATTCAATTCCTGTTTCCACATCTCATGCTCGCTGTGGATTCGCCTATGTCATTATCTCCTTCCTCTGTACTTTACTGCAATTTACTAGGTATGAGGTGTCCAAGATTGTCACCTCTCTGAAACTTTCATTGGCCTTCACAGACCCCTTGCCAGACACACTTTTAAAATCAACACTTGATTTCATTATTTCTCCATTGGCTGCTATGCTTACTACTAGTTTGACATGGGGCATCTTCCCTGTTAACTGGAAGCAAGCATTTACCCTGGTGTCAAGGATCCTAAGAGGTATGTTTACTAAGCCGAGCTAGCAGGTTAAGCTCCCATTGAATAACATGGGACTTAGCAGCAGATAGCCCGGCTCAGTAGACACATCCCTAAGACTAACTTGTCCTCCATTTCTAATTATAGGTTAATTTCTATCCTTCGTTTTGTTAGCAAGATTACATAGAAAATTGTTGCTAACCAACTTATTCAATGCCTTTAAAGTACTAATTCCTTCCAACCAAAGCAAGCAGGTTGTAGGTCACAACACTCCACAGAAAGGACTCTTTGTAACCTCATAGATTTAATCAAAGTCAACCAAGATGGTGGCAGAGAGGTTCTTTTAGTTTTGCTTGAACTCTCTATTGAAATTGATTTGGTGAATCATTCAATTCTTCTTCAGGATCCTGAATATTCTCTCAGGTACTGCTTTAGCTTGGTTTTGCTCTTCAGTATAGTTCATATTGTGTGTACTGGTCTGACGTCCTCTCTAAGCCAATTAAATTATTTCATGGGATTCACCAAGGCTTCATTCTGGGGACCTTGTTTCATATCTGTCTTATTCTACTGGGTGCATTCATTCATTCTTTCTTATGCTGATGATACTCAGTTGTTAAATGCTTTATTTAGCAAGATTTCTATACTGATTTTCACCGGGTCAAAGCGGTTTACAATAAACTAACAATTTGAACCTAGTTTACAGGGAACGATTAACTATATACAGTTGTAAGAAATGCATAAACTACATTTGAACAGTAGAATGTGACTAACGAGGCCAAGTAACTATGTACAATGGATTTTAAGCACTTTCTTATGTACAGGTTGATTTAATGCTCATTCTCCTCAGTCCATTTCTGTAAAGCTTGATAAAATTGCTGAATGGTTGACCTTTTAATGGTCTGAAATTGAATTTTGACAAATCATAATCTATTGTTTTTTCTAGTCATTCTCTTCCACACTCTTAGGTCCTACTATAGTAGGGTTAACATTTCTGCTTAAAGACTCTGTTAGAATTCTTGAAGTTATCTTTGATAGGCAATTGACTTTTGACCTGCAAATCACTAATGTTTTTCAAAGATCCTTTTTTTTCACTAAAACAACATGTGCCTTCAATTTGACGTTGGAAAATAAGTCATTTCGAATTCTCATACTTTCTTTGGTGATTCCCAAACTTGATTATTGCAATTCTTTATACCATGGCTTGAAACAGTCCCACTAGAAAGGTTACAAATGATCCAAAATATCTCTGATTATTAGGCTTTGAGATCATGTAATCCCTCTTCGTGAAGAGCATTGGCATCCACTATTGTACAGGATTACTTTCAAAATTCTCACTATTACACATCAAGTTTTCTATTCTGGCTTACCTATTTTTTTGGCTTTTTAACTCCTTACACTGCTCAATGGATGCTTTGTTTATCTCAGTATAACTTGTTATCAATTCCTTCTTATGCAGATATTTGACTTGATAGTTTTTGAAAAGCTTGCTTTCATGTAATGCCCCCTATGCTTTGGAACGCTTTACCTCTTGAAGTAAAACTTGGATCTACTTTCAGGAAATGTAAAGCATTACTGAAAACATAAGGCTAGTTGTTGTAAGGCAGCTAGCCATTGCTGCTGAACTGAAGACCTGGATACTCAATGTCGAGGCACTATCCGGAGAGCTAAGTAGGCAACAGTGATATTCAGCCGCTGCCCAGTTAACGCCAGCAGCAAAAATTAGGCTTTAAGGTGCCTAATTTTCATTGCTTAGTCATAACCGAGCAGTGACTGAATGTCGCCGCTGCTTTGTTATTGCCAGGTGCGGTCTCCACCCTCCCCCCAGAACACCTTCATGTTAGCTGGTTAGAATTGGTGTGTTCAACGGTAGCATTAGTGCTGCTGAATATCTTGGGCACTACGATTAACGTGGTTATCACGTCTGCTAACCATGTTAATTGCTTTTCAATATCGGGCCCATATTTTGAATTTGCTTTCTCCGACTCTTTCCAATGTAATCAACCATGATGCCCCATAGGCCCATTGCAGCATAGCCTGGTTTTAGTTTCTTCCCACCTTCCTTTTTGTGTCCTTTTTATAATATATTTATTGTACCCTATTATGTCCGTTCCATATAGTTCACCATTTTGAACCTATCTTTTTCTCCCTTTTTTTTATTGTGCTTGTAAATCACATAGGTCTTTACTTGGATGTGTGGTCTATGAAATAAAACAGAAATGTTACATAGGGTTGCCGGTACAACTTTTAATAAAAAATAAAGTATCAAAAAAAGAAAAACACTTTTATGACTCAGCTGATACAAGGAGATGCACAAGCAAGCATCTGCAAGAGAGACAAGAAACAGAAAGATTATTATGATAAAGGTACACAGCCAGTACCTGAATCAAGTTAACATCAGTCAGCATGGAATCTGGAATCCTGCTAAACCGGCTGAACAACATGTGACCTCGAGATTAGATTTGGTTCAGACTAATAATGCATCACTTTACAGGATGAACAGAAGAGACCTGCAGAGCTGTAAAAGTCCTGAGTCAAGAAATGATTGTAGCAAATGAGAATGCAGAGATACCTGACAAAGACAGATATAATTGTAGCTTCAGGGGCTATCCTGAACAGTCACAGGGTTCTTGTAATCTATGATCAGGCAGGTGTAGTGGCTCTTAGGCTTCCTCACAGAAAGCCCAATTTTGTGTAGGTTGTCTAGGTTGGAAAACGGATTTCCAAGTGAAGACATTCACAATTTTCTACATACTTTAAAAAAGGCTTGATGAATGTTGAATGCGGAGTTTTTAATAAGCTACAAGTACAGAAGTGATGCCAATTTCACGAAGAAATACATATACTCAGGGCTTTGTAAGTAGTGAATTTTTCTGCTTACATATGCAAGTGCCAGAATTTGCAAAACCACCAATAGAAAATTCTATAGGGGACCAATTTTCATATCATTATGTAAGAACATATGATTTGCTATACTGGATGAGACCAAAGGTCCATCAAACCCAGTATCCTGTTCTAATAGTGGCTATTCCAGGTCACAAGTACCTGGCAGGATCCCGAAAGGTAGACAGATTCCATGCTGCTTATCCCAGGAATAAGCAGTGGTTTTCCCCCAAATCCACTTTAATAATGCTTTATGAACTTTACTTCCAAGAACTTGTCCAAACCTTTTTTAAACCCAGCTATACTAAACGTTATTCACGATTTCAATTTCTTCTCCTTCGACGATGAACCTGTTGATTATGCCAGTTGTCATGATCTTTGTCTTCTTTACATTAAGGTGCAGGCACATTTTGAGACTATGTTCTTTGATTGTGAGAAGCAAATGTTTCAGATCACCTTCACTTTCCGCCAGTAATGTGGTATCGTCAGCCTAGCGAAGGTTGTTGATGAGTCTTCCACCATTGGTGGAAAGACTGGTAAGGGGGACTGTTGCTTCTGGAGGGAGATCTGCAACTGTGAGTATTTACTTCTGGTAATTTTCTAAAAGGAATTCTTTGTATTAAAGCTAATTAATCTGTGATCCACTATTTTTGTTAAATCAGTCAGGGCCTAGTAGCAGCAGTTTAAGTTTACATTTAAAACACAGAGGAGAACTCTCTGGTTACATTTCATACCCAGCAGAGAGCTTGTACTTTAAATTTAATGGTCACTCAGGGCCTAGTAACAGCAAAGTACTTTTAGTTTAAATTTAAAACACAGGAGAGAGCTTTCTGGTTACATTTGGAACCCAGCAGAGAGCTTGTAGTTTACATTTAATAGTCACTCAGGGCCTAGCATCAGCAAAGTTCTTTTAGCTTAAATTTACAACATAGAAAAGAGCTTTCTGGTTAAATTTAGAACCCAGCAGAGAGCTTGTACTTTAAATTTCATAAGAAGTTAGAGCCTAGCAGCAGCTAAGAGCTATAATTTAAATCAAATCAGAATATAGCTTACCTCAGCAGCACAAGACAGGGTACTGTGTAGCAGCCCTCTTTTAATAAGTGTTAATTCCCTCCCACCCTCCCCCACCCCTGGGATAATCGTAGCTTTATAGGTACTTACACATCTTAAAAGACAGGAGGTGCTCTCAGGTGAAGCTCATTACCCAAATCAGTCATACACTAAGGACCTGAGAAGCTTCAGGTGAACAAGGTATATTACACGTATTAGGTTCAGTTTTATTAGTATAAATATCCATAGCAAACCTTAGTAAGTAAAGAACTTAGATCTAAACACAAACTTAAAACTAAGATGCAGACAGCAGTCCAGCAGCGGGATAGGGGCTTTCCAGTCTTTTGCATTGAGTGTCACATGTATGATTTTCTCCCAGTTGGTGAGAGGTCTTACGTGTGCACTAGGTGCAAGGAGCTCTTTGCTCTCAGGGAACGAGTCCGTTCTCTAGAGGCTAAAGTAGCAGACTTGGAAAGCATAAGACAGACAGAGAGGTACATAGACGAGACCTACAGGGATATAGTCCTGAAGTCCCACCTCCAGTCTGGCAGCATCCCTGTTGCCATGGAGGAGAGAGGTCACGTGACAGGAGAGCATCACCCTGGTGTGGCAGGAAGTGATCCTGTAACTAGGACCTGTCCTCCAGGTGATGTAAAACCCTCTCACACCGAGGAAGTTTCTCCAGGGCCATGTGCCCATGAGGGAAGGGTTAGGACAGCCGTTATAGTTGGTGATTCGATCATTAGGCATGTAGATAGCTGGGTGGCTGGTGGACGTGAGGATCGCCTGGTAACATGCCTGCCTGGTGCGAAGGTAGCGGACATCACACGCCACCTAGATAAGGTCTTAAATAGTGCTGGGGAGGAGTCTGCTGTCTTGGTACATGTTGGTACCAATGACATAGGAAAATGTGGTAGGGAGGTTCTGGAGGCTAAATTTAGGCTTTTAGGTAGGAAGTTGAAATCCAGAACTTCCAGGGTAGCATTCTCCGAAATGCTTCCTGTTCCATGCGCAGGACCCAAAAGGCAGACAGAGCTCCGGAGTCTCAATGCGTGGGTGAGACAATGGTGCAGAGATGAGGGGTTTGGATTTGTTAGGAACTGGGGAACATTCTGGGGAAAGGAGGGGCTCTTCCGAAGGGATGGGCTTCACCTTAACCGGGATGGAACCAGGCTGCTGGCATTAACCTTTAAAAAGGAGATAGAGCAGCTTTTAAACTAGATATTAGGGGAAAGCCGACAGTCGCCCAAGAGCAGATGGTTCGGAAGAATGTATCTTTGAAGGATACTACCAAAAGCAGAGAGGTTCCACAAAAGAGTAAAGTAGCCCAAATGCCCTCAAGTATGGAGCAGACAGAGCTTAAAGATCCCAAATTACTCATGTCTAACAGACAAATTAATATGGATAAAATACATTCTCTAAAATGCTTGTATGCAAATGCTAGAAGTCTAAAAAATAAGATGGGAGAGTTAGAATATATAGCACTAAATGAAAGGTTAGATATGATTGGAATATCAGAGACATGGTGGAAGGACGACAACCAGTGGGACACTGTGATACCTGGGTACAAACTATATCGTAATGATAGAGCTGATCAAATTGGTGGAGGGGTTGCTCTCTATGTTAGAGAGGGCATTGAGTCAGAAAGGATTAAAGTTTTGCAGGAAACAAACTCTGCTGTAGAATCTATATGGATTGAAATTCCATGTAAAAGGGGGAAGGCAATGGCAGTGGGGGTGTACTATCGAGCGCCTGGCCAGAATGACCAAATGGATGATGAAATGCTCAAAGAAATCAAGGAAGCTAACAAAAGTTACAGCACAGTAATAATAATGGGTGATTTCAACTACCCCGGTATCGACTGGGTCAGTGTCACGTCAGGACATGCTAGGGAGATAAAGTTCCTAGATGAAATAAATGACTGCTTCTTGGAGCAGCTGGTTCATGAACCGACCAGAGGGGATGCCATATTAGACCTAATCCTTAGTGGAACACCAGATCTAGTGCAAGAGATAAGGTTGTTGGGGCCACTTGGCAATAGTGATCATAGCATGATCGCCTTTGATTTAATTAGTGGAGGAGGGATAGTAAGGAAATCCACAGTACTACCTTTTAACTTTCGAAAGGGAGACTATGATAAAATGAGGAAAACAGTCAAGAAAAAACTAAAAGGAGCAGTTGCAAAGGTTAAAGACGTACATCAGGCTTGGCTGTTGTTGAAAAATACTATCTTGGAAGCCCAGACCAGCTGTATTCCACGCTTTAAGAAAAGTGGAAAGAAGTCCAAAAAACTGCCAGCATGGTTTAAAGTCGAGGTCAGAGAGGCTGTTGTTGCCAAAAAAGCATCTTTCAGGAAATGGAAAAAAGGGCCAAACGATGAAACCTGGAAACAGCACAAGCACTGGCAAGTCAAATGCAAGGCATTGATAAGGCAGGCAAAGGGAGAATTTGAGAAGAAGCTTGCTGCAGAAGCAAAAACGCGAAGTAAAGACCTTTTCAAGTACATTCGTAGCAAAAACCCTGTGAGAGAGTCAGTTGGTCCATTAGATGATAAAGGGATTAAAGGAGCACTAAGAGGCGACAAGGCGATAGCGGAGAGACTGAACAAATTCTTTGCTTCAGTCTTTACTGAGGAAGATGTAGGGATGTTACCCATGACTGAAGTGGTATTTAAAGGTGCAGAAGAATTGAAGGAAATATCGATACATCGAGAAGATGTATTACAACTATTAGATAAGCTGAAGAGTAGCAAATCACATGGGCCGGATGGTATACATCCAAGGGTATTGAAAGAACTGAAATATGAGATTGCAGACCTGCTATTAGTAATCTGTGAACTATCATTAAAATCATCTCTAATACCTGAAGATTGGAGGATCGCCAATGTAACACCAATTTTTAAAAAGGGTTCCAGGGGTGATCCGGGAAACTACAGACCGGTGAGCCTGACGTCAATACCGGGAAAAATGATAGAAACCATCATAAAGAATAAAATTACTCAGCATGTAGATAGTCATGAACTAATGAGAGACAGCCAACATGGCTTTAGACAAGGAAGATCTTGTCTTACTAATCTGTTATGTTTTTTTGAAGGAGTGAATAATCAGGTGGACAAAGGTGAGTCGGTTGATATTATGTATCTGGACTTTCAGAAAGCCTTTGACAAGGTCCCTCATGAGAGACGTTTAGCAAAACTAAAGAGTCATGGGATAGGAGGCAGTGTACTATTGTGGATCAGGAACTGGTTAAAAGATAGAAAGCAGAGGGTAGGGCTAAATGGCCAATTTTCCCAATGGAGAAAGGTGAGTAGTGGTGTACCCCAGGGATCTGTGCTGGGTCCGCTGCTTTTTGACATATTCATAAATGACCTGGAAAGTGGAATAACGAGTGGGGTTATCAAATTTGCAGATGACACAAAACTATTTAAAGTTGTTAAAACCCAAGAGGATTGTGGAAAATTGCAAGAGGATCTTGATAAATTGGAAGACTGGGCATCAAAATGGCAGATGAAATTTAATGTGGACAAGTGCAAGGTTATGCACCTAGGGAAGAACAGCCCAAACTATGGTTACACGATGCAAGGTTCCACATTAGGATCCACCACCCAGGAAAAAGATTTAGGCGTCATTGTGGATACCATGTTAAAACCCTCGGCCCAGTGTGCAGCGGCGGCCAAGAGAGCAAATAGAATGCTAGGTATGATAAGGAAAGGAATGGAAAATAAAACAAAGGATATTATAATGCCTCTATATCGTTCCATGGTGAGACCGCACCTTGAATATTGTGTGCAATTCTGGTCGCCGTATCTTAAAAAGGATATAGAGTTATTAGAAAAGGTTCAGAGAAGAGCCACCAAAATGGTTAAAGGGGATGGAAGGATACTCCTATGAAGAAAGGCTAAAAAGGTTAGGGCTCTTTAACCTGGAAAAGAGATGGCTGAGGGGAGATATGATAGAAGTCTATAAATTAATGAGCGGAGTGGAACGGGTAAACGTAGATCGATTGTTTACCTTATCAGAATATAGAAAGACTAGGGGACATGCAATGAAGCTACAGGGTAAACTATTTAAGACTAATAAAAGAAAATATTTTTTCACTCAACGTGTAATCAAACTCTGGAATTTGTTACCGGAGGATGTAGTAAAGGCTGTTAGTGTAGCTGGGTTTAAAAAAGGTTTGGACAAGTTCCTGGAGGAAAGGTCCATAAGCCATTATTAAGAAGGGACCCAGGATAACAATGCTTGAACCAATACAAGCATTGTGGAACCTGTGTCCCTTGGGGAAACTGCTAGGTACATATGACCTACATTGGCCACTGTTGGAAACAGAATACTGGGCTTGATGGACCTTGGTCTGACCCAGTATGGCATATCTTATGTTCTTATGTTCAATCTTCACACCTCTGTTGTCTTCGTACAATCCTGCTTCTCTGATGATTTTTTCTGCATATAAATTAAACAGGTAGGGGGAAAGTATGCAGCCTTGTCTTACACCTTTGCTTATTTTAAACCATTCTGTTTCTCCTTGTTCTGTTCGAACTGTTGCTTCTTGATCAATGTACAGATTGTGCAAGAGAACGATCAGGTGTTCTGGTATACCCATGCTTCTTAATGTGGCCCAGAGTTTCTCATGGTTTACACAGTCAAAAGCTTTGCTATAGTCGATAAAGCACAAATAGATATCCTTTTGGTATTCTTTAGTCTTTTCAAGGATCCATCTCACATCCGCAATGATGTCTCTCGTTCCTTGCCCTTTTCTGAACCCTGCTTGCACTTCAGGTAGTTCTTGTTCCAGGTATGATTGTAGTCTCTTTTGAATAATCTTCAGTAGAATCTTGCTGGCATGTGGGATCAGAGCGATTGTGCGATAATTTCCAAATGTTCCAGCCTCGAATTGGAATGTTACAAGATGCTCAAGGTTCTATGTTGAATGATGCTGAGAAGATCAAGAAAAGATGGAAGGAATATACAGAGTTTTTATATGATAAAGATCAAGTGGACCAACGGCTGTTTCAACCTGTACCTTATGATCTGGAACCATTGGTGATGAAAGAAGAAGTTGAAGCAGCATTGAAAGCCTTATCAAAGAACAAAGCACCAGGCATTGATTGCATTCCCATAGAAGTATTACAGCAATCTGATGCAGCTGTTACCGTACTTACAAGGCTCTGCCAAGAAATATGGAAGACAGCATCATGACCAACTGACTGGAAAAGATCTGTGTTTAACCAATACTAAAGAAAGTTGATCCCAACTATCAATAAAGAAGCAACAAGCTGTCAGGAAATCAGACGATGCATTTCTCTTGGCAGAATGGCTATGAAAGACCTAGATAAGATTCTCAAGAGCAGAGATGTCTCTCTCCATACAAAGATTTGACTTGTTCAAGCCATGGTATTTTCAATAACATCATATGGATGTGAAAGCTGGACAGTGAAAAAGATAGACAGGAACAAAATTGATGCCTTTGAATTATGGTGCTGGCGGCGAATACTGTGTATACCATGGACTGCCCGAAGAATAAACTAGTCTGTACTAGAGGAGATCAAACCTAAGCTTTCTTTAGAAGCTCAGATGACAAGACTTCGACTTTCATACTTTGGACACATCATGCGGAGAGAGAGATCATTAGAGAAAGACATCATGCTTGGCAAGATAGAAGGTCAACGCAAAAGAGGAAGGCCAGCAATGAGATGGATCGATACAATAACAGCAGCTACGGGTACCAGTCTGTCAACAATGAGTCGCCTGACTGAAGACCGAACACAATTTAGGATAGCTATCCAGAGGGTCGCCATGAGTCGACTTCGACTCGACGGCACTTAACAACAACATACTAAAAGTATTTATCCCATCCTCTGCCAAAGAATTCCAGAGCTTATTTATGAGTTCAGTAAAAAAAATATTTTCTCTGATTAGTCTTAAATGTACTACTTTGTAGCTTCATTGCATGTCTCCTAGTCTTTATACTTTTTTGAAGGAGTAAACAAATGATCAAAATTTATTCATTCCACTCTACTCATTATTTATAGGCCTCTATCATATCTTCTCTCAGCCATTTCTCCTCCAAGCTGAAGAATCCTAACTTTTTAAGCCTTTCCTCAGAATGGTATCCTTTTATCCCCTTTATCATTTTGGTTGCTCTTCTCTGAACCTTTTCAATTCTGCTATATTTTTTTTAGACGTGGTGATCAGAACTGCATGCAATATTCAAGGAGCAAAACAGAGGCATTATGATATCTCTTGTTTTAATCCCCTTTCTTTTCCTCGTATTTTTGATTCAAATATTTATTAAAGAAGATTTTTAATGACTGTTACAAATTAAAAACTTTTAACCCATTTGTTAACTGATTAATTATGATATTTAACATGGAGCCTGATTCAGGTAGGGGCACATCCTGGCAGTCCGGACAGCCCCAAGCAAGACAGGCCCATTTGGACCCGATTCTGGACTGTGGGAACAAAACACTTCCACAGTAATCAGAATCGGGCCCAAGGATGGCCCGGCGTGCCCCTGCTGCTTACAGGTACGTCCTTCCCACAGGCGGCCCCGACTCCCATGACTTCGGCCCCCCCTTTTACCCACCGCCCGACCCAGGCCTGCCCTGCCATGGCCTGGATCAGGCGGCAGGGACCCCCCCTTGAATTGGCCCTGTGCGTCCTGCCCCCACTCCACCCTGATCCCATCCCCGCCTGGCTTTCCCCGTCCTGATGCTCAAGACGTACGGAGGAAGCCAGAGGGGGAATTGGGCCCTTATTGAAGATGGGTTCAAATTTCTAATTAAAGAAATTATCAACCCAATGACTCCTTTGCAGTTTATACCATTTTGCTTATCACATCATCACTGCCCACTGTTCTTTATTATGTGATAATTTTTCTTGTATTTAAAATTCTCTCTTTAGAAAGTCCATATCACTCATAGAATTAAAGCATATCCCATAGCAGAATTTATAGAAAAACATTGTTGGACCAATCATAGAGATTCAAAAAATGACATAAGTCCAAGATTATACTTCACTATTATTTACTTCAAACTTATATGTCGATTCATCCCTTTATCATATAAGTTATCAAAATATCAGCACACTAATAGCAATACTTATTTCTTGTTGACAAATTCTTGATGTCTAAAAATTCTTTTTTTGTTTTCTTTGTTCTGGTCCACTGATTTTCAAGTTTAATAATATCGAAATTGGCCTGGCCATAAAAGTGGTTTTGCCATTCAACTGAAGGCTTCTTGGGGGAAACTGCAAATCAAACACATTCTTGAATATCCTAAATAAATATTGCTCATAAATTATAACAACCATACTCATTTTTCATATCAACCTGGAACATGGCTTAGATGTGATTCCCCATGTTTGAAAAGACACCAGTTCATTTGCCCCTCTTATGACTTGTGGTGTGTGTATCATTCATCTTGTTAATCAATTTTGTTTTACAACTATTTTCAAGGAATTGTTTTCATTCTAATTCCACATTTAGACCTAGGGGAACCATAGTCTGCCATCAATATATATATATTGTTGCTCATATTGCAACAAATATTTTGCAAAGTTGCCCTTCCTATTATTTCTACATTCTTCCCAAAATCTTCCCTCATTTGCTACAAAGAGGAAGATTCTGAAGTTCTTGCTCCTAGTGTAACCTTACCCTACAGTATGAGGTAATGAAGGTAGGGCATGCCTCTCCTTAAGTCATCAGGAGGCAGCTCTTCCTCTGATTGGATGGAAGTATAAAAGGCCTTGTCTTTAGATGGCAAGGGTCTTCTGTCTTTCATCTATGGGAACCCATGTGAAAGAGAGGGGCTATGGGCTCAGCAGGCCACACTATTTATTTATTTATTTTTTATTTAACAGATTTTTTTTTATACCGCTTTACCATTTCAATCAAAGCGGTTTTCATTGTAACTTAAACTTGGTAAATGTACATTAAACAGGGACATTGATAACTTGGATTTTTTTGAGCAATGGAGGGTTAAGTGACTTGCCCAAGGCCACAAGGTGTGCTAGTGGGAAGTGAACCGTGGTCTCTGGGTTCCCAAGCCAGTGCTCTAACCACGAGGCTGCTCCTCCACTCCTAGAGAGCAATCTCCCTGATGGCTCACTAGGTCATCAATATGAACCAGCAGCTGCCCTAATTTGGATAGGACTAACAAAGGAGAAGGAGAATAAAAGAGAAGGAGATAGCTGCTAGACCACTTGAGGTCTGTGCTGAAAAGCCAATAGAGAACACTATAAGAGCAGTTGAGACACTAAGGTCTCAAGAGGAGGTGGTGTGTACACACACAATAATTGTGATTACACTTAACTGCACAAAACATTTCTTCATCACATGTTAAGTGCAGGAGACATGCTCATCATGCCCCCAACATTTAGTGCACAGTCTTTGCACTTACTGAATGTTAATTATTGCAGTCAAAACACACACATGCAAGCATTCATGCACTCACATGAAAGCAAGCATAGACACACATCCACTGACACACACAAACACATGTACATACAAACAAAACAGATATAGACGTGCAGACAAAACACAGACCCAAGACACACACATACAGGCAATGCAGATATAGAAAGGTGTGTACTTGCACACTTACACACGCTCATGCAAACATGTACACAAACACACATGCATGCACACATACAGAGGAATTGCAAAGAATTCCATGAGCCATGCTCTGCATGCATTCCCCACTTGTTCATTGATGCTTTAACCATTCTAATTCTGCATATACGTATTTTTGGGGAGATCATCCATAAAGATGTTGTACTTAGTGATAACCCATGTGTGAACTAATATCTTCACTGACTGATTTCTTTCTTACCACTCCAGCTTAGATCTTGAGTTGTTTTCCTCCCTCAACACCTCAGCACTTAACTTTTACTGGGCTGGTCATGTTCTGTTTGGTCTCCATCTTTTCTAAGTTCCAGTTCAATGTTTTCCTTTCTTTTATGTAGCACTTCCAGGGATATCCTCAGCCCCTGAGCAAAGGGGCAAGTTACATAAGAAAATCCCTAGAAGGAGTTTAGCAAATTTTGATGAGAGAGGAATCTGGAAGCTGGTTTGCTCTCTGAGGAGAAATAGAGGAGAAGTATCTTTCTGTTCTAGTTGGAGGACAGGGGTCTACTAGTTCAATGACCAAGGGAGAGCAACTACTACTACTACTATTTAGCACTTATAAAGCCCCACGCACGCAGTGCTGCACAGCTAACCTACAGGAGGTAGCCAACATACAAGAGACAGTCCCTGCCCATCAGAGTCATGCTCATCGGAGCTTACAATCTAGTTAGAACGGTACAGAGCATTAGTCAGTTCAGCAGAAGGTACGGTGTGGTACACTTTGGTCTATAGTTTGGTCGTAAACGTTGACGGGGGTTAGGGTAAGAAGAGGATGGAAGTCAGGATCTGAATGCAATGGTGAAGATGTGGGTCTTCAACCTGGATAAAGAGGGCCAGGGAGGATGCCTGGCGCACAGATGCTGGTAGGCTGTTCCAGGCATATGTTGCAGCAAGGTGAAAGGAGCGCAGTCGGGAGTTTGCGGTGCGGGTGAAAGGCATTGATAGAAGTAATTTGTTGGCAGAGCACAAATTTCGAGCGGGGACGTAGGGAGAGATAAGAGGTATTGAGGGGCCATAGAGTGAATGCATTTATAGGTCAGTAGGAGAAGCTTGAATTGGATGCGGAATTGGACAGGGAGCCAGTGAAGTGACTTGAGAAGAGGAGTAATGTGGGCATGGCGAGGCTGGCAGAAGATTAGTCGAGCAGCATGATTTTGTATAGATTGAAGGGGAAGGAGGTGGCTCACAGGGAGGCCAGCAAGAAGTAGGTTGCAGTAATCGAGGCGAGAGGAGATTAAGGAGTGGATAAGCGTTTTGGTAGTGTGTTCAGAGAGGAAGGGGCGGATTTTGCTGATGTTGTAGAGAAAGAAGCGGCAGGTCTTAGCTACAAGCTGGATATGAGCGGAGAAGAAGAGAGAGGTGTCAAAGATAACCCCTAGATTGCGGGCCGAGGGAACAGGAAGGACAGTAGATCCATTGACATGGATTGAGAGAGGGGGAAGGGGGGAGGAATTGGGTGGAAAGACAAGGAGTTCAGTCTTGGCCATGTTCAGTTTCAGTCGGCGAGGAGACATCCAGGCAGCGATGTCCGAAAGACAGGCAGAGATCTTGGACTGGGTTGCCAGAGAAATATTAGGTGTAGAGAGGTAGATTTGGGAGTCGTCGGCATAGAAATGGTACTGAAAGCCATGGGAGGAGATAAGCGCTCCAAGGCCTTGGGTATAGAGAGAGAAAAGAAGGGGGCCCAAGACAAATCCCTGGGGTACACCTACCTGGAGCGGGATAGGGGAGGAGGAGAAGCCACCAGAGCACTGTTCCCTCTAAGCTGTGCGCGTGTGCGCACGCACACACCTTACCGAGTGAGCACACATACTTTACAACAGAGCGCACAAAAATTACGGTTCTGATTCTGATAGAAAACACAGACATTTTAAAATTTAAAAGTTGTGATTGTAATTACTAGAAATGTTCCACTTTGTTTAGTAATCGTCTATTTTCATTTAATTTGAATAAAATCAATGTAGTGTACATACTGTATTCTGACGTGCAGTCAAATTTTAAAGTATATAACTCCGAGTGTCGTTATGTGGTGCACAAAAATTTAACCTTCCTTCAAAAGCTGCACAGCTGATATTTTATGCGCACACAGCATACAGAAAATTAGAGGGAACATTGCACCAGAGCATACACTGAATAAGCGGTGGGAGAGGTAGGAGGAGAACCAGGATTGTACGGAGTCCTTGAAGCCAAGCGAGGAGAGGGTGGTAAGGAGAAGGTTGTGGTCAACGGTGTTAAAGGCAGCAGAAAGGTCAAGAAGGATGAGGATAGAATAGAGGCCCTTAGATTTAGCCAGGAAGAGGTCATTGGTGACTTTTGTGAATGCCCAGTAGAGTGTAGGGGACAGAAGCCGGATTGTAATGGGTCCAGGAGGGCCTAGGAGGTGAGGAAGGCGAGGCAGCGATGGTGGACTGCTCGTTCTAATAGTTTGGATGTGAAGGGAAGGAGGGAGATGGGTCGATAGTTAGAAGGGCATGTGGGATCAAGTGAGAGTTTCTTGAGGAGGGGTGTGACAACAGCATGTTTGAAGTCAACAGGGACAGTTGCAGTGGAGAGAGAAAGGTTGAGGATATGAGTGATGGAGGGGACAATGGTGAGGGAGATGGAACGTATGAGATGGGTGGGGATAGGGTCTGATGAACAGGTGGTGGGTTTGGAGGAGGAAAGAAGGAGTGTGGTTTCTTCTTCAGAGATAGGAGGGAAGGAGGAGAGGGTGGCGGGGGGAGTATGGATGGGGGAGGGGGGGGAGGGGAATTGGGGAGGAGGGGAGGTAGATGGGGGGGTAGGGAATTGGAGGATAATTTTGTGGATTTTGTTGTGAACGTAGTCGGCTAGGGGTTGGGCAAAAAGGGAGGGCGGGATTGGGGGTGGGGGGACCTTGAGGAGAGAATTGAGGGTATTAAAGAGACGGCGCGGATCAGAGGCAAGGGAGTTGTTGAGATGGATGTAGTAATCTTGTTTGGCAAGTGCTAAGGCTGACTGGAAGGAGCCAAGCATGAATTTGAAGTGTAGAAGGTCTTCTGGGGAGCAGGATTTGGACCAAGCTCGTTCGGCAGAACGGGCGCAGATGCATAGGTAACGGATTGTGGGTGAAAGCCAGAGTTGGGGAGTAGATCATTTTACAGGACGTGGGGTGGGAGGGGCAAGAGTGTCAAGGGCTGAGGATAGTGTAACATTGTATGAAGATAATGCCTCGTCGACGGACTCAGATGATAAAATGGAGGAAAGGGATGGAGAAATGGTGGAGGAGAGAGTCAGGGGATCAATATTGTGAAGGTTTCTAAATAGGTCAGAGGAGACAGGAGGAGGTTGGGATGGCGGAAGCTGAAGAGTAAATGTTAAGAGGTGATGGTCAGATGAAGGAAGGATTGATTTGCGGAGGTTTGAGGGAGAGGAATTGGAGAAGAGTATTAGGTCAAGGCAGTGGCCGTGTAGGTGTGTGGGGGCAGTGGAGCAAAGTTGGAGGTCGAACGAGGAGGTAAGAGCGAGGAACTTAGAGGCATGGGGGTCGGAGGGGTTGTCGATGTGAATGTTGAAATCGCCAACTGATACCTACCTTTTATGAAGAAGCAGTAATTTGCATGTCATTACTTTACTTTATCAGAACTAAAAAAAATGTCTATGGGGGCATGCAATAGAACAGTGTGCACTGAGGCTTAGCACAGCATTCTAACCCAGTGCTTACCACAGCTTTCTAGCTGGGGAATTTAACCAGATAACTATTTATTACCTGGGCAAATTCCTTTGAAGACTGTGCTAATACTCTCTCACTCTGTGACTTTGAAGCACTTAAACAGGCTAAATATCATCTTCCATTTGACTAACATTTTGATACATAAATCTTTATATACCTTGGAAACTGTCTGTAAATTTTACTCTTTGGAGAAGTTTAGCCTTGGCATCTGTGGTGAGTACTAGAGGCAGTGACGGATGAAAATTATTTGCCCAGCTTCCCTGGTTCTCAAACCCATTGCTTTAACCACAAGACCACACAGTCCCCATGGTTACTCACAGCCTGCTATGGATGCCTCACCCAAAACTAGGCCCTGCAGATTCCCCATACTATTTCTAGAGAGGTGAAGAAAGGGAGTAAGGTCATGAATGAAGATTTGGTGGAAGTGAGAGGAAGGGAGCAGTGAAAGTATGAATATAACTCGGGGAGGAGGGGGAGGTTTGCGAAAAGAAAATGATAGTCGATGGTAGAAGGCCACAAATATGTTTGCTAACTGGATTGCAAAATCACAGTTTGGGTAACCCAGATATACAATGCTGTGGCCCAGATATGGCCCTGGTATTGAAAGTCAGGGGTGAAGTTAAAGCAACGATGACCAGCTGCTGTAAGTGTGTGCCGGCAACCACTGCTGAAAATCCCCCCAGTCATCTTTATAGTATCAAGTCTGCTCAACTTAAGAACATAAGATATGCCACAATGGGTCAGACCAAGGGTCCATCAAGCCCAGTATCCTGTTTCCAACAGTGGCCAATCCAGGTCACAAGTACCTGTCAGGTTCCCAAAAGGATTATGGATTCCATGCTGCTTGTCCCATGGGTAAGCAGTGGATTTCAGTGGTCCTCTTTAATATTGATTTATAGACCCTTCCTCCAGGAACTTGTACAAACCTCTTTTACATCCAGGTAAACTAATAGCTTTTACTACATCCTCTGGTAATGCTTGATTGTGCGTTGAGTAAAAAAATATTTTCTCCAATTAGTTTTAAATGTGCTGCATTGTAGCTTCATTGTGTGTCCCCCTAGTCTTTCTACTTTTTGAAGGAGTAAATAACCGATCTACATTTACCCATTCCACTCCATACATTATTTTATAGACCTCTATCAAATCTCCATACAGTAGTCTCTTTTCCAAGTTGAAGAGCCCTAACCTGTTAAGCCTTTCCTCGTAGGGATATCTCCCACCCCCTTTATCACTGTCATTCTTCTCTGTACCTTTTCTAATTTTGCTATATCCTTTTTAAGATATGACGACTAGAATTGCACACAGTATTCAAGATGTGGTTGTACCATTGAGTGATACAGAGGCATTATAATATCCTTTGTTTTATTCTCCATTCCTTTCTTTATGATTCCTAGCATTCTATTTGCTTTCTTGGCCGTTGCTGCACATTGAGCAAAGGATTTCAACATATTATCCACGATGATGCCTAGGTCACAGATTACTAATAGTAGTTCAGCAATCTCATATTTCAGTTCTTTTAGCACCCTGGTGTGTATGGCATAAGGCCCAGGTGATTTGCTGCTCTATAGTTTATCAATTAGCTGTATTTGTTTCAATTCTATATGGTCTACCAAAGAACACCCTCAACCCCCTTCAACTAGCTATGAATGCGGCTGCCTGCGTCCTCTGTGGTTTATCCAGATCAGACCATATCACGCCAATACTTAAAGATCTCCACTGGTTACCGATATACTGCAGGCTAACATACAAGATCCTGCTGATTACATTTAAGATTAACAACAATATAGCCCCCAATTCTCTCAAGAACCTTATTACACCAACTCCACAAATCAGATCTAGAAGGACAGCAACAGCCAACACATTGACCTTCCCTAAAGACTCCATAAAGTGTACCCAAACAACCAGGAGAAGAGCTTTTGCACACTACGCACCAAAATGTTGGAATGACCTCCCACCAGAAATAAGAACAATCAAAGACCTCCTACAGTTTCGGAAGGCAATAAAGCACCATCTCTTTCTGCTACATTTTGCTCAATCAGCTACCCCGCCCCAGAGAAATCTCCCCCCATCCCCCACAAACACCTCACTCACAACATAACACTCATGCTTTAAGCAATCACACCCATGCTCGTAAACACTTCACGTCTATTCACAACATGTAATATTTATTACTCCATGTCAACCTGTATATACTTACCATGTATTCTATATCTATCCTGACCAAACTCAGCGTGTATATAGTTACGCTGTATTTGTATCGTATAAAGATATCGCAACATGTAAATAGATACCCTATATCGTCCAAGTTCTAACCCCTGTTATAATGTAAACTCAAACAGTCTTGACTGCACTGAGCTCTCGTTGTTGAATGTAAACCGCACTGATAACAAATAGCCCGGTATATAAGAATTGTTAAATAAATAAAATAAATAAATAAAATAAATTCCTCTGATATATAACCTTTAAATATCATTTCTGGCAGGAGTAAGTTTCCTATATCTTCTGCAGTAAAGACTAAAGCAAAAAATTCATTCAGTTTCTCTGCTATGGCCTTGTCCTCTCTCGGTGCACCTTTTACCTCTCCATCATCTGATGGTCCAACTGACTCCCTTATGGGTGTTGTGTAATTAATGTATCTGAAAAAGTATTTATTATGTGCTTTTGCTTCCATGGCAAGCTTCTTTTCAAATTTTGTCTTTGCCTGCCTTATCATTGCTTGCATTTAACTTGCCAGTTGTTTCCTGTTTTCATCATTTGGCTCTTTTTTTCCATTTTGTGAAAGATTCTTTCTTGGCTATAACAGCCTCTCTGGCCTTACCTTTAAGCCATGCTGGCTGTTGTTTGGCCTTCCTTCCACCTTTTTTAAAGTATGGAATACATCTGGTCTGGGCTTCTAAGATAGTATTTTTAAATAACACCCAGGCCTGATGTAAACTTTTAACCTTTTCAGTTACTCATATTAGTTTTTTCTTAACTATTTACCGCATTTTATTATAGTCTCCTTTTTGAAACTTAAATGCTAGCACAGTGAATTTCCTTGTTATCCTCTCTCTATTTATTAAATCAAACGTGATCATCTTATAATCGCTAATGCCAAACGGTCCCAAAATCATTCCTTTTGCACCAGATCCTGCATTCTACTGAGGACTAGGTCTAAATAGCTTCCCCTTGGGTTGATTCCTGACCAGCTGTTCCATGAAGCAGTCATTTATTTCATCTAGAAACTTTATCTCCCTTGCATGTTCTGATGTGACACTGACCCAGTCAATAGCAGGGTAATTAAAATCTCCCATTATTACTGTGTTGTAAACCTTGCTAGCTTTCCTAATTTCTTTTAGCATTTTATCATCTGTCTGCTCATTCTGTCCAGGCGGATGGATTCCCCCCCCCTCGCCCCTGCTATTCCCTTCCCTTTTTTACATTGAATTTCTATCCATAAAGATTCTACAGTATATTTCATTTCCTTCAAAACTTTTATCCTGTTTGACTCAATGCTCTCTTTAACATATAGAGCCACCCCCCATCAAAGTGATCTATCCTATCATTTTGATACAGTTTATAAGCTGGTATCACAGTGTCCCATTTGTTATCCTCTTTCCACCAGGTCTCTGAAATGCCAATTATATCTAACCTTTCATTCATTGTTATATATTCTAACCATCCCATCTTATTTTTAAGACTTCTAGAATTTGCATGCAAGCATTTCAAAGTTTGGGGTTTTTTGCTAATATTAACAGTCTGACTATTTGATGACAGGGTTAATATGGAATCTTTCAACTCTGTCTAATCTTTACTTAAAGGTACCTGGGTTATTATTATGTTTATAGGAACCCCTCTATCGGGATACCCCGATTTTCCTGTTTTGCTAGTATCCTTCAAGGATACATCAATCCAAATGATGTGCTCCTGGTCAACTGGCAGCTTTTCCTCATTATTTATTTAGTTTAAAAGCTGCCCTATCTCCTTTTTAAAGGTTAATGCCAGCAGCCTGGTTCCACCCCTGTTAAGGTGGAGCCCATCCTTTTGGAAAAGCGCTCCCCCCTCTTTCCCTAGAATGTTGCCCAGTTCTTAACAAATCCAAAACCTCTTCCTTGCACTATCTTCTCTTCCATGCATTGAGACTCCGAAGCTCTGCCTGCCTCTTGGATCCTGTGCGTGGAATGGAAAGCATTTCTGAGAACACTACTCTTGAAGTTCTGGATTTCAACTACCTAAAAGCCTAAATTTGGCTTCTAGAACCTCCCTACCATATTTTACTATGTCATTGGTATCAACATATACCAAGACAGAAGCCTCCTCCCCAGCACTATCTAAAGTCTTGTCTAGATGGCGCTGAGGTCGGCTACCTTTGCACCAGACAGACATGATATATTCAAAGAAGACCAATGCTGCAACATATCTTTCAGGTCGGTAACATACCCTTCATTTTTAAAGAAATTGTGGATTCTGGATCTTTATAAAAATAAACTCCTAAATATGTAAGTTTAAATGAAGATCACCTAAAATTAACCACCTAAATCAGTTTGAGTAGGCATAATTTCTGTTTTCCCCCAATTCACTTTAAAACCTGAAAAGGATGAAAAGTCTTCAATTAACTTGAGTAAGGTTGGAATTGAGATTTTGGGATTAGAAAGAAACAGCATGTCATCAGCATAGGCTGCTAGTTTATGTATGTAAGAGGAGAGGCCAACCCCATGGATATCTGGCACTTCCCTAATAGCAATAAGTAAAAGTTCCAACAGTAAGTTGAACAGCAATGAGAAGCGCAAATACCCCTGCCTAGTATCCTGGGTAAGTGAGATAGCTTCTGAACATTTCCCATTTACAACTATCACAGATTTAGGACATGTATATAAGACCTTACTACAATTCTCACCTCAGCCAAACCACTTGAGGAGTTGAAATATATAGGACCATTCCACATTGGCAAATACCTTCTTGGCATCGAGTGACATAGTAATCAAAGGATGTTTTTTATGATGGGCAGCAAGCAAAAAAATTATGTATTTATTTATTTGTTTATTTAACAGGTTTTCTATACTGCCTTTTCCTTCAATCAAGGACATACAAAGGCAGGGAGAGAGACATGCAGGGACCAAAGTTGTAGACAATGGGTCTACATAGAACAGGGAATGACAAGACATACATTAAGTTACATTTGATATATGGTTTACAGTCATACATCAATACAAAATATATAACAGAACATCATCTATAAAATAGAAAAGAGATAGGGAATATAGTGAGAGGAAAGTAAGAAGATACAGCAGTAGTACGGCGACTGAGCGACTACCATATTGACCAGGTCTTATAATACTTGTTATCAATTATGCTATCCTTCTTCATTCTCGCCAAGGTCCTACGCCTAAGGGCCAAGCCAAAGGGCCCTCTGGCGAGGCCCTCAGGCGCAGGCCCGCAAGGCGCGGGCATGCCCCTTTAGTGGCAGTTTGAAGCCAGTATTGTGATCTGATTGGTAGGCTCCGGAGGAGAGGGGGGGCTCCCGATCACAGCTGCTGATGTCTGCTTCAGTTCTCCTTGTTACCGTGCAAAAATTGAATATGCAAAAATTATCACTAATATATCTTCCTCTCATGAAACTGACTTGGTTCATGTTAATGAGGCTGCTGTGACACCTCACCGCCTAGCTCTGGGCATATTAGGTAGTTGGTAAGTGAGACACGGGATTTTTAAAGTCCTTGGTAGTGCTGTAGCCCTGTGTCCTAGTGTAGTTGTGGACGGAAGTGACGACAGCCAAGGTTGGGTTTCAAGTTAAAGAATACTTTTATTGTTGCACAAAGTATAGCACAAAGTATTGCATAAAGAACCGCACAGGATTTACTCCCCCAACACAGAAAGTAAAGTGGTAACTTTTTGTACCAAATGAAAGTCCAAGTATAAAGTCAGTTCTCCTGATTCTTCTCAGGGACAGGTAACAAACTTAAATGTTTTAGGCTTCTTCCAGCTTTATCAAGACAACAACATTTCCAGAATGCTAGCAATGCTTTCCAAGTATCAGCTCTCCATAAAGGTAACTTCTAGTTGTTGTATTTTCTTTCTAATATTCATATCTTGCTTTAACAGCTTTAAATAAAATGGCAATCTCCACACTCTCTTGGCCTCTTGATAACAGGCTTCTTGTGCAGGAACACTTCCTTACGTTGCCTTTCATACACAGCTGCAAGGTATGAAGCTTTGAGTCATTGCACCCAGCAGAACGCTGCTGTTTCTTGTGCAAACTCTAAGAATCTCGATTTGGGCTTCACAGCACTCAGTCATAGAACCTGAATAAATTATAGATCCTTACTCTTTCATACACATTCCACATTCCATCTCAGAATCACTGTTACTGGATAAGGGAGCCCCTAACTCCATTGGTTCTTCCAGCCTCTCTGAAATCCCTTTATCCTGGGGAACATATAAGCCTTCAGACTTTAATTCCTTAATTATAGCCTGAAGCTGTTTCCATTTACTCTCTCTCTGTCTTCTGGGCACTTGCAAGGCTTTGGGTTTATCAGCACCTCTTAACACCTCATAAAAGGGGTTTATTTCCTCCTTGCCTTGCCTTGCCTAGGAAAAGAGACGGCTGAGGGGGGATATGTCTCTTCTGGTACTGCCTTATGAGATCCCTCAGCACAGCCTGGTCCTCAGGATCTGTTCCTAGTTCTCTGCCCGGTAGCTGCCAGTCTTTTGCTGATAGGCAGGTGTGCTACCTTCTGAGCTAGTGCTCTGGTCACGCTGTCTGTATAAGGGAAATGCTTGCAGTTTCTCAATAGGGACTCTCCTACAGCCCAACTTCTCTCTGGTAATTCCAGGTTTCCTTTCAAAACTTGGTTCAGGCCTGTTCCTCCTAGAAAGCACTCTATTACCACTCTCTCGAGACTGGCTTACTTCAGAGCTATCTACTTTACAAGGTTCAAAAGGTTTTGCTCTGACCTGGTTCTGGCAGCTTTTAACTCTGGGGAACTCCACTGACTCCAAGTCTATGTCCAAGGATCCTGAGTCTGGCTCGGGGTCCCTTCCAGGGTCCACTCTCCCTTGGAGCTGAGCTCTGCCTGGGTCTCTTCCTGGACCACCCACAGGAACTCTCCTTTCAACTCCACCTCCGGTCCTTGTAACTCCTTTCCTCCTCCTTTCTCCGGTTCTGTCCTTCGTTCCCCTTTCTCTCCCTTTACTAACTGCTGCTTCCTGGTTATGAGTGCAGGGGGGCCCAATCCGGTCTGACTCCGCCCACCTCCCTGATTGGCTAGGTCTCTGGGTTAGCCTAGAGCTAGGGTGTGGTTCTTTCCCTGCTCTTCTTTGCAGAGAAGGTTCATGTGCTGGAATCTTAACCCCTTCCTGTCCTGTATCCGTAAACATATGAGGTGACAGAAGGTGTTTTAAACCCTTTTTCTTCTCTTTCTGAGCCTCTGCATTGTCACACTGCCCAACAATTCACCTAACTGAGTAGCCAAAATGTTATAGTTAGTATATAGAAGCGATATAGGTTGATAGCTTGCTGCCAAGATTGGGTCTGTATCAGGCTTTGGTAGACATATAACATGTGCTTCAGAAACGTTTGAGGAAGTTTATTGGTTTGTGTATAAATTTTGAAATAACTATAGAAGCTTGGAAGCAAGAATAGAGCCAAATTAGTGGTAAAATTCATCAGTGTAGTCATCTAGCCCAGGGACTTTGGCATTATACATAGCAGCCAAAGCCTCCAGAATCTGAACAGGAGCACTCAGCTTCCTTCTACTAGCCTGAGATAGCAAAGGATGGTCAATAAAGACAAGAAAGGCTTGACAGGGTTCATCTATATCATTGCCCAAAGAGCAGAACAGGTCCTTATAGAAACAAACAAATGGGTTATATCCTCCATTTTGGTATGGACCTATACCCACTTATCACACAAAGATGCTATGTGCTGACACGGCTTCCTAGCTTTGAGAAGTTGTGCTAAAAGGTGCCCAGAATTATTACCAACTGTGTGTAGTACCCCATTCTTTGTATAAAGACCTCTTGACTGGTCTGTCTGCTCACGAGCTTATTCATTTATTGATTAATTGATTGTAGTTATACTTATGATGATAGAACCCTTCGGTGGTAACACAATAAGTGTGGACGTGTTGCTCCAGATTAGAAACTGAGATTTCCTAATGTCTGATCTCAGCCAGATCCTCTCTCCTTCTCCAGGAAGCATAAATTATGATTTTACCACGCAAAGTGAATTTGAAGGTCTCCCATATAGTACAGTAATCTATGCCAGCTCCCTCATTCCTAATGGAAAACAAACCTGAACTAAAATCTTCATTTTGTCTGAAAAGTCTGGGTCCATTAAGACAATTGTTAAGCTGCCAAATGGGCTTAGACATAGGCACACTGGGAAGAAGGAGCTGAAGGTCAATTGCAGCATGATCAGAAATATGTATTGGCTGCATTTTGCATCCCTGAGCAAAAGGCATCAGTGCTTTAGACATAAAAAAGTCTATTTAATAGATTTGGTGAGGGAAGGAATAAAAAGTATATTCTCTTCTCTTAAATATTTGAGGGTTCATCTTACTCACAGGCCTGAACACCCTTATGAGGCAAATTATGTGTTGTTATTAAGCCAGCTGGAAAAAGATATGGAAGTATGGGTAAAAGAAGAGATTTCGTGGCTGGGGAGGGTGACTGCACTAAAAATTAATATTCTTCCACGGCTGCTGTACCAGACCTTACCCATATTGATACCTAAGGAGGTACTAAAATGTTTCCAGCAGAAACCTTTTGCATTTACCTGGTGCCAAAAGCTGCCTAGAATAACATGCAAAGTCATGTTTTAACCCTTTGAATTTCAATTTTCCTATAATGTTTAAATTATTTTAACATTTTGTAAGATTGCAGTTATTTGTTTAATGTAATTGTAATGAATTATGAAATGTAATTTTGCTGTAGTTTATGTATAATTTAATGTAATGTACTGTAGTTTACTGTAATGTACTATCTTGTTGTCTCCCCCCTCCTCGATGTAGTCACTCTGTTGTCTTGTTGACCATTTTGATTGAAGGATAAGGTGGTATATAAAACTGATTAAATAAATAAATAAGAGACAGGGAGGGTCTGGGGATCTCGGATATTATGAATTACTATTTAGCAGCTCAACTAAGAGAGGCAATAGATAGGAGAGAGAGGATAGCATGGAAGCAGTTTATGCAGGTGGAACAGCACTGCTTGTCCTCCCACAAGTTATATCACCTGTCCTCGATAACTAGGCCGCAAATGAAGGGGCAGCTCATAGAAAGTCCCTACACAAAATACCTGTGGGATATTTGGCAGCAAGGGTTGAAGAGAATTAACCCAGGGGCAAATTTCTCAGTATGTACTCCCATGAGGTTTGCTTTGGACTTTGTCCTTGGGAGGGAGGTAACTTTTAGAAAGTGGGAGAGGATGGGGTTGGATACATTTGCAAAACTCATAGACTGCCATGAGGTGTGTACCTTTGAGGATTTAAAGGAACAGTTTCTGCTAGACACCACAGATTTCTTTGCCTACTTGCAGATATCTCCATACTTGAAAGGTAAAACTAGACTGTCATATTTCGAGCAAGATTAAAATGCCGTTGAAGCTCTATGGCTGGGTTACCAAAAGACTCATGGCCTGATCCGATTTCTCCAACCAGGGGGTATTAAGAAGTCTGAGTTTATAAGGGCCTGGGAAAGGGATCTGGGTCCCCACATTGAGGACAAAAAGTGGAAGGTATATTTGAGGGTTGCGGGTTCATCAATATCAGTTATTATTAAGGAAACGCTTATAAGGTTTCGCTACACTGGTACTGGTTAAACGAAAGAAACCAGAGTAGGGCTAAATGGCCAATTTTCTCAATGGAGAAAGGTGAATAGTGGAGTACTTCAGGGATTTGTGCTGGGCCCGCTGCTTTTTAACATATTCATGAGTGACCTGGAAATAGGAATAACGAGTGAGGTGATTAAATTTGCAGATGACACAAAATTATTCAAAGTTGTTAAAATGAAGAGGATTGTGAAAAATTGCAAGAGGACCTTGAAAAATTGGAAGACTGTCTATCCAAATGGCAGATGAAATTTAATGTGGACAAGTGCAAAGTCATGCACCTAGGAAAGAACAATCCAAACTATCATTACACGATGCAAAGTGCCACCTTAGAGACCACTATCCAGGAAAAATGATTTAGGTGTCATTGTGGATAATACATTGAAACCCTTCACCCAGTGTTCAGTGGCAGCCAAGAAAGCAAATAGAATGCTATGAATCATAAGGAAAACAATGGAGAATAAAACGAAGGATATTATACATGTAATGCCTCTGTATCATTCCATGGTACAACCGCACCTTGAATATTATGTGCAATTCTGGTCGCCATATCTTAAAAAGGATATAGCTGAATTAGAAACGTACAAAGAAGAGCAACAAAAATGTTAAAGGGAATGGAAGGATACCCCTATGAGGAAAGGCTTAAAATTCTGGGGCTCTTCAACTTGGAAAAGAGACGGCTGAGGGGGGATATGATAGAGGTCTATAAATTAATGAATAGAGTAGAACAGGTAAACATAGAACGGTTGTTTACACCATCAAAAAGTAGAAAGACTAGAGGACACACAATGAAGCTACAATGCAACCCATTTAAGACTCATAAGAGAAAATAATTTTTTTACTCAACGTGTAAATCAAACTCTGGAATTCGTTACCGGAGGATGTAGTAAAATGTAGTAAAATGTTAGTGTAGCTGGCTTTAAAAAAGGTTTGGACGTGTTCCTGGAGGAAAGGTCCATAAACCATTATTAAAGGGGACCCAGGAAATCCACTTCTTGCCCATCGGACAAGCAGCATGGAACCTGCTTGTCTCTTTGGGAACCTGCCAGGTACTTGTGGTCTGGATTGGCCACTGTTGGAAACAGGATACTGGGCTTGATAGACATTGGTCTGATCCAGTAAGGTATTTCTTAGATTCTTATGGTACTATACCCCTATAAGACGGCACAAGATGTTCCCTGCTACCTCGGATGTTCCCTGCTACCTCCACTGTTGGAGTGGATGTGGGGAACAGGGCATTCTTTTTCACATTTGATGGATATGTCCGCGGATAGTATCTTCTGGGAGCAAGTAAAACAAAAGATCATGGAGATCTTTGGTCTGGCTGTAGGAATTAACCCACAATTCTATTTACTGAGCAAAGAAGTGGAGAAAACCAGTCATGGCTTGCGTGACTGCAGCACATTGTGATGTGGCATACTAGAAACGATCCAGCAGTTGTGGAAGGTACTGTTGATAGAAATGTTGATGGCCATCCGCAGAGATTGTCATGGGGTAGATCAGTCAGAGCCTATGGAGATAGGAAACTCTGAGCAAAACAGAGCTAACACTGACAGCTCAGATCTGCACATGGCCCAAGGTTGTTATAGGCAACGTACACAAGCTGCTTTGCGAGGTGTGAGGGAACGCCCAAACAGTAAGCTAGCTCATAGCTCATTAGGGAATGAGGGGCAGCTGGGAAGGGGTGGAGCCCAAGCAAACACTAGGACATACGCAGTTAAAAATCACTTACTGGAGGGTAGTGAAGAGAGACCACCAGGGAATTCAAGACCCGTTGGTAACAGGGAGAGACCACTGGGGAATTCAAGAGTCGTTGGTAACAGAGAGAGACTACCAGGGAAGTACAGAGCTGTTGAACCCACGAGGAACTGCTTTGGAAAGCAGTGCACAGCTGAACAGTATCCCAGGGAACCTTGCTACGGAGGGAGCAGAGGAGGTAGTCCTGGAACCAGGCTGAGGAAAGCCAAGCTGCCCAGCATCAGGTACAGAGAGGGAGAGAGCTTCTATCCTGAAGATAGTTTTATGCCAAGAGGAAAGCTGAAAGAGAAACATAGTAAAAAGCTTCCATACAGGCAAAGCTCTGCTCAGCTGAGAAACTCTGAAGAGAGAGTGCTGGAAGGTAGGCTTATTGATCCTAATAGAAGAGGAAGAGAGTATAACGAATTGCCCTGTACTTATCAAGAGTTGTGTGGCTCTCCTAAAAGAAACTACAGAGAATGTGGTAATTACCCATTCCACTCTAGCCGGGAGGAGGAAGGGAACTCTGAGCTGTAGGGAGGAACTCTGTAACAATAACGGAAGTTTCAGTCCAAAGGAAACGTACTCCGGTGTTGAAGAAATGCAGTGTGATTCCTATGAGGAACCTGCTTATGAAAATTGCATGGACTGTACGTTTACCATGTCTGATGCCATCACTTCTTTGTGCTGAAGTGCTGTAAAAAGTGTTTGTAAAGAAAACAGGAAGAAAGTTATTTGGTTTGAAAGAGACTGTTTTCTTTTCCTTTTTGTCCATTGCAAAGCTGAAGTTAAGCAGAGTTTTTGTTCCAGTGTTTCTTTAATTTGGTACCAGACGAATGGTCTTTATGTTCCTTTGTTTCATTGTGCTTGAAATCCAACCCCGGGAAGGGGAATAAAAAGTCCTGTCTTAAAGCCTTACCACTTGACTGCAACTACATTCTTTTGCTAGTTTGTGGAACCACAACTCCCAGGGGGCACTGCAATGCCTTTCTATAACACTCCACAGCTACTGAAGAACATGCCCCGATGAATTACCCACGCTTCTGGCCTCTGGGGACCTTCACGGGTGACAAGATAAATGGACTAATTCTGCACAAAAGTGGAAACCACTTATAGACATTTTGGAAAAGAGCAGTTCACCATTGCTATCTTGACTTTTTCCTCTCAAGCCCTTCTGCATTCAGTGCAGTCTGGATTTCGTCCTCTACTTTCCACAAAAATGGCTCTTGACGAAGTTTCCAGTGACTTGTTCCTTGCCAAATCCAAGGGTCTTTACTCTATCCTCATCCTTCTTGACCTTTCTGCTGTCTTCGACACTGTTGATCACCACCTTCTCCTCGATACCCTGTCCTCGCTTGGATTTAGGGGCTCTGTTCTGTCCTGGTTTTCTTCTTCTCTCCCATCGCACTTTTAGTGTATGTTTTGGTGAATCCTCCTGTTTCAGTTGGTGTACCTCAGGGCTCTGTCTTTGGATTTCTCCTTTTCTCTCTCTATACTCAGTCCCTTGGTGCACTTATTTTTTCCTATAGTTTTCAGTGCCATTGTTATGCTGACAACTCTCAGATCTAGCTCTCTGTGCCTGAAATCTCTTCAGGAATCCAGGCCAAATTTCTGCCTGCTTATCAGACATTGCTACCTGGATGTCTCACCGCCATCTGAAATTGAATATAGCCAAAGCTGAGTTCCTTATCTTTCCTCCTAAACCCACCTCCCCCCTTCTTCCCTTCTCTATTTCTGTGGATGACATTACACTCCTCTGTTTCCTCAGCTCATAAACTTGGGGTCATCTTTGACTCTACTCTCTCTTTCTCTGTACATATCCAACAAATAGCTAAAATATGCCGCTTCTTTCTCTGTAACATCAGCAAAATTCATCCCTTCCTTTTTACACACACTACTAAGACCTTTATCCACTCACTAGTCACCTCCCGTCTTGATTATTGTAACCTGCTCTTCACTTGTGTCCCTCTGAATCATCCTCTCCCCTTCAATCTATTCAAACTCAGCTATACAGTTTATCTTCCACCAGTGCCGTTATGCTCATGTAACCTCTCTTCTCAAGTCACTTCACTGGCTCCATATCAGTTTTCACATCCAGTTCAAACTTCTGGTACTGACCTACAAGTGCATTCATTCTGTAGCTCCTCACTACCTTTCCTCTTTTATCTCACTCTACATCCCTCCTCAGCAGCTCCGCACCTCTGGCAGATTCCTTTTATCTGTGCCCTTCTATGCCACTGCCAACTCCAGACTTCATTTATTCCATCTTGCTGCTCCATATGCCTGGAACAAGCTACCTGAGTCTGTGCATTGGGCTCCTTCTCTAGCACTGTTCAAATCCAGGATAAAACCCCACCTCTTTACGGCTGTTTTGTATTCTAATGCTCCTCACTCTTTTGTCCACTACTTATGTATATCTTTTCATACTCTACTCCCCAGTATTTTGCCTTATTTAGATTGTAAGCTCTGATGAGCAGGGATCTATATGTACAGCGCTATACAAATAATTAGTAGTAGTAGAAGAAGACTTCCGGTGGCCGAAGGGAGAAGGAGGGTGGGGGGGGGGGGAGGAGGGAGAGGGGGGCAATTAAGAACTGTAATTTGATATTGTGGATTCTGTCAACTGTTGTGAAAATTTGGTTTAAAAATAAAAATTAAAAAAAAAGTATATCCCTGACTAGTGGGATGCAGGCGATGCCAAAGTTCTGCTAGTCTCAATCCATCCAGTAAATTGAGAATAACTTTTCGTGCTTTGAGATTGGAGGATTTACAAAGAGATCACCTGTCCAAAAAATTATCCAGAACCATATTGAAGTCACATCCTAGGATTATCTCATTATTTGCAAAAGATAAGATGACCTTTCCTTAGTCATGGAGCAATCTGGGGGAGTCCCAAGAAGGGGCGTAAATATTTACTAACAAAAATGTTTGAAGTTTCAAAGACACCTCTGTACAGGCCCAATGGCCGCAAACATCTCTATTTTGTTTTAATATTTTAAATTGCAGGCCTTTCCTAAAAAGTATGGACACACCACCTTTTCTGAGGCCCAGATGCATAAACATGACCCTCCACCCAGCTAACTTTAGGTTTAACACAGGCCTCATGCAACATGTGAGTTTCTTGCAGGAAGATTACATCTGTGCCAATGTATTTAAGTTAGCTAAATATTGCTTTCCTTTTATAATTGGATGATTTAACCCATTAATATTAAAGATACTACTTTAAGATTCATTAAACTAGCAGGTAAAGCATCTGGAAACCAGGGTGAATCCAATCTGCTACCAATGCAACAGGAAACATACTTTCACCACTGCTGACATATACACCTTACCACGCAAAAACATAGCTGCATTTCTGGTTTAAACAGTCACTTAAGATTTTGGCAAAACACCAGTAGCTATCAATAGTGACACAGCTGACCAAGCATACACACACTGTAGGAATACACACACACACAGCCACACTTGAATATGCTACATTGCACAAGTAGAAGTCTTCAGGGCACAGATTCAACTTTAATTGTCATCCTTACACTTGCCCAACCAGTTAAAGCTGCCATGCACACATAACTTACAGCATACTCTCCCACTATCAGACCAGCAGCACTGCCATTCATACAAATCATTTGGCTAAATAACCTTTGACAACCAATCACAACCATTCACAAAACTTGCAATTACAGTACATAGCCTATCCCAACCCTTTTATTTAGGCATACAGCTCTACCTCATAAAAGTATTTGACATAACAGCATAGCATTGCACAATCAAATAATTAGAAAGTTCAAACGAACATTCATGCCCATCCTGGCCAACCTGGTGAGCATTTGGTTAAGCAAAAACAAAATTGGCCCAGTAGTAAGATGAACAGCACAGTCCAAATCAACACTATACCGCATGTTCAAGGACTCCAAGAAGTCTCTGACCTGGTTGAGGTCCATGTAAGTGGTAGTTTTATAACAATGGTTACTCGTATCCTAGCTGGGTACAACAGGCTAAATCTTGCCCTGTGCTTTTTCTTCTTGCAACAGTGGTACGAGCCAGCCTGAATAAACAAGATGTGATGATTTTTCCCTTGCCTTCGATAGGATCTGAAAAACTTGTATATAATGCAGCAAACAGGCAACAATGGGCCTAAGATGTTTATTATTTGGCATGGGCCTGGATGGTACCCTGTGTGCGCATTTGATTTCTAACTGCAGTTGGAGGAAAGGCCCAACAACTGAGAGAACAGACTCCGGAAAGTTAACCAGGCTCATACTTTCAGTTCCTTCAGATAATCCCAAAAGGCGGATGTTATTCCTTCTGTTGTAAATTGCTAGATCCTCAATATCCATTTTTAGCTTTTGGATACAGGTTGTATTTGATGCGATCTATGGCACTTGATCTTCTATGACAGAGTTATGACCTTTGAGTGACCCGAGCCTCTGCTTCAATGCTGCAAGTGGTGCTGTAAGCAATTCCAACTCTTTTTGTACACATTTGAGTTGCTTCAACTTGTAGGGGCATCATTTATTTAAGACTTTGCCGCTCATGCAGCACAGCAGTTGAAGACAAGAGTTGATCTGCCACTTTATCTGGCATCTGAAGGTCCTTTTTATGCCTTTTTAGCCCTGAGGTTGTGGAAACTGCAGATCCGGTTTCAAGGTCTTACCAAGACATATCACAAACCTCTGGCTATCCAAAGAGCACAGATACAAAGGGTTATTTATGTAAGGGTCTGATGCTCTTATAACTCAGTTTCCCATGGAACCTCACCTTATGGGGCTATACTGTAATCCCTGTGTGTGTATTGTGTGTGGTGTTTGTGCCTGTTATCTGTGTTGTGTATATTTTGAATGGGGATTGTGAGTTATTTTTGATGGTTGTTTTTGGGGGTGGGGCAGTTACTAGGATGGTAGTTTTTGGAGGTGGGGAAAGCTAGCAGGGTATTGGGGCAATTGTAAGATGTATTTTATGGAAGTGGGGCAGCTTATGGAGTGGTAGGACCAGGGGCGGCCCAAGGGGGGTGCGGGGCCATGTGCGGAGACTCAACGTGGGGCCTCATTTGCATAAGGGGCCTCATTTGCATAAATATTTGCATAATGTTACCATACACTAACTTTTAATAAACATACCTCTTCATGCGTGTATGGATAAAGAAAGACTAAAAGATTTCTATATTACTATAATCCAGTGCCAACCGCCAGGCCCTATAGGAACTACTACAAATACTGCCCATTTAGAACCCACAGAAAACCCGCCGTATCATAACAGCACTACCAGGACTCACAAAGCACCATACCCTACCTATCAAAAGGCAACACTGCAAATATTAAACCAATACATTTCAGAGAATAACAATACATGACCTACTGGGGAAAGAGAACAAGTGGCAATGTCAAATAGGAATTACATAAACAGAATACCTCAGCTCAGTTACACATGCAGAACATAGACTATCACCAAACAAGGAATCACAATTTAGAAACAGGAAGACAATAATTAAACTGGGAACCCCAAAAGCCAAACTTGGAATGTACAACAACACTGTAGAAATAAAACTATAAATTAATTTCCTCTTGTACCAAACAAAGCGCAGACGTTAATGATGCACATTTCCCAGAGCTTTCATATTCCAGTTAATAAATTCAAAATAAGGAGATATCTTTGTACCTTTTGTGCATTTTTTTTTCAGTTGCAATTTCTCCAGACACTTTCTTCTGGTTTCTTCATGTCTTCTGCTAACTCTCCATCGTCTGCTGTCCATTTGTCCTTTCTTCTCTCTTCTAGTTTTTTTCCATTCTCTTACATCTGCTTTAACATACTAATCTTTCTCCTTTTGCTCTTTCCTCATTCCTTTTTCATCCACTCAAATTTTACCCCTCCATCCTCAATCCCCACTTACTCTCCCAATACCCGGCCAATTGTAGATTTTTCTTCCCTCCCACACAAAATATTTTTCCCCTCTCCATTTCACTCTCCCAGCCCCATCCCATTCTAATCTCCCCCAACATCAGCTCCCTTCTAGTTCCAGCCCCACCCTATATCCGCTCCCTTCTAGGCCCCGCATCAGCCCATTTCCAGTCCTAGCCCCCCAATCAGCCCATTTCCAGTCCTAGCTCCCCCATCCATTTCCAGTCCTATCAGAGTCCCTCCATCAGCTCATTTCCAATACCAGCCTCCCATCAGCCCATTTCTAGTCCTTTCCTAGCCTCACCATCAGCCCATGTCAAATCCTAGCTCCCCTCCACTCAGCCCATTTCCAATCCAAGCCCCCCATGAGCCTACTTCCAGTTCCAGCCCCTTCATGAGTCCATTTCAATTCAAGCCCCCACCACAGCCCATTTCCAATCTTAGCTCCCCCCAACACCCAATTCCCAGTCCTATACTAGCCCCTTCATCAGCCCATTTCCTGTCCTAGCTCCCTCCCCTCACAGCCCATTTCCATTCCAATCCCCCTCCCCATCAGCTATTTGCAGTTCAAGCTCCCCTTCAACTCAGCCCATTTCCATTCCAAGCCCCCTCCCCATCAGCTATTTGCAGTTCAAGGACCCCCTACCCCTCAGCCCATTTCCATTCCAAGCCCCCGTCCCCATCAGCTATTTGCAGTTCAAGCCTTCCCTTCCACTCAGCCCATTTCCAGACCTAGCAACCCCCCCAACCCTTTACCAGTCCTAGCCATCCCATAGCCTATTACCAGTCCTAAACCCCCATCAGCCCACTCGAATCCTAATCCCATCAGCCCATTTCCAGTCCTAACCCCCATCATCCAATTTTCAGTTTAAGCCCCCCCAGCCCATTACCAGTCCTAACCCCCCATCAGCCCACTTCCATTCCAAGCCCCCGTCCCCCATCAGCTATTTGCAGTAACAGCCTTCCCTTCCACTCAGTCCATTCCAGTCCTAGCCCCCACATAGCCTATTACCAGTCCTAAACCCCCATCAGCCCACTCCAATCCTAATCCCATCAGCCCATTTCCAGTCCTAACCCCCATCACCCAATTTTCAGTTTAAGCCCCCCCCCATAGCCCATTAACAGTCCTAATCCCCATCAGCCCACTTCCAGCCCTAATCCCATCAGCCCATTTCCAGTCTTAGCCCCCCCATAGCCCATTACCAGTTCCAACTCCCCCATCACCCCATTTCCAGACTTAGCCCCCCATAGCCCATTACCAGTCCTAACCCCTCCCATCACCCCATTTCCAGACTTAGCCCCCCCCATAGCCCATTACCAGTCCTAACACCCATCAGCCACCTTCCAGTCCTAACCCCATTAGCCCACTTCCAGCCCTAACCCCCCCTCTCCCCCCCAGCCTAGGGAAAATCTAAAATAATAAAAAAGCTGTCTGCTGCCGGCCTGCCGCTGCCGCGGCGGCAGATTTGAGTGTCCCGCGGGGCCCCCCTGCCCGGCAGAGCCTGCCCTCCCTGCATCAGCTCCCTCTCCGCAGTCGAAACCGGCTTTCAGAGCGCGAAGGGAGAGTTTCCCATCAGCCCCTGCAGTCTTGAATCTGCCGCCGCGGCAGCGGCAGGCCAGCAGCAGACAGCTTTTTTAAAAAAAATGTTAAATTTACTTTTAAGCAGCATGTTCTTTGCACGGGGCCCCATGAAATGCGGGGCCCTGTGCAAAAAACATTCTTGCTCAATGGACGGGCCGGCCCTGGGTAGGACAGTTTTGGGGGTAGGTTTTGGAGTGTGGAATGGTGCGGCAGTTGGAGTTTACAGGGTGGTGGGACAGTTGAGTGGGCTGTTTCTGGGGTGGGGCAGTTGCAGTTTATCAGGGGGAGGCAGCTTATAAGGTGGTGGAGCAGTTGTAGGGGGCATCTAGTTTATTAAACAATTTGATATACTGCCTTTCAAGCTTAAAAGCACAAGATATTTTTTGGGGTGGAGACAGTTTGCGGGATGCTGAGGCAGTTGCTTGGGGTATTTTTTTTGAAGTAGGGCGATTTGTGGGGTGGGGAGAAGTTGTACGGAGTAGGTTTTGGGGGTCAAGGCAGTTTGCAGGCTGTTGGGGCAGTTGTGCAGGATATTTTTTGCAGCTACTACAATTTGCGAAGTGGTGGGATAATTATAGGGGGTATTTTTTGGGAGGGACGTTTGCGGGGTTCTAAGGCACTGTGGGGGATATTTATTGGATCTGGGGCAATTTGCATAGTGGTAGGGCAGTTGCAGGGGATAGTTTATGATGGTGGGGCATTTGGAGATAGTAAGGCAGTTGCAGGGATTGTGTTTTTTGGGGAGTAGGGCAGGCTGTGGGGTAGTAGGGCAGTTGTGGGGAGGGGAGAGATTTTTGGGGTGATGAAACTTTCAGGATGGTGGGGCGATTGCAGAGGGTATTTTTAGAGGGTGAGACAGTTTGCATGGTGATGGGGCAATTTCAGGGGATAATGTTGGGGGGGGTGAGGCACTTTGTGAGGTAATGGGGAAGTTTCAGGGGGAAGATTTGGGGTGTGGGCAGTTTGATGGATGGTGGAGCAGTTTCAGGAAGGTAGAATTTGGGAGTAGGGTAATGGTGGAGTTATGGGGTATTTTTGGGGGGTGGGACTTTTAGGGAGTTGGGGAGCAATTGTAGGGGTATTTTTTGGGTAGGAGGCATTTTGGAGTTTGGGAGACGACAACAGGAGAGAGGCAGTTTGAAAGGAGCAATTTCCTAACTGCTATGTTTCATGCTATGTAAGTTTCTATGCTGCTGCTGCTGTAGAAATACATTGGGCCATTTTTGTGGGAGGCTTATTTCTCAAGAGTCCCCAGGCCCGATCTGGCCCATTTTCAGACTTGATGCTACTTCTCACCAGTTTTTCTCCTATGCCAAGTTTCATTCCATTTTGTTTAATTTTCAGAGTTATTTTGCCCCAAGACAGACAGACAGGCAGGCATTTCTCAAATCCTTTCGAAAAATTCTTTCCAGCTTCTGTTGTGTTGGAAAAAATAACAAGTGGAGAAAGCATGCAGAGCATGGCTCAATGAATTCTTTCCAACTCCTCTGTGTATGCATGTGAATGCACACACCCATTGTTTTTATCTGCATTGCCACTGTGTGTTTGTGTGTGTGTTCCATCTAAGTAAGTGAGAGTGTGTGTTTGTGTGTGCGCGCGTGCACATCTCTGTTGTGTTTGCTTACCTGTTGTGTGTGCATATGTATCTCTATTTTGTGGGTGTATGCATTTTTGTGGGCTTATGTTTGTATGTATGTATATGTTTGTGTATCACTCCATGGGTTCTCATATGTGTGTGCATGCTTGCATATGTTTGCATAAATGCTTGCATGTATGTATCTGTGCAAGCGTGGACATGTTAGTATGCGCAGGTTTGTGTGTCTGTGATCTGGAGAGGAGAGGGAGGGCTGTTTGACAAGTGTATTTCTGTAATTGCTATGTTACTGTGAATCAGTGTTCGCATGCTGCATTTATTAGAACAGCTTTTCCTATAGAAATTCATTGAGGCATTTTTTGGGGAGGGTGCTTAAGTTCTCTTCCATCTCCTACCACACGTCGGGCTCAATGCAGAAACCCTGCACTATAGCACAGTGCTAAAGCTGGAACCTAGGGTTTCCTAATGCAACTATAGTGCAGATGTTTTGCTCAGCAATGCTGTAAGCGAAAAGTATGCAAATAAGCTATGTGCAAAAAGTCTGCTCTAAATAAGGAAAGCAAGCCAAGCACATGTGTACAGGGGTCTACATTAGCAGCACCTATATCATGCACATTAGAAAATCCAGATTGAAGTAAGATGGTGGCGGCAGCGGTGGACGCTCTCTGAGTAGCTCCAGCTGTGGCCCCTTGCCCATTAATTTCTTACTGCTTCTTTTGCCTGTATGCCACATTTGGCCTGTAAGAGGAAGGCTAAGCTCCAGCTGGAGCACTCGGAGGTTACTGGGCTGATGGATAGATTCCTAACCCCCGGAGGTAGAGAGGAAGTTTAGGGTGGCCCGCTAGGAGAGGTGGGGGTAGAAGGAAACTCACCACCAACCTTTGGGCCCGATAAAGCCCAGAGTGCCAGATTCCTCCAGTGCAGCCGGTGATGTGGGTGAATGTGGCTGGTGCGGGGGTACCCGATCTGTTGAACTGGCTGGGTCTCTCCCGCTGGAAGTGCAGTCCTTTGGCCCCAGAAGTGTTAGCCGGGTGTTGAAAGCTCAGATTGGTGTAGCTGGAGAGGTGTGAACTAAGGAGGAGAGGTTGGCGTCTCTATGGCTTGAGACCAGTTTTTCTATTTCACCTGCTGTGCAGCCAGCTTTATCAGGTGAGCAGGATCTTGGTGTGCAGACCCAGACAACGCTGGTGAGACCTCAAGTTTTCTCTCTGGAAACAGTTTGGGAAGCCCTTTTTAAAGTAGAACTATCTTTGTTGGGTCAATTCCAGACTATTTCAAGCCAGCTTGCAAGTTTTTGGCGAAAAGTGGAGGTGCATGAATCCCTGTTAGGCTCCCTTCCAGCAAAGCTTTCTACCTGTGAAGAGCAGATAGACCAAGTCCAGAACTCTGTTTTGGCTCTCATGAAAGATGCAGAGAATTTACATCGGAAGATGGAGGCCTTGGAGAATTCAGCTAGAAGCAGAAACTTAAGGGTGTTGAACTTAACTAAAGTTCCATCTGTTTCACCTTTGGAACTTAAGAAGTTTTTGAATACTGTATTGAAAATTCCTGTGGAATCACTACTCCCCATCTCTAAAGCATATTATTTGCCTCTAGCTAAGACCAGGGTGGTTGAGGGTCAAGTTTAGTGGCAAAATCAGTCTCGCTGGCCTTATCCTCTGATAGCTTGGATCTGACAAGCTTTTTTGAGTGATCTGGGTCTGATCCCTGGTTGACTGCTAGTTTGTTGGTCACCCTGGCTCTAGACATAGACCGTGATTAGATCTTAAAAATGTTTTGGTCATCTTCTAAGGTGTTTATGGACTCTGATATTAGGATCTTCCTTGACATGGCTCAGGCTACACAGAAAAGGCAAAAGCAATTTTTGGTACTTATACCTGGGGTGTTGCAGCTGGGTGGTTTATTCTTTTTGTGTTTTCCCTGTAAATGTCTAGTCAAGTTGGCTGGGATTAATTACGTTATTTTTGGATCCACAACAGCTGTCTGCCTTTATTTCCTGTAAAGCTGTAGGGGCTCCACCTGACCCCATAGGGCCTCCCTGAATTAGCTCTAATGTATTTGGGGCAAGTTGCCGGCAGTATGTAGTAGCTCCACGTGTCTGTTTAGTTTGTTTCTGTATTGCTTTTTTTTAAACATTTCCTGGATTTGTTTTTCCTTCTCTCCACTACTGGGGGCTGGTGGGGGCGAACCTTTTTGTATTGCTTCTATGTAAAATTTTGCTGTTGTGTGTAAAGTTTATGCTAGTTTTTTGGCTTATTGCCCCTTTTCCAGACAAGATTATTCTTGTATTATATGAATAAAATTGCATAATTAGAAAAAAACAGATTGGCATTTGTGAGCATGTGCTGGATTGTTATCTAGTGCATAAACAGCAATATAATTTTAAGCATAAGTTCTGTTCAGAACAATATCAGTATTCTGCACCAAATATTTCTGTTTATTGCTCAAATAGCAACAGCCTAGTACCCAAGAGATCAGAGTTCAACTCCCACTGGCACTCCTTGAGACTTTGGGCAAGTCACTTTATCCTCCATTGCCTCGGAAGAAAAGGCCTGGCAATCTATTTCCAGTCATACAGTACCTTGCCAAGAAAACCCAAGGGCTAATGGGTTACCAGGAGTCAGCATTGACTTTTGATTGCTTTTTTTTTTTTTTTAAAGTGCCATCTAAAATATGCCTATAACATTATTCCAGCACACTTTCCTGATATTTTTTTTAGCAATCTAGCACAGCCAGAAAAAGGTTCTGGGGGCTATATACCAAAGAAGCAGACAAATTCTTGACCTGCATTGACCACAGACTTATGAGCTAACCCTTAGCGCCTCCACAGACTTCACATTAAAATCCCAGCATTGAGCTCAGCCTTCTAGTCTTCTGTGCACTTCATGGCATCTGTGCTGCATAGATTTTGCTTCATTACCATTGACTTAAATGCATAGTACGCTGCTGTTAGTGCAGCCATTTGCATATTGATTATGATCATGTTAGATTTCCTCAAGCATTCTGTACCCATGCTAGCACAGAAAATTCTGTGCAAATACAGCACTATTGCCTGCGCTAACGGCAACGCATTTTTCAACATCAAATTGGTAGAAACCTAAGCTGTATATCACAGGAACCGTCCCCAGTTCAGCTCCTCCCCTCCTGTGACTAGAGCAGCATTCCAGTGCTCCGCCCCCACAGCCTTCCCATTGGCTGGACGTTACCCACAGTCTCTGCTGCTAGTTACTCTGGAAGCAGGCAGGGCAGACTGACTCACAGGGAGGATGATTAGAGAACTGCAGTGCAGATAGGGGTTTAAAACTCTGAAAAACACCCAAACATGTTATCCTTCCTTCTAGCTTCCAAACACTAATGTAAAAATCAGTAGAATCCTGGAAAGAGACAAGCAGTTGTCGATCCTAACCTCCTGAATACACAGAACATCTGACAGGGTCCCCCTAAATATTGTACCTTTGGTATGTCCCTTTCTTGTCAGTTCTTTAATCTAGCCCTTCCCAGCATTAATAATGCAACATAATTATTTGCCAGTACACACAGCAACCAATAAGAAAACAGTAAAAGTCAGTCAGTACTTTCACAGTACAAATCACAGCAAAGAAAATCAAATATATATGTGAAGAATTAAAATTACAGTACACCACAGCTAGGGAATTAGTTGTAATCCCTGTGTCTGTGTACAGTCAGGACCTTACCAAGCTAGAAATGTGCCCTGTGTGACTAACAAATTTGGTGCCCACCCCCCAACCCAGGCACATATAGGAACTCACTCTTTTGGAAGCCCAGTGATGATGTCAGTGATCCCTTCTTACTTGAACCGTGTACAGCTGCACCACTCGCACAGCCCTGTGTACAGTATCCGTTGTGTGTTCTGTGTGTGCTTTGCATCTGTTGTATGATCGGGATAGCTGGGGGTGGTGAGTCATTTCTGGATTACATAGTTTTGCGGGATGGGTAAAGATGTGGGAAGGTAGTTTTGGGGATGGAGTACTTTTCAACTACATCCATCTCTGGAATTGATCTTTCAGCTTTCTTCCATTTATTTTTCTGTCTCTTTACTCAAATTTCACCCCTCCTCATCAATCAGTCCTCAGTATCCCTCTTTTCAACTGCATCTACCTACAGCTTTCATCTGCCTCACCCCTGCCTTCCCAGCCATTCCCCTTCTCTCTCCTTCCATCCTCATCCTCTCACTAATTCCCTCTTCTCTGCATTTCCCTTCTCCCTGCCCCCTGTTTATTTATTTATTTTCACAGGTTTTAACCACCTCTGACATAAAAAGTCAATCAAAAGGGTTTACAGTGAATAACAACGTTTTTAAGAGCTTAGGGAAGGCCAACAGTATCTCTCACTCTCTTAACTTCTCTCTGCTGCGTGCCCAGCATTTTCCTCTCTCTTCTTTTCTCCCTGCTCCATATCCCTTCACTTCCTTTCCCTCCCATAGTCCAGCATCTCTCCTTCCCCAGTGTCCAGCATCTCTCCTCTTTCTCTCTCTCCCTCATCCTGTGTCCAGCATCTGCCCTCCATCCTCCATCCCCCCCTCATATTCAGCATCTGCCCTGTACCCCTTCCCATGTTCACTCCCCACCCTGCTGTTATCATCTACCCTCCACCTCCCCACCCTGCTGTCATCATCTACCCTCTGCCCCATCCCATGTTTATCTATGCTCTGCCACCCACCCTGTATCCAGCATCTGCCCTCCATTTCTCCATCCTGTATCCACCATCTGCCTCCACCTCTGCGCCCCCCCCCCCCAGATGTCTACTACTACCTCTTACCCCAGTCCTATCATTGCCTCAATGTCTGTGACACTGGTGGAAATTAACAAATCAAAAGTGTGGGGTCTTTGCAACTCCTGCACACTCAGAAGTCTCGGAAGACCCAACCCATCCCACTCCCTTCTGACGCATGCTTTTCATGTCAGAGAGGGCGAGACAATCAAGGACTTCAGAGCGTGCAGGAGTTGCAAAGATCCTGCACTTTTGGTTCTTTAATGCTGACAGCTCGCTGCCACTATCACAGATGCAGAGCCAGTGAGAAGTGGCAGAGGTGGTGGTGTTGGGGGATGATGCTACCACCACAGACCTGGCACAGCATCTCTGTCCCCACTACTGGAACTGGGGACAGGAGGTTGCCAGAAAGGTAGGGACACAGCCCTGAAATTGGCGACAATCCCCGAAAATCGGGGACATCTGGGAACCCTATGCATGTTGGGCCACGTCCTCCTCCTCTGCCTCCTGGAGTCAGACTGCAGATTTGAACTGTGCAGGACGCCATAGGACCACGTGGTTCAAATCAGCAATCTGACGGCAGGTGGCAAAGGAGAAGAACACTGCTTGACATGCAAAGTGTCCTCCTAGTGAGTGATCAGTACTGTGGGGCAGTGCCTAATGGACTTGTGTGCCGGGAGTGGGATACTGAACCATGTAAGCTGCTGCTGTTTATGCAGAATTCTGTAGAAATCTTGCATTACACAGAATTTGCCCAGGTATAAAGTGTCATCTGGTTCTGAACAATCTGGTACACCAGGAAGTGGGCTGGTGCCTGCAGAAGGGTATAGGGGAGCAGGAAAAGCCTCTGGGTGACCTTGTTGTTATGCTGGCAGACAGGTAGGAAGTTGGGGTCCAAGCAGGCTTATTCTTTTAAGGATGAAGGAGATCAGCATCTGGGTGTATTTGTTCTATTGGGTATAAGGAGTTACTAAAAAGGCTAGCACACTGAGCCTATGATGACAGGTCAGCACACTAGCTTTCCTTTTTCCTTCCCTTACCACCCACTGGATGCTCAGTGACCGCTGTTAAATTTGTCATAATTCTGTGACTGAGAAAAATTATGTACTTTTGTCTAGAGAATATGAGCTTAGCATGCACTTTGTTCTGACACACACACAACAGCAGCTACTTACTTTTCTAATGCAACACCAACTGAAGAGTAGGCAGTCACTACTCCCTTGTCCCAGGATATCTTGAGGGGAAGGGATGGATCCAAGTACCCAGGTTTTGGAGAAAGTGGAGAAGTTAGAAGCAAAATCAGCCAAGGGTTGGCCAAACCATCAGTCTAGACTAGGCAGACGCCTGGGGTGGCTGCTGCAGAGGGATGGCAAAGAGTAGCAGTAGTCAAAGCAAAACAATGGATCCAGACAGCCCCAAAACTCAAAAAAGCCATTGGCACATTAATTTTACCTGCAAGGAGAGCAGGCACACACATACATACAAAGCAGAGTTTAATATTTAAAAGTATGATATCCTATTCAGCATTTTTACAAGATGGTTGTGAGGAGATGGTATTGGGACGATCATGATTTTTCAGTTTAATTATTTGGAGGAGGAGGGCGAGGGTGGCATAAGACTGAAGGTTTGCTTATAGTGCCTCAAAGGTTTGCAGTAGCCCTGAATTAGACCCTCATATAAAAATCGCACATAAAACCATAAGAAATGCCATACTGGGTCAGACCAAAGTCCACCAAGCCCAGTATCCTGTTTCCAACAGTGGCCAATCCAGGTCACAAATACTGGCAGGTTCCCAAAGGTTCCACAATGCTCATCCTGTGGTAAGCAGTGGATTTCCCGGGTCCTCTTTAATAACGGTTATGGATCTTTCTTCCAGGAACGTGTCCAAATCCTTTTTAAACCAAGCTACACTAACAGCTTTTACTACATCCTCCGGTAACGAATTCCAGTTTGATTACTCGTTGAATGAAAAAATATTTTCTCTTATTAGTCTTAAATGAGTTACATTGTAGCTTCATTGCCTGTCCTCTATTTTTTTCTACTTTTTGATGGCATAAACAACAGATCTACATTGACCCATTCCACTTCATTCATTAGTTTATAGTCCTCTATCATATCTCCTCTCAGCCTTCTCTTTTCCAAGTTAAAAAGCCCTAACCTTTTAAGCCCTTCCTCATAGAGGTATCCTTCTATCCCCTTTACCATTTTGGTGGCTCTTCTCTGTACCTTTTCTAATTCCACTATATCCTTTTTAAGTTACGGCGACCAGAATTGCACACAATATTCAAGGTGCGGTCGAACCATGGAACGATACAGAGGCATTATAATACCCTTTGTTTTATTCTTCATTCTTTTCCGTATGATTCCTAGCATTCTATTTGCTTTGTTGACCGACGCTGCACACTGGGTGGAGGGTTTCAATGTATTATCTACGATGACGCCTAAATCTTTTTCCTGGGTGATACCTTGCATCATGTAACCAAAGTTTGGGTTGTTCTTTCCTAGGTGCATAATAACTTACACTCATCCACATTACATTTAATCTACCATTTGGATGCCCAGTCTTCCACTTTACCAAGGTCCTCTTGCAATTTTTCATAATCCTCTTGTGTTTTAACAACTTTGAATAATTTTGTGTTCTCTGCAAGTTTGACTACCTCACTCATTATTCCTATTTCCAGGTCATTTATGAATATGTTAAGAAGCAGTGGGCCCAGCACATATCCCTTAAGTACTCCACTATTAATTTTCTCCATTGGGAAAATTGTCCATTTAGCCCTATTCTCTGCTTTCTATCTTTTAACTAGCTTGCCTCCAATCCCGTGACTTTTTAAATTTTGCCAAGCGTCTGTCATGAGCTTGTATTCTGTAGTGAAAAGTTCCAGGCCCTTCCGCATCCTAAAATTGACCCCATCCAGTCTATGTTGAAAAGGACAGCAGAGCATATTCAGTGCAACTGGAGACCAGGAAATAATAACAAAGGACTTGCACACTAAAAGCAGGCAGCAAGTGGCGACTGTGATTGCTAAGTGTACCTGTCACACCAAGTTTCTGGGAGTCAAATGGTAACGCTGCGGGTGGAGCCGCGCTATGCTAATACGGGAGTATTTATTCCAGCCCACTAGAAGCAAAGTGTAATAATAACAAGAGAAGTTGTCTCAGGCCACCCCCACGTCTATTTTCTTTTAAAGAAGGATCCGAGGAAGTAAAGGAGTCGTTCAGGTAGTGAAAGAAGCAGGAAGGGAAGAAGTGTGCACTTTCTGGTAAGTTTTCGCTTTTTTGTTTTTGTTTCTTGGCTGAGTGCGGACGGAGGCAGCGGCTGCTTTCCCGCCCTGCCGCGTGACCTCCTGCGCCCCGAACAAATCCCAGTGGAGTTGCTGCGCGGCGGCCGGGCTACTTTTGGTTGCAATTCATTTGGTGAAGTTGTCTCTTCGCCGGGCCGGAGCGTTCCCCGTCTCTCAACCGTACCTTCTGGCTCTGTGGTATTTGACTCCTTACTCTGGCCGGCAGGAATTCGTGCCCCTATGGAGTCTTCGGTACTGCAAACGGAAAGGAGTCGGTGAGCAGCGGCGTACGTGCCGGTCTTCCTCGGATTGCAGCTCAACGTTAACCGTGGGCTGATCCCCCGAGGGAGCCGTGCAAGTCGAAGGCGAGCTCTAGCTTCCTGCAGCGTCCCAGTTCTCCTAGCGCGTGTCGTTTAAACGGCTTTCAGGGGTGCAAAGCCTTTGCTCGGTCCCTGTTCTTTGATGGCGTCTTGAAGCTTTAGGTTTCCATGTGTACCAGGAAAGAGCTTTTCTTTATAATGTTGCAAACCTCAAGAGCTGACAGTGACTCTTTTCATGGATGCAGTGGGAGGGAGGAAAGCTAGAAAAGACCGTGAACTTAAGTTGGTGGTTCTTCCTCCTAAGACTACTGTTTGTTTTTATTTTATAACGACACTTTTTTTTTTTGTTTTGGCTTGGGGGAGGGAGGTGCAGTTTATCTGATTTTTGAGCCTGACTGTAGGGTTTATTGAAATGGCTCCCTGTTGCCCTGTTCGCTGTGCCACATCTCTAGTGAGGTGATGCCAAAAGTTTTTTTTCTCCAGCTTTGCATACCTCTCTGTTCAACACTCTGTGTAGCTTTTAAATTTACAGGAATTCTCATGGGAGCCCAGGAAACCTCTTCCAGCACCTTGGGGGTGTGCCAGTGTTTCAACTCTTCTATGCTGTTCAAGATTATTCATGTACTTGGCTAATAGATTTACTTTGGAAGTTATTAGCAGCAAAGATTCATTTGAAATGGTAGCATAGCAGATGGTTCCCAAATCGAGTGAATTTGTTAATTTAAAACTTGCCAAACTTGCTGTAGCTATGATATCAACTGCTGCTTGGGATAAGAAACTTAATAGAAGTCGCTACACAGTTATGCTGCCTAGGCCTCAGACTTTACAGGAAGGGCTGATTTTGCCAAAGTGTTTTTCCCTCAGTCCACACCCGTGACTTTTTTTGCATTTTGAGCTGGCTTAACAAGAGATGTTAACACTGTATAGACATGTTTTAGTCTTTTAATTTATTCGTTTTTAGGGTTTCTGATGAATCAACTTTTTAAGTGAGAAACACTGAAAAAATATGCAGTGGAATTTAAATTTCCATAAGTAAATTCTAGTAGCCATCAAACTGGTGGGCTGATGCAACTATTCCCCTAGTTCCACAACACATAATGTGAGAAAATGCAGCTGACTGAATATCTCCAGCTAGTCAACTAATTTAATTTACATAGCTCTGAAATTCTGCTGAATAGAGATGTTGCACAGCAAGCAAGGCAATGTATGTTTAAACAGTATAAAATATGCAGCAAGACAAAAGTAAATAAAATAATTAAAATCTATACAATGTATGTGAAAGCATAGAGCTACACAAAAAAAATAAACATGGACATACAATATGGCACACAGTTACTAAACTGTATTGGTCTTTTGTAGCTAATATGCTTAGATTGTGTAGATAACACATGACTTTTGCAGCTAAATGGTACTATTTGTTCAGGGCATGCACAGCATTCCCTCAGCAGATAACACATGGAAAATGCAAACATGGCTCAGCAACATCATGGATGTAACTGCTGCTACCCATTGAGGTGGCCGTAGTTGCACCTGTGATGTCTGCAAAGCATATGGTTGACAGTTGCAGTAACTGCATGTTGCAGACATGCCCACTCTCTGCCCACAGTCTGCCCATGTGTGCAGCTAACACGCGTCCTGCAGGTAGCATAACTATTTTCTGCACTATCTGCATTTGTCCTGCATTAACTGTTCACCTTTCCAAACATACTGTTATCTGCTGCATTAACAGCTAACCTGGTTTAGTAAACATGTGTGAACATATACATAGGGGCAGTGCAATTCATCCAAAAACATGTTAATCAAAACTTAGATATGAGCAATATGTTTTATCAGTATGGTCTATCATATTCAAATAATAAAGGAAACAAAAGGTAAAACCCCAAATTTTAATTTGGTTGTGCAAGGCGTACCCATTTTTTTTTCTCCAAATCAAATTTTTTTGGTAACCAGATTTTACAGAGTGGGAGTTGCACGAGGATCAAAAAAAGTCTCTGGTCCTGGCTAATTTAACATTTTTTTTTTTTTTTTTTTAAGATCTGGGATTTTTGATTAAAATAAGTCAGAGCGCCTGAATGGACATGTATCTTTTAAGCTGCTTTTTCAAATACTTTGGACTAAGACCCTATAGACCTATAGAGAGAGCGTAGGTATGTACAATATCTGTAAGGATGTCTGGCGGGTGTTTGAGGCTGTGGGGTATATGATGAAAAGTGTGGAATGGGATGGTATAGGATGTTGGCTGAGGAGGAGCTTGTGGGGGGTGTGGCTTCTGTGTGTCTATAAGGCCCTTGTCTCTCAGATGGAGAAGCGGAATTTGGTGGTGGTCTTGGGATGTTAGGCTGTTTGGGTGACTAGGTGGTATGGTGTGTTTATGGAAGTCTGGGATGATCTCACTCTTCGCACTTGTCCCTGTCCCCTTTCCTCTAATCGTTTGTTTTTTCAGGGTCAGGTTCCAGTCTTAGTACATGCAGCTGCAGCATGCCGTCTCCCGTGGCACAGTCTCTGACTTTACCACAGTAGATTGCCTCTTCAGGTGTCATGGGGTTTGGCCGCCCATGGCATACTTCTCCACTCTTAGGCTTGGCATGCTGCTTCCTCTTTGCAAACCTTTCCTGGTGTGGGAGTTCGACCTCTCACCACCATGTCCAAGCTTGCAGGTAACTGTACTCCTTTATGCATAAGTTGTTTGTGCACGTGTAAACAAACATTTGCATATAGATGTGCTATCACTATAGTGCCATGCGTTTAAAAAATAAAAAAACCCAAAGTTTTTGTGCTTGTAAAATGCCCCAGTCTAATTCTTTTAGAAGCAGATAATATACCTTTCTATTCCCCTCTTCTCTGTCCTGTGATATTCATTACTTGGAAATAAGTAAAACCAGTGCACATCTGGACCAGTCAGATCTAATTGTTATGGCCCTACAGTCAGTTTGTACGTGTTTTCATTATAATTTTGTATTGAGCTGTCAGCTGTAAGTTAGGGCAAGCAGCCTCCTGCTTTTTCCTATAGATAGCAATAGCATATTGCTTAGCACCCATTTTTTCTGTTGTGAAATCTTTGGCTTCATGCTCATATTGTAACTTTTGAACCCATTCATCATCTCCCAGGGGTTTCTAGTTCTAGTTCTCTAAGATGTGGATTCCCTCAGGGGTGGATCAGGTGTCTAATGAAGATCCTGTGGCTGTTCCCCTGTATTTGACTTAACTGCTTTTCTTGAACAGTCTCGGGATAACATTGCCACAAGGTCCGCCTTGGTTGTTACTGAGGATAAGCAAAATCTTAATTATGCCAGCTTATTTAAAAAATATATATATTTTTGTGGTTCCAGAGTTATCATTTCTTGGGGCTTCTTTTTTCCTTACTCTTGTAAATGTCTGATATCCTTTCAAAATAATTGGTACTTTTTGGTTGTTCCCTCTATTGGATCATTTTCTTATTGATAGGGAACAGGGAGGAGCCAGTGGGTAACTTTATTCGCTTTTCCTTTTGTCTTTGCCTTAGCCTTCTGGTTTGTAACAGGGTTTTACAATATTCGTATGCTGCACTGTGAAGGTATAATTACACTCATTTTTTCCTCTTTCTTGTTTTCTTTGGGAGTCTGACTCCCCATTAATGTGAACTATTCACTGTATTTGTGTGGTGTTTTTTTGGGGGGGTTGGAGAGGTTTCCTATGTGTATTTAAGTTTGGTGGGTTGTGTTTTTTTTTTGTCATTTCCTGTTTCATTCTTGTAATGGAAAGTATTCTGTAAAATGGAAAAAAATTTAGATTCCCTAAATGAAATGGGAATTCCATGTCTGCATTGTAGGCCTGCCCCTACCACTCCCCCAGGAAAGGTAGACATGGTGAACGGTCCTACTTCTTAAATAAGCCAGTTGTAGATTTGCATATGCGTGTAAATGGCATTTTACAAGTGTCCATATTGCTTTTTAGATATGGGAATGCTTGTAAAATAACTTTAGGCCAATATACAAAAATTTCATGTCATGAAAACAAATGAACATAAGAGATGCCATACTAGGTCAGACCAAGGTCCATCAAGCCCAGTATCCTGTTTCCAACAGTGGCCAATCTAGGTCACAAGTACCTAGCAGTTTCCCTAAAAGACACAGGTTCCACAATGCTTGTACTGGTGCAATCAATGGATATCCTGGGTCCCTTTTTAATAACGGTTTATGGACCTTTCTTCCAGGAACTTGTCCAAACCTTTTTTTTTTTTTAAACCCAGCTACACTAATAACTTTTACTACATCCTCCGGTAATGAATTCCAGAGTTTGATTACAGGTTGAGTGAAAAAATATTTTCTCTTATTAGTCTTAAATAGGTTACCTTGTAGCTTTATTGCATGTCCACTAGTCTTTCTATAGTTTGATGGCATAAACAATCGATCTACGTTTACCTTTTCTACTCAGTTCATTAATTTATAGACCTCTATTATATCTTCCCTCAGCTGTCTCTTTTCCAGGTTGAAGAGCCCTAACCTTTTTAGCCTCTCTTCATAGGGATAACCTTCCATCCCCTTTACCATTTTGGTGGCTCTTCTCTGTACCTTTTCTAATAATGCTATATCCATTTTAAGATACGGCGACCAGAACTGCACACAATGTTCAAAATACGGTCTCATCATGGAACGATACAGAGGCATTATAATATCCCTTATTTTATTCTCCATTCCTTTCCTTATGATTCCTAGCATTTTATCTTGGCTGCCACTGCACACTAGATGGAGGGTTTCAATATGCTATCCATAATGATGCCTAAATCCTTTTTCCTGGGTGGTGGTGGTTCCTAATGTGTAACCTTGTATTGTGGAACCATAGTTTGGGTTGTTCTTTCCTAGGTGCATAACTTTGCATTTGTCCATATTAAATTTCATCTGCCATTTGGATGTCCAGTCTTCCAATTTTATCAAGGTCCTCTTGCAATTTTTCATAATCCTCTTGGGTTTTAACAACTTTGAACACCTTTTTGTGTCATCTGCAAATTTGATTACCTCACTCGTTGTTCCCATTTTCAGGTCATTTATTAATATGTTTAAAAAGCAGCGGTCCCAGCACAGATCCCTGGGGTACTCCACTATTCATCTTTCTCCACTGGGGAAAAATTGGCCATTTAGCCCTACCCTCTGCTTTCTATCTTTTAATCAGTTCCTGATCCACAATAGTACGCTGCCTCCTATCCCATGACTTTTTAAAATTTTGCCAAAAGTCTCATGAGGGAATTTGTCAAAGGCTTTATGAAAATCCAGATACACTGTATCAACTGATGCACTTTTGTCTACCTGTTTGTTCACACCTTCAAAAAAAACGGATCAATAAGACAAGACCTTCCTTGGCTAAAGCTGCTTTGGCTGTCTCCTATTAAGCTATGACTATCTACATGTTTAGTAATTTTGTTCTTTATAATGGTTTCTACCATTTTTCCTGGTACTGACGTCAGGCTCACCTGTCTGAATAAATATCTGATCCTAAAGATAACAGCAAAGAATGTTTTTCATATGAACATGCATCAATGACTGACATATATATATTTAAATTAAAGTAAAAATTAAAATCGCCTCTGGATTGCTTGTAGACTGCTGAAGTGTTCCTCAAGACACCCCCCTTTTGGTGTGTCTTTGGTGATTCCACACCATGTGCATCAGGACCCAATTGATAAAGCAGATTTGGGAGGGAATTGTCACTGGGGGTGGAGATGGGTGGTCCAAGAGCAGAGTTCAGATGACCATATGATGCTGCAGAGAAATGGCCCTATCAAGGCTGGTGTCCAGGCATGGTAACATTGCTGTCAGTGGTATCATCTGGTTAATAAGCTGTTCAGGTGCAAGTGATGTGTTCCAAGGTTGGGGCTAGGTGTCAAAAGGCTGAAATTCACTAGCCCAGATAGTGTGGGACTCCCATCCCTGGGAGACAGTGCTTTAGAGAAACATGAACTCCTTTTTAACCGATAATGGAGGAGCTGTATCGATATAGATCTACCTTTTCAGCATCGTCTTGAATGCTATGACAGTCTATCTGAATATGAACAATAAGGACATTGGGTGTAGTGGAGACCCGTAAGCCAGGAAGTCAACAGCACTGAAGGATGTAGCATTCTCTCTTCTCCCCCCCCCTTTATTGGGTGTAAGTGGGGGAATTTCTTATAATGTTGCCTCTACTATGCCTCACTGCTGAGGGGAGGGGGCAGCTATGTGCCATGCTTTGGGCCAGAGGCTGGTGGTGTCCATGAGTTGGTTGCAGCCAGTTAGGAGGATTACAGATGCCCTCATTAATCTCCCCCTCTCTGACTTTTTTGCTATGGTTCAGAAAATATGGTTAGGGTTGACTTTACAAATGGAAGAGTTCAGAAGAACATTTGGCAGCTAATAGATCTTTCCATTCAAATTATTTGAACACTTTGGGCCTCTTATCAAAGCTAAATGCCCCTGTTAATGCTCATTTGTGATTTCTTAAGGAATCCGTACTTTAACTTTTACCTCATATGAAAGGTTGCAGTGGTGGTGATGGTTACTTTTTTTATTAAAAAAAATTACAAGTGCATTTTTATTAAAAAAAAAAAATTTAAATAGAGAAGTTTTACCTTTTTTTTTTTTTACATATTGCTATTTCATAGAAATGCTGCCATGAGGAGTGACAAATGCGATGCTATGAGAGAATTTCCCACTTAATATTATAGGTTTAGCATTATACCTCAAAATATTCAAAAGCAATAAGTCCTATTTAAATGAGCACTTTGCATTCTGTTTACTAAAGGGTTCTTTTCATTTCTTTGTCTGCTGTAGAAATGCTTATTACATAGGACATTGTTTCACCAAACACACACGCAAGCAATTGTCAGCTATATAAAAAAATACTGTAAGAATGGTCACAGGAAAATTCAAACACTGTTTTATTACAGTTCTTTTGTCATGAGCTATTGACCACATTCCGGAAAGGCTGTTATAGCTTAAAAATGAACTTGAAAAATAAATATTACACCAAAAACATTAGACAATTGAGATCTTTTGTGGTCACAGAACATAAGTACAATCGCATATTTAAAGGATTAAAATACCCTTTTGTTGTACTCTTCTTAGATGTTGAAGATACTAAGAAGGATGTTTCCTAAACCATGTCAAGTTAGTGTAGGGTTTACTGCACATTATTTGGAAGACTTATACCACTAATGGCTAATGCATTATAGTGGTTTACAATGCGCCACATTGACAGCATCGAATGGGGCAGTGACTGGGCATGTTAGGGGTGGCATGTGGGCACTGACAGCACAACATGGATAATGTGGGCATCTTTGACACCCACTAACCACAACTACTGCTGTCAGTGTAGGTGCACTTACTGACTTCAGTGGGTGGTGGTATTTACACCTGCATTAGGCATGCTTCCCAGTTAACATAGTGAGGTGCATCTCTCCACAGTAACTGCAGGGGACCTGCTGGGCAGGACTCCCAAATGTTAGTGTGAGTCTTCACCACCTCCTGTGCTGTTGCAGCCTAATGCATGGTAAAACTACTGCAGTTTAGTAAATATGCCCCTCTGTGTTTGGCCATGCACATTGAAGTGTTTACATGTACCCTGTCCTATTCAAATAAGCATGTAATCATTTATTAAACCTACAGGATTTATTGCATAAACTTCTTCAATAACTTTCAATGCTGCTCTAACATGTGGCATGCAGTGATTGTAATACACCTGGCCGGTCAGATGTGGTTGATGTCACTGACCACTGCCAGCAGCAGGTGACTGGTACTGCAGAGGCATTCTTGGTGGTTAGTCATAGCAAAACTATCTGAAACAGCTACACTAGGAGTTCATTTATCACCTTTCTTTTTCAAACAAGATGCCATTCATGTATGACAAAGATTTAAATGATTGTCGGTTAGATCATACTTGCTATTAACACCTTACCAGCTTACGGCTTGGGAATTCTGGAACACCTGTGTCCACTCATGATCTGTGACAGTAGCTGCTTTGCTTTGTGTATTCTCTCTCCAGTATGCAAAGGCGTGGCATTTGGCATGCTTTCTAACCTATATCTGTAAAAGGGCATGAAGTTTTACTTAGATTAAACACTAAATACATGGATTAGGGAGTGGGGGAGTAGCTTGGAAGGTACATTTGAATTGGTGGCCATAGGTAGGAGTGTAGTGTGTTTGGGGAAGCAGTAAAGGACTATGATTTACATGCACATGCACAGTGATAAGTGTCGGATGTCTGTGTCAGAGGTTGCATTATTTTTCGTCAGTTGCTTAATTATTTTCTCTTTGGTAATGTCTCCAAATGCATTAATTTTGTACATACAGTGACAGAAATAAACCTTCCTCATATTCCTGGGTATGTTTCTCAGGTTCACTACTAATGCTTCCCTTTAGGACTTGCATTGATCAAGAGTGTTTCTTTAGAGGCTATCAATGGATATAACGGAGATTTATTTATTTATTTGCATTTCTTATATACCGCACTATTTGCGATCAGCGCGGTTTACATAGAACAAACAGTATCCGACAATATACAAAAGTCAGGTCATTACATTGAACAGGAACAAGTAACTTGGACAACAGGGTAAACTATATACATATGCGATACGTTGAGTAAGGTAAATTATATACATGTACAAATGAAATTATTAGGTATTGGTTATACTTGGGGGTGCCCTAATAATGATGGCTGGGGTTCAGGGGAGTCGGTGAGGTATTTGATAAAGAGAAAGTGTTTCAAGGCCTTCCTGAACTGGCTCAAGTTGGGGATTGCTCTGTTGTATGGTGGTAGGGAGTTCCAGAGACTTGTACTGTGCAACAAAACTTAAGACAAATCTACCAAAAAAGGACATGGGGTCTGAAGAAAAGGAGACAGATAACTCTTCCTTGGGGGGGGAAAAACACATTGAAGAAAAAAAAAAATTGCTGTGGGCTAAGGTGGCCCTGATCGATGGATTTCTCAAAGGATCAAGGTCACCAAAGATAATGCGAAAGATTCAAAACATCAAAGTGAAATATGCTGCTTTATCAGAAGCCAAACTTAAATTCATATGTTCCAATAATAAATTAAAAGTAACGGAAACGCAAAAATCACAGAGATGACAACAGGAAAGAAATATATTTAAAACAAACTATTTAGAGAGAAGTCAAAGCAGTTTTACAGAGATCTGGGAAAGGGGGAGGAGCTCCAAGAAGGCAGTGTCCAGCGTTTTGAGGCGAATGCACGCAAGCTTGCTGGGGAAGCAGAAAAGGAAAGCAACCTCTGACTGGTCCTTTGGATCTTTTCCTCTGACTGCATGCATCCAATGTGGATGTCCAGACCTGCTAAACACCTGGGACTGTATTCACACTCCAAAGCTCCCCACACATATAGGGGAGATGTGCGGGGAGCTCTGGTTCGGGAGACAGGCCAAGGGAGGAGCGAGGTTGGGCAGTGGGCACCATGTTCCCTGATTTTATATAGGGGCTGATTCCGAGGTTGGCCCTGTACGTCTGAGGTTGGCCATTTAAATGGGGACCTTATTCCATCTCTGAGGTGGAATAAGTCCCCCTAGATGTTGGGGGTGGGGGGGGGGATGCCAGAGCTGGGGCCCACAATACAGGTGAGGGGATGCAGGGGTGGGGTCCATAACCTCACCCTGGCCATGGAAGGCCTGATCGGGGGTTGGGCTGTGGGGAACAAAGGATTTACTGTTGCTGCTGGGAATCGTGGCTGCATGTAGGAGCCAGGCTGGGCTAGCTGGGCAGTGGGTTGGATATCTGGGGTGCCTCAATCGGGGCATGTCCTGGATGTCTAATCCCTATGCCACGATTCTGCTCCTGTGGACACAGAACTGGGTGCATCTCCGGGCCGTCTAGATTTCTGCACGTCCAAACGGCCCAGGCGTGCACCTTCTGAATGGGCCTCCACGTGTCTAACAGAATCCTGGTTCACTGATACAGATAATGTCCTCCTCAGTAAACCTCTAACACTCAACTTTGACTTATTCAGTTGCACAAGAAACAAACGTCATGGTGGAGGTGTACTCATTTTAGCCAAAAAAACACCATGTCCTCACAACAGCACAGACAAGGGACTAGATACCCTAACCATCATCAACAGCGCCTTGACTTTGTGCCTAACATACAGATCACCAGGGGCCTGCTACCCTACTAGAAATAGTCTGCAGTCCACAGCCTCGATTGAACCAACTTCTTCTAGGAGACTTTAACCTCTCTTCACTTAACCCCAAACCACCTATTCCCTTTCTAGAAGCCATGGAAGCTCTTGAATACATATAACTGATTGAGCCAACCCACAGCAGGGGAAATATTCTTGACTTGATATTTACCCTACATGCTCTGTTCAAACAGCCACTGCACATGCAATCCCATGGTCTGACCACAAAGCAATCCACTTCAGCTACTATACAGAGATTACTACCAGACCAGCTCTCGGTCCACAACCCGAAGGTTCCACAAACTTGGAAAGGAAGACCTTTTTTCTCTTATCTACAAAAGATCCTGCCACAGATTAACCATAACTCCGACAACTTTGATATTCTTGCCCAGAACTGGAACTATACAATAATAAAGTAGCCATAAAACCACTTTCTCCAATAAACCACCAAAGACAATATATAGTTAAATAGTACAGCAAAACTAAGACATGAAGTGTGACCTTAGACTGTTTGTTTGAAAGAAGATGGTGACTTAGTAAGTCACTAGACAACCTCAACACGTACACAACCAAACTACAAGAATATCAAACTACATTAAAAGAAAAAATGGAGTATCGTGCTAAACCTATCCAGAGTGCCCTCATCAGACCTAGAGAGCTTTTTGTAGTAATCAATACCCTAGTAAGGAATCCCATGCAACAGCAAGAAAAGTCAACCTTAATTACCTCAGCTCATGGCACATCACCTCCAATTGCAAATAAGCCGCAAAACAATGCAATACACCTTGAGACAACACAAATGAGACAAAATCATAAACCCAACCAAAACACTCACCATCTCACTTGAACAACTGGGCAAGATCATCAATAAAATTATTACCACCACATCCCCACTGGAGCCCTGACCCAGAGAGTTGGATCAAGACCCCAAGAACAGAACTTATCACTTTAATCCTCAAAATAGTATCACTCTCTCACTACAACAAGGTTATCTGCCACAAGAACTAAAAAACATCACCATTTGCCCATTACTAAAAGGACCTACCCTGGACAAAACACAACCAAGCTCCTATAGACCAATTGTGAACCTGCCATTCCTGGCAAAAATAATAGAAAAAGCTGTACAAATCCAGCTGCAAGATCACATTGACTCTCACACTCCACTTGACCCTCCCCCCTCCCCCCCCCAACAATATGGATTTAGACCAAGACATGGGGTAGAAACACTACTCGCTGCCCTCACTGAAACTTAATAAAAGGCTGGATAAACCTAATAGAAATTCTGTTCATCAAAGCGGCGTTAGATTCCATCCCCCATAACATCATCAAAAGGCTCCAACAGATAGTGTGATCCCATCCATCCTAACTTGGTTCGGATCTTATCTTACCGGCAACTCCAAGTGAAAGTTGGAAATGACCAATTCAAATCATTTCATGACTGCCTGGCCAGAATAAATAAATGGATGAAGAAATGCTCAAAGAAATCAGGGAAGCTAACAAAAGATACAGCACAGTAATAACGGGTGATTTCAATTACCCTGGTACTGACTGGGTCGGTGTCACAGCAGGACATACTAGGGAGATAAAATTTCTAGAGGAAATAAATAACTGCTTCTTGGAGCAGCTGATTCATGAACCAACCAGAGGAACCTAGTCCTTAGTGGAACACCAGATCTGGTGCAAGAGATAAGGGTGTTGGGGCCACCTGGCAGTAGTGATCATAGCATGATCACGTTTGATTTAATTAAGGAAGGATGGTAAGGAAATCCACAGTACTACCTTAACTTTTGAAGGGGAAACTATGATAAAATAAGGGAAATAGTTAAGAAAAACTAAAAAGCAGCTGCAAAGGTTAAAGACTTATATCAAGCTTGGGTGATAGTATTTTTAAACATCTTGGGAAGTCCAGACCAGCTGTATTCCATGCTTTAAGAAAAGTGGAAGTAAGTCCAAAAAACTGCCAGCATGGTTTAAAGGTGAGGTCAGAGAGGCTATTGCCAAAAAAAGCATCTTTCAGGAAATGGGGGGGGGGGGGGAGGGGGGAGCCAAATGACAAACTGGAAACAGCACAAGCACTGGCAAGTTAGATGCAAGGCATTGATAAGGCAGGCAAAGAGAATTTGAGGAGAAGCTTGCTGGGGGAGCAAAAATGTGTAAAGACTTTTTCAAGTACATACATAGCAAAAGAAAACTGAGTCAGTGGGACCATTAGATGATAGAGGGGTAAGAGGACAAGGCCATAGAAGAGAGACTGAATGAATTCTTTGTTTCGGTCTGTACTGAGGAAGAGGTAGGGATGTTATCCATGGCTGAAGTGGCATTTAAAGGTGATACTGCAGAAGAATTGAAAGAAATGGCGATCAACAGGGAAGATGTATTATAACTATTTGATAAACTGAAGAGTAGCAAATCACTTGGACCGGATGGTATACATCCAAGGGTACTGAAATATGAGATTGCAGACCTGCTATTAGTTCACGGATTACTATCATTAAAATCATCTGTAATACATTGGCCATCCTCCAATCTTCAGGTAATGCCAATTTTTTAAAAAGGGTTCCAGGTGTGATCCGGGAAACTTCAGACCGGTGAGCCTGACGTCAGTACCGGGAAAAAATGGTTGAAACATCATAAAGAACAAAATTACTCAACATGTAGATAGCTGCCTCCCAATAAGCTGTGATTGACTAACATGGCTTTGGACAACTAAGATCATGTCTTGCTAATCTGTTATGTTTTTTCTTTGAAGGTGTGAATAAACAGGTAGACAAAGGTGAGTCGGTTGATATAGTGTATCTGGACTTTCAGAAAGCCTTTGACAAGGTCCCTCATCAGAGACTTTTGGCAAAACTAAAAAGTCATGGGATAGGAGGCACTGTTGATCAGGAACTGGTTAAAAGATAGAAAGCAGAGGGTAGGGCTAAATGGCCAATTTTCCCAATGGAGAAAGATGAATTTTGTAGTACCCCAGGGATCTGTGCTGGGTCTGCTGCTTTTTGACATGTTCATAAATGACCTGGAAAAGGGAATAACGAGTGAGGTTATCTCCAAGATGGCAGTGTGTTTTTCCTTCCACTATGCCTAAATGCAAGGGCAAGCATAAGGCTTTGCCCGCAGAGCCGTTGCCTGCCGTTACCTCAGGCCCTATGGACTGCTTCGTGTTAATTTCGGAGCAGAAGAAGGGGGAGATTAGAGCAGGCGCTGTGGCGCCGGTGGAGGTAGACCCGGTCTCACTTGCCCTTGAAGTATCTCTCTCCCCGGATGAACGACCGCCTCCTCTGCGCTCGGCCCCCCTGGAACCACTTCTATCGAGTAGTGAGTCAGCCTACCCGGATGGAGTGGGAGTAGCCTTGCCGGCGCGGGCCCCGATTGATTTGAGTTCCGGACAGCCCTCTCTGGCTTCGGAGGTTGTGGATGGGTCTGGTCGGCAGCTGTTGGAGACAGAGGTGAAGTTACAGCTTAATGGAGTTTCAGCGGTGGGGAGTCCCTCGGCAGTGGTAAATTTGCCTCGAATTGCCCCTTTGCAACGTCCAAAGGTGTTGTCCCTGGAATCAATTTGGGACGCAATTTCACAGCTTTCTGTGGTGGTATCTCAACAGATGGCCATGTCTTCCCAGCATCTTGAGAAGTTGGAGACTGTAACAGAGGCTATTAAGGAGAACTTGACTGTGTGTGGTGAGAAGATAAATACTGGTGAACAGAGTTTCCCAAATTTCGTCATTAACTGAGTCAATTGTGAAAGACAACGTTGCTATTCGTGGGAAATTAGAAACTTTGGAAAATGCTGTTCGGGCGTCCAATATACGCCTGTTAAATTTTCCTGTGGTTAGTGGTATTTCCCCTTTGGATTTGTTTAAAAGATATCTACAGGAGTCTCTAGATGTCCCTGAAAATATATTGCTACCAGTAGTAAAAGCTTATTTTCTCCCTGTAGCTAAGCGTGGGGATCAGTTGGACTTGGGGGCTCTCAAAGCAGACACTCTTGATGTGTCTGCTTTGCTACAGTCCCCCAAAGAAACTGACATTAAGGTTTCTACTCTGTTGGTCACTTTTGCTATTTCCTCTGACCGGGACTGGGTTTTGAAGTTATACTTTAAGAAGCGAAATGTATTGTTTATGGGACAGAAAATTGCTATTTTCCCAAATGTATCTAGAGAGACCCAAAAGAGACGGAAGGCTTTTTTTGCTTTTAAGACCTGGTGTTCTTTCTATTGGGGCTACAATGATACTTCGATTGCCTTGTAAATGCCTTGTACTATCGGGATAACAAGTATATATTTTCTCAGCCTGAGGACTTAACTTTGTTTCATCTCACCTGCTGACTTCATCACCTTTAGGATAATTCATCATTATATGAAATATGTTCCAAGCCGCGTCTCCCTCTTGGTGTTAATAATATTTTTTTCTTAAAATGGGATGAGGCTCTACCTAGCCTCAATTTTCTATTTTCTTTACACTTCCCCCTGTATTGTGGGCTAAATTAACCCTGTGTATATATATTTTATTTTTCCTACTTATTGTAATACAACTTAATATGTACTTTATATGTGGTGGTTGCTTTTTCTGTAAAAGCTTTTGCTTGATTTTGTTGTAAAAATTGCATAAATATAAAATAATAAACAAATTTGCAGATGATGCAAAAGTCGTTAAACCCATGAGGATTGTGGAAAATTGCAAGAGGATCTTGATAAATTGGAAGACTGGGCATCCAAATGGCAGATGAAATTTTAATGTGGACAAGTGCAAGTTATGCACCTAGGAAAGAACAACCGAAACCATGGTTACACGATGCAAGGTTCCACATTAGGAACCGCCACCCAGGAAAAAGATTTAGGTGCCATTGTGGATAACATGTTAAAACCCTCTGCCCAATGGTGCAGGAATGGAAAATAAAGCAAAGGATATTATAATGCCTCTGTATTGTTCCATGGTGTGACTGCACCTTGAATATTGTGTGCAGTTTTGGTCACCGTATCTTAAAAAGGATATAGCATTATTAAAAAAGGTACAGAGAAGAGCCACCAAAATGGTAAAGTGGATGGAAAGATACTTCTATGAAGAGAGGCTAAAAAGGTTAGGGCTTTTCAACCTGGAAAAGAGATGGCTGAGGGGAGATATGATAGAGGTCTATAAGTTAATGAATGGAGTGGAATGGGTAAACATAGATCGATTGTTTACGTCATCAGAATATAGAAAGACTAGGGGACATGCAGTGAAGCTACAGGGTAAACTATTTAAGGCTTGTGAGAAAATATTTTTTCACTCAATGTGTAATCAAAGTCTGGAATTTGTTACCTGAGGATTGTCGTCAGGTGCCCCCAGTGGCTGTAAGGGCATGCTGAGTATTTTTATTATTTTTAAGGAGCAATGGCTCTTTAAGGCCCAGTGCAATTTGGTCCTTGGAGTTTTAGCTCCTTGAGAACAAATTATATAAGCCAAAAGTGGAGGGTAATAAGGCTTTATTTCCCCTTTAATGCAAGGGTTCACTAAGACATAAGAAAATAAAGATAGTCCTTCTTTATAAAGGGTTCCACCAAATAAGCAGGCAAACAACTGTTATAAGCTTCACAATTGAATGCAGGGTTTAGCTGAGGATTCCTTCATTCCAAAGTAACTTAAACAAGCAGGCAAACTGTTAGAAACCCTGCAATTAATTGTGAAGCTTATTTTATATTTACAGTTCTACTAAGGACTCAAGACTAGTAGTAGCACAAAAAGTACAATTCATGGATTCATCTTGAGGAATGGGAATAGTATTCTCAAACTCTATTTCCATGGACTCTGCGTCACTGGCTTCTCCCTCTGAATAAGTGCTCTCCCTTGCGGCTACAAGTTTACAGGGTCTGTGTCTGTTTCTTTGCTTCCAGTAAGACTCTTCTGTTAAGCCCTTAGGTATTGTTTTGAAAAGCTATGCTTTGTTCCCTCTTCTCATATACTGAGTGTCTGCTTTATCAGTTTCTAGGAGCAAGGCTTTCTTTTAAAAGTAAAGAGCCACTATACCTTGGCTTCCTGCAGCTGCTACACCTGGAGCTTTCTCTGACGAACTTCCCTCGGGAGACAGGTTTTCTTGTGCAGTGCTTTGCCTTCCTGAAGCCCAGGAAAACCTGGTGAGGATTCCCAATCTCTGTGCTTCTGTGTAAAGGTAGCTTTGCTATAGGAACCTCTCCTCCTTGTACCTTGTAATCCTGGTCCAGCGAATTCAGGTAAATATAGGCTTCTTTTAAAGCGTGGCTCCTTGGTTTTTCTGTGCTGCTCTTTCAGCTGTTACTGCTCTTGTTGTGCTGCTTGATCCAGCTACGTTACTTGGGCTGGGAGTGTTACTCCTTCCAGCCAAACTGCTTCTCCTGGCAGCCTCTCTCTGGACTCCGTCTCTCTGTGCTCTGCCCCTTTGGACTCTATCTCTCTGGATAATCTCTGTCTGGATTCTGTCCCTCTGGGCTTGCTCCGTGTGGACTCTCTCTCCTTCCTTCTGGCTGAACTGCTGCCGGCTGAGTTCCCTCCGACTGGATTCCTCCCTCCTTGATTCCACTTGGCTGGATTCCTCCTTCCTTCTGGGCTGCCTTTCCTTTATAAAGGCATTTTACCTTTGAAACTCCCGGGCTTGCCTTCAGGTGCAGCTGGTTAACTCTCATACAATCAGTGGCTGGGCGTGTTGACTCAGCCTCTGTAGGATTACTCCTGCCCCCTCTAGCTGTGCTGCAAGGTAAACTGCATCTTCTGCACATCCACAGCTCTATGAAAGACGGGGTTTTTTCCTAATCCTGCACCTTCCGTGGCTCCAGCCTCATGACAGGATGTAGTAAAAGCTGTTAGCATAGGTGGGTTTAAAAACGGTTTGGACAAGTTTCTGGAGGAAAGGTCCATAAACCATTATTAAAAGGGACCCAGGATATCACTGCTTGACCCAATACATTCTGGAGTCTGTGTGTCTTTTGGGGAAACTGCTAGGTACTTGTGACCTAGATTGGCCATTGTTGGAAACGTGATACTGGGCTTGATAGTCTGACCCAGTATGGCATATCTTATGTTCATAAACCAAGGAGTCCCACAAAGATCTGCACTTTCATCCCTACTCTTTTACCATCTTCCTTCAACCATTATGTACAATCATGCAGGTGCACAATATACTATACCATATATATGCTGATGTTATGATTTTACACCCCAATATCTACAACTAAAACCTGCACTCTCAGCCATAAAGAAATGTCTCACAACTGTCTCAGACTGGCTCGGGCAACACATGATCATCAACCGTAGGAAGTCTGAAGTATTTTATACATTTTACCAAAGACAGCAATTTCACACCACCACCAGCCATAAACATCAATGGTACCCACCTCCAAGTAAAACCTAAAGTCTGCTACTTAGAAGTGATACTAGATCAACATCTGACCTTCCCCCCCCACATCGGAATCCTCACTCCTCACGAAGGTCATCTATCACAAACTAAAGTCAGTCAAGCACATCAAACCGTACTCGACTCCCATGACTTTTGCTTAGCAGTCCAAATACTTATCTTTCCCCACTTGGATTACTGCAACCTTATCCTCCAGGGCCTGCCCAAATGTGTAATTCATCCTCTCCAGTTGGCATAAATATAACAGCAAGAATCCTCTCCAACACCTCCAGATCAGAACATATCGCATCAATCCTCAAAGGGCTCCATTGGCTATCTAAAACGCAAAGAATAAAATACAAACCTAGGTCATGCAGTGCTTTGAAGATGGCAATCATTTTGGCAACCTACCTGCAATCTCTTTTACAGAAGACACCTAATACCAGATCCAGAAGAAAACACACCACCCACACGCTTCAAGCTCCACTAATAATCATCAAACTAAACCTCATAACATCTAGGAGGGCCTCTTCCTTATTTGCCTCAACTCTATGGCACACACTGCCAGATGAGCTCCATGCCACAAATTACCTTGTAAGCTTCAGGAACCAGCTCAAAACACACCTCTTCCTTGTGCACTTCTCTGGCCCAACATAACAGACCAAATATAATAAACAACGAGAATGACCTTTCTCACCTCATATCCACATACCCCACCCCGTCTCCCTATCCAGCTACCCTATCCCCAACCTCTTAAGATGAATCCTTTTGTTAGTATTGTTTATGAAATTGAACATAAACATTAAAAAGTTATAATTTACTATGTGTAAAGCCATATAGGCTACCTTGTTCTAATGTAAACCACTTAGATCAGAAGATTAAACGGTACATAAAATAGCTAGCTTAGTAAAATGTTTCTCGGATGACATCAAGATGTGTTTTAAGAACATAAGATATGCCGTACTGGGTCAGACCAAGGTCCATCAAGCCCAGTATATTTCCAACAGTGGCCAATCTAGGTCATACGTACCTAGCAGTTTCCCCAGAAGACACAGATTCCACAATGCTTGTACTGGGTCAAGCATTGATATCCTGGGTCCCTTCTTAATAATGGTTTATGGACCTTTCCTCCAGGAACTTGTCCAAACCTTTTTTTAAACCCAGCTACACTAACAGCCTTTACTACATCCTCCGGTAACAAATTCCAGAGTTTGATTTTTAGTCTGGACAAATGTGCTAAGGCAACCTTCCTTGGAAGAAAATTTGAGGACAACCAAGGCTTAATTTTGTAGATAGAAAGGAAGTGGAATTGTGGATGTGGGCAGGACCAGGGCCGGAAGTGACATCTCATCCAAAACGCATACACACGCCCCCACCCTGCTTCTGGCTTGATCATTCGCACCATGTCTCAAAAATGAAGAAGCATTCAAATACCTTTTAGAAATATGAATAATGAACAAGAAACATACATATATCCACAGAAATACCAGTGGACCCTCAACAAACATGGATGCAGAACTAGGATAAAGTAGTGTGATAACTGTGTTAGTCCACTCTAAATGTAATTAAATAAAAAAACGCAAAAACAAGGTGATACCTTTTTATGGATTAACTTAATACAATTATAGACAAGTTTTTCAAAGGTTAAAGCCTTCTTCCTCAGGTCTGGGCAGATCTGCTCATACTGTCCTGACCTGAGGAAGGTTTTTTCATACATTTGTAGATTAGCTTTTGAATGTTAGCCTAATAGAAAGGCATCGCCTTTGTTTTTGTTTGGGATTTTCTTTTTATTTAATGAACAGAAATAAGCTCTCTGGAAATGTCCTATTTATAAAAAAAACTGATTTTGGTGTAAACTTGGTAAGAGAAACATGAACCTTCTCCACTACCAGGGCCTATTGTGAAGTAATATAAAAACCTACAAGAGACACTCAGTACACATACATCAAATCTACCATACTTTAACAGCACTAACTTACACAAGTCACATAACAAGGCTCTATTTAGGAAAGGCACTATTATCAATATTGCAGTGGGCCCTATTACTGTACATCAGTTCTTAATGGGAAATTGAGCAAGCCAAATTACTACAGATCCCTAGATAGAAACATCATGTAACAGAACATCTGGCCTTGGTCACACGTAGATAGACCTTCCACCAAGTACAGAATAAGTAACCACAAATTTTAAAATAGAAATATATATAGCCAAAAATTAAATTGAAATCCCAAGTATGCTTTATTCTGTATTTCTCTGTTGCGCTGCATAGTGTATCTCCTTGCATACTGGAAACTATAAAGACAGCACATATGAATTCTCAAAATTGACATATTCCAATCGCTAAATTTTTTAAAAATAAAATTTTTTTTCTACCCTTGTTTGGCCATTTTATTTTCTAGTTGTGTTGGTACCAGTCTGTTCTATCTGCTACTACTTCTCGTCATTTTTTCTTTTTGATCTTATTTCCTTTTTAGCTTTCTTCCATTTATTTTTTTGCCTTGATCCTCTTGGATATCACTTTTCAAATCTCCCTCTTATTGCAACTAACTATAGCGCTTCAGCTTTCCCTTACCTCAGCCCTCCCATTCTCCCCTAGTTCTTTGCCAAATCTCTCTTCTCTCCTACCCTTCAAGCAGCATCTTCTCTCTCTGTCCCATCCTTCGTTCAGCATATTTTCTCTCTCTCCCCTTTCATCCGGTATCTCTCCACTCTCCCTATTGTGCCTTTTCCCTTTATTTCCCCTCATATCTAGCATCTTCTCTGTATCTGTATCCCCATCCTATGTCCAGCATCTCTTTCCTGTCCCCTTTCCTGTGTTGTCATTACCTATTTTCCTACCCTCCCAGTATCCAGGATCCCCTCTTTGGGAGACATTCTACTACTATTATTGATCATTTTATATAGCGCTGCAAGGAGTATGTAGCACTGTACAAAAACATGTAAAAAGACTGTATCTGCTCGTTAGAGCTTAGTCTAGTCAAGGCAGATAATACAACAGTTTAAAACAAGGATACAGCTAGGGAAAGGTAAAGAGACACATAGGAGATTAAGCAGATCTGGATCCAAAAGCAGCCTCAAATGGTGAGCTTTTAGCATGGATTTGAAAAGGGGCAGAGATGAAGTTTGACGTACAGATTCGGGTAGTTTGCTCCAGGCATAAGGAACAGCAAGGTGAAAAGATTGAATCTGGAGTTGGCAGTGGAAGAAAAGGGCATAGAAAAGCAATCCATCAGAAGAGCGGGGTTCACGAGGAGGGGTGTAGGGAGAGATGAGAGGAAAGGTAGTGAGGAGCAACAGAATGAATGCATTTATAGGTCAATAGGAGAAGTTTGAACTGGATGCAGAAACGGATTGGGGAGCCAGTGAAATGACTTGAGAAGAGAGAAGTGATTAGCTGCGCAGCTGAGCTTTGAACAGATTGAAGGGGAGAGAGATGATTCAGGGAGAAACCAGCTAGGAGAAGGTTGCAATAACCAAGACGAGGTGATTAAAGAGTGGTTCCTTATCGTCATTCCAGTCCAGTACCTTACTTCTGGGTTGCGTAACCCTTCCAGCAGCTTGGAGGCTGAGCCCATCCTTTTTGGGGATGGGGCGGTATAAATACCACTGGCACCACCCACAGAACCCAGTATTCTCAGCCTCCAAGTAGCTGGAGGTTTCCGTAAGCCAAGAGCTTACTGGAGTCTTCCTTTTAGTTTCCCTTTAATTTAATTTATTTATTCATTTTGTTTATTTCATTTTATTTCATTTGCTTTCTTATTGGGGTATCCTCTGGAATTCCCTTTTAGGCTTCTGCACCTTTAAGTTCTTTCTCCTCCCCCCCCCTCCCCTCCTCTCTCTCCGGACCCTGACCTGAGGAGGAGGTTTGCTCTGGGGTAGCAACAAGCTTACCGGGCATAGAAGATCTTGCCGACAACGGGGAGAAGGACCGCAATCTCTCCTGCGGGGTCGGTCTGCTCCCACGGACTTGCTCACAGGCCTGCCCTACCTCGTGCTGAAGCCCTCCGGTGGCTGAGCACTTGAGGCGGCAGCGCTCCATCCCCCTTCTCCTCCGGCTTGGCTCAGCAGCTTAGGAGCGTTCGGGGGTTGATCACCGCTCGATTCCGGCGCCATTCAGGCTCGGCGGGCCAGGAATTTGTCCGGCTAAAACGCCGACCGGTTAGTGCTCCACGTGGCTGAGGCCTTCCATGTGTGAGCCTCCGGACTGCGGCGGCCTGCTGCGGAGCATCGCACCATTAAAGGAACATCTAAACGCAAGTACTGGGGGACTTTGTATAGCCAGTCTTACTTCGAATTTGAATTTATTTTTTATTTAATTTGAATTTAATTTGATTTACTACAATCTTTATTCCATAGCAGTCTGGGAGAGGGGAGGAAGCATTTGTTCTTATTGGCTTTCCGGCCTGGAACTCCGACAGATTGTTATTTATTTATTCTTCTATTGTAGGTTGTCCTATTGATTTGCAAAATCTATTTTAAGCTTGCCTGGCAAGAGGACATGACTGGCAAAACGCGGTGCCCGTCTTGTGGCACGCGTAGGGGTACTGCCTCCGATTCTGGGATCTGCAGGGGCTGGGCTGCGCTGCAGAGGCTACTTCTGTGGAGCAAGGCATTCTATTGTCCATGTCCCAAGCCGTGCAAGGGTCGGGGGACCCTCTGGAAGGGGATAGGGAACCCCTCTCTCCTCCACCTACTACCTCGGACTCTCCTGTCTCTCCTCCCTCCCTTCCCCCTATCGCAGTTGGGGAGGGGAGTGCTAGCGACCTTTTTCTCCCCTGATTTCGTTCTGTTACTGCACAAGGCCTATTGTATGCGCAAGAAGGGCCTTGGGGCAGGTGAGCCGAGCGCAGTGAAGGAAGGCCTGGGGTCCAGGCCCTTGAAGGCTAGTTCCCAGGTTTCCGAGATCCCACTCAAGTGCGCGAGGCTGGCGAGTGAGGAGTCTCTCTCGTCCTTCTCACATGGCACCCCGGAAGAGGAGGTCTCGGACAAGGATCTAGCGGAAGATGAGGGGGAGCTCGAAGAAGGTGAGATTCCTGAGGAGGACCAATCCCGCATAGTGTGGGTCTTTCGGTGGGAGGAGCTTCCGGCATTGATTAACGAGTCCCTCAAGGTACTCAATGTGACCTCAGATGCTCCAATAGAGGAGGAAGCGTTGGAGGATCCTTTGATCCAAGCAGTGAGGAGATCTCAAAAGGTCTTTCCTGTTCACAGGGTGGTGCGTCAGATGATCCAAGAGGAGTGGGACCAACCAGAATCTAGTTAGAGCGCACCCCCCTCAATGTCGAGACTTTACCCATTACCGGAACCGGACAAGGAGCTACTGAAGTCGCCCAGGGTAGATGCGGCGGTATCTGCGGTGACAAAGAAGACGACTATTCTGGTCGAGGGTAGCGCGGCCTTGAGAGATTCTCAAGATAGAAAAGTAGACACACTTCTGAAGCAGGCTTTTGATATCAGTGCTCTCGCCTTACAGGCCTTGGTTTCGGGAGCTTGGGTGGCTCGGGCTTGCTTAAGGTGGTCCCAACAACTGCAGCTGGCAGAAAATTCCTCACGAGATGCCCAGCCTCTTACGGCGAGGTTGGAGTCTGGGACGGCCTACCTAGCGGATAGCCAATATCACCTCATCAGAAGCCTCGCTAAGAACATGGCTTCTGTGGTAGCAGCTAGGCGATACCTATGGCTACGGAATTGGGCAGCTAATGCCTCTTCAAAAACGCGCCTAAGTCGTCTCCCCTTCAAGGGGAAATTGTTGTTTTGGAGAAGACTTGGAGAAGTTGGTCAAAGATCTTGGTGAGTCGAAAGGCGGCAGGCTTCCGGAGGACAGACCAAAACAAGGTCACCCCCTTGCCCTGGTTCGGAGCCAGCCTAGGGACCCTCGGAGGTTTTGTCCAGCCAGATCGAATTCCTTTCCCAGGGGCCGTTTCCCTTCGAGGGGCCAAAGCTTCAGAGGATTTCAGGGGGCAGGGAGAGGTTTTGGGGCCTCCGCCTCCACAGGACCTAGAAAACCACAATGAGAAAGCGGGGGTCCAGGTGGGGGGCCTGCTGGTTGGGGGTCGTTTAAAGCAGTTCCTTTCCTCCTGGTCCCGAGTCACGTCTGATCAATGGGTCCTAAGAGGTAATCCGAGAGGGTTATGCCCTCGAATTTGCGAAACAAATACGCCCAGCCTTTGTTCAGTCTCCCTGCGGATCTCTGGCAAAGAGAGCGGCGGTAGATGCCACTCTCTCAAAGCTCATAGCGCTCGGAGCGGTGGCCCCTGTCCTGCCAGACCAATGCAGCTCCGGTCGATACTCCATTTATTTTGTACTACCAAAGAAGGAAGGTTCGTTTCGCCCGATCCTGGATTTAAAGCAAGTCAATCGCTGCCTCAAAGTGCCTCGCTTCCGGATGGAAACCCTAAAGTCGGTCATAGTGTCCGTAAGGGGCGGAGAGTTCCTGACTGCCTTGGATTTGACGGAAGCCTATTTACATATCCCGGTCCGAAGGTCCCATCAACAGTTCCTGAGATTCGCAGTACCGAGAGGTCACTTTCAGTTCCAGGCGCTGCCCTTCGGGCTAGCCACAGCTCCTCAGACCTTCACCAAGATAATGGTAGTCGCTGCGGCCCTGAGAAAGGAGGGAATCATGGTTCATCCCTACCTAGACGATTGGCTGATCCGGGCGAAGTCGGAAGAGGAGAGTTGCTCAGTCACTACCAGAGTGGTGGAAGTTCTGGAGGAGCTAGGCTGGGTCATCAATCGGGCAAAGAGCAGGTTGATTCCCTCTCAAGAACTCGAGTACCTCAGAGCGAGGTTCGACACCAGAAGAGGAAGAGTCTTTCTGTCCAAGAAGAGGGCAAGGGACCTAAGGACCCTGGTGTCGCAATTCCTGGACATACTAACCCCTACGGCATGGCATTACCTTCAATTGCTGGGAACCATGGCGGCAACAATAGAGGTAGTTCCGTGGGCCAGAGCTGACATGCGACCCCTGCAGAGGGCTCTGTTGCGTCGGTGGTCTCCTCAGCATCCTCCTTTGGCTATGCGGCTGCCCTGTGCTCCCCGAACCAGGAAAGCTCTACAGTGGTGGCGGTGCTCAGGGAACCTGGATTGCGGGATGCCTCTCGAATCCCTGCAGTGGTTACTTCTGACGACGGACGCCAGTCTGACAAGCTGGGGAGCGCATTGCGAGGGCCAGTTCGTCCAGGGTCGGTGGACCTTAACGGAGTCTCGGTGGTCCATCAACAGGCTGGAGCTGCGAGCGGTAGCCCTAGCGCTCAGGGCACTCGAGCCCTTAGTTTGACAAAGGGCGATTTGTGTCTTCTCAGACAATGTCACCACGGTGGCTTCAATCGCCAAGGGGGTACAAGCAGCCCCTCCTTGGAAAAGGAAGCAGACAGCCTGTTCCAGTGGGCCGAAGTCCGGTTGGAGGATCTTTCAGCACAGCACGTGGCCGGAACGGACAACGCTATGGCCGATTACCTCAGCAGGTTCAAAATCGACCACAGGGAGTGGGAGCTGGACCAGGAGGTCTTCGATCAGATTGTAGCTCTTTGGGGCCCTCCAGTCATGGATCTCATGGCACAGTATGCCTCAGCCAAGGCAAGCAGATTCTTCAGTCGAAGGAAGGAAAGGATGTCCGAAGGCTTAGACGTATTAGCCCAGAGATGGCCCTCGGAGGGGCTCCTGTATGTATTCCCCCCCCCCATGGGCTCTCATCGGAAGGGTCCTACGAGTGGAAGCCCACCGAGGTTTGGTGATCCTCATAGCTCCGGATTGGCCGCGCCGCCCCTGGTATGCGGACCTAGTAAGGTTATCGATTGACCGGCCTTGGCGGCTCTCCTGCAGAAAGGGTCTGAGACAGGGGCTGGTACTGTTGCCTCACGTGGATCGATTCTCGCTTACGGCCTGGCTATTGAAAAGGCACGGCTCTGGAAGCGAGGGTATTCGGGCTCAGTAATCTCTACTTTATTGAACGCTCGAAAGCGCTCGACCTGTCTTTCCTATGTTAGGGTCTGGCGCATTTTCGAGGCATGGTGCGCGGAGCACCAAAAGAAACCCCTGTCGGCCTCTGTCCCGGAGGTCCTGGAATTCTTACAAGCAGGTTTCGAGAAGGTTTTTGCGCCCAGCTCCTTACGAGTCCAGTTAGCTGCTATCTCTTGGTATAGAGGTAGGATTCGTGGTAAGCCCTTAGGAGAACACGCGGATGTGGCCAGATACCTAAGAGCGGTTAGACGTCTGTGACCGCAGCAAAGAGCGGTGATAACCCCTTGGGATCTCAATCTGGTGTTAAATGCCCTGATCAGGGAGCCTTTCGAGCCGGCCAAGAGCCTCCCTAAAGGATCTTACTCTGAAGACGGTCTTTCTGGTTGCCATTTTCTCGGCCAGACGCGTCTCAGAATGTCAAGCTCTGTCCTCTTAGACCCCCTTTATTTCATTTTTCAGGGAGAAGGTGGTCTTGCGGACAGTTAACTCTTTCTTACCCAAGGTCATCTCCCCTTTTCATGTGAACCAGACGGTTTCGCTTCCATCTTTCCCGGCAGAAGAGCAAGGAGGGAATGGCAGGAAACTACGTCTTCTGGACGTCCGCAGAGCGTTGAAGCTTTATCTCTCCCGCACAGCGTCCTTTCGGAAGTCCGAACGTCTATTCGTTCAGTTTGGAGGACCACATAAAGGGGATGCGGCGGCCAAGACCTCTATCTCTAGGTGGATCAGGGAAGCTATCGCTTCTGCCTATATCCTGAAGGGGAAGCAGGTTCCAGGAGGTCTGCGCGCACATTCAACGCGGGCACAGGCTGCTTCTTGGGCGGAGTATAGCTTAGTTCTGCCGCTGGACATTTTTAGAGCGGCCACTTGGTCTTTGCTGCATACCTTTACCAAACACTACAGGCTGGATATTCAGGGGTCAGCTGATTCTCGGTTTGGAGAGGCGGTACTTCGGTCCGGGATAGCGAACCCCTCCCAGGCCTGAAGTGCTCTGGTACATCCCAGAAGTAAGGGACTGGACTGGAGTGACGATAAGGAAGAAGTAATTAGGTCTTACTTGCTAATTATTGTTCCTGAAGGAACGACAGTCCAGTCCCTGTTCCCTCCCAGATCCGTTTTATGGGTGTAAATTTTTCAAGTGGGTAGGTAAAGTACAGCGGACCGAAGTCAGGACCGAACCAACGCAGATGGACCATTGGACCAGGTTCGGAGGACCAGGGGAAGGAGAGTTCTGCCAAGCCCAGTTAAACCTCCTCCTCCCCCCCCCTTCCATTCTTCCCTACTACCTTTTGATGTAAAAAAAAAAACAAAAAACTTTTTTTCCTTTGGGTTTTCGTGTGTTTAGCTTTGACTAATTTTAGTATTTTGGTTTCTGGTTAAGCCTACTTTTGTATTAGAATACTGGGTTCTGTGGGTGGTGCCAGTGGTTTTTATACCGCCCCATCCCCAAAAAGGATGGGCTCAGCCTCCAAGCTGCTGGAAGGGTTGCGCAACCCAGAAGTAAGGGACTGGACTGTCGTTCCTTCAGGAACAATAATTAGCAGGTAAGACCTAATTACTTCATAAGTGTCTCAGTAGTGTGTTCAGAAAGGAAGCGGCAAGTTTTTTGCTGATGTTAGCTCAAACCTGTTTTTCTTTCTCTCTCAGTTGAATATGGGTGGAGAAGGAGCGGGAGAATTTAAAGATGACCCCAAGGTTGTGGGCTGAAGAAACGGAGTAGAAGAGTCTTATCCATAGAGATTGAGAAAGGAGGGAGATGTGTTTAGAAGGAAAAATAAGCAGCTCTGTTTAGCCATATTCAATTTTAAATGGTGGTGAGACATCCAGGCAGCAATGTCAGATAGGCAGGTAGCGATATGGGCCTGGAGTGACAGAGAAATATAACTTCTCTTTATATTCCTCCCCCAATGCTCAGCATCTGCCCTATCGCTTTTTTTATTTTTTTTTTAATGTTCATTATCCTCTGTCTTGTCACACCCTCTATCCTGGTCCAGCATCTTTTACCTTCCTGCTCCCCCCTCCCCACTCATCTCTCTCTCTCACAGTATTGCTGTGTCTTATCTGTCCTTGGGATCTCTATCCCCCTTCTAATCCAGCATCTTCCCTTTCTTTCCCCTTCCCCCAAATCATTATCTTCCTCCCCTCCCAGGCTTTTCCACAAGTACCTCTCATTTTGGCCTCCCATACTAATCCAGTGTTTCTCTTTTCACTCTGTCCAACGTTCTCCAGGAACAAGCTGGAAATCAGTCATCACTTATGGGTGACAGTACTGATGGAGCCCGTGCGGAGCAATTCCTCAGCTTTCAAAGAAAGCCTTTGGGATTGCTGCCACTCATGCATGGTCCTCTTCCCACCCAAGGGTGCCATCTTGCTTAGTCCCTCTTTTTCCACGGAGCCCTTCGGACGCATATCCTCATCCCTCAGAAAGTATTTCATTTTTTGGCTTGTAGGCCTACCTCTTGTCCGGTTGCACTGGTCCTCTACCTGTCCTTTCCTTGCTCTTTTTTTTTTATTTTTCAGAGCCATTAGGGGACGTTTTTCTTCGCTTGTTTTTGCTTTTAATGGGCTTTGCACCCTTTTTTCCTTCAACTGCTGGCCGCGTGGGTCTTTGACCTCACGGGGGCCATTTTTGCTCCTATGGCCACCGGATTCAAAAAATGCGATGGGTGTCCATAAGCAACATGTTCTTAGAGCATCTATGACTGTTGCCTGTGATGTCTCGAGGCTGACCATGATACAGAGCTCTGTTTGCTTGTAAGTAAATGTCTTCCAAAGCCCTGCTCAGTCGTAAGACGTCCGAAGACATTTTCAGAAAGGATGCCTCGGAGTCCCCGGTTTCACCCTCGGTCGTCTCTCTGGTGGGATCCCCCACCTCGGCCCTGCACTCTCGGTGGCACTCTGACCAGGGGTCCCCTGAAGTGGAGCGGCGCAAGAAGGCCTCGAAGTTGCTGTCGGGGGCTTCCGACAAGTGCAAGCGCTCCCATACTTGGTCGCTTATCCCCTTCAGCATTCACAAGAGTCGGACAAGGAGCGGTTCCGCAAGGTACCTTGTACAGATACGGAGGCCTCTGGTGATGGCGCCCAGTCTCTTGAGGGCTGTCCTGGCGAGGACCCCTTCTCCATGTCCGATGGGGATACCTCCCCAGAAACCCGTGCCCATCGGGACCTTCCTTCGGACCCCTCCCCACCCGCGTTTCAGCAGCACTCATCACCCGAGAACATCTCCTCCTTTCTGGTGTTTGTTCGGGATATGGCATGGGCTCTCAACCTGGCCACCCAGGCTGAGGAGGACCCTAGAGCTGAAGAGCTTGACATCCTTCAGTACGAGTCCCCCACCTCGGGAGTCTCTTACTGTCCTAGTTCCTCCCATCCTGTCCAGGCTGCTATTCCGCATATGGGAGGCGCCTGCCTCGGTTCTAATCGTGAGTAAGCGCCTCGACACCATGTACAAGGTCCAGCACGTCCTTGGGTTCAGGAAAACCCAACTTCCCCCCCCCCCCCCCTTCCATGGTGGTGGAGTCGGCCATGAGAAAGCAAAAGAGCCCTTAGTCACACTCTTTGGTTCCCCTGGGGCCGGGAGTCAAGAGTGCTTACTCATGATGAGAACGGAGGCAGGCGTCTCCCACATGCAGAGTAGCAGCCTGGACAGGATGGGAGGACAAATGGCGACTGGATCCAGGGGTGGCTGGCTGGCTGTTTAATCAGTGGGGACCTCCGGCCATGGACCTATTTGCCAGCCCGTTTGAACATACAGCTCCCCCGTTTCTGCAGCTCAATGCCACACCCAAGCATGGAGGGCCTGGACGTGTTCCTTCTGAGCTGGTCCTCCGTCCTGCTCTATGCGTTCCCTCCATTACTCTCATTGTGAGGACCCTCCACCAAAGCTCAGTGGGACCGGGCATCGATGATCCTCTTAGCTCCCTCGTGGCTTTGAGAGCCCTGGTTCCCCCCTCCTGCTATCGAGGGAGCCTGCAGTTTCTCTGGGCTGTGCCCTGGTCCCTCCTCTTGCGTTAGTAGGCCAGGTACTGCACCTGAACCTGGCCTCATTATCCATCACAGCCTGGCGGCTGAACGGGTCTACCTAGCCCCACTGGATCTCCCGAAGGAGGTCCTTGTGTCGAGGAAGACCTTGATTAGATGAGCTTACGCCTTCATATGGCAACACTTCCCAGTCTGGTGCTCCGTGCTCTAGATCCACCCATTCTCTTGCCCCACTCAGTGGGTCCTTCAGTACCTCCTCCATCTCTTGAAGGAGAGCCTGAACTCCATTAGGGTGCATTTAAGTGCCATCTTGACGAATCGCCTTCCCGTTGAGGGTCAGCCCCTCTCAGGGCAGCCCTTGGTCTCTCGCTTTATGCAGGGTCTCTTGCTGTTCAAGCTGCCCATCCGGCCTCCCCCCAGTGGAATGGGACCTGAATGTAGTGCTAATGCAACTTACGCGTTCACCCTTCGAGCCGATGGCGACGTGCTCGCTTTGGCATCTATCCTGGAAGGTGGTCTTCCTGGTGGCTCTGACCTCGGCCCCCTGAGTCAGTGAGCTCCAGGCTCTTATGGCTGATGCCTCTTACACTAGATTCTATAGGAATAGGGTTGTCCTCCATACCCACCCCAAGTTCCTGCCGAAGATTGTTTCTGACTTCCATCTCAATCAGGAGATAGTCTTACTGGCTTTCTTTCCAAGACCCCATGCCGACCAGGCGTCGGTGGGTGGCTCTCCATACACTCATCTGCAAAGGGCTCTTGCCTTCTACTTGCAGAGCACCCAGGCCCATCGCAAGTCTAGCCGACACTTTGTGACCTACGATCCCAATCGACTGGGGCAGGCAGTCGCTAAACGCACCCTCTCCATTTGGGTGGCGGACTGCATCGCCTTTGCTGACACGAAGGTGGGTGCCTGTTAAATCATCGGGTCCCTGTGAATGGGGTCCAGGCCAAAGTGGCTTTGGTGGCCTCGCTGTGCTCCGTGCCCCTGATGGACATCTGCTGGGCGGTGACTTGGTCTTCAGCGAACACCTTCACTGCTCACTACTGCCTGGACAGGGAGTCCTGTCGGGACAGCGCCTTCAGCCAGGCTGTACTCCATAATCTGTTTGGGGTATAAGCAACTCCTGCCCTCTGACCCTTCTTCATGGCTACCGAGGGCTTCGGCTCCTTCGGGCATCTGCTTAAGACCTCTTGGAGATGGCTTTTCGGTTACAGGTTTGGTAGTCTGTAGTTGAGTCCCATAAGTGAGGACTGACTTCCTGCTTGTTCCTGGAGAAAGCGTAGTTATTCACCTGTAACAGGTGTTCTCCAGGGACAGCAGGAATCAGTCCTTGCTACCCTTCCGCCTCCCCTGATGAGTTGCTGGATTTTTGTTCATCTCTTGCCATCTGCTTGGTAGGCCGCAAGCTGAGAGACCTGACTGAGCAAGATGGTACCCTTGGGCTGGAAGAGGACCACGCATGCCTGGCAGTATTCCCAAAGGCTTTCTTTGAAAGCTGGGGAATTGTTCCGCGCTGGCTCCATCGGTGCCAACGTCACCCATAAGTGAGGACTGATTCCTGCTGTCCCTGGAGAACACCTATTACAGGTGAGTAACTGCGCTTTCCCTCCTTTCTCCTCTGAACAAGTTTCTGTTCTCACCCGATCAGCTTGCCTGCCCCCACACTGCTCGGGTATTCTCTTCTCTGATGCCTGTCTTGCTGCTTCTGCTTCCCTGGACATGGGCAGCGGCAAAAGAGAAGGCATGGGGCCATTGAAATTGCATGCACCACCTGACACTTTACAAACAGGAAGTGGGACTGACCAGAGCCTTAGTGGCACATGCTGGCTTGATGGCCCCGCGCTTACATGCAACAGCAGCAGAGGAGACCATGGCAGCTTCATTGAGAGCAAAGTGAGGCAGGCATTGCAGGAATAGGAAGCTCATATCGGCAACTGGGGTAGAATCTGATGTTGCTTTCCTTTTTGGGGTTCTCACGAAGTGCCAGAATGCCATTCCACCCTATACTGGCACAGATTTAAGCTCTGAGGACAATTGAAAACATCTCTCTTAACTGACTATAACATAAAGGAACTTGAACATGAAGGCCTATATAAATACTTAGAGCAACAATTCAGCATAAAGTATGGAGAGATAAGACCAGCAAAGAGTATTACAGAAGACTGAAGCTGATTCTAAAAAGTGCACTAAAATAAAAAAAAAAAGATACAAGCCATCAGTGAACTTGCAATCCCTGCACTCTTGTATAGTTTTGGAATTGTAGACTGGTCTTTGAAATATCTTCAGAAACTAAATGTACAAACAAGAAAACTCCTCCATGTCTGTGAGGTGGTTTATATAAATCTGTGTATGTTGAGACTGTACATTCCTACAGCTGAAGGAAGAATGGGCCTTATAGAAATTGATTATACATATAGAGCGACCATCATAGGCATCAACCGATCCAAATGCACAGAAAGTGTTGCATTATGAAAATAAACGGCTAGAATCTGTCTCTATTGTCGAACTAGGACAAGCATTTCAATGAGCAGAAGGAATGGATGAGAATCCACCAGAACACACAAGGAAAGAAGCAACAGAATTTGCAAAACAGGAGACAACTCTCTCCAAAAACTAGATCAGCAAATGAGGCAAATATATAAATATACAGATGATATTTATTTTATTTTTACTGTTTTGCAAGGATTCTGGTTCTGCTTTGAAGACACTTGCGGATTGTGTCTTGGAGGTAGCTTTTCGGCTCGCTACCCAGAGCTTTGAATTGAATGTGTCCAAAACAGAAATTTTGGTGATTCATCAGATATCACGTTTATGGTTGGTACTTACCAAGTTTTACTTCTCCAGCAGACTCTATTTAGGAGTCGTTTTGGACTCATCTTTGTCCTTTCAGCTATATATAAGGGATATAGTAAAGTGGTGGTTTTCAAGTTGTGGCTGTTTTGGAGATCAAAGTATTTTCTTATTGCTTCCAATTTTAGGACTATGCAGAGTCTTGTTTTATCTCTTTTATAGAGTACTGTAATGTTGTCTTGGTCGGACTTCCACCATCTCATCTGAAACCTTTGCAGCATGTTCAGAAAGTTGTGATCCAACTACTGACAGATGTGAAAGCCCATGAACAATCACATCTCATTTGGAGTGTCTTCTTTTTTTTTGCCTGTTGAATTTCGTGTTCTCTTCTGACTGATGTTGGTTTTGAAAGTGGTGAGTCCAGGAGAAGTTGTCCTGCTGATATTCCCTTGGAAGGTTTTTCTTCCTCGCACATGTTTCTTTCACCTGAAATGCCCAGCTCCTCCATCAGGCTGTGGGGTTCATATTTTGAATTGGCTGGTGTCCATATCAGGCCTGTCAGTTTGGAATAAATTGCCTGCAGAACTTCGGATTATGCAAGATTTAGATTTTAGAAAAAGTTTAAAACTTTTTAAGAAAGCATTTAGTGTAGGAGGTGGGTATTTGAGCTGTTTTAATCTTGTATATGTTTTATTATTTCATTGTGTTTTATTAGTCTTATGTATTTGTTTTAGTATTTATGTGATTTTGTAAAACACAGAGATTTTATTACATCCATGGTATAGGAGTGCTGTAAATAGAAAACATTACTCCAGGAGCCATTTGTTGATCAAAGAAGGACACATGAGTGTTTAAGGATATGTGACTTGAAACCTAAGGATGAGAGAGAGTGCTAGTTGCAGATTTCTGGCAAGATGGTTCACAGTGTGTATAGAGAAGACTGGTAAAGCAGACATATGCCGATTCTGTAAGAAAGAGCTTGAAATGGTGCTCATCTTGCAGCTGGTTGCAAAGTACTGATAGAAAATTTCTATACAGAAAGAGATAACAGGACGGCATGTCTCATCCACTGGAAACTTAGCAAGCACTACAACATCACTATAACAGAAAAGCATTGTGATAATGACTTTAAGAGAATTACGGAGAATCCAGAATTCTGATAACTTGAAACCTTCCCATTCCAACGGATAATAAACCGGATGTGAGGAAACCTGGCATAGTGGAAAGGAGGAAAATACCAGAATGGTATTGATAATAGAGGTGACAGTTCTAAGTGATCTGTGAATCAGTTCTGTGACTCACCTTGAGAGGGAGAAGATCCTGAAGTACCAAGAAATGCAGTTGGAGACCAAAGAAATGTGTGGCAGAAAGATACAGAAATATTTACCATTGTATTGGGAGCCTCAGGCCTGATTAAGCAGAATTCCCAATCATACTTTGATAAATTACCCATAATTTTACATTTTATGAATCCCAGAAGGAAGCTCTTTGGCACGATGCAAGTACTATGGCAAGCGTAATGGTAAATTTTGACATACTGAGATCATACTCCACATACCCTGGCTTAGAAGTGAGGCGCATGACTGTCATGGTATGCACAAAACTAATTTGTTTGGAGAAATTGCCCCTGAGAGCAAGATATTAAGATACATTTTTAGAAAGTTTTAGATCAAACTGGTGGCCTTCAATACCATTAGGGAAAGCTACAAAAATTAGCTCATGTGCATGTACCTTTCTTGCTCTGTTTGAGCTGCTTCAGGGGAGTTGGGAGGGGGGGGGAGGGGAGGTTGGGTGCATCTGGAATGGATGCCAACATTCTGCAGCCTCTAACTGCTTCCTTTCGAAAGCAAGGGAGACCTCCTTTTTGTTCTCCAAGTAGTGATCTGATGTTTCTGGATTTTGCACTTGCGTGTCAAATTAGGTGACCTTTAGTTGGAGCCGGTGCTACCTGATAAGCACAACAGGAGGGTGCTAGTGTTCGAGAGTATCAAATCCGTATGCCATTTGACCCCCTAAGAAAGATCGCAGTAGGGCTATCGGTGCTGCTGTGTCTGCTTCTCTTTCACCGTGGGACAGGCTGTTCCCCCCCAGGACACAGCAGCGCTCCTAGCCCTGCTGTGGTTGTGCCTTTCTTCTCTTTGGTCCTGCAATTGCAGCCAGCAGTGGTGTTGTGTGCCTGCGGGGAGCAGCCTGTCCCGCAGTGGAAGAGGAGAGGCATGGCTTGGATCAGCATGGGGGTATACAGGAGACAGAAGAGTGGGGTGTGTGTGTGTTCACAAACAGTTCCTCTCTCCACCAATCCCTGACCTGGCTCCTGGGACCCTGTGATTTTGTGATGGGGGACTCTTGCTACATCACAGAAAAACAGAGGCCTTGGAGATAAAGAGAAGGTGTGAGGAAAAAAATATTTCAGTAACTCCAGTGTAAAGAAAGTTCCAGAAAAAAGCATCAGATGAACTAGGGCCAGTGCTACCCAGTAAGCTACCAGCAGTGCTGCTGTGTTCCCACGAGTTCAAGAATGGAAGACATGCTGGCAGGAAAGAGGAACAACAGCAGGTACAAGTATGGATGTCTGAGGCATGGCACAAATTATTTGGAGGCAGGGATAAGTTGTTTTGTTTTTTTAATGTTGTAAAAAAATACAAAGTGTTTTCTAGTACAAAACTACTTTTATTGCCTTTTGAGCATCAGTGTCAAGCTACTTAGGTACAATGTGAGTTGGGTGTGCAGTACTAATAACCTCTAGTTGCTTTAATATGACTTTGATATGCTGATTTCAGTTTGTCACTGTTAAGAGGATAATCGTTTTACATTTTCTCTAATTTTGTATAGCAGTGGTTTGTGGGTTTTTGGACCAGCTACAGTATGTGGAGGAGCAACCTAGTGGTTAGAGCAACTGCCTAGTACCCAGAAGATCAAGGGTTTGTTTCCCACTGGCACTCCTTGTGACCTTGGGCAAGTCACTTTGCCAGCCTTTTCTTCAAAAGCAATGGAGGGTAATCAACTTCCAGTGATACATTGCCAAGAAAACCCAGAGGTAGCTCTGTCACTGAGTCAACACTGACTTGATGGCACTAAAAAAAAAATCCCAAACAAACCCAGTATTCTATGGGATGCTCTCAGGGCCAAGGGAGGATTGTAAATGTTTTTTCACTCTGCTTGCAGTGTTTTTCTTTAGCTGTTGATATGACTATGTGAATCTAATGATTTCTTCTAATTTTCCTTATCTGAAACTAGCAAATGATAACGTGCTTTCTTCTGGGTAATGGTGTAACTAGGATTACATGGGCCCTGGGCAGTCAAATTAGGATGGGTCTCATAACACCATGTTAAAGTAGTGAGGGTCGGGATTTGATCCCTTTCAGAACTGAAATTGTGTATTTGACGTGTGTCAACATTGGGGTGTCTAGAGCCGAGGCGCAACGTAGGTGTACGAGGCATGGTGTTCATATACGTATGTGTGTAAGGGACAAAGGAGAGGAGTGTCAAGTGCACAGTGAGGGTGTGGTGGGAAGAGCTTTTGCCTGGGAAAGGATTTGAGGTGGGTCTGCGTAAGGATGTGGAGGAATGCAATAGGGGTTCTGGGAACACATGTGGCCTCTTCCCCCTTTTCTCGGAGCATATAAAACATTTGTAAAGTGTGGCTGCTGGTAGGAGGTGAACACGGTGCACAGAACACTTCCCTCTAGCAGTGCTGTTGCATTGGTTCTCCTTTTCAGCCTGTGGGGCCAAAGAGGAGAAGGCGGCTGCCATCGTGGCCAGCAGTGCTGCTGTAAGAGGAGCTGGGACCAGAGACGCACAGAGGAGGTAGGATAAAATTAAAAGGGGCAATGGGTATGGGGAAGAAATATGAAGGGGAGTAATGGAAGGCAAGGGATGAGAATGCGAGGCGGAGGGAGACAGGGGTGGAGACTGGGAAGGGTACAGCATGGGAGGAGACAGCAGGACGGGGTCTGCAGCGAGGGGTATAAGAGTGCAAGGGATTGGAGGTTGAAGAGAGGGCACAATATGAGTATATGTTAAAAGGCGCATCCCTCCCCTCTCCTACACCATATAAATAGAGGCACCTCGGGCCCACACCACACCACACCTGTGTAACACACACACACGATTTTGCAAATGAAGTAAGACATGCGTTGCTTTCATGCTGTTAGTGTGTTTTTTCACATGCAAGCAGCCCCAACACACTCCATGACACAAAAACATGCACACTCACATATGTGTATTTAGCACCCAAAAGTCCCCATGGTGTGCACATAAACACACGTGCACATGTAGCTTCCAGCAGTCCCCATGACGCACAAACACGCACCCACTGACGCACACACATGCACATGCACCCTGACACTTCCTGTGATACAGTAGTAGCCCCTAAATGTCTAATGTGAGTGAGGGAAGCACTCCATTGTGTCACACTGTAAAGTGTACGGTGTTTCAACTTTGTTTCAGCTTTGCTGAAGGACACGAACACGCCAGATCTCCCTCCTTACTTCTCATGGTGTGCAGCCTACCATTAATAATAATGAGGGAGGAGGGGTGCCAATCTGTAGGCTGTAGGAAGGCGCTAGACACCCTAGCACCGGCCCAGCCTTTTAGTTTTTAGTCTATTGAGACTTGATATACCACCTACATGAGACAAATCGGGATGGTTTACAAAATAATAGGTAGTAGAGAGACAGAGGCTATCAACAGTTCACAGGGTAATAAGTAGAGAGGAAAAGAGAGAAGTTGAACAGGTAACTGAGAAATAAAAAGCAGAAACCATGATACTTGCAGGATAATAAGGAAGGGGATACACACAGCAATTCCTAATCTCCAGGAACAAGCAGGAATGGGTCTTCACATATGGGTACCGACGGAGCCTGCGTGGGAACGCTCCCCAGCGTCCAGAAAGAGCTTTTGGGAGCATCCCACAGCGCCTGCGTGCTGCCTTCCCGCCTTTCCTAACTACCTCTCTCCAGTTCTTCTTTTTCCCCGGAGCCAGCAGGTCGTGTTTCCTGTCACCGCTGAAGAATTTCTTCTTTTCTTTTCTTTTTCTTTAGTCGCGTGTCTGCCTTCTCGATTCCGCACCGGTTCCACTGGTCCTTTTTCTTTCTTTAAAAAAACCCAAAAAACCAAAAAAAAACCCCATCTACTCTTTTCAGTGCATTTTTTTTCTGGGGCCTTAGGCCTACAGTGATATTTTTCCCTCATGGAAAAACCCGCCTCTGGGTTTAAAAAATGCACAAAGTGCAGCAGCACTATTTCTGTCACTGACACCCATGACTGGTGTCTAAAATGTTTAGGTCCTGACCACTCCGTTGCGGATTGTGAGTCCTGTTCCATGATGTCTAAAAGAGGGTTACAGAATCGGGCAGCTAAGCTCAGTACCCTGTTTCCCTCCGATGCAGCTTCCGTGGCATCGACGTCTTCCAGGGCTGCTTCTTCATCCCATGGATCTCAGGTAACCAAACTTAAATCTGGCCGGTCCTCAAAGAGTTCATCTCCCTCTAAGTATTGAGATGCCCCCGGGCTTACTCTTGAGGATACCACACCGGCAAAATTACCCCGGCGGGAGGCTCCGGCTTCCAAAGCACTACCTATGGGGTCACAGGTTTATTTATTTATTACAATTTCTTATATACCGCACTATTCGGCATCAGCGCGGTTTACATTATAACAAGATGACCAGTGCAACAAGCTGTTTGGTTTTACATATAACAGGAGTACAAACTTGGATAACAGGGGTGAACTATATACATGAAATAATTACAATGAACAAGATTGGAGTGGAGTGGCCTAGTGGTTGGGACAAGGTACTTCGGGCCGGAAGGTCGGGGGTTCAAATCCCACTGGAGGACAGCAACCTTGGGCCGGAAGGACTGGGGTTTCTAGTCCCACAGGTGCTCCTTGTGGTCTTGGGCAAGCCACTTAACCCTCCATAGCCCATGTTCCCTGTAAAATAGTTCTCTGTGTGCTGTGCTTTCCTGTCTAATCAATGTGTTTATACCTCAAATTTCCTGTCATGATTTGACAATTTCCAATCTGTAATCAAACCGCTGCTGATCGCTGGAAGTAGCGGTATACAAATGTATACTAAATAAATAAAATAAATAAATAAAGATTGAAGGCAACTATAACCTAAGGAAAGTATGCGCAGAATCTGGGTGTTGGCGCTGTCTCAGAACTAGCCATGGTTACTACTTTGGTGAGGTTACCTAGGTTTCATTGCTGACTGGGTAGTATTGGAGGAAAAGGTGATATTTGAGTGCCTTCCTGAACTGTGATAGATCTACGATAGCCTGAATGTTGGGTGGTAGAGCATCGATGGCTCGGCCTCGACCGATCACCTGTTACAATGTTCTGGGGTACCGGCAGTTTCTACCGGTACCGACACCCAGACATTGGTGGCGTCAGTGGATCAGAATATTCTGACCATGCAGCGTGCCATCACAGCATTCATTCAAGCTGCGACGCCTACGGTACCGCAACAAACCCCATTGTTGGTACCTGTACAGATTCCGGTACCAGACCCGATATCGGTCCTGATACCAGTACCGCTTGCATCGACATCAGCATTGACCGCAGCAGTACGCTATCCAGTGATGCCCATCAGTACCAACCTGGTACCGATTACTCCCGATGTTAATACCTCCCGGTACGCGTATCGGGCTCTACGAGAGCATCCAGATAGTCGATACTTCGATTCCTCTGAAGACTCTCTGATTCTTCAGAGGCCTCAATTGAAGCATCGGGCATCCTTCCTCAGGAACCCTATTCTCCAAAACGGAGAATGTCTCCTCCTGAAGACTTGTCTTTTCAGAACTTCATTAGGGAGGTGGCCAAAGGCCTGTCCATCTCAGTGACCTCTGAGACTGAACCTAGAACCAAAAAATTGGATATCCTACAATATCCTAAGGCTCCTAAAGAGGCAGCCACCTTACCAATACATGAGATTCTTTATGATCACATGCTGGGCATATGGGAGACTCCTCTTTCCACCTCCCCTCATTCCAGAAGGTTGGACACCATGTATCGTGTTCCTCCTTGTCCTGGGTTTCATAAGACTCAGCTTCCTCACCACTCTATTGTGGTAGAGTCTGCTATGAAAAAAGATCAAGAGTACAAAAAGGCACTCCTCTGTTCCTCCAGGAAGAGAATGCAGAACTCTAGATGCCTTTGGCAGGAAAATCTTCCAGGCCAGTATGCTTGTAGCCAGAATCAACTCCTATAGTCTCTATATGGGGATGTTTCTAAAAAGTTACAGATCATCTGCAAACCTTATCTCCTTTTATGTCAGAAGATAAGAGAAGAATACATCACTTGGCTTAAACATGCACAGGATGTATCCAAGTTTTCCAACCGTGCAGCCTTTGACTCTTTTGAGGGGGCCAGTAGAGCCTCGGCTATTGCCATAGGTGCACGCAGAGTTGCTTGGTTGCAAGCCTCTGATTTGGAATCCTGGGTACAGAATGGTCTAGGTAACCTTCCCTGTACAGGTGAAAACCTGTTTGGCAAAGATTGGCAAGCAAAGGCCAACCAAATGGATGCTGAAAACTCTGCTTTAGATAGACTTTCAAAGTCTACTACTGCTCCTTTTAAAAAGAGGTTGTTCAAAAAGGGATCTTTCCCAAAGAAAAGGAAATTTTCTTCTTATGGTCAGGCCTCTTCTCAAGGTCGTTTTGCTACAAAGAGACAGCAACAACCAAAACAGGCCAAAACCCAGGCTGTGAGGACTGCTACGGCCCAACAGCCTCAACCTCCTCAGGGCCTTAGGCTAAATGTTCTCTAGTAGAAAGTCATTCTGGCTCTAGAACATCCAGAGTCTTTCACCATCCCAGGAAGGTTAGCTCACTTTGCTCCCAGATGGGAACAAATCACAGCAGAGCAGTGGACCCTCTCCATCATAAAGGAAGGGTACAAACGTCATTTCTTAAACCTTCTTCCTCACACCATGGTGAAACAGTTCAATTCTCCAACATCTCTCCTCAACCTTCTAGGTCAAGAGATTTCTACCCTTCTTGCCCAAGGGGCAATAGAAGAAGTACCCCTTCTTCAACAGGGCTCAGGGTTCTACTCCCCCTATTTCCTCATTCCAAAGAAAACGGGGGGCTACAGACCCATATTAGATCTCAGAGAATTGAACAAGTTTCTATGCAAGGAGAAATTCAAGATGACTTCTCTCGGAACTCTCCTTCCATACCTCCAAAGTCAGGACTGGCTTTGTTCTCTAGATCTCAAGGATGCGTACACCCATGTTCTCATCCATCCAACACACAGAAGATTCCTTCGGTTCCTTTACCAAGGAAAGCACTACCAATACAAGGTGCTTCCTTTCGGTCTGGCCTCTGCTCCAAGAGTGTTCACAAAATGCATGGCAGTAGTAGCTGCATTCCTGCGCACTCTAGAAATATTCGTATTCCCATATCTGGACGACTGGCTCATCCGAGCTCCATCCCAGTCAGAGGCCCAGACTTCCCTGGCCTGCACAAGCCGTGTTCTTCAGTATCTGGGACTGGTAATCAACATTCCAAAATCCCATCTCACCCCTACTCAGTCTCTAGAGTTCATAGGGGCCTTACTGGATACCACAACTGCAAGGGCCTATCTTCCCCAGGGCCGTTGCCTACGCTTGGTGCAGTTAGCCTCCCAGATTCAGTTAAAATCCCATTTAACTGCTCGAGAGATGTTGCAACTCTTAGGCCACATGGCATCCATGGTGCATGTGGTTCCCTATGCTCGCCTTCACATGAGAGCAGCTCAGTGGACCCTATCCTCCCAATGGATCCAGGCATCAGGTTGCCTGTCAGACAAAATAGCAACCTCCAGTTGCCGTTTTTGGTCCCTCCACTGGTGGATGTCCACTCAGAATCTGTTGCTGGGGTCCCCCTTTCAACAGGTGTTACCCCAAGCCACCCTTACAACAGATGCCTCTCCAAGGGGTTGGGGGGCTCATCTACAAGATCTCTCAACCCAGGGCATCTGGTCTCCACAGGAGACATCTCTTCATATCAACCTCTTAGAGCTCAGAGCAATCTTTCTGGCTCTCAGTCTTCCAAACCCTGCTCAGCTACAAGACAGTCCTCATCCACACGGACAACCAGGTAGCCATGTTCTACGTGAACAAGCAGGGAGGGACTGGCTCTCTGTCGCTTTGCAACGAAGCTCTGAGATTGTGGGCCTTCGCCAGAGAGCATCAAATCCATCTCATGGCAGTGTATCTTCCAGGGGTTCAAAACTCTTGGGCAGACAGACTCAGTCGAGTTCTGCTTCCGGACGAATGGTCCCTCCATGGGGACCAGATAGCCAGAATTTTTCGGATTTGGGGTACCCCAGACATAGACCTGTTTGCAAGTCCATGGAATGCCAAACTTCCCCGGTTCTGTTCCAGGATTCCATGTCAGGGAGTTCAGGCCAGGGATGCCTTCCTCCTTCATTGGGGGCAAGACTTCCTCTATGCCTTTCCACCTATTCCCCTAATTCCCAAGACTCTGTTCAAGCTTCAGAGAGACAAGAGGACTATGATCCTCATAGCACCACTTTGGCCACGCCAAGTGTGGTACCCTCTACTTCTGCATCTCTCTCAAGCTCCCTCCCTAGACCTGGGGTCTGCTCCAGATCTCCTCTCCCAGGAGGAGGGAACCTTGTGGCACCCAAATCCTCAGTCTCCATCTCAGGGCCTGGTTGCTGAAGGCCTAGACCTTCAAGATTTACAACTTTCTCAGCAAGTGAAGGATATCTTTCATGCTTCCAGAAAGCCTTCCACCAGACGTTCATATGCTTTTAAATGGAAAAGGTTTTCCATTTGGTGTGCAGAGAAGGGTCTCAACCCTCTTGCAATACCTTTGAATTCTTTACTAGACTATTTGCTGCATTTATCCCATGCAGGCCTTAAAACAAATTCAGTAAGAGTCCATTTGAGTGCTATTGCAGCATCCCTTAAGCCTCTCAATGGACAACCTAGTTCCTCTCATCCAATTATAGCAAGATTCATGAGAGGCCTTCTTTTGACTAAACCTCCCATTAGACCACCTCCAGTGGCATGGGACTTGAATCTGGTTCTTGGCCAGCTTATGAAGCCACCCTTTGAACCCTTAGCCACTACCTCCTTAAAATTCCTTTCCTGGAAGGTTTTCTCATTGCAGTCACCTCAGCTCGCCGTATCAGTGAGTTGCAAGCTTTAGTGGCTAATCCTCCTTATACAAGGTTCCATCATGACAAGCTAGTCCTCAGAACTAATCCACACTTTATGCCTAAAGTGGTCTCACCTTTTCATCTGAACCAGGAGATGTTTTTACCTGTCTTTTTTTTCCAGGACCTCATGCATCAAGTGCAGAGAGGAATCTTCATACCCTGGATTGTAAAAGAGCACTTGCTTTCTTCTTACACAGGACACAGCAACATAGAAAGTCCTCTCAACATTTTGTTGCTTTTGATCCTTCTCATTTAGGACTTCCAGTCTCTAAGAGAACTCTGTCCAATTGAATTGCTCAGTGTATTTCCTTCACCTACCAAAGTAAGAACCTTTCTCTGGAGGGCCATGTCACAGCTCACAATGTGAGGGCCATGGCAACCTCTATGGCTCATCTAAACTCTTGTGTCCATCGACCAAATCTGTCGAGCGGCCACCTGGGCATCGGTTCATACCTTCACAGCCCATTACTGCTTGGACAAGGACTCCCGCCGGGATGCCTTGTTTGGTCAGGCTGTTCTCAAACACCTGTTCCATACCTTATCAACTCCTACCCTCCATCCCTGACTGGATGCCTGTGATTCATGGGTAGAGGTAGAGCCCTTCCCAGGGACTCACAATCTGGGTGATCTCCCAGGTATCTGTAGCTGGGGAGTCCCCATATGTGAAGACTCATTCCTGCTTATTCCTGGAGATAGCACAGTTACTTACCTGTAACAGGTGATCTCTGGGAACAGCAGGAATAAGTCTTCACAACCCACCCACCTCCCCTAGGAGTTGTATCTCTCTCTCTCTCTTTGTCTCAGCTTTAAAACTCAAACTGGAGAGAGGCAGTTAGGAAAGGCGGGAAGGCAGCGTGCAGGCGCTGTGGGATGCTCCCAAAAGCTTTCTTTCTGGATGCTGGGGAGCGTTCCCGCGCAGGCTCAGTCGGTACCGACGATACCCATATGTGAAGACTTATTCCTGCTGTTCCCAGAGATCACCTGTTACAGGTAAATAACTCTGCTTTGCTCCTTTTTCCCTTTTCTGAGGTCAGTAGCAGACTCCCCTAGCCTTACAGGGGAGGAGTGGTGTAGTGGTTAGGACAAGGTACTTCAGGCCGGAGGGCCGGGGGTTCAAGTCCCACCTGGGGACAGCAATCTCGGGCTGGAGGGACTGGGATTTCTAGTCCTACAGGCACTCCTTGTGGTCTTGGGCAAGCCACTTAACCCTCCATCATCAGAACTGTGAAAACAAGTACATGTCGCAGAGCTTTCTCATTCTCTGCGCCAAATATCTGGAATCAACTCCCTTTTGAACTGCGTCTAATCAAGGACATTACAATCTTCAGGAAGGAGATAAAAACCCACCTATTCAAATGCTACTACAATCAGCCATGGCTCTCAAGTTCCATGGAATCGTAGCAAAGCAATCAGATAATTATATGCTGTTGAATCCACTTCATGTATAAATGTGTAATCCAAAAATGTGTAAATATGTATGTATAAATGTAAATATGTATAATCCCATCCCATCCCCAAGACACTAATCCTGTGTGCTGTGACCTTCCCCTCAGACCTATGTATTTACTATCCCCCCCCAGTCCTGATTTGACAACCCCAAAAGAAGAATCGAACCGCTGCTGATCGCTGGAAGCAGCGGTATATAAGTGTGTATTAAATAAATAAAATAAAAAAATTGCCCATGTTCCCTGTAAGTATTAGCGTATGTGTCTCATATCCTCGTGTTAAATGTATCCCCCAGTTGATCGCTTTGACCCATTGAAAAGCAGGATATAAATACAACTAAATAAAATTAAAATAAAATAAATAAAAAATACAGCCGCAGGCTCTAAACTTTAGTACTTCTCTTCAAATGTAAGGCTGAACAGCCATGTTTTAAGCCTAACTTAAAATTGAGTGTATGACGCTTCATGTCTTTTTTTTTGGGGTGTCATTCTACCCACAGGCATAGACCCATCTTATCATTCTTTCCAATATTCCATTTAAATACAATAAAAATAGGAAAAGAATAAAATGCCAGAATCTGCTGTGAGGAATGGGCTAAATATCAGCTTAGGCTTTGGAAGATTATGCAGGCCTTGACAAATATTAATAATAAAAAAGAATTATTTTCTTTTTTGAATTTAGGAGCTAGAGGCTGACTCCTCCTCACCACTCTATCTCCACAAAAATTTAAGAACGGGGGGTGTGGGGGTGTTTGGGGGTGGGGGGAAGCCCTCTCCAAGGTCTGCTGTAGCCCCCTTTAGAGACTGATTTTACTAAGGCTGTGTTTGGTTTTCTTTTTCCTATCCCACATCTAAGGGAAAGGAAAGCTTAGTAAATCGGGTCCCATACACTGCTGCAGGATTGTGGCAGAAGTGCACAGCCAGCAGCCTCCCTCCCTATCCGTCTCTTCCTCCCTCCCCCATTCTCTCTCTCTCTCTCTCTCTCTCTCTCTCTCTCTCTCTCTCTCTCTCTCTCTCTCTCTCTCTCTCTCTCTCTCTCTCTCTCTCTCTCCACTATGTTGCTACCCAGTCTGTTTTCCTCATTAGTCTCCCTCAGTTGGCCATACTCTTTCCCCCCCCCCCCCCCCCCCCCGTGACCCCTCACAACCACGGAAGGCAATCAACTATTTCCATCTCCCCCCATGCAGCCAACTATATCAGTCTGTTAACCCTCACCAGTTAAGAAGCCAGTCCCTCCCCACAAACCCCCTCCATGTTGACAACTACATTTCCCCAGCCAAACCTCATTTAGGAAACCAGCCACCCTCCTATCCCCCCCTCCCAGCTGACCCTTACTACCTAAGAACCCAGTTGGCTATCCCCCACCCTCTAAACCCCACCTCCTCCCTCCACACCATCAGTTACATTTCTTGCAGGCAGGCAGATAGCCACAGCTGACCCTGGTCAGTGTAATATACGTAGATGCATTAAAAAAAAAATACAAAAATGAGAACTCCTAGACCAAAACCCCAAAAGTTGTTTACAGGGTTGCTAACTTTTTGAAAGAATAAAAACCCACCACCTGTGGCTAGCCAAGCTCTGCCCAGGCCCGTCCCCTGTCCCTCCCATAAAAATTTGCAGAAGGCAATGGTGCAAGCTTTCGCATCTGCAGGCTATATCAAGAGGGGGAGGGGTTCAAGAGGTTGGACTTGAGTATCTATTCAGCCACAGTCCCCTTCTCAGGTCCCTCCAACATACATATGACTTTAAATCCAAACATATATTCAGCATCCACCAAATCCCACCCCCTTGCCCCTTCCCCTAACAATCTGTGCAGAGCTGAGCTAGAAACAAAAAGAAAGTGAGAATCACAGCACATGACCTATAGATCAAACCTACCATTCCACAACAGTACCAACTTCTTAAACTCACATACCTAGAAAGAGAGCATGGTCAATATTGCTGTGGGCCCTAGAAAATCCATATACCTACTAGGAAAACTGAACAAGTCGGATTACTACAAATCTCTACATAGAAACTCCATGCTAGCAGAATACATGGCATGGATCTTGCATTTTGAACATAGACTCTCACAAAGAACAGAATAAGGAACCACAAACTAAAACTAGGAATATATAAACAAACATTAAACCGAAAACCCAAGAAGCCAGACTCTGCATGCAGCATAACACCAGATAAATAGAAAGAGATGCATATAAAGACAGCACATGTTAAATACAAAAACTAAGAAATTTCAGTCTCTAAATTGTAAATTACATTTTTTTTTCTGCCTGACTATCTGAGAGATTGAGGGAGCAATGTGGAAGTATGGTCGGCTAGGGTGGAACAGTAGGGTATAGGCCTAGGGAGTTTTTTTTAGGGTTGCACGGCAGCTGTTGACGTTTGGATGATGGGGGGGGGGGGGGGTGGATGTGGAAAAAGTGGCAGATTATTTTGTAGGGGAAAAAAAGTGGAGAAGTAGAGGTGGTGCAGGATGGGGGGGGGGGGTGTTTTTTAGGAGGGGTGGAGGGAGGGCAGGGGAAAGATGACTGGAAAGTTTAGAGGCGACCCAGGACATAGTTCAGGGGATTTTGCAGTGATTGCTTTTGACTGGAATGTATTTGGATCAGTTGCCTGGGTGGTTGCTGTGAGGAGGGTCAGGGGAGATGGTGAGGTGGTTGGCAGACATTGTGAATGCATCGTTGACTCACTGATATCCAGAAGTGTTAAGAGGCAGTAGTGGCTCCTATCCCCAAGAAGGGGCAGGATTTATCTTGCATGAATCTGTGACCGATTTTCTTCCCTGATGTGTTTGGCGAAAATCACAGAGAAATCAGTGGTGGATCAGTTGGATAGTTACCTAGAGGAGAAGAGGAATCTGGATTGCGGGCAGGCGGGTTTTAGGAAAGGGTCAGGAACAGACACTTGGCAGCTGTAATGGATGTGTTTGGGCAGGCTAAGTAGAGGGGTGAGACTGATCAACTGGACCTGTCGTCAGCATTTGATTTGGTGGACTGGGACATCCTTTTGCACCAATGTCAGAGTATGGTAATGGGGGGAAGGTGTTAGGTTGGTTATTGGCTTTTTTTGTGTGAGCTCAGGTTTTGGGTATATTGGGGTGAAGAGAGCTCTACAGTTTACTGGTTGACCTGTGAGGTACTGCAGGACTCTGCATTGTCCCCTTGTCTTTTCAGTGCCTTTACATGCCTGGTGAGGCAAATAGTTTGTTAGTTAATAAGCATGGTTTTCATGGTTTTCTTTATGTGGATGATATTCAAGTAGTGGTGGTCTCTGAACATCCGATGGTGGCCATGTCTGGAGGAGATGGTTGTGGAGAACTGTCCTTATGTTCACCTCTGAGGCTACTGTTGGATCCTGATCCCTTGCTTTGCTTTCCTTCCTTTCCTTATTTGTACCCTTGTTCTCGGCTATTGTATTTACCTCCTCCCTTACATCCATCTCTGACACCGATCTTTTTCGTATCTCCCTATGGGGCCAGATTTCACTCCTTACTATCTTGTCCTCACTTTTTTACCTATCACATTTTAACCCTAACCCCAACCTTCCTATTTTCCATCTTTCCCAGCCTTTCATCAACTCTTCCCTTTTGTCATTTCCCCTCTCTCTGTATCCCCTGTTCACCTTCCCCTGTCCAGCATCTTTCTCCCTCTCCCTCTCTCCTTCTTTCAGCATCTTTATTTCCTTTGGCCCTTCCTGCCCAGTGTCCTGTCCCCTTCCCCTCCATTCCGGGTCTTAGATCTTCTCTTTCTCTCTCTCTTCTCCAGCATTGATCCTCTGTCTCCCCACCCCTGATCCATGTACCTGCATTTTCTTTTCAAATCCATCCCTCCTCCCTGCCGCCGGCAATCAAAAATAAGAGGCACGGAACATTTCCAATACAGGCGTGTGCATGCCTCTAAGTCCCTGCTGGTCCTGACACCACAATTATGTGTCAGAGGAGGCAGGACTTGGAGGTCCTTCAAGGCATGCCTAGGTCAGAAATGGGTCTTGCCTGTGCTAGCTTTGATTATCGGTGGCAGGGCGGGGGAGGGGGGCTGGATTTGAGCATTCACCTATCATGCCTGGGCAGTCATTGGCTCTCTTGGTTGCAATTGCAGCCATTTTCTGTATGGCTGCTTGCGGGGGTTGGGATCTCCATGAGCAGACATAGGAGCGATTAGCGCGGGCACTTGGCAGAAAAGCAGCCTTTAATTGGCCAGTTTTACCATTCTGCCTGGCCGCTGGCATCCAACATTAAAAACTGTCCAGGTTGGCCTAAAACCAGACAGTTGGCAGCTCTAGTTGTCTGTGTATGGGTACACTGGGTTTTGACTAGTGCAACAGCATTGAGCTGTTCAAACTAGCAGGCTTATGTAAGCTGAAGAAGTTCAGGGCTGTGTTCCACAGTTCCTGGCCATGAGAAATTTAAGGAGAAGAGACAAGGTTTAATACAGCTGTGAACCAGGAAGTAAAATGTAGCCAGGTCGTGATGAGAGGCTTGCGATGGAGGTGATTTGGGGCTGAGAGAAGCAGCACAGGAAGCACAGCTACTTTTAAAAGTACCAACTGGTGGGGTGACTATATGATGATGATGCTGCTGCTGCATCTGGCAGGCCACTAATCCAAAAGCGGGTCTACAGCAAAGCTCTGCTATGCAAGTAGAGCGATCTCATTGCAATCTTGAGCAGGGAGACAAGATTGTGTCAGTAAGTCCAGAGTGAGAGAAGGGATACTGAATATAAGAACATAAGATATGCCATACTGGGTCAGACCGAGGTCCATCAAGCCCAGTATCCTGTTTCCAACAGTGGCCAATCTAGGTCGTACGTACCTAGCAGTTTCCCCAAAAGACACAGGTTCCGCAGTGCTTGTACTGGTTCAAGTATTGATATCCTGATAACGTAAACAATCAATTTACATTTACCCGTTCCACTCCATTCATTAATTTATAGACCTCTATCATATCTCCCCTCAGCCATCTCTTTTCCAGGTTAAAGAGCCCTAACCTTTTTAGCCTTTCTTCATAGGAGTATCCTTCCATCCCCTTTACCATTTTGGTGGCTCTTCTCTGAACCTTTTCTAATAACGCTAGATCCTTTTTAAGATACGGCGACCAGAATTGCACACAATATTCAAGGTGCGGTCTCACCATGGAACGGTATCTTAAAAAGGATGGCATCTTTATGTTCTTAAAAGGAAAAACAGGGTCAGTATTCTTTGAGTAATTTGTTTCCAGAGACCTTTACAAAGAGGCCTTCTAGATAGGCAAGAGACCTGTTAAATAGGTGTTAAAGCCAAGTGACAGGTCAAAGGGGCATTTTGAAAGACTCCTCTATCAAAGCAAGGGCTGTGTGAATCGCCCAGGAAATTGGTCACATATTACCTTAGAAGCATAGGACAGGGTTCTGTGTAGCAGCCAGCTTTTAATAAGTCATTTTTCCCTCTCCTTCTCCAACTCCCACCTATCCCTGAGATAATCATAGCTTTATAAGTGTCTACACCTCTTAAAGGGAGGGTAGGTGCCCATGGTCACTCAAGTGCAGCTGCTTATTCTCATCAGGCATAAGTTAAGATTAATTTAATCTTGAGGTGAACAAAGTCCATTAAACATATTAGGTTTGCTGGTGATATTTACACTAATAAAACTATAAGTAATCAACTTACATACCTATACACAACCTTAAAACTAAGATGCAGACAGCAGTCCAGCAGCGAGATGGGAGCTTTCCAGTCTTTTGTATTGAGTGTCACATGTGTGAATTTCTCCCAGTTGGTGAGGGGTCTTACATGTGCACTAGGTGCAAGGAGCTCTTTTTGCTCTCAGGGAATGAATCCGATCTCTGGAGACTAGAGTAGCGGACTTGGAGGACGTAAGGAAGTCAGAGAGGTACATAGATGAGACCTACAGGGATGTACTGAAGTCTCACTGCCAGTCTGGCAGCATCCCTGTTGCCATGGAGAAGAGAGGTCACATTACAGGAAAGCATCACCCTGGCGAGGCAGGAAGTGATTTCTGTTGCTAGGACCTGTCCTCCAGGGGGATGTAAAACCCTCTCGCATCAAGGAAGTTTCTCCAGGGCCATGTGCCCATGAGGGAAGGGTTAGGACAGCCATGATAGCTGATGATTCAATCATTAGACATGTAGATAGCTGGGTGACTGGTGGATGTGAAGATTGCCTGGTGCGAAGGTAGCAGACTTCACACGCCACCTGGACAAGGTCTTAGATAGTGCTGGGGAGGGGTCTGCTGTCTTGGTACATTTTGGTACCAGTGAATAGGAAAGTGTGGTAGAGAGGTTCTGGAGGTCAAATTTCATGTTTTTAGGTAGGAAGTTGAAATCCAGAACTTGCAGAGTAGCATTCTCTGAAATGCTTTCCGTTCCACACACAGGACCTAAAAGGCAGACAGAGCTCCGGAGTCTCAAGGCGTTGATGAGAAAATGGTGCAAGGAAGAGGGGTTTTAGATTTGTTAGGAGCTGGGGAGCATTCTGTGGAAAGGAGGGGCTTTTCCGAAGGGATGGGCTCCACCTTAACTGGGCTGGTACCAGGCTGCCAGCATTAGCCTTTTAAAAAGGAGATAGAGTAGCTGTCCGGCTTTCCCCTATTGTCTAGTTTAAAAATCACCCAAGTGTGCATGGTTCGGAACAATGTATCCTTGAAGGATACTAGCAAAAAATTGAAGTTAGGGCATATCGACAGAGGTTCCAAAAAAGAAAAAAGTAACCCAAATGCCCTTGAGTACAGAGCAGACAAAGTTTAAAGATTCCAAACTACCCCTGCCTACCAATGACAAGATTTAATATGAATAAAATACAGCCTCGCAAATGCTAGAAGTATAAAAAAAATATAAGATGGGAGAGTTAAAATAGATAGCACTAAATGAGAGGTTAGATATGATTGGTCTCTTTAGAGACATGGTGGAAGGTGGACAACCAGTGGGACGCTGTGTGATGCCTGGGTACAAACTATATCATAATGATAGAGCAGATCAAATTGGTGGAGGGGCTGCACTCTGTTAGAGGGCATTGAGTCACAAAGGATTAAAGTGTTTGTGGAGCCCATCTAAGTGTGGATTTTTTTTTTCCAGGAAAAAAAATTCACTGTAGAATCTCTATGGCTTGAAATCTCATTTAAAACGGGGAAGGGGATGGTGATGGCAGTGGCGGTATACTATCGGCTGCCTGGCCAGAATGAACAAATTAATGATGAAATGCTCAAAGAAATCAGGGAAGCTAACAAAAGTTAAAGCACAGTAATAATAATGGATGATTTCAATTACCCTGGTATTGACTGGGTCAGTGTCGCAGCAGGAAATGCTAGGGAGATAAAGTTTCTAGAAAAAATAAATGACTGTTTCTTGGAGCAGCTGGTTCATGAACCGACCAGAGGGGAAGCCATTTTGGACCTAGTCCTTAGTGGAACACAAGATCTGGTGCAAGAGATAAAGCTATTGGGGCTACTTGGCAATTGTGGTCATAGAGTGATTGCATTTGATTTTAATAAATTGAGGAAGGATGGCAAGGAAATCCACAGTACTACATTTTAACTTTCAAAAGGGAGACTATGATAAAATGAGGAAAATAGTTAAGAAAAAACTAAAAGATGCAGTTGCAAAGGGAAAAGATTTACATCAAGCATGGGTGTTTAAAAATACTATCTTGGAAGCCCATACCAGCTGTATTCCATGCTTTAAGAAAAGTGGAAGGAAGTCCAAAAAACTGCCAGCATGGTTTAAAGGTGAGGGCAGAGAGGCTGACAAAAAAACATCTTTGAGGAAATGGAAAAAGGAGCCAAATCAGGAAAACTGGAAAAAAACATAAGCACTGGCAAGTTAGATGCAAGGCATTGATAAAGCAAGCAAAGAGTATATGAGAAGAAGCTTGCTGTGGAAGCAAAAACAGACTTTCAAGTATATTCATAACAAAAGCCTGTGACAGTCAGTTGGATCTTTAGATGGTAGATGGGTAAAAGGGGCACTAAGAGGGGGACAAGGCCATAGCGGAGAGAATGAATGAATTTTTAGCTTCGGTTTTTACTGAGGAAGATGTAGGGATGTTACCCATAAAGGTGATACTGGGAATATGTATTGCAACTATTTGATAAACTGAAGAGTAGTAAATCACCTGGACCAGATGGTATACATCCAAGGGTGTTGAAAGAACTGAAATATGAGAATGCAGACCTACTATTAATGATCTGTGAACTATCATTAAAATCATCTATAACACCTGAAGACTGGAGGATGGCCAATGTAACATCAATTTTTAAAAAGGGTTCCAGGGGTGATCCGGAAACTACAGATCAGTGAGCTTTGTCAGTACCAGGAAAAAATGGTAGAAACGATTATAAAGAACAAAATTACTGAACACATAGATAGTTATGGCTTAATGGGAGACAGCCAACATGGCTTTAGCCAAGGAATGTCTTGTTTTGAAGGTGTGAATAAACAGGTAGACAAAGGTGAGGTGGTTGCTATAGTGTATCTAGATTTTCAGAAAGCTTTCGACAAGGTCCCTCATGAGACTCTTGGCAAAACTAAAAAGTCATGGGATAGGAGGCAGTGTACTACTGTGGATCAGGAACTGGTTAAAACATAGAAAGCAGAGGGTAGGGCTAAATGGCTGATTTTCCCAATGGAGACAGGTGAATAGTGGAATACCCCAGTGATCTCTGCTGCTTTTTGACCTGGAAATGGGAATAATGAGTGAGGTAATCAAATTTGCAGATGACACAAAATTATTCAAAGCTGTTAAAATCCAAGAGGATTGTGAAAAATTGCGAGAGGACCTTGATGGTAGATGAAATTTAATATGGACAAATGCAAAATTATTCACCTAGGAAAGAACAACCCAAACTATGGTTACATGATGCAAGGTTCCACATTAGGAACCAACACCCAGGAAAAAGATTTAGGCATCATCAAGTATAACATGTTGAAACCCTTTGCCTAGTATGCAGTGGCGGCCAAGAAAGCAAATAGAATGCCAGGAATCATAAAGAAAGGAATGGAGAATAAAACAAAAGATATTATACTGTTTCTGTATCATTCCATGGTGTAACTGCACTTCGAATATTGTGTGCAGGTCTGGTTGCCATATCTTAAAGATATAGTGTTATTAGAAAAGGTACAGAGAAGAGCCACCGAAACTGTAAAAGGGATGGAAGGATACCCTTATGATGAGAGGCTAAAAAGGTTAGGGTTCTTCAATTTGGAAAAGAGACAGCTGAGGGGAGATATGATAAGAGGTCTATAAATGAATGATTGGAGTAGAACAGGTAAACATGGATCGATTGTTCATGCCATCAAAATATAGAAAGACTAGGGGACATGCAATGAAGCTACAGTGTAACCTATTTAAGACTATGCATTGCGTGAAAGTATTTTGTCTTATTAATCAAACTCTGGAATTCATTACTGGAGGATGTAGTAAAAGCTGCTGTTGTAGCTGGGTTTAAAAAAGGTTTGTAGAAGTTCCTGGAGTAAAGGTCCATAAACCATTATTAAAGGGGACCAATACAAGCATTGTGGAACATATATCTTTTGTGGAAGTTGCTAGGTACTTGTGACCTAGATTGGCCACTGTTGGAAACAGGATACTGGGCTTGATGGACCTTGGTCTGACTCAGTATGCATATCTTATGTTCGTTATCTTTATTCAGTTTTTAAGATACCGCCCAACACAAGTATCTGAGCGGTTTACAATACAAGTTAAATGCTGCTTAGAGAAACAGAATGCCAATAAATGGATAGGAAAGGATACCTTGAGATGGAAGGAAAGAATAGGACATCAGTGCAGGAGAGAGGCAGGTGGAGGGGGGTGTGAAAGCTAATTTCTCAACACAGGTGTCCTATACGGAGTGGTGGGTTCACCCCTAAACAAAGACATGGGGAGGGGTGACCTACACAAAGTGGCAGGTGCACCTACTCTTGCCATCTTACTGGGCAGACTAGATGGACCATACTGGTCTTTATCTGCCCATGTTTACTATGTTGAATCAAAAGGGTTAAGGGAGCCAGGAAAATGTTGAATAGAAGAGGAGCTAGGACAGACCCTTGTGGGACACCACAAGAAAGCAGGGTGACTGGTGAAGAGGCTATCACAGAAAGAACCTGGTGGTAAGGAAAGAGCAGAACTAGTGGGGGATAGTACCAGAGATTCCAACGTCACAAAGACAGGCAAATAAGATGTGGTGGTCTGCTAGGTCGAAGGCAGAGGACAGGTCAAGTGAAACTGCTAGAGAAATGGCACCATGGTTGTGTAATGTGTGGCGTTCATTCAGAAAAGAGAGAAGGATGGATTCTGTACTATGGCCTGGGCGGAAGCCTGACTGATGCTAGGGTGGCATCAAGGTGAGAGGATAGCTGGGTGAAGATTAGTTTTTCCAAGAGTTTAGAGAGAAAAGGAAGATTAGAAATTGGACGCCAATTTGCAGGGGCAGAGGGGTCCAGGGAAGCTTTTTTAAAGAATGAGCCAAATCAGAGCGTATTTTCAGGGGGATGGAAAGGAACTGCAGGAGAAGCTGGTGTGAAGATGTTCAGAATGAAAGGAACAAGAGCTAAGGAGGGTTCAACCAACCAGGCCGAGGGGATGGGGTCAGAGGGGCACGTGGTTTTACGGGAGCCAGCAAGGGCCCTATTTTGGTAGGGGTTTTGAGCAAGAAAGAGAACCAAAAATGAGGAAAAAAGGCCTTTCCACAATGGGCGGGTGGGTAGGGGGATGGGAATTGGAGGAGGGGAGAAGAGGAGGGGGACAGGCAGGAAACGTCAGGCGCAAGGCCTGAACTTTATCATAGAAATAAGTGGCTAGCAAGGTGGGGTCGGGTAAGATGGGGGGAGGGGGGAAGAAGAAACAGAGGAATGGGAGGCTGAGAGCAAGTGGAGGATGGAGTAGAGTTGGCGAGAGGAGTTGGAGGATGAGGAGATGAGATTAGAGAAATAGGTTTGGCAGAGTTTAGGAGAGAACAGTAGTGGTGATGGCAACAGTGATAATGGGTTAAGGAGTCTTGAGAAGGGTACTTGTGTCAGAGGCGCTCTGCCCAGCAGAGGTAGGAGCAATGGAGGAAAAGACCGGAATGATGGCATCAACGGGTATGTGAAACAGGTTTGAGAGGGGCCAGCTCATCTAGAGCAGCTAACAGGGTGGAGTTCCAGTTCTGGACTTGAAGATCTGCAGAGAGAGTGGGGAAGCTGGTTGGGAAGACCCTCTTGGAGGTAGGGAATTGCAAGAGGGTTTTGGGTTGATGTGGCACGCTCGCGGAGGGGAGTTGGAAGGGTTTCTTGCGGGGGAAAGGGGGGAGAGGGAGGCAAGAGGGGGAAAAGGAGACAGACCATGGAACTTGGAGGTTTGAGAGGACAGAGGGGGTGAAGGAGGAACCTAAGGGGGAGATAATCAAGTCAAAAGTATGACCAGCAGAGTGAGTAGGGAGGTGAACATGTTGCTGCAGGGATAGATCAGCAAGGAGCGAGTGGAATACAATAGCTTGAGGTTTTAGAGGGGTAGTCAAGATGGATATTTTAAAATCACCTAGAATCAAAATGCGGGGATAAAGAAGGGAGGCCTAGAACAGGATGAGAAGGGAGTCCCAAAGATAAGGTTGCAGGGTGGGTTGGGGGTGGAGTAGATAGAGAGTAGGGGAAGAGCCAAGGCGGAGTAGAAGGGATTTGGGGTAATGAAAAGCAGGGGAGGATAATTCCTGGATGGGTAGAGTCAAGTGAAATAGCATTGCTACTCTGCTGCCGCTCCTGCCATGGCGGGGGATGGAGAGGGCAGGGTATCCTGGGGGAAGGCAACGGTTGAGGAAAGGTTCCTCACTGTCCCTGAGCCAGAGGAGAAAAGGAACCTTACCATAGAACACATGTGCTAGTCTTTAGGTTTTGTGATAGGCATGTTTTATGCTACAATACAGTGTGCACTGATGGTCATCCCTCTTTTTAATGATTCACTGAACTCCAGTTATTCTTGTTCTATTGCTGCTTTGCATACATCAGTGTGATAGTGCCTAAAATGCCATTTAAAATTTGAACACCACTACTTTGATTTTACCTCTATTGATTCTGCTTAGGAATAAAATACAGAAATTGGAAGGAAGACAAGGAAATGTTAGTTCACTTAGCAGTTATATATAGCTAAATTATCTAAAAGTAAATGTTTTGCCTGCAGTTCTGTTTTGTTTGTTCTCTTGCAGCTTTTTATTCCATCTAGGTATGAGGAGTAGGAAGAGTGATATTTTTTTAATGAGTTGTGCAAGTCACCAAGTTGCACTCTTTACCAAGGTCTCTACCTTTTTTGCCCTTTTTAAAATTTTCCTTTCCATCTTAGAAATGGAAGTCAGTAAAATTAGTAGGCATTTAGCTGATTGCACTAATATTTGACTAACTCTTGAAAGCTGTACTCCCTGCATCTTCAGGTCAGTAATGCTGCTTGTTCTGATCGTCTGTCTCCATGTATGCAGGTGGGCTCGCAGGGAAATGCACTACTCCTAATAGTTTCCTTTAAAACCAGTCCAGTGCCAGCTCCTTTACGGAGGTGTGGGCATATGCGGCCAAGCATATTGAGCATGTTTTTTTGGCCTAACTGAATTAAGTGTTAGTTTGCACTACTGTACACCCCTCTGCACCTTTTTGACTGCCATCCAGTACAAGCCAGGTTATTTGGAACTCAGGAAGCATCCAAAAGTAAAAGCGAGTGCACAGAATAAACCTATCCATAGCACGAACCACCTTGTTCAAAGAGTAAATTGGGAAATGGCAGCAACTACTTCCAGGATGTTCTCTGATTTAAAGGATTTTACTGGAACAATGCTTAAGTGTGTGTGTGTGTGGGGGTGTGGGGTTTTTTTTTTGTTTGTTTGTTTTGTTCCCTTTGCACATAGTTGCATTGTTTTGAAGTACGACATATGTTTAAAATGGCAGGTTTATCCTTTTATTTCTTTTTCAAAATATCAGCTTTCTCTCTTTCTAGCATTTCCACTGATGTAATACTTTATTGCTATAGAGAAGTGTACCTTTGTTTGTTTTTATTATTGCCACACACTTTGAATCTTCTATCCCCAGCTATGGTCTTCAGCTGTTTTGAGAGAGTTATTTATTTTTATTTTTATTTAACCTGTTTTTATACCGCCTTTTCCTGAAATCAAAGCGGTTTTCATTAAACTTGGAACATGAACAGGATACATTATAATTAAATTGAGGTAAACAGGGGGAGAAACTGTTTACAACTTGATCAACATATTTACACAATAACATGTGGTTGTGGTTGTTTGGATATGATTATGTATTTGTGTCTATATGGGTCAGTCAGGATCCTTTGGTTAGGGGCGGAGAAATTGTATGTTTAGGTTATGTGACCATAGTGTTCTGTGAACAGGAAGGTTTTACGTTTTTTTATGGAAGTCTTTAATGTCTCCAGTTCCACGAATATCTTCAGGGAGGGAGTTCCAGAGTTGTGGTGCGGCTAGGGAGAATGCTGTTTTGGATGTTGATTGTTTGCTCTTTCTGTAGTCAGGAGGGATGTTGATCACGTGTTTTGTTTCTGGTCCTTTTAGAGCAGGGGGAGGCTTCTTTTATGATTAGTGAGTCGAGCACATCCACTGAGAGGTGATGAATGATTTTAAAGATGTTTAGTATGGTCTTGAATTTGGTCCGTGATTGAATTGGTAGCCAGTGTATTTGATGCAATACTGGTGTAATGTGGTCGGTTTTGCTGGTTCTGTTGAGTTGTGCTGTTTTATTTTGAACCATCTGCAGTGGGTGTTTGACTTGTTTTGTTAGACCCTGGTATATTGAGTTTCCATAGTCCAGGATCGGTGTGATGATGGTTTGGCAAACAGTTCGGAAATGGTCTTGTTGTAGGAGTGGTTTGAGTCGTCTTATAAGATTCAATTTGTGGTATGCTTTTGTTGCAGTCAGGTTTATGTGTGACCGAAGGTTGATGTTTGTTTTTTTGTCTATTATAATGCCAAGATAGCGCACTTCTTTTCTTACAGGAATGATTTGATTTTAGAAGTTGGATTTGTTGAGGGTTGAAGTTTGCGTTATCACTGATGTGTAATGCTTCTGTTTTGGTTTTTTTTATAATTCAGTGATAAGTTTGTTTTTGTTGAGCCAGAGGGTTACATCTTCTATGCATTTTGTTATGGCTGTAAGGTTTGGTGCTCCAAGATCAATTGGGGTATATAGCATGAGGTCATCAGCAAATAGGTGAAAAAATAATCGGTGTTTTTCGATGATGTTACAAATAGGGTGTATGTATATGTTGAAGAGTATTGATGATGGTGCTGATCTTTTGTGGGACGCCTTGTGGTATAGTGAAGGGTTGTGAGAAGTTTGTTCCACATTTAACTTGTTGTATTCTATTAGATATGAAGTGAACCATTTTAATGTGGTATTGCAAATGCCAATTTCTTGTAGGCGTCTGATTAGGATGGGATGTGAAACAGTCAAATGCAGAGGATATATCCATGAAGATGAGGAGAGAGGGTTTTTTTTTTTTTTAGTTGTCAATTCCTTTTAGGATGTTGTTGAATAGTGATGTTAGGAGAGTCTCTTCGTTGTGGCGTGGTTTGAAACCATGTGGGTTGAGTGGTGCATTGATGTCTATATGTTGTTGGAGTTGCTAAGATCATAGAAAAAAAACAGTACAATTACAAGGAAAGGTAGACTGGATATTGGTCTAAGTTGCAGGATTGGTTTTGCGGAGTGTGGTGTGTTTTTTAGCATTGGTCATATGGAGGTTTGTTTTAGATGAGAAGGCATGTATCCTTCAGAGAGGGATAGTCTGACTAATTTTTTGTATCTAAGGGGTGAGTTGTTTGGTGGTTTTTATCCATTTCACTGGACGCGGGTCGTTAGGAGGTGGTGGTGTTTGAGTGAGGAGGTTGTTTTATTCTGTTTCTTTATAGGATGGTATGCTGAATTTCTTCCATTGTTGTGTGGATGCTTGGGTTTCCATGGTGACATATTTTATATTTGTAGTAGCTGGATGCTTGAGTTAGTCGTATTTTTTGGTCAAATGGTTTGCCATGTCTTGAGGGTGGGCGTCTGTGTTTTTTTTGATGTGTGTTGTCTCTTTGAGAGTCCGTACAATGTTGAACAGCTCTCTTGGTTTATTTATTGACCGCATGAATATGTTTGTGTGGTGCTGTTTGCTGCTGTTTAATGAGGGTGTTGTCCTTTTAGTTTAGAATAGTTGTTGCGTGCCTGGGTCTTTGGTTTGTCTCCATTTCCTTTCTATTTTTCTTAATTCCCTTTTTGCATATCTGATTGTTTTAGAGTACCAGGGGGTAGAAGGTTTGGTACACGCGTGAGGGTGTATTTTGGGAGGAGCAGTAGCTACAGTAGATAGTGTTTTAGTCCAGTTTTCAATGATCTTGTCAAGGTCATCTGTATTTTGTTGTAGGTTGGGAAGTACTTCATTCAGAAAGGTTTCTTTTGTTGAACGATTTGAATCTTTTGGTTTTGTGTTTTCTCTGGGTGTAAATTTTCTGTGTGATCTGAATTTTGATGGTGGTTATGTGGTGATCAGACCATGGTGTTGGTACGATTGTAGGGTTGGAAACTGTTAGGTTGGTGAGATGTGGGAGTGAATATGAGGTCCGGTGTTCCGTTTCTGTGGGTAGGTTCTTTAATAAGCTGTTGGTAGTGAAGTGCTTCAATTGCTTTAAAGAAGGCTTTGGAATTTTTATCAGGTGTTCGTCTGAGGTTGAAGTCTCCTAGGTTGAAGAGAGGCTTGCTTGATGTATCATGTGCACATACCATTTCCAGTATCTTTGTTAGATGTTCTGATTTGGCATTGGGTGGTCTGTATGTTAGGCATATTGCCATGTGCTTGTTGATGTGGATGATACTGGTCTTTTCTGTACTGCTTGCTAGGGTAATTTTGAACTTGCAAAGACTCTTGGTTAGTATTAGCACTCTACCCTGCTCTGGGGCAGTTGTAGGCAGTATATGTAGGTGGAGTAATTTTTGGTTTATAACTACCTGATCAGTATCATTGAGCCATGTCTCCGTTATCAAAGTATATCTGTTATGTGTGTGTAAGTAATCCATAATATTAGTTTTGTTTTTAATGGATCTTGCATTGATGAGAATGCAATTGAGGGTGGTGTCTAATAAGGGGTTGGTGTGGTGGTTGTGTGGTAGATGTGGGGTGTAAGGTGTTGGGGGTGTCTATTTTGTGTATACGAGTTTTGCGTGTTGTGTGTCTGAGTTGATAGTCTTGGGCATGTACATTGAATCTGCTACGGAGTGGGGTGTTGTAAGTATAGGAATTGTGTGTGTGTTGTAGTGTGGAAAGATATTGCATGAGGAGCTGAAGTGTTAAGGTGAGTAAGAGTATTGTGTAGTGCCATAATTTTGTTAAGGACTTACGTGGCCTGTATTCACTTATTTGAGTGATAGTGGTTGTGGTATAGTTAACTAGGTCAGTTGTGGTAATTGTCTGCCTTGCCTTATTGGAAAAGACTATTGTTGCTTTGGGATGCTTGTGTGCCTGGTCGTGTTTTATTTGCAGCCTTGGTTGGTTTCTTTATTGTTTGAAGTTTTCTTGAGGTTTTGGGATGAATTCTTCAGCATCGGATGGTTGAATGTTGGATTTGGCGTTTTCCTTTTATTGCTTCCGCCTGCGTTCCCTAGCTAAGGACCATGCCAAAGGGCCCTCTGGCGAGGCCCTCAGGTGCGGGTGTGCCCAATGGCGCTCCTCTTTAAAGTTTTTTTTAAATGGCCCTGATTGGCCTTGGGATCTCCTTCCCGCTCCCTCGCTCGAATCCAGTCAGGGAGGAGGAGGGGCAGATGTTTCTGCAGCAGCGGCTCTCTTGCTCTTATATTGAGTGACATGATCAGTACAACCAATGCCTGTTTGGGGATCTGAGGGGCAGTGGCCCTGACTGACTTGGATTCGTAATGGTAGTAGAGGCTTCTGACAATTCCAGCACTTCTATCTTGATCTCAAACAAATCATAGACATATAGCAGGGGTACTCAAATCCAGTCCTGAAGAGCCACAAACCAGTCAGGTTTTTGGGATATCCCTGATGAATATGCATGAGATATATTTGCATGCACTGCCTCCATTGTATTTGAATGTATCTCATGCATGCATATTAGGGATATCCCGAAAACCTGACTGGCTTGCGGCCCTCCAGGACTGGATTTGAGTACCTCTGCCACATAGGATATGATACATTCAAACAAAATATCCACTCTTTAGTGATACAAATACAAGACCAAATGAAAGAATCACCAAACACCCCCAGAAATTATCTAAAACAAGAAAATGTTTTTGTCGGACATCACCGCAGCAAAGCATAGATTTAAACAAATGCTCCCAAGCGGCTCAATCCATTTTATTAACCAAAGAAATTTTTGGTATATTATAAAAGACTTAACTCAGTCCAATAGAATTCCTTGAAGTCCTTGCACGATGTGCACGTGCAGGTCGTGCAAGGACTTCAAGGAATTCTATTGGACTGAGTTAAGTCTTTTATAATATACCAAAAAATTCTTTGGTTAATAAAATGGATTGAGCCGCTTGGGAGCATTTGTTTAAATCTATGCTTTGCTGCGGTGATGTCCGACAAAAACATTTTCTTGTTTTAGATAATTTCTGGGGGTGTTTGGTGATTCTTTCATTTGACATAGGATATGATGGCAATTACTCCTGCTTTTGAGCATCCTATTGTGACTTTGTTCTAGAACAGGTATGACAGTCCTGGAGCACCACAATCCAGCCTGTTTTTTCCAGGATATCCCTAATGAATATTCATGAGATATTTGCATCCACTGCTGTCCACAATATGCAAATATCTCATGAATATTCATTAGGGACATCCTGAAAATCAGGCTTGATTGTGGCACTCCAGGATTGAAGTGTGCCATCTCTGTTCTAGAACATCTTTCTATTAGAAAATGTTTACCTCTTGTGTTTATTTACTTACAAAATTTATATCTCACCTAGCCACAATTCTAGGTGGATTTCTAACATAAGAACATAAGATATGCCATACTGGGTCAGACCAAGGTCCATCAAGCCCAGTATCCTGTTTCCAACAGTGGCCAATGTAGGTCATATGTACCTAGCAGTTTCCCCAAAAGACACAGGTTCCACAATGCTTGTATTGTGCCAAGCATTGATATCCTGGGTCCCTTTTTAATAATGGTTTATGGACCTTTCCTCCATGAACTTGTCCAAACCTTTTTTTTTAAACCCAGATACACTAACAGCCTTTACTACATCCTCCGGTATCTTCTCTGTACCTTTTCTAATAACGCTATATCCTTTTTAAAATACGGCGACCAGAATTGCACACAATATTCATGGTGCGGTCACACCATGGAAAGATACAGAGGCATTATAATACCCTTTGTTTTATTTTCCATTCCTCTGCTTATGATACCTTGCATTCTATTTGCTCTCTTGGCCGCCGCTACACACTAGGCGGAGGGTTTTAACATGTTTCTATAAAGGAAAAAGGGGACTGTTGTAGTTGTTGATAGGCCACGTGGTCTTTTTCTGTCATATTTCTATGTTTATAACAGCAATAGATTCATAATTTTGTAAATAAAAACATGGCAAAAATCAAACATAAGATAACAAAACTTCATAGCCATTAGCTTATTAATATCCACATGGTAAATTTCAGCCTACATTCCCAGTACCTGTTGAAAAACTAATTCTTAAGCTGTCTCCTAAAGACTCTAATATATTCTGTCGGTCAAAGTGCAACCGGAAGCCTATTGCAATCAGATGACCCTACTACTAAGAGCAACCTCTCCTGAGCTGATGCCAAATGGACGTCTCACATGAAGAGGATGTGCAGCAACTGTGATCCTTCGGATCTTAATGCCGGTGCCGATTTAAATGTGTTTACGAATGATGATAAAATACAGTGGTGCCTCTCCACCAAGGGCCTTTATGAATGAAGGTAAGAATCTTAAATGTAATCCTCCAAGCAAATGGAAGCCAATGCAGTGCTTGAAGAGATGGGACGTTTAGTCTTCAGAACATGGCGTACAGTAAGATAACGGAATTATCAAATACCTATTTAGTCTATTCATACTAATATGAATGATTTTTACTAGTTGATGATTTTATATTGTAGAAAGTCTTTAATCTGTTCCAGTTGCAGACATCCTTTCTTTAGCCTGTGATGTATTTCAAACTACCTGAGTCAGTGCGTCAGGCTCCTCCTCTAGCCCTATTCAAATCCAGGCTAAAACTCCTCCTCTTTGAGGCTGTTTTTGGATCCTGATGCTCCTCACTCTCTTGTCCACTATGTGTATGTGTATCTTACTATAATCTAGTCCCTTGTTGCAATGGGGTTTTTTTTCATCTTGATATGTAAGCTCTGATGAGCAGGGACTGTCTTACATCTATATGTACAGTGCTGCCTATGCCTTGTAGAGCTATACAAATGATTAGTAGTAGTACTGTCTTAAGCTGCAGTGTCATAGAAAATGAAGAATCGGTGATGCAGAGGTAGTGAATCGTAGAAAGAATCAGAATCTGTTCATTACCTACCCTAAATAAGTTAGCATAATTGTTCAACTAACTTTACTTGGTGGAATAAACTTTTTCACATTTATTGCAAGTCTGTTAATAGATATCTACTTCTATAATATGCAGGTGTGTTGAGGCAACTATCAGTGACTTGGCAATGCAGCTTGTCATGTTAAGGAAAAATTGTATATCAACCTAGATTCTGTAATGTGTTCCAATTTGTATAAACATCTTACAAATAAGGGCTAGATAGGTGGTATCTCTGGCATGGCCCCCTCTTTCCTACCTGTGTGTCTCAGGGACATTATGGGGGGGCAGGTCAAGCAGTTTTCTTGCTCCCTTAGGTAGATGCTTATTTTCATTGTGTTCTGTGGTCTTTGTTGCTTCTAGTGCATATATATTTCTCTTTTTGTCAGACTTGCAGATGACACAGACTGTTTTCACTGTATTAATAGTCTTTCTCTGGACTCCCTTAACCTGGACTGAAACAGAGTATTTGGCAAAGTGCAAAGTGGCCCCCTTAAGATAAGTTATAACAAAAGAATGAAAAGCTTGGAAAAAATCTTAATCTGGCAATAGGATGTCATTACCTAATGATGTCGGCTCCTGATAAAATGTATTCTTAACGATAGGCAGTGGAATGAAGTTGGCCACTGGGGCCATGGCCCAATTAACATTTTGACAATGGCACCAGCAACTAGAGATTTTGGGTGCAAAACCCAATGCGTTTTTTTGCGCGCGCACCCCCCCCTCAAAAGTGTTTTCTGCTGCACCTATTCTTGGCATTATAACACATTTTCCTTTACAGTACCAAATACATAAATAGGAAGAGGAAGGAACCAGTTTGTTTTTTTTATTTCCAAGTCAATTTGAACTGGCCTTATTGGGTTCATGGTGCTTTGAGGATTCTCAACTATCTGGGCATTTCTACCATGCTTGTATTTATTCAATCTCCTCTAATTGCAATGGTTTTATATTTTAGAGATAATGTTTCTTCCTTATCGGTCCTACAGTTCAGTCCTCCACCACTGGGTAGTGCACCTCCTCCTGCAACATGGAGACTGGACAAGTCAAACTTGTGACATCACCAGGTATATCCTGCTGGTCTTCTCCCATGATCCCCCAGTGTGTCCAGTCTCCATGCAGCATGAGGACGTAGTGAGCCTAGGTGCTGGGCTCACTTGAGAAGCAGTTTAGGAGCAGTTAGTCAGGATTTGATTTACCTTGCATTTCTTTTGCCCTTCTTTAGGTGTAATCCTGTAAATTGTATTCATTTTCATTTAATTTCATTTACTTTTACTTTATTTATTTTCACCTAGTCTGCCTTAGTGTAAAGGGGGGTTCTGTCCCTTTTCAAAGTTCACGCTGCCAGCTAGCCTCTCTGCTTGGGATTCTTCGGTCTCTGTGCCCGGTGATGATCTCTCCCCCAGGACTGTACGGGGGAGAGCTCTGTGGAACACCTGCATTTTGGCAGTGTCCATGCGGCAGATTCCCATCGCGGCGGGAGCCTCAGGCCGTTCGAGGTTCTTTAGCCGGTGGGCCGGGGCTCGCAGCGTCTGCTACTTCTGGTGGCGCGAGGCAGCAGCGTGTCTGGACAGCTCTTCACCCCGCAGCTACAGCGGGGTAACTGCTGCATCCCGACGCCACAAGGGAGTCTCTCGAGTCCGCATGGAGGGGCTCTGAGCTCTTGCCGCCTCTGTGGTGTCTGGCGCCAAACGGGCCTGCTTCGGATTGGTGCTATTTTCTCGGCAGGGCTGAGGCCTCGTGGCGGAGAGCGGAGCAGCCTCGCGTTTGAGCAGACGACGCTGTTCCATGCGGCTAAACCCAGATAAGGACTTCCTTTTGCTGTTACTTTTAATTTTAATTCTAATTTTAATTTCCTTTTAATTTCATGATAGTTTATAGTTCTTTGAATGTAATGTGATTGGTTTGGGTTTTACTTCTTGGGGGGTGCCTTTACCTTTGTCTGCATTCTGGCAGTTAGCGACGTCTGTCAGCAGCAGGTTTCCGTGCTAGGATTTGGCCATTCAGGGTCATCGGCGGCACAACCACCTACAAATTGAGCCCTTTCTGAAATTGTCATTTACATAAGGATGCTATTTCCATGTTTATACGCTTGGAAATTGTGCAGACAGCCTCTAAATGTCGTTATGCCATCTGCAAATTTGATCGCCATGCTTGCTGATCTCTTTTCCAGATCATTTCAGTGCAGTAGATGATCTCCAGGAACAAGCAGGAATAAGTCCTCACATATGGGTACGTCGGTACCGACGGAGCCCGTGCGGGAAAGCTCCCCAGCTTCTTAGAATAGAAGCTTTTGGGACCTCCCACTGCACATGCGCACTGCCTTCCCGCCTTCCTGAACAGCTCTCCTCAGTTTCTCTTTTTCCGCGGAGCCAGCAGGTCGTGTTCCTGTCACCGCTGAAGAAATTGTTATTTTATTTGTTTCTTTAGACCGCGTACCTGTCTTCCCCATACCGATACCGGTATCGCCGGTCTTTTCTTTCTTTCTTTAAAAAATTATAATTCTTTCCCCTCCAGGATGGGAATGTAAGACTTTGGACTCTTTTGGTAGGAAAATTTTCCAGGCTAGTATGCTTATAGCCAGGATTAATTCCTACAGTCTCTATATGGGCATGTTCCTGGAGGAACTTGCCAAAAAGGTGCGGCATTTTGCCCCCTTTATCCCTGAGGATAAAAAGCAGGGATTCCTTTCCCTAGTGAAACAACTCTTAGAGGTTTCTAAGTTCTCTAATAGGGCAGCATATGATTCCTTTGAGGGAGCCAGTAGGGCTTCGGGCATTGCTATTGCAGCCCGACGTCTTGCTTGGCTCCAGGCCTCTGATCTGGAACCTTGGGTTCTAGATGGCTTACGGAATCTGCCCTGTACAGGTGAGAACTTATTTGGGGAAGAGTGGCAAATCAAAGCCACCCAGATGGATGCTGAAAATGCCACCTTGGAAAGACTTTCAAAGTCCACTTCAATTCCTACTAAGAAAAAGTCTTTTAAAAGGCCTTACTATAAGAAGGCCAGAGTTGCTTCAAATACTGGCCAGCAGTCTTCTCAACCTCGCTATACTGCTAAGCGTCAGCAATCCAAACAAGCACGAGCTAAGCCTGCAGCAGCTACTGTAGCTCAGCAGGCTCCAACCCCTCAGGGGTTTTGACTTGCTCCTAGGGAACTTGCCACTTCTGGTTCTAACACAACCAGAACCTCTCACCATACCCGGAAGGTTGGTTCACTTTGCTCCCAGATGGGAACAAATCACAACAGAACAATGGACCCTCTCTATCATTCGAGAGGGTTACAAACTTCATTTCTCCAGCCTTCCTCCCCATCATATGGTGAGACCATTCAATTCTCCCCCATCTCTCCTAACCCTGTTGGGTCAAGAGGTTTCCTCTCTTCTTGCCCAAGGGGCCATAGAAGAGGTTCCTCTTCCTCAACAAGGGTCCGGTTTCTACTCCCCTTATTTTCTCATTCCAAAGAAGACAGGGGGATTCAGACCAATCCTAGATCTGAGAGAATTGAACAAATTTCTCTTCAAGGAGAAATTCAAAATGCTGTCTCTCGGCATTCTCCTTCCTTACCTCCAGGGTCAGGACTGGCTTTGTTCTCTAGACCTACAGGATGCGTATACACATATACTCATCCATCCATCCCACAGAAAGTATCTTCGCTTTCTGTTTCAGGGAAAACATTTCCAATACAGAGTACTCCCCTTCGGTCTAGCCTCTGCTCCAAGAGTATTCACAAAATGCATGGCAGTCGTAGCCGCATTTCTAAGAGGCATGGGAATCTTTGTCTTCCCATATCTGGACGACTGGCTCATCCGAGCTCCAACTCAGTCACAGGCCCAGATTTCCCCTGGACCACACAAGGAGCCTTTTGCAGTATCTGGGACTGGTAGTAAACCTTCCCAAGTCCCAACTCATCCCTACTCAATCTCTAGAATTCATAGGGGCCCAGTTGGACACCATCACTGCAAGGGCCTACCTTCCACATGTTCGAGGCCAGCGCCTCCTGAGTTTGGCCTCCCAAGCTCAGTCCAGCACTCACTTGACAGCCAGGGAAATGCTACGCCTACTGGGTCATATGGCCTCCACAGTGCATGTGGTGCCCTATGCTCGTCTTCATATGAGAGCAGCTCAATGGACCCTGGCCACTCAGTGGACTCAGGCGTCAGGAGCGCTCTCAGACCAAATACAAACCTCCGATCGTCTGTTTTGGTCCCTCCACTGGTGGACTTCCACCAAGAATCTGTTGTTGGGGGCTCCATTTCAACCATTGCTACCCCAAGCAACCCTCACAACAGATGCCTCCCAAACAGGGTGGGGAGCCCATCTGCAAACTCTCTCCACTCAGGGCACTTGGTCTCTACAGGAGACCACCCTTCATATCAATCTTCTGGAACTGCGAGCAATTTACCTTGCCCTCAAGGTCTTCCACTCCCTCCTAACCAACCTCACTGTCCTAGTTCAGACGGACAATCAGGTGGCCATGTTTTACATTTAAAATAAAGGAGGGTCGGGCTCTCTGTCGCTTTGCAACGAAGCTCTAAGACTATGGGCCTTCGCCAGAGAGCATCAGATTCACCTGCTAGCAGTGTATCTCCCAGGAGTTCAAAACTCTCGGGCAGACAGGCTCAGTCGAGTTCTGCTGCCACACGAATGGTCCCTACATTTGGACCAAATAAACCGAATCTTTCAGGAATGGGGGACCCCGGACATAGACCTCTTTGCAAGTCCGTGGAATGCCAAACTTCCCCGGTTCTGTTCCAGAACTCCGTGTCAGGGAGCTCAGGCTACGGACGCCTTTCTCCTGAATTGGAATCAGGCATTCCTATATGCCTTTCCACCCATTCCTTTGATTCCCAAGACTCTGTTCAAACTCCAGAGGGATCATGGAACTATGATCCTCATAGCTCCACGCTGGCCACGCCAAGTGTGGTTCCCTCTACTTCTACAGCTCTCCCAGGGATCCTACTTGGATCTGGGAGCTGCGCCAGACCTCCTGTCTCAGGAGGAGGGGACTTTGTGGCACCCAAACCCCAAATCCCTTCACCTCAGTGCTTGGTTACTGAAGGCTTAAACCTTCAAGACTTTCATCTTTCCCAACCAGTGAAAGATATCCTTTCTGCCTCTAGGAAACCCTCTACCAGGCGTTCCTATGCTTTCAAATGGAAACGTTTTTCCATTTGGTGTGCTCAGCAGGGTCTTGACCCTCTGGCACTTCCTTTGAATTCTCTTCTTGATTATCTCCTGCATCTCTCCAATGCAGGCCTCAAGACGAATTCGGTAAGAGTCCATTTAAGTGCTATTGCAGCATCCTTGAAACATATAATGGACAACCTATCTCCTCTCATCCTCTTGTTGCAAGATTCATGAGAGGCCTGACTCTCACTAAACCTCCCATCAGACCACCCCCGGTCGCATGGGATTTGAATCTAGTGCTCGGTCAACTTATGAAGCCACCTTTTGAGCCAATGTTTTCCACCTCCTTGAAATTTCTTTCCTGGAAGGTCATCTTCCTCATTGCAGTCACTTCGGCTCGCCGCATCAGTGAGCTGCAGGCTTGAGTGGCTAATCCACCTTACACAAGATTTCATCATGATAAGGTGGTCCTTAGGACGAACCCCCACTTTATGCCTAAAGTGGTCTCGCCTTTTCATCTTAATCAAGAGGTATATCTACCTGTCTTTTTTCCAGCTCCTCATGCATCCAATGCAGAGAGGAACCTTCATACTCTGGATTGTAAAAGAGCTCTCGCTTTTTACCTTAATAGGACTCAGCCACATCGAAAGTCTTCTCAACTTTTTGTGGCCTTTGATCCTTCCCATTTGGGACTTCCAGTCTCCAAGCGTACACTTTCCAATTGGATTGCTCAGTGTATTTCTTTTGCTTACCAGAGCAAAAACATTTCTCTGGAAGGCCATGTCACTGCTCACAATGTGAGGGCCATGGCAACTTCTATGGCTCATCTGCACTCTGTTTCCATAGATCAGATCTGTCGAGCCGCTACCTGGGCCTCGGTTCATACCTTCACAGCCCATTACTGTTTGGACAAGGACTCCCGCCGGGATGCCTTGTTTGGCCAGGCTGTCCTCAAGCACCTGTTCCATTCCTAAACAACTCCTGCCCACCTTCCCAGAATGGATGCCTGAGATCCATACGAAGATGGCGAACCTTTACAGGGGATCCCATGCATCTAAGCTAGGGAGTCCCCATATGTGAGGACTTATTCCTGCTTGTTCCTGGAGATAGCACAGTTACTTACCTGTAACAGGTGATCTCTGGGAACAGCAGGAATTAGTCCTCACAACCCACCCACCTCCCCTAGGAGTTGTATCTTTTATCTATCTATCTTCCTGTCCTCTCTCTGTTGACTCAGCTATAAACTCGAAACTGAGGAGAGCTGTTCAGGAAGGCGGGAAGGCAGTGCGCATGTGCAGTGGGAGGTCCCAAAAGCTTCTATTCTAAGAAGCTGGGGAGCTTTCCCGCACGTACCGACGTACCCATATGTGAGGACTAATTCCTGCTGTTCCCAGAGATCACCTGTTACAGGTAAGTAACTGTGCTTTACCAGATGCCAGTTCCAGTGCAGATCCCGAGACATTCCACTATTTACGGGTCTCCTGTGAGAAAACTGGCCATTTAGTCCTATTGTGTTCCTGTTTTTGATCCATTTCCCATTCTATAATAGCACATCATCTCCTTCCTCAGGAGAAGTTCATAAGGGGCTTTGTCAAGTACCTTCTAAAACATCCAGATACATATCATTTGGCTTACTCACATGTTTATTAACCCTTTGAAAAGACAGCTTGGTGCTGCTTTTCAGAACAAGTTCTATCATTTAACTGGCACTGAACTCAGATTCATTGGTCTGTAGTTTCCAAGATCGCCTTTGAAGCTCTTAAAAAAAACAAAAAAAAAAAACAAAAACAAAAACCAATTAGTGTTACATTAGTAACTCTTCAATCTTTAGAGATCATTAATACTAATGTTATGATTGAGCCTGGCTGATATTATGAATGATCACTATTAGACAAAAATTAGCTAGGTTAAGACACTTTTTGATTTGGTTTTCTGCACTATGTTATCAGAGCGCAGCTTGCCCATTTGGCGGGAACTCTGCCCATCTGGGCCATCTGGGGAAAGGCCCCTGCTGGGGATCGTGAGAAGTGTTGCTGGATGGCACAGTCCGGGGCTTAGTGTTCCAGGGTCCTGGAAGGGTTGATAGCGGCAGTCAGGCCTCCCTGTCTTTGCTATGACGGTCACCTAGGTTCAAGCGTCCTGTGTTTTGGGTGATAGGAGTGGGACACCTGGACATGTGGTGCTGGATGTTGGATAGGCTCATACTACTTAGGTGCACTCTCCTTGAGTGCGTCTGCATGTCCGTGTTCTGTCTGTGATCTCATGCTCAGGTGATTGTTGCAGCAATGACAGAGATCGCTTGGGATATCGTGAGCGGGGTTGTCATGGTGTTGCATGGGGTTGCCAATGCAAGACGGGGCCATCCTGAGGAGTTTGGGCCTCAGTCATCAGCTTTCCCTTCGGTGGCCCGGCTGTCCAGGAGGCACCCCTCCAGATACGCCAGTCCAGTTCTTCTCTGCCTCTTCTCAATGTGGGCAGGAGGGCTGGCAGATCTGGAAATTCACGTCCACTGCACGTTCTACTGTTTTACCTCTGCCTTGGGGTTCTGAGGTCATATATTCCCAATCATTTGTTTGGTGGGGTGCTGCTGTCTGTTGTGCAAGACAAGGTGGTCCACAGTCGGAGGCTGTCGTCTATTCCCCTTACCCCTGAAGGTGCTCACAATTTAAGTTTTTTGTACCTGCGGAGGTGTATGTTGTTAAAGGCTAGCAGGCGCACCTGTGGGACCAGAATCCTCGGTTCTTCCGTCCTTCCGTTGAGGTGTGCGTGTGGGGTTTACTCCCTTGGTCGGCTAGCAACTTGCTTCACCCATTGCGCCTTCCCTTTCCTCAAGGCATCGTTGCGTCCCACTTCTTCGTGGGGGCTCGCCGCAGGGCCTGGAGTTATGCTCAGCCGGTTCCAGCCAGGGCTGAGTCCTTGGGGGGAGGCTCCGATCCTAACGATACAGGGAGTGCTGGGATCCGTTCAACCAGGTTCCTTCGGGCCCAGCGTATGTCGTCTTTTGCTGGCCGGTTTAGGTCTTCGGGTCGTGGCGGTGCTCCGAGAAGACCAGTAGGCTGCACAGTGCTTGTCTTGGAGCAAGCGCGGGATATCTGTAGGTTCATATTCAAAGCCGTCCGGTTACATGTCCCTCCATTGTGGAATGCTGTACTAGTAGGCATACTTCATATGCTGGGCTTACAAGTTGGCTTCCGCGCTGCTCGGCATCAGCCAAGGTGACTGCCGGTTTAGGCTGTGGATGTGGAGTCAGCCTGGAGGAGGGGCCTTGCGTTCTCTGGACAATGCCCTGTTCGGTTGTGTGCCTTGTGGCCCTTATGGAGTTGTAAAAAGGAAGAAAAAAAAAAAAAAACCAAACAGGAAAGTCTTCCTAATTGTCCCCACTTCTTTTTTATAAGGTTCTGTCCCTTTCTTCCGGGAGCTTGGACGGAGCGTGGTTAGACTCGGCTACATTTTGGGGATCCTTTATGTACAAGGCGTTTTAGTGTACGCAGCACGCCCAGTGTTCCATCGTCTGACTGGAACGGTACGCGGTACGTCAGCCGTGGCAGGCATTCGCGGACACAGTAGCGGATCGAGCGCTGTAGGTGCTGTCTGAGATCTCCGGGATGGTGGCCTATTTCAATCGGCAGGGTGGAGTCGGTCGGGTGGTCAGGGTGGCCCGAGCGAAGGGACAGCATGAGCGGTTGAAGCCTTGGCGGCCTGCGTTTCGGTGGGGACACTGTGGTGGCGAATGTCCTTAGCGGGGTCCGAGTGTTTGCCGGAGGAGTCAGATTGCATCAGGCGGTGTGTGTGCCGTGTGTGCTCAGATGCGGTCAGCCCATATTGGACCTCATGGCGACCTGTCAGTCTGCGGCGACGGGTCGATGTTTAGCAGAGGACATACGAGGCTACTGGATAGCGTCGACGCATTGGTACGGGGCCGTGGCCCGGTCCATTCTATGCCTTTCAGAGGTCATAGTGAAAATGGCCGACTGGGTCTGGTTGCTAAGATATGTGCTCTTCATTAGTCAGTGGGGACTATTACCAGTGTATTCTGCAACATTTGCGTGAGCTTGCATAATCTTTACTTGCAACCAATCGAAATAACTGTCCAAAACCAGTTGATGCAGTCACTACTTAAATTTGCCTCGCTTGACAGTAAAAAAAAAAAAAAAAAGACATTTATTTTATACCGATAGGTCACTCACAGCATATTTGGCGATTCCTCGTACTGGTGTTAATCATGCAGATAATTTCTGCTCTAGTTGTGGTGATGTGACTTTTACATCACAAAAATGGCATATGACTGTGGCGGTTCAGAAAGCCTACAATTTATATTTTGGCTGCAGAATAAAAGATCAGGATAAAAGCTAGGCGCCACACATATGCTGCAATACATGTGTAGCAGATCTCAGGCTGTGGATGGATGGGAAAAGACCAAAGTCTTTTGCGGTTCCAATGATCTGGAGAGGGCCCATGGATCACGTCGGCGATTGCTACTTCTGCATGGTTCCTCCAATTCCGGAGGGCATATCCAGGTGATATAAGCGGTTGGCCTACTGGCATTGCGTCGTGGGCGTGGCTACCAGAGTCGCCTTTCTTTTTTGTCACACCATGTAAGACTCCACATCTTCTGAAACAACGCTGGACTCTGGGGCACTTGACACCCTCTTATATGCCCTTGGTGGATCACGCTTGGTTTATTGCAACTCATTGCTTAGCTGCATTCCACATTCTCAATTAAAAAGACTCCAACTGGTCCAGGACATAGCTGTAGAGCTACTTTGTGTTGCAAAGAATAAAGCCCTTAAGAGGTGTGACAAATAGGGTGTTTGACGCTGGTGGTTTTTCCATTTCCCTCATTTTGCTTCCCACCTCTGTCTGGATGGACCTCGGTTCCATTCTCCCTCGTGGAATCCGGCTGTGCCTGTCTAGTTGTCGGTTTGGGACTTACGCAAGAACACTTTGCTTGTAACCTGCTTTTCTTGGACCTTAGGTGAAGGTTCTGTCGCTTTCTGGGAGGTCTCTTCGCTGCCTGTCCCTCCGTGGAGGCGGGTTCTGCGGGAGAGCAGCGGTTGCTAACACTTGACATCCTGGTGGGGTCGAGAGCCAAGGGGGAGCTCAAGCGGATTTTTCAGGCGGAGCTCCGGTAGCCTTCTCAGTAGGTCTGTTTCTAGGGCGTTCAGTGTGTTTTGCGATGGCGAGTTTGTCTTTCTGAAGCACTAGCGCTGCTTGGGGCAGAGTTCTGTGCTGTTTTCACCAGTGAAGAGGATCCAAGTGGGCTCTCGGTCGTGTCTTCCTGGTTGGCTTACCGCCTGTTGACGTGAGGAGCGGGCTGGGGTCAGTGCCTGCTCTGTTTGTTCGTTTAGGGGCCGAGCCGACTGGATAGGTCCCTCCCAATGATTACTGCTCTGGTACATCCCAGTGGTGGAGGACTGAACTGTAGGACCGATAAGGAAATGGAAATTACACTTACCTGGTAATTGATGTTCCTTGAGGGAGTACAGTTCAGTCCTCATTCCCGCCCGGGGATGGATGTTTCAGACGCGAGGCGTCAGTTCCGAGTGTGCTTTCGGATCCTAGCGTCGGCAACGGGCTCTGATTGGCAGGTAATCGCGAGAGCAACTTTTTCTGCCTCTTCCTTAGTTCTCCTTCCTTCTAGCTCTCTGTCTTCCGCTGTTTGGTGCGCAGGGGGACAGGGGCACGGAGGAGGGTGTTTTCGGCCTTTCTTTTTGGGGCCCATGATTTTAAAGTTGAAGTTTGAGCATAGCTTTGTATTTAGTACTTTAACTGGTTGTTTGTTTGCTCCTTTGAGTCTGCTTTGACAGTAGGTCACTGGGGGATCATGGGAGAAGACCAGCAGGATATACCCGGTGATGTCACAAGTTTGACTTGTCCAGTCTCCATGTTGCAGGAGGAGGTGCACTACCCAGTGGTGGAGGACTGAACTGTACTCCCTCAAGGAACATCAATTACCAGGTAAGTGTAATTTCCATTTATGATGGCTCTCCTTTAGAATCCAATACATGTACATATTTCACATGTAAGTTTTGCTATTGTGATATCTTTGCTTCCTTTACTGAAAACAGTTTAATTTAAAACAAATCAACAAAGAAAAAGCTCTTTATTAAATACAACTGGCAGTGATGAGCAGTTACACAGAAGGGTGCTGGCTTATATGATGGAGACATTCAATCGCTGGGTGATCTGGCAAGTTGACAGCCTGTGCTTTGATCTGGGAGAATATCCTGATTTCAGCACAGGCCATGAAGTCCAGGAAGCATTTCAAGGCTTTGCCAGGAAATGTCATCACAATCCAATGTAAGATCCATAGGTGTGGGAAAAGGGTGGGCTACATGGGCCCTGGCCCACCAAAACTTTGCTGCACCGATTGTGGCCTCCCCCTACCTCTGCCTGGGGGGAATCCGGTCTCATGCAGGCAATAATAGGGTGGTGATTGTGACCCTGCAGTCTGCCAACAGGGATCCCATCCCCTACAGGCAGACGAGCACCAATCCCTCTTGTCTGCCTGTGGAAGAGTGTATTTCCGCGGGGAGACAAGAGGGAAAGGCTGGTAATCAGTCTGGAGTTTGGCTGGCTTAGGAGTGGAGCTGGGGGAGGGGGGCCCTCCCTCTGGAAAATGGCATTCCACCACCCCTGGTAACATCTCGTAGAAAAAGTCCTTGCATCTGAGAGATGACACGTGAGATGATGCACTGAGTAAACCTGGTGATCTTACTGTCTTCACATGGACTAACCAGCTGAGTTGTTTGAGAAGAGCTGAGTGTTTATTTAATTAAGAAACTTTCAATCATCTTTGATTTTTAGATGGCCCTTAGCCTATAGTGAGCTGAAATTCTAAAGGAATGAAAGACATACTGTTGCTTTTAATAATTAGGGGTGTAGGTATATATATATTTGGAATCTTTCAGCACTGTCAAAGAAAGCCTAGAGTTTGGGAATGGTTTAAAAAACTTTTTTTTTTGTTTAAACCATTCCCAAACTCCAGGCTTTCTTTGACAGTGCTGAAAGATTCCAAATTACCCCTGTTAACTGATAACAAGATTAATATGAATAATATATAACCTCTAAAATGACTATGTAAATGCTAGAAGTAAAAAAAAAAAAAAAGGAGAGTTAAATAGCACTAAATGAAAGGTTAGATATGATTTGGCATCTCAAAGACCTGGTGGAAGGAGGACAACCAACTGGACATTGTGATACCTGGGTACAAAACTATATCGCAATGATAGAGAAGATCAAATTGGTGGAGGGGTTGCACTCTATATTAGAGTGGGCATTGAGTCACACAGGATTAAAGTTGTTTGCAGGAAACAAAATACACTGTAGAATCTCTATGGCTAAAAGCTCATGTAAAAAGAGGAAGGTGACGGGGGTGTACTACCGACTTCTGATCAGAATGAATAGATGGAGGATTGATTTTATTTATTTAACAATTTTTTTTATACCACCTTATCTTATAATCAAGGCGGTTTACATTGTAACTTCAATTTTTACAGAGAACTTGTGAGAAATACAGTTAACAATTTAAACCATTACTTGACAACTTTCCTAGCATGCAAAGGGGGGGGGGGCAACTGGGAGTGCTAAAACATAACTTATGTACAAGGTAACATATATGCAGTTGGTTATGTGGAGTAGGCACAGGATCAGAGTAATGCTGTGGAGTTAGGGGTGCTAAAAGAAATCTGGAAAGCTAACAAAAGTTACAACACAGTAATAGGTGATTTCAATTTAACCTGGTATTGACTGGGTCAGTGTCACAGCAGGACATGCTAGAGAGAAAGTTTCTAGATGAAATAAATGACAGCTTCCCCTTTTGTTGGTTCATGAACCAGCTGCTCCAAGAAGCAATTTTGGACCTAGTCTTTGGAGGAACACAGGATCTGGTACAAGAGATATGGGTATTGGAGCCACTTGACAATAGTGATCATAGTGGTTGTACCTTTAAAATGATATAGCAGAACTAGAAAAGGTACAGAGAAGAGCCACCAAAATGATAGTTATCCTTCCATCCCTTTTATGAGGAAAAGCTTTAAAAGGTTAGGGCTCTTCAACTTGGAAAAGAGATGGCTGAGGGGAGATATGATAGAGGTCTATAAATTTAATGAATAGAGTGGAGTGGGTAAACATTGATTGTTTATGCCATCAAAAAGTAGGGCATATGCATTGTATCTTCAATGTAACTCATTTAAGACATAAGAGCCGTGTTCCTTAGCGTCCCTCTAGTCCAGTCCCGGAAATGTAGAGTTGTCAACCTCCACCAGCAGCTTTGGAGACTGAATGATGTCATCATTTTGATGTCACTGGTACAAATAGGCTAGATCCGCCCCCTTTCACCAGTACTTTCAGTCTCCAAGCAGCTTGGAGGTTCTGAGCCCGGGACTGGGCTCAGAGGAACAAATAAGCAGAGCTTAATTCTTTGTTTAAATTTAGGATTTTTCCTTTGCTTTCTTGTTTTTTAGCTGCCTGCTGCTGCTGACAGAGATTCTGTGCTGCTGGGGCTGTTCTCTCCGTTCCTGCTCTCTTCTCTTCTCCTTCCCCCCCCCGTCCGTCTCTTTTCTTTATTTTCCTTATTGCCCCAGCATTTAAAAGAGCATTGTGAGTTCACGTGTGTTTGCCATGCAATATCTACCTGCTCCCGAACCCACTTGGAAGGGTGAGGAGCAGGTTGAGCACGTTTGGACTGCTGGCAGCAGGCAGGGCTTAGGATTGGAGTGTATAGCAGTCTCTCCAGGAGCTGATGCCGATTTAAGGGCTGTGCTCTTGAGGGGTTCAGCGCTGCCCTTCCTCACTCTCCTCCCGGTGTTTGGTGAGTAAATTTGCCTTAGGGTTCCTTGGGGGAGTGATCTTTGCTGGCAGCAGGGGTTTGTCAGCTCCATCAGGGTGCAGGAGGCCTGGCCGCATGATTTTGGCGCTGCAAACGTTGCGGCGGCCATTTTGGATCCCGTTTTTTCTTCTGCCTAACAAGATCGTTTTTTCAGGGTTAGGAGCTTCGTTTTGGCAAACGGTGTTAGGGGGCAGCTAGTTAGAGCTAACTGCATCGATCTGTGTAAGAAAAAAAAAAAAAAATTGCGTTTGTAATTTAGCTGTTCCTGGGGCTTTCAAAGGCTTCTTCTGCACTGGTACAGCGCTGTTTATTGATCATGCCTGCCAAGCCCCGCTGCCTCGTGTGTGGGGTGAGGCGCGGAGAGCTTTTGGACACTGGGGTGTGTAAGGCGTGCTCTTTAGAGGCCATGGGCATGGAAAGTCCCTGGGGGAAGGCTCTCAAGGGCAGGGAGAGGCTTCTCTGGAAGGAGAGGGGTCTATCCCCCCTTCTCGTCTGCTTCGGAGCCGGTTGCGGGCCCGTCCTCCGCTGGCAGCGTTCCTCTGTTGCCGGAAGGGTCTCAGGGGGCTGGGCTGCCAGGTGTCCCTTCAGAATTTTTCTCCTTGATGCAAAAAGCTTTTGCCTTACTGCAGCCTGACCGGGGGTTCCGTCCCCGGGTCCTGCGAGGGGTACGAGGCGACGCTCATCCACTCTCCATGAAGGAGACGTGGCGTTACCAAAAAGGCGACGGGACGATTTCGATTCGGCTTCCCCGGTTCCTTTGGAGGAGGACCTGGGAATGCCAGATCTGGAAGATGAGGTGTCGATGAGGACCTAGAAGACGGGGAATTGTTGGAGGAGGAGCAGCAGAGCAGGCTGTCCGCGTATTTCGGCGGGAAGAACTGCCTGCTCTGATCTCCGAGACGCTAAAGGTGTTGAATATGCCCGCGGTTCCACGTCCTCCGCGGAGGCGTTTGGAGGATCCGCTGCTACAAGCCGTGGCGCACTTCGCAGAGAGTGTTCCCCATACACAGAGTATTTCGGGATATGATACAGGAGGAATGTGACTCGCCGGATTCGGCGTTGCGGGGGACCAGGGCTTTGGATAGGTAATACCAGATCTCTGATCAGGATAATCTGCTTTTTCGTTCTCCTAAGGTTGATGCCGAGGTGTCGGAGGTCACTAAAAAGACCACCATCCCGGTGGAGGGGGCGGCGGCAGCCTTGAGAGATGGTCAGGATAGGAAGTTGGATACTTTGCTGAAGCAGGTGTTTGATATGAGTGCCCTTTCCCTGCAGGCCTCCATAGCAGGGGCCTGGGTGGCGAGGGGCTGTTTGCGCTGGTCCCAACGTATCCAGAAGCTCCCTCCCAGAGGAACAATCAGCGGATGTGTCTCGGCTGGAGTCCGGCACCGCCTACCTGTCTGATGCGCACTATGATCTTCTTCGTGGTCAGGCCAAATGTATGGCTTCGGTAGTGGCGGCTCGCCGTTATCTGTGGCTCCGCACTGGTCAGCGGATAGTTCGTCCAAGTCGCGGCTCAGTAAGCTTCCCTTCCGGGGTAAACTTCTCTTTGGGAGAAGATCTGGAAAAAGTTGGTCAAGGACCTCGGGGAGTCCAAGGGGGCCGGCTCCCAGAGGATAGACCGAAACAGTCTCGGGGGGCTTCTGGGTCTCGAGGCCTCTCGAGAGAGATTTTTCGTAAGTTTCGCACTCCTCGTTTTTCAGCAATCGCAGCGGAGCAGGTTTCCGTCGCGGGGCCAGTCCTTTCGTGGATTTCGGGGAGCGGGAAGGGTTTTTGGTACCTTCCATCCCTCCGGTGCCAAGAAGTCCCAATGAGATGAGGCGGGCCCAGGTGGGCGAAGTGCCCGTGGGAGGCAGGTTACGGGAGTTTTTTACCCTGCCTGGGTCCAGATTACCTCCGACCGGTGGGTATTGGAGGTCATTCGGGAAGGATATGCCCTGGAATTTCGGCGCCCCGTAGGAGATTCCTTTGTTCTTTCCCCCTGCAGGGCCCCTCGGAAGCTGAGAGCTGTGGGCGACACCATAGGGCGGCTCCAGCGGCTCCGTGCAATAGTGCCCGTTCCGGTCGACCAGTGCGGCGCCGTTCGATACTTCATTTATTTGTGGTTCCCAAGAAAGGGGGTACGTTTCGTCCGATTCTCGACCTCAAGAGGGTAAATCGTTTGCCTTCGCGTGTCCCACTTCCCGCATGGAAAACCTTGCGGTCCGTCCTGGCGGCGGTTCGCGCGCGGGAGAGTTTTTGACGTCCTTAGACCTGAACGGATGCTTATCTTCATATCCCCGGGCGCAGGGCGCATCGGCGCTTTCTGCGTTTTGCGGTGCGGATGGGACTCTTTCAGTTCCGGGCGCGTCCTTTCGGGCTGGCGACCGCTCCGGACATTCACGAAGGTCATGGTTGTGGTGGCGGCCGCTCTTCGCAAAGAGGGGATACTGGTACACCCTTACCTATACGATTGGTGATACGAGGCGAAGTCAAGAGAGGAAAGCGTGGTAGCCACTGCCAGGGTGGTGGAGTTCTTGGACAGCCTCGGTTGGGTAGTCCAACGGGGCGAAGAGTCGTTTGACCCCCTCTCAGGTTCTAGAGTATCTGGGGGCGCGCTTCGAGACTCGTCGGGCCGGGTCTTCCTTCCCGACGTAAGGGCGCAGGCCTTGAGAGAACTGGTGCGTCGGTTTTTTGAGGCTTCGGGCGCCGACGGCTTGGCAGTACCTGCAATTGCTCGGCACCATGGCGGCGACGATAGACTTGGTGTTGGGGCCAGGGCTCACATGCGCCGCTACAGAGTGCTCTTCTTCGGCGGTGGTCTCATCAGTCGGACGCGTTGTCTCACTGCCTGCCCTGTCCGGCGGTGGTGCAGGACAGTCTGCAATGGTGGCTGCTCCCCGACAGTCTGAATCAGGGCGTGCCTCTGGAGCCCCGTGCTGGCGGCTGCTCACGACGGATGCGAGTCTAGCGGGCTGGGGGGCTCATCTAGAGGGCTCGTTTGCGCAGGGGACTTGGTCGCCGGAGGAGGCAACTGTGGTCCATCAACCGGTTGGAAATGCGAGCGGTGGTTCAGGGCCCTGCGGGCGTTTCGACGGGTGTTGGGGCAAGCAGCGGTCAGGGTGCTATCAGACAACGCAACCACGGTAGCGTATATCAATCGGCAAGGCGGGTACGGGCAGTGTGGCCCTGGAGGAGGAGGCGAGTGTGCTGCTGACCTGGGCGAACTGAACTTACAGGCTCTGTCAGCTCAGCATGTCGCAGGAGTCAACAACGTCGAAGCGGATTATCTCAGCCGCTGCCGCGCGTGGATCCGGGAGAGTGGACGCTGCATCCGACGTCTTTGCAATGCTGGTGCGCCGGTGGGGGATCCCGGTGATGGATCTCATGGCGACATTCGCGTCGGCAAAAGTGTGGAGGTTTTCTTCAGCGCCGAAGGAAAGAGCGGATGGCAGAGGCCTGGATGCTCTGGCGCAACGATGGCCCACGGAGGGGCTTCTGTATGTGTTCCCTCCCTGGGCACTCATCGGCAAGGTGATACAACGCATCGAGAGGCACAAGGGTCAGGTGGTGCTGGTGGCGCCAGATTGGCCAAGACGGCCGTGGTATGCGGATATGGTGCGGCTGGTGGCCGACGTCCCGTGGCGGCTCCCGCTCTGGGAGGACCTGTTGCTTCAGGGGCCCTTGCGGATGCCTCAGGTGGGTCGGTTCTCGCTTACGGCCTGGCTCTTGAGCGGGCGAGGTTGACGGCCCGCGGTTATTCGACGTCCGTGGTAGCCACTCTGTTACGATAGCGCGTGAGGTCGACTTCCCTAGCATATATACGCGTTGGGCGTGTTTTGAGGCCTGGTGTTCCGATCGGTCTGTCATCCCCATGCGGGCTTCTGTGTCCGATGTCCTCTCCTTTTTACAAGCAGGGTTGGAGAAGGGCCTGGCGGCCAGTTCTTTACGAGTGCATTTGGCGGCTGTCTCCTGTTTTCGCGGCAAGATTCAGGGTCAGGTGATAGCGACGCATGTCGACGTTCGGCGCTTCCTGCGAGCGGTTTTGCTCTTGCGTCCGCCGAGGCGTTCGGTTATTCCTCTATGGGATCTCAATTTGGTCTTGGAAGCCCTGATCGGGCCACCTTTTGAGCCTTTGAGTGCAGCCTCGCTTAAGGATTTGACTCTCAAGACTTTGTTCCTAGTGGCGATCTGTTCCGCCAGGAGGATTTCGGAGCTACAGGCGCTGTCTTGCCGGGAGCCTTTTTTGATTTTTTCCCCGGACAATAGTGGTGCTACGGACGGTGACAGCCTTTTTACCAAAGGTGGTGTCCGCTTTCCATGTGAATCAGGTGGTGTCGCTGCCCAGTATTTTCCGCCGGAGCAGAGGGCTCAGGCGGGTGGGAGCTTGCATCGGTTGGATGTGCGGAGGGCGCTCAAGAGCTATCTCCGTCGTACGGCTTCCTTCCGGAAGTCGGACAGGCTTTTTGTCGCCTTCGGAGGCCCTCGGAAGGGCGAGGCGGCAGCAAAGTCTTCAATTTCTAGATGGCTGAAAGAGGCCATTAGTTCCGCCTACATTCTGAGGGGCAGAGAAGTGCCGGTCCGCTACGGGCGCATTCTACGAGAGCTCAGGCAGCGTCGTGGGCGGAAGTCAGTCTCGTTTCCGCCGGCAGACATTTGTAGAGCTGCAACCTGGTCCTCGTTGCATTCTTTTGCTCGGCATTATCGTTTGGACGTACAGGCGCGCCGGGGATGGTCGTTTTGGGTCAGCCGTCCTTCAGGCTGCAGTTTCGGACCCTCCCGTTGATATGTACTGCTCTGTTACATCCTCTACATTTCCGGGACGGACTAGAGGGACGCTAAGGAAGAGTAAATTAGACTTACCTGGCTATTGTTGTTCCTTAAGGAACTCTAGTCCAGTCCGGATCCCTCCCATTCGAGTTGTGGAACAGCCTGAAGTTTCTGGCCGCGCGAGATGTGAGTTTGGACAGCTGCTGAACCTTTAAAAGGAAAACATCATTATGGGGAAATCTAATTTCTTCGTGTCAGGGCGCTCGGGGAGGCGCAGGAATGAGGGGCGTCTTCAGCGGGGGTCTCTGTGGGGTTGGCAGCAGGCGACATGGGCCGGGGAGCGCCGGGGCTCTGGTGCTTCAGTTACCGGTTCTTTTGGTACATCACACGTCATTTAGTGGCGGCCCTGTCTTTTATCTCACATTATTTTTCATTCTTTATGTAATTTTAATAATCTTTTTTCTAAATGTATATACTGTTTCTTATAGTTTTGAGATAACTAATTATTTGTTTCTCTGCTGAGTCTGCTTTGTCAATAGGTACTGCGTGAAAAGGGGGCGGATCTAGCCTATTTGTACCAGTGACATCAAAATGATGACATCATTCAGTCTCCAAAGCTGCTGGTGGAGGTTGACAACTCTACATTTCCGGGACTGGACTAGAGTTCCTTAAGGAACAACAATTAGCAGGTAAGTCTAATTTACTCTTTTTTTTCCACTCAATCAAACTCTGAAATTTATTACTGGGCTATAGTAAAAGCTGTTAGTGTAGCTGGGTTTACAAAAGATTTAGACAGGACCCATAAAATCCACTGCTTACCCCGGGATAAGCATTGTGGAAGCTGTGTACCTTTTTTTTTTTTTTTTTTGTTGTGTTTTTTTTTTTTGAGAACCTGCCAGGTACTTGTAACTTGGATTGGCCACAGCTGGAAACGGGATAATGGGTTTGATAGAGCTTGGTCTGACCTAGTATAACATTTCTTATGTTATCTAAATTAATGTATTGAGCATGGGTTTGCTGCAGAGATGTCCTGATGTTGGTAGGACTTCTTCCCTGTCTAAATGTAGAACTTTGGACTGATGCATTAACCTTTTTCACTGGAAATGTTTGAGCAAATATTTAATTTCTGTTATGTGTTTCCCACACAGTCGGGATGTATTCTAACTTCTGATTTGGCTATTGATCAGGTTACATTTTCTAATAGTGCAGTGAATATATACTATGAGGATAGTACAGTGAATTGGCGGGAGTATGGGCAACAGTGGTGAACTACAGTGGTGTGCAAAAGTCTGGAGTCACTTGTAAATTTGACGTTTTTTCAACTTCATGACCTTATATCTTAATTTATTTTTCCTCCCAGTGGCGCTTTCTGTGTATCTCATAAGTGATAGATTTGGCTATTAGGGCCAACTTTTAGTATTGGTTTGGCCCTTATTTTCCGAGTTTGTTCCCCATAGTTGTATTTAAATTGGAAGCAAGGAATGCAAAAAAGTAAACTCTAATAGCCAAATGTATCCCTTTTAACGTGGTAAAAAGATGAATATGCTGGGCTAATGCAAAATTTTAAAAAAGTTAAAGTACGAAAAACGCAAAACTCAAGTGATTCCAGACGTTTGCACACCGCTGTATACTGCAAAATGTATTTCGCTGGTTTGCAGTTTTCTGTGCGGCTTTAAGTTGACTTGTATTCTTTTTAGATTACTAAAAAAAACCTCTATCTTCTGACTCCCTCTACTTTTTTCCAGCTTGTTGTTTTTGCTTTTAATCTGGTCTTTCCCATTGTCCATTTTTAATTGTTTTATTCTTTCCAAAAACAAAACTTTTCAAACTACCAAAGAAGATTGTACAAAAAATAGCATGCAAATATGTCAAAAACGCAACCAAAAAATGTATATATATCAAAATTTTTTTATTTAAACTTCTATAGCAGATCTCAGTCTTTTCTTACTGTAAATTTTGCTTGTATTTTTTTCTTTATAAACTTCACATTGAAATATTCAAAACAATGACAGCACTGTTCCCAAAACATAAAGACCCTATTGCATCAGATTTGTGCATCCTCAAGGTCCTTAGTCAGGGTTATATGCTGGAGTTTTCAGAGCCATCAAGAGATGCTTTTGTAGAATGCTTTTTTTATCATGTCTAAAACTGTAAATGCCATACTTGGTTTGCCTGAATTATAATTTCCATACTTTGTTTTACCCTGTACTTTGCTTTATCCCGAATCAACTATTGCTCTGTCACCATAATTGTTTTCCCGATCTGTCTATTGTTTTGTGCTGTCTTGACTAGATTGTATGCTCTACGAGCAGGGACTGTCTTTTTGCTTATTTCTGTACAGCGCTGTTTGCGTAGTGCTATATAAATGCTAAGTAGTAGTAGTAGTAGTAGTAGTAGTAGTAGCTCTGTGGCTGCTAATTGAATAAATTCTACAGCACCCCATGCAGTTGCAGGCTATTGCACCCATGCCTCTGCAGTACGGGTCCAAGGGAGGTATTACATCTAATTTGTAATGCCAAGAAGGGAGATTCTTTCTCACTATCCTGGACCTGAAGGCAGTCAATACTAGGCTCAGGGTCCCACACTTCCACATGGAGACCATCAGGTCCCTCATTATGTCAGGCAGGTGGAGTTTCTCATCTGCCTAGAATAGATCTTGCTGAGGCATACTTTTCATATTCCCAACTGGAACAGCATCAGTCGTTTCTCTGTTTCTGTGTTCTGGGCCGCCAGTTTTAATTCAGTGCTTTGGCCTGGCAATGTCTCCTTTGTACCTTCTCAAAAGTTTATGGTATTTGGTGGCAGCATTCCTGCACAGGCAGGGAATTTGGGTTCTTCTATACGTGGACAGTTGGCAGATTAATTTGCACTGCCTGGAGAAGTCCAGGGACCACACAGCCTTGCTGGTTCATTGGCTGGAAAAGTTGGGATTGGTGATCAACTATCCCAAGAGCAGCCCGAATCTCTTTCAGGTCTTGGAGCCCAGTTCAATGCTTTTTTTTTTTTCCCCCTTTGGTCAAGTTTCTTTCTCATAAAATCCCTCAAACCTCAGAGCCAACTTGAGGCTTTTTGCTCCTAGTCATCTCCATCGGCCTCAACCTCAACTCTTTGGGGCCATGGCATTGATCCTAGATGTGGTTCTGTGAACCAGTGGAGACATGCACTCTATTAAGATTTTTTGCTTCTTAGGCTAATTTCTTCTAGACAAGGAAATTAATTGTAATAAAATTATTCTGTATATTGGCTGCTATATATTAACCTTTATACAGATTTGTCTTCTACCTAGTAATATTCAATTAGCATCAAGTAGAATATCCTGATTTTCAAAAACGTTTATATTGGAAAATAAAATATTCAGTTCTAAATATCTTAAAAAGGACTCTAGTTTTTTCATTAGAAAGTTTTTTACTCTGAAAAAATTTTGTCATCTCACCCAGCTTCATAAAGACAGCAGTCTTTAGGCCTTGAAGATCCAAAACTAAATATTTAGGTTGTTTTTGTTTCTTTGTGTTGCAGTTGTTCCATCTGCAGTTTTCCATGGATTAGACTTCTGGATGGTAGATTTTTCCTTCTGTGTTTCTTTCATGGGAAAATTGCAGCCTGAGGCATCGGCTTTACGATTACGAGAAACATCTAGCGGGATAACTGTAAGGCTGGGAGTGCCCTGAAGGCAGGGTTATAGGTGAGGGATCTCATCCCGTCTTGCTTAAGCTTGGCTCTTGAGAGGCATAGGTTATCCAAGGACCACTACTCTGGAGCAGTAATGAATACTCTGCTTGAGGTCTGGAGGACCTCTATGTCCTTAGCTTATGTGAGGGAATGGAGGGTTTTCAAGAGGTGTGGTGGTCCTCTTGGTCTCTGGAGGCCAGGAAGACTGACATATTCACAGTTTTGTCTTTCTTGCAGTCTGGGCTGGACTAGGGCTTGGCCCTGAATTTTGCTCAAGGTTCATTGGGCAGCCCTAGTGTGCTACAGAGTCGCAGTGGAGGGATGTCTTTGATAGACCCACCCCCCATGTCTCCCACTTCCTCAAGGGAGTGAAGATCCATCCCCCAATGCGTCTGGTAGAGTCTCTGATATTGAAGCCTCTGAAAGGGCCTCCTTTTGAGCCCATTCATAAGGCCTCACTTATAGATTTGACCCCCTAGGATGGTCTTTCTGGTGGCTATAGTGTCCACAAGGCAGGTGTCAGAACTGCAGGCTTTGTTCTGCAATGAGCCTCTTCTGGTCCTCTCAATGGATTTTGTCTCCTTGCAGACTGCGCTGTCTTTTCTCCCAAAGATACTGTCTTCCTTTCTGCTTAACCAGACCATTGTTCTTGGAGTAGGATTTTCAAGTAAACATAGAAACATAGGCTACGTGGTCTTTTTCTGTCGTCATGTTTCTATCTAGTCTGTCCTTCCATAACTACAACAGTCCCCTTTTTACCTTTAGAGATCCTCTGTTTGTCCCATGCTTTTTTGAATTCATTTACTGTCCTCATCTCTGCCACCTCCACTGGGAGACTATTCCATGGATCCACTACTCTTTCCGTAAAGAAATATTTCCACATACCACTCCTGAATCTATCCCCCTTCTCCCTCATCCCATGTCCCCTCGTAGCAGAACTTGCTTTCAATTGAAAGAGGCTCTCTCCCTGAACATTTATGCCACGGAGGTATTTAAACATCTCAATCATAGAAACATAGAAACAGAATTATTCTCTGCATCTGGTGGCTGTGCATAGGGCGTTTGCTCAGATAATTGGAACTTACTAATCCCTTTCGTTGGTTGGATCATCTTTTTGTCCTCTTTGCAATTCAAGGAAAGGACTGACAGTGGCCAGGTCCTCCATTACCTGCTAGATTAAAGAGGCTAGATCAGAGCAGTGGTTCTCAACCTAGCTGCATCGACTATGCCAATTCTCTTTTCTCCAGTCTCCCTCAGTGTCAAATATGTCGTCTCCACTTGATCCAGAATACTGCCAATAAACTCATGCATAGTGCCTAAGTTCAATCTTGTCATCCCCCCTCCTCATCACTGAACAATGGCTCCCAGTGGCTTTCCGTATCAGATATAAATTTATGATACTGACGTATCATGTTCTTCACTCCAGCAGCCCTGTATTCCTGTGCAGCTCCTATCTCCTTATATACCAATGTGCTCTCCCTTTTGCTTCTCAATGTCTTCTTGAGATTCCCAGCCTCCACTCTGTCCACTTGTCTACAGCACGTTCCTCTTCTTTTTGGATTGCCACCCCTGCTCTCTATGGAACTCCTTCTTCCTTCAGGCCTCCAAGGCCAACTCCTTTACTTGTTTTAAGTCCCAATTAAAAATAATTTTTCTTTGCCCTAGCTTTCCCTTCGGCTGAGCCCCTTTAACCCTCTGCTGCCCCAGTAAGCGCCTTCCCCCATCTCCCTCTTGGCCACCCCAGGAGCAGCACTGGCCACTGGTATGTCTTTGTCTCTCCTGTCCCCTCGCTCACCTTCATGTCTTTATCTCAAAACTCTCTCCTCCTTTTTTGAAAACTGTATTTATTGAACCATGAACAAAACTACAAACATTTGTTTACATACATACAGGTGCCACTGGGCACTGGGTTGGGCCGACTCTTATCCACCACTCCAGTAGCCAATGTTGAACATAGCTGTGGTACAACCTTTTTTTTTTATTAACCCCCCCCCCCTGTATCTTAACCACCCAGGCACTCACCTATGAACCCCTCTCCCAAACCCCCCCATAGTATCCCCACTATACTCCCATTCTGCACTCTCCCGCGCCTACCTATACCATGTGGAAGACTTCATTACGGGCATAGGGCCCCAATCGTTGAATATTGTTTCGGAGCGGTAGCTGATTGGCTACTGACACAAAACCTTCGGATCAATCATAGTAAAACTGATGTCCTTTTTGTTACGAAGAACCGTAAATTTACACCCCCCCCCCCATCGCTACTTGTCAACAATGTAGAATTGAAGTCCAAACCTACAATCAGATATCTTGGCATCACATTGGACCAGCACCTAGATATGACCACACATGTGAAGAACGTTACAAAGTCTATATATCACAAGATCAAAACGTTACGTCACCTCCGCCCCCTACTGGAATCCAATGACTACCGGACAACCTTTCAGGCATTAGTCCTCCCACACCTGGACTTTGCGAACATCGTCCTGCACGGCCTGCCTCAATCAACTTTAAATCCGCTCCGCCTGGCTATGAATGCCGCCGCAAGAGTTCTCTCTGGATCATCAAGAACTGACCACATAACACCAATCATGAAAAATCTGCATTGGCTGCCGTTACACGCCAGACTCCAATATAAGTCACTAGTCCTTACTTTCAAAGCCCTGAATAACTACCCACCTACACCGATTAGCAAACTAATCCACAGCACCCTGGAAAACAGAGACAGGAGATCCACTTCCTTGAACACCTTAATAGTCCCCAAGATGATGACGTCCTGTACTAAGACCACTTCCAACAGGGCTTTCTCTATATTCGCTCCCCTAAATTGGAATGCCCTTCCACATGAAATCCGTGGCATCAAAAGCTTAATCCTATTCCGTAAAGCTCTGAAACACCACCTATTCACAATATACTACCCCTGACACCAACCCTGACACCCACACATCGGGTAAACTTCCCTCATGTCTCAGCTACCATAGCACCTTATTACAACCAGAAAATGGTTAGACTATACTACTGCCCACCCACCACTTTACGCCTGTCCCTCCCACACAAAATGAAGATGATACCAAATTGGCTTAGAGTATTGGTGACAATACTAATTTAACCTGTAAATAGTTACCATGTAAATAGTTACCCCGGTTATCCTATGTTTTTTTTTCCCTGTTCTTTGTAAAACTCAATGTTGCTTGTATGCATTGTAGTATGTTTTGTTCGATGTACACCGCGCTGATTGTAATAGCGCGGTATAGAAGAAATGTTAAATAAAATAAAATAATAAATAAATAAATATAGGGTTCCCAGGTCAGCAGGAAGGAAGCCCAATGTTTAACATTATCCTTGGCCCCTCAGTTTTCATCAACTGATGCTCTTTGAAAGCAATTATGCCATTCCCAAAAGGTAGGGGGCACTTGTTCTCTCCACCTATGAAGTATCGTCCCTTTCCCTACCAGACTTGCCTTCCTCACCAGTAATCGTTCCCATCTTTCCTTTGGGTGGAGTGGTCCAAGCCTATCCAACGCTACAAAAGCCCCCGTCCACTGAATTTGCTGGTGGAGCAGGTTACTCATGTAGGTACTAATCCTCGTCCAATAGTGTTGAATTTTTGGACATCCCCACCACATGTGCTCCAGGTCTGCGAGAGGAGTCAAACACCTAGGGCAACTCCCATCACATGCAAGCCCATTCCGCAAGGCCCGTCTTGGGGAAAAATGCACCCGCGTGACACTTTTAAATTGAACCTCTCTCCATTTAGTCCCCTCCACCACTCCCACAATCCTACCTAAGGCCTTAAGAACTGACCCTGGGGGCACCCCCTGACCCAACTCTTGCGCCCACCGAGCCTCTTCTCTGGAATAATCCGGCCGCTTAAGGTATGGCAACAGTCTTTTCTTCAACTCTAGTATTGTGTTTGGAGACCCTTCCCCTAGTTCGAAAAACTCTTAAGATCCACGCCGAGCTTTCCGGCGTTAGTTCTCTTTCTGGGAGAGACGCCATATAATGGGAAATCTGTAGATAAGCAAAGTAGTGGCTACCACTCAGCTCATACTCCCTGCGAAGAATCTCAAACGGCTTACACTTCCCATTAAGATCCACCACATGCCCAGCATAGCGAAGACCAGCCGCCCTCCATTTCTGAAAAGCTGCCGTCGTGGAACCCGGGGTAAACTTAATATTACCCTGCAGTGGCAGCCAGCTTGAAACGGCCGGAGACCTGCCCCAGTACCCACACAAGTTGCATCTGTGTACACCTCACCGGCTCCACTAGTATACTTTGAATTACACTCCCAGGTAACTACGCGCTTTCTAAGTGCAAGGCTGCCAATAGGGTCTGAGGGGCCACCAGGGCTTCTTCAAGGGCCCGAGGTGTATAGGTCTCCGTATCGCCCAGCCAGTCTCCTAAATGTCTTGCCTGACACACTCCAGGGCATATATTCGCAAATTGGGGATGCCCATCCCTCCAGCCTGCCAACCGCCATGCAGTCGGTGCATCGGGATCCGTGCCCTCTCCCCCTTCCATAGGAATCCCCGTATCTCTTGCTGCAAACGCGCAATATCTCGCTGCAATAACCATACGGGAAGCGTTTACATCCAATACAGCATACGGGGTAAAACCACCATCCCCACTGCCACCACTCTTCCCCCCCCCCCCCCCCCCCAGCGACAAGGGTAGAGGGCGCCAGGCCCGCAACTGCGCCCGGAGCACAACTAAAATCTGCTCAAAGTTCCGCTTATATAATTCTTTTGGGTCTCTAAGAGAATTCCCAGATAAAGAAAGGCGTCCCCAGCCCATCTAAGTGGAAATACACCTCTCCAACTCCCTTTCACATCACCTCTCACATCCAGGGCCTCAGATTTATCCATATTAATACACAGTCCCGCTATTTTCCCAAATGTTGAAAATTCCTCTAATAGTCTGGGCAGCGACTGCTGCGGCAAGTGTACTAGGATATCATCTGTGAATGCCACAATCTTAAACTCATACCGTCCCATATGCACCCCTCGTATGTCATTGGATAGTTCTATTCTTCATATGAAGGGGTCCAGAGACAGCACAAATAACGATGAAAGTGGGAACCCCTGTCTAGTACCCCTCTCCAATGAAAATGTATCAGACAACAGCCCATTACATAGCACTCTTGTGGTCGGTCCTGTGTAAAGGAGTCGGATCATGTTACAGAAGGCGCTTCCTAACCCATAATGGGGCAGGAGAGCATGTAAATACTCCCAATCCATACGATCGAATGCCTTTTCCGCATCAAAACTAATTAACAGGGATTGCCACTGCCGCTCCCGAGCCCATTCCAGAGATGCCAAAATCTTGCGTAAATTCCGCACAGCATGCCGGCCTTTCACAAAGCCCACTTGAAATGCATGTATCAATTCTTCCAACATCGGGGCCAGGCGGTCTGCTAATACCTTTGCTATCACTTTTAAATCAGTCTATAAGAGGTCTATAGAGGAGGCCTGCGCGTGGTCTTTACCTGGTTTAGGTATTAATATAATGTGTGCCTGGTTCTCCCCCCCCCACTTGAACCTGCCCTGCTCCACTCTTTGGAATACCACCGCCAATGAGGGGGGCACCAATTCCCCCAACAACTTATAAAACTCGGCTCCTAGTCCATCTGGTCCCAGTGCCCTGTGACACTTAACGCATGCAGAGATACTCCAAGTTATACAAAAGGTTATCGGTTGCTCCAAGTGAGCCCGTTGCTCGGCCCCCAGTCTCGGCACTCCCAACCCTCTCAGATAATCCTCCAGGGGGATTCCAGACGTTCCCTCTTTCTGGTAAAGTTTTTCATAAAAGGAATGAAACACCTGGACAATCTTGCGATTTCCCTTCTGTAACTTGCCCTGGGCATCTCTTATGACCACAACAGTCCTAGCCCCTTTACTACCCTGCAGACAGCATGCCAGGAGTTTCCAGGTTTATCTCCAAACCGATACAGCTGGTGTCGGTAGTACATAAAGGATTTTTTGGCTCTCCTGTGGAGTAGCTCGTTTAGGGTCGTCTGGGTTTCCCATAGCAGTTTCTTATTTGTTGCGTTGGGACAGCCCACATATTTATGCCGGGCCTTGATCGTTTGCTTCTCAAGGCAAATTATCTGTTCCGTTTAATCTCTTTTTTTCGCACTGAGTAACCAAGGATATCTCCTGGAAAACAACTTTAGCCGTTTCCCAAAAAAGTTCCGGATCAACCCTGTGGTGTTCATTATTACATGCATATTCCTGCCAGCGTTGCTTAAGATAGAGTTGTATAGGGATACTGAATTTCATCTTTAACAGGAAGCGCCAAATTCTGGACTGCAGGTCAGCTTGAGCCCACTCTAACTCCACCCAAATCAGGGCATGATCCGATATTTCCAACGAGCCAATTTGTGCGTCAACTACTTGTGCAAAAACTCCTCCTGATACAAAGATATAATCAATCCGGGCGCTCGAACCATGCGCGCGCGACTGATGGGTAAAATCTCTTTCCATTGGGTGAAGCAGGCGCCAGGCATCAACCGCCCCCAATCGGCTTTTGAGGTCTTGCAAAGCCTTAGCCCCAGACATACGTGTTTGATCTGCTTCTCCCCTTGAAGTGTCTAGTTCCAAGTCCAGCACCCCATTGAAATCCTCCCCCTAATATCAAAGGGACATTGGGCAACTGCTCAATTGTGGAGGCCAGATGCGCATATAATGCGCAATCCAGTACATTGAGACTATAAACGTTACCCATCACTATAGGCTTCCCTTCCAACATACCATATAACACATACCTTCCATTTGGGTCTGAATATTCCTTTTCCATAACAAATCTTATACGCTTATGAATCAAGATGACCACTCCACCCTTTTTTCCCTCTGCATTTTCAAATGCTCTTCAACAGATTGGTGAGTTTCCTGTAGGAAAGCTATATCACGTTTTTGTCTGGCTAAAGCTTGTAATATTTTGGATCTCTTAATTGGGTTCCCAATCCCACATACATTCCATGAAATGACCTTCAGAATACCGCATATCGCATTGGCCCATGGTTCGCGATACCAAGATATCTCCAGGGAAGCTTCCCCCCCCCCCCCCCCAGCCTGGGGCTCCTCCCATGTGCCTATCCTAAGTCCAATTCCCACCTTTCTGATCCAAGGTTGGCTGTGCTTCCACTCCCCCCCCCCTTACCCCCTCTCATCACCCTCTTTAACTCCGACCCTCCTTAGTCCCTTAGATGTGTGCGTGTCCCACCCCTCCCATTCCTATAGTGTACAGCTATCTCCCCAAAATTATTTTCCCTACTCATGGTTAAATTAAATGTAGGGTGTTTCTTCACAATAACCAGCAACACTATATATACATGACCCTCGATACCCAGGGGTCCACTTCCAATACAAACAAGCATATAGTAAAGTTCAAATATCCCACTTCCCACCCCTCCAAACAGCCCGATAGCGTTAGTCACTCTATAATCCCCTTAAACATACACATAAATATATCTTTTCAAGTTAGTTTTTAAATCAACCTAACATTCACTGCAAGCCTAGCAGACTGCGAGGTTCCAAAACAGTCCTGAGCTACTAGTCTGCTGCTCACCCTCCTCGATCTATGGATCTTCCAAGTTCACAAGATGTGTTCAAGACTCTTCTCCCGTCTCCACAGTATGGGATGATGTCTTTCGCATCAGTCCCTCCACATATTTAGTCACGTCTGCTGCTGTAGCAAAGCTCCATTATGTCCCACCATGCATGATATGAAGCCTAGAGGGATATTGCACGGTGAATCTGTTAGCCTCCACTAGTTTTTGGCAAAGGGGTGCATATGCCCTCCGCTTCTGGCTCAGGGCTGCCGAATAGTCCTGTGTTATTCTCACTTTAATATTGTCCTTAACGACTCCCCCAGATTTCCGAGCCCCATTCAACAATGTCTTTCTGGGGGAAGTGCAGGGATTTGGCCAACACCACACGGGATCTACTATCCATTGACCGCTTAGGCCCCACTCTGTGCACTCTCTCCAGCTGCCACCGTCTATGCTCTTCTCTGCTGCCCAGCACCTGCAGAATTAAGGCCTCCAGATAGGCTTTTAAGTCTTTATCCTGCACGCTGTTCGGGATGCCCAAAAAGCGGAGGTTGTTACGACAGGAACGTTTTTCTAGATCATCTGTTTTGGCCTCCTGTAGCTGCAACGCATCCTGCAGGCTCCTCACCTCGTGCATCAGGGTTTCCACGCACTTCTTTGTCGCCCTGACTCGGGCCTCTGCCTCCTGCAGTCGACTACCCAAGGACTCCATCGAGGTCTGCAAGGCATCGATTTTACCGTGCAAAGCATCAAATTGGCCTGATAGTGCCTGAGACACCGTTGCGGATATCTCAGCTATGACTACCGGCAATACAGGCAGAGAGAGTGATGGAGGTGATTCTGCCATTTTTGATTGCCCTGTCAGCCGTTCCTTTTCTCTACTGCCGGTTTTTGCCGCTGCCGCCATGCTGCGTGGTCCGCACCCGTCGCTGACCAGGTTGTCTGCTACTTCGCCAGAGGTTCTGGAGTAGCCGTACGACTTAAATACGGCCCAATGTGGTGGCGGGAGAAGGTGGGGGGGCTCGGAGCTCGAGTAGTTCACAACCGCCTGGTCTCACCACATCATGTGACCTCTCTCAACACTCTCCTCTTTATTGTAACCTAGATCCTCCTTCCCTTTCCTTGTACTTTTGTATTCTCGTACTCCCCTGTTTAGTTCGCCTCATACTTTTTCTTGTGTTTTTAACCTTATTGTTTTACTTTAACTGCCTAGTTACCATGGCTATAGGTGGTATGTCAAAATTTAACTGTAACTGTATATACCTAGCCAATCAGGTTTTCAGACTAACCACAATGAATATGCATGACTGGCTAGGTGTGTCTCAAGGAGTGGGTTGAGAACCCCTGACTGGTGAGCATATGCTGGAGGGAGTCTGTCCATGAGGGCAGAGGCCTCTTCCTGGGTGGTCTGGTCTTCTCTGAGCACCTTTTGTAAAGCACTACAGGTTGCATGTGGAGGCTGGAACAGCGGGTCCCTCTTGCAGGACAATTCTGTTCAGAGCATAATCTTTCTCCCATCTTGGGCCCTGAGTGCTTGGATACATCCCATATGTCTGGACCGGCCTAGCAGGATAAGGAAGGATACATTTTACATGCTTTGATCTTTCCTTGAATCCTGCTAGACCACCAGTCCTATTGCCACAAAATATTGTCAGGGTGCATATACAAATTAGCCATGTTGGGGGCCCCTTTTTCTCTGGGAGAGTATGCCAAACTTGTGCCAACTTCTATGTGCATGTTTGGCTTGCTTTCTCAGTTTTAACATGTGGCTAACTTTGCATATGCACCCCTTTCTGTATGCCGGCGCTGAAGTTGCCTGCTATCTCTGTGATGCAAAGAGGTGTACGAGTTGATAGCACGTGTCTTCAGTGCCGGCTTTCTGCATTCGCCTGTTTTTGAACTTTACAAGGGCTTTCCCTCCAATTTTGGGATCCTCTTCCACCTATGTAGACTGCCTCCCACAGTACCTTCTCCTGTAGTCAAGTTCCAATTTTGGTGCTTTCTCTTTTTATTTCCTCTTTTGAGGTAAATGAAAACTCAGTTTATTCTGTGTTTATTGCTTTTTCCTTATCGTCACTCCAGTCCAGTCCCTTTACTTCTGGGTTACGCAACCCTTCCAGCAGCTTGGAGGCTGAGCCCAACCTTTTTGGAGGTGGAGCGGTATAAGTACCCCTGGGACCACCCACTCACTCCAGTATTCTCAGCCTCCAAGCAGCTGGAGGGTTCCGTAAGCCTGGGCTTACTGGAGTCCTTCTTTTAGATAATACTTTTTAATTTAATTTTATTTAATCTTACTTACTTAATTTTATTTAAGTTTATTGGTCTAACTTACTTACATTTCTTTAGCTGATTAAGCTCCTGCGGCTTTAAATTTCTGCCGGCTCCTTCTCCCCCCCCCCCCCTCCCTCCTGTTTGGGCCGGGGAACGGAGGTAAGCGGTGTCCTGCAGCGTCAGGGGAGACTTCCCTCTCTCCTGCTCCGGGCAAGATCAATCGGACCAGAAGACAACCGCCGCCATTCTCTGCCTCGCGCCGAAGCCCCCAGGGTGGCTGAGCGCTGGAGGCAAGACCGCCGGAGGCAAGACCGCCATTCGGGCCTACCGCCAATCACTTCCTAGGCGCACGAAGAGACGCGGCAGCGATAACGGTCTCCCCGGCATCGCGGAAGCAGCGAAAGTGATTGCTGCTGTAAGGGGGCGCAATTTCACTTCAGGCCTTCTCTCGGAGCACGGCAAACCCGGCGACTACCCTCCCGCAGTCCCGATCTGGCTCCACGTGGTGAGGCCCACCACGTGTAGAGCCTGCGGGCCAGGATAGTCGCGCCGGGGGCAGGATCCAGTACCAGCATCTGAAACGCAAGTACCTCCGGTGGGGGAAAGAACTTCTAAATTTTTGGTTAATGCTTTATTTCAATTTATTTACTTTCTATCCAAATTTTAATCTTTTAATCTTTTATCTTAATTTTGTTGCGCTGGTACTGGGTTTAATTTCCTTTGGGGCAAGCATTTTGTCTGTCTCCCCCCAAGAGGAACAAAAAGGGGAGAAGTAAAAAAGGTTAAAGGGTAAAAAAGTTAAAATACTGCATGTTTATTGAATTTTTATTCAAATCTTAGAAACATGGCAACCAAGCCACGCTGTCCCTCCTGCGGAACACGCAGAGGCACCTCCGCAGAGTCAGGAATCTGCAGGAGCTGCGCCGCAGTGGCGGCCTCAGTTGAGCAGGAGATTAATCTCGCTGTAGCTCTCCCTCCTCAGGGGGCAGGAGACCTCCTAGGTGGGGAGGGAGGGTCACAGGCACCCCCTCCTACGTCCTCGGACATACCTTCTCCTTCCCTACCCCCTTCCCCCCTCCCTGCGGGGGAAGGAGGAGGGTCCGGGGATTTTTTCTCCCCGGACTTCATACTCTTGCTGCACAAGGCCTATTGCTTACGGAAGCAAGGCTTAGGTGCAGCTGAGGCCGGACCGTCAAAGAAGGACAATTCAGCCTCAGATGCCAGCGTGCCAACGAAGCGCCCCCGGCTGTGTGAGGAGGAGCCCCTGGCGACCCTCTCTCAGGTTACTCCGGAGGAGACGTACTCAGACAAGGACTTGGACGAGGAGGAAGAGGAGCTGGAAGAGGGAGAGATCCCGGAGGAAGACCAATCCAGGATCATCAGAGTCTTTCGTCGGGAGGAGCTCCCGGCACTAATTAATGAATCCCTAAAGGTCCTCAATGTGGCCTCAGATACGCCGGCTGAGGAGGAGGCGCTGGAGGACCCATTGATCCAGGCCATTAGGAGATCCCAGAAGGTCTTTCCGGTCCACAGAGTGGTTCGTCAGATGATCCAGGAAGAATGGGACCAGCCGGAATCTAGCCTGAGGGGGACCCGCCCCATGCTGCGCCTATACCCTCTCCCAGAGGCAGATAAGGAGCTCCTGAAGTCCCCCAGAGTGGATGCAGCGGTATCAGCAGTCACTAAGAAGACTACTATCCCAGTTGAAGGCAGCACGGCCTTAAGGGATTCTCAGGACAGAAAGTTGGACACGCTCCTGAAACAAGCATTTGACGTAAGCGCTCTCGCCCTACAGGCCTCCATCTCAGGAGCTTGGGTTGCTCGGGCCTGCTTAAGGTGGTCGCAGCAACTGCAAGCGGCGGAGTCCACCGCGGGGGACGCCCGGCCCAACGCCGCTAGGTTGGAATCCGGAGCAGCCTACTTAGCGGATAGTCAGTATGACCTCATCAGAAGCCTGGCCAAGAACATGGCCTCGGTAGTGGCAGCCAGGCGTTATTTGTGGTTACGAAATTGGGCGGCGGATGCCTCTTCAAAGGCACGCCTGAGTCGACTCCCCTTTAAGGGCAAGCTGCTCTTCGGGGAGGATTTGGAGAAGCTAGTAAAGGACCTTGGCGAATCCAAGGGAGGCAGGCTACCAGAAGATAGGCCGAAACAAAGTCGCCCTCTGCCTTCGAATCGCCCCCAGTCCAGGGATTCTCGGAGGTTTCGCCCTGCTAGATCCAACCCCCCATCCAGGGGATGCTTCCCCTCCAGGAGCCAAGGTTTCAGGGGGTTTCGAGGGGCAGGCCGCGGCTTTGGGGCCTCCTCCTCCTTCTCCTCGGCACCTAGAAAACCACAATGAAGCGACGGGGGACCAGGGGGAAGAGCGGCCAGTGGGAGGCCGCCTAAGGCAGTTCCTCCCCGCCTGGTCCCGGGTCACTTCGGACCAATGGGTGCTGGAGGTGATCAGAGAAGGCTACGCTCTCGAATTCGCAAAGCAATTACCTCCAGCATTCGTTCAATCTCCCAGCGGATCCCCGGCAAAGAGGTCGGCGATAGAGACAACCCTCGCGCGGCTAATTGCACTAGGAGCAGTGGTACCGGTACCATCAGACCAGTTAGGATCGGGTCGATACTCGATTTACTTCGTAGTCCCAAAGAAGGAAGGGTTATTCCGGCCAATCCTGGACCTGAAACAGGTCAACCGCTGTCTCAGGGTACCACATTTCCGCATGGAGACCCTACGCTCAGTAATCGCAGCAGTAAGGGCCGGAGAGTTCCTGACATCCCTCGACTTGACGGAAGCCTACCTGCATATTCCAGTCAGGAACTCCCATCAACAGTTCCTAAGGTTCGCGGTGCCAGGGGGCCACTTTCAATTCCAGGCACTTCCCTTCGGACTAGCGACCGCCCCACGGACATTCACCAAGGTGATGGTAGTAGTAGCGGCCTTCCTCCGCAAGGAAGGGATTCTAGTACACCCGTACCTAGACGACTGGCTGATCAGAGCAAAATCACTAGCGGAAAGCCGTTCGGCAACGGACAGAGTTATTCAGGTCCTAGAGGAGTTGGGGTGGGTCATCAACCGAGCAAAAAGCAGGATGGCCCCCTCCCAGGACCTCGAATACCTTGGAGCAAGATTCGACACCGGAAGGGGCAGAGTGTTCCTCTCACGAACGCGATCAAGGGACTTAAGACGGCTAATCGCGCAGTTCCAGAGCAGACGAAACCCCTCAGCATGGCATTATCTTCAGGTGTTGGGCACGATGGCGGCAGCAATAGAGGTTGTGCCTTGGGCCAGGGCCCACATGAGACCATTACAACGCGCGCTATTGCGTCGGTGGTCCCCACAAATCCATCCCCTCACAACACAGTTACCGTGTGCGCCAAGGACCAAACGCTCACTCCTCTGGTGGCAGTGCACAAAGAATCTGGAGCGGGGAATGCCACTCGAGCCTCATCTCTGGGTACTGTTGACAACGGATGCCAGTTTGTCAGGCTGGGGGGCTCACTGCGAGGACCAGTTTGTCCAGGGCCGCTGGTCTCCGCTGGAAGCTCAATGGCCCATCAACAGATTGGAGTTGCGGGCCGTCTCTCTAGCTCTCAGAGCGCTCGAACCTCGGGTACTAAGAAGGGCAATTCGCATTCTCTCCGACAACGTCACCACGGTAGCTTACATCAACCACCAGGGTGGCACCAGCAGCCCCTCCCTGGAGAAGGAGGCGGACATCCTGTTCCAGTGGGCGGAACCCCGCCTGGAAGCTCTTTCGGCGCAACACGTGGCAGGCACGGACAATCTCACGGCCGATTACCTCAGCAGGCACAGGATAGACCACGGAGAGTGGGAGCTGGAGAAGGAGACCTTCGACAAGATTGTGAACCACTGGGGGCTACCAGTAATGGATCTCATGGCAAGCTTCGCGTCAGCCAAGGTGGACAGGTTCTTCAGTCGGCGGAAGGAAAGAATGTCCGAAGGCCTCGATGCCCTGTCTCAGAAGTGGCCGGCGGAGGGCCTCCTCTACGTATTCCCCCCTTGGGTCCTCATCGGAAAGGTCCTTCAACGAGTGGAGTCTCACCAGGGCCTGGTAATCCTCATTGCCCCGGATTGGCCGAGGCGCCCTTGGTATGCAGATCTGGTGAGACTGCTAGCCGACCGGCCTTGGCGGCTCCCCTGCAAAAGGGGTCTGCTCAGGCAGGGCCCAGTCCTGATGCCTCAAGTGGATCGATTCTCGCTTACGGCCTGGCTATTGAAAGGGCGCGGCTCTTAAAGCGAGGTTATTCGGGAGCAGTAATATCAACGCTATTAGATGCGAAGAAACGCTCGACCTGCTTGTCCTATGTTAGGGTATGGCGCATCTTTGAAGCTTGGTGTGCTGAACACCGAAGGAATCCCCTGTCGGCCTCAGTCCCTGAGGTTCTGGAATTCTTGCAAGCTGGGTTCGACAAGGGTCTGGCTCACAGCTCCTTAAGAGTCCAACTAGCGGCCATCGCTTGCTATAGAGGGAAGGTCCGCGGTAAGCCCCTAGGGGCCCATGCGGATGTATCCAGGTTCCTGAGGGCAGTCAGACGACTGCGCCCGCAACTGAGATCGGTGATTCCCCCGTGGGACCTCAATCTGGTGCTAAATGCAATGGTCAGGGAACCCTTTGAGCCAGTAAAGAGGGCCTCCCTGAAGGATTTAACCCTCAAGACAGTTTTCCTGGTCGCTATCTGCTCGGCCAGACGAGTCTCCGAGTTGCAAGCGCTGTCCTCCCAACCTCCTTTCCTTTCCTTTTTCAGGGACAAGGTGGTCCTGCGGACAGTGCCTTCCTTCCTACCCAAGGTCATTTCCCCATTCCATTTGAACCAGACAGTAACCCTCCCGGCCTGGCCGGCCGAAGCCCCGGAAGGCAGGGATAGTAAGCTAAGATTCCTAGACGTCCAGAGGATCTTGAAGCGATACCTCTCCCGCACAGCCCCTTTCCGGAAATCCGAACGTCTGTTCGTCCAGTTCGGAGGCCCGCACAAAGGGGAGGCGGCAGCCAAGGCCTCCATCTCCAGGTGGATTAGAGAAGCGATTGCCTCCGCCTACATCCTAAAAGGGAAGCAGGTCCCAGTGGGACTACGGGCGCACTCTACCCGAGCTCAGGCCACCTCGTGGGCAGAGTACAGTCTAGTTCCCCCTTTGGATATTTGCAGAGCGGCAACTTGGTCCTCGCTGCATACCTTCACAAAACACTATAGGCTAGACGTACAGAGCGCAGCGGATGCGCGGTTTGGTCTGGCGGTTCTTCAGTCCGGTGTGCCGGACCCCTCCCGGAGTTGGAACTGCTCTGATACATCCCAGAAGTAAAGGGACTGGACTGGAGTGACGATAAGGAAGAAGTAATTAGATCTTACCTGCTAATTATTGTTCCTGAAGGAACGACAGTCCAGTCCCTGATCCCTCCCGGCTCGGCCGGACTTGAAGACCTATCAGACGACGGCGGAGGGTCGACCAAGCGGAGATCCAGGTCGGAGCAAAAGAGTGCGAAGGAAGTCTCCTCTGACAGGGTCGGGCAGCCGCCTCCTCCCGTTGCCCTCCCCCCTCTGTGTTCCTTCTTGTTCCTATCTCCCAGTTTAGAAAAAAAAAAAAAAAAAAATTTTTCTTAATCTTTTAGTTTGAGATTTATTCATAGAAATTGCTACAGTTGGCTTTGTCATTCGAATACTGGAGTGAGTGGGTGGTCCCAGGGGTACTTATACCGCTCCACCTCCAAAAAGGTTGGGCTCAGCCTCCAAGCTGCTGGAAGGGTTGCGTAACCCAGAAGTAAAGGGACTGGACTGTCGTTCCTTCAGGAACAATAATTAGCAGGTAAGATCTAATTACTTCTTACCCTTTTGCTTTTAAAAGCCATTTGCATCCATTTTTAGTGTGCTGTATTTATATTTGCGAGGTATAATTTGTGATGCCTGCATGGAGTCTCAGGTGGTGATAAGTAGGCATAGACATCCACAGTGTACTTGTGTGTAAACCAGAGGTTTGGTGGAAAAATAAGACCAGTCATTAGAAAGATAAAATAACTTTAATTGTTACGTTTAAAAACCTACATGGCCATGTTTTGGCATGTGCCTTCTTCAGGGGGGCAATCTAAAAAAAAATCAGAGATATACATATTAAAAAAAATACCATAAAAGATAGTCAAATGGCAACCAATAAAAGCATATAAAATATAATCACACATTTTATAAAAGTGACATCCCCACATGACTAAAAAAACCAAAATGAAACACAAATTTCATGGAAGCAGGAAAGTAAGTACATATATACAGCTTTATTTAATTTTATATGGTTTTATTTCTTATATTAAAAAAAATGAATTGTATCAATGGTAACAAGATAAATGTGCTGGAGAAGCAAATAAAAAGGGCATAGTGCAAGTAAATGAAAGCAATATTAAAACTAATGTGGTAGGGTGAAAACTTAATTCACAAGACCACAAAAATATCACTGATAACTACAAAGCATAACGTGTATACCACTAATCCATGCCAAAGAAATAAAAGGTTGTTATAAAATAAAATAGAGCCACAATTTACTAATCTGCAAGTTTAAGGGGCCTCCTTTATTATATGAACTACAACTAGAAATATTTATTTAAAACATTTATAACAGCACCTGATATCAATATTGACGATCAAAACAGACATTACAGGAGGCGGAGCCTAGCGCGAAGGGAAATGGCTGCGTAGAGCGAGAGCTCCAGGGGTATTTGCATCAATCCTGTGTCTGCGCCGGCATTTCGGACCACGACCCCTCCAATTTTGCTATACGATCTCTGGAGATGGCGAACTCTAAGCCAGTTCGCCTGGATTTTGCCTCGGGGTCTGGCACTGGCACAAAACGTTCAAAAACAGAACCTCCGTCCCCGCAAAAGATGGCGGCCGGGCGTGAGCAGCCGGAGGCGCTACAAGAACTGTTGCAAGAGATCCGTGCGGTGAAGGCCATCGTGACGGCGAACAGTGCCTCGTTGCAGAACATGCAGGAAGACATATTGCAACTTAAAGAGCAATTCGGGACCCTTGCAGTGCGCCAAGACCAAACGGAACGTCGGCTACAGGTGCAAGAGGAACAGCTGAAACTTTTGGGAAAACATACCCGTCAAATTGAACAACTGCAAAAGGAGATAGAGGACGTTAATAACCGGGCCAGAAGAAATAATGTCCGTATAGTAGGTGTCCCGGAAGGGGCAGAGGGGCAAGATATGTTTGGTTTTCTGCAGAAGCTCCTCACTACTGCACTAAACATGTCCTTCAACACTCCTTGTGAGCTAGACAGAGCGCACCGTGTCCCCTCACAGGCCCTACCTAACAACAAGAGGCCGCGGCCTATTATTTTTAAGACGCTGCGGCACCAGCATGCCATTAAGATTCTAGAGGCAGCACGGGCTCGTTTCCCGGTGACTTTTGAGGGACACAAGCTCCTGTTCTTTCCTGACTTTGCTAAAACTACGGTGGAGAGAAGGAAACGTTTTTTGGATTTAAGACCGCGCCTACAGCGTTTACAGGCGCGCTTTGGTCTTCTTCAGCCGGCACGAATGAGGGTGACTTTACATAATGTCACAAAAACTTTTGATGACCCAAACGCACTGGGGCTATACATTGAGGAAAAGGAAGCTGAGTTGATGAACTCTTAAGCGTGTTCCCTATATTTCTTTTTGTACTATTACCTATTGTTGCACTGGGATAGTCAGATCCTCATTGGCGGGAGCTCTTTTTCCTAGTTTACGACAGGGGATATGTTTTATGCGCATAGTAGTCCACTAGCCGGCGCAGGCACTTATTAATATCCATATAGCCTCTGTTTGCGCCTTCCCGCTTCAGTGTGGGCTCGCCCGTTCAGGACGGCAGAGTCCCCCCCCCCTGGTTAGTATGGGCTGTAGGCTTCGTAACCCTAGGATAGGTGCTGTTTACTTTTTCATTTGTGTGAACTGCTTGAGCTTGGTAATATCTATCTGTGACAGAATTAACTATATGATGGAAGGGGGAGTCATGTCGCCGGGGCACTGGGTACAATCTGCATGTTGTTGCTAGTCTCATGGCGTCCCTGCGCATTCATTCGTTGAATGTTAATGGGGTGAATAACCCCATTAAGCGCAAAAAGATTATACTGTATGGCAAACAACTTCAGAGCGATATTTTGCTATTGCAGGAGACACATTTGAATGAAAAGGAGTCCCTGAAACTGAATATCCGCCCCTTTTCCTTGATAGCGTTTTCACCAGCACGCGGTAAACATAATGGGGTGGCTATCCTTGCCCGGAAGTCGCTTAACTTGCGGGTGCTTTCTTCCAGGGGGGATGAGGAGGGTAGGTGGGTCCAGGCCTGTCTTAAAGTGGGAACCCTCGAACTGATAATATTTAACATATATGCCCCCAACGCAGACTGTCCTGATTTCTACAGGACTATAGCGGAGTTAACTTGTGCTGCTTCGCCCGCTCCAATCGTTCTGGGAGGCGACTTCAACCTAGTTCTGGACGCATTGGTAGACAGGAAGCCTCCCAGGGCTCTTGAGAGCGGCCAGGCTCAGGGGATTCGTCAGTCCTTAGTGCGAGAAGCTGGATTGGTAGATGTGTGGAGACTACTTCACCCTGAGGGGCAGGAATTTACCTTTTACTCGTCTCCCCATCAGTCTCTGTCGCGCATAGACTACCTTTTGGTATCTAAGTCCCTAATTCCATATCTCATAACTGCAGATATTCTCGCCTCCAATGTGTCGGATCATGCAGCTGTCTCTGTCCTTTTGGAGGGTATAGGGTCTAACTCTACTCGGGGTAACTGGAGTTTTGATCGCACCTGGTTGTCCAATAATGAATTCCAGCAACAGCTGCGTGAAGCGATCCTTAACTATTTTGACCTAAATCCCCCTCACTTGACCTCAGGGTGGGCTAGATGGGAGGGATTAAAGCATCTATGAGGGCGGTTATCACTAGTTTTAGTATTAGGCAGACAAAGATAACTAGGACGCAACTTGGGGTACTAGAGGCGCAAATTAAAGCTGGAGAACGGGTATTAGCTCGCGGTTCTGACCCTTGTGTGTTATTGCGGCTGCAGCGCTTACGCTTTCGTTATAATCAGATTCTCACTACTGAGGCGGTCAAAAGTATACGCTCGCAAGAAGGTCTATATTACCGAGATAGTAATAGGGCCAGCACGCTGCTAGCCCATCAGTTAAATGCCCGGCAAGAGCGGGGGGGCGGGTTGCTGCCCTCAGGGATCCCAAACAGGGGAGGATGTTGGTCACGGACCCAGATATATTGGCGGCCTTTCGGGAATTCTATGATCGCCTTTACTCGTCAGAAGGTAGTTGTTCTCTGACGGCCTTTCAACACCTTTTAAAGATGGTCCAGAGACCAGGTATAGATCCGGCTCTGTTGGCCCCGCTTGATCTCCCTATAACCTTGAAAGAACTTGGGGATGCAATAGGCTCTCTATCTGCAGGGAAAGCAGCGGGTCCGGATGGGCTCCCGGCGGAATTTTTTAAGGTTTTCTGTGAAGATCTCGGCCCTTTCATGTTACAATATTACCAAGCGTTGTTGGCGGAATGTCATCGAATCGGCTCCTTTGCGGCTGCCAACATTGTTGTCCTTGAGAAAACCTGGACGAGATCCTTTAGAAGTAGGAAATTACCGCCCCATTTCATTACTAAATGCTGACTATAAGATTTATGCCTCTATCCTGGCGAAGCGCTTGTCCTCCGTGCTTCCGATCTTGATTCACCCGGACCAATGTGGTTTTGTTAGTGGTAGATCAACGGCGGATAACGCCCGGCTTTTGTGTCATGTTCTGACTGAGGCTGTCTCTGTAGAAACGCCGATGGTTGGCCTATCCCTTGACGCCGAGAAGGCGTTTGACCGTCTTGAGTGGTCCTTCTTGTTTCATGCCCTTCGCTGGTTTGGCTTGGGAGAAGGTTTTATCCAATACATTGATATTCTGTACGCTCATCCCACGGCACGTATTTGTGTTAATAATGCCATATCTCAGGAATTTTGGTTGAGTAGGGGGACGCGACAGGGCTGTCCCCTCTCGCCGATGCTATTTAATTTGGCTTTGGAGCCTCTTACCATGCTAATAAGACAGAATGCCACGATACATGGCATTAAAATCCGGGGTCTTGAGCTCAAAATGTCAGCATATGCGGACGACCTGTTGCTTTTTACCACCCCTTCTTCCATCCCTTCTGTTCTCACGCAAATTGATGACTATGCCGCGTTGTCTGGCTATAAAATTAATTGGATGAAGTCTGTGGCCTTTCCCCTAAATGCCCGGGTGTTTAAGGAGGATGTAACACAATTTCCGTTTATCTGGGAAGTAGGTGCGGTGAAATATTTGGGGGCTTATTACTGCTATCCTTTTGAGGAAACGGTGCGGTATAATGTGGACCGTCTTATCTCTTTAGTGAAAACTTTGACAGCCCAGTGGTCTCCTTTGCATCTCTCATGGTGGGGTCGTATGGAGTCGATTTAAAATGACCATTGCCCCGAAAATCAACTATGTTCTTGAGATGTTGCTGTACTGTTTGCGGCCCCGGTATATAAGCAGATTGAGAAGGTGCTAGTGAGATTTCTTTGGAATGATAAACCCCCGAGGATTGCATTGTTTAAAACTCAAGAGGGCTAAGGGAGGAGCGGTGGGGTGAGTTTCCCTGACTTCAGCTGTATCACAGGGCCCTTGTGCTCTAACTAGGGGGTAGGTGGCGGGAGGAGGTGACGGAGCTGTGCCCTGTCTGGCTGGAATTGGTGCGGCGGGTGGTAAAACCGTTCCCTTTATTATTGGCCCCGGGCATGCTCTTCCCTTTGTCCCCCGCTGGCCCTCCATCTTAACAGACACTCAGCGGGCCTTTCAGGACCTTTTGTCCCAAAGCTCTCTAGTGGAAAGGTTTTCTCCGGATCTCCCGATTTGGTACAACCCTTATTCAAGATCCAGAATAAAACCTTTGCCTGGCGACAGTGGTATGACCGCATATCTGGACACTGAGCCAGTTGGTTCGGGACGGTGGGTGGCGGGACTTTGGGGATTTGCAGCGGGAATTCCATCTTCCCGGTGCCCTTGTTTTTCAGTGGGTACAATTAAAGCATTGTATAGGCTCTGCGTTGGGGATGTTCGATTTTCCAGTTCAGAGGGGACTCTTCTAAGTGCACTTGCTCAGGCCTGGGCTAGCGCTGGTATAGTCTCTTCGCTATACAAACAATTTAGGGGGCAGTGCCCTTCACAGACCCAGGGAACGCGGTGTGTCTGGGAGCATGAAGCAGGAGTCACTCTATCTCGGCGACAGCGGTCCACCTTTTGGGCTAGGCAAACTCGTATCTCTAGGTCTGCCTCCCTCACGCAGACCTTGTACTTTTTTGCCCACAGAGCTTTTGTTACCCCGGTCAAGGTGACTAAATGGGACCCCTCGGTCGGCAATACATGCTGGCTTTGCAAAGTGGCTGTAGGTACCTTTCGGCACATGGTCTATGACTGCCCACTTCTTTGTATGTATTGGACCCAGGTATGGGACTGTATCCAAAACATCCTAGGATTTAAAGCCCCTCTTTCTTGGGAGATCTTGGTTTTCAGATCTGGGTCTGGGATTCCAGTGGGACGACATGACTCCTTCCTTTTAGATTTTCTTCTGGGGATTGCCATTTGTTGTAGAATGAGGAATTGGAAAATACTTGTTGACCTCCAATACCAGGTCTGGTGGAATTGTGTATGTCTGTACAGTAATACGAATTGATGCCACGTAAAGGCGCCCGCCACGGGCCTGGGTACTGGAGGAAATGGCATTCCCTGCTTGTGTATTGTAATGCAGCTCGTTGTTCACATGATGGCATATCTTTCTCAGCCCTATCGGTTTAATTTATGTTTACCCCCTTTACGTATTCTGCACCTTGCTATTGTTGTATGGGGGTTGATGTGCTGCAGCACATGGGTTGCCGGGGGGGGGAGGGGTGGGTTGGGTGGGGTGGTTATGTGTGATGTTGGATGGTTGTTGATGTTTGTTTTGTGAAACTTTAAATAAATGCTTTAAAAAAAAAAAAAAAACAGACATTACAGGGGAAGTTTACTAAAGGATTTAACGCGCATTAAGCATCTTACAAGCCTTTTATTTCTATGGGCAAAGTTGCACTTATCATGTGGCCTGTAGTTGCTTTACCACATTAATCTATAGTAAACATGCCCCTAGAACTCAGCACAATTAAGAGATCAAAATATACGTATGGCTCCCCAAGCGCACCGCCAAGCGTATTGCAAATACCACCAAAGACTTTAGCACATTACTCACTAGCTTAATAGTCTCATCAACTTAACTGCCACAGAAGATATTAACAAGTAAGCCTACAAATCAGCAAAGAGCCTTTGACATATGTATGTCAGAGGCCCCCCCCCCCGGCAAGTATCAATAACACAACACCCATGTGTAAGTTTATAAAAAAAAAAACACTTAATCACTGATTTACTCAGTTCAAGACCATTCCAAACTTTCCTCTTCTGAAACAGAACACTGATGGTGGTGCCATTTTATAGAGTGGTTTTCTGCCTTTGATGCCTTATTTAACAGGTCTTTTATACAGCTTTATTTTAATCAAAGCGGTTTACATTGTAACTTAAATTTGGTAATGCACATTAAACAGGGACATTGACAACTTGGAATTTTTCTGAGGCAATGGAGGGTTAAGTGACTTGCCCAAGGCCACAAGGAGTGCTAGTGGGAATCGAGCCCTGGTCTCTTGGTTCTTAAGCCAGTGCTCTAACCATTAGGCTACTCCTCCTCCTCCTCCTCCTCAGTTGCTATAGTTGTGATGCATGCCATGCCAATATGCAAATGAAAATTCCTTATTGAAAAGCAGCTTACAGCTATATAAATCAACACTGTGGCCTCTTTTTTTTTAAAGCAAACCTTTTATATAGTGGCATTTGAGGAGACATTTTTTTAACACATCACACATTTTCCTCCAATTTAAGAACATAAGATACGCCATGCTGGGTCAGACCAAGGGGTCCATCAAACCCAGTATCCTGTTTTCAACAGTGGCTAATCCAGGTCACAAGTACCTGTCAGGTTCCCTAAAGGTACACAGATTCCATGCTGCTTGTCCAGTGGGTAAGCAGTGGATTTCTCCAGTCCTCTTTAATAGTAGTTCCTTATCGTCACTCCAGTCCAGTCCCTTTACTTCTGGGTTACGCAACCCTTCCAGCAGCTTGGAGGCTGAGCCAAACCTTTTTGGAGGTGGGGCGGTATAACTACCACTGGGACCACCCCTCAACTCCAGTATTCTCAGCCTCCAAGCAGTTGGAGGGTTCCGTAAGCCTAGGGCTTACTGGAGTCTTCCTTTTAAACGAAATTCCTTTAAGATTACTTTTAAATTTTATAATTTTGTTCCTTTATTACCTCTTAGTTTCTTTGATTTCAGCTTAAGTCTGTCAACTAGAGTTTTTGAGTTCTGCTCCTTTAATTGCTCTCTGCTCTCCTCCCTCCCTCCCTCCCCCCCCCCCCCCGATCGGGCCGGGCTCCGGAGGTAGAAGGGTGCTGGCTGTTTTCCAGAGATATTCTGCATCTCCCCGCGTTGTTCTGCCTCGCGCTGAAGCCCTTAAGGTGGCTGAGCGCTGGAGGCATCTCCGGGAGTAAGATCTTATCTGTCGGTACCGCCCCGCAGCGGAGGGACGCGGCGGCGATCTCCGGGTCTCCCGATAGCGGCGGAGGAGCTTCCCTCGCGGAGGAGGAGTTTTTTTCCCCTGCTCTTCAAGTTTCAGCAGTCTCCGACGGCAGTCTTCACTCGGCGGCGTTTGTTTCCAGGAGAAGAAAGCAACCCGGCGAAAGCGCTTGCGATCCCCCGTTCAGGCTCCACGTGGTGAGGCCCACCACGTGTAGAGCCAACGGGCAGAGATAGCTGAGCCAGCTCCACCGAAACCGCAAGTACCAGGGAGCACTACTCGCAGTTTTTTTTTTTTTTTTTTTCTTCATTAGGCATTGCTTGTTTTTAAGTTTTAATTTGTGTTTAATTTGAACTCTTAAATTTTAATTTTTCGATCTGCTGATTTGAGTAGCCTCTGGGGTACGATGCACTGTTAGAGAACTAAGGGTCTGATTCTCCCCCCTCCGTTTCTCTATCTCTCTCCCTCAAGGATAAGATTAATTTAAAGAAGGAGAAAAATCAATTCCTTACAGGACACTTCTGCCCTTCTTGGAGCTAAGGTTTGGAAACAAGAGCATGGCAGCTAAGCCCAGATGCCCTTCCTGTGGCACACGTAGGGGCACTTCCTCGGAGGCAGGAGTCTGCAGGGGTTGTGCCTCAGTAGCTGCCTCCGTGGAACAGGAAATTAATTTGGCCATGTCCCAACCTTCCCAGAGTGCTGGAGACCTCTTACAAGAGGAGGGGGGGGTCCCAGCTTCCTCCCTCCTCAATCGCAGATTTGCCCACTCCTTTTCCCCCCACTGCCTCACCCCCTCCCCCGGGGGAAGGGAGTACAGAGGATTTTTTCTCCCCAGACTTTATTCTTTTACTCCATAAGGCCTATTGCTTGCACAAGCAGGGTCCGGCCTCAGGGGGGGATGCCCCGATGGCCGAGACCATATCCAAGAGGGCAAGCACCTTTGCCTCAGGCCTCCCACCTAAACGCCCACGCTTGGGCGTGGAAGATCCTACCCCCTCCCTTTCCCAGGGTCCGCCAGAAGAGGTCTCGGACAAGGACTGGGACGAAGAAGAGGAGGAACTGGAGGAAGGGGAGATCCCGGAAGAAGATCATTCCAGGATAATTAGAGTCTTTCGGAGGGAAGAACTCCCGGCCCTAATTGATGAGTCCTTAAAGGTTCTCAATGTATCCTCAGATACTCCAACAGAGGAGGAGGCGGTGGAGGATCCGTTAATCCAGGCTATCAGGAGGTCACAGAGGGTTTTCCCTGTCCATAGAGTGGTGCGCCAGATGATCCAGGAAGAATGGGATCAACCCGAGTCTAGTCTAAGGGGAGTCCGATCCATGTCTCGCCTATACCCCCTACCAGAGGCAGACAGAGAGCTACTGAAGTCGCCAAGGGTGGATGCAGCGGTATCAGCAGTCACTAAGAAGACTACTATTCCAGTAGAGGGCAGCGCCGCCTTGAGGGATTCCCAAGACAGAAAACTAGATACCCTCCTGAAACAAGCCTTTGATGTGAGTGCCCTGGCCTTACAGGCCTCGGTTTCAGGGGCTTGGGTGGTGAGAGCCTGCTTAAGGTGGTCCCAACAACTGCAAGCAGCAGAGGGCCCATCTGGCGAATCTCAGGCCCATTCTGCTAGACTGGAATCAGGAACAGCCTTCCTGGCGGATAGTCAGTATGACCTCATCAGAAGCCTAGCCAAGAACATGGCCTCGGTGGTGGCAGCTAGACGTTATCTGTGGCTACGGAACTGGGCAGCGGACGCCTCCTCGAAGGCACGCCTGAGCCGCCTCCCTTTCAAGGGGAAGCTGTTGTTCGGAGAAGATTTGGAGAAATTGGTAAAGGACCTTGGCGAGTCTAAAGGGGGCAGGCTACCGGAAGACAGGCCAAGGCAAGGGCGTCCCGGACCCCCAGTACGTAACCAGTCCAGGGACTCGCGAAGGTTTCGCCCAGCTAGGACAAACCTCCTTCCCAGGGGCCGTTTCCCCTCAAAGGGTCAAGGTTTTAGAGGGTTTCGAGGGGCAGGCCGAGGTTTTGGCTCGTCCTCCTTCTCCGCCTCTCAAGGAAATAGAAAACAATGAGGTGACGGGGGTCCAGGGGGGAGAGCCGTCGGTGGGCGGTCGCCTAAGGCGTTTTCTTCCTGCCTGGTCCCGGGTCACGTCCGATCGATGGGTTCTAGAGGTCATCAGAGAGGGCTACGCTCTCGAATTCGCAAAACAAATACCTCCAGCCTTTGTTCAGTCTCCCTGCGGCTCTTCAGAAAAGAGAGTGGCGGTAGAGACAACCCTCACCCGCCTCAAACTCGGGGCCGTAGTTCCGGTGCCACCAGACCAGCGCAGTACGGGTCGGTACTCGATTTACTTCGTAGTCCCAAAGAGAGGAGGGTCCTTTCGCCCCATACTAGACCTAAAACAGGTCAATCGCTGTCTCAGAGTTCCACACTTCCGGATGGAAACCCTACGTTCCGTCATAGCCGCAGTCAGGGAAGGGGAGTTCTTAACATCCCTCGATCTGACAAGCTTACCTGCATATCCCGGTCAGGGACTCCCATCAACAATTCCTGAGGTTTGCAGTGCCAAGGGGCCATTTTCAATTCCAGGCGCTCCCCTTCGGCTTAGCTACGGCTCCAAGAACTTTCACCAAGGTGATGGTGGTGGTAGCGGCCTCCCTAAGAAAAGAGGGAATTCTAGTACACCCCTACCTGGACGATTGGCTAATCCGGGCAAAGTCCGAGGAGGAGAGCCACTCCGTGACGTCAAGGGTGGTTCAAATGCTAGAAGAATTGGGGTGGGTCATCAATCAAACAAAGAGCAGGATGACTCCCTCACAGGAACTGGAGTACCTCTGAGCAAGGTTCGACACCATCAGAGGCAGGGTCTTCCTGTCCCATTCAAGATCAAGAGAGCTCAGACTCCTGGTCACTCAGTTTCTGGCCAGACGGAACCCTACAGCGCGGCATTACCTACAGGTCCTGGGAACAATGGCAGCGGCAATAGAGGTGGTTCCGTGGGCTTGAGCCCATATGCGGCCTCTGCAGAGGGCCCTATTGCGTCGGTGGTCGCCACAACATCACTCCATATCAATGTCGCTACCTTGCGCGCCACGGACCAAACAGACGCTGCACTGGTGGCGGTCCCCGAAGAATCTGGATCGCGGGATGCCCCTCGAGCCTCACCAGTGGTTATTACTGACGACGGATGCCAGCCTGACAGGCTGGGGAGCTCACTGCGAGGACCAGTTCGTTCAAGGCAACTGGTCTCCGCTGGAAGCCCAGTGGCCCATCAACAGGCTGGAATTGCGGGCCGTAAGGATGGCGCTCATAGGCCTAGAGGCCTTAGTACAAAAAAGAGCAATTCGTGTCCTATCAGACAATGTTACCGCGGTGGCTTATATCAACCACCAGGGCGGCACCAGCAGTCCCGCCTTAGAGAAAGAGGCGAGCTCTCTGTTCCAGTGGGCAGAGACCCGGTTGGAAGCTCTCGGCACAACACGTGGCAGGAATAGACAACGTCACGGCAGACTATCTCAGCAGGTGCAAGATAGACCACGGGGAGTGGGAGCTGGAGCAGGAGACGTTCGACCGGATAGTAGACCGGTGGGGTCTCCCAGTCATGGACCTCATGGCGAGGTTTGCAACCGCAAAGGTGGAACGGTTCTTCAGTCGGCGCAAGGAAAGGATGTCCGAAGGCCTAGATGCGTTAGCCCAGAAGTGGCCCTCGGAGGGTCTACTCTATGTCTTCCCCCCCCTGGGCGCTGATTGGAAAGGTGCTACAACGAGTAGAGTCCCATCAGGGATACATAATCTTCATAGCCCCGGATTGGCCTCGCCGTCCCTGGTATGCGGACCTGATGAGATTGGTCGCAGACCGACCCTGATGTCTTCCTTGCAAAAGGGACCTGCTGAGACAAGGCCCGTTGCGGATGCCTCACGTGGATCGGTTCTCGCTTACGGCCTGGCTATTGAAAGGGCGAGGCTCCTAAAGAGAGGTTATTCAGGAGCGGTCATCTCTACCCTGTTAAACGCTAGGAAGCGTTCGACCTGTCTCTCCTATATTAGGACTTGGCGCATTTTTGAGGCATGGTGCGCGGAGCACCGACGAAAACCACTCTCCGCTTCAGTCCCCGAGATTCTAGAATTCTTACAGGCAGGTTTTGACAAGGGCCTAGCTCACAGCTCCTTGAGGGTTCAGCTAGCAGCAATCGCATGCTATAGGGGGAAAGTCCGCGGAAAACCCCTAGGGGCACACCCGGATGTGTCCAGGTTCCTAAGGGCGGTGGGGCGCCTGCGCCCTCAACAGAGGTCAGTCGTCCCCCCTTGGGATCTCAACCTAGTGCTTAATGCCTTGATCAAGGAACCCTTCGAACCAGTGAAGAGGGCCTCCTTGAAGGACTTAACACTGAAGACAGTCTTTTTGGTTGCGATCTGCTCAGCTAGGCGGGTCTCCGAACTCCAAGCGCTGTCCGCTCAGCCACCCTTCCTACTGTTTCTCAAGGACAAGATAGTTCTACGTCCGGTCCCCTCCTTCTTGCCCAAAGTCATTTCTCCTTTTCATATGAACCAGGCGGTTCACCTTCCAGTGCTCTCCGCCGAGGCGGGCGGAGGTGGGGATAACAAACTGCGGCTCTTGGATGTCCGGAGGTCTTTGAAACGCTACCTCTCCCGCACAGCCCCCTTCCGGAGGTCCGAGCGTCTATTCGTTCAGTTTGGGGGTCCACACAAGGGAGAAGCGGCGGCCAAGGCCTCCATCTCCAGATGGATCAGGGAAGCGATCGCTTCCACCTACATCCTGAGAGGGAAACGGGTCCCGGCGGGGCTCCGGGCGCACTCCACCCGGGCTCAGGCCACATCATGGGCAGAATTCAGCTTAGTTCCCCCAGTGGATATCTGTAGGGCAGCAACCTGGTCGTCGCTACATTCGTTCACCAAGCACTACAGGCTGGACATCCAGAGCGCAGCGGATGCTCGGTTTGGTCTGGCGGTCCTTCAGTCCGGTTTGCCGGATCCCACCCAGGGTTGAACTGCTCTGGTACATCCCAGAAGTAAAGGGACTGGACTGGAGTGACGATAAGGAAATGGTAATTAGATCTTACCTGCTAATTAGTGTTCCTGAAGGAACGACAGTCCAGTCCCTGATCCCACCCGGTCAGGACCTATCAGACAAAGGCTCGGGACCGAGCGTGGAACCATTGCAGGATGGAGGGACACGGGAGAAAGCCGGGTCGGGTAACCTCAAGCATTGCTCCTCCTTCCGGCCCTCTCTCTCTCTCTCTCTCTCTCTCTCTCTCTCCCTCTCTCTTCCTCACACTAACCAGTTCTATTGAAGAAAGAAAAAAAAAAATATATTGATTGGTAGGTGTTTTTGCATAGCTAGACAATGTTGGATAGATAACTTCTTATGTTTGAGTGCTAATGGAAACTCTGTAGATCTGCTTTTTTAGTCGAATACTGGAGTTGAGGGGTGGTCCCAGTGGTAGTTATACCGCCCCACCTCCAAAAAGGTTTGGCTCAGCCTCCAAGCTGCTGGAAGGGTTGCGTAACCCAGAAGTAAAGGGACTGGACTGTCGTTCCTTCAGGAACACTAATTAGCAGGTAAGATCTAATTACCATTTTATGGACTTTTCCTCCAGAAACTTGTCAAAACCTCTTTTAAATCCAGCTACATTAACTGCTTTTACAACATTTTCTGGTAACGAATTCCAGAGTTTGATTACATGTTGAGTAAAACAAAAAAGATTTTCACCGATTAGTCTTAAATGTGCTATGTTGTAACTTCATTGCGGGTCTCCTAGTCTTTCTACTTTTTTTGAAGGAGTAAACAACTGATCTACATTAACCCGCTCCACTCCTTTCATTAATTTATAGACCTCTAACATATCTCACCTCAGCCGTCTCTTTTCCAAGTTGAAGAGCCCTAACCTTTTTAAGCCTTTCCTCGTAGGGATATCCTTCCATCCCCTTTACCATTTTTGTCGCTCTGCATAGTAACAGAGTAACATAGTAAATAACAGCAGATAAAGAACACTATTATGGTCCATCTAGTCTGCCCAGTAAGATGGCAAGAGTAGGTGCACCTGCCGCTCCGTGCAGGCCACCCCTCTCTTTATCTTTTTACAAATTGTTTTTTAAAATTCTGCTATATCCTTTTTAAGATATGGTGACCAGAAGTGCACACAATATTCAAGGTGTGGTTGGACCATGGAGCATACAGAGGCATTATAATATCCTTTTGTGGTGTTCTCTATTCCTTTCCTTACTATTCCTAGAACTCTATTTGCTTTCTTGGCCATCACTGTACTCTGGGCAGCAGGTTTCAATGTATTATCCACAATGACGCCTAAGTCTGTTTTATGGGGTTTTATTTGCCTTGGGTGGTGGTTCCTAATGTGGAGCCGTGCATCATATAATCATAGTTTGGGTTGTTCTTTCCTAGTTGCATAACTTTGCACTTGTCCACATTAAATTTCCTCTTGTGTTTTAACAGCTTTGAATAATTTTGTCATCTGCAAATTTGATCACCTCTCTCGTTATTCCCATTTCCAGGTCATTTATGAATATGTTAAAGCAGTGGGCCCAGAACAGATCCCTGGGGTACTCCACTATTCATCTTTTCTCCACTGAGAAATTTGGCTATTTAGCCCTACCCTCTGCTTTCTGCCTTTTAAGCAGTTCCTGATCCACAATAGTACACTGCTTTCTATCCTATGACTTTAATTTCCCTCTCATGAGGGACCTTGTCAAATGCTTTTTGAAAATCCAGATACACTATATTGACTGGCTCACCTTTGTCTATCTGTTTGTTCACACCTTCCTGTTTGGGCCACCCCTTGTTGGAGGTAAAAGGTTAAAGGGGGTGCGGGGCCATGTGCGGAGACTTGGTGCGGGGCCTCATTTGCATAAATATTTGCATAATGTTACCATATGCTAACTTTTAGTAAACATGCCTCTTAATGAGTGTATGGATAAAGAAAGACTAAAAGATTTCTACATTACTATAATCCAGTGCCAACCGCCAGGCACATTAGGAACTACTACAAACACTGCCCATTTAGAACCCATAGCAAACCCACCGTATCGTAACAGCACTACCAGGACTCACAAAGCACCATACTCTACCTATCAAAAGGCAACACTGCAAATATTAAACCAATACATTTCAGAAAATAACAATACATGACCTATTAGGGAAAGAACAAGTGGCAATGTCAAATAGGAATTACATAAACAGAATACCTCAGCTCAGTTACACATGCAGAACATAGACCATCACCAAACAAGGAATCACAGTTTAGAAACAGGAAGACAATATTTAAACTGGGAACCACAAAAGCCAAACTTGGAATGTACAACAACACTGTACAAATAAAACTATAAATTTCCTCTTCTACTAAACAAAGCACAGACATTAATGATGCACATTTCCCAGAGCTGACATATTCCAGTTAATAAATTCAAAATAAAGAGATCTTTCTACCTTTTTTGTGCATTTTTTTTTTCAGTTGCAATTGCTCCAGCCACTTTCTTCTGGCTTCTTCGTGTCTTCTGCTAACTCTCCATCATCTGCTGTCCATTTGTCCTTTCTTCTCTCCTAGTTTTTTTTTTCCATTCTCTCTACATCTGTTTTAACATACTAATCTTTCTCCTTTTGCTCTTTCCTCATTCCTATTTCATCCACTCAAATTTTACCCCTCCATCCTCAATCCCCACATACTCTTCCAATACCCGGCCAATTGTAGATTTTTCTTCCCTCCCACACAAAATATTTTCCCCTCTCCATTTCACTCTCCCAGCCCCATCCCATTCTAATCTCCTCCAAAATCAGCTCCCTTCTAGCATCCGCTCCCTTCTAATCCCCCCATCAGCCCATTTCCAGTCCTAGCTCCTCTGTCCATTTCCAGTCCTATCAGAGTCCCTCCATCAGCTCATTTCCAATCCCAGCCCCCATCAGCCCATTTCTAGTCCTTTTCTAGCCCCATCATCAGCCCATGTCAAATTCTAGCTCCCCTCCACTCAGCCCATTTCAATCCAACCCCCCTATGAGCCTACTTCCAGTTCTAGCCCCTCCATGAGTCCATTTCAGTCGAAGCCCCCACCACAGCCCATTTCCAATCTTAGCTCCCCCAACAGCCCATTTTCAGTCCTATTCTAGCCCCTCTATCAGCCCATTTCTTGTCCTAGCTCCCCCCACTCAGCCCATTTCCTGTCCTAGCTCCCCCCACTCAGCCCATTTCCATTCCAAGCCCCCTCCCATCCGCTATTTGCAGTTCAAGCCTCCCCTTCCACTCAGCTCATTTCCAGTCCTAACCCCCCCATCAGCCCACAGCACACTACCAGTCCTAACCCCATCAGCCCACCTCAAGTCCTAAACCCTCTCCCTCCCATCAGCCCAGGGAAAATTAAAACTAAAAAAAAAAAAAGCTGGCTGCTGCCGCCACCTCAGCAGCAGCAGAATCGAGTGTCCCGTGGGACCCCCCCCCTGCCCGGCAGAGCACTCCCTGCCTGCCTGCCTGCCTGCTTGCGGCAGCAGCAGAATAGTGTGTCCCGCGGGGGCACCCCCCTGCCCGGCAGAGCACTCCCTGCCTGCCTGCTTGCTTGCTTGTCTGCCTCAGTCCCTCTCCACTTCGACTTAGAGCCATGAAGGGACAGTTTCTCCCTCACAGCTCTGTTAAGCCCGCTGGGGCTTATGGGAAATTTCCCATCTGCCCCGGTGGGCTTAACAGAGTCGCGAGGGAGAAGCTCTCCCTTTGCGGCTCTAAGACGAAGCGGAGATGGACTGAGGCAAGCAGGCAGGGAGGGAGTGCTCTGCCGGGCAGGGGGGGCCCCGCTGGACACTAGATTCTGTTGCCGTGGCGGCGGCGGCAGCTGCCAGCTTTGCTTTTTTTTTTACACTTTTAAAGCTGAATGTTCTTTGCGCGGGGCCCCCTGAAATGCGGGGCCCTGTGCAAAAAAACATTCTCGCTCAATGGACGGGCCGGCCCTGCCTCCACCCAGTATGCGCAATCTTCAAAAAACATCAAATAGGGTACCTCATATATGCCGACGACATTGTTTGCCCCAGTACACACACACAAACCAGCCTACCACAACATCATCAATTGCATCCAAGAAGCACAGGCCTGGCTTGGTGAGATCAACCTACAGATCAACCTCAAAAAAACTGAAATGTTCACTACGAGGAACCAAAACTTCACACCTCCTACAGAAATTAACATACAAAATACCACCATCCAAATAAAACAGGAGGCTAAATACTTGGGAATCATCTTGAACAAATCACTCAGTATGACATCCCAGGTAAAACGAACAGCCAGGACCATATTCTTTAAGTTGAGATCAATCCAGAACCTAAGACCACTCCTAGAACCCAATGACTTTAGAAAGGTAGTTCAGGCACTCATTACCCTGCACTGGGTCTACTGTAACAGCCTCCTACAGGGGCTGCCCAAAAAACAATCAGTACCCTACAAATAACTCAAAACATGACTGCTCGAATAATAACCAAAGCATGCCTGACAGACCACATTACACCAATCCTTAAAGACCTCCGCTGGCTCCCATTATCAAGTAGAATAAAATATAAAGCAATAATTACCACATTCAAGTCACTACAGAACATCTCATTCCTCACTACTAAGATCCATACACAAACGGAAACCAGGAGCAGAAGAAACAGCAACCTAAACATGCTTGCAGTACCCTCTACATTCCGTAGTACAAAACAGCAATAGAGCCTTCACCTACACAGCACCCAAGTTATGGAACCTCCTGCCAGACCACATGAGATCCATCAAGGATCTCCAAACATTTAGGAAACAACTAAAGACACTTCTATTTGTCTAACACTACTACAACGAAACATAAAAACCTACATGTTTACCTCAACCAAGCCAAATGTATATAGTTAAAAGTATATAAATGTACATAGTTAAAGTTGATAATTCATGTGTTTTGTATATCTGGTTATGTTCAATGTAAACCGCCTCGATCTCTGGAAGTGGTGGTATATAAAAGTTCTATAAATAAATAAAATAAAATAACGGACTATCCTTGGCTAAATCCATGTTGGCTTTCTCCCATTAAAGTATGACTTTCTACATGTTCAGTAACTTTGGGTTTTTTTATAATGGTTTCTACCATTTTTTCCCAGTACTGATGTTGGCCTCACCAATCCGTAGATTCCCAGATCACTCCTGGAAACCTTTTTAAAAATTGGCGTTACACTGGGCGTTCTCCAGTCTTCAGATACTACAGATGATGCACTGGTTTTGATGAACATATAGGTCCTGGAGTAGCATTATGTATTTCCTATGGCATTTGTTTAAAGAATTAGATAATCAGTTTTTCCTTTTGTTTTCTAAATGTTGCTTCCTTTTCCTATATGTATTGGTGGATTCTCGCTCGTTCCTTTGGTTCATTAGTATGCTTGTCTAAGGCTGACGAGATCTGGATTCTGGCAATTTACTTAATATTACAGCATTTGTGTATGTATCATTGTACTGTCTGGTAAATAGTTAAACACAAAATTTCCAGTTCAAAAGAGTCAGATTTATTGCTTTTTAACTTCTAAAATTTTTACAGACAATACTGTAAGATGAATTGGAATTAAGGTTTTTTTTTGTGCTTTATATTTTTATTTGGTTTTATGAGCATACAAAACATTGTCCATTCAAACCTACCTGCTTTATGACACATTGCTCTTCAGGTCTTTTGATATGCTTCTCAGTATTTCACCCTCCTTCCTCCCCCCCCCCCACCCCTTATGAGAGTGACCAGAATAGTTATACTTCTCCATTTCTTTTTATACCATGAGCTCTAAGATTAAAGAGCTTGAAACCCCCTCCCCCAAACATGTATTTTTTTGAACCCAAGAATTAAGGGTAGTTAGCACTTAAGTCTCTACTACTGTGAGACTTTCTATGGGAGCTGGACTGAAATTCTGTGTGAAAAGCAGAAGCATTGTTGGGGTCCCAGTGATGTCTGTTGCAGACACAGCTCTGACCCTTGTGTGCAATCTAAACTGAAGCTTGGAACCAAATAGTTTTCCCAGCAGCCCCTGCTTCCAGGGTGATTAACTGGGGAAGAGATTACTATATATCTTGTTTCAGGAAGTGTGTATATATAAGGTATATCAATGGGGGAGGCAGAGCTGACCACGAATATGTCTGACTTATTCAATGAAAGCTTGCGATTTGTAACCTATCTTGGCCAACCAGGGCACTTAAAATGCTATAAAAACACAGTATTACTCATAGGCAGCGGAAAGAAGTAGGGCCATTGCCCCACCAATATTTTGCCCAAGACAGCATTCTTGAGAGCTTGGGGCAAGACTGGAGATTGTTCTGTTTGGCCCTTCCAACCAAAAGGATTTTCTGCTGCCCCTGGTTTTACTCAGATATACACAGTCTAGAGGTTTTGTGGACAGAATAAGGCATTCAAATTGAATTCCACTCCTACGTTTTGCTGTTGTGCAATGGTGGAACTCCATCTTACTACTTCGATGTTTCACATTCCAAAGGTGTGAATTCTTCCTCCCAGTATCAGCAGCCCTTACTGGCTTTTTTGCGGGTTCTCTTGTACAGTATGTCTAAAGCACAGCACTTCCCTTGGGATACTGAGTTAACCTAAGAAATGCTCAGAGCAGGGCTGGTCTGTCCACTAGGCAGGCTAAGCAACTGCCTACAGCAACAGGCCATGGCAGGCAGCATGGCGGCTTTGTGCCCCTTTGGTGCCCATGGTAGGCCATGTGCTTCGATACACAATGCCTGCTGCTTCTGACCCCCCCCCCCCCTCCAATGCACCTTCTTGTCTGAGGGGGGTCAGAAGTGGTAGGCCATGTGTGCTGAGGCACATGGCCTGCTGTGGCCACCAAAGCAGTGACAAAGCTGCTGCTTTTAATCTGCTGCTGCTGCCGGCCCCCCAGAAAACTGAGTTGGCAGTGGGAGTGGGGGGCTCGGCATGGGGAGGGAGTTGGTATGACTGGTGCTGCTGCCTGGAGTGGTAGAAGTCCTTGGGTTGGCCCTGCTTCAGTGAGCTATGGAATGACCATTACTTCATAGAACAGTTATTTTGCTTTTTGGCTTTGTTCAGAAGGGGACAGCTGTTCTTTATTTTAAGAGTTGCATAAAAGTCCTTTTGTTGAAATGAAGTGCTGCTTAATGACAGGTTTTATGATTTTCTCATTTACACTTTTTTTTTTTTTTGCAGAGAATTTGACTTGAGTAGGATGTCTTGATGTGAAGTCTTAATTGCAGTCCTTCAGAACTCCTAGATATGATGACCTCAAGTGACCTTTGATGTATTTTTGTTAGTTTCCACTAAAGAGCACTCAATCTGGAGCCCCATCCAAGGCATTAACCAAAAAGGACTAATAACTGAGCTGCAGCTATGCTGAAACAGATACTGACTGATATGTACATTGACCCTGAACTCTTGGCAGAGCTCAATGAAGAGCAAAAACAGATTCTTTTCTTCAAAATGCGGGAGGAACAGATCCGGCGATGGAAAACGGCTGAGGCCTCGCTTGCCAAAATAGAGAGCTTACAGAAAAAAACAGCTCCAAAGAAAGGTGTGTGGTTTTTTTTTGATTGCTCTTCCTCATCAGCTGTTGATTACTTGTACATTACTGGGCAAATGTAACTTCCATATTTGGTTGACTGAGATTGTTCAAGAAATAATTTGGGCATATTTGGTCTTCTGTGTTAACTTCTTGGTATTATCGGTGTTATGTTTTTGTTTTGCACTTGTTCACCTTTGATACAGCAGGGCGGTGAACAAGTTCAAAACAAGTTTACAAAGAGAAACAGAAAGGAAACGGAACGCCATTATGGTAAGAGGAACGTTATATACTCATACCAACTAAACGGGGAGGAGATGGAGCAGGAGTATAGATCACGGGTTGGTTTGAGGAAGATTAAAAGCAGTGCAAAACAGGTATTCTTGAGCTGGGCCTTAAGCCGAGGGGTGGGAAGGTTCCAGGCAGAGGTCAGAAGGTAAGGAATTCCAGAGGGCAGGACCAAGAAAATAGAAAGCTGAGGAATGTGTGGATTCAAGCTGAGCATGTGAGGCAGAGGTCAGGTGAAGATGGTTGGCATGTAGTGACCGAAGAGCCCAAGGGGAAGCATGAAGATGGAGGGCATTGGACATTTTAAGTGCAATTGTGCTGAGATATTTAATTTGATTTTGTACAGCAATGGGAAATTCTTTGAGGTGTTGAGTCTTTTTGAGGTTCTTGCTATTGTGTTTTGCTAATTGGTTAACTCATATATATATATATATATAATTTCATTCCTGGAGGCATGCTCGTACAAAATCTTTGAAAATTCAGTATACAGTAGTTTTATAATTCTACATACTTTTTTATTTATCTTTTTGTGTGTGTGTGCAGAATTTCCCCATCATAGGGCTTAGCTCTTTCACATCCCAACCTGATGCCCCCTTCCCTAGTGCTCTCGCTCTCCAGAATAGATTGATCTTCTTGCAATACTCGGATTTCTCTCTTCTTTGCCCCATCTCTTCTCTGCTCTCCTGTTTTCTCCTTTTTTTTTTTTTTTTCTCTCCACACCAATCACGTGGTAAGTGGAGGATCAGATCAGTTGCAAATCTGGCCACCTCCTCCTCCTGCTGCTTGGAGTCCGACTTTGACTTCTAATTTGTACTATGTTTTGTTGTGTCCCACACGGTTAAAATAGTCAGATTTTCTAACCATGTAGCAAGAAGTTTTGTCAGTGATGTTCATCAGTGGCATTACATGATCAAATTTCTTGGCAAACGATATAAATTCAATGGCCCATGTTTTAAATCTGTTGCAATCTATTGAGGATGGCAGTCTTCTTTCATTATGCAAAGAATTTTAAGTGATCTGTGCAGTTGGTGATCGGTGTATGGATCAAGGTGATTTAACAAATATTTTTCTCGATAAGGTGTTTACGTCTTTTGTTTTGCGGTGTACAAGAATGAGGGCCAAAAGTAAATCTTGGTACCTTTTTAAAGATTTTACCCTAAGAAAATGCTGACCATCAATTAATGGGTCAAAACTAAGAGTGGTTGACTCTCCTGGAATACACATAAGCTCATGGTTTTGGTAATATTTAATTTTAGATGGTTTTCTTCCAAATAAAGCTTAACTCTATAAAGAAAGATGTTGAAGAGTGCCAGATGAAGATAACTTGGATCCACATATCTGATAAGGTGAATATTATAGGCAACATAAAATCCACCAACTTCCTTGAGTGGTGTTAGGATCATCATGACTGAGTTTAATTATCAAAATCTTAGGAGGAGGGGGCATAAGGCTGCACGTTTGCCTATGGTGCCCTGTACCCTTGCACGTGCCCTGCTAGGACTTTAATGCCAGGTCTAAGGAGCATTTTGTTTAGAATGTAGTTTGCATCTTTGTGGTAGTAGTTCAAGGTGAGTTTCATTCAGGCTGGCTCGTTTTTCTGCAATCATTAGTAAGGATTGCGTTCCTGTTTCTTCTCAAATCTCTGTGCACAGTAACAGTTTTCTGATGCCAACAATATTGGTGTCAACGTGCTCTCCCATGTTAGCACAAATTTTTTGCTTACAATCTGTTTGCATACTTAGTTTATTGCTTTAGGGAGCAAAATTTCTGTATTATGCTTGTATTAGAAAACTGTACTGTGCTTTAGCACATCGCTGTAACTCAAGGTTTCTGTATCCGCCAAAAAGTGTGAAAACAGTAATTCAGAGCCTAATAGAACTGTGGTAGACCTTTGCATGAGGGGGAAAACGTTGTGAGAAGTCTCAGCAGCTGACTGGTAAGATTTTAGGATGGCTCTGAAATTCAGTCAAGGCTTGATCTATATAAATAGTTTGTGTATGTATATGTGTGTGCATATAATTGGTATGAATATCGGTGTTTATGCCAGTGCTTTTCAGATCTTGTTAGGGACATAACACCCATAATACTTTGTATATGTTGATACCACCTACCTCCTTAACGTTTCTATAGCCCTACTAACCATACATAGCACTGTTTGTATACATATGAGACAGCTTAATGTTTTCAGCTCATACTAATCCAGTTTTATTCCAAGTGAGGTGACTATCCTAATTATGTCTATTTCTTGTGTATCAGGGGGATTGCAGAAAAAAGTTTTACAAGATTTCAGAGAGGAACTTGCTGATCTGTTAATTTGAAACCTGTTGTTAAAATAGCCTACAGTATCAAAAGAGTGAAGGGTGGCCAACGTAACGCCAATTTTTAAAAAGGGTTCCAGACCAGTAATCCTGATATCCATGCCGTACAAATTGGTAGAAACTATTACAAAGAACACAGGGTTCGATTCTGTTCCACATGTATATCTCCTTTGTACATCTGGGCTGAGCCGGACGTACAAAGGAGATCGCAATTCTGATCCTGTGGGTCACGTCTAGCTCCACGGGATCAGAATCGTGAATAGGCATGTACGTGCAGGCTGGCACTGCGATTCAGTCCCGGCCTGCACGTACATGCCTGCCCAACTAACTCAATAGGACTTTTAAATGGAGCTGCAGTGCCATGGCATTATGTTAATGATTACACTTCCCATCCCTTGCTATTGTCAGATATGACAGTATAAGGAAATCTGTCTGTTTTTCACCACTGCCCCTGCTGTGTGGAACAGTTTGCCTGCCCCTATCCTTTTGGAACATAATTTTAAGATTTTTTAAGAAGGCTCTCAAACCTTTTCTCTTTGAATCTGTGTTCATCCTCAATCTTTCTGTTTCCTGAGAGCTATAATTTTTGAGACATAAGAACATAACACATGCCGTACTGGGTCAGACCAAGGTCTATCAAGCCCAGTATACCGTTTCCAATAGTGGCCAATCTAGGTCACAAGTACCTAGCAGTTTCCCCAAAAGATACAGGTTCCACAATGCTTGTATTGGGACAAGCAGTGGATATCCTGGGTCCCCTTTAATAATTTATGGACCTTTCCTCCAGGAACTTGTCCAAACCTTTATTAAACCAAGCTACACTAACAGCATTTACTACATCCTCTAATAATGAATTCCAGAGTTTGGTTACACGTTGAGTGAAAAAATATTTTCTCATTAGCCTTAAATAGGTTACACTATAGCTTCATTGCATGTCTCCTAGTTTTTCTATATTTTGATGTCATAAACAATCGATCTACGTTTACCCGTTCCACTCATTCATTAATTTATAGACCTCTATCATATCACCCCTCAGCTGTCTCTTTTCCAGGTTGAAGAGCACTATCCTTTTTAGCCCCTCTTCATAGGGGTATCCTTCCATCCCCTTTACCATTTTGGTGGCTCTTCTCTGTACCTTTTTCTAATAACGCTATATCCTTTTTAAGATACGGTGACCAGAATTGCACACAATATTCAAGATGCAGTCGCACCATGGAACGATATAGAGGCATTATAATAGCCTTTGTTCCTTAGCGCTCCGCAGTGCAGCCCTCAACTTCTGGGTTGTCAACCTCCTCCTGCAGCTAGGAGACTGGCATGTGCAAATTCATGACATCACTGGATATATCCTGTCAGCTTCCCTCCTACTTCCAGTGTGACCAGTCTCCTTGCAGCAGGAGGACGTTGTGAGCCCCGGAAGGGGACTCACTGAGAAACAAATAAGCAGCTCTTTTGCCTTTTGGTGGTTTTTATTCATTTTTTACTCATTTGTTATTCATTTTTCCTTTCTTTAATTACTGGGCTGCTTTTGCTTTAAATTTTGATCAGCCCGTTTCGAGGGAGGAGGGGTCAGTGCCAGCCCTGCCTATCTTGTTTTATGTTCTTTACTTTCTTTTCTTTCCTTTAGTTTCTCTTGGTTTTATTTAGAGGCACTTTCTGAGCAGGCAGTTGGGCTCCGTGGAAGTTCTCTCCCCCCTGACCCTACGGGGGAGAGCCCTTCGGTTTCCGGTGTCTCCGGAGTTTCCCCGGGTGCTGGACTTTAAATCTGCAGATCGCGGGGTTCTTTCCGACCTGAGCGATCTGCGCAGCAGCGTTAGCAGCTCCGTCAGTCTTCTGGATCTTCGGGGGCAGCGATTGTGAGCGGCGGTAATCTGCTCGCTGGTCTTGGCGCCTTTTTTGCCTCAGGGCTTTTGCCGCGGCGGCCATTTTGAAGACGCTTGGCCCACCGCGTGTATTTCAGCACCTCGGGGCTCCATGAAATTGGTAAGTCTGGCTTTTAATTCCTTCCAACGCTGTTTCGTTTGCATTTCCTTTTACCTTTGATTTTGGTCTTTGACTTGCAAAGGGGATATTAGTAAGCCCTTCCCTTTGTTTTTTCCCACGGAGGGTTGCATAAGGGGGGGGGGTATCCAATAGTGGGCTCTTTGCTGGCATCGGGTTTATTGTTGAGGCCAATGCCACAGAGGCCCCTCTGCATAATTTGTGGAGCCCGTAGAGGTCCTATATCAGTCTTGGGAGTCTGCAGGGGTTGTGCAACCCTGTCTTCTCTCATGGAGCAGAAGCTGGAGGTCAGAGAGCCTGAGGGGATGGCTGAGCTTCCAGAACTTGAGGCTGAGCATTCTTCACGCCAGGGTGCACTGGAGCACCGGTCAGAGGGGTCCGCTGGGCCCTCTGCTCCTCCGCCAGCAGGCATTGCGGTAGGACCCGGGGCTTTTAGTCCCGAGTTTGTTCTGTTAATGCACCAGGCGTTTTGTTTACGGCAGCAGGGCGTGGTACCTGGATCGGCTCCTCTGCTACCCCTTGAAGTCCCACAGGTCATGGGGGGTACTTCAAGTGTTCCTCCGCCCGCTCCGAAGAAAGCTCGTAGGTCCGCAGCTTCGGTAGCGGATGAGGAGTGGCCTGATGGCTCTGAAGCGGCCTGGGACCCGGAGGGGGATCCTCTGGATCTTGAAGACGGGGAGCTTCCAGAGCCGGAAGACCAGGCCAAGATCATTTGTGTTTTTCGCCGCGAGGAATTGCCAGCGCTCATTTCCGAGTCTTTGAAGGTCTTGAATATGGCGTCTCCGGTGGCCAAGGATGTAGAGATCGAGGATCCGGTTATCCAAGCGGAGTGTCAATCGCGCATAGTTTTTCCCTTGCACCGGGTGGTGGACAAAATGATCACAGATGAGTGGGATAAGCCGGAAGCCGGATTGCGTGGCGTTCGCACCCTGTCTCGGCTTTATCCTTTGGCAGATCCGGATAAAGAACGTTTTCGCGCACCGCGTGTGGATGCGGTGGTCTCAGCGGTCACTAAAAAGACCATTATCCCGGTTGAAGGGGGTGCGGCCTTGAAGGATGCCCAAGACAGGAAGGTCGATGGCTTACTGCGGCAGACCTTTGAGGCCGATTCCATTTCTTTGCAGGCGTCTGTGTGTGGCGCTTGGGTGGCTCGGGCGTTTTTACGCTGGGCTCAGCGGTTGCGTATGTCCTCGCGTCTCGAAGAGGAGGATGTGAAGGAGTTGGATCGCTTGGAGTCAGGGGCGGCATATCTAGCGGATATTCATTATGATTTGATTCGCGCGTTAGCCAACAGTACGGCTTCGGTGGTGGCGGCCAGACGTTCAGTGTGGCTCAGGAACTGGGCGGCTGATGGCCCTTCCAAATCTCGTCTGAGTAAGCTTCCCTTTAAGGGAGGGCTACTCTTTGGGGAAGATTTGGACAAGTTGGTCAAGGACCTCGGGGAGTCCAAGGCTGGCCGACTCCCTGAGGACAAGCCTAAGCCGCTTCGTTCGACCATCTCGGTTAGGGGTCAGTCTCGGGATTTTCGCCGGTTTCGGTCCCCTCGCTATGCAGGTTTCTCTAGGGGCTGCTTCCAGGCCCGTGCGCAGGGCTTTCGGGGCTACAGAGGTGGCGCGAGGGGATTCTCTACGACCTCCCTCTCCACTTCTCGCAAGCCGCAATGAGATGAGGCGGGTCCCGGCGGTGAGCATTTCGGTAGGCGGCCGTCTGCGGGAGTTCCTGTCCGCTTGGACCCTCATCACAACGGATCAGTGGGTTCTCGATATCATTCAACACGGCTACGCCCTCGAGTTTGCTCGACCCGTTCGGGATTCCTTTATCCGCTCGCCGTGCAAGGGGGCCTCGAAAGCGGCAGCGGTGGCCGCCACTCAACAGATTGTTACGGTTGGGGGCGGTGACGGAAGTGCCCAAAAGCGACTACGGTACGGGTCGTTATTCTATTTATTTCGTGGTGCCCAAGAAAGGAGGGGACTTGCGACCCATCCTGGATCTCAAGGCTGTCAACCGCTGCTTGCGGGTACCGCACTTTCGGATGGAGACCTTGAGGTCGGTCATCGTCGCGGTGCGTCCCGGGGAGTTCTTAACGTCGCTAGATCTGACGGAGGCGTACTTGCATATTCCTATTCTGGAGGCTCATCAGCGGTTTCTGCGTTTTGCTCTCCCGTGGGGGCATTATCAGTTCCAGGCGCTTCCTTTCGGTCTGGCGACGGCTCCTCGGTCGTGGCGGCGGCATTGCGGCGCGAAGGGATCCTGGTTCATCCCTATCTAGACGATTGGTTGATTCGTGCGAAGTCCAAGGAGGAAAGTCTTCAGGTGACGAACAAGGTGGTCCATTTTCTGCAGAGCCTGGGTTGGGTGATCAATTTTGCAAAGAGTCATCTGGAACCCACTCAGGACCTAGTGTACCTCGGAGTCTGGTTCAACACGTGCTCGGGTCACGTGTTCCTTCCTTCCCCGCGAGCCGAAGCATTGCGCGCTCTCATTCGGAAGTTTCGAGCCATGCCGGCTCCGTCAGCCTGGGACTACTTGCGAGTGCTAGGTACCATGGCAGCGACTCTAGAAGTGGTCCCGTGGGCGAAGGTGCACATGCGACCGTTGCAGCGGGCACTGCTCCGTCGCTGGTCGCATCAAGCGGATCCTTTAAGCAGGAGGCTACCTTGCCCTCTGGCGGTTCGCAGGTCTCTCCGGTGGTGGCTTCTCCATCGCAACTTAGCGGCCGGGATGCCGCTAGATATCAACCCGATTGGGTACCTCTATTGACGGACGCCAGTCTGACGGGCTGGGGTGCGCATTGCCAGGGCAGTTTTGCGCAGGGCCTATGGTCAGCAGTGGAGACGTCGTGGTCAATCAATCGCCTGGAGCTTCGAGCCGTGTTTCTAGCTCTTCAGGCCTTTCAGCACTTAATTATGGGTCGGGCAGTGCGGGTTCTGTCCGACAACTCGGCGACGGTGGCCTACATCAATCGGCAGGGCGGCACGGGAAGCGCCGCCATGGAGCAGGAAGCGGATCTGTTGTTCCGTTGGGTGGAACCTCGGCTCTCGTTGATTTCAGCGGCTCACATTGCCGGAAAAGACAACGTAACGGCCGACTTTCTCAGCAGAGTTCACATGGATGCCGGGGAATGGCAGCTGCATCCCGAAGTGTTCGGTCAGCTTGTGGAGCGCTGGGGATCGCCAGTGATGGATCTGATGGCGACCTTTCTCTCTGCACAGGTCCTTCGCTTTTACAGCAGGCGATGGGAACGGATGTCGGAGGGCATAGATGCGCTTCTGCAAGTTTGGCCGAGACAGGGACTTCTCTACGTTTTCCCCCCGTGGGCGTTGATCGGTCGGGTCGTTCAGAAGATAGGGCGTCACCCGGGGAGAGTACTTCTGGTGGCTCCCGATTGGCCTCGTCGACCTTGGTATGCGGATCTAGTTCGTCTCCTGGACGGTCGTCCCTGGCGGTTACCGGAGCGATCAGATCTCCTGGTTCAGGGTCCTCTTTTCATGCCTCAAGTGGATCGGTTCTCGCTTACGGTTTGGCCATTGAAAGGGCACGCTTGAGAAAGCGGGGATACTCGGCGGCGGTGATAGCCACGATGTTAGCATCCTGGAAGCGATCCACGTCGTTACCCTACGTGAGAATTTGGCGCATCTTTGAGGATTGGTGTTCTCGGCATTGGATTCGAGCGGCCACGGTGGCCGTGCCCGTTATTCTGGACTTTCTGCAGGATGGCTTCGCTAAAGGGCTGGCGGCCAGCTCCTTACGGGTTCAGCTGGCGGCGTTGGCCTGTTATCGAGGTAAGGTCAATGGTGTGTTGTTAGGGTCTCATCCGGATGTTCGGCGTTTTTTAACGGCGATTTCCAAGTTGCGGCCTTCCCTTCGGGTTGGCGTTCCATCCTGGGATCTTAATTTAGTTCTCCGAGCCCTGTGTCGATCTCCCTTTGAGCCGTTGAAGTGCTCTTCTCTGAAGGATCTGACCTTGAAGGCTGTTTTTCTGGTGGCCATTTGCTCAGCGAGGCGTATTTCCGAATTGCAAGCCCTCTCTTGTCAGGAGCCGTTCCTGACCTTCTCGGCTGATAAGGTGGTGGTGCGTACCGTGCCCTCCTTCCTACCTAAGGTGGTCTCTCCTTTTCATATGGACCAGGTGGTCACTTTGCCGGTTCTCGGTTCACGTGATGAGCTCCCCCTCGATCGCGATCTGCGCCGGTTAGATGTTCGGCGGGTGTTGCGTCATTATTTGCAGGTCACGGACTCCTTTCGTAAGTCGGATCGCTTATTTGTGCTGTTTGGGGGTGTGCGTAAGGGGGAGGCCGCGGCGAAAGCTTCTATTGCCAGGTGGCTTAAAGAGGCGATTTCGGCGGCTTATCTGCTTTCAAGGCCGCGTGGTGCCATCGGGGTTACGGGCTCTTTCCACCTGAGCGCAGTCTTGCTCTGGGGCGGAGCATCGCTTGGGTCCGCCGGGGGATATTTGTAGGGCGGCTACGTGGTCGTCCTTGCATACTTTTAGTAAGTATTATCGTTTGGATGTGGAGGCAGCGAAGGATTCTCGCTTCGGGTCGGCGGTGTTGTCTGTCGTCCGGAAAGATCCCGCCCCTTAGGTACTGCTCTGGTACATCCCAGAAGTTGAGGACTGCACTGCGGAGCGCTAAGGAAATATTAATTACACTTACCTGGTAATTGTAGTTCCTTTAGCGACGACAGTGCAGTCCTCCATCCCGCCCTATTTCTGTCCTTTTCAGATTTCCGGAGTGGGGTGCGGATTAAAGAATTTATACAGGTGAGCCGACTCCGTTTTCCTTTTTGTTTTTCGCTGTCTTTTTAGTCTGTCTCTTGCCTCTGATTCTGTTGCTCGGAGGGCAGGGATGGAAGGCCGGGCATGAGCACGGTTGACATAGTAGTTTGTGTTTTTAAAAAAAAAAAAAAATAAATAAATAAAGTTTTCTTTTTGGATGTCACGTACTGGCTACTTATTTCTTGCTCCTTTGAGTCTGCTTTGTTAATAGTTCACACTGGAAGTAGGAGGGAAGCTGACAGGATATATCCAGTGATGTCATGAATTTGCACATGCCAGTCTCCTAGCTGCAGGAGGAGTTTGACAACCCAGAAGTTGAGGACTGCACTGTCGTCGCTAAAGGAACTACAATTACCAGGTAAGTGTAATTAATATTTTTATTCTCCATTCCTTTCCTTATTTCTAGCATTCTATTTGCTTTCTTGGCCGCCACTGTACACTGGGCGGAGGGTTTCAAGATGTTATCCACGATAATGTCTAAATCCTTTTTTTTTTTTTTTTTTCCTGGGTGGTGGTTCCTAATGTGGAACCTTGCATCGTGTAACCATAGTTTGGGTTGCTTTTTCCTAGGTGTGTAACTTTGCACTTTTCCACATTAAATTTCATCTGTCATTTGGATGCCCAGTCTTCCAATTTATCAAGGTTCTCTTGCAATTTTTCACAATCCTCTTGGGTTTTAACAACTTTGAATAATTTTATGTCATTGCAAATTTGATTCTCATTCATTATTCCCATTTCCAGGTCATTTATGAATATGTTAAAATCGACAGTTTGCCACCTGTTGTTCTCTCTGACTCTTCCCTTTTATATTTTCCCACTTTCTTTCCTTTCCTCACGGGCTGGACCTTTTTTTTTTTTTTTTCTGTGTTTTTAGCATTTTATTACAATTATTAATATTGTAACTACATAACTTGTCTTTCAGTGTTGTGATATAGCAAATAGAGTAACCATAACCATTTATAAATGATCTAAAAATGGGAATAGCAAGTGAGCTGATCAAATTTGCAGATGACACTAAATTTTATTCAAAGTTGTTAAACCACATGCAAATTATGAGACATTTCAGGAGGACCTTGAGACTAGGATACTTGGCATCTGAAAGGCAGATGATATTTAATGTGGACAAGCGCAAAGTGATGCATATAGGGACTAATAAACCAAATTATAGCTATATGAGGAGCCTTCATCTAGGAAAGGTATGGTATCTAAATGTCATCTTGGACAATACGTTTATTCCTTTCCTAATTCCTAACACTGCCACACACTGATCTATCCCGGAGAGCAAACAGCAAATGTCCATTGGCTCTCAACACATCACGTGACTTCCAAGTGGGCATTTTATATGAGCAGTTTTTGCAGTGGGGCTACCCTAGGGTTGTCATCCACCAGGCTTATAAGCGTGCCTGTTGGGCTCATTGAGAGTAGCTTCTGCTGTCTTCTCCATTCACTGAAGATCGTAATTTTTTGCATACTACCATTTAACATAGATTACGAACCTTTTTAAATGTATTATCTATTTATCCATGTTTTTGCAGTATTTTGTTCTCCTTTTCTTGGGGATTTAATATTCGTGACTTGGTAATGCATAATATATTGGTGCCCATTCCCCACTTAGATCATCCTTTGGGCCCCTTTAAGTGTGGCTGGTGTGCTTTTTTTTTATAAGGGTACATTTGGAGGGACATCAGTGGCACTACCCCCCTACTGGGAGAACACATACTCATCAATTTACCACCAACTGTTTAAGTATTGGACCAGCTCTCTGGAACTCACTACCCACCCCTCTCAAACTAGAACAAAACTTCATCACCTTCAAATCCCTCCTGACAACCCATCTGTTTTCCATTGTGTTCAACCTCCCCTTCCCTTCTGCATGACCCCTTTTCCGCTTGTATGCTCCCTTTGTCTAGTATGTCTGTTCTTTTCTTTACTGTCCTATCAATATTGTAACTTTTCCTTTTCCAGGCCATTGGCCAATTACTTTTGATTTTTGACTGTTTGTACACCGCTTTGTTTGTACACAGAAAGGCGGTATATCAAATTTAATAAACCACAAGCATATAGTTTATAGTTTATTTGATAGTGTGCCCTTCTGGGCTGTATTATGTGGGTAGGACCCGACATACCTTGAAAGTCCGTCTATGTGAACATAGATCAAAATTGAAATCTATGACTGCTTCAGCCCTTATGGTCCAGCATCATATTGATTGTGGGCCTAATTTTCAATTAGACAGGTTATGCACTCTGGCGGCTCATAACCTGTCTGCTGAACCCTCCCCTTCCCCCCTTAACCTGGATTTTCACTTCTACAGTGGCGGAAGCAAACATCCAGGTTTGTTTGGACGTTCTGGCAGCTGTCAAGGCTAAACGGGTAGCAGCGATTTTCGATGCCACCTGCTTAGTCCCTGCGCCTTAAAGATAGGCAAGGTTTTTCCTTGCCTGAGTGGGTAGCATCAAAAATTACTGCTACCCGTTTAGCCCTTTCCTCTGCCTCAGAATGCCCGTAAGATGCCCTGATGCTACCCACATAGCATCTGGGCGTGTTAGGGACTTAGCTGGGATTTTTGAAGGGCAGCAGTACCATGAACGTGCCCTTTGAAAATCACAGATAAGGCATTTACATGGGTAATTTTATGGAAGTTATGGTGTAAATACCTTCGAAAATCGGGTCCTGCAATCATTGTTATCTCCAAGAACAAGCAGGAATGAGTCTTCACAGACAGCAGCATATACAATTCAATAACTGCTAGGTTACAAAGCAGAACCAGAGGACATTTTTTGTTTTGGATTCAGTCATATTTAAGCTTAGAAAAACTTATGGCTGAAAAAAACATTTTCTAGGTTTGACAAATACAGAATTCGAGCCCTATGTTGATGAAAACTGACTAAAGTAAGCCAGCAGAATATGAGAGGAATTGCACAACAAGGTACCTAAACGTTTTTAGAAAATGTGCCTATTCAGTGTGGATTTTATAAAAGCAACATAGGTGCCAGCTCTGTGGCAGGTGTGTGTATATAAACTTATAAATTTGTGTGTACATTGCAACCTGCCCTGGGAATGCCTACACACAGCATACTTAGAAGTGCGTGCTGTAGCTGGTACATGTATACAGTCATGTGATATTGGAAAAGCCACTTTTTCCGCAAGTAAAAGAGGCTTTACACATGGAAAAACATGACTAATGCATTCTAGTAAGTAAGAGCCTAAGTACTTTTAATGAGTAGTGTTACATGTTTAACATGGATATAGCGTTTTTTTATGTGATCTGTTATGTTTATTTTGCATGTTAATAGCTCAGTTATGTAATGCATATTTATGACATAATCTGCAGTTGAGTCTTCACGTTAATATATGTTGCTTTTCTCCTTTCTTCTATAATCCTTTGTTTTTTAGGAAGCCTAAAGGTGACATTTTTATGTCTTAATCTTCAACAGCCAGGCCTTCATACAATCATTCTTCCTCTCTGAAGTATTAAAATTTCAAAGTATTTGCATCCATATCTTGCAATCTCCAGGAACAAGCAGGAATGTAGTCTTCACATATGGGTATCGTCGGTACCGACGGAGCCTGCGCGGGAACGCTCCCCAGCGTCCAATAAGAGAGCTTTCCTTATCGTACCTCCAGCTTAGTCCTCGATGTATGGGTAGTGCACCTCCTCCTGCAGCATGAAGACTGGACCAATCAGATTTCAGCTCCACTGGAACCATCATACCCGGCAACTCAGGAACTGCAATGTGTCCAGTCTTCATGCAGCAGGAGGACGTTAGTGAGCCTAGCTGGGCTCACTAGTTGATTAGATAGTTGAATTTTTTTTTCCTTAGCTAACCTTTTGACTTTTATTTGGGTCCTATTAGGACTTATTTTCATTTGTTTCATGTAAGGATGCTGTCCCTTTAAATTTTACTTTTCTTATCACGGCACTCCGTGGGGGGGGGGGGGGAGCCTGAGGAAGGTCCCTCTCCTGCTCAGCCTTTGCCGCTCCTGTATTTTAGCCTGTCTACCTTGAGGGAATTGGATCTCTGTCCCAGGAATCTTCGGGGCAGAGCTCCAGCGGCGACTGTACTGCAGCTCCTCTCCGGAGGCTTGAGGGGGCTGCTTCATTAGTGCCGGTGAGTACTGACGGCTGTGGGAGATCGGGACTGCTGCTGAGCCGAGTTCTGTAATCTCCCCAGCTGTTCGGGGGTCTCTCAACGCGGTTACTGTTGGTTCGGGGGGCTCCCAGTGTATCCGGATTCAGGGGGTGCACAGTCTCTGCCGCAGCGGAGTTGGGTTTTCCTCGCCGGGGGAAAATAAAGAAGCGCGCCAAAATTGCCTGCCTGCCGCGGCCATCTTTTCCTGACTCGCGGTTTTCTCTCCGGGGTATCCCGCGGTAGATTTTGCTGTTTTTTTCATTGTTTTCATTCCTTTTAGTTTATTTAATTTCTTTAATTTAATGCATTTCTTTTGATTCCTATTAGTTTCGTTTTCGGCCTTTTTGCCTTGTCCTTCAGCGTTCCCGCGGCTAAGAAGGGGGGGAGGTGCTTCAGCGGGTGCTTTTCCCTTCTTTTGCGGGGCGGTTGTTGTCTGTTTGATTTGTTGGTTTTTTTCGGTTTGTAAGCCCTCGGGTGTCCTTGGGTGAATTAAAAACAAACAAAAAAAAGAAGGCATAAGCTGCTTCTTACCAGGCGAAGGGGAAACGTTCCCACCTTGCCTGCACAGGCTTTCTCTTGTTAGCTACTGCCCAGTTCCCGCATGGTTCTTCTGGGTCAGTGAGCCGAATCTTTCCCTTCCATTTTGCCCACTGCCTACTAGCTTCTCGCAGTGCAAGGGTCTCCATGTCAGCAGGGTCTCTTTGTCTCATTTGTGGATCTCGGCGGGGCGTCGACGCAGAGACCGGAGTGTCCATGCTGTCTCGCAGCATGGAACAGCGCCTGGAAAGTTCTTTGCCCGCGACGGCGCAGTCTGGTGCCACATCAGGGGACTTAGAATCGCCTCTAGAGGGACCCTCGGGGCTTTCTTCTAATTGTGGTTCGGCGCCTGTGGGGCAGTCGGGCCTCGGGGGGGGGGGCATTGCCCTTGGAGGATTTTTCTCCCGATTTTGTTTTGCTCCTGCACCAGGCGTTCTGCCGTAGGCGCCAGGTTATGGGAGCTGCGCCACTCCCGACGCAGGGGGTGTCTGCCCAGTCCTCTTCGGGAGAGCTCCCGTTGACCGATAGCAGAGCTCCTAAGCGTCCGCGGATGCACGACCCTTTTTCTGCGGAGACGGAGTGGCCTGAAGGGGATGATCCCGAGTTCGACCCGGAGGTGGATGCAGACGGCTTGGAGGAAGGCGAGCTTCCGAAGCCGGAGGATCAAGCAAAGATTATTTGGGTGTTCAGACGTGAAGAGCTTCCAGCTCTTGTTTCGGAGGCGCTTCAGACTCTAGGACTGGCCCCTACTGCTAAGGTGGAGGAGGCGGACGGGGCAGATCCCATTATTCAGGCGGTAAGACAAACTAATGTGGTTTTCCCCATTCACAAGGTTATTGACCAGATGATTCAGGCCGAGTGGGACACTCCTGAGTCTGGTCTCAAGGGAGTTAAGATCATGCGTCGTCTTTATCCTTTATCGGAAACGGATCTAGAGCGTTTCGATCTCCCAAGGTCGACGCGGCCGTGTCAGCGGTGACTAAGAAGACCACCATTCCGGTGGAAGGGAGTGCGGCTTTGCGGGAGCCGCAGGACCGGAAAATGGACGGGCTGTTGAAGCAAGCCTTTGAGGCGGACGCAATTGCTTTACAGGCTTCCGTTTGTGGAGCTTGGGTGGCCCGTGCCTGTTTACGCTGGGTTCAGCGGTTTCAGCACACTCCTTCCTTGGATACCGACATGCTGACGGAGATTCACCGCTTGGAATCCGGCACGGCGTATTTGGCGGATGTCCAGTATGATCTCATCAGAGCTCTCTCCAATAGCATGGCATCCGTGGTGGCGTCACGTAGAGCCCTTTGGTTAAAAAATTGGGCGGCCGATGGATCTTCGAAGTCGCGGTTGGGCAAATTGCCTTTTAAAGGTAAACTGCTCTTTGGTGAGGATTTGGATAAGTTGGTCAAAGATCTGGGAGACGCCAAAGGCGGTCGTCTGCCGGAGGATAGACCCAAGCGGGGTAGGTCGCTTCCGGTTGCTAGGGGGCAGTTTCGGGACTTTCGTAGGTTCCGGTCGCCCCGTTATGGGAGCTTCCAGCGGGGCAGATATAGCTCCCGGGCATCGCGTTTTCGCGGCTTTCGAGGAGCCAGCCGAGGGTTCTCGGCGGTTGGTTCCCCGACCCCTCGCAAGCCCCAATGAAGGGCAGCGGGTCCAGGTGGAGCTGCCGGTGATCGGAGGGCGTCTTCAACGTTTTCTCTCCACTTGGACCCAAATTACTTCCGATCAGTGGGTTCTGGACATCATACGGGACGGGTATGTTCTCGATTTGGCCCGTCCCGTGCTCGATTCCTTTGTAGCGTCCCCCTGCCGGGGGGTTCAAAAGACCCTTAAGGTCCGCCAAACACTCGATCGTCTTCTTCAGCTGGGGGCGGTCATTCCCGTGCCGCAAGCGGAATATGGTCTGGGAAGGTATTCCATCTATTTCGTGGTGCCAAAGAAGGGTGGCGATCTTCGTCCCATTTTGGATCTCAAAGGAGTGAATCGTTTGAGGATTCCCCACTTTCGGATGGAAACTCTACGGTCCGTCATAGTTGCCGTCCGTCGAGGCGAATTTCTCACGTCTCTCGACCTCACGGAGGCTTATCTCCATATCCCTATTCGGGAGGACCAGCAGAGGTATCTACGCTTCGCGCTGCCGTGGGGTCATTTCCAGTTTCAGGCTTTGCCCTTCGGTCTGGCGACCGCGCCTCGCATCTTCACCAAAATCATGGTGGTGGTTGCTGCAGCCCTGCGCAAAGACGGGGTGCTAGTTCATCCCTACCTGGACGACTGGTTGATTCGCGGGAAGTCTCGTGCAGAGAGCTTGGCGGCGACGGCGAAAGTAGTGGCGCTCTTGCAGTCTCTCGGATGGGTGGTCAACCCACACAAGAGCCATTTGGTTCCGACACAGCTTCTCGAATATTTGGGGGTACAGTTCGAAACGTGCCGGGGGTTGGTATCTCTTCCCGAACGCAGGATTTTGGCACTTCAGTCTCTGGTGCGGAGGTTCCGCAGATCTCCAGCCCCGTCGGCCTGGCTCTACCTGCAGTTGCTGGGGACGATGGCGGCTTCCCTGGAGGTGGTGCCTTGGGCGCGCTTTCACATGCGTTCGCTCCAGCGGGCCTTGCTCCGTCGCTGGTCCAACCAGTCCGATCCTCTGAGCAAACGTCTACCTTGCCTGATGGCGGTTCGGAGGGATCTAAGTTGGTGGTTGAGTCCACTCACGCTTCGAGTGGGGATGCCATTGGAGCAGCCGGACTGGGTTCCGCTGTTAACGGATGCCTGCCTGACGGGCTGGGGCGCACACTACGAGGGCCAGTTCGTTCAGGGGCTCTGGTCTCCGGAGGAGAGTGCCTGGTCGATCAACCGATTGGAACTTCGGGCCGTTCGATTGGCATTGCAACACTTCGAGACCCGGATATCGTCTCGAGCGGTTCGGGTTCTCTCCAACAATGCAGCGACCGTGGCCTACATCAACCGACAGGGCGGAACCGGAAGCGTCGGTCTGGAGGCGGAGACTCGGACGTTGTTCGACTGGGTAGAGCCCCGGCTGCCAGCCATCTCCGCGGCGCACATCGCCGGGAAAGACAATGTGACGGCGGACTTCCTCAGCAGAGTTCAGGTGGATCCCGGCGAATGGGAACTCCATCCCAGGGTATTCGCACAGCTGGTTCAGCGTTGGGGCGAACCGGTCATGGACCTGATGGCCACGTTCCGCTCAGCGAAGGCAGCTCGGTTCTACAGTCGACGGCGAGAGCCGATGTCCGAAGGTCTGGATGCTCTTTTGCAGATTTGGCCCTCCACGGGTCTTCTCTACGTGTTTCCTCCGTGGCCCCTGCTGGGGCGCGTTATTCAGCGTATCGAAGCTCACTGGGGTCGGGTGCTATTGATAGCGCCGGATTGGCCTCGTCCTTGGTATGCCGATCTGATGCGGTTGGTAGACGGTCCTCCCTGGAAACTTCCCTTGTTTCCGGACCTGTTGTGTCAGGGTCCCCTCCGCATGCCGCAAGTGGAGAGATTCTCTCTTACGGCCTGGCTATTGAAAGGGCTCGGCTAAGGAAACGCGGTTACTCCCGGTCGGTTGTGGCGACCCTGTTACAAGCGCGCAAAAGATCCACTTCGCTGGCCTATGTCCGGGTCTGGCGTATTTTTGAGGACTGGTGTTCTAGGAATCAGATCCGAGCGGCTACAGCCTCTCTTCCGGTGATACTGGATTTTTTACAAGACGGTTTTGCTAAAGGTCTGGCCGCCAGCTCTTTGCGTGTTCAATTGGCGGCACTGTCATGTTATCGCGGCAAAGTTCAGGGCGTGTCTTTAGGTGCTCATCCGGATGTCGTTCGTTTCTTGCGAGCTGTTTCTAGGTTACGCCCCGCCCGCAGAGTATCGGTACCCTCATGGGATCTTAATTTGGTGCTGCGAGCTCTCAGTGCAGCTCCTTTTGAGCCACTTTCTAGTAGTTCTGTAAAGGATTTGACTCTTAAAACGGTATTTCTGGTGGCGATTTGTTCGGCACGCCGTATTTCCGAGCTCCAGGCTCTTTCTTGCAGGGAGCCTTTTCTGTCTTTCTCGGCTCACAAAGTGGTTCTGCGGCCGGTGCCTTCCTTCTTACCGAAGGTGACTTCTCCTTTCCATTTGAACCAGGTTGTTTCCCTTCTGGTTTTTTCGGAGTCCGAAGGGCATGCTTCTGATCGCGGACTAAGTCGGTTGGACCTCAAGAGGGTTTTGCGACGCTATTTAAAAGTTACCAGTGATTTTCGTAAATCAGACCGCTTGTTTGTGCTGTTTGGCGGTCCTCGCAAAGGGGAAGCGGCGGCGAAGGCTTCTATTGCTCGGTGGATTAAAGAGGCGATTGGTTCGGCTTATCTTTTACACGGTCGGGCTCCGCCTGTTGGATTGCGTGCTCATTCTACGAGAGCACAAGCAGCGTCCTGGGCGGAATTCAGTTTGGTTTCGCCGGTGGATATCTGTAAGGCGGCCACATGGTCTTCTTTGCATACTTTCAGTAAACATTATCGCCTAGATGTCTTGGCGGCGAGCGATGCCGGTTTTGGTTCCGCGGTTCTGCGTGCCGGCTGGCAAAATCCCACCCGTTAGGCTGCTTTGATACATCCCATACGTCGAGGACTAAGCTGGAGGAACGATAAGGAAATAGTAATTACACTTACCTGGTAATTGTAGTTCCTTGAGAGACGACAGCTTAGTCCTCCTGCCTCTCCCTGTTTTCTTCTTTTTAGCGCGGCACGCCTTGGGTTCAGAGGTCCGTATTCCCAGGTGAGTGCGTCCCCTTGTGCTTTCTTTCCTTTCGCTCCAATGTTTTTTTTTTCCTTCTTTTCTACCTATACGTTTCTGCTGTGGCAGGGGCGGGACTTTCCGTTCCGGTTAGTTGTGGCTTTTGGCTACAAGAAAAAAAAAAAAAAAGAAAATTGTTAATATTAAGGAATACATTTCCTGTGAGAGGGATCTTATTAAAGGTTAGCTACGTGTTTGAGTTTGCTTTGTCAGTAGTTCACTGGAGTTCCTGAGTTGCTGGGTATGATGGTTCCAGTGGAGCTGAAATCTGATTGGTCCAGTCTTCATGCTGCAGGAGGAGGTGCACTACCCATACGTCGAGGACTAAGCTGTCGTCTCTCAAGGAACTACAATTACCAGGTAAGTGTAATTACTATTTTGGGAGCATCCCACAGTGCCTGCGTGCTGCCTTCCTGCCTTTCCCAACTGCCTCTCTCCAGTTCTTTGGTTTCTGCGGAGCCAGCAGGTCGTGTTCCTGTCACCGCAGAAAATTTTTTCCTTATTCATTTTTTGTGGTCGCGTCTGCCTTCCTTGACGCTATACCAGTACCGCCGATTCTTTCTTTAAAAAAAAAAAAAAAAAAATTCTTTTCCAGGTGCACACGCCATTTTGGGCCTTAGGCCCAAAATTTCCTCCACTATGGAGAAACCCGCCACGGGTTTTAAAAAGTGCACCAAGTGTGGTGGTACCATCTCTGTCACCGACACCCACGAGTGGTGTCTTAGATGTTTAGGTCCTGACCACTCCATTTCCGAGTGTATGGCTTGTGCCATGATGTCCAAGAGGGGTTGACAAAACCGAGCTGCCAAGCTCAGCGCCCTTTTTCCCGCCGATGCAGTTTCGGTGGCATCGACGTCTTCCAGGGCTTCGTCTTCCTCCCATGGATCTCAGGTAACTAAACATAAGTCCAGCCGGTCCTCAAAAGGTAGATCTCTTTCCAAGCATCGAGATGCCTCTGGCGTTGCCCTTGAGGGTTCTGTACCGGCAAAATTGCCCCGGCGGGAGGCTTCAGCTTCCAAAGCATTATCAGGGCTCCAGGATGTTCTCGAGGCCTCGACCTCGGCAGAACTACTGGTGCCAGCTGCTTCCGGTACCGATACCCAGGCATCGGCGGCATCGATAGACCAGAGGTTCCTGGCTATTGAATGCAGGCAGCTCTCCTTGTGGCATCGACGGCCTTGGAACCGCTTCAGACAGTTCAACCGGTACCAGCACCGATAGCATTGACATCGGTATCGGCTTTGCTGGCATCCAGTCATGCGATGCCTTCCAGTGCCGATACACCATTACCGATTCCCCCTGGTACCGACTTCGGTCGGTACGGGTATCGGCCTCTTCAAGAGCATCCGGACAGATGGTACTTCAAATCCTCGGAGGACTCCGAGGATTCTGACAGCTCTGCCGGTACCGGGATACTTCTCCTGGAGGAGCCTTCCTCTCCTAAACATAGGTTCCTGAGCGGTCCTCCAGTTTAGTCCTCCACATTCGGGTAGTGCACCTCCTCCTGCAGCTTGGAGACTGAACCAATCAAAATCTTCCTGTGTATGATGTATGCTGTCGGAGCTCCCATCAGCCCCCAGTGTGTCCAGTCTCCTTGCAGCTGGAGGACGTGTGTGCCTGATCTAGGCTCACTTAGGGACAGTTGGGGGAGCAACACTATTGAGGTTTTTGTTTGGGGGCTTTTATTTGTCCCATGTTATCCATTTCTTTTTAAAAGGTAGCTGTTTCCTTTAAATAAAAAAACAAAACAAAACAAAAAACAAAAAAACAGGGGCAAGCCGGCAATGTGAAGCCAGTTCTGCATTGGCCTTCTGCCTTCTCTGTGGAGGTCATCTAGCAGCCAGACAGGTTAGATCTCTCCCCTAGACTGCACGGGGAAGAGATCTGCCTTTACCAGGCATCTCCTTCGGTTTGGGTGTCTCTATGTTCCTGCTGGTTTCTTTTTTGTGACTCGCAATGCTTGTCTCTCTCCTGGTAAGTCCGGTGCTGTAGCGTGCTCCCGCTCAAGACTCGAGCGGTGAGCTGGCTTCCGGAGGAGCCTCGCCTGTGCGATGAGTGCCCTTTCTGCGGGGATCGCGTTTTAATTTACTTTTCTTTTATTTCCTGTTATTTGCTTTTCCTCATTTTGCTCAGTTGATTTTCGTGCCATCTTTCGTTTGCTGGTGAAAGGTGCCGGCGGCCATTTTGCAGCCTTGTTTTCTCTTTTTTTCCCGCCGGCAAGAACAGCTGTGCATGCGTTCCCCTTGCGTTTTTAGGTCTTTTGGGGTAGCGATTTTGCCTGCGGACCTCTCAGCATTTTGATTGGATGTTTTAGAACTACAAAAAAAAAAAAGAAGAAAAAAAAGTTTTTTTATTTTTCCTTTGGGGTTTAGCTCAGGCTTTATCTAGAGTGTCTCCTGTGCTTGTATGGCTACAAAACCGCAGTGCGTGATCTGCGGATCGCGCAGGGGAGCGGTGGCGGAGTCTGGAATATGTAGGGGCTGTGCCTCGGTTTCTTCAGACTTGGAACATCAAATGGAGCTGAAGGAGCTGCCGGACTCTGACGGCCCTCCTGTCCTGGCGGAGGGGGAGCCCTCGCCTGGCCCTCTACCGTCTTGTTCTGCGGCCCCTCCTAAAGGGCAGGCTAGTACAATACCGATTGAAGCCGCGGAGTCTCCCTCTGCGGATTTCTCCCCGGACTTTGTTCTTCTTATGCACCAGGCCTTTCGCTTAAGCCGCTCCGGCAAGCTGCCAGAGTCCTGGCTGACGTCCCTTCCCTCCTTATCGGCAGGGGAGCCCTGGCGTACTTCCCAGCCTGCTGCCAAACGCTTTAGATCCATGGACCAGGAACAGTACGACCTGAGTTGGCAGGATTTGGATGCAGAAGTAGATCCTGATGCTGAGGAGTTGGAAGACGGTGAGATTCCAGAGCCGGAGGACCAGGCACGGATTATTCGGGTATTTCGTAGGGAAGAGCTGGTGCCTTTGATCACGGAATCTCTTCAGACACTTAATCTAGCGGTGACTCGTCCTATTGAGGAGGACGGATTGGAGGATCCCCTCATATAGGCCGTGCGGGAGTCCCAAGTGGTGTTTCCAGTGCACCGAGTGGTGGAGCAAATGATTCAAACTGAGTGGGATCAACCTGATTCCGGTCTGAAGGAGATTAGGACTATGAACCGTCTGTATCCCTTAGCCGACAAGGACAAGGAGAAGTTTAAGTCGCCGCGAGTAGATGCAGCAGTGTCGGCGGTAACTAAGAAAACCACCATTCCTGTTGAGGGCAGTGCTGCCTTAAAGGATGCGCAAGACAAGAAGGTGGATAATTTGTTGAAACAGGCCTTTGACACCAATGCCTTATCCCTGCAGGCCTCTATCTGTGGTGCTTGGGTAGCTAGGGCCTGTTTGCACTGGGCTCAGCACCTGCGGTCAGCTTCCGGTTTGGATCAGCAGGGGTTATTAGAGGTAACCCGCCTGGAGTCTGGGTCGGCGTACCTGGCGGATGTGCATTATGACTTGATCAGGACTTTGGCTAATAGTATGGCTTCCTTGGTGGCGGCGTGCAGACCTATCTGGTTGAGGAACTGGGCGGCCGACGGATCTTCTAAATCTCGCCTCAGTAAACTTCCCTTTAAGGGCAAATTATTGTTTGGAGACGCTCTGGATAAGTTGGTTAAGGACCTCGGAGTCTAAGGGCGGTAGGCTGCCAGAGGATAAGCCTAAGCTGAGTAGGAACTTGCCTCCAGCGCGAAGCCAATTTCGGGACTTTCGCAGATTTCGCTCTTCCCGCCTTTGGAGTTCCCAACGTGGCCGCTTTGGGTCCAGATCCCAAGGATTTCGTGGTTTTTGAGGAGCGGGCAGAGGCTTCTCGGGGGCTTCCTCCTCTTCGACCTCTTCCTTTAGTCGAAAACCACAATGAAGTGAGGCGGGCTCCGGAGGGAAGTCTAGTCATCGGGGGGCGCTTGCGCGACTTTCTTCCTTCTTGGGCCCAAATAACATCCGATCAGTGGGTGCTGGAGATGATCAGAGAAGGTTATGCGCTGGAGTTTGCTTGCCCGCTCCCGGATTCCTTTGTCCTTTCTCCCAGCAAAGGCGAACAGAAGGTATGGGCAATTCGGTTGACTTGGCTCCGACTCTTAGCCTTAGGAGCAGTCATCCCCGTTCCGCCTTCCGAGCGCGGCGTCGGTCACTACTCTATTTTGTGGTGCCAAAGAAAGACGGGTCGCTACGCCCGATCCTGGATCTCAAGGGCGTGAATCGTGTTCTCCGGGTCCCTCATTTCCGGATGGAAACATTGAGGTCGGTCATTGTGGCGGTACATCAAGGGGAGTTTCTCACGTCCCTCGACCTCTCGGAGGCCTATTTGCACATCCCTATCCAGGCGGCTCATCAGAAGTTCCTGCAGTTTGCATTCCCGTGGGGCCACTTTCAGTTTCGAGCCCTGCCGTTTGGACTGGCTACAGCTCCACGCACCTTCACGAAGGTTATGGTGGCGGTTGCGGCGGCCTTGCGAAGGGAAGGCATCTTAGTCCACCCTTACCTCAACGATTTGGTTGATTCGAGCAAAATCCAACGAGAGTGTGCAGGTCACGAGCAGAGTGGTTACTGTACTGTGGTCCCTCGGCTGGGTGGTCAACGAAAAGAAGAGTCACTTGACGCCGACTCAATCCCTCGAATACCTCGGAGTTCAGTTCGACACGGCGAGAGGGTTGGTGGCTTGCCGGAGTGACGTGTCCTAGCCTTACGGGGCCTAGTGCGCACTTTCCTAGGGATGCCTGCTCCGTCCGCCTGGTGGTACCTTCGGCTTCTCGGCACTATGGCAGCGACCCTGGAGGTGGTTCCTTGGGCGAGGTTCCATATGTGACCACTCCAGCGCGCCCTGTTACGTCGTTGGTCGAACCAGTTCGATTCGTTGAACATGAGGTTGCCTTGCCCGAAGCCAGTTCGTCGATCGCTCCGGTGGTGGCTGTGCTCGGAGAACCTGAGGAAGGGGCTTCCCTTGGAACCGCCCCTTAGGCTGGCATCTGTAGTGAATGGAATCCAATCGGGCTGGGGAGCTCACTGCACGGGCCGCTTTGCTCAGGGGACGTGCTCTCTCCTAGAGGCCTCTTGGTCGATCAACCGTCTCGAGCTGCGAGTGGTGAGGCTCGCACTGCTTGCCCTCGAAGCATTGGTGAGGGGGCGGCCGGTGCGGGTTCTCTCGGACAACTCGGCAACAATGGCCTACATCAACCGCCAGGGGGGCACTGGAAGTGTGGCCATGGAATCCGAAGCGGCGGCTTTGTTCATTTGGGTACAAATTCGTCTGCCGGCGATTTCGGCGGCGCATATCGCAGGAAGGGACAATGACGGCGGAGTTTCTCAGCAGGGTGCGGGTGGACCCCGGGGAATGGGAGCTGAACCCGCAGATTTACGTGCAAATAGTTCGGTGGGGGCCTCCTGTCATGGACCTCATGGCAACGTTTCTATCGGCAAAGACGGGGCGCTTCTTCAGCAGGCGGAGGGAGCGCATGTCCGAGGGGCTTGACGCCCTCATTCAGCCGTGGCCGGAGTACGGTCTCCTTTGTCTTTCCTCCTTGGGCGCTAATCGGTCGGGTCGTTCAGCGCATCGAGGCTCACCGGGGGCGAGTGTTACTGGTGGTTCCGGATTGGCCCAGGAGACCGTGGTATACAGACCTGGTGCGGTTGCGCGACGGGGTCCCCTGGCATCTGCCTTCCTTGCCAGATCTTCTGATTCAGGGTCCCCTTCGGATGCCCCAGGTGGATCGATTCTCGCTTACGGTTTGGCCATTGAAAAGGCTCGGCTGAAGAAGAGGGGTTATTCCCCCGCTGTTATTTCCACCCTTCTTTGAGCGCGGAAGACCTCCACCTCCCTCGCTTATGTGCGGGTGTGGAGAATTTTTGAGGACTGGTGTTCCCGGCGTGGTGTTCGGGCGGCAACGGCCTCCATGCCCGTAGTGCTCAGTTTTTTGCAGGACGGATTTGACAAGGGTCTGGCGGCCAGCTCTCTGAAGGTTCAGTTGGCGGCTCTCGCCTGTTACAGGGGCAAAGTACTGGGACTTAACCTAGGGTCTCATCCGGACGTGCAACGTTTTATCAAGGCGGTATTCCGTTTGAGGCCTTCGCGTAGAGTGTCCGTTCCTTCGTGGGATTTGAATCTGGTGTTGCGGACTCTGGTTCGCAAACCCTTTTGAACCTCTCCAGCAAGCGTCTCTTAAGGATCTGACCCTGAAGACGGTTTTTCTAGTGGCCATCTGCTCGGCGAGGCGCATTTCCGAGTTGCAGGCGCTCTTGTGCAGGGAGCCGTTCTTGTCTATTTCTAGGGATCGCGTGGTGCTTAGGCCGGTTCCCTCCTTTTTGCCCAAAGTGGTCTCGCCTTTTCATCTAAATCAGGCAGTTTTCCTTCCGGTTCTGAATGCCGATCCAGAGAGCACTGCTGACGATGGGCTACACTGCCTGGATGTAAGGCGCATTCTTTGGCGTTACTTGAAAGTATCTGAGTCTTTCCGTAAGACCGACCGCTTGTTTGTGCTCTTTGGCGGGGCAAGGAAAGGAGAAGCGGCAGCTAAGGCCTCCATTGCTCGGTGGATCAAAGAGGCGATTGCATCGGCGTATATTTTACACAATCAGCCGGTTCCGGTGGGGCTGCGGGCCCACTCTACCAGAGCTCAGGCGACATCCTGGGCGGAGCATTGTCTGGTTCCGCCAGCAGAAATCTGTAGAGCGGCTACTTGGTCGACGCTGCATGCCTTCAGTAAGCACTACCGGTTAGATGTGCTAGCCACTTGGGATTCTTGTTTTGGTTCGGCAGTGCTGCGCGCCGGGTGGCAAGGTCCCGCCCGGTGTTGACTGCTCTGTTACGTCCCGGATGTGGAGGACTAAACTGGAGGACCGTTCAGGAAATGGAAATTACACATACCTGGTAATTGTAGTTCCTGGAGGGTCCAGTTTAGTCCTCCTTCCCTCCCATGTGTCAGGTTAACTGTTGCGGCGCGCTTTTTTTGCGAACGGCAAGGACTTAGGGCGGCCTTCTTTCTCTTCGTATTCCCGGTCGCAGATGCCTCTCTGCTTGCCTTTTTGTTTTCCCATCCAGCTCTAGCCTTGGGCGGCTGGGATTATGGCTGTCTTTTTTTTTTTTCTTCCGGTGAGAAGGTAGAGGCACTGTGTAGCGTTCTGGCTTCCTCGTTTGGGGAGGGGGCCGATGAATTCATAAGGGGAAAGTTTGTTTTGAATATGTATTTCTGATAGTCTCATGTGTTGCTTCTTTAAGTCTGCTTTGTTACTTGTTCACTGGGGGCTGATGGGAGCTCCGACAGCATACATCATACACAGGAAGATTTTGATTGGTCCAGTCTCCAAGCTGCAGGAGGAGGTGCACTACCCGGATGTGGAGGACTAAACTGGACCCTCCAGGAACTACAATTACCAGGTATGTGTAATTTCCATATGTCTCCTCCAGAAGATATCTCCTTTCAGGATTTCATCAGGGAGGTGGCTCGTGGTTTGTCCATTACTGTGACTCCTGAAACAGAGCCTAGAGCTAAGGAGTTGGAGATTTTACAATATCCCAAAGTTCCTAAGGAAGCAGCTACCTTGCCTATCCATGAGATTTTTATATGATCTCATGTTGAGAATGTGGGAGACACCTCTTACCACCTCTCGTCACTCTCGCAGACTGGATACCATGTATCGAGTCCCTCCTTGTCCTGGCTTCCAGAAAACTCAGCTTCCTCACCACTCCATTGTAGTGGAGTCAGCTATGAGACGAATCAGGAGTGCAAAGAGGCATGCCTCTAATCCTCCAGGACGTGAGTGTAGAACCTTGGATGCCTTTGGACGTCGTACTTTCCAGGCTTCCATGCTTTCTGCCAGGATCATTTCCTATATTTTATATATGGGAATGTTCCTTAAAGAAGTCACAGGAGATTTAGAGGTTTTTAGCCCTCTCCTTCCTGAGGACGAAAGGCAGGATTTTCTCACAATGGTTAAACATGCCCAGGATGTTTCTAAGTTTATCAATTGTGCAGCTTTCAACTGTTTTGAGTGCATAAGCAGAACCTCTGCCATTGCCATAGGTGCACGTAGAATTGCCTGGCTCCAGGCATCCAATTTGGAGCTCTGGATGCAGGACAAACTGGGCAATATCCCTTGTACAGATTAGAATTTATTTGGCAAGAATTGGCAGGAGAAAGCCAATGAGTTGGATGCTGACAACTCCACTTTGGATAGGTTATCCAAAGACACAGCTGATCCTGCAAGAGAGAAATCTTTCAAGAAACCTTTCTTCTCAAAAAAGAAGGTTTTATCCCTCATTCCCAGCAGGGACGTTCTGCATGTCAGCCTGCTCGAAAGAGTCAGCAACCACCTAAACAAAGGAAAGCAAAGACTGCTAAGCCTCAACCGTCTCAGCAGTCTCAGCCTCCACAAGGCCTTTGACTTTCATCTAGAGAACGTAGCCTTCCTGGCCCTCAATGGACCAGAGCCTTCCACCATTTCAGGAAGGTTGTGTCACTTTGCCCCCAGATGGGGGCAGATAACAGCAGAACATTGGACTCTCTCCATTATAAAAGAGGGGTACAAGCTTCATTTTATCTGCATTCCTCCTCCCACATTGGTGAGACAGTTCAATTCTCAGACCTCTCTCTCATCAACCTGTTTAGATCAAGAGGTCACTATGCTTCTTGCCCAAGGGGCAATAGAGGAAGTACCCATTCATCAACAGGGTACAGGGTTTTACTCCCCCTATTTCCTTATCCCAAAGAAAACAGGGAGATTCAGACCTATTTTGGACCTCAGAGAATTGAACAAATTCCTGTTCAAAGAGAGAAATTCAAGATGATTTCTCTGGGAACTTTGCTGCCATACCTTCACAGTCAGGATTGGCTTTTTTCTCTAGATCTCAAGGATGCGTATACTCATGTTCTCATCCATCCAACTCACAGAAAGTTCCTTCGGTTCCTCTTTCAAGGAAAGCACTACCAATACAGGATGCTTCCTTTTGGCCTGGCCTCAGCACCAAGAGTGTTCACGAAATGCATGACTGTGGTAGCAGCATTTCTCCGCACTCTAGGGATATTTGTCTTCACCTACTTAGACGACTGGCTCATTCGAGCCCCATCAGAGTCAGAGGCCAGGACTTCCCTATCTTCCACAATGCGTATCCTTCAGTATTTGGGTCTGGTCATAAACGTCCCAAAATCCAGTCTAACTCCCACTCAGTCTCTAGAGTTCATGGGAGCTTTGCTGGATACCAGAAAAGCAAGGACCTATCTTCCCCAGGCCCGTTGCCTTCGCATGGTGCAGTTAGCTTCTCAGACAGTGCTAAAGCCTCATCTTACTGCCCGAGAAATGCTACAACTACTAGGCCACATGGCGTCTACTGTGCATGTGGTTCCTTATGCTCGCCTCCATATGAGAGCAGCCCAGTGGACCTTATCCACTCAATGGACCCAGGCATCAGGGCTCCTGTCAGACAAAATAGCAAACACAAATCGCCTTATTTTGTGTCTCCAATGGTGGCAGTCGTCTCAGAACCTGTTGCTGGGTTCCCCATTTCAACAACCTTTACCCCAGGCAACTCTCACAACAGATGCTTCACCAATGGGTTGGGGTGCTCATCTACAAGACCTCTCCACCCAAGGCACTTGGACTCCACAGGAGACTCATCTACATATCATCAATCTCTTAGAGCTCAGAGAAATCTTCCTTGCTCTTCGAGTGTTCCACACCCTGCTCAGCTGCAAGACAGTCCTCGTTCATACGGACAATCAAGTAGCCATGTTTTACGTGAATAAGCAGGGAGGAACAGGCTCTCTGTCACTTTGCAACGAAGCTTTGCGACTATGGGCTCTCACCAGAGAGCATCAGATTCATCTCCTGACAGTGTATCTTCCAGGCATACAACTCTTGGGCAGACTCGGTCAAGTACTGCTTCCACACGAATGGTCTCTACATGTAGACCAGGTGGCCAAGATTTTTCAAATTTGGTGAACCCCGGACATAGACCTCTTTGCAAGTCCGTTGCATGCCAAACTTCCCCGGTTCTGTTCCAGAATTCCGGCTCAGGGCTCTCGGGCCAGGGATGCTTTCCTCCTTCACTGGGGTGAGGGCTTCCTTTATGCCTTTCCACCCATTCCCCTAATTCCCAAAACCCTGTTCAAGCTTCAGAGAGACAGAGGGCATATGATTCTCATAGCTCCACTTTGGCCGCGGCAAGTGTGGTACCCTCTGCTTCTACATCTCTCTCAGGCTCCCTCCCTGGAGTTAGGATCTGCTCCAGATCTCCTGTCACAGGAGGGCGGAATGTTATGGCATCCCAATCCCCAGTTTCTGCATCTCAGAGCTTGGTTGCTGAAGGCCTAGATCTTCATGATCTTAACCTCCCTCAGCAAGTAAAGGATGTCCTTTATGCTTCCAGGAAGCCTTCCACAAGATGCTCTTATGCTTTTAAGTGGAAGAGGTTTACCATATGGTGTTCGCAGAAGGGTCTTAACCCCCTTGCGATACTCCAGTAATGATTCCAGAGGTATCTCCTTCATTTATCCAATGCAGGACTTAAGACTAACTCAGAGTCCATTTGAGTGCTATTGCAGCTTCTTTCAAGCCTCTAAATGGACAACCTATTTCCTCCCATCCTCTCATAGCAAGATTTGAGAGGCCTTCTTCTAACTAAGCCTCCCATCAGGCCAGCACTGGTGGCATGGGACTTGAACCTGGTTCTTGGTCAGCTCATGAAGCCACCTTTCAAACTCTTAGCTACTACCTCATTGAAATTCCTTTCTTGGAAAGGTATCTTTCTCATTGCAATCACATCAGCACGTCGCATCAGTGAGTTGCAGGCACTAGTTGCTGATCCACCTTTTACAAGGTTCCATCATGACGAGGTAGTCCTTAGGACTCATCCACACTTTATGCCAAAGGTGGTTTCGCCTTTTCATCTTAACCAAGCGGTCTACCTGCCTGTGTTTTTTCCAAGGCCTCATGCATCAAATGCAGAAAGGGAATCTTCATACTTTGGACTGTAAAAGAGCTTTAGCCTTTTACTTGCAAAGAACACAGCAACATAGAAAGTCCTCTCAACTCTTTGTTGCTTTTGATCCTTCTCATTTGGGACTTCCAGTGTCCAAGAGAACACTGTCCAGCTGGATTGCACAGTGTATTTCCTTTGCCTATCAGAGTAAGAATCTTCCTCTGGAGGGTCATGTCACAGCTCACAATGTGAGAGCCATGGCAGCTTCAATGGCTCATCTGCACTCTGTCTATCGACATCTGTCGAGCAGCCACTTGGGCCTCAGTTCATGTTTTCACAGCCAATTACTGCTTGGACAAGGACTCCCGCCGGGATACCTTGTTTTTTCAGGCTGTTCTCCAACACCTGTTCTATACCTAATCAACTCCTGCCCACCATCCCTGATTGGATGCCAGAGATCCATGGGGGGAAGTGGAGCCCTTTCACAGGGACACACAACTTCAGGGTTCTCTCCCTGGCATCTAAATCTAGGGAGTCCACATATGTGAAGACTACATTCCTGCTTGTTCCTGGAGATAGCATAGTTACTCACCTGTAACAGGTGATCTCCGGGAACAGCAGGAATTTAGTCTTCACAACCCACCCACCTCCCCTAGGAGTTGTATCTCTTTATCTCTTTCTTTCCCTCTCTCTCTCTTTGTCTCCACTTTAAACTCAACTGGAGAGAGGCAGTTGGGAAAGGCGAGAAGGCAGCACGCAGGCGCTGTGGGATGCTCCCATAAGCTTTCTAATTGGATGCTGGGGAGCATTCCTGCGCAGGTTCCGTTGGTACCGATGATACCCATATGTGAAGACTAAATTCCTGCTGTTCCTGGAGATCACTGTTACAGGTGAGTAACTATGCTTTTCTTTGTATTTCTTTAATTTATTTCACTTATTTGGACAGCCTAATCCTCGTTTTACAGTGGATTGCGTTCAAATGGAGACCATTTACTCAAAGTATTATCATAAATGCAAGTGTTGATGGGCATTAACTGACTTAAAAGTAGGGCAACTCCAACTCTTTGGTCTGGCAGTTTCCTCCTTTTATTCTCCCTTCTTTAATACCTCTGTTTGGATACTTCTACTACAGGTTCCCAATTTATACCGATTGGAACAACTTGGTTCTAGGTGGCCATCTGAGATGCCCTGGCTCCTGCCTGAGAATGGAACAGAGATTTGACTCTTGAGTTCTCATGGAACTGCAAAGAGTACAGTAAAATCTAGGTAAATCTATTGTGGCAAACTGGTCTGTTGGTGGAGCTGAGGCTGTTAGATACTCAGCAAGCAGCTTCATTAATATTACAACCTTGATATTCTGATTTAAAAAAATATCTGCTGGCATTGGCTCTTTGCAGGTCAAAGCTGCTATATTGTTAAGTCTAGCAGAGTATGACTGACTTGCAGTAAGGTTTTGCACGTGCGTTTGATAGGACTGTGGTATCCACTTTTTCTTAGAATGGTACTAATCCTGAAGAGTTGCTGTTCTAGTGATCAAAGCAGATTAGGTTTCTATGGTGTAAGTCTTGATGCTTGAAAACATACCAACAATTGCAATGAATGACTCACAGTTAAAGAATTTCCTTTTCAGGTTTAAGATCAGCAGTTCAGTGTATTTCTTGCCTTGCTTCATTCCAGTGTAAGGAACTGAACCTGCCTTGTATTCCATATTAATAAGTAGCAAATCTGAGATGGATCAAAATTGTTGTACAACCTTGGCTGCTTTCAAATGGCTTCTGGATGAAAAATGCTTTTTATTCTGTATGTTGTAAATTTCTGTAAATTTCTCAGGGAGTTTGACATCTGTATTAATGTAGCAACATTAGCAAGTCAATGGGGAAATAAAAGCGATTTAAACTGACAGGAATAAGAATGTTTGTTTGTTTTTGACTTCTAGGCAAGGGATGGAATCTTGCCAAACATCCCTGAAGGACATTCTTAAGACTTCTATAACAAGACTAGCAGAGATTGGTGTAAACATTTAGTGTTAACATTGAGAAACAATGTGACTTAAACAAGTAATGTAGTATAAATTTATTTCAAGTGCTTATTGTCTTGCAAGAAGGGCAGACAAAGCGCCTTATTTGTAGTTGGTGGCTCTAAAGGATCCACAGTTGAACAATTGAATACTGAATTACCATTCGTGTGTGTGTGATCATCCTGCTCCCCAACAGCATGTGGAGGCAGACCAGAGCATCGCTGGTACAGCATTGAGAGAAGCCAGTATCGTCTGACTCCAGCAGGTGGCAACATGTGTTCACTGGTGTAACAGCATAGATAGGCCTGTCTGTCCTGGCCCAGATCGCTATATTGTTGCCCATGTGGTTGAAACCTTGGACCAGCGTTTGCTCTGAGCTTTCGTATGCCCATTGTCTCCTTGAGCCAATAGTTACCCTGTATCCAGCGCTGTTACCCATAGGTTTTAGCATTGTGGGCCGCAGAGCAGACTGGTAGACTCCCCCCCCTCCCCCCCTCCCGTGTCCCTGAGGGAGAGTTGGTAAGTCTGGGCCCAGCTTCCCTCTCGCTGTCCTATTTCTGGATGTTCTTCGTAATCTTCCCTGTTTGTTTTCTGTTTTTGTCCTTTGTCTTTATTTGGCTTTCGGTCATTGCTGCTTGAATAAAACAAACCCCCCCCCCCTCCTTTCAGGCAGCTGGACTTTTCTAGGCCTGTGACTGCTGGGGTGTCCTCCTGGGGTTGCTCAGACTGGGCTGAGATGTGCAGGGATTCTCTCCTGCGGGTTTCTATTTCCTTGCACATTTCTTTTCTTTCAGGAGTTTTTTCTTTGACTGCATTTGATCTCTGCTGCGGCTCTGCTGACGTTTTACCCTGAGTGCAATGGAGAAGCCTCGGGGTACATTTTGTAGCAATGTCAGGATTCCCCCATAAGGGGCCTAGGACCCAATGCCAGTTATGGGATCTCTATCATGTCTCCTATGAGATTTTATTTTATTTTTTGCTGGCAGGAAAGGTGACCAACTTGGATTGGCTGTGTGGTTCCGGCTGAAAGGGAGTATGGTGAGAGAGCCACAGACTCAAGCTGGTAGGCCCCAAGGGTCCTCTAGGGCCCATTCTCGGCAATGAGCAGCAGCTCCTAAAATAGTTAACGGGCTGTATTTGGTCTCTGGTAGCTGTATGGACAGCACCCCTCACAGGGATCCCAAAGCCCTTACCTCTTCTACATGGAAGTCTGGGACCTTTGACATCTTCCCTTCTGGAAAGAGAGGAACATGCTCTGCCATTCATTTTTGCCTGTCCCATCCTCTAAGAGCCCAGCCTGGTCCCTTTCACACCGCCCCCCCCTCCCCCAGGATGAAGAGGACTCTGTCTACAACAAGTGAGTCATGAGAGAAATGGAAGCTTCCTTTGGTAGAGGGAGAAGATTCTTTGATTATCTTTTTTCACAAGAAGGACCTTTCTACCCTTATGCAGGGCACCATTATGGCTCTGTGGATTATGGAGCCACATCTAGTGGAGATTTTACAAGTGAAATCATATCTTAAAGAGATTGGGTGTCCTTCCGGCTTCTTTCCCCTCCTGGAGTCCTTGCATAAGCTTGTGGTCTTTCAGTGGGAGACAAAAGAGCTAGGGCTGATGGGTACTAAGGTCCTAGCTTGACTGTATCCTCTACCCCAAGGGAAGATGAAACGGCTTTTCAGGATCCCTAAGGTGGATGCTCTGGTCACAGCAGCGATGAAGCGCTTGACCCATCCTGATGGAAGGTGGCACTGGACTGAAAAAAAACTCATGATAGGAGGATGGAAGCCCTCCTCAAGAATGCCATAACAGCTTTGGCCTTTGCTCAGGCCACTGTGCCCACACAAAACTTTGCCTGAACACCATCTTACATCGGATCCAGTAATTGCTGGGCAGCTTGGAGGTAGTGAGATTGGAATCTGGAATGTTATTTGTGATGGATGCCATGTAAAACCTTGATCAGGATCTCTTCTAAGCCTATAATGGTGGTTGTGGTGGCCTGAAGGTGCTCTGGCTCCAGAACTGGTCTTCCCTTGCCATGTCCAAGCTGTAGCTGAACAAGCTCCTCTCTTAAGGGCAGTTTGCTCCATAAAGGAAGACCTGGAGAAGCTGGTGAAAGACCTTAGAGAGGCTTGCCTACAGAAGTTCTAGGATTCCTCAATAAGGCTTAGCAGGGAACATGGGAGCTGTTTAGGACCAGAAAGAGTTCAGGTACAGCCTAGTCCTCCTATGGCTCTAAATCCAAGAAGAGCTTGTCCTTTTCAGGGATCCCAGCAATCTTGGGACTCAGCAGGCACTTTCTGGGAACTGGTAAGCTCTCACAGTGAAATCTGATGGGTTCCTTCCAAGGGACAAGTGGTTAGGAAAGCATTTCTGGCTGCTTTACTCAGAGTGGGTCTGCATCATATCAGACAAATGAGTCCTCACTGGAGTTTTTGGAGCCTTTTCAGAACGCCTTTGTGGATTTGCCTTACAGCTCCTTAACCAAAAAAGTGGTGGTCAAGGAAACTCTTCAGTGCCTCCTACAGTTGCAGGCTATTGTACCTGTGCCCTCCACAGAACAAGGTCAGAGGTAGTATTCCATTTCCTTCATGGTGCTCAAAGGTGTGTCTTTCTGACCCATTCTGAATCAGGAGATGGTCAGTGTCAAGCTATGAGTGCTTTATTTCTGCATGGAGACCCTCAAGTCAGTCATTGCTTCAGCCCATCATGGGGCATTTCCAACCTCCTTGGACGTTTACGAAGCATACTTCAGTATCCTAATCCAGGAGCAACATTAGCAGTTCCTTTTGTCTCTGTGTCCCAGGATGCCATTTTAATTTCTTGCCCTTACTTTTGGTCTGGCCATGGCATCTCATGCCTTTTTGAAGGTCATGGTAGCAACAGCCTTCCTGCACAAGCAAGGATTCTGGGTTCCCCTTTATGTGGAAGACTGGCTGATTCAGTTCAACTCCATGGAGGAGCCCAGGGCAGACACTATTAAGAAGATCTGGAAAAGCTGGGATGGGTGGTGAACTACCCCAAGAACAACTTTGTTCCCTCACAGGATTTTATGATGAGCAAGGACTTTCTCTTACTCATACATATACAGCACTGTGTATGCCTTGTATCACTATACAAATGATAAGAAGTAGTAGTAGAGTATTTGAGTGCTCACTTCAACACTCTTTGGCAGGGTGTTCAACCTTTCTGGGGTGAGAAACTGCAGCTGCAGCTCATGGGATTTTGCTCAAGGCAGCTCCCAGGGCCTAGGACTATCTGCAACTCCTGGGGTCAATGGTTTTGACCCTTGAACTGCTACCTTGGGCCAGGGCACACATGCACGCCTGACTCTCTGATCTCTCTACTCTTATTTGTTTGAACAATGCCTATCAAAGGGGAATTAATGTGGTGGCTACAAACTTGTCTTCTGATAGACAGGATGCCTCCAGAGGAGCTGGATTGGATGATAGTCACTATGTATGCCAGTCTGCTGGCGTAGGGGTGAATTGTCTGGGTCAGTTTTGTTCAGGGCGCTGGTCCCTTCAGTCAGCTGCTTAGTCAACAGATTAGAGGCCAGGGTGATCAGCCTAGCTTTCAGTCCCTCCTGGAAGATGCAGCAGTCAGTGTTCTTGGACAATGCCAGACAGCACTTGCAATGCCACAGTGGCCACAAGGGTGGTGGAGCTCTATCATTTTGATAGAGGCTCATCTGTCGGGTTTTTCCAGATTCACGAGATTTTTGCATTGATGTCCAGAAGCTAGAAAGATGGCTAATATGTCTGGAAAGTTTTTAGTTTAAAACTATCTGCAGTTCTCTACTCCTCCATCTGTGAGTGAGTCTGCCCTGCCTGCTTCTAGTGTAACAGCAAAGATTATGGGTAGGATCTACCCAATGGGAAGGCTGTGGGTGTAGAGCACTGGAGGACTGTTTGGGAAGGGAGGAAGTGAACTGGGGGAAGTTCTTATGCTATACAAGTAAAGTTTCTGTATATGGTGGGAGTCGAAGAGAAATGAAGCTGTTCAACAGCTACAGCATGCATAGGCTGATTCATTATAACACAATGATTACAGAATTGCACCTTTTTAAAATGCTCTCCTGAGCAGAAACACAGAAAGCCAACATAGATATAGTTATACAGGTACAAATACTCCAGAAACTTTCTTTGACACAATCCAAGTACTATGGTGAGCATTAGCAGTAAATTTGAGAGATTGAGACCATATGCCACATGCCCTGGCTTAGGAATGAGGATCATTACTGACATTAGTATGTGCAAAACTAACCTATTTCAAGGGGTCCTCTGGTGATAGACTATCTTATTCTCTTGCTTAAGGCTAGGCCCTTGAGATGCATAGGCTGTCAAAGAAGGGCTACTCCTGGAGTGATAGTAGAACCGTGCATAAGGCCCAGAGGACATTTATTTCTTAGACCATATGAGAGTCTGCAGGGTTTTTAAGAATTGGGGTTCCTTTTGGAGTCTAGAGCCAGAAAGATGGACATAGTTGCTGATTTGTCCTTCCTACAGTCTAGTATGGACTGGGGATTGCCCTGAGCTCTCTCAAAGCTCAGATTGCAGACCTTGAGTGCTACATGGGGCATATTCAATGTGCTCCAGCATTGTCTGTCTGCTTCCTCAAAGGAATAAGGCAGATCCATCCATCAGTGTGCCCAGTTATTCTTTAGTGGAGTCTCTCTCTGATGTTGAGAACATTCCAAGGGCCTCCCTTTGAGCCTGTATGTAAGGTCTCTGTCAAGGACTTGACTCTTATGATGGCTTTCCTGGTAGCTATTGTATATGCCAGGCAGTTATTGGAGCTACAGTCCTTTGACTGCAGGGGCCTTCTTGATGAACTTGACAACTTCTGCCTCCTTGCAGACAGTTGCATCCTTTTCCCCAAAAAATGCTGTCTCCCTTTCATCTTAACTAGATCATCATCCTGCCCTCTTTCACAGAGGAAGACCTTTGGGTGGACGTCTAATGGACATCAGGAGGAGGTTAATCCGATACTTGGACTAATCAATGGAAGGAATTAATAATCTCTATCTCTTTGATCTGTTCAGTGGTCCAAGGAAAGGTCTAGCGGTGATGAAGTCCTCAATTGTCCACTGGATTGAGGAGGCCATTTGATTCAGCATATCTTTTTGTCTGAGCAGCATGTGCCAGAGAGAAAGGGCATCAGAGCTTACTCCACTAAGGTACAAGCTTCCTCCTGAGTGGAACCTGCTTTGGAGTCTCTGGAGGACAAATGTAATGTGGGTTATAGGTTGTCTCTGATTACCTTTTGTGAAGCACTACAGGTTGCCTGTGGGAGCTAGAAACATAGGCCATGTCATCTTTTTCTGCCATCATGTTTCTATCTAGTCTGCCCTTCCATATTAACCACTACAACAGTCCCCTTTTTCGCTTTTCGCCTCTGTGTTTGTCCCATGTTTTTTTTTTAATTCAGATACTGTCGTCATCTCTACCATTTCCACTGGGAGACTATTCCATGCATCTACCACATTTTCCATAAAGAAATATTTCCGCATATTACTCCTGAGTCTGTCCCCTTTCACCCTCATCCTATGTCCCCTCGTAGCAGAGCTTGCTTTCAATCAAAAGAGTCTCTCCTCCTGTGCATTTATGCCATGGATGTATTTACATGTCTCAATCATATCATCTCTATCCTGCCTTTCTTCTAAAGTATACATACCTCTGTAGTATGTTGTGAACCGCTTTGATTGAAGGAAAAGGCGTATACAAAACATGTCAAATAAAATAAATATTAAAATTCTTAAATCTGTCCTCATATGCTATATAACGAAGACCACTAACCATTTTAGTAGCCACCTTTCGTACTGACACCAACCTGTTTTTATATCCTTTTGAACGTGCGGTCTTCAGAATTGCACACTACTCCAAATGAGTTCGCACCAAAGACCTATACAGAGGCACTATCACCTCCTTTCTTCTGCTTGCCTTCCTCTCCCTATGCACCCAAGCATCCTTCTAGCTTTCACCGTCACCTTTTCTATCTGTTTAGCTACTTTAAGATCATCAGACACAATCATGCCCAGGTCCCTCTCTTCTTAGGTGGACAGAAGTACTTCACCCCCTATACTATATCGCTCCCTTGGATTAATACAGCCCAAATGCATGACCTTGCATTTTTTAACATTAAATCTCAGCTGCCAAATTCTAGACCATACTTCAAGCTTAGCCAGATCCCTCCTCTTGCTATCTACACCTTCCTGGTTTCTACTCTATTGCAGATTTTGATATCATCCGCAAAGAGACAAACCTTACCCGACTGCCCTTCCGCAATATCATTAACAAAGATATTAAAAAGAATTGGACCAAGGACAGATCCCTGGGGCACACCACTGTTAACTTTCTCCTTAGAGTGAGCTCTGTTTACCTGTACCCTTTGTTACTTTTCCATTCAACCAATTTCTAACCCAAGCAGTAACTTTGGGGTCCATCTCTAGGGTGCTTTGTTTATAAGTCACCTGTGTGGAATGGTGTCAAAAGGCTTTACTAAAATCTAAATAAACCACATCTAGGGCTCTCCCTCGGTCCAACTCCCTGGTCACCCAGTCAAAGAAATCAATCAGATTTGTCTGATAGGACCTGCCTCTGGTGAATCCATGCTGCCTCGGATCCAGTAATCCATTGGACTCCAGGAACCTCACTATTTTCTCTTTCAACAGCGCTTCCAGTAACTTACTCACCATCGAAGTTAAACTAACCGGCCTGTAGTTTTCAACCATATCCTTATTTCCGCTTTTGTGTAAAGGGACAACATGTGCCTCTCTCCAGTCCTCTGGCCCTACTCCCGACACCAAGGCATTGAAAAGTTCAGTCAGTGGAACTGCTAGAACGTCCCCAAGTTCCCTCAGTATTCTAGATGTATCCCATCCGGTCCCATCGCTTTGTCTACCTTAAGATTTTTAGCTAGCTACTCACGAACACAGACTTCTGAGAATTGTTAAAGATGCCCCTTGCTTCTGTTCTTATTTGTGGGTGTTTTCTGAGGTCCTGCTCCTGGTTCTTCATCTGTGAACACAGAACAGAAATATTTAAGTAATTCTGCTATCTCCAGGAACAAGCAGGAATGTAGTCTTCACATATGGGTATCGTCAGTACCGACGGAGCCTGCGTGGGAACGCTCCCCAGCATCCAATTAGAAAAAGCTTTTGGGAGCATCCCACAGCGCCTGCGTACTGCCTTCACCGCCTTTCCCAACTGCCTCTCTCCAGTTCTTCGTTTTCAGCGGAGCCACCAGGTCGTCGTTCCTGTCACCGCAGAAAAGCTTTCCTTATTCTCCTCTTTTGTGGTCGCGTCTGTCTTCCTCGATGCTATACCGGTACCGCCGGTTCTTTCTTTCTTAACAACAAAAAAAAAAAATAGTATTTTTTCCAAACTTTTCTTTTCTAGGTGCACGCACCATTTTGGGCCTTAGGCCCAAAATTTCCTCTACCATGGAAACCCGCTTCGGGTTTCAAAAAGTGCAATCTCCGTCACCGACACCCATGAGTGGTGTATTAAATGTTTAGGGCCTGACCAGTCCATTTTGGAGTGTATGGTTTGTGCCATGATGTCCAAGAGGGGTCGACAAAACCGAGCTGCTAAGCTCAGCACCCTTTTCCCTCCGATGCAGCTTCTGTGGCATGGACGTCTTCCAGGGGTCTCAGGTAACTAAAAATAAGCCTGGCCGGTCCTCAAAGGGTAGATCTCCTTCTAAGCATCGAGATACCTCTGGTGTTGCCCTTGAGGGTTCTGTACCGGCAAAATTGCCCCGGCAGGAGGCTTCGGCTTCCAAAGCATTATCGGGGTTCCAGGATGTTCTCGAGGCCTCAACCTCGGCAGAACTACTGGTGCCATGCTCTGGGGTACTGGTTGCGTCTGGTACCGACACCCAGGCATCGGCAGCGTCGATAGACCAGAGGTTCCTGGCTATTGAACGCAGTCTGGCGGCTCTCCTTGCGGCATCAACACCCTCGGAACCGCAGCAGACAGTTCAACCGGCATCGACTCTGGCACCGGTATTGGTACCGGTACCGACAGCATCGGCATCGACATCGGTGTCTGCTTTGCCGGCACCCAGTCATGCTATGCCTTCGGGTACCGATACACCGGTACCGATTCCCCCTGGTACCGACTTCGGTCGGTACGAGTATCGTGCTCTACAGGAGCATCTGGAGAGAAGGTACTTTGAATCCTCGGAGGAGCTACTTTGCCTATCCATGAGATCTTACATGATCTCATGCTAAGAATGTGGGAAACACCTCTTACCCCCTCTCTTCACTCTCATAGACTGGATACCATGTATCGAGTCCCTCCTTGTCCTGGTTTCCAGAAAACTCAGCTTCCTCACCACTCTATTGTAGTGGAATCAGCTATGAGAAGGATCAGGAGTGCAAAGAGACATGCCTCTAATCCTCCAGGACGTGATTGTAGAACTTTGGATGCCCTTGGACGTCGTACTATCCAGGCTTCCATGCTTTCTGCCAGGATCAGTTCCTATATTTGATATATGAGAATGTTCCTTAAAGAAGTCACAGGAGATTTTAGAGGTTTTGAGCCCTCTTCTTCCTGAAGATAAGAGGCAGGATTTTCTCACATTGGTTAAACATGCCCAGGATGTTTCTAAGTTTGTCAATCGTGCAGCTTTTGACTGTTTTGAGTGCATAAGCAGAACCTCTGCCATTTGCCATAGGTGCACGTAGAATTGCCTGGCTCCAGGCATCCGATTTGGAGCTCTGGGTGCAGGACAAACTGGGCAATATCCCTTGTACAGGTGAGAATCTATTCGGCAAGAGAGAGCCAATGAGTTGGATGCTGACAACTCCATTTTGGATAGGTTATCCAAGGCCACAGCTGATGCTGCAAGGAAGAAATCTTTTAAGAAGCCAGTCTTCTCAAAAAAGAAGAGGTTTTACCCCTCTTATTCCACAGGGACGTTCGGCAGGTCAGCCTGCCCGAAAGATTCAGCAACCATCTAAACAAAGGAAAGCAAAGACTGCTAAGCCTCAACCGTCTCAGCAGTCTCATCCTCCACAAGGCCTTTGACTTTCATCTAGAGAACTTAGCCTTCCTGGCCCTCAATGGACCAGAGCATTCCACCATTCCAGGAAGGTTGTGCCACTTTGCCCCCAGATGGGGGCAGATAACAGCAGAAAATTGGACTCTCTCCATTATAAAAGAGGGGTACAAGCTTCATTTTATCTGCATTCCTCCTCCCACAATGGTGAGACAGTTCAATTCTCAGACCTCTCTCATCAACCTGTTAGATCAAGAGGTCACTATACTTCTTGCCCAAGGGGCAATAGAAGAGGTACCCATTCCTCAACAGGGTACAGGGTTTTACTCCCCCTATTTCCTTATCCCAAAGAAAACAGGGGGACACAGACCTATTCTAGACCTCAGAATTGAACAAATTCCTGTTCAAAGAGAAATTCAAGATTTCTCTGGGAACTCTGCTGCCATATCTTCAAAGTCAGGATTGGCTTTCCCTAGATCTAAAGGATGCGTACGCTCATGTTCTCATCCATCCAATTCACGGAAAGTTCCTTCGGTTCCTTTTTCAAGGAAAGCACTACCAATACAGGGTGCTTCCTTTTGGCCTGGCCTCGGCACCAAGGGTGTTCACGAAATGCATGGCTGTGGTAGCAGTATTCCTTCGCACTCTAGGAATATTCGTCTTCCCCTACTTAGACGACTTGCTCATTCGAGCCCCATCAGAGTCGGAGGCCAGGACTTCTCTATTTTGCACAATGCGTATCCTTCAGTATTTGGGTCTAGTCATAAACATCCCAAAATCCAGTCTAACTCCCACTCAGTCTCGAGTTCATAGGAGCTTTGCTGGATACAAGAAAAACAAGGCCCTATCTTCCCCAAGCCCATTGCCTTCGCATGGTGCAGTTAGCTTCTCAAGCAGTGCTAAAGCCTCATCTCCCTGCTCGAGAAATGTTACAACTACTAGGCCACATGGCATCTACCGTGCATGTGGTTCCTTATGCTCGCCTCCATATGAGAGCAGCCCAGGCATCAGGGTGCTTGTCAGACAAAATAGCAAACACAAATCGCCTTATTTTGTTCCTCCAATGGTGGCAGTTCAATCAAAACTTGTTGCTGGGGTCCCCATTTCAACAACCTTTACCCCAGGCAACTCTCACAACAGATGCTTCTCCAGTGGGTTGGGGAGCTCATCTGCAAGACCTCTCCAACCAAGGCACTTGGACTCCACAGGAGACTCATCTACACATCAGTCTCTTAGAGCTCAGAGCAATCTTCCTTGCTCTGTGAGTGTTCCACACCCTGGTCATCTACAAGACAGTCCTCATTCAGATGGACAATCAAGTAGCCATGTTCTACGTGAACAAGCAGGGAGGAACAGGCTCTGTCGCTTTGCAACGAAGCTTTGCAACTATGGCCCCTCGCCAGAGAGCATCAGATTCATCTCCTGGCAGTGTATCTTCCAGGTGTCCAAATCTCTTGGGCAGACAGACTCAGTCGAGTTCTGCTTCCACACGAATGGTCTCTACATGCAGACAAAGTGGCCAAGGTTTTTCAAATTTGGGGAACCCCGGACATAGACCTCTTTGCAAGTCCGTGGAATGCCAAACTTCCCCGGTTCTGTTCCAGAATTCCGGCTCAGGGCTCTCAGGCCAGGGATGCTTTCCTCCTTCATTGGGGTCAAGACTTCCTTTATGCCTTTCCACCCATTCCCCTGATTCCCAAAACCCTGTTCAAGCTTCAGAGAGACAGAGGCCGTATGATTCTCATAGCTCCACATTGGCCACGGCAAGTGTGGTACCCTCTGCTTCTACATCTCTCGCAAGCTCCCTCTATGGAGTTAGGCTCTGCTCCAGATCTCCTGTCTCAGGAGGACGGAATTTTATGGCATCCCAATCCCCAGGCTCTGCATCTCAGGGCTTGGTTCCTGAAGGCCTAGATCTTCAGGATCTTAACCTTCCTCAGCAAGTAAAGGATATCCTTTATGCTTCTAGAAAACCTTCCACAAGACACTCTTATGCTTTCAAGTAGAAAAGGTTTACCATATGGTGCTCGCAGAAGGGTCTTACTCCAGTAATGATTCCAGAGGTATCGCAAGGGGGTTATCTCCTTCATTTATCCATTGCAGGACTTAAAACTAACTCAGTAAGAGTCCATTTAAGTGCTATTGCGTCTTCTTTCAAGCCTTTAAAAGGACAACCTATTTCCTCCCATCCTCTCATAGCAAGATTTATGAGAGGCCTTCTAAGCAAGCCTCCCATTAAGCCACCACCGGTGGCATGGGACTTAAATCTGGTTCCTGGCCAGCTCATGAAGCCCCCTTTCGAACCCTTAGCTACTACCTCCTTGAAGTTTCTTTCCTGGAAAGTTATCTTTCTCATTGCAATCATCAGCACGTCACATCAGTGAGTTGCAGGCATTAGTGGCTGATGCACTTTATACAAGGTTCCATCATGACAAGGTAGTCCTTAGGACTCATCCACGCTTCATGCCAAAGGTGGTCTCGCCTTTTTTATCTTAACCAAGCGGTCTACCTGCCTGTTTTTTTTTTCCGAGGCCTCATGCATCAAATGCAGAAAGGAATCTTCATACTTTGGACTGTAAAAAGAGCTTTAGCTTTTTACTTACAAAGAACACAGTAACATAGAAAGTCCTCTCAACTCTTTGTTGCTTTTGATCCTTCTCATTTGGGACTTCCAGTCTCCAAGAGAAGAATGTCTAACTGGATTGCGCCGTGTGTTTCATTTGCCTATCAGAGTAAGAATCTTCCTCCGGAGGGCCATGTCACAGCTCGCAGTGTGAGAACCATGGCAGCTTCAATGGCTCATCTGCACTCTGTGTCTATCGGCGACATCTGTCGATCAGCCACTTGGGCCTCGGCTCATACCTTCACAGCTCATTACTGCTTGGACAAGGACTCCCACCGGGATGCCTTGTTTCGTCGGGCTGTTCTCCAACACCTGTTCCATACCTAATCAACTTCTACCCACCATCCCTGGTTGGATGCCAGAGATTCATGGGGGGAAGTGGAGCCCTTTCACAGGGACACAAAACTTCTGGGGTCTCTCCCTGGCATCTAAAGCTAGGGAGTCCCCATATGTGAAGACTACATTCCTGCTTGTTCCTGGAGATAGCTTAGTTACTCACCTGTAACAGGTGATCTCCGGGAACAGCAGGAATTTAGTCTTCACAACCCACCCACCTCCCCTAGGAGTTGTATCTATCTCTTTCTCTTTCCCTCTCTCTCTCACTTTGTCTCAGCTTTAAACTCAACTGGAGAGAAGCAGTTGGGAAAGGCGGGAAGGCAGCACGCAGGCACTGTGGGATGCTCCCAAAAGCTTTCTAAATGGACGCTGGGGAGCATTCCCGCGCAGGCTCCGTCTGTACCGACGATATCCATATATGAAGACTAAATTCCTGCTGTTCCCTGAGATCACATGTTACAGGTGAGTAACTATGCTTTATCCTCATCAGCTTCTACATATTTCTCCCCTTCACCCTTGAGTCCGACAATACCATTTTTGCCCTTCCTCTTCTCACTAATATATCTGAAAAATGTCTTATCCCCCCCATTTTATTGCATTGGCTATTTCCTCTTCTTTCTGAATCTTTGCTTTCCTGACTGCTTTGCTAGCTTCTCAGAGTTTTTCCAAATATAAATGCCTGTCTTCCCCTCTCTGTGATCTCTTGTATTTCATGAAGGCCTCCCTCTTTTTCATCATCTTTTCAAAACCATAGCGGTTTCCTTTTCCTTTTGCTTTTTATTTACCATTTTAACAAAAAGGTTGGTTACCCTTTAAAGTTTTGCCCACTGTGTTTTTCTACATCCCCCAACTGTTCCCATCCCACTAAAGACTCCCTGAGGTATTGGCCCATCTTGGCAAAGTTAGTTTCCTAACGTCTAAGATGCTTGCTTTTGAATGGAGTTTTTTCAGCCCTGGTCCTAATACTGAACCACACCATCTGGTGATCTCCCACTATAACATCAGAAACACTTTCACCATTGGTAAGCACCAAGTCCAGTATGGGCCCTTCATGTGTTGGTTCTGTTACCAGTTGTCTGAATAGCTCTCCCTGTAGAGAATCCAGGATCTCCTTACTTCTAGATGTTGATTATCACATCCCTGCTGCAGTATCATCTGGCATAATGAAATCCCCTATCAGTAGCACGTCCCTTTCCTGGCAATGCTGCATATGTCTTCAATGAACTCTGTCCACCTCTTCTCCCTGTGAGGGAGGTCTGTATAATCACGCCAATGCAAATAGATTTTTGTTTCTCTCTTTCTAGTTTAACCCACAGTGCCTCCTCTCTCCCTTTTAAGCCCTGTATTTCCATAGCTTTAATATTTATTTTTTACATATAGTGCCACTTCTCCTCCCCTTCTTCCTACCCTGTCCTTTCTGAATAAAGTATAGCCAGGTATAGTTACATCCCAGTCATGGTTGTCTGTGAACCATGTCTCAGTTACTACCACTAAGTCCAAATCAGCCTCTCCCACTAAAGCCTCAATATCTGGGATCTTATTTTCTATGCTACGAGCATTCATAGACACTGCCTTCCAGATGTTGCCCCTGTTTTCTGTTTCTATAAAGGTATTTAATGTTTTACTTACCTGAGGGCTTTCTTCACCCATCCCCTACGAATATAGTTTATTGTCCTCTTCAGTAGGTTAGTCAGTCTGCTACTGAAGACACGTCAACCCTTGGAACAGCATCCAATGGTCCAGGAAACCAAAACGCTCTTGATAACGCCATCCACACAGCCATGCATTCATCTCCAGGATGCAAGGTTCTCTGCCTTGACCTCTACCCTCAATGAGGAGAATTGAAGAGAACACCACCTGCGCCCCTATTTGCTTCACCCTCTGTCCCAGAGCCATGAAGTCACTTTTGATATGCTTGGAGGGATACTTGGCAGTATCATTTGTGTCGACATAGATGAGCAACATTGGGTAATAGTCAGTGGGCTTGATGAGTCTCTGCAAACTCTCCATAACATCTCAGATTTTGGCACCTGGCAGACAGCATACCACTCTCGATATAACATCACCAACCAACACTACCCTTCGCTTCCTTGTGGTCACTGATTCTCAACTTTGGGGTGCTTGAGCTCTGGTTCTTCCCTTTCCAGGAGTGCTTTCACCTCCTCCATTTCCAGGGCTGCATAATGATTCTCTAATTCAAGGGCTGGAGGAGTTTGGATTGGTAATTCTGCAGGCCTTGGTGACTTGTCCAACCTTCGTCATTCTGTAGCCTCCCATCTTCTCCTATGCTGGAGAGTTTGGATGTTACAAGAAGCATCTCATCAATGTACTTCTCACTCTTGAATGCTCCTCAGCCTCGCCACCTCTTGTCTGGGATTTTTCCAGCCATTGTTCAGTTGGTGGAGCTTAGGTAATTGTTGAGGCAAAAGAGGGAGAGACCTACCAAAGTACCAGCCTGTTTCCCAGCTGTCCTTTCAGAGAAAAAGCAGTTAAACTCTTAAGTCTAAATGTGCTGTTCCAAGTCCCTGTGTGTAGCTAATTGGGCGAGGTGCCCTATAAAGTAAGACTGCTCACAAAGGGTAGGTGGGAGTTGGAGGGGAGGGAACTAACACCTGATGAAGTGTCAATAGCTTCAAAGATCTAAGAAAGATACTTACAACAGAGTTTTAAATCTACACCACTAAAGACAATATTTGCCCTTTTGAACTAAAGCACCAAAAAGAATATAACTGTTTTAAAAATGTACCAAAACCCTTTTAAGAGCAATCAGGCAGAAAGCTAGTAATTTAAAAGCCAAACACTCTTACCTTAGTTTGAAATGTAGAGCCCCTGTTATGAATGCCTCTGGAGGGATTCCTGTTAGGAATGGACTTGGAGTAGATAGCACCTTTAGCAGGGCAGTTCATTCCAGAGCATTGGCATCTTCCCATTCTGGCTTATTGCTGTTTGTTTGGGTACATCCCACTCATCTCGACTGGCCTAGCAGAATAAGGAAGGAGAAATTTTACATACCTGACAGTTTTCTTTCCTGAATCCTGCTTAACCAGTCCAGGACTCACCCTGGAAGACTTTTTTTCCTACAGGTTTGGGATTTCTGCTGCCACTTGATTGCATGGTCAGGTTCAGGGTCTCATGCAGAGTCAGTTTAGTGCTGTCAAGTCTCTGCTGAGTCCTGGCAACCCAGCTACCTCTGGGTTTTCTTGGCAAAATATCACTGGAAGTAGCTTGCCAGCCCTTTTTTCTGAGGCAATGGTGGGTAAAATGACTTGCCTGAGGTCGCAAGGAGTGGTAGTGGGAATCGAACCCTTGATCTTCTGGGCACAAGGGTACTCTAACCACTAGGTTACTCCTCCATTCAGTTATGGTAAGAGAGCCAAATACATGTTCCTATTGATTGTGATTATCCAACAACCATAACATGGAACATTTTTTGTTTCAGACGTTTTCAGTTTTGCTTACTGCTTGGGAAGTGTCACATTAGCTTCTCAGTGCTGCCCAAGAGGATATACCAAGCGATGGCATCTCTGAAAATTGCTTGTTTGCTCCCCAGCCTGCAGATAAAAGCATAACCCACTTGTCTGGACTGGTCTAGCAGGATTCAAGGAAAGAAAATTTATCAGGTATATAAAATTTCTCCATAAGCACCCACATGCAAGGAAGGAAGACCAAACATCTGCTAACATAGTTTTAAGGTGAGGTGAGGGAGGCTAATTTTTAAGCCCAAAAAAAAAATCTTTCAAAAAATGGAAAACGTATCTGCATTAAGAAAACGGGAAGTGTAGCACAAGGGCTGGAAAGTTAGATGCAAAGCATTGATAAGGCAGGCAAAGAGAATTGTGGAAGCAAAAACTCATAATCTGTGCATTTTTCCTAGAAAAAAGGTGCTGGTATTCATATCAGGGCTCTTTCATTAATACATGAGGACCATAGGTCAGTTCTAGAAGGCAAAGAAAGATGCTGCACCACAGTGTATTCCCTAAAAAACAAAACAAAAACAAAACAAAACAAAGGCCCTGCTCATAATAACCTCTTCAGGCAAAAAGCCTGTGAAGGAGTCAGACCATTAGAGATGATAGAGGAGTAAAAGAGGCACTCAGGGAGGAGAAGGCCATAGCAGAGAAACTAAATTATTTAGTTTTGGTATCTACTGAAGAAGATGTAGGGGAGATACCCTTGCCAGAAATAATATTTAAAGGAAATTGATTGTAGGAATTCAACCAAATCTCTGTGAACCTGGAAGATGTAATAGGGCAATTTGACAAACTAAAGAGTAGCAAATCATCTGGACCAGATGGCTAAAATCCCAAAGTGCTGAAACTCAAAAATGAAATTCCAGACCTACTATTAGTATTCATAATTTGTAAGCTGTCATTAAAATAGGGTGCAATACTTGAAGATTGGAGAGTGGCAATGTAACACCAGTTTTTAAAAAAGGTTCCAGGGTTGTCTGGCAAACTACAGATTGGTGAGCCTGATATCAGTGCTAGGCAAAATGGTAAAAACCTTTTATAAAGAATAATATTTCTGAACATGAAGATCATGGATCTCCATTTCCAATCCTGGAGGGCCGCAAACCTGTCAGGTTTTCATTAAGTCCCTAATGAATATGCATGAGAAATTTGAATACAATAGGGGCAGTGCTTGCAAATATCTCATGCATATTCATAAGAGATCCTGATAATCTGACTGGTTTGCAGCCCTCCAGAACTGAAGATGGAGAGCCCTGATGTAGATAGCTTTGTCCCATTGAATTGTAGATTAACATGGATTTAGCAAAGAGAGTCTTGCCTTACCAATCTGCTACTTTTTTGAAGGCATGAATAAAATAGGTAGATTAAGGTGGGCCAGTGAACATAGTGATTACCTGGATTTAAAAAAAAAGCTTTTGACAAAGTCCTTCAGAAGAAACTTGAGGAAATTTTAAAGTCATGAAATAGGAGGCAATATCCTATTGTGGAATGGAATTGTTAAAAGAAAGAAGAGTAGGGCTAAAATGGTCACATTTCTCAGTGGAGAAAGGTGAATAATGGAGTACCCCAGGGATCCATGATGGGCCTACTACCTTTTTAATATATTTATAAATACCCTAGAATTGGGAATAGCAAGAGAGGTGATCAAATTTGCAAACAACAAAAAATGATTCAAAGTTATTAAATTATAAAAGGACTGCAAGGGGACTTCGAGAAAATGGGAGACTGGACATCCCAAATATCAAAACAAACCCATTTTGGAGAAACTACCCCAGATGAATTTTAATGTGGACAAGTGCAAAATTCAGCACTTAGGGAAGAACAACCCAAACTATATCTGCACGATGCATGGTTCCACATTAGAAGCTACCACCCCAAAAAAAGATCTAGGTCGTCATGAATAAAACGTCAAAATACTCGGCTTTCTTGGCTGCTGCTGCACACTAAGCAAATAGAATGCTAGGAATTTTATAAGGACAAGAATGAGAATAAAATGGAGAATATCATAATGCCTCTATCGCTCCATGGTGCAATCACACCTTAAATATTGCATGCAGTTCTGGTTGCTGCATCTTTTTAAAAAAAAAGAAAAAAAGAAAAGGTACTGAGAAGGGCGAACAAAATGATAAAGGGGACAAGGGATGTAAGGTACCTATTTGAAGAAAGGAAAGGATTAAAAGATTAAGGCTCTTCAGTTTGAAAAAGAGATGGCTAAGAAGAGATAATAAAGAGGTCTTTAAAACTAATGAGCAGAGTAGAACGAGTAAATGTGAATCTGTTTATGCCTTCAAAAACTGTAAAGACTAGGACATGTAATGATGATGCAAAGTAGTACATTTAAGGCTAGTTGGAGAGAGGAGAATGTTTGTGGGTTTTTTTTTCACTCAACACATAATTAAGCTCTGGAATTTGTTGCTGGAGGATTTAGTAAAAGCTGTTAGTGTAGCTGAGTTTAAAGGTTTGGACAAGTTCATGGAGGGAAAAGTCCATAAACCATTATTAAAGTTTATTTGGTAAGCAGCATGGAATCAGTCTACCCTTTAGGATCCTGCCAGGTATGTGTGACCTAGGTTGTCTACTGTTGGAAACAAGATACTGGGCTTGATGGACCATTGGTCTGACCCAGTATGACAAATCTTATGTTCGTATGTTGGAAATAATTCCACAAGCCATGCTCTGCATGCTTTCCTCACTTGTTGTTAGACTAACTTAATGGCTTTCCAGCCCAATACTGAAAGGCATTTATCCAGATACAGCTGCTGTTAGCTAGATAAATGTCTTACCACAGCTATCCTTGGATGTTCAGCGGCACTATTTCGGTAGTACTGGTGAATATCCTTACAGACTTCCTCAGTACTATCCAGATAATGCTGGCATGGTATGTGGGTAGTGCAACAGTTTAACTGGATAGTGACGATATTCAGCAGCAGCTTCCAGCGACACTGACTCTCTGAATTATATTATTTAAGCGCTGTGGCTAGGATTGCAAAACAAAAATAGTGACTGCCGTGTATAAACATTTGACTCATTTTTGACTATATTTCAGCATAGTCACAGAGAACTCCCTAACATGTGGAAGCACCATTGATGATAGCTGCAAGCACTTAGTACAGAACGCAAATATGGCACAAGCATTTCTTGAACAATCACTACTCCAGCAGGTACAGAAGCTACCTTTGTCAAGCAATATCTGAATAGCTACCAGCATGATAAAGGTAGGTAGCTTCCATACCTGCTGGAGTAGTGATTGTTCAAGAAATGCTTGTGCCATATTTGCGTTCTGTACTAAGTGCTTGCAGCTATCAATGGTGCTTCCACATGTTAGGGAGTTCACTGTGACTATGCTTTAAAATATGGTAAAATATTTTGAGTCTGAAGTGCAGTGAGGAAGTGTCAGCAAGCTTGTGACTACTGGAGAAATGCTGCAGGTCAGGCTAAGCTGGTTTCCTGAACCAAAAAAACAAAACAAAACAATCTGAGGCGCTGAATTAATCAGCGAGCACAGGTGGCAATATCTTTTCTCAGTGTCTACAACATATTTTAAGTTGAAAAATATTTAAATTGCAATCCAGCCACTATGGATGAGTGCTGCAGTGAAAGTGAAACATTCATTCAGTCTTAGAAATCTATTTTCTGAAATCTAAATTACATCCGTAGTGTGTCACTAGTGCTAGGGAGATTGCTGAATCTTTTATAGTTTCGATTTTCAGCAAAATATCTGAATTACAAACTTAAGAAATTTTGCTTGGATTGGGGCTTCAGCTTAATATTTCCAACTATATAAATAATGTGGAAGTTTTGAAGCTTAACACTCAACATGACCTTGACCATCTGACAGCTCTTCACCTGTCAAGGTGAATGGTATACAGTCTTTGCCACTCATTGAGTCACGTTGGGTCAGATGCATTTATGATCTTTTCTGGTGGGCACACAGAGGAGAATGTTCCGAAACGGGTGCTTATGCTAACAAGACACATAAGCACATGCTAGATATATTTTATAAAAGTCATATATCAGCTTTTTCCCTGCTTTTTGATTTACATAAAACAATTTAATTTCCCAGCTTTATGCGGATCTCAACTTTCTGAGAGTACAATAGTGTATAAATTCATACTTTCTTGATGCTCCTGCTAGTCGAGTGTTCCCCAGAAGGCTGATGTCATTACTCTACTCGGATGCTTCGCTGTTCTGTTACTTGATCTGTGTTCTGTATCCCTCCACTAGTGCTAGCATTCTGCGCTACCTGATTGGCTTAGCCCAAAACCCTCTCCATTCCTAACAGAGGTGACGTCAGACACAGACTCTTAAAAGCGGCGCTGCAGTGTTCTTACTTTTACTGCTCTTCTGTTTGTTACCTGATTTATTTCTGTTCTCTCCTTGGAGGTGGCATTCTGCACTCTGTTCTGCCTTGCCTGCCGTAGTTGCTGTGCTTCAACCCCAGCCATGCCCATTCCTAGCAAAGAGATGATAGCAGGCACAGATGCTTAAAATAGCTGAAGGCGTATAGCCAAGGAGCAGATTATTCCATTTGGGCAACTCTTAGGGTGACTTCCTTGTCATGGGTTCTGCATTTGCCCTTAGTTGCTCACCATGCTTGTGTGTTACTTCTGTTTATGTTGTCTGGAATTGACATATTGTCTAACAGTGTGGTTTACCATGATTGTGTCACATACCAGTTTTCTGGGGTCACGAGTCTCTTCCTTGAGAACACCCTAACGGGCTGATGCAGAAACCCTGCATTAGAGCCCAGTATAAAGGCTCTAGCACAGAGTTTCCTAATGTGAGTTTAACGATGACTTTTTTTGCATAGCAAATAAGTCAATTGCTGAGTGGATTACCATATTCTGTCCCCATTTATACAGAACACTGCACTTCACCTCATAGATTCCTTCAAATATTTAGGTGTCCTTATAGATTATCGACCATCATTTGATTCCCATATCTCTGGAGTCATGAGAATATTATTTTCACATTGCGTCAATTCCTCTGTGTAAGCTTTCCTTGAACCATTGGATCAGCACACACTTGTACACGCTTTTATGACATCCTGCTTGGACTACTGTAACTTTGTCTATTTGAGTCTTAGAATGGTTGACCTCAAATGCTCACAATCCATTTAGAATACTGCTATCTGCATTCTCACCCATCCTCTTTGATTTGATTATGGCTCCCTGTTTTGGCATCACTGACTCAGTCTTTTACTGTGTGCAGTTTAAGATATTGGTAATGACCTACAATGCACTGAAACAGGCTGCCCTTCTACCTTCATTCGTTACAGATTCTACACACGTCTTCTCACCCCGTACACTCTACCCAGGAAAATAAGCTATCCATACTTTTTGCTTCCAGGGCCAGACCTGAGACCACCAAAAATCTGCCTTTTATTGCATTGACCCTAAGCTTTGGAACACTTTACCACATTTCCTTCATACTGAGCCCTCATATAGGAAGTTCAGATTGGGATTAGAAGCTCACCTTTTTGGGGGAGTCTTAATGCTACCCTCTGCCAAGCTGGTTGGAATATGCGGGAAGCTGTAGGCCGGTGTCGCTTGTGTTCACTTTAATTCTCCTTCCCTACTCTGCTGTTTCTGCTCTTTGTCTTTATGGTCTTATTATTGTGATGGGTGTTCCTGTCCTAATTTCTTGCTGCTTATATTTGCAAACCACTCTTGATGTGCTACATTGAAAGTGGTATAGTAAATTCTTTAATAAATATAAACTTGTGGACTGCTGCAACATTGCAGATAAGCCTGTCTCCCCTGGCCCAGATTATGGTTTTGTAGCCTGTTTGGACCTGTAGGCCCAATGCTTGCTCGGAGCTTAGGGTATGCCCTTGTTTGCTCGAGACAAGATGCCCTATGTCCAGTGCCATTACCCACAAGGTGGGCCAGAGAGCAGATAGGAGGATCCCATAGGCTCCCGGGGTGGGGGGGGGGGGGGAATTGGTGGCCAAAGCCCCCCTTCCCTGTCACTCTTTTTTTTTTTTTTTTTTTTTCTTTTCTCTTTTCCTATGTTTTCAATTGATTCTGTTTTACAGCTTGAATAAAGCAGCTTTGAATTTAAAAAAGAGAGAGCCAACTCTCCAAGGCAGCTGGACTTAGGCGACTGGTGTAGCCCTTCTCTGGTTTCTCTTGCTGGCTTGACAGCAGTTGGGATATCCTTGCTGGTTGGGAATCTTTTTGCTGTGGGCTTCTTTATTCATTGGTGCTTTTTTCTTAGTGCTTTTTTGTTTGGCTGCTGCCGTGCTGAGTGAACCAGCTCTATGCAGCCTGTGGCTCTCCTGTGGTGTGTGTGTCTTGTGTGTGTGTGTGTGTGTGTGTGTGGGGGGGGTGTTTGTTTTCTGTAGCTGGTATTTTTGTTCCAAGAGCACTTGGAACTGCAGGACGCTTTTTTTTTTTTTTGGCATGTTCAGGACCCCCATGGGGGGGGCCCACAACCTGAAGCCAGTTTTGGTGCCCCCATTTTCTCTAGTAAGATGGCAAGAGTAGGTGCACCTGCTGCTCTGTGAAGGCCACCCCTCCCCATATCTTTGTTTACGGGTGAACCCACTGCTCCATGTAGGACACCTCTATTTGTTGAGAAATTAGATGGTTCAGTTTATTTTGATTTTATCCTGTTGCTGTAAAGGGATCCACTGTGTCTGTCCCATGCCATTTTGAATTCCATCACTGTGTTTGCCCCCACCACTTCCATCGGGAGGGCATTCCAAGCATCCACTACACTTTCAGTGAAAAAGTATTACCTGACATTGCCTTTCAACTTACCTCCTTGCAGCTGCTTCATGTTATGCCCTCTAGTTTTACAGCTTCCCCGTCTTTGGAAGAGGTTTGTTTGTTCATTATTTCTCTAAGTATTTAAAGGTCTGAATCATATCTCCCCTATCCCTCCTCTCCTCCAGAGTGTACATATTTAGGTCTTCAAGTCCCTTCTCATAAGGCTTCTGACGCAGGCTCTAAATCATTTTGGTCGCCTTCCTCTTAAGTTTCCAGTCTTTTTACATCCTTTGCAAGATATGGTCTCCAAAACTGAACACAGTATTCCAAGTGAGGCCTCACCATTGACTTGTACAGTGACATAAGTACCTCTTCCTTTCTGCTGGTAATTCCTCTTTGTATGCAGCCCAACATCCTCCTGGCTTTTCCCACCGCCTTATCGCACTGTTTTGCCACCTTGAGATCTTCAGAAATAATCACACCGAGGTCTTTCTCCTGATGCGTGCACACCAACCTCTTGCCCCCTATCGTGTACATTTCCCTTGTATTTCTGCTACCCAAGTGCATGACACTGCCCTTCGCATTAAATCGTAATTGCCAAGCATTAGACCATTCTTCCAGCTTTTCCTCATGTTAACCACTCCTTTGGGGGTGTCCACTCTATTGCAAATTTTTGTGTCATCTGCAAAAAGACAGACTTTTCCATTCAGTCCTTCAGCAATATCACTCACAAATACACTGAACAGTGCCGGGCCCAGGACCGAACCCTGGGGCACCCCGCTAATCACCTTCCTTTCATCCGAGTGAGCTCCATTTACCATCACCTTCTGTCTTTCAGTCAACCAATTTCTGGTCCAGTTCACCACCTTGGGACTCATCCCCAAAGTACTGAGTTTATTGATAAGCCTCCTATGAGGAACAGTATCAGGCTTTGCTGAAATCCAGGTAGATGACATCCATCGCATGCCCCTGATCTACTTCTCTGGTCACCCAGTCAAAGAACTCAATCAGATTTGTTTGGCAAGATAGTCCTTCGGTAAAACCATGTTGCCTCGGATCTTGCAACCTGTTTGTTTTGAGAGAGTCCACTATTTTCTCTTTCAGGAGCACCTCCATTACTTTTCCCGCCACCGAGGTAAGGCTCACGGGCCTGTAGTTTGTCACTTCTTTCCTGTCGCCACTTTTGTGAAGAGGTACCACATCAGCCATTCTCCAGTCCTGAGAAACATCTCCTGTTTCCAAGGATCTGTTGAAAGCATCCTTTAATGGCCCTGCAGGAACCTCTCTGAGCTCTTTCAGTATCCTGAGATGTATCCCATCCGGTCCAATGGCCTTGTCCACTTTCAGTTTTGCAAGTTGTTCTAACACATCTTCAGTGAATCGTGTGGTATCTACTTTCCCATTTTTATATTTGGGAGTCGCAGGTGGTCCTTCTCCAGGATTTTCTTTAGTAAAAACAGAGCAGAAGTATTTGTTTAGCAATTTCGCTTTTTCAATGTCACTTTCCACGAGTCTGTTCCCAGCACTTCTGAGTCCTGCAATTCCACCTCTGATCTTCTTCCTTTCCCGAAATATACCTGAAAGGTTTTGTCGCCACACTTCACATCTTTAGCCATCTTCTCCTCTGCCTTTGATTTTTCTATCCTTATTTCTCTTTTTGTCTGAGTTTGATCCTGTATTCATTTCTGTGTTCCTGTGTTTGCAAGCTTTTGAATTTTGCGAAAGTTGTGTGTTGCCTTTATTTGAGCAGCCACTTCTCCTTCTCCTCTTTTTATTTACTTTCTTACATATTTATCTGTTGCCCCTTTTATTGCCACCTTTAGTTTAGCCCATTGCAATTCCACTTCCCTTATCCCCTTCCACCCTGCCAACTCCTCCTTTAGGTACTTGGCCATTTTACTGAAGTCAGTGTTTTTGAGGTTTAGGACTTTGCGCTTGCTATGATTGGACTGCACCTTGGCTTTTATCTCAAACCACACCATGTGGTGATTGCTGCTGCTCACAGGGGCACCTACCCAGACATTCGACACGTTATCACAGTTGGTGAGCACTAAATCCAGCATTGAGCTTTCCCTGGTTGGTTCCATCACCATTTGTCTAACGCATCTTGGAAAGCATCCAGAATTTTTTTGCTTCTTTCCAGATTTGTAGAAGGAGTAATCCAATCCACATCGGGTAGATTAAAGTCACCCAATACGATCACTTCCTCCTTTGTGGCTATCTTGGCAATATCTATAATCAGTTCATTATCTATCTCTTCAATTTGAGTCTGAGGTCTGTAGACTACAGCAGTATGGATGACAGTGCCATCTCCTCTTTCCAGCACAATCCAGAGCGCTGCTTCTCTTCCCCGTGCCCCCTGCGTTTCAGTAGCTTTAATATTGCTTTTGACATACAAGGCTCCTCCTCCTCCTTTTCCACTTTCTGTCTCTTCTGAATAGATTATAGCCAGCTATGGCGCAATCCCAATCATGCAATTCATTAAACCATGTTTTTCTGTAGTGGCCACAATGTCCAAGTTCATTGCCACCATTAGGGCTTCCAGGTCCGGAATTTTGTTGGCTAAGCTTCGAGCATTTGTGCTCATTGCTTTCCAGCATTTAACTGGATTTCGTGTATTTTGCATTGATTTTGTTCTGCCCACTTCTGCCCACTTGCTTTTGATGTGTGGTGGTTTCTGATGATCTGCTTTTGCAGGGAGTGAAATCCTGAACTTGACCTTCCCCCATCCGTCACCCCCCTTTTTCTAGTTTAAATGTATATCCACATACTGCCTAAATTTTTCACTTAAGATTCTTTTCCCTGTGACAAAGAGATGTAATCCATCAGCACAGTAAAGTCTCTTGTTGGTCCATCTGTTTCCCCAGTCACCTATAAATCTGAATCCTCCTTCTTTGCACCAGGTCTGGAGCCATGTGTTTAAAGCTGTTTATGCGATGTAGCCTTTCTGCCCCCTTACCAAGAACAGGTAGAACTTCTGAGAATGCTACAGTGTTAACAATGGGCTTCAGTTTCTCTCCCAGAGTGTGGAAGTCCCTTTGAACTGTAGTGGCACTATTTCTAGCCAGGTCATTTGTATCCAAGTGGATGACAACATCAATTTTGGAGTGCTCACTTTCAGCGTTAAGTACATCAACAATTTGGTTTGTATTCCTGCTAGCTGAAGAGTCTGGGAGGCATTTGACTAACTTCTCTCCTTTGAACTGTGTTCCCAAGTTGGTGCTTCTGATGATGGAATCACCAAGTAGTAGTAGTTTTCTGTTCCTTGAGTTTTTCTTCATATTTCGTGCTTTACCAGGAGATTGGGCATTGACTGTCTTATTTAAGGGCCCTTCAGTTTCCATGGAATGGGCATCCTCATTAACCAAAGCAGAGAAGGCATTATGCAGTGATATCTCATGATGTACAAGGTGTTTCTGCGTTACAGGTCGCAGTCTACCAGAGCCCACCGTGATCCATTTGTTCCTGGGATTTTTGATTCTTTGTGGGAGCGGTGGTGGACTTTGTTTGGTTTGTATCCTAGAAGAGGTGCATTTCATTGCAGCTACTTCTTCCCTTAATAGATTCAATTCTTTATGCATGGCTGCTAACTTGAGGCATATAGGGCAAGCTCTTAGGTTCCAGATGATTCTTCTCAGAATGAAGGCACCACGATTATTGCACTGAATACAAGACATGCTTGGTCCTGAAGATACAAGGAGTAACCTTGCAGTTTAAGCCCTGGTCGGGCAGGCACGTAGACTGATGCTCTACCCATTAGACTACTCCTCCACTCCATTTGCACTAGCTACAATGCCTCGATCATTTGACTTGATAACTCTGAGCATCTTATTTTCCTAATTCAGTTCTAGTCTCTTTTTCTACAAAGTCCTTCCCCAAGGTCTCTTTTCCGTTTCCTGTCATGCATGTTCATTAGGGATATCCCAACAACCTGACTGGTTTGGTGCCTTCCAGGACCGGAGTCAGAGACCCCTGCTTTAAAGGTTTGTTTGAACTGTTGGAAACATCCAAAGAGCTTAAGGCTGACCTGGAGCAATCTGGAGTGCTGGTTTCATCCCACACTGTATGCTGTACATGAAACAAAGAAGGACTTGATGAAGGCCAAGGAAGACCCCACTGCTCAAAGATGGACATAAAAAGACAGCCCTGATCTTTGCCCAAACCCATCTTGAGAAACCGCAATCCTTCTGGGAAAATGTTCCGTGGACAGATGAAACCCAACTTGAGCGATACATTTATAGACGAAGAAATTAAGTTTATAAGGAAAAAAACACTCTTATTATAGTTAAATATGGTGGCGGTTCCATAACATGGTGAGGCTGTCTTGCTGCCTCAGGAACTGGAGGCCTGGAACATATTAAAGGAATCATGAAGTCAGGACTAACAAGGTATTTTGGAGCAAAATGTGCTACCTAGTGTCAGAAAGCTAGGTCTGAGTCAAAGGTCATGGGTCCTCCATCAGGACTATGACGGAAAACAAACATACAGTCAAACCTCGGTTTTCATTTGCCCCGGTTTTCATACGCTTCGGTTTTCAACGTCTTTTCTGACTGAGATTTTGTCCCGGTTTTCATGCATTGCTTCGGTTTTCAACGTCTTTTGACTGAGATTTTGTCCCGGTAGCAGGGAAGAAAAGCTGTCAACGTAAGCAGGAGATGTTGCATGAATGTGGGAGGCAGTTCTTTCTCTTGCAGGGTACGTCTGAAGCTATATCATTAAGATTTTCTGCCATTCTGAAGCATTGAGCAGATAATGTAAAGGTATTTTCATGGACTGAATTCAATGTGATTCCGAAGAGAGCTGGGCACAGCAGCTTGTCAGGGGTGGCTAAGGCCAGATGTTAACATACTGTACTGTACAGTACTGTACTTAGCTTGCTTTCAGTGATGTTAAATGTTCATTTATCCATTTCATTAGTCATTTATATTTATTTCTCATTGTTTTCTGTATGTAAAATATAGTTATTCTCTATAAAATGTATTTTTTGTGAATATTTTTGGGTGTCTGGAACGGATTAATTGGATTTACATTATTTCTTATGGGAAATATTGCTTCAGTTTTCATACGTTTCGGTTTTAGTCAGACTTTTTCGAACGGATTAATCATGAAAACCGAGGTTTGACTGTATATCCAGAAGTACAAAAGAATGGTTAAAAAGTAAAAAATGGACTGTTAAATTGGTCAACAATGAGTTCTGATCTCAATCCAATTGAAGCTTTTGGAAAGAGCTGAAATCTGCTATTAGTTAAAGGAATCCTGGAAACATTCATGAGCTGGAACAAATTGCTGTTGAAGAGTGGGGGGAAATACCAGCAGACAGATGTATGAAACTTATAGATGATTACAAGAAACGTTTGGAGGTTGTCATCACTGCCAAGGGTTGTGCAAGCAAATATTAGTGAAGGATGCCATTAATACTCTCCAGGTTATATTTTGTTTTCTCAGAAATTACTACTTCTAAGTTGCACAGACACCTTTTTTGGTTGGATACCTTTTGAACATAATATTAAAATATGATGACAAGAAGACAGCTGAAATATTTCCAATTATTTCTCAAGATATTGCACACAACATACCTAAAATGCAAGGGTGCCAGTAATGTTGACCACAGCTGTACATTACATTAGAAACAACCCATTTATGTAGTTTATGGTTTATTAAAACACTTGACATACCACTTCTCGAGGCATCAAAGCAGTGTACAATAAAATCAACAAGTAATATAGAAAATAGAAAGGAACGCCATAAAATCATAGGACAGAAAGAAAGAAAAAGGAATGAAACAATAGGAAAGGAGGGTCAAGGGGGATGCAGAATACTAGTCTGTCTAAGGGGGAAGCGCATAGCCCTATTGAAAGAGAGGTTTTTAAAGCAGTCTTGAATTTCAGGTCTGATTCCAGACAAATGTGATTGGGTTAGAATTCCAGAGACTGGGTCCAATAAAGAAGAACGCTGAGTGACAAGTTCTTTCAAGGTGAGCCTGTGCAGGAGAAGGGAGAAATAACCAGTTAGCATGGATAGACTGTAAACGGCGAGAAGGAGCATAGGGTATAAGATAGGAGGAATAGGGGTACCAGAATGAATAACATTATGGATGAGTGTGAGGAGTTTGTATTGTGAATGATGGGAAATTGGAAGCCAGTGGGACTCTTAAGTAAAGGGGTTACATGGTCGGATCTAGTAGCATGATGTGGGAGACGTATAGCAGTGGTTCTGTATGGACTGTAAACGCTTGAGCTGATAATTGGGTAAATCAGAATAAATGATAATACAGTAGTCCATTTTTGATATGACCAGTGACAAGGAGCAATGTGGTAGTAGAGGATATGGGGAGAATGAAGCAAACGGACTGAGTTTGATGAAGAATATAAAAAGCGTTGAACAACCCAAGCTGATGTATGAAAGAAAGTGTTGGATAGAGTATAACCCTGATATCTCCAGGAACAAGCAGGAATAAGTACTCACATATGGGTACGTTGGTACCGACGGAGCCTGCGCGGGAAAGCTCCCCAGCTTCCCAGAAGAAAGCTTTTGGGAGCCTCCCACAGCGCATGCGCGCTGCCTTCCCGCCTTTCCTGACCAACTCTCCTCAGTTCTTCTTTTCCGCGGAGCCAGCAGGTCGTGTTCCTGTCACCGCTGAAGAAGTTCTTATTTTAATTTGTTTCTTTGGTCGCGTGTCTGCCTTCCCCGACTCCATACCGGTACCGCCGGTCTTTTTTCTTTTTACTTTTCAAAAAAAAAAAAAAATTTTTTTCTTTTTCCCTACTTGGTGAAATTTTTCTCCCCTTAGGCCTCTAGGCCTGGAAAAATTGTTTCCCTCATGGAGAAACCAGCTTCTGGTTTCAAAAAATGCACCAAGTGTAGCGGTACCATCTCAGTCACCGACACACATGAATGGTGTCTTAAATGTTTGGGGCCTGACCACTCCATACCGGATTGCCAGTCCTGCTCCCTGATGTCTAAACGTGGCTTACAAAACCGAGCAGCCAAGTTTCATATGCTGTTTTCCACAGATACTCCAGCATCGACATCTTCCAGGTCTTCCTCTCCTGATGGATCTCAGGTAACCAAACATTCTTCTGGCAGGTCCTCAAAGGGCAAATCTCCCTCCAAGTATCGAGATGCCCCCGGGCTTGACCCTGAGGACCCTGCCCCAGCCAAACAACCCCGGCAGGAAGCTCGGCTTCCCAAAGCTCCTCCTATGGGGTTACAGGTTGACATCGATGGCACGGCCTCGACCGATCACCTGTTAGACTGCTCTGGGGTACCGGCACACTCTTCCGGTACCGACATCCAGACAGTCGTGGTGTCTATGGATCATACAGTTCAATCCATGCAGCAGGCCATAATGGCTTTTATTAAGGCTGCGACGCCCACGGTACCGCAGCAAGCGGTACCGACCTCGGTTCCGGTACCGCAACCGATACCGGTACCCAGGGCATCCACATCGACCAGGATACCGGTTCCGGTTCCCGGTTCCGGGGCTTTTCCTGATACCGATCCGGTTCCGGGTACGCCCGATGTTGATACCGGTCGATACGCTTATCGATCCCTGGAAGCAAACAGACGATACTTCCAGTCTTCTGATGATTCCGATTCATCGGATGACTCTCCTGAAGTATCTCTTACTCTTCCTGAGGAGCCCTCTTCTCCAAAGAGGAGAATGTCTCCTTCAGAGGATTTGTCCTTTCAAGACTTCATCATGGAAGTAGCTAAAGGACTCTCTATTTCAGTAACCTCTGAAAAAGAACCTAGAGCACAAAAGTTAGACATTTTGGGATACTCTAAGGTTCCCAGAGAGGCAGTCACCTTGCCAATTCATGAAATTCTCCAAGAACATTTGCTTGAATTGTGGGAGACTCCTCTCACCCTTTCTCCTCATTCTCGTAGATTGGACACTATGTACCGTGTCCCTCCTTCTCCTGGTTTTCAAAAAACTCAGCTTCCTCACCATTCTATTGTGGTGCAGTCAGCTATGAAGAGAATAAAGAGTACCAAAAGACACTCTTCTACTCCTCCAGGAAGAGAATGCAGGACTTGGATGCTTTTGGTAGAAAAATCTTCCAAGCTAGCATGCTTACTGCCAGAATCAATTCATACAGCCTTTATATGGGTATGTTTTCTGAAGGAGGTTGCAGAAAAGCTGCACAACTTTCTCCCTTTTATTCCTGAAGATAAAAGGGAGGAATTCCTTCTTTGGCTTAAGCATACGCAAGACATTTCAAAGTGTTCCAACAGGGCAGCCTTTGATTCCTTTGAGGTTGCCAGCAGAGCCTCAGGAATTGCTATAGCTGCTCGTAGAATTGCTTGGCTCCAGGCTTCTGATCTAGAACCCTGGGTTCAAGATGGTTTAGGAAATCTACCCTGTACAGGTGAAAACCTATTTGGCAAAGAGTGGCAAATTAAAGCCACTCAAATGGATGCAGAAAATGCTGCTCTTGATAGACTTTCTAAGTCTACCTCCACTCCAGCCAAGAAAAAATCTTTTAAAGTCTTTTTACAAGAAGGTCAGATTTCCTTCCACTTCTGGTCAACAGTCTTCTGCAGGTCGATTTGCTACTAAGCGTCAGCAACCCAAACAGTCCAGGCCTAAACCTGCAGGGGCTGCTGCAATCCAGCAGTCCCAAGCCCCTCAGGGGTTTTGACTTAGTGCTAGAGAACTTAACCTTTCTGGCTCTACAACAGCCAGAACATCTCACCATTCCAGGAAGGTTAGCTCATTTTGCTCCCAGATGGGAGCAAATCACATCAGAGCAGTGGACCCTCTCCATCATCAGAGAGGGCTACAAACTTCATTTCTCAGACCTTCCTCCCTACACCATGGTGTGAGACATTTCAATTCTCCCACATCTCTCCTCGACCTTCTGGATCAGGAGGTAACCTCCCTTCTGGCCCAGAGGGCCATAGAAGAAGTTCCTCTTCTTCAACAGGGGTCAGGTTTTTACTCCCCCTACTTTCTCATCCCAAAGAAAACAGGGGGATACAGACCTATTCTAGATCTCCGAGAATTGAACAAATTTCTGTACAAGGAGAGGTTCAAGTTGCTCTCTTTAGGCACTCTCCTTCCATACCTACAGAGTCAGGATTGGCTTTGTTCTCTAGACCTCAAGGATGTGTACACCCATATACTCATCCATCTATCCCACAGAAAATTTCTACGTTTTCTGTTCCAGGGAAAACATTACCAATACAGAGTCCTTCCTTTCGGTCTGGCCTCTGCTCCAAGAGTGTTCACCAAATGCATGGCAATAGTTGCTGCATTTCTGCGCACTCTGGGAATCTTTGTCTTCCCATATCTGGACGACTGGCTCATCCGAGCTCCATCCCAGTCAGAAGCCCAAATTTCCCTGAACACTACCAGGTGCATTCTGCAGTATCTGGGACTTGTGGTAAATCTCCCAAAGTCTCAGCTCATCCCTACTCAGTCCCTAGAATTCATAGGGGCCTGGTTGGACACCACTACTGCAAGAGCCTATCTTCCCCAGGCTCGTTGCCAACGTCTAGTGCAGTTAGCCTCCCGGATTCAGTCAAAGGACCACTTCACTGCCCGGGAGATGCTGCAACTACTAGGCCACATGGCTTCCACAGTACATGTGGTACCCTATGCTCGTCTACACATGAGAGCAGCTCAATGGACTTTGTCCACCCAGTGGACTCAAGCGTCAGGAGCTCTCTCAGACCAAATAGCAAACTCCAAACGTCTCCTTTGGTCTCTCCAATGGTGGATGTCCACTCAAAATCTGTTGTTGGGGTTCCCACTTCCAACCCTTGTTTCCCCAAGCAATCCTCACAACAGATGCCTCCCAAACAGGTTGGGGAGCTCCTCTGCAAGACCTCTCCACCCAAGGCACTTGGTCCCCACAAGAGACCTCTCTTCATATCAACCACTTGGAACTTCGAGCAGTGTTCCTAGCTCTCAAGGTCTTTCATACCCTCCTCAGCTACCAGACAGTCCTCATTCAAACGGACAATCAGGTAGCCATGTTTTACGTAAACAAGCAAGGAGGAACTGGCTCTCTCTCGCTTTGCAACGAAGCTCTCAGATTATGGGCCTTCGCCAGAGAGCATCAAATCCATCTCCTGGCAGTATACCTCCCAGGAATTCAAAACTCTTGGGCGGACAGACGCAGTCGAGTTCTGCCCCCACACGAATGGTCCCTGCACATGGATCAGGTACTCAGAATCTTTCAGGAATGAGGTACCCCGGACATAGACCTATTTGCAAGTCCGTGGAATGCCAAACTTCCCCGGTTCTGTTCCAGGATTCCGTGTCAGGGAGTTCAGGCCAAGGATGCCTTCCTCCTTCATTGGGGTCAGGACTTCCTGTATGCCTTTCCACCCATTCCTTTGATCCCCAAGACTCTGTTCAAACTTCAGAGGGATCAAGGATATATGATCCTCATAGCTCCACGCTGGCCACGCCAAGTGTGGTACCCTCTACTTCTGCATCTCTCCCAAGTCCCCTCCCTGGACTTGGGAGCTGCTCCAGACCTTCTGTCTCAGGAGGAGGGGACTTTGTGGCATCCAAACCCCAAGTCCCTTCACCTCAGAGCTTGGTTACTGAAGGCCTAGACCTCTGGCCTAGACCTTCAAGACTTCAATCTTTAGCAACAAGTGAAGGATATCCTTCATGCTTCCAGGAAACCTTCCACTAGGCATTCCTATGCTTTTAAATGGAAGAGATTTTCTGTTTAGTGTGCTCAAAAGGGTCTTGACCCTCTAGCACTTCCTCTGAATTCTCTATTAGAATATCTCCTGCATCTTTCCAATGCAGGCCTTAAGACTAATTCTGTAAGGGTCCATTTAAGTGCTATTGCAGCATCCCTTAAGCCTATCAATGGACAACCTATTTCCTCTCATCCTCTTATTGCCAGATTCATGAGAGGCCTAACCTTAACTAAACCTCCCATTCGACCTCCTCCGGTGGCATGGGACTTAAACTTGGTTCTTGGTCAGCTTATGAAGCCACCTTTTGAACCCTTAGCCACTACCTCCTTGAAATTTCTTTCCTGGAAGGTTATTTTCCTTTTGCAATCACTTCTGCTCGACGCATTAGTGAGCTGCAGGCCTTAGTGGCTAATCCACCTTATACAAGGTTCCATCATAAGGTAGTCCTTAGGACAAATCCTCACTTTATGCCTAAAGTGGTCTCACCTTTTCATCTTAATCAAGAGGTATATTTACCTGTCTTTTTTTCCAGCTCCTCATGCATCCACTGCAGAGAGGAACCTTCATACTCTAGATTGTAAAAGAGCTCTTGCCTTTTACTTACACAGGACACAGCAACATAGAAAGTCTTCCCAGCTTTTTGTTGCTTTTGATCCTTCTCATCTAGGACTTCCAGTCTCTAAAAGAACACTGTCCATTTGGATTGCTCAGTGTATTTCTTTTGCTTACCAGAGTAAGAACCTTTCTCTGGAGGGCCATGTCACAGCTCACAATGTGAGGGCCATGGCCACCTCTATGGCTCATCTTCATTCTGTATCCATCGATCAGATCTGTCGAGCAGCCACCTGGGCCTCGGTTCATACCTTCACAACCCATTACTGTTTGGACAAGGACTCCCGCCGGGATGCCTTGTTTGGTCAGGCTGTCCTCAGACACCTGTTCCATTCTTGAACAACTCCTGCCCTCCTTCCCTGAATGGATGCCTGAGATCCATAGGAAGACGAGGAACCTTTCAGGGTCTCATACCCTTGGGGATCTCCCGGGCATCTTAGCTAGGGAGTCCCCATATGTGAGGACTTATTCCTGCTTGTTCCTGAGATAGCACAGTTACCTGTAACAGGTGATCTCTGGGAACAGCAGGAATTAGTCCTCACAACCCACCCACCTCCCCTAGGAGTTGTATCTCTCTCTCTCTCTCTATCTTTCCTTTCCCCTCTCTCTCTCTATTGTCTCAGCTTTAAACTTGAACTGAGGAGAGTTGGTCAGGAAAGGCGGGAAGGCAGCGCGCATGCGCTGTGGGAGGCTCCCAAAAGCTTTCTTCTGGGAAGCTGGGGAGCTTTCCCGCGCAGGCTCCGTCGGTACCGACGTACCCATATGTGTGGACTAATTCCTGCTGTTCCCAGAGATCACCTGTTACAGGTAAGTAACTGTGCTTTACCTAAGATTGGAAACAGGATTGTAAAAGCCATCAAGGGTCAGGGAAGCATTTGGTGGAGAAGAAAAGCCCTAGAGCCAAATTGTGGATGTTTTTAGTGAGGTTAATTTTTAATAGATTTGAATGGAGCCAGGAGGCTACAAAGGACCAACATGAATTGATAAGAGAGATCAGGAGATGTGGTAGTGTGAAACAGCAGGATGTCATCTGCATAAAAAGATGATACCTTTATGTTGGATCAAGAAAGCCAGTGGGGCAAGGAAAATATTGAAAAGAAGCGGGACCCGAACGGACCCCTGGGAGACCCTGCAGGAAAGAGGGAGGAGGAGGAATCCTGGAAAGAAACCTGGTAAGTGTGAGAGGAAAGAAAAGGGTGAAACCATTGCAGTACAGTGGAGCCAAGACACGCAGAAGAGATATGAGACAGGAGAAAGAACGGTCAATCAGATTGAATGCACTAGATAGAGAGTAATAGCAAGTGTGATGTCACCTCATTCCCAGGAAATCTGAGTTTCATTAAGAATATATAGTAAAACAGTTTTGGTGCTGTAACGCATTTTTCTTCATCCACAGCAATCAGGCTTCCAAGTTAGTGTGGTCCAGGTGAAGAGTTGAGCAGGAACCAATTTCTCCAGTACCTTGAAAAAGAAAAGGGAGATTGGAGACAGGTCAAGGGTGGGGTTCTTCAGTTAGGGACAAACGGTGGCAGATTTCCAGCAATATGGAAAGGTGCCAGAGGAAAGGCTAACATTTAAGAAAGTCAGAACAAATAGGAGATGTGCTAAAGATGGCTCAGAAATCCAGGCTCAGCAGTGCAGGTGGTTTTTGAGGAAGAAGAGATTCTTTATTTTATTTTTATTTAGCAAGTCAAAGCAGTTTACATTAAACTTTTACATGGAAGAGGAAGGTTACAAGTAACTTCATATTTACATAATTTCAGTTAAGAGAATAACTTAAGATAGAAGTATTTTAACAGAAATGAACAAAACTTTTAACTTTAAATGGGTGAATAATAGTGGCTAAGGCTGTTTTAGGGTTTTAAACATTAATGAATTTAACAAAGTGGGGAACCCAGTATGGTGTTTTTTGGGCCTTTATAGCTGGAGATCTGATCTTTAAGGGTTATGTTTGATCAAGAGCGTTAGATTCTAGGAACAGGTAGGTTTTTATTTTTTCACAAAACTCATCAATGTCGCTAATAAGGCTGATGTGGTTGGGAAGGGAGTTCCAGATGAGGGGTGCAAGAAATGAGGGCTCTTTTGGATGTCATTTGGGTGCATTTAGATTGAAGAGGCGGTACCATTAGCATTTCTTGGTTGCTTCACCATCTTGCTCTGGTTTCAGGGGGTTTTAGAATGAGGTGTTGTGCTTGGGCTGATTGTGGATATAGTATTTTGAATATGGTTAGTATGGTGAGTATTATATTTAATTCTCATATATATTGGTAGCCAGTGCAAGTTGTATAGTATGGGGGTGATATTTCTGCATGTAGTTTTTTGAACCATCTGTAATGGTTGCAGTGTTTTTTTGGGAGCCACTGATAGATAATATTACAGTGGTCCAAGATTGGAGTTATGAGTGCTTGGTAGACGTCCCTGAAGTCAGAGTACTCAAGTAGTGGTTGTAGTCTGTTTAAATATTCAGAGTTCATGATATGCGGCCTCTGTAACATTTTTGATATGGTGTTGAAAACTTAAGCTTTGTTTAAATGTAATTCCTTAGTATTTAACCTGTTTTTTTACTTCCAGAGTTGCATTTGGTAACTTGATGATGATAGGTGGGATGAACACTGAATTATTACGTGGAGGATTTCTGTTTTCTTATAATTGATGGTTAAGCTATGTTCTGCGAGCCATTCACTCTTGGCTTTGAAGCATGAAGTGATGACCTTTGCAAGGGCGGGCATGGTGATGGGATAGAATTTTGACCAGGTGTGAGAGCGTGACGTCAGATGGAGGACCTAGTGATTCAGCAGCCATGAGAAGAGCTGAATCAGATCTAGGAGGGGAAAGCAAAGAGTGTTGGGAGATGGTCTTGTCAGAATAGTTGAACTTTATCTGAAAAATGCTGGACAAGGTGCTCAGCAATGGGAGTAAGAGGAGCAGAGGAAGGCTGGTGGAGAAGTCAGGAGATGATAGAGAACAGTTGTTTGGGCTTATTGCTAGCTGTGGAGATGAGATGGCTGTAATAGTTGTTCTTGGCAAGCTGAATGGCTTGCCGATAGACTGAATGAGACTTCTGGAAGAACTCAGAAGAGGAGCGAGTATGACGCTGCCGCCAGGTGCATTCTGCCCTGCGCATCTGACACCTAAGAATACCTTAAACCAGAGTGAAACCAGTTGCGACTAACTTGTGGAAGTTCCTTCATTTTTTATTGAGACATAAAGGGCCTGATATGCTTCTGGGAGCCGTCGCTGCCAACCTTTAACTTTGGGTATTTAATGCCGGGGTCATATGCGGCCCTGGCATTGAATATTCGGGGTCGCTGCATAGCCTCCGCAGCCGCAGAAGCTAACCGGGTAGCGGTGATATTGAGCCGTTGCCTGGTTAGCTCCTGTGGGTAAAATTTAAGCCAGCTTTTGCTGCACCTAGCTTTACCCATGTGTCGCTAACCGGGTAGTGGTGCAGTATTGCTGCTACTCTGCTAGCGACTGCCACCCACAACATGCCCCGATGCTAAGCAGTTCCCTCTGTCCCCAGATGCTCTCCAGTCCTTCCATAATGCTCATTGTTCCTATCATATGATTGTGGCCACTAAGAGATCATTATTCCTCATTGATAGCCCAATCTTCCTCACATCAGTTGTTCTCCATCCTCTTCTTTATCAGCATCCCCTTCCCAATCCTGCTTTGCAGATGGTTCCCCTTCCTCATTACAATTGGCCATCTTTTTCCACAGCAGGATTTCTACTTTGTCAAAATTTTCCTGCTGCTGCTTCCTCTCCTTTTTTGTGTTCCCCATCTTCCCCTCAGTCTCCTCTCTTTCACTGACACATACCTGGGGTGACTTTAACCCCATATCTTCTGTCTCTCTTCCTAAGATTCTCTCCTCCTCATGAAAGACCACTTGTAGCCTTGATCCCCTTCCCTCATCTTGACTCCCTGGCACTTCAACCCATTATACATTTCATCAACAGTCTCACTTTTGGTGCGTTTTCCCGCTGCCTGGAAAGAAGCCATTATCCAGCCCCTTCTGAAAAAAGCCTACACTAAACATAGCCATCCCCTCTAATTACCTACATTTCCTTTCCAAATTGCTTAAGAAACTGGTTTCTCAGCTGTTGACTTCTCACTTTGAGCTCACCAATGCTTTGCACCCGTCAATCCGCCACTGACATTCTTCTCGCGTTGCTCAGCAAGTCCACCGTTCTTAGGTTTGCAGGAATATCACTATTGCTATGTCTCTTGATTTATCTTCAGCTTTTGATCTGGTCACTCGAGATCTTCTCCTTACCTGCCTACACGATATTGGTCTTCATGTCACTGTTCTCAAGTGGTTCGCGTCTTTTCTTTCTCAGCATTCTTTTTGTGCCACTTTGGGCTCCTCTCTCTCTCTTCCTCGTTTCCTCTCATCTCTAGTATCCCACAGGGCTCTATACTAGCACTGGTGCTTTTTAACATTTTTCTTTTGCTGCTAGCCCTTATGATTCAACAACATGGCATTTCTACTTATCTTTATGCGGATGACATTCTTCTCCTTTTTCATACTCATCCCTCTCTTCTCGACCTCTCTCACCTGAACGCATGTCTCCAGTATCGCTGCTTGGCTATCCACAAACCATCTTCATCTTCAACTTAACCCTTCCAAGACCATCTCTACATGGTTCACTGGCCCAATCCCTCCTCTTTCCGTTTTCCCTATCCCTCATGGCTGACTTATCCAGCTCACATCTGCCTTCCGCTGTCTTGGGGTCATACTTAATTCTGCCCTTTGTTTTCATGATCATATCAGCCAGGTTACACAACATTCTCTTTACTTCCTTCAGCGCATCAGAGCAGTTCGCCCTCTTCTGTCAACTTCTGCATTAATCACTCATAGTTTCACTCGTTCTGTCCTGCTTAGATTAGTGCAATGCAGCACTCGCTAGTCTCCCACAATATTCCCTCTAACGTCTCCAGCTAGTTCAGCACATGGCTGCCAGGCTTATCTGTCATACATCCCGTTTTGACCATGTAACTCCTCTTCTTATCCGTCTCCACTGGCTTCCTATCCCGTCTCATATTCACAACAAGATTCTTACTCAGGTTCACAAGACTCTTTATTCTGGTTTTCCAGAATATCTTGCTTAATTGCTCACCCTGCACGCCCCAAATGACCCCTTTGCTCCATTCACATGAATTGCCTTCTCCTGCCCCCTCCCTCGCAGGCACATCTAGAAATGACACGTCACTCTGCTTTGTTTCCTTGGCCCCTCCCTTTGGAATAGCGTCCCTTGGTCCCTCTGTTTAAAATCCTCTTTTGTAAAATTCAAAGCACAGCCCAAGATCCATCTTTTCTGTACAGCCTTTGACATTACACCTGATTCTATCTGATGGCATCAACCTGGGTTTCCCCTCCCCTTCTTCCCTCCTCTCCCATATTCTCTTAAAACCATGTGTCTTGTCTCGTGCGCCCCCACTTCCCTGTATATTATTGGCATTCTTTTCTTTGGGTTTTATTGTATTTTATTGTAAATCACTCTGTGGTCACCACTAAGGGCGGTATATCAAGTTTTAAGAAATGAAATGAAATGTAGCAGCATTAGTAGGGGATATTCAGCGGCACTAACAGTAAACTGTGTAAATGTCTTTTGAATATCGGGCCCAAAATCTCATATTTGCAGTTTTAAGGATGACTTCAGGACATGGTGGTTTATGGAATTCCTCCTTTCAAAATCCCTCTCTTCCCCCTAGCAACTGCCCCACTTCCTCACACACTACCCTTCTTATCACCCTGTAAACTATCATTTGTAACCCCCCCAACTCTCAAACTCCTCACTGCAAATGCTCCACCGCCCTGCACATTACCCCCTACCCCTAAAACTACCAAACTGCTGCTTTTTCCTACAGAACAGAGAACACATGCACAGCACACACAACTGAGATACACGCGCACGCGTACACGCACACACACACGATTAGAAATGCTCTAGTCACAGGAAGAGAGGAGGTGAGCTTTCTATAGGAAAAGCTGTACCAACAGATGCAGCATACAAACAAAGATTCCCAGTAACATACAGATTTATGGAATTGCACCTGTCGTGTGCGTGTGTGTGCACATAAACACAGGGATTGGGAAGAATTACATGGGCCATGCTTTCCTTACTTGGAAGGTTTCTTTATGAAATGGCTGTTAACACTTAATGTGCCTACAAATGCACATATATTTCCTAGCACTCTCATTATAATTATTGCACCAAAGATTTCACATTCAACAGATTGAGTTGAAAATCTTGGGGCCGATAAAGCCATTGGTTTTCAGCCACTGTATGAATAGTGGGCAAAAATCTCTGACCCACTATTATCTGAATAGTTAATGAGCAGAGGGAGGGCATGACATGAAAATTATCCAGACGATGGTGATATTTTGCAGTGATCCTAATAATGTTCTGTTTAGTTTAGTTTGGGTCTGCTTAGTAGTAGGTCTAAACTAGATAGAGCAGTGGTGATTGCATATTGTATATTCAGGCCTGCTGTCTATATCTGTAGTGACACTGAATATACTTATTAATTTAAACATGGGTGTTTAACACGGTCACTGCTGCTGTTGAATACTAGGTCCATTATCTTCAGTAGTGAAGAGGATGTGGTCTGCATGAGCTACTGTACATAATGTTACCCATGCAGCAATATGCTTACTGTGATTACAAAAATCTCTGTCTGTGTTGACTGACTACTGACTCAGGAATGTGACAAAGAGCCCCATTCAGAGCATTGACCTAACTACGGGAAACCCAGGATGAATCTTTGTCTTTGAACTATGAACTTTGTATTTGCATAAGTGTTTTGATTCAAGAAATTTTGGCCCCTTTGTGGAATCTCTTTTCCTGTCTGTCCATGTAATGTCATAATGCTTGAGTGATAGGTACTGCTCTTTGACAGTGTAACCTTGCAACAAAGCTGTGTGTGTGTGTGTGACATGATGACAAATACTATTTAGAGGTACTATGGAGACAAAGTAGTACACGGCTGGTTAGGCTGAAAGATCAAGGAGTCCAGGCTTTTTCTGGTTTACTTACGTGTGCTCTGCACGCCATTAGTGCATGGAAAGATAAACGAATACTGCATTAATAATGAGTTTTTGGCAACACCAAAAATAATTCCTTCCTGATTTCAAAGGATAAAGGGGATAGAAGGATGCCCCTTTGAGGAAATGCTAAAGATGTTAGGATTCTTCAGCTTGGAGACGAGGCTAGCTGTGGGGAGATATGATGGAGATCTATAAGATGAATACAGTGGAACAGTAAACACAGATCTGTTTTGTTCTTTCATAAAGTACAAAGACTAGATGAAATACAATGAAGCCACTAAGTAGTACATTCGACCTATTGTATGCGGTTTATGTTGAGCTGGTTATGAGAGCAGTGGTAGAGAGGTTGCATGGCTGGTGAGATCTTCCAGTTTCATTGCTTGGTCAGGTTCAGCTACTGAAAATTGATTATTTAACAGGTTTTATATACCGCTTTATCATTTCAATCAAAGCAGTTTACTTTAAGTTAAACTTGGTAATATACATTAAACAGGGACATTGATAACTTTGATTTTTCTGAGGCAGTGGAGGGTTAAGTGACTTGCCCAAGGCCACAAGTAGTGCTAGTGGGAATCGAACCCTGGTCTCTTGGTTCCCAAGCTCGTGCTTTAAACATTTAAGCTACTCCTTCACTCCTGATTCTGCCCAGGGAGTTGTATTTACTCTAATCATTATCATTGGTGCTTAGGAAAGATCGATTTGTGATAAATGGGGACGAGTGGTTAGTCAATTTTTGTGGAAGGGTAGGAGACATCGTATCCATTTGAAAATCCTGTGGAAAGCGGTGGTGGATAGGGGGTCGGGGTGTCCAACCTCTGCTTGTATAATGTGAGCTGCCCACTGTGTTATGTAAGAGGTTGATTAAGTAGGGAAATGGTGGATTTGACCCTGGAGACCCAACTGATGTTGCCGTATAACTTGGCCTGTGCCCTGCTTTCGGGAGTCCCTTGCCATTATATGGAGGGCCTGCAGTTTTCTTGTGCAGCAGGTATGATGGGCCTGGAGATGGGTAAGGAAAAAAAAAGGGCTGCGGGTAGGGGTATTGAGCTACAATATCTTTCCTTGTGTGGAAATGCAGACTTTGTGCCTGGACTTGGGCAGTCCCTGTTCACCTCCTGGGAGCAGAGAGGCTTGTGGCAGGTCGGGCCATTATTGGAAGAGTGTAAAAGCCAGATTTGGAGTTTTGACTTCTTGAATAGGGCGTACCGATTAGGGACTAGAGAATTTTATGGCTGGCTGCATGTGAGGCACTACTTGCAGCAGCACCTGGGATGTTATCCCTAGGCCTTCCAGGAAACTCTTATGATCTCACCCTCCTCAAGCAGTCATTTAAAGATTTTTATTTGTCTTGTATACCACTTTATCTGGGATCAAAGCGGTTTAAATGGAAGTAAGAACAAGTATGTAGAAGAGTGAACATGTGTAGGAAGAAGTGATTAACAGAAAACCCTATTTACAGATGACCATTTCCAGGTAATCATATAGAAACCTCTTGGCTATATACTGTGATAAGGAAGCTTATCATAGCTCAGGAAGGAGCTATAGAAAAGGTGAAGTGACTCTGAACAAGCAACCTGTCAGTTCTGGTATAAATAAGAAAACAGAATTTTCCCATAAAAGAATACCAGTCCCAGAATGCACCAGGTATCCAACAGCCATTAGAGGAGCTGAAGTGGGGAAACGTGTGTTCAATCAGGAGGGCTATGAGGTAATCCCTAAGCACTCATCTCAAAGGGCAGGGCCTGATTCAGCACAGCTGCGCTGTATTAGGGGGGAGCACTCATCTAAGCAGAATAAGAGTAAAGTTTATTCTACAGATGACCATCTTCATGATCACCTTGGATATCCAGAGAATTGTCCTCAGTATCCTGAGAATCAGCTTGAGTTTGATCATCAGTTTCATCTGAAGGATCATCAGAAGCAGAAGCCAAACCGGACGGACAGAGAGGGAAAGAGACCCTTTGGAAGAAGGAAGAGAAAAGCCTTTGAGAGGTCTAGAAGAGTCCAAAGCAGTACGTATACTGGGAGGTATTCCAAGGGCCAGCATACACCATTGGACTGGGGAAAGCCAGAGGAATGGTGCTGCAGAGCTAGGAATCACCAGAGGCTACCTGTGAGGGAGACGGCTGCACGTGGAAGGGGACCCTAAGACCTGTGCCAGAAGGTATGTGAAGAGAGATCCAGTGTCCAGGGATCTGGATTGGAAGGCTGGACATAAGAACTGGACTACATACTGGCCAGGCTATATAGAGAGGAACTCTAGCAGCAATGGAAGCTCAGGTATGAACACTGATCTATGCCCTAGCTATAACCGTGAAAGACAGCAGGGAAACAAGTATTCTCCTGAAAATGCTCCATTGAGAGATTCATCTGTGCCAATCCATGATATTGAACCCATGCTTGTTGAACAAGGGGGAATAATAGCAGATGAGGATCCTGTTTATATGGACTGCTCTCTATCTAAACTCCGTTGGTAACTTTCTGTTTATAAAGTACAGCAACCATCACAAAGAAATACAAATTTGTTCTTTAATCTACTCAGAAAAGCTCCTGAAGCAGGATTTGACCCACACAGTAGAAAGCAAGCCAGCTAAGGGGTTTCAGCTGGTAACTGCTAGCAATTAAGCCTTACCTAATTGCTTGTGAGCTAGGAAGAGAATCAATTCTGTATCTATGTGGGAAGTAATCAGAAGTTAACCTGAAAAGAACAGTTTGTTTCTTGCTTTGTGGCTTTTCATTTGTTGTTTTCCTGATTTTGACTTTGTTTTTCCAAGTTAACACTGAAAGCAAGTTACCTAATTTATGTGCTACCAAGCATATCTGTGTTGGGAGAAATAACCCCATAAATAAATATCTTATTGGCTTTACCCAAGAGCACAACTAAATTATTGTCAGCAGCTGTGTCTGGTGTGAATGAACTACATTGCCCACAATACCTTGCAAATCATATAGATATATGCACTTGACAAGACTGTGAAGATTCTCACCCAGGCAGCCGTCTGACAATACATTATGGAATGACATGTTATTGCCTTTGTTTACCCCCTTGCAGCTTCATGTTATGCCCTCTAGTTTTACAGCTTCCCCGTCTTTGGGAGAAAACAATATTCCAAACAAGTTGCTGGTGAGGCCTCGCTTGGACTATTATGTTCAGTTTTGGAGATCGTATCTCACGAAGGATATAAAAAGGCTGGAAGCGGTTCAGAGGAAGGCGACCAAAATGATTTGGAGCCTGTGTCAAAAGACTTATGAGAAGAGACTTGAAGACCTAAATATGTACACTCTTTGGAGGAGAGGACGGACAGGGGAGATATGATTCAGACCTTTAAATACTTAAAGAGAAATAATGAACAAAAAAACCTCTTCCAAAGACAGGGAAGCTGTAAAACTAGAGGGCATAACATGAAGCTGCAAGGGGATAAACTGAAAGGCAAAATGGCATGGGACAGGCATAGTGAATCCCTTTATTAGCTACAGGATAAAATCAAAATAAGCTTAACTATCTCTTAAATCTGAACAAATAGTGGTGATCTACATGGAGCAGTACGTACACCCCTAAACAAAGGCATGGGGAGAGATGACCTGCACGAGCGGCAAGTGCTGGGCAGACTAGATGGACCATACTGGTCTTTATCTGCAGTCATATACTATGTTACTATATGTCATGAACTAGTTAGTGGCAGGGAGGATACCTAATAGGATGATCTTGGTCTGGTCAGAGCATAATCAGGTTATCAAATCTTCAAAGCATCCTTTAAATAGGAATGTCTTTAGGAGTTTTTGGAATGCTTGTGGATCAGTAGTGGCTCTTGTTGTTTTTTCTGGCAGGGAGTTCCACAGTCCAGATGTGTAAAGTGAGAAGGCTCTTCTAGATGTAGATGTATTGTATTTCACGTATTCTGTTGATAAAATGTTTTTTGTGTGGCTGCTTCTGGTTTCTGGTGCAGTCTGGAGGAGGGTTTTTAGATATGTGGTGGATTAATTCTATAGAATTTTGAAGGTGGTGTGTAGGACTTTGAACTTTATCCTGCTGGTTAATGGCAGCCAGTGAAGTTGTTTCGATATTGGTGTGATGTGTTTGCGTATTGGGGTTTGAGAGAGAATTCTTGCAGCTGTGTGCTGTGCCATTTAATTGGTGTATTGCATTTATTTATTTTATTTATTTATTACAGTTTCTTATATACCGCGCTATTTAGAATCAGCGCGGTTTACATCATAACAAAACGACCATTATGACAAACTGTCAGGTTTTACATTGAACAGGAGTACAAACTTGGATAACTGGGTTAACTATATACATAATCTATCTACACTGCCGTGTGAGGGCATTTCTAGATTGGGTCATTTCTTGGAGGGGATATCTGGTTCAGTTGCTGTCTGGGAAATATTGGCGGAAAAGGTATGTTTTGAGAGCCTTTCTGAACTGATATAGATTGGTAATGGCTCTAATGTCGGGGGGTAGGGTGTTCCAACATTTTGGTACATAAAAACTGAATGCCCTGTTTGTGGTGTTCGTGTTGGACTTTGTTGAAGCCTTTGGTATTGCTAGCAAGTTTACAGCTGATGTTCTTCTTGCTCTGTTGGGGGGGACCATGTGGATTAGATTCGTGAGTGAGAGGGATGAGGTGCCTTTGATTGCCTTAAATGCTAATACAAGGGATTTGAAGGTGATTCTCCCGTGAATTGGTAGCCAGTGCAGCTGTTTGAGAATGGGAGTCACGTGGTCGTTTCTGGATGCACCGTAGAGGACCCTAGCTGCGGCATTCATGGCCAACTGTAAGGGGGTTAGTGTGGATTGGGGGAGACCTTGTAGGATGGCATTTGCAAAGTCAAAATGCGGCAGGATCAGCGCTTGATATATGGTACGGAAATCGTCTGGGTCCAGCAGGGAGCGTAGGTGTTTGAGGGAACGGATTTTGAAGTAGATGGCTTTGACTACGCTGCTTATGTGGCGTCTCATGTCTAGATGTTGGTCCAGGGTAACTCCCAAATATTTTATTGCATCTTTAGTTTGCAAATCAGCTTCCTTGACACTGATGTGGGATGGGGGCGTAAAGTTGGAGTCTCTGGAGATGAAAAGGACCTCTGTTTTTTTATGCTGGATACGTAGGTTCTGTGTCTGGAGCCATGTTGAAACTGCATTGAAACAATCTGTGAGTGGGGTCAGGTCCATGTGGGTTGTGGAGAAAGGCATGTATAAAAGAATGTCATCTGCATATATCATGCAGTTTACGTTGAATGATCTTATGATATTGCATATGGGCTGCATGTAGATATTGAATAGTAAGGAGGATAATGAGGATCCTTGAGGTACTCCTTGTTTTTGATGGAAGTGGCTAGACTCTTCTGATCCAGACTTCACATATTGCCATCTGTCGTCCAGATAAGATTTGCACCATTTTAGTGCCTTGTTGCAGACACCCTTTTCTTTTAGTCTTCCCAGGAGGATTTCGTGACTCACGGAGTCAAAAGCCGCGGCGATGTCTAGGAAAATGAGGACAAAACCTTGATGGATGTTGTCGATTCCTGTGATGATATTGTTGATTAGACCAGTGAGTAGTGTCTCAACCCCGTGATGTTCTCTGAACCCATGTTGGCAGTTATCTAAGGGAGCAACAGAGTCTATGTGATCTTGAATTTGCCGTTGTGCTTCCTTCTCAATTATTTTGGCTAAGATGGGGATGCTAGCTATTGGTCGATAGGAGTCCACCCTTTGGGGGTCCAGTTTGGGGTTTTTCAGTAATGGTCTAATGGACGTCTGCTTGAGTGAAGTGGGAAAATAACCTGTTGTAAAAGGAGAGATTCATTTATATTTGCGATGACAGGACTGAGCACATCACGTAGTTCCTTGATCCAAAAAGCTGGACATGGGTCGGTCTGTGCAGTGGAGGTGTTGAGTGATGCTATGGTGTTCTCAATACATTTGTTGGATGGTGTGGAAAAAAAGTTAAGTGGAGAGAGGTCCGCCGGTTCTTGATATTGGACTGCTGTGACCTTGTTAGTTTGTACAATCTTGGATTGCAGATAATCAGCGAATTCTTGTGGATGTATGTTGATGTGTTGCTCGGGTGATGGTTCCTTTGAGAGGGATTTGACCAAATTGAAGAGGTCACGAGGTTTATTCAATGACCTCTTTAGGGTGTCAGTGTGATATTGTCTCATTCTGATAGAGATTGTTCCTCGATGTATTACAAGGTGGGTTAGGTATGCGGTCTGATCTTCCGGTGAGCGTGATCGGCGCCATCGGCGTTCGAGTCTACGTAATTGCATGAGGGAAGCGCGTAGATCAGGAGGGAACCATGGGGCGGATTTTCTTTTCGCTCTTGCTGTATTTTTAGGGTTTGGGTGTTGAGAGATGGCAAGCAGGCTGGAATTCCAGTGAGAGATTAGTTCATCAAGGTCAGGTGTTGTTTTGTTGATGAGTGATGGGGTCTCCGAAAGGATGAGTTCCCTATCGAAGGGGCGAAAGCATCTAGTGGAAGTTCGCGAGGTGATGTTCGTGGGTTGGCTTCTGTTCAGCTGGTCATTGATGCTGGGAATCTGGATAATGATCAATTTGTGGTCGGACCAGGGTACATCCACAACTGATGTTGGCAGATTGTGGCTTTTGTCCTTGACTGGATGTGGCACAAAAACCAAGTCCAAAATGTTCCCTTTTGTATGTGTGGGTTCATTTATGATTTGTTTGAGACCCAGGTCTTCCATTGCATCAAGGAACGCATTTGCGTGGTTTTGGTGTAGCGATGGGAGATTGAAATCACCCATTATCCAATTTGGTTTGTTGGGAGTGCGGGTGTTAGCTGCAAGGTCAATGATGGTTGGGAGGTCAATTGGAGAAGTAGATGGTGTTCTATATAAGAGGGTGAGGGAGAATTGTTGGTTAGCAACAGAGAGAGTGTCCAGGCTGTTTGTGCTAGAGTCCACAGTCTGGAAGTTGAGGTCTGATTTGGAGATTATGAGCACCCCTCCTCCTTTTTTGTTTTCCCTATGTTTCGTGTGTATGGAAAAATTGGGGGGAAGTAGTTGATTGAGGAGGACGTTGTCTTCTGGTGATAGCCATGTTTCTGTGATCATGAGGATCTCAAGGTCATAGAAGGAGATTGTGTCAAGGACCACAGGCCATTTTTTGCGGATGGAACGTGCGTTAATGATGGCACATTTTAGGGGTCGGCATCTACAAGGTTTTTCCTGGTTGGGTGTATTGGATAGCTGGAATGCTACATGTATCAGGTGGGAGTGGCGTGGGTAGGTGTTACTTCCTGTGTTGAAGTAAGGGGGACTATTCCATCTTTTGCCATGGCTATTCAGGATTGGAATCCTGCCATGTGGAGTGTAGAGAGATTGGGAGGTTCCAAGCCAGTGGGTGAGGAGGTAGAGGCTAAGAATGACAGTGACCTGGAGGGCCATTCTGAGGGTTTGGATTGTGTGTGAGACACTGTAGAGGAGAGATTATATGAGAGCGCACAATAGAGCAGGAACAGTTTACATGCAAGATAGTGACTAACTTTACAGAGAGAATGCAGTATTGCAGTAATGTGAACACTGTAAGAAGTGCAAAGCTGGCAGTTTAAATTGCCTTCAAACTGGCAATATTGTATTGCTAAGATAGTATCTAATACGTTATGATGCTATCAGGTTACTTTGAAAGTTAATGTGGCTTACAATAGATAGAGATATTCAACAAAAACACATTCTCACAGTTCAGATGTTGGTAGAACGCTGGAATCTTGGTTAGGTGTCAGGTGTCCGGCAGTTAGGTCGCTGGTAAGGCATCTGAAGTGCCGCCTCTCGTGCTCCGCCTAAGGGCCACGTTAAAGGGCCCTCTGGCGAGGCCCTCAGGCGCGGGCCCGCCAGTCGCGGGCGCGCCTGAAGGCGCGTGGTTTTTAAACCCCTTGCTGGGCCCGGATTGGGCGTCGGGAGTCAGCAAGCCCCTGCTGCTGCCGGTGGCTCGATCCCCGGGAAGGGGAGAGCTGCTGGTGGTGCTGGGGGCTGCCGGATGTCGGCGCCTGAAGGCGCGTGGTTTTAAACCCCTTGCTGGGCCCGGATTGGGCGTCGGGAGTCAGCAGGCCCCTGCTGCTGCCGGTGGCTCGATCCCCGGGAAGGGGAGAGCTGCTGGGGGCTGCCGGATGTCGGCGCCTGAAGGCGCGTGGTTTTAAACCCCTTGCTGGGCCTGGATTGGGCGTCGGGAGTCAGCAGGCCCCTGCTGCTGCCGGTGGCTCGATCCCCGGGAAGTGGAGAGCTGCTGGTGGTGCTGGGGGCTGCCGGATGTCGGCGCCTGAAGGCGCGTGGTTTTTAAACCCCTTGCTGGGCCCGGATTGGGCGTCGGAGTCAGCAGGCCCCTGCTGCTGCCGGTGGCTCGATCCCCGGGAAGGGGAGAGCTGCTGGTGGTGCTGGGGGCTGCCGGATGTCGGCGCCTGAAGGCGCGTGGTTTTAAACCCCTTGCTGGGCCCGGATTGGGCGTCGGGAGTCAGCAGGCCCCTGCTGCTGCCGGTGGCTCGATCCCCGGGAAGGGGAGAGCTGCTGGTGGTGCTGGGGGCTGCCGGATGTCGGCGCCTGAAGGCGCGTGGTTTTAAACCCCTTGCTGAGCCCGGATTGGGCGTCGGGAGTCAGCAGGCCCCTGCTGCTGCCGGTGGCTCGATCCCCGGGAAGGGGAGAGCTGCTGGTGGTGCTGGGGGCTGCCGGATGTCGGTGCCTGAAGGCGCGTGGTTTTAAACCCCTTGCTGGGCCCGGATTGGGCGTCGGGAGTCAGCAGGCCCCTGCTGCTGCCGGTGGCTCGATCCCCGGGAAGGGGAGAGCTGCTGCTGGTGCTGGGGGCTGCCGGATGTTTTGGAATTACGGTAAGGGTACTGTTACAGAAGTCTGGTACGGGTATACCATCACCTGCAGCGTTGTGCGGAAGTCGCTTGCGGAAAGGAGGGGACGGAGGTGTTGCAGTGTGTTTAGTTTGGTATAGATTGCCCTGGCGATATTTTTGATGTGGGTACTCGTATTTAGCTGCTGGTCTAGTGTGATTCCCAGATACTTCACTTTTTTTTTTGACTGCCAAGGTAACATCCTTTTACCTTTAAATGTGTTAGGAGGGTTAAATGTTTTGCCCACGGAGATATATAAAACCTCTGTTTTATTGTAGTTAGTTTTTAGACTGTGTTCAGACAGCCACGAGGCAATCTCATTGAAACAGGTTACTATCTTTTTGTCTAGTTAGGTTTGTTAGTGTTTAGTGGAGTATATAGCATAATGTCGTCAGTATAAATATGGTAAAATACATCATGCTTCTGAATTATTTTGTAGATGGGTTGTATATAGAGGTTGAATAACAGTACCGATAATGCTGACCCTTGTGAAATATCCTGTAGTTAAGGATATGGTGTGGAAGTACAGATATCAGTCTTTACCTGTTTATGGTTGGTCAGATATGATTTGAATCATAGCAATGTTGTACTTTTGATCCCAATCTCTTGGAGCCTTTTTAGGAGGAACTTGTGGGAGACTGAATCAAAGGCGGATGCTATGTCTAGGAATATCAGGCTAAAACCTGTCTGGTTTAATTTCCCTTATGATCCGGTCTGAGAGCTGTGGGGTGTTTTTCTTCAGTGTCTGGTTCGAAACCCATGCTGGTGTGGGTCAAGTGGAGTATGTTTGTCAATATGATCTTGAAGCTGGTGCTGTTCCACTTTTTCTATTTTTGCTAGAAGGGGTAAGCTTGATTTTTTGGTCTGTATGAGCTTGGATCTGATCTGTTGCATGAGGAGTTTTTGAGCATAGGGCATGTTGATGCAGTTATCGGCTCCCTAGGCATTTATCCCTGTGATAGTGATGAATGAACTAACGTAAGTATTATGGGGGCAAGTTCCTCCTGTGATATTTTTATCCAGCTTATTAGGCAGGGGTGGTTAGCTGAGGTGGTTGTGTTTTGTCTGTTATAATTTTCTCTAGTTGGGCTGATGAGATTAGAGAGAATGCTGTCCAAGTAGGGATTGTGGTGTTGTCTATGGATTGTGGATGGAAAATTGGTGCAGTGTGATTTCTTAGTTTCCCCATGTATTTATTTATTTATTTAGACAGTTTTGTATACCGCCTTATCCTTCAATCAAAGCGGTCACAACACAATTGGGGGGTACATTTAACATGCGGGGATATGAGAAACATACACTAATACTTACAGGGAACATGGGCAATGGAGGGTTAAGTGGCTTGCCCAAGACCACAAGGAGCACCTGTGGGACTAGAAACCCAGTCCTTCCGGCCCAAGGTTGTTGTCCTCTAGTGGGATTTGAACCCCTGACCTTCCGGCCTGAAGTACCTTGCCCCAACCACTAGGCTACTCCTTCCTAGTAGGTAGGAAGACTAGTAGGTGTAAGATGTAGTAGGTGACTATTGCTTGAGGTGTAATGATGGTTTGGAGGTTTGATTAGTGATTTGACAGTCTCAAACAGCTCTCTGGGCTTATTTAAAGAGGTCATTATAAGCTTTGCGTAATATTCTCTTTTGCTTCTATTGCTATAGTCACGGTTCTCACTTAGTTTTTCCATATACATTAATTGTGTTTCTGGTTGCTTTGTCTCCAGCTCCTTTCAACTCTACGAAGTTCCTGTTTTATGATCAGTTCCTGTGTGTACCAGACTTTGCTATTTTTTCCTCATCAAATGATTAACTGTGTGGTTCTGTTGATTACTGTGTTCCAATTTCTTATGAGGGCGTCTAGGTCCGACGTGTCTAGCTTGAGATGTGGTGTAATTTCATCCAAGAATGATTTCTCGTCGAACTTGCGGTATCTTCGAGGTGCAGTTGGAGTTTGTTTTGTATTGTTTGTGACTGCTTGGTATGGTATGGTAAAATTGATTGCAACATGGTCAGACCATGGAACAGGTTGGATTTAAATGACTTGGGGAGTCTGCTGGTTTAGCATGTCCTTAAGTATGAATATGAGGTCCAATGTGTTAATTTTTTTATGAGTGGGATTTTTTTATTAGCTGTTGGTATCCTAGTGCCTCCATAGCTTCTAGAAATGCTTGTGCTGGTCCTGAGGGGGTCATGGTTATATTGCAATCACCTAAAAGGAGGATGCATTTGATATGCAGATTATTTGAGCAGAGTATGTTAGAAAGCTCCATTGCATTCGCGAGGGAGGTCTATACATTAAACAGATTATGAAGTGTCTGTGTTCTATCAAGAGTTTATCTATGCCATCTGCACTGGTTGCTATTACATTTGAGAATTTTAATTTCTTTCTGGTTATGATGCATACACCTCCTCTCCTAGCAATTCTCTGGCAGTTGAAGATGTCATAGTTGTCTAGATTTAGCTGATTTTATTAGGACTATATCATTAGTTGTGAGCCAGGATTCTGTTATGAACCTGATATCAAGGCTATTATCACTGATATAATCTGTTATGATACAAATTTTATTTCTGGTGGAGCGTGGGTTGATTAAAGTGCATTTTAGTTTATTTGGATAGGATGTGATTGCAGTGTGGTCTTGTGGTGGGTTGAGGAATGGGACAGATTATTCTGTGGGTAATATGTATATTTCGGTTCAATGGTCTATATAGGTCAGAAATGGCAATGTCGGTGGAGTGAGTGTATGACTGGGATAGGTTGGGAGCAAAGAGTGAATGAGCTGGTTAGAGCTGCAAGTGAGAAGATCCCTAGAATCAGTGCATGCTGATTGAGATCCATTGCTAGGGTTGAGAGTTGTGGCTGTGCATATATACCTAGGGATGTAATATTGAGCTATTAAATTAGTGACAACCTTGGTGGTGAACCTGTATATAGGAGGGGTATAGAATCAAATATTGTGGTTTTCTGGTGTACTCTGTGGTTGCTATCACTGTGATGTCAAAAGTGTGTTTTCTTGATGTGTGGCACTCGATGTGGAGAGTTCGGGGGTTACCTGCTGCATCTGCTTCTATAGAGGGTGGACTGAAGCTCCTGCCGGGTTGGGTCTTGCTGGCAGATTAACTTCTTGTGTGTAGCAGTATGCTTTAGATGAGTCCAACTTTGTGTGAAATCTACAATGCTGCCTTATTACCGCTAAGTTCCCTGCTAAGTGTCACGCCTTAGCTTTCACTATTTGATGATTATACGATGTACGTCTTAGGTGGTTCCCCTTTGTTTTGTTTGTAGCTGTTTTGGTGAAAGCTTTGCAAAATTCCCGTAGGGGCTTTTTTAACATTTGCGTAATGCCTGAAAACATACTGCTTTCTTTAGTCTTGGCGCAACCACCTGACATGTCCTGAGTGAGGGGGGACCCCCTATTCCCCAACTAGAGCTCTGAGGAGGCCCCTCCATTTTGGTTACTGGGGGGGGGGGGCAGCAGCGGCGGGCACCAGCTCATGTCTCTCCTCAGGCAGCAGATTGTCTAGTGGGGGAGGCTACTGCTTCAGAGGGTCATCTTCCTTGCAAAATCAAGAAAATCCTATGGAAAGAAGAGAATCAGTAGTCAATCTCTTATTTTCTTCACTGCCTGCACACAATGATGAGCAACTTCAGTTGAGATTAAGACAGGAAATGCCTTCAGCACTATCTCAAATTGTTTACACTTGCAATGCTGACACAGATGTATCACAGAGGGGAATTGTTCGATATGTCCCTTAAGCAAACTCCCAAAGCTGGAATCAAAGCAGTCAGAAATGAAGTGACACAGCACTGTTTCAAGTCTCATAGTGATGGCTCTGCTCCAAGCTTTTGGCAGCATGGTTGGAATACCAACCAATTGTCGTCCAGCCGTTCTTAACAGAGATTTTGTTCAAATGCATTCAAACAGGTGATTTTATTTTTTTAATGCCACCGCTATTCAGGTAGTGCGGCTGGATGACAGTTGGTTGGTTTTCCAACCTATGCTGCCAAAAGCTTGAAGCAGAGGCATCTCTGTGAGACACGAAACACGGTACTGTTGCTTCGTTTCTGACTGCTTTGATTCCAGCTTTGGACCTGGCTTCAACCACCAGTGAAGACTCATTTTGCCCTAGATTTTGGGCAGTACAAATGTGTTTTTATTCCAAGTTTTGCACATTTCTTAGCACATTGGTCATTCGGCACCATTACATTTAGAATAAAGAGACATGTTTGTTTTTCAGAAGGTTTTTTGACCTTACATAATGTTCTGACATAAAAAATATTTTTTGCTCTTTAGCTTTTGATCTGACCTTTTCTAGTGGTTGTATGTTTGTGGTTTAGATCTTGGGTAGAGAAAGCCAAAACCTGCCATTTCTATCAGTTGGATGTGTGGAGAAGGCGAGAGAGAAGTCAAAGATGACCCCAAGGTTGTGAGCTGAGGAAACAGGGAGGAGTAGAGAGTTATCCACAGAGACTGAGAAAGGAGGAAGGGTTCAAGGGGAAAAACAAAAAGCTCAGTTTTGGCCATGCTCAATTTCAAGAGGCGGTGAGACATCCAAACAGCAATATCAGAAAGGCAGGCCTTGTGTTGTGTTGGTGGGTTTGTTTTTTTTTTTGCCAAAGTGAAAAGAAGTGTGTGTTGGTTTTATAAAATTTCCTTGTGAAAGTGTGTAATGTCATTTATGGCTGTGGTTTTTATAAGGAGGGCATTCCAGAGGCCTGGTGCATATAGTGAGAAGGCCCGTGAACAAGCAGTTTGGTGGCTCCCTTGCTTTTTGAGAGTCATGCTCAATGTATATTTTAGCGCATTTTCTCCTGAGTTGGTTGTCCAGTGGCTTTTTGAGGATGGTCTGTAGATATTCTTAGGTCATATAGTGCAAGATTGTGTAGGTGGTTTATAAGTACTTTGTATTTGGCACGGCATTGTAGTGGGAACCAAAGTAGTTTGGGTGTGATATGATTTATTCTGAATGCACCATGAAGGATTCTAGATGCTATGTGCTGGGTCATTTGTAGGTCACTTTTGGGAATACTGTGGCAAATGTTACAGAAGTCTATGTGTGGAAATATATAGAAACATGACAGGAAAAGACCACATGGCCTATCTAGTCTGTCCTTCAATATCAACCTCTACAATAGTCCCCTTTTTTCCTTTAGAGATCCTCTGTTTGTCCCATGCTTCTTTGAATTCGGATACTGTCCTCATCTCTATCACCTACACTGGGAGACTATCCCACGGATCCACCACTCTTCACATAAAGAAATATTTCCGCATATCACTCCTGAATCTATCCCCTTTCACCCTCATCCCATGGCCCCTCGTAGCAGAACTTGCTTTCAATTTAAAGAGACTCTCGTGCATTTATGCCACAGAGGTATTTAAATGTTTCAATCGTATCACCTTATATCCCGCCTTTCCTCTAAAGTGTACATATTAAGATCCTTAAGTCTGTCCTCATATGCTTTATAATGCAGACCCCTAATCATTTTAGTAGCCACCCTCTGTGCAGTCTCCAGAATTGCACACAATACTCCAAATGAGTTTGCACCAAAGACTTATACAGAGGCATTATCACCTTCTTTCTTTTGCTGGCCATTCCTCTTCTTATGCACCCAAGCATTCTTCTAGCTTTTGCTGTCGCCTTTTCTACCTGTTTAGCTACTTTGTGTCTGATCTTAATCACGCCTAGGTCCCACTCATCTCCAGGAACAAACAGGAATGTAGTCTTCACATATGGGTATCGTCGGTACCGACAGAGCCTGTGCAGGAACGCTCCCCAGCGTCCAATTAGAAAGCTTTTGGGAGCATCCCACAGCGCCTGCGTGCTGCCTTCCTGCCTTTCCAACTGCCTCTCTCCAGTTCTTCGTTTTCCGTGGAGCAGCAGGTCGTCGTTCCTGTCACCGCAGAAATGTTTTTCCTTATTCTCCATTTTTGTGGTCGCGTCTGCCTTCCTCTACGCTATACTGGTACCGCCGGTTCTTCTTTCTCTCAAAAAATAAAAAATAAAAAAAAATCTAGTATTTTTTTTCCCAAACTTTTCTTTTCCAGGTGCATGTGCCATTTTGGGCCTTAGGCCCAAAATTTCCTCTATCATGGAAAAACCCGCTTTGGATTTCAAAAAGTGCACCAAGTGTGGGCGTACCATCTCCGTCACCGACACCCATGAGTGATGTCTTAAATGTTTAGGTCCTGACCACTCCATCTCGGAGTGTATGGCTTGTGTCATGATGTCCAAGAGGGGTCGACAAAACCGAGCTGCTAAGCTCAGCACTCTTTTTCCCTCCGATGCAGCTTCTGTGGCATCGACATCTTCCAGGGCTTCGTCTTCCTCCCATGGATCTCAGGTAACTAAACATAAGTCTAGTTGGTCCTCAAAGGGTAGATCTCCTAAGCATCGAGATGCCTCTAGCGTTGCCCTTGAGGGTTCTGTACCGGCAAAATTGCCCCGGCGGGAGGCTTCGGCTTCCAAAGCATTGTCGGGGCTCCAAGATGTTCTCGAGGCCTCAACCTCGGCAGAACTACTGGTGCCATGCTCTGGGATACTGGCTGCTTTCTCCAGTACCGACAGCCAGGCATCAGCAGCGTCGATAGACCAGAGGCTCCTGGCTAATGAACGCAGTCTGGCAGCTCTCCTTGCGGCATCGACACCTTTGGAACCGCGTCAGACAGTTCAACTGGTACCGGCATCGACTCCGGTATCAGTACCGGTACCGACAGCATCGACATCGGTGTCTGCTTTGCCGGCACCCAGTCATGCTATGCCTTCCAGTACCAATACACCGGTACCGATTTCCCCCCGGCACCGACTTCGGTCGGTACGGGTATTGGGCTCTACAAGAGCATCCGGACAGAAGGTACTTTGAATCCTCGGAGGAGTCTGAGGATTCTGACGATTTTGTCGGTACCGGAATACTCCTCCCGGAGGAGCCTTCCTCTCCTAAACGTAGGATGTCTCCTCCAGAAGATATTTCCTTTCAGGATTTTATCAGGGAGGTGGCTTGAGGTCTTTCCATTACTGTGGCTCCCTAAACAAAGCACAGAGCAAAGGAGTTGGAGATTCTTCAATATCCCAAAGCTCCTAAGGAGGCAGCTACTTTGCCTATCCATGAGATCTTACATGATCTCATGCTAAGAATGTGGGAAACGCCTCTTACCACCTCCCCTCACTCTCGTAGACTGGATACTATGTATCAAGTCCCTCCTTGTCCTGGTTTCCAGAAGACTCAGCTTCCTCACCACTTTATTGTGGTGGAATCAGCCATGAGAAGGATCAGGGGTGCAAAGAGGCATGCCTCTAATCCTCCAGGACGTGAGTGTAGAACTTTGGATGCCTTTGGACGCCGTACTTTCCAGGCTTCCATGCTTTCTGCCAGGATCAATTCCTATATTTTTATATATGGGAATGTTCCTTAAAGAAGTCAAAGGAGATTTAGAGGTTCTGAGCCCTCTTCTTCCTGAAGATAGGAGGCAAGATTTTCTCACTCTGGTTAAACATGCCCAGGATGTTTACAAATTTGTCAATCGTGCAGCTTTCGACTGTTTTGAGTGCATAAGCAGAACCTCTGCCATTGCCATAGGTGCACGTAGAATTGCCTGGCTCCAGGCATCCGATTTGGAGCTCTGGGTGCAGGACAAACTGGGCAATATCCCTTGTACAGGTGAGAATCTATTCGGCAAAAATTGGCAAGAGAGCCAATGAGTTGGATGCTGACAACTCCACTTTGGATAGGTTATCCAAAGCCACAGCTGATCCTGCAAGGAAGAAATCTTTCAAGAAACCATTCTTCTCAAAAAAGGTTTTATCCTTCTTATTCCCAGCAGGGACGTTCCGCAGGTCAGCCTGCTCGGAAGAGTCAGCAACCATCTAAACAAAGGAAGGCAAAGACTGCTAAGCCTCAAATGTCCCAGCAGTCTCAGCCTCCACAAGGCCTTTGACTTTCATCTAGAGAACTTAGCCTTTCTGGATCTCAACGGCCCAGAGCCTTCCACCATTCCAGGAAGGTTGTGTCACTTTGCCCCCAGATGGTGGCAGATAACAGCAGAACATTGGATACTCTCCATTATAGAAGAGGGGTACAAGCTTCATTTTATCTACATTCCCCCTCCCACAATGGTAAGACAGTTCAATTCTCAAACCTCTCTCATCAATCTGTTAGATCAAGAGGTCACTATGCTTCTTGCCCAAGGGGCAATAGAAGAGGTACCCATTCCTCAACAGGGTACAGGGTTTTACTCCCCCTATTTCCTTATCCCAAAGAAAACAGGGGGACACAGACCTATTTTAGACCTCAGAGAATTGAACAAATTCCTGTTCAAAGAGAAATTCAAGATGATTTCTCTGGGAACTCTGCTGCCGTACTTTCAGAGTCAGGATTGGCTTTGTTCTCTAGATCTCAAGGATGCGTACACTCATGTTCTCATCCATCCAACTCACAGAAAGTTCCGTCGGTTCCTTGTCCAAGGAAAGCACTACCAATACAGGGTGCTTCCTTTTGGCCTGGCCTCAGCACCAAGGGTGTTAACGAAATGCATGGCTGTGGTAGCAGCATTTCTTTGCACTCTAGGAATATTCGTCTTCCCCTACTTAGATGACTGGCTCATTCGAGCCCCATCAGTCAGAGGCCAGGATTTCTCTATCTTGCACAATTGCATATCCTTCAGTATTTGGGTCTGGTCATAAACATCCCAAAATCCAGTCTAACTCCCACTCAGTCTCTAGAGTTCATAGGAGCTTTGCTGGATACCAGAAAAGCAAGGGCCTATCTTCCCCAGGCAGGTTGCCTTCGCATGGTGCAGTTAGCTTCTCAAGCAGTGCTAAAACCAAATCTCACTGCTCGAGAAATGCTACAACTACTAGGCCACATGGCATCTACCGTGCATGTGGTTCCTTATGCTCGCCTCCATATGAGAGCAGCCCAGTGGACTTTATCCACTCAATGGACCCAGGTATCAGGGTGCCTGTCAGACAAAATAGCAAACACAAATCACCTTATTTTGTCCCTCCAATGGTGGCAGTCCACTCAAAACCTGTTGCTGGGGTCCCCATTTCAACAACCTTTACCCCAGGCAACTCTCTCAACAGCTGATTCTCCAGTGGGTTGGGGAGCTCATTTGCAAGACCTCTCCACCCAAGGCACTTGGACTCCACAGGAGACTCATCTACACATCAATTTCTTAGAGCTCAGAGCAATCTTTCTTGCTCTGCGAGTGTTCCACACCCTGCTCAGCTACAAGACAGTCCTCATTCAGACGGACAGTCAAGTAGCCATGTTCTACGTGAACAAGCAGGGAGGAACATAAGAACATAAGATATGCCATACTGGGTCAGACCAAGGTCCATCAAGCCCAGTATTCTGTTTCCAACAGTGGCCAATCTAGGTCATACGTACCTAGCAGTTTCCCCAAGGGACACAGGTTCCACAATGCTTGTATTGGTTCAAGCATTGATATCCTGGGTCCCTTCTTAATAATGGTTTATGGACCTTTCCTCCAGGAACTTGTCCAAACCTTTTTTAAACCCAGCTACACTAACAGCCTTTACTACATCCTCCGGTAACAAATTCCAGAGTTTGATTACACATTGAGTGAAAAAATATTTTCTTTTATTAGTCTTAAATAGTTTACCCTGTAGCTTCATTGCATGTCCCCTAGTCTTTCTATATTCTGATAAGGTAAACAATCGATCTACGTTTACCCGTTCCACTCTGTTCATTAATTTATAGACTTCTATCATATCTCCCCTCAGCCGTCTCTTTTTCCAGGTTAAAGAGCCCCAACCTTTTTAGCCTTTCTTCATAGGAGTAGCCTTCCATCCCCTTTACCATTTTGGTGGCTCTTCTCTGAACCTTTTTCTAAAATCGCTATATCCTTTTTTAAGATACGGCGACCAGAATTGCACACAATATTCAAGGTGCGGTCTCACCATGGAACGATATAGAGGCATTATAATATCTTTTGTTTTATTTTCCATTCCTTTCCTTATCATACCTAGCATTCTATTTGCTTTCTTGGCCGCCGCTGCACACTGGGCCGAGGGTTTTAACATGGTATCCACAATGACGCCTAAATCTTTTTCCTGGGTGGTGGTTCCTAATGTGGAACCTTGCATCGTGTAACCATAGTTTTGGGTTGTTCTTCCCTAGGTGCATAACCTTGCACTTCTCCACATTAAATTTCATCTGCCATTTTGATGCCCAGTCTTCCAATTTATCAAGATCCTCTTGCAATTTTCCACAATCCTCATGGGTTTTAACAACTTTAAATAGTTTTGTGTCATCTGCAAATTTGATAATCTCACTCGTTGTTCCACTTTCCAGGTCATTTATGAATATGTCAAAAAGCAGCGGACCCAGCACAGATCCCTGGGGTACACCACTATTCACCTTTCTCCATTGGGAAAATTGGCCATTTAGCCCTACCCTCTGCTTTCTATCTTTTAACCAGTTCCTGATCCACAATAGAACACTGCCTCCTATCCCATGACTCTTTAGTTTTGCCAAAAGTCTCTCATGAGGGACCTTGTCAAAGGCTTTCTGAAAGTCCAGATACACAATATCAACCGACTCACCTTTGTCCACCTGTTTATTCACTCCTTCAAAAAAACATAACAGATTAGTAAGACAAGATCTTCCTTGTCTAAAGCCATGTTGGCTGTCTCCCATTAGGTCGTGACTATCTACATGCTGAGTAATTTTATTCTTTATGATGGTTTCTACCATTTTTCCAGGTACTGATGTCAGGCTCACCGGTCTGTAGTTTCCCGGATCACCCCTCGAACCCTTTTTAAAAATTGGTGTTACATTGGCGATCCTCCAATCCTCAGGTATTAGAGATGATTTTAATGATAGTTCACAGATTACTGATAGCAGGTCTGCAATCTGAAATTTCAGTTCTTTCAACACCCTTGGATGTATACCATCCGGCCCAGGTGATTTGCTACTCTTCAGTTTATCTAATAGTTGTAAGACATCTTCCCGATGTATTGATATTTCCTTCAATTCTTCCGCACCTTTAAATACCACTTCAGTCATGGGTAACATCCCTACATCTTCCTCAGTAAAGACCGAAGCAAAGAATTCATTCAGTCTCTCCGCTATCGCCTTGTCGCCTCTTAGTGCTCCTTTAACCCCTTTATCATCTAATGGACCAACTGACTCTCTCACAGGTTTTTGCTACGAATGTACTTGAAAAGGTCTTTATTTCGCATTTTTGCTTCCGCAGCAAGCTTCTTCTCAAATTCTCTCTTTGCCTGCCTTATCAATGCCTTGCATTTGACTTGCCAGTGCTTGCTGTTTCCAGGTTTCAACGTTTGGCTCTTTTTTCCATTTCCTGAAAGGTCTAAACAGGTTCTCTGTCACTTTGCAACGAAGCTTTGCGACTATGGGCCCTTGCCAGAGAGCATCAGATTCATCTCCTGGCAGTGTATCTTCCAGATATCCAAAACTCTTGGGCAGACAGACTCAGTCGAATTCTGCTTCCACACGAATGGTCTCTACATGCAGACCAGGTGGCCAAGATTTTTCAAATTTGGGAAACCCCAGAATTAGACCTCTTTGCAAGTCCGTTGAATGCCAAACTTCCCCGGTTCTGTTCCAGAATTCTGGCTCAGGGCTCTCAGGCCAGGGATGCTTTTCTCCTTCATTGGGGTCAAGACTTCCTTTATGCCTTTCCACCCATTCCCCTAATTCCCAAAACCCTGTTCAAGCTTCAGAGAGACAGAAGGCCATCTGATTCTCATAGCTCCACATTGGCCATGGCAAATGTGGTACCCTCTGCTTCTACATCTCTCTCTCAAGCTCCCTCTCTGGAGTTAGGCTCTGCTCCAGATCTGTCTCAGGAGGAGGGAATGTTATGGCATCCCAATCCCCAGTCTCTGCATCTCAGGGCTTGGTTGCTGAAGGCCTAGATCTTCAAGATCTTAACCTTCCTCAGCAGGTAAAGGATATCCTTTATGCTTCCAGGAAGTCTTCCACAAGACGCTCTTATGCTTTCAAGTGGAAAAGGTTTTCCATATGGTGTTCGCAGAAGGGTCTTAACCCCCTTGCGATACCTCTGGAATCATTACTGGAGTATCTCCTTCATTTATCCAATGCAGGACTTAAAACTAACTCAGTAAGAGTCCATTTAAGTGCTATTGCGGCTTCTTTCAAGCCTTTAAATGGACAACCTATTTCCTCCCATCCTCTCATAGCAAGATTTGAGAGGCCTTCTTCTAACTAAGTCTCCCATTAAGCCACCACCGGTGGCATGGGACTTAAATCTGGTTCTTGGCCAGCTCATGAAGCACCCTTTCGAACCCTTAGCTACTACCTCCTTGAAGTTCCTTTCCTGGAAGGTTATCTTTCTCATTGCAATCACATCAGCACGTCACATCAGTGAGTTGCAAGCACTAGTGGCTGATCCACCTTATACAAGGTTCCATCATGAGAAGGTAGTCCTTAGGACTCATCCACACTTTATGCCAAAGGTGGTCTCGCCTTTTCATCTTAACCAGGACCCCCAGTGTAAATAAGATGTAGATATGTTATACAATGTACATAGTTCCCCCCAGTTACTTCCAAGTTGATCTCCTGTTTATTGTAAATGCAACTCAGGGTTCCTGTGTTGTATGGTTGATGTTGAATGTAAACCGCTCTGATCTAAAATAGAGCGGTATAGAAGAACTGTTAAATAAATAAATAAATAAAAAATAACCAAGCGGTTTACGTGCCTGTGTTTTTTCCAAGGCCTCATGCATCAAATGCAGAAAGGAATCTTCATACTTTGGACTGTAAAAGAGGTTTAGCCTTTTACTTACAAAGAACACAGTGACATAGAAAGTACTGTCAACTCTTTGTTGCTTTTGATCCTTCTCATTTTGGACTTCCAGTCTCCAAGAGAACACTGTACAACTGGACTGCACAGTGTATCTCCTTTGCCTATCAGAGTAAGAATCTTCCTCTGGAGGGCCATGTCACAGCTCACAATGTGAGAGCCATGGCAGCTTCAATGGCTCATCTGCACTCTGTCTATCGGCAACATCTGTCGAGCAGCCACTTGGGCCTCGGCTCATACCTTCACAGCCCATTACTGCTTGGACAAGGACTCCCTCCGGGATGCCTTGTTTGGTCAGGCTGTTCTCCAGTACCCGTTCCATACCTAATCAACTCCTACCCACCATCCCTGGTTGGATGTCAGAGATGCATGTGGGGAAGTGGAGCCCTTTCACAGGGACACACAACTTCTGGGGTCTCTCTCTGGCATCTAAAGCTAGGGAGTCCCCATATGTGAAGACTGCATTCCTGCTTGTTCCTGGAGATAGCATAGTTACTCACCTGTAACAGGTGAGCTCCGGGAACAGCAGGAATTTAGTCTTCACAACCCACCCACCTCCCCTAGGAGTTAAATAGAGAAATACATCTTTCTCTTTCCCTCTCTCTTTTGGTCTCAGCTTTAAACTCAACTGGAGAGAGGCAGTTAGGAAAGGCGGGAAGGAGCGCTGTGGGATGCTCCCAAAAGCTTTCTAATTGGATGCTGGGGAGCGTTCCCGCACAGGCTCTGTCGGTACCGATGATACCCATATGTGAAGACTAAATTCCTGCTGTTCTCGAGATCACCTGTTACAGGTGAGTAACTATGCTTTCTTTAGTGGACAAAAGTACTTCACCCCCTATACTATATTGCTCCCTTGGATTGCTGCAGCCCAAATGCATAACCTTGCATTTTTTAACATTTAGATCTCAGCTGTCAAATTCTGGACCATTCTTCAAGCTTTGCTAAATCCCTCCTCATATTATCTATACCTTCCTGGGTGTCTACTCTATTGCAGATTTTGGTATCAGCAAAAAGGCAAGCCTTACCCGACAGCCCTTCTGCTATATCACTGGAAAACAGTTAGAAAATCATGTGCTTCAGTTAGGGGTTGCAATTGTTGAAAAGTTTTTTTTTAAATTTTTTGGTAGCTCATTCTAGCAGTTTTGTTAATGTGAGATGGTAATGTTAGCCATTGATAGTGTTCCAAGATATTGGACCTCAGTCTTCACTTCTAATTCTGTTTCCTTGACTTTCATTACAGCTGGAGGTGTAAAACTTTGATTCTTGGTTATGTAAAGAACTTCTGTTTTCTTAAAAATTATTCTTAGATGTAATCAATGAGAGCTTACATATACTTAAGGACCGTTTATTATGTTTCTCATACCTGTAAATATGTTTAATAGGAACTGCACTTGGTTCTAAGCTCCACTTAACAAAGTTCATGTCATTTTTTTTCCTATAAATATATTTAATAAGCTGCACTTTCTTCAAAGTTCCATGTAACAAAGTTCAATTTACATTGTTTTATGTAAACCATTTTGATTACATGACTAAAAACAGATAACAAAAGCTCACTATGCTGCAATATTTATGGAGAAGGGAGTGTATATCATGTCATCAGTATAGATGTGTTATAGGATGTTCCTCTTCGCTTCTCCAGGCCAGTCCAAGCACCAAAAGGTTGTCGGCCTCCTTCAGCAGCTGAGGACTGAAAAACAGAGTCTTGCTGACCCTATATCTAGCTCCCGCTAGCCTTCTCAGCTCAGTCTTTCAGTCCTCAGCAGCTGGAAGGATAGCAGTTAGGCAGGCTCCCGGGTGTAAGGTAGCTGGTTGGGGAAAAAAGAGGGGAAACAAAAAAAATTCCACAGACCTCGGAGGTAATGGCAGTTGAGTTTAGGCTGTTTATCTAGCCTAGAATCAGCAGCAAGGATGATCTGGCTTGCTCTAGCAGAGCAGGATTGCCGGAGTTGAGCTGCTCGATTTGGAGGACAGAGGCAGAGCTTGTCTCGGGGAGGGAGTACGGCTCTCTCACTGTCCAACAGAAGCAGCGCCAGGGAGCCCCCAGAGCGTTCTTCCTACCTCCGCAGCCAAACCGACCTGTTTCGCTGGCAGCGGGACCGGGAAGGGACTGTACTGTCAAGTGTTTCTTTGCAGGTAGGAGATTCCGGAGAGGGTGCTGATCCGCGTGTTTGTGGTGCGTTTAGGGTGGCGCGTGGGGTTCGTGGCCTTAGGGCGCTCCACGGAGCCATTTTTTGTGCATGCGGTCTGATTCGGAGAGGTGTGCTCAGTGCGGCAGCAGCCAGGGCTTGTCGGGACCGTGGATGTGCCGTACCTGCGTCAGAAGGGGCAATAGGATTGAGTGTTTTTTGGCTATGGCGGACAAGGCAGGACCTAGTTCAAGCGAGGTAGGCAAGCCATTACCAGCCCCGGAGAAGGCAGGAAAGGCGGCCATTTTGCCTGAGACCGCGTTTTCTCCAGCGGGTGAGAAAAAACAAAGCAGAGGTAAAAGCAAGTCAAAGTCTGCTCAGACAGAGCAGTCTCTGCTTCAGAGTACGTTGGGGCTGCGGGAAGGCATGGATTCATTGTTTTCGGCTGTTTTTATTTTAGCCCTGCACAAGGCCTACAATCATCTCCAGCCTAAATACCACAACTTCATACTTAGATCCATGCCCAATATCATGGATAAAAAACACACTACCAACTCTACTATCCTATATTCTCCCAATAGTAAACCTCTCACTCACCCAAGGATACCTTCCATCCCCGCTCAAACATGCACAAATACGTCCAATTTTAAAGAACTGCAAACTAGATAAAACATTGCCAACATCATATAGGCCCATTTCTAGCATACCATTCTTGGCCAAAGTAATTGAAAAGGTAGTGCAACTACAGACACAGGAATTCATAGACTTATCTTACCCACTCGATGAAAAACAATATGGTTTCCGGCCCCGCCATGGAGTAGAAACACTTCTAGCAGTATTAATAGATACACTCCTAAAAGGAATTGACAATCACAAACAGGCGTTCATTCTCCTTTTCATCGACATATCAGCAGCTTTTGATAGCGTGCATCACTCAATTTTGCTCAACAACCTAAGACAGTTAGGCATAAACTCCACCGTACATAAATGGTTCACTTCATATTTACATAACAGAACACAAAATGTAAGAGCAGGTAATCAAACATCCAACACATACAAACAAGAAATAGGTTTACCACAAGGTTCAGCACTGTCAGCCCTACTTTTCAATATCTATATAAAACCGGTCTGCAATATCTTTAAAAAATTTGGAGTACAATATCACCTCTATGCGGATGATATCATGATGTACATACCTTTTACGATTCCTAACCTACCGATTCAACTTCTATCAGACTGCTACAGTGAAATTACATACTGGCTAAAAACCCAAAACCTCCATATAAACCATGCTAAAACTGAAGTCCTAATCGTAACAAAAAACCAAACATTCACTCCTCCAACCCACATAACACTACCAAGAAATTAAAATAAAAAATGAAATAAGATATCTAGGTGTCATTTTAGATACACACCTTACTATGGAAACGCACATTAGAAATACCTTAAGAAAATCTACTTCAAACTTAAAATCCTCAAACAATTACGCCCCCTTGTATTTATACAAGATTTTATCAATATAATACAGGCTACCATAACTCCACACTTCGACTTCGCCAACTTAATACTTATAGGCATTTCAAAACAAAACATCAAAAGGATCCAACTTGCGCAAAATGCCACAGCTAGAATTATATTAAAGATAAATTCACTCCAACACATTACACCGATACTAGCATCCCTTCACTGGTTACCAATACAAAGCAGGATAACATACAAAACAATAATAACTACATTCAAAGCCCTAAATGACATGGCCCCGAAGACACTCTGTAACCTAATAAGCAAAGAAACCACCTAAGCCCACTCATAGAAAAGGACAATCAAATAAACTTAAGATGCCAAAAGAATATATACGAACTCACAAATTAACAAATAATAGAGCCTTTTCCCACATAGCCCCAACAGTCTGGAACTCTTTACCAGAGGACTTACGATCACTAACAGAGATAATAGGTTTTCAATTTTTTTCTGAATTCTATCTATTCACTAAACACTATAATACCATAGAAAACCCTCCACTCAACTTAGATAAAGGCTAAACATGAACCTGCCCAAAATCAAGATTATACTCCCTACTACAATCAATACGTACAAACTTAAATGAATAATCATTCCATTCCTATGCATTGATACCCCACTTGTATATAGTTACAACTGTTTTAGGGACAGTACTTCTGTTTAAATTGTAACACAAACTGTGTTAGTTGATTTACTGAATTATTCTGCTTTAGTCTTTTAAACCCTTTGTTGTACAAGTTAAGATGTTCTATGTAAAAAGTTATAATTGTTATATGTAAAACAAGCTCTGCATTGTTAATTGTTAATTGTACACCGCAACTGATCGCTGGAAGATGCGGTATATAAATAAGTGTTAAAATAAAAATAAATAAGGCCTACTGTTTAAAGAGGAAGCAGGCACAGGAGCAGGGCTCTGTGCCTAAGATGGCAGCCTTCGTAGGAGCGGAGGATAAACGTCTAGAGGACCCAGGGAAAGAGCCTTCCTAGAAGGATTTCTCTTGGGATTAGAGTTCTAAGTATTTAGTGCCACAGGATCCAGGGTTCCAAGCCGCAGAGGAGGGGGGAGTTCCCCTCGGATTCTGGGCTCGAGCCATGGCCCATGGAGCTGGAAGAAGGGGAGATTGCGCCTGGTGGTGATCCGAATATGTTTCGGGTCTTTCGTAAAGAAGAGCTGGGCGCTCTTATTGCGCAGTTGCTACATGGTTCAGGAGGAGCCACTGGAGGATCCGCTTATTCAGGGGTTTAAGGCGGAGCAGAAGTGCTTTCCAGTGGAATGGGGGCGCGGCCCTCAAGGATTTGCAGGACTGGAAGCTGGAGTCTATTTTCAAACAAGCATTTGAGGCGAATGCGCTGGCGCTGCAGGCGTCAGTTTGTGGGGCCTATGTGTCAAGGGCCTCCATTCGGTGGCTCCAGGGCGACGCTGCTCCTGAAGGGGAGGATGGTAGGTCCGCGGAAGAGGCCAAGTTGGAGTCAGTGGCAGCGTACTTGGCCGACACCTGTTATATGGTGCGCATTGCTGCAAAGACTATGGCATCCTTAGTGGCGGCTCAGCGTTTCCTGTGGTTGAGAAACTGGTCGGTGGACACGTCGTCTAAGTCTCGCCTGAGTAAACTGCCCTATAAAGGTAAGCTCCTGTTTGGGGAAGCCTTAGAGAAGATCGTGAAGGATCTTGGTGATTCCAAAGGAGGGCGGCTCCCTGAGGACAGGCCGACGGGTCAAAAGCTTGGGGGGCTGCAGCGGGGTCTGACGAGAGATTTACGCAGGTTTAGGTCTTCGCGGTATAGGCCATACCAGAGAGGGCAGTTCATGGCAAGGGGGCAGTCTTTTCGGGGAGCGTGGGGGTTTGGACGGGGGAATTTCAATTCCCAGCAGTCCCAATGAAGCCAGGAAGGCCCTGCCAGAGGTTCCAGTAGGGGGTCGCTTACAAGATTTTTACTCCGCCTGGGCCGCAATCACGACAGATCAATGGGTGCTGGAAATTGTCCGCGAGGGCTATGCCCTAGAGTTCTGCAGGCCTCTCGCAGATGCCTTTGTGGCTTCTCCCTGCAATGCACGGGAGAAGCAGGAGGCGGTGCACGAGACCTTGCAGCGGTTACTGTTTCTGCAGGCAGTGGTGCCAGTTCCCAGAGACCAGTATGGCTTAGGTTGATACTCCATTCATTTCGTAGTGCCCAAAAAAAGAGGGTTCTTATCAACCCATTCTCGATCTCTAGCATGTAAATGCCAGCCTACGGGTGCCGCATTTCCGGATGGAGACACTGATCCATGATCTTGGCAGTGAAACTGGGCGAGGTTCTTTCGTCAAACCTCACAGAGGCTTATCTGCACATTCCGATCAGGCCAGAGCATCAGAAGTATCCACGGTTTGCCGTTCGATGGTCATTTTCAGTTCTGGGCGTTACCGTTTGGACTGGCCACGGCACTGCGCAAGTTCACAAAGGTGATGGTGGTGGTTGCGGCGGCCTTAAGACGTGACGGTATTAGAGTACATCCTTATTTGGATGATTGGCTTATTCGAGCAGGCGCCGTGGGGGAGTCGGTCACAGCGACCGGTCGAGTGGTGGCGCTTCTAGAGCAACTTGGTTGGGTGGTCAATCGGGCCAAGAGTCAGATGACCCCAGTGCGTCAGTTGGTTTTTCTCGGAGCCTTGTTCGATACGGAAGCGGGCTTGGTGTCACTGCCCGAAGTCTGGGTGAGGAAGATTCAGGCGCAGTTGCGCTGTGTTTTGCGCATGAAAGCTTCGACGGCATGGCAGTACATGCAGATCCTCGGGTTGATGGCAGCTGCACTAGATCTCGTTCCGTGGGCCCGAGCGCATATGCGGCCGCTGCAGCGGTCTCTGTTCTCAAGGTGGTCTCATCAGGAGCATCCACTGTCACGAAAACTAGTCTGTCCGGAAGAGGTGAAGGCCAGTTTGGAATGATGGATGGTGGACGAATATTTGTGGGCGGGCGTGTCTTTGGAGCAGCCCGATTGGATTCTGGTCACCACGGACGCCAGCCTTCAGGGCTGGGGAGGGGTGCACTGTCTAACTCAGGTGGTACAGGGTGGTTGGTCAACGGAAGAAGGACTGTGGTCGATCAATCGCCTGGAGATGCGGGCAGTGCGGTTGGCGTTGCAGCATTTCAAGAGCCTAGTGATAGGGAAAGCGGTGCACGCTTTGTCCGACAATGTAGTAACTGTGTCTTATATCAACTGTCAAGGGGGCAGCGGAGGAAAGTCAACTACTGTTACAGTGGGCAGAGAGCCATCTGTTGCTGTTGTCGGCAGCTCATGTGGCAGGAAAGGACAATGTGCAAGCTGACTACCTGAGTCGATATGTTTTGGATCCCAGCGAATGGGAGTTGAATGCAGCTGTGTTCCACGACATTGTGGTCTGTTGGGGGCAGCCGGTCATGGATTTGATGGCGACATTTGCGAACGCCAAGGCCTCGCGGTTCTTCAGCAGACGCCGGGAGCGCATGTCGGAAGGATTGGATGCGCTGGCGCAGCCTTGACCGCACGCGTGGGAGGGGGGTGTTGCTGTATGTGTTTCCGCCGTGGCCAATGATCAGTCAGGTACTGCACAGGATAGCAGAGCACGAGGGGCGTGTGATTCTGGTGGTGCCGGATTGGCCTCGGAGGCCCTGGTATGCGGATCTGGTCCGGTTGTTGATCGGCCATGGAGGTTGCCCGATCGGATCAATCTGTTATACCAGGGTCCAGTCTTGATGCCGCAAGTGGATCGGTTCTTGCTTACGGCTTGGCTCTTGAAAGGCAAAGGTTGCGACACCAGGGTTACTCGGCAGCAGTGATCAATACCATGTTGAAATCCAGGAGGCGTTCCACCTCATTGGCCTATATCCAGATTTGGCGCATATTTGAAGGTTGGGGTGTGGAACAGGGGCTTCAACCCTTGCGTTCTACACTGCCAGACATTTTCCTGTTTCTTCAGGGGGGCTTGGAAAAAGGCCTGGCCCTGAGCTCCTTGAAGGTCCAGGTAGCAGCGCTGTCTTGTTATCGGGGATGAGTTCAGGGTCGATTGCTCGCTACTCAGCAAGACGTGGTGCGTTCGAGCGGTGAAACAAGTGAGGGCCTCCGGCCGGCTGGTGGTGCCTCCGTGGGATTTGAATTTGGTGTTGGAAGCACTGTCCGAACCACTGTTTGAGCCGCTGAAATCTGTCACCTTGAGAAACCTTTCCTGGAAGACAGTCTTCTTGGTGGCATTGTGTTCGGCAAGGTGGATTTAGGACTTGCAGGCGCTCTCATGCAGAAAGCCCTTTCTACAGTTTTTGGCGGAGAAGGTGCCTTCTTTTTCTTTTCTTTTTTTTTCTCCATCTTTTATTTTAAGTTTTCCCTGAATACAAATAATGAATATCAAGAAATCAATTACAAGCATCTTGTGCACCTACTCTTGCCATCTTGCTGGGCAGACTAGATGGACCATGCTGGTCTTTATCTGCCGTCACTTACTATGTTACTATCTTGTAGAAAAATTCAAGAACAAATTAACCACATAATCGCAAAACCACATCAAGGGAGAGGATCAGCATTTAAATCATAGAAAAAGAAATACAGAGGAAAGAGTTATTTCTAATCCTACACTAGGGAGCACTTGTTAAACATCCCACCTAATTATTTCTCAACCAATTCCTTAACAGACAAAAACTGCAGTAACTGAGTTACATCAGTATAAACATAATTTTGTCCCTCAAATGTTATAATACAACGACAAGGAAATTTAAGGAAAAAAGAAGCCCCCAAAGCTACCACCCGGGCTTTTAGCTCCAGAAACTGCCTACACCGAGACTGGGTGGTCCTACCCACGTCTGGAAAAACTTGTAATTTGGACCCACAAAATAGAGCCTCTCTATGTTTAGAGTAGGCTCTCAAGACAGTTAACTTAATAAACTCAGACCCAACAGACCACAATGTCGTGGAACATAGGAAACTGCTGAAGCATCTCTAATTAAAGCAAGATTGCCATCATGGCAAGTCTGGAGCTGAGAATCAGTACGGGCAGTCAACTTAGTTAGAGTACTTAATTGCTGATCAATATCTTTCATTTTACCGACCACATCATAGGTAAATCTACAAAAAGAAGAAACAGTTGAGGACAAACGAGTATCGATCTTTTGGATTGCAGTCCAAATGTCTATAAGGGTCACCTCTCCAGAAGGAGGGGTGACCAAACCATCAGACACTGGCGGATCCAAAGGGCAGAGGGATGGGAATACAACATCCGGGGAAAAATCCAGAAATGTAGACTAATGAGGAAGTTGAGGAAAAGGAGGTGGTGACCAGGTATCAGGAGGAGAAGCCCCGTCCGGTGATTGATTAGCAGGCAGCAGAGAAGTTATGTGCTTGTCCATGGGGCCCACCACCTTACCTCCTTGCACACCATCTCCTACTGCAGACTTAACTGCAGACTTCGCCTTTCGTTTCCCCATAGGCACAGCACTCCAACTTCCAGCTTTCTTGAGAGCGTCTCGTGAGCGCCGAAGGGGTGCCAAAGGGGCATGTCCTGCCCCTTAGGACAGAGCCACGCAGGCCGCAACACGCGGCCGCGTGTAGTGCCCGCTGGGCTTTGTAGGGTTCGGGGGGAAGGTCCTCGTCGCCTAGGACGTCCACCCAGTGCCTGCAGTTGGTCTATCAGGTCTCCAGCTCCCACCTGCTGCGCTGCTCCGTGGCGATGAAAAGAAACTGCGTCAGCTCCCAGGTACAGCTGATCTCCTCCCTGGTGCCTTCTTTTCTGCCAAAAGTGGTGTCTTGGTTTCATCCGAGTCAGGCAATTACGCTTCTGACTTGCAAGCCATGGTGTAGACGGAGTGGATTGTAGGCTGCGGCGGCTGGATCTTGGTCGGGTGCTTCACAGGTATCTCAAGCGGATGCAGTATATTTGTAAGACAGATCGATTGTTTGTCTTGTTTGGAGGTTCCCGTAAAGGGGAAGCGGCTTCCAAAGCTTCCATTGCCTGATGGGTTAAGCAAGCGATTGTGGTAGATTATGCGGCGCGGGGAAGGCCTCTGGGAGGTCTGCGAGCTCATTCCACACGGGGGCAAGCGGCCTCCTGGGCAGAGAGTGCCTTGGTTCCTCCTGTGGATATCTGTCAGGCAGCCACGTGGTCGTCTCTTCATACTTTTTCAAGGCATTATCGCCTGGATGTTAGACTAGGGGGGATGCCAATGTTGGGGCTGCAGCCTTGGTATCTGGGCTCTTGGGTCCTTCCAGTGTTTAGGTACTGCTTTGGTACGTCCCTTTGGTGCCTGGACTGGCCTGGAGAAGCGAAGAGGAAGGAGAAATTAGACCTTACCTGCTAAATGTCTTTCCTTGAGTCTTCTCCAGGCCAATCCAGAGCCCTCCTGAGCAGTGGTCTGGCGTACCGCGGTCAGTAGCATGGAGTGTGAGCGAGCTGGCAGCTGGTACCTTGAGGGCGGCTCTGCTTGTCTTTACCCCCCCCCGGACTGACTCTGCCCCTCCCCTATGTAAGGGAGAAATCATAAGACAAACCCAGACTTTGAAGTTTAATTTACCCTTTTTTTTTTGTTTTTTTTTTTTTTAAAGTGCAAGTGTTTCTGGGGTCGTGAAAGTTAAATTAGACTTGTTAAGATAGTTTCAGTTATGTTGTTGTTTTGTTTGGAGGCTTTGTCAATAGAAGACTGAGCTGAGAAGGCTAGGGGGAGCTAGATATAGGGTCAGCAAGGCTGTTTTTCAGTCCTCAGCTGCTGAAGGAGGCTGACTACCCTTTGGTGCCTGGACTGGCCTGGAGAAGACTCAAGGAAAGACAATTAGCAAGTAAGGTCTAATTTCTCCTTATACAGCCAATCTGAAACATTATATAGTCTTACATAAATATTAAATATTAGGGAGGAGAGTGCCAGTCCTTTAGGGAACACCCTGCATCTGCGTGCATGAGGCAGATTTGATGGGCCCTATTTTAACTTGCTAATAACATCCTGTTGGGTATGAATGGAACCATTCTAAAGCAGTACTCTGAATTCCTATGGCTTGTAATTGTGCTAGTAGTAACTTATGGCAGACTGAGTCAAATGCGGCCGTTATAGTTAGGAATATTAGAATGAAGCTCTGTTTGGGATTCTGTATGCCCTTTATGGATAAGTGAGGTAATCAGTGTTTCCACGCCATGGAATGGTCTGAATCTATGCTGCTGAAGGTCTAGTGGAGTGTGTGTTGATATAATCCTGTAATTGTGTCTATACTACACTTTTTTTTTCCAATTTTTGTTAAGAATGGTAGACTGGTAATGAGCCCATACGAGCTTGGCTCCCTTGTTTCTATTTAGAGCTCTTTAGAATTGGGTGGATGAAGCCACTCTTCAGGCTGGAGAGTATATAGCCTTGTGTGAAAGAGCACTGTATTATCTTGTTTATGATTGGGGCAGTTCAGAGCGAGTGTGGGCATGGGTCAAGAGGAGATGCCATTGTATTTATTTTTAGTATGATGCTTTCCAAATTATCAAGGTGAATTGGATTGAATTTCTGTAGAGAACTATTGGTTCCTTATCGTTCCTCCAGTTTAGTCCTCAACCTCTGGATAGTGAACCTCCTCCTGCAGCTTGGAGACTGGGCATGTCAAAAACTCATGACATCACTGGATATAGCCTGCTGGTCTCTCCCATCAGCCCCCAGTGTATCCAGTCTCCATGCAGCAGGAGGACGTAGTGAGCCTAGCTTCTGGGCTCACTTGGGGGAACAGATAAGGAGCATTTAGTGCGACAAATTCTATTCTGATTTTACTTTTGATTTTTACCTTTAATTTTACTTTTAATTCAGTTACCTTTGGTTAATTGGCAATCAGGGATTAGTTCCCTTTAGTTGTTAGGAGCAAATGTCCTTATATTTACAGTAATTTTAAATGTGAGCCTGTCTCTTTAAATTAGCAGCAGCTCTCGCCTTCCCTCCTTGTCAGTTATTTTCACTTACTGCAGGCATTCGCCGGTGCAGATCTCTCTCCCTTGACAGTACCGGAGAGAGCTCCGGGACCCGTACAGCCACACTGAAGCTGTGTGAGACGGAGCCTCTCCGTTGCTGCGGGATTTTACTTTTACTCTGTGGAACCGACTGAGCGGTCCTCGCTGCCGGTGCAGCAGCGCGGTTTGAAGATCGGATTAATTCAAGGCGGTAGGAACAGGCTGCGTGGCTTGAATGTTTTTGTTTTTCTTCCTTTTTTTCTTCGGTTCTTGAATAGATTCCTTCTCCAGTTGGCGTACCGGTACCATTCTGGCCTCCAGGGTCTGCGTGCCTTTGGCGTTGCAGTTTTCTCAGGTTCCTTTTTTTTCCTCTGGTGCTCGGGTTTTTATGTCCTTTCTGGCTGGTCCAAAGAGTTTGGCCTCGCGGAGGCTATATACCCTGTCATGGCCTTGGTCAGTGGCTTCAAACCTTGAGACCGTTCTGAACATATGTCGTGCATAGACCCGCATGATTGTTACCTCCAGTGCCTTGGGGCAGACCATGATGCCTCGGCATGTGGTCTCTGCCATTAGATTACCCCTAAGGCCCTCTGAGGCCATAAGAAGCAGCATTTGTCATAAGACTGATTTAGCCCCGGAGTTATCCATGGGACCAGCACCATAGGGGGCCACCATGGAGGCCTCGATCTCGCGTGACAACTGTTCTTCCTCAGAGTCTCTGTCACAGGGTATCAAGCTGGTGCTGCCTCAGGGAGGGATGCCCTGTGAAGAGCCAGAAGTCGTCAATGGCCTCGTCGGGTGACGAATCCGGGGCTATGGGCGTCCCATGGCCATCAGCCTCGGAGCCCTTGACAGGAGGTCGAAAGTGATAATTGGGAGTGGCCCGCAAAGCTGCCCTGACGGGAGAAGATGCCATCAGTGTCTGGGGATCGGTCTCAGTCCTCTGAGACCATACTCGTTGAGAACACCCCCTCGATTGTGCTGGCGCCGGGCCCGGGGTCCTCTGTGCCAGTGCCGGTGATTGCGGAGCCTTTTGGCCTCGAGACCAGGATGGTGCCCTTGGAATGCAGCTTGTATATTCATATTCATATTCATTTATTTGATTGACTGCCCTTCATTGATAGGCAGAGCGGTTTACAATAAAAAATTAAACGAAAGGTGCAAGGCCAGGAGTCGGAAAGGAAGTTACATATTAGATAGGAGAGAAAAGCGAGAACAGTAGCAGGAAGGATAGAGGGAGAGGATCAAGGGTCGGGGGGGGGGGGAAGGTCAAAGGCAAGAGAGAACAGATGAGTCTTAAGGGAGCGCTTGAAGGTGGGGTAGTGAGGTTCGAGACGGAGAGGTGGGGGAAGGGAATTCCATAGAGCAGGGCCAATGAAAAAAAAAGCTGAAGATCGTGTGGACTGTAGATGGGCACGTGAGGGGGATGGCAGTACTAGTCGGTTGAGGTGGAAAGAGCGGGGGGTGTGGCGGGGAGTGTGGAAACGGAGAAGATCAGCGAGGTATTGGGGGTAGAGGTGTGGAGCGCCTTGTGAACTAGAGTGAGAAGTTTAAATTTGATGCGAATGGGAATAGGGAGCCAATGAAGTTGGAAAAGAAGGGGAGTGACGTGATCCCGAGGAGAAGAATGGGTGATAAGACGAGCGGCAGTGTTTTGGATGCGTTGGAGTCGTGAAAGTTGCAGCTTAGAGATACCGGAGAGAATGGAATTGGAGAAATCAATGCGGGAGATGACAAGGGTTAGTAACAGAGTAGTTAAGGCAGAGGGAGAAAGGAAAGGACGGACGGCGCGAATCTGACGAAGATGAAAGAAAGAGAGCCTAGAAATGTGAGACATGTGCTGAAAAGGAGAGATCAGAATCAAAAAGAACCCCAAGATAGCGAAAAGTGGAAACTAATGAAATGGGTGCATTAGGGAAAGATGGAGCCAGGGAAGGAGGGTGGTGACCGTGGGAGAACCATATAGCTATAGTCTTCGAGAGGTTAAGGTGCAAGCAATTTTGTGTCAACCAGTCTGAAACGGCGGCTAAACAGGTATTAAGGGGAGCTAAGTCAGGGAAAACAGGGGAGGTGTGATGGAGTATATCGTCAGCGTAGAAAAAAGCTGTGATTCCGAATTGTTGAATGAGCAAAGTGGAGTGAGAAAGAGATTGAAGAGAAGGGGGCCAGCACGGAGCCTTGAGGGACACCACAGACTAAAGGAAATGGTTCGGAGGGGGAGTGCGACGAGGATGACGGCAGAACAGCGGCAGAGCGGGAGAAGAGGAAGGAGTGAAACCATTGTAGTACAGTACTGCGAAGACCGGCGTCGTGTAAGCGGGACAGAAGAAGGGAGTGGTCAACCAGATCGAAGGAGGCGGAGAGGTCAAGTGCAACCACCACCGAAAAGTCACCCCGATCGTGAGCGGTGTGTAAAGAGTCAGTGAAGGCTAAGAGGACAGTCTCCACACTGTGCCCAGAACGAAAGCCAGATTGACGTGGGTGGAGCAGATTGGTGGAGTCAAGGTGATGAGTGAGTTGGTTAAAAACGATTTTCTCAAGCGGTTTGGAAAGGAAAGGGAGGTTAGAGACAGGACGGTAATTGTTGGGGTCAAGAGGGTCAAGAGTAGATTTTTTTTAGAAGGGGGCGGATGAGGGCATGTTTCCAGGGGGCAGGAAAGGATCCGGTGGAAAGACTGGAATTCAGCATAGTTTGAAGGTGGGGGAGGAGAGACAAGGAAGGAACAAGTAACCAGGAGGATGGGATGGGGTCAAGGGAACAAAGTTTTGTTTGAGGAGGTAATGAGATGGTGAAGCTCTGCAGTAGAGATAGGAGAAAAGGAGGACGAAGTGTGGGATAGTGGAGAAGGGGGAGGAGGAGATGCAACTGGGGGAGGGGAGGGAAGAGGTGGGGGGTGGGAGGGCAGGGAAGCCCTCAAGGTAGTGATTTTGTTGGAAAAAGCTGAGGCCAAGAGAGGGAGCAGGAAGGGGGTGAGGGGGTTGAGCTTGAGTGGAAGGATGAAGGGAGGTAAGAAAGTTAAGTGTAGAATATAGGTGGCGCGTCTGGGTGCAGCAGCAATGGCGGCAGAGAAAAAGGTGGCCTTAGCGAGTTGAACTTGGGAACGATAGTAGAAATGTTGGGATTCGAAGAAGGAGAGAGAGGCTGGAGAAGGGGATTTGCGCCAAAGCCTTTCGGCTCTGCGAAGTTGAGAACGAAGTAAACGAAGACCAGGGTGATACCAAGGGTGTGATGGGCGATGAGTGGACTGATAGGGACGAAGAGGGGCGATGTGGTCATGAGCGGTGGAGAGAGAAGAGAACCAGGATGACGCTTGAGAGGTAGGAGACAGGGAGGGGAAATCTACAGGGAGTAAGTCAGTAGCTGGGGGGAGTTGCTCGGCTAGGGAGGGTGTAAGGCAGCGAGAGAGGTGAGGGGGGGAAGGTGGTTTTAGATGGAGTTATCAGAGCTCCGAGGTGGTAGCATGAAGCTGAAAGGCAAAGATGGTCAGACCATGGAAGAGAGTGAGAGGATAGGTTGGAAAGAGTGAGAGTGGAGGAAGAGGGGGTCAGGAAGAGATCTAGGGTGTGGCCAGCGGAATGGGTAGGGAAGGAGACATGTTGGAGAAGAGAAAGATCGTGAAGGAGGGTAAGAAAGGCATGATCCCTGGGAGTAGAAGGGGAGTCGAGATGCAGGTTAAAATCTCCAGCAATGAGGAGGTGAGGATAAAGCAGGGAGAGGTCAGAGAGGGAACGAAGGAGAGAATCCCAGAGGTCAGAACGGAGAGCAGGGGGTGAGTAGACAAGAAGAATATGAATCGGAGGTGAAGTGTGGAGATGAAGGAGAAGAGCCTCAGGGTAAGAGAGTGATGGTGAAAAGAGCTGGGTGAAAGAAAGGGAAGGTGCAAGGATAGCAGCGACCCCACCACCGGCACGGCCGACGCGAGGAACAGAGGCCGCAGAGAACCCAGGAGGGAGACAGCGGTTGAGGAGGGCATCCTCCCCCTCCTTCAGCCACGTCTCAGTGAGAAGAGTGATGTCAAAGGAAGAGTGGGAAATAAGGTCCTGAATAAGTAAGGACTTGGATCTAAGAGAACGGCAGTTGAGAAGGCCAAGCTTAAAGGTAGGTGGGGAAACGGCAGAGACCGTAGAGGGGGAGGAAAGAGGGGAACGCGAAGAACAGGGAAGAAGATTATGATAACGGGAGCGTTGACCAGATCTCGGGGGTGGACGGCGTCCCCAGTAAACCGGAATATGTGACATAGAGCAGTAAGGAGATAGAACAGGAGAAGGTTGAGAGTCAAATGTATTCAATACCTGAGAAAGCCAAATGGAAGTGCAGGAGGCAGATGAAGGCGGAGGTGTCAGGTCCCTCGGTCCGGTGGCAGCAGAAAGTAAAATAGCTGAAAGGAAGCAACAACAGGAGACGAAATTAAAGTAGCGTCCTGCGCTACCAGAGCTGCCCCAAGGAGCGCACCTAAGGAGCACATCATAGGCGCTTCACATTTATAGCAGGAGGTCTGAGTACCTCTAATCGCGCGGCCGCGGGAACACGGTCGCGTCACAGCAGGGGGTGGAGTCAGGCTGTTGGAAGGAGCCAGGCAGCAGGAGCGGATTGGACAGGCACTAGGAACAAAACAGAGGGATAGTAGACACAGCAGTAAATACAGCAAAAGCATCAGGAAACAGGCAAAGTCTGCCTTCATGGGCCAAAAGCGGGCTCTGATACCCAGTTCCTCTGGGTCTTCACTCCTGACCACTGGCTCCTCCACGATTATGGAGTCCCTGGAGCTGGAGCCAATCCTCAAGTGCCACTGGCGGAGGACCTTGAGATCCTCCAGTATGAGGCTCCCTCTCAGGAGGCACTTACAGTGCCCATTCCTCCAATTCTGGAACCACTGGTCTTACATATATGGAAGACCCCAGCCTCTGTACCCATTGTGAGCAGGTGGCTGAGCTTGATGTACCAGGTCTGCCGGAGTCCTGGCTTCCAGAAAGCTCAACTGCCTCACAAATCCATGGTGGTGGAGTTGACCATATGTAGGCTCAAGAGCCAAAAAACACACTCCTCGATGCCTCCTGGCAGGGAGGCTCATACCATGGATGCTCTGGGCAGGAAACGCTTCTAGGGTTCAATGCTCATCAGCCGGATCCAGGCCTACCAGCTGTATATGGAAATGTACTTGCAGTTCTGGACCCTGACCTCCATGGTCAGAGTGCTTCAAATTTGACTCGAGTGGCCTATGACTGCTTCAAGTCTGCATCTAGAGTAGCTATGGTGGGCATTAATGCCTGCCACCAGGCCTGGCTGCAATCTTTTGACTTGGAGTGATGGGTGCAGGACAAGTTGGTCAATGCCCCTGGCCAGGGAGAGAGCCTCTTCGGCAAGCCCATGATGGACAAGGCCACAGAGATGGAATCTGAGTTTGACCAGGACCAGCCTTCTCTAAAAGACCACTGATCCCTTCCCGAAGGAAGTTTTTGGGTAAAAAGTCCCTATGTCCAAAGAAGAGGAAGGCTTATGGAAACCAAAGGTCAAGGGCATGACCCTCATAAGCCTAAGTCCCCCAAATCCCAAACAGTACCCCTGGTGCAACCTAGAAGGGGCTTTTGACTCCTTGGGTATAGCCTCACTTCCCCCCAAGGAGGTCCTGCCCCACAGCATATGGGATGCATCTGGTATTTTACACCAACCACTGATCCCTCATCACCACTGACACAAGGGCCCTACAGGTGATGAGGGATGGTTACCTCCTCCACCTCGAACAGACACCCCCACCATTCCTTCTGGGAGAGCTCCCCATGACTCCCTTTCACCAGGGCCTGCTTCAGCAGGAACTTGCAAGTCTTCTGGCAGATAGGGTAGTGGAACCCCATCCCCCTCCACTTTGGGGGCAAGGGGTTCTGCTGCTGCTACTTCTTTCTGGTACCCCAAATGACCGGAGGAGTTCGGCCCATCCTAGACCTGGCAGGATCTCAACTGGTTCCTGGTGAGGGAAGTTCAAAATGCTTTCCCTTGGAACATTGCTGTCATACCTCTGGCAGGGAGACTGGTTATGCTTCTTGGATCTAAAGGATATGTATACATACATCCTCATCCATCCCCTTCACAGGCAGTACCTCTGCTTCATAGTAGGAGACTGCCACTACCAGTACAGTGTTCTACCCTTCAGTCTGGCCTCTGCACCTAGGGTGTTCACCAAGTGCCTGGCAGTGGTTTCCGCCTTCCTGTCTCCAGGGGGTGTTTATCTTCCCCCTACCTGGATGACTGGCTCATAAAGGGCAGCACTGCTGCCAAAGCTCATCAGACAGCTCGCACCATCCTCATTCTGGAGCACTTGTGGTTTGTGTTAAACTATCCAAAGTCCCATCTATCTGATACAACACCTAGAATTCATAGGGACACTGCTGGACACCGTCCAGGCGAGGGCCTTTCTCCCACTGGACAGGCCCAGCACCTCAAGGGGCTCGCAGGGAACTTCCAGGATTGCCCCTTGGTGTCTGCCCGCCTCCTGCTTTTGCCTGCTGGGTCACATGGTGTCCACAGTGCTTGTCACTCCAGATGCCCGCCTGCATGTGTGGCTAGCTCAGTGGACCCTCTGCTCCCAGTGGTCTCGAGCAACAAGGCGCCTGTGGGACAGAGTGGTCATGACCCATCCTCTGGCCAACTCCCTCAGCTGGTGGCAACAGCTCCAGCACCTACAGGTCGGGATGCCCATCCAGGAACCCGCCCCCCCCCCCCGCCCGCCGAGGATCCTTACCATAGATACCTCTAAATTGGGCACTTGCTTGCAGGCAGAGAGCCTCCAGCAGATCAACCTCCTGGAGCTTCGAGCCATAGAGCTAGCCCTCCAGGCCTTTCATCACCACCACCTACAGCACCAAGCTGTACTGATCCAGACCAACAACCAGGCAGTGATGTTCTTTATTAACAAGCAGAGAGATACAGTCAAACCTCGGTTTTCGTTGGCCCCGGTTTTCGTCGGTTTCGGTTTTCGACGTCTTTTCAGACTGAAATCTTGTCTCGGTTTTCGTCTATCGCCTCGGTTTTCGTACTGCAATACACGCTGGTCTGCATACACTGCCTGCCCAGTCCCGGCAGCACTACCCCCCCCCGGACTCACCGATCGCGTGTGCCAGATCTGAAAACCAAAAGTACTGCAATAGTGTACATACACCTTCGCGCTGGTCTGCATACACTGCCTGGGACTCACCGATCGCGTGTTGAGATGCGAAAGTCAGGTGAGCAACATCCTCGAGCCAGAGATGCAAGGATTGCACAGAGAGGAAGGCAGTTTTAAACAATTTGTCTGCCAAAAAATACCTCTGGAGCACCATCTTGTGGCCAGAAGTGGGATTGACTCTCTATAAAATGTATTTTTGTGAATAGTTTTGGGTGTCTGGAACGGATTAATTGAATTTACATTATTTCCTATGGGAAATATTGCTTCGGTTTTCGTACGTTTCGGTTTTAGTCAGACTTCTTAGAACGGATTAATCATGAAAACCGAGGTTTGACTGTACGGGATTATCCCTCTTGTGCTAGAAGTGGAATGCTCCTGCATACCGTCTATTTCCCGGGCCAGGGCAATGCCCTGGCAGACCGGCTCAGCTGGGTCGTCCAACCACATGAGTGGCAGCTGGTCCCCTGGGTGGCCAGCCGGCTGTTCCATCTCTGGGGGCTCCTGCAGATGGACTTCTTCGCCAGCCCAACTAATGCTCAGCTGCCCTGCTTCTGCTACAGGCAGCCACACTGCTCTCGGGTGGTGGTGGATCTGTTACTCATCCCTTGGATGGGGGGAGCCCTCCTCTACACATTCCCACCCATGCTGCTGATTGATATTGGTGGCTTCTTCATGGGCCTGGCAGCCTTGGTTACCCCTGATCCTCCTCCTGTCTCAGGCACCCCTGTTTCCTCTGTGGTGTGCCCTGGGCCTGCTCTCGCAGGAGGACGGCTCTCTCCTGCACCCCATTCTGGGATCCTTAACTCTGATGGCCTTGCTGCTGAAAGGATAGCATTGGCCCATTTCATTCTCTCAAGTGAGGTGGAGGAAGTCCTTCTGGCTTCTCGCAAGACTTCCACCTTCTAGGCCTACGCCTGCAAGTGGCAGAGATTCTCTGGCACATGGTGAAATGGGTCAACCCCTTTTTCTGTTCGGTCCTCAGTCCTCTCTCTTCCCCGTGGAGTTGCTTTTTGTCATTTTTGCCACCTTGAGTTATGTCATCGTACTGAAGCAAGATGGCACCCTTTTAGGTGGGAAGGGGACCACGCATGCATGGTGCACCTCCCAAAGGCTTTCCTTGAAAGCTGGGCAGAGGTTACCATGCAGGCTCTGTCGCCCATATGTGTGGACTAATTCCTGCTGTCCCCAGAAAACACCTATTACAGGTGAGTAGCTATGCTTTTTCTCTGATGTGCTGAATTTGTAGTCATTAAGCATGGAGGGTCATATTAAGGTATTAGCAAACTAGGGTCCACGTTTAGGGAGGGTGGACTCTGTCAGAGGTTGGGTGCTGTCACATGTGCTCAGGACTTGGGAGGTTGCAATTGACAATTGTCTTGACTTTTTTCTTCAGGGTTGTAGAGATTTTTTACATTAATGTGCAGAAGCTAGAAGGGTGGCTGACGTGTCTGGACATTTTTATTCAGTTTATAACCTCTCTGCAGTTCTCTAATTCTCCCACCTATATGAGTGAGCCTGCCGTGTCTGCTTCCAATGCACTGTAGCTAGCAGCAGAGACTGTGGGTAAGGTCCAGCTAATGGGAAGGTTGTGAGGGCGGAGCATGGGAATGCTGCTGTAGTCACAGGAAGGGAGGTGAGCTGGGGAAATTCTTTTGCTGTGCAAGTAAAGTTTCTGCATGTGTGTGTGTGTGTGTGGGGGGGGGGGAGTGAAATAAAGCCCTACCCTTTTAAAATGTCCCATTGCCTTTTTATTGGGAAAGCAGTTCTAGCAGCTGCAGAATGCAAACACAGATTCACAGTAACAATGACTTACCAAATAGCACCTTTCATCTCCTCTCCCAATCACGGACCTAACACAGATATAAATAAATGCGTGCACTCACCCAGGCAATGCAGATACAAAAACTGATGGGTGTGCACATGCACATATACACATGCACGAAGGTGCTGGAAAGAGTTCCATGAGCCATGCTTTATGCTTCTCCTACTTGTTAATCTTGAATTTATAAGAACATAGGCAGTGCTTATAAATTCGCAATACTGGCAACTTTTTCTTTCTTCCTTTTTTTTTTTTACTGCCTGGTCATCTCCCCTTCTCTTTCCTCTGTGTCAGTTGTCTTCCCTTCCTTGCCCTCCATCCTTGAGGCCAGCGTGGCAGACCCTACATAATTAGAGCAGCCTCATCATGCTGTTTCTGAGCTTACCCCCTTAGTGAAGCTGGCAATAGCAGATGCGCATTGCTTACTGTAAGTACCTTCCCTCTTTCTGCCTCCAGGGCTGACCCAACCAGTAGACAAACAAGGTGGCAACCTAGAATAGCAGTTTCTAAGGGTTGGCAAATAGCTGGGCATTCAAATCTAAACAATAGATTCTAACAGCCGGGGTGCATAAGGCTTAAGGTTTGCCTAGAGCACTAACAACTTGAACCAAATCTTGGGACGGCCCTGCCTGTCGCAGAGCCAAGTGTCATGGTAGGAGCTGCGAGATCTCAAAGATCTTATGAGACCTGGCTTGGCGGTAGGATGAGAGAAGATGCTCGGGCAGTAAACACGTGTGATTTCTCAAAGATTAGATCATCAATATGTGGCTGCAATCCAGCCTCTGTTACAGACTTTCTGTCTCTTCCCTGCTCTCCCTAGATCAAGCTGTAGGGAGAGCATGGACACTGCACTGCAGGGCAGTGTTTAGGCCATGTAGGGCCTGACTCGTGAGAGTAGTGATGATGGCTGTGTTGGTGGAAGACGCTGGGGTTCGTGCCCTGTACAGCTGAGGCCAGAGCAGAGCGATAATTTAAAGTTCCTGGAGTGTTAAAGTTGGACCATAGCAGAGCTGAATAGAAGGCAGCACTGATAACCCCAATGCCAGTGGGATCCAAATTAAGAACAGAGCAGAGCTGAACCAGTAAATAAAGGGGCAGTGCTAGGAACCCTTTTTGGAGTGGAGTGTATATGGGAGAAACACTGATGCTGTGATTGCAAAGTTGACAGCTGCAGGGACTTAGAAGGAAAATAAAGATAAACTGCATGTTGCTGACGTATAGGTGTTGAGCTGTGTGCCCTGGGACAAAGCATACAAAATGTTTAATGTGTGATAGGAGTATAATGTGGGCAGTATGTGAGAGGTGGGGAAGGTTGAATGCTGGGCCAGGAAAGTGGTGAGCTTGAGGAGAGGCCTAAGTGGAGATATGAGAGGAGAGAGAGCGTAGTTGGGATAAAGAAAAATCAAAGAGAAATTAAAAGAACTAGGATATAGGAATGAAATGAGCAAATGAAGACAGCAGCAAGGCAGAAAACTCTAGTGAAAAGGCTGAGAGCATAGAATGGATAACAGAAAAAAGAAACTTAGAAATCAAAGAAAGAGAAGAAAAATAAATAAGGATAATGTTAACAAAAAAAAGGGAAAGAAATTGAAGACAAAAATAGAAAATCAAGAACTACAATGGTTTGAAAATATTTTGTTAAACTTTTTTCTGCTGCAAATAAAGATGGGGTTCATCCTAGGGAGAGTGTGGGGTATATTTCTGCCCTAATGCATAGGAAGGACTGAAAACGGGAAGAAAGGTAGTTCTGTTCGCAGGGTGGAGCCTAGCTAGACATGCACCATATGTGACCCATAAACCTGATGCCCCCTTCCTCTCTCCCCAGCTGCGTTCAAGAACGTGCTTCTATTGAGCTTCCTGGTAACCCTCCTGTGCTTGTGCCCTGTGTGGCTGCACTGCTTACGCAGCCCTTGCTATGGCCATGTTTGTTTCTACTTCAGTGTTAAGAACATGATATGCCATACTGGGTCAGACCATGATCCATCAAGCCCAGTATCATGTTTCCAGCAGTGGCCAATCTACGTCACAAGTACCTAGCAGTTTCCCCAAGGGACACAGGTTCCACAATGCTTGTATTGGAGCAAGCAGTGGATTTCCTGGGTCACCTTTAATAATGGTTTATGGACCTTTTCTCCAGGAACTGGTCCAAATGTTTTTTTAAACCTAGCTACACTAACAGCTTTTACTACATCCTCCGGTAATGAATTCCAGAGTTTGATTACACGTTCAGTGAAAAAATATTTTCTTTTATTAGTCTTAAATAGCTTACACTATAGCTTCATTGCCTGTCCCCTAGTCTCTTTATATATTGATTGCATAAACAATCGATCTGCATTTACCCGTTGCACTCCATTAATTTATACACCTATTATCTCTCCTCAGCTGTCTCTTTTTCAGGTTGAAGAGCCCTAACCTTTTTAGCCTCCCCTCATAGGGGTATCCTTCCATCCCCTTTACCATTTTGGTGGCTGTTTTCTGTACCTTTTCTAATAACGCTATATCCTTTTTAAGATACGGCGACCAGAATTGCACACAATATTTAAGATGGAACAATACAGAGGCATTATAATATCCTTTTGTTTTATTCTCCATTCCTTTCCTTTATTTAGAAACAATTTCTGTACCGCAATTTCCAAGGATCAATTGCGGTTTACAGATAACAAAATTTTGAAGAGTGCATTAACAGCTGCATTCCCAAAGTACATGGAACAGAGAAACTGTATACATGAGCTATGTTCATGCGTTGCATGTTAGCAAAGACAGAAACACAATTAAACTCGGATAACTATTTATAGTTCATTTGGAGAGTGGGGATTTTGGGTTAGTGGAGGTTGTCAGGGGGAGTTAGGGGGGGAGTTACCAGAGTATTATTTTGCTCGAGTGCCAAAGTGAAGGGAAAATGGGTTTTGAGGTTCTTTCTGAAGGTCTGTAGGCCGTTTTGTTCTCTTGAGGTGGTCAGGGAGAGTATTCCAGAGGTGAAGGGCCACGTGAGACAAAGCTTTGATACTAGTTGTTTGTCTAGCTTTCTTAAAATCACTTGGGATCATAAGTTTGTTTTTGTTTCCCTTGCGTTGATTGCGGTTATTTTCTTTAGTGATAAGTGTAGAAAGATACGGTGGGGAAATGCGGTTGATAAGTTAAAGTATAAAATACTTGTTAGAACATTTAATGCGACTTTGTATTGGTAGCCAGTGGAGAGCATGCAGTGTTGGTGTAATATGTTCAGTGGAGTTATTGTCCGAGATTATTCTTGCTGCAACATTTTGAGATAGTTGGAAGCGTTTTAAGTCCTGTTTTGTGATGCTTTGCAGGATAATTGCATAGTCGAGATGTGGCGTTACCATTGCTTGTATAACTGATCTAAGGTCATGAAGGTGAAGTAGAGGGCGGAGTTGTTTCTTAACATTCTATTTTCTTTCTTGGCCACCGCTGCACACTGGGTGGAGGGTTTCAACATGCTAGCCACGATGACGCCTAATTTTTTTTCCTGGGTGGTGGTTCCTACTATGGACCTTGCATCGTGTAACCATAGTTTGGGTTGTTTTTTCCTAGGTGCATAACTTTGCACTTATCCACATTAAATTTAATCTGCCTTTTGAACATCCAGTCTTCCAATTTATCAAGGTCATCTTGCAATTTTTCACAATCCTCTTGGGTTTTAATAACTTTGAATAATTTTGTGTCATCTGCAAATTTGATTACCTCAGTCGTTCGCATTTCCAGGTCATTTACAAATATGTTAAAAAGCAGCAGACCCAGCACAGATCCCTGGGGTACTCCACCATTCAACTTTCTTCATTGGGAAAATTGGCTATTTAGCTCTACCCTCTGCTTTCTATATTTTAACCAGTTCCTGATCCACAATAGTACCCTGCCTCATATCCCATGACTTTTTAATTTCATCAAGAGTCTCTCATTAGGGACCTTGTCAAAGGCTTTCTGAAAATCCAGATACACTATTTAGACAGTTTTGTATACCACCTTATCCTTCAATCAAACTCACCTTTGTCTACCTGTTTATTCACACCTTCAAAAAAACATAACAGATTAGTAAGACAAGATCTTCCTTGGCTAAAGTCATGTTGGATGTCTCCCATTAAGCCATGACCATCTACGTGTTTAGTAAGTTTATTCTTTATAATGGTTTCTACCATTTTGTCTGGTACTGACATCCGGCTCACTGGTCTAGTTTCCCCGATCACCCCTGGTACCCTTTTTAAAAATTGGCGTTACACTGGCCATCCTCCAATCTTCAGGTATTACAGATGATTTTAATGATTGTTCACAGATTAGTAATAGTAGGTTTGAAATCTCATATTTCATTTCTTTCACCACCCTTGGATGTATACCATTCGGTCCAGGTGATTTGCTACTCTTCAGTTTATCAAATAGTTGTAATACATCTTCCCAGTGTATTGATATTTCTTTGTTCTGTGGCATCACCTTTTAAATACCATTTCAGTCATGGATAACATCCCTACATTTTCTTCAGTAAAAACCGAAGCAAAGAATTCATTCAGTCTCTCCGCTATGGCCTTGTCCCCTCTTAGTGTCCCTTTTATCCCTCTGTTATCTAATGGTCCAAGTGACTCTCTCACAGGTTGTTTGCTAAGAATGTACTTGAAAAAGGGTTTATTATTCGTTTTTGCTTCCACAGCAAGCTGCTTCTCGAATTCTCTTTGCCTGCCTTATCAGTGACTTGCATCTAGCTTGCCAGTGCTTATGTTTCCAGTTTTCCTCATTTTTCTATTTTCTGAAAGATGCTTTTTTGACAACAGCTTCTCTGGCCTCGCCTTTAAACCATGCTGGCAGTTTTTTGGACTTCCTTCCATTTTTCTTAGTGTGGAAAACCCTTTTTCTGGGCTTCCAAGATAGTATTTTTAATTTTTAAACACCCATGCTTGATGTAAATCTTTAATCTTTGCAACTGCTCCTTTTTAGTTTTTTCTTAACTATATTACTCATTTTATCATAGTCTCCCTTTTGAAAGTTAAAAGGTAGTATTGTGGATTTCCTTGCTGTCCTTCCTCCATTAATTAAATCAAATGTGATCATGCTATGATCCCTATTGCCAAGTGGCTCCAACACCCTTATCTGTTGCACCAGATCTTGTGTTCCGCTAAGAACTAGGTCCAAATTGGCTCCCCTCTTGTCTGTTCATGAAACGGTGCTCCAGAAAGCAGTCAGTCATTTATTTCATCTAGAAACTTTATCTCCTAGCATGTCCTGCCGCGACACTGACACAGTCAATACCGGGGTAATTGAAATCATCTATTTCTGTGTTGTAAATTTTGTTAGCTTCCCTGATTTTCTTTGAGCATTTCTTCATCTATTTGTTCTTTCTGGCCAGGTGGTCGATAGTACACCCCCTGCCATTGCTTTCCCTTGTTGCATTAGAGTCTGTCATCTTGTGGGTTCCAGTTCAGGTTTTCTCTACATTTTACTATTGCTAATTTGTGGTCACTTATTTTTGTATTTGGTGATAGATTCAATCTGTGTATCTGTGACTGAGATGAGTTGTTCTGATGTGTAGTTTCTGTGTATAGGGAATCCTGCTTGTTCTGCTTTCCCAAAAATAAATCAGTTGGTGTTCTAGGGACTGGTGTAACATCTGCAAACTACTGGTTACTGGGTATATGGCTACTGAGACTGTGGCTACAATGGGGGACCCCCTACAATTGGTCCTTATGAGTATCGTTGCCTTTTTTTTTCTGGAAAAGGAATTGTACTGGGTCCAGGCCTGGTTTTAACAGGTTGGTGCTCACAGGCAGGACTGGAGATAAGTGGGGAAGGGAGGTTTCTCCTTCAGGATTATAAAGTATGGTGCTACAGCAAGCAGAACCAGTCTCCTATTTCACCCATGTATTTGGTGCCTTTAAAATCTGGTGCCCTAAGGAGTTGCCTCTGCCTAAATCCAGGCCTGACTGGGTCAGACCAAAGGTTTATCAAGCCCAGTATCCGATTTTCTAACAATGGCTAATCCAGGTCGCAAGTACTTGGCAGATCCCAAAAATTAGATTGCCTTCCGTACTACTTACCGCCAGGGATAAGCACTGGCTTTCCCCAGATTGATCTAAATGAGGATCTATGGACTTTTCCTCCAGAACCTGTCCAAGCCTTTTCTAAATGCAGCTATGCTAGCTGCTTTTACTACATTCACTGTACAAGTCACTGGTAAGGCTTCACTTGGAATACTGTGTTCAATTTTGGAGGCCATGTCTTGCAAAAGATGTAAAAAGACTGGAAACTGTTCAGAGAAAGGCGACCAAAATGATTTGGAGCCTGCATCAGAAGCCTTATGAGAAGAGACTTGAAGACCTAAATATGTACACTTTGGAGGAGAGGAGGGACAGGGGAGATATGATTCAGACCTTTAAATACTTAAAGAGAAATGATGAACAAACAAACCTCTTCCAAAGACGGGGAAGCTGTAAAACTAGAGGGCATAACATGAAGCTGCAAGGTGGTAAATTGAAAGGCAATGTCAGGAAATATTTCTTCACTGAAAGGGTGGTGAATGCTTGGAATGCCCTTCCGATGGAAGTGGTGAGGGCAAACACAGTGATGGAATTCAAAACACAGTGGATCCCTTTACAGCAACAGGATAAAAGCAAAATAAACGGTACCATCTAACTTCTGAACTATCTAGCGTCTGAACAAATAAGGGTGTCCTACATGGAGTGGTGGGTTCACCCCTAAACAGAAACAAAAACATGGGGAGGGGTGGCCTGCACAGAGCGACAGGTGCACCTACTCTTGCCATCTTGCTGGGCAGACTAGATGGACCATGCTGGTCTTTATCTGCCGTCACTTACTATGTTACTATGTTACTGTCGACAGTTTTTAGAGCGTAACTATGCCCTGCATGAAAAAAAAGTATTTTCTCCTATTTGTTCTAAATGTGCTACTTTGTATCTTCATGGTATGTCTCCTAAAAGAGTAAACTGTTTGTTCTCCTTTCAGGATTTTATAGACCTCTGTCATATCGCCGCTCATTTGTCTCTTTTCCAGTCTGAAGAGCCCTAACCTTTTTAGCCTTTCCTCATATTTATTATATTTATTTAACAGCTTCCCTTTTTAAATACACCTTTTATCATTTAGTCAAAGCGGTTTACATTGTAACTTAAACTTGGTAATGACAGTGGTTCGTTCCATTTTATCTTTTGGTTGCCCTTTTCTGTAGCTTTTCTCTAATTCCGCTGTATTAGATGTGACCAGAACCATGCACAATACCCAAGGTGTAGTCTCACCATAGAGCATTCCCCCCCGTCCTAGTTGAATGCACTGCAGCTTGATTTTGGACATACCTTTCCTTTTTCCTCTGTTGCTAATTCGGATCTCCACTCTTTTTCAACTTTGCTTAGAACACACTTCCTGAGTTGATGCTTCAGGCTGTCTAGCCATTTTCACATCCAGACAAAACGTTCACCTTTTTGAAGTTGCTTGTACATCTTGACCACGCCTCTAGATTACATCATCAACAAATAGATTCTAGGAGAATGTAAGATCTCCAGGAACAAGCAGGAATGAGTCTTCACATATGGGTATCGTTGGTACCGACGGATCCTGCGCGGGAACGCTCCCCAGCGTCCAATCAGAACGCTTTTGGGAGCATCCCACCACACCTGTGTGCTGCCTTCCTGCCTTTCCCATCTGTCTGTCCTCAGTTTTCCGCGGAGCCAGCAGGACGTATTCCTGTCACCGCAGAAAATTTTCTTTTTTTTTTTTTACTTTTTTGTGGTCGCGTCTGCCTTCCCTCGATGCTACTGGTACCGCCGGTACTTTTCTTTCTTTTTCCTGAAGAATTTCTCCTTTCCTTAGAAATTTTTTCCTGTTTAGTGCCTGACGGTTTCTAGGCCACTAGGCCTCTACCCTTCCGTTATGGAAAAGCCAGCCACTATCCTTAAGAAATGCTCAAAGTGTAGCGGTACAGATATTTTTTCAGACACTCATACTTGGTGTCTAAAATGTTTGTTTAGGTCCTGACCATTGCCCTCTGGAGTATCTCTCCTGCTGGAGCTCAAACAGAAGAAGTCTTCAGAATCGAGCAGAACTCGATACCCGGTTCACATGCCCTTTGATGTTACCAGCTAGAATATCTTCTTCACAGGATCAGGTAACCAAACAAAAGTCTGTAAAGACTAGCCAGTCATCGAGTGGTAGATCTCCTTCCCAGCATCGAGATGTCCTCGAGGGCAAGGCCGAAGCCATCTTGGCAATAAAGCCCCGGCGGGAGTCTTCGGGCTCCAAAGCATTAACGGGGCTCTGGGTTGTTCCCGAGGTTCTTACCTCGGTGAACATACCTGGGCCATGCTCGGTGGTTGTGGCTGCTTCGGGCGGTACAGACACCCCGGCATCGGCTATGGTGATGGACAAACCACTCCTCAGCGATGAACGTAGTCTAGCACTCTCTGCTACTTCGGTACCATTAGAGTTGCTGCAGACTGTTCCTCGAGTATCGGTATCGACATCGGCATCGGTGTCGGTACCGGTACCATCCATGCTTACTTCGACAGAATCGCTTCCCTCGATGCCAAGCCTGGAATCGATCTCTAGCATGGAAGATTCAGTACAGACTCGTCTCGGTACCGACCTCGGGCGGTACCAAAGACATCACTTTAAAGAAAATCCGATGCTTCATCCTTTTCAGTCTTCCGATCCCGATGACTGGGATGAATCCATCGGTACCAAGGCTAATTTTTCTACAAGTCTAGCCTTTACCCCTCATTTTAAAGATTCCTCTTTGGGGGAGATTTCTTTTCAAGCTTTTCTGCTTGATATGGCAAAGCTACTTGCCATTTCTATACCTGGTAAAGAATCCTTACCGGGGAATTCAGAGACACTGCAATTTCACTGGATTCCAAATGAGGTGATCATGCTTCCTGTGCATCAGATCTTACAAGATCTACTGTTAAAAATGTGGGAAAATCCTTTAACGGTATCCCCACATTCCAAGACACTTGACACTATGTACAAGGTGCCACCTTCTCCAGGTTTTCAAAAGACTCAACTTCCTCTTCATTCTATTGTTGTAGAATCAGCAATGAGGCGTATTAAGAGTGCAAAGAAGCACTCTTCTTATCCGCCAGGTCGTGAGTCTAGGACTTTAGATGCCTTTGGACGTCGATGCTTCCAGTCATCCATGTTTTCAGCAAATATTATCTCATATATTTTCTATATAGGATTATCTCTTGAAGAGGTCACAAAGAACTTAGTTTTTGAACCATTTTCTTCCAGAGCATAAAAGAGCAGACTATTCCTTATTAGTCAATCATGCTCAAAATATCTCTAGGTTTCTTAATCGTGCTTCCCTGGACTGTTTTGAGTCTATTAGCAGAACGTCTGCTATAGCCATAGGAGCACGACGCTTAGCCTGGCTCCAAGTTTCTGACTTGGACAGATGGGTTCAGGAAAGGCTGGGAAATACTCCTTGTACTGGTGAAAATCTCTTCAAGGAGGCTTTATTTCAAGCTAATCAGTTGAGCACTGATGTTACTTTCAGAGGATTGTCAAAACTCTCCTCTATCCTAGCTAATAAAAAAATCTCATAAAAACCTTTATTCCCCCAAGGGGAAAAAGTTTTATCCATCTTCTACCCATGCTACAGATGTTTTTAGGGATGGGCAACACCACACCAGACTAAGAAAATCAAAACCTCAACAGGCTCAGCAAACCCAGCAATAGCAGGGTTTCTGATATTTTATTCACTTTTTCTGTGTGAGGTTTAAAACTTGAACCTCCTTTTCAACAGAAGCATCTAAAAGTCATCTCATCCATGCTGAGATATCAGTCATACATTGACTCAATCCTCGGCTCTGGGCATGAATCTCTCTTTTTACAAGAGAAATCTATCCTTCTAGCTAAGAGCTATTAAGGACTATCATACCCCAGAGATAACAGGTTTCTCCTTTTAAAACAAAAAGGAGAACTAACAACTAACAGGGTGAACTATACCTTTCACCTTGTCAGTTTTCCTGTACGAGGATATCTCATACTTTTAACTGCAAGGGGACCCTATCCCTTCAAAGACTTACTAAATTGTAAGTCTTCTCAACTCTGTATTAATTTCTATCCCTCTTAGTCCAGACATTCAGTCTCTAAGAGTACTACTCATCAACTGGAGGGCTTATCCTCTAAGCCATAGGGTTTTCTTCAAAACCTACTCCAGTAACTAGTTTCCATACAGAGTTTTCTCCCCTTTTTGTAGTTCATCTCCTTCTCACGTATCTTTTTAAGGCAGCTTTTCGGACAGAAATTGGGTATTACTACTCCAAATTATATCTGTCAGTCCTCTCCAACCTATGAGACCTAACTTTTATGCTGCCTTAATAACAGATAAGTCCAAAGGAGATCCAGAACTCATTTGGACTATTTATTGTTACAGGCATCTAGCCTGTCTACTATTCTTAGCCACGTTCAGTTCTCTTGGCTCCAACAGAATAGATTAGGTTGCACACTGGCAATTCAACAGCCAGATCTAAGCAACCTACAACATGCTCTCTGCAATTCTGCAACAAAGCTCTGCAACTGTGGGCCTTTGCCAGAGAGCCTCAGAGCTACTCCTAATAGGTAGCTGGTCAGATAGTTGTTAAGGGCTTCAGCTGGTAGACTCTACCAGTCATATTCCTACATGACTGGTTTTTTCCTACTTTTACCATATTCCTTAAAATTTCCTTTAAGAAAAGGTAACCAGGGTTTAGACCACGTGAAAGTGTAGAAAATTGCACAATTCCCTGGTTGTTCCACATCTCACTAGAACTTCCTCAACAGGGATGCATTTTTTTCACTGCAGTTGTCCTTATTCACTACTCTCCTTCTAATTTCCTATACGTCATGGTAGCTTATGTTAAACAGGAGAACGCATGATACTCATATTGCCCTCATAAAAAGGCAAACATGGTATCCCCTTATATTGCGTCTTTTTCTCCAGCTACTAATTGAAATTGTAGAAGGATCCAGACTTGCTGTCTTAAGACTAAGGATCTCCTCTGCACTCATTTACGTACATCTCGAGACCTGGTTATTCAGGGGCTAGATCTTTTCAAGAAGTCTAATCCTATCCTTGTAAGTGAAGAACATATTACCAGTTTCCATGAAACGTTTTCTATAGTTCTTCCATATTTAACCAGACAGAGATTCTCCATCAAGATTCTCAAGTAGGTCTTAATCCTTCTTGTTGCGTCAATCTCTATACATCATCTGACTTTGAAAGATTTGTCTACTATCCATATTAATGCTGCCCCAGCATACCATAAGCTCAGTGGACAACCAATTTCTATGGTATTTTACCAAATACCTTCTTTTACCGTTACCTTTCAGGTTACGCCACACCTGAAGCTCTACATGTAAAGTCTTCATCATAAGTGACATCACTTACAAAGACTTTTACTGATCTTCAAAAAATTGGAGGCTCAACGCCTAGTACAAATATCTTTCTCTTTCATTGGAATAAAGGGGGTCTTAAAGACCTATCCCCTTTTTTCTGCAAAGGGTATTTCTACCTTTTCATCCAAACCAGTCAGATTATCTCCACTCTTCCTAGGACCTTATTTTGCTCCAAGGACAAGAAGTTCAATTTTTTGGACTTTACAGAAGCTTTACCTATTCTCAAAAGTCCAACCTCGTTGAACTTCCCCAGTACTACTTCTAGGGTTAGTTCTGGCCATGAGGACTTCTCATCTCTTCCTGTATTGCAAAATTATTTTTTTCCCTCTACTTCACATTGGGGGAATTTCTTTGAGGATAATGATCTGGCTCTCAACCACAGACCCTTATTACCCTCAACAAATATTTTTGCAATATTTCTGAATGAGATCCATATTAGAAAATTAAGACTCAACATTTTTCTAATATTTATGATTTACACAAGGACTCCCCTCTGGATACTTTGTTTAGCTGAGCTGTTCCACAGCATCTTTTTCTTTTCTAGTTCAACTCCAACTCCTACCCTCCATCCCTTGGATGCCTGAGGTTTTGAGGGTTAAGCATGGCCCATCTTTAGATTGCAACTTGCTGGGGCCTCCTCCAGGCATCTTAGCTTGGGAGTCCCCATATGTGAAGACTCATTCCTGCTTGTTCCTGGAGATAGCACAGTTACTTACCTGTAACAGGTGATCTCTGGGAACAGCAGGAATAAGTCTTCACAACCCACCCACCTCCCCTAGGAGTTGTATCTCTCTATCTCTTTCCCTTCTCTCTCTCTCTCTCTCTCTCTCTCTCTCTCTCTGTGTCTCAGCTTTAAAACTCAACTGAGGAGAGACAGTTGGGAAAGGCGGGAAGACAGCACGCAGGTGTGGTGGGATGCTCCCAAAAGCATTCTGATTGGACGCTGGGGAGCGTTCTTGTGCAGGCTCCGTCGGTACCGACGATACCCATATGTGAAGACTTATTCCTGCTGTTCCCAGAGATCACCTGTTACAGGTAAGTAACTGTGCTTTCTGTGGGTCAGGCACAGTCCCTCATATATGGGTTTGCACCGTGTGGCATCCTTGTAGGACTTTAGAAATAGTAATTTGGCCACTAGCATACAGAATTTTTTTTTCTGGTTTAGTTTTGGCAAGGACTGCACCTGCTTGTTCTTCTGCGCCAAAAGTCATTACCCTGCAACCGTGCACCTGTTTGCGTAGGAATATAGATAATTTAGGCAGAATTAGTTTATGGTTTAGATTTATATGCTATACTGTCTTTTAAGAGTATACAAAAGTGGTTTACAAAAACAAAATTAGAAAGGCAGGAAAACTATCTCCAAAATTTTCCATAAAAGATGGAAAAAGAGAAGAAAGCAAAATGTCATACAGCCTTTAGAGGCGAGCATTCAAACCATTTCAGTGGGGCCCCGTGCTATTCTGTGATTTCAAAGGCCTGTTTGATGAAGAGATGAGTTTTTAGGTCAGCCTTAAATCATTTGAAGGTCGATTGAAGACAGAGTTGTACAGTTCTATTGTATATTTACAAACACGAGTTTGGTATCAGCTGGACAAATGACAATTTTACTGTTCTTCTGCCATACGTCTAGTATTGTAAAAACATTATACAAAAATAGCCACAACGCACATACATATGAGTCCAGCTTGTCACCTCTGTTCCATTGAATATATGCCATTTTGACGCTGTAGCTTCCCATTTAATCAATTTCTAACAACTGCAAACGATGCCCTTTAATCCTTGTCTATCTTAGCTCTGAAAATCATCTTTTCTTGCAAAATGGTATCAAAACCTGTATGTTACAGAGGTCTCAAGTTCTGGACCTGGAGGGCCATAAACCAGTCGGGTTTTCAAGATGTCAGAAAAGTTAATGAATATGCAAGAGAGAGGTCTGCATGCAATAGATGCAGTAGGCATGCAAATATAGCTTAGTTATTGTGGGTATCGTGAAAACACAACAAACGTTTCGTGGTCCTCAAGGAGCAGAGTTTGAGAACCCTTGTCTACTGTATCAGTCCTGTTTTCATATATCAAGCTTGTAGCATGGCATGGTATTCATGCATGTTCTGTGTAGATATCTCGAGGCTTTAAATGTAATCCCAGATTCATTGCCCAAGATCACATAAGCGCTAACAGAAATCCAATATGAGTAGGGAAATGTTTTGACTAAAAAGGTTAATGTGTATGTTTCCTATCAAATTGGTATGTGTACATGTTGAGGAGGAAGGAGGAGTTTTGAAAAGTATAAACGAATGGCACAGTGATTAGATGGGATGTGCCTAATGCAGGGGTTCTAAACACGGCCCTTGGGACACACATCCAGTCAGGTTCTCAGGTTATCCACAATACTGTAAATATGCACGAGGTAAGATTTGCATAAATTAGAGAAACATTGCATAGAGATCTCTCTCTCATGTATATTCATTGTGGCAATCATTATGAAAGCCAGACTGCCTAGGTGTGCCTCCAGGAGAGATTTGAGAAGCGCTGAAGTAGAAAAGCTTCTTATTCCATCTTACAGCAAACAGAATGGTTAAATAACTGAATGTAGTGAAGGGGGGAGAAATCTTTTTAAGAGAAGCAATGCCACCTGCTGTGCAGGGAGTTCCTAGTGTTTTTCAGAGTTACCTATTGCATATGACCTCTGTTTCCATGATAGTCCTCCTCCCTCACCTCCAGCGTTTAAGCTAATTGATACAGTTTGGTGAAAGTTTGAATTCTTGTCTTATACTGCATTCTACTTCCCATTGAAAAATTGCGCCATATCCAGGACTGATCTTTGGGGGGGGGGGGGATGAGGAGTTTAACATGGTTGGGCACTAGGCAGTGTGGATGTTGTTGCTGCCGCTGCCGCCGCCATCACTTCCTCCATGTCCCCTCTCGTTGGCTCATTCTGCTGCTGCTGACTAGGTAGGCCTGACTCCAGTGCGGGAGGGATAAGAAACGCAGGTCTCCGAGGGCAACTTATGGCTGTGCCTCTGATTTAAAACTCTAAAACTGGATGTGTCTAGCCTGAGAACCTCTTAGATAACATAACTGCATTCTTGGTCATTTGTCTTAGAAAAACCCTCCAGCTGGGTACTGATCCAAAAGATTCATTATGAGGTTTGTGAGAGGTCATTGTGCTCTTGTGATAAAGAGTAGACCATTATAAATGTGGTTAACTAGTGTGTGTTTTGCAGCCCACAGGAAATCTGTGAATTGGAAGCTTGGAGCAGATGATGAAGTCTGGGTATGGGTCATGGGTGAGCATCCATTGGACAAGCCCTATGATGTAATCTGTGATGAAATCATGACAAAGCGGGCACGGCAGCTTGTGCAGAAAGAGGCAGAGGAACTGAGGTAAGAGGAAAAAGCTATCCCTTCTGCATCCCCTGATAGCATCAGCACAGAAGGAGAGACTCACATTATGGGGAGAGTCGAGGACCAGATTGCTCTTTTATGACTAATACATGTGAACAGAGCTTATTTGACTTCCTCAGATTTTGATGTAGGTATATACCCATGTGTGCAGTGACATGAGTTCAAATTAAGGTCTCCCAGAGCAGATAATGCATGACTACTTGCTACTGGATCCCTTTCTTCCTTGGGGCCCATTCATTGCAAGGGTTGCTTGGGCAGAATTTATGATAATATATCTGTGGATTAAAAAAACATAAAGCACCACCTTCTTAAAGGTATTATAACAAGCCATTTTAAGCATGGGTGTAGTTTGGTGGGGGGTGAGAGGGGGAATTGCTCTGCCCTCCCCAAACGAGCCGGCTCTCCGCCAATTTGGCAACAGCCTGTCCCCCACCCGTGGCGCTTCTGCTACCGCTGCTATTTCTGTACCTGCAGCAGCAGCGGACTGGCCTAAGATTTGAAGGAAAAAAGTGGGGGTAAGCCTTTTCTTGCTAGGAAGGTTGGTGTGATCCTGCCGCCTCTGACATGAAGCGTGCGCCAGAGAGGGGCAGGACCCAGACCAGCCTTCCTAGCAAGGAAATGCTTACACAGAGGGTTTTTTTTCTTCAAATTGGAGGCTAGTCTGCCACTGCTGCGTGAACAGAAAAGGCAGTGATAAGTGGAAGTGGCACAGGTGGAGGGAGGGGGGGGGTAGGACAGTGTTTGGAAAGCTGAAAGGGAAATGCTGGGTAGATGGACACGAAGGGGAGGGTGGAATGGGCCAGAAGGGACGTGCTGGGCAAATGGACACGAAGCGGGGGTGGGAGTGGAATGGCCAGAAGAGAAATGTTAGGCAGAAGGACACAAGGGGCGGGGGTTTAGAATGGCCAGCAAGGAAATGTATTTATTTAACATTTCTTATATACCGCCTTTCATGATATCAAGGCGGTTTACATTGAACAAACTGAAATTACATTGAACAGGGCATTATAACTTGGAGAACTATTTTACAGGGAACATGGGCAGGAAATGCTAGGCAACAGGACACAAAGGGGGGGGGGGTTAATGGCTGGAAGGGAAATGCTGGGCAAATCTTGCACATGAAGGGGCAGAGGGCAGATGTTAAATAGGAAATGTGGAGGGAATGATATAGGGCAGATGCTGGACACAAAGGGGAGAGGGTGAGCCAAATATTGAACACAGTGCAGGGGCTGGAAGGCAGATGTAGGTCATGGACTAATGCTGGCCATAGGCTGGAATGGTAGAGGATATAAGGGAATAGAGAGTGGAGGTCTATGGTGGACATATGGCAGACGGTTTAGAGAGAGAGAGCAGATGCTGGACATGGGATTGGAGCCATAAAGGGATGGAGGGCAGATGCAAAACACAGGATCGGGAACAAATGGCAGATGGGGTGGGGAGAGAGAGGGATACTGGACATGAGGTAGGGTGAAATGGGCAAATGCTGGGCAAGGAGTGAGAGAGAGAGAGAGGGAATGCTGGACATGAGGGAGATAGGATGGGAAAAAGGGGAGAGGCATGAGACAGAGGGAGAGACTAGACAGGGCAGGAGAAAAGGGGATAGATGCTGAACACACGGAAGGGTGGAAGAGAGAAATAGAAAGAAAAGAGACTGGGGAATCGGTGGCTGTGGAAGGATAGAGAGATGAAGTGAGAGGGTTGTAAAAAGAGGGAGATTTTCGAACTAGATATAAGAAAGAGAAATGAAATCAGAGTTGATAAAGAGAGGAAAATAAATGGAAGAAAGCTGAAAGCAAAAAGATCAATGTCAGAGACAGATCTAGGGGAGCAAGTGAAGAAGACAGGCGTGGCAAAAAGTGATGGGTGGGTTTTCAGATTCTGGAAAAGAGTTGAGAAGACAGGACACAAACTAGATACCGGACCAAAGCAATTAGAAAAATAAAATAGCTTGACGATAAAGGTAAAGAATTTATTTTTGGTTTAATGACTGGAATATGTCAGTTATTGGATTTTATATAGGCCATCTTTATATTTTGCACAGTACAGGGACAAATGCATCACAGTTTCTATTTCTTGTGTTGCACTGCATGCAGAGCCTGCCTTGTTGAGGTTTCAATTTAATTCTGTCTATATATTTCTACTTTGAGTGTGCTATAATTTATTCTGCACTTGGTGATGGTTTAACTGTATTCTGCCTGCGTGTCCGAGAGCATGTGTTCTGTTAGCATGGTGTTTCTTTGGATCTGTAGTAATCTGGCTTGTTCAGGTTTCTGAATAGTTGAAAGGATGTTCTAAGGCTAACTTCAAATATTTATGGTGCTGCTCTTTTCTAGGTAGGCTCCTTATTGTGTTAATTTTAGAAGCTGGTGTTATCATATGGTAGATTTGCTTTATAGGTCTTCAGTGACTTTTGTAGGGTTTTGTGTGTGTTCACAATCTGCCTGGAACTGGAGGAGCTGTTAATGAGATGACACCGGAATCTGGGTTTTTTTTCCCCTTGTATGTTGGTTTCTATGGTGAAATGTCCTAGTTCTGCTCTGCACCTACTGTTTTTGGAGGAGGGATTTTGTTGGACCTAAAATTGATGTTGAGAGAGAGAACCGTAGCACAGTTTCTAACTAATTTTATTTTAGTGTTAGAAACTGCACTGTGGTTCTCTTACTTTTTATCCCTTGGATTGTGAGCACCTTACCATCTCCTTTTGTTTTTTGCAGAATATACATACTGTAGGTGTGAGTATTTTTTTATCTTAGAGCGTCAGGCTAAATAAACAGCTACAATTTTTGCTGCATTTTAATTAGCCACTAAATTGAGTATCTTGGGGCATCAACTCAGCCCTTGCCTATTTTATATAGTGGCTTCCTATCCCTCTAATATTTTTTTTAAAAAGATGACCATAATGGATATGCAAATATGTCATCCCACCCTTTGCCCCCCCCCCCAATGAAGCTATCAAACTACACCCATGATTATAAGCTTCTGTTATCTAGCATTTGCTCTAAATGCAGACCCCTCTCCACACTCCTTACTTTTTCATGGGAAAAAACTTGCTTTTGTGTTCAGTAATTTCCATTGCTTTCCTGTGACATCTGTACAATTTATTCGGTTGTATACATTAATAACATTGCAATACATTGCTTTAACCAAATGTTAAGTTTTTTACAGATGAATTTTAAAATGGCCATTCCAGCTTGGACTGCCAGACCAGTCCATACAAGTGAGTTGTGTTTCCTGCCGACAAAAGTTGAAACAGATAACTAGAAACTTCCAGTGACGACATCCTGCTACTCAAAGCAGTGTAACTAGGGGCATACGCCATCATTTCTTTGTCTCCAGCAGATGGTGGATGCAGGTCTTGTGCAGCATGGTTCTGGAAATGGATTAGCTTCTGGACAGCCATCTTAAGGAGTGACATGGACCCAATAGAGCTTGAGCGGATATCTCCAGAGTGCATCTAAGGGTACCCTGCGAGAGTTTCTTGAGTGGAGGGGAAAAAGGGTTGTCCTCTATCAGTACTCCTGACCAGCTGAGAGCCAGAAATTCAGCCAGATCAACACCCTGTCTTCAGACAGATCAGTCTACCTTCCCTTCCCTCTCCCACCCCCTCAGAATAGCAGCCAGAAGGAGAAGAAGATATGTGAGCAGAAAGCAGAACACTGCACGACAATACCAAATGAGTAGTTGACGGTGGACCCCATGGATAAGAATTATTTTCCAAGTTTGGATTCTCGGTGGGGGAAGGCCTGTGTGGGGCTCTAGCACAGCTCTGGACATTATTCTCCACCTCTTCTTCTTCCCTAGGTGGGATACGGAAAAGAAGATATCATCATTGGTCAGAGGAACAGCTTAGGCCCTACCACTGAGCTCAGGGTCCTTACCGCCTGACTATCTTTGAGCAAGCTTACTCCTTCTGGCAAAGCAGTAGGAGTCAGAGTGGGGAAACTTCCTTTTCTTCAGCCCAGGTGGACTTCTCTCCTTGGCAAGTGGCAGCTGGGCCAAGGTATTTGCTACTCCCCAAAAGTGCCTGCAATGGTGGAATCTAATAACACATCCCTCTCAGGAGCCCAAATTGGAAGTTAGCACGGATTAGGAGCCTGGACTAATTGAGGATCCTACATAGAAGAAATACCTGGAAGATTTGCACATTATCTGCCTCTTTCGGAGAGATGAATTGATGGCTCTGCTTTCTCAGGTGGCTTCCTTCCTGCGGATTTCAGATGTTCTCACAGCTGGTACACAATCACAAGATCACCCTCTTCAAGAGGTTCATAGACCTGCTAATGCTTTCCCCTTTCTGCATGTTCTCCAGGACATGATCTCTGAGGTGCAGAAGTCTCTATACACCTTAGTGAAAGGCCTCAGTCCTGAACAAGCCTATATGCCCTTCCTTAGCAGGAGTTGAGTTGGAGAAGTAGCTGTTTTTTCCCAAATTAGATGCACATGTTGGAGTTGTCAACAGGTGTACCACCATCCCAGTAGAGTTGGGCTGCTCTTAAAGATCAACTGAGATCATAAGATAAGGTGCTCCTCAACTGGTTTTTTTGCCTTGTCCCTTATCCTTCAGGGAGCGATATGTGGAGACTTGACTGCATGGGTCCTCTTTCTGTAGATTACTCCTAGAAGGCAATGTTTTTGCTTGGTTGGAGTTGGTTGCATCTTATCTGGCTGATATCATGTATGATCTTGTCTGGCTAGTGGCCAAGGACATTGCTTTGACCACAGTGGTGAGAAGGTGGTTCTGCTGTGGAATTGGGTGGCACACTGCTTCTGTCCCATCTGGCTAAGCTCGCCTTTAAGGGAAAGTTCCTACTATTTAAGGAGGACCTGAAGATGCTCATGAAAGACCTTGCAGATTCTAAGCCCCAGCACTTCCTGGAAGATGGGCCTTAGGCATCATGAAGGTGTGAGTCCTCTGTCCTCAACGTCCTCATCCTCTTCCTCATGTTTTTTCTCAGTCTCACTTTCAGGACACCCAGGATTCTCAAGACTCCTTGTGCTACTGGCCAGGAAAGCCGGCCCTGGGTTTCTTATGTACTATACCTGGGCCAGGATTCAGCCCTTTTGTTGAAGTCCAGTGACTGTTCCTTCTCGAGGGCCAACCCTCCCATCCAGTGCAATGGGTAATTGTCTGTCTTTTTCATCAGGAATGGGCCCAGGTTACTGCCAATCATAAGCTGCTCAATGTTTGTTTTGTTATTTAGCAGGGTTATGTTCTAGAGTGCAGGGAGCCTATTTTTGATACCTGTGTGGTCTCTCCCTGTGGTTCTGAAATGAAAAAGGCTGCAGTTTGGGCCACCATGGAAATGCTGCTGTGCCTCCAGGCTGTTGTACTTGTGTCCTCTCCCCAAGGACAGTTGAAGGTGGACAGTTCCTTTAGGTTCATCCTCAACCTAAAAAGGGTCAGTGCCTCCCTGGGGGGGGTTCCTCGCATCCGGATGGAGACACTTCAGTCTGTCATTTAAGATGTTCACAGCAGGGAGTGGCTCTCCTCTCTGGATTTAGTGGAGGCATACTTCCACATTCCCTTTCAGGAGGCCAGCAAAGGTTTCTACGCTTTGCTATTCTGGGCAATCGCCTTCACTTTCAGTTCTGTGCTTTGCCCTTTGACCTCACCACAGCCCTGAAAACCTTTCCCATGGTTATGGTAGTTGCAGCAGTGGTTATATGTTGTGAGGACATCTTTGTGTACCCTTCCTCAACGACTGGCTTATTAATGCCAAGTCATAACTGGATTTTCACTTACATAAGAAACCCATTAAGCAAAGCCACAATAGAATCCAATGAAAAAGGCCTGCTAATATGATCACTATCACACCATCATTAATATGTTTTAAGAAACAGTATAGTATAAATTTTTATATTTTTGTCGGATCGTCTAATGAGGATGTGAAACATACTCTTATAACAGACCCTCCTTTTTATTCAATTTTAAAAGGTCTCATCGACCAAATTTGCCTGAGGCTATGAACGGCCCATAAGACCAGCCTCTGCAAATACTTAACTCTTCAGTTAATATCAATCCCTTGCTGTAAACAGCTTCCTGTAATCATCAAATGTCACATTAAGGAAATTCGCATTACTCATCTATAACTGGAAGCAGTCGAGGTGACAGCACAAGTGGTCCAGTTGCTGGAAGGCCTCAGCTGGGTGGTGAATCAAGGCAAGACACCTGGATCCCTCTCAGTTGTTGGAATATCTTTGAACCCTGTTTAATATCTGCTCCTGCAGAGTCTCCTTGACTTCAGAAATAATTTCCAAGTTTCTGGAGCAGTTGGCGACCTTCCAGCAACAATGAGATCCCAAGGTTTGGGATTATCTTCAGCTCTTGGGATCCATGGTGGCCACCCTAGAGTTTGGTCCCTTGAGTGAGAGCTCACTTGAAGCCATTCTAGAGGGCTCTTCTGTCCATTGGTTGCTTTACTCGCAGGATTTAAGATCTGTCTTCCCCCTTCTGCAATTAGTAGTATCCAGTCTAATTTGGTGGTCCCAGTCCACTAATCTGAACAAGGGCATGCCTCAGGAAGGTCCTCAGTGGCTCATCCTGACTTTGTATGCCAGTCTGCTTGGCTGAGAGACTCATTGCGAGGGACAGTTGGTGTAGGGATGTTGGACCAGCTGAGAATCATCTTGGCTTATCAATCTCCTTGAAGCAAGTGCATTCGCTTGGCACTTTCACCACCTTGTTCCGGGCTTGTGATCTGGGTTTTCTCAGATAATGCCACTGCAGTGGCATATGTCAACAACTAAGGCAGTACCAGGTGTGTTAGAGTAGCTCAGGGAACGGTCCTCTTGTTTCCGTGCACAGAGGAGAATCTCCTGACACTGTTGGCGCAGTACATTGTGGGCTCTGACAATGTGGAGGTGTATTTCCTTAGTAACCACACACTCTATCCCAGGAGGGGGAACTAGCCCCATTTTGCATGTCAGAGAATTGTGGATTGATGGGGCAGTCCATGGATGGACCTAATGGTGACCCAATCCAATGCCAAAGTAAGAATCTTCAGTTGATGCAAGGAGCTGGATGCCAAAGGTGTCAACTCCTGGTCCAGCCCTGGCCTTGGAAGCCCTTTTCTATGTGTTTTTGCTGTGGCCTCTTTTATCAATGGTCGATGACATCACGATTTGATATTTGAGTGTCATCTGGATGTCTTTTTCATTCATGCTGCAACGAATCCTGTGCCATACCCAGCTGTGATTTACCCTGATGCAGAGCTCTTGAACTGACCAGTGGAGCTCGAAACAGTCTGTCTCTTTTTGGACTTTATTGGGTTATATAAGGTGCTTTCATCTTCACCAACGATACTGCTATAACTACTGCCATTGCCGCTTCCATATAAGCCTTTGAGGAATGGGCTTTCAGGATTTTATGAGCTAAGTACAGATCTCTCCTTTTCAGCACATGTGTCTCACATTTCTAGGCTCTCTTTCTTTCATCTTCGTCAGATTCGCGCCGTCCGTCCTTTCCTTTCTCCCTCTGCCTCTGCCTTAACTACTCTGTTACTAACCCTTGTCATCTCCCGCATTGATTTCTCCAATTCCATTCTCTCCGGTATCTCTAAGCTGCAACTTTCACGACTCCAACGCATCCAAAACACTGCCGCTCGTCTTATCACCCATTCTTCTCCTCGGGATCACGTCACTCCCCTTCTTTTCCAACTTCATTGGCTCCCTATTCCGTTTCGCATCAAATTTAAACTTCTCACTCTAGTTCACAAGGCGCTCCACACCTCTACCCCCAATACCTCGCTGATCTTCTCCGTTTCCACACTCCCCGCCAAAGATTCCAACAAAAATAAGAGGTGGGTTTTTTTCTTTTTCTTTTTGAAATTGTTGCGCTCTATACATTGTTCTGCTTTATTCTTTTGGGGATAATTGTTTCAAGCTGGAATTCCTGGTTATTTTGTTTGATCTGTGACCTCTTGTAAGACAAGTGATTTGCTGGATAGAACTTCACCCCCCAAAAACTATCCACTCACAACTGCCATTGAGCTTTCAGATTTATTTTGCTCCTAGACCAGACAGACATTCTAAACCTCTTTTATATAATTCTTTCCAACTACTGTTTGGTTTGGAAAGGATTAAAACAAAAAAAACAGAAACAATTTGTTATCACCTATGGAGATGGTGTGGAAATACTTTTGTGAGATCTTACAAATTCCTCAGGATGACCTGGTTCTTATTTTGTCTGGGGTGGAGCAGGCCCAGTTGGGCGTTCTGAAGCTTACTAGCTTTTTAGAAAGCTCATTGGACGTTAAAACATAGCGGGTTACCCTTATTGTTTTTGTTCTTGAATTGGATGATTATTTTGTATTGCATTTATTCTTTAAGAATATGCAGGAGCAGTTCTTGGGCTCCAAAGTGCGCATTTTTCCTAATTTTCCTAGGGATATCCAAAGGAGGAGGAAGGAATTTCTTGGCACTTACCCTTGAGTCCAGGCTGGGGGGGGGGTGGAAATTTCTATTCATTTCTTTGTCTATCTGCTTTCGGATCTTGACTCGCCTGATCCGTGTTTCCTTATCATTCCCCCTAGCTGTATCCCGTGTCTTCAGCTACTGTGTTGTCTGTCTTGACTAGATTGTAAACTGATGAGCAGGGACTGTCTTTTACATGTGTCTGTACAGTGCAGTGTACATCTTGTAGTGCTATACAAATGTTCAGTAGTAGTAGGTACTGTTTTCCAAAATAAGCAATATATATGTTTTGAACCCCAGCAGCTTCTGGAATTTTTACTATGAAAGGAAAATTTTTGTTAAACTGTAATATGTTCTATCCGTCTGACATGTAAGTCTTCTATCCTTTCCTGTTATATGGGACTTTGTTTTTTGTAATTTGTCTTTATTTTGCATCCCTCCATCCCCCCCACGCCTCTTATATAGGGGACTAATTTATTTTCTTCTTTCAATATTACCTCTTTGGTGATATAGAAAGAAAGGAAAAGAATATCACAAAACATTCATCATTCATGTATTTTGCTTTGATAATGTCATGTCATATCTGTCAACAATGAGCCGCCAGACTTGAAGACCGAACACAATTTAAGACAACTATCCAAGGGTCGCCATGAGTCAACACCAACTTGACAGCACTTAACAACGTCATGTTAGAAATTAATAAATTATATATATAATAGATATACCCTACTAGCCCACCAGATACTGCTATCACAAAAAAATACCCCCACAACTGCATCATTGCCCTGCTCCCAAGAACTACACTCACTGCAGACTGCCCCACAACCTTGCAAATTATCCCAACCCCCCAAAATGCCATCTCACAACTGACCTGCCACCCCACAAAACCCCACCCACTGCCCCATCCCTAAAAAAATATCACCTATAATTGCCTCATCACACTACCAAAACCCCCCAGAATTGCCCCAATCCTAAAAGCTACCATGCTGCAAGTGCCCCACCAATTTACACACAGCCCCTAAAAATACCCCAATGCCCTCTCAACTGCCCTACCATCCCTCAAACTTGTCCTCACTTGGTTTTAAGGGCTCTGTCTTATCCTGGTTCTGCAATCTGGCTTTCGTCCTTTACATTCTACTGAAATGACTCTTGCCAAAGTCTCTAGTAACTTGTTTCTGGATAAAGCCAGGGGCCTTTACTCCTATCCTCATTCTTCTTGACCTTTCTGCTGCTTTTGACACTGCCCACCACCTTCTCAACACCTTGTCCTCGCTTGTTTTTAAGGGCTCTGTCATATCTTAGTTCTGTTATCTCTCCCTTCTGTCTTTCAGTGTTTGTTTTAGTGGTGATTCCTCTACTGCTATCCCACTCTCAGCTGGTGTACCCTAAGGGTCTGTTCTGGGCCCACTCAGTTTCTCTCTTGGTGCACTCATCTTGTCCCATGGTTTTCAGTACCATTTTTACACTGATGGCTCTCAGATCTATCTCTCTACACCTGATATCTCTCCGACACTCCAGGCCTGAATCTCTACCTACCTGTCTGACATCGCCATTTGAAATTGAATATGGCCAAAACAGAGCTGCTTATTTTTACACCTAAACCCACCTCCCCCCTTCCTCCTTTCTTAATATCTGTGGATAACACTCTTCTACTCCGTTTCCTCAGCCTGTAACCTTGGGGTTGTCTTTGACGCCTCCCTCTCCTTCTCCACACACATCCAACTGATAGCTCAAACACGTCGCTTCATTCTCTATAACTTCAGTAAAATTAACCTCTTCCTTTCTGGACACACTACTAAGACACTTATCCACTCTTTAGTCACCTCCTATCTAGACTATTGCAACTTCCTCCTTGCTGGTCTCCCTCTGAGTCACCCCTCCCTTTCAGTTTGTTCAAAACTCAGCTCCGCGGCTAATCTTCTGCCAGCCTCGATATGCTCATACTGTATAATCCCTCTTCTCAAGTCATTTTGCTGGCTGCCCTTTTTTTTTCTGTATCCAGTTCAAATGTCTTCTGACCTATAAATGCATTCATTTTGCTGCTCCTCACTACCTTTCCTCTCTCATCTTTCCCTACACCTTTCCTCGTGAACTCCAGTCTTTTGGTGGGTTGGTTCTTTCTATGCCCTTTTTTTCCACTGTCAACTCCAGACTTCACTCCTTTCACCTTGCTGCACCTTATGCCTGGAACAAACTACCTGTTTCTTTCATCAGGCTTCATCCCTGCCCCTTTTCAAATCCATGCTAAAAGCTCTCCTCTTTGAGGCTGCTTTTGGATCCTGATCCACTTAATCTCCTATGTCTCCTTGCCCTTCTCTAGTTGTATCCTTTTTGTTTTCAGCTGTTTGTATTGTCTGTCTTGACTAGATTGTCCCTGCTCATCGGAGCTTACAGTCTCTCTTTTTTTACATGTTTTCTGTGCAGTGCTGCGTACCCCTTATAGCGCTATATAAATGATCAGTAGTAGTAGTAGTAAACTGCTTTACTCTTTAAAAAAAATATATATATACACACACAACTACCCCACAACTCACAAAATGCCCACCCCCTACAACTTCCCCACCACCTCATGAAATGTTCCTGCATATGCCCCACCACCCCACAGACTACCTCCACTCCCAAAAACTGTCCCACAATGCCTTACTCTTAAAATATCCCCCATACAAATGCCTCACCCCCCAGAACTCCCCACTTTAACTGCCCCACCATGCTGAAAACGTCCCCATCCCCAATACTACCTCTCCACAACTGTCACCAGCCCACAAACATACATGCTCCATAAATGCTGTATCGCCCTCAGTTACCCCACCACAGATAGAAAACATGCAAAGCACACACACAACATGCAACAGAGATATACCCACACAAACACTCAGGGATTACAAATGTTCCCTAGCTGTGATGTACTGTATTTTAAATTATTCACTCATATATTTAATTTACAACTGCCCCACCAGGAAAATCTAGCCCATCCTGCAACTACCCCACCACTCTATCAGCTACCCCCAACAACTGTCCCTTACGCCTTACAAAATGCCTGTCCCCAAAAACTACCACACACCAACCACCTCACTGCCTAGCCAAGTATCCCCACTCAACAAATAAACCTGCTAAAACTTCCCCATCCCAAAAATGTTCCTCTATGCAACTGTCCCACCATGCCACAAACTGCTTCGCTCCAGCTGCCCCTTCACCTGGCAAACTACTACCACCACCAAAAAGAGCCCACCATAGCGCCCTCCCTCAAATTGCTCCATCCTCCCTCCTCCCCAAAACAACCTTGCGACAACTACCTCACTGTCCTGCAAACTGTCCCACCCCCAAAAAGCTACCGCCTTCAACTGCCTCACCACCCTGGAGACTTCCCCCATTGGAAAAATAAAAGCCCTCCTGCAGCTGCCTCACCACCCTACCTTCCCCACCCACAAAAAATACCTTCCCACAGCTGCCCCATCACACTTCCTAGTCCATCCACAAAAAATACCTCCCCGCAATTGCCCCACTGCCCTGCAAACTACACCACCCCATCTTCTGCATCTGGCTAACTACCCCCACCCCCGGCCAGTCAGTATCCTTGCACTGGCCCTGAAATTTACATATTGCAAAGGAATACAAAACAATACAAAAGTTATTTAGGACCCAGAGCAAATCTACCTTGCCAGCACTAACTTTCAAAACTCACACAGCAAGGAAAAATGCATAAGCAGAGATACAAGGTGGCAGGCTGTGTGGCTTGGGAGTTAGCATTTGTTTCCTTTTTTCTTGTGATCCCTGAATAGGTCATAAGCGTAAGGAGAAGCTGCATCCAGTAGCCTTGAAGATGCCACCAGTCCAGGGGTCAATGAATATGTTCGTTTGACCCATCACCAAAGGGTTGGGGGAGCGGAAGGAGGCTCCTTGTATTCCCTAGAGTTGAATATCACCCTTAGTCCAGAAGTCCAGATTCCCCAAAAGTATCTATCTATCATTTCTTATATACCGCCTTTCATGATATCAAGGCGGTTTACATTTAACAAACTGAAATTACATTGAACAGGGCATTATAACTTTACAGGGAACATGGGCAATGGAGGGTTAAGTGGCTTGCTCAAGACCACAGGGAGCACCTGTGGGACTAGAAACCCCAGTCCTTCCGGCCCAAAGTTGCTGTCCTCTAGTGGGATTTGAACCCCCGGCCTGAGGTACCTTGTCCCAACAACTAGGCCACTCCTCCACAAAAGATGCTCCCCAAATGCAGCACAAGACCAGAGAATCGCCAGGTTGGTTACCATCATATGAATAAAATTTTAAGAGGCAGCAGACTTGAGTCTGGAACATGTTGAGGATGTTGGACCACATGGTTCAACAGCACACATAGCACCTTTAGGACATCTCAAAATGAGAGCCTCAGTGGACCCTGAGCATACTGTGGATACAAGCCATTCACAGGCTCCGATATGTCATATCTGTCACACTTTTGCTCTGGGACTCTGTTTTGTTGGGCACTTCATTCCAGTCTGATGAAAGAAAGTCTCTTCCAAATTCTTCCCTACCAAAAAGTAGTCATGACAGATGTACTGCACCTAACCAACACATCGCAAAACAGTCGGTGGAATAGATATGCTCAAACTGGAAAGCAAAACACTAATAATTTCTCTCATCTATAGACCCCCCACTTCACAGCATGAAACTCTGGCTGCCGTGCTAGAGATGATCTCTACAACAATCAAAAAATACCAAATCATACTAGGAGACCTCAATCTAGCATCAACCTCACCTACGCATGCAAGCACCTTCCTGGAAGCTATGGACCAACTAGAATACAAACAAATACAAGATGCCACACATAACAAAGGAAACATACTAGATCTGGTATTTATACCCAAGAAAGACCAGCAAGATGGAGGCACAGAACCTGTACGACAAATAACACAAGTTCCATGGTCCGACCACCACCTGATAAAATTTACCTTATACCTTGTCACCCCTTTGCTGTGCAGCGCCTCCTGATGGTCACAGTTGGTACTGCACCCGGGTGTAAAGTACTGGCCTTTTCAATACTTATAGTCCTTGCCAGTATGTAAATAAGTTGTGACACCGAAATCGGTTTAACTGGGTTTTATTCCCCGTCCCGTAGGATTCTTTTCCAAAGTATAACAGTCAAATAAACATAACCCTTCTGGGTAAACAAAAGAACTATAACAAAAATAGCTTTACCTTTCAGCAAACAAAAATAGGAATGAAACAGAAATACAGCTTGTCAGCTTTCCAGATGAAGGCTTCTCAGGAATAGTTCAGCCTTCTATCTGAGAGACTCTATTTGGTCAGCTATTATAAAACTACAGTCCATTTGTTCAACAGGCAATTCAGTGTTGTCCTCAATTTCATAAGGCTCACACTGCATGGGAACACTGTCAGGTACAGAGGCTTCGTTACTTCTCTTCTGAGGTAACTTGCTTAACAAACTTTCCAGCTTGTGACGTACTTGACTTTCTACAGCAGGTATCTGTTTGGCTTTACCATATTCTCTTGAGTTACTTAGCCAGGAGCCTTTCCTCTGCCTCTGGTAATTAGGCAGAGTAAAGCAGTCAGCTGCCCAGCTATCAGAGAGTGGAACCTTTGCACGGGGTTTTGTCTTAACAGGAGCTTTGCAAACAGCTGTTGTCTCCAACGGCAGTTTCTGTGGAGGCTTATGCCAGCTATATCCCTCTGAAGGATTCTCTCCCAAAGGTAACAAGCTTTGTTCTCTATTCTGTTTGTAACCCAGATTCTGGAGCTTTCCTGCTTTCCTTAAATTAGCATTATAAGGCTTTTGTCTTTCATACAAATGCCTCTCATAGCTCAGCTTAGCATTTCTCTTATCTGGTTCAGAATAGCTTTTCCTAGCTTGTTGCTTGTGTCTTAAGGCATAGCTTCTATCAAGGCTGCTGCATACACTGTCCCTGTCTGAATTCAGCTGCTCACTTATTTCACTTAAATGTTCATCAGACTCACTCAGACTTTCATTCAGCCAGTGCCTTCTGCCTTGCTGTGGAGACCTGGGATATCTGTATCCTTCCCAGTCTGGATATCTCCTTCGTCTATGAGGTTCCTCAGCTCTCACTGCTTCTGCCCTCTTGGCTTCCTTCTTGGCTTCTCTCGTAGCTCCTCTCCTAGCTCCTCCTCTCCTAGCTCCTCTCTCCTGTGAGCTGCACTGATCATTTACGTAATCCCCAGCTGCACCACACCCTAGCCTATTGGGGTCAGGTGGGACCTTCCTTGCTTCCCTACTGGCTGGGTGATAATTCCAGGCTTGTGACCTCATTCCCTTATACCTATTCTGATATCCTTGTGTCATGTGCTCTCTCCACACGTCACTGTTTACTTGAGGAGTAGTATTTTTTAGCTCCTCAGGGGGCTCTAGAGAGTCTGCTCTGTGACAACCTACCCACCAAACCTGGCAATCCACAAACTGGATCAGTGACGCAACTTGGAAGGAAATTCCAGAAATTCAACAAAGAAGCCCTAATAAACTCCATCACAACGCACGTAAACACTGACCTAGAAACCCTAATCAACCAATGGAATGAAGGGATAGAAGCAATCTCAGAACTAAAGACAAAAGCACCAAACAATGCGAACACTAAAACAAGAACCAAAACGGAACCCTGGTACATGACAACACTAAACAAAATGAAGAAAGACCTAAGTACACTAGAAAAAAAATGGAGACAAAGACCCCCGAACGCAAAGCAGAATACTTAACGTTCCTCTCAAAATACAAAGTCGAAATCAACCTTGCAAAACCCCCCCCCATCATACCAACATACTCAACAAGGTGCTGAACAGACCCAGAGAATTGTTTGAGCTTGTTAAATCCCTTACCAAAACCTCCCAGGATGATAACTCCAACAACGCTATTAAAGCGCAAACATTAGCTGACCCCTATGCCAGCAAACTCAACCCACCAACAGCTGGACACCCCACCCAAAACCAGACCTCAAACTACCCCCCACAGCACATCACAACCACGAACAGGAACAAGGAATGGAATGCTTTCTACGAAATGGAGGACAGACAAATAATAAACGTAATCACAAACCTAAACATCACAACCTCCCCATTAGATCCCTGCCCAGCAGCCTGGCTCAAAGCAACACAGCAAGAAATTGCCCAATACATTACACACATAATAAACCAATCACTCCAGCAAGGAATCATGCCAACTGAGCTCAAAAAATCCCTCAAGACCCATACTAAAAAACAAAACACTCAAGAAGGATGACCCAGCCTCATACCGGCCAATCTCAAGTATATCATTCCTAGCCAAAACTATTGAAAAGGCAGTCCAACAGCAACTACAAGACCACATTGATGCCAGAAATGCACTCGATCAGCAATATGGATTCCGCCAACATCATGATGACGAAACCTTACTACTCGTGCTTCTTGATAAACTATTCAAAGGCCTGGAAGACAAAAAGAAAATGTTCATTCTAATATTCATAGATATAACTGCTGCATTTGATACAGTAAACCATAGAACCCTCATCAACAGACTGGAGTCCATAGGAATAGCAGGAACCCCCCCTAAACTGGTTCATGTCCTATATAACAAACAGAATGCAGCAGGTCCAATTCAATGAAGAAAAAGCGAAGGCATTCCCCCAAACTCGGGGAATACCTCAAGGCTCAGCATTGTCCTCCCTACTGTTCAACCTATACATAAAACCAGTCTGCACAATCTTTCAGAAACACAAGGTCAATTACCACATTTATGCAGACGACATAATGCTATATACTCAACTGGACATGACCAATCCGAATTACAACCATCTAGAGCTGGGGTCACCAACCTCCAGAGGGCCGCGGGCCGCGGGCCGCAGAGCCGACTACCGGGAGCCTCGCGGGCCGCACCCCCCTTCTCCCCGCCCCCGCGAAAAAAAACAACAAACGCAAAATTATGAAAACAATGGCTGATCACCTTTATTGAATTTAATGAGATGGCTGATGATTCATGCTAGCAGACAAACGCTTAAAGTCCGGCTTCACAGATGACACTGACAGGAGAAGGGACGTTTGCAGGTGGTTGTCGGTGAGCTGCGAGCGCGTGGATACAATGGCGGGAATCCTTGGCGGGCCGCACGTAATGTTAATCGGGGTAGAGCCTCGCGGGCCGCACAAAGGGACCTCGTGGGCCGCAGGTTGGTGACCCCTGATCTAGAGGAATGCCTAAATGAAATGCAAACCTGGCTACAGCAAAACAATATGTCTATAAACCACAAGAAAACGGAAGTAATGTACATCTCCAAAAAATCAGATTTCAACCCTCCCTCAACAATCACCATGAACAACAACTCTTATAACATAAAGAATGAGAGAAAATACCTAGGGGTAACACTCGACAGAAACCTAAGGATGGAAAAACATCTTCGACTGCTTAACCGGGCAATATTCCATAAACTAAGGGTCCTCCAACCCCTACGCAACATCATCGAACACACCGATTTCAGAACAGTAGCACAAGCACTCATTACACCCCACCTAGACTACTGCAACGCCATTCTCCAAGGTCTACCAAAGAAAACCCTCAACATACTGCAAATGGCGCAAAACGTCACAGCCAGGATTATCATGAAGAGAAAACTCGCCGAACATATTACGCCAATGTTAATCGAATTACACTGGCTTCCCATTACTGCCCGCATAAGATACAAAATATTAGTAACAACATTCAAACTGATACACAACATAGCACCATCCTACCTCTCCAACCTCATCACTATATAACTCCCTAACAGAAGCAGAAGAACACACAACTTGAACACCCTTTACGTCTCAACTAACATCCGAACTGTCAAAGTTTGCACAAGCAACAGAGCATTCACCTGTTCAGCACCCAAGTTATGGAATCAGCAACCAGACGAACTGAGATCGAACAGCGACGTACAGGATTTCAGAAAAAAGCTAAAGACCCACCTATTCCAGGAACATTATAACTTAACATAAGCAATGCAGAATGAATCAAACCTTGCAACCCAAATGATCAAGAGCAATGTTCCCTCTAATTTTCTGTAGGTTGTGTGTGCATAAAATATCAGCTGTGCAGCTTTTGAAGGAAGGTTAAATTTTTGTGCGGCACATAACGACACTCGGAGTTATATACTTTAAAATTTGACTACACGTCAGAATACAGTATGTACACCACATTGATTGAACTAGAAAACATTGTAAAACTTGTGAAAACCGTAAATACATAACTTTTAAATTTTAAGACGTCTGTGTTTTCTATCAGAATCAGAACCGTAATTTTTGTGCGCTCTGTTGTAAAGTATGTGCGCTCGCTCGGCGAGGTGTGTGCGCGCACACACGCGCACAGCTTAGAGGGAACAGTGATCAAGAGTATTAAGAACCTATTTCGTTGCAACCACAAATGTATATATTTTCAGCTATATAAACACAACTGTAGATGGCTCAAACTGTATAAATGCAAGCAAAAATAATACAAAATGTATAAATGTACAAACACCTACCCCATAATGAAGATGTAAATAACGTTGATTCCTATCATATGTAATCAATGTTTGCTGTGTATTTTAAACCGCTACTGATCGCTGGAAGAAGCGGTATACAAATGAAACCAAATAAATAAATGTATGTATCAAGGCTGGACTGGGGAGCCCATGTAGATGGGCTTCATACTCTGGGATTATGGTCCTCCCAGGAGAAATTTCTTTAGATTAATTTTCTGGAATTGAGAGCGATATTGATGCTCTAAAGGCTTTCAGAGATCGTTTGGCCACCAAATCATGATGATCCAGATGGACACAAGATAGCCATGTAATTTTTCAATAAGTAGGGAGGAAGAGGTTCATACCTCTTCTATTGGGAAATTAGGGTGTGGCATTGGGCCATCTCACAAGATTACACTTGAGGATACTTAACCTGACTAGAAAAGAGAATGTCCTGGTAGACAAAATGAGTCGTGTGCTTCAACCCAACAAGTGGATCGAGTAGGAGAGTGGCTCTGAGCATCTTTCAAGAGTGGGGCACCTCTTCAGTGGTCTCGTTTTCCATTCCCTCAGAGCTGCAAGCACCTTTGTTATGTTTCAGAGTACAGACACATGGCAAATTGACTTCAAATGCTTTCCTGCAAGGTTGAGGGGGGGGGGGGGGTGAGGGTGGTGGCTTTTGCATGCATATCCTCTAATACCTCTCATAACAAAAACTCTGAAATGCAAGAGACAGAGAAACACAATTCTTAAAGCACCTTCCTGGCCCAGACAGCCATGGTTTCATCTTCTGTAGGAACTCTGTCAGAGATCCTATCAGGGTTGGCAGTTCATGGACACTAATCACACAGAATCAGGGGTCACCCCACCTATCATGGCTTGGACATTGAGAGGTTACCTCCTATCTTCTTTGAACCTGCCAGTTAGCATAACTGACATGATGGTTTCCTGGAGAGATTCCACTAGAAGGTCATACAATTTTAAATGGAAGAAGTTTGCCATCTGGTGTGACGGAAAGTTCCTAGACCTTTCTATGTGTCTCACACAAAAACTGCTTGAGTACCTTCTACATTTATTGGAGTCCAGTCTGAAGACCACCTCATTAAGTGGTTCACCTCAGTGCAATTGACGCATATCACCATCGTGCAGAAGATATAAGTCCATTTCTCTATATCCTTTAGTTATTTCATGCAGGGCTTGCTTGTAATGAAGTCTTCAATCAAGCTGCCTGCACTGTCATGGGACCTCAACATTGTCTTAACCCAGCTGATGTACCTGACCTGGAAGATCCTATTTTGGTGGTGGTAACTTCATCACGCAGAATAAGTGAGCGCCAGGGTCTAGTAACTGATCCGTCCTATACTAGGTTTTGCAACAATAAATTGTTTTGTGCACTCATCCTAAGTTCTTTATCTAAGATGGTGTCTGATTTTCCCCCTTAACCAGTCAATTGTCTTACTGATATTTTTTTCCCATACCTCAAACTCACAAAGGGGAAAATGCATTGTACATGTTGGAATGCAAGACGGCCTTGGTATTCTATATGGAGTGCCAGAGGAGGACAGCGGAAGGAATGACCACGGCCTGCCGGATGATAAATAAAATTCTTTATTGAGGACCCAACTTAACAAGTTTCGGCCGAAGCCTTCGTCAGGGGTCTAAAAAACAAACATACATAAAATAAGCCAAGGATTAAAAACTAAAAACAAAGAAATGTAGACATCATAAAAATGGACATCATAAAAAATGGATACACTATATGATAAAAGATTACCAGGAAACCACATAGATGTGAAAAACACGTCTATGCGGTGAAGCATCACTCTTCCCAATCTGAAAAGCAGTAAAATTGCAAATGTAAATGGTTGAAAATATAAAAATTTATGTAGCATAACAATGAAAATACATAAATGTGTAAAAATCAGTTCAGGCAACAATACACAACTAATTAAATATTGCAAATAGTAAAATAAAATGAAAAAATGAGATACAGGAGCAGCAAACCACATATGACGGAAAACTACAGACACAAGGTATATCCATAACATCAGCTGTGAAATGTTGAATAATGGTCTGCAAACATTAAAAGAGCATGTTTACCAAAAAACATTTAAACATAAGGAACGCTGGCAAAAACTATAAAAAGACTGAACCATACAATGTCGCAACCAACTAGTCGCACCACAGAATATGAGAAAAAGGGGGGGAGAAAAAGAGTAGACCCACATATATCATCAGCAAAGAAAAGCTGAAATTTATACAAAGCCTAGAAAAATGTGGATAAAACAGAAGTTGAGAGCAACAATGCATTTGTGATTACGTGTGCTACCAGTATGCTTTATCAAAAGAGGGGGCAAAATTATGCAGGAACAGGAGAGGTCAGAAGAACAAGATAAGAAATGATGACATATATACCCAGGGGAGTGCATATAATAAGCCAACAGCAAAATAAGTTGTTCCACGTTAAGAGAACAAAAGCATACACCATTACAATGTAAAGGGAATATTGAAACATAAAAACACGTCAAAGCAACTTCCACAAAAGGATGGCCAAGAAAACTTTCCAAAAAAAGAATATGTCATGAAATGTGGTCTGCAAAGTGAGGATGTCAAAAAAACAATGATAGAAAATAGATACATGCACAAACGATTCGAGTGAGTGAGCCATGCATGCCTTTAACCACCCAAATGATCAAAAAACGTATGCAGGTGAAAACAACTCAAAACATGGACTATACAAGAGCAACCCATAAAAAGGTGGAAAAGAAGCTTTTTTAACTAAAATGGCCAGGGTATTAAACACATTGGATCTGTGACAGCTAGAGACAAGCTCAGATAGCAACGCCGTGCATGCACTCAAAAAAAAAAAAAAAAAAAAAAAAAAAAGGGGGGGGCGGGAAACCTTCGTACTATGAGAATGAAACTAAAAAAGAATGTACCAAGCCGTCAAAGGAGAGCTGCATCTTGGTGACCATGTGTGTACATACAATTCAAAAATACACTTATAAAACTGATGTCGGAGAAACATTGCGCTATAAAATAAAAACGCCGTGATAAATCAGAAATAAAACAGGAACCACATCCTGCTGTCAGGGAGTATGTAAAAACAAATGATGGCTGATGAACACTGTATAAGGAAGCCAAGACGAGTAGGAGAATACACGCTACTAGAATATAAAAGGAGAGCTGCATATTGGTGACCATGTGTGTACATACAATTCAAAAATATACTAAAAATACACTTATAAAACTGATGTTGGAAAAACATCGCACTAAAAAATAAATGAAAACGCCGTGAAAAATCAGAAGTAAAACAGGAACTGCATCCTGCCGGCAGGGAGTACATAAAAGCAAATGACGGCTGATGAACACTGTATAAGGAAGCCAAGAAGTGTAGGAAAGTTCACGCTACTAGAATGTGAAAGATAAAAGGCACACAAATGAAGAATTTAAAAAGTCTATCTTGGCAACTCTAAAAAAACAAAACAAAAAAACTTGCCGTGAAAATGATCTGAAGCGACAATTGTGTTTAAAAACATATGAGGTGTGGACAAATCAGAAGCGTGGTTAAAACAGAAATCAAATAAACAAAGGGAGTAGAAATGCTAACATCCGATGCACCAAATATATAATAAATACTGCAGGTCTTCGTTGCAAGCTAGGGGGTGGTAAGGGGGGATACACCTAGGGAAAAGTGTCCGCACGATGCAAGCCATGAGAGACGAAAAGAAGAGCAGGACCTACCAAGGGAACATTAAGTACTACATATGCCATCTGCAATAAACAGAAAACCATTAGTGAACAAAGTACAACGGCAAAACTTGAAGAGAGACGAGCATACCTGCACAAGATGTGAGAGGCGGGAAACTGCCGCGCATGGGCATATGATCACTATTTAAAGGGGCTGAGACACGGTAAGGGGCTCCCCCTACTGGCGATAACTCTTTATTGAAGGAGTACTATCTGAGGGCAATACACAGTTAGTAGCGGGCATCGTGTCATAAAGAACTTGCAGAGGACATGAGAAGTCAAGGAGTCTCAAACATGGAAAAACCGGACAGTGTGTACCATTTAAAAAGGAGGGGTACAAAGCTCCCCCTAATGACACAAAAAATCTTTGTCTAGAAAGTACTCACTAAAAATAATAGATGACTGCTGACAAACGATATACCATAAAAACTAGCAAGAACAGAAAAGATCAAGAATGGAAAAATAAATATAAACATATCAAAATAAAAATGTGTGTAAGAATAAAGATAAAATTTTTTTAGAGGAAATCTAAAATGTCAATATAAAAAGTGTATACCATAGAGTGAAACAGAAGTACTTTAACAATAGACGATGAAAAAAACAGTATGCAATGCATTATAAAGTATGTGCAGAGACCATATTGTTATGGATATTATAAATGTTTAGTGGGCATTGTACTATACATTAAAAACAAAACTGATAAAGTAAAATGATGATATAAAGGAACCATCTCCCGAACAACACAGTGAGATTCACCCGCAAAAATTCGCTGATTACCTGCAATCCAAGATCGTGCAAACCAACAAGGTTTCAGCAGTCCCATTTCATGAACCTATGGGCATATCCCCACTGAACACATTTTCCACACCATCCACTAAATGTATCGGACTCCATAGCATCTCTCAACACCTCCACTGCACAGACTGACCCATGTCCGGCTTTTTGGATTAAGGAGCTACGTGGTGTGTTCAGCCCTGTCATCGCGAATATAATGAAGCTCTCCTTCACTACAGGATATTTTCCCACAACACTCAAGCAGACTTCCATTAGGCCACTATTGAAAAACCCCAAATTTGACCCCCAAAGAGTTGATTCTTACCGGCCAATAGCCAGTATCCCTCTCTTAGCCAAAATAATTGAGAAAGAGGCACAACGGCAAATTCAAGATCACATAGATGCTGCTGCTCCCTTAGACAGCTGCCAACATGGGTTCAGAGAACATCATGGGGTCGAGACACTTCTCACTAGTCTATTCAACGATATCATCGCAGGAATTGACAACATCCGACAAGGTTTTGTGCTCATCTTCCTAGACATCACCGCGGCCTTCGACTCCGTGAGTCACGAAATTCTCCTCGGAAGACTGAAAGAGAAGGGCGTCTGCAACAGTGCACTAGGATGGTGTAAATCTTATCTGGATGGTAGATGACAATATGTGAAGTCTGGATCAGAAGAGTCAAAACATTTCCATCAAAAGCAAGGGGTACCTCAAGGCTCCTCGTTATCCTCCTTACTTTTCAATAGTTACATGCAGCCCATCTGCAACATCATAAGATCATTCAAGGTGAAATGTTTGATATATGCAGATGACATTCTCTTATACATGCCGTTCTCCACAGCTCACATGGATCTGGCCCCGATTATAGACTGCTTCAAAGTGGTTTCAACGTGGCTCCAATCACAGAACCTACACATTCAACATAAAACAGAGGTGCTTTTCATCTCCAGAGGCCCCAACTTTACTCCCCCATCCCACGTCAGTGTCAAGGAAGCTGACTTACAAACTAAAGAAGCAATAAAATACCTGGGAATTACGTTGGACTAACGTCTAGATATGAAACACCACATAAGCAACATAGTCAAAGCCGTTTATTTTAAAATCCGTTCACTCAAGCACCTACGCTCCCTGTTGGACCCAGACGATTTCCGGACCATATATCAAGCGCTAATCCTGCCACATTTTGACTTTGCAAATGCCATCTTACAAGGTCTCCCCCAATCCACACTAACCCCCTTACAGTTGTCCATGAATGCCGCAGCTAGGGTCCTTTACGGAGCATCCAGAAGTGACCACATGACCCCAATTCTCAAACAGCTTCACTGGCTATCTATCCATGGGAGGATCACCTTCAAAACCCTACTCTTAGCATTCAAGGCAATCAAAGGTATCTCATCCTCCTCACTCACACATCTTATCCACATTGTCCCCCCCAACAGATCCAGAAGAGCAACAGCCGTAAACTTGCTAGTAACCCCAAAGGCATCGACAAAGTGCAACAAGACAACCACAAACAGGGCATTCAGTTTCTATGTCCCCAAATGCTGGAATGCTCTACCCCCTGACATTAGGGCCATTGCCAACCTATATCAGTTCAGGAAGGCACTCAAATCCCACCTTTTCATCCAATACTACCCAACCAGCAATTAAACCTAGATATCCCTCTCAAGAAATGACCCACTCTAGACAGGACCTTACATTCGGTATCTGATTTTTACCTATCCTTGCAGTGTAAATAGCCTATGTATATAGTTAACCCTGTTGTCCAAGTTTGTACTCCTGTTCGATGTAAAACCAGACAGCTTGTTATGGTCGTTGTGTTGTGATGTAAACCGCACTGATACCGAATAGCGCGGTATATAAGAAACTATAATAAAATAAATAAAATAAATAAACCAGACATCATCGACTGAATGATAAAACATGCATCATGTTAGAAAATTATAAAAACCATACAATTAACCTTATATGGAAAAGGACCTTAGAGGAACATGTTGTATTCAATTTCCTTATTTAATCCTTTCGGACACACAGTATCAAGCAAAAAAATATATTTTTGTTCTTGAATTAACTTATGATTCAAGTCTCCTCCATGGGGGGAGGGGAACAGTTTCTTAATGACAAAAAACCTTATATCGTTAATATTATGCTGGAATTGAATCCAATGCGATACCAGCGGGGCTGTGATGACCTGTCTTTTGACACAACTTTTATGCTCCTGAATGCGAGTTCTGACAGCACGTATAGTTTTACCAACATACAAGAGAGAACAGGGACAAATGATGACATACACAACATGTGTGGACAGACAGTTGATATAGGCTCGTAATTGGGTATTGTACATTAGTAGAGGGATGCATGAAGAAATCTTTCATTGTAATAGCATGTTTGTAAATGGAACATTTGTTACATCTATAATGTCCCTTCTCTTTCCGTATGGTTGTGGAGACCGGGGGCATAAACGAGGAGACCAACATGTCGCCTAGATTGCGTTGTCTACTATGCGCTATTGTAAGATGTTGGTTTGAAAAGCAAGGGCATGTTTGTAGGATGTGCCAGTGGGCTCTTAAAATCTTTTGTATTCTGGAAGAAAGATGGGAAAACCGGAGCACGCAAACAAACTTATCATTAGAGTGTTTGTTTTTGGGCAAGAGTAACTGTGATCTGGAGGAGGACCTAGCCCGTTCAAGACCCTTTTGAACGCATTCCTTCGGATAACCTCGATTGTAAAACCGTGCTGCCATATGAGAGGATCTCTCCTTAAAATCGTCATTGTTGGAACAAAGATGCCGCAGCTGTAAAAATTGTGATAGAGGTAGGTTCTTCTTGAGATGACTGTTGTGAAAACTTTCAAAATGGAGAAGCTTGTTGCGGTCAGTGGGTTTACGGTAAATAGTAGTAGTGAATCCATACTGCGATTTACCAATGAGAATATCAAGGAATGGGAGTTCAATAGTACTAGATTGCATTTTGAATTTGAGATTGGTATCTAAACTGTTGAGCCAATTGCGAAATAGACATAGTTGAGAATTGGTGCCTTTCCATAGTACTAGGATGTCTATATACCTCTTCCAAGAGACAACAGAGGATGCAAAGGGACAGTTTTGTAGATGAATCTCTTCAGATTGCGCCACGTATAGGTTAGCTATATCAGGTGCCATGGCGGCACCCATAGCTGTACCTTTTTATTTGTTGAAAGAAACGTCCATTGAACAGAAAGTAATTTTTTGTCAGAGCTATATGGGCCAAATCTACCAAAACGTGAGTGGGGATGCGGACTGGTGAGGTGCGTTGATTTAAATACTTGGTAATAACAGCTATGGCCCCATCTTGCGGGATGTTGGTATAAAGTGACTCAATGTCAAAGGACACCGAGGTGATATCTGTAAGATTTCCACTGAAGGTGTTCAAAAAATTGATAATGTCAGCTGAGTCTCTGACAAATGTGGCAATGAGTGGAACAAAGGGACGTAGAAAAATGTCTATGAATTGAGACAAAGGCTCAAGAACTGAACCAATGCCAGAGACTATAGGCCTGCCAGGAGGAAATTGGAGGGACTTATGGATTGTTGGAATGGTGTAGATTGTGGGAACTATAGCGTGTGAGACTTGTAAAAATGAAAATTCACGTGAGGTCTAAAAACCGGCGTTAAGGCCATACAATAGCAGAGAGTCGATATCTTGTTTGATGGTCATAGTGGGGTCATGTGGCAATACCTGATAAAAGTTTATATCATTGAGTTGATTAGTGAGTTCTTCTATGTAATAAGACCGATCCATTACAACGATACCGCCACCTTTGTCTGCTGGTTTAATGATAATGTCTTGCCGTTTTTTAAGAATATTTAGGGCCAACCACTCTTCATGCGAGAGATTATTGTACCATCTGGACTTCTGTTCTAAGGACTGGACGTCACGGAGAACGCAGTCCATAAAAGATTGTATGGCACAATCTAGAGGTGCCGGTGGATACCATGTTGACTTGTTACGTATAACTGATGGATGACTGGTAATAGAAGGTTTGTCAGAAAAAATCTTTTTAATCTGTAGTTTGCGAAAAAACATTTGGAGATCAATTCTAGTCTGGAAGGCATCATATTTGGCAGTAGGAACAAAGGACAGGCCTTTCTGTAAAAGAGCTAATTCTGAAGTGGTAAGAGCTACCGAGGACAAATTAAAAACAGGAAGGTCATTGGAAGCATTGGACCCGTCAGTATGTGATTCGTAGGCTAATACTGGTCGTGTGAGCGGCTGTAAGGAGGTCGAAAGGAGCTGCCCCTCCCCCTCCCCCTGAATTCCAGGTGTGAAAAGGAGGGTTTTTGGGGGGGGGGCCTCGCGCTGATTCTTTCTCCCAAAGATTTTCGAAGAGAAAATCCTGTGATGTATTAAGAGAGAGGGGAAGGGGGATAGAGGCAGGGGAAGCGAACAGCTCCTCTGATTCACTTCTGATACGTTTTGTACTTCTTTCATATGTATCACTAGTTCTACGAGTGGGTGAAAACTTTTTCTTACGCATTACTGCATTATTACGTAAAGGGGATTGGAAACCGTATGAAGTGGTAGGATTTTCCTGTCTGAATGTGGTAGAATCACATTGTCTGGAATTATAATTCTCAGAATTGGTTTCTTTAAAACTCACTTGTCGTGAACTATTGGAGGAGGCAGAGGATTTTAACCACAGATACACATTGCCATTTTTATAATCTAGTTCGTCACGTTTATGTTTGTCTAGTTTACCCTTTCACTTCCTTACGATATTCCTCTAATTTTGTATTATAATCCCCTATAAGTCTGTTAAAATGTCTGTCATCAGACTTGAGGGACTCCATCTTTTTATCTGCTTCTTCCTTAATCTTGTCAGCTTTCTTCTTGGAAGTCTCAGCCAAAAGGACCATAAGGTCTAAGGAGCATTTGTTAAGGATAGCGCACCAGCGGTCTGAAGGATTTGTCGTCACGGAACATATTGGGTTCTCTGGTCATTCTAAGACCTCGCGGAATCCTTTTGACTCTGTAATACTGTAATAGACTCGCATAATGGAGTTCATATCGGATCACAGCCTTTCTGGTGCCAATCATATCAATCCATCGGTCTGCAAGGCTAACATCTTCAGCTGCATCTTCTATAAGAGGAGGCTCCTGCAGGAGATGGTTGAGATGGTCTTCAGAATAACTGATGATGTTGTCCCATTTGGTGTAGGCCATGGTGGTCTTCAAGACAAAGAGGGAAGAAAAAGAAGAGATTCTTCTGCAGATGGACAACCAGAAGAGGACAGCGGAAGGAATGACCACGGCCTGCTGGATGATAAAAAACAAACATACATAAAATAAAATATGTTTTGTTTTTTAGACCCCTGACGAAGGCTTCGGCCGAAACTTGTTAAGTTGGGTCCTCAATAAAGAATTTTATTTATCATCCGGCAGGCCGTGGTCATTCCTTCCGCTGTCCTCCTCTGGTTGTCCATCTGCGGAAGAATCTTTTTTCTTCCCCCATTCTATATGGAGTGAACTAAAGCCCTTAGAATATCTACCCAGCATTTTGTTTGTTTGGACCCAAGCAAGCTGGGGGCTGTGGTCAACAAACTTACACTTTCCAATTGGTTAGCGGATTGCATCTCTTCACAAAGGCAGCTCGAAAGTGATGCAGGGGCCATGTGTGGAGGCTCATTGAGGGGCCTCATTTGCATAATTTGTATATCCACAGAGACTCATTTTGTCAGTGCTATAATTAGTTAAATGATATGGAGGGAAGATATAGAATGAGAAAAATCTTGGTAGCTGCGAATTCAAATCATTGTGCACAGGCCAGATTAGACTGTGCCAGAGCTAGAAAAGTCCAGAAATCAAACTGTAAAGCTCTCAAGCCTCAAGACAAAAACTGAGTTGTTCCCTTGAAGTTTGAGACTTTCTTGAATCTGAGCCGACAAATTATTTAAGGTTTGGAGTTGAGTTCTTGATGCTGCTGGTCTGGTTTAAATTTCAGACCACCCATATTCCAGTACCACTCCCCCCCCCCAGTACCCTAATGTTGACTCCACATAGGAAACAAAAAGACAAAGTGAGAACCACAGCACAGGACCTATAGAACCTTGCCGCACCTCCTAGTAAAGTCCCTGACTTATTTAGGGATTATCTTTTGACAGTCCTCTCAATTGTGAACATCAAGTGGCAGCAACTGTGCGCTCCTCTTTCTATTCTGTACGTCATATTTGTTCCATCGATCCTTTTTTGACCAGGTACTTCATGCCCTATTCCATGTCTTGGTTTTATCTAGACTGGATTACTGCAATGTAATCTGTTCTGGTCTAAGATCCCACTTCTTTAAAGAACTTTGCAGCTGGTCCAAAATACAGCCATCCATTTCTTAGCAGGTGCCTCTAAATATGATCATGTGACTCCACTGTTCTACTGTTCCCATTCTTTCCTCTTTTTCGTTTTTCGCCCTCTATTAAAGAATAAAACTCTCAACAGTAATGACCCCTCTTCGTACCGCCCCATTGCCAGTATACCTTTTCTAGCTAAAATCATTGAGAAGGTAGTTCAAACACAATTACAAGATCATATTGATACCAACTTCCCTCTAGATGAGCACCAATATGGTTTCCGCCCGTATCACGGGGTAGAAACTTTACTTATATCCCTTTTTGACTCACCAATTCAAGGCATGGATAATGTTAAGCAGGCTTTCTTACTTATCTTCCTTGATATTTCCTCAGCCTTTGACAGTGTGAATCACAGCACCCTTTTATCCAGGCTATCACAATTAGGCTTAAAAGTAAAAACTTTTAACTGGTTTAAATCCTACATATCAAACCATTTCCAATATGTTCAGGTAGATCATTCCCAATCTCTTCCATTCCCACAATAGCGAGGGATCCCTCAAGGATCTTCTCTCACTGCCTTACTCTTCAATCTCTATCTTCAACCGATTTGCAAAATCTTTAAATGCCACAACCTAAACTATTTTATCTACGCAGACGACATTATGTTGTTGCCCCCTGTGATATAGATAACCCTAATTATGACATAATCGCTACTTGTCTATCTGAAGCAGCACAGTGGCTCCGCTCAGTTCATATGGATATAAACTTCAAAAAGACTGAAGCTCTTTTTGTATGCCGAAACTCTAACGTCACCCCTCCATCTGTCATTAACCTGATAGACATCACCCTTCCAGTCAAATCGGAAATAAAATATTTAGGAGTTACCCTAGACAAAACACTAAGCATGTCACATCACATGAAGCAGACCGCTAAAACAATATTCTTTAAACTCGGAACCATCCAGCAACTTAGACCCCTCATTGACATTAATGATTTCAGAACAGTTGTCCAGGCTCTTATAATGCCACATTTAGATTTCTGTAACGGATTACTGCAAGGTACATCTAAGAAGAACTTACACATCCTACAAAGAGCCCAGAACGTCACAGCTCGGATCATTTTTAGAGCCAAACTTTCTGACCACATCTCCCCAATTTTATACGCTCTCCACTGGCTACCGAAAGCCAGTAGGATTCAATATAAAACCCTAGTCACTGTTTTTAAACTCATTAACGACCTAGCCCCCTCACATCTTTCAACATTTAATTCATACCCCCTTAGAAAACAGAAGAAGAGCAAACCTCAACATGCTTCAAATTCCTAACTCTGTGAGAAACCTGAAGCAAATAACAACCAATACTGCCTTCTCTTATTATGCACCAAAGCAATGGAACAAGCTACCTCTTAACCTAAGAGAGATTAAAGACCTTCATTCTTTCAGGAAGAAGCTTAAAACATATCTCTTCACCCAACACTACTACAGCTTACAGCCCACACTTGATCATATAAAACAAGAATACACGACGCAGCTGACACAAGTTTATCCTACCTAATTCAAAGTATCACGCCCCATTCCATATCTTCATTGATAACAGTGTACATTGTCCTACTATATGATAATCAATTCATCAATGCTGCTTTTAAATAGCTCTCTGTAAATAGTAAACTGTTGTAAATTAGTTCTCTGTAAATAGTTAAATTGCTAATTCCTTAGCGTCCCTCTAGTCCAGTCCCGGAAATGTAGAGTTGTCAACCTCCACCAGCAGCTTTGGAGACTGAATGATGTCATCATTTTGATGTCACTGGTACAAATAGGCTAGATCCGCCCCCTTTCACCAGTACTTTCAGTCTCCAAGCAGCTTGGAGGTTCTGAGCCCGGGACTGGCTCAGAGGAACAAATAAGCAGAGCTTTAATTCTTTGTTTAAATTTAGGATTTTTCCTTTGCTTTCTTGTTTTTTAGCTGCCTGCTGCTGCTGACAGAGATTCTGTGCTGCTGGGGCTGTTTCTCTCCGTTCCTGCTCTCTTCTCCTCCCCCCCCCCTTCCTTCTCTTTTCTTTCTTTGCCTTATTGCCCCAGCATTTAAACGAGCATTGTGATTGCACTGGTGTGTGTGCCTGGCATTATCTCCCTGCTCCCGAACCCACTTGGAAGGGTGAGGAGCAGGTTGAGCACGTTTGGACTGCTGGCAGCAGGCAGGGGGCGGGTAAAGCAGTCTCACCAGGAGCAGAACGCGCGTAGAGGGCTGTGAGCGTGAGGGGTTCAGCGCTGCCCTTCCTCGCGCTCCTCCCGGTGTTTGGTGAGTAAATTTGCCTTGGGTTCCTTGGGGGAGTGATCTTTGCTGGCAGCAGGGGTTTGTCAGCTCCATCAGGGTGCAGGAGGCCTGGCCGCATGATTTTTGGCGCCGCAAACGTTGCGGCGGCCATTTTGGATCCCGTTTTTTCTTCTGCCTAACAAGATCGTTTTTTCAGGGTTAGGAGCTTCGTTTTGGCAAACGGTGTTAGGGGGCAGCTAGTTAGAGCTAACTGCATCGATCTGTGTAAAAAAAAAAAAAAAAAAAAAAAGCGCGTTTTTAATTTAGCGTTTCCTGGGGCTTTCAAAGGCTTCTTCTGCACTGGTACAGCGCTGTTTATTGATCATGCCTGCCAAGCCCCGCTGCCTCGTGTGTGGGGTGAGGCGCGGAGAGCTTTTGGACACTGGGGTGTGTAAGGCGTGCTCTTTAGAGGCCATGGGCATGGAAAAGTCCCTGGGGAAGGCTCTCAAGGGCAGGGAGAGGCTTCTCTGGAAGGAGAGGGGTCTATCCCCCCTTCTCTGTCTGCTTCGGAGCCGGTTGCGGGCCCGTCCTCCGCTGGCAGCGTTCCTCTGTTGCCGGAAGGGTCTCAGGGGGCTGGGCTGCCAGGTGTCCCTTCAGAATTTTTCTCCTTGATGCAAAAAGCTTTTGCCTTACTGCAGCCTGACCGGGGGGGTTCCGTCCCCGGGTCCTGCGAGGGGTACGAGGCGACGCTCATCCACTCTCCATGAAGGAGACGTGGCGTTACAAAAAGGCGACGGGATGATTTCGATTCGGCTTCCCCGGCTCCTTTGGAGGAGGACCTGGGAATGCCAGATCTGGAAGATGAGGTGTCGGATGAGGACCTAGAAGACGGGGAATTGTTGGAGGAGGAGCAGCAGAGCAGGCTGGTCCGCGTATTTCGGCGGGAAGAACTGCCTGCTCTGATCTCCGAGACGCTAAAGGTGTTGAATATGCCCGCGGGTTCCACGTCCTCCGCGGAGGCGTTGGAGGATCCGCTGCTACAAGCCGTGCGCACTTCGCAGAGAGTGTTCCCCATCCACAGAGTCTTTCGGGATATGATTCAGGAGGAATGGGACTCGCCGGATTCGGCGTTGCGGGGGACCAGGGCTTTGGATAGGTTATACCCGATCTCTGAGCAGGATAAGCTGCTTTTTCGTTCTCCTAAGGTGGATGCCGCGGTGGCGGCGGTCACTAAAAAGACCACCATCCCGGTGGAGGGGGCGGCAGCCTTGAGAGATGGTCAGGATAGGAAGTTGGATACTTTGCTGAAGCAGGTGTTTGATATGAGGGCCCTTTCCTGCAGGCCTCCATAGCAGGGGCCTGGGTGGCGAGGGGCTGTTTGCGCTGGTCCCAACGTATCCAGAGCTCCCTCCCAGAGGAACAATCAGCGGATGGGTCTCGGCTGGAGTCCGGCACCGCTAACTGTCTGATGCGCACTATGATCTTCTTCGTGGTCAGGCCAATGTATGGCTTCGGTAGTGGCGGCTCGCCGTTATCTGTGGCTCCGCAACTGGTCAGCGGATAGTTCGTCCAAGTCGCGGCTCAGTAAGCTTCCCTTCCGGGGTAAACTTCTCTTTGGAGAAGATCTGGAAAAGTTGGTCAAGGACCTCGGGGAGTCCAAAGGGGGCCGGCTCCCAGAGGATAGACCGAAACAGTCTCGGGGGGCTTCTGGGTCTCGAGCCTCTCGAGAGATTTTCGTAAGTTTCGCACTCCTCGTTTTCAGCAATCGCAGCGGAGCAGGTTTCCGTCGCGGGGCCAGTCCTTTCGTGGCTTTCGGGGAGCGGGAAGGGGTTTTGGGTACCTTCCAGCCCTCCGGTGCCAAGAAGTCCCAATGAGATGAGGCGGGCCCAGGTGGGCGAAGTGCCCGTGGGAGGCAGGTTACGGGAGTTTACCCTGCCTGGGTCCAGATTACCTCCGACCGGTGGGTATTGGAGGTCATTCGGGAAGGATATGCCCTGGAATTTCGGCGCCCCGTAGGAGATTCCTTTGTTCTTTCCCCCTGCAGGGCCCCTCGGAAGCTGAGAGCTGTGGGCGACACCATAGGGCGGCTCCAGCGGCTCCGTGCAATAGTGCCCGTTTCCGGTCGACCAGTGCGGCGCCGGTCGATACTCCATTTATTTTGTGGTTCCCAAGAAAGGGGGTACGTTTCGTCCGATTCTCGACCTCAAGAGGGTAAATCGTTGCCTTCGCGTGTCCCACTTCCGCATGGAAACCTTGCGGTCTGTCCTGGCGGCGGTTCGCGCGGGAGAGTTTTTTGACGTCCTTAGACCTGACGGAAGCTTATCTTCATATCCCCGTGCGCAGGGAGCATCAGCGCTTTCTGCGTTTTGCGGTGCCGATGGGACACTTTCAGTTCCGGGCGCTTCCTTTCGGTCTGGCGACCGCTCCCCGGACATTCACGAAGGTCATGGTTGTGGTGGCGGCCGCTCTTCGCAAAGAGGGGATACTGGTACACCCTTACCTAGACGATTGGTTGATACGAGCGAAGTCAAGAGAGGAAAGCGTGGTAGCCACTGCCAGGGTGGTGGAGTTCTTGGGCAGCCTCGGTGGGTAGTCAACGGGGCGAAGAGTCGTTTGACCCCTCTCAGGTTCTAGAGTATCTGGGGGCGCGCTTCGAGACTCGGTCGGGCCGGGTCTTCCTTCCCGACGTAAGGGCGCAGGCCTTGAGAGAACTGGTGCGTCGGTTTTGAGGCTTCGGGCGCCGACGGCTTGGCAGTACCTGCAATTGCTCGGCACCATGGCGGCGACGATAGACTGGTGTTGTGGGCCAGGGCTCACATGCGGCCGCTACAGAGTGCTCTTCTTCGGCGGTGGTCTCATCAGTCGACGCGTGTCTCACTGCCTGCCCTGTCCGGCGGTGGTGCAGGACAGTCTGCAATGGTGGCTGCTTCCCGACAGTCTGAATCAGGGCGTGCCTCTGGAGCCCCCGTGCTGGCGGCTGCTCACGACGGATGCGAGTCTAGCGGGCTGGGGGGCTCATCTAGAGGGCTCGTTGCGCAGGGGACTTGGTCGCCGGAGGAGCAACTGTGGTCCATCAACCGGTTGGAAAATGCGAGCGGTGGTTCAGGCCCTGCGGGCGTTTCGACGGGTGCTGGGGCAAGCAGCGGTCAGGGTGCTATCAGACAACGCAACCACGGTAGCGTATATCAATCGGCAAGGCGGTACGGGCAGTGTGGCCCTGGAGGAGGAGGCGAGTGTGCTGCTGACCTGGGCGGAACTGAACTTACAGGCTCTGTCAGCTCAGCATGTCGCAGGAGTCAACAACGTCGAAGCGGATTATCTCAGCCGCTGCCGCGTGGATCCGGGAGAGTGGACGCTGCATCCGGACGTCTTGCAATGCTGGTGCGCCGGTGGGGGATCCCGGTGATGGATCTCATGGCGACATTCGCGTCGGCAAAAGTGGAGCGTTTCTTCAGCGAAGGAAAGAGCGGATGGCAGAGGGCCTGGATGCTCTGGCGCAACGATGGCCCACGGAGGGGCTTCTGTATGTGTTCCCTCCCTGGGCACTCATCGGCAAGGTGATACAACGCATCGAGAGGCACAAGGGTCAGGTGGTGCTGGTGGCGCCAGATTGGCCAAGACGGCCGTGGTATGCGGATATGGTGCGGCTGGTGGCCGACGTCCCGTGGCGGCTCCCGCTCCGGGAGGACCTGTTGCTTCAGGGGCCCTTGCGGATGCCTCAGGTGGGTCGGTTCTCGCTTACGGCCTGGCTCTTGAGCGGGCGAGGTTGACGGCCCGCGGTTATTCGACGTCTGTGGTAGCCACTCTGTTACGATCGCGCCGGAGGTCGACTTCCCTAGCATATATACGCGTTTGGCGTGTTTTGAGGCCTGGTGTTCCGATCGGTCTGTCATCCCCATGCGGGCTTCTGTGTCCGATGTCCTCTCCTTTTTACAAGCAGGGTTGGAGAAGGGCCTGGCGGCCAGTTCTTTACGGGTGCATTTGGCGGCTGTCTCCTGTTTTCGCGGCAAGATTCAGGGTCAGGTGATAGCGACGCATGTCGACGTTCGGCGCTTCCTGCGAGCGGTTTTGCTCTTGCGTCCGCCGAGGCGTTCGGTTATTCCTCTATGGATCTCAATTTGGTCTTGGAAGCCCTGATCGGGCCACCTTTTGAGCCTTTGAGTGCAGCCTCGCTTAAGGATTTGACTCTCAAGACTTTGTTCCTAGTGGCGATCTGTTCCGCCAGGAGGATTTCGGAGCTACAGGCGCTGTCTTGCCGGGAGCCTTTTTTGATTTTTCCCCGGACAAAGTGGTGCTACGGACGGTGCCAGCCTTTTTACCAAAGGTGGTGTCCGCTTTCCATGTGAATCAGGTGGTGTCGCTGCCAGTATTTTCCGCGGAGCAGAGGGCTCAGGCGGGTGGGCGCTTGCATCGGTTGGATGTGCGGAGGGCGCTCAAGAGCTATCTCCGTCGTACGGCTTCCTCCGGAAGTCGGACAGGCTTTTTGTCGCCTTCGGAGGCCCTCGGAAGGGTGAGGCGGCAGCAAAGTCTTCCATTTCTAGATGGCTGAAAGAGGCCATTAGTTCCGCCTACATTCTGAGGGGCAGAGAAGTGCCGGTCGGCTTGCGGGCGCATTCTACGAGAGCTCAGGAAGCGTCTGGCGCCGAAGACACTCTCGTTCCGCCGGCAGACATTTGTAGAGCTGCAACCTGGTCCTCGTTGCATTCTTTTGCTCGGCATTATCGTTTGGACGTACAGGCGCGCGGGGATGGTCGTTTTGGGTCAGCCGTCCTTCAGGCTGCAGTTTCCGGACCCTCCCGTTGATATGTACTGCTCTGTTACATCCTCTACATTTCCGGACTGGACTAGAGGGACGCTAAGGAAGAGTAAATTAGACTTACCTGCTAATTGTTGTTCCTTAAGGAACTCTAGTCCAGTCCCGGATCCCTCCCATTCGAGGGGTGTGGAACAGCCTGAAGTTTCTGGCCGCGCGAGATGTGAGTTTGGACAGCTGCTGAACCTTTAAAAGGAAAACATCATTATGGGGAAATCTAATTTCTTCGTGTCAGGGCGCTCGGGGAGGCGCAGGAATGAGGTGCGTCTTCAGCGGGGGTCTCTGTGGGGTTGGCAGCAGGCGACATGGGCCGGGGAGCGCCGGGGCTCTGGTGCTTCAGTTGCCGGTTCTTTGGGACATCACCCGTCCTTTCGGGGCGGCCCTGTCTTGTCTCTCACAGTCTTTTTCTTTCTGTATGGACTGTCATTATCTTTTTTCTACCTGTATACTGTTTCTTATAGTTTTGAGATAACTACTTATTTGTTGCTCTGCTGAGTCTGCTTTGTCAATAGGTACTGGTGAAAGGGGGCGGATCTAGCCTATTTGTACCAGTGACATCAAAATGATGACATCATTCAGTCTCCAAAGCTGCTGGTGGAGGTTGACAACTCTACATTTCCGGGACTGGACTAGAGTTCCTTAAGGAACAACAATTAGCAGGTAAGTCTAATTTACTCATAGTTCAACATGTTCCATGTATCATAGAACATTTTGGCACAAAAAATAACTATGTAATTCAATGTTCAATGGTTTTAACTTGTTCTCTGTAAACCGCCACTGATCTCTGGAAGGGGCAGTATAGAAAAGCACACAAATAAATAAATAAAGGTCCTGATGCTTACTTTTAAGGCTTTGCATACAGATTCTCCAAGCTACATGCCCTATTCTTTGATTCCTTATTGTCCTACCAGGATGCTGCAGTCACAAAATACAAATCTTAGTTCTTCCATCGCCTTTCATTGCTTACCTCGAATCTACTCTCAGATCAGCTTTTTACTTTTTGGCGCCACATTTATGGAACTTGTTTTTTGGCTATATTCAGTCTGAATCATGTGGTGTAGAAGGTCCCTCAGATCCCTTAGAGAGTGATAAAACGCAGGACTTAGCTTCAGTTAATGAAGGAAAACAAATGCACATGGCTCCTGGTTTCCAGGGAAACCACAAACAGAGCAGAGCAGATCAGAGGAGAAGAAAACACACCTCTGCTGCAGTTCAGCTCATCGGTCACGAGCTGAGGCAGAACACCTGCTGGAGGAAGGGGTCAGATTAAACCCAGGAAGCCAGAGATATAAGGGAAGCTCATTAGGAAGGAAGTTAGCACAGCCGGGAGAGCAGCTGAGAACACAGCCGTTAGAACAGCCACGAGTGCAAGCAAGAGAGCAGTCACGAGAAGCAGAGGATTGGCTTGGGAGTGAGGATTCAGAGGAACTAATGGTAACAGAAGATTCTCTGACCTTTGACTCAGAAAGGGAAATCAGCAAAAGAAACGAGCAGAGAACCAGTGCAAAGGTGCCAGGTACAAGCAGCCCAGGTTTGATGCCGTATATAAAAGGCAGCCAGAAGGGAAAGGTACCAAGAAGGCAGACTTGTGTGCACGTAGAAACTCCCAAGGCTTGTATCTGTAGCTGATCCTGGAGGGCAGAAGGAATCTCCCATCAGAAAGCCAAAAGGTAGGCTGAGTGACTGGTATAAAAGCAAAGCTGTTTTTAAGAAGTGCTCTGATATTAGCCCAGAAGGGTGGGGCTTTGCGTGTGCTGAATACTGTGGCCATTCCCAACCTTGTATAGCAGAGGGCTGCAGAGAAGTCTCATGCTGAAGGAATAGGTGTGTGCTTGGAAACACACTGTAGTCAATTGCAGACATTTCCAGCTGAGAACCAATATGAACCAATGGAAACGGAACCGTCTTTAGAATACCTGCCTGTTGAGTCAATGGACTGTACAATACCAGTGTGCTAGGATTAAGCTGTGCAGAGAGAGAGCTGCAGGTAGCAGCTAGAAGAAAAAGCACCAAAGGTTTTTGGAACAGAGAATTGCTCTTTAAGTTGGATTACTGTGATGCTGATATAGGAAGCTGTTTATGTTCTATTCTTATATTATTTCCTGCCAGAAGATACATGGCCAACTGTTCTTTATTTTCTATATGTAAAAGCCATTTGGAAGGGGAATTAAAATCCTGTTATTTGCCTGAAACACTCGAGCTCCACTACTCTCTTTATTTCGGTTGGTGAAAACAACAACTCCCAGGAGGCAGTGCTTTCCCCAAGCACTATTTTACTGTCTGAATAAGAGATCAGGCCGCTTAACTCTACAAGCTCAAGCTGTGGGGTAATAGCGACATTACAATCATCACTGGAAAAAATTCAAAACAGCTGAAATCCTACTATCGGGGACAGATTGGGGACTCCTTGGTTTTGATTTCCAGTGTGGCAGTGTTCTTACCTTTGTTTCTAATGCTTTACTATAATAAGTTGGCGTTCTTGTCCATTCAATGATGTAATTTATTGTAAACAGCTTTGTTACATACCTGTGTCTAAGGCGTTACATCAAAAGTTTAATAAACATAAACAAATCTACCATGCCATAACAGCGCTAACTTTGAGAACTCCCACATCAAGGAACTTACCTACAAAAGGACAGCACTATAAATATTGCTGTGAGCCCTAGAAAATCCATACGCCTACCAGGAAAACTGAACATGCCAGATTACTAGAGATCTTTATTTAGAAATCATTGCTAACATAATGCTTCCTGATCGTCCCTCCAGTCTAGTCCCGGAATCTCTGGGTTGTCAACCTCCTCCAGCAGCTTTGGAGACTGAGAAACGTCATCCTTTTGATGACCCTGGCATAAATACCGAGGAACCGCCTCCTCACTCCAGTTCTCTGTCTCCAAGCAGCTGGAGGGTGGTGAGCCCAGAGGTTAGGGGCTCACTAGAGGAGCAATTAAGGTTTTGGCTTTAGGAAGTTAGGGTGTAAATTAAGTCAATAGGGTTCAAATTTAAAGTTCTTTTAAATTTATTTTAAGTTGATCTTCTTGCGGGGTCTGTGTCTTTAAATTACTTCAGGTGTTCGGCCCCCCCCCCCTCTCGGAGGGCCTGGATGCTCTCATTCAGGATTGGCCAAAGGCGCACCTCTTGTATGTGTTTCCACCTTGGGTATTGATAGGCCGTGTGGTTCAACGCATCGAGCGACACAAGGGATTGGTGATCTTGATAGCGCCGGATTGGCCAAGGAGGCCGTGGTATATGGATCTGAGGAGACTGTTGGTGGAACACCCTTGGCGTCTGCCAGTCAGGAGAGACCTGTTGTCTCAAGGTCCTTTACACATGCCCCAGGTGGATCGGTTCTCGCTTACGGCATGGCTCTTGAAAGGGCAAGGCTGAGAGCTAGGGGATATTCCGCAGCAGTGGTGGCAACATTGCTGAGTGCGCGAAGGTGGTCTACTTCATTGGCGTATGTCCGAGTATGGCGAGTTTTTGAGGCTTGGTGCGCGGAAAAAGGGGTGGATGCACTGAAGGCTTCGATTCCGCAGATTCTCGCATTCTTGCAGGATGGATTTCAGAAAGGTTTGGCGGCTTCGTCTTTAAGGGTACAGCTGGCGGTGCTAGCCTGTTATAGAGGTAAGGTTAAAGGGATGGCTATGGGGGCACACCCTGATGTGAAGTGTTTTCTGCGGGCGGTGTTATTGATGAGACCACTGGGTCATCAAGTGGTTCCAACGTGGGATCTTTCCTTAGTTTTGGAGGCGTTAGGGCAAGAACCCTTTGAGCCCTTGGCAAGGTCTTCCTTGAAGGATTTAACTCTCAAGGTGGTCTTTTTGGTAGCGATTTGTTCAGCTAGAAGAATTTCAGAATTACAGGCTTTGTCTTGCAGAAAGCCTTTCTTTCCTTTTCTGATTCGAAGGTGGTGTTGAGGCCGGTTCTGTCCTTTTTACCTAAGGTGGTTTCACCTTTTCATATGAATCAAGTAGTTTCCTTGCCAGTTTTTGGGGGAGATCCCGAGTCTTCGTCGGAGGAGCGTTCGCATCGGCTCGATGTCCGGGCTTTAAAGAAATATCTGAAGCGGACGGCAGATTTCAGAAAGTCGGACAGGCATTTTGTTCTCTTTGGTGGTGCAAGGAAAGGGGAAGCGGCTTCAAAGGCTTCCATTGCCAGATGGCTTAAAGAGGTGATAGCCTCGGCGTATCTGTTGAAAGGCAAGCGGGTTCCAGAAGGACTGAAGGCTCATTCGACTAGGGCCCAGGCGACGTCCTGGGGGGAGTACAAGTTGGTCCCGGCAGTTGATATTTGTAAGGCAGCGACCTGGTCATCCTTAAGTACATTTACGAGGCACTATCGTCTAGACGTGCAGGCAGAAAGGGATACCTGTTTTGGCGCAGCAGTGCTTCAGGCGGGGATAGCAGGTCCCTCCCATTGATTTGTTCTACTGCTCTGTTACATACCCAGAGATTCAGAGACTAGACTGGAGGGACGATCAGAAAGATGAAATTAGACTTACCTGCTAATTGTAGTTCCTGGAGGAACTCTAGTCTAGTCCCGTATCCCGCCCGGTTTTTTGGGTTTGCTTTTTAGCCTGAAGCAAGCAAGTTTTTTCACAGGTAAGCTGAATGTACGTTTCTGCGGATTCTGGTCACAAAGGGGAGTGTTGAATCAGAACAATGGTGAGGAGGTCACTTTGCTCCTGGAGGGGAGGGAGCGGCCCTGAGAGGGATTGCACACACTTAAAAGGACGTAAGGGGGATCCGGAGGACACAGGGGTCTCCCGTAATGTTTACTATTTCAGTTAGTTTATACTTGTTGAATACGAATTGTTACTTAATTGTTGCTCCGCTGAGTCTGCTTTGTCAATAGGTTACTGGAGTGAGGAGCCAGTCCCTCGGTATTTATACCAGGGTCATCAAAAGGATGACGTTTCTCAGTCTCCAAAGCTGCTGGAGGAGGTTGACAACCTAGAGATTCCGGGACTAGACTGGAGTTCCTCCAGGAACTACAATTAGCAGGTAAGTCTAATTTCATCTTTGCCTCACTTTTTGTGTCCTGTGTGGTTTCGATAGTAGGGAGTACAGAATAAAGGACCACCAAATTAAAAATAGAAATACTAGACAAAAATTAAACCGAAACCCCAAGAAGCTAGGTGCTGTCTGCAGTGCAATACTGGAGAAATGGATGCATATCTAGATAACATATCATCTTCATGAACAAGCAAGAAGTCCTCACATATGGGTGGTGTCCCCTGATGGATCCCTACATGGGAATGCTCCCCCGGTTCCATTGGAAGCTTTTCAGAGTCTCTAGCGCACATGCGCACCTGCCTTTCTGCCTGCTGCGGCACCATCTTATCTTTAGTTCACTTTTTCCATGGACCCCACGGACATATTCCCCAGTGCTACCAGGAAAAGTTGTTGTTGTGGGCCCTTCAGGGTTTCATTTTGTTTTTCTGCCCCTGCTCTTGTGAAGGTTCCATTTAAGCCCCTGCTGGTCGTATGGGATCTGAATGTGGTGTTGGGGCAGCGCCTTGAGCGCTGGCTTCCTGCTCCCCTGAAATTTCTGACCTGGAAGGTCATCTTTCTTGTGGCTCTTACCTCAGCTCGCCGGGTCAGTAAGCTTCAGGCTCTGGTGGCTCACCCTCCATATACGAGGTTGCACCATAACCGGGTGGTGCTACGCGTCCACCCGCGTTTTGTGCCCAAGGTGGTCACTGCTTTCCACCTCAACCAGTCAGTGATGCTTCCCATCTTTCTTCCTAGGCCTCATGCCAACAGGGTGGCGGCACAGCTGCACATGTTGGATTGTAAACATGCCCTGGCCTTCTATCTGGAGCGGATGAGAGTGCATCGGTGTTTGCAGCTTTTAGTCTCCTGTGACCCCAAACTGGGCGTGGCTGTCTCCAAGCACACACTGTCCATCTGGGTGGTGGATTACATTTCCTTTGCCTATGCTCAGGCCCGCATGAGCTTTGAGGGTCATGTCACAGCTGGCCATGGCCGTGTCTTTGTACAGTCTATGCTCATTCTCCATGGAGGATATTTTGCAGGGCTGCTACATGGTCCTCTGTCCACACCTTTATAGCCCACTACTGCCTGGATGGGGATTCCCGGCGTGACAATATCTTTGGCCAAGCTGTACTCCGGCATCAATTTGGGACTTAGGTTCAACTCCTTCCCACCATCCCTTCTGTCTGTTCAGGCTATCAAGAGTCATCCTGATGGGGATGTCTGCAATGGAGATGAAATATAGTAACATAGTAAATGACGGCAGATAAAGACCAGTATGGTCCATCTAGTCTGCCCAGCAAGGTGGCAAGAGTATGTGCACTTGCCGCTCCATGCAGGTCACCCCTCCCCATGTCTTTGTTTTAGGGGTGACACCACTGCTCCATGCAGGGCACCCCTGTTTGTTGAGAAATTAGATAGTTAAGTTTATTTTGATTTTATCCTGTTGCTATAAAGGGATCCACAGTGTGTGTCCCATGCCATTTTGAATTCTGTCACTGTATTTGCCCCCACCACTTCCATCGGGAGGGCATTCCAAGAATCCACCACCCTTTCAGTGGAAAAAGTATTTCCTGTCATTGCCTTTCAATTTACTCCCTTGCAGTTTCATGTTGTGCCTCTAGTTTTAGAGCTTCCCCGTCGTTGGAAGAGGTTGGTTTGTTCATTAATACCCTTTAAGTATTTAAAGGTCTGAATCATATCTCCCCTATCCCTCCTCTCCTCCAAAGTGTACATATTTAAGTCTTCAAGTCTCTTCTCATAAGGCTTCTGTCGCATTCTCCAAATCATTTTGGTCTTTTTCCTCTGAACCGTTTCCAGTCTTTTTACATCCTTTGCAAGATATGGTCTCAAACTGAACACAGTATTCCAAGTGAGGCCTCACCAGTGACTTATACAGTGGCATTAGTACCTCTTCCTTTCTGCTGGTAATTCTTCTTTGTATGCAACCCAACATCCTGGCTTTTGCCACTGCCTTGTCGCACTGTTTTGCCACCTTGAGATCCTTAGAAATAATCACACCAAGGTCCTTCTGATCTGTGCACACCAACCTCTCGCCCCCTATCTCGTACATTTCCCTTGGATTTCTGCTTCCCAAGCACATGACACTGCACTTCTTCGCATTAAATCTTAACTGCCAAGCATTAGACCATTCTTCCAGCTTTTGTAGATCTTTCCTCATGTTAACCACTCCCTCAGGGGAGTCCACTCTATTGCAAATTTTTGTGTCATCTGCATTCAGTCCTTCAGCAATCAGTCAAGTCCCGCAGAGGGGACTCCACATGCTGTTTTTCCCAGTTCTTGTTGCCCTGGTTTGGCTGTTTTTTTGTGTTCGGTAGCCTGTAACTTGGAAGTCCCATACATGAGGACTTGTTCCTGCTTGTTCTCAGAAAAAGCATAGTTGCTCACCTGTAGTAGGTGTTCTCTGTGAACAGCAGGAATAAGTCTTCACAATCCTCTTATCTCCCCGTGGAGTTGTTTTTTGGCTACAAGCTTTTGTATTCTACTGAAGATTTATTTATTTATTTACATTTCGTATATACCGCGCTATTATAATCAGTGCGGTGTACATTGAACAGAACAACCACAATGTAACAGGCCACATTGAGTTTACAGTAAACAGGGGTAGCAAACATGGACGCAACCAGGGGAACTATTTACATATTATGGTAACTAAGTACAAAATGTAGACTTTATGCAAGAGACATATGTGGAGCGTTTATCAGAAGGGTATATGTAGGACATGGTGGAGGGAAGGGAGGGCTGATTAACCATAAGATAAGATGGTGTCGCAGCAGGTGGAAAGGCAGACATGCATGTGTGATGGAGGCTCCTAAAAGCTTCCAATGGAAGCTGTGGAGCATTCCCACGCAGGGCTCCATTGGGGGATGTCGCCCATACGTAAGGACTTATTCCTGCTGTTCACAGAGAACACCTGCTACAGGTGAGTAACTATGCTAATTACAAATATTGACATGTTCCATTCACTAAATTGAAAATAAAATATTTTCTCCCTTTGTTGTCTGGCCATTTTATTTTTATAATTGAGCTGGCTCCAGCTGGGCTGAGAGAATGGAGCATTTGTGTATGTGTTTGGAAAAGGTTGATGGAAGCATTTATATGCCGACACCTGGAAAGGGGAGAGGAAGGGCTTTGGAGATGTGAGGGGGGAGCATGGCAGAGTCGGGGTTGGGACACTACCCTCTTCTCCCCCTTTCTTCTTCCTTCCCTCTCAAACAACCTCCTGATTTGATCCTCACTTTCCCTTTAGTGATCCTTCCCTCCCTTTTTTTTTTTGTCTTCTCTCATTTCAATACTTGAGAATACCTCTAGCCTTAAAACTCCTAAAGGAACAAAATAATATATCCAGACACAAAGCAAGGTGGGAAACTACTCTTATGCAAATCAATTTGTTCTGATACATGAAATGTATTCAGCTTTATACAGATGTGTTGCAGAATTTCAAAAGAATTTCAAATTATGCCTCAAAGTCCAGGCCTGAATTGCTGTAGGAAACCAGGGCTGTGTTTGTTGGAATGAAGACTAGATCCCTGAGAAGTCTGATCTGTTCTCTTTATCTCAGAACCCCTGTTTTTGTTTTCCTCTTAGAAAAACACAAGTAGAACAACTGTCAAAAATATCTGAAACTTTCTCGCTGCCTTCCCAGGAAGATACCAGGTGGACGAAAGTAACCTGCAGAAAAGCGACACAAGAGGCCAGAAAAGCAGAAAGCATTGAACAAACAAAAGTTCTGGGGGAGAATAAGGTAATATACTCCTTCCTCTTTGCAGACATCAAGATTTTGAAGAACAGTTTGCAAGCCCCCAGGGAGTGAGTTGGACTCTTCCTGGCAGTGTCAACCGATATGAACTATAGGACTCTCCTAAAGACAGGAGCACTTCTTGGGTGGGGGGTGGGGGGGGGGGGTTATTTTATAACTGCCAGCATTAATGAAAAGTAGAGGCAGCAGAACATCTTTTTGCTTGGTGGAGCCAAACAAACCAATCTCTGGCCTAACTCTCAAGATGTTTGTTGATGCTGTATCAGGCAAAATCCACAGTTCCATGGCCCCAGTGGTCCAGCTTATTCTTCTGCCTCTGGTGAGAAGTACCTATGCACATATTCCAAAACATTTGACATATTTTCAAAATAAAAGTATGCAAATACTTTTTTTCTTGGGATAATTTTCAAAGCTAAGCACTCGCACACGTTTCACACCTAATTTTGAGGGTGATTTTGTTAGAATGGAGTGTCTAAGCTGTGAAGGCACACAAACATGTTGTGCTTGTTTTCTGAAGCCCTAAAAGCTCCAGTGCAGAAAATTTCATCTGCTAGAAGCAGGCATAACTTCTCTGGTTAAGTTTGTATGGATATGTGCGTATTTATAACATTCACATGGATTTTGCAATTCCACTCCAGCTCCACCCAAGCTCTGCACCCAGAAACACCTGCATCTAAATAAGAGTGTGCACTGTGCATTGGGAAAATGTACTTTTATATGTAAACATCTCTGAGCAATTTTATAAGGGCCTTTCTGCATGGAAATATTTCTGTGTGAAAATGCATGCGTACCTTGTTGAAAATGTAAACATAAGTGTAGTTTCAGATTCTGCTCCCCAGAATGCTTTCCTCTACAGCAAGTAAGAATATGCATGGAACTGCTATATGTGTACTTGGGGTCCTATTTAGTGCACCACGTATGCCGTAACCGTGAGCTCAAGCTCATGGTAACTGTTAGCATGGGACTATCATAGTTATTGCATGCAGATTTCCATGCCAACTGTGCATGGCGCGTTGGGTGGTAAGTGGACGGGTTAAGGATGGAGAGTGGGTGTGACGAGCACCTCAGTCAGCATGTCCCACGCTACTGAAGTGAAGGTAAGTGCACCCATGCTAATATTCCTCCATGTTAGGGCTCGGTGCAGTGTGCTAACTAAAAGGAACATGCTGTTCATGCTCCTGACAGTTAATGAGGTGGTTTTGCACCTAATGTGCCATGCTGTTGCAGGCTATTGGCACGTTAGGTGCAAAACCACAGTGCACCTTTGTAAAAGGGCCCCTTTAAGTCACATTTTAGAAAAGACATGGATTTCAGAATAGACATTCTGAGGTTGCAACATTCACCATTCTGACAGTATTTTAGAAAAGACCCCGCTAAAACGGAGCCTTTTCTATAAAATACAGAATGAGGTGGTACAGGAGTGTATATGTGTGTGCTGATATGTGGAGCTGGAGGAACCATTTTGCAAATCCACACATAGGAAAAATCAACCTGGTAAACATGGCCACCATACACATGTAATTTTGGGAGGACGGATAGCACCAGATGCCTGATACTTTTAACTGCTCTTCTGACTTAGCTCATGCCTTTTCTCCGTCTCCTCTTACCTGTCCTGTTGATAGCTTCCTGCCCTTCCTTTTATTGAAATTGTAAATGTAAACGGCTTTGCTGCTAGTCGCACAAAAGGTGATATATCAAGATTTTAATAAACATAAACATAAGGATTTTTTTATAGGAATTTTCCAAATGAAAATCAAGAAAACAATTTCTGAGTAGAAATTACATAAATCAAGCACAATAAAAAGATTATGATAAAATAAAACATGATATCTCAAATTCACAAAATCTATATTTCGCAAGTGCATGTTTCTGAAATTGGCTGTTTTTCTGCACGTGTCTGGCCTCTTATTTTCAATGTTCCTATTTTGCTCTATATCGTGGTGGACACATTTTTATCTTTTGAGGTGAAGATAGGGTGATTATAGACAGCATTTATGTGTCCCAACTTTGCTGCTCCTTCTCCGACAGCAGTTCAGATATTTTGACATTGATGTCCCAAATTTAACCTAAATGGTCATTCTAAAATATGCCTTTATATGTATAAGTGGCAGCAATTAGCTAGTGAAGGCGCCATAGGTTGTGTGTTTTTTTTTTTCAATTTGACACAGCAATAAGATGGAGAGTTAAGAATAATTGCATCCTTAATCCCTTGTTTGTGATCTTGATCAAAACCCAAACTTTTGTAAGGTGTGTGCATGCCTCAGAGCTGATACAAAAGCCAGTGGGGAAATTTGTTTAAATATGTGTAAATGCTTCTAGAATGATCTTCATCATGTAACTGTTTTGAAAAGCATAGCATTTATAGCTGTCATAAACCCAAACATGGGTATAGAAAGTCATCTGACAGTTACGCAGATTCAATGTGGTGATGGAATACCAGTTAAAAATGATTTATTTAAGGCAGCTGCTAAGTGGTTTAGCTTTGAGATAATTATGATTAAAAAAAAAATCTTAGTATGTTGAGAGGACTCGATACACCTGCAAGAAAATGTTGGGTGATAATGGCCTTTAAACTTGGGCCATCTTTGTCTCATTTCTATTCCTTTCTGCATGGCTTAGCCGGTGCGTGCACATGCTGGCAAATTGGTTTGAGAGCATTTTCCCTGTCCAGCACCAAAAGAAAATTTGGCCTGAGTAGAGGTCATAGCTGCCTACTACGCCTACTACTATTACTGATTGTTTGTATAGCATTACAAGGCATACACAGCGCTGTGCAAACGCATGTAAGAGATTTCCTGTTTACTGGAGTTTACAATCTAGTCAAGACAGACAGCACTTCTGAGGACAAGGATACATTTAGGGGCGTGGTATGGAAACACATAAGAGATTTAGGTGAATCGGAATCCAAAAGCGGGCTCGAAGAGGTGAGTTTTCAGTCTGAATTTGAAAAGGGCCAGAGATGAAGCCTGACGCACAGACTCGGGTAGTTTGGTCCAGGCATAAGGAGCAGCAAGGTGAAAGGATCGAAGTCTGGAGCTGGCAGTAGAAGAGAAGGGCACAGACAGAAGCAATTTGCCAGAAAAGCGGAGTTCCTGAGGAGGAGTGTAGTGAGAGATAAGAGGAAAGGAAGGGAGGAGCAGCAGAACGAGTGCACTTATAGGTCAGTAGGAGAAGTTTGAACTGGATTTGAAAACTGGATATGGGAGCCAATGAAGTGACTTGAAAAGAGAGGTTATATGAGCATATTGAGGCTGGTGGAAGATTAGCCACACAGCTGAGGTTTTGAACAGATCTTCTCAAATCTTAGCAGCCTAGCAGATCTTTCTAATCTGTGGGAAAAACCACTCGTTCATTACAAATACGTATGCAAGAACACCGCAGCAGATTAAAATGCCGGCGAAGAGAGGCACCGATGATTGAACATTGCCTTCAATTTCAACATAGTTTTTTAGAGCTCCGGTGTTTTAGCATTGAACAAGTTTTGAGCGGGATGAAGGGTCGCACAAGAGAGCAGCAACTCCTTTATCGAGAACAACGTTGGATATTTTCCCTGCCCACAGTTTCACCTAAAGGGTTAAATGCGCAGGTTGATTGGCATTTATGTCATTGAATTAGGGTTGTGAGCCCCTTTAAAGAAAAGTGATGTAAGCACCTCCCCTTGTTCTCTATTTAACCGAGGGAAAGAAATAGCCCGCATGCGCGGCATCTTTTGGGCACTACAGAAAAATTTAAGCTTTAGCTGAATGAATAAAGGTAACAAATGGTTTCTTACAGTTCTTGATAGAGTATTATCACAAATATATGAGAGTTCAGTATGTGGAAGCTAGTATGAATGGTATAATCTGTTTTAGTCCGTGCAGTTACAAAAAGAGGGTAGATGTTGGAAGCACGATTCCCCTGAAGAAACGAAGAGTGAAACGAGTGAGCGCTTCACGGTTAGACGTCGGGAACATTCTTTTGAATTAGGAACACCTTTGGAATTTCTTCTACTGGATATCCTCACGAGTTTCTCACCAATGACAACAGATAAGCGCAGTCTCTTTATAAAAATTTGCTGATTGGAGGACTATGAATTTTGTTGATGTTGCTGGACTATGGAGACATGCGCTAAATCCTAAATATAGGGTAATAACTGTTTGACATGAGATACTATAAATAGAAAATCATTTCAGAAGTTAAAAATAAGTCCATATATATATATTTTTATAGTAAGTTAAATTTAGAAAATTTAGAAAAGCCATGCGGATGCATAGTTAATTGAGGTCGTTGATGTTGCAGAAGGCACTTTTCACTCCAGCAAGTCTGGCTGATTAAACGCCTCATGAAAATCAGAGACCTCGTTGCATCTAGCTAATAGGCTTTCTTATAGCAATTAAAGATCACTGAACTCGGGGTAAGTTTTTGAGCTGACAAACAAATTTATTCTTATATGGCTATATAAGCTCAATGAAGTGACTATATACGATTTTTTTTGTTGGATACAATTATGGAGGGTCACACTATTTGGTCAGAAACGTTGAGTTTTTCTGACAAACATATCAAGGACTTAAGTAAGGTAGCTACTCCGTTTTCTTTGGAGGACAGTACCACATTGGAGTCTAAAGAAACTTGGGAAGATCTTTTGAACCTGCAGAAGCGGGTGGTTCGCTTTTTTTTCTACCTCCCACCATCATCAACAGCTCCCCCCAGCCGGGGATAGAGCCTCCGACGGTAGGAGGAGCAGCCGCACGATCCAGGCCCAATCCGGGCTCAAACGGGGACTTTAAAAGTTCGCGCCGAGCAGCGCGTGGTCCTTTCTACCTCCCACCATCATCCATAGCTCTCCCCAGCCGGGGATAGAGCCTCCGACGGTAGGAGGAGCAGCCGCACGATCCAGGCCCAATCCGGGCTCAAACGGGGACTTTAAAAGTTCGCGCCGAGAAGCGCGCCCGCGCCTTGCGGGCCTGCGCCTGAGGGCCGCGCAAGAGGGCCCTTTGGCACGGCCCTTAGGCAAAGGCACATCAAGGAATCTCGAGTCTCCAAAGAACAGAAGCAGCTTCGCCTCGCCAAGACCAACAAACCTCCTCAACGTGTCACTGAGCTCCCTTAGGGTTGAGCTCGCGTAGAAGCAAGGAACCAAGCACAAACACAAATCACAGCAAGTATACCGTACAAGAATAAAGTTAATTTCTTAACTGACTCATTTTGAACAGCCTAAATTGCCGGACTAAACTAACTACTACTACAACTATAACTTTAAGGACACAATGAATTTAGTCATATACACGCTGTCCCCACATATCTTTGAATATTACTGTTGTCAGTATTTTACCCCAAGTTGCTGGTATTTAAATCCTCTCAAATTCTCTATTACCATTAATGCATTACAGAATCACTACTGCTACAAATAACTAACCCACCCTGAATTACTTGTTGTCAGTATCTTACCCTATAGTTTACTGTTATCAGTATCTTGACCTGTAATTACTGTTGTCAGTATTTTTTTGCCTGTAATTTACTGTTTAATTTTGCCCTGTAATTAATGTTGTCAGTATTTTTGCCCTGTAATTTACTGTTATCAGTATCTTACCCTGTAATCACTCCTGTCAGTATTTTACCGTGTATGTACTATGGTAACCAGTCCTCTAGCAATCTCTACATCATTAGCAAACTGTCGTCAGTATATAGCAAAACTACTGCACTATAATTACAGTCAGTAGACATACCTATATTACGCTGCTGACAGTAACTTCATCATTAATCATTGTATGATCCTTTACTATTATTTAACACAACACATCTCAAACAAACATGGATCTCACAAAGTTTCAATCATACCTTATCACCATACTAACCATTCACCTAACTCCAAAACATCTACGCTCTTGAACCAAATCCCAGAGTTTATAACACCATCCCCATCATTCATAACCCTTACAAAACTACACTACAACCATACCCACACACACTTAACCAGACACACCGCCCCAACACTCCTAGACATTCAAGCCTACTTCAAATAACCCTCGTACAACTCGAACCCCTAAACAGATCCCCCGAACCAAACACCATCATAAAATTCATCCTCAGAAATGCAAGATCCATACGAAATAAAATACCAATAATTAATGACATAATCACCGATGAAAAAACTGATATCCTTCTCATCACAGAGACCTGGCTCGCACCCCAGACACAATCCTCCTAAACCAACTCAACACACCATCAATATGATCTTTTCAACTGCCATCGAGAAGCAAAAAGGGGAGGCGGGGCCCTAATCATCACCAAAAAAGAGCTCAAATACTCACTAAAAACTGTGAATAACATAGATGGTATGGACATCATAAATATAGAAAACAAAACCCTCGCACTGTCCCTCATCTACAGACCCCCACTGCAGACCACAAAAAATCTCACCCCCATTCTAGCACTTGCATGTACAGCTACACAGAGCAAACCACTTGTTATATTAGCTGATCTAAACCTACCATCACTCAACCCACAACCCACAATCCAATTTATGGAATCCATGAAAGAAATGGGGTACAACCAAATTATACAAACATCTACACATACAAAAAGGTAACGCTCTAGACCTTGTATTCATTCCCACCCCATTTAATAAACACCAACTACAATCCCCACCTCTTATTACAGAAGTACCATGGTCAGATCATCATCTAATAACCTTCAATTTACTCTCACTATCATACAACAACACCGAAACTACTCCAACACCTTATAATTCTCGTTTTACTCATTTCAACAAAGGACACCTTCCTAGACAATGTATTACCTAACTTATAAATAACACAACAGAAATCAACACTATAATAAACCAATGGAACACAACAATAAAAGAAGCAGCAACCCCAACTCAAAGTCCCCAAAAGCAATTTACAAAAAGAAAGTCAGAAAAATGGTTCAACAAAGACCTCTATAATATGAAAAAGCAGCTAAGAAAACAAGAAAAAACAGTGGAGGAAATCTAAAACCAACGATAATATAAAACACATTACTTAAATCTTCTCAACAAATACAAAGACACTATTAACAGATCGAAAAGAGAATACCACACAAAAGTCATAAATATGGCACTCATAGAACGAGAGAATTATTTGCAATTATAAAAAACACTAACAAAAACCCAAACATCAGAGCCTGAACAGTCAACAATAAGCGCACAAACTCTTTGCAAATCATTTTGCTAAACAAATTAAAAAAACAAATCATCTAATACAATCATAACTATATCCACGGACTTAAAACCAACAATTAAATGGACAACCTTTCATGACATTGAAAAAAAACACCTCTTCAATATCATATCAATGATCAACACCACACCTCCCCCCTAGATCCATGCCCAGTATCATGGATAAAAAAACACCAAAACAGAATTAGCTAACCATATACAAAATATAGTGAACCAATCACTATCCCAGGGCATCATGCCAGATGCCCTGAAACTCACATCCTTACGCCCAATAATAAAAAATAATAAAACTCAGTCCTACAGACCAAAAACTCCTACAGGCCCATAGCCAGCATACCGTTTATCGCCAAAGTAATAGAAAAAATCATACAGCTCCAACTACAAGATTTTATTGACTCACATGCACACTAGACTCACACCAATGCGGCTTCCGCCCATCCCACGGGGTCGAAACTTTGCTTATAACACTCATGGATGACCTCATAAAAGGCACTGACACATGCAACCAAGGCTACATCCTCATATTCATTGATATAGCTGGTGCCTTTGACAATGTCCACCACAACACCCTCATTAACAGACTCCTAAGTCTAGGAATAAGAGGAACAATTCTACAATGGTTTATATCATACATCACAAATCGATCATACGCGTTAAATTAGGACAAGACACCTCTGAACCATTTGCTACAAGGACAAGGTATTCCACAGGGTTCGGCCCTATCGGCCCTTCTTTTCAACCTGTATCTGCAACCCATCACAAATATATTTAAAAAACATAAAGTCAACCACTACATATACGCAGATGATATCATGCTCACCCAACCAATAAGTACAAAATCCCACTATCAGAACTTACTGGACCTGCATCAACGAAGCAATACCTGGTTAGAAAATAATAACCTCAGCATCAACCTAAAAAAAACTGAAGCAATGTTCGTAACAAGGAAAACCAGATACTACTCTCCCTGAAACAATAACAATTAACAACACAACAATCCCAATCAAAAAGGAAGTAAAATACCTAGTCATCATAATAGAACAAACACTTAGTATGCTACCCCACATAAATCAATCTTTAATAACCATATTATATAAACTTAAGACCTTTCAACACCTACGAACAATACTAGACACACCTGACTTCAGATCTGTTATCCGCACACTCATCACTCCACACTTTGACTATTGTAACAGTCTACTTATCGGCCTCCCCCTCACAAGCACCAACTTACTCCAAAGAGCTCAAAACATCTGTGCTCGAGTAACAGCAAAAGCACGCCTTACTGACCACATAACTCCCTCCCTCGCCGAACTACATTGGCTTCCCATAAATAGCAGAATATCATACAAAATACTATAACTACATTTAAACTTATCAACGACATATCACCCTCACATCTAACCACTCTACTACATACTCCAAAAGAACATAGAACCCGCCAGACAAAACGCAACTCATTCACTAGACATAAAAAATCAATTCGAAAAACAAAAAAAAACCACAAGCTCAAGAGCATTCTCATATGCAGCCCCCACCATATGGAATAAAAACTCCCTCTAAGCCTCCGCAAAATAAAAGACCTACAGACATTCCGGAAAGAAACTAAAAACATATCTGTTTAAAGAATACTTTTATAAATCTTAATGAACCCCCTCCAGCACCCTCACCACACCTCCAAAAAAATCCTCCATAACCTCAGATCAAAAAGCTACAAACCACAACACATTTAGGAAAAAATCAACCTAGAATCCTCAGTGTTATTAAAATCCCTAGAAATCCCTAGTGTATTAAAAACCACGATTAACAATTGAATATGTAAATATTAACTAATGTAAATAGTTACAACATTTGCATAATTATATATTCCATGTTACTTGTTGTTGTTTACGAAAAGTTAATTGTACGTAGTTTGAAAAAAAACAAGATGTTCCATGTAAAACCATGTTCACTATGTTAATTGTAAACTGTACATTGTGTTACTTGTAAACCGCCTTTGATCTTGGGAAAAAGCGGTATAGAAGAAAAGCATAAATAAATAAATAAACTACATCGTTTTTCGTTGATAGAGTATATTAAAAGACAACTTATACCTAGTGGTCTGAGGGTCTATAGAGAACCTAAATTACACACTATGAATGCATCTTTTATGGAAAAATGGATACATATATTGAATAAATGCTCGTTGGACCTTATGGTCCTGATTGTAGATACTACTCAACAAAGTTTAGATACACTTCAACAGGATATTTCAAATATGACAGAAAAATTAAAAGAAACTGTACCTCAAGCAGAATTTTCCAAACGGATGGAAGAACAGAAAAGATCTTTAGAAACCACAAGGGAGGAGGTTAAAAAAATTAAATCGAAAAAATTAAAGCGTGATTTTGATGACTATACTTGTGGGTATGTCTATCCATGGCTTAACCCTAAAAAACAGAATAAGTCTGGAAAGCAACGAAAGCGTCGGGTAGAGTTTGTTGATAGTTCAGAGAATGGGAGTACATCGGATTCGAGTAAACACTCCGGTTCAGAGGGAGAAGGGAATCGTAAAAAATCACAAACTATTGAAAAAACGAAGTCCCGAAACACGACTAGATCTAAACGTTCCTGAATTGGCTATTAATACTTCGGTGATAAATATATCAAGCCATCCCATATCCCCACAAGAATTGACGGTTCTAAATCGAGGCTTGTCTTTTGTACCTTTGATAGCTTTTGATTCATTTCAGTTTCACTTAGATTTTGAGAAACTGCTTCAGAAATTACATTTAAAAGCGTATTTTAGTAGAAACCCGTTGCCTATAACATCTATGGTGCAAACAAATAGGATTCCTCTACCATTAAAATCCAGCTGGTGTCCACCTGAACCCTTGCCTCCGGCATTGCAAATATTTAAAGAATTGGTTTTAAGTGATGTTACACAGTTGTCCACAACACGACATAAAAAAGTAAGTTATTCGTTATCACGAGCAGAAAATGAAATTTTAAAAAATCTTAAAGCTCGTACAGACATTGTCATTCGACGAGCCGACAAGGGGGGTGGTACAGTGGTTATGGATAGATGTGATTACTTTGAAGAGGCTTATCGCCAATTATCGGATGTTACAGTTTATGAGAGAGTGATTGAAGATCCACAGAGTCGTCTACAAAAATGTGTTTCTGATTTGACAACAGAAGCGATACGTGAAAAATTAATTTCGGAGAAGGAGCATAGATTTTTGAATCCACCAAATCCTGTAATGTCTAAGTTTTATCTGGTCCCAAAAGTACACAAACGGCTCACTCACCCTCCTGGTCGACCAATAGTGGCCACAAAAGGTTCAGTATTGGAGCCGTTATCAATTTATTTAGACTCTTTTCTCCGTCCTTTAATGCCTAAGATGATTTCCTATGTACGTGATTCAACACATTTTTTGCAACTGTTGTCTCATCATGCTGGGTTGTCAAATTCCGGACATTAAATTGGTGACATTGGATGTTACCTCACTGTATACCAGCATTCCACAACAGTCAGCCAATAGAATAGTCATGAAGGCATTGCAGGGTAGAGGAGATTTACTGATGATGCAGAATTTTTTGGGAAAATTGACAGATTTAATCCTATATGAAAATTATTTTGGTTTTGATGGTAATATCTATCACCAACTATCCGGGGTAGCGATGGACGCAACCTGTGCCCCTTCTATCGCAAACCTTTATATGGAAGAGTTTGAGTATCAATGGATTTTTACGGAGCCCCCTAACCCCCATATTAGATTATGGCGGTGTTATATAGATGACGTCTTTGTTTTGGGAGGGCCAAGAACTAGAATTGATAGCCTTTACAACATGGCTAAATGAGAGGGATCAGAATATAACCTTCACTTATGAATGGGACACAGTTCGTATTACATATTTGGATGTTTTAGTGATCAAAGGAGAAGGGGTTTGGAATACGTCGGTCTTTTGTAAGCCTACAGATCGTAATTCCCTTTTACATTATTCTAGTGCACATCCAATTAATCTCAAAAAAGGTCTTCCATTTTCACAATTTCTGCGCTATCGATGTAACTGCTCTGAAACTTCAGAATACGCCGAACAAGCAAAGAGCCTAAAAAGAAAATTTCGGGATCGGGGTTATCCACGGTCTGTTATATCTCAGGCATATAAACGTGCTCTGTATAACCATCGGGAAACCTTACTTACAGACTCACCACATAGAATTAATATAGATGATACATGTATTAACTTGATAACGACTTATTCGCCTCTGAGTTATAAAATACAAGGTATTTTGAAACGCCATGGTAATGTGTTACAGCATATTAAAGGATTGGAAGACAAACACATTCGATGTGTCTGGAAAAGGCAACGAAATCTCAAAGAAATACTCAGTCCCACCGAATTACGATTACCTATGCCCAGAGGTATTTCATGTGACCAAGGTCACTATAAATGTGCTGGGTGTAATATTTGCCCGGTTACATTAGAAGCATCTTCATTTTCCTATGAAAGTAAAAATTATAGGTTAACAAGTTCCACTACTTGTCAGTCTGCTTATGTGGTGTATGGGATATTCTGTCCTTGCCAATTACTATATGTGGGGAAAAACCACTCGTTCATTACAAATACGTATGCAAGAACACCGCAGCAGATTAAAATGCCAGCGAAGAGAGGCACCGATGGTTGAACATTGCCTTCAATTTCAGCATAGTTTTTTAGAGCTCCGGTGTTTTAGCATTGAACAAGTTTTGAGCGGGATGAAGGGTCGCACAAGAGAGCAGCAACTCCTTTATCGAGAACAACGTTGGATATTTTCCCTGCCCACAGTTTCACCTAAAGGGTTAAATGCGCAGGTTGATTGGCATTTGTGTCATTGAATTAGGGTTGTGAGCCCGTTTAAAGAAAAGTGATGTAAGCACCTCCCATTGTTCTCTATTTAACCGAGGGAAAGAAATAGCCCGCATGCGCGGCGTCTTTTGGGCACTACAGAAAAATTTAAGCTTTAGCTGAATGAATAAAGGTAACAAATGGTTTCTTACAGTTCTTGATAGAGTATTATCACAAATATGAGAGTTCAGTATGTGGAAGCTAGTATGAATGGTATAATCTGTTTTAGTCTGTGCAGTTACAAAAAGAGGGTAGATGTTGGAAGCACGATTCCCCTGAAGAAACGAAGAGTGAAACGAGTGAGCGCTTCACGGTTAGATGTCGGGAACATCCTTTTGAATTAGGAACACCTTTGGAATTTCTTCTACTGGATATCCTCACGAGTTTCTCACCAATGACAACAGATAAGCGCAGTCTCTTTATAAAAATTTGCTGATTGGAGGACTATGAATTTTGTTGATGTTGCTGGACTATGGAGACATGCGCTAAATCCTAAATATAGGGTAGTAACTGTTTGATGACATGAGATACTATAAATAGAAAATCATTTCAGAAGTTAAAAATAAGTCCATATATATATATTTTTATAGTAAGTTAAATTTAGAAAATTTAGAAAAGCCATGCGGATGCATAGTTAATTGAGGTCGTTGATGTTGCAGAAGGCACTTTTCACTCCAGCAAGTCTGGCTGATTAAACGCCTCATGAAAATCTGAGACCTCGTTGCATCTAGCTAATAGGCTTTCTTATAGCAATTAAAAAAGATCACTGAACTCAGGGTAAGTTTTTGAGCTGACAAACAAATTTATTCTTATATGGATATTTCTAATCTGCCAAATGTAAGTTGAGCCATCTGCTCTTCATCCTCCATGACCCTCCTTTTAAAAGGGGGTAAATAATAGGAGTTCCCTGCTGGAAAGGCTAACTTTTCACATGAAGGACCATATAGGATATTTCAAATCACTGAAAACAGAGTGGAGACAGCTCAGTCCTACAGCCCCAGGCGCTTAAAGAACCTGCACGTTTCCATCCTGAAGCAAGGAGACAATCTTATAGCCCCAGCCCTGCATTACCAAGAATGGGGGGAGCTTTTTCTTAGCTAGTGGTAGCAAAGATGCCAATCCCTTGGCAAGTGTGAATCAGGGCTGGCCTGCAATCTTGGGGATTGGAGGTGGTTTGGATGGAAGCGCATTTGTCATGTTCAGAAGTTCCAGAGGCAGTGGCTATTCCTGGACCCACTGCTTTCACCTTATTCATGGTGGCAATTCCCCTTTTCCAGCAGTGGGAAGGAGGAGGGTCTCAGCAGTGGGGAAGCTCATCAGGGAGAAATAGAGAAGGAAAAACTGCTGGGCTGTTCAGTCTTCTGGCTGAGGTCCCTGAGCTGTAGAGAGGGAGGGAAAGATGTAGGATGAAATCCATGAACAAAAAAGGCCAAATCCCCCCCCCCCCCCAATGCCTCAAGAGCCAGATCTGAACTACAGAAAAAAGCATGGTGGACCAGGAAAAACCTGTTCTAAGGGCTGCAGCTGGCCTTTGGGCCATAGTTTGGGTGCTCCTACTTTAGAGGTCAGGGGCATTGCTTCTTTTGAACCTTCAGTATCACAGTAAGATACATGAAGATATCTACTGAGATAAAGAAGAGCGCTTCAGGAGCAATATAGATTGTATAAAGATGACCAGAATTATTCATTCCCGGTTTATATGTATAGCTCTTCCTCACAGCTATAAACCATAAGCAGATGCAAAAAAAACCCAGAAAGTGTAAAAATGTGTAATTTTATATGGAACAAAACTGTCACACTTTGAGTGCATTTTTCGTCCATTTTGTTTCCCTTTGTTGGATCATGGAAGGGATTTAGCTTTTGCCTCTTTCAGGAAGAGCTCAGGACATGTTATATTCAGGTACAGCAGGTCCTACAATCTGAGGTTATACCTGAGGCATGGGGCGGGGGGGGGGGGGGCTAAGTGATTTGCCTAAAGTCACAAGGAGCAGTGGTGGGATTTAAACTCTAGGTACTTTGGGTCTCAGTCCACTGATGATTACAAGGCTGCTACTCCACTACAGATTAACAAGCAACACTCTTTCATAACTGTCAAGCACAAATTACATTTTGTTTCCCTATTAAGTTGTTTCTTCCTCTTGACCTAAATGGTCTTGTACAAATTAATCTTTAATGAATGCTAGAGCTGGTGATACAGAGCTCATGTGATTTGTAAAGTTGAGTAACTCTGTAAAACCAAAATGCGTCAGAATGAGGGAGGCAGCTTAGATCAGAAATTGGCGGTCAGCATATGTTTGGTTTGAGAGAAACTTTTTTTTTTCGCTCAAAGTACAAACACAGTACAGTATCTGGATCATTTGTTATAATGGCTCCTATTTAGGTCTGTTTTTCTATTTTCCTTTCTCTTATAACTGGTGAAAGGAAGTATTTCCTCAGAAAAGTTCAAGTAATGGTGCTAGCATTAGACCCTTTAAAATGATCACGTATCTGATCTAAGCACCTAACTGAATGAAAGTTTTGTTTTTTGTTTTGTTTTGTTTTGTTTAAAGTCAGTTGGCTTAAAAGGTTTTGAAGTAGAACATCTTTCCAAGAGTTACATTTATTCTGCAGCTTCTAAAAGCATTTCCAAAGAAGAAATACAAGTAAAACTCACTTTGGAATTGTTTTATCTCAATCCATAAATTTTAGAGAATTTATTAACTTTTTTTCATACCACTATATCTAATAGTGATTTGCAGTGAGCACAACTGTACCATTAACACAAGCTGGTAAGTGGTTTACAAGGAATTGTAGTGTAACAAAAAATTAACACAACTGTAGCTTAGCACAACTTGTATGAGTTTTTGATTTATGATTACATGTGCTAGTACTTTTTGCAGCATCCTAAAGCAGTGGTGAGAGGTATATGTTAAAGAGAAACTGTAGCCTAGAGTCACAGTAGTTTCTCCTAGGGTAACTTTATCTAAATGGGTTCATTTTGGCCATTCCATGGCCATTCCTGTTGCTCCTTCTCTGGTCAGTCTCCAGGTCCAGGATGCCGGTGTCTGGTGGTTCTTTCAGGTCTCTTCTGCAGCTTCTCCAACAAACAGCTCCCAAAGAAGAGTCAAAGTACCATCTCTTATGGCCTTCCCTTGCAGGGAGGTCTATCTTCGGGGGCTCCCCTGTACATTAGGGTGAGGAATCAAACGGTCCCAACATCCATGTTTGGTTGGATCCCTCTACTCAGTTGGGGTCTGCCGCCCCTACCTAGGATAATCTGCCCTTCACCTAGGGCCAAAAATTGTCCTCGCAAGGGTCCTTTTTGACAACACAATGTAGACTCTATGCAGTTCGTCTTCCCAGCATCCTTCAATTCAAACAAGCATACAAATCAAATAGCACTGCAACCCTCCCCACTCTTAAGTCTCTGGTTCAACCGGGATGTGTTCCAGGTATTTAATTACCTGGGCACCCTGCCACCTCCATGTAGCTTCCTGTTGCTACTTCCACCCCAAGTCTGGCGGGTTATCCACCAGTTGAGTGTCCATGGGCATCTCTTCAGAGTCTGGTGGTTCCTCCTCCACCAGCTCCATCTCTTCCTCTTGCTTGGGGTCCCCTCCACCTCCACCCCGATGGGGTCCATGTCCATGGGGGTCTGGGGCAAGTCCTTCACCTTCCTCTCATCCCAGGCATGGTCGGGGAGCTGGGCTTCCTGGCTGGTGAGGGAACAGGAGTTTGGACTCCATCCTGGCCCCTGGGTTTCCTTGTCTTCTGCTCCTAGGGGGCCCTCCTGAATGGGCTTACACCCTTAGAGCAGGGACTGGCCAGGGGTCCTCAGGACTCTGGTGGTGACAGGACGTACACCCCATCACACTCCCCTGCCAGGTTATGTTGGAGGTTCTCCAATACACTTTTTAATACATGCTTTCAATGCTTACATTGTCCCAAGCAGTGGGAGGTATGCAGTGAGTGATCTGGTGCAATGGAGTGGCAACTTGGAGCACAGGCACTTAGAAGACAGTCAGTGACTCGGAGCAGCGGTAGCAGCCTAGTGGATAGTTTGCTGTAATTCCACACTAAGGGGTAAATTCAGTAGTGGTTACAGAATCCAAGAAAAATGGGGATCCAAGCAGGATGGATGTGATTTTTAAATCAAATCTATTTAAATCAGGGGTCTCAAACACGCGGCCCGCGAGACAACTTTGTGCGGCCCGCGACGGCGGAAAACCAAAAATCCCCCAAAACCCTGGCTTCTGCTGCTGCCGTTGCCGCCGTGGCAGCAGCAGAATCAAGTGTTAAATTATAAAAAAAACTGACGTCTGCGGCTCAAGCAGCTGTCCTGCGGCCCCTTGTCCTCTGCCCGGAGATCCGACTCTGCTCTCAGCGGCGTGCTTTTCAAGCCGCGAAGAGAGTATTCCCCTCCCGCGCGGCTTGAAAAACCGCGCGAGAGGGGAATACTCTCGTCGCGGCTTGAAAAGCACGCCGCTGAGAGCAGAGTCGGATCTCCGGCAGAGGAAAAGGGGCCGCAGGACAGCTGCTTGAGCAGCAGAAGTCAGTTTTTTTTAAATTTAACAATTGATTCTGCTGCTGCCACGGCGGCAACGGCAGCAGCAGAAGCCAGGGTTTTGGGTTTTTTTGTTGGCCGGTAATGAGCTATGGAGGGGCTGACTGAACTGGAAGTGGGCTATTGGCAGAGGGGGGAGGGGGGGGTTATGACTGGTAATGGGCTGGGGGGGGGTTATAACTGGTAATGGGCTATGGGGGGGGCTAGGACTGGAAATGGGCCGATGGGGGTTAGGACTGGAAGTGGGCTATTGGCAGGGGGGGTTATGACTGGTAATGGGCTGGGGGGTTATGACTGGTAATGGGCTGGGGGGGGTTATAACTAGTAATGGGCTATGGTGGGGGCTAGGACTGGAAATGGGCAGATGGGGGTTAGGACTGGAAGTGGGCTATTGGCAGGGGGGGGGGGTTATGACTGGTAATGGGCTATGGTGGGGGCTAGGACTGAAAATGGGGTGATGGGGGATACGACTGCAAGTGGGCTATGGGGGGGACTAGGACTGGTAATGGGCTATGGGGGGGGAAAGACTGAAAATGGGGTTATGGGGGGGTAAGACTGTAAGTGCGAAATGGGGAGGTTATGACTGGATATGGCATATGGGGGGTCTAGGACTGGAAATGGGCTGGGGGGGTTGCTAGGACTGGAAATGGGCTGAGTGGACGGGGGGCTTGAACTGCAAATGGCTGATGGGGAGGGGGGCTTGGAATGGAATGGGCTGTGAGGGGAGGGAGCTAGGATTGGAAATGGGCTGATGGGGGGCTAGGATTGGAAATGGGCTGATGGTGAGGCTAGGATAGGACTGGAAATGGACTGATGCAGGGACTAGAAAGGAGCAGATGCTGGGTGGGGCTGGAACTAGAAGGGAGCTGATGTTGGGGGAGGATTAGAATGGGATGGAGCTGGGAAAGTGAAATGGAGAGGGGAAAAATATTTTGTCTGGAAGAGAAGACAAATCTACAATTGGCCAGGTATTGGGAGAGTAAGTGGGGATTGAGGATGGAGGGGTAAAATTTGAGTGGATGAAATAGGAATGAGGAAAGAGCAAAAGGAGAAAGATTAGTATGTTAAAAGCAGATGTAGAGAGAGAGAATGGAAAAAAACTAGAAGAGAGAAGAAAGGACAAATGGACAGCAGACGATGGAGATAGCAGAAGAAACCAGAAGTGGCTGGAGCAATTGCAACTGAAAAAAAATGCACAAAAGGTAGAAAAATATCTCTTTATTTTGAATTTATTAACTGGAATATGTCAGCTCTGGGAAATGTGCATCATTAATGTCTGTGCTTTGGTACAAGAAATTATTTATAGTTTTATTTCTACAGTGCTGAGGTATTCTGTATAATTCCTATTTGACATTGCTACTTGTTCTCTTTTCCCAGTAGGTCATGTATTGTTCTCTGAAATGTATTGATTTAATATTTGCAGTGTTGCCTTTTGATAGGTAGGGTCTGGTGCTTTGTGAGTCTGGTAGTGCTGTTATGATACGGGGGGTTTGCTATGGGTTCCAAGGGGCAGTGTTAGTAGTAGTTCCTAATGTGCCTGGCGGTTGGCACTGGATTATAGTAATATAGAAATTTTCTAGTCTTTCTTTATCCATGCACTCATTATGCAACATTATGCAAATATTTATGCAAATGAGGCCCCTTATGCAAATGAGGCCCGTGTCTTATGCGGCCCCCGGGTTACTTTACAAGTCCTCATTCGGCCCTCAAAGCAATTTGAGTTTGAGACCCCTGATTTAAATCACTAGTTAGGAAGATTCTACAGGGCTGAGAATTTGTGAACCCCAAGTATGATAAAAATTGCAAGTTCTTACCCTTTTTGATTTGAGTGGAGTAGCCTGATGGTTAGAGCCCTCCATTGCCTCGGAAAAGTCCCTGTTTAATGTACATTACCAAGTTAGTTACAATGTAAACCACTTTGAAATGATTAAGTTTATTAGGGGTTTTTTATACTGCTTTTTCTCCAGGACCAAGCAGGAAGTCAGTCCTCACATATGGGTGACGTCGGCACCGACGGAGCCCTCGTGCGGAGCATTTCCCGAGCTTTCAAAGAAAGCCTTTGGGAATTGCAGCGCGCATGCGCGGTCCCCTTCCCGCCCAAGGGTGCCATCTTGCTCAGTCTTCTCTTTTCCACGGAGCCCGACAGACGTAATTCGTTTTTCCCCGAGGAAAAAGTTGATTTTCTCTTTTTTTCTCCGGTTCGACGCCGGATCCTTTTCCCGCTCAGACCAATACGCTGGTATTGAGTCCTTTTCTCTCTCTTTCGGTTTTTGTCCTTTGTGACTGGCATTCGCGCCTTTTTTCTTTTTTCCATGGCAGACTGGTCTTTTGACCTAGCAGGGGCCCTTTTTCCCCCGATGGCTGCTAGCGGGTTTAAGAAATGTGACGGTGTAAGAAACTTATGTCTCTTACCGACACACATGACTGCTGCCTCCGTTGCCTCGGACCCGATCATGACCCGATGATCTGTGGTCCGTGTGGCAAAATGTCCTCAGGCATTGAGGAGTCGGCAGCACCAGAGGGATAGAATTTTTTCTGACTCCGCGTCCGGCTGGGCCCGGACCTCGTCAGAGGCCTCGATGTCTCGGGACTCCGGTCCCGAGCAGCGTCGGGGTTCCTCTGAGCGGGGGTCTCCTTCGCGGGAACATCGCAGGAAGAAGAAACCCGCGAGGGCGTCGTCGGTGGACGCTCCTGGTTCCTCGAGGGCCAGGTCGCATAGCCCCGATAGCCGTCCCGGGTCTTCGGAGTCGGAGAGGTCTGCAAAGCATCCTTGTGTCGAGATGGAGTCTCCTGGACACGTAAGTGCTGTTGTCCTCGTTGACTCTCCTTTGAGGGAGCCGACGTCGGGCCCGATGTCGTCGGGGCCTGAGTCGGGGGCTGCTGGGTCTCCTGAGCTCGGACTCAGGTTGCCGTCCTTGGAGAGCAGCTTTGCTGCCTTCATGGAACAGCAGTGGGCATTGATTGCCGGTCTCACCAGTGCATCTGCCCCGACCAACGGGACCTCGACGTCCAAGTTGACCCCGGAGGCCGAGTCGATCCTCGGCCACGGTCTCCCTCGACCTCCCGTTCGGGGCAGAGGTCGTCGACGCCGATTCCCTCGGCGTTGGGGCGGAGGGCATCGGTGCCCGCCCGACCGGAGCCGCTCGATTCCTCCTCCGAGGAGTTGGGCTGGGAGACGAAGAGTCACCCGACACCCATCAGACTCGGTGTGTCCACTCGGACTCACCCGAGTCTGAACCTCGGAGACGGTTCGCACCGGAGGATACCCAGTTCTCGGACTTCATGCAGGATATGACCAAGGCCTTGGCCTTCCCCGCGGATCCCGAGGAGGAGCCTCGAGTCGGAGCTCGAGGCCCTCCAGTATGACTCTCCCCCAAAGGAGGTCTTTACTGTTCCGGTTCCTCCGATGCTGGAGCGGCTGCTCTTCCGCATGTGGGAGACCCCGGCCTCGACGCCAGTGTTAAGCAAGCGGGTTGATTCCATTTATCGAGTCCGCAAGAGCCCCGGGTTCCAAAAGGCACAATTACCGCACCACAGTCCAACTAAGAGCAAGATGCACGCCTCGGTGCCTCCCGGCTGGGAGGCCCGGAACCTGGATGCCCTCGGTAAGAAGTGCTTCCAGGGCTCTATGCTTGCTTGCCGTGTCCAGACTTACCAGCTCTACATGGGTATGTACCTCCGAGACCTGGCAAAGGAGATTGCCGGGTTCTCTGCTGGTCTCTCCGAGGAACCTTTGCAGAGGTTCCAGGCCTTGTCCACCGGTATTCGAGAGTGCTCGAAGTTTATCTCTCGAGCAGCCTACGATGGCTTCGAGGCTTCGGCCCGGGTAGCCGGGGCCGGCATCGGTGCCCGCCGACAGGCTTGGCTATAGTAGTCCGACCTCGAGCCATGGGTTCAGGACAAGTTTGTCGATGTCCCCTGCTGAGGTGAAAACCTCTTTGGCAAGCCCATGGCTGAAAAGGCTGCAGAACTCGAGACCGAGACTCTGACCAGGACTAGGCTTTCCACGAAAACCTCTGCCCCTTCTCAGAAAAAGAAGGGCTTGGGAAAAAAGACCTTTTACCCGAGGAAGTCATCTGCCTACAAACAATACCCTCATTATCAGGCCTCTGCAGCTCCCCAACAGGGTCAGCAGGCCAAGGGGCAGGGTCAAGGGCCCCATAGGCAGAAGGCCCCCAAGCCACCAACACCGGCCCCTGCTCAGCAGGGTGGGGGTTTTTGACTCACAGCATAGCCTCTTCTCCTCAGTTGGCTTCTCTCGGCACGGGGGGGCCGGCTGGCCCACTTTGCCCACAGGTGGTCAGCCGTCACATCAGATACCTGGGTTCTTCATATAGTCCAAAAGGGCTATCTTCTCCATTTTCACCAGGTACCTCCCTCCTATTTTCCAGGGGAGTCTCCAAGACTCCCTCTGCACAGGGACCTACTCCTTCAGGAGTTGACAGGTCTGCTAAAGGATCAGGCTGTGGAACCGGTGCCCCACCACCTGAGAGGTCAAGGCTTTTATTCAAGGTACTTTCTGGTACCAAAAAGAACAGGAGGCCTCAGACCCATCCTAGACTTGCGAAACCTCAAGTTCCTGGAGAGGGAAAAGTTCAAGATGCTTACCCTTGGAATCCTGCTGCCCTACCTCCAGCAGGGAGACTGGCTAAGCTCCTTAGATCTAAAGGATGCGTATACTCACATCCTTATTCATCCAGACCACAGACAATATCTCAGGTTTGTTGTGGGAGGAAACCACTATCAGTACAGAGTACTTCCCTTTGGCCTATCATCCACTCCCAGGGTGTTCACCAAGTGCCTGGCAGTGAGGCTTCAGGGTCTTTTTGTGTTTCCGTACCTGGACGACTGGCTCATAAGGGGCCAATCTTCCCAGGAGGCCAACCAGGCCACCCTTCGCACTGTGGCTCTGCTTCAGCACTTGGGGTTTGTCATAAACATCGCAAAGTCCACTTTGCTCCCGTCCCATAACTTGGAGTTCATAGGGGCCAGACTAGACACTCTTCAAGCAAAGGCTTTTCTGCCTCTGGACAGGGCCCACAGGCTAATGGATCTGGCCAGCCAGTTTTGCAGCGATTCCCTGGTCTCTGCCAGGCAATTCCTGAGACTACTCGGCCATATGGCTTCCACGGTCCATGTTACCCCCAATGCCTGCCTGCACATGCGACCTGTTCAGTGGAGCCTTCGCACTCAGTGGCATCAAGCCACAGGGGGCCTAGCGGACTCAGTGATGATCTCCGACCTCCTGGTCTCCTCTCTGCAATGGTGGCTTCATCTTCCGAATCTGGTGCTCGGAGTGGTTTTTCAATCCCCTCCGCATACTCAGGTGCTGACAACCGATGCCTCTCTTCTCGGTTGGGGAGCACATTGCCAAGGGACATGTACTCGGGGTCTCTGGACCCCTTGGGAGGCTACTCAACAGATAAATGTCCTGGAGCTACGGGCGATATGCCTAGCTCTGAGAGCCTTCTCCCACCTCGCCTCTCACCAGTCTGTACTGGTCCAGACAGACAATCAAGTTGCCATGTTCTATGTGAACAAAGAAGGAGGCACAGGCTCCTTCCTTCTTTGTCAGGAGGCACAACGACTGTGTTCTTGGGCTGTCAATCACGGAATCCTTCTCAAGGCTGTCTACCTCCCAGGTCAGGAAAATTGCCTGGCAGACAGACTGAGCCGGATCCTGCAACCACACGAATGGAGATTGAACCCATTGGTGGTTCAGCAGGTCTTTCTCAAGTGGGGGCTCCCCACCATGGATCTTTTCGCCAGTCCTCTGAACCGGCAACTCCCGAGATTTTGCTCCAGACAACTGCATCCTCTCAGAGTAGCAGCGGATGCGTTTCTGATCTCATGGTCCACAGGCCTACTGTATGCATTTCCTCCCACACCACTAGTGTCCAGGATGCTGTTCAAAGTCCTCAGGGACAGGGCTTCCTTGATTCTCATAGCCCCCAGGTGGCTGAGGCAACCGTAGTTCCTGCTTCTGCTACAGCTGGCGGTGGACACACCTCTTTCTCTGGGGTTTCAACACGATCTCCTGTCTCAGGATCAGGGGACTCTCTTGCACCCCAACCTCCAGTCCCTTCATCTGATGGCCTGGCTGCTGAAAGGGTAGTCCTAGCTCCCTTACTACTACCTCGAGAGGTGGAAGATGTAGTCTTGGTCTCTCGGCGTCAATCCACCAGGAAATCCTACGCTCTTAAGTGGCGTAGATTCTCCGCATGGTGTGCTCAGCACAGTGAGAATCCCTTCTCGTGCCTGGTAGCGGTAGTGTTGCAATATTTGCTCTACCTCTCCAATCTGGGCCTTAAGTCTAACTCTGTCAGAGTTCACCTTGGTGCTCTCTCAGCACACCACTCGCCGGTGGACGGCAGGCCTCTTTCCAACCACCCTTTGATGGCTCATTTCCTCAGAGGCCTTCTTCTGCTTAAGCCTCCTTTGCGTCGACCGGCCCCTGAGTGGGATCTGAATGTGGTCTTACAGCGGCTTACTTGTTCGCCTTTTGAACCTATGGCTACCTGCCCTCTCCGTTTTCTCTCCTGGAAAACTTTATTTCTGGTAGCTCTCACCTCTGCTAGGCGAGTGAGTGAACTGCAGGCGCTAGTGTCTGATCCTCCTTACACTAGGTTCTACCGGAATAGGGTAGTCCTACGGACTCACCCTAAGTTTCTTCCTAAAGTTGTCTCACCTTTTCACCTCAATCAGGAGGTGGTTCTTCCGACCTTCTTTCCCAGGCCGCATGCCAACCGGGCTGAGATGGTCTTGCATACCCTGGACTGTAGGAGGGCGTTATCCTTCTACCTTGACCGTACGCGGGAGCATCGGAAGGCTGTTCAGCTTTTCGTTTCTTTTGACCCCAATAAGTTGGGGCTCCCTGTCTCCAAGCTTACATTGTCCATATGGGTCGCTGACTGTATCGCCTGGGCTTATGGGGCAGCCGGCCTCTCGTTGGAGGGTCGAGTCACGGCTCATCGTGTCAGGGTGAAGGCTGCTGTCAGTGGCTCATCTCCGCTCTGTTCTGTTGGCAGACATCTGCCGGGCTGCTACTTGGTCTTCAAGCCAGACTTTTGCAGCCCATTACTGCCTTGAGAGGGAGTTCCACAGGGACAGTGCTTTCGGACAGGCAGTACTCCATAATCTCTTTGGGGTTTAGGCAACTCCTACCCTCCGGCCCTGGTGTTGGGCTACCGGTCGGGGGCGTTCTCAGAGAAGATTCCTTCCTTCTGTGCTGACAAGCTCGAGGGAGCTCTTTTTTCCACTTGGGGTCTCCGGTAGCCTTAAGCTGGGGAGTCCCATATGTGAGGACTGACTTCCTGCTTGGTCCTGGAGAAAGAGTAGTTACTCACCTGTAACAGGTGTTCTCCAGGAGCAGCAGGAATCAGTACTCACAACCCTCCCTCCTCCCCTTGGAGTTGCAGTCATATGACTTGTTTTTGCTAATTTTTTGCAGTCTTTTAGCTATGTCATCAGACTGAGCAAGATGGCACCCTTGGGCGGGAAGGGGACCGCGCATGCGCGCTGCAATTCCCAAAGGCTTTCTTTGAAAGCTGGGGAAATGCTCCGCACGAGGGCTCCGTCACCGCCGACGTCACCCATATGTGAGAACTGATTCCTGCTGCTCCTGGAGAACACCTGTTACAGGTGAGTAGCTACTCTAACTAAATTTGAAACCAGTCTCGACTTGTGAAGTAATTCAGGTTTAAATTAAACAATTTCATGTTTGAGAACAGTTCTACAAATTTTCAAAAATTGTTTGCTTCAGAAATTAAATGTGCTATTTCTTAATGAATTTGATACGCTGAATTCAAATATGATAGTGCAATTGATCAATTAGCTTCTGTTTTTGATATGTTGAATTTACATTTTACCACTATGTATGGTGAAAATCAAGCCTAAATCCTTAGATGTAAATCAGAATCTTATTACAAATGAAACTTTGCACAATAAAAAGCATGTTTTTATAAAATAAAGTTCATAAACGTACTTAGAATAAACAATTTTGTGGGAAAAAATCTAGATGAGTGTAGAAAATGAATCTTTAAGGACATGTTGCAACCAAGGTTTTTGTATGCCTTGAGAAGATCTTGAACAATCTCTTGGTAATTTGCTTTGTTTCCAAGAAAATTTTGTCACTGATTCAAATGCTATCCATGCAGCCTTTTCTTTTCCACGCAATAAACAAAGAAATTCGTCATCTTGAAGTGCACGAATCTGAGGGCCAACAAAAACTCCTGCCTTAACTTTGGCATCACTCAGTCTAGGAAATCTACCACTAAGATACCTGAAAGCAGGTTTAGTTTTATCTATCGCCTTGACAAAGTTTTTCATTAGTCCTAACTTGATGTGCAAGGAAGACATCAAAATCTTGTTGCTGTCTACAAGTGCTGGAAACAGAACACTTTTTTGCTTCCAGGATCCAGTGACTGACAGAGTAGCCAGTCCCTTTTGACGAAATGAGTCTCTAGCACGACTATCCCATTCACGCAGGAAGCAGCAGCACTTGGTGTATCCCCCCTGAAGACCAAGCAAGAGGGCAACCATTTTGAAGTCACCACAGATTGACCATAGATGTTGATCATAGTTTATACATTTCAAAAGTTGTTTCATATTGTCATAAGTCTTTCATAAAAGCTGCATGGCCAATAGGAATTGATGGTAGCAAGTTGCCATTATGCAGCAATACAGGTTTAAGACTTGCTTTGGATGAATCAATGAAGAATCTCTAATCATCTGCATTGTAATTGATATTGAGAGCTGCCATTAAACCTTTTACGTTGTTGCATGCAGCAAGATCACCTTCTTTGATAAAGAATGACACCAAGTCTTTCTGACGGTCCCGGAAAAAAATTTCGAACGTCACCAGCTAGACGATTCCACTGCTGTAGTCTGGAACCCAAAAGCTCGGCTTTATTCTTTGGGAGATCCAAATCCCTGACAAGATCATTCAATTCACCTTGCATTATGAGGTGTGGCTCATTAGCAGTGGCCAGAAGAAACTCTGGGTCAGATGAGGTTGATGGTTCATTACTACAAACTTCCTCTTCCTCACTTGATTCTAATGATGATTCTGACATTTTGGGAATCGGCAACCCTTTTCCATGAGGCACTGGGCGTATTGCAGATGGAATGTTTGGAAATTGCACGGTCCACTTACTCTTTCTGGATATGCCTTTCTGAATTGGAAAAACCATGCAGAAGTAGCAATTGCTGGCGTGATCCGTGGGCTCTCTCCAGATCATGAACTGCAAAAGGCATTGATTGCCTTTTCCCATTCATCCATTGCCTGAGATTTGTTGCACATGTATTGCAGCATATGTGGCGCCCAGCTCTTATCCTGAGCTCCTATTTTGCAGCCAAAATATAAGTTGTAGGCTTTCTTAGCCGCCAGTCATTTTCCATTTTTGTGATGTAAAAGTCCACTTCACCTCAAATATAGCAGAAATTATCTGCATTATTAACACAAGTACAATGCATCGCCGAACACGCTGTGATTGACCTATTGGCATAAAATAATGCAAAATAATTTTAAATATTTCTGTGACTAATACACCTTAAGATTTATACTGTCAAATGATGCAAATTTAAATACTGATTGCATCATCTGGTTTTGGACAGATATTTCTATTGGTTGCAAGTAGAGATTATGCAATTTAACACAAATGTTGCATAATACACAGTTAATGGCCCCTAATGACTAATTAATCACATATCTTAGCAACTAGACCTAATCAGCCATTTTCATTATGATTTCTGTGTTCAGCAGCCTTAAATTAGTTTAGAACATCTGCTTTCGTGTCCGAAGAATTTTGGCTGTTGAACAGTGTCACTAAGTAGGAACAATAAAACTAATTCAGAAGCAAAGTGTGAAATAGTAAATGAACCTGTGATTTCCTTAACATAATTGACTAATTAAAATCAAGTGCTTTTAATAACCTGGTAATAAGTAAACTACCCTGCAGAGTAAATCTTCACAACCTCCTGCCTTATGCATAAGGTCCAAAATGTTTTTTGGTTTGGCCTTTGACTTTAAAGTTAGTGGGAAATCGCCATGCTATGATCAAAAGAAATTGCAAAAGACCTATGAAAAAAAATAGCTGATAGTCATCTGCCTTAATAACATTACCATAACTTACCTAAACATTCTGGGTACCATCTATCCACTTTGCAATAGAATCTACGTATGACCTAGATTGGCCACTGTTGGAAACAGGATATTGGGCTTGATGTACCTTGGTCTGACCCAGTATGGCATATCTTATGTTCTTATGTTCTTATAATCTACAGATGGAGGATTTCCCAAAGAGCAAATGATGAAATTGAAATTTTGTGGACAATCAACCACAGACTTGCACCTAAAGATCTGCATGCATTTCTTGCTATGGCTAATGCAAAGGTTCATGCTTCAGTCACCGGGGGGAAAAAAGTGAATGAGAATATTCATGGAAGATAACTAGGAAGACCCACTGCTCTCAAAACTAATTGCTGCCTGCTGCAGGATTGCCATTGAGCATCTGGATGACCCACAGGATTTCTGGAATAATGTTCTCTGGACAGATGAATCAAAAATGGAGCTTTCTGGTCACAATAATGAACCTTTGTTAGGCAAAAAGCAGGCACTGTCTTGGGGGGGGGGGGGGGGGAAGGAAGCAGATAGTTGCCCAGGAGCACATGGCTCGGAATAATGTATCTTTGAAAGATACTACCCAAAACGGGGGTAGGGGGGTTAGGACATCCTGATGAAGAGGTTGCAGTAAAGGTAAAAGTAGTCTAGGTACCCTTAAGTAAACAGCAGACAGAATTGAAAGATTTCCAAATTACACCTGTCAGAGGGATAGCATAGTTGCTTACCTGTAACAGGGCTTCTCTGTAGACAGAAGGGGAATGCAGCCACACTCAATTGGTGATGTCTGATGACAGAGCCAGTGCCTGCTTTCCCTTAGCTCCCCTTTAGACTTCTCAAAGTATGCTCGTGCCTTTCCACCTCGCATTCCTGCTCCTGTTCAGTCCATCCCAGAGCAGCTAAGCCTAGCGTTAATGTCCATTATAGAAGGACCCCTAGCAGGATTGGGCTCAGAACAGCAGGATTGGTTTCCTGATGAAGGAAGTGTTCCAACTGATGGTGAGGATGATGATGATGATACTCATTCATGTGTCATGTTGCAGTGAACTTACGTGGTTTCTTGCCTTTTTTGTGGGTTTTTTTCTTGTTCATTTTTGCTGAGGGGAAGGCAGATGGGTGAGGGTGGCTGCATACCTCTGCTGTCTACAGAGAAGCTCTGTTACAGGTAAGCAACTGTGCTTTCTCTGGAGTTGAGCAGGAGGAGGATGCAGGCACACTCAATTCGTGTTCCAGAGCTGAGGGCCGCTTGGTGATTTAGTGATTGTTGGGGCCTGGGTCTAGGAGGTGGCCTTAAATTATGCAAACAGGTTTTGGACAACGGCCTGGCCGAAGGTGAGATCTCGGGCCGAGGAACAATCCAAACTGTATTGCTTCATAAAGGTGTGTACCAATGACCAGGTAGAAGCCTTGCAGATGTCCTGTGGAGGAATGGAGGTCAGATTGGTGACAGTTGCCTCTGTAGCTCTGAGGCTGTGGGCGCTCACGTGCTCTGGTGGCATTTGGCCCACTTGAATGTAGCAGTTTACAATCCAGGAAGAAATGGTTTATTTTGGAAGAGGGCTGCCCCGGGTTGCTGGGGTTAAGGGTGACAAATATTTGCAAGAACTTGTGAACTTGTTGGGTGGCCCATAGGTAATAGAGCAGAGCTCGGCGGCAGTCTAGGGAGTGCAGGGCGGATTCAACTGAGTCTGTCTGTGCAGCCGGGAAGAAGGTGGGAAGCACAATGGACTGATTGAGACTATCTTGGGAAGGAACTTGGGATGGGTACGCCAAAGAACTGTCATGCAGAAACTGCATGTATGGAGGATAGTGGATGAGTGCTTGTAGTTCACTGACACATTGCGTGGACATGACAGCCACTAGGAAAACAGTTTTCCAGGTGAGAGGCTTGAGGGAAGCCTCACAGAATGGTTCATACGGTGACTTCATAAGTTCCAACAGGATGGCAGTGGGATTCCACACCGGAGCAGGATGCCTAAGCGGAGGTTTGGTGTTGAACAGGACTTTCATGAACCGTCTTGCCACAGAGCGTAGAGAGATTGGTTTGACATTTGAAGGTTGGTGGTACTGGAGTATTTGGAGTTGATGGACCAGAATTTTCAAGGCCAGGACTCTGCTCTGGAATGACTTCCTGACAATGGCATCCAGGGTCTGTTGGCCTTTTCCGGTAGAGTCTGAGTAATGGCCTTTGGTGCTTTTAGACTTTTTAAGGACCACTTTCAAGATGGACTGGTGTGGAAGTTGATGATGAAAACCTGGTGTGGGGAGCACTTCATACTTTGCCTTAGCATCTGGAGGTTGCATGGACTGAGGCCAGTGTTTTCCAGACTGAAGTAATGAGATCTGTAAGATCTGTGGCGCCGGCAGGGCCAGGATCTTCTTGGGGGTGCTGCAAGCCCAGAGGATGTATTGAAAAATCCCATTTTGTTGGTGGGGTAGGAGAAATCCTCTGAGGGCTCCTCCTCAGTTGGGTGATCTGGGGAAGGAGGTACATTAGTGTCTCCCATGAGGGATGACTCTGGGTTTCAGCGTTTGGTGTATCATATGCTTGCTAAGGAACAGGCGTCATCCTCCAGAGATCGGGGAGCCTGCCAGTTAATCAGGTGAGGAGGGTCAGGAAAATTGAGGGAAGTAGCTGGAGGTTCAACAGTTAGGTCCTGTTGTGGAGAAGGGGCCTAGTCCCCTGGTGGGGTGGCCCTCAGTAAGACTGCACTGTCTTGGACAAACCACCTGAGCAGCTGCAGTAGGGGGTCACCAGGGGAAGACCTACCACCTGACGTAGAGGGGGAGAGGGCAGGAATGGGGATGGCCTGGAATTTCCCCTGTTTGGATTTGTGCTTTGAATGCTCGGGTGGGTCCTCCACAGCCTTATGTTTGAGCTTGTGGGTCCTGCAGATTGTTTGAGCTGGCAGAAGTGTCCCTCTGGAGTGCTTGGACTTAGACTTGTGTTTGGTTCCTCCCACAGAGGGGTTAGCCCACAGAGAGACCCATTGATTCCGGGTTTGGTGGAGAGGGAGTAGAACCCCTGACTTGTGTTTGGAGGTTCTGGGCTGCTTTTCGAAGCGTCAGTACCAGGATATCTGCCTCCAGTTGCATGGCAGCACCCTCTATCCCTGATCGTGCCTTGTCTGGGCCTGAGGAGACTTGGGCAATTGAAGAGACAGGTGGAGCAGGCAACTGCTGCTGTGTTTGTCAGGGATGTGTTTCCTGCTGTTGTACGAGGTATCTTGCTGAAGTGTTTACTTTTATGGATTTACTGCTTCCAGGTGTATACTGTGGCTGAGAGAAGAGAAAAGCAGAGGATTTCCCCTTCAGTGTGGTTAGCTGCACAGTGGTTCTAAAAACCGCTTTTTAAACAAAAAAAGTGTGTTCAATTTTGCTGACGATATGGGAGCTGTGCGAAAGTGAAAACTTGACTGAAAAAGTGGAAAACAACAAAGAAACAGTACAAATCTGATGGAGGAGGGGAGAGCTGTGGCTGATGAGTCTGCGTCAGAACAAACTGAAGTGGGAACATGAGGCGAGAAGGCACGAGCGTGCTCAGTCTAAAAGACTTCTCTGAGCTAGGAGAGAGCCAGCACTGGTTCTATCATCAGACTTCACCAATTGAGTGTGCCTGCATTCCCCTGCTTGTCTCCAGGGAAAAGCGAGTTGCTAATATTAACAAAAAGCAAACATTGAAAAGCCTGCATACAAATAGCTAGGGGTCTAAAAAGTAAAATGGGAGAATTGAAAGAGTATTATCTAGCCAAGAGTTGCAAGCCAATAAAGTGGGCTGTCCCACTAGAAGATGGGGGCATGGAGGTGATGTCATCAGTCTCCCTTCCCCTTGAGCTGGTAGGAGCTATTTTAAGAGCAGACATGCTGTGGGACATGGCTGAGGCTTCGTGCCTGAAGGAATGTGACTAAATGGGCAGGTCCCACCCTTTGGAGCCCCCTTGGAGCAATTGAGGCATCAGTGATCTTTTTCTGGTTGGAGGAGGAGAATGGGAAAGCGGAAGAGTAAAATCCAGAATCTGTGTGGAATAGTTGCTGTAAAGGACCCTATGGATTAACTTGTCAAATTTGGGAACAGAGTACTTTTCTGTATCCAAGGGCTCTTTTAAGTCTGGGAATTAAAACCCTCACTCCTCCATCTACGTACAACTTAGAAGCTACTGCTCTGGCTACTGAATTGGTTTGTCGGGAGTTGGCTTCAGTATTCCCTTCATTGATTAGCCCTCAAATGGTTGCAAATGACACTGTCAGGGTAGGAGGTGACTTTATCCTCAAGCTTTTTCCCTTTGACTCAATTGCCAAGTGTTTCTCTTGCCGTTGTGTGTGAAGATGTATCTCCAGGAACAAGCAGGAATGAGTCTTCACATATGGGTACGTCGGTACCGACAGAGTCTGCGCGGGAACGCTTCCCAGTGTCCAATCAGAAAGCTTTTGGAAGCATCCCAACACGCCTGCGTGCTGCCTTCCCACCTTCCCAACTGCCTCTCCTCAGTTTTCATTTTTCTGCGGAGCCGGCAGGACGTCCTCCTGTCACCGTAGAAAATTCTTTTATTTTTTAGTTTTCTTGTGGTCGCGGCTGCCTTCCCTGATGCCACCGGTACCGCCGGTGTTTCTTTTTTCTTTTCTTGTAAAACTTTTTCCTTTTTAAGGAATATTTTTTTCTTCCTTAGTGTCTCACGGTTCTCAGGCCTTCTAGGCCTCTCCATTTTCCTTCATGGAACCGCCAGCCACTTTCCCCAAGAAATGTACAAACTGTGGCGGTACAACTTTATTTTTAGACACTCACAATTGGTGTCTAATCTGCTTGGGTCCTGACCATTTTCCTCCGGAGCCCTCGGGCAATAGTATTGTGAGTAGACATTTTCAACATCGAGTTCCCCTCGACACGCGGTCCCCCTCCAATTTCAGGGCACCGACCATATCTTCTACACAGGATCAGGTAACCCAAAAACAGTCTGTTAAGACTAGCCAGTCCTCGAGTGGCAGTTCTAATGCACAGCATAGAGATGCCTATGGCTTTGTCCTCGAGAATCCACTGGCTTCAAAACCCCGGTGGGAGTCTTCGGCCTCCAAAGCCTGTGTGGGGTTTCAGGTTGTTCCTGAGGTTCACCCCTCACAGAACATACCTGAGCCATGCCCGGTGGTGGCATCCGCTTCGAGGGGTACCGATACCCCGGCATTGGCATTGGTGTTGGATGAAACATTCCACACCAAGGATCGTCGTCTGGCATCCTCGGTACCTGCAGGGCTGGTGGATACGCTCCAGATCGACCTTCCAGTATCGGTACCGACACCGATACTAGTACCAACGTCAGTACCCTCCAGATGTGCATCGATAGACTTGCTTCCTTCAATGCCGAGTCTCGAATCGATCTCCAGTCTGGAGGACTGGGTACCGACTCGCCTTGGTACCGACTCCCATCGGTACCGAAGGCTCGGTTCCGATAATTCGGATCCGCAACTCTCGGTTCCTCCGATACCGTTAGAGTTGCCACCGGCTGGTCTTCATCCACCGGTATCAGATACGGTACCGAGGTCGGTACCGATATCCACAGTACCATTGCTGTCGGTACCTTCCATGCTTCTCTCGTCAGGCTCGCTTCCCTTGATGCCGAGTTTGGAATCGATCCCTAGCATGGACGATCTGTCATCGACTGTCGCTGGTTCTGACCTGCAGTACCAGCGACCACCATCTAAGGATCCCATACTGCACCATTCAGGATCTTCTCTTCCTATATACTTGAATAGATCCCTCGGTGCCAACGCTAGTTCTTCATCAGATCTAGCCTATCCAAGGGAAGTTCCCTCTGGGGATCCTTCTTTCCAGACTTTCCTCCTGGATATGGCAAAATCACTTGCCATTCCTATTCCTGGACAAGATCCTACACAAGGGAATACAGAATACCTCTCTGTTCCTAGCAAAGCAAAGGAGAATATAATGCTTCCTTTGCATCATTCTTTGCAGGATCTCTTTCTACAAATGTGGGAAGCTCCTTTAAAGGTACCTCCACCTTCCAGAGCAACTGATCTCCTATATCAGGTGCCCCCCTCTCCAGGGTTTCAAAAGACTCAACTTCCTCATCATTCCATTGTGGTAGAATCAGCAATGAGGCGAGTGAAGAGTAATAAAAAGCACTCTTCTTGTCCGCCAGGTCGTGAGTCTAAGACACTAGATGCCTTTGGACGTCAAACCTTCCAGACATCCATGCTTTCAGCAAGAATTCTCTCATATTTTTTTATATGGGTCTATCTCTTGAGGAGGACACAAAGAAATTACATATTTTGACTCCTTTTCTTCAAGAGCCCAGGAGTAAAGACTATTCCTCACTGGTTAGTCATATTCAAAATATCTGTTTCTTACTCGTGCTGCTCTAGACTCCTTTGAGTCTGTTAGCAGGACTTCTGCTGTAGCTATAGGGGCAAGACGTAGAGCCTGGCTTCAAGCTTCAGACTTGGACAAATGGGCACAAGAAAGACTGGGAAATACTCCTTGCACTGGAGAAAATCTCTTCAACAAGGAGTCTTTACTCCAGGTTACTCAGTTATCCACTGACTTTCCTTTTTCCAGAGGCTGTTCTAAGCCTTCTTCTTTCCCAATAGGTAGGAAATGTCCTACCAAACATTCTTCCCCTAGGGGGAAAAGGTTTTACCCATCATCTGCTCATCATACAGATGTTCCCAAACAGGGGAAACATCGCCCTGGTCTGAAGAATCCACAACCTCAGCAGGGTCAACAAACCCAGCAGTCGCAGGGTTTCAAATAGATCATTGTCCCTCTTGGTTGGTGGTTAGGGTGGCAGTCTGCTTCTTTCACTGGCAGTATCTGCACTAAATTTATCCTAACCTACCTAGATATCTCTTCATGAGACATCTTTTTTCTAAGAGTCTTTATGATGATCATGCCCATACTTAAGTTTCCTCTTCCTCTTGAAGGAAAGAGGTAACAACTATCAATGGACAGTTGTTTCCCTGTACTGGCATGTATCATCTCACCTGTCAGAGACTTCCTCCATAGTCTGTCTCTTGCAACTCTGTCTTACGTCCCTCTTTCTACAACATTTGGTTGTAAGAGTGGTTCTTTTACACCGGTAAGCTCCTATAGTCCTCTACCTGTTCTACTGGGGAATTCTCCCTTCTGGAGTTGTTTCTCCCCCTTGTTACCTTAGGGCAGCTCATCAGACAATAGAAAGTCCTATCAGGACTGTTTTTCCCAATCTAAAAAGAAAAGGAAGAGGGAAAAGAGTTTTTTCTGTGCTGCCCTGGTAGTTGCTGCAGATACAGCAATTCCTAGTGGTTAAGCCACTGGTTGTGTTCTCTACGCAACCAGGGCTTCCCCTCCACTAGCAATCCTCCTAGCCTCAGTGCTAAGTCCCAAACAGGTTATTAACCATGTTTGGGAAACCCTATTATCACAGTCTGGTTGGTTAACTTCTATTCTTTGCCTTGGCAGAATAGCTGGTCACCTGCTGGCTTTCCACTGACAGCTTTTTTTTCTAACCAACCTGCAGCATGCTCTTTGCATCTCTACAGAGTAGCTTTGCACTATGGCCCTTGCTAGAGAGCATTAGTATCTTGCCTAGCAGATAACCCCAGATGGTTAGGGGGAGGGGGTTCCCCCAGTCATGTCTGGCGGGTATTCCCTGCCCTTTCCATCTTATCGTAAATCTCTTGAGGCATAAGCCTCAGGCCTTTCATTACGTGAAAGCCTAAAGGAGGGCCAATTCCCTGGCTTGGCCCATATCTCCTTGAGGAGTCTTGTCAGAGAGAAATTTCTCCAATGGCAGCTAGAGGATGCCTAATACCCATCTTGCCCTCATACGCGGATCACTAGGGTATTCTCCTCCAGAGGCCTCCTCTATCCAATCTCCATACTGCAATTCTGGAGATATCTGGACTTCCTGTCTGCAGACTGACGTTATCCTCTGCCATTTTCACGTAAGCTATCCTGGTTATTCAAGAGCTCAAATTCTACAAAGAATTCAGCCTTCTTGTCAGGGAGACCTTTCCTCTGACTCTGCCAGTCATAACCAGGAAAAGAGGATTCTCTATTTACCTATTCAAGCAGGTATCAACCTTCTTGCTGTCAGATGAATCTTCCTCTCTCCCTATATCCCTAGAGAGGATGGGGTTCTATGGACATCTCTCCACCCATATGCCTGAAGACATGTGTCTGTATGCCTACCTATTTCGTCTAGGTATAGATAGATATAGATATGTATGGGCAGATGACCCTCAGATACGTATATATATATATATATATATATATATAGATAGATAGATAGATAGATATAAAATCTCTTTATAGATATCTATATATACACATATAGGGTATATATGCATATAGGTAGATGGATACAGATCTATATATATCTATACTTATCTCTTTATAGATATCCATATATACACACATAGGGTATATATGCATATAAGTAGATACGTTCAGATATCCTTACATTCCTATATGATCCTGACAGATGGGCACTACCCCTATAAATGCTGTGCCAGCATACTTAGGGGACTACACCTATAACCACTCCCTGTGGTAATTAACAATCTTTTTCCTTACCATAACCTTTTCAGGTTAGGTACTCCTGAAGCTCTCCATGTACCCTTTTTCTTTCCTAATTGACCCCATTTAGGAAAGACATTGCGGAGCTTCAGTTGCTCTAAAGCTTAGCGCTCCTGAGTCTGTCCTTACTTTCTTATCAGATACAAGGGTCTCCATACCCTTTCTTCCCTACATGGACTGATACCAACCCCAGTCCAGTTGGGTCAGACTCATTTTTTCTCTTGGTCCTAGATTTGTACTATTTTTGGACCAAAACAGCTTAAGCTTTCTTTAATAGTACCTTATGCGTCTCCGCTGAAGCTCTACCTCTCATACTACCCCAGTTTTTCCCCTGGGGTTATTTCTCACCCTGAAGGGTTCTGACCTCCACTTGTTTTTATTCTACTTTATTACCTCTACTTCTCAGTGAGGTACCCCTTGAGCACATTCACTGACTCTTCTATCAGATCCATATGTAGCTCAGTGCACTTGTGCAATGCCAACAAGGGAGGCCCAGATTACAGTATTTCACTACTAAATGCCCTCGATACAGGGTCTTCCCCTTTTGAAGCCCTGTTCTAGCCAGCTGTTCCACAGCTCTTTTTCTGTATTCAACTCCTACCCTCCATCCCCAGGATGCCTGAGGTCCTGAGGAATAGCATGGCTCGTTCTAGACTTGCAACATGCTAGGACTCTCTCTGGGCATCTGAGCTTGGGAGTCCCCATATGTGAAGACTCATTCCTGCTTGTTCCTGGAGATAGCACAGTTACTTACCTGTAACAGGTGATCTCTGGGAACAGCAGGAATAAGTCTTCACAACCCACCCACCTCCCCTAGGAGTTACATTTCTCTGTCTCTATCTTTCCCTTCCTTGCTCTCTCTCTCTTTGTCTCAGCTTTAAAACTTAACTGAGGAGAGGCAGTTGGGAAGGCGGGAAGGCAGCACGCAGGCGTGTTGGGATGCTTCCTAAATCTTTCTGATTGGACGCTGGGAAGCGTTCCCGCGCAGACTCCGTCGGTACTGACGTACCCATATGTGAAGACTTATTCCTGCTGTTCCCAGAGATCACCTGTTTACAGGTAAGTAACTGTGCTTTCTCTGCAGGTTGTTTGGCTGGCAGTAATTAGGGTGGAAGTTACGATGAAGGAAATTATGTCTTGAATGTATGAGTTTTCAAAGGACTCTGTTAATTGAAAAAGCAGGATAATAAGTTGAGTGTTGTGGATACTAGAATTGCTAAGTTACAGAACTAACTCTCTGCCTTAACAGGCAGGGAAATGGTGCTCTCTAGAGCAGCGGTTCTCAACCAGTGTGTTGCGACACAAGAGTGTGTCACAACCTCTCTGGAAGTGTTTCGCGGAGCCGGCACATGAAGTAGGAGATGCAGCCAACATCCAGGAGGGGTTTCACGGATTCTGAACTAGCAGCATAAAGAACGGGAGATGCGACCACAATGGCCCCAGCAATTCGTGTTTTATGTAGATTCCGCCGTGCTCTTTCTCTGCATCCTAGCACCCTGGACTCTTATGATTTCAGTTCTGGGTGTGTTATGCACAGCCGGAAATAAAATCATTTAAGGTGACACTTGCTGCGGTCAGGAAGAAGGAGCACAACTGAATCTACATTAGCTGTGGCCAATGTGGTCATGCCTCCTGTGGCTACCACTGTTTGCACTGGCTCCAGGAAGGATTGAGAGGGAAGATACTGTACTATTTTGTGGGATTGGGGAGGAGAAGGAGAGAGGACAAGGACATGTTGGATTACAAAGGTGCGTTAGATGGGGAGATGTCTGGCTACATGGGAGAGAGATATATGATGCCAGGCTATAAGGGTGGATGGGGGAAGGGAATGAGAGAAAATACAGGGCTGCAGAGGTTGATGGTTAGAGAGAGACGGGGAGGGGAGGGAAATAGAGGGAAAATTCCGGGCCACATAGGTAGGTGGGTGGGTGGAGAGAAAGGGGGAGATACTGGGCAGCATAGGATAGATGGGTGGGAGACAAAGACTGGGAAGTTACAGGGTTCATGAATGAATGGATGGATATATAAATGGGCGGGTGGGTAGATGTTTAGGCGTTGGAGAGGAATAGAGAATGAGAGGAGGGGAGATGCCAGGCTACAAGGGCGGGTGGGGGAGAGAGAGAGTGGAGATGCTGGATATGGTGTGGAACATGTTGGGGATTGTCAAGGAGAGACAAGTGAGAGGAGATATTAGGGAATGAGAGATGGAGGATGGAGCGAGATGGGGAAATAGAGCCTGGAGAGGTGGAAAGTTGATAGGTATGTGAAAATGAAAAAGGAAGAGATTGAGGACTAGAAGGTGAGTGCACAGAGAAGCAAGAAAGGGAAAAAGGGATGATCAATATGTCAGACAGATGTGAGTGGAGGAGTGGCCTAGTGGTTGGGGCAAGGTACTTCAGGCTGGAAGGTCAGGAGTTCAGATCCCACTAGAGGATAGCAACCTTGGGCCCATGTTCCCTGTAAAATAGTTATCTCTGAGTTATAATGCCCTGTTCAATGTAACTTCAGTTTGTTCAATGTAAACCGCACTGATGCAGAATAGCGCGGTATATAAGAGAATATAATAAAAAACTAATAAAAATAAAAGATATAGGGAGGGAATGGAGGAGAAATGGACAGCAAACACTGGAAAGAGCAGGAGACAGAGGAAGACACAAAAAAGAAACCGAGACCAGCATGATCGGAAAAATAAAATACCCAGATAACAAAGGCAGAAAAAAAGCTTTTATTTTGAATTTTATTAATTGGGATATGTTAGCTTTAGGAACTGTGCATTGCAGATGTTTTTGTATGTTGTTCAGTACAAGAGGAAAAGCATTTCTATTTTTAGTTTTCCAGTGGGACGTACCTTCTGAATTTGACCTCCTGAGATTCCCAGTTCAATTTTTGTCTTCATATTTTTATTTCTAATTTGTGCTTCCTTGTTCTGTAATTGGTGAGAGTCTGTCGGAGTTTTGCATGAGACCAAGGTGTGGTGATATTAGTGTATAGTTTCTGTAGAGATCTGTAATAGTCTCACTTGTTCTGTTTTACCAGTAGTAGGTGTATTCAAGTTCTACGGCACAGTGTAATATTTGTAGTGCTGTATTTCCTTACTAGTGTAAAGTAATAACTGTTTAGCAAGCAAGGAGGGCTACACCCAGGGACATAGAACAGCGCTGTTAGAACACACATAAGAGGTTAGCTGCTTTGTCTCTTAAAAGACAGCTGAGGGAAAAAAAGACTTTGGCAGGTCCCCTCGTTTATTCAACAGGTACCAAAGTTCCATCAACTGAACGATGGCTGGGAAAAATTGAAATGATGAAATACTTTGTTTTTTGTTAACCATTTTCCTCATTCCTTCATAGTCTCCCTTTTGAAAGTTAAATAGGATTGTCCTGGAAACTGCAGACTTGTGAACCTGACATCAGTGCCAGGCAAAATGGTAAAAACCCATTATAAAGAACACAATTACTGAACATAAAGCCAGTTATAGTTTGAGACAAAGCCAACATGGATTTAGCCAAGGGAAGTATGCTCACCAGTCTGCTACATTTTTTGAAGGTATGACTAAAAAGGTACATAAAGTTGAGCTGGTGCATTTAATGTATCTGGATTTTCAGAAAACATTTGTTAGGGTTCCTCATGAGAGACGCCTGAGAAAATTTAAAAAGTCATGGGATAGGAGGCATTGTCTTGTGGATAGGGAACTGGTTAAGAGAAAGTGGAGTATGGCTAAGTGGTCAGTTTTTCTCAGTGGAGAAAGGTAAATAATGACATACCCCAGGGAGCAGTGTTGGACCCACTACTTTTTAACATATTTTATAAATGACCTGGAAATGGGAACAACAAATGAGCCGATTAAACTTGCAGATGACATATAAAAATGATTCAAAGTTGTGTGGTGTGTGGTTTTTTTTTTTTTTTTTAAATCACAAGAGGATTATGAGGAATTGGGGAGACTGGGCATCCAAATGGCAGATGACATTTAACGTGGACAAATGCACAGTTTTACAATTAGGGAAGAACAACCCAAACTATAGCTACATAATGAAGGAGAAGCCTAGTGATTAGAGAAGTGGTCAGTAACCAAAAAGACCAGGGTGTGAAACTTATGGTCTTGGGCAAATCACTTAATCCTCCATTGCCTCAGGTACAAACTTAGATTATAAGCCCTTTGGGCACAGTGAAATACCTATTGTAACTCACCGTTAACTATGACTGGAAAAGTGTGAGCTAAGTGCTATGATATAAAAATAAATAAATAATGCAAAGTTCCATGTTAGGAGTCCCCACTCAGGAAAAGGATCTAGGCATCAATGTGGATAATACATTGAAATACTCTGCTGCTGCAGCAGCCAAGAAAGCTTGTAGAATGATAGGAATTTATAACAAAAGGAATGGAGAATAAAACAAAGGCTATCATAATTCCTCTGTATCGCTCCATGGTATGACCCTGACTTGATTATTGCATGAAGTTCTGTTTGCTGCATCTAAAATAAATAGCATAATTTTGAAGGTGCAGAAAAGGAGAGACCAAAAAGAGAGGGGATGGAAGGATATGTCTATAAAAGGCTTGAAATGTTAGGGCTCCTCATCTTGGAGAAGAGACAGCCGAGGGGAGATATGATTACAAAATTACTTAACATGTAGATAGTCATGGCTTAATGGGAGACAGCCAACATGGCTTTAGACAAGGAAGATCTTGTCTTACTAATCTGTTTTTTTGAAGGTGTGAATAAACAGGTAGACAAAGGTGAATCGGTTGATAAGTGTATCTGGACTTTCAGAAAGCTTTTGACAAGGTCCCTCATCAGAGACTTTTGGCAAAACTAAAGAGTCATGGGATAGGAGGCAGTGTACTACTGTGGATCAGGGACTGGTTAAAAGATAGAAAGCAGAGGGTTGGGCTAAATGGCTAATTTTCCCAATGGAGAAAGGTGAATAGTGGTGTACCCCAGGGATCTGTGCTGGGTCCTTGATTTTTAACATATACATAAATGATCTGGAAAAGGGAATAACGAGCAAGGTTATCAAATTTGCAGATGAGACAAAACTATTTTAAGTTGTTAAAACCCATGAGGATTGTGGAAAATTGCAAGAGGATCTTGATAAATTGGAAGACTGGGCATCCAAATCTAGGTCACAAGTAACTAGCAGTTTCCCCAAAAGACACACAAGCTTCAAAATGCTTGTATTGGGACAAGCAGTGATATCCCGGGTCCCCTTTAATAATGGTTTATGGACCTTTCCTCCAGGAACTTGTCCAACCCTTAGTTTTTTAAAACCCAGCCACACTAACAGCTTTTACTACATCCCCTGGTTACGAATTCCAGAGTTTGATTACATGTTGAGTAAAAAAAAATATTTTCTCTTATTAATCATGAGTTACTCTGTAGCTTCATTGCATGTCCCCTAGTCTTTCTATATTTTGATGGTGGAAACCATTGATCTATGTTTACCCGTTCCACTCCATTCATTAATTTATAGATCTATCATATCTCCCCTCAGCCGTCTGTTTTCTTCATTGAGTCGTCAAATAACTTTCTCACTAGAGAAATTAGCTGACAGGCTAATGCTCTGTTCCACCCTCACTCTGTCCCTGAAGCGCCCAGATGCTGAGCACTTAGTGTCGGGGTATTTAAACCCGGTACAAGGGGATATTCAGCACTAAATGGTTTACTGCTGCTGACTATCCTACTGACTGTGGTTTAACCAGTTAGCAAGTCTAACTGGTTAAATCATTTTGAAAATGCTCCCCCCCCAAGTAATTTGGTAATTCTGTTAACAAGCATGATTGAATGAGGCACACCAGTGCTGAGGTCATCCGATGGTGCTGAGATGGAACAGGTGTTCCAGATCTCAGAGTCAGTGGATAGCTCTTGGCTTGCACAGATCTTCTTGCATGCAGCAGTCCCTTAATCTAGAAACCTAGAAACATGATGGCAGAAAAAGATTGCATGGTCTAGCTAGTCTGCCCTTCCATATCAACCACTATATAAGAGTTTTTGTTTACCTTTAGAGATCCTCTGTTCCATGCTTTTTTGAATTTACAGTATAAACCTCCACTGGGAGACTATTCCACACATCTACTACTCTTTCTGCATATTACTCCTGAGTCTTTCCCCTTTCACCCTCATCCTATGTCCCCTCGTAGCATAGCTTGCTTTAAATCGAAAGAGGCTCTCTCCCTGTGCTATTATGCCACAGAGGTATTTAAACGTCCTCAATCATATCATCTCTGTCCTGCCTTTCCTCTAAAGTATACATTTTAAGGTCCTTAAGTCTGTCCTCATATGCTTTATAACGAAGACCACTAACCATTTTACTAGCCACCCTCTGCACACACACCAATCTATTTATATCCTTTTGAAGGTGCGGTTTCCAGAATTGTATGCAATACTCCAAATGAGATTGCACCAGAGACTTACACAGGGCACTATCACCTCCTTTATTCTGCTGGCCATTCCTCTCCCTAAGCACCCAAGCATCCTTCTAGCTTTTGCAGTCACTTTTTCTACCTGTTTAGCTACATTAAGATCATCAGGCACAATCATGCCTAGGTCCCGCTCTTCTTTCGTGGATGTTAGTACATCACCCCTCTATATTGTACTGCTCCCTTGGATTTTTACAGCCCAAATTCATGACCCTACATTTTTTTATCATATCTTAGCTGCCAAATTCTAGACCATTCTTTAAGCTTAGCTAGATCCCTTCTCATGTTATCTATACCTTCCTGGTTGTCTACTCTATTGCACATTTTGATATCATCCGCAAAGAGGCAAACCTTACCAGACGACCCTTCCGCAATATCGCTAACAAAGATGTTAAAAAGAATTGGACCAAGGACAGATCCCTGGGGCACTCCACTGGTAAACACCTCCTCCTCAGAGTGAACTGCATTTACCTGTACCCTTTGTCGCCTCCCACTCAACCAAATTCCAACCCAAGTAGTAACTTTAGGGTCCATCCCTAGGGTGCTCGGTCTGTTTATAAGTTGCCTGTGCGGAATAGTGTGGAATGCTTTACTGAAATCTAAATACAGCACTTCTAGGGCTCTCCCTCGGTCCATCACCCAGTCAATCAGATTTGTCTGACAAGACCTGCCCCTGGTGGACCCATGCTGCCTCGGATCTGGTAGTCCTGTCAGGTTTGCTTTCTCAGAACATGAAACCAAGCTTTCCCATCTTTAATGAAAAGGTATTTTTGTTATAATGTTTCAGCATTTATTTTTCATTGTCTCTTTACTTCCTTTAACCATTTTTAAAAGGATTATTTTGGGGCTTGTCGGATTGCCATGTTTCCCTGGCACGAGAAAAGTCAGGCTTTTGGCCCTGCCTAATGTGCAGAAGAAAGACAGACATGCAGATTGTTATCATTTGCTTGGGATCAGGCAAGCACTGAGAGTGCTTTGATTTAAACTGGCCCCCGGTGATATCTGTGCTTCAGCTGTTGTGAGCAGGGAGGAGCCTAATTCGCTGCTCCTACAGCTGATGGCAAGCCGGTCTGCCTCTCTGCATGCCAAGGGTGCTTTGATTTAAACTATCCCCCGGTGAGATATGAGTAGGAAGAACTAGCTAAACCATGTCATTCAAAGGTGGTCATAAAATACTTTTATCTCGGCACATCGGACAGAAACTGTGGTGACACCCCAAAGTGCAAGAAGTTTAGAAATGGCTACTGGCCCATCAGCTGCACATAAGTATATATGCCACAGTTCTAATTCCAACAAACCTCTGGTAAGATTCTAGATTCATGAGGGTGCAGGTGATTCCAGATTTCATGGGGATGCATCCAGATCCAGCACAGACTCCTCTTCATTTATAACAGTCCTAAGACTCTATCTCCAGGAACAAGCAGGAATGAGTCTTCACATATGGGTACGTCGGTACCGACGGAGTCTGTGCGGGAACGCTCCCCAGCGTCCAATCAGAACGCTTTTGGAAGCATCCCAACATGCCTGCGTGCTGCCTTCCCGCCTTTCCCAACTGCCTCTCCTCAGTTTTCGTTTTTCCGCGGAGCTGGCAGAACGTCCTTCTGTCACCGCAGAAAATTCTTCTTTTATTTTTTGGTTTTCTTGTGGTCACGTCTGCCTTCCCTGACGCCACTGGTACCGCCGGTGTTTCTTTTCTTTTTTCTTCTAAATTTTCCTTTATAAGGAATACCCTTTTCCTTCTTAGGACCTGACGGGTTTTTTCGGCCTGTTAGGCCTAATCTTTTTCCGCATGGAAGCGCCAGCCACTATCCCTAAGAAATGTTCAAACTGTGGCGGTACAAATTTCATTTTAGACACTCATAATTGGTGTCTGCCCTGCTTGGGTCCTGACCACTATCCGCTGGAGTGTCCCTCCTGCAACAGTATAGTCGGAAGAAGTCTTCAGCATCAAGTTCACCTCGATACGCGGTCCCCAGTCAACTTCAGGGCATCGACCACACTTTCTCTTCACAGGATCAGGTAACCCAAAAACAGTCTGTTAAGACTAGCCAGCCCTCGAGGGGTAGATCTCATGCACAGCATAGAGATGCCTCCGGCCTTGCCCTCGAGGACACACTGGCTTTAAAACCCCGGTGGGAGTTTTTGGCCTCCAAATCCTTAGTGGGGTTTCAGGTTGTTCCTGAGGGTCACCACTCTCCGAACATACCTGAGCCATGCTCGGTGGTGGCATCCGCTTCGAGCGGTACCGATACCCCGGCATCGGCAATGGTGTTGGATGAAACATTCCTCACCAAAGATCATAGTCTGGCGTCCTCTGCTGCGGGCCTGTTGGATACGCTGCAGACCGATCTTCCAGTATCGGTATCGATCCCGGTGCCGGTACTGGTACCAACGCCGGTACCCTCCAGATGTGCATCGATAGACTTGCTTCCCTCGATGCCGAGTCTGGAATCGATCTCCAGTCTGGATGACTGGGTACTGACTCGCCTTGGTACCGATGCCAGACGGTACCGGAGGCACGGTTCTGATGATCTATGTCGGGCACTCTCGGTTTCTTCGATACCGTTAGAGCTGTCACCGGCTGGCCTTCATCCACCGGTATCGGATACGGTGCCGGAGTCGGTACCGGTATCCACATTACCATTGCTGTCGGTACCTTCCATGCTTCTCTCATCAGGCTCGCTTCCCTCGGTACCAAGTTTGGAATCGATCCCTAGCATGGACGATGCGCTACCGACTGTTGCTGGTCCCGACCTACTACGGTACCGGCGACCATCCTCTAAGGATCCGATACTCCACCCTTTAGGGTCTTCTATTCCTCTAAATTTGGATAGATCCCTGGGTGCCAGTGCTAGTTCAACAGATCTAGCCTGTCCTCCTCTTCCTAGAGTATTTCCCTCTGGGGATTTTTCTTTTCAAGCATTCCTGCTTGATATGGCAAAGTCACTTGCCATTTCTATACCGGGTCAGGATCCTACACCAGGGAATACAGAATCCCTGTATGTTCCCTGGAGTCCAAAGGAGAACATTATGCTTCCTTTGCAGCAGACCTTGCAGGATCTCCTCTTTCTAATGTGGAAAACTCCTTTAACAGTACCCCCACCTTCTAGGGCAACTGATCTTCTATATAAGGTGCCCCCCTCTCCAGGTTTTCAAAAGACTCAACTTCCTCATCATTCCATTGTTGTAGAATCAGCAATGAGGCATATTAAGAGTACTAAAAAGCACTCTTCTTATCCGCCAGGTCGTGAGTCTAAGATTTTAGATGCCTTTGGACGCCAAACCTTCCAGGCATCCATGCTTTCAGCAAGAATTCTCATATATTTTCTATATGGGATTATCTCTTGAAGAGGTCACAAAGAAATTACTGCTTTTGACCCCTTTTCTTCAAGAGCCCAAAAGAGCAGACTATTCCTTATTGGTTAGTCATGCTCAAAATATCTCTAGGTTCCTTACTCGTGCTTCCCTAGACTCCTTTGAGTCTGTTAGCAGACCTTTTGCTATAGCTATAGGGGCATGACGTAAAGCCTGGCTCCAAGTTTCAGACTTGGACAAATGGGCACAAGAGACTGGGAAATACTCCTTGCACTGGAGAAAATCTTTTAACAAGGAGTCTTTACTCTAAGTTGCTCAGCTAACCACTGACATTGCTGTTTCTGGAGGCTGTTCTACGCCTTCCTCTTTCCCAGTTGGTAGGAAATTTCCTAACAAACTTTCTTCCCCTAAGGGGAAAACGTTTTATCCATCTTCTGCCCATCATACAGATGTTCCCAAACAAGGGAAACATCGCACTGGTCTAAAGAAACCACAACCTCAACAGGTTCAGCAAACCCAGCAGTCGCAGGGTTTCAGATAGATTACACAGGTACACTACCAAAAAACTGCCTCCAGTTTTGCAACTGATTCCTATAGATTTTGGGGTGCTGAATCCAGGAAAAATAGCCAAAATGTTCCATCACGTCACGTTTTCTTGCAAAATTAGATTTCTTATCCATATAAGGAATGCTCACATAATTTCTTTTTAGCTGACTGCAGTTTATTTTCTTGGCCCAAAATAGAGGTTGTAATGGTTAACTAACTAGAAACACTCCCTCATGATATTTTAGAGTGTTTTGTATTCATTTTATACATTAACAGGACAATTGGGAGGCGGGGGGCTAAATCCAGTACTCGCGCTGGCGCATGTTCTTTCCTGTTCGCCTCGCCTCGTTCGCTCGCTCAAACACGGTGGTTGCGACATGAACGTTCCTGTCAAATTTCAGTTTCTTGCAAGTTCATTATTACCTTTTGTTTGCTCAGTCGTAATCCAGCTTTATTCCGAAGTGGTTCACTACAGTTGTAGTTTGCAGTGCTGTGTATTTGTGATGGCTCAGAGAGCCAGAGGTTGCGTCAACTCTCCGGACAGTTTTTGTTTTATTTGTGGGGAATATACCGTGAAAAAGCGGCAGAGGAACATTTCTGCATTTATTTAAAAAGTATATTTCGCCTATTTCGGTTTGAAGTTAGGCGATCAAGACAAACCATGGGCTCCTCACAAAGTGTGCAAGACATGTGAGGAAGATCTATGCTTATGGATGAAAGGTAAAAAACAAGCATTTCGTTTCGGAATACCTATGATGTGGCGTGAACAAAGAGACCACAGCAGTGACTGCTATTTTTGCTCTTGCATTGTGAATGGATACAACTTAAAAAATAAGAACGTAATAAGTTACCCCAACCTTCCCTCAGCAATTAGGCCTATGCCTCATAGCAACGAAGTACCTGTGCCTGAACCACCAAAATCTTTGGATCATATTTGTGTGGACGGTTCTGATCATGATGAGACTCATCAGATGGCTTTTCCCGATGAGTCCAGTACTTCCGAGTTTGAAACTGAACCAGATCCGAAACCTGAACTTTTCTCTCAAGCTGAATTGAATGATTTAGTCCGGGATTTAGGACTCCCAAAAGATGCTGCCCAACTGCTAGGTTCTCGGCTTAAACAGAAAAATCTATTGTCACCAGGAACAACTTTTTATTGGTACCGCAACCGCGAGACACAATTTTTGAAGTATTTCAGCAAAGAGGAAGATTTGGTATTTTGCAACGATATATACGGAGTGATGGAAAAGTTTAAACTCAAGTATGATCCTGCTGAATGGCGGCTGTTCATAGATTCGTCAAAAGACAGCATAAAAGGTGTTCTTCTTCATAATGGCAACACATTCGCTTCAGTTCCTATTGCTCACTCTGTTATTCTCCAAGAAAAATACGAGAATTTGGCCCTGATTCTTCAGAAGATTCGTTATGATGAGCATAAGTGGATGATTTGTGGAGACTTTAAAATTATATCCATGCTATTAGGGCAGCAATCCGGTTTCACCAAATATCCCTGCTTCCTTTGCTTGTGGGATAGCCGGGCCCGCGACCTACACTGGGGGAAAAAAGACTGGCCAATTCGGGAGTATTTGAGACCCGGTGAGAAAAATGTTCTTCATGAGAGCTTGGTACCTCGTGATAAAATTCTATTACCACCTCTCCACATTAAGTTGGGTCTCATTAAGCAATTCATCAAGTCCCTTCCAAAAGATGGTGAGTGCTTTCGGTACCTTTGCTCAAAGTTCCCCCGACTTTCTGAAGCAAAGCTAAAGGAAGGAGTGTTTGTTGGCCCTGATATAAGGACACTCATTTCAGATGGAGCATTCGCTGAAACGATGTCTGAGAAGGAAAAAGAAGCCTGGGATTCCTTCAAGGATGTTCTCAAATTCTTGGGGAACAGGCGGGATGAGAACTATAAGGATATTGTTGCCAGGATGCTCAATGCCTTCAAAGAACAAGGCTGTAACATGAGCCTGAAAGTCCATTTCTTGCACTCCCATGTGAACTACTTTCCCGAAAACTTGGGGGCGCACAGTGAAGAACAAGGTGAAAGGTTTCACCAGGACATCAAGGACGCAGAGAGAAGGTACCAAGGAAGATGGAACACCACTATGATTGATTTCTGCTGGTTGCTGCTGCGGGAAACCCCAGATGAAAAATACGCCAAGCAGCGCACCAAGAGAAGCATTCGGGGGAAGAAGAAACAGGCCCACCAGGAGATTGATTGACCCAAGAATGACTTTAAAATCTAAACTGTGTTGACAAATATCGTGTTTTTACTAAACTTTGAAATAAAAATTTGCTAGTTATTACCACAGTGTCGGATCTCATTTATTAGAATTTTATTTTCACACCATCGGGTGTTTGTCTTCATGTATTGCAATGGTGCGGTTTGCGTTTTCTATTCTTACACACATACCTGTACAACATTTTTTGCACATTGCTTTGCTTTGCTTTGTGTCTAACCTCGCTCTTATATGCTCAATGTTTGTGCACATGTATGTGGCTGTTTTAAGTGCAGACAATTTTGCTACCATCACAGTGTGTTTTGTTGACATTACTCTATTCTTATGTGCTGCCTTGTTACAATTTTCTTTATTCTTATTTGAATAACTACTAAACAATTAGTATAAAGAATTCATCCATGAAACTTTTATCTCGATCGCACTCAATCTGAAACGTTCACCTCAAACTGCTAACCCAATGTAGCAAAAAATCTGTACGTGATGGAGCAAATTGGTTACCAGATTTGGATTCAGCGCACCAAAAAAACGTAAAAATCAATCGAAACATTAGAGGCAGTTTAAAAAAATTTTTTTTTAGTGTACCTGTGTTATCATTACATCTCCTGTTTGGTGGTTAGAGTTTGCAGTCTGCTTCTTTTCACTTGAAGCATCTACACTAATTTCATCCTAAATTCTCATGGATCTCTCTTCACGAGACATCCTTTCTTTTTGTTCTAAGAGTCTTTGTGATGATCATGCCTATAGTTAACAGGTTTCTCTTCCTCCTACTGGGAAAAGAGAACATAGGAACATAAGATATGCCATACTGGGTCAGACCAAGGTCCATCAAGCCCAGTATTCTGTTTCCAACAGTGGCCAATCTAGGTCATATGTACCTAGCAGTTTCCCCAAGAGACACAAGTTCCACAATGCTTGTACTGGGTCAAGCATTGATATCTTCGGTCACTTCTTAATAATGGTTTATGGACCTTTCCTCCAGGAAATTGTCCAAACCTTTTTTAAACCCAGCTACACTAACAGCCTTTACTACATCCTCCGGTAACAAATTCCAGAGTTTGATTACACGTTGAGTGAAAAAATATTTTCTTTTATTAGTCTTAAATAGTTTACCCTGTAGCTTCATTGCATGTCCCCTAGTCTTTCTATATTCTGATAAGGTAAACAATCGATCTACGTTTACCCGTTCCACTCCGTTCATTAATTTATAGACTTCTATCATATCTCCTCTCAGCCGTCTCTTTTCCAGGTTAAAGAGCCCTAACCTTTTTAGCCTTTCTTCATAGGAGTATCCTTCCATCCCCTTTACCATTTTGGTGGCTCTTCTCTGTACCTTTCTAAAATCGCTATATCCTTTTTAAGATACGGCGACCAGAATTGCACACAATATTCAAGGTGCGGTCTCACCATGGAACGATACAGAGGCATTATAATATCTTTTGTTTTAGTTTCCATTCCTTTCCTTATCATACCTAGCATTCTATTTGCTCTCTTGGCCGCCGCTGCACACTGGGCCGAGGGTTTTAACATGGTATCCACAATGACGCCTAAATCTTTTTCCTGGGTGGTGGTTCCTAATGTGGAACCTTGCATCGTGTAACCATAGTTTGGGTTGTTCTTCCCTAGGTGCATAACCTTGCACTTGTCCACATTAAATTTCATCTGCCATTTTGATGCCCATTCTTCCAATTTATCAAGATCCTCTTGCAATTTTCCACAATCCTCTTGGGTTTTAACAACTTTAAATAGTTTTGTGTCATCTGCAAATTTGATAACCTCACTCGTTATTCCACTTTCCAGGTCATTTATGAATATGTCAAAAAGCAGCGGATCCAGCACAGATCCCTGGGGTACACCAATATTCACCTTTCTCCATTGGGAAAATTGGCCATTTAGCCCTACTCTCTGCTTTCTATCTTTTAACCAGTTCCTGATCCACAATAGTACACTGCCTCCTATCCCATGACTCTTTAGTTTTGCCAAAAGTCTCTCATGAGGGACCTTGTCAAAGGCTTTCTGAAAGTCCAGATACACAATATCATCCGACTCACCTTTATCCACCTGTTTATTCACTCCTTCAAAAAAACATAACAGATTAGTAAGACAAGATCTTCCTTGTCTAAAGCCATGTTGGCTGTCTCCCATTAGGTCGTGACTATCTACATGCTGAGTAATTTTATTCTTTATGATGGTTTCTACCATTTTTCCCGGTACTGACGTGAGGCTCACCGGTCTATAGTTTCCCGGATCACCCCTGGAACCCTTTTTAAAAATTGGTGTTACATTGGCGATCCTCCAATCTTCAGGTATAAGAGATGATTTTAATGATAGTTCACAGATTACTGATAGCAGTTCTGCAATCTCATATTTCAGTTCTTTCAACACCCTTGCCCAGGTGATTTGCTACTCTTCAGTTTATCTAATAGTTGTAAGACATCTTCCCGATGTATCGATATTTCCTTCAATTCTTCCGCACCTTTAAATACCACTTCAGTCATGGGTAACATCCCTACATCTTCCTCAGTAAAGACCGAAGCAAAGAATTCATTCAGTCTCTCCGCTATCGCCTTGTCGCCTCTTAGTGCTCCTTTAACCCCTTTATCATCTAATGGACCAACTGACTCTCTCACAGGTTTTTTGCTACGAATGTACTTGAAAAGGTCTTTATTTCGCGTTTTTGCTTCCGCAGCAAGCTTCTTCTCAAATTCTCTCTTTGCCTCCCTTATCAATGCCTTGCATTTGACTTGCCAGTGCTTGTGCTGTTTCCAGGTTTCGTCGTTTGGCTCTTTTTTTCCATTTCCTGAAAGATGCTTTTTTGGCAACAGGCTCTCTGACCTCACCTTTAAACCCTGCTGGCGGTTTTTTGGACTTCCTTCCACTTTTCTTAAAGCGTGGAATACAGCTGGTCTGGGCTTCCAAGATAGTATTTTTCAACAACACCCAAGCTTGATGTACGTCTTTAACCTTTGCAACTGCTCCTTTTAGTTTTTTCTTAACTGTTTTCCTCATTTTATCATAGTCTCCCTTTCGAAAGTTAAAAGGTAGTACTGTGGATTTCCTTACTATCCCGCCTCCACTAATTAAATCAAAGGCGATCATGCTATGATCACTATTGCCAAGTGGCCCCAACACCCTTATCTCTTGCACTAGATCTGGTGTTCCACTAAGGACTAGGTCTAATATGGCTTCCCCTCTGGTCGGTTCATGAAGCAGCTGCTCCAAGAAGCAGTCATTTATTTCATCTAGGAACTTTATCTCCCTAGCATGTCCTGACGTGACACTGACCCAGTCGATACCGGGGTAATTGAAATCACCCATTATTATTACTGCACTGTAACTTTTGTTAGCTTCCTTGATTTCTTTGAGCATTTCAATCATCCATTTGGTCATTCTGGCCAGGTGCTCGATAGTACACCCCCACTGCTATTGCCTTCCCCCTTTTATATGGAATTTCAATCCATATAGATTCTACAGCAGATTTTGTTTCCTGCAAAACTTTAATCCTTTCTGAGTCAATGCCCTCTCTAACATAGAGTGCAACCCCTCCACCATTCAGATCAGCTCTATCATTACGATATAGTTTGTACCCAGGTATCAGTGTCCCACTGGTTGTCCTCCTTCCACCATGTCTCTGATATTCCAATCATATGTAACCTTTCGTTTAGTGCTATATATTCTAACTCTCCCATCTTATTCTTTAGACTTCTAGCATTTGCATACAAGCATTTTAGAGAATGTATTTTATTCATATTAATTTGGCTATTGTTAGACATGGGTAAATTGGGATCTTTAAGCTCTGTCTGCTCCATACTTGAGGGCATTTGGGCTACTTTACTCTTTTGTGGAACCTCTCTGCTTTTGGTAGTATCCTTCAAGGATACATTCTTCCGAACCATCCGCTCTTGGGCGACTGTCGGCTTTCCCCTAATATCTAGTTTAAAAGCTGCTCTATCTCCTTTTTAAAGGTTAATGCCAGCAGCCTGGTTCCATCCCGGTTAAGGTGAAGTCCATCCCTTCGGAAGAGCCCCTCCTTTCCCCAGAGTGTTCCCCAGTTCCTAACAAATCCAAAACCCTCATCTCTGCACCATTGTCTCATCCACGCATTGAGACTCCGGAGCTCTGCCTGCCTTTTGGGTCCTGCGCGTGGAACAGGAAGCATTTCAGAGACTGCTACCCTGGAAGTTCTGGATTTCAACTTCCTACCTAAAAGCCTAAATTTTGCCTCCAGAACCTCCCTACCACATTTTCTTATGTCATTGGTACCGACATGTACCAAGACAGCAGACTCCTCCCCAGCACTATCTAAGACCTTATCTAGGTGGCACGTGAGGTCTGCTACCTTCGCACCAGGCAGGCATGTTACCAGGCGATCCTCACGTCCACCAGCCACCCAGCTATCTACATGCCTAATGATTGAATCACCAACTATAACGGCTGTCCTAACCCTTCCCTCATGGGCACATGGCCCTGGAGAGAGGTGACAACTATCAATAAGATAGTTTTCCCTGTACTAGCATGTATCATCTTACCTTTCAGAGACTTACTACATAGTCAGTCTCCTTCAACTCTCTTACCTCCCTCTTACTACAACATTCGGTTTGTAAGAGTGGCTCTTACACTGGTGTAAGCCCCTATGGTCCTCTACCTATTCCACAAGGGGATTTTCCCTTCCAGAGTTGTCTACCCCTTTTTCTTACTTTAGGGCAGCTCATCAGACAATAAGGAAGTCTTACTACTCCTACTTATGTCTGTTGCTTCTTTTTCCAATCTAAAAAAAAAAAAGGAAAAAACTTTTTTTCCGCTGCCCTGGTAATTGCTGCAAATGCAGCAATTCCTAGTGGTTAAGCCACTGGTTCTGTTCCCCACACAACCAGGGTTTCTCCTCCACTAGCAATCCTAGCCTCAGTGCTAAACCCCAAACAGGTTATCAACCTTTTTTGGAAACCTTATCACAGACTTGTTTGACTTCTATTCTTCGCCCCTTGGTTTTTGGCAGAATAGTTTGTTACCTACTGGCTTTAAGCAGCCAGTTTTTTCTTCTAACTAACCTCTAACATGCTCTCTGCAACTCTACAGAGTAGTTTTGCACTATGGGCCCTTGCTAGAGAGCATTAGTATCTTGCCTAGCAGATAATCCCAGATGGTTAGGAGGGGTTCACCCAGTCATGCTCCCATGACTGGTAGGTGTTCCCTACCCTTACCATCTCATCTAAAATCTCTTTTTGAGACAAAAGACACAGGCCTTTCATCACGTGAAAACCTAAAGAATGGCCAATTCCCTGGCTTGGTCCATATCTCCTTTGGACTTCTCGCCAGGGATAGTTTTCTTTCAGTTGCAGCTCAAGGACGCCTGATACCCATCTTGCCCTCATAGGCGGGTCAATATGGTATCTTATTCCAGTGGCGTCCTCTATCCATTCACCATACTGCAGTTCTAGAGAGATCTGGACTTGCTGCCTGCAGACTGAAGTTATCCTCTGCATTTTTCACGTAGGCCATCCTGGTTATTCAAGAGCTCGAATTCTTAAAGGAATCTAGACTCATTCTTGTCAGGGAGACCATTCCTCTGACTCTGTCAACTATAACCAGGGAAAGAAGATTCTCTATACATCTATTCAAGCAGGTATCACCCTTCTTGTTAGATGAATCTTCCCTCTAGCCCCATATCCCTATGGGGATCTAGTTATATAGCCATGTCTCCATCTACTTACATGGAGACCTGTGTCTATATGTCCACTTACACGTATGTATATGTATATGTATGTATATGTATATATATGTATGTATGTACTTTTTGTCTAGGTTCATATATCCATATATTCCTATATGACTCTGAAGGATGTGCACTACCCCTATCAATGCTGTGCCAGCATGCTTGGGGTTCTACACATATAACCACTCCGTGGTAATTAACAAATGTTTTGTTTCTCTTACCATAATCTTTCAGGTTTAGGTACCTCTGAAGCTTTCCATGTACCTTTCTTTCCTAATTGACCTCATTTAGGAAAGACATCACGGATTTTCAGTTAATCTAAAGCTGTAACGCTTCATAAGTCTGTCCTTACTTTGTTATCGGATATAGGGGTCTCCATACCCCTTCTTTCCTACGGGGACTATTTCCATTGTCAGTCCAAATCGGTCAGACTTATTTTTCCTTTTGGTCCTAGCATTGTACTGTTCTTTGACCAAAAGGGCTTAAACTTTGTCTAATAGTACCTTCTGCGTTTCCCGCTGAAGCCCTACCTCATTGTACTACCCCAGTTCCCCCTGGGGCTGTTTCTCACCCTGATGGGTTCTGACCTCCACTTGTTTTTCCTACAGTTTGTTACCTCTACTTCACAGTGAGGCACTCCTTGAGGTTCTTCTACTGGCTTTTCTAACAGATCCATATGAACCTCAATAGACTTTTTACAATACCACCAAGGGAGGTTCATATTAGAATATTGCACTCAATATTTTTACTACTAAATGTTGTCTATACAGGAGCTTCCTCCATAGAAGTCCTGTTCTAGTCCAGCTGTTCCACAGCACCCTTTCTATAATTCAACTCCTACCCTCCATCCCAAAAAGGTCTGAGGCCCTGAGGAGTAGCATAGCTCTTTCTAGATTCGCTACATGCTAGGACTCCCTCTGGGCATCTTAGCTTGGGGAGTCCCCATATGTGAAGACTCATTCCTGCTTGTTCCTGGAGATAGCACAGTTACTTACCTTTAACAGGTGATCTCTGGGAACAGCAGGAATAAGTCTTCACAACCCACCCACCTCCCCTAGGAGTTGCTTTTCTCTATCTCTATCTTTCCCTTTCTTGCTCTCTGCCTCTCTTCAGTTAAGTTTTAAAGCTGAGGCAAAGAGAGTTGGGAAAGGCGGGAAGGCAGCACGCAGGCGTGTTGGGATGCTTCCAAAAGCGTTCTGATGGGATGCTGGGGAGCGTTCCTGCGCAGACTTCGTCGGTACCGACGTACCCATATGTGAAGACTTATTCCTGCTGTTCCCAGAGATCACCTGTTACAGGTAAGTAACTGTGCTATATTGTCATATCCTATTAGGTGCAGTATCAAGCAGGTGAGCACATTAAAATTACAGTCTTTAGTGGAAAAGCCATTAATATCCATTCTAGTTTTGATGACTTTGGCAGATGAATTTGCCTTGCCATTTTATTTTCCCTTACTGAAGTAGCCTCGTTCATTTTTACAGAAAATGTTGAACAGCTTTTTATTTTTTTAAAGGCCACTGTAAGGACATTTTTGTGGTGGACTGTTAGGATCACATTGCGCCACAGGTTTCTCATAATTGCTAGGACCCAGGGTGGCTAAGAAAGCTTGTTTAGTTTAGATCAAAATGTTTTTTAAATGTCTTAGGTTATTTTTGTGAAAAAAGTTAACATGACTGGGGATATATTATAATTTGAAATCATTAGTTAGTCATTTCAAATTATTATATGTTCATCAAATGACCGAATGCTGACCTCATTGTATACAAAAGAACACAAAGGAAACCTCTTTTAAGGTGGTGGGGTTTTTTTCATTGTAATATGAGACCGCTGTGGACCTACTTGTTTCCTCTTGTGCAGGCCTGCTTTTTTGCTTTGGAATGCATTTGCATTTAGCAGAAATGTAACCTGTGTAACTACCATAGAATGAGCAATATTTAATATCACTTGCTCAGTAGCCCTATAAACCTGAAAATACAATCTCTTGAACCTCTCCATCAGATATGGTGTTTCTCCTTCAGGTCTGAAGATGACCATACCATCATGAGTTAGTTTAAAGGCACATTTTCCAAAGGATGTCCTAGTGCAATCTGGGATGTCCAAGTCAGAACGTCTGGGGGGGGGGGGGGGATGGAATGGAAAAGCAGGCATGTCCAAGTTCAGGCACAACCTCACAAACATGGATGTGTCCAATATGGACGTCTATGGGAACATCTACGTAGATGTCCCCAGAATAGCATTGCAAAATAGGGATGTCTAAATAGCCTGATGGTTAGAGTAGTGGGTAAGGACCATGGTGGCCAGGGTTCAAATCCCAGTGCTTCTCCTAGTGATCTTAGACTAGTCAGTTATCTTCCCATCTTCTTTATGCCCTCTGGATGTTTTAGGGCCGAAACAGCACTTTCCTGATGCCTATCCATGCCTGAAGCAGGTCCAAACAAGGATGCAGACATCTGACATTTCTGAAATCGAGCAGGGACATCTTGAGTTCATCGCACTTCCCCAGACATGCTTCCGCCATGCTCCCTGTCTACTGGGACATCCCCCGCATCAGAGACGCCTTTAAAAATCATTTGTGAAATGGCTCAGAGGACATCTCCATGATCTGGATATCCAAATTGTGACTAAGAATTTTAAAATGATCCCATTGTATCTTTGAGTGTATGAGCAGCTAACCAGACCAGTTTGATGTGTTTGTGGACCACTGGACGGGGGATTCTGCCTTGGTTTCCTTGCCCTGCATCAGAGAATTGGCATTTCTGCTACATGCACTTCTCTGCTTCAGCGGCTCCTATGCTTCATAGATTGTAGCTTTAGTATGGGGAGTTTCTGATGAAGTAATGAACAAGATTTTAAGTCTGCACTGAAATATTTCAGAGATGAGTTGGAGTCCCTTGAAATGCTGCTTCTGACCACCATGAGAACACTGTTCCTTTAGCTCACCATAAAAACCTTTCTTTAGCAATCACTTAACTAACATCCTAGAGACATGCCTATCCAAACCTAGAAATGATTTTCATCAGGAAACTCTGGATGCTTGTAATGCCAGCTTTTATAAGAATCTTAATATATGGGACCTCATTATGCCGTATTATCCTTGTTGGTTTCCTCCAACAGCCCATGTGAAAGCAGTTCAAATTCATAGCATGATATCTAAACACCCAAGTTTCATGTGCATACAACAAGATTGCTGAGTAATGGCTTTATAGACCTTCAAATGGTCTGTATTTCTACACATTCTCAGGTAGGCTTCCGAGACCATGCTTACCCTGGCAATTCTGACATTAGATTTCATCATTCTGGACTGTATGTGGTAGCATACTGCCAAGGTGGTTGAATTTGTCCACAGGCTTATGTTTGTAGGGCCGGTGTTAGGGGGTGGCAAACAGGGCAGTGCCCTGAGCCCCAAGCCTGCCTAAAACTGGAGGTGGCACAGCCTGCAGGCAGGCTATGGGGCACCCTCATTAGTTTCTGCCCTGCCCTCCCCCCCTGCATGTCTAACACTGGCCCTGGGTCATTGACTATAGGCTCCAAGTAAACATTTTCTTGTGCAGCCTGGTGCAGTTCTGCATTTTCAATGATTGTGAGAGTTTTGGCATTCCTGGAATACTCAGCAAACAGATAATTAGAAGGTCACTTGTAATATTTGCCATCAGTTCAGATACGTGATGTGTGTCCTAATATCACAGCCATAAAAGGTGTCCATAAGCATGGTAGACAACATCCTACTAAAGAATAATGGAGCCATCTCTCAGCTTTGCTTAGCAAACATGCTATTAAGAAATTGCCAGCCCATTATATTTTACAGGACAACTGAATTTTGCCATGATTTTCCAAAGGCCCTCATGATTATACCAGGCATCCCTTGGTGGCCGCTGAAGTAAAAATACTACAGCAATAGGTCCTCTCCAAGAGTCTCCTAGCCTATGCCTTTTTACAAGAGGTGCACTGCTGTTGCAGTTTATGCACAATAGTTAGTGATGAGGCCAGGGCATGGCACAATAAACCCAGAGCCTAGAGCAATAGAGGATGCATCATAAAGGTTAAGTAGGACAGACTAGATAGGCCATGTGGTCTTTTTCTGTCATCGTGTTTCTATGTTTCTAAGTAGGAAGGGGGAGATAAAGAGGCTGAGGAAAGAACAGGGTCGGGAACAGAATCCTCTTACCCGGGCTGATTTTTGGCCCCAGTCCACCCAGATATTAAATGCTTTTTGTCAGGTAACAAGTAATGCATACGTTGGAATTCTGTTCCTGGCATTTTTCCTGAAGTTGATGAGCAGCAAAAACTAAATCTTTGGCCCCACTTCCTTCATCTGAAGCCGCTTTGATTCTCAGGCATGAGCCTCATTCAGTGTGTTAAGAAGGCAAGTCGGTGGAATTCTGGTAAAGCTCTTACTGGCTATTGACAGCAAGGAGATCCCCCAGTGATTGCTTTTTCCCTTTCTTCTTGTACAAGTGGATAATGGACACTTCTCTCTCTTGCTGAGAAACCCCTCCTTGAATCCACATTAACCATGTTCTTTCCATGAGCTAACACAGAGACATAGAAGGGGTGTAATCTTAGTTATTTTCATGCATATGTGGCCATATACGCATATTAATGGCCTCTTATAAAGTACCAATCATTGTAAAAGTACCCATGTTGGTATGAATATGTGTACTTTATTTAGACAGTTTTGTATACCACCTTGTCCTTCAATCAACGTGGTCACAACACAATTGGGGAATACATTTAACATGAGAGGATATGAGACACATACACTAATACTTACAGGGAACATGGGCAATGGAGGGTTAAGTGGCTTGCCCAAGACCACAAGGAGCACCTGTGGGACTAGAAACCCCAGTCCTTCCAGCCCAAGGTTGCTGTTCTCTAGTGATGTTTGAACCCCTGACCTTCCGGCCTGAGGTAACTTGCTCCAACCATTAGGCCACTCCTCCCTACTTTGCTGGGGATGTGGTCTGGACAGAGCTTGGATAAAATTTGCAAGTACACATGATTATGAAATACCTTTAATCTACCCCCATATTTGGGTACTTTACATGTGTTCATTTGCACCTGCTCTCGAGCAGGTATAAATATCTGTGCCTTCATTTAAGGTGTGATCTTTGCTGCTTATGCTAGCATTTTATAAAGACACATAGGTACCTATTCATCTTTGTAAAATAAACTTAGAATAGATCTTTGTCGACCTGTTATAACATTCCCATCAGACAGACCATATAGCCTATCTAGTCTGCCTTTCCAAACCAACATCCCAGTCTGTGCAACCCTTTCTACTTCAGAGGTCCTCTTAACTCCCATGTATTTTATACTTTGGAGGTATTTAAATGTCTTTCATATCTCCTCTCTCTTGGACCAAGCAGGCAGTCGGTCCTCACTTATGGGTGACGTCACTGATGGAGCCCACGCGGGACACTTCCTAGCTTCCAAAGGAAGCCTTTGGCGTATTCTCTATGCATGCATGCTGGCCTTCCTGCCTGAAGGAGCCATCTTACCTCAGTCATCTTTTTTTTTTTTTTCTGTGGAACCTGTCAGACGTCCATCAGATTGCCAGAAATAAGTTGTCTTTTTCGCTGTTTTTGCCTTTCCAATACTATATCTCTCTCTCGAATCACGTTGCCTTCCTGCCTTCATTAGTCCCGACGACCGTCAATATCTCAGCGCCACGTTTTTCATCAGGTCTTCTTTTTTTCCTTTTTCGGTGTGCAGATTTTTTCTCGTGCCTCCCTGGTCGGTATGGATGAGAGTCCTTTGACTTGGCGGAAGCCATCCAGCTGCACGATTGGCACACTGTGTGCAGGAAGGAGAGACCCCAGCAGATCTGGTTCCTCCAACTCGCCGCACACAGCATTCAAAACCTCCAAAGCACCACTGAAGCAGCAAGCACACTTCCAGCAGCTCCGCCTCCAGAGAAGGCCTAATAGCTACCTGATGTCCAGCTGCACAATTGGCACACCATAAGGTAGCACGTCTCATCTTCTGGAAAATAAGGAGGTTGTGATCACCTGGCATATTCCCATTCCAAGCGCAAAAAAAAAAAAAAAAAAGCTTGATGCAAGGAAACCAGGCATACTCATACTGGTAAGAGAAGAACACAGAATAGCATTGATTATAGAAATGTCTGTTCCAAGTGATTTATTCTGTGAATTGTGTGGAGAGGGCGAAGATCTTAAAGTATCAAGAAATGCAGTTGAAGACCAAGAAAATGATATAGAAATGTTGCTGTTGTATTGAGCCATAGGCATGATTAAAATTAATTTCTAGGCACACTTCATAGGCTACCTACACATGTTACATCTTATGAACTTCAGAAGGGAGCTCTTTGGCATACTGCAAGTGTTAGCAGTAAACGCAAGAGACTGCGATCTTACTCCACATATCCTAGCTTAGGAATGTGATTCATTGTTGTCTTAGAATGCGTAAAACAAACTTATTTGGAGATGTTGCTCCCCAAATGAAACCTAGCAGTTAGGGAATTTCACCTTTCAAACTGTCTCTCCCAAGTACTTTACTTGCCCTCTTGTAACTGCCCTGAAACCCAAACATTACCACAAACTACCCATTGCCCACCGCAGCCCCTCAAAACAACTTTCTATCCACCTCCAACTCTTAACCTGGAAAAGAGACGGCTGAGGGGAGATATGATAGAAGTCTATAAATTAATGAACGGAGTGGAACGGGTAAACGTAAATCGATTGTTTACGTTATCAGAATATAGAAAGACTAGGGGACATGCAATGAAGCTACAGGGTAAACTATTTAAGACTAATAAAAGAAAATATTTTTTCACTCAACGTGTAATCAAACTCTGGAATTTGTTACCGGGGGATGTAGTAAAGGCTGTTAGTGTAGCTGGGTTTAAAAAAAGGATTGGACAAGTTCCTGGAGGAAAGGTCCATAAACCATTATTAAGAAGGGACCCAGGATATCAGTGCTTGACCCAGTACAAGCATTGTGGAACCTGTGTCTTTTGGGGAAACTGCTAGGTACGTATGACCTAGATTGGCCACTGTTGGAAACAGGATACTGGGCTTGATGGACCTTGGTCTGACCCAGTATGGCATATCTTATGTTCTTATGTTCTTAACTGCCCCTCCCAAAAGTTGTTCTTTTCTAGCGAGTTCCATAGTGAGGCTCTTGTCTTTATTTTTACACTCAGTGTGTGAGACAGCTTGTGTGTGTGGAGGGGAGGGATTCACATATTAAAAACACTCTCTGAGCCATTGTTTATCCATGATTTCTTTAAAAGCAGGGAGTTAAGAGAATTTCTAGAATCCCTGTTCCATGCAAAGCAAAAATGTTAGTCAGAAAATAACATCTATTGAAACAGTAGATGCTGCTGCACCCTACTTTGTCACCATTTCTATAATCAGTAGACCCATAAGTCCACAGTTAAGAACAGATTTGCCAAATTGGGTCAGATCAAAGGTCCATCAAGCCCAGTATCCTATTTCCAACAGTGGCCAATCCAGGTCAGAAGTACCAGGATCCCAAAAAGTAGATTCCATGCTATTACCTCAGGAATAAGGTGGATTTCCCCAAGTCCACTTTAATAAATCATTGATGGAACTTGTCCAAATATTTTAAACCCAGCTACACTAACAGTTTTTACTACATCTTCCAGCAATAAATTTCAGAGCTTAATTATATGTTAAGCGAAAAAAAAAATGTCTCCTATCTATCTTAACTGTACTACTTCGTAGCTTAATTGCATGTCTCCTAGTCTTTGTACTTGTTGAACAACTGATTAATGTTTACTCATTCCATTCCACTCCTCATTTTATAGACCCTCTATCATGTCTTCTCTCAGCTGGCTCTCATCCAAGCTTTTGAGCTCTCACTTTTTAAGCCTCTCCTCATAGGAGTATCCTTCCATCCTCTTTATCATTTTGGTCACCCTTCTCCGCATCTTTTCTAATTCCTCTCTTTTGTTTTTATTCAATGCTTTGGAATTCTGAATTAATTGCATAGATGGGTTAAACATATTACAGAAACAAGTAAAATACAGTATTATGGAACATGGAATGACTGAAATGAAAGCAGACAATTTGAAGACATTTTATGCTAGTTTTTTTTTCTTTTTCAAATATGTTCATAAGAAGTATCGCAAAGGTAAGAGTCAGAGCTGTGTAGTAGATAGACCAAAGTCTGTTCCTTGAAGTAAATGGGAATAAAGGTTCAGAATAATTTGACTGGCAATATTCCTTTGATTGCTGCACACCATGTCCTTTTTCCCAGGGTAACATCTGAAAGTTGGTTAGTGCAAGATAGATATGGAGACTGATTCAGTCACTGTTTTGAACATACTGGGAAGGGGATGAGGGAGGGTAAGGGCTGGCTGTTTTTTTTGTGTTGTCACCTAATATTACTTGGTGTATGTGGGACAGACACCGTGTAACTGGCTCACCATTGGATTATAACAGGTGTGACTCAGACTTCTCAAGCATGTAGCTAAAATAGCGATCCATTCTGGGAAATGTGGAAACCTCTCCCTTCTCCTGTCCTGGCAGCGATTCCTGCTCTTTACTATCACTTGTACTGTATCAGACAGGTGTACAACAAGGGGATTTCTTCCTCCTGGGTGCAGCTTCTTTCAGTTTCCTCTGGCTCTTTTTCTGTGTTCAGAAGCATTGCTTTTTCTTTCCTATCCAACAGGATGTCTGTCGGAATATCTGTCTAGTAGCAAAATAACTTTCCAGAAATTTAACAAAATAGCACCAGATTTGACATGGGAGGAAAAACAGAAATAAAAAGCGTCTAATATATTGCTATGGGAGAAAAACTTCCCGCAAATGTAGCATAGAAACATTGATACACTGGAGCATGATGATTCCCCTTTCCTCTCCTCTCCTCTCCTGGGCACAGATTCACACAAAGCCAACAAAAACACACCTGTACACAGGAAAGCACATGCACACGCATGCATAAGATTTGGAAATAATTCTTTGGTGCAAGTTCTGCATCCTCCCCACCCTTTCTGTCCCAACCTTTTCTTGATGGGCTGAATCTTAATGATTGAAATGTGTGTTTCAGTTTTTGTTGTAAAATGTACTGTGAGACCTAGTGACTGAACCCTGTAACTTTTTCTTATTGGCTATATATGGTGACACCTAGTGAGTGAACTATATAGCTTTATACTGTTTGCTATGGGGGTCATTTTGGAAGCCCGTTCGTGCTTTGGATGTCCATAAGTGGGCATAGAGACGTCTATAGCACAGAGATGTCTCCAGATCCATTTTCGAAGTTGGGCCTGTGGACGTCCAAGTCTGACTAGGGGTGTGGTGGAGTCATGGCTGGAGCGTTCCTAGAAACCTGGAGGTCCCCACCTAATCTCAAAAACATTCTGGATGTTCAGAGTCACTTCTAAGTTTAGACTTGCATCAGGTACAAACAGGCATCTGAAAAGTTCTTGTTTTGGTGAAAAACAACCAGAGGGTGTGGAGAAGAAAGCACTTTATCATCCCCAGTACTCAGCACAATTTCAGTGATAGCAGCAGTTGGATTTGAGCGCTGGCTTCCAGGTTCCTAGCCCACTACTATAACCAATAGGTTATTTCTAGATATCCAGGTTCTGAAATACTATTCTGGGGATGCCTATGTAGGCGCCCCCACAGAGGTTCATATCAGGCACATCCATGTTTGTGAATCACGTCTGCACCTGGACGTGCCTGCTTTTATTTTTTTTTCCTTCAGGTATTTTGGTTTAGAAGTCCCAGATTGCACTTGGACGTCCTTTCTAAAATCCCCTTCCATGTGTTCTGCCTCCTAGTGGTTGAGATGCATGGCAGTACCTGTTGTCTTGGAATAGTGGCACCCTTGTTTAACTGTAAAAACCATCCCTTGAAATATGCTGGCAGTGGCATCTAATGGTTATATGCATTATCATACTTGATTTCAAAGGAATATTTGGCAATCATTGTATTCAAAAAATAGTAAAAACAAATAAACAAACCCACCTCAAGGCACCAAAAAATCAAAATAAGACATAACCCCCCCCCAAAAGAACATAACCAGACATAACATGAGTCCCCAAGAAAAAACACCAGCAAAAAATCAAACAAAAAACAATGTTAGAGGAAAAAAAGACCTCAGTATCCCCCTCTGCAGAGCTTAACAAGGATGGCTTAGCATTGGTGCTTTCTTCACTTTTACTTGCTTTATTGGATTAGCAATGTTTTTGCAGAGCTCCCTGAAGAAGCCGTTTTGGCGAAACACCTGGTGTCATGCTGAGCTATGCTATGTCGATGCTTGAGCTAAATTTCTTAAGCTTTTCTATCAATTTAATGCTCCATTAAGTGCTGATACCCTTGATGGATTAGGTTGCTAACAGTTTTTACACCCAGCAATGTTGTTTTTTTGGGGATCTATCTGAGTCTTTTGATTTTGTTTCCGTTTGGCTCAGTTTCCCCGTTATAGTTTTTTTTTTCTGACCGTTGATGTCTTTTTGAGCATAGTCAATTGTTTAGGCACTGTTTTGTCTGTTTTGCCATTCGACTGGCTCACCCTCTTTGTTAAGCTCTGCAGGGATACTGAGGTCTTTTTTTTCCTCTAATATTGTTTTTTGGGGTTTTTTGCTAGTGTTTTTTCTTGGAGACTCTCATGTCTGGTTATGTTCTTTTGTTTTTTTTTTATTTCTTAATATTTTTATTTTTTGGCACCTTGTACGTTTTACAACAAAGAAACCACAATTACCCTTTGCTTCTTTGTGGTGACTGATTCTGCAACTTTGAGGTGCTCAAACTGTGGTTCTTCCCTTTTCTCGGATGCTTCTACCTCCTTCACTTCCAGGGCTGCATACTGGTTCTTCAATTCAAAGGCTGGAGGAGTTGGAGTGTTGATACTGCAGGCTCTGGTGACTCGTGTCAAACCTCTTCCTTCTGTAGCCTCCCATCTTCACCTCTGTCAGAGAGCTTGGATGTTTCGAGAAGCATCTCATCAATGTACTTCTCACTATCTCAAATGCTTCTCAGCTTTGCCACCTTCCTGAGCTCCTCCACTACTTTCCTGATAGCCTCAGCATGTAGGCATCCTGCATGTAGAACCGGTCCTTCAACTGGCTTTGGAATCTCTGTCTGGACATAGGCAGAAGCTGTAACTGGGGCAACAGCTTTAGGAATACGATTTTCCCAGCCATTATTTAGTTAATGGAGCTTTGGTACTTGTTAAAGTAAAAGAGAGAGACCTACCAAAGTCCATACCTGTTCCTCAGCTGCCCTTTAAGAGAAAAGGCAGTTAATATCTTTTAAGTGTGTTCTAACAATGCTGTTCTATGTCCCTGTGTGTAGCTAATTGGGGAGTTGCCTTATAAGGCAAGAATGTGAGCATGGGGTGGGTGGGTGTCGGGATGGGGAGGGATCTAACACCTGATGGGGTCAATGGCTTCAAAGATTTAGCAATGAATGGTTAGCTGGAACAAAAGCAATGAACTCTGACAGAGCTTTGCCCAACACCACTAACAAACAAAAAAAAAATTCCCCATTTGCAGTATAGAAAAAAGACAGCTTTTAAAAAAGAACACCGAAACCTCTTTGAGAGCTTTCAGGCAGAGTATGACCTTGCTTTTTCAGGAAGGGAATTTTATGAAAGCATAAGTGACACTGTGCCTTGACAGACTAGGAGCTGTTGTATAAAATTTATCTTCCATGAGGGCAATTTTCAGACTCTCTATTGGGGGGGAAAAGTATGAAATTGCTTTTGCTTTGGAACTTGATGTAGGTACAGATTAGCTGTGACTATTTACATCCATGCTTTATGTGTATAGCTTTTCATGGAAAATATCATGCTCAGTGTTCAAAATGCTCCCAGCACAAATTATTTTCATCCCTCTAAGTATGCCTTCCCTAAATGGAACTTAAATGTATGTGTTGAACAATGTCTGTACTTTTCGCTGCATTGGGGCAAGCGATTTTCAGATAGCTGATTTTATGCATTTAAATCACTATGTATGTAATTGGATTTGGAAATGTGTCCTCTAATCAGTGCTTTGTCTTGCCGTGCGTGTGTGCGTGCGTGCATGTGTGTGTGTGTGTGTTTGAGGTTGCCATAGAACTTGGAATGACTCTGTTGCGTGTAAGTAATCATGACCTATCATATGTTTCACTAACAGAGCTAGCAGTTACAGCGTCTACCTAATATTTTCCTCATTACTTCCTTCTAGTCATAAATTCAAACAAAGCTGCTCAATGGTCGTCTCTGTTCCTGCTTTGATTGTGGGTTATTGTATGTAGACTAGGAGTGCAACAGAGAATGACTTTGTTCTGTTTTGACTTCCCCCACCCCCCCCCTCCCAAGATACATAAAACCGGTCCTTTACTAGTGGCTACCCTGTGACCACCTGAGTCATTTCCTGCTTCTAGCCTAAAATTTTCCCTCCTTCGTCGTACCTGACTGACTTTTCAACTTAGTAGCTGCCAACTTTTATGTTGATTACAATGTACGCTTGGAATATTCATTTTTTTTTTTTTTTTTTGCTTAGAACTATAAAGTACCTTTGTATGTTTGACTAGATTGTAACCTCCAATGAGCAGGGAATGTCTTATCTCCAGGAACAAGCAGGAATAAGTCCTCACATATGGGTACGTCGGTACCGACGGAGCCCGAGCGGGAAAGCTCCCCAGCTTCCCAGAAGGAAAGCCTTTGGGGCCTCCCACTGCGCATGTGCGCTGCCTTCCCGCCTTCCTGACCAACTCTCCTCAGTTCTTCTTTTTCCGCGGAGCCAGCAGGTCGTGTTCCTGTCACCGCTGAAGAAGTTGTTGTTTTAATTTATTTCTTTGGCCGCGTGTCTGCCTTCCCCGATTCCAGACCGGTACCGCCGGTCTTTTTTCCTTTATTTAAAAAAAAATCTTCTTTTTTTTTTTTTTTTCCTCACTTGGTGTGTTAGTTCTGTGAGGCCTTTAGGCCTTCACTAATTCTCCCTCATGGAGAAACAAACCTCTGGGTTTAAAAAATGCACCAAGTGCAGCGGTACTATTTCAGTCACAGACACCCATGAATGGTGTCTTAAATGTTTGGGGCCTGACCATTCCATTCCGGATTGCCCATCCTGTTCTTTGATGTCTAAACGTGGCTTACAGAACCGGGCAGCCAAGTTTCACATGCTGTTTTCTACAGATACTCCAGCATCGACATCTTCCAGGTCTTCCTCTCCTGATGGATCTCAGGTAACCAAACATTCCTCTGGCAGGTCCTCAAAGGGCAAATCTCCCTCTAAGTATCGAGATACCCCTGTGCTTGACCCTGAGGACCCTGCCCCAGCCAAACAACCCCGGCGGGAAGCTCCGGCTTCCAAAGCTGCTCCTATGGGGTTACAGGTTGACATCGATGGCACGGCCTCGACCGATCACCTGTTAGACTGTTCTGGGGTACCGGCTCAATCATCCGGTACCGACATCCAGACAGTCATACAGTTCAATCCATGCAGCAGGCCATTTTGGCTTTTATTAAGGCTGCGATGCCCTCGGTACCGCACCCTGCGGTACCAACTCCGGTTCCGGTACCACAACCGATACCGGTACCCATGCCTTCCACATTGACCAGGATACCGATTCCGGTTCCGGGGTTTTTCCCGATACCGATCCGGTTCCGGGTACCCCCGATGTCGATACCGGTCGATACGCTTATCGATCCCTGGAAGCAAACAGACGATACTTTGAGTCTTCTGATGATCCTGATTCATCAGATGACTCTGCTGAAGTATCCCTTACTCTACCTGAGGAGCCCTCTTCTCCAAAGAGGAGAATGTCTCCTCCAGAGGGATTTATCCTTTCAAGACTTCATCATTGAAGTAGCTAAAGGTCTTTCTATTTCTGTATCCTCTGAAAAAGAACCTAGAAGCAAAAAAGTTAGACATTTTAGGATACTCTAAGGTTCCCAAAGAGGCAGTCACCCTGCCCATCCATGAAATTCTTCAAGATCACATGATGGACTTAGGGTGAGAGGAGTCTCCCATATCTCCACATTCTCGTCTGGACACCATGTATCGTGTCCCCCCTTCTCCTGGGTTTCAAAAAACTCAGCTCCCGCACCACTCCATTGTGGTGCAGTCAGCTATGAAAAGGATCAAAAGTACTAAAAGACACACTTCTACTCCCCCAGGAAGAGAATGTAGGACTCTGGATGCTTTTGGAAGAAAAATCTTCCAAGCAAGTATGCTTATTGCCAGAATCAACTCATACAGCCTCTATATGGGCATGTTTCTGAAGGAAATTGCATTAAAAATACGCCATTTTCTCCCCTTTATCCCAGAGGATAGAAAGGAGGAGTTCCTTCTTCTGCTGAAGCATACCCAAGATATTTCAAAGTTCTCCAACAGAGCAGCCTTTGACTCCTTTGAAGGTGCTAGCAGAGCCTCAGGTATTGCCATAGCGGCTCGCAGAATTGCTTGGCTCCAGGCCTCTAACCTTGAACCCTGGGTCCAGGATGGGTTGGGAAATTTGCCCTGTACGGGTGAGAATCTGTTTGGTAAGGAGTGGCAAATCAAAGCCACTCAAATGGATGCAGAAAATGCTGCTTTAGATAGACTTTCTAAGTCTACCTCTACCCCTGTCAAGAAGAAATTTTTCAAAAAGCCTTTCTACAAGAAGGCCAGATTTGCCACAAATACTGGCCAACAATCTTCTGCAGCTCGCTTTGCTCCTAAGCGTCAGCAGCCTAAACAGGCCAGGGCAAAACCTGCAGGGGCTGCTACAGCCCAACAATCCCAACCCCCTCAGGGTTTTTGACTTAAAACTAGAGAACTTAACCTTTCTGGCTCTAAAACATCCAGAACCTCTCACCATTCCAGGAAGGTTAACTCATTTTGCTCCCAGAAGGGAGCAAATCACATCAGAGCAATGGACCCTCTCTATCATCAGAGAGGGCTACAAACTACATTTCTCCAACCTTCCTCCCCATACCATGGTGAGAAGTTTCAATTCTCCCCCATCTCTCCTAGACCTGTTGGGTCGGGAGGTGACCACTCTTCTCGCCCAAAAGGCAATAGAAGAGGTTCCTCTTCCTCAACAAGGGTCAGGTTTTTACTCCCCTTATTTTCTCATTCCCAAGAAAACAGGGGGGTACAGACCCATTTTGGATCTCAGAGAATTGAACAAATTTGTATACAGGGAGAAATTCAAGATGCTTTCTCTAGGCACTCTCCTTCCATACCTACAGAGTCAGGACTGGCATTGTTCTCTAGATCTCAAGGATGCGTACACACATATACTCATCCATCCATCCCACAGAAAATTCCTACGGTTTCTGTTCCAGGGAAAACACGTCCAATACAGAGTACTTCCCTTCGGTCTAGCCTCTGCTCCAAGGGTATTTACCAAATGCATGGCAATAGTAGCTGCATTCCTACGCACACTGGGAATTTTTGTCTTCCCATACCTGGACGACTGGCTCATCCGAGCTCCGTCTCAGTCCGAGGCTCAGACTTCCCTGGATCGCACCAGGCGAATTCTACAGTATCTGGGACTTGTGATCAATCTGCTAAAGTCCCAACTCACCCCTACTCAATCCCTAGAATTCATAGGGGCCTGGTTGGATACCACCACCGCAAGGGCCTATCTACCTCAGGCCCGTTGCCAACGTCTAGTGCACTTAGCCTCTCAGACTCAGTCCAGAAGCCACTTGACTGCCAGAGAGATGCTACAACTATTAGGCCACATGGCCTCCACAGTGCATGTGGTGCCTTATGCACGCCTACATATGAGAGCAGCTCAATGGACTTTATCCACCCAGTGGACTCAAGCATCCGGAGTGCTCTCAGACCAAATAGCAAACTCCAATCGTCTCTTTTGGTCTCTCCAATGGTGGATATCCACTCAAAATCTGTTGTTGGGGGCCCCCTTTCAACCATTGTTGCCCCAAGCAACCCTCACAACAGATGCCTCCCAAACAGGTTGGGGGGCTCATCTCCAAGATCTCTCCACTCAGGGCACTTGGTCTCCACAGGAGACCACCCTTCATATCAACCACTTGGAACTTCGAGCAATCTTTCTAGCTCTCAAAGTTTTTCATACCCTCCTCAGCAACATGACAGTCCTTATTCACACGGACAATCAAGTAGCCATGTTTTACATAAACAAACAAGGAGGGACTGGCTCTCTGTTGCTTTGCAACGAAGCTCTAAGATTATGGGCTTTCGCCAGAGAGCATCAAATCCATCTCCTGGCAGTATATCTTCCAGGAATCCAAAACTCTTGGGCAGACAGACTCAGTCGAGTTCTGCTTCCACACGAATGGTCCCTGCACATGGATCAGGTACTCGGAATCTTCCAGAAATGGGGAACCCCGGACATAGACCTCTTTGCAAGTCCGTGGAATGCCAAACTTCCCAGGTTCTGTTCCAGAATTCTGTGTCAGGGAGTTCAGACCAAGGATGCCTTCCTCCTGCATTGGGGTCAGGGTTTCCTGTATGCCTTTCCACCCATTCCTTTGATTCCAAAGACTCTGTTCAAACTTCAAAGGGATCAAGGGTCCATGATCCTCATAGCTCCACGCTGGCCACGCCAAGTGTGCTACCCTCTACTTCTGCATCTCTCCCAAGCCCCCTCCCTGGACTTGGGAGCGGCTCCAGACCTTCTGTCTCAAGAGGATGGGACTTTGTGGCACCCAAACCCCAAGTCCCTTCACCTCAGAGCTTGGTTACTGAAGGCCTAGACCTTCAACACTTCAATCTTTCGCAGCAAGTGAAGGATATCCTACATGCCTCTAGGAAACCTTCCACTAGGCGTTCTTACGCTTTTAAATGGAAAAGATTTTCCATTTGGTGTGCTCAAAAGGGTCTTAACCCTCTGGCACTCCCATTGAATTCTCTTTTGGAATATCTCCTGCATCTTTCCAATGCAGGACTCAAAACAAATTCAGTAAGAGTCCATTTGAGTGCTATTGCGGCATCACTTAAGCCCATCAATGGACAACCTGTTTCCTCTCATCCTCTTATTGCAAGATTCATGAGAGGCTTAACTTTAACTAACCCTCCCATTCGACCTCCTCCGGTGGCATGGGACTTAAACTTGGTTCTTGGTCAGCTTATGAAGCCACCTTTTGAACCCTTAGCCACTACCTCCTTGAAATTTCTTTCCTGGAAGGTTATTTTCCTCATTGCAGTCACTTCAGCTCGCCGCATCAGTGAACTGCAGGCCTTAGTGGCTAATCCACCTTACACAAGGTTCCATCATGATAAGGTAGTCCTTAGGACAAATCCTCACTTTATGCCTAAAGTGATCTCACCTTTTCATCTTAATCAAGAGGTTTATTTACCTGTCTTTTTTCCAGCTCCTCATGCATCCAATGCAGAGAGGAACCTTCATACTCTAGACTGTAAAAGAGCTCTTGCCTTTTACCTCCACAGGACACAGCAACATCGAAAGTCTTCTCAGCTTTTTGTTGCTTTTGATCCTTCTCATTTAGGACTTCCAGTCTCCAAAAGAACACTCTCCAATTGGATTGCTCAGTGTATCTCTTTTGCTTACCAGAGTAAGAACCTTTCTCTGGAGGGCCATGTCACCGCTCACAACGTGAGGGCCATGGCCACCTCTATGGCTCATCTAAACTCTGTGTCCATTGACCAGATATGTCGAGCAGCCACCTGGGCCTCGGTTCATACCTTTACAGCCCATTACTGTTTGGACAAGGACTCCCGCCGGGATGCCTTGTTTGGTCAGGCTGTCCTCAGACACCTGTTCCATTCTTGAACAACTCCAGCCCACCTTCCCTGAATGGATGCCTGAGATCCATAGGAAGATGAAGAACCTTTCAGGGTCTCATACCCTTTAGGGGATCTCCCGGGCATCTTAGCTAGGGAGTCCCCATATGTGAGGACTTATTCCTGCTTGTTCCTGGAGATAGCACAGTTGCTTACCTGTAACAGGTGATCTCTGGGAACAGCAGGAATTAGTCCTCACAACCCACCCACCTCCCCTCAGGAGTTGTATCTCTCTCTCTCTTCCTTTCCTCTCTCTATTGTCTCAGCTATAAACTCGAACTGAGGAGAGTTGGTCAGGAAGGCGGGAAGGCAGCGCGCATGCGCAGTGGGAGGCCCCAAAGACTTTCCTTCTGGGAAGCTGGGGAGCTTTCCCACTCGGGCTCCGTCATACCCATATGTGAGGACTAATTCCTGCTGTTCCCAGAGATCACCTGTTACAGGTAAGTAACTGTGCTTTACATGCACCTGTGCAGTGCTGCGTATGCCTTGTAGCGCTATACAATCGATCAGTAGTTGTAGTAGAACTTGTTCATCTAATTCATAAGCAGCAGATCACTATGCTTCAGGTGTATTGAAGCAAATTTTAATCGGAAGAAAACCTTTCTGTCAAAACAGAATTAATCTGCCTTACAAGGGTATGACGATATCCAACAGTGCCAGGACAGTAGATTTCTCAGAGCTTGAAACAGCTGGATAAGGTTTCAGCATCATATACCTTCCCATGCCTTGTGCTACTACAGAGATGCTCCAGATGCTTTATTTATGTTCTCTAAATGGACATATCAAGATTAGCTCTTGCCCTCTGTGGCATCAGCAGTTATTGAATCAAACACAAAAGAGAAGACATTTTATCTAGCTTTATTTCAAACAAACACAAAACAAAGCCCTTCTTCCTTTTTCTCATTTTGTTTTTTGAACCATTGGGCTTGATGTGTCTGACTTGCTCTTCAAGATGTCCAAAGCCAAGCCATATTTTACAAAGATGCCTACATGTAATAGGAAAATGGGCCTAAGAGGCGGTCATGAGATCTGCCTGCTGTACCTCGGGCCAACACAATGAGGGAAATTGTTATAGATGTGACAGGTTGTTGCCAAGGGCCTACTCCATTAGAAGACTAAAACTGGCAGAAATTCTGGTAGCATGAGTCTGCCTGATTTTTCTTCTTCATGGCAAAATCACAAACTCTTATTTCTTCTGCTCTAGAGAACGTGATATTGGCCTTGCACATGGTGGCTTTTCTAGTCCGGTTATTGTCCACGAGAAATGAGACTTAGAGGAGTTTGGAACATTTTTCAGCACAGTACAGAAAGTTTGATGCCATACCATAGTGCTCAGGCTCTGAAGAAAGGAAGTTGTGCTGTGGGAAATGCCTGTGCTGAGCTCCTCATGGAGAAGTGGAAAACCATCTCTAAGCACAGAAAGACTTGGCACAGAAGGTTCTAGTGCAGGGCTTACATGCCAAAATGTGAATGTCTGTCTCTCCCTGTTCAGACAGCAGCATGTGGTCCCTGTTTTGATTGTATTTTTCAGGACTCTGTGAGGGTGTATATCTCGACTAGTTGCTACTCCTGTTTGGTAAGAAAGTCAGACTGTAGACATAAAAAACCCATAAGTCTATTTCACAAGCTTTTACAACAGGAATCATGCAGCAACTATCTACCTCTCACAGATAGCAATATATTTTTGTATAGGAAGCTATATCCCTGTTATTAAAGGTGGTGTTCTCAGTTTACATGCCATAAAAAGCAAACTGTGCTTCATCAGATGCCCAGACAAAAACTAAGATATACAGGTCACAAAAGCAACAAGTTCAAAATCTGTCAAAGCAAAAATCTTTTTGACAGACTACTGCATCATAGTCTCATCTTTGAGCCCAAAATGATTTGCCCCACCTATGGGGAGGTCAGTTATTACTTTTTTGAGGAATGGCACCATTGCCAAAGATACAAGGGTGCGTGTTAAATACTGTCAAGAGATTGTTGGTTTGAAATCCTTGTGATTTCTCCTATCCACCCAATCATTCCCAGGCAGGTCCAGTCATCTGATCAGATATCCTGCAACAGGAAATTAGTTTTGTTAAGGGTGAAAGCAATAGAATCTGTCTCACCTATGGAATACCATACAGGTCTTGTGTGGGTAAAGAAAGTAACAGAAAGAAAAGCAAGAGGACAGAATCCTGTCCTATATCTCCAGGATATCAACAAATTTCTTTAGAAAGAAAAGCTTACAATGAGCTCTCCTGCCAATTATTTTCTTCAGCAAAGATTGGCTATGTTCACTAGACCTTGGAGATGCTTGCATTCACATACTAATTCATCAAAACATCCGCAAGCATCTTTGTTTCATATTAGCAAATGCTCAAAAAAAGTACAAGGTGTTACCATTTTGTCTGGCAGCAGCACAAAGTTTCCCCACTAAGTCTTTGGCAATGGTAGCAACATATCTTCCATAAAAGAAGATTGATTTTTCTGTTCCTAGAAAACTAGCTAGTAGCTGCATATACCAAATTGTAAGCTATACTTGCTGCTGAAGTTGTCATTCAGCTTCTACAGAGCTTGGAGTTTCTCAAAACCAATCTTGTTTCAGCCAGGGAACAGACTTTCACAGGAATTCATCTCCATACAATATTAGCAAAACCAGAATGAGGGACTTGCTAGGTCACTAGTGCGAGGCAAGATTATATATAAAAAGCTAAGTTGCATGGCATTAATAGTGCATATAATTTAATTTATTTGTCTTCACATGAGAAGACCTCCATTAGAAATGAAATGGCAGTGGGATCAAAGCCATACAACCTCTCTTTTGGAAAAGCCATTGTTCTAATCTTCTGTCATTCTGCTGGTGGACCTGTCCAGTCCAGCCTTCTGAAATAGCTTCCAGCAATCTTATCAGTTTATCTTTCTGACAGATGGTTCCAGCTTAGGGTTGGAAGCAAATGTCAGGTTACACTCAGGAAATCTGATCCATAAAGAATATGCACCTTTACATAAATCCATTTTATGGCATATCTCCAAGAGAAGACTGTTAGTTCAAACAAAGTGGCAATGAACTACATCAGCAGACAAGGAAGAAAAGGTTCCCTGGCCCATGTCAGGTGAAAGCCAAAATTTGAGATTGAGTGATGGCCATGGAAGACTTAAGAGCAACTCACATACCAGGAGACCAGAATTTATTGGCAGGCAAACTCTCATGTACTGCAGCCTCACTGCCCCTGAGCAAAGCTCTTTTAACCAACCTCTTCAAGAAACACGGATCTATTCACATCCAGCCTCAACAATGAGCTTCCCATTTTCTGTTTCAAAGCTCCAGCAAAGAAACAGAACAGCCCTTGATGCATTAACAATACCATGGAAATGGGATTTCATGTATGCTTATCTTTCAATGTCTAATAGCCAGAACTTTACCCAAAGTTAGAACACAGCAGCTTGATGATGCTAATGGCTCCTAATTGGCAAAGGTAGGTATGGTATCCAGTCGTCTTGGATCTCTCCAGTCAGAATCTTATGAGCTGTTGGTATTACCAGAATTTATGACTCAAAATCACAGACCATTACTTCATCCCAATCTGCTGAGTCTGCATCTGATGGCATGGATGTTGTGCAGAACCACGATAGCTTCTCTGTTTGCCTCCTGGGATTCAGCAGATTTTAGAGTCATCAAAACGACCTTTGGCTTGAAGAATTTAAGCTTTTAAATGGAAAAGATTCACTATTTGGTGTAAAGACAAGAATGAAAACCCTTTTACCTGTACTTTTTACTACCTCTGACACCTTTTCCAGCAAGGTATTCAGGTTTCCTCAAGGTGCATCTCAGTGTTATTTTGGTGCACTATGAAACCACATTGGCGATGCTTCACTTGCAAAAGACCCTATCATCTCAAGATTTGGTAGGCCTTCCATGTTATAAACCACTAGTTCATGGGACATCAATGTGATTTTAACACAATCAATGAAACCACCATTTGAGCTAATGGCATCACCTTCTCAAACGCTTTCTCGAATGTGGTTTTCACACTCGTACTCTCCTCAGTGAGAAGTCAGTGAGCCTCAAGCCCTTTTCTCACACGACTTACACACCATTTCTTTTCAACAAAATAATGCTAAAAATCCATTCTAAATTTTTTCCAGAGGTGATATAGCAATTTCTTCTTGATACATAAACATACCAGAAATGATGTTCATACCCTAGATTGCAAGAGTTCTTGCATTTTATCTATAACAGGCAGTCACCTGTAGGAAATCTACACAACTCCTTATATCTCACGATCCAAATCAGGTTAGGCCTATGTCAGTATCCATAGACCATTTTAAGACGTCTCCCTAGAAGGACATCTGTACAGCTGCCACATGGTCTTCTCTGCAGATGTTGATCTCGCATTATTGCTTGGATCAGGCTTCAGTGCAGTGGGACATCTTTTTGCTTAAGGGTGGTATTAAGTCTGAAGAGATCTCAGGTTGCTTCTTTTTAGTGAATATTCCTCAGCACTTATGTAACAAATCAAACTGGCTGAATTGTATAATTAATGAACTATAACTCTTTACTGGCAACTAGTATAACAACATAAGATTGAAGCATTTCACAGGAAAAAAACATTCAGGACACATGTAATACTGAACTCCCCATCTCCCCCCTCTCAACACTGTCTGTCTACACTCTGCTAGCTTGAAACATTTTGTGATACACCTCTCAGGTCAAACCAACCTATCACATTAGATCTTGTAAATTGGTGAGAGCCTGGATTGATTGAACAGGGGCTAAATCATCGTTCAACTTTCACATCTATCATTCCATGATACAAATATTTCATTCTTTCTCCAGACATTCCTCATAAGTTGTGGGGGGTTCTTTTTTCCAAAAACAAGCAACCATACACCTAGCAATTAAAAGTATGAAATCATCAAGCTGTAACTTGCCCTTGGGTTGCAAAAAATGTTTTTTTTTAACTCTTCAAGGGGAAACACATGCTACTCTTGTCCTGGTGTCTATGGATGATATCGCCCTAGAGGGGTACAATGTGGGTGAGGGAGTCCAGGCTAGATGGGGCCCAATGGTCCTTGGCCTGCAATGGCAGTGGCGGAGCATGGTAAATATTGTACTTACAATAAAGATGTTTGCCATACTGCCTCCTATTGCCTCTCTGTTTCCAGAGTAGTTTACCACGGCAGCCCAAGGCCTGGAACAGCTTCTCTCTACTGTGCAGCCAAAGTCTTGCAGTACACTAAAGACTTCACTCCACATGGGGAGATGCTGTGCTGGGTTTCTGGCTAGCGTGATAAAGTACTCTGGAAACAGACAGTGGGAGGCAGCGTGTCCAAGCATCTTTATTGTAAGTAATGCTCTAACTTTTTGGCGGAGGGTGGAAGGGGGAGAGAGGTGTTTTCCAACCCCCCTTCGCCTGGCTGCCACTGCCATCATGAGGGGGCCCTCAGCAAATTTTGCTTGGATTTGAATTTACTCCACTGCATCACCCACTTGTGTGGCTGATATTTATTTTTATATTTAGATTTGCTTTTTTTTTTTAATGCCGCCTTATCAAATAATCAAAGTGGTTTACAAAGAATGATAACACTTACAGTGAACAGTATTTAGCAAAACACAAAAGTTAGTACTGAGTGAAACTTCCATACGAGGTAACCAGCAGTAACTTATTTACAATAGTGAACCATATTTACAATGAGATTTTGGAGTGGTTTACATCTTTACATTATGTGATGTATTTACATAGGTTTAGAACCAAAAGGGAGTGTGTTAGGTGAATATGTTATGTTTTGATCAGGGAATAATCTTATGTGGGTTGAATATCTGTTTTGGTTGGTTTGTTTGTTTGTTTTTCTCAGAACATTAGGAAACTAATGTCTTAATATTTTCTGGAAAGTGGATAGGTCATCTATGTTTCTTATTTTTCCTGCTGGGAGGGAGTCCCATTTCAGGGCGTAGTAAGAAAAGGCTCTATTACTTGTTGACTGCTTGGTCCTTCTGAATTCTGTTGGAATGGTTAGGGAGTTTTGAGCATCTCCCCCATCTTTGTCTGTTGTTTGGGGTCCTGTTAATTAGAGATCCAATGTGGGATGGAGATATGTCATGCATTAGTTTGAATGTGATAAGTTTTTTTTGTACTAGATTCTTCTGTGCCTTCTGGATTATATGAGCTGCTGTGCGTTCTGCCATCTGCAATGGCATCAGTGCATGCTTAGGTAAGCCCTGGAATATTCTGTTGCAGAAGTCTATATGAGGGTAAATCATTGCTTGGAGGACAGATCGGAAATCGCATGGATCTAGTAAAGGTCTTAGATGATAATACAGTCTAATTTTTCTGTAGATAGTTTGGGTTGTGTTACTGATGTGGGGTGCTAGGTTTAGATTTTGACTTCATTTCTTACTTCAAGTTAGCTTCTTTGACTTGTATTTTAGGTGGGGGTATGAAGTATGTTTCTGGTGATAAATAGTACCTCAGTTTTACTGAAACTTACTCGTATGACCAGAGACATTGTGAGGCTTTAGTAAAGCATGCTATTATTTGCTGAAGGTTAGGACTGTCTGTATTGGTTGTGAGGTACATCATTATATTGTCCGCATAAATGTGGTAATTGTGCTTTCGAAAAATGTTAGATTGGTTGAAAGTAAATGTCAACAAGGCAACATTTCTGATTACCACCCCTTTTCTACCCTCCCCCCCCCCTCAGCCATCTGGTCCAGGCACCCTCAGGGCACCTCTGGCCTAGGCAACCTGTGTTAAGGAGGCTCTTGACGAGAGCCTATGATGGAACCTAACACCCTCCTCTCCCATTCCCCCCCATATGCACTTCTGGAGTTGAGAGGTAGGAGCGATAACCATGTGCTCCTGCATCTGACCCTGCAGTACTGCATTGGAACACATTGTTTGAAGTAAGGTCTGCCAAATAAGGCAATTATTCCCTTATATGACTGACATGAAGCACTGCACTGGGTCAGGCGCTACCATTTTCCAGGATGGCAGTGTGGAGGCAGAAGAGAGTGGGCACTGCTTTTGTCGCCCAACTCCAAGGTAAGCTTGGGGAGAGATTCTGTGGAGGTCTTGTGGTGGGGCCATTTGAGCCTCAAACATATTTTTTGTGGGTTGGGGGAAGGAGGGGTGTGAAGTCCAAGGGGGCCATTGGGGACATCTTCAGGGTGGGGTATTTGGGTCCAGGAGCCATTTCGGCCACCAAGGATCCCGGGTCGTCTGAGATGAAGTGCCGCACTTCACCTCAGACGACCCCCTTTGCTACCACGCTGTATACTTACTTCAGCATTGAGCTGTCAGGTTCAGCTTTAAGGGAAGAGGGAAAAAAACCAAAACAAAACTCTGCTGTGTTAGTGGTTTTTTACAACATGAGCCATTTCATTTTTAGCTGTTTGCATGTGATTTGCATGCCCACTGTGTTATGCTATAGAACAGTAACTTTACTCATGATTTTTATAAGCTAGAAGTCTTTCTGCATTTGGAGTAAGAAAATCTTAAGCTGCTGCACTAAAGCATCTTCATAGGCCCCTTGGTATGTAAGAATTGTACTACATGCACATTTATCAAACAGTCTTGCTTTCATCGGAAACTTCTTTGACAGTTCATAAGCTACTGTATATTCCCATAGTCCTCTGATAGTGCTTCATCTGTTTGTCTAGCTAGTGGAACTGTTGATACTCATTGCACTCAGCTGGATTAAGATAAGCCAAGCTAGGGCCAAAATCTTTGGGAGGAGCTCTCTCAGATGTGTTAATTCAGTTACTCATAAGCAGATTTTTGCCCTGGTAGGTAGTTGCTGATGGAAAGGAGACTGGGGGGGAATGGGGTAGGAGGGAGAAACCCGAACCACTGCAGCCTGCAGAGGTCTATTTATTTGCTTCCACTCCCTGTGCATTGTCTCCAATCAGCAGGAAGAGCTGGTGAGCAGTGCTTCTTACCGGTTGCTTTGACCTCTGCTAATTTCCCTCTGTTGTCAAAACCACCTGGGACCCTGTTTTTGTATGTTTATGATGGGGGGAGGGGGTTGCAATGAGCTTGTTTACCTATGGCCCTCCAAAAGTTTAATCCCGCCCTGACTGTACTTTGTAGTAGGTGACTGTTTTTAATGAGAGCTTATTGTAAAGCATGGAAAGGACACTAACACCATGTATGTAATTTGAACCTCCAGTCCACACCGAATAAAGTGAGAGATGTTCATGAAATTCTGGCGGACAGCATCAATCGCATGAAAAAATTGGGCATTGGACAAGTAAGATTATATTTAACAAGTGCTTTTTTAAAAAAATGTTACTGGGCCACAAACTGGTGGGAATTTTATAAACCTTTTTTCTTTTTTAGTAACTCTGCTTCTCTGGCTGTGTTTCTGTTGTGCTTGCAGTGGTGGTCATTTGCTAGTGCACTGCTAGTTTAGGAACTAAGCATTTCTGCTTTTATGTCCAGCAAGAATATTTTGCTTTTGAGATAATATAATCAGGGCTGTTGGTCTCTTGCAATGCTTCCAGATGGGCTACACATTTCAGCCCTCAACATGGCCTTGCATAGTCCCCCTGCTGGAGAACAAGGGCAATTCCTGATGGCAGCAGTTGCATGGACGTATGCTTGGACCCTCTCTAAGAAATTAGCAGAAGAAAAGTAGTAGTGTTGGGTTGTGTTGTCTTCTCTTGCTATCTAGGACCCACATTAGGTTTCAAGCTGCTTGATAATGTCATTCCTGCACATTTTAAACTGAGAACTGGGTTCCAGGTGACAGGCCGAAGACATACCCCAAGGTAACCTCTACTCTTTCATCCTGTAGCTGATCAATGGGGGAAGGGGAGGAGGACTAAAATTGGCATGGGACAAAGATAGTGGGTGTAAGAGGAGATGAGGTGTAGGCATGGACACGAGAGCAGATTTGACACCAGGTGATGGGGAGGACCAGTGAATATTTTCTTTCTATCTCCTAGTCCTCCTGTAAACACTCAGGTCCCATGCGCTCTTTGTAAGTTTGGGCAAGTTACTTTACCCTCCATTACCTCAGAAGAAAAGGCCTGGCAATCTGCTTTCCGGTCATACCTTGCCAAGAAAACCCAGGGGCTGCTGGGCCACCAGGAGTGGGCATTGACTTGAAAGCACTTAAAAAAAAAAAAAAGAAGATATAAGACATTTGAAGAAAGACTTTGGCAAAAAAATAAAAGAAATTACAGAAAGAAATAAAACAGAACATGCGTTGTTAAATAAAGTTCTGCAAGTATGCTACAGAAGTTTCTAATGCTTGCTGTTGATTCTATGCTGTCAAAGAAAAAGGGCTGTGAATATAATCTTATTAATTTATTAAGTGCTGTCAAGGCATTGCTGACTCCTGGCGACCCAGCAGCCTCTGGGTTTTCTTGGCAAGGTATGACCGGAAGTAGATTGTCAGGCCGTTTCTTCTGAGGTAAGGGAGGGTAAAGTGACTTGTCCAAGATCATAAGGAGTGCCAGTGGGAACCACACCCCAGTCTCCTGGCTGTTAGGCTGCTGCTCTAACCACTAGACTATTCCTCCACTTGAATATAATCATAATGGGGGGATATTAAATGCCGCTCTGCTAGATATGCAGTGCCACTAACACGGTTCATACCGCTGTTAAACGCCTCGATGCTAACCAGTTACATCAGAGCATTCCGGTGCAGCACCTGGCGCTAACCTGGCAGCAACAATATCGAGCCACTGCCTGGTTAGCGACATGACGGTAAATGTTCTTAGGCTTCTGCCCCTAGTATGATCTCTGTAGTTTTCCGGGTAATGCTACATTTTAGTAAGTAGAACTGACATTTCAGCCATCAAGCTGTGGCTTTCTTCAGGACGATGTACTATGCAGCAGATGTCTGTTATTATATATAGTGGTTTTCAAACTGAATTGTTGGGATTGAGGTGGGAAATGTTGAATTTTGATGGGAAAGTTTTTGTTGAAGAAAGGGGAAATTTTGAATTTGATTTTGGAGGGAAAGTTCATTAGAGAAAAGGTGGGAAAATGCAAATTAGAATTCCCTGCCTCAGTTTTACTGCAGCAACTACATGCAAAGTTTTCTTTAGATATGCCTGTGGCTAAGCTTGAGTCTCAGGTGCAACCACTTCATACGGTAAATGTGGAGGCACTTGAGAACTCACTTCATGCCCACAATCTGCGTTTTTAAATTTCCCTCAGATACATTTATTATCTCCTGAGGTTCTTTTGAATAAATATTTTAAGGATGTTTTGGCCATATCTGACATGATAGAGGTTTTACAAGCCTACTATGTACCATTCCATGCTAAAGAGGTTAATCCCACTGAGGGTGAATTAGATGTGATAGTACCTTCCACTCAGAATATTAGTACTTTCCTAGAGGATTCCATTTTGGTGACCTTTGTTTCTGAATCTGTGAAACTTCGAATTCTTAACGTTTTTCTTTAAAAAAAATATAGATTATGAGCCCTTCGGCACTACTTTGACTGGTAGAAAAGCGGTACATAAGCCTAGTTAAATAAAAGCAGAGAGGCCAAATTTTGTGCACAGCATTTGAAGTTTTTTCCTGATGTGTCTCGGAGCTCCCTGATCCAGCGAAGACAATTTCTCAGTTTGAAGCCCCAAGTATTAGTTTTGGGCGCTTCGTTCTACATGTGTTTTCCCCGCAAATGTATTATCACATATTGTGGGGATACATGCGCTTTTGTAGAAGTCTCCCATCTGGAAAGCGTTTTGTTAGTGCAGCAGGGCTCTGAGGGGGTGGCTAATGGGTGGTTTTGTTTTTCCTCCTTATAAGGCTAGGAATAGCCGCTGTCTCCAGGAACAAGCAGGAATGTAGTCTTCACATATGGGTATCGTCGGTACCGATGGAGCCTGCACAGGAACGCTCCCCAGCGTCCAATAGGAAAGCTTTTGGGAGCATCCCACAATGCCTGTGTGCTGCCTTCCCGCCTTTCCAACTGTCCCTCTCCAGTTCTTTGTTTTCCGCAGAGCCGACAGGTCACATACCCTGTCACCACAGACAATTTTTGTCTTTATGTTTAAATCTTTTTATTCATAGAACCAGAAAGTACAAAAGAAAACCGGTTCAGTTCCATAACCGGGGTCACAACACAAAGAAACCAAGCACAGAGATCATGCCCACAGGACAGAAACCCCCCTTCGTAGAGAACGCACTCACAAAATACTCAAAGAAATAGAAAGAGACAGCTAAAGCGATGACTGGAACCATGGAGATGATAGTATGATACACCCCCCCACCCTGCCCAACCCGCCCCCCCCCCCATAGCAATCCACCCCCCTCCTTACCCACCATTCCCTGTTTAACTACTGGAGCAGTAGAAGTAGAGTAAGAACATGAGCAGGCCCGGGGTGGATTCTTCTCCCAGGCCCACACCATCCATAAGATAGCCAGACATGCATGGATTCCCATTAACCCCCCCCCTTATTCCCGTTCCCCTACCGAACTCCCACCCCCACCCCTTTCGTAATGCGTCAGCCATATGGGTCTGTCACTATCCCGGGGACAGTCAGCCATCCCCAAGGAGAGTGAGAGAACACACCAAACCCACATTGTCAGTATCCGCTCAGGATTCTACTTCGGGCCCTCCAGGGTAACATGTGCAGATGAGGCCCCCAAGCCTCTAGAAAACGCCTCCAATCCTTCTCCTTCCTACCAACACGCATCCGTTCCATGAGCAGGGTCTTATGCAATTGCACTCTCCAGGCCCCATAAATGGGTCCCCGAACATCCAACCAATGTTGTAACACAAGCATACGAGCAGTCACCAAGACTAACCGAACCCAGCGCTTACCCACCTGCCCCAATGTGGCCCCCCATTCATCCTCCCACAGATCCAGCACCACGTTCTTAGCAGTCAAAGATATTGGCTGTTGTAAGCAGGCGACCAGGTATGACGAGACCTGCTTCCAATACACCTGGGCTCTCGGGCAGTGCCAAAACATATGCCCCAGGGTTGCCCTGGGTGCATCACATCGCGGGCAGCAATGACTACCCCCCACCCCCGCACGCCATGCCTGGATAGGGGCGAAGTGTAAATGACGTAGTATCTTATACTGAGTATCCCTGTGGAGCACTGATATGCTTAGAGGGAATAGCGGCCAAGCCTTCAACTAACTCTGCACCACAAACCCCTTCACCAAGGTCCAAGGCCCAAGCTGCCGCTAGCTCATCCACGCCAAGAGGTGGTACCCCATCCCATAATGTTTTGTGCAGCCCGGACACACATGCCCCTGACTCACCCCCTAATAACGTCAGCTCAAGTGTGGAACACACCTCCCCATTCAGGGCCCCCGCGGGGACCCCGCGAATATAGTTACGGAGTGTACATATTGGGGAAAAAGTCCTTGTTCTTTAAGGAATATTGTTGACATAGCTCAGAAAAGGCGATCATCCCCCCTTCCGATGTCAGCACATGCTCCAAGTTTACCATACCTAACTCCTCCCATCCCTCAAAGTGAGACCTCCCCAGACCCGGTCCGAACTCGGCATTGCCCCTTATGGGAAGATAAGGCGTATGAGCCGAAAGTTTATGTCTGGAGCAGAAAAACCTCCACGCTTTCCGTACAGGGTCCAAGAGAGTCTTCCGAAAGTCACCAGACAAGTGCCGAACACGCTGAGCATGCAGAAGATGCCGAAAATGAAAAGGGGACGCCACCGCTCGAAGCAACCCCAAGGGGGAGCAGCCCTCCAAATCCCAGAGCCAATCCCGAACCCACCGCAACAAACAGGCGATGTTATATTTCTGTATATCCGGGAAGCCTATGCCACCTAGCGCCCAAGGCTGTTGCAGAATCGCCAGGCGCACCTGTGGCCAGCGACCAGCCCAAAGGAATTGGTTGAATAGCCTAGTCAGCTGACAAAGGTCCGATCGCTTTAGTAGCAACGGGAGGATCTGAATCGGGTATAAGATCTTAGGAAAAATAGCCATCTTGCATAAAGCTACCCGACCCCCTAATGACAACGGCAGGTCGCGCCACTTATCAACACTGACCGCCACATCACTAATAATTTTGGAAACATTGAGTCTATAAAGATCCCCTAGATTCGCTGGTAAGTAGATACCCAAATACTTGAAGTGCCCCGCCGCCCATTTCAGAGGGAATTCCCCTTGCCAACCTAATTGTCCATCGGGCCCCACAAGCAGCGCCTCCGACTTGTCGAGGTTCAAACGAAATCCTGAGGACTCCCCATAATCTCGAATAAGCTGTAGCAACCGAGGTAATCCAATGTAAGGGTCCCCTAGATGGACCAGCAGATCGTCGGCAAAAGCGGCCACTCGAAACTCTTCCCGTCCCATTCGTATACCACAAAACTGTGAGGAAGCCCGTATCTGAATCAGGGGTTCCAGCGTCAAAACAAAAAAGTGGGGACAGCGGGCAACCCTGACGAGTGCCCTTCTGAATACTAAAGTCCGCGGACATAACCCCATTTACCAGAACGGCCCCGATGGGGTCTGCATATAATAATAAGAAGAAACAGGGAGAAAACCCCCTCCCCCGAATCGTGAAATGCGCCCTTGTAAATGCCCGATCTGTACGTAAAAAATGGCCGGTCATCTCAGATATGATATCACTACACAACCTTGACCTACTACTGATCACCGAGACATGGCTTTCCTGTGATGACAACGTGCTACTCAACCAGCTCCTGCCCGCTAACTTCTCTGTACATACATGTCACAGATCCGGCAAAAGAGGAGGTGGCGTCCTCGCAATTACCAGATCTGACCTTCAATTCAACATAAAGGAAGCAACCAGCTTGCCGCTCCTAGACACAATCTCGATACAGAATAAGTGTTCCTCCATCAATCTACTTTACAGAGCTCCATCGTCTGATCCAGATGCACTAGCAACAATAATCGACATGGCCGCAAACTCCCAGAGCCCGCATAGAACAAACTGGGTACTAGGAGATTTCAACCTCCCCTCCCTGCAAGACTCTCACTCAAAGGCGTTTCTCGAAGCCCTGAAGGATCTAGGATACAGCCAACTAATCAAGGAACCTACCCATATAAAAGGAGGCATGCTAGATCTAATATTCACAACAGACGCAACAATCAGAGGACCAACCATCCCTGAACCATCAATCACTGCAGTTCCATGGTCAGATCACTTGTTAATCCTATTCCAAATTCCTCAGCCAAGCCATGGCCAAAAGGAAGAAAACACAGCAGTCGGTCAATCCAGCAATCCACCAAGAAGATTCCAACCATTCAACAAAGAACTAATCCTGAAATCAGCAACCCCACTAATAACCTCACCAGCACAGAACCCAGACGAACTAGTCTCCGACTGGAATGAGATACTCAGCTCAATCGCTGTTCGCCCATCAAATAACAAATCTCAAGGGAAACGACACACAGCAACCTGGTACTCTACTGAGTTGAAAGCCTCACTCGCGACACTAAGAAAACTTGAGAGACGCTGGCGCCGCTCACGCTCAGAAGTAGACCAAAATGCTTACAATTTACAACTCACAGCGCACCGTACCGCAGTGACTGAATCCATGAGACGTTACCACACCGACACCTTAAAAAGATCCCTCAACAAACCTCACGACCTGTTTACCCTTGTTAAGCGACTTACAACAGAACCTGCATCAGAACAAGCAAATGGAATCCATCCTCAAACATATGCGGACTATCTTCAAACCAAACTCTGTCAGATAAACAACAACCCTGCATCCAGCACTATCTCTCAGCCTTACATTCAAAAACCACTCACTACCTTCACGACTCCATCCAAACAACGCATTGAAGACACCATAACAGCCATCAACACAACTACCGCACAATCTGATCCATGCCCGGCTTTCTGGATCAAAGAACTACGGACTGACCTCAGTCCCCTCATATCCAGACTCATGGAACAATCGTTTACAACAGGTGCTTTCCCACGCACCCTCAAACACACATCAATAAGACCTCTACTAAAAAACAACAAATTCGACCAACAGAAACCGGAATCCTACAGACCGATAGCAAGCATACCAATGCTAGCAAAAATAATGGAAAAGGAAGTTCAGAGACAAATACAAGATCACATTGATTCCAATGCACCACTGGATCCATGCCAACATGGATTTAGAGAAGCCCACGGGGTTGAAACCCTTCTTACCACACTCTTCAGCAGCATAATATCAGGCATTGACAATGCCCGCCAAGGCTTTGTTCTTGTCTTCCTTGACATTGCGGCAGCATTCGACTCCGTGAGCCATGAACGCCTCCTAGAACGCCTCAAAGAGAAAGGAATCTCCGGTAAAGCACTCGAGTGGTGCAGGTCCTACCTCTCGGACAGATGGCAGCAGGTACGATCCAGAGACACATCATCAGATCCATTCCACCAAAGCCAAGGTGTCCCACAAGGATCCTCCCTCTCCGCCTTGCTATTCAACATATACATGCAACCTATCTGCAACCTGATCCGGTCTTTCAACGTTAACTGCATGATATACGCAGATGATGTGCTATTATACACGCCTTTTTCAACAGAAAACCCCGACCTCTCATCAATAACATGCTGCATAAATGAAATATCCAATTGGCTACAATCCCAAAACCTCCGGATTCAACACAAGAAGACGGAGGTGATGTTCATTACAAGGAACCGCAACTTCACAGCACCGGCAGTACTAAAAGTGAAGGACGCAGACCTCCAGATCAAATCCGCGATCAGGTACCTCGGCGTCACACTAGACCAGAACCTAAATATGCAAGCGCATATAAGTAACACTGTAAGGGCAGTATATCATAAAATTAGATCCCTTAGATACCTGCGATCTCTGCTTGAGCCTGATGATTTCAGAACCATCTATCAGGCACTAATCATTCTGCATTTTGATTTTGCGAATGCAATACTACAGGGACTCCCTCAAACCACTCTAAACCCACTGCAAATGGCAATGAACACCGCAGCAAGAGTTCTACACGGAGCATCCATGAAAGACCATATCTCACCCATTATGAAACAACTCCACTGGCTTCCGATTCAAGGTAGAATTACATTTAAGACCTTGCTAATCACCTTCAAAGCCACCAAAGGTCTCTCGTCAGCATCACTAACTGAGCTAATCCAGATAACACCCCACAATAGAGACAGAAGGTCAGTAGCCCAAAACACCTTGATAGTCCCAAAATCAATAACTAAATGCACCAAGTCAACATCCAGCAGGGCCTACAAATTTTATGCACCAATGATCTGGAATAACCTCCCTCACCACATCCAAACAATCACAGACATATTCCAATTCAGAAAAGCCGTGAAACACTACCTCTTCCTCCTATATTACCCGGAAATCAATAGAAGCTCAGTACAAACTGCTGAATCCACCAATATCTCCACTGCCTGAAACCATACGAGCACATGACTATTCTGTGATTTGTATATATTGTTATTGTATATAGTTCCCCTGTTAGCCAAGTTGAATCTCCTGTTCATATGTAAACACAAAGTACTATTGGAAATGTGTGTGTTCATTGTTTACTGTAAACCGCGCTGATGCTGAATAGCGCGGTATAAAAAAGACTATAAATAAATAAATAAAATAAAATAAATAAGCGAACCACATCAACGAAAAAACCCGTAATCCCCATTGCTGCTAAAACTTGGTACATGAAGCCCCAATTAACGCGATCAAATGCTTTTTCAGCATTGAAACTTATAAGTAAGGATTGGTCCCCCGTCTGCCGCCCCGCACTAATAGAAAGTAAGATATGTTGTAAACTATACGCGGCATGGCGTCCCCTCACAAATCCCACCTGATCCCGATGTACCAGGGACGGCAAGTAGAGCGCAAGCCGATCTGCCATAATTTTAGCTAAGAGCTTAATGTCAACATTCAGGAGCGAAATGGGACGGTAGGAGCCGGGCAGAAGAGGGTCCCATCCTGGTTTAGGCAGAATAGTGACAAGGGCCTTGTTGGCCTCATACGGAAACTGCCCCCTCTGCACCAAGTCCTACTGCCGCGCTCACCTCCGCCACCATAGTATGTTCACCATCAGATGAGGGGCTTTTAGGTGCTCCGTCGGCCATTTTAGAATCAGGACCCCAGACACGCTCTCTTGGTGATTTTTGTAGCCATCAGGCTGCTCCCAGAGATCGGGGACAACACTGCTCCGGTCCCGCCGCTCTCTCTGCTATTACTTAAGCCAGCCCGGGGAATTCAGCTTTCATGTAACAATGTAAATTGCAAGTTGGCGGGGTGGGCACCCGGAGCTGATCTACTCGCGTCCGATCAGCTCAGCGCCATACCGGAAGTCCAATTTTTGTCTTTAATGTTTGTTTTTGTGGTCGCGGCTGCCTTCCTTCAACGCCACATCGGTACCACCGGTTCGTTCTTCTTTAAAAAAAAATAAAAAAAAAAAATTATAGTTTGAGGTGTTTTACTTTAGAATTTTTTTTCCTTGGTGCTAGGCGCCATTTTGGGCACTAGGCCCAATTTTTTCCTTAGAAATGGAAAAACCTACTTCAGGTTTTAAGAAATGTTCTAAATGTGGCAGTACTATTTCCGTCACTGACACCCATGATTGGTGTCTCAAATGTTTAGGTCATGACCACTCTATTTCAGAGTGCCACTCCTGTGGAATGATGTCAAAAAGGGGTTGGCAGAACTGAGCTGCTAAACTTAGCACCCTTTTTCACTCAGACGTGGCGTCTGTTGCATCGACGTCCTCCAGGGCCTCATCTTCCTCCCATGGATCTCAGGTAACTAAACATAAATCTAGTCGGTCCTCAAAGGCTAGATCTCCTTTTAAGTATCAAGATGCCCCTGGTGTTGCCCTTGAGGAATTTTCACTGGCAAAACTGCCCCAGCGGGAGGCTTCGGCTTCCAAAGCACTAACGGGGCTCCAGGATGTTCTTGAGGCCTCAACCTCGGCAGAACTACTGGCACCATGCTCTGGGGTCCCGGCTGCTTCTACCGGTACCGACACCCAAGCATCGGCAGCGTCGTTAGACCAGAGATTCCTTGCTGTCGAACGCAGTCTAGCAGCTCTTCTCATGGCTTTGGTACCATTGAAACCGCTTTAGACACCGATACCGGTACTGACACCGGTACAGACTGCATTAGCATTGGCGGGTATGCCACCTATACTGAGTCATGCCTATGTATCCGGCATCGACAGATTGGTACCGGAACAACCCGATACCGACTTCGATCGATACCAGTACCATGCTTTGCACGATCACCGGGATCGGAGGTATTTTGAATCCTCTGAATCTGAAGACTCCGAAGACTCTGCCAATACAAGAGTACTTCTCCCCGAGGATTCCTCTTCTTCTCAGCGCAGAATGTCTCCGCCAGAGGTTATGTCCTTTCAGGACTTTATCCGTGATGTGGCCCGAGGCCTTTCCATCACAGTAGCTCCTGAAAAAGAGCCTAGGGCAAAGGAATTGGAAATTCTCCAATACCCCAAGGCTCCCAAAGAGGCAGCTACTCTGCCTTCATGAGATTTTACATGATCTTATGCTAAGGATGTGGGAAACACCTTAACCACATCTCCTCATTCTCGAAGACTCGATACCATGTATCGAGTTCCACCTTGTCCTGGCTTTCAAAAAACTCAATTATCACACCATTCAATGGTGGTGGAATGAGCCATGAGAATGATGAAAAGTGCAAAGAGATGCATCCAATCCTCCAGGTCGTGAATGTAGGACTCTCGATGCCTTTGGGCGTCGATGCTTCCATGCTCTCAGCTAGGATCAGTTCCTATATCTTGTATATGGGAATGTTCCTTAAAGAGGTCATAGGAGACTTGGAGCTTATGAGCCCCCTCCTTTCTGATGACAAAAAGCAAGACTATCTTACTGTAGTCAAACATGCTCAGGATGTTTCCAAGTTTGTAAATCGTGCAGCCTTTGACTGTTTTGATTGCATAAGCAGAACCTCTGCTATTGCCATTGGTGCATGTCGGATTGCTTGGCTTCGGGCATCTGACTTGGAAATTTGGGTACAGGATAAATTAGGAAACATTCCTTGCACAGGAGAAAATCAACATGGACACCGTCCAGGTCAGACTGCCCAAAAGGGACAACAGCAACAACCTAGACAACAAAAGAAGCCAAAAGCTGCAAAACCTCAGCCACTTCAGCAGGCTCAGCCTTCTCAGGGACTTTGACTCCTCTCTAGAGAACTTTGCCTTCCTGCCTCTGAACGGTCCAGAACCCTCGACCATTTCAAGCAGGTTATGTCATTTTGCCCACAGATGGTACCAAATAACAACAGCAGAAAATTGGATTCTGTCCATTGTACGAGAGGAGTACAAGCTTCATTTTCACAGCATGCCCCCTCCTACAATAGTAAGACAGTTCAATTCTCAGACCTCTCTCGACAGTCTCCTAGGTCAAGAAGTCACAATGCTCCTTGCTCAAGGAGCAATAGAGGTAGTACCCATTCCTCATCAGGGTACAGGGTTCTACTCCCCCTATTTCCTTATTCCAAAGAAAACAGGGGGACACAGACCCATCTTAGACCTCAGAGAATTGAACAAATTTGTTCAGAGAGAAGTTAAAAATGGTCTCTCTAGGAACTCTGCTGCTATACCTTCAAAGTCAGGATTGGCTTTGTTCTCTAGATCTCAAGGATGTGTATACTCATATTCACATCCATCCAAATCACAGGAGATTCCTCTGATTCCTGTTTCAAGGAAAGCACTACCAATACAGGGTTCTTCCCTTTGGCCTGGCTTCTGCGCCAAGAGTGTTCACAAAATGCATGTCTGTGGTAACAGCATTTCTCCGCACTCTGGAATATTTGTCTTCCTTTACTTAGACTGGCTCATTCGAGCCCCTATTGTGCCAGAAGCCAGCTCTGCTCTGTTTCGCACAATGAAAAGCCTTCAGTATTTGGGACTGGTCGTAAATCTCCCAAAATCCAATCTTGCTCACACTCAGTCTCTAGAGTTCATAGGAGCTCATCTGGATACCAGACAGACAAGGGCTTTCCTTCCGCAGCACCGCTGTCTTTGCATAGAACTAGCTTCCCAAGCAGTGCTCAAACGTTGTCTCACTGCTCGGGAAATGCTACAATTGCTAGGCCACATGGCATCCACCATGCATGTGGTTCCTTATGCTCGCCTCCATATGCTCGCAGCCCAGTGGACTTTATCCACTCAGTGGACACAGGCCTCAGGCTGCCTGTCGGACAAAATAACAAACTCAAACAGTCTTATTTCGTCCCTCCATTGGTGGCAATCACCCAGAAACCTTCTGGTAGGGTCTCCTTTCCAGCAACCCCTATCCCAAGCCACCCTAACAGATGCATCACAGGTGGGATGGGGAGCCCACCTGCACGATCTCTCTACCCAGGGTACCTGGACTTCACAGGAGGCCTGTCTTCACATCAACCTCCTGGAGCTCAGAGAAATCTTCTTTGCTCTTCGAGTATTTCACATCCAGCTCAGCTACAAGACATTCCTAGTTCAAACGGACAATCAGGTAGCTATGTTCAATGTGAACAAGCAGTGTGGAACAGGCTCTATTGCTATGCAATGAAGCTTTGCGACTATGGGCCCTCGCCAGAGAGCATCAGTTTCATCTCCTCACGGTGTATCTTCCAGGCATCCAAAACTCTTGGGTCGAGTTTGGCTTCCACACGAATGGTCTCTCCATGCAGATCAGGTTGCCCAAATATTTCAGATTTGGGGAACCCCGGACATAGACCTCTTTGCAAGTCCGCTGAATGTCAAACTTCCCCGGTTCTGTTCCAGAATTCCGGCTTGATATTGTCAGGCAAGGGATGCCTTCGTCCTCCACTGGGGTCAGGACTTCCTATATGCCTTCCCACCCATTCCCCTCATCCCCAAAACCCTATTCAAGCTTCAGAGAGACAGAAGTCATATGATCCTCATAGCTCTACGTTGGCCACAGCAAACGTGGTACCCTCTGCTCCTACATCTCTCTCAAGCTCCGCCTCTGGAGTTAGGATACGCTCCAGATCTTCTCTCCCAAGAGGACGGGATGCTCTGGCATCTGAATCCCCAGTCTCTGCATCTCAGGGCCTGGTTGCTGAAAGCATAGAACTTCAGGATCTTAACCTTTCCCAACAGGTAAAGGATATCCTTCATGCTTCTAGGAAACCCTCCACAAGATGCTTGTATGCCTTTAAGTGGAAAAGGTTTACCATATGGTGTTCACAGAAGGGTCTTAACCCTCTTGCGATACCTCTGGAATCGATACTGGAGTATCTCCTTCAGTTGTCAAATGCGGGTCTCAAGACAAATTCAGTAAGAGTCCATCTTAGTGCTATTGCAGCTTCTTACAAGCTTCTAAGTGGACAACCTATTTCCTCTCATCCTCTCATAGCGAGATCTATGAGAGGCCTTCTTTTAACAAAGCCTCCCATTAAGCCGCCACCGGTGGCATGGGACTTAAATCTGGTGCTGGGGCAGCTCATGAAACCACCCTTTGAACCATTAGCCACTACATCTTTGAAATTCCTTTCTTGGAAAGTCATCTTCCTCGTTGCAATCACATCGGCACGTCACATCAGTGAATTACAAGCGTTAGTAGCTGATCCTCCTTATACAAGGTTCTACCATGATAAGGTAGTTCTTGGGACTCATCCACACTTTATGCCAAAGGTGGTTTCACCTTTCCATTTAAACCAAGCGGTTTACCTTCCTGTATTTTTTCCAAGGCCTCATGCCTCCAGTGCAGAAAAGAACCTTCATACCTTGGACTGTAAAAGAGCTTTGGCCTTTTACTTGCAAAGGACACAGCAACATAGAAAATCTTCTCAACTCTTTGTTGCTTTTGATCCTAGTCATTTTGGACTTCCAATTTCCAAAAGAAATCTATCTAACTGGATTGCTCATTGCATATACTTTGCCTATGAGAGTAAGAACCTTCCTCTTGAAGGCCATGTCACATGTGAGAGCCATGGTAGCCTCAATGGCTCATCTTCACTCTGTGTCTATCGACAACATCCTGTCGAACAGCTACTTGGGCTTCGGTACATACCTTCACAGCCCACTACTGCTTAGACAAGGACTCCCGCCGGAATGCCTTGTTTGGCCAGGCTGCTGTTCAACACCTTTTTCAAACTTAATCAACTCCTACCCACCGTCCCTGGTAGGATGCCAGAGATCCATGGGGGGAAGTATGGCCCTTTCACAAGGCCTAACAACTTCCTGGGGCCATCTCCCTGGCATCTGCAGCTAGGGAGTCCCCATATGTGAAGACTACATTCCTGCTTGTTCCTGGAGATAACATAGTTATAACAGGTGATCTCCGGGAACAGCAGGGATTTAGTCTTCATAACCCGCCCACCTCCCCTAGGAGTTCTCTCTCTCTCTCTCTCTCTCAACTGAAGAGGGGAAGGCAGCACGCAGGCACTGTGGGATGCTCCCAAAAGCGTTCCTATTGGACACTGGGGAGCTTTCCCGCACAGGCTCCATCGGTCTCGATACCCATATGTGAAGACTAAATTACTGCTGTTACAGGTGAGTAACTACGCTTTACCCGGGTATCTGTATCGGTTTCCTTTATCTTGAAGTAAATGGCTCCCATGATGTGTGCTTTTTCCAATATTCTGTTTTGTAATTATCTTTTGTTTACATTTATGGATTTTCTTTGTTTTTTTGTGGTTTGTAATTAACTGAAATTCTATAAAACAAACAAAGCAGTTAAAGATGTAAAGCAAGGTGGCAAGACTTTTTCAGGTATATTGAAGAGAGGAAGAAGGCCAGAGTTGGATTTGCAAGACTCTAAAGTGCCGAGGACCTATTTGTGGGCAGTGACAAGAAAAAGGCTGAAATGTTAAACCAATACCTCTGTTCCTAAAAGAAAATCCTAGCGAAGGACCATGCATGATTCATGAAAGAAGAGGACTACACGTGATTAACAAAGATACTAATGGGAATGGAGTCGATATCACACCATTCATGGAAGGAAATATATATGAAGAACTTGCAAAATGGAACATGGACAAGGCTGTGGGACCAGATGGGATATATCCCAGAATACTGAGAGAGCTCAGATGTTCTGGTGGAACCTTTAAAGGATGTTTTTAATAGATCTTTAGAAACTAGAGCTGTTCCATGGGATTGGAGAAGGATTAATGTGGTCCCTCTTCACAGAAGAAGAGATGGCAAACTACAGGCTAGTAAGCCTTACCTTGATGTTGGGGGAAAATAATGGAGATACCACTGGAAGAAAGGATAATGGTCTTTCTACAATATAGTGGGCTGCAGAATCCAAGACAGCATAGTTTTACCAAAGGAAGATTGTGCCAAATGAATGTGATTTTTTTTTTTTTTTACTGACTGACCAGAGAACTAGATCAAAGGCACACAATGGATGTGAAATACTTATAATTCAGCAAAGACTACTGTTCCTTGTAGGAGGCTTATGAATTAACTGAACAGCCTGGGGATGGATCTCAAGATGGTGAACTGAATCAGAAATTGGTTGACTGACCTACAACAGAGATGGTGGTAAATAGAATTTACTCAAAAGAAAGTAAGCAATGAATATTGCAGTACCTCAGGGTTCGGTCCTGGGAGCAGTACTGTTCATTGCCTTTTGGCTTGATAAAGAAATCTGGTGCTTAAACTCTTGAACATGGTTTCTAAATGTAGGTTTAGTGCAGAGGCCTTGCGCAGCCATGTTGTAAGCAAACAGCTCTGCACACAAATATATATATATCTTTAGCATTTTTTATATACTGCTTTATCCTGTGGTCAAAATGTTTTACACTATAACAAAATAGTGATATATTGTAACAGGATAATAAACTTGAAGTATGTGTAATATAGGGGGTTGAACATCATGTTTATAAGGGAAGAGAACATGTTAATGCATCACAGCAGGAAATCAGCTTGGAGTATTCATAACATAGGAGAAGAGAGGTGAGGGAGGCCATAGATATTGCATGTTAGGCGGTTATCTTATGTCCTCAGAGAAGCAGTTTCTAAACAGGTGAGTCTTGAGGCCCTTTCTGAAGGCTTGTAAGTCCTTGTGGCATGTAGATTGTCAGGGATTGAGTTCCTTAGAGATGGTGTAAGTAGGGGTAAGGCCATCTTTGATCTGGAGCTGGTTTTGGTGTAAAGTGCTGGTATTAATATTGTGTTAAGGGAGCCAGTTCTTCTGTTTTGATGTTCAGGTGTCTTCTGTATCAGTGATTAGAGGTGGATGATTGATAGGCCATTATGACTTTAAAGATTGTGATGATGGATTTATAATTTATGCATTTGGCGATAGGTAGCCAGTGTATGAATAGGAGTTTTGTTCAGCCCTGTTTACGTTGCAGAGGATGCAGGCTGTGGTATTGAGAGCAAGTTGGTGTGGGTGGATTGCTGACTTTGGTACACCTTGGAAGATGAGATTGCAGTATGTAGGTATATATGTATATCTCCGGCACACAAAAAGGCCCTTGTACGAGGTGCTGTAAAAAGCTCTCGAACTCTCGCCATTGCACGGGACATAGTATAGTAATGTGCTGCCATTTGGGTCAGTGTGCTAAGTGGACATGGGACCATATTGCACTTATTTGCCATGTGTTTCACAACTTTCGCTCCACCGAAAATGAATGAGAAACTTGAGCAATGTGAATGTATCAAATTCTGTGTTAAAATTAGTAAAAACATGTCTGAAACACAGCAACTGCTTCAGCAGGCATTTGGTGAACGTGCTTTAGACAAAACACACATTTGAGAGTGGCATGGACGTTTCAAACATGGCTTGATGACAGTGAACATTCAGGATGGCCTTCAACAAGCAGAACCTGCAAAACTGTCGAGAGTTGGCTAATTCATGAAGATCGCTTAAGAACCATTCCAGATATTGCTGAAACACTTGGAACCAGTTATCACTCAGTTCAGGCGATTCTGACTTGAACATGTATTGAATTGCTGCCAAATTTGTTCCGTTCCTCCTGACAGCTGATCAAAAGGAACAACGAATGCAGATCTGCCAAGAGCTCAAGGACACTGGGAATGCTGACAATGACTTTTTGAAACATGTCATTACTGGGGATGAAAGCTGAGTTTATGGGTTGTCACCAGCTCTCCTTAAACCCCCGTGTATGTGAGTAGAGGTTAAGTGAGTGGATTTTTCCCCACTGAAGCAGCTACTTTACAAATCCTGAAGCTGGGCTTTTTGGGAAATGTAGTCCCTTCACCGAATCAATGAGGAGCAGTTGTGGAAAAGTGGTTTAAGCAACCAAAGGATTTTATTTCCCCTCCCGGGGTGGATTTCACCATGAACAAAGTAACACAAACCAGGTATTTACTGGCATAAGGACAAATCAAAGGTTCTTTAACAGAAAAGACTTACTTCAGCAATAAACAGGTTGATATCTAGCATTCCAACGTAACAATGCTGTTTCTTCACAGCTCTCTGCTTCTCAATGCTAGTAGTGCTGTACTTTCTCTTTCAAAGCATGCCTTCAGCGTAATGAGATTATTTCATTAGCAAGCGATATCGTACAGTCCATGATATCTTCATCAATATTCACACACTCGGGTTCAAAGTCCATTAACTCTTCCTGGCTAGAAGGAAATGTTTGTAACGGCAATCCTGATGCCACACCCTTTCTAACTGCTTCAGGTTTCACCTGATATTCCTGAGTTAAATACTGGCTTTCACAAACGTTATCAGCACAGGTATTCTCTTCCCAGCTCCAACCCTCTGGGTAAATACAGTCACTGTAACTATTTTTATACCAGCCTTTTGGCTTACCTTTTAGCCTGGCTGGTGGAGGTTTTCTTTGTGGCTTTGGACTGGCTGTAAGTTCCCAACCTAAGCCTTGCACAGAAGATTTCACTTGCCTTCCTGGCTTTCTTTCACTTCTGTGTTCCCCTGGATACTGCAGGTAATCCACTCTGCCCTTATTATATCCTTCCCTTGGGGTTTCTTTTCTTTTACTGAAGAAAGACTCTGTCTCACCCTTCCACAGAGACTCTGGCTTTTTCCTGGCACTGCTGCCTTCACTGTAGCTCTCATTAGCTTCCTTATCCAGCACACATGCCTCAGCTCCTTCTTCTCCTTCTAACTCCATAAGCTCAACTGAACTCTCTTTATCAGGGTGAATTCTAGGGCAGTGCTCAACTCCACCCCCTAGCAGGTGTCCTGCATTAGCTCGTGACTCATTCCCTGAATGGTAGCACTGGGGTTTCTCTTGCTCTGTGCTTGGTTTCTAAGGTAACCAGGAGCCATGTGCTTTTGTTTACAACTCAGCCCTACTCCTGTTCCTGGCTTTTTAGCCTCATCTAACGGGCCGGACGGACCCACTATGTCACAGGGTATAACCCAGAAAACAGTCCTCACAATGGAAAAGCAATCAGACTTAACACCACAATGGCTTACTATAGGAAGAACATTTCTCCTTCTAAATGGGGACCCAAGTAACATTCCCAAAAATTATAGACCAATAACTTGTCTACCTACAATCTATAAGCTACTCACTGCAATAGATGCAGACAGAATATATAATCATATTGAGTCCAATAACATCATGGCAAAAGGGGAACAAGAGAGGAGCATATGGAACCAAAGACCAATCATTGTTGAATAAGGCCGTCATTTATTTTATTTTATTTAACAAATATTTATATACCGCAACCGTCCGAGGATCAGGTGCGGTTTACATATAACAGTTAAAGAAACAGAGGTATTTCTGTTTTTACATTGAACGATAACATGAGCTATGTGCAATTAACATTTGAACTTTTAACCTTTAAACCTTTTGAACTTTTTGGAACTATGTACAATTAACTATATACAGATATAGAAGGAGAAGTTCAACAGTATAAGCATAATAGGCAATATTGAGGTCAAAATATCTTTAGTCCTAGCGGTGCTGATCTACTTGTCTTGTATAGTTTATCCCTTTTCATATTGGAGTTGAGAGTTAGTTGATGTGCCGTAATAGGAGGTAAAAAGGTGAGTTTTTAAATTTTTGCGTAGATCTTTAAAGTCAGTTAATGCTCTGAGTTCATCAGGTAGCGAGTTCCAGAGCGTGGGGGCTGCATGGGAGAGAGCCTTTTTATTTGTTTTTTGGATTTTGTGAATTCTTTCGGCATTTTTAGTTTGTTGGCATTGCCTCTTCTATGTGCACTATGTGGTGTGTCTTTTATAATTAGTTTATTTAAGGTTTCTGGGGCAGTGTTTAGTGCTTTAAAAGTGGTTATTAATTTATAATTTATTCTGCATTGGATGGGTAGCCAGTGTAGTTTGGCTAGGTAGGGTGATATGTGCTCGAAAGGGTGGACCTTCATTATAGTTCTGGCAGCAGTATTTTGAGCCAGTTGGAGTCTTCTGATGTTATGGTTTGATGTGCCTAGTAGAGAGAGGTTGGCGAAGTCAGAATGAGGGGTGATTATGGCTTGAATAATGCTTAGGAAATCTTGCAGGTGGACTAGTGGGCGTAGTTGTTTTAGTGGCCAGCGCTTAGAAAAGTAGAAATCTCATTATAGCATGGATTGATTATAAGAGAACATTTGACAGCGATCCACACTCTTGGATAATAAATTGCCTTGAAATTTATAAAACAAATTCTGGTTTGATAGAATACATTACGTTCACCATGACAATGTGGCAAACCACACTTTTTTTTGAAATATATGATGGTCAGTACATCGTTCCCAACAATAAGGTCCAGCGAGGAATATTTCAGGGGGATTCCCTGGCGCCCCTTCTTTTGTATGTAGCGATTAATCCAAAAAGTATTCTCATCAATGCTTTGGGATATGGATTTAGCCTGAATCCTAAATAAGATCCTGGAGAAGGACCACCTGTGATTGACAAACATACAAATGGGAATGGAGTAGATACTACACCATTCACAGAAGATGTATTTGAACAGCTTGCAAAACTGAAAGTGGCCATGGGGCCAGATGGGATACATCCAAGGATACTGAAAGAGCTGAGTGGTTCTTGCATGGCCTTTAAAGGATGTTTGTAATAGATCCTTGGAGACAGGAGAAGTTCCACAGTACTGGAGAAGGGCTGATGTACCTTTTTCACAAAAGTGGCAGTAGGGAAGAAGTGACAAACTACAGGCCAGTAAGCCTAACATCGGTGGCAGGAAAAGTAATGGAGGAGCTCCTGAAAGAGAGAATAGTGGACTTTCTCAAAACCAATAGGTTGCATGATCCGAGGCAACATGGTTTTCTCCAGGAGCAAGCAGGAAGTCAGTCCTCTCATATGGGTGACGTCAGCACCGACAGAGCCCGTGCGGAAGCATCTCCCCAGCTTTCAAAGAAAGCCTTTGGGAGATGCACCATGTATGTATTGTCCCCTTCCTGCCCAAGGGTGCCATCTTGCCTCAGTCTCCTTTTTTTTTTTCCAAGGAAACAGGACAGACTGGTGGGCTCCACGGGAAAAGTCTCTCTTATTGTCTTACAATTATCCTCTTTCTGGCACACATACAGGTTTCTCTTCCTGTCCCTGAGCTAGCTCACCTTGTCATCGCTCCTCTGATTCGTTTTCTTGGGGGGGGGGGGGTGTTTTTGGTTTTTTTCAATGTGTCCTTCGACTGGTGTTTGCACCCTTTTTGGCCGGTAGGCCTCAGACCCTCATCCAGGTTGAAGAACCTGTTTTGCATGGCTTCCAGTAGCTTCAAAAAATGTGTTCAGTGCAGTAAGATGATATCCCTCACCAACCCACATGACTGCTGCCTCTGTTGCCGTGAGCTGGATCATGACAACTCTCGCTGTAACCTCTGCAAGTCCATGTCCGCAAAGCTCATCGAGCCATCAGTTGCAGCAGACGTTCTTCCATAGATCAGACTGCACCAGAGTCTCCGATGACACCACTCTCCAGGGCCCCCTCCGGTACCTCGGTGCCCCATGATGCCTGGACAACCTCAGAGTCCTGCCACCGCAGTCTCTCCAAGAGGAACTCCCTGGAGGTGGAACTCAAGAAGAGCTTGAAAATTTTGAAGGCACTCTCTGAGGATGAGTCTGGAAAAATGGGTAAATCCCACACCAGGCTCCGCAGTCCCCAGCGTGAGTCCAAGGGGTTGGAGCGGGAACAGCCTCACAAGCTGCCCCAGAATGAAGAGTCTGCATCGGGCAACTGGCCTCTGACCACCAAGGCCATCCTGGTCGAGGACTCCCTCTCGACGGAGCAGATGCCAGGCCCGAAGCCATCTGTGCCCACATCAAAGGCTGCCATTCTAGCCCAGTGGCAGGCATTGATGCCCAATTCCTCCAGTTCATCCGCCCTGACGACCGGACCTGGTGAATGCGTTTCCTCCCACACCTCTGGTGGCCCGAACTGTTCAAAATCCTTCGGGATAAGGCCTCAGTCATCCTGGTAGACCCCAGATGGCCAGGACAACCTTGGTTCCCACGTCTCCTCCAGCTGGCAATGGAGACCCCTCTCCCTCTGGGGACGAGGCCCAACCTCCTGTCCCAGGAGCAGGGCTCTATCTTACATCCCAACCTCAGGTCTCTCAACCTGATGGCATGACTGCTGAAAGGGTAGTGCTGGCTCCTCTCCTTCTACCTAAGAAGGTAGAAGAAGTGTTACTGGCCTCAAGGAGGCAGTCCACTAGGAAGACCTATGCCTTCAAGTGGCGTAGATTTGAGGTGTGTGTAACAAACACAATGAAAACCCTTTCTCTTGCCTTGTACAGTGGTGGTGCAGTACCTGCTTCACCTCTCTGACTTAGGCCTCAAGTCTAACTCTGTCAGGGTCCACCTGAGTGTTTTGTCAGCACACCACTCACCAGTGGAAGGACAACCTCTTTCGGTTCACCCCTTGGTGTCCAGATTCCTCATAGGTCTACTTCTACTAAAACCCCCGGTTCGTCCTCCGGCGACCAAGTGGGATCTGAATGTGGTCTTGCAACAGCTTACTCGCCCACCTTTCGAGCCGATGTCCGCTTGCCATCTGTGCTTCCTCTCCTGGAAGGTACTCTTCCTGGTGGCACTCACATCTGCCAGGCGAGTGAGTGAGCTACAAGCTCTGGTTTCAGAAAGACCGTACACACGGTTTTATAGGAACAGGGTGGTCCTACACACCCACCCCAGGTTTCTCCCGAAAGTGTTCTCTGTTCCACCTCAACCAAGAGGTGGTTCTTCCGACATTCTTTCCCAGACCGCATGCTAGCCGGGCAGAGGCGGTTCTGCATACCCTTGATTGTAAGAGGGCATTAGCCTTCTACTTGGAGCATACGCGGGGGCATCGAAGGGCTCCTCAGCTCTTCATCTCTTTTGACCCCAGTAAGCTGGGGCTACCTGTCTCCAAGTGCACGTTGTCCACCTGGGTGGCAGACTGCATTGCCTGGGTGTACAGGGCGGCCGACCTCCCGTTGCAAGGTCAAATCATAGCCCACCATGTCAGGGCTAAGGCCACATCAGTGGCTCACTTCCGCTCGGTTCCACTGGCAGACATCTGCCAGACTTTTGCAGCCCATTACTGCTTGGATGGGGAGTCCCGACAAGACAGTGCTTTCGGCCAGGCGGTACTCAGCAACTTATTTAAGGTTTAGGCAACTCCTACCCTCCGGCCCTCTGGTGTCAGGCTACTGGGGGTGTTGTGTCTCTGCTGGATTCCTATCACAGCTGCTGCAGCTCTTCTAGTGAGCCATTTTTCAGCTGTGGGTTTTCGGTAGCCTATAGCTAGGGAGTCCCTTATGCGAGGACTGACTTCCTGCTTGTTCCTGGAGAAAACGTAGTTACTCACCTGTAGCAGGTGTCCTCCAGGGACAGCAGGAATCAGTCCTCATGGTCCTCCCTCATCCCCTGGAGTTCAGTCCTATTATTGATTTTATTCTTTTTGCCGTCTTTTTAGCTATGTCATTAGACTGAGCAAGATGGCACCCTTGGGCGGGAAGGGGACCACACATACGCGATGCAATCCCAAAGGCTTTCTTTGAAAGCTGTGGAATTGCTCAGCACGAGGGCTCCGTCGGCGCCGAAGTCACCCATATGTGAGGACTGATTCCTGCTGTCCCTGGAGAACACCTGTTACAGGTGAGTAACTATGCTAACTCTGCACTCAAGGAAGTTGGTCACAGTGTGCCAGTTGCAGATCAACCTCCTGGAGCTCAGGGTGATATCTCTGGCTCTCCAAGCCTTTCACTGCTGGTTGCAGCACCAGTCTGTGCTGGTCCAGACAGACTACCAAGTTTGTGTTCTATGTCAACAAACAAGGTGGCATGGGGTCATACTCCCTCTGCCAAGAGGTGGTAGCCCTCTGCTCATAATCAACATGTAACGGGATGCTCCTGTGAGCGGTCTACCTCCCAGGCCTGGACAGTTCCCTGGTGGGCAGGCTGAGCAGAGTTCTCCAGTCGCACAAGTGGCTCTAGGATCCCAGAGTGGCCTCCCGGCTTTTCTGACTTTGAGGCATCCCCTTAGTGGATCTGTTCACCAGCCCGGACAACACGCAGTTGTTCTTGCCAACTGCACCCATCCCGGGTAGCTGCAAATGCGTTCCTCATTCCATGGACAGAAGGCCTTTTCTACACCTTCCCAAAGACACCATTGATCGCCAAGACCCTCTTCAAGGTCTGGCGTGACAGGGCATCACTGACACTGGTAGCCCCCCAGTGGCCCAGGCAACCTTGGTTCCTGCTGCTTGACCGTCTGTCGGCGGCATCTATGATCTCCCCTGGGCTGTGCCCCAGGACTGCTTTCACAGGAGGAGGGCACTCTCCTGCATTCCAATCTGGGGTACCTGTCGTTCATGGCTTGGCTGCTGAAAGGATAGCTCTTGCTCCTTTCAACCTCCCATGAGACATGGAGGAGATCCTTCTGGCCTCCCTCAAGGTCTCTATGAAAAGGATGTATGTCTTCAAGAAGTGTCTGTTTTCGGAGTGGTGTGCCAAGAGGTGGACGAACCAGTTCTCCTGCTCGGTTCAGCTGGTACTCCAGCTCAGTTCCTTGTTTCTCGTTTCCTGCAGAGTCTTATGTTGTCCAAGGTCCCATCCACCCACCAACGGCAGAGTGGGATCTCAATGTGGTTCTCTCACACAGCTCACTAAGCTGCCATTTGAGCCCCTGGCTACTTGCCACCTTTGGCACTTCTCCTGGAAGGTAGTCTTTCTCGTGGCACTCGGAAGATTCTACAAGAACAGGGTGGTGCTCTGCACACCCCAAGTTTTTGCCAAAGGTGGTGTCCCCTTCCACCTCAGTCAGGAGGTGGTGCTCCCCACCCTCTTGTCGAGGCCTCATGCTGGCAAGGTGGAGATTGTTCTCCATACTCAGGACAGGGCTCTTTTATAATTCAATCTATGTACTTTGATGGGAATCTGCTGGGCCACCACCTGGTCTTCAGTCCTTATCTTCACAGCTTACTACTGCGTGCAGAGGGAGTCCCAATGGGACAAAGCCTTCAACCAGGCCGTGCTCCATAATCTCTTCAAGATATAGGCAATGCCTGCCCTCCAACCCTTCTATTTTCAGGCTACCGGAGTTCTGGTTCCCCTCCGGATACTCGGGTCTTGTGAGAAGCTATCAGTTGGGACTCAACTGCTGCAGCTCATGGCTCGCCTTCTCTGGTCATCCGTGGCTTTTTGTACAGATTCTCAGTAGCCTGTAGCTGGGGAGTCCCACTTTCTGGAGAAAGCGTAGTTACACACCTGTAACAGGTGTTCTCTGGGGACAGCAGGAATCTATCCTCACAACCACTGTTCCCTCTAAGCTGTGCGCGTGTGTGCGCGCACACCCCTCGCTGAGCGAGCGCACATACTTTACAACAGAGCGCACAAAAATTACAGCTCTGATTCTGATAGAAAACAACACAGACGTCTTAAAATTTAATAGTTATGATTGTAATTACTAGAAATTTCCCGCTTCATTTAGTAATCGTCTATTTTCATTTAATTTGATTAAAATCAATGTGGTGTACATACTGTATTCTGACGTGTAGTCAAATTTTAAAGTATATAACTCCGAGTGTCGTTATGTGGCGCACAAAAATTTAACCTTCCTTCAAAAGCTGCACACAGCTGATATTTTATGCGCACACAGCCTACAGAAAATTAGAGGGAACATTGCTCACAACCCTCCCTCCTCGCTTTGGAAATGCTTCTTTACTGTATTTTAATTTTGCTGTCTTAGCTATATCATTAGACTGAGACAAGATGGCACCCTTGGGCAGGAAGGAGACCACACATGTGTGGTGCATCTCCAAAAAGCTTTCTTTGAAAGCTGGAGAGATGCTTCTGCATGGGCTCTGGCACCGACGTCACCCATATGTAGGGACTGATTCCTGCTGTCCTGGAGAACACCTGTTACAGGTGATTAGCATAACCATCTGTTGGTAAAATGTAGTTAAACAAATCTGATTGTCTTCTTTGACTGGGCAACCAGAGAACTAGATCAAGGGCATGCAATAGATATGATCTACCTAGATTTCAGTAAAGTCTTTGATACTGTTCCTCATCGGAGGTTTATCAATAAACTGAACAGCCTGGGGATGCGTCCCAAGATGTGAACTGGATCAGAAATTGGTTGACTGACAGACGATTGACGGTGATGTTAAATGGAACTCTCTAAGATGAAAAGAAAGTGACTAGTGACGTGCCACAAGGATTGGTCCTGGGACTGATACTGTTCAATGTATTTGAGTAATATTGCTGAAGGGCTGAATGGAAAAGTCTGTCGTTTTTGCAGTTGACACGAAAATTTGCAACCGAGTGGACTCTCTGAGGAAGTGAATAACATGAGGAAAGATCTACAAAAGCTGGAAGAAGGCTGTAATGTTTGACAGTTAAGATATACATAATGTGAAGAAGTACAATGCAGAAATCCAAAGGAACTGTATGCAATAAGAGGCAAGAGGTTGGTGTGCATGGTCTAGGAGAAAAACTGAGGAGTGAGTGTTTCTAAGAATCTCAAGATTGCAGAACTGTGTGACAAGGCGGTGGCCAAAGCCAGAAGGATGCTGGGTTGCATACAGAGAAGAATTACCAGCAGAAAGGAAGAAGTGCTAATGCCACTGTAAAAGTTGCTGGTGAGGCCATATCTCACAAAGGATATAAAAAGACTGGAAAATGTTCAGAGGAGGGTGACCAAAATGATTTGGAGCCTGCGCCAGAAGACATATGAGAAGAAACTTGAAGACCTAAATATGTATATGCTAGGGGATATATGATACAGATCTTTAAATACTTATGAATGAGCAAACTTCTTTTTCAAAAATGGGAAGCTCTAAAACTAGAGGACATAATATGAAGCTGCAAGGGGGTAAACTGAAAGGCAACATCAGGAAATACCTTTTCACTGAAAGGGTGGTGGATACTTGGAATGCCCTCCCGTTGGAAATGGTGAGGGCAAATACAGTGACAGAATTCAAAATGGCATGGGACAGACACAATGGATTCCTTTTATAGCAACAGGATAACATCAAAATAAACTTAACTATATCTTATATCTCATCAAATAGGGGTGACCTGTAAGGAGCGGTTGGTATATCCCTAAACAAAGGGATGGGGGGAGGGGTGACCTGCCCGGAGAAGCAGGTGCACCTACTCTTGCCACCTTGCTGGGCAGACTAGATAGACTATGCTGGTCTTTATCTGCCATCATATTCTATGTTATGTAACCCAAAAACATCCCATTGATTATATTTGTAGATGATCTGAAGCTGTACAGTTCCAGTGATCATCAATTAGCAGAGCAACTCCATGTAGTGAAAAGCTTTTCTGATGACATCAGGATGACTTTTGACCTTGACAAATGTGCTAAGGCAACTTTTTTTTTTTTTTAGGAAAATTGGACAAAATGGCTGAAGGCTATGACATCGAGGACCTTGAACAGGAAAGCATATATAAGTATGTCAGAGTAGAGGAAGGAACGACACTCAACCAGAAATTACTGAGAGAAGATCAATAAAGAATACTACAGGAGATTAAAATCATTATTGAAAAGTGTTTTAACATCACTGAATAAGATATAAGCCATCAATCAGCTGGCAATTCCTGTACACTCGTACAGCTTTGGGGTTGTGAACTGGCCGTCTTAAAAATTTTGAAAAACTGGATGTGCACACAAGAAAGCTCCTCCATGCCCATGAGGTAATTTACAAGAATCGGTGTAAGCCAAGGCTGTACATCCCTAGAACTGAAGGAGGGTAGGCCTCATAGAGATTGCTTACACATACAGAGCTACTATCATAGGCCTCCAGACCTATGTAACGGCATCGTCTGATCCAAGTACACAAAAAGTGCTGAAATATGAAAGTAAACGTCTATAATCTGTCTCCATCATCAAACTTGGACAGGTGTTCCGACGACTAGAAGGAACGAGTGAGAATCCACAAGCATACAGAAGGAAGGAAGTAACAGAATTTGCAAAACCAGAGAAACCTTTCAAGGAATTAAATCAACAGACAAGGAAAAACAAGTGGTAAATGCACAAATACAGCGATAAATACAGAGTGTTACTCCAGGAACCTCTTGTTGATCTAGAGCAGACACATGAATGGTTGAGGAGAGGTGAACTGAAACCAAAGGATGAGAGGTTGATAGTTGCAGCCCTGGACAGCAGCTTAGGGACGCGATGGTTTACAGTGAGCATTGAAAGAACTGGCAAAACAGACATATGTCGATTCTGTGGGGAAAGACCTGGAAACAGTGACTCACCTCATAGCTGGCTGTGAAGTTCTAATAGTAGAAAATTTCTATACAGAAAGGCACAATAAAGTAGCGCACCTTATCCATTGGAAACTCTGTAAGCACTACAACGTCATTGTGCCTGAAAAGCATTGGGATCATGACCCTAAGAGAATGAAGAGGTTATGACAACCTGGGACCTTCCCATTTTGATGGATAAGAAACTGGATGCAAGGAAACATGACAAAGTAGTAAAGGAGAAAAATACCAGAACTTCATTGATAATAGAGGTGTTAATTCCAAGCAATGACTCTGAATCATGCTGAGAGGCAGAAAATATTCAAGTACCAAGAAATGTAGTCGGAAACCAAGAAAATGGGTTATTTTCCATTATGTTGGGTGTCACAAGCCTAATTAAGAGGAATTTCCAAACACACTTTGATAAATTACCCATACACGTAGCATCTTACGAACTCCAGAAGGAGGCTTTCTTTGGCATGATGCAAGTACTATGCCGAGCATTAGCAGTAAATTTTAGAAATTGAGATCGTACTCCATATATTCTCACTTAGAAGCGAGATTCATGACTATAAAGGTATGCACAAAACTCACCCATTTGGAGAAATTGCCCCTGAAAAGTCCATCACTATGCCCCAAGAAAGCGTGCCAAGTGAGTAGCAATGTGAAGTCCATGTTTGACCACATTGGTATGCTGCAGCATATGCGAGACCATGTGAGGCACAATTGTCCTGAGTTGTGAATCACTGGGAACTGGATAATCCACTATGACAACGCCTCAGCGCACATGTTCATCAAAGTGCAGCAGTTTTTGGCTGGAAGCAACATGGTTGCCATCCCTCACCCTCCGTATTCTCCTGACTTGGCCATCTCTGACTTTTTCCTCTTCCCTAGAATGAAAATGAAGCTCAAAGGGTGCAGATTTGACACCATTGTGAAGATTCAGGAAGAGACAAGGTCTGTACTGAAGAGTCTGAAGAAAGAGGACTTTCAGAAAGCATTCCAGCAATGGCAAGACTACTGGGACAGTTGCATCAACTCCCAAGGCGACTACTTTGAGGGGGATGGTGGCCACTAAAATCTCAGGCTAGTGTAGCATTTTTTTATGGGGTCAGTTTAGAAACTTTTTGATAGCACTTTGTATGCATGTGCTGGAATGTTATGTGGCGTGTAAGAGTTATATTCAGCTCAGAATAATATCAGTGATCTTTGAACACTGATATTATTCTGAGCAGAATGATTGTTCGCAACCGAACAACTGTTTTAAGGTTGAGGCCAGGATGCATATAGAGTCAAAGGGGTTGATATTGGCAGCGGCAGTCAACTCCTTTTTAAAGTGCCTGGCTGCTGCTGCTTAACTAAAACTGGATATTCAGCACCAGAGCCTAGCCAGAATCCAATGCTGAATATCCAGTTTTGCCAGAGAGTTTACTATCCACTTAACTGACATTCAGCTGCAAACCGGATAGCAAAACCGCATAAAGTTAGGATAGCCATTGACCTGTTCTAACTTTATGCAGTTTAGTGGCTGAATATCGCTGTTAACTGGATAGCTGTCGGGACCACCCCCCGCTCCCTCCAGAGGCAGCCTCAGAATGAACCAGGCATCTTCCCTACGTTCTGTGGGGATTATCCAGCATCATGATCCATATGGTGCTGTTGACTATCAGGATCGCTGAGGCTTATGTGGTTTGCAGGTGCTGCAAACTGCATAAACACTTCTGAATATTGGGTCCAAATGTTTTAGTAAAATCAATAAACATAGAAATATTCTTCCTGAGGGAAGGCGGTCAGTGGTTCAGTGCTTTGGAAGGAGCCCAATCTGACTTCTGTGTAGACTTTTGCTGTTCTTTAGGAATTTTAGTATTCATTTGCTAAGCATATTACAGAACAATTTGCTAATCTTACTGTTGACATAAATCACTCGTATTTGGGTTAGCGCTAGTCACCTATTCATAGACTGGTGTGATTAACCCTTCTGACCAAGTCATAGAGAAGTGACCAGAGAATAAAATTGGGTTTAATAGTTCCATCAGTTACTCCTGGATTTGTAAGTTGTTGTGAGTTGCTTATTTGTTTTTATGTAACAGCCTTTCATTTAATGTTCTATCAGGGTCTGTAAACGGGGGTGCTGGGTGAGAATGTCCACAGTCTTGGCAAAGGCAAATATTAGTATGACTTGCAAAGGATTGTGGGAAATGTAGTCCATTCATACTAGAATCAGCCGTTCACAAATAAATGAGTTGTGCTTGCTCGAGTGTTAAGCAAAGAAAATATATTTTATTTATGGGGTTATTTATTCCTCCCACACAGATTTACTTAGTAGCACAAAAGGATACTTGCTTTCAGTAATAAACTTAGGAAAACAAATCAGGAACAACAACTGAACTTCTTAAGCAATCAAATCAAACAATAAAGACCTTGATGGGAACAGAAAGGTCTTTCAATGGGCTCCTGCTAATACCTTTTAGCAGTGCTCCAAAAACAAAACAAAACCCCCCAAAAAAGGAATCAAAAACTGTTCTTTTTCAAGGATAACCTCTTGTATTTTCACACACCTAGAAGTGTCCTTTTAGAGCCCACGTGCAATTATGCAAGGCTTAATTGCTAACAATTAACCAGCTGCAAACCTCTTGGCTGGTTTACTTTCTATACGTGGCTCAAATCCTCCCCAAAAGCTTTCTTGTAAACTTTTCTGGGTAGATAAAAGAACAAGATATATTTCTTTTTGATGGTTGTTGAATTTGTGAAAGTATATTACCACAGAAGCCTAGATAGAGAGCAATCCATGTATTCACTCTGCTCATTTAAAATATCTCCTTCTACTTCAACTATCATAGAATCAATATCATGGACTGGTTCAGGGGAATTCCTTAATGGAACACTCTCAGGACAATACTTGTTTCCCTGCTGTCTTCCAAGTGAAGAGCTATTTATTTTATTTATTTTTATTTATTACAATTTCTTATATACCGCGCTATTTGGCATCAGCGCGGTTTACATTATAACACAACGACCATAACAACAAGCTGTTTGGTTTTACATCGAACAGGGGTCCAAACTTGGATAACAGGGGTCACTATATACATGAGATATTTACATGGTAAAGAGTAACTTGGATAACAGGGGTCAATTATATACATGAGATATTTACATGGCAATGAGTAAAAATATCATAATGAAAGTGAGGGTTGTTTCTAAAGTGGGTCATCTCTTCAGGGCTAGGGCATAGATCAGTGTTCCTACCTGAGCTTCCATTGCTGTTAGAGTTCCTCTCCAAATATCTTCGCCAGTATGTAGTCCAGTTTTTATGTCCAGCCTTCCAATCAAGATCCCTGGACACTGGGTCTTTCTTCACATACCTTCTTGCACTGGTCTTAGGGCCCCTTCCAAATGCAGCCGTCTCCCTCACAGGTGCCGTCCGGGGATTCCTGGCTCTAACCCCACTCCTCTGGCTTCTCCCAGTCCAATGGAGTATGCTTGCCTCTGGAATGACTCCCAGCACACATACTGCTGTGGACTCCTTTAGACCTCCAAGATGCTTTCCTCTTCTTTCTTCCACGCTGCTTCTTGCTCTCTCTGTCCTTGAGCTCTGGGTTCCTCTGCTCCTGCTCCGTCTCCTGCTGATTCTGTGTAGAATAGGCTTTACTTTTAACTTGTTTAGAGGGATACTCCACCCTAGCACAGCTCAGCTGTGCTGAATCAAGCCCTGCCCTTGGAGATGAGTGATTGGGGATTACCTCATAGTTCTCCTGATTGAACACACGTTTCCCCACTTCAGCTCTTCTATAGGGTGTTTGAAACCTGGTGCATTCTGGGACTGGTAGTCTTTTATGAAAACATTGTTTTATTATTTCTACCAACAAAGACAGGTTGCTTGTTCAGAGCCAATTCACCTCTATTATAGCTCCTTCCTGAACTATGATAAGCTTCCTTATCACAGGTCACACGCTTGAGACATTCTTTAGCTTCCTGTATTGTTATAGGTGTATCTGGAGATGTTAGATAATCTTTTCGATACTTATTTCCAGCAGGTTTAATTTCTCCTGCATGTGACTTTTGCTCTTATGTGAGATTTTTGTTTCTTACGCCTTTGTAGAAGTGTTGGAAGTACTCAGTCAAATCTTTTCCATTTTGAATTACTAAATCTGATTTTGTTTTGAAATTAAGTCCCTTCCACATGTCCAAGAAGGGATTGCTATTTATGGCCACTACAGGTTTTTTTTTTCTTCAGGTAGTCATACTTTTTCCATTTTAGAGTGGCCTTGTAATTTCTATGGTTTTGGAGATAGTGTTGCATAAATCTTCTCTTAGGGGCTCTGTGTTTTGTAGACTCAATTTATTATGCAAGCTGGCAGTGGAGGAGTAGCCTAATGGTTAAGAACACTGACTTGAACCCAGAGACCAGGGTTCGATTCCCACTAGTACTCCTTGTGGCCTTGGGCAAGTTACTTAACCCTCCATTGCCTAGAAAAATCCAAGTTATCAATGTCTCTGTTTAATGTACGTTACCAAGTTTAAGTTTCAATGTAAACTGCTTTGATTGAAATGATAAAGTGGTATATAAAACCTGTTAAATAAAATAAATTAAATAAAACATCTAAAAAATGAATGTACTTGGCCCATTTTCTCAGAAAATGTTTTAAACTACCCACATAGCTGCAAAATGTATAGGTACTTTATCTCCAGGAACAAGCAGGAATGAGTCTTCACATATGGGTATCGTCGGTACCGACGGAGCCTGCGCGGGAACGCTCCCCAGCGTCCAGTAAGAAAGCTTTTGGGAGCATCCCACCGCGCCTGCGCGCTGCCTTCCCGCCTTTCCTAACCGCCTCTCTCCAGTTATTCTTTTCTGCGGAGCCAGCAGGTAGTGTTCCTGTCACCGCAGAAGAAGTTCTTTATTTTTTTCTTTATTTTTCTGTAGTCGCGTCTGCCTTCGACGTCAGACTGGTACCGACGGTCTTTTCTTTTCTTCTTCTTCTTCAAAAAAACAAAACCTTTTATTCTTTCAGCTGTGCATTTTCAGTTTGGGCCTTAGGCCTAGATATTTTCTCCTCATGGAGAAGCCCGCTTCCGGGTTCAAAAAGTGCACAAAATGTGGCGGTACTATTTCTGTCACCGACACCCATGATTGGTGTCTGAAATGTTTGGGTCCTGACCATTCCATCACGGATTGTGTGTCCTACACCATGATGTCTAAAAGGGGTCGGCAGAACCAAGCAGCCAAGCTCAGTACCCTGTTTCCCTCTGATGCAGCCTCGGTGGCATCGACGTCTTCCAGGGCTGCTTCTTCCTCTCATGGATCTCGGGTAACCAAACATAAATCTAGCCGGTCCTCGAAGGGCAAATCTCCCTCCAAGCATCGAGATGCCTCCGGGCTTGCCCTCGAGGACTCCGCTCCGGCAAAATTACCCCGGTGGGAAGTTTCGGCTTCCAAAGCATTATCTATGGGGTCACAGGTTGACATCGATGGCACGGCCTCGACCGATCACCTGTTGCCGTGTTCTGGGGTACTGGTGGCCTCCACTGGTACCGACATCCAGACCCTGGTGGCGTCGATGGATCAGAAAATTCTGTCCATATAGCGCACCCTTACGGCATTTATGCAGGCTTCGACGCCTTCGGTACATCGGCACCATTCCCGGTGCCGGTACCGATTGCATCGACATCGGCTTCGGTGTCGGCTGCAACGGTACCCTGTCCTACGATGCCCATCGGTCCCGAACCGGTACCGCTTACTCCCGATGTCGATCCCACTCAGTACGCGTATCGGGCTTTACAGGAGCATCCAGACAGGCGATACTTCGATTCCTCTGAAGACTCTGAGTCGGAGGCTTCTGTCAATGTACCGGTGCTTCTTCCTCAGGAGTCTGATTCTCCAAAACGAAGAATGTCTCCTCCAGAGGATTTGTCTTTTCAAGACTATATTAGGGAAGTGGCTAGAGGCCTTTCCATCACAGTGGCCTCTGAGTCAGAGCCTAGAGCCAAGCAATTAGATATTTTACAATATCCTAAGGCTCCTAAGGAAGCAGCTACCCTACCTATTCATGAGATTCTCTGTGATCTCATGTTGGGCATGTGGGAGACTCCTCTCACCACCTCTCCTCATTCTCGCAGGTTAGACACCATGTACCGTGTCCCTCCCTGTCCTGGTTTTCATAAGACTCTGCTTCCTCACCACTCTATTGTGGTTGAGTCTGCTATGAAGAAAATAAAGAGTGCAAAGAGACACTTATCTAACCCTCCAGGACGTGAATGTAGGACTCTAGATGCTTTTGGCTGAAGGATTTTCCAGGCCAATATGCTTGCTGCCAGAATCAACTCCTACGGTCTCTATATGGGGATGTTTCTAAAAAGTCACAGATCATCTGCAGACTTTAGCTCCTTTTATTTCAGAAGATAAAAGGCAGGAATTTATCACTTGGCTCAAACATGCCCAAGATGTTTCCAAATTCTCCAACCGTGCAGCCTTTGACTCTTTTGAGTGTCTAAGCAGAGCCACGGCTATTGTCATAGGTGCACGCAGAATTGCTTGGTTATAAGCCTCTGATTTGGACCTCTGGGTCCAAGATGAGTTGGGAAACCTTCCTTGTACAGGTGAAAACCTGTTTGGCAAGGATTGGCAAACAAAGGCCACTCAGATGGATGCTGAGAACTCTGCATTGGATGGACTTTCAAAGTCTACCTCTGCCCCTGTTAAGAAAAGATTGTTCAAAAAGACACCTTTTTCTAAAAAGAGAAGATATTATCCTGCTCATGGGCAGACATCTTCTGCAGGTCGTTTTGCTGCAAAGTGTCAGCAACCACCTAAACAGGCCAAGTCAAAGGCTGCCAGGCCTACCACAGCCCAGCAGCCTCAACCTCCTCAGGGCCTTTGACTTGCAACTAGAGAACTTAGCCTTTCTAGCTCTGGGAAACCCAGAGGACCTCACCATTCCAGGAAGGTTGACTTACTTTGCTCCCAGATGGGAGCAAATCACAGCAGAGCAATGGACCCTCTCCATCATAAAGGAAGGGTACAAGCTTCACTTCTTAAACCTTCCTCCCCACACCATGGTGAAACAGTTCAATTCTCCAACATCTCTCCTCAACCTTCTAGGTCAGGAGATTGCTACCCTTCTTGCCCAAGGGGCAATAGAAGAAGTACCTCTTCTTCAACAGGGCTCAGGGTTCTACTCCCCTTATTTTCTTATCCCAAAGAAAACAGGGGGCCACAGACTCATATTAGACCTCAGAGAATTGAACAAGTTTCTATTCAAGGAGAAATTCAAAATGATTTCTCTAGGGGCTCTGCTTCCATACCTTCGGAGTCAGGATTGGTTTTGTTCTCTAGATCTCAAGGATGCGTACACCCATGTCCTCATCCATCCTACACACAGAAGGTTCCTTCGGTTTCTTTTTCAAGGAAAGCACTACCAATACAGGGTGCTTCCTTTCAGTCTGGCCTCTGCACCAAGGGTGTTCACGAAATGCATGGCAGTAGTAGCTGCATTTCTCCGCACTCTAGGAATATTCGTATTCCCATATCTGGACGACTGGCTCATTCGAGACCCATCCCAGTCAGCGGCCCAGAATTGTCTAACCTGCACAATGCGTATCCTTCAGTATTTGGGACTAATAATAAACATCCCAAAATCCAATCTCACCCCTACTCAGTCCCTGGAGTTCATAGGGGCCTTACTGGATACCACAACTGCAAGGGCCTATCTTTCTCAGGCCCGTTGCCTACGTCTGGTGCAGTTAGTCTCCCAGATTCAGTTAAAGTCCCAATTAACTGCTCGAGAGATGTTACAACTATTGGGCCACATGGCATCCACCATGCATGTGGTTCCATATGCTCGCCTTCATATGAGGGCAGCTCAATGGACTTTGTCCGCCCAATGGACTCAGGCATCGGGTTGCCTGTCAGACAAAATAGCTAACTCCAATCGTCTATTTTGGTCTCTCCAGTGGTGGAAGTCCTCTCAAAACCTGTTGCTGGGGTCCCCTTTTCAGCAACCGCTACCCCAAGCAACTCTCACAACAGATGCTTCTCCAAAGGGTTGGGGAGCTCATCTACAAGATCTCTCCACCCAGGGCATCTGGTCTCCACAGGAGACTTCTCTGCATATCAGTCTATTGGAACTCAGAGCAATATTCTTAGCTCTGTGTTCCATTCCCTGCTCAGCTACAGGACAGTCCTTATCCATACGGACAATCAAGTAGCCATGTTCTATGTAAACAAGCAGGGAGGGACTGGCTCTCTGTCGCTTTGCAACGAAGCTTTGCAACAGCATCACATCCATCTTCTGGCAGTATATCTTCCAGGTATTCAAAACTCTTGAGCGGACAGACTCAGTCGAATTCTGCTCCCACACGAGTGGTCCCTCCACATGGACCAGGTATCCAGGATTTTTCGAATTTGGGGAACCCCAGACATAGACCTCTTTGCAAGTCCGTGGAATGCCAAACTTCCCCAGTTCTGTCCAAGAATTCCGTGTCAGGGAGTTCAGGCCAAGTATGCCTTCCTCCTTCACTGGGGTCAAGACTTCCTTTATGCCTTTCCACCAATTCCCCTAATTCCCAAAACTCTATTCAAGCTTTAGAGAGATCGAGGGACCATGATCCTCATAGCACCACATTGGCCACGCCAAATGTGGTACCCTCTACCTCTGCATCTCTCTCAAGCTCCTTCCCTGGACTTAGGCTCTGCACCAGACCTTCTGTCCCAGGAAGAGGGAATATTGTGGCACCCAAACCCCCAGTCACTCCATCTCAGGGCTCGGTTGCTGAGGGCCTAGACCTTCAAGATTTTCATCTCTCTCAACAAGTCAGAGATGTTGTTCATGCCTCTAGGAAGCCTTCTACTCGACGTTCCTATGCTTTCAAATTTATTTATTTATATTTCTTATATACCGCACTATTTGCAATCAGCGTGGTTCACATGGAACAGAAACATCAGACAACTTAAATATGTCTGGTCATTACATTAAACAGGAAATGCAACATGGAAAAAGGGTATACTATATACATATGAGGTGTATTGAGAGGGTAATGTTTGGTGTTTACATTGTAGGGGACGCCTGTTGCGAGGGCTTGCCTAGTTGACTACTATTATTGTTGAGGTGCTCGTTATTCGAGTGGGACTGAGGATCGGAGATGTCAGTGAGATATTTGGTGAAGAGGAAATGTTTAAGGGCCTTTCTAAATTGGCTCAAGTTGGGGATTGCTCTGATATGTGCTGGTAAGGTATTCCATAGACTTGGGGCACAGAGTTGGAAGGCTCTGTTAGCTGTTTTGGTGCATTTAGTTGCTGCTTTTGGAATTACTAGCATGTTGGACTCTGCAGATCTTCTTGGTCTGTTAGGTGCAAGTGGTTGGATGAGGTCAGATAGAGAGGAGGAGGAGAGCTCATTGCTAGCTTTGAAAGTCATGAGCAAGGTCTTAAAACAAATCCTGGCTTGAATGGGGAGCCAGTGTAACTGCTTCAGGAGTGGTGTCACATGGTCTCTCCTGGATGCGCCAGAGTACTTGCGCTGCACTGTTCATAGCAAGTTGAAGGGGATGCAGGGTGGACCGGGGGAGCCCTTGTAGTATGGAGTTCGAATAATCGAAATGGGGAATAATCAGGGCTTGGTAAATGGTGCGGAAATCATCTGGTTCGAGTAACGGGCGTAGGTGTCTGAGGGATCTGATTTTAAAGTAGATCGCCCTTACGGTATTGGCTACATGTTTCTTCATGTCGAGATCTTGGTCTAGCGTCGCTCTGAGGTAACGTATAGCAGGTTTAACTTGTAGTTCGGCATCATTTACCTTAACGCACCCGGGTGGTATGAAATTTGGGTTCCTTGAGATGAAAAGAACCTCCGTCTTTTTGTGTTGGATTCGCAGGTTTTGTGATAGGAGCCACTCAGATATAGTGTTGAAGCAATTAGTTAGAGGGGCGAGGTCTAGTTTATCTAATGATATTGGCATGTATAAAAGCACATCGTCAGCATATAACATGCAACTAACATTGAAGGATCTAATGATTTTGCAGATGGGTTGGATGTATATATTAAACATCAAGGATGATAGGGATGATCCTTGAGGCACTCCTTGACTTTGTTGAAATGGTTCCGAAGTAGTCCCGTTTGCTCGAACATGCTGCCATCTTCCAGAAAGGTAGGATCTGCACCATTCGAGCGCTGATCCGCTGATACCTTTTTCTCTTAGGTGGTAGAGGAGAATCTCATGGCATACAGAGTCGAAGGCTGCTGCTATATCTAAAAAGATGAGTGCGAAACCATGTCGTATGTTGTCAACGCCTGAAATTATATTGTTGAACAGGGCTGTAAGTAGTGTTTCCACTCCATGTGACTCTCTAAATCCATGTTGGGATGGATCTAGTGGGGCAGTAATGTCAATATGATCCTGTAATTGTCTATGTACTACTTTTTCAATGATTTTTGCGAGCATAGGTATACTAGATATGGGCCTGTAAGACTCTACCTTTTGGGGGTCTAACTTGGTGTTTTTTAAAAGAGGTCTGCTTGAGAGTACGGGGGAAAGACCCAGTGTTAAAAGATTGGTTTATGATGTTGGCTATAATAGGAAAGAGGTCACATCGCAGATCCTTTATCCAGAATGCCGGACAAGGATCTGTGTGTGCAGTGGTGGTGTTTAGGGCTAAGATGGTATCTTCGATAATTTTCTTTGAAGGTATAGAGAAGGATGTTAGTGATGCTGAGTGCTCTTGCACGTCAAGGGGGTCAGGTATTATTATTTTGTCGGTCTTGCACATTTTGGATTGCAGGTAGACTGCATAGTCTTGCGGGTGAATATCGCCATGGTGCTCAGGGGTTGGTTCTTTAGCAAGAGTTTTGACCAAGTTAAACAGATCATGTGGCTTATTCAATGACCGTCTCAGGGTGTCTGTATGGTATTGCCTTATCCTGTCTGAGATTTCTTTGCGATGTGAAGTCAGGTGTTGAATGTATGCTGACTTGTCACTACTGGTGCGTGACTTCCTCCAGCGCTTTTCCAGTCTCCGTAGAATGTTTAGTGAAGCCCTTAAGTCAGCTGTAAACCATGGGGCTGATGATTTTTTCTTCGGGGCCTTGTTTGTTGGAGAACGGATTGCGATTGAGCTGAGTCTACTGTTCCAAGCGGTGATCAACTCATCTAGGTTTAAGGAAGTCTCATTAATGAGTGTGCATGTTTCAGTGAGGATGCGTTCTCTATTAAATGGGTGGAAACGTCTGGCAGCTGGGTTAGTGGTCTTGCTTGTATCTATTTTGGGCCTTGGTGACATGTTGAGGGTAGGCATCTGAAAAGTGATGAGTTTATGATCAGACCAGGGGACTGCCGTTACTGATAGCATAATGTTTTGTGGTTTATCAAGAATTACCTGTGGGGCAAATATGAGGTCTAGAGTGTTACCTTTCTCGTGAGTAGGTTCTTGCACCAGTTGCGTGTATCCGAGGATCTCTAGGGCTTCTATGAATGCAGTTGCTTGATTATCTTGTAATGATGGCAGGTCGATATCCCCTAAGATCCAATTAGGTTTATTTGGACCCTGGATATTGGATGCTAGGTTTATTATGGATGAAAGGTCATCTGGATCCGCTGATGGAGCTCTATAAATCAGGTTTATGGAGCATATGTTGTTGGAGATTGATAGTTTCTAGGTTGTTACTGTTGAAGTCATCCATTTTGAACTGGAGATCCATTCTAGTGATGGAGTACTCCTCCTCCTCTTTTATTTTGCCTATGGCTGGTGAAAGCAACAAAATTAGATGGGAGTAGCTGGTTAATGATGGTATTGTCTTCTGATGAAAGCCACGTTTCAGTGACCATGATGATATCTAGGTTATGGGATGTTATGTCTGTGATTACTGGCCACTTTTTGCGAAGTGAGCAAGCATTTATGAGTGCACACTTTAGGCTGCAAGGGTTTTTACTTTGTCTGGCCTTCCATTTGGTGTTCAGAGAAGGGTCTAAACCCTCTTCAAATACCTCTGAATTCTCTACTAGAGTATCTCCTGCATCTATCCCATGCAGGCCTGAAAACGAATTCAGTAAGAGTCCATTTGAGTGCTATTGCAGCATCCCTCAAGCCTCTCAATGGACAACCTATCTCCTCTCACCCTCTTATAGCAAGATTCATGAGAGGCCTTCTTTTAACTAAACCTCCCATTAGACCACCTCCAGTGGCATGGGACTTAAACCTGGTTCTTGGCCAGCTTATGAAGCCACCCTTTGAACCTTTAGCCACCACCTCCTTGAAATTTATTTCTTGGAAAGTTGTTTTGGTTTTCTCATTGCAGTCACCTCAGCACGCCGCATCAGTGAGTTGCAAGCTTTGGTGGCTATTCCACTTTATACAAGGTTCCATCATGATAAGGTAGTCCTCAGGACCAATCCACACTTTATGCCTAAAGTGGTCTCGCCTTTTCATCTGAATCAGGAGGTATATTTACCTGTCTTTTTTCCAGGACCTCATGCATCAAATGCAGAGAGGAATCTTCATACCTTGGATTGTAAGAGAGCTCTCGCTTTCTGCTTACAAAGAACACAGCAACATAGAAAGTCTTCTCAACTTTTTGTTGCTTTTGATCCTTCTCATTTAGGACTTCCAGTCTCTGAGAACACTGTCCAGCTGGATTGCTCAGTGTATTTCTTTCGCCTACCAGAGTAAGAACATTTCTCTGGAGGGCCATGTCACAGTTCACAATGTGAGAGCCATGACAGCCTCAATGGCTCATCTGAACTCGGTGTCCATCGACCAGATCTGTCGAGCGGCCACCTGGGCCTCGGTTCACACCTTCACAGCCCATTATTGTTTGGACAAGGACTCCCGCCAGGATGCCTCATTTGGTCAGGCTGTCCTCAAACACCTGTTCCATTCCTAATCAACTCCTACCCACCTACCCTGGTTGGATGCCAGAGATCCATGGGGGGGAGGTGAAGCCCTCTGCAAGGGCACACAACCATGGGGTCTCTCCCTGGCATCTGCAGCTAGGGAGTCCCCAGATGTGAAGACTCATTCCTGCTTGTTCCTGGAGATAGCACAATTACTTACCTGTAACAGGTGATCTCTGGGAACAGCAGGGATAAGTCTTCACAACCCACCCACCTCCCCTAGGAGTTGTATCTCTATCTATCTTTCCTTTTCTCTCTCTCTCTTTGTCTCAGCTTTAAAACTCGAACTGGAGAGAGGCGGTTAGGAAAGGCGGGAAGGCAGCGCGCAGGCGCGGTGGGATGCTCCCAAAAGCTTTCTTACTGGATGCTGGGGAGCGTTCCCGCGCAGGCTCCATTGGTACTGACGATACCCATATGTGAAGACTTATTCCTGCTGTTCCCAGAGATCACCTGTTACAGGTAAGTAACTGTGCTTTACCTGCAGTCCTAGAGCCAATTTTCTTTGCACACATGTATTTTCACTTTGAAAGCTGCCTAAGCCAGAGTTTTCCTTTTGAACTCTCTGGAATAGCACAAAATCAAGAATGTAATGATCCTTGGCTTTTACTAGGTAAAAGATGATAAAAGTTGGGACTTAAAATAGCAAATGCTTGGCTAAATGCAATTGATCAGAATAAAATTAAAGAAACTTTTGAAAAATCAACGAGGAAGAATAGATACAGGCTCATACATCCTTATCCATATCTTTAAAGAATATTTTAATGTCTAATATGAGCAGAAAGATGTGAGTGGAACAAGAAGTCAGTGCTCTCCCTAGATGCTTTTCCCCTCTTGGGAAACGGAGATAAGGGTCTGGTATGATTTGATTCTTCTCCTCCCACTCCCAATATTTTCTTTTAACGATTGTTCTTACCATTTCTCTGACATAAGGGAACTAAAAAGATGTAAATCCTTTGATTAAGCTTCCCTGATACAAGCCCTTAATCTCTCATCTCTATTCAGTTCCAAAAAAACAAGGACTTTAGAAAGCTTCTTTTATCCTGCTGTACATTGCTATCTAATGGTAGACAAAAATTATTACTTTTACCTCCCAGTTATAAGGGGACAAATCAGTGTCCTTAGAGCAGGGGCACAATTTACCCTATTTAGCATGTCTATAGGGACACCATTCTGTTATCATAACTGCATGCCAAATACGTTTGACATGCGCCCAACCATGTTGTGAATAGATAAAGGGTAGGAAAGGTCCCTAATAAGAAGGTTTATAACATGCACATGGAAAGCAACCTGGTTTGAAAGCAGTAAAAAATCACTTCTAGTCAGCATAAAATTCCAAAAAAGAAAGAAAAGTGCTGTTAGTGTATTTATCCACCCCAAAATAATTTACAGCATCTGACAGAAAAGGCAGTGAAAAATAGAAACTGGGTTTTAGATTTGTGCAAGACTTACTAACCTGTGTTAATATATTAATGCATGTTTTTAGTAAATGATTGGACCTGTGATAAATAAATTGCATTAAACAGCAATAACACTTGTTAATGCATCATCGCAGGTCAATAAATCTAGTTCTGTGTTGTGTACGGTGGTTTGGTTATGTGCTGCTTATATACAGTCCACGTAAAAGAAATCCAGACAAATGTAGACCTGCTTGTATGTATCTAGCATTTTATTTTGGAAAGTAAATGAAATGGTTCATTTGCTCTTTTTTTTTTAACAGAATAAGGAAGCAGTGATGAAGCAGCATGAAGAGGAGATCAAACGACTGGAAGAAGAACGAACCCAGGAGATCTACATGAACTGGAAAGAGACCCAAGAAATAGTGCAGAAATTAGAAAAAGAAGATTTTGTGTGGCAGGAGTCACGTAAGTGCCCTAGAAGGCAAGCCTTGCCATTGCACATTGATGGGGGAACATTTCTGGGGAAGATTTGACATTAAACTTGCATTCACTCATAATTGCTGTCTCTAATATCTTCATCTTCTGCTGTTAACTGAGACTTGGCTCCTCTCTGATGACTCAGCTTCCATCGCTGCCCTCTGTCATGGTGGCTACCAATTCTCCTACATGCCTCGTCCCACTGGCAATGGTGGTGGCATTGGGTTTCTTCTCTCCCCTTCCTGCCAATTTCAGCCCTTAGTCCCACTCCTTCCCCTTCTTTGAAGACCATTCCATCTTCCTTTTAATCCATTACCTCTCCAGATAGCTACTGTTTATCAACCCCCAGACAAGTCCACCTCTACCTTTCTCACTGATTTTGACTAGTGGCTTTCCTTCTTTCTCGATTCATCTTCCCTCTCCCTTATTAGCGATGATTTTAACATCCATGTTGATAACCTCTCTGACTTTTATACTTTAAAACTCCTTATCTCCAGGAACAAGTAGGAATGTAGTCATCACATATGGGTATCATCGGTACCGACTGAGCCTGTGCGAGAACGCTCCCCAGCGTCCAATTAGAAAGCTTTTGGGAGCATCCCACAGCGCCTGCGTGCTACCTTCCCGCCTTTCCCAACTGCCTCTCTCCAGTTCTTCTTTTTCCGCGGAGCCAGCAGGTCGTTGTTCCTGTCACCGCAGAAGAATTCTTCTTTATTTCTTTCTTTTTTGTGGTCGCATCTGCCTTCCTCGACGCTTTACCGGTACTGCCAGTTTTTTCTTCTTCTTTTCTGTCTTTAAAAAAAAAAAAATTCTACATTTTTCCTATTTTCTTCAGGTGCACGCGCCTTTTTGGGCCTTAGGCCCAAAAACCTTTTCTTACAATGGAGAAACCTGCCTCAGGTTTCAAAAAGTGCACCAAGTGTGGCGGTACCATTTCTGTCACCGACACCCATGAATGGTGTCTAAAATGTTTAGGTCCTGACCACTCCATCACAGATTGTATGTCCTGCGCCATGATGTCTAAAAGAGGTCGGCAGAACCGAGCTGCTAAGCTCAGTACCCTGTTTCCCTCTGATGCAGCTTCGGTGGCATCGACATCTTCCAGGGCTTCCTCTTCCTCCCGTGGATCTCAGGTAACTAAACATAAGTCCAGCCAGTCCTCAAAGGGTAGATCTCCTTCTAAGCATCGAGATGCCTCTGACGTTGCCCTTGAGGATTCTGCACCGGCAGAATTGCCCCGGCGGGAGGCTTCGGCTTCCAAAGCATTATCGGGGCTCCAGGATGTTCTCGAGGCCTTGATCTCGGCAGAACTACTGGTGCCATGCTCTGGGGTACCGGTGGTCTTCTCCGGTACCGACATCCAGGCATCGGCAGCGTTGATAGACCAGAGAGTCCTGGATATTGAGCGCAGTCTGGCGGCTCTCCTTGTGGCATCAACGCCCTCGGAACCGCGACAGACAATTCGGCCGGTACCGGCACCAGCCCCGGCATCGGTACTGGTACCGATAGCATTGGCATCGGTGTCTGCTTTGCCGGTACCCAGTCATCCGATGCCCTCAGGTACCGATACCCTGGTACCGGTTACTCCCGGGACCGACTTTGGTCGGTACGTGTATTGGGCTGTTCAAGAGCATCTGGACAGATGGTACTTCGAGTCCTCAGAAGAATCTGAGGATTCTGACAGTTCTGTCGATGCAGGAATGCTTCTCCCAGAGGAGCCCTCCTCCCCTAAGCGCAGGATGTCTCTTCCAGAGGATATTTCCTTCCAGGATTTTATCAGGGAGGTGCTCGGGCTGTCCATTACTGTGGCCCCTGAAACAGAGCCAAGGGCCAAGGAGTTGGAAATTCTACAATATCCCAAAACTCCTAAGGAGGCAGCTACCTTGCCCATTCATGAGATTTGATATGATCTCATGTTAAGGATGTGGGAGACACCTCTTACCACCTCTCCTCATTCTCGCAGACTGGATACTATGTATCGAGTCCCTCCTTGTCCTGGTTTCCAAAAGACTCAGCTTCCTCACCACTCTATTGTAGTGGAATCAGCTATGAGAAGGATCAAGAGTGCAAAGAGGCATGCCTCTAATCCTCCAGGACGTGAGTGCAGAACCCTGGATGCTTTTGGACGTCGGGTCTTCCAAGCTTCCATGCTTTCTGCCAGGATCAGTTCCTATAGTCTCTACATGGGAATGTTCCTGAAGGAGGTCACAGATGATTTAGAAGCTTTAAGTCCTATTCTTCCTGAGGATAGAAGACAGGATTTTCTCTCTTTGGTCAAACATGCCCAAGATGTTTCTAAATTTGCCAACCGTGCAGCCTTTGACTGCTTTGAGTGCATAAGCAGGACCTCTGCTATTGCCATAGGTGCACATAGAATTGCTTGGCTCCAGGCATCTGATCTGGAGCTGTGGGTACAAGACAAATTGGGAAACATACCTTGTACTGGTGAGAACCTGTTTGGTAGAGATTGGCAGGAAAAAGCCAATGAGAGATGGATGCTGAAAATTCCACCTTGGATAGATTATCCAAGTCTACAGCTGATCCTGCTAGAAAGAAATCTTTCAAGAAACCATTCTTTTCTAAGAAAAAAAGATATTATCCTGCCTATGCTCAGCAGGCACGTTCGGCAGGTCAGTTTGTCAAGAAGGGTCAGCAACCACCCAAACAGAAGAAAGCAAAGACTGCTAAGCCTCAGCCGTCACAGCAGTCTCAGCCTCCACAAGGCCTTTGACTTTCAGCTAGAGAACTTAGCCTTCCTGGCTCTCGGGGGACCAGAGCCTTCCACCATTCCAGGAAGGTTATGTCACTTTGCCTCCAGATGGGGGCAGAGAACAACAGAGCATTGGACACTCTCCATCATAAAGGAGGGGTACAAGCTTCATTTTTCAAGCATGCCCCCTCACACAATAGTAAGGCAGTTCAATTCTCCAACCTCTCTCATCAACCTGTTAGGGCAGGAGGTCGCTATTCTTCTTGCCCAAGAGGCAATAGAAGAAGTACCCATTCATCAGCAGGGTACAGGGTTCTACTCCCCTTATTTCCTTATTCCAAAGAAAACAGGGGGATACAGACCTATCTTAGACCTCAGAGAATTGAACAAATTCCTTGTCAAAGAGAAATTCAAAATGATTTCTCTCGGGTCTCTGCTACCATACCTTCAGAGTCAGGATTGGCTTTGTTCTCTAGATCTCAAGGATGCGTACACCCATGTCCTCATCCATCCAACCCACAGAAGGTTCCTTCGGTTCCTTTTTCAAGGAAAGCACTACCAATACAGGGTGCTTACGTTTGGCCTGGCCTCAGCACCAAGGGTGTTAACGAAATGCATGGCTGTCGTAGTAGCATTTCTCTGCACTCTAGGGATATTCATCTTCCCCTACTTAGACGACTGACTCATTCAAGCCCAAACAGAGTCAGAGGCCAGGATTTCTCTATCCTGCACAATACGTATCCTTCAGTATTTGGGTCTTGTAATAAACATCCCAAAATCCAGTCTAACTCCCACTCAGTCTTTAGAGTTCATAGGAGCTTTGCTGGACACCAGAAAGGCAAGGGCCAATCTCCCTCAGGCCCGCTGCCTTCACATGGTGCAGTTAGCTTCTCAAGCAGTGCTAAAGCCTCATCTCACTGCTCGAGAAATGTTACAACTACTAGGCCACATGGCATCTACTGTACATGTGGTTCCCTATGCTCTTCTCCATATGAGGGCAGCCTAGTGGACTTTATCCACTCAATGGACCCAGGCATCAGGATGCCTGTCAGACAAAATAGCAAACACAAGTCGCCTTATTTTGTCCCTCCAGTGGTGGAGGTCCACTCAAAACCTGTTGCTGGGGTCCCCTTTTCAACAACCCTTACCACAAGCAACTCTCACAACAGATGCTTCTCCAATGGGTCGGGGAGCTCATCTGCAAGACCTCTCCACCCAGGGCACCTGGTCTCCACAGGAGAGCCATCTACATATCAGTCTCTTGGAGCTCAGAGCAATCTTCCTTGCTCTGCGAGTGTTCCACACCCTGCTCAGCTACAAGACAGTCCTCATTCATACGGACAATCAGGTAGCCATGTTCTATGTGAACAAGTAGGGGGGAACAGGCTCTCTGTCGCTTTGCAACAAAGCTTTGCGACTATGGGCCCTTGCCAGAGAGCATCAAATCCATCTTCTGGCAGTGTATCTTCCAGGCATTCAAAACTCTTGGGCAGACATACTCGGTTGAGTTCTGCTTCCACACAAGTGGTCTCTGCATGGAGACCAGGTGGCCAGGATTTTTCAACTTTGGGGAACCCCGGACATAGACCTCTTTGCAAGTCCGTGGAATGCCAAACTTCCCCAGTTCTGTTCCAGAATTCCGTGTCAGGGAGTTCAGGCCAAGGATGCCTTCCTCCTTCACTGGGGCCAAGACTTCCTGTATGCCTTTCCACCCATTCCTTTAATTCCCAAGACTCTGTTCAAGCTCCAGAGGGATCAAGGATCTATGATCCTCATAGCTCCACGCTGGCCATGCCAAGTGTGGTACCCTCTACGTCTATATCTCTCTCAAGCTCCCTCCCTAGACTTGGGAGCTGCTCCAGACCCCCTGTCTCAGGAGGAGGGGACTTTGTGGCACCCAAACCCCAAGTCCCTTCACCTCAGAGCTTGGTTGCTGAAGGCCTAGACCTTCAGGATTGGAATCTTTCTCAGCAGGTAAAGGATATCCTTCATGCTTCCAGGAAACCTTCTACTAGACGTTCCTATGCTTTTAAATGGAAAAGGTTTTCCATTTGGTGTACTGAGAAGGGTCTTGACCCTCTAGCACTACCTTTGAATTCTCTATTGGAATATCTCCTGCATCTTTCCAATGCAGGCCTTAAGACGAATTCAGTAAGGGTCCATTTGAGTGCTATTGCAGCATCCCTTAAGCCTATCAATGGACACCCAATTTCCTCTCATCCTCTTATTGCAAGATTCATGAGAGGCCTAACTTTAACTAAACCTCCCATTAGACCTCCTCCGGTGGCATGGGACTTAAATCTGGTTCTTGGTCAGCTTATGAAGCCACGTTTTGAACCCTTAGCCACCACCTCCCTGAAATTTCTTTCCTGGAAGGTTATTTTCCTCATTGCAGTCACCTCAGCTCGCCGCATCAGTGAACTGCAGGCCTTAGTGGCTAATCCACCTTATACAAGATTCTATCATGATAAGGTAGTCCTTAGGACCAATCCACACTTTATGCCTAAAGTGGTCTCACCTTTTCATCTTAATCAAGAGGTATATTTACCTGTCTTTTTTCCAGCTCCTCATGCATCAAGTGCAGAGAGGAATCTTCATACTCTGGATTGTAAGAGAGCTCTTGCCTTTTACTTACAAAGGACACAGCAACATAGAAAGTCTTCTCAACTCTTTGTTGCTTTTGATCCCTCTCATTTGGGACTTCCAGTCTCTAAGAGAACACTGTCCAATTGGATTGCTCAGTGTATTTCTTTCGCCTACCAGAGTAAGAACCTTTCTCTGGAAAGCCATGTCACAGCTCATAATGTGAGGGCCATGGCCACCTCTATGGCTCATCTAAATTCTGTGTCCATCGACCAGATCTGTCGAGCGGCCACCTGGGCCTCGATTCATACCTTCACAGCCCATTACTGCTTGGACAAGGACTCCCGCCGGGAGCCTTGTTTGGTCAGGCTGTTCTCAAACACCTGTTCCATTCTTAATCAACTCCTGCCCTCCTTCCCAGAATGGATGCCTGAGGTCAATAGGAGGAGGTAGAGCCCTTCCCAGGGTCTCATAACCTGAGGGATCTCCCAGGCATCTCTAGCTAGGGAGTCCCCATATGTGAAGACTCATTCCTGCTTGTTCCTGGAGATAGCACAGTTACTTACCTGTAACAGGTGATCTCTGGGAACAGCAGGAATAAGTCTTCACAACCCACCCACCTCCCCTAGGAGTTGTATCTCTCTGTCTTTCCTTTCCTCTCTCTCTTTTTGTCTCAGCTTTAAAACCGAACTGAGGAGAGGCGGTTAGGAAAGGTGGGAAGGCAGCGTGCAGGCGCTGTGGGATGCTCCCAAAAGCTTTCCTTTTTGGGAAGCTGGGGAGCGTTCCCGCGCAGGCTCCGTCGGTACCGACGTACCCATATGTGAAGACTTATTCCTGCTGTTCCCAGAGATCACCTGTTACAGGTAAGTAACTGTGCTTTCCTTATCCACCAGACCAGTCCAAACCGTTTTCTGCATTATAGGTTGGATATGTTTGCCATGGGGTTGGCATATTAGAGCATGCATGGCATAGCCCAGCCCTTGTATAGGGATTGCTTTCTTACATCCCATTTGTCTGTTCTGGTCTGGTAAACAATAGGGAAAGGGAAAAAGTTGATTTTTACCTGCTAATTTTCCTTCCTTAAGTCCCATCAGACCAATCTACACTAGGGGGTTTTGCTGTTGAGTTTGGTATGGTTTGCAGATTGCTACAAGAACTTTTGAGGTCTTTTGGGGTGCGTAGGCCAGTGGACACCCCCCCGCCCCCTGCCTTTCACTAATAAATTTGTAGAGGAAGTTGACATTTTCTTTCTTACAGATTAACTTAATGGTATATACAGTAATATAATTAATCTGTACATAGTTCCCCCGGTTGTCCTATTGTTGAAGTTCCCTGTTCAATGTAAAACTCAATGTTACTTGTATGCATTGTAGTATGTTCTTGTTCTATGTACACCGCACTGATTATAATAGCGCGGTATAAAAGAATTGTTAAATAAAATAAATAAATAAATAAATAAATTAAAGCTGAAAGGAAGTGGACTACACAGAACTCCTATATAGGCCAAGGCTTACAAGCGTTTTGTTCTGTCTCTATCTGCTGTTGGAGGGGGGCAGCTCTAACACACTAGCCCCCAGGTGGTGGTCTCTATGGCAAAATATCTGAACCTATTTATAAAACCATTCATCTGGGCTGGTCTGGTAGGGCTGAAGAAAAGAAAATTAGCAGGTAAGAGTACATTTTTCCAGAAATGAGATGGAGGGGAGACATCTGGAGCGGCTGGACTCTAATGAATTTCTTAGTCTGCTTATGCTTAGCACCAGCTGTGTGACAAGAAGAAATGCAGCAAGAAGAAACAGGAGGTGGGGGAGGGCACTGGGAGAAAAAGCCACAAAGTACTGCCAAGCAGAGAAGAACCTGGGTTCTGTGCCAGTGCTTGGAGCAGCAAACGGCATTACTATCGTAAAGAAAAGTCATTAGCCTGATGCAGAGTAGAGACAAAGGATCATGATTGGAACCAAAAGAAGTAAAAGGAAAACTACATAGAAAAAGATGCAGATTGTCAGGAGGAGAAGAAAAGTCAGGCAGGAGCAACAGTCAGCTCTTACTCATAGAAACATAGAAACATGATGACAGAAAAAGACCACATGGCCTATCTAGTCTCTCCTTCGATATCAACCACTACAACAGTCCTCATTTTTCCTTTAGAGATCCTCTGTTTGTCCCATGCTTCTTTGAATTCAGATACTGTACTCATCTCTACCACCTCCACTGGGAGACTATTCCACGGATCCACCACTCTTTCTGTAAAGAAATATTTCTGCATATCAGTCCTGAATCTATCTCCCTTCACCCTCATCCCATGTCCCCTTGTAGCAGAGCATGCTTTCAGTCGAAATAGGCTCTCCCACCTATGCATTTATGCCATGGAGGTATTTAAAATGTCTCAATCATATCACCTCTATCCCGCCTTTCCTCTAAGGTGTACATATTAAGATCCTTAAGTCCGTCCTCATATGCTTTATAATGCAGACCACTAACCATTTTAGTAGCCACCCTCTGTACTGACTCCAGCCTGTTTATATCCCTTTAAAGGTGCTGTCTCCAGAATTTCACACAATACGCCAAATGAGGTCACACCAAAAGACTTAGAGGCACTATCACCTCCTTTCTTCTGCTGGCCATTCCTCTCCCTATGCACCCAAGCATCCTTCTAGCTTTTCTACCTGTTTAGCTACTTTAAGATCAGACACAATCATGCCTAGGTCCCGCTCTTCTTTAGTGGACAAAAATACTTCACCCCCTATACTATATTGCTCCCTTGGATTGCTGCAGCCCAAATGCATGACCTTGCATTTTTTAACATTAAATCTCAGCTGCCAAATTCTAGACCATTTTTCAAGCTTAGCTAGATCCCTCCTCATGTTATCTATACATTCCTGGGTGTCTATTCTAGTGCAGGTCTTGGTATCATCCACAGAGGCAAACCTTACCCAACAGCCCTTCTGCAATATCACTAACAAAGATGTTAAAGAATCGGCCCAAGGACAGATACCTGGGGTACACCACTGGTAACATCCTTCTCCTCAGAGTGAGCTCCATTTACCTGTACCTTTTGTCACCTCTCACTCAACCAATTTCTAACACAGTTACTTCAGGGTCCATTCCTAGGATGCTTTATTTATAAATCGCCTGTGAGGAACGGTGTCAAAGGCTTTACTGGAATCTAAATACACCATGTCTAGGGCTCTCCCTCGGTCCAACTCCCTGGTCACCCAGTCAAAGAAGTCGATCAGATTTGTTTAACAAGACCTGCCTCTGGTAAATCCATGCTGCCTCTGATCCTGTAATCCGCTGGACTCCAGAAATCTCACTATTTTCTCTTTCAGCAGCGTTTCCAATAATTTACTCACAACTGAAGTTAAACTAACGGACCTGTAGTTTCCAACAACATCCTTACTTCCACTTTTGTGTAAAGGGACCACATGGGCCTCTCTCCACCACTCTGGCCCTACTCCCGACTCCAAGGCATTGAAAAAAGTCAGTCAGTGGAACTGCTAGAACGTCCCCAAGTTCCCTCAGTATTCTAGGGTGTATCCTATCCAGTCCCATCGGTTTGTTTACTTTAAGTTTAGCTAGTTTCTCACGAACACAGTCTTCTGAAAATTGCTCCCTCGCTTATGTTCCTGTTGGTGTTTTCTGAGGTCCTGCTCCTGGTTCTTCATCTGTGAACACAGAACAGAATTATTTGTTAAGCAATTCCACTTTATCCTCATCAGCTTCTGCATCTTCCTCCCCGTCATTATTGAGTCTGACAATACCACTTTTGCCCTTCCTCTTCTTAAACTAACATATCTGAAAAATGTCTTATCCCCTCATTTAACTGCATTGGCTGTTTCCTCCTCTTTTTGAATCTTTGCTTTCCTGACTACTTTGCTAGTTTCTCTAAGTTTTTCCAAATATAGATGTCTGTCTTCCTCTCTCCATGATCTCTTATATTTTATGAAGGCCTCCCTCTTTCTCTTCACTTTTCAGCTACTTCTTTCGAAAACCATAGAGGTCTCCTTTTTTTTTTTTACCTTTATTTACCATTTTTACAAAAATGTTGGTTGCCCTTAAAATATCCCCTTTCAGTTTTGCCCACTGTTTGCTATGTCTCCCAGCTGTTCCCATCCCATTATTCTTTGTGGAAAGGTTTTTATTATATCTACTTGTTTTTTTTTTCTTTGAATATATAGTTCCCTCTGTTACCTTAGTAGTGTAATGCTCTCAGATATAAATTGTTTTTCCTTTTTGCCAACTTCATCTTGAGCAAAGGGAAGATTGATAACTCCCCTTATTTGGTTTTCATTATAATAATTTGGAAACCAGCTTCAAGCTGAGCTGTCTTCAGTCTCGAAGTACATGCGAGGCCATTTAAAACTCACCTCTTCGCTTTTGGCTCCTGATCTGTGTAGTCACCTGCTGTCCAAATGTATGCTTCCTTATTTGTTACATTTCTATACCGCCCCTTCCAGAGATCAGGGGCGATTTACAAGGAACTTAAACAAGTACATGGAACACGAATAAAACATTTTACAGGTAACTTGATTTGCGGGTAGGGTCAGTGGGTTGGAGGTTACAATTTTTGAGGAACTATGTACAACTTGGCTATATACAGAAATTTTCATGCTCACGTTTGCTTTGCACGGCCCTTATCTTGGTTGGGTGAGTTGCCTCTGGTGCATGTGTTTTCTGTTCCGTAGTGCATAGTAAAGAGGTGGGTTTTTAGGTGTTTTCTAAAATATTTGCGGTCTTTTGTTGTGCGGATGTGTAATGGGAGGGAGTTCCAGATGTTAGGTGCAGCATAGGAGAATGCTCTGGAGCTGGTTTGTTTTGTTTTGCAGATGGAGGGTGGGATTGTTAAAGAGTGGGTGGCATTCTCCCTGCGTGTTCTGTTTGTTGGGGTGTGGAGGAGGGTTGAGAGAAAAGAGGGAGCAATGTTGTTGATGAGTTTGAATGATGATACAAGTAGTTTGTATCTGATCCGGCTTTCTATTGGGAGCCAGTGTAGGGTATATAGGAGGGGTGTGACATGGTCAGTTAGTCTGGCTTTACGGGTGATATTTTGCATTCGCTGGAGTATGTGTAGACTGTCGGTAGACCCTGCAACAGGCTTTTGCAGTAGTTGAAGTGGGGGGGGTGATGAATTGAATGACCGCTCTGAAGTCGTTATCTTCAAGGAGAGGTCTTAGTTGTTTGGATTTTAATTTGTATAGGATTGTTCTGGCTGTTCGTTTCAGATGGCGTACCATGCTGAGGGAGGTATCTAGGATTACACCGATGTATTTAACTTCTTGCTTGACTGGGATTGTGGTGGTGGTGATGGTGATGGTGATGGCCTGGAGTAGGGTTGAGTCTTGATTTCTTGTGATGTGCAGCGCTTCTGTTTTTTTGTAGTTTAGGCTGAGGTTGTTGGATTTCAGCCAGGAGTCAGCTTCCTTCATGCATTCGTCCAGATTGTTGTAGTTGGGGTTATTTACATCTATGGGAAGCGACAACATGATGTCTGCATAGATGTAGTAGTGGATGTTGTGCTTTTGGTATATGTGGGTGATAGGTTGAAGGTACAGGTTGAAAAGGAGGGCAGAGAGGGTGGAACCTTGTGGTATGCCTTGTTCTTGTGGAAAGGTTTTTTTTTTTTGGGGGGGGGGGGTCCTATTTGGATTTTGAGCTTGCGGTCTGAGATGTATGATTTAAACCAGAGTTAGGACTAGGCCGCCCAGGCCAAGATATTCGAGTCTTGCAATGAAGGTTTTGTGGTTTATATTGTCAAATGCTGAGGCGACATCTAAAAAGACCAGGAGGAATGCATGGTTGGGGGTGTCTATGCCTCTGATCAGGTTGTCGGTTAGGGCTAGGAGCAAGGTTTCAACCCCATGATGTGGGCGAAATCCATATTGGTGGGTATCTAAGGGGGCGTTTGGTTTCTAGGAAATCTTGTAGTTGGTTGAGGACGGTTTTTTCAATTACTTTGGTGACAAATGGGATGCTTGCTATCAGCCTGTATGAGTTAGGCTCGTTTCTGTTTGCAGTCTTGTTTTTTAGTACTGACCGAATGGAGGATATTTTTAGGTCAGTAGGCATTACTCCTTGGAGCAGGGACTGGTTTACTAGTTGGAGGAGTTATGGGGCGAGTTCCCCCTAGACATAACCTAGTCCCCAGCTGTTGTGTTCTGTCTTGACTAGATCGTAAGCTCTGAAGAGCAGGGACCATCTCTTACGTATGTCTATACAGAGCTGTGTACGCCTTATAACGCTATACAAATGATCAGTAGTAGTAGACTGTAGATGTGCTTCTTGAATCACCACATAATAGATCCCTGCAAAATATGAGAGACATAAGTTACAGAAACTGAGCTGTCCAGATGATAAAGGTAGGAAAACATTCTTTTGGTTTAGTGGTTTAAAAATGGCAGCTTTGGAAATCTGAATGTGCAGCATCTTTGATATCTTAGTATTTTGCACAGTAGAGGAGGAAATGCATTTCTCTTTTGATATCTCCGGTGTTGTAGTGTGGGCAGAGTCTACCTTGGTTGCCAGTTCAGTTTTTATTTTTGTCGGCATATTTGTATATGTAATATATGGTAATTTATTCTGTATTTGGTGAACTTCTATCCATATTTTGCAGAGATAACCAAGATGAAGTATTTTTTTATGAGCATGCAGTTTCTATGTGGGGATTTGTAGCATCCAGCTTGTTCTCTCTTCCCAACAAGAGGTGTGTTCTGAAGACTGGGGTAATATTTGCAGTGCTGCCTTTTCATAGACTTTGTTGCTTGTTACAGAGGGCATTGGTATTACAGGGGTGAGTCCCTATGTGACCACTCTACCTCTTAAGGATATAGCCGTAGATGTGATACTGGTGCTTTTAGCTAGACAAAAAGTACTGTTTATCCACTGAGTTATAACCTGTTTGTACTGCTGTTTAAACTCTGTTCAACTAATCTAATTTTGGTTCTCTTGCTTACTCTTCGTTAGGACAAAAAAAAAAAATGAGGGAAGGTCATTTTTGTTTTTCCCATTATTTTGGAATAAGATGGGTACTCCCATAATTTAAAAAAAAAAAAATCACATATTTTATGTTTAAATCATCCTTATTGTTGACCAATCAAACAGAAACAGAAACCAGTACAATGCAAGTTGCCTCACCTGGCGTGTGGGAACACTTACGCATCACCCATGAGGCATACAACGCAATAATTACATATTTGGTCTTTCCAATGTATAACCCAACTGACCTTCCTCTTCCCTACCCACCTCCCTCCCTTTCTACCCCCTCCTTCTGGTGCTGATTCCCTCTACTGTTCAGTGGTATAGCCTCAAAACTATAACATACTCAATTTATTGCACTCAATTTACTATAATAATAATAAGTAGGCTGATCCACTATAGCAAAGCTTTTGACTGTGTAAACCATGAGAAACTCTGGGCCACATTAAGAAGCATGGGTATACCAGAACACCTGATCGTACTCTTGCACAATCTGTACATTGATCAAGAAGCAACAGTTCGAACGGAACAAGGAGAAACAGAATGGTTTAAAATAAGCAAAGGTGTAAGACAAGGCTGTATACGTTCCCCCTACCTGTTTAAATTTATATGCAGAACAAATCATCAGAGAAGCAGGATTGTATGAAGACAACAGAGGTGTGAAGATTGGTGGAAGACTCATCAACAACCTTCGCTATGCTGATGATACCACATTACTGGCTGAAAGTGAAGATGATCTGAAACATTTGCTTCTCGCAATCAAAGAACATAGTCTCAAAATGGGCCTGCACCTTAATGTAAAGAAGACAAAGATCATGACAACTGGCATAATCAACAGGTTCATCGTTGAAGGAGAAGAAATTGAAATTGTGAACAACTTTAACCTACTTGGATCAACTATCAATAAAGAAGCAACAAGCAGTCAAGAAATCAGACGACGCATTGCTCTTGGCAGAATGGCTATGAAAGACCTAGATAAGATTCTCAAGAGCAGAGATGTCTCTCTCCATACAAAGATTCGACTTGTTCAAGCCATGGTATTTTCAATAACATATGGATGTGAAAGCTGGACAGTGAAAAAGATAGACAGGAAGAAAATTGATGCCTTTGAATTATGGTGCTGGCGGCGAATACTGTGTATACCATGGACTGCCCGAAGAACAAACCAGTTGGTACTAGAGGAGATCAAACCTAAGCTTTCTTTAGAAGCTTAGATAACAAGACTTCGACTTTCTTTTTTTTTTTGAAACTTTTATTTTCATTTTGCAACAAACAAAAGAAACACACCAAAGGAAACAATACAATTATACAATAAAGAAAAGTAAACCCAATTACCCCCCACCCCCACGCTTCTTCTCTAGCTGATTACGTCAGCATGTGAGCGCTTCCAAACAAACGTGATTGTACATCAAAACAATCAAAAGAGTATCTGCGATACAGAATAATCATGAGACAAAGATATATATAAGTTTAGACAGTCAAATGAGAGCATTGAGCAGAATGTACATAATCATTGAGCATCTTCCATTTAGACCGATGATGAGGAGTCTGAATGGGGGAAGCAAACATACGAGGTATTTGTTCATATTTACTGTAGAGACAGACATGATTCCACCATTCATTGGGGCTCAACTGGGAGCTATTTTTCCAGTATTTCGTAATTAGGGAAATAGCAATACCTAGCATAAAGTCCAAAAGGAAGTAAGCCGTTTTTGGAAGAGAGGGGATCCCCGCTGCTGAGCGAAGTCCCACTATCCTCCAAGAAAGGGGCTCTTGAAAGTGCAAAATGGACTGGATACGGCCCCAGACCCGACTCCAGTAATACTGTAGTGCGGGACATTCATACATAACATGAGGTAGTGAACCAATGGCCGCATGACATGTCCAACAATTATTGCCCTGAGCAGTGTTCCATTTGGCTAATCTGTCAGGAGTGTAAAAACACCGGTGGGCTAGAAAGAAGAGTGTCTGAGTGAGTGAGGCGGATCGGGAGACCCGTGTCACTCTACTCCAGACAAGGCTCCATTGCTCCGGGGTCAAAGTCACATGCAATTCTCTCTCCCATGCTTTCTGCGCTATAGGGGTATCCCTAGTTATAGCATTACATAAGGTTTTGTAAAAATTGGATGCTACACCCGGTGAACTACCAATAGATCGGATAGTCTCCAACCAACCTTGTGTGGGGGAGGCCGATGGCGGGAGTACCTTAGCACTCCTAAGGCAATGCTGAAGTTGCACCAACTGAAAGTAGTGTTTCGCTGGGAGACCAAATTCAATTTGCAATTCACTAAAAGTTTTCCAGCGACCTTCATGGAACAATTGGCTAGGAATCCAAATGCCCCTAGTGTACCAGGGGCTCCACGCCATCGGCTTATTTTGTATTCGAAATCGAGTGTTGTACCAAAGTGGGAGTTTGTCTAACGGACAGAGTCGGGAGTCTAAAGATTGCATGAGATTATTATAGGCACCTAAGGTGTCTAAAAGCATTGGTGGGAAGTGAGAGTCTGATGGGAGAGTCATACCAGGGAGAAAAATAAGAGGAATCGGTTTGCAAAGGTCCTCTTCTATGTCTAGCCACACAGGTCTACTCGGTACTGGATCTTCCAGCCAACGAGCACCTTGTTTGAGAAGAAAGGATTGATGATACTTCAGGAAATCAGGGAATCTGACACCCCCATATTCCTTATCTGCTTGCAGCTTATGTTTCGCTATCCTAGGTGTCTTATTTTGCCACAAGTATCTAATCAGAAGGCCCTCGATATCTTTATATATACGTCGAGGGAAGAGACAAGGCACCATTTCTAAGATATAATTCACTTTCGGAACAATCATCATTTTTATGGTTTCTAATCGACCCCACCAGGTAAGCGTTAAAGGAGTCCAGCGGTGAGTAAGCGCCCGGACTTTAGAGGTTAAGTCTTTGGCATTGAAGGAGATAGTGTCTTCCAAAGGAGAACAATAGTGAACCCCAAGGTATTTGACCATGCGAGGTTGCCATAAAAAGGGGAAGGATTGCATATCTGCCTGGTGAAGCAGAGGATTTAATGGAAAGGCTACCGACTTGGTCCAATTTATCTTATAACCGGACAGTTGTGAGTATTTACCAATTTGCTCTAAGACAGCCGGTACTGAGTCTATAGAGACAAAGAGCATAAGATCATCAGCATACGCTGAAATTTTGATTTCCCTGTGGGTGAAGGGGACTCCATGAATCTCCTCCGATTGCCGGATTAGTAAAGCCAAGGGTTCGAGTGCAAGATCGAAGAGGAGTGGAGACAGTGGGCATCCCTGGCGAGTGCCGCATTGAAGGGGAAAAGGTTGAGACTTTAAAGCATTTGCACATATACTGGCTGTAGGCTGAGCGTACATGGTGCGAAGACAACGGAGAAAACCTTCCCCGAATCCGTACCAGCGGAGGACTGCAAATAGGAAGGGCCACTCTAAGCGATCAAAGGCCTTCTCAGCATCAAGTGAGAGGCCAACAAATGGGCGATCAAGATGAACTGCGGTAGTCAATACATGGCAGAGAGTCCGAGCATTGTCAGCAGTCGATCTACCAGGAATGAAACCGCATTGATCTGGGTGTATTAAGGTAGGCATCCTATCCGAGAGCCGGGTAGAGAGAATGGTGGCAAAGATTTTATAATCCGCGTTTAGGAGGGAAATTGGACGATAATTAGCTGTTAGTTGCGGGTCTCTCCCCTCTTTCTCAAAAACTACTACATTTGCCATTGAAAAGGACCCAGAAGGAGAACCCTCCTCGGCCAAAGCAGAAAAATAAATTTTCAAAACTGGAGCTAAATCGGCGTGAAAGGTTTTGTAGAATTCAGCGGGGAGACCGTCTGGGTCTGCGGCTCGACCTGAGGCACATTTCTTGATAGCAGAATGAATTTCTGAGACAGTAAATGGTGTGTCTAAGGCCACTCTATCTTCGTCAGATAGGGTCGGTCTTTGTACTCCTGAAAGTAAGCGTTCAAATACATCTGGCTCAAAATCACATTCAGATTGATAAAGCCGAGTATAAAAGTCACGAAAGAGTTCTAAGATTTCGGTATCTTTAGTGACCAAGCCCCCCCCTGACGGATTGCGGAGGGCGGTAACACGCTTGGCTTCTTTTCGACCTTTTAGGGCATTTGCTAATAATTTGCCAGCACGATTATTTTCCCGATAATAAAGCCCTTGTTGTGATTCAATATTTTTAACAGCAGCAGTGTGCAAAAGCTGATTGTATTGAAAACGCAAGCGTTGTAAACGGAGTAAAATACATGGGTCAGTACGGGACGTAAGGAGACGCTCCCCAGCTTGTATCTGCTGCTCTAGAGTCAGTAAAAAGCTGCTTTCTTTGTTTCCCCTGCCGAATTTGATAGCTAGTTATAGTGGCACGGATAGATGCTTTAAAACCCTCCCACCAAGCCCAGCCCGCTGTATCATGGGGTGAGTTAAAATGAAAATAATCTTGGATAGCGGCCTTTATATCGATCTGAAAATCTTTTTGACCCAGTAGGGATCTATCAAAAAACCAAGCTCGGGGAGAATCGTCCCGCGCAGTGACACGTAATGATAAAGATATGGCAGCATGATCTGAAATATGGAGAGGATGAGTCCTAGTCGTGTCTACTTGAGAAATCAGTGCTTTGGAAATGAGAAAGAAATCTATTCTAGATTGGGAGTGATGGGGGGCAGAAAAGAAAGTGAACTCTAAGTCGGAGGGGTGAAGCAGCCTCCATATATCTACCAGCGCAAGATCTTGCATCAGAGCTGTAAGGGTAGCAAGACTCTTGGGTGGACTACTCGTTCTTGGCGGCTGTCTATCTATCAGAGGGTCTAACACTTGATTAAAGTCACCACCAAGTATTAATGGAGTATTGGCAGAGGCCTGTGCCAACTGCGCAATACTTGCATAGTAAGCAGGGTTGTCCACATTCGGGGCATAAATGCAAATACATGTAAATTCACTATCTCCGACCTTAAGATGTACTCGGGCCCATCTGCCCTCCTTGTCAGCGCTAGTATCAATTACAGTAGCTTGCAAAGATTTCTTAACCAGGATGGCAACCCCGCACCGTTTAGAAACGGCGGGAGAATAGGCAGCCACCATGTAAGGCTTAACATTGAGTTTCAGTGTTTCAGCAGAGTTTAAGTGCGTTTCCTGAAGAAACGCTAAATCAGCATGCTCATGGCTAAGATAGCTAAGGATTTTCTTTCTTTTGATTGGACTATTAATGCCCTTTACGTTGAGTGATAAAATTTTACATAAAGCCATTTAGACAAGTTAAAAATTCTGAGCATGATAGCGCACCTAATTTCACAATGTCCCTCATATTGACTGTATCAGGCTGTACATATGGCATAAAAAAACTAAGCTTAGATAACACAATGAAGCGCCCCACATTAAAAAAGAAAAACCGCAGCGCGGTAGAGAGAAGAAGCGAAACCCCAAAAATTACTGGCGACCATGTGTCTGCGGGGAGAAGCCCCAGAGAAGGCCAAAATTGAAAAACACATAACCTGTAGGACTGTGCGTGCTCCGAATCCGATCGAGGCACACATCATGGAGGGAGAGGAGACCACAAAACAAGAGTCATAGAAAGAAAGAAAGAAAGTCCAGGAAGTCTCTGTGCTTGACTATGACCGCCGCATCGGGCCCTTCAAAATGGCGGACAGAGCCGGCGAATAAAAGTCCACGTCGTTGGATTAGCGCATCTGCTCTGCCTCTTTGGAGTCTAAGAATGTTGATAGTAGATCAGGATCTTCGAATGTCCTGGTTTGGTTGTGGAGAGTCACTCGGAGCTTCGCGGGATACAACAGGCCAAAGCAAGCCTGTAGCTGTTGAAGTCGAGGGCGAAAAGCAAGGAGTTTCTTCCGTCGGTCAACGGTAGGCTTTGCCAAGTCAGGGAAGAAGGAGACTTTGTGACCTTCAAATTCCAAATGATGGTTCGCCCGGGCAGCATTTAAAATTTGTTCCACTTGTTGATATCGTAGCAAGCGAAAGATAATAGGCCGGGGGGTCGTTCGGTTGAGCGCCATGTGGGTAGGAGCACGGTGTGCACGATCGATTTCCAATTCTTTATGAAAGGTGATCTTCAGCAAGGAGGGAAGAATTTTAAGCAGGAATTCTCTCATATCTCCCGCTTCCGCCCCTCCGGTATTCCAATGAGCCTCACATTGTTGCGACGGGCTCGATTATTGCTATCTTCCAACTCCTTTTGCAGATTCTGTATCTGGCGCTCGGCCTTGTCCAGTGCGCCCAAGCGCACCGCGTGCGAATCGAGGACCCCCGCCATATTGTCCTGCCGTAATGAGAGTCTTTCAAGTCGGTCCTGGAGCACTCCAAAGTCTTCTCGCAGGGCTCTAAGCGCTTCTCCATTGGACTGCACCAATTCCTTCACGCCGCGTAGTTCCTCCAAAATCTCCAGGTGCATTTCGGGGTTTTCACGAAATGGAACCATCTTCTGTGGGGAGGACACCTCTGTTTTGGAGCGTTTTCCGTGAGAAGAAGAAGGAGACCCGAAGTCCAAGCGCGCTGGTTTATGGGCCGCCATCCCCCCCGAGGTACCCGGTCAACCCGGAGCGAAATAGTAAGTTTGTATAGGTATTAAGTCAGGATTCTAAGTAGGCCTCTCGGGAGCTTCAGCGCTAAGCGTCTTACCCGCTGGACATCAGGCTCCGCCCCCAAGAAGACTTCGACTTTCATATTTTGGACACATCATGCGAAGAGAGAGATCATTAGAGAAAGACATCATGCTTGGCAAGATAGAAGGTCAACGCAAAAGAGGAAGGCCAGCAATGAGATGGATCGATACAATAACAGCAGCTACAGGTGCCAGTCTGTCAACAATGAACCGCCTGACTGAAGACCGAACACAATTTAGAATAGCTATCCAGACAGTCGCCATGAGTCGACTCCGACTCGACGGCACTTAACAACAACAGGCTGATCCAATCCCCGCACAATACAATTCCCAGGATCAAAGGGCTCCAAGATCATTACAACTCCAAGTAGTCGAGAGATCTACCACAAGGGCTTATGCAAACATGCAATTTACAGCCATACTACGCCCCCTGGGGGAAAGGGATTGGATATAGGGCTCCCAGATCCTCATAAATCTTAAACATCTAGGAGCTACCTCTTGCGTTGCTGTATTCTCCATCTGCATCAGCCTATGATGATTTTGTCATGCCCAATAGGCCAGGGGCTCTGGATCCAGCCAAGCTTTCAAAATAATTTGTAAGCCTAATAAACACACTTTTCTCGTGAATAGTTTTGCTTCTTGCCCTTTCAGCTGCAACTCCTTTGGGTCTCCAAGCACCACTCCTTCCACCTGAAATGCCACAAGCTGCTTAAGCATCTCACTCACACATATTTTCGCAGTGTCTCTCAAAACTGGTGTCCCAGGGTGCTCCATACCGGTGCACACTTTATGCAGTTACTGGCCTCCACTAAACCTGTTGCTCATGCTCTCACAGGTGGGAAGAATGCTCTCAATATTACTTTGCATTGGGTCTCGCACAGCCTCACCTTCATGGTGACGAGATACTTGCTGTAGGGCGCCAAGAAGGATCTCTTCCACCCAGCTTGTTCCTAGCTCCGCATTCCACCTCTGCACCATTTCCTGATGTTCATTCTTTTGTGCGAGTGTTGCCCATGCCTTTTGCATCAGGGACAACGACATCCCCTCCCGCTCATCTAGTTCAAAATATTGGGCTACACTGTCCACAAATTCGGGCCGGACTGCTGCTTTCCCCAGTGTCCTTATATAATGCTGTGAAAGAAAACACAAACATCAAGCAGAGTTGAGGTCACTTGCGCTTTATTAATTATGCAAACCCCGACGCGTTTCGGCAGATGCCTTCATCAGGGGGACTAGAGGACTGCAAACAAATAAAATGTGCATCAAAAATTAAAACACAAAACTCAATGAACAATAATAAAAACATAAATTTAAAAACATAAATTTAAAAACATAAATATGAATAATCATAAATAGTATAAAAGGACAAACATGAATGAATATAATATGAGAACAATCATATTGTACTCACAAATTGTATTATATCAATACATTAGATGAAGCGCATGGAAGTGTGTAAACGTATGCACAGAACCAATATTGCAGTTGATAGTGCTGTAAAACAACAATATCATTAAAATACACAAGAAGGAAAAACTACAAATAATGGAACAAATAATTAAACAATGAAATAAAAGACCTATGGGAAACCCAGACCCAAGAGCGCAAAAAATAAAGAACTGTACACTTTTAAAATGTAATTCATAATACTAAAATGATAAGATATATATTTTTGGCAAAAGAGAGCTAATACCTTGTCACTAACCTGTACATACAATCATAAACAAATATGGACAATTTACAAACCCTAATTACTAAACAGGATCATTATTTTAAAAAACGTTCTTAAAAAAACAACAAAATGGTGCTCAATCAATATTAGTGGGCACCATAATGCCATAGTATTTAAAATTTTTGAAGATAATCTAAAGTACTGTAATGCAACTAGTACTGTTATGAGGTGATACCTTTGTTGCAAATCATGTGTAAATAATCAATATTAAGACAGCCCATAAGTGCAGGACAAATGCTTATTGAAATGGTCTAAAAAACGGGAGAAAATACTGGTTTAAAAAGGGGAGGCTAATGTTAAAAAGACTAACTACAAAATTGTCGCATTGAATGACATATTATACAGGAAACAGAGTACAAATCCAGAAATGATGGTAAAAAGGCAAAACTGCTGCGATACTAGCATAGTGAAAATGATGTTAAAAGCGCTGAAACCAGCGCGCTTTAAACGTATATGTGAAAAAAGCAAATACTAACTAATCTGCACTAGATTAATATCAAAGCCGAACAGTAAATCAACACCTAAAAAAGAACTCTGTAGTTTTGTATTATCTAACCCCATGGGAGCCGGCGCTATGCAATCGTAACTGATACTGTTTAAAAAACGATACTGTTTAAAAATAATATGGAAACGTGGCTAGCAAACAAAGCAAAACTACTGAGCATGTAGAGCAGTCACAAACCTAATAGTATAGAAGGGATTGACGCCGGGAGTCATAACCATTCTAGCAAAAACTTTGTACAAAACCTTTTACAAAAAACTGAAAAATAATTGTGTACATATTAAAAAAAGAACATAAAAACTACTGTTGAATTGAACATCAGAGGGCCGGGTGTATGTAAAATGAAATCAAACTCTGCACGTACCTTCAGCACTGCCAGGAAATCAAAAACAACCTTTAGTATGGCGCTGAGTTTGGCGCGCTTTAAAGGTCAAAAACCAAATTTTGCATATGTATGAGGGAAACGATTTGACACCCGAGTAAGTAAAAAGAGTAGAGAATCAAACGGTACCATTTGTTAAACATGTATAAATAAACAAATATTAGACATTTATTAAAACCGCCCATGCTAAAGAGCTGATACTTAAAAAATGAAACCAGTGTTTAAAACGCAAATGATACTGTTTAAAAAAAATGCTACTATTTAAGAATCATGTAAAAGTGTGGACAAACTAAAAGGCCATCAATGCTGGGCGTATAGAGCAATCAAAAGTCTGAATTTATAAAAGGAGTTGACCATAATAAAAAGAAATAGTACACAAAAAAATTATACTGTACAGGCATCTAATTAAAGAAGACATAAACTAACGTTAAACATCAAATGACGGGTGTATAAAAGGGGCTCAACACATACCTTAAACACAGCCAGAGAATCAAACAAACTTTGGTGGAACGCGAGATTGGCGCGCTTTAAAGGTCAGGAACCAAATTTTTCATATATGCATATGTATGAGGAAGACCGTTGTAATACGTAGGCAGATAAAGAAAATGAAAAAACTTATACCATAGGTAATCAGGTTAATAATTATACTTTAAAGAAATAGTGAAACTATACTATTTAAATTAAAAGAGGAAAGGAAGGAAGGGGGAATGCTATTGTAATATAGCCGACAGTGCCAAAAGAACACACGATCATTCTGAATTAGCAACTTAAACAGTATAAAAATTTTTGAAAAACAGAGGGGGACTCATATAGGTAAACAAAAATATAAAAAAATATAAAACATATGCACTAAAAAAGGGGAATAGGAAATACTTATAAAAAGATGGACAAGTTGAGGTCTTGATTGAGACCATGGGGCTCAATAGATTGGAACAGCGTTTTATTTACGAGTTACAATCTAAGAAGGATAAGATCCAAATTACCCCCTCGCCAATACGGATGTACAACTTTCAGAACAAAAAATTTTAGATCAGAACCAAGATGACCTTTCTCAATCCAATGATTAACCATTGGTTTGTCTGGAACCCATCTACTTAAACAGCTTTTATGCTCAATAATTTGTGTTTTGATAGGACGAGTAGTTTTACCAACATATAATAACTTGCAGGGACATATTACATATATGACATTGCTAGTTGTGCAATTGGAATAATGGTTGAGAAAAAATCTCTTGCCAGTTACTGGATGTACAAAAACATCTTTCATTGAAATGACGTTCAAACAAACTGAACAGCGTCCACATTGGAAATGGCCTTTAACTTTAACAACTGGTATTGGCTTTGCAAGAGCTGAGGAAACTAAAATATTTTTAATATTACGATTTCTTTTATGGGCAACAATAAGGGATTTATGTGCCATGGCAGGAAGAGAGGATACAATATGCCACTCTCGTCTAAGAATGTTAGAAATATCCTTAGAAAGGGCTGAAAAGGTTAAGGCACAAACTATTTGATTCTCTTTAGTTATTGTTTTCTTTTTGAGAAGCATATTCCTATCTGAGGATTTAGCCCTATCATATGCTTTTCTAATAACATGCGTAGGATAGCCTCTTTCCTTAAATCTCTCACTCATATTGGCTGCATGTTTCTCAAAATCATTGTGCAATGTGCACAACCGCCTGATCCTCAAAAATTGGCCATAAGGTAAATTATTTTTCAAGGATTTGTGAAAACTGTCATAGCGTAAAATTGTTACGATCAGTGAGTTTCCGATATAAATCCGTGAGAAACCCATCTGTACCCTTTCTGATATTGATATCCAGATACAAAATTTGATCAGAACTAAATAGTCCTTCAAATTGTAGGTGTTCATCCTGGGAGTTAAGCCAAAGGAAAAAAGCTTGCAGGTCTTCTTCTGTACCATCCCAAATCAGGAAAACATCGTCTATGTATCGTAACCATAATTTAATGAACTGCTTAAATGGATGGTATTGCAAGAACTGATGTTCAAAATTGGCCACGTATTTATTTATTTATTTATTTAAAGTCTCTTTTATACCGCGCTATTCAGCATCAGCGCGGTTTACAATAAACGGTGAACATACACATTTCCAATAGTACTTTGTGTTTACATATGAACAGGATATTCAACTTGGCTAACAGGGTAAACTATGTACTACGTATAGGTTGGCAACATCCGGAGCCATGGATGACCCATGGCCACCCCTTTGACCTGTTTATAAAAAATTCCTTGAAAACAAAAGAAATTCTCGCACATAGCTAAGGCTGCCATCTGAGTCAAAAAACAGGTGGGAATGCGTATCGGTGGAGCCCTTTTGATCAGGGTATTAGCAATGACTTCTAGAGCAGCAGCTTGTGGGATGTTGGTGTAAAGGGAATTTGAGTGGAGGAGTGGCCTAGTGGTTGGGGCAAGGTACTTCAGGCCGGAAGGTCGGGGGTTCAAATCCCACTAGAGGACAGCAACCTTGGGCCGGAAGGACTGGAGTTTCTAGTCCCACAGGTGCTCTTTGTGGTCTTGGGCAAGCCACTTAACCCTCCATAGCCCATGTTCCCTGTAAAATAGTTATCTCCAAGTTATAATGCCCTGTTCAATGTAATTTCAGTTTGTTCAATGTAAACCGCACTAATGCAGAATAGCGCGGTATATAAGAGAATATAATAAATAAATAAATATCCAGTGTAGCCAAAATCAATTGCTCATGATATCCAGTAACATCACTTAAAATATTAATGACATGCGTGGAATCACGAACGTAGGAAGGAACCAGCGGGACAAAGGGACGAAGAAAATGATCCAAAAATTTGGATAAGGGCTCCAAGAGTGATCCTATTGCTGAAATAATAGGCCGCCCTGGCGGGTTAACAAGAGATTTGTGAATTTTTGGCAAAATATAGATGGTTGGTGTAACGGGATGTGAAACAGTTAAAAAAAATTAATTTCATTTGTAGTGAGATAACCAGCTTGCTGACCAATGAAAATTAAAGTATCTACTTTATGCTTAAGAGTGGATGTGGGATCCTCAAAGATTTTTTCATAAAAGGTTTTATCATTAACCTGTCGTAAAACTTCTTTTACATAATCAGTCTTATTCTGAATGACTAGGGCCACCGCCCTTATCGGCTGGTTTAATAATAGATTGATTCTTGTGTAATTCAGATAATGCCAATCTTTGAGATGACGTAAAATTGTGAAAGGCACAAGCTTTTTTAGTATATAAGGCTTCTACCTGAGATAGAACAACCCTTTCAAATGCATCTATTAAAACATGAGTGTTGTTGGGCGGTACCCATGTAGAAGGTTTACGAAGGACCGAACAATCTGATGTGGCCCCACTTTGATTATCAAAAAAATCGATAATTTTAAGCTTTCGAAAAAACGTATATAACTCAACTCGTGTAGCAAACTGGTCATGCCTAGAAAATGGCACAAAGGATAGCCCTTTCTCCAAAACTTCAATTTGAGTATCATTTAAAACAAAATCTGAAAGATTAAAAATACCACCTAGGGTGGTTAATCCACATTTCCTTGATGACTCTGACCTCTCCCTCTGCCCCTCCCTCTGGGCGGAAAACTGGGACGAAATTCTCAAGCCTGGTATTGGTGATATGGAGACTTCACCTGATTGTTTTGAAAAATGTTCTTCCTGCCTCCCCCTTTCCAAAGGGAGTCCATTGAAAAAACCGAGGGATGGTTAAAATTTGTCTCAGAGGAAAAAAGGGGGGCTGATATGTCGTGTTCTTGTGTTTCATCAACTTGACTACGACTTCTCTTATTGGTACGTTCTAGAAAAGAATCAGGTAAGAAAAGCCTCGTCTTAGCTTTACTTTTATTGTAATTAGTGTTATGAGTACTTGGTCCTGGTTTAAGTGGCTCATTATCCCATCTATGGGATGTATTCCGTGGTCTGGGTTTCCCATTGTTATTAATCCAGTAATATACTGTGCCATTTTTATAATCATTATCACGCTTAAATTTGTTAAGCTTTCTTTCCTTAACCATTTTGCTGTAATCTATCGTATTCTTGTCAAAATCCTTTTTTAATTTTTCAAATTTACGATCATTGTCCTTCAAATATTCTATTTTCTGATCAACCTTGATCTTCAAAGCAGCAGATTTACGTTTTGAAGTATTGATTAAAAGTATCATGAGATCCAATGAGCATTTGTTCATTATTTTAACCAAATTGGCCTTAAACTCTTCGTCGTCTTTGATAAAGCGCAAGTAACCTCAACTCTGCTTGCTGTTTGTGTTTTCTGAGCCAATTCTGTGAGCAGGAGCTCTTGTTCGTGTTTGGTTCTTATACAATGCTGTACCTGTTATAGCGTGAACTCACCCCCGGGTAGAAGCCAATACTCCCCCCCACACTCAAATCTTACAGGAATCTAAATTGTCCATCTTGCGTTACAAAATGTAACAGTCATAAGGACATAAGATATGCCATAATGGGTCAGGCCAAGGTCCATCAAGCCCAGTATCCTGTTTCCAACAGTGGCCAATCTAGGTCATACGTACCTAGCAGTTTCCCCAAAAGACACAGGTTCCACAATGCTTGTACTGGGTCAAGCATTGATAACCTGGGTCCCTTCTTAATGGTTTATGGACCTTTCCTCCAGGAACTTGTCCAAACCTTTTTAAAGCCCAACTACACTAACAGCCTTTACTACATCCTCCGGTAACAAATTCCAGAGTTTGATTACACGTTGAGTGAAAAAAATATTTTGTTTTATTAGTCTTAAATAGTTTACCCTGTAGCTTTATTGTATGTCCCCTAATCTTTCTATATTCTGATAACGTAAACAATCGATCTATGTTTACCCGTTCCACTCCATTCATTAATTTATAGACTTCTATCATATCTCCCCTCAGCCTTCTCTTTTCCAGGTTAAAGAGCCCTAACCTTTTTAGCCTTTCTTCATAGGAGTATCCTTCCATCCCCTTTGATGTCGGCCTGCCGCTCCTATAGTCTAAACTTCTTGGAAAGATCCTCTGCTGGAAAATCTAAGTTGCCCCTTGGGGCAGAAGTCCTGACTGGGTTGAGGCCTGCCCATTTCTGCGCCACGCTCCCCACATCGGCCTTACCAACTGGTATGCTCTGACCCGTCTGGGCAGTCATGACCACTAGACTTACAGCACATAGGCATTGTTCAGATCCCCCAGGAACTTACTTTCTAACATTAAAGGGGTGCATACGGCTTCAATATACAACAATCGTGCACATGGCACAGAAGACAGGTTATGTTATATATATATATTTTTTTTTAGGCTTATATACTGCTTTTTTTCTACAAGTCAAAACTCCAAATCTGGAAACCCAAATCCCCCTTGTTTTACACTTCCTATCAGCCAAGCAAATGTGATTCGGGGCTTCCGTCCTTGCCATAAAAAGCACCTTGAGGGTATGCCACCAGGCTTGTAAATCCCTTTTTAATAAACGTATCGGCAGCACCCGCAGGAGTTATAACCATCTAGGAAAAAGCATCTTATATAGCGCAACCCACCTTAAGAGTGATAGAGGCAAGTCCCTCCACTTCTGCAGTTGCTCTTTCTCCCTCCGCATCAGCGGTGGTACATTCAATTGATACAACTGCAATACCTTAGTTGGGAGCTGCACTCCCAGATACTTAGTGTCTCTTAGTCCACTTTAACAGAAACGGACCTTGTTAGGTATCCAGCAATCGCTTTTCTAGGGGCGCAGCCTCTGATTTATCCATCATTAACTTCAAACCTGAACACGCCCCATACTCATGAAGAAGATCTAGGAGAGCCGGCAACTATCTCCTAGGGCTGTACAAATGCACCAGAACGTCATCTGCATATGCTGCAATCTTAAATTGATGGTTTCCCACTCATGTCCCCTCAACCGCCTCGGCGGCCTGAACCTTACAGAGCAGAGGCTCTAAAAACAATAAAAAGAGCATGGGTGAGAGAGGACAGCCCTCTCAAGTGCTCCTGCCCAGTGGGAAATCCTCTGATACACAGTCATTAGCCACCACTGCCGCACAAGGCGCATTGTACAACAGTCTCAAGGCCTTCACAAACTATCCTTCAAAACCGAAACGGTCTAGCACTTTGAAAAGAAATCCCCAATCAACCAGGTCAAAAGCTTTTTCTGCATCAAAACTCACTAGCAAGGAGTTTAGTTGCTCCGTGTCACTCACTGCCAGGGAGGTCAACACCTGCTGCACATTTAGTCACAGGATGACGGCCTCATATAAACCCTACTTGCCCTTCCCAGATCAAGTCCGGCATAACCCTTGCCAGATGATTGGCTAATATTTTAGCTAGTAATTTATTGTCACAGTTTAGCAGTGATATTGGCCTGTTTGCAGAGGGTCTCGACCTGGTTTGGGCAGCACCACTATATGTGCAACGTTGTTCCCATATGGGAAAGTCTTCTTTTCAGTGAGTTGTGTCAACATATTCTGTAAAGGGATTCTTAACCAGTCCTTCGTCAGTTTATACATTCATTGCTGAATCCATCAGACCCAGGAGTCTTATGTCTTAAACTGGTCTATCACATACTCCACTTCCTCTTCTAGGATAGGCCTATTCAAAAGAGCCTGGTGCTGCTCTGTCAATATTGGGAGTGCTACCCCCTCCAGGCATGCCATATCACCTAGTCTTACCACACTTCCGTAAAGTCTGATAGTATTTACGGAATGCTGTCAGTATCTGGCTATTCTCTGTTACCACTCTATCTCCGTCTCAAAGCACCACAACCTTTCTGGACCCTGATGTCTTTTGATCAGAGCAGACATAAGCCTTCCAACCCTGTTACCATGTCTGAGGTTCATAATGATAATATAAGATGGACTTGTGGGCTCTCCTTGCAGTAGGTTGTTTAGTTCTACTTGTAGTGCTACCAGCTTCCCTTTTTTTTGCTGACGATGGGTATCCACCTAGTTGTCTCCGAACCTCCCTGATCTACTTGGCCAGATGCAGAATTTGAGTCTATTCTCCTGCACTGACTACCTTCGAAACTTATTTCCCCATGCAAAACTGCTGTAGCAGTTTCCCAAAATAGCATGGGGTTATCTTGGTGGGAGGCATTGGTAGTAACATAGTTGTCCCACTTGTCCTCCATGAAACTTAAAAGGAAGGATCATTTTTCAAATGTATTGGGAACCTCCACCTCAGAGTGCCTTGGTATTTCCCCAGTGACCCCCACCTCTATCCATACTTCGCATCATAAAAGACCTCTCTCAGTTCAGGAAAGAACTAAAAACTTACCTATTTACTGAACACTTTGAAATCCCATATTCCCCCAAAACACCTCCATAACAACCATGGACTTACACGCACAAAACCCCCATACTCAAAACATAAAAGGAAATAAATTCCAATACCTAACTACGCATGCCCTACACACAACACTCAACCACTGTAAATATCCAATGTAAATAATTTAATGGTTGTTTGTATTATTAATATCTCATAAAGTTGAAGTTTATTGTTCAATGTAAATAGTTGAACCTGACCGTTCAATGTAAATAGTTGAATCCGATTGTTCAATGTAAATGTATACAACTGTGTACAATTGTTAAGATGTTTCATGTAAACAGCCCTTGATCGCTGGAAGGGGCGGTATAGAAGAAAATAGATTAAATAAATAAATAAATAAATACTGGTGCATGATCGGAAATAACTATGGCCTCAATCTCTGCTCTTCTTACCTGTGGCAGGGCTGCCGCTAAAATCAACCAATAGTCTATCCAAGATAAAATCCCATGGGCCCGGGAAAGGTGAGCATAATCTCATTCCAGTGGTTGTAAAACCCGCCAGACACCTGCCGCCATATATTCCCTCAAGCTGTTTGGCGCCAGTTCCACCATTTTGGACTCCTGGGCTTTGTGCCAGTCTCTGGTCTATCTTTTGCGTTCTGGTGGTTATAGGCTCAACCTTATTGCACCCTGACCTCTTAGCATTCTTTCTGCCATTCTTGCAGAACAGATGAGGGGGCTTATGGGGACTTTAAATGGTAAAAGAATAAGGTTTAAAGTTGAGGAGCACCGGAGCTCAGCAGAAACACATCTTCCCAAGCTCATTGTATCACGTGACCCCATCTTCTTATTTTAAAAATCCCTCACCCTTGTGCTAACACCTCAGCTGTTTGTGATGTGCTGTGAGTAGAGAAGTGGTTAGAATAATCAAACTAAAGTGCTGCCTGTCCTGAACTTTGAAGAGATGGACTACAGCGAATGAGCAACATTAAGTGGAGGGAAGTGCTGCACAGGATGGGGGATTGGGTTAGAGGGGACAGCAGGACCACATGGCGGGGGAAGGGAAAATATACTGGAGCTGCTGGAGAGGAGATATTGGACATGGGGGGGGGTGTCAAAGGAAGAGGGAGGGGGATGCTGGACTCGGGGGAAGGGGAATAGGGAGATGGTGAAAAGATACTGGACATGGGAGGTTATAGGGAGATGGACAAGAGAGAGGGTTTGGAAGATGAAGATGCTGGACATGGAGTAGGTGGGAATAGGTAGATGCTTGACATGGAGAGGGGTCATAGGGAGGTGGAGGGGGGAGATGCTGGACTTAGGGAGATGGGAGAGGGAGGAGAGATGCTAGACACAGGGTACGGGGAATAGAGAGGGGAGAAACTAGACTTGAGGGAATAGAGGGGAGAAACTAGACTTGAGGAAATAGAGAAGGATGGGAATGCTAGACACGGGGAGATAGAGAGGAGAAATTTTTGATACCCGGGGGATATGGGGTAAAAAGGTGGAGATGCTGGATGGGGAGAGAGAAAAGGGATAGATACTGGATGTGAAGAAGCTTGAGAATGGGGCTAGAGGGAGGGGAAGATGCTGAACAGTTGGAATAGGGAAGGGAGAAGGGGGAGAATTAGCAATAGACCCTCCTGGAGGAAGGTAAGGATCTTCGGGATTCCTGTCTTCCAAGGAGAGATACGGCGCTGCGCGCACCAAGCCTAGGAGAAGCAAGAAATGCAGGCATACGCTGATGAAGTCGGATGGACGGCATGCTCTTAGAAGGGTTGCGACCACGCTACTCGAGTAACCTTTACTGCTTAGGCAGCGGCGTTCAAGAGCCAGGCCGTAAGCAAGTAGAGAGCAAGGTCGTCCATCAAAATTGGACCCTGACATAGTAGACCCCGACGAGAACCCAGATGCAACGGTGGGACTCGAGTTAAGCGGACGAGGTCTGCATACCAGGGCCTCCGAAGCCAGTCCGGAGCTACCAGGATCACTTGCCCCCCGGTGTGCAAGAATTCTCCGGAGTACTTTGCCGATGAGAACCCATGGGGGAAAAAAGTACAGTAGTTCCCCCTGCGGCCATGGTTGAGCCAGGGCATCCAACCCGGAGGACCGAAACTCCCTCCTGCGACTGAAAAATCCTGGTACCTTGGTATTCACTGACGTCGCCATTAAGTCCATTATCGGTTGTCCCCATGCTCGAACAATCGGAAAAATTAAAAAATAAGTAAATTCGAGGAGCTAGGGCTGCAGGGACCCCAGAAACGAAGCTCATCTCAAGATCCTGGACCAAGGTTGCCCCGACGGCATCCCGGGAGGGAGAGGGGGGAACTTTAGCGATTAACTCACTGTTTCTGGATCAGATGAAGCGCAGAGGAGCCAAGGCAGACTTAAATTCAAGCCACAGCAGAGGAGTGTTGAAGCTGCCAACAAAAACTGCAGACTCCCCAGGTGACCGGCTGCTCAGCTCTTCATGAGCTGACACCGGTTTCCTCCACGACAGAGGGAAGCTCAACTGGTCCCCCTGACCAGGAGCTCAACCTCAATCTGCCTAAACAAAATATCTCTATCTCTATCTATAATATATGTAGCTGGAAAACCCAGAGGGGCACCTCTAGTGCGCCCTGGGTGCATCCAGCAGGAATAATAAAAGTAGTTTAAATAAAAGGATCAGAGAGAAAAAAACTAAACTCCATCATCTGCTGGAGACAGAGAAATACTGGAGCGTCCTCTACAGGGGGTAGCTAGATATTACCAGGGAACAGCCAATCAGGCTACTGGTATTTTTTTCTATGTCTTTGTCTCCAACATCTGCTGGTAGGGGGACTAAACCGCTTGTCTGGACTGGTCTAGCAGGATGTACTGGAAACTATTATTAAAGGGGACTCCTTCCCTCCGATCCTTCTGTGTTTAGGCTACCGGAGTGGTGGTTTCCATTAGACACACTGGTCCTACTGCAGTCTGTATCTGCGGACTCAATTGCTGCTGCTCGTGGCTCCCCTTGAGGGTGACCATGTTTTTTTCCTATGGGCTTGTGGTAGCTTGTAGCTAGGGAGTCCCATATGTGAGGACTGACTTCCTGCTTGTTCCTGGAGAAAGCATAGTTACCCATCTGTAACAGGTGTTCTCTAGGGACAGCAGTAATCAGTCCTCACAACCGTCCCTCCTCCCCTTGGAGTTGTTTCTATACCATCTTTTAATTTTTTGCTGTCTTTTAGCTATGTCATCTAACTGAGCAAGATAGCACCCTTGGGCGGGAAGGGCACCACACATGCATTGTGGCATCTCCCAAAGGCTTTCTTTGAAAGCTGGGTGGATTTTTCCACAAGGGTTCCGTCAGCACCAGCGTCACCCATATTTGAGGACTGATTCCTGCTGTTACAGGTGAGTAAATATGCTATTTCTTTCTACTCAGGACTATTCTAACTGTATGCTAAGCTATGCTCTTATTTAGATAAAAAGCTCTCTAGAAACAACTTTATTTCAGTAACTATTTACTCAATTTAACTTTCTATTTTAAGCTATACTCTGATTTGATTGAAATGAAAAGCTCTCTAGAAAGAAATTTCGGAGTCTATTTACTTTCTATGCTAAGCTATATTCTGCTTTGACTTAAATACAAAGCTCTCTTGTGGTACTAAGCCCTGACTGACACAGCAAAAAACACTGAATTCTAAAATACACAGATCTATCACCTTTAACCCAAAGAATTCCCTCCCCCCCCCTCCAAAGATCTAGAGTTTATTTCAGAAGATTAATACTCACAGGTGTAGATCTCTCTCCTTGTAGCATTCCTTTTTGGTTGTCCTTCAAAATCTTGAATTTGTGGTTTCTAGGAGTAGTTTTTCTCATTGTACTGTATATCTTCCCACCCCCCCTTCATCAATAAGCTGGTCAAGGCACTGACCAAATAAATTTGATATGCAAATATTTATAATGTTTTGTTTTTTTTGCAGTGTGTGAAAGTGGTTTTAAGTTCATTTTGATTCATGATTGTTTACTGTATTGTATTGTAACATCTGTTAAATTGTGTAGGCATGTTTGAAAGCCACCTAAAAATTTATAGACGGCATATAAATTTCAAAATACAGTGAATTACATTTATGCAGATGAGGCCCAATGGATATGTAAATATGTATGCAAATGAGGCCCTGCAATGGATCTCTGCACATGGCCCTTCATCACCCTCAGGCTGCCCCTGGGAGAGGCTTGCAGGGACTGTGTGCTTATGCAGATAGTCACCTTTCAACAACTTCAAGTATCCCAAAAGTGAAACAAATATTTTAGATTGCAAAAGAATGGATCTTAATGAAGGCTTGTTTTATTTGTATTTGCATAATCTTTTTGCTAGTACTGGTTTCAGCGGGGCAGCATGGGGCAAGACCACGTGCTCTTATTGGCGGTGGCAGTAGTAAAAGCTGAAAGCTAATGAGCAGTATTCTTTCTATTACATTGCAGTAAGGCGGTCAAAAGCTGCTGATGAGAAGAGACGCTCCATTGCCAAGCAAGCCCGGGATGATTACAAGAGGCTCTCCATGCAAGCTATTGAGAGGGGGAAAGTGTTGGCAGCTACAAAGAACTTTGGCGGGACTGGACCAAGGAAACCACCACCGCCTCTTCCTCCAAAGCCTAAAATTCGAACACCTGAGCCCAGGAATGGTGTTCTGAACCGGTAAGCGACCCAAGATAAAGTTAGAGGCAATACCTAGTGACAACACCACTGCAAGGGCATTGCATCCCCTCTCAGTTAACTTTGACTCCTAGGTCTATCCATGAGATTGTGATTCATAAATTCAACAACTATGATAATCCCAACATCATCCTCTCCCAGACTGATCCTATAAAAGTACATAATGGGATATCATTTATTTTTTAAATGTGTATGTCATAAAATATGCGTGTACACAGAGGGTAATTTTATAAACTCATGCAGAGTTAGTGCACATTAGAATGCAATAGATAAGATGGCGTGGCTGAGACCATGGGGGTTTAATTATTTAGCCTGGCACTCTAAGCTAATAAATATTGACACCTATAAATATATATATTCTGCAAAAAACAATGGCGATGTAAGGTGCCCACATGCCAAAGGACAAAAAGTAAAAAAGAACCGCAGCGCAATTTCCAACATCAAAATAAAATTAGTTATAGTTTAACTAATTTGATTTTAATGTTAGAAACTGCGCTAATCTCTTTTTTAAAGATCTATTTTGCATCCAACAGAACCCCTCCTCCAAACAGTAGGTGCAAAGTAGAACTAGGACATTTCACCATAGAACCCAACATACAAGAAAAAAAAATCTGATTCTGGTGTCATCTCATTAACAGCTTCTCCAGTACAAAAGTCACTGAAGACCCATAAAGCAAATCTACCATACCATAATGACACCAGCTTCTAAAATTAACACTGTAAGGAGCCTACCCAGAAATGAGAAGTACCATAAATATTGCAGTGAGCCTTTGAACATCCTTTCACCTATTCGGAAAACTGAAAAGGCCAGATTACTGCAGACCAGACTAAAACTTCATGCGCAGAAACTGGATGTGAGGAAACCTGACATAGTCGTAAAGGAGAAAAACACCAGAATGGCATTGATAATAGAAATGCCAGTTCCAAGTAATTATTCTGTGAATCACATGGAAAGGCAGAAGATCCTGACGTACCGAGAAATGCAGTCGGAGACCAAGAAAATGTGGCAGAAAGATGCAGAATATTTCCCATCGTATTGGGTACTACGGGTTTGATAAAGAAGAATTTCCAAGCACGTTTTGACAAATTACCCGTGCATGTTACTGCTTACAGACTCTAGAAGGAAGCTCTTTGGCATGATGCAAGTACTATGCTGACCATTAGCAGTAAATTGAGAGACTGAAATCACAGTCCACATACCCTGGCTTAGAAGTGAGGTTCATGACTGTCACAAAGCTAACCAATTTGGAGAAACTCCATGCTAACAGATGGTCTCGGTCACACAGGCAGAACACAGACCCTCACCAAGTACAGAATAAATTAAAAAACAACAACTTTAAATTAGAAATATGTAGACAGTTAAATTGAAACCCCAACAAGCCAGGCTCTGCATGCAGTGCAACACAAGAAATAGGAACAGGGATGCATTTCCTCCTGTACTGTGGCATATGTAAAATCCAAAAACTGACACATTCTAGTCATTAAACTGAAAATACATCTTTTACCTTTATCGTCAAGCTATTTTGTTTTTCTAATTGCTTTGGTCATGGTTTCTGGTTTGTGTGTCTTCTCTTAACTCTTTTCCAGAGTCTGCATTCCACCTGCCACTTCTCCTCACTGCTGTCTTCTTCACTTGCTCCCCTACATCCATCTGACATCGATCTTTTTCCTTTCAGCTTTCTTCCATTTAGTTTTCTCTCTTTATCAACTCTGATTTCATTTCCCTTTCTTACATCCATTTCTCAGTCACCCTCTTTTTACAACCCTTACTCCCTCTATCCTCCCCCAGCTCTTATTCCCCAGTCTTTAACTAACTCCTTTCTCTTTTGCTCTTCAACCCTCCCTGTGTTCAGCATTTATCCCCTTCTCTCCTGCCCTGTCTTGTCTCCCTCTCTCCCCAATCTTGTGCCACTCCCCTTTTCCCATCCTATCCCTACATGTCCAGCATTTCCTCTCTCTCTCTCACTCCATGTCCAGCATTTCCCCATTTCACCCCGTGTCAAGCATTCCCCTCTTTCTCTCTCACCCCATATCCAGCATCTGCCATTTATTCCCCTATGACCCTCTACCCTGTGTTCAGCATCTGCCCTCCACCCCTTTATGGCTCTACCCCATCCACCATCTGGTCTCTATTTCTCTAAACCCTCTACCATATGGCCAGCATATACCCCCATTCCATATCCACCATCTGCTCTCTGTCCCCATCCTACGTCTGTGTCTACTGCTCTAGCCTATGTCTAGCATCTGTCTACCACCCCCTACCTGTGTCTGCATCTGCCTTCCACCCCCCCTGCACTGTGTCCAGTATCTGCCCTATATCATCCCCTCCACACTTTGTATTTAACATCTGCCCACTGGCCCCTCGTGCAGTATTTGCCCAGCATTTACCTTCCAGCCATTTCACCCCCCCCTCATGTCCATTTGCCCAGCATTTCTTTTCTAGCCATTCCATACCCCTCCACCCCCCACTTTGTGTCCATCTGCCTAGCGTTTCCATTCTACTCCCCCTCCCACTGTCTCCATTGCCTTTCCCCTCTGACCATTCCCCCCCCCCCTCGTTTCCATCTTCCCAGAATTTCCCTTCGGGCCTTCCATACACCCCCCCTACCCCCCACCTGTGCCGCTGCCCTGTCCTGCTTTTTTTGTGCCTACAGTGACAGTGGTAGACTGGCCTCCAATTTAAAAAAAAAAAAACACAGAAAAAAACCCCACCACGGGTGTAAGCATTACTTGCTAGGAAGGTTTGTCTAATCCCTCCCCCTCTGGCACAAAGCATCAGAGAGGGGCGGGGCCAGACCAGCCTTCCTAGCAAGGAAGTGCTTACACCGGTGGTGGGTTTTTTTTTTTGGAAATGTATTTTTATTCAAAGTTGTTGCCAACATACTCAACAAGCAATTCAGCAATACACAAGACCAACTTTCTGTTTATCATCCCTTCCCCCCCCCCTCAGAGGCATATCAACATTTAAGGAATTCCAGCATAGGTAGCCACAAATCTTTAAATTTCTCATGTTTCTGGCGCTGCAAGGCTGTCAGCTGCTCCATCAGAGCAATCCGCTGAAGCCGGCTCTTCCACTGTTCCAAGCCTGGTAGCTGGGCCTGCTTTCACGCCCTAGCAATTTCACCTCGAGCAACTTGAATACACGCTCTTATGGGGCGTTCAGACTTCCTACCACAATTGTCAGGCCAAATCCCCAAGAACCCAAAACCCATATCCAACTCTATTTGCTCCCCAAATACCCCTTGTATCCACTCTCCCACCGCTCCCCAGTAAACCCTTACCTGTGGACACTCCCACCACACATGCAGAAAGGATCCCTCACCTCCACATTCATGCCAACACCTATCCAACACCTCTGGGAACATCCTATGCAGCCTCACCGGAAAATAGTACCAACGGTACAACAGCTTATAGGATGTCTCCCGGATCGCCACCGACAGGGCCTGTCGATTAATATTCACATGCACTCGCTTCCAATTCTGCTCCCCCAACTCCCTACCCAAATCCCTTTCCCATGCTATCTGGTGCGGGTACTTCCTAGGGATATCTCCTCCCAACCCACGGTACAATTGAGTTATCAGCCCCCTAGAGCTCTCCCAGCCCTGCCAAAGCACTGCCCTACCATCCTGAACCCCTCCCAGGACTCTCGAATATTCTTTTGGGTCAAAAAGTGTTTAACTTGCAAGTGTGGAAAGAGGTCCCCCCTGTGCAGCTATTTCACCCTAAGGTCTGGGAAGGGAATCAGGTCTCCATCTTTTACAAATTTGTCAAAGGTATCTAGCTCCACTCTCTCCCAACGCCGGAATACCCCTCTTCCCAGAATAAATCCTACTGTCTCCCTCACTGGGGCTAACAATGAGAAATTTGCTCCTGAGGCGAAGTGGCGACGCGCTTTACGCCACTGTTACCAAATGCCATATATACGGATTCCCCCTCCACCTCCCCTCGGGGAGCTTATGCAGTATCCAGGGCTCTCGGGGTTTAAAGTTAAGTGGGATAAAACAGACGCTATGTCTATCTCGTTAAGGCCCCAGGTTATTGAGAGTTTGAAAGCTTCCTTTCCGTTTCGCTGGGCGAATAGATCCATAAAATACTTCAATTGGGTCCCCCCTGCCCAATATTGCTCCACTTCCCAAAACCGTTTCGAGAGATCCCCCATGGCCCTCCACTCAAATACCTGCCGCGTTTGGGCAGCAGGATAATACCTCGCCACATCGGGTACACCTAGCCCCCCCTCCCTACTCGCATATATTACCCTTCTACTCACCCGCGGACGACTGTTCCCCCACACAAAGGAGAATATCTGGCTCTGTAGTGTCGCAGTTCCCGGCTTGCTACCCCAACTGGCAATGTTTAAAACAGATATAAAAGGCGAGGTAGAAGATTCATCTTCAAGACTGTGATCCTCCCCAGCCAAGACAGCTCCGCTCCTTTCCATCGTAGCATATCCTTCCTCAATTGCCCAAACAACGGGGGATAATTTGCACCATATATCCCAAGTGGATGAGCCGTGACCTGCACTCCCAAATATTTTATGGATCTATTCGCCCAGCGAAACGGAAAGGAAGCTTTCACTCTCAATAACCTGGGGCCTTAACGAGATAGACATAGCGTCTGTTTTATCCCACTTAACTTTAAACCCCGAGAGTCCACCATACTCCCTAAGCTCCTTCATCAGAATCGGAAGGGATATAATCAGCCGAGTTAAGGAAAAAAAGCACGTCGTCAGCAAACAATACCATCTTATGTTGTCGTCCCTACCCCTATGCCCCTGATATCCTGCACTGACCGAATCCTAGCGGCCAACGGTTCCATAACCAGCGCAAAATGCAGCGGGTACAGTGGGCTACCCTGGCGTGTCCCACGCTCCAGAGAGAAAAACTCAGAATAACCTCCATTCACATATACAACCGCTTCAGGCGAGGCATATAGTGCCTTTATCCATGCATGAAACTTAGGGCCCAGTCCTATATACTCTAAGACCGCTTGAAGAAAATCAAAGCTAACCCTATCGAAGGCCTTCTCCGCATCAATGGAGAGAAACATGGCCTGCTGTTGCTCCTGCCTTGCCAGCCACCCCAACTGAATCACTCTCCTTATCCCATCTGCTGGTTGTCTCCCCATAATAAACCTGGACTGGTCTGGGTATACCAACCCCGGCATGAGCGGACCCAATCTCAACGCCAACACCTTTGTCAAGATCTTAACATCAATATTCAATAGCGAAATGGGTCGATAAGATCCGCATACCGCCGGGTCTCTCCCCAGTTTGGGAATCACCACTATGGCTCATGGATGCCGGCAACACCTCCCCCTTCAAAACGGCATTAAACACTCTCGTCAGGACGGGTCCCAGCGATTCCGACAATCTTTTGTAAAATAGGCCCGAGAATCCATCTATACCTGGAGCTTTACCGGGAACCAAAGACTTCATGGCATCCATCACCTCTTCCAGAGCGATATCCTCATCCAATCCCTCCCCCACTGATTTTTCTAACCTCGCACTGCCTTTCCCCCCATTCAGTAAGTACTGTTTAATTGTCTCTCTCTCGTGGGGAGTGTCCGCTGTATACAGATCTTTATAATATTCACGGAACCGCTCCCTAATGTCCTACCTTTAAACAACATTTTATCTTGCGGGCCTTTAATTTTCGCAATAGCTTGTCGCTGCCTCTGGGCCTTTAACTTACTACTCAAAAGGCACCCTGATTTATTATCAAATTCGTAGTAACGCTGTCTTACTCTCTCGAGTTGATGGGAAATACATTCCAACTGTAAAATGTTGATTTGCCTTCGAACCTCTTCCACCTGACCCCTCAATCTAGTGCCCCCCTCCCCCCCTCCCCTGCTGTTTATGGGTCCTCTCCAATTCCTTCAACTTCCCAGTGAGGCTACATAGTTCTTCCTCCCTCTTTCTCTTCTGCTGGGCTCCCATTTGGACTAAGTGCCCCCTCACCACTGCCTTCAATCCATCCCAGAGCACTCCCGTGGTAACTTCCTCTGTGTCATTCAACTGCATATATTCTGCTATCACCTTCTTTAGCCTCTGCTCCACTCCCTCCCTCCCCCTGAAGGAGGTAGTCATTCAACCTCCAGAAGGTTCATCAGCCTGTTTCTCAAGGTAACCCAAACCACGCCCCCACCGGGGCGTGATCAGACCAGGTGACAACCCCAATGGTTGCCTTATCCAAGGCCTCCTTCCAATACCCATCCCCAGAAGGTAATCTATTTGGCTGTAGGACTCGTGTACCACCGAGTAGAATGTAAAGTCTCTTGCTAGGGGGTGGGTCAACTTCCATAAGTCCTCTAACCCATATTCCCGCATCTACCTCTGGAATTGTCTCAACCCCGCTTCACTCCCCTCCCGCTTCCCTGCTCTACCATCCAACGCTATATTGCAATCCCCCCCCCCCCCTCCAACACCCTCCCCTGAGTCTTCCCATCCAACCATTTACTCATCTCTTCCCAAAACCCCCCTTGTGCCGAGTTCGGGCCATACACTGAAATTAATGTCACTTGCTCCCCCCTATCTCCCCCACCATGGCTAACGCCCTCCCATCCGATTTCCTATACACTTGCCCCACACCAAAGGGAACATCTTGCCTAATAAAAAATTGCTACCCCAGCTTTCCTCCGACCCCCCCCCCCTCCTCTGCTGCAAAACACCCCTGAAATGTGGCTGATCCCAGCAATCACTCATCACACTTACGCATATGGGTTTCCTGCACAAAAGCCAGCCACCTGCCACTGCTGATCTCGCACCTCCCTCCACAACAGCTTTTTCTTCTGAGGTGAATTCAGGCCCCTCACATTCAAGCTACCAACTATCAAGCCAGATGCCATAACCGCATTATACCCCCCCATTCCTACTCCCATTACATACCATCCATGGCTCCCCCTCCCCCCCCCCAATCACACAGAGCTCCACTCTGCCGATCCCCGAGGAAGAGACCGCCCTTTTGGACGCTGTTCCATAACCCCCCCCCCCCCCGTTATACCCAACCCTTTTAACAACCATTCCCAACTCCCTGCTCCCCCTTCCCCCCTTCCCAGCTAAACAGCAATAAACACATTATACCATCATAACAAGAGCTTATTTAAATAACATAGCCCTTCGCTCCTCCCTCCTCCCCCATACAAACTGTTGAGATACACCTCTCCCAGCTCTGGTGCTCTAACCCGTTAGCGCTTCCAACCTAGGGAACCAAAGAACAAAACCAGCAGTCTCTTCATTTTAAGAGTCACACAGTTTCATTTGAAGTTGCTCCAGTGAGCTCTCCTTGACCCGCCGCTCCAGACTTCCTCCTCAGGCGCTGTCCCTTCGACACCCTCTCCCATCCAGGATGCGCAGCTTTGCTTCTATTCTGCACCGGTGCCGTTGCCACCTCCGGCAAGCGAGAAGCCCCCTCCTGCCGCAAAGTCTTCCAGGCCTCTTCCTCCGTTTGCACCTTAAAGCCACGTCCATTTATATCCATCAACAAGGTGAAAGGGAAAAACGATAGATATTTCATTTTCTCAGTCCTTAAGTACTGTGTGACTAGCTTCAGGTCCTGGTGTCTCTGTAAAGTACCAGCGGAGAGATCGTGGTAAAACTCCACTTTTTGACCTTCCCAGGTAAAGCTCCTCCGGGCCGCGGCAACCCTCATCACCTTCTCCTTCAACGGATATGAAGTTAGGCATGCCACAATGTCCCACGGCTGTCCACCTCGCAGGAGCTCAAATGTTAAGCTGCCATCACTCGGGTGACGTCACTTCCTCCCCCATCCGGTGGTGTGGTTTTTAATTGGAGGCTAGTCTGCTGCCATTGCTGCTGCAGGCACAGCAAACATAGTGGAAGTGGCACAGATTGGGGGTAGTACCCTAACCTGCTAAAGTTTGGGTTTAAAGGCGATAGCTATGCCGTTGTGGCTTTTTTATAATATTTATTAAAGAAGTTACAAACATGATTGAGTAACATTAAACCTAAGACAAAATTTACAAAATTAAAAAGAGGCTAAGAATTCTTACCAGAAAGCCAACAAAATTTGGGGTATAGGCAACTCCTGCTCTCCGGCCGTTTGTGTTCAGGCTACTGGAGCATTAACTCCTTGCTGGGCACCTGGGCCGCTGGGGAGTCGATTATCTCTCGCCTTGCTGCTGCTGCTCAGTTTCCCCTTTTTTCCTGGTCACCCATGAGCTTTTAACAGGTTTTTCGGTAGCCTGTAGCTAGGGAGTCCTATATGTGAGGATTGACTTCCTGCTTGTTCCCGGAGAAAGCATAGTTACTCACCTGTAACGGGTGTTTTTTATTTAACTGTATTTATATACAGCTTTTCACCAGGTCAAAGCGGTTTCTATAGAACAAAGCATTATATGTTGAACATTTGTTATACAAGCAACATTTTAACATCTGAACATTTCAAACATTTTGTTAATTAGGTATCTATATTAATTAAATGTTAAGTTATATTAACATTATAACTGATATATACAAACTATTTACATACATGGGATTTATTGGGTTGAACTGTGTCGTTTAAGTGATTAGGTGTTTGTGGAATGTAAGGAGATGTTTCGTAGGGTGTATGGGAGTTCCAAAGGAATTATTTATTATTTAACAACTTTTATATACCGACTTATTTAATCAAGGCGGTTTACAATAAAACTTCAACGTTTACAGAGAACTTGCATGTAGAAACAATAACATTACACGTAAAATAGTCACAGAAGGGTTTCTTTGTAGAACGAAGGACTGGGGTTTCTAGTCCCACAGGTGCTCCTTGTGGTCTTGGGCAAGCCACTTAACCCTCCATAACTATTTTTACAGGGAACATGGGCTATCTCCAAGTTATAATGCCCTGTTTAATGTAATTTCAGTTTGTTCAATGTAAACCGCACTGATGCAGAATAGCGTGGTATATAAGAGAATGTAGATAAATAAATAACGATGGGGAGGAGTCAGGTGGAAGTTCGGACATTAAACTTATATACATCGTAACAAGAATGGTGGGTGGAAGGGAGGTGCAGACTGTGGATTGATTAGAGTGGCTAGGGGTCTTCATTGAATTGTTTGATGAATAGGAAGGTTTTGAGTAGCTTCCGGAAATCTTTTATGTCTGTTGTGGACCTTAGCTTTTCAGGAAGAGAATTCCAAATAGCGGGGGCAGCAAGTGAGAAAGCTGTCAGAGGTGGATTTATTGTTTTTTGTGAACAGGCTAGGGGTTGGTATTGTGTTTATGGTGCTGTTCCTGTCAGGTCTTTTACTTGCTTTGGTGCCGATGAGCTGTTGTAATATTTCTGCCAATGTTATTTTTGATCTTGAAGGTGTTGAGAGCTAGTTTATATTTTGCTCTTGAGGAGATTGGTAACCAGTGCAAGTCATGTAGAATGGGAGTTATGTCATCTTGTTGTGAAGCTCCAATGATGATACAGGCAGCAGTATTCTGGACTAGTTGAAGGGGTTGTGTGTAATGCTTGGGTAGTCCTTGGAAGAGGAGATTACAGTAGTCTATCACAGGTGTAATGATAGCCTGGCATACTGTGCGGAAGTGTTCTTTGTTGAGGAAAGGCTTTAGTCTTCGGATCATTGCTATTTTGTAGAAGGCGGTCTTGGATGTCTTGTTGATATGTGTTTGGAGGGTAAGTTTGTCTAGTATCACTCCGAGGTACCAAACTTCATTCCTTATTGTGATTAGTATATTTGCGATGTTGATTGTGGTAGGAGGGGTGAACGTAGTTTCCCTCGTAATGATCACGTCAGATTTTTTTGTGTTGATGTTCAGGTTGTTATTAGTAAGCCAGGTCGTCATTTCTTATATGCAAGTAGATATGGTGATATAGTCTGGGGAGTCTAGATGGGTTGGGGCATACATAGTAACATAGTAGTTGACGGCAGATAAAGACCAGCATGGTCCATCCAGTCTGCCCAGCAAGATGGCAAGAGTAGGTGCACCTGTCGCTCCGCGCAGGCCACCCCTCCCCATATCCTTGTTCAGGGGTAAACCCACCACTCCATGTAGGACACCCCTATTTGTTGAGACGTTATATGGTTCAGAAGTCAGATGGTACCGTTTTTATTTTTATTTTTTTTCATATTTCTGTAAAGGGATCCTCTGTGTTTGTCCCATGCCTTTTTGAATTCCGTCACCGTGTTCGCCCCTACCACTTCCATCGGGAGGGCATTCCAAGCATCCACCACCCTTTCAGTGAAAAAATATTTCCTGACATTGCCTTTCAATTTACCCCCTTGCAGTTTCATGTTATGCCCTCTAGTTTTACAGGTTCCCCGTCTTTGGAAGAGGTTTGTTTGTTCATCATTTCTCTTTAAGTATTTAAAGGTCTGAATCATATCTCCCCTGTGCCTCCTTTCCTCCAAAGTATACATATTTAGGTCTTCAAGTCTCTTCTCATAAGGCTTCTGACGCAGGCTCCAAATCATTTTGGTCGCCTTCCTCTGAACAGTCTCCAGTCTTTTTACATCCTTTGAAAGATATGGTCTCCAAAACTGAACACAGTATTCCAAGTGAGGCCTCACCAGTGACCTATACAGTGGCATAAGTACCTCTTCTTTTCTGCTGGTAATCCCTCTTTGTATGCAGCCCAACATCCTCCTGGCTTTTGCCACTGCCTTGTCGCACTGTTTTGCCACCTTGAGATCAGCAGAGATAATCACACCAAGGTCTTTTTCCTGAACTGTGCATACCAACCTTTCTCCCCCTATCGCGTACATTTCTCTTGGATTTCTGCTACCCAAGTGCATGACACTGCACTTTTTTGCATTAAATCGTAGTTGCCAAGCTTTAGACCAGTCTTCCAGCTTTTGTAGATCTTTCTTCATGTTAACCACTCCCTCGGGGGAGTCCACTCTGTTGCAAATTTTTGTGTCGTCTGCAAAAAGACAGACTTTTCCATTCAGGTCCCTTCAGCAATATCACTCACAAATACATTGAACAGTGCCGGGCCCAGGACCGAACCCTGGGGCACCCCGCTAATCACCTTCCTCTCATCCGAGTGAGCTCCATGTACAATCACCTTCTGTCGTCTGTCAGTCAGCCAATTTCTAATCCAGTTTACCATCTTGGGACCCATCCCCAAGCTACTGAGTTTGTTGACAAGCCTCCTATGAGGAACAGCATCAAAGGCTTTGCTGAAATCCAGGTAGATGACATCCATTGCATGCCCCTGATCTAGTTTCCCTGGTCCCGCAGTCAAAGAACTCGATCAGATTTGTTTGGCAAGATCGTCCTTCGGTAAAACCATGTTGCCTCGGGTCTTGCAAGCTGTTGGTTTTCAGAAAGTTCACTATTCGCTCTTTCAGGAGTGCCTCCATTACTTTTCCTGCCACCGAGGTAAGGCTCACGGGCCTGTAGTTTGACACTTCTTCCCTGTCACCACTTTTGTGTAGAGGTACGACATCAGCCATTCTCCAGTCCTGAGGAACCTCTCCTGTTTCCAAGGATCTGTTGAAGACATCCTTTAACGGTCCTGCAAGAACCTCTCTGAGCTCTTTCAGTATCCTGGGATGTATCCCATCTGGTCCCATGGCTTTGTCCACTTTCAGTTTAGCAGTTGTTCTAACACCTCTTCTGCTGTGAATGGTGTGGTATCTACTTCATTCCCATTTTTATATTTGGGAGTCACAGCTGGTCCATCCCCAGGATCTTCTTTAGTAAACACAGAGCAGAAGTAAATGGGTTTAGCAATTTTGCTTTTTCAGTGTCACTTTCCATGAGTCCTTTCCCAGCACTTCTGAGTCCTGCAATTCCAACTCTGATCTTTTTCCTTTCCCGAATATACCTGAAGAAATTTTTTGTTGCCACCCTTAACATCTTTAGCCATCTTTTCCTCTGCCTTTGATTTTGCTATCCTTATTTCTCTTTTTGTCTCTGAGTTTGATCCTGTATTCATTTCTGTGTTCTTCTGTCTGCAAGCTTTTGAATTTTGCAAAAGTTGTGTTTTTTGCCTTTATATGAGCAGCCACCTCTTTGGAAAACCAAATAGGTTTCCTTCTCCTCTTGCTTTTATTTACTTTTCTTACATATTTATCTGTTGCTCCTTTCATTGCCTCCTTTAGTTTAACCAATTGCAATTCCACTTCCTTTATCTCTTCCCACCCCGTCATCTCCTCCTTTACATACTCTGCCATTTGATTGAAGTTAGTGTATTTGAAGTTTAGGACTCTGAGCTTGCTATGATTGGCCTGTACCATGGCTTTTATTTCAAACCACACCGTGTGATGGTCGCTGTTGCTCACAGGGGCACTCACGCAGACATTTGACACACTATCACCGTTGGTGAGCACTACATCCAGCGTTGAGCTTTCCCTGGTTGGTTCCATCACCATTTGTCTAAATAATGCATCTTGGAGAGCATCCACAATTCTTTTGCTTCTTTCCAGATGTGCAGAAGGAGTAATCCAATCCACATCAGGTAGATTAGTCACCCAATATGATTGCTTCCCCTTTTGATGCTATCTTGGCAATATCTATAATCAATTCATTGTCTCTCTCTTCAATTTGAGTCGGAGGTCTATAGACTACAGCAATATGGATGACAGTGCCATCTCCTCTCTCCAACGCAATCCAGAGTGCTTCTTCTTTTCCCCATGTCCCCTGCATTTCAGTAGCTTTAATATTGCTTTTGACATACAAGGCTACTCCTCCTCCTTTTCCATTTTCTCGGTCCCTCCTGAATAGATTATAGCCAGCTATGGCTATATCCCAATCATGTGATTCATTAAACCATGTTTCCGTAATGGCCACAATGTCCAAGTCCGTTTCCACCATTAGGGCTTCCAGGTCTGGAATTTTGTTGGCTAAGCTTCAAGCATTTGTGCTCATTGCTTTCCAGCACTTTCCTGGCTTGTGTGTATTTTGCATTGATTTTGTTCTGCCCACTTCCTCCCACATATTTTTGATGTGTGGTTTAAAAGTGTGGCTGTTTCTGATGTTCTTCTTTTGTTGGGGGTGGCATGCAGATGTTGACCTTCCACATCCGTCACCCCCTTTTCCTAGTTTAAATGCATGTCCACATATTGCCTGAATTTTTCACTTAGGATTCTTTTCCCTGTGGAAGAGAGACGTAGTCCATCAGCACAGTAGTCTCTTGTTGGTCCATCTGTTGTCCCAGTTGCCAATAAATCCGAATCCTTCTTTTCTGCACCAGGTCTGGAGCCATGTATTAAAGCTGTTAATGCGATGCAGTCTTTTTGTCCCCTTACCAGGAACAGGTAGAACCTCTGAGAATGCAACAGTGTTAACAACGTGCTTGAGTTACTCCCCCAGACATTGGAAGTCCTGTTGGGCTGTAGAGGCACTGTTCCTAGCCAGGTCGTTTGTGCCTAGGTGGATAATAACATCAAGTTTGGAATGTTCACTTTTTGCACTAAGTAATTCAACAACTTGGTTTGTATTCCTGCTGGCTGAAGAGCCTGGTAGGCACATGACTATCTTCTCTCCTTTGAACTGTGTTCCCAAGTTGGTGCCTCTGATGATGGAATCTCCAAGTAGTAGTAGTTTTCTGTTTGAGGTTTTCTTCATATTTAGTGCTTTAGCAGGGGATTGGGCATTGTCTGACTCATTTAAAGGCCCTTCAGGTTCTTTGAATTGGGCATCCTCATTAGCCAAGGCAGAGAAGGCATTGTGCAGGGATATCTCTTGATGTATAGGATGTCTTTGTGTTACAGGTCGCAATCTACCAGAACCCACTGTGATCCATTTGTTCCTGGGGTGTTTGATTCTTTGTGGGAGCGGTGGTGGAGTTTGTTCAGTTTGTATCCTAGAAGAGGTGCACTTCATTGCAGCCAGTTCCTCCCTCAGTAGAGATACTTCTATATGCATGGCAGCTAGGTCTTTCCTTAGTAGAGTTAGTTCTTCATGCATGGCAGCTGACTTTAGACATATAGGACAAGCTCTTAGTCTCCAAATGATTTGTCTTTGAATGAAAGTACCGCAGTTATTGCACTGAATGCACGACATGTTTATGCAGTCCCAGAAGAGGAAGAAGAAGAAAAGAAGAATACGATGTGGCTTTTAACCCAAGTTTGGAATGATAGATGGCACGTCTGTGACCACTATATAGGCAATGTAGCCCCTGGGGTGGGTGGGGTGAGGGGTAGGGTGGGTGGGAACCTAAGTGTCACTGGCTAGTAGGCTGTTCCTGAACTATTGGCATACACAATGGAGTAGGTAAGGAACCCACCACTGAGGACAATTAGAAAGAAAGACAAATATGTGGAGACAGACTCACAATTATTTGGAGACAAAGACTCAGTTATGCAGCAAACACAGCAAAAATCTCCTTTTGGGAGAGCTCTAAAAAAGCACTCCTCCTCTTAAAGAACAGAAGGCAATGTAAGCAAACCCACGTGCAGCTCAGAAAAATGGAGGTTTACAACAGTAACTCAGCAGGGGGGGGGGAGGGAATGATGGGATACAGATGGAATGGGGCGTACAGCTCAAATGTTCTGTGACATGTTTGTTTGTCTTGTGGTATGCTGACATTACTGATTGTCTCGTGGTCTAGATATTTGAGATTTCTGCAGTAAGGATTTGAGACAAGTTTCTTGTTGGGAGTGTATTGCTTTGTGTGTGAGGAGGATGCTTTTGTAGTTTATTCTGCTGGTGAGTGGCAACTAGTGCAATTGCTTTAGGATAGGGTGATATCGTATTTAGTTGCACCTTGTATGATGTGTGTAGCATTGTGTAGGGCAGTTTATAGAGGGAGGAGTGTTAGAACATAAGAACATAAGATATGCCATACTGGGTCAGACCAAGGTCCATCAAGCCCAGTATCCTGTTTCCAACAGTGGCCAATCGAGGCCATACGTACCTAGCAGTTTCCCCAAAAGACACAGGTTCCACAATGCTTGTACTGGGTCAAGCATTGATATCCTGGGTCCCTTCTTAATAATGGTTTATGGACCTTTCCTCCAGGAACTTGTCCAAACCTTTTTTAAACCCAGCTACACTAACAGCCTTTACTACATCCTCCGGTAACAAATTCCAGAGTTTGATTACACGTTGAGTGAAAAAATATTTTCTTTTATTAGTCTTAAATAGTTTACCCTGTAGCTTCATTGCATGTCCCCTAGTCTTTCTATATTCTAATAACGTAAACAATCGATCTACGTTTACCCGTTCCACTCCATTAATTGATTTATAGACCTCTGTCATATCTCCCCTCAGCCGTCTCTTTTCCAGGTAGATGTTCTTGCAGAAGTCTGCATGAGGGAGTGCGAGGGTTTGTAATGCAGATCTGAAATCTGTTGATTCTAGAAGAGGTCTAAGTCTCTGTAGGGCCTTAGTTTTGAAATAGATTGTTCTTGCTGTTTGTGTTTTGAGGGATAGTTGCTGGTCAGTACAGTTATTGGTATGTTTAGTTTTATGGAAGGTGGAGGGAGGAGGTGTCTCTTATAATGAACATAGCTTCTGTCGTCTTTAAGTTGATGGATAGGTTGTTGTATGAGAGCCATAGCATAACTTCCGTAAAACAGCCTTGAATTTGTTTGTAATCAGGTTGATTGGAGAAGAGTGGATAGTACAGCATGATATCATCAGTGTATATGTGAAAGTGAATGTTGTGCTTTCTGATTACTGAGCATAGGGGTTGCAAGTATAAGTTAAAGGGGGGTGCCGAGAGGTGGATCTTTGAGATACACCTTGTATTTGGTTGTAGGGTTCGGATATGCTTGTGCCAATTTTTATTTGTTCTTTCTCTGGGGACAGCAGGAATCAGTCCTTGAAATCCTCCCTCCTCCCCGTGGAGTTGCTTTTCCTTTTCCGTCTTGTGCTGTGATATCATACTGAGGCAAGATGACACCCTTGGGTGGGAAGGGGACCACGCATGCATGGTACATCTCCCAAAGGCTTTCTTGAAAGCTGGGGAGAGGTTACCACACGGGTTAAGTCAGTGCCGACATCACACATATGTGAGGACTGATTCCTGCTGTCCCTGGAGAACACCTGTTACAGGTGAGTAACTATGCTATATGGAGAATGTTTGTTTTTTTTTAATTTTTTTATTAATTTCCAAAATGCATTTGAACAATACAAATAAAGACAATCCGAGACATGTTACACATTAGATATGCGTTACAATAAAGGAAAAGGAAACAAAAAAGCATCACTCAGATATAGCCCACATCAAGAAACTTAGCCGAGCACTACCTAAAAACCGAAAATAAATGTTAAAGAAAACAAGACACAAAGTCCATAAAAAGAGGCGAAATTATTCCTGGACACTCGAAGCTTCCCCTAATGCTTTCCGCTTCTCTGACAGAAAGGTTTCCAAGTGATTAACATCAGTAAATATATGAGACACCCTTTAGAGTTATAATGCATTTACACGGGAAACGAAGAAAAAAAGAAGCATCCCCTAGTGATAATACCTGAGGCTTTAAGGCTAAAAACAGCCTTCGCCTAAGCTGGGTATTACGTGATACATCAGGAAAAACATTAACAAGATGACCACAAAACTTAATAGTCTTATGCTTGAAAAATGCACGAAGTACTCGCTCTTTAATATCCCGAGACAAAAAAGTAACCAACAAAATAGAGCGGGTATCAATTATATCCAGGGAGTCCTCTAGAAAGGCAGTAAGGTTGGAGATAGTAGGCTCAATTGCATCAAACTCCCCCTCAACAGGATTAACCCTCTTAGAGCTAGGGGAAATATAATAAATCTGAGATACTTCTATGGAATCAGTCAGTAAAAGCACTTCCTTTAAGGTATTTGTCTAACAAAATCTTTGGAGCGAGGAGCTTGGAATTAGGGAAATTCAAGAAACGAAGATTACAGGAACGAGCTGAATTCTCCATCGCTTCAGTTTTATTATGGAAAACCAGTGAGTCCTTAATACTCGCAGCGTGTATGGAGACAATCTGGCTCTCCAATTTAGAAACAGCTGAATCAAGCAAAATATTTTTACCATCTAATTGTTGCAAAGAAACTACAGTCTCCTGAGAAAATTTAGACAAAGCACCTAAGGTACCCGAAATCTTTTCATCAATAGACTTCAAAACTCCCCATACATCCTTTAGGGTAATCTCAGCGTCAGGGGATAAAGTCGAGAGCGCAGCAACACTACTCAACAATGAAGCAACCGGCTGAGGTAAAGAGACATCACCCCTTACCTTACCAGAGGACTCCCCAGTGGAAGCGGGAAGCAGCGACGGAAGAGGACATGGTGGAGGAGATCTTCCCCCTGAACTTAAGGAGGCACCCTCAGGAGATGATTGAGCAATTGGCAAAGGAGAAAAGTGCCTATCAAGGGGGCCCGTCGGCTTCATGTCGCCGGCAAGAGCCCCCCCCAGAGGCAGCCCCGCCCTTAGCTTTTCGCTTCCCCATACAAACTAAACAGGCGGCAGAGAAAACAGACTTCACAGCAAATAGAGCCTTCTCACTTTTCCCGCCGACACAAGTGCTGTAGCCACTAGAATGGTCCCTGTGACGTTGAAGGGGCATCAAAGGGGCAGAACCTGCCCCTTTGAACACGCCCCTTCGAAACATGCTCCGCGAAACATGCTCCACGGCAAGGAAGACAGAGTAAATGCAATGCCTCTCAGGGGGGTCCTCTCACAGCTGCGGGCTCTCTCCCCGGCCTGTACGGTGTTCCGGGGAAGCCACAAGCATCCGAGTTGAGCGCTGCACAAGGCAACAGTCCCAGGGGCCAAGACAAGACCCCAAATGCCTCCGACGTCATCCCAGCCAAGTTCCATGGAGAATGTTAAGGCAGATATGGGTGGATCATGTGGAGGGAACACTTGGGGGATAGTTTTAGGGGGTGGGGGTAATTTGTGGAGCAGAGTGGACGTTTTGGGAGGTTGGAAGAGTAGAGAACAAGATGGAGGCAATTTGAAAGAACATTCCCTCACTGTTGTTTTTCACTATGTGGCCATTTCTATGTTACAGAAATTGGAACTTATCCTCCCATTTTTTTTTAGTGGGGGGGGGGTTATTTCCCGGTAACCCTCCTGTCCTATCTGGTCCATTTTCAAACTCAGTGTGCCTCCCTATTTCAAGTTTCATACTATTCTGTACATTTTGCCCTCAGACAGACATTTTTGGCCCCTTTTGTATAATCCTTTCTCACTTTCATTGGGTGGAAAGAATAAAAAAACTAATATGGTAGATAGGTTATGATGTGCTGGTTGGGGGGGATGTTCTTTGGCTGGAATAGGTTCCTTTTTTTTTTTTTTTTTTTTTTTTTACCATTTTACTTTGGATTGGGGTTAATAAATTGAATGTTTTTAAAATGTTTATATTGTACCTGGTTTTGAACCTTGTGAAAAGATCTATTATCAAATACAAACATAGAAACACGATGGCAGAAAGACCATATAGCCTATTCAGTCTGTCCTTCCATACCAATTACTATAGTCCCTTGTTTTCCTTTAGAGATCTTCTTTGTCCCGTGTTTTCTTGAATTCAGATACTGTCCTCATCTCTACTACCTCCACTGGGACCACTCCCATCTCTAAAGAAGCATTGAAAAGATCAGACAGTGGAACTGCTAGAACCGGGGTGGCGAACCTTTTTGAGAGCATGTGCCCAAATCGACAGGAATATGCTTAAAAAATGAACTTGCGTGCCAGTAGTAATTTTTGCACAGCATATTGACACTTATTACTATTGTTCTAATTCCATTTTATGCTTTTTCTAATCTAATAGAAAAAAAATGCATAAGGGCAATCTAACATAGTTTGTTTAGGCAACCAATACCTTGGCTTGTTTTAAATTGGACAGATATAGTCAATCGCCAGGAACAAGCAGGAATGTAGTCTTCACATATGGGTAATGTCTGTACCGACAGAGCCCATGCGAGAACGCTCCCCAGCATTCAATAGGAAAGCTTTTAGGAGCATCCCACTGCGCCTGCATAGCTGCCTTTCCTACTCTCCCTCCTCAGTTCTTCGTTTTTCATGGAGCCGGCAGGAAGCAAATCCTCTCACTGCAGAAAATTCCTGTTTGTTTGTTTTTTTTGTTTTATTTGTGGTTCACATCCGCCTTCCCATTGACGCTGGTACTGACTCCTTGTCTGTTCTTTCTTTAAAAAAAAAAAAAAAAAAATTGTTTTACTTTCTTCAGGCGCATCGATGCCATTTTAGGCCCAGGCCTTCCATTTTGTCACTGACACAATGGGCAAACCCACTAGTGGTTTTAAGAAGTGTTCTACGTGTGGCAGTACTATATCAGCCACCGACACCCATTACTGGTCTCTAAAATATCTTGGTCCTGACCACCAACCATCAAAATGTCCCCTCTTTGCTCTGACACAGTCTCTCTAACAGTGACGGCATCGTCTTCCTCCCTTGGAACTAAGGTTTCGAAAACGAAGTCTTCATCGAAGACTGGCCGTCCCCCCCAAGGGTAGCTGTCTTTCTAAGCATCAAGATGTCTTGAGCATTGCCCTGGAGAGGGATACATGGCCAAACAACCCCAGCAGGATGACCTTTCCTTCAAAGCCATCGGAGTCCCAGGATGCTCCCAAGGCCTCCACCTCTGGAGAGCTCCTGGTGCTATGCTCGGGGATCATGGCACGCAACTCTGATACTGATACCTAAGCATTGGTGATCTCCATAGATCAGCGCATCCTGGCCATTGAGTGAAGCTTAATGGCCTTACTGGCAGCCTCGGTTCCAGTAAAATCTTTACAGTCTATTCTGCAAACGCCGGCACTGTCTTCAGTACCGATACAAACCACATCTGGTAACATGCCACTAACTGTGCTATAGCCCATGCCTGCCCTTGAATCCATTTCTGGTACCGAGATCCCGGCTAAACGGATTTCAAGCACCAACCTCGATTGGTACCGAGTTCTGACGAAGCATGAACATCCTGCATGTCGATAATTCGAGTCTTCGGAATCTGATTCGTCAGATGATGAATCGGCCGATACTCAAGGCCTATAAAGTCTACCAGAGGACCCACCTGCATCTCCGCAACATCACATGTCCCCAGCAGAGGACATATCTTTTCAAGACTTTATACGCAATGTTGCCAGGGACCTTTCCATAACAGTTACATCTGAGAAAGAGCCTAGAGCTGAAGAATTGGAAATTCTCCATTACCTAACAACTCCTAAGGAAGCATCTACACTTCCCATTCACCACTTTCTCCATGATCTCATGCTTTGTATGTGGGAGATACCCCTTACTATTTCTCCTCATACCCGAAGGCTCGATACCATGTACTGGATATCCTGGTTTCCAAAAGACACAGTTGCCGCACCATTTCAATGGTAGTTGAATCAACAATGTGTCAGATCAAAAGTGCAAAGAGACATTCCTCTAACCCTCCGGGTAGAGAATCGAGAACCCTCAGTGCTTCCGGTCGACGTTGCTTTCAGGCTTCCATGCTATCAGCCAGAATTGGTTCCTACATACTCCTACATGAGTATGTTTCTCAAGGCGGTAACTAGGGATTTAGAATCAATGGCTCCTCTTCTCCCTGATGACAAGAGAGCAGACTACCTCACCCTAGTCAAACATGCTCAGAATATGTCAGTTTGTCAATAGGGCAACTTTTGATTGCTTTGAGTGCACCAATAGAGCTACGTCAATCTGCCTCAGTGCACGCAGAATTGCATGGCTGCAAGCATCGGATCTTGAACAATGGGCTCAAGATAAGTTTATTTATTTATTTATATTCTCTTATATACCGCGCTATTCTGCATCAGTGCGGTTTACATTGAACAAACTGAAATTACATTGAACAGGGTATTATAACTTGGAGATAACTATTTTACAGGAAACATGGGCTATGGGTAATATTCCTTGCACCTGTGAAAACCGGTCTTGGTTAGACTGTGAAAACATTACCCTGAATAGGCTGTCTAGATCCACTGCCAACCCAGCAAAAAAGAAGGCAGCAGCAAAGAAAGCTATCTCCAGGAACAAGCAGGAATGAGTCTTCACATATGGGGGGTTTGTCGGCGCCGACGGAGCCCGCACGGGAATGCTCCCCAGCATCCAATCAGAAGGCTTTTGGGAGCATCCCCCGCGCCTGCGCGGTAGCTTCCCGCCCTTCCCACTGCCTCTCCCCAGTTTTCGTTTTTCCGTGGAGCCGACAGAACGTACCTCCTGTCACCGCAGAAACGTTTCTTCTTTTTCTTGTTTCCTGTGGTCGCGGTTTTTTTCCCGCTGACTCTGGCACCGCTGGTGCTTCCCTTTTTTCCTTATTTTCTGTTTTCCTTTATTTTCCTTCGAGGAGCATCCTCCTCGTGTTATTGTGAGGCCTACCGGGCTTTCCAGCATGGAGCCTTCTTCCCCTAAGAAGTGCCCCCTCTGTGGAGACGTTGTCTTCTTCTTCGACTCCAACGCCTGGTGTCTCTCCTGTTTGGGCCCTGACCCCTTTTCCCCCGGTTCCCCGGGCTTCAGCGTCGGGAGAAGACCCTCCCTGTTTCGAGTGTCCCTCGATGACGTCTTTCCCTCTGAGGTGCAGTCGGCTTTCTCTCCTCGCCAGGATCAGGTAACCCAACAACAGTCTGTTAAGACTAACCGAGCCTTGAGGGGTGAGTCATGCGCTGCATGACGACGGCTCCGGCCTCCCCCTCCAGTCCCTTACACCCCGGAGGGAGTCTTCGGGCTCCAGAGCCTCCACGGGGTTTCGGGTTGTTCCTGAGGTTCGCTCATCACAGAACATTCCCGAGCCATGCCCGAGGGTGGCACCCGCTTCGAGCGGTGCAGATCCCTTGGCATCGGCGCCGGTGTCGAGTGTTCCACTCTTCGCCAGGGACTGTCAGCTGGTGTCCTCGGTGCCTTCGGGGCCAATCGACTCGACCCAGTCTGGCTCTACGGCATCCCGGCCCTGCGAGGGGGCGGTACCCGCTTTTGGCGGTGCCGATTCCCCGGCATCGGCGTCGGTGTTCCACTCTTCACCGGGGATCGTCGGACCAACCTGACCCGGTATGGCATGCCCACACCCCTGCCTGCATCGGCGTCGGAGTCGGTGGCCCCACTCCCCGCCAGGGATCGGCACCGGGTGCCCTCGGTTCCGTCAGGGCCGTTCGACTCGTCCCCGGCTTCCGCGGGGGCGGTACTGGCCTTGAGCGGCTCCGCCCCTCCGGCGGCGGTCTCGGGAACGAGGGCCCCGTTCTTCGCCAGGGGTCGCCACCGGGCTCCACCTGCGGAGCCAATCGATCTATCCCGGTCGGGCGGGTCGGCACCCCCATCTTGCGCGGGGCCGGGGCCTCCCCCGGACACCACTGACCTCCCGGCATCTACGCGAGTGTCGAGTGCTCCACTCGTCCCTAGAGTTTGCCCGCAGGACCCGGGACCTTCGGTCGAGTCGACCCAAAGAAGCGCCGCGGCCGCAGAGCCGGGGCTGTGCGTCTCGCTCCCCGCCGGGGCTCGTCGGCTGGTTACCTGGGTACCCTCGAGGCCGCGTAGTACGCCCCGTAAGGGTTTCCCTCTCAATAAAACAGGCGCGGTAAGAACCCCGGCATCTAGAAGGGCCTCTCTCCCGACGTCGGAGCCGACTTCGGGTGTTTCCCTCTTTGCCGAGTTTCGGCCTGGGAAGCCCTCGTAGCCCTCGTTGCCCTCGGCACCGATCGTCGCGATCCCGACTCGATTCTCGGGAGTGGCAGCACCGGTGCGGCCGCCGACACCGGGGCCCCCTACGGAGGCGTCGCTTGGTTCGATGCCCAGCCTCGAATCGTTCTCCAGTCTGGAAAGCGTGGCTCCGACGCATTTCGGATCCGACCCTGGTCTCTTCCGACGGCGCAGTGCTGCGCTCGCCTGCTCTCCAGCTGCCTCGGCACCACTCCAGCCGCCCTTGCGGATTGCCCCGGGGGCGGCCCCGCCCCCGGAGTCGGGGCCGAGGCCGAGTCCCGTGGGCCCGTCGGGGACGTCGCTCCCTTCGATGCCCCGCTTGGAATCAATCCCGGGCTCTGACGCAGTACCAACTGCCTCGAATTGGGACTGTCAGTACCCTCCTTTGTTTAGAGCGATTCCTCCCGTGGCACCAGCACGGTGGGTCCCCTGGTGTTCAAGCGGGCCCCTCCACCTCGGCCTCCCCTGGAATAGCCCCTCTGGGAGAGCTGTCTTTTCAGGACTTCCTCCTTGACATGGCGGACTTGCTCGCCATTCCTATCCCGGGCCCTTCGCTAAGTCTGGGTCCTGCGGAACAGGCAGCCATAATGCTTCCTCTACTTCCCTCCCTGCGGGATCTCCTGCTCGGGATTTGGCGCTCACCCTTACAGGTACCGGCGCCGCCTATAGCCATGCATGCCCTGTATCGGGTGCCCCCCTCTCCGGGTTTCCAGACGCACCAGCTTCCCCATTGTGGTGGAATCGGCCCTGAGGAAGGTCGGAAGCAAGAAGGAGCACTCTTCTCGCCCCCCGAATCGTGCGTCTAAAGCTCTGGACAACTTTGGGCGGCGAACCTTCCAAACGTCCATGTTGGCTTCCAGGATTCTCTCATATATTTTCTATATGAGCCTGGCGCTTCGGGAGGTCACCGAGAGGTTATCTCTTTTGTCTCCCTTTGTGTTGGCCCCTTGGGCCTCTGACTATTCCTTGCTTCTTTACCATTGCAGGAATATCTCTTGGTTTCTTTCTCGTGCTGCCATGGACTCTTTTGAGTCAGTTAGCAGGTCCTCTGCTGTCGCCATAGGGGCACGTCGTACAGCCTGGTTGCAGGCTTTCGACTTGTGCAGCTGGGCACAACATAATCTGGGTAATTCCCCGTGCACCGGGGAGAACCTCTTCAATGGCGAGGCTTTGCGTCAGGTTGCTCAGTGCTCCGCCGACCTGTTTGGTGCTGGCCGCCCGCGGCCCTCCCCCTCTTCCCGACCCTCCTTTCCAAAGAAGAGGAAATTTCATCCCTCTGCCCACCTGCCGGGTGCACCCATGCCAGGGACATCTCACACCGGTCGGCGGTGCCAGGGCTCGCGCCAGGCTGCCCATGCCAAGCAGCCTTAGGCTCCGGTATGCGGCAGTTTGCGCTTAACTCCTCTTACCAGAAGTTACTGTCCAGTTCTACACTGGAGTTCTTTTCAGTATGACAAGTGGTTCGGCTGCTTGATTGGAGGTATGGAGCCCCCTCCCCCGGGGGGGGGGACCCTTCCCACACTAGGTTAGCCTGGCTCCTCAGGGCCATGCTAGTCTTCTTCGGACTTACCCTCGGATACGTCCCTCGAATTCCCCTCTGCCTGGTTCCCCCGGATTGAGGGGATCGCGCACCGAATTTCCTTCTCCCAGTGTAGGCCTTGGCCGCTACTCTCCGAGCATGGCCCGAACTAATCCTTGACAGGGCCGGACCACCCCCGCCCTCTGGTCTGTGTCTCCGCTCTCGCAGAGAAACCCCTGGGTCTGTCAGGTTACGGTGGACAGGAGTTCCACTGACCTATGTCGATCCCCGGCTCCGCTCCCTGCACTCCTCGGAGCGGCAGAGGGCATTGGCCCTACCCCCGAGGGTTTTTTTTTACATATGCCGGAGATGACCCCCACGGTCACACCGTGGCTATAGGGTTTTCTATCCTCCTGCCTTCCCTGTGGTACGGAGGACACGTTTTTCTGCGTGGCTGTCAGGTGGACGCCTCAGGGGCCTACGTACTCCTGATGTGTTCCTCCCCAACTGATCTGGCGGTCACGCAACCATACTGCTACTCTCGCCGATCTGCCCTGCACCACGCACATCGGCCCATCACTTGGATGGCCCTTCCCCCCGCCACCTTCCAGGTGGGCGCCCTCCTGTGGAGCAAGGGCTGGTCCGAGTTGGCAGTATCGTTCTCACGTGTGCATGTCCCCTGCATACCGGTTTAGTAACCTGGGTGGGCGTTCCCGGGCCCACCTATAGCCCGATATACATCTATACCTGTTATTGGATATATATCGGTACAGGTGGGCGCTTTTGAGAAATGTTATAGCGCCCTGTGTCTTACTGACTATCTCCCAATTGTTGGTACTGACGTTTTGTTATTTCTTACGGGGTCCGGCCGGTCCGCTTGCCTGCGTTCTGCGGCTCGGGTGCTCGGACCGGTTATGCTTAAACTTGCTGTGAAGTCAACAGCCCCTTGGTTTACGCCTCCTTGTCTGGAGGTTTTCAAACCCAATGTCTTCCTATCCCTTGCCGGCTAGGGTAGACAGTGTGCCCCTCGGTATCCCGGGGTACACTCCTGTTCTTCTCCAGGCTGGGTTCTCCCAGATCGGTCAGGCTTCTGCTTAGTCCTTTGGATTGGGGACTCTGCTACTGCTGGAGTTCTCAGCTTCTCTTAGAGCTCCTCGTGAAGACCTGCCGTCCTTCCGGTGCCGGTTGACACCTGCGTCTCCAGCCCGCCCGGACTGGGAACTTCGTCCTCTCTGCGGTGAAGTTCCCTTGAAGACTTCGCTACTACTGCATCTACAGTACCCGTCGCAGCTCTGCCTTCTACAATCCAGTAGGTAAGCTCTAGATTGTGCTAGATCATTAATGGTTTAATGATGTTTGACGTGGTTTTGAAGACTCCACCTGTAGTCTTCGGTTGCTCTGCCTTGGCAACTCTTCTCAACTCCTACCCTCCATCCCTCAGGGGATGCCGGGGATCCAGGTTGGGCGATGCCGCCCCGTCTAGGGGCGCACATTCTGGGATCTCCCCTGGCACCCTCAGCTAGGGAGTCCCCATATGTGAAGACTCATTCCTGCTTGTTCCTGGAGATAGCACAGTTACTTACCTGTAACAGGTGATCTCCGGAACATCAGGAATTAGTGTTCACAACCCACCCACCTCCCCTAGGAGTTGTAATTCTCTCTCTCTCTCTCTTTCTCTCTTCCTTCCTCTCCTCTCCTTCTGTCTCAGCTATGAAACACAACTGGGGAGAGGCAGTGGGAAGGGCGGGAAGCTACCGCGCAGGCGCGGGGGATGCTCCCAAAAGCCTTCTGATTGGATGCTGGGGAGCATTCCCGTGCAGGCTCCGTCGGCACCGACAAACCCCCCATATGTGAAGACTAATTCCTGCTGTTCCGGAGATCACCTGTTACAGGTAAGTAACTGTGCTTTCTTCACTAAAAAGTATTCTTCTTACACCCCTGCTTCTCATTGTCAGCATCATGCTCCTCAAAAGGGACAGCAAACCTCCAAAATAGCAAAGGAAATCTCAGACTCCTAAGATGAAGCCAGTTCAGCAGGTATCTCCTTGTTTTTGACTCCTTCCTAGAGAACATAGCTGCTCTGCCTCTGGAGAACCCCCGTCCTCTTCATATTGCCGGCAGGCTGTGCCATTTATGCCCACAGGTGGCATCTGATCATCTCAGAACAGTGGACATTAAGAATAGTGAGAGAAGGGTACAGGCTTCACCTGCAAAGCCTTCCCTCTTCTACCTCAGTAAGAGTATCATTCTCAGCCCTCTCTCACTGCTCTGCTACTACAAGAGGTCACCTCCCTTCTACTACAAGGCGCAATAGAAGAGGTTTCAACTCCCCAACAGGGAATGGGCTTCTATTCTCCATACTTTCTCATCCCAAAGAAAACAGGAGGATACAGGCCCATTCTAGACTTCAGAAACCTAAACAAGTTTCTCATATGTGAGAAGTTCAAGATGGTCTTTCTAGGGACCCTTCTCCCCTATCTCCAGAGTTGGGACTGGCTCTGTTCTCTAGATTTAAAGGAAGTGTACACTCATATCCTTATTCATGCAGAACACAGAATGTTCCTATGCTTCATGTTTCAGGGAAGACACTATGAATACAGGGTCCTTCCTTTTGGACTGGCCTCTGCCCTAAGAGTTTTCACAAAGTGCATGGTGGTCGTAGCTGCATTCCTAAGAACTCTAGGGATATTTGTCTTCCCTTACTTAGACGACTGGCTTATTAAGGGCAAGCACCTCTCAGGAAGCCAGCTTGTCTCATGCACCATGCAGGTGTTACAGCATTTGGGATGTGTCATAAATCTTCCAAAGTCCCAATTCGTCCCCACTCACTCGAGTCCATAGGGACTCAAACACTCAGCAATCGAGGACATTTCTGCCCCAACTCCGTTCCACTCGACTCAATCAGCTAGCATCTCAGGCACGTCTCGAGGACTATCTCACTGCCTGAGAAATTCTGCAACTTCTGGGTCAAATGGCATCAGCTGTGCATGTAGTCCCATATGCCTGTCTCCACATGCGCATATTCCAATGGACTGTGGCTTCCCGGTGGACTCAAGCCTCAGGTTGTCTCAGGGACAAGATAACTTATATCTCCCCTCTGACAGCATCTTTCCAGTGGTGGTGTTCCCCCAGAAAATCTCCTCGTAGGGTTGCCTTTTCAGATGTATCCACATCAATGTTCCCTAACGATGGATGCATCCAAACTGGGCTGGGGGGCCCATCTAGGGCATCTTTCCACTCAGGGCCTCTGGTCAGCACAGGAGACATGACTCCAAATAAATCTCCTGGAACTTCGAGTCATCTTCAATGCTCTCAAAGTATTTCAGTAGCACCTTTCTTACCACAGAGTCCTGGTCCAAACTGACAATTAAGTAGCCATGTTCTTTGCGAACAAACGGAGAGGGACAGACTCTTGGTCCCTCTGCAGGGAGGCTCTAAATCTCTTGTCCTTTGCCATTACTCACCACATCCACCTACAAGTGGTGTATCTTCCAGGAAAGCAAAATGTCTTAGCAGACAAATTGAGTCTGATCCTTCTTCCCCACAAATGGTCTCTTCATGTAGATACGGTATCCTACATCTTTCAGACCTGGGGAACTCCAGAGATAGATCTCTTTGCCACCCCGCAGAATGCCAAACTCCCACGCTTCTACATCAGGACTCTCACATTGGACAGTCAACAAGTGGATGCTTTTCACCTCCACTGGGGGCAAGGCCTACTTTATGCCTTTCCCCCATTCCCGATTCCCAAAACTCTGTTCAAACTCGAGGCGGACAGGGGCTCCATGATACTCATAGCCCAACACTGGCCACATCAACCATGGTTGCCTCTCTTCCTACGTCTGTCTCAGACGCAGCTGATAAATTTTGTACCTGCTCCAGATCTACTTTCTCAGAGGGAGGGGATGCTGCTCCATCCCAATTTGTAGTCTCTCCACCTCACAGCATGGTTGCTGAAGGCATAGTTTTTCAGCACCTTAAGGACATCCTTTTAGCTTCCAGAAAGCCATCCACCAGATGTTCCTACATCTTTAAAAGGTGCAGATACTCACTCTGGTGTTCACAAAGAGATCTTAATCCCTTCTCTGCTTTGGTGAAGGCACTTCTCCTCCAATATCTTTATTTATTTTGTTACATTTGTATACCGCTTCTTCCAGCAATCAGTAGCGGTTTACATTACATTACATTTTGGCACAGCAAACAATTTCTTACGAGAATCAAAGTATCTACATCTGCATTTCGGTGATTTGAATTTATACAGCTTGGAGTATTTACAATTGCATTTATGGGGTTGGTTTGTACAGCTTGGGTTATTTATAGATTCATTTATACATCGTGTGCTATTTACAGCTTGGACTATTTACAGTATCATTTAAACTAAATACAGCTTGGGCTATTTACAGTTTCATTTAAACTAATTACTGTTTGTTTTTCAGACATAAGTTCTATGTAGTTTTATTGTGATGCGTTGTGAGCATAGATTCTTACTGCTTTATGTTATGTTGAAGTATTCCTGGAATAGGTAGGTTTTTGGTTTTTTCCTCCACCTTTCTTCCTCTGGTCTCAAAACCAACTCGGTAAGAGTGTACTTAAGTGCAATTGCAGCCTCTCATCATCCCTCAGATGAGCAGCCCATCTCCTCACAGCCGCTTGTCTCACGCTTTGAGAGGACTTCTATTAACCAAGCCTCCCATCAGACCACCACCAGACGCATGGGACCTTAATGTTTTGGGGCAGCTTCTCAAACCGTCCTTTGAACCTTTAGCCACAACCTCGCTTAAGTTTCTATTCTGGAAGGCCATCTTCCTTATTGCCCTCTCTTCAGCAAGACGCATTAGTGAGCTTCAGGCCTTGGTGGCTGACCCGCCTTACACTCGTTTCCACCATGACAAGGTTGTCCTTAAAGACTCATCCTCACTTCATGCCCAAAGTGGTTTTGCCCCTTCATTTGAATCAGGCAGTTTACCTTCCTGTCTTTTTCCCTAGACCACATTACTCTAGGACAGAGGTAACCCTCCACACTCTGGATTGGACTAGAGAACACTGAAAGGCTTCTCAATTGTTCATCTCCTTTGACCCTAGTCATTTGGGTTTGCCAGTATCCAAGTGTACCCTCTCCAAATGGATAGCAGATTGCATCACTTTTACTTATGATGCAGCAGGCCTATCCCTTGAAGGTCATGTCGCTGCCCATAATGTTCGGGCCATGGCCACCTCGATGGCAAACCTACGCTCTGTGGCTATTGACGAAATTTACAAAGCAGCAACTTGGCCTTTGGTCCATACCTTTGCTGCCCACTGTTGTCTGGACAAGGACTCCTGCTGGGATGCCATGTTTGGCCAGGCTGTTCTCCAGCATCTCTTTCAGACTTAGAGCAACTCCTACACTCCGTCCTGGAAATTTGGATACCAGACATCCATGGAGGATCCATGACCTTTTTTAGCCTCTCCTGAAGCAAACCACTACTAGTTCTGAGGTCTCTCTCTGGTATCTTCCAGCTAGGAAGTCCCATATGTGAAGACTACATTCCTGCTTGTTCCTGGAGATAGTGTAGTTACTCACCTGTAACAGGTGATCTCGGGGAACAGCAGGAATGTAGTCTTCACAACCACCCTTCTCCCCTAGGAGTTGTAGGTTTTCTTTTTCTCCTTTCCTTTTATCTCAGCTACAAACTCAACTGAGGAGGGAGAGTGGGAAAGGCGGGAAGGCAACTACGCAGGCGCAGTGAGATGCTCGCAGAAGCTTTCCTATTGGACGCTGGGGAGCGTTCCCGCACGGGCTCCATTGGTACTGATGTCACCCATATGTGAAGACTAAATTCCTGCTATTCCCGGAGATCACCCGTTAAAGGTGAGTAACTATGCTTTACATGTTAGTTAATATTTACAGAAATTATGATTAATGTGCATTGTAAACTTACATGCAACAGAAGGAAAAACAAAAATCAGAGCTAAGGACAACTGTTATCCTCTCTTATCACCCAGATACTAATACTGTATTTCAAAACTGTTCTTGCACCTGTCCAGCTGGCGCAAAACTGGCATGAGATTCCACACCCTCCCCCCCCCCTCCTCAACTTCTAGTATACCATTTTAGTTCACTATGGCCCCCAATTCTGCAAGGCAACTTGCGGGGCTGTCCTTACTTCCCTTCCGACTCTCCCCACATGTCCAGAGCTGCAGTATGGGAGGGAGGGGATGGAGTCTGGGCGGAGTAGTGGTCGGCCAAGGTCGCAGGACACGGGCCTATACGGGTCAGGGGAAGTGTGCTGCTTATTCCACCTTGGAGGTGTAATAAGCAGCTTGGACCAGGGCTATCGGGGCCAGAACCCCCCAAAAGGCCGGATCCAGGAGCAGGTAGGTCCCTGCCACCCTATTCTGGCCTGGGCTGCCCAGCCTTGGGTCGGGAAGCAGGGAAACAAGGGGTCGGCGCTGCAGGAGTCAGGGGGGCAAGCAGAGAGGATGTCCCCGCAGGTATGCAGGGGCACACCGGGCCCAATCCTGCATCCATGGGAACATCTGTTTCCTGTGGTACAGAATCTGATCCTAACAGGCCTGTCCTGCTCGGGGCCATCCAGACAGCCAGGACATCTCTAAGGGAATCGGGCTCGACTTGTGTTAAAAAAATTTTTTTTGAATGTTTGCTATTTTAATACTAACAGTCAAGCTCTTCCAGTGAATGTTACTATAGATTCAATCAGAGAATTATTACTATGTGTGAATTGTTGTCATGGAAAAAAAAAAAAGAGGATATGCTGTTAATTGCCACGTGCCAAAAAGTTTTTTCTGCATGCCACCTTGGGCACGCGTGCCATAGGTTCGCCATCCCTGTGCTAGAACTTCCCTGAGTTCCTTCGGTATTCTCAGATGTATCCCATCTGGCCCCATTGTTTTGACTAGTTTTAGTTTAGCTAGCTCCTCATGAACACAGTCTTTTGAAAGTCATTCAAAATCCACCTCGTGGCTGTTCCTATTTGTGGGTGTTTTCCAAGTTCCTGCTCCTGACCCATCATCTGTGAACACAGAACAAATGTTTTTTAAGCAATTTTGCTTTATCTTCATTAGTTCCTACATATTTCTTTCCTTCACCCTTGAATTTGACAATACTTCATGCCCTTCCTCCTCTCCTTAACATTTCTGAAAAATGTTTTGTATCCCCATTTTACTGCTTTTGCTATTTTTTTTCTTCCAGTTATATCTTTGCATTCCTACTCCTTTCCTAGCTTCTTAGCTTTTCCAAATGCTGATACTTGTCTTCCTCTTTCTGTGATCTCTTGTATTTTATGTACCCTCTTTCTCTGGTAACAAGCAGAAAGTCAGCCCTCACATATGGGTGACATCAGCATCGATGGAGCTCACACGGATCCACTTCCCAGCTTTCACAGAAACCCTTTGGGCGTTAAACCGCGCATGAATGGTCACCTTCCCACCCAAGGGTGCCATCTTAGCTCAATCTTTTTTTTTTTTTTTTCTTTCTTCGGAGACATACACTCTTTCTGCAGACATACACTTTCTGCAGACATACACTCTGTACCCCCGGTCAAAGTCTATATTTTTTTTCTACCCTTTTTCTTCACAATTTACACCGGATCAGTTCCAATCACCTTTCCGCCGCCTGAGTCCACCGCCTTGGCATTGTGTTTTTCTCGGGTCCCTTTTTGGCGCATGGGTCTTGCTCGCTGCCTAGCTATTTGAGACATTCGAGTTTGACCTCAAGGGTGCTATCTTTCCTGCTATGGTCTTGATCAACAGTTTCAAGCAATGTGGCAAGTGCTTCCGCACTGTATCCATCATGGATCGCCATAATTGCTCCATAAAATGCCTTGGGGCAGACCACAACGTATCTACCTGCCCACTGTGCCAACAGATGTCAGCAAAGAAACATAGAAACATGATGACAGAAAAAGACCACATGGCCTATCTAGGCTGTCCTTCCATAACAACAACTACAACAGTCCACTTTTTACCTTTAGAGATCCTCTGTGTTGGTCCCATGCTTTTTTGAATTCAGTTACTGTCCTCATCTGTACCACCTCCACTGGGAGACTATTCCATGAATCCACTACTCTTTCTGTAAAGAAATATTTCCGCATATCACTCCTGAATCTATCTCTCTTCACCCTCATCCCATGTCCCTTCATAGCAGAACTTGCTTTCAATTGAAAGAGGCTCTCTTCCTGAACATTTATGCCACGGAGGTATTTAAACATCTCAATCATATCACCTCTATCCCGCCTTTCCTCTAAGGTGTACATATTAAGATCCTTAAGTCTGTCCTCATATGCTTTATGATGAAGCCCATTAATCATTTTAGTAGCCACCCTCTGCACCGACTCCATCCTGTTCACATCCTTTTGAAGGTGCGGTCTCCAGAATTGCACACCATACTCCAAATGAGGTCTCACCAAAGACTTATACAGAGGCATTATCACCTCCTTTTTTCTGCTAGCCATTCCTCTCCGTATGCACCCAAGCATCCTTCTAGCTTTTGCTGTCGCCTTTTCTACCTGTTTAGCTACTTTAAGATCATCAGACACAACCACGCCTAGGTCCCGCTCTTCTTTAGTGGACAAAAGTACTTCACCTCCTATACTGTATTGCTCCCTTGGATTGCTGCAGCCCAAATGCATGACCTTACATTTTTTAACATTAAATCCCAGCTGCCAAATTCTAGACCATTCTTCAAGCTTAGCTAGATCCCTCCTCATGTTATCTACACCTTCCTGGGTGTCTACTCTATTGCAGATTTTGCTATCATCTGCAAAGAGGCAAACCTTACCCGACAGCCCTTCCGTTATATCACTAACAAAGATGTTAAAAAGAATCGGACCAAGGACAGATCCCTGGGGCACACCACTGGTAACATCCTTCTCCTCAGAGTGAGCTCCATTTACTTGTACTCTTTGTCGCCTCCCACCCAACCAATTTCTAACCCAAGTAGTAACTTTAGGGTCCATCCCTAGGGTGCTCAGTTTGTTTATAAGTCGCCTGTGAGGAACAGTGTCAAAGGCTTTACTGAAATCTAAATACACCACATCTAGAGCTCTCCCTCGGTCCAACTCCCTGGTCACCCAGTCAAAGAAATCAATCAGATTTGTCTGACAAGACCTGCCTCTGGTGAATCCATGCTGCCTTGGATCCTGTAATCCGCTGGACTCCAGAAGCCTCACTATTTTTTCTTTCAGCAGCGTTTCCAATAATTTACTCACCACCGAAGTTAAACTAACCGGCCTGTAGTTTTCAACCACATCCTTACTTCCGCTTTTGTGTAAAGGCACCACATGAGCCTCTCTCCAGTCCTTTGGCACCACTCCCGACTCCAACGAGGCATTGAAAAGGTCAGTCAGTGGAGTTGCTAGAACGTCCCCAAGTTCCCTCAGTATTCTAGGGTGTATCCCATCCGGTCCCATCGCTTTGTCTACTTTAAGTTGAGCTAGTTTCTCACGAACACAGTCTTCTGAAAATTGTTCAAGATGTCCCTCGCTTCTGTTCTTATTTGTGGGTGTTTTCTGAGGTCCTGCTCCTGGTTCTTCATCTGTGAACACAGAACAAAAATATTTGTTAAGCAATTCCGCTTTATCCTTATCAGCTTCTACATATTCCCCTCGTGCACCCTTGAGTCTGACAATACCACTTTTGCCCTTCCTCTTCTCACTAATATATCTGAAAAATGTCTTATCCCCCCATTTTATTGCATTGGCTATTTCCTCCTCCTTTTGAATCTTTGCCTTCTTGACTACTTTGCTAGCTTCTCTAAGTTTTTCCAAATATAGATGCCTGTCTTCCTCTCTCTGTGATCTCTTGTATTTCATGAAGGCCTCCCTCTTTTTCTTCACTTTTTCAGCTACTTCCTTCGAAAACCATTGCGGTCTCCTGTTCCTTTTGCCTTTATTTACCATTTTAACAAAAAGGTTGGTTGCCCTTAAAACACCCCCTTTCAGTTTTGCCCACTGTTTTTCTACATCCCCCAGCTGTTCCCAAAGACCCAGAAGGATTGTTAAAAGCTGGAGGGGAGACTGTTTGGATTGAAATTTGCCTCTGGACCTGCGTCGGGGTGGAATCTCTGCCCTCGGAGTTGGCATCTGATGACTCGTCACGTGTCCAGACTCGTTCCGAGCCCCGTGGTTGTGGAGCCTCGTACCAGAGCTTGTCCTCTGAGGACCTTCCCCATGGGTCTAGGACATCACTGAAACCAAAGGTGAAGTCCAATCCCGGACCGGAAGTAATACCGCCAGCCCATATTTTGAAGTCCTCGACCTGTTGCTGATGGCAGTGGTGGAGAGCGGCCTTCCAAGCAGTCCCAGTGGGAGGAGACTCCCACTGTGTCTGTGTCTGGGGATCGGGTCAGGTTCCTGACGGCATCACCATCTACTCTGGGCTTGATTACCTTGAGACCTGTGCCAGCCGCTGCAGAGCCAACAGGCATTGAGGCCAGGATGGCAGCCCTCAAACGCAGCTTTGCTGCATTCCTAGAGGCGCAGCGGGGCCCAATACTCAGAACCTTCGGGTCATCGGTGCCAGCCTCGGGGCCCTCTTCAGTAAGGACTTCCCTGGAGAAGGTCCAGTCTGTCCTGGAGAAGTTGGCCCAGCCGACACCAACTCCTTTGGCGTCCGACTCAAGGCGCGACTCAGTCAGGTTGGGAGACAGACGAGGAGTCTCCCAACACCATCCTCTACCAAGACGTCCTTTCCGACCCATCTCCTCCTCATCAGCGTCTGAGATCATCATCGGAAGATCTCACCTTTCTCAACTCTGTGAGGGAGATGTCAGAGGCCCTTGCCTTTGTGGCGGAGCCCGAGGACAAACCTTGTGCTGAGGACCTGGAGATCCTCCAGAATGAGACTCTTCAAAGGAGGCACTGACCGTGCCCATTCCTCCCATCCTGAAGTGGCTGTTAGGGATGTGGGAGAGCCTGGTGACCGTGTCAATTGTGAACCGTCGACTCGACTCCCAATATCGAGTCTTCTGGAGCCCCGACTTCCAAAAGACATAGCGGCCTCATTTATTTATTTATTTATTTATAGTCTCTTCTATACCGCGCTATTCAGCATCAGTGCGGTTTACAATGAACAATAATTTACACATTTCCGATGGTACTTTGTGTTTACAGTTGAACAGGTAATACAACTTGGATAACAGGGGTAACTATTTACAACTTACAACATTATCGTGACCTCCTTTTTAGTTTCAGTCATGGGGGTTTTGGGTGGCTTGTGTGGTTGGTGCTATGTCTGCGTTGGTTACTGGGTAATACAGGAGGAAGAGGTGGTGCTTCAAGGCCTTTCTGAACTGAAATAAGTCTGGGATCGCTCGGATGCCATGAGGGAGGCTGTTCCAGCACCTTGGTGCATAGAATTGGTAGGCCCTGCCTGCTGTTGCCTTAGTGCATTGTGTTGATTTTGGGACTATCAGGGTGTTGAGAGCCACTGACCGTCTGTTCCTATTGTGTGGTGTTGTCTGGATTAGTTCTGTTAGTGAAGCAGACGAGAGTCCTTTGATGGCCTTGAATGTTAGTAGTAGGGTCTTGTATGTGAGTCTACTTTGTATCGGGAGCCAGTGGAGTTGTTTTAGGATGGGTGAGACATGGTCTTTCCTGGATGCTTCGTGTAGGACTCTTGCTGCGGCGTTCATTGCCAGTTGCAGTGGATTCAAGGTGGCTTGAGGGAGACCTTGCAGGATTGAGTTTGCATAATCAAAATGTGGTATGATTAGTGCCTGATGGTCCTGAAATCGTCCGGCTCCAGCAGGGATCATAGGTGTCTGAGGGATCGGATTTTGTGGTATACCGCTCTTACAATGTTTCCTATGTGCGCTTTCATATCCAAGTGCTGGTCTAAGGTGACACCGAGGTATCTGATAGTGGGCTTTGTCTGGAGGTCTGCTTCCTTCACTTTTACGGAGGACGGAGCGGTGAAGTTTTGGTTCCTTGTAATGAACACCACCACCGTTTTCTTGTGTTGGATCCTGAGGTTTTGGGATTGCAGCCAGTTGGATACTTCATTTATGCAGTTTGTTAATGGTGTGAGGTCGGGGTTCTCTGTTGAAAACAGCATGTATAACAGCACGTCATCAGCATATATCAGGCAGTTAACACTGAAGGACCGGATCAGGTTGCAGATAGGCTGCATGTATATATTGAACATCAGGGCGGAGAGGGAGGACCCTTGTGGTACACCTTGCTTTTGGTGGAATGCCTCATAACTTTATGGTGGTGGAGTCGGCCATGTGTCAAATAAAAAAAACAGAAGATGCACTCTTTGGTGCCCCCCAGTCAGGAGGCACTCACCATGGATGCCTTTGGCAAAACGTGTTACCAGAGCACCATGCTCACTGCCTGGATCCAGGTATACTAGCCGTACATGGGGGGGGGGACCTAAGGGACCTGGCAAATGACCTTGCCAGGTTCTCAGCTGGGTTGGCAAATGAACCTATTTAGCGCTTCAGGGCCTTAGTCTCCTCAGTCGAGGAATGCTCCAAGTTTCAAACTCGAGCAGCCTTTGATGGCTTTGAGTCGGTGGCTCATGTGGCTGTGGTGGGCATTAGTGCCTGTCGCCTCACTTGGCTGCAGTCCTCACACTTGGAGCAATGGGTGCAGGACAAGCTGGCTGATGTCACTTGCTGGGGAGAAATTCTTTTCAGTAAGCCCATGACAGAGAAGGTGTCTGAGCTGGAGATTGAATTCCTGACCAGGACTAGTCTATCCAGGAAGACTGCTGACCCTTCCCATCGGAAGGCTTTTGGGGAAAAAGCCCTTCCAGCCCAAAACCAAGAAGGCTTATGAGAAATCCCCCTAATTTCTGGCCTGTCAGGCTCCCCAACATGGGTAGCAGGCCAAGGGCCAGGGGCATGGCTCCCTTAAGCAAAAGGCCCTCAAGCCCCAAACAGTGTCCCAGTAATAGCTTGGAGGCGGCTTTTGACTCTTGGGCATAGCCTCCTTTCCCAGGAGGAAATGGGCCCAAGGTTCACGTGAGGGACGGCTGGTCTACTTTGCGCACCTCTGGACAATCACCACCATAGACACTCCTTTACTTTGTCCAGCTTTGTCCTTAAACATGGAGCTTCTGCAGAGGGAGCTCATGTCCCTGCTCAAGCATCAAGCCTCTTTGGGGCAAAGGGTTCTACTCTCTCACTATTTTCTTGTGCCCAAGAAGACAGGGGGCTTCAGACCCATCCTATATCTGCAGGTCCTCAACCGCTTCCTGGTCAAGGAAAAGGTCAAAATGATATCCCTTGGAATCTTGCTGCCTTTACCTCTTGCGGAGAGATTGGCTGTGCTGCTTGGATTTCAAAGATGCCTACACCCACATCCTTATCCATCCAAAACACTGTCGGTGCCTCCGCTTCATCGTCAGAGGCCACCACTATCAATACAGGGTGCTTCCCTTTGGCCTCACCTTGGCTCCTTGGGTATTCACCAAATGCCTGGTGGTTGTTGCTGCCTGCCTCCGTCTCCTAGGGGTCTTTGTCTTCCCCTGCCTGGACGACTGGCTCATCAAGGCAGGCTCACAGGAGGAGGTGCGCCACACAGCACATCACACCATAGGGCTGCTGTAGTATCTAGGGTTTGTGGTCAAGTTCCTAAAGTCACACCTACTCCCGCTTAGAGTTCATAGGGCCTTCCTCCTACAGGATCGTGCGCTGCACCTGTTTGCCCTGGTCAAGGAAGTACAGGGCTGCTCGGTGGTGACAGCATGACAAATGCTACGCCTGCTGAGGCACATGGCCTTGACAGGCCACATCACCCCCTTTGTCTGCCTTGGAATGCTTTTGGCCCAGTAGACACTCAGCTTCCAGTGGACCCAGGCCTCTGGCTGCTTGGAGGACAAGATTCAGGTCATGCCAGCCCTTGCGGCATCCCTTACTTGGTGGCAGAGCCCCCACAACACAATCTTGGGGTCAGCCTACCCTTTCAGTCACCCTAGGTACAGCATGTTCTTAGGACAGACATAGTTGAAACATAGTTTCAAGTCTTTAGTGATACATATTATACTTTCTAGTTTTATTGCAGAGTACTAAACACTATAGTCAAGATATAACTCTGACATAAGGACCACATTTGAATTTGTTGAGTACAACTTAGGACAGGCATGTCAAAGCTGTGCTGTGGAGTTCATTGCAGTCATAGGGCCCATGGTTGGAAGCGGAAAGCCCTTCAAATCAACCTGCTGAAACTCAGGGTGGTCTACAATGCCCTTCAGGTGTTTCAGGACCATCTGAAGGAGCAGGTGGTTCACGTCCAGATGGGCAACCAGGTAGTGATGTACTACCTCAACAAATAGGGGTATGGGGTCATACCACCTCTGCTGAGAAGCCATTCATCTGTGGAACTTCATCATGGGGAGGCAGATCTCCCTTCAGGTGGTTTACCTGCCAGGCCAGGACAATATAATTGCAGACTGCCTGAGCCAGGAACTTCACCCCAAGTGGTGACTCAACCTAGAGGTGCTCAGCATGGTCTTCCACCACTGGGGGAACCTGGAGATGGATCTCTTCCAGCCCAGAGAACGTGAAACTGCCGCGTTTCTGATTTTGGAAACCAGTCCGAGGGCGGGAGGCAACAGATGCCTTCATCCTTCCTTAGTCCAGGGTCCTCCGGTATGTGTTCCCGCCTACACATCTGGCTCCCTGGACTCTCCTCAAAATACAAGCGGAAGCGACCTCTGTCATCTTCATCACTCTAAGGTGGCCTGGGTAACCGTGGTTCCCTTTACTCCAGGGGGGGGATAAGCCATTTTTCAGATATATTAGTGAGAAGAGGAAGGGCAAAAGTGGTATTGTCAGACTCAAGGGTGCAGGGGAGGAATATGTAGAAGCTGATAAGGATAAAGCGGAGTTGCTTAACAAATATTTTTGTTCTGTGTTCACAGATGAAGAACCAGGAGCAGGACCTCAGAAAACACCCACAAATAGGAACAGAAGCGAGGGACATCTTGAACAATTTTCAGAAGACTGTGTTCGTGAGAAACTAGCTCAACTTAAAGTAGACAAAGCGATGGGACCGGATGGGATACACCCTAGAATACTGAGGGAACTTGGGGACGTTCTAGCAACTCCACTGACTGACCTTTTCAATGCCTCGTTGGAGTCGGGAGTGGTGCCAAAGGACTGGAGAGAGGCTCATGTGGTGCCTTTACACAAAAGCGGAAGTAAGGATGTGGTTGAAAACTACAGGCCGGTTAGTTTAACTTCGGTGGTAAGTAAATTATTGGAAACGCTGCTGAAAGAGAAAATAGTGAGGTTTCTGGAGTCCAGCGGATTACAGGATCCGAGGTAGCATGGATTCACCAGAGGCAGGTCTTGTCAGACAAATCTGATTGATTTCTTTGATTGGGTGACCAGGGAGTTGGACCGAGGGAGAGCTCTAGATGTGGTGTATTTAGATTTCAGTAAAGTCTTTGACACTGTCCCTCACAGGTGACTTATAAACAAACTGAGCACCCTAGGGATGGATCCTAAAGTTACTGCTTGGGTTAGAAATTGGTTGGGTGGGAGGCGACAAAGAGTACAAGTAAATGGAGCTCACTCTGAGGAGAAGAATGTTACCAGTGGTGTGCCCCAGGGATCTGTCCTTGGTCCGATTCAGGTCCCCCCCGATTCTTTTTAACATCTTTGTTAGTGATCTAGCGGAAGGGCTGTCGGGTAAGGTTTGCCTCTTTGCGGATGATACCAAAATCTGCAATAGAGTAGACACCCAGGAAGGTGTAGATAACATGAGGAGGGATCTAGCTAAGCTTGAAGAATGGTCTAGAATTTGGCAGCTGGGATTTAATGTTAAATGTAAAGTCATGCATTTGGACTGCAGCAATCCAAGGGAGCAATATAGTATAGGGGGTGAAGTACTTTTGTCCACTAAAGAAGAGCGGGACCTAGGCGTGGTTGTGTCTGATGATCTTAAAGTAGCTAAACAGGTAGAAAAGGCGACGGCAAAAGCTAGAAGGATGCTTGGGTGCATACGGAGAGGAATGGCTAGCAGAAAAAAGGAGGTGATAATGCCTCTCTATAAGTCTTTGGTGCGACCTCATTTGGAGTATAGTATTCAATTCTGGAGACCCCACCTTCAAAAGGATGTGAACAGGATGGAGTCGGTGCAGAGGGTGGCTACTAAAATGATTAGTAGTCTTCATTATAAAGCATATGAGGACAAACTGAAGGATCTTAATATGTACACCTTAGAGAAAAGGCGGGATAGAGGTGATATGATTGAGATGTTTAAATACCTCCGTGGCATAAATGTTCAGGGAGAGAGCCTCTTTCAATTGAAAGCAAGTTCTGCTACGAGGGGACATGGGATGAGGGTGAAGGGAGATAGATTCAGGAGTGATATGCGGACATAGTTCTTTACGGAAAGAGTAGTGGATCCATGGAATAGTCTCCCAGTGGAGGTGGTAGAGATGAGGACAGTAACTGAATTCAAAAAAGCATGGGACAAACACAGATCTCTAAAGGTAAAAAGGGGACTGTTGTAGTTATGGAAGGACAGACTAGATAGGCCATGTGGTCTTTTTCTGTCATCCTATTTCTATGTTTCTATGTTAGCTGTCCCGGAGGGACCCGCTGGCACTGGAGAGCTCCCCGGACATACTGTCACAGGAGAATGGGACACTTTTCCATCCCCTGACTGCACCTTGAATATTATGTGGAATTCTGGTCGCTGTATCTTAAAGGATATAGTGGTGTTAAAAAAGGTACAGAGAAGAGCCACCAAAATGGTAAAGGGGATGGAAGTATACCCCTATGAGGAGAGGCTAAAAGGGTTAGGGCTCTTCAACCTGGAAAAGAGACGGCTGAGGGGAGATATGATAGAGATTTATAAATTAATGAATGGAGTGGAACGGATAAATGTAGATCAATTATTTATGCCATCAAAATACAGAAAGACTAGGGGACATGCAATGAAGCTACTGTGTAACCTATTTAAGACTAATAAGAGAAAATAGTTTTTCACCCAATGCATAATCAAACTCTGGAATCCATCACTAGAGGATGTAGTAAAAGCTGTTAGTGTAGCTGGGTTTAAAAAAGGTTTGGACAAGTTCCTGGAGGAAAGGTCCATAAACCATTATTAATGGGGACCCGGGAAATCTACTGCTTGCCCCAATAAACAAGCAATGTGGAACCTGTCTCTTCTGGAAAACTGCTAGGTACTTGTGACCTAGATTGGCCACTGTTGGAAACAGGATACTGGGCTTGATGGACCTTGGTCTGACCTGGTATGGCATATCTTATGTTCTTATTAATTTCCGTCCCTTGCCCTGACAGCCTGAATGCTAGGGGTTAACCATAGCGCACCTCTGCCTTTCGTAGGAGGTGGAGGATGTCCTGCTGGCTTCGTGTAAAGATTCCACACATAAAATGCATGCCTTTAGGTGGTGCAGGTTCTCTGTCTGGTGCACGGACAGAAGACTTAACCCCTTCTCTTGCTCGGCGCAAGACATCCTGCAGTATAATTTGCATCTTTCCAGAGCTGGCTTGAAGTCCAACACGGTCAGAGTGCCCCATAGTGCCATTTCATCACACTACCATCCTGTAGGCGGCCTGGCCATTTTGGTGCCCCCCCCCCCCCCCCGGAGGGTTGTTTCATGATGGGGGGGCACCTGTCATGGACCCCAGTCCATCCACCACTGGTGGCATGGGACCCCAGTGTGGTCTTGGGGAAGTTCATGGCTTCCCCTTTTGAACCTTTGACCACATGCCATCTCAAGTACTTGTCATGGAAGGTCGTTTTCCTGGTGACACTCTTCCTCAGCCAGATGGGTGAGTAAGCTGCAGGCACTGGTAGCCCACGCGCCTTACACTAGATTCCACAAGAGCAGCGTTGTCCTTCAAACTCACCCCAAGTTCCTGCTCAAGATGGTTTCTACTGTGCACCTGAACCAAGAGATGGTGCTCCCCACCTTCTTTCCCAGGCCTCACTCCTCCCAGGCGGAGGCCTCCCTGCTCACTCAGTTGCAAAAGGGCTTTGTCGTCCTACCTCCAGAGGACGCAGCCCCATCACCACTCGGCACAGCTCTTTGTCTCTTATGACCCCAATTGGCTTGGGGTTGCTGTCTCAAAGCGCACCCTCTCCCAGTGGGTGGCCAACTTCATTTCCTTCGCCGACGAGAGGGCTGGGCTTTCTCTGGAACATGCCACTGCGCACAATATGCGTGCCTTGGCGGCCTCGGTGGGCTATCTGCACTCGGTGCCCTTGCTGGACATCTGTCCGACTGCCATCTGGTCCTTTGTCCATACCTTCGCAGCGCACTACTGCTTGGAGGGGAGCTCATGGCATGATGGTGCCTTCAACCAGGCAGTACTTTGTCATCTCTTTAGAGGATAGTGCAACTCTTTCCCTCCAGACCTCTGTGTCCAGGCTACTGGAGAAGGGATTACATCTTCGATGCTGGTGCTGCATTGCCAGACGTCCAGCCAACCAGCACTCCCTTATCCTTTATGGTCCACTTTTTGGGTTGCCCATGGCTTCTACAGGATTCTTCGGTAGCCTGTAGCTTGGGAGTCCCATATGTGAGGACTGACTTTCTGCTTGCTTCCAGGGAAAGTATAGTTACTCACCTGTAACAGGTGTTCTCCAGGGACAGCAGGAATCAGTCCTCATAACCCTCTCTCCTCTCCATGGAGTTTTTTCTTTTTTATACTTGATTGAGCTATGTCGTCATACTGAGTTCAGATGGCACCTTTGGGTGGTAAGGTGTTCGCGCATGTGTGGTGTAACTCTCAAAGGTTTTCTGTGAAAGATGGGGAGTGGATCTGCATGGGCTCCTTTGGCACCGACATCACCCATATGAAAGGACTGATTCCTGCTGCCCCCCATATCTACAGAGGTATTCAGAGCTTTTTCTTCAACTTCTTCAGCTATTTCTTTTAAGAACCATAGTGGCCTCTTTTTCCTTTTATTTACCTGTCCAACAAAAAGGTTTGCTGCCCTTGAAAATATCCCCTTTCAGTTTCACCCACTGCTTTTCTACATCCCCTAGCTCCCATCCCACTTTCATCCCACAACTTGAGGCTGTCCCACCTTGGCAAAGTTAGTTTTCCGAAAGTCTAGGACCCTCACTTTTGAATGAACTTTATCAGCTCTAGTCCTAATACTGATCCACGCCATCTGATGATCACTGGAAGCAACACGATCACCCACTATAACAAACACTTTTCCCATTGGTAAGCACCAGGTCCAGTATGGCCCCTTCATGTGTGGGTTCTGTTACCAGTTGCCAGAATAGTTTTCCCTTTAGAGAATCCAGCATCTCCTTACTTCTAGATGACACCACAGCAGGGATGTGCCAGTCATCCAGCATATTGAAATCGCTTAGCAGCAGCACTTCTTCTTTCATAGCAATACTGTGAATGTTTTCAATTAAATCTCTGTCCATTTCTTCTGCCCGTGAAGGAGATCTGTATATCACACCATTTCAAATTGATGTGCTCCATTCATCTTAACAGTTTAATCCACAGTACCTTCTCCTTCCCTTGTAAGCTCTGTAGATATATTTTTTACATATAAGTACCACTACTCCTCTCTTTCTTACCCTATGCTTCCTGAATAAATTATAGCCTGGTCCTAGTCATGTTTCTCTGTGAACCATGTTTCCGTAACCGCCACTAAATCCAAATTGGCCTCAACATCCAGAATCTTATTTCCCATACTATGGATATAAATGCACACTGCTTATGCACTTAGGGAAGAACAACGATGCAAGGTTCCACATTAGGAACCACCACCCGGGAAAAGGATTTTGGCGTCATCGTAGATAATATATTGAAACCCTCTGCCCAGTGTGCAGCAGTAGCCAAGAAAGTAAATAGAAAGCTAGGAATCATGAGGAAAGGAATGGAGAATAAAACACAGAATATTATAATGCCTCTGTATCATTCCATGGTATGACCACATCTTGAATATTGTGTGCAGTTCTGGTCACCATTTTTTAAAAAGGATATAGAAGAATTAGAAAAGGTACTGTGAAGAGCAACAAAAATGGTAAAGGGGGCGGAAGGCTATCCCTACAAGGAAAGGCTTAAAAGGTTAGGGCTCTTCAGTGTGGAAAAGAAACAGCTGAGGGGAGATATCATAGTCTATAAAATAATGAATGGAGTGGGACAGCTAAATGTAGATTGGTCGTTTTACCCCTTCAAAAAGTAGAATGACTAGGGGATATGCAATGAAGTTACAATGTAGCACATTTAAAACTAATCGGAGAAAATATTTTTTTCAGTCGACGCTTAATTGAACTCTGAAATGTGTTACCAGAGGATGTAGTAAAAGTAGTTAGTGTAGTTGGGTTTAAGAGATTTGGACAAGTTTCTGGAGGAAAAGTCCATAAACCATTATTGGAGAGGAACAGGCAAATACGCTGCTTACCCATTGGACAAGCAGCATGGAATCTGTGTAGCTTCTGGGAACCTGAAAGATAGTTGTGACTTGGATTGGCCACTGTTGGAAACATGATACTGGGCTTGATGGACTCTTGGTCTGACCAGTATGGCATATCTTGTGTTATGTTCTTATGCTTTCCAGATGTGGTCCCTTTTACCCATATCTATAGAGGTATTTAATGTTTTACTTAAGGGCTTTCATGTACCTGGGGGCTTTCTTCACCCATCCCCAACAAATCTAATTTAAATTTGTATAGTATGTACCAGATATGTGCAGCATATAATGGTCCTTACGACAATGTCAAGGCAGACAAGACATACAGAGGTTTTGCATTAAAATAGCAGGCCAATGGCCTGGGTAGCTATAGGAGGACCAAAAAAGAAAGCTTTTAGCTATGTCACCTCTCATTTTACTACTTCTGACTTAGCATTCCTGCCACTGGCCAAAATATTTCCACAGGATCTTTTCCAGTTTGCCCTTTCACTGAAATTTGCTGACCTCATTTCCTTAGGTCAGTATCATCTTGTGTTCTGATCTGAAAAAGTGTCAGGGCCTCAAAACTATTCAAGAAATACATTCAGCTAGTCTAATAAAAAGGTAGCTCCTTTATTTATTTTTAATTTTTTTTTAACCTTTCATTTTTCTGTGCATTCAGGTGGGCTAATCTAGCAACCACACTACTTGTGTGATGGTGCTCAGGAAAAAGATATCATGAACCTGTGTCAAGATCAAATAGATTCTAGATTGCTCTTTGATCACCTTTCACTGTTTTTTTTTCTTAAGAATCTGGCTTCAATGTTTTAAGTAAATCAATTCTTTACTTTGCAGGCGGGATGGAATAAAGAGGTCAACATCCAGTGCCACCCGAGAAAACATCATCAGATGGTTCAAAGAGGAGCAATCACCTCTCCGAGCTGGATGCGACAAATCAGGAGACCAAATAGCTCCCTGGTTTCATGGTGAGTATATCGCTTTAACTGAAATGACTTTTCATAAAATGCTCACAGACATATAAGAACATAAGGAATGCATACTGGGTCAGACCAAGAACCATCAAGCCCAGTATCCTATTTCCAACAGTGGCCAATCCAGGTCACAAGTACCTGGCAGGTTCCCAAAAAGACACACAGGTTCCACAATGCTTGCATTGAGGCAAGCAGTGGATTTCTCGGGTCCTCTTTAGTAATGGTTTATGGACCTTTCCTCCAGTAACTTTTTAAAACAATTTTTAAACGCAGCTACACTAACCGCTTTTACTGCATCCTCCAGTAACAAATTCCAGAGTTTCATTACGCATTGAGTGTAAAAATATTTTCTCTTATTAGTCTTTAAACAGGTCACACTGTAGCTTCATTGCATGTCCCCTAGTCTTTCTACTTTTTGATTGCGTAAACAATTGATCTACGTTTACCCGTTCCACTCCATTCATTAATTTATAGATCTCTATCATATTTCCCCTCAGTCATCTTTTTCAGGTTGAAGAACCCTAATCTTTTTAGCCTCTCTTCATAGGGGTATCCTTCCATCCCCTTTACCATTTTTGTGGCTCTTCTATGCACCTTTTCTAATTCTGCTATATCCTTTTTAAGATATGGCAACTAGAACTACACACAGTATTCAAGGTGCAGTCGCACCATGAAACGATACAGAGGTATTATAATATCTCTTGTTTTATTCTCCGTTCTTTCCCTTATGATTCCTAGCATTCTATTTGCCGCCTTGGCCGCCAGTGCATACTGGGCGGAGGGGTTCAATGTGTTATTCACGATGATGCCTATATCTTTTTCCTGGGTGGGGGTTCCTAATGCGGAACCTTGCATCGTGTAAATAGTTTGGGCTGCTCTTTCCTAGGAGCATAACTTTGCACTTGTCCAAATTAAATTTCAGCTACCATTTGAACGTCAAGTCTTCCAATTTATCAAGGACTACATGACTGACTGAATTCACCATGCAGCAAGACCTCCTTCAGCCACTGTATGATCTGTATTTCCAATAACGGAAATACACTTCTTTTTTATAATTAGGTGTCATATTTTGATTTTTACAGAAAGAACAATAAAATTAAATTTAGATGAATGAAATTTTATTCTCTAGGAATCCTTTTATGCTTTTGTCCTCTGAATGGGTTTGTTTTATTTATTCATTTATTAGGATTTATTAATGCTTTTATGAAGAGATCTACCCAAGATGGTATATAATAGTTCTCCAGGAACAATCAGAAAGTCGGCCTTCACATATGGGTGATATCGGCGCTGATGGAGCCCTCAAGGAAGCATCTCCCCAGTTTTCAAAGAAAGCTTTTGGGAGATGCCACCATGCATGCATGATCCACTTCCCGTCCAAGGGTGCGATCTTGCTCAGTCTTCTTTTTTTTCTGAGGAGCCTAACAGACGTATGTCCTGTTCCCCTGGAAATATCTTTTACAAAACCTTTCCTAAGACTTAGTTTTCCGGTAGGCGTACCAGTTCATCTTCCTGCCTCAAGTTGGCGCTTCCTGGTGAGTTCTCAGCTCCCTTTTTTATCGAGGTCTCCCTCGACCGGCATTCACACCTTTTTGCACTTGTGGGTCAACACCCATCGTCCACCATGTCTCCCGGTGGGTTCAAAATGTGTGACTGCTGCAGTCAAACCATGTCTATTACCAACACCCATGACTTTTGCCTGCACTGCCAGGGCATGGACCATGACATCACCTCCTGTGAGCTGTGCCAGGCCATGTCGACCAAAACCAAGATGCTTCCTAGGTCCGACTTGGCACTGCCTCCCCTGTACTGAGCTCCAAACACAGCACATCTCGAGATGACCAGGCATCCTCGGAGTCCCGCAGCTGCAGTGCCTCTGAGAAGATCCTGGAGCCAGAGAAGAAGTCATTGAAGTCTGCCGAGGTTGTACTGGAGAAACCTGGTAAAACCCTGTAAAACCCCCTGGAGGGACTCTGGCGACTCCAAGAAGCACACCACCGAAGTCCTCAAGAAAGATTCTTTGGCTGGCGGAGACCGTGCGAGGTTCCGCGAGGCTGTTGCTATGAAGCTTTCTGGCTTGTAAACCAGAATGGTTGCCCTGGAGCAGAACATCACTGCTATCCTGGCCCTGCCGCAGGCGATGATGGCTGGTTCCTCCACCTTATCTGCCCTGATGGACCAGGCTCTCAGCTGCTAGAGAGTCCCCAGTCATCGAGCCGAGCATCGAGCACTCTCTGCTTTGAGAGCCTTGGCACCGGTCAAGGTCCTGCTCATTGGGCATCTGGTCCTTGCTGGCCAGTGTCCATGAATTGGACCCCCGGTCCTCGGCAGGCCATCGGCCCTTTGGCATCGCCCTTGACACAAGGAGTCACAGGACCTCGGACATCTCATCACCATTCGACTCCAAGTGGGAGACTGAGGACGAGGTGTCCCTAGACACCAGAAGGCACCAAGACATTACCTTGGACCCGTCTCCCCCGGTGCCTCGACACCATTCCCCTCCTGAGGACGTAGCCTTCCATGTCTTCATCGGGGATATAGCAGACTGAGGCAGAGCGCACTGCCGCGCACTGAGGAGTTGGAGGTTCTCCAGTATGAGACTCCACCTAGAGGAACCCTCACCATGCCCATATAGCTGATCCTCAAGAGGCTGCTACTCTGAATGTTGGAGACACTGGCATCTGTGCCTATAGTTAGGTGTTGTCGCAACGCTGTGTACCTTGTCCGGAAAGGACCGGGGTTCCACAAATCCCAGCTCCCAAATAACTCCATGGTCGTTGAGTCGACCATTCAGAAGCTCAAGAGCCAGAAGACCCATTCTTCTGTCCCTCTCGGCAGAGAGGCTCAAGCCCTGATACCCTCGGATGCAAATGCTATCAGGGCTCCGATACTGGGTTGCCGTATCCAGGTCTATGAACTCTACATAGGCACGTACCTAAGGGCATTGGCCAAAGAGCTGTCAGGGTTTGCAGCAGGCCTCGTCAGGGAACCAGTCAGGCCAGAACATTCCTATCCTAAGATGGGGCCGACTGCCTCAGGGCTCTGGTCGCAGATGTAGAGCACAGACGCACTGTCAGCTCGCCTTCTACTATACCTGCTCTTCACATAGCATCCATGGTCCATGTCACCTCAGACATCCACCTCCACTTGAGGGCAGCCTAATGGTGCCTCTGCTCCCAGTGGAACCAGGTCACCGGATGGCTGCAGGACAGGGTGATGGTGACCCGCCAACTGGCGGACTCTTGACTGGTGGCAGCCCTGCAGTACCTCAAGGCAGGGATGCCCTTCCAGGCCCCCGGTCCTCACTATGGATACCTCCCTTCTGGGTTGGGGTCTCATTGTGAAGATCTCTGAACCCAGGTCATCTAGTTGCAGTCAGAGAACTAACTGTAGATCAACCTGCTGGAGCTTCAGGCCATTTTCCTGGCTCTCCGAGCCTTCTGCCACTGCCTGCAGCACCAGTCAGTGCCGGTCCAGACAGACAATCAGGTGGCAGTGATCTACGTGAACAAGCAGGGAGTCACAGGGACCTACTCCTTCTGCCAGGAGGCAGTAGCTCTCTGCTCCTTTGCACTCCGCTATGGAATGCTTCTTCAGGTGGTATATCTGCCCAGCCAGCTCAACACCCTAGCAGACAAGCTGAACAGGGTCTTCCAGTGCACAAGTGGCGGTTGGACCCCAAGGTGGCCTCTCAGCTCTTCCAGCTCTGGGGAGTTATGCTCATGGTCCTCTTCGTGAGTCCAATCCACACTCGGCTGCCCTGCTTCTGCTCGGCCAAACACACCCCTCACGGGTGGCAGTGGATGCGTTCCTCATTTTGTGGATGGAGGTCCTTCTCTATGCCTTCCCGCTCACGCTGCTGATTTGCCAAGACCCTTTTTAAAGCTCAGCATGACGGGGCGTCGCTGATACTGATTGCCCCCAGATGGCCCAGGCAACCATGGTTCCCGCTGCTCCTCTTGTCCTTAACAGTCCCAGTCCCCCATGGGGATTGACCTGGGGTTACTGTCAGAGGAGGGCTCCCTCCTACACCCCAACCTGGGGTCCTTGTCACTAATGGCTTGGCTGCTGAAAGGGTAGCCTTGGCCCCATTCAACCTTTCAGGAGAGGTAGAGGAGTTCCTTCTGGCTTCCTATAGAGTCTCCACAAGACAAGCCTACACCTTCAAATAACTCCGATTCTTTGTGTGGTGCATGGAACGGCAGGTTAACCCATTCTCGTGCTCTGTGCAGCTTGTACTGCAATATCTGCTCCACCTGTCACAGGCACGACTGAAGTCCAACTCTGTCAGGGTGCACCTAAGTGCTCTAGCAGCGCACCACCACCTTTTCATGGGCAAGCTCCTCTCTGCACATCCTCTTGTGATCCGCTTCTTGCGGGGCCTCCTGTCATCCATAGCCCCTGTTTGCCCTCCAGCCACGGAGTGGGACCTCAATGTGGTACTATTCAAGCTCGCCGGGCCACCGTTTGAGCCCCTGGCTACCTGCCACCTGCGGAACTTCTCATAGAAGGTCATCTTCCTAGTTGCACTCGCATCCGCTCGCAGGGTCAGTGAGCTTCAGGTGTTAGTGGTGGATCTGCCGTACACAAGGTTCTCCACATGCACCCCAAGTTTGTTGCTAAGGTGGTGCTCCCCACCTTCTTTTCACGGCCTCAAGCCAGCAGGGCAAAGACTGTACTGCTTACCCTGGACTGAAGAGGTCCCTGTCCTTCTACCTTTAATGTACCCAGGGCTTCCATAAAGCTCTCAGCTTTTCATCTCCTCCTATGATCCCAGTCAGCTGGGGGGAGGCGGTGACTAAGCGAACTCTGTCCACCTGGGTGGCGGACTGCATTTCTCTCGCCTATGAGCAGGCCAGGTTCTCGCTGGAACACTGGGTCACGGCATGCAGTATCAGGGCTATGGTGGCATCTGTGGCATACCAGGGTTCTGTTCCTCTGTCGGACATCTGCCAAGCCACCACCTGGTCTTCAGCCCACACTTTCTTAGCTCATTATTGCCTGGACAGGTAGTCCCAATAGGACAGCGCCTTTGGCCAGGCTGTACTCTGTCATCTGTTTGGGGTGTAGGCAACTCCTGCCCTCCGACCTTTTTGTTTTCAGGCTAACAGAGTGCTAGTTCTCACAGGATACCTGGGTCTCGTGAGTCTGTCTCCTTAAGAGTCACTTGCTGCTTCTCATGGCTCACCTTTTCCTGGTCACCCGTTGCATTTCTACAGATTTTCAGTAGCTGTAGCTAGGGAGTTCCATATGTGACGACTGACTTCAGCTTTTTTCTGGAGAAAGCGTAGTTACTCACCTGTAACAGGTGTTCTCTGGGGACAGCAGGAATCAGTCCTCACAACCCTCTCTCTCCTTCCCGTGGAGATGCTGCTTTATCATTTTTGCCGTCTTTAGCTATGACATTTGACTGAGGAAAGATGGCACCCTTGGGCGGGAAGAGGACCATGTATGCATGGTGCATCTCCCAAATGCTTTCTTTGAAAGCTAGGGAGAACTTCCAAGCAGGGCTCCGTCGACATTACCCATATGTGGGGACTGATTCCTGCTGTCCAGAGTTACAGGTGAGTAACTACGCCTTATTTGGTATGCTGTCATTCAAAAAGGAACATCATGGGAGCAAACCCCAAGTGGTTTAAATATGTAACCAAAACATAAAGGACCTGATGTAATGAAAAGACAAATTACGAGGGGGAGTGAATAGCACAACAATAATTCCAAGACTATGTTCCAGCAGAGAGACAAAAGGATCATTCAGAATACTGAAGTAGCTGTGCTCTAATTGTAGTTAAAAGGTTTCTTCAAAGAGCCATGTTTTGTCCTTTTTTAAAACTTATTCCAAGAGGTTTCCATCTGGAGATTTAGAGGACGAGTTCAAAGAGATGGAGCCTGATAACTAAAGAATGAGTTCTGAAAGAATGTGAAATGAAGATGTTTTCCCAGGGAGGGCTAGGTAATTTCCTTGATTTGATCGTAAGGTCCATAATGGGACACATGGAATTACATTTCTAGCATAATGCCCTTGAACACTACATGTTGAGCCTGTTCCTGCTGGGGGAAGACATGGGAAGGCTTTATTCTGATAATTAACTAAAGCAAAGGATTGAGCCAGAAGGCTTCCATCATTTACGTAGTATCTTATTGACGTGTTTCTTCTCCTCTTTGGGATAGGTATTATATCCAGACAGGAAGCAGAAGACCTTCTGAACTCTGCAGCACCAGGAAGTTTTCTTATCAGAGTCAGTGAAAAAATCAAAGGCTATGTCCTTTCCTACTGGTCAGGAGAAGAACACATGCATTTTATGATTGATGCTTCCGGTGATTCCTACAGTTTCTTGGGAGTGGATCAACAGCAGCATTCTACACTGACTGATCTGGTCGAATATCACAAAGTAAGCTGCTTACTGCATGAGTTTTATTTAGAGGAAAGATTTATGTTTCGCTAACATGATGACGTAAAAATTAGAAACGAGAATTAACATGTTCGTTGAAACCTTGATTATCTATTTTAATCCATCCTCGTCAATAGAGAAGTAGGGCTGGATTCAAGGTGGGTTAAAAGGAGGGAGGGAGGATTTATTCAATGGTTCCCCCATGATTTCACAACTGGCATAAGAGCCACAAAATTCTGCCTTTATTGTGGATTTCCCAATTTCTCACATTTCCATGCCAGACTGGGGGCCCAGATAAGCTGGAAATAGTAGCAGCCCATATATCTACATCTCTTCACCTCCTTGCCCCATGGAAATCTGGGTTTCACAAAAGAGAAGTGTAGTTGTGCCTTGGACTGCTTCTTCTGTTACCTTTGAAGCGTGTAACATTTGGGACTAAAGAAGAAGCAACTTGAGGCACCATGCAGCTATTGTCTTCCTACTGCCAAGCCCAAATCAGTGGGGGAGGAGGTGAAGAGGGAGGAGATTTGGTGTGGGTGGAGGGGACTGTCTTGAGACTGTGATGAGATGAGATTGGCAGGAAGGGGAGACTGGAGAATGTGTGAGATGAGAGGAGATTGAAAGGAGAAGAGGGAGTGTTTGAGAAAGTAGTGTGACAGGGTAGATGTGAGTGTGTGATAGAAAGGATTGGTTTCAAGAGTTTGAAGATGTATGGTTCTGCCCGCTTCTTTTTCCCTTTCCTGCTCCCAAATCTTCCACTGTCTGATCCAGGATCTCTCCTCCATTCCCCCATCCATATACAATTTGTTGCTACTCCCTTCAGAAATCTCATCTTCCCTATCCCTCTCTTCTGTTTTTGTCACCCTTCTCCTTTGCAAGCATCAGCCACTAGGATCCCCCCCACAAAAAAAAGTACCTATACCCTATAAGAAATGCCAAAAAAACATTATTTTTATACAAAGTTGCATTATTTATGCCCTCATATACTAAAGCGTACTTAACACCCAAAACCATGTGGAAATCCTTTATGGGAATGTGCTAATTAATAGTGATAAATAAAATAGCCATACAGTTGTGACCAACATTATTTGCACCCTTGCAGTTCAACCCCTTAATGTCCAGTATCTCCTTAAAAAAAAAAAAAAAAGTGGTTGCGGACTATATGCACACATGTTTGACACACAAAAGAATCAAGTAAAACAAGACCATTTAAAAAAGGAAATAGTATAAAAACTGGAACATTACCAGGACTTGATTATTAACAATAACAATCTAAAGACCCCCACAATCAAGAGTGAGCAACTATTCCAAATAAATCACACAAACTCTCATAACGTACTAACATCAGGGCTTAAATAAAACAATCAATTGCAACACAGTTATAACAAAACACACCCAGAGATACTATCAGAATGCTGTGGATTCACGACAGGAATACCTGTATAACTTAAAATCCCAGCAGAATCATTCATAGGTCTCATCTGAGCACGTATCATACTCACAATACATCAAACACGGTAAGAATTCCGGCATATCATGTTTCAGACATGTCTTGCTTCAGGGAATTACTTAACAAGTTAAGTTAAAACTGCATACAAAGCTAGCTCAATGGCTAGTGGCGTACAACACAGCTCAAGCACAAGATAAGACCCAGAGCTCGTCACATTCCTTGTGCATCTGACCCTAATTGTGAATCAGAGAAGTCCATTCGATCTGATTATTTAACCCCATTGGTTCCAACGAGTTTAAATGATAAATCCATCTCTGTTCAAGGTATTTTAGACTGCTCTGATAATTCCCACCGCGCCAGTCCATTAAAACTTGATCCAATACCCACCACACAAATTGATCAGCTGAATGACCATATTCCACAAAGTGAGCAACCAGAGGTGCCAACAATTTACAATTAGGGTCAGATGCACAAGGAACAATGTGACACGCTCTGGGTCTTACAGTATATTGTGCTTGGGATGTGTTATATGACACTTATTTGGGATTTATTTAGGACATGATTATTGGCACCCTTATACACAATTCAAATCTGTTTAAGCAGAAGAAATGCATTCCCATTGCAGTAAAATTAGACGCTCCTGTGATCAATTATCAGTACTCACATGACTTGAATCAACCAATGAATGATGGCTCTAATGTTTAAAATGGCCCCATTCACTCCCTATTCCATTTTCACAATGCTGAAGACAAGAGAGCTGCCTGAGACCATCAGAAAAGCCATTATCACCAAACATCAAACTTCAAAGGGGTACAAGTCCAGCTCCAAAGACCTTGGGATTCCTGTGTCTACAGTTTGCAATGTTAAGAAATTTTCTGCTCATGGAGCTGTCAAGAACAGGATGTGGTGGGAGGAGGAATATTAATCCAAGAAGTCTTCAAAGATTAGTATGAACTGTTGGAAAAACACCGTGTACAACATCCAAAGAGCTTAAGACTGACTTGGAACAACCTGGTCTGGTGGTTTCAACCCGCATCATATGCTGCGCACTTAACAAAGAGGCACTAAATGGGCAAAGGCCAAGGAGGACTCCACTGCTCAAAGACAGACATAAAAAGGCACGCATGATCTTTGCCAAAACCCACCTTGAGAAACCATTGGGAAAATGTTCTGTGGACAAATGAGACCAAACTTGAGCTCTTTGGCAATGTAAACCAGTGATACATTTACAGGCGAAGAAATAAAGCCTATAAGGAAAAAATACCCTTCCTACAGTTAAATATGGCAGAAGTTCCATAATGTTGTGGGGCTATTTTACTGTGTCAGGAACAGGAGGCCTGGAACGTATTAAAAGAATCATGAAATCAGAGGACTACAAAGGTATTTTGGAGTGAAATGTGCTCCCTAGTGTCAGAAAGTTATGTCTGGATCGAAGGCCATGGGTCCTCCAGCAGGACAATGGCCCAAAACATACATCCAAAAGTACAAAAGAATGGTTAAAAAGGAATAAATGGACTGTTTTAAACTGGCCAACAATGAGTCCTGATCTTAATCCAATTAGGAACCTTTGGAAAAAGTTGAAATCTGCCATTGGTAAAAGGAATCCTGGAAACATTCACAAGCTGGAACAAAGCACAGTTGAAGAGTAGGAGAAATTACCAGTAGACAGATCTACAAAACTTATACATGGCTACAAGAAACGTTTGGAGGCTGTCATCCTTGCCAAGGGTTGCACAGGCAAATACTAGTGAAGGGTGCCATTAATCCTATCCAGGTCTTTTTTTTCTCTCAGAAATTACTATGTCTAAGTTGCATACAAACATAGAATCGTAAGCCATGTGGTCTTTTTCTGCCGTTATGTTTCTATCTAGTCTGCTCTTCCATATCAACTACAATAATCCCCTTTTTTCTTTTAGAGATCTTCTGTGTGCCCCTTGCTTTTTGAAATTCAGATACTATCTTCATCTCTATCACCTTCACTTGGAGACTATTTCATGCATCTACCACTCTTTTGTCTCAGATATATTTCCGCATATTGCTCCTGAGTCTATTCCCTTTCACCCTCATCCTATGTTCCCTTATAGCAGAGCATGCTTTCAATCAAAAGAGACTCTCCTCCTGTGCATTTATTTATTTATTTATTTATTTTTTATTTATTACAATTTCTTATATACCGCACTATTGTCAGCGCGGTTTACATACAACAAAATGACCATAACAAACTGTTTGGCTTCACATAGAACAGGAGAAAACAACTTGGATAACATGCTTTTGCTTTACATAGAACAGGAGTAATAACTTGGATAAACGGGGTATGCAAACTAAACTAATTACATATGAACAATGAGATCGAGTATTGGGAATTCAGTGTGAACATGTATACAATAGAGTTGATATGTTAACTTGAGGGGGTGAGGGAGAGGCACTTATGTAGGGTTAATCTGGTAGTATTGAGTAAATAAATGGGATTTGAGAGCCTTTCTGAATTGTGTTAAGTCAGTAATCGCACGGATGTCTGGAGGTAATGTGTTCCAACATTTTGGGGCATAGATACTGAATGCCCTGTTAGATGTTGCGGTTGTGTACTTTGTAGAAGCCTTTGGAATTACTAGCACATTTGTAGATGGGGTTCTCCTTGTTCTGTTGGGAGGAGCGGGCTGGATGATGTTGGTTAATGAGGGGGAGGTGATGCCATGGATGGATTTGAAGGTGAGTAACAAAGATTTATTTATTTAACCGTTTTTTATACCGCTTTAACATTTCAATCAAAGCGGTTTACATTGTAACTTAAACTTGGTAAATGTACATTAAACAGGGACACTAACTTGGATTTTTCTGAGCAATAGAGGGTTAAGTGGCTTGCCCAAGGCCACAAGGAGTGCTAGTATGCCACAGAGGTATTTAAACATCTCTATCATATCTCCTCTATCCCTCTTTTCCTCTAACGTATACATATTAAGATCTTTGTCTGTCCCAATATGGTTTATAACAAAGACCATTAACCATTTTTAGTAGCCATTCTTCTGCAATGACTCCAGCCTGTTTATATCCTTTTGAAGGTGTGGTCTTCTGAATAGCACACAATACTCCAAATGAGGTTGCACCAGAGACTTAAACAGAATCACTATCATCTCCTTTTTTCTGCTGGCCATTCCTCTCCCTATGCACCCAAGCATCCTTCTGGCTTTGGCCGTAGCCTTTTCTATGTGTTTAGCTACTTTAAGAATGCCAAACACAATCACGCACAGGTTTCGCTCTTCTTTTGTAGACAGTTCACCCCCTACACTGTACCACTCCCTTGGATTTTTGAAGCCCAAATGCATGACCTTGCATTTTTTAGCATGAAACCTCAGCTACCATATTTTAGATCATTCTTCAAGTGTAGCTATATCCCTCCTCATGTTATCTACTTCATCCTACTCTATTGCAGATTTTGGTATCAGCCACAAACGGGCAAACCTTACCCAACAGCTCTTCTGCAATATCACTAACAAAGATGTTAAAGAATCCGACCAAAGACAGATCCCTGCGGCACACCACTGGCAACCTCCTTCTCAGAGTGAGCTCCATTTACCTGTACCCTTTGCCGCCACCCACTCAAACAATTTCTAACCCAATCAGTCACTTTAAGGTCAATCCCTAGGGTGCTCAGTTTGTTTATAAGTCACCTGTGAGGAACGGTGTCAAAGGCTTTACTGAAATCTAAATATACCATATCTAGGTCTCTCCCTCTGTCCAAATCCCTGCTCACCCAGTCAATGGAATCAATCAGATTTGTCTGACAAGACCTGCCTCTGGTAAACACATGATGCCTCGGGCCCTGCAATTCATTGAACTCTGGAAACCTCACTATTCTCTCTTTTAACAGCATTTCCAATAATTTACTCACCATAGAGATTTGACTAACCGACCTATAGTTTTCAACCTCATCTTTGCTTCCGCTTTTGTGTAAAGGGACCACATGTGCCTTTTTCCAGTCCTCTGGGACCACTGCTGACTCTAAAGAAGCATTAAAAAGGTCAGTCAGTGAAGCTGCTTGATCATCCCCAAGTTCCTTCAGTATTCTCAGATGTATCCCATCTGGTCCCAACACTTTATCTAATTTTAGTTTAGCTAGTTCCTCTTAAATACAGTTTTCTGAAAATCGTTCACGCTCCCCGTCACTTGTTTCAATTTGTGGGTGTTTTCTAAGTTCCTGCTCCTGGCCCTTCATCTGTGAACACAGAACAGAAATATTTGTTTAGCAATTCCGCTTTATCCTCATCAGCTTCTACATATTCCTCCACTTCACCCTTGAGTCTGACAATACCATTTTTGCTCTTCCTTCTCTCACTAACCTATCTGAAAAATGTCTTATCCCCCCATTTTATTGCACTGGCTAATTCTTCTTTTCATATCTTTGCTTTCCTGACTACTTTGCTAGCTTCTCCAATTATTTTTCCAAATATAGATGCCAGTCTTCCTCTCTGTTATCTTTTTGTATTTCCTGAAAGCCTCCCTCTTTTTCTTTTCAGCTACTCCTTTTGAGAACGATAGTGGCCTCCTTTTCCTTTTATATTTATTTACCTTTCTATCAAAAAGGTTTGTTGCCCTTAAAATATCCCCTTTCAGTTTTGCCCACTGTTTTTTCTACATCCTCCAGCTGTTCCCATCTCGCTAACAACTCCTTGAAGTGTCCCATCTTTGCAAAGTTAGTTTTCCTAAAGTCTAAGACTCGCTTTTGAATGGATTTTTTTAACCCTTGTCCAAATACTGAAGCACATCATCTGGTGATCACTGGATGCAAGATGATATCCCACTGTAACATCAGAAACACTTTCCCCATTGGTAAGCACCAAGTTCAATATGGTCCCATCACGTGTAGGTTCTGTTACCAATTGGCTGAATAGTTCTCCCTGCAGAGAATCCAGGATCTCCTTACTTCTAGATAACACGACAGCAGGGATGTACCAATAAACATCTGACATATTGAAATCGCCTATCAGTAGCATTTCTCCTTTCATGGCAAAACTATGTATGTCTTCTATTAAATTTTCGTCCACTTCTACCCCCTGCGATGGGGATCTGCATATCTCCCCAATGCAAATGGATTTCCCTTTCCCTCTTTCTAGTTTAACCCACAGTGCCTCCTCACTCCCTTTTTAAGCTCTGTAATTCTATAACTTTAGTAGTATTTTTTTTACATATAGTGCCACTCCTCCCCTTCTTCCTACTCTTTCCTTCCTGAATAAAGTATAGTCTAGTATAATTACATTCCAGTCATGGTTGTCTATCTGTGAACCATGTCTCTGTAACCGCCACTAAATCCAAGTCTGCCTCTTCCATTGAAGCCTCAATATCTGGGATTTTATTTCCCATGCTATGGGTATTTATACACATCGCTTTCCATATGTTGCTGCTTTTAACCATTTCTACAGAGAGATTTAATATTTCACTTGGGGGCTTTCACTTTACTGGGGGCTTTCTTCATCCATCTCCAATGAATCTAATTTAAAGCCCTCTTCAGTAAGTTAGCCAGTCTGTTGCTGAAGACACTTCGAACCTTCTAGGACAGATGGATGTCATCCCATGGTCCAGGAAACCAAAATGTTCTCAATAACACTAGCCATGCAGACCACTTTTTTTTTGTATACCTTTGAAGATACTATTAAAATATTAAGACATGCAGTTGGAATATTTCCAATTATTACTCAAGATATTGTATACAACATACACCTTAAGTGCAAGGGTGCCAATAATGTTGAACACAACTGTATAAGCGAATGGTTCCTACCCTAATAATGGTGGAGTATCATTAAGAAGTAGAACCCTCCTTGGGTTTTAAGAGATTTTTTTTTAAATAATTGGGGAAAACATGCAAATAACTGCACAATGCAGTTCTTTCCAAACCCTTCATATGTGTGCGTCTTTGACTTAGACGATAGAAGGAGTGATCTTTATTCATGTGGTGGGGTAGGGTGTAGTTGTGGGGGTGGGGGTACATTGGGATGGGCTAGGTTTGCAGGTAGATGGGGTGGAGTAGGTGGAGGCTTACTACAAAGGATAGGGGATAGCTAGGTGAGGTAGTTACATGGGTAATTTAGGTGTAGGGATAGTTTTTGGGGTATGAGGCTGGTTTTGAGGGTGGAGATAATTCCAGGAGGTAATTTTGAGGTGTGGTACAGTAGTTATAGGGAATGGTAGTTTTGGGAGCTGAGGTGGTTGGGAAATGGGAGATAGTTGCAGGGGTACGTTTTGGGGAAGGGTGGGTAGTTGAGGGCAGAGCAGTTACAGAGAGTTTGCAGGGGACAGGTATAGTTGGGGTGATGGAGTGATTGGGGAACTGGAAACTAGTTTTGGGGAGACAGGATAGAAACATAGAAATATGATGACAGAAAAAGACCACATGGCCTATCTAGTCTGTCCTTCCATATCAATAACTACAACAGTCCCCTGAGGGGGGGATGAGGAGAATAGTAGAAAATCAGAGAGGCAGCTTGAAATGAGGAATTATCCAATTGCTTATATTTCAGCATTTCTAAGTTTCTATGCTGAAGAAGCTGGAATGCTCTCTCCCATAGAAATGTATTGGGCCTTTTTGGGTAGTGCTTATCTCTGGTCCATTTTTGTCTTTTCACAGTGTTTTGTTTTGTCTTTTTACCACCATGCAAAATTTAATCCCATTCTGTAGAATTTTTGGAGAGTTTTATTTTTCTTTCAGACAGACAGATATTCTCTACCCTTTATGTATAATTCTTTCCAATTTCCACTGGGTTTGAAAGAACAAACTCTGAGCAGGTCTGGTCCACTTTCCAAGCAAGCTAACTGTGGTGATAAAACTGATATTTAAGTGCTCTTCAGCAGATTCTTTTCATTAAAAAGACCCAGTTTACTGCTGTTGATCCTCTGAGCGAGTCTAAAAGAGAAGTTTGTGGGTAAGCATTTGTGCGTTTAAGTATTGGTAGTGTGATACAGATAGGTATAAACTTTGAGATAAAAGGTTTTCATATTTAACTATGATGGTTGTGGCTTGTAATATCTAGGACACCAGACTTAAGCATGGTTCAGGGGTCCTCTGCCATGAATGCATTAATTACTTTATTCTGAAGTAATGTTGTTTACTCCAGTCTCTGACAAATGATCAAACTGGAGAAGAAGAGTTTGATGGGGGCGTATTAAGTTAATCTAAAATTGTGTTTAAATAATGGCCCATGATTAACTGTGTGCTTTCGAAGGTGCGCAAATATAAAAAACCTTAAACTATTTGAACTGGAAGATTTATAAATATAGGGAAAAGGTTGGGGGCCCAGCTGGCGAGGGCAGCTGCATTAGGGCTGTAGACACCATTTACAGTATCTGGGACAAGTATCAGAGGACTTGTCCTAAAACTACAGATGTTGTCATGGTATTTAAGAACATGTTAAGTCAGTATATTTGTTTGAGGCAAATATCACAAAAAGACTAGATTTCTTTTGTAAGATGGTAGGAATCCCTCAGCTTACTTTGGAGCATAAAGAAATGCTTTCTACTGACATTTTGAAAGCTTTTTAAGCTCTTATTGGGAAATCTCCTGGTACTGATGGATTTCTCATGCACTGATAGGAACAATGTTCCCTGTTGAGTTAATTTGTTTGGGTGAACTGCTTAAACACCTAGAGCTAGCACTGAATCTTTATCTGGTTAAGTGATTTTGTTAATTTATAAAAATGGAAACTTAGAATCAATTTTCTTTTTTTTTTCTTCAGATTTTTATACTGCTTTCCTCCCCTGAAAGAGGACCCATGGGCTCAATTTTCTGAAACAGGGAAATTTTGCCAACAATTTACAGCTAAAACTAGATAAGTACTGTCTGTTTAGAGCAGACAGGCTTTTTAAAAGCCGAACTTTAGTTAGTAATACAAGACTGTTTTATCATAGAGAAGAGCTCTGAGAAGGATTAGGGCACTGGTAATTTACCTTGATGCAAATAAAGCCTTTGACAGAATAGAATGATCTTAAATCTGGGCCTTTTGGCTGGATTTTTGAACTGGTTGCAACCCTGTATATACTGACGCCATTCTTTAGTTACTTAACAAACCTGAGCTCGCTTTCAGTTGGTAGGGGACACTTCTAGTGGGTGCTTCTGTCACCTTTATTATTGATTTAACCATTGAGTCCCTGGCTTGCTTAGCGGCCTGTTCACTAAACCGTGCTAGGCTTTTGCTGCTAACATGCTGTTTTTGTGCAAATACTGCAATGTTAGCTGTGAAAGCCAAGTGGTATCTGTTAGGGGCCTGCACAGCATTTTCCCAGCAGATATCACACTGAAAAAGGGGAACGTGCTGTAGTAGTACTGTGGATGCAGCTAACTCCACCCATTGAGGTGGCATTATTTACATCTGCGATGTCTGCAACTTTGGTGTGTCTGCAGTTACCATGCTCACTCCACCGGTTTCCCCCCTCCTCACCCAGCTAACATGCTTTGTACAGATAGCGTATAATCTCCAGGAACAAGCAGGAATGAGTCTTCACATATGGGTACGTCGGTACCGACGGAGCCTGCGCGGGAATGCTCCCCAGCGTCCAAAAGGAAAGCCTTTGGGAGCATCCCACACGCATGTGCACTGTCTTCCCGCCTAAACACTTCCCTCTCATCAGTTTTCCGTTTTCCGTGGAGCCGGCAGGATGTTCTCCTGTCACCGCAGAAAATTCTTTTTTATTCTTACTTTTTTGTGGTCGCGTCTGCCTTCCCTCGATGCCACCGGTACCGCCGGTGCTTTTCTTTTGTGTTTTTTTTTTCTAAATAATTTCTTCTTTCCGACAGAAATTTTTTCCTGTTAGTGTCTGTCAGTTTTTAGGCCACTAGGCCTCCATTTTTCCGCTATGGAAAAGCCAGCCACTACCTTTAAGAAATGCTCTAAGTGTGGCGGTACAAATATTCTTTTAGACACCCATACTTGGTGTCTAAAATATTTGGATCCTGACCATTGCTCACTGGAGTGTCTTTCCTGCTGGGCTTCAAACAGAAGAAATCTTCAGAATCGAGCACAGCTCAATACCCGGTTCACATTGCACTCGATGTCACCAGCTAGAATATCTCCACAGAATCAGGTAACCAAACAAAAGTCTGTAAAGACTAGCCAGTCCTCGAGTGGTAGATCTCCTTTCCAGTATCGAGATTGCTCCGGCTTTGCCCTCGAGGACATTTTGGCAATAAAGCCCCGGCGGGAGTCTTCGGGCTCCAAAGCATTAACGGGGCTTCAGGTCGTTCCCGGGGTTCTCGCCTCGGTGAACATACCTGAGCCATGCTCGGTGGTTGTGGCTGCTTCGAGCGGTACCGACACCCCGGCATCAGCTACGGTGTTGGATGAAACACTCCTCACCGATGAACGTAGTCTAGCGCTCTCGGTTACTTTGGTACCGTTAGAGTGGCTGCAGACCGTTCCTCCAATATCGGTATCGCCTTCAGTACCGGTATTGGCATCGGTGTCGGTACCGTCCATGCTTGCTTCGACAGACTCAATTCCTTCGATGCCGAGCCTGGAATCGATCCCTAGCATGGATGATTCGGTACCGACTCATCTCGGTACCGAAGACATCGATTTAGGGAGAATCCGATGCTTCATCCTTTCAAGTCTTCCGATACCGATGACGGGGATGAGCCCATCGGTACCAAGGCTGAATCTTTAACAAGTCTAGCCTTTACCCCTCATTTTAGAGGAGGAGAGATTTATTTTCAAGCTTTTCTGCTTGATATGGCAAGGTTACTTGCCATTTCTATACCTGGTGAAGAGTCCTTACCAGGGGATTCAGAGACCCTGCAATCCCCCTGGTTGCCAAAGGAGCTAATCATGCTTCCTTTGCATCAGATCTTACAAGATCTACTTTTAAAGTTTGTGGGAAATTCCTTTAACGGTATCACCACATTCTGAGACACTTGAAACTAGGTGCAAAGTGCCACCTTCTCCAGGTTTTCAAAAGACTCAACTTCCTCATCATTCTATTGTTGTAGAATCAGCAATGAGGCGTATTAAGAGTGCAAGGAAGCACTCCTCTTATCCGCCAGGTCGTGAGTCTAGGACTTTAGATGCCTTTGGACGTCGATGCTTCCAGGCATCCATGCTTTCAGCAAGAATTATCTCATATATTTTCTATATGGGATTGTCTCTTGAAGAGGTCACAAACAGCTTAAAGCTTTTGAACCCTTTCCTTCAAGAGCATAAAAGAGCAGACTATTTCTTACTAGTCAATCATGCTCAAACTATCTCTAGGTTCCTTAATCGTGCTTCCCTAGACTGTTTTGAGTCTATTAGCAGAACCTCTGCTATAGCCATAGGAGCACAACGCCTGGCCTGGCTCCAAGCTTCAGACTTGGACAGATGGGTACAAGAAAGGCTGGGAAATAGTCCTTGTACTGGTGAAAATCTCTTTAACAAGGATGCTTTATTTCAAGCTACTCAGTTAAACACTGATGCTTTTACTGTCAGAGGATTGTCAAAACTTTCCTCTATCCCAGCCAATAAAAACTCTCCTAAAAAGCTTTGTCCCCCTAGGGGAAAAAAGTTTTATCCATGTCCTACCCATCATGCAGATGTTTCCAAAGACAGGCAACATCAAACATCAAAGAAAATCAAGACCTCAACAGCCTCAGCAAGCCCAGCAGTTGCAGGGTTTCTGATATTTCTATTCTCTGTGTTTTTCTGTGTGAGGTTTAGAACCTCTGAGCCTACTTCTTTTTAACAGAAGTATCTAAGGTTCATCTCATCCATGCTGAGATACCAGTCATACATTGACTCAATCCTCGACTCTGGGCATGAATCTCTTACTACAAGGGAAATCCATCTTTTTAGCTCCAAGAGCTATTAAGGACCATCATACCCTAGAGATAACAGGTTTCTCCTTTTAAAAGAAAGGGAGACCTAACAACTAACAACAAGGTGAGCTATACCCTTCACCTTGACAGTTTTTCTGTACGAGGATATCTTATACTTTTACCACAGGGGGACCCTACCTCTTCAAAGACTTACCAAATTGTAAGTCCTCTCAACTCTGTATTACTTTCTAGCCCTCTTAGTCCAGACTTTCAGTCTCTAAGTACTACTAATCAACTGGAGGGCTTATTCTCTAAGCCCATTGGATTTTTCTTCAATACCTACTCCAGTGGGTAGTTTCCATACAGAGTTTTCTTCCCCTTTGTGGTTCATCTTCTTCTCTATGTATCTCAGATACTTCTTTAAGGCAGCTTATCAGACAGAAATTGAGTATTACCACTCCAAATTATGTCTGTTGGTCCTCTCCAACCTATAGGACCTACTTTTTCTGCTTCTTTAATAACAGATAACTCCGAGAGGTTACACTTTATTGTTGCAGGCATCAGGCCTGTCTTCTATTCTTAGCCATCTTCATCTCTTTTTGGCTCCAACAGAATAGATTAGGTTACACACTGGCAATTAAACAGCCAGATCTAACCAACCTACAACATGCTCTCTGCCATTACATAAAGAAGCTCTGCAACTATGGGCCTTGCCAGAGAGCCTAAGAGCTACTCCTAGCAGGTAGCTTCCAGATGGTTAAAAGGGCTTCAGCTGGTAGACTCTGCCCAGTCATGCTCCTACATGACTGGTTTGTTCCTACTCTTACCATCTTCCTTAAAAATTTTCTTTTAAGGAAAATTAACCAGGGCTTAGACCACACGAAGGCGTAAAGAAAAATTACACGATTCCCTGGGTTGTTCCACATTTCACTGGAACTCCTACAACAGGGATGCATTCTTTTCACTGCGGTCAGTCCTTAATTATTTTCCTTCTAATTCCCTATACTTCATTGTGGCTTATAATGAATAAAAAGAATGCATGATACTCATATTGCCCTCATGGAGGGGTAAACATGGTATCTCCTTATATTGCATCTTTTTCTCCAGCTACTACCTGACGTTATAGAAGGATCCAGACTTGCTGTCTTAAAACTAAGGATCTCCTCTGCACTCCTTTACGTAGGTCTCCAGATCTGGTTATTCAGGACCTAGATCTTTTAAAGAAATCTAGTCCTCTCCTTGTAAGTGAAGAACATAATACCAGTTTCGACAAAACTTTCCCTATAGTTCTTCCATTTTTAACCAAGCAGAGATTCTCCATCAATATTCTCAAGTAGGTCTTAATCCTTCTTGTTGTTGAGTTAATCTCTATACAATATCTATCTGACTTTGAAAAAAATGTTATTGTCCATATTAATGCTGTCCCAGCATATCATAAAACTTAATGGACAACCAATTTCTCTGGTAAATTGGGAAATACCTTCTTACCATAACCTTTTCAGTTACGTCACATCTGAAGCACTTCATGTAAAGTCATTATAAGTGACATCACTTATGAAAGATTTTTACCGATCTTCAAGAAGTTGGAGGCCCAACGCCTAATACAAATAACTCTTTTTCTTTTGGATAAAAGGGGTCTTAAAGACCTACCCCTTTTTCCTGTAAGGGGTATTTCTACCTTTTCATCCAAACCAGTCAGATTTATCTCCACTCTTGCCTAAGGCCTTATTCTACTCCAAGGACAAAGAGTTCAAACTTGGACTTTACAGAAGCTTTACCTAGTTCTCTAAAGTCCAACCCCATTAAACTTCCCCACTTCTTATTCTGGGTTTAGTTCTAGCCATCAAGAATTCTTATCTCTTCCTGTATTGCAAAATTTATTTTTCCTCTACTTCACAGTGAGGGAATTTCTTTGAGGATAATATACTGGCTCTCAATTACAGACCCATATTGGCCTCAACAAATGCTTTTGCAATATTTTGAGTAAGATCCACATTAGAAAATTGGGATTCAAATTTTTCTGACAGTTATGATCTACACACGGGCCCTCCTCTGGATACCTTGTTTAGTCAAGCTGTTCCACAGCACCCTTTTTTCTTTTCCAACTCCTACCCTCCATCCCTTAGATGCCTGGGGTTCTAAAGGATAAGCATTGCCCATCCATCGGATTTGCAACATGCTGGGGCCTCCTCCAGGTATCTTAGCTTGGGAGTCCCCATATGTTGACTCATTCCTGCTTGTTCCTAGAGATAGCACAGTTACCTGTAACAGGTGATCTCTGGGAACAGCAGGAATAAGTCTTCACAACCCACCCACCTTCGCTAGGAGTTGCTCTCTTTTTCTTTCTCTCTCTCTCTCTGATTTGTCTACTTCCCTCCTTTGGTCTCGGCTACAAACCCAACTGATGAGAGGGAAGTGTTTAGGCGGGAAGGCAGCGCACATGCGTGTGTGATGCTCCCAAAGGCTTTCTTTTTGGACGCTGGGGAGCGTTCCCGCACAGGCTCTGTCGGTACTGACGTACCCATATGTGAAGACTTACTCCTGCTGTTCCAAGAGATCACCTGTTACAGGTAAGTAACTGGGCTTTATCTGGGAGCGGTAATAGTGCTGAAAATCACTGCAGGATCTGGACACGGTAACAGTGCAGCTTAGTAAACATGCTCCTTAATGTGTTTTCAGTTCAAGAAAGCAATAATTGTTTTTTTAGACTATTATATGAGGGGGAGAATTTAATAAACCTTATCCACACAGAAAAGGCCTCTTATAAAATTTGGTCCAACCTAAATACTGACATGCAAGATGGTGTATACTTGCAAAGTAGGTTTGCTTGGGAGAGTAATGAGGGCAAAGCATGGGTAGAGTAACAACGTACACATGCATTTTATAAAACGTATGCATATGTGATTAAAGTATGCATTAACATTCTCACCTGCTCTTGAGCAGAAAGGGCTGTCTGGTAAGGTTTGCTTCTTTGCGGATGATACCAAAATCTGCAATAGAGAGTAGACACCCAGGGAGGTGTAGATAACATTAGGAGGGATCTAGCGAAGCTTGAAGAATGGTCGAGAATCTGGCAGCTGGGATTTAACACTAAAAAAAAAATGCAGGTGGCTAAACAGTTTGCTTTTCTCTGATCAGAGAAGGGCTGTACTTTTACAGAGCTCTGATAGTGAGTGGATATTTGCCTCCTGGGACATCTTACTGTGAGTTCTAGCTGTTTATTTAATTATTTACTGTTTGTGCCTCCTGGGACATCTTACTGTGAGTTCTAGCTGTTTATTTAATTATTTACTGTTTGTCTAACTGTTTGTTTAATTATTTATTGTTTGTCTTAGTGGTGTGCTAGTTCAGCCTTCTCAGCTGTACTTACCTTGCCTCTCTCAACTAACTGGGCTTTGTGTGGTACCCCCATCCCCCTGCTGAGGGTTCAGGACAGGGTACCTTGTAACTGCCCTCTTTAATAGGACTTATCTCCCTCCCTCCCTCCCCAGCACCCACCCACCCCTGGGGTAATTGTAGTTTTATAGGTACTTGCACATCTTAGAGGAAAGGGGCTGCTCTCAGGTGCAGCTCTTAATCCAAATCAGTCATACACAGAGGACCTGAGATTAATTAAGCTTTAGGTACACAGGGTGTATTAGGGGTATTAGATACACTTTTATTAGTATAAGCATCTACACCAATCCTTATTATATACCGAATTTAAAAGACCTAAACACAAGCTTTAAACTAAGATGCAGACAGAGGTCCAGCAACGAGATGGGGGTTCTCCGGTCTTTTGCATTGAGTGTCACATGTATGATTTTCTCCCAGTTGGTGAGAGGTCCTACATATGCACTAAGTGCAGGGAGCTCTTTGCTCTCAGGGAACGAGTCCGTTCTCTAGAGGCTAAAGTAGCAGACCTGGAAGACATAAGAAAGACAGAGAAGTACATGGACGAGACCTACAGGGATATAGTCCTGAAGTCCCACCTCCAGTCTGGCAGCATCCCTGTTGCCATGGAGGAGAGAGGTCACGTGACAGGAGAGCATCACCCTGGTGTGGCAGGAAGTGATCCTGTAACTAGGACCTGTCCTCCAGGTGATGTAAAACCCTCTCGCACCGAGGACGTTTCTCCAGGGCCATGTCCCCATGAGGGGAGGGTCAGGACAGCTGTTATAGTTGGTGATTCAATCATTAGGAATGTAGATAGCTGGGTGGCTGGTGGACGTGAGGATCGCCTGGTAACATGCCTGCCTGGTGCGAAGGTAGCAGATCTCACGCACCGCCTAGATAGGATCATAGATAGTGCTGGGGGGGAGTCTGCTGCCTTGGTACATGTTGGTACCAATGACATAGGAAAATGTGGTAGGGAAGTTCTGGAGGCTAAATTTAAGCTTTTAGGTAGGAAGTTGAAATCCAGAACTTCCAGGATAGCGTTCTCCGAAATGCTTCCTGTTCCACGTGCAGGACCCAAAAGACAGGCAGAGCTCCGGAGTCTCAATGCGTGGATGAGACAATGGTGCAAGGATGAGGGTTTTGGATTTGTTAGGAACTGGGGAACATTCTGGGGAAAGGGGGGGCTCTTCCGAAGGGATGGGCTTCACCTTAATCAGGATGGGACCAGACTGCTGGCATTAACCTTTAAAAAAGAGATAGAGAAGCTTTTAAACTAGAAAATAGGGGAAAGCCGACAGTCACCCAAGAGCGCATGGTTCGGACAAAGGTATCCTTGAAGGATACTACCAAAAGCAGTGAGGTTCCAAAAGGGAGTATAGTAGCCCAAATGCCCTTGAGTAAGGAGCAGACAGAGCATAAAGATTCCCAATTACCCATGCCTACCAATAGCCAGATTAATATGAATAGAATACAGTCTCTAAAATGCTTGTATGCCAATGCTAGAAGTCTAAACAATAAGATGGGAGAATTAGAATATATAGCACTAAATGAGAGGTTAGATATGATTGCACTCTGAGACATGGTAGAAGGAGGATAACCAGTGGGACACTGTGATACCTGGATACAAACTATATCGTAATGATAGAGCTGAACAAATTGGTGGAGGGGTTGCGCTCTATGTTAGAGAGGGCATTGAGTCAGAAAGGATTAAAGTTTTGCAGGGAACAAAATTTGCTGTAGAATCTCTATGGATTGAAATTCCATTTATGAAGGGGAAGGTGATGGCAGTGGGAGTATACTATCGACCGCCTGGCCAGAATGAACAAATGGATGATGAAATGCTCAAAGAAATCAAGGAAGCTAACAAAAGCCACAACAGAGTAGTAATAATGGGTGATTTCAATTACCCCAGTATTGACTGTGACAGTGTCACAGCAGGACAAGCTAAAGAGATAAAGTTTCTAGATGAAATAAATGACTGCTTCTTGGAGCAGCTGATTCATGAACCGACCAGAGGGGAAGCCATACTGGACCTAGTCCTTAGTGGAACGCCAGATCTGGTGCAAGAAATAAGGGTGTTGGGACCACTTGGCAATAGTGATCATAGTATGATCATGTTTGATTTAATCAGTGGAGGACAGATAGTAAAGGAATCCACAGTACTACCTTTTAACTTTCAAAAGGGAGACTATGATAGAATGAGGAATATAGTTCGGAAAAAAACTAAAAGGAGCGGTTCCAAAGGTTAAAGACTTACAGCAAGCTTGGGTGTTATTTAAAAATACTATCCTCGAAGCCCAGACCAGCTGTATTCCACGCATTAAGAAAAGTGGAAGAAAGTCCAAAAACTGCCAGCATGGTTTAAAGGTGAGGTCAGAGAGGCTGTTGCTGCCAAAAGAGCAACCTTCAGGAAATGGAAAAAAAGAGCCAAATGATGAAAACTGGAAACAGCACAAGCACTGGCAAGTTAAATGCAAAGCATTGATAAGGCAGGCAAAGCGGGAATTTGAGAAGAAACTTGCTACGGAAGCAAAAACACGAAATAAAGACTTTTTCAAGTACATTCGTAGCAAAAGGCCTGTGAGAGAGTCAATTGGACCATTAGATGATAGAGGGGTAAAAGGGGCAGTAAGAGGAGACAAGGCTATAGCAGAGAGACTGAATGAATTCTTTGCTTCGGTCTTTACTGAGGAAGATGTAGGGATGTTACCCAAGACTGAAGTGGTATTTAAAGGTGATACTGCAGAGGAATTGAGAGAAATATCGCTACACCGGGAAGATATATTACAACTATTTGATAAACTGAATAGTAGCAAATCACCTGGACCGGATGGTATACATCCCAGAGTGTTGAAAGAACTGAAATATGAGATTGCAGACCTGCTATTGGTAATCTGTGAACTTTCATTAAAATCATCTGTAATACCTGAAGATTGGAGGGTCGCCAACGTAACACCAATTTTTAAAAAGGGTTCCAGGGGTGACCAGGGAAATTACAGACCGGTGAGCCTGACGTCAGTACCAGGGAAAATGGTAGAAACCATCATAAAGAACAAAATTACACAGCATGTACATAGTCATGGCCTAATGGGAGACAGCCAACATGGCTTTAGACAAGGAAGATCTTGTCTTACTAATCTGATCTGTTTTTTTGAAGGTGTGCATAAACAGGTAGACAAAGGTGAGTCGGTTGATATAGTGTATCTGGACTTTCAGAAAGCTTTTGACAAGGTCCCCCATCAGAGACTTTTGGCGAAGCTAAAAAGTCATGGGATAGGAGGCAGTGTACTATTGTGGATCGGGAACTGGTTAAAAGATAGAAAGCAGAGGGTAGGGCTAAATGGCCAATATTCCCAATGGAAAAAGGTGAATAGTGGAGTACCTCAGGGATCTGTATTGGGTCCGCTACTTTTTGACATATTCATAAATGACCTGGAAAAGGGAATAACTAGTGAGGTTATCAAATTTGCAGATGACACAAAACTGTTTAAAGTTGTTAAAACCCAAGAGGATTGTGGAAAACTGCAGGAGGATCTGGATAATTTGGAAGACTGGGCATCCAAATGGCAGATGAAATTTAATGTGGACAAGTGCAAAGTTATGCACCTAGGAAAGAACAACCCACACTATAGTTACACGATGCAAGGCTCCACATTAGAAACCACCACCCAGGAAAAAGATTTAGGAGTCATCGTGGATAACATGTTAAAACCCTCCGCCCAGTGTGCAGCGGCGGCCAAGAAAGCAAATAGAATGCTAGGTATCATAAGGAAAGGGATGGAGAATAAAACAAAGGATATTATAATGCCTCTGTATCGCTCCATGGTACGACCGCACCTTGAATATTGTGTGCAATTCTGGTCACCGTATCTTAAAAAGGACATAGAGTTATTAGAAAAAGTACAGAGAAGAGCCACCAAATTGGTGAAGGGGATGGAAGGCTACTCCTATGAAGAGAGGCTAAAAAGGTTAGGGCTCTTTAACCTGGAAAAGAGACGGCTGAGGGGAGATATGATAGAGGTCTATAAATTAATGAATGGAGTGGAACGGATAAACGTGGATCAATTGTTTACGCTATCAGAATAGAAGGACTAGGGGACATGTAATGAAGCTACGGGGTAAACTATTTAAGACAAATAAGAGAAAATATTTCTTCACTCAACGTGTAATCAAACTCTGGAATCTGTTACCGGAGGATGTAGTAAGGGCTGTTAGTATAGCTGGGTTTAAAAAAGGTTTGGACAAGTTCCTGGAGGAAAGGTCCATAAACCACTATTAAAAAGGGACCCAGGATATCAATGCTTGAGCTAGTACAAGCACTGCAGAACCTGTGTCTTTTGGGGAAACTGCTAGGTACGTATGACCTAGATTGGCCACTGTTGGAAACAGGATACTGGGCTTGATGGACCTCGGTCTGACCCAGTATGGCATTTCTTATGTTCTTATGTTCTTAACAGGTATAAAAGATGACGGCAAAAGCCAGAAGGATGCTTGGGTGCGTAGGGAGAGGAATCGCCAGCAGAAAAAAGGAGGTGATAGTGCCTCTGTAAAAGTCTTTGTTGCGGCCTCATTTGGAGTATTGTGTGCAAATGTACAGGAAGAGAATCTCATTCAGTTGAAAGAAAGCTCTGCAACAAGGGGGCATAGGATGAAAGTGAAAGGGGATAGACTCAGGAGTAGTATGTGAAAATATTTCTTCATGGAAAGAGTGGTAGATGTATGGAATAGTCTCCCAGTGGAGGTACAGACCAGGACAGTAAATGAATTCAAGAAAACATGGGGCCTACACAGGATCTCTAAAGGAAAAGGGGGACTATAATAGTTGGTATGAAAAGGCAAACTGGATAGGTTATATGCTCATGCTTCTGTTTTTCATTGTGTAATGCCTGTGCCTTCAATCTAGGGGCCATTTCCACAAGATTTGTGCTGTTATTTTATAAAGTCATCTAGCGCTTATGTATCTTTATAAAATAGGCTTAAAATACCCGTTTTCTCCATCTCCATCCCTAGGCACTCTTGTAAAAATACTCCCAAAAATTTCACAGGTATTTGTTTTCTTCTAAGTTCTATTTCTTTGGCCTGTGGCATCAGTGTAATGAGAGAGACTCATGTTAGTGCAAGTATGTTTATATAGTCAGGTTTAAAATCGAGGAGGCGGTACTTTTGTTTACAGCTGTTTGTCTGAACTTTGACTTTTGTGTTGTTGGGGTGATGTTTGTTTGTCTCTGTTCCATAGCATTGATTTCACACTTCATTCATGCTACTACATTTGATATTGTATGCTGGAAAGATATCTTCCAAATATGCATCCAGAGGTGACAAATTCTTGATCTGGTGGCAATCTGTTTAGGGACCTTATGCCCACTGAAAGGGAAATTATCATTGCTATGTCAATGTATGAGTCTCTTTTTCTGACTATTTATGCTGCAGTGCAAATTTGTTTTTATTTTTCCCAACCCAGTGGCTGTTGGAAAGAAATTATATATGAGGGATCGAGAAATGTCTGTCTTTCTGGGGCAAAATATAGCTCTAAAAATTTAATGGAAAGGGCCATATTTGGCGTGGAGCAAAAAACGTGAAGAGACATCAAGTTTGAAAATGGGCAAGATTGGACTAGGGGTTCCACAGAAATAGCCTCCCTCCAGTAAGAAAACAGCCCAATGCATTTCTGTAGAAGAAGCAGGTCCAGCTTTGGCAATGTAGAAACACCGTTATACTGAAACAAAGCAAACTGCCTCTCGCCTCTTCATCGCACTCTTAGTGACAGACACATACACACGTGCACAATCAAAACACACATTAGAAATAATTGCTTGAGGCATGCTCTACATACTTTGCAGTTTTCTCCCCTCCCCCTCGGCCACATTGGTATCTTTGCTGGCCTTATCCTTGCTTGGGTGCATAAGGAGAGGAATGGCTAGCAGGAGATAGGTGATAGTGTCTCTGTATAAGTCTCTGGTGCGACCTCATTTGGAGTGGCCAATTTTCCCAATGGAGAAAGGTGAATAGTGGTGTACCCCAGGGATCTGTGCTGGGTCCGCTGCTTTTTGACATATTCATAAATGACCTGGAAAGTGGAATAACGAGTGAGGTTATCAAATTTGCAGATGACACAAAACTATTTAAAGTTGTTAAAACGCAAGAGGATTGTGAAAAATTGCAAGAGGATCTTGATAAATTGGAAGACTGGGCATCAAAATGGCAGATGAAATTTAATGTGGACAGGTGCAAGGTTATGCACCTAGGGAAGAACAACCCAATCTATGGTTACACGATGCAAGGTTCCACATTAGGAACCACCACCCAGGAAAAAGATTTAGGTGTCATTCTGGATACCATGTTAAAACCCTCTGCCCAGTGTGCAGCGGCGGCCAAGAGAGCAAATAGAATGCTAGGTATGATAAGGAAAGTAATTGAAAATAAAACAAAAGATATTATAATGCCTCTGTATCGTTCCATGGTGAGACCGCACCTTGAATACTGTGTGCAATTCTGGTCGCCGTATCTTAAAAAGGATATAGCGATTTTAGAAAAGGTACAGAGAAGAGCCACCAAAATGGTAAAGGGGATGGAAGGATACTCCTATGAAGAAAGGCTAAAAAGGTTAGGGCTCTTTAACCTGGAAAAGAGACGACTGAGGGGAGATACGATAGAAGTCTATAAATTAATGAACGGAGTAGAACGGGTAAACGTAGATCGATTGTTTACCTTATCAGAATATAGAAAGACTAGGGGACATGCAATGAAGCTACAGGGTAAACTATTTAAGACTAATAAAAGAAAATATTTTTTCACTCAACGTGTAATCAAACTCTGGAATTTGTTACCAGAGGATGTAGTAAAGGCTGTTAGTGTAGCTGGGTTTAAAAAAGGTTTGGACAAGTTCCTGGAGGAAAGGTCCATAAACCATTATTAAGAAGTGACCGAAGATATCAATGCTTGACCCCAGTACAAGCATTGTGGAACTTGTGTCTCTTGGGGAAACTGCTAGGTACATATGACCTAGATTGGCCACTGTTGGAAACAGAATACTGGGCTTGATGGACCTTGGTCTGACCCAGTATGGCATATCTTATGTTCTTATGTATTGTGTGCAGTTCTGGAGACCGCACCTTCAAAAGGATATAAACAGGTTTGAGTCGGTGCAGAGGGTGGCAACTAAAATAGTTAGTGATCTTCGTTATAAAGCATATGAGGACAGTCTTAAAGATCTTAATATGTATACATTAGAGGAAAGGCAGGATAGGAGGAGATATGATAGAGACGTCTAAATACCTCCGTGGCATAAATGCACAAAAGGAGAGCTTCTTTCGATTGAAAGCAATGTTTGCTATGAGGGGACATAGGATGAGGGTGAAAGGGGATAGACTCAGGAGTAATATGTGGAAATATTTCTTTATGGAAAGAGTGGTAGATGCATGGAATAGTCTACCAGTGGAGGTGGTAGGGATGAGGACAAAAAAGCATAGGATCAACACAGAAGATCTCTAAAGGAAAAAAGGGAACTATTGTAGTTGATATGGAAGGACAGACTAGATAGAAATATAGAAACATGACTGCAGAAAAAGACCACATGGCCTATGTTTCTATTTGTTGTCGTTTATTCCTTTTTTGGAAAATAATCAATGGTATATACAATGCAAAAATGCATTCTCTATTTGCTATGGATGTTTAAAATAAATAAATAAAGTTAGAAAAAAAATACAGTCTCCATTAAAAATGATTCATACTCACCAATACAGCATATATCTACTTTCAAACTAACAAGTATCCAAACAAAATTCTTGCTAACCCACATGCCCATCAGCCAGACTGAACATAAAACACCTTAAAGCAGGTAAAGGTCGAAAACTCACAATCTTTTTCTAAAGATAGGTGAATGCCTGGATAAATAGCCTTCAAGGTCTCCGAGAAATTTGTATAATTTTGCTCAAGATGGATCGCCAGGGGAACTCTATTCCCCCAAGGCTGGGGCAGTACAATCAAAAATTATATTGTGTGGCTTCCATTCAGATTATGGGAAATTGTGGGACCCGGTTACTCATCCCTTATTGAAGAAAGCAAACCTTGACCCAGATTTACCAGTAAATTAGCGGCCTATATTAAATTTGCCATTTTTGGTAACAATTATTGAGAGAAGTAGCATGATAGCTCTCTGACTATAAAGCACTGTACAAAGAGAAGGTAAAGTTAAAATACTAAACTGAATCTGCCATCTAATAAGCAACCAGTGAAGCTCCTTCAAAATTAGGGTTACATGATCCCCGACCACTTGCTCAATCAAGAGCGTGGCTGCAGTATTCTACAAGAGTTACAAATGATATCATCTGGACACTTGTAACTCCAAGTAAATCGCATTGTGGTAATCAATTTTAGTCATGATCAGTGTATGAATAAGAGTAGACAAATCCTCATATGTGTGTTCTACTGTGAACTCTGAACCGATAGTTATGAACAGTGACACCTAGTGACTGAACCTGTAGTTTGCTATTGGTGCTATGTGTTCTGCCAGCTAGTGGTGAAGTACAGAAAAACCTGTTGACATGGAGCAATGGAACTGTGTGGTTAGACTATAAAATGCATCCTTTGAATTCTGACACATACAAGCACACATGCACTGACACACAAACTTCTGTACGTATATACAAACACGCATATAAATACCAGCCTGCAAATATACACTCAAGCATACAAAACAGATCTGTGCACACACACAGACACACGCACGCGCGCATACAAAGACATGCACACACAGACAGTGCAGACACAAACAGATGGGTGGATGTATGTATGTACGCACGCACGCGCACACACACACACAGGGGTTGGAAAACATTTTGTAAGCCCATGTTCTGCATGCTTTCCTCATTTATTTGTGTACAGACTGATGGTTAATCTGTGTACTGTGGTTGGGGAACATATATATTTTTTTTAAATTCTGATCATGGTTTGCACAAACCTGTTTTTTCTTTTTTCAACCTTGATCTCTATGAGGGGAGATGTCTTCTGGTTTTCTTATGACAGATGCACCTTTTATAATCGTTCTTTATATACAGTAAGATTCAGAAGTACTAAAGTTACTTTTCAAGCTCAAAGAGAATCTAAGATAAGTGCAAGTAAGTTCCCAGCTCTGCTTAGTGTCAAAGATAGCAACTGTATTTCTTATCATTTCTCTGAAGTAGAGCACTGCAATTGTGATGGTTTCACCTGTAAAGATTGGGATGCGATAGCACTGTATGCTCATTTACTTAAAGGTCATCTCTTCACCTCCCTAAGTCACCAGAAAGTGAGTCTGTTGTTTTGCCCCTACTTACCCAACAGTGTTATAGCTTTTGATTTATCTGAATCCATAGTACTCTCTCTAGATTAATCATGTGTATGCTTTTGTTTTTTTAACAGGAAGAGCCAATCCCATCCCTTGGAAAAGAACAACTCCTTTACCCATGTGGTCAACAGGAACATACATGTGACTACCGTGATCTCTTTGACTGAAAAGGTTTATGTCCACTGAGCTATGGCCTGGGTCTGAACCCCCCCCCCCCTCCCCGTGAAACAGTTGTTATATCCATGTGACCAGAGCTGGAATAGAACACATGACACAATGAATATAAATTGACAGAAAACACGGCAACAATTGCTTCAAGTCTTTTTGATTTTGGGATATTTGTTATAATAAAAAAGATGGTAAAGGAAATTCACGTGTTTGTATGTCTGTCCAGCAGAGTATTTTACACCTGCTTCAGGTCATGCCTAACTGTAGACTAATTCTCCTTTGAGCTTGGGCTTGGGAGAAGAGCATGAGGGGGGAATTGTGACTTCCTCTCTGGCACTAAAAACCACCTTGATTTTCCAAACATAAGAGGTTTGGAAGATTACTCCTTAGTTGGCTCACCTTGGATGTACAGTTTTCCCTAAAAGGCTATTTACATGTTTAAGTGGTGCTACTTAGAGATACAAAGCCCAAGTGATGCCTTTTCCATTTCTGAACATCTTCTCATGTAAAATAGCTGCTTCTGCTGTGTGTACTGCCAAATATGTGAGTGGGGGGTTCCCATGGTGCCATATGTATTTTATAAAGGTCTGCCTTCATTGAGCCTTTTATCAAATACTAGTGCAGTTTTACAACTGTTTAAACATCTGTTTTCTGACCTTGAAGCTCTATACAGAGCTAGACTGTTTATGTATGACTTTAGCAACTCATTTAAAAGATTTGGCATTACAGGAAAATAATCTGAGCCTGTAGTAGAGGGAAATGTAACCTTTTGGAAAGGATGTCCTCAAGCAACACATTGGAGCTCATGAAGAGGCTACACTGGACTTGGGTAATGTCAGACAACCCAAAATGAATGTTATATTTTTCTGATTTACAGTGATCAGCTGGGAGGCAAGGAATGGTATCTTTCAATTGTACATCCCAGCAGCTTTGCATGGAGTACTATGCTTGGAAATGGAATTGGAGTTAGTGCACACTCAGTTTCTGCTCCCATCCATTTCAAGCAACAGAGCACATGAAATGCTGCAGGAGATGCTAGAAAGCAACAGCTGTCTTTAATTTTAGGAAAGTTTGAATAAAAAAAAACGTTTCTCTCTTCTTTGCAAAGAAGGATGAGTACTTTGTAATTTTGTAATACAATGCATCTGTGGACCAATAAAGAAGCAATACAATGATGAAAAATGTGTGTTGCACATTAGGAGGGCGAGAGAATAAAGTGGGCAATCTTCACTGAAGTGCCTTATAGTAAAGGATGCACTTATGCTGTACATATGTGTTAGTTTGAAGATTTGCTGTCTGGGTAGTTTAACAACAAGTTGATATGCAAATATAGAAGGGGAAAGTAGATGTGTAATTTTATATCTATAGATGGTGGTTCATTGGAAAGACCATGCCGATTCAGTTGTGGCAACATTATTAGCACCCTTGAAGTTCAACCCCTTAATGTCCAATATATCCTTAAAATAAAAAAAAGTGGCCAGTGAAATGGCTTTGGATTATATATGCACACATACTTGACACATAAGAGTCAAATAAAACAAGACCAATTAAAAAGGAAATAGTATAAACACTAGCACATTGCCAGGACAAGATTATTGGCACCCCTATAAAAAATTCAAATCTGTTATTCTCCGGGAATAAGCAGGAAGTCAGCCCTCACATATGGGTGATGTCAGCACCGACGGAGTCCTCGCGGAAGCATCTCCCCAGCTTTCAAAGAAAGCCTTTGGGAGATGCCACCACGCATGAGTGGTCCCCTTCCTGCCCAAAGGTGCCATCTTGCTCAGTCTTTTTTCCACAGAGCCCTTCAGACATTGGTCTGGCTTGTCCCTGGAAAAAGTAGATTTTTCTCTGAGTTTCATCGCCTCTGGTATTACATTGGTACTCTTCCTACCGACCTTGATGCCTTGGCATCGAGTTTGGTCTATTTTTTCTATTTTTTCGATTCTTTCTTTTTCTTGGCATCTTTGTGCCCTTTATTCTCCCACTGGTAGCCCAGAGAGACCTCGCAGGGGTACTCCCCCCCCCCCCCATGGCTACCAGTGACTTTAAGAAGTGTGATCGGTGTTCTAAAATCATGTCTTTGACTGACACACACGACTAGGGTTGCCAACTGGCTCCAGATGCGCCCGACAGGCTTGATCCAGTCCTGGGTTTATTCCATTGCATGCAGGGACATGTAGTTCTGATTTCTCCATTGCACTCAATCAGAAAAGCAAGACTACAAGTCCCTGCATGCAATGGGGTAAACACAGGACTGGATCAAGCCTGTCGGGCGCATCTGGAGCCAGTTGGCAACCTTACACACGACTGCTGTCTCCACTGCCTTGGGCCCAGACCACAACCCAGCAGCCTGCGGTATCTGCAAGAGGATGTCCAGTAAGGCCCTCAAGAGCCACCAGCAGCAGCACGATAAGGTGGTTTTTTTTTTCCCCCTGAGTCCCCATGCCTTCGAAGGCCAGGGCCTTGTCCGAGGCCCCAACAGCTTGGGCAGAGCCTTCTGAACCTAAGCCTCGTCGTGGGTCCTCAGAAAGGGGGTCTCCCTCGAGTGAACCCAGGAAGAAGAAACCCTTGAAGGTGGTGTCCTTGGATGGTTCTGATAGGCCGGGTGCTCCCCAGGCCCAGTCCCGCAGTCTGAGATGTTTGTCTGAGGCATCAGAGAAGGAGCGCCCTGCGAATGTCCCCTGGAAAGATCCGACAGTGGACTGGCCTCGGTCCCCAGACACGATCCTCATCGAGGATTCCCCTTCGGGGGAGCCGGCGCTGAAGGCTGCGGAGCCTTCTGGTCTTGAGTCCAGAATGGTAGCCTTGGAGCGCAGTTTGTATGCCTTCATGGACCAGAAGCTGGTGCTGTTGTCTGGTACGACTGGTTCATCCACCCCAACCACCAGACCTTCGATGTCTAAGATGTCCCCGGAGGCTGAGCCGATCCTTGAGGTCCTGCGGTCTCGAATCGATCCTCTGCCGAGGTCACAATCTGAGTCCCTCTCAACAGGACTGCGGTCATCCTGGGCAAATTTGTCAGGCACTGGCCACAGGGCATCAGGGGCCCCGAGGCTCGCGGAGCAGCCCTCTTACGAGTCCTCGACGGACTACTCAGAGTGGAAGATGGAGTCCCCCACTACCGTCGCCACTGCAACGTCCCATCTGACTGTCCCATCTCAGAGCCTCGACGGCGGTACCTGCCCGAGGATATAGACTTCCTTGATTTTAAGGACATGTCTAAGGCCCTGGCATTCCCAACTGAGTTGAAAGAGGACCCTTGGGTGGATGAGTTGGAGATCCACCAGTACGAGGCCCCTCCATGGGACTCGTTCACAGTGCCCATTCAGCCCATCCTGGAATGGCTGATGCTTCGAATGTGGGAGACAACAGCTTCGGTGCCAGTGGTGAGCAAATGGCTCAACTCAATGTATCGAGTCCGCCGGAGTCTGGGCTTCCAAAAGTCACAGCTGCCGCATAACTCCATGGTGGTGGAATCAGCCATGCATTGGCTGAAAAGCCAGAAGAAGCACTCCTCAGTGGCTCCTGTCAGGGAGGCCTGTATCCTGGACGCCCTCGGCAGAAAATGCTACTAGGGCTCAATGCTCATCAGCCACATCTAAGCCTACCAGCTGTACCATGGGCATGTACCTGAGAGACCTGGTGAAGGAACTCACCAGGTTCTCACTGGTCTCTCCAAGGAACTCTTGCAGCGCTTCAAGAACCTGGCCAAAGCAGTCCGTGAATGCTCCAAATTCATGGCTCGAGTAGTTGTGGCTGGCATCGGTGCACGCCTCCAAGCTTGGCTACAGTCGTCCAACCTCAAGCAGTGGGATCAGGACAAACTGGCTGATGTCCTGTGCCAAGGAGAGGATCTCTTTGGTAAACCCATGACCGACAAAGCTGCCGAGCTGGAGACAGAGTTCATGACGAGGACCAGGCTCTCCAAAAAGACCGCTGCCCCTCCCTGACAGAAGAGTGCGGGTAAAAAGTCCTTTTACCTGAGGAAGGGAGCTGCTTACTGAAACAGCCACCTTATCAGGCCTTCCCAGCTTCCCAACAGGGTCAGCAGGTCATGGGGCATGGCCCACTTAAGCAGAAGGCCCCAAAACCCCATACACCGGCTCTGGCCCAGCCAGGAGGGAGTTTTTGACTCCTTAAACATAGCCTATCTACCTCAAGGAGATCAACAGCCCACAGGGGGATGTTTGGCCCTCTATGCCCAGATGTGGGTGTCCATCGCCACCAATTCCTGGGCACTAAGGGTAGTCAGGGAGGGTTACCTCCTCCACCTGACAGACACCTCCCCCTTATTTCCCGGGAGAGCCCCTCAGGTCTCCCCTCCACTGGAACCTTCTTCTGGAGGAGTTGGCAGGTCTTCTTGAGAACAAGGCGGTGGAACCGGTGCCCCACCATCTCAAGGGCAAGGGGTTCTACCCCAGGTACTTCCTCGTGCCAAAAAGAATGGGGGGCCTAAGGCCCATCCTTGACCTGCGCAACCTCAACAAATTCCTGATGAGGGAGAAGTTCAAGATGCTCTCCCTTGGAACATTGCTGCCCTACTTCCAGCAGGGAGACTTGCTATGCTCCTTAGACCTCAAAGATGCTTATACCCACATCCTCATCCACCCAAACTACAGACAGTACCTGCGGTTCGTAGTGGGGGACAGGCATTTTCAGTACAGGGTGCTCCCCTTCGGCCTAACCTCTGCCCTGAGAGTTTTCACAAAATGCCAGGCAGTCTTTCCCTACCTGGATGACTGGCTCATAAAGGGAGGCTACTGCACGCACCATCCAGGTTCTACAACACTTGGGGTTCGTCATAAACTACACCAAGTCTCACCTCCTCCTGACAGTGTCTGGAGTTCATTGGGGCAAAGAGAGACACTCTCCAGTCGAAGGCTTTTTTGCCCAGGGACCGAGCCAATCGTCTCAAGACTCTGGCTCGGGATGTACAGTACTGTTCCTTGGTGCTCATTTGGCTTCTCCTGCACCTCTTCGGGCACATGACCTCCACGGTCCATGTCACCCCCGACGCTTGCCTCCACATGTGGGTGGCGCAGTGGTGTCTCCGGGACCAGTAGTCGCAGGCCACGGTTCACCTCAGAGACAGTGTTTCTGTGACCTACCATTTGGCAGATTCTCTGGTCTGGTGGCAGTCTCCCCAGCATCTCGAGGCAGGCCTTTTCAGACCCCAAGCCCCTCAAGGGTCCTCACCACTGCCTCCCTGCTCAGCTGGGGATCCCACTGTGGAGATCTCCACACCCAGGGCAGCTGTTCACCAGACACGAGCACCCAGCAGATCAACCTCCTGGAGCTCCGAGCCATACACCTAGCCCTGAGAGTCTTCTGTCACCACCTGCATCACCAGCCGGTGCTGGTCCAGACGGACAAGCAGGTGGCGATGTTCTACGTGAACAAACAGGGGGCATGGGGTCTTGAACCCTTTGTCAGGAGGCACTGGGCCTCTGCTTGTATGCAATCCAACAGGGTATCCTCCTGCGGGCAGTGTACCTACCAGGTTAGGACAACCTGCTGGCTGACAGGCTCAGCAGAGTTCTCCAGCCACACGAGTGGCAGTTGGATCCCAAGTAGCCAGTTGGCTTTTCTGGCTCTGGTGGTGGTGGGGGGGGGGGGGGAGAATCTGTGGTGAACCTGTTCGCCAGCACGGACAACTTTCAGTTGCCCCGCTTCTGCACCCGGCAAGGCCCACCCCTCCAGGGTGGCAGCGGATACATTCCTGGTCTCATGGTCGGAAGGCCTCATGTACGTCTTCCCTCCTATGCTGCTGATTACCAAGACCTTGTTTAGGACCCTCCTCGACAGGGTCTCGCTCATCCTGATAGGTTCTAGGTGGCCTGGACAACTGTGGTTCCCACTGTTTCTACAGTTGATTTTGGAGACCCCCATCCCCTTGGGGACCACCCCAGGACTCCTATATCAGGAGGGGGGCTCTCTCCTGCACCCCAACCTGGAGTCCCTGTCATTGACAGTGTGGCTGCTGAGAGGGTAGGGTAGAAGATATTCTGCTGGCCTCTCGCAAGGCCTCTACTAGGAAGGCTTACGCTCTCAAATGGCACAAGTTCTCTGCTTGGTGCGCCAAACACGGGGCTGACACTTTCTCCTGCCAGGTTGCTCTAATGTTACAGTACCACCTCTCTCAGTCCGGGCTCAAATCTAACTCTGTCCGAGTGCACCTTAGTGCCCTGGCAGCACACCACCTTCAAGTGGATGGTAAACCCCTCTCGGTTCATCCCTTAGTAACCCGTTTTCTTCGGGGCCTGCTCTTATCGAAGCTCCTGGTTCGCCCTCTGGCAACCGAAAGGGATCTCAAGGTAGTGTTGGGGCAGCTCACTCACCCGCCCTTTGAACCTCTGGCTACCTGCCATCTTCCCTACTTCTTGGAAGATGGCTTTCCTGGTTGCGCTTACCTCTGCTCGCAGAGTTAGTGAGTTTCAGGCTCTGGTGGCGGAGGTGCCCTATACCAGGTTCTACAAGAACAGAGTGGTTCTTTGCATGCACCCCAAATTCCTGCTGAAGGTAGTTTCACCCTTCCATCTCAACCAAGAAGTGGTGCTCCCTAACTTCTTTTCATGACCTCAATCCAGTCGGGTGGAGATGGTCCTTCACACTTTGGACTGTAAGAGGGCTTTGTCCTTCTATATCAAATGCACTCAGGGCCACCGCAAAGCTTCTCAGCTTTTCATTTCCTATGAGCCCAGTAGGCTGGGGGAGGCGGTGACCAAGCGTATGCTGTCCACATGGGTAATGGACTGTATCACCCTCGCTTACGAGCAGGCGAGGCTCCCGCTGGAAGGCCGTGTCACGACGCACTGGTGTCAGGGACATGGCGGCCTCGATGGTAAACTTACGCTCTGTCCCAATGGTGGACATCTGCCGGGCCGCCACCTGGTCTTCAGTCCATACCTTTGCAGCCCATTACTGCCTGGAAAGAGTTCCGATGGGACAGTGCCATTGGAAAGACTGTGCTCCGTAACCTATTCGGGGTTTAGGCAACTCCTACCCTCCTATTCTTCTGTGTTCAGGTAACTGGGTGCTGGTTTCATCAGACGCAGGGGTCCTTCTGTGGTCTGTTGGCACAGACTCAATTGCTGCTGCTTGCGGCTCCCCATGAGGGAGCCCTGTCTTTTCTATGGGCTTTCGGTAGCCTGCAGCTGGGGAGTCCCACATGTGAGGACTGACTTCCTGCTTGTTCCCGGAGAAAGTGTAGTTACTCACCTGTAACAGGTGTTCTCTGGGGACAGCAGGAATCGGTCCTCACAGTCCTCCCTCCTCCCCTTGGAGTTGCTCCTTTACCATCTTTTTCTTTTTGCTATCTTTTAGCTATGACATCTGACTGAGCAAGATGGCACCCTTGGGTGGGAAGGGGACCACACATGCATGGTGGCTTCTTCCAAAGGTTTTCTTTGAAAGCTGGGGGGATGCTTCCGTGAGGGCTCTGTCGGTGCCGATGTTATCCATATGTGAGGACTGATTCCTGCTGTCCCCGGAGAACACCTGTTACAGGTGAGTAACTATGCTGAACAGAAGACCCATATTCCCATTGCAGTAAAATTTAGACATACCCGTGATGAATTGTCGATACTCATGACTTGAAACAACCAATGAAAGCTCTAATGTTTAAAATGGCTACATTCCTGCCTTGTTCCATTTTCACAATGGTGAAGACGAGAGCTGCCTGCGACAGTCATAAAAGCCATTATCACTAAATTTCAAACTTCAAAGGGGTGCAAGGCCATCTCCAAAGACCTTGGGATTCCTGTATTTACAGTTTGCAATGTTAACAGTTCCATGAACAGAAAACATCTTAAGAACCTCCCAGGATGTGGTCAGAAGAGGAAAATTAATCCAAGGAGTCTTCAAAGGTTAGTGCAAACTGTTGGAAAAACACCACATACAAGATCCATAGAGCTTAAGACTAACCTGAAGCAATCTGGCATGGTGGTTTCAACCCACACCATAAGCCATACACTAAACAAAGAAGGACTTCATAGTCAAAGGCCAAGGAAGACCCCACTACTCAAAGACAGACATAGAAGGCACACCTGATATTTGCCCAAACCCACCTTGAGAAACCACAATCCTTCTGAAAAAATGTTCTGTGGACAGATGAAACCAAACAAGCTGTTTGGCAATGCAGACCAGTGATACATTTACAGGCGAAGATATGAAGCTTATACGGATATAAGCTTATAAGGAAAAAAAACATGCTTCCTACGGTTAAATATGGTGGAGGTTCCATAATTTTGTAAGGCTGTTTTGCTGCCTCAGGAACTGGAGGCCTGGAGTGTATTAAAGGACTCATGAAGTCAGAGGACTACCAAGGTATTTTGGAGTGAAATGTGCTACCTAGTGTCAGAAAGCTAGGTCTGAGTTGAAGGTCATGGGTCCTCCAGCATGACAATGACCCAAAACATACAGGACATCTAAATGTACAAAAGAATGATTAGAAAGGAACAAATGGACCATTTTAAACTGGCCAGCAATGAGTTCTGATCTCAATTCGATTGACAACCTTTGGAAAGAGCTGAAATCTGCCATTGGTAAAAGGAATTCTGGAAATATTCACGAGCTGGAACAAATTGCAGTTGCAGAGTGGGAGAACTACCAGCAGACAGATGTAAGAAACCTATAGATGGCCACAAGAAACATTTGGAGGTTGTCATCACTGCTAAGGGTTATGCAGCCAAAGATTAGTGAAGGGTGCCATTAATCCTGTCTAGCTCATATTTTGTGTTTTTTTCTCAGAAATTACTGTTTAAGTTGCACAAACATCTTTTTTTTTTTCTTGTATACCTTTGAAGATGCTATTAAATAATGATGACATATAGTTGGAATATTTCAAATTATTTCCCAAGATATTGTATACAACATAACTGAAATGCAAGGGTACCAATAAGGTGAGTTATTCACCTGTAGCAGGTGTTCTCCATGAACAGCAGGAATAAGTCCTCACGTGTGGGTGACGTCACCAACAGAGCCCTGCACAGAATGCTCCCCAGCTTCCAAATTTTGGAATTTTCTGGGAGGAACATCGCTCATGCGCCCCTGCCTGTTGCGGTGCCATATTCTCTGGTATGATCACAGAGCAGGAGCCAAAAGAAGGTGGGAGGTTTGTGAGGACTTATTCCTGCTGTTCATGGTGAACACCTGCTACAGATGAGTAACTTAGAAATATGACAGAAAAAGGCCACATGGCCTATCTAGTCTGTCCTTCCATATCAACAACTACAACAGTCCCCTTTTTTCCTTTAGAGATCCTCTGTGTTTGTCCCATGCTTTTTTGAATTTAGTTGCTGTCCTCATCTCTGCCACCTCCACTGGGAGACTATTCCAAGGATCCACCACTCTTTCCATAAAGAAATATTTCCGCAAATCACTCCTGAATCTATCCCCCTTCACCCTCATTCCATGTCACCTCGTAGCAGAACTTGCTTTCAATTGAAAGAGGCTCTCCCCCTGAACATTTATGCCATGGAGGTATTTAAACATCTCAATCATATCACCTCTATCCCGCCTTTCCTCGAAGGTGTACATATTAAGATCCTTAAGTCTGTCCTCATATGCTTTATAATGAAGACCACTAACCATTTTAGTAGCCACCCTCTGCACCGACTCCATCCTGTTCACATCCTTTTGAAGGTGCGGTCTCCAGAATTGCACACTATACTCCAAATGAGGTCGCACCAAAGACCTATACAGAGGCACTATCACTCCTTCTTTTTTTCTGCTAGCCATTCCTCTCCGTATGCACCCAAGCATCCTTCTAGCTTTTGCCGTCGCCTTTTCTACCTGTTTAGCTACTTTTTTTTTTAAACTCTGTTTATTAATACACAGCATACACTTGTACAACACAGGTCTATACACATATACATAGGGCCCCGAGCAGGGTTGTTTCTGATCCACTGGCCTAGGGCTCCAGCAAGCATGACCCGCTGAACAAAGCGGCATCAACACAACAGACATCAAATCCTTATATAAGTTTAATTTACCCCCTACCCCTCCCAACCCCCTTGTTGCTGTAGCCTCCATCTCTTCCGTTAACCCTACTTGAGCACACTTGGGTAAGGGGGCACTTGTGACGATACTCCCCAGACCCCTCTAACCCTTTACATTATAGCTATAGCTTCATAATATGGCACTTCGAACCTGCAGCCCTAGTCGCTGGAGATAAGGTTCCCAAATCATTAGAAAGGATGCCCATCGCTTAACGTCCCCCCGGGCTCCTCTCCGCTCCAGCAACATGAATTGATGGAAGCTGTTGCACCACTCCCAAAACAAAGGTGCCACCCGCTCTCTCCACTTTAATAGAATGGGACCCTTACCCACCAGACATGCCTTCTGCACCAGGATCCTCTCCCATCTCCCTTTTGGGTGGAGAGGTCGGAGCTGATCCAAAACCACTAGGGACCCTGTCCATTGGAACGATTGTCCAATAAGGCTGCTCATATAGTTACCTATCTGCATCCAATAGCCACGGATTTTCAAGCACCCCCACCACATATGCCCCAAATCTGCCAGCGAGCAGGAACACTTTGGGCAACCACCATCTAAAGTGAGATGGCTACGCATTGCTCATCTCGTATCAGACATTTAAACTATATCTCCCGCCACCTAGCCCCTTCCACTAGGCCTGAAATTCGACGTAGTGCTCTACCGATCGACCCTGGGGCCACCTCCAAACTCAACTCCCTTGCCCAGTGTGCCTCCTCTGCCGAATAATCTGGGGGAGCATCATACTCCCCGAGCCTTCTCTTGAAGTCTGCTATCCTGGGTGGGCTCTCATCGCCTAAGGCAAAAAATCCCAAAATCTTCTCAGAGCGCTCCAAATCCAACGCCGCTGTCGGCAATGAAGCCACATAGTGAGAAATCTGAGCATAGGCGAATAGATGTCGGAGGGGGGGGGGAACTCATATTCCCTGCAAAGCTCGCTGAAGGATTTACATGCCCCCTCCTGGTCCACCACGTGGCCCACACTCCTTATACCTGCCCTCCTCCATTGTCGAAAAGCAGCAGTATCCGTGCCAGGGGGAAACCGGGTATTGCCCCCTATGGGTAGGCATCTAGACACCTCCAAGTTACCGCCCCAGTTCTTTTGTAACCTCTGCCAAGTACGCCTAACTGGCAATACCAACACACTGCCAGACATTCGACACGGCACCACTGAGCTGTTCAAATGCAACCCCACAGCCAAACTAAGAGGCGCTACAAACTCCTCTTCTAACTCTATGGGGGTATACACATAGTGTTGCCCAGCCCGTCCCCAATATGCTGGGCCTAACGAGCCAGCATGTATGCCTCCAAATCGGGAACTCCGATTCCCCCCTTGTTTCCAGCCTCCTCTCAACCGGTTCATCGGGATGCGCGCCCTAGCCCCCTTCCACAAAAAGCCCCGCATCTCCCTCCCTATGCACCTTAATCTCTCTGGGACATCCACACTGGGAGAGTCTGTAGCCAATAGAGGATACGTGGTAAAATCACCATCCCCAGCGCAGCTGCTCTCCCCAGCAAAGACAATGGCAAAGGAGTCCATGCCTGTAACTGTGCCCGGAGCTTAAGGAGTACCCTATCAAAGTTCCTTTTATACAGCTCTTTTGGATCTCTTGTCAAAAGGATACCTAAATACACAAACAAGTCCTGCACCCATCTCAATGGGAACGTCCCTCCCCAGCGTGCCTGGAGCGTACCTGCAACATCCAAGGCCTCCGACTTCTCCATGTTAATACGTAGCCCTGCAAAGCGACCAAGAACTTCGAACTCCCCCATTAGGCACTGCAGTGACCTCCGTGGGAGCGTCAAATGTACCAACAGATCATCCGCAAAGGCAGCCATCTTAAACCCCTGTCGCCCCATGCGCACTCCCTGGATGTCCCTAGATGACTATTTTCCGAACCAACGGGGAGAGTGGGCAGCCCTGCCGTGTAACTCTTTCTAAGCAAAACCTCTCAGACAGTACCCCATTGCACAGCACACCTGCAGTCGGTTGCATATAAAGCAAGTTTACCATGCTACAAAACGAGCCCCCTATCTAGCACGGTAGGAGCCTCTTCAGATACTCCCAGTTCACTTATCAAATGCCTTCTCGGCATCAAAGCTTATCAAAAGGGACTGCTGCTCGGTGGCCTTCACCCACTCCAGGGACGCCAAAATTTTCCGGATATTCCGCACTGCATGTCTACCTTTAACAAAGCCCACCTGTGCATCATGAACAAGCTTCCCTATAAACTGCACTAAGCGATCCACCAGTATCTTGGCCAATAGTTTCCAATCAAAATTAAGCAGCGAGATTGGGCGATACGATGCAGCCTGCATATGGTCTTTCCCTGGCTTTGGTATGAGTGTAATATACGCATGATTATCCCCCCATACAAACCCCCCTTGCTCAGCTCGTTGATACCTTGCCCTTGGTGGCGATGTATCTGATCTCCCAACATCTTGTAGAATTCCACCCCAAAGCCATCCGGGCCGGGCACCCAATAACATTCAGCCTTCTGTATAACCCGGTGGACTTCCTCCACCGATATCGGGGCGTCCAACTGCGCCCTCTGATCCTCTGTCAGCCTAGGAAGTTGCACATCACAGAGGTATTGTTGCATATCACCTACCGATCCCTCCCTTCTCGAATATAGTTTTTGGTAAAAAGATCAAAATACCTGCGCTATGGCTCGACTATCCTGTAAAATCCCCTGTTCATCTCGCAAGGCAGCCACTACGCGGGAGCCTCGGCTACCCTGGAGGCAGCATGCCAAAAGCCTCCCAGGCTTATCTCCAAAGCGGTACAGCTGGTACCAATAATACATTAAAGATTTTTTCGCCCTCCCATGTAGCACTTCATTCAGAGCAGTTTGGGTCTCCCACAATTTCTGTTTGTTGGCCGCACAGGGGTTGAGCCCGAACCACCGCCTATCCTTCACCACCTGTCTTTCCAGACGAATTATTTGCTCTGCTACCACTTTCCGCTTGCGCGCAATATACCCAATGATTTCCCCCCCGCATAACCACTTTTGCCGTCTCCCAAAACAATTCCGGGGTATCACGATGGCACTCATTGTGAAAAACAAACTCTGTCCAGCTCTTCTTAAGGTAAGCCTGAAACTCTGCGTCCTTATACAATTCCACTGGGAATCTCCAGAGTCTGGTCGGCCGCCCAGTCCAAGCACACCCAAATCAGGGCATGGTCCGATATCTCAGTTGGGCCAATTTGGACATTCTCCACTCAGGCAAAGTTTCTCTCTGACACCAAGATATAGTCAATCCGTGCACTTGTGCCATGGGCCCGCGACTGATGTGAAAAATCCCTCCGTGGGGTAGTCGCCACGGATCCACCACCCCCAGCTGTCACCGCAGGCCTAGTAGGGCCTTCATTGTCTTATTTATTTAACAATCATTTATATCCCGCATCTTCCAGAGTTCAGATGCGGTTTACAATTGAACAGTCAACAAAGCAGGCAGAATGTCTGCGTCCTCGCTCCCTCCCCACCCTCTCTGGACGTGTCCAGCTCAATATCCATTACCCCATTAAGATCACCGCTCAAAATTAAGGGAGCCTACGGCAACTGTTCCACATGGGAAGCCAAGCAGGCGTAGAAAGCTCGGTCTAGCACATTGGGGCTGTAAAGGCTCACCAACACTATGGGCTGCTCCTCCAGGGTTCCGTACAACAGCACATATCTGTCCTCAGGGTCCACATAGTCTCTTTCCCGAACAAACCTGATCCGTTTGTAAATTTAAATGACCACTCCACCTTTTTTCCCTTTGGCCGGTGCCCCCCATACCTACCCCACCCAATCCCGCTTCAATTTATGTTGCTTCTCCACAGTCTGGTGGGTTTCCTGCAGCATGGCTATATCGCATTTTTGACGGGCCAAGGCTTGAAGCACTTTATCTCATGGAATGTATGCGGGATAGGGACCCCTATTAAGAGAGAGAATCTTCAGGTTATCCGCTCCCAAACGTATCCAATTCTGCCAGCTATCCAGCCCATTATAGGAAGGACCTCCCCAGCATGAGGCCCTCCCAATAGCTCGTCAAGGTAATGTGTTCCCTTACCCATTCTATCACTTAAGCTACTCGCAACCCACCCCTCCCTCCACCCTCCCCCCTTCCTACCACCATCCCCCCTCTCCCCCTTTCCCCAGCCACTTCCACCAACCCCTCCAACCTAAATCCTAACCCCTGAAATCTCCCCTCCTTCGTGATCACGTGTGATGTGTATGGATCCCCCTTCCTCACTCTAAGCCCCTGACCTTCCATGGAACTCTGCTGTCCCCCCCCCTCAACCCTCCCAGGACCCCCCTCTCTGATACTCTGCATTGCCCTTAGCTTGAAGGCAGGGTGGCCACAACACTCTACCAAGATACAGTGCCGGAGCGGGGGACCAAGGCATGGCAGGCAGCTCCCTGTTTTACTACAACCCCTCCTCCTCCCTTCTTATTTCCGGCATACATGGCCACAGCCATCCAGTGTCCCCCTCCCCCCCCCCCCCATTATTAGGCCCTGCACAAGTGAATGGCGCACAACAAAATATAATACGCAGCCCCAACACATGGCTACAGGCCTACTAAACTCCACGCCATGGAGCCCGCAACATCACCTCTTTACTGTGCCACGCCCCCGGCTGGGAGACTGAGGCCTCCATAATGTAGTTTTGGCCTTTGACCCAACCTGTCATACAGTAGCAATGTCTTACAATAGTAATGCCATTTATGCACTTTGCCCAGACCCTCCCAGAATACCCGCTCACCCCTTGGCCTCCCTTTCCTCCCACCACCCACCAAGGGACCATACAAACATTCCCACTCCTCCAACACACTACTTCCCTTGATCTAACCCCATATATCAAGATATGCAAACATTCATTCCCCTTTATCAGTCCATAGCCAGTTCCGCTCTGTTCCCTGCAGATCGCTTTTCCATTCACCCAGAAAGGCCTCCGGCTCTCATGGCACTCCGTGTCTGCATCCTGCATCCATGGGCTCCCTCTGCACCAGTCCAGCCACGTAGTGGGCCGCCTCAGCCGCTGAGTCAAAAGCTTTGTGTACTCCCTCATGTGTTATATGGAGCCGAGCTGGATACTGCATCATAAATTTAATATTGACCACTCCACAAGTTTCTGGCAGATAGGCCCATAGGCCCTCCTCTTTTGGCTTAATGCCACAGAGTAGTCCTGCGCCACTCGCAGCTTCCGATTATCCTGCACTATGCCACCGTTTTTCCTGGCTGCCTGCAGAACTGCCGCCTCCTGCGTAAACTGCAGACATTTTGCCAGTACCACTCATGACCTAGAGTCCTTTGACTGCCTAGGCCCCACTCTGTGTTCGCTCAATAACAATCTGGCCCACTGCTTCTCCTCCCTCCATAAGGGAAGAAGCCAGCGTCTCTATATGGGCCTTTAAGTCTCTGTCCTGCACACTATCAGGGCTACCCAGGAGCCGCAAATTATTTCACCGCGATCTGCTTTCCAGATCGTCTATTTTGGACTCCTGCACTTGCTGTGTCTCCTGCAATCTCTGCACCTCCTGCGTGAGCACTGTCAGCCCCTCTCCAGTTTGCATCGTGCGGTTCTCCACCACCTCCATCCGTAAGAACATAAGATATGCCATACTGGGTCAGACCAAGGTCCATCAAGCCCAGTATTCTATTTCCAGCAGTGGCCAATCTAGGTCATATGTACCTAGCAGTTTCCCCAAGAGACACAGGTTCCACAATGCTTGTATTGGTTCAAGCATTAAATATCCTGGGTCCCTTCTTAATAATGGTTTATGGACCTTTCCTCCAGGAACTTGTCCAAACCTTTTTTAAACCCAGCTACACTAACAGCCTTTACTACATCCTCCGGTAACAAATTCCAGAGTTTGATTACACGTTGAGTGAAAAAATATTTTCTTTTATTAGTCTTAAATAGTTTACCCTGTAGCTTCATTGCATGTCCCCTAGTCTTTCTATATTCTGATAAGGTAAACAATTGATCTACGTTTACCCGTTCCACTCCATTCATTAATTTCTAGACTTCTATCACATCTCCCTTCAGCCGTCTCTTTTCCAGGTTAAAGAGCCCTAACCTTTTTAGCCTTTCTTCATAGGAGTATCCTTCCATCCCCTTTACCATTTTGGTGACTCTTCTCTGAACCTTTTCTAAAATCGCTATATCCTTTTTAAGATACGGCGACCAGAATTGCACATAATATTCAAGGTGCGGTCTCACTATGGAACGGTATAGAGGCATTATAATATCTTTTGTTTTATTTTCCATTCCTTTCCTTATCATACCTAGCATTCTATTTTCTCTCTTGGCCGTTGCCGCACACTGGGCTGAGGGTTTTAACATGATATCCACAATGATGCCTAAATCTTTTTCCTGGGTGGTAGTTCCTAATGTGGAACCTTGCATCGTGTAACCATAGTTTGGGTTGTTCTTCCCTAGGTGCATAACCTTGCACTTGTCCACATTAAATTTCATCTGCCATTTTGATGCCCAGTCTTCCAATTTATCAATATCCTCTTGCAATTTTCCACAATCCTCTTGGGTTTTAACAATTTTAAATAGTTTTGTGTCATCTGCAAATTTGATAACCTCACTCATTATTCCACTTTCCAGGTCATTTATGAATATGTCAAAAAGCAGCGGACCCAGCACAGATCCCTGGGGTACACCACTATTACCTTTCTCCATTGGGAAAATTGGCCATTTAGCCCTACCCTCTGCTTTCTATCTTTTAACCAGTTCCTGATCCACAATAGTACACTGCCTCCTATCCCATGACTCTTTAGTTTTGCCAGAAGTCTCTCATGAGGGACCTTGTCAAAGGCTTTCTGAAAGTCCAGATACACAATATCAACCGACTCACCTTTGTCCACCTGATTATTCACTCCTTCAAAAGAACATAACAGATTAGTAAGACAAGATCTTCCTTGTCTAAAGCCATGTTGGCTGTCTCCCATTAGGTCATGACTATCTACATGCTGAGTAATTTTATTCTTTATGATGGTTTCTACCATTTTTCCCGGTACTGACGTCAGGCTCACCGGTCTGTACTTTCCCGGATCACCCCTGGAACCCTTTTTAAAAATTGGTGTTACATTGGCGATCCTCCAATCTTCAGGTATTAGAGATGATTTTATTGATAGTTCACAGATTACTAATAGCAGGTCTGCAATCTCATATTTCAGTTCTTTCAACACCCTTGGATGTATACCATCCGGCCCAGGTGATTTGCTACTCTTCAGTTTATCTAATAGTTGTAGTACATCTTCCCGATGTATCGATATTTCCTTCAATTCTTCCGCACCTTTAAATACCACTTCAGTCATGGGTAACATCCCTACATCTTCCTCAGTAAAGACCGAAGCAAAGAATTCATTCAGTCTCTCCGCTATCGCCTTGTCGCCTCTTAGTGCTCCTTTAACCCCTTTATCATCTAATGGACCAACTGACTCTCTCACAGGTTTTTTGCTACGAATGTACTTGAAAAGGTCTTTACTTCGCGTTTTTATTTTATTTATTTATTTATTTATTTAACAGTTCTTCTATACCGCTCTATTTTAGATCAGAGCGGTTTACATTTAACATCAACTATACAACACAGGGAACTTTGAGTTGTATTTACAATAAACAGGGAGATCAACTTGGAAGTAACTGGGGGAAACTATGTACATTGTATAACTTTATGCATTGTATTACACTGGTACCTGGTTTCAGGTAGAACATATTCACATCTTATTTACACTGGGGTCTTAATTCTATTTCAGTGGGTACATTCTGAGCGATCGTTGATTATCCTTTTTCATGTTGAGTCTGATTGTTTAATTGTAATGAGTGATTATCTGAGGGGCCATATGTATGGTTACTAAGGCTAGATTCAGGGTAGTATGTAGTGAACAGGTGCTGCTTTATTGCTTTCCTGAAGTGGGTTAGGTAAGTGATGTTTCGAATAGAGGTGGGGAGAGCATTCCATGCTCTGGGAGCGTAAATCGTAAAGGCCCTATTTGTTGTTGCTTTTGTGCATTTTGTTATTACTTTTGGGACCTCTAGGGTGTTTTGCATCATGGGTCTTCTATTTCTGTTCTGTGGTACTTTATGTATCATCTTGCTGAGGGCTGTGGGGGTCAGAGTGTTTGAGGCTTTGAATGTTAAGGTTAGAACTTTGTGGAGGGTTCTTGCTTGAACCGGTAACCAATGGAGGCTCATCAGTATTGGCGTTATGTGCTCTCTCCGTGAAGCCCCTGTTAGTACTCGTGCAGCAGTGTTCATTGCAAGCTGGAGAGGAGCTATCGTTGCTTCCGCAGCAAGCTTCGTTGCTTCCGCAGCAAGCTTCTTCTCAAATTCTCCCTTTGCCTGCCTTATCAATGCCTTGCATTTGACTTGCCAGTGCTTGTGCTGTTTCCAGGTTTCGTCGTTTGGCTCTTTTTTTCCATTTCCTGAAAGATGCTTTTTTGGCAACAGCCTCTCTGACCTCACCTTTAAACCATGCTGGCAGTTTTTTGGACTTCCTTCCACTTTTCTTAAAGCGTGGAATACAGCTGGTCTGGGCTTCCAAGATAATATTTTTCAACAGCCAAGCCTGATGTACGTCTTTAACCTTTGCAACTGCTCCTTTTAGTTTTTTCTTAACTATTTTCCTCATTTTATCATAGTCTCCATTTTGAAAGTTAAAAGGTAGTACTGTGGATTTCCTTACTATCCCTCCTCCACTAATTAAATCAAAGGCAATCATGCTATGATCACTATTGCCAAGTGGCCCCAACAACCTTATCTCTTGCACTAGATCTGGTGTTCCACTAAGGACTAGGTCTAATATGGCTTCCCCTCTGGTCGGTTCATGAACCAGCTGCTCCAAGAAGCAGTCATTTATTTCATCTAGGAACTGTATCTCCCTAGCATGTCCTGACGTGACACTGACCCAGTCGATACCGGGGTAGTTGAAATCACCCATTATTATTACTACGCTGTAACTTTTGTTAGCGTCCTTGATTTCTTTGAACATTTCATCATCCATTTGGTCATTCTGGCCAGGCGGTCGATAGTACACCCCCACTGCCATCGCCTTCCCCCTTTTACATGGAATTTCAATCCATATAGATTCTACAGCAGATTTTGTTTCCTGCAAAACTTTAATCCTTTCTGACTCAATGCCCTCTCTAACATAGAAAGCAACCCCTCCACCAATTTGATCAACTCTATCATTACGATATAGTTTGTACCCAGGTATCACAGTGTCCCACTGGTTGTCCTCCTTCCACCATGTCTCTGATATTCCAATCATATCTAACCTTTCATTTAGTGCTATATATTCTAACTCTCCCATGTTATTTTTTAGACTTCTAGCATTTGCATACAAGCATTTTAGAGACTGCATTTTATTCATATTAATTTGGCTATTGTTAGACATGGGTAATTTGGGATCTTTAAGCTCTGTCTGCTCCATACTTGAGGGCATTTGGGCTAGTTTACTCTTTTGTGGAACCTCTCTGCTTTTGGTAGTATCCTTCAAAGTTACATTCTTCCGAACCATCCGCTCTTGGGCAACTGTCGGCTTTCCCCTAATATCTATCGTGCACCGAGGGAACAAAGGGCGGCCTGCACTGCATCCATTATGCCGCTTAGTGCCTCAAACTGAGCTGACAAAGCACCCGTCACCACGATTTCCTTGATATAAGCTGGTGAGGTCTGAGCACCTAGCATCGGGGGGGGGGGGGTCGCCATCTTGAGCGGCTCCATTGCTCACTCCTTGTCTCGCCTGATCACCTTTACTGCTGCCGCCATGCTCTGTCCTCCTCACACACCGCTTCCCTGCTTTCTCCTGTACTCTACCAGCCGTCTACGAGTCTCCCGACAGCCAAATCACGGCTCTAATCACCAGCACCGGGGTTAAGAGTCCGGAGCACGAGCAGTAGACGACCACTCACTCACACCACATCACGTGCCCAAGCCCTGTTTAGTTACTTTAAGATCATCAGACACAACCACACCCACGTCCCGCTCTTCTTTAGTGGACAAAAGTACTTCACCCCCTTTACTATATTGCTCCCTTGGATTGCTGCAGCCCAAATGCATGACCTTACATTTTTTAACATTAAATCCCAGCTGCTAGATTCTAGATCATTCTTCAAGCTTAGCTAGATCCCTCCTCATGTTATCTACACCTTCCTGGGTGTCTACTCTATTGCAGATTTTTGTATCATCCGCAAAAAGTCAAACCTTACCCGACAGCACTTCCGCTATATTACTAACAAAGATGTTAAAAAGAATCGGACCAAGGACAGATCCCTGGGGCACACCACTGGTAACATCCTTCTCCTCAGAGTGAACCCCATTTACCTTAACTCTTTGTTGCCTCCCACCCAACCAATTTCTAACCCAAGCAGTAACTTTAGGGTCCATGCCTAGGGTGCTCAGTTTGTTTATAAGTTGCCTGTGAGGAACAGTGTCAAAGGCTTTACTGAAATCTAAATACACCACATCTAGGGCTCTCCCTCGGTCCAACTCCCTGGTCACCCAGTCAAAGAAATCAATCAGATTTGTCTGACGAGACCTACCTGTGGTGAATCCATGCTGCCTCGGATCCTGTAATCCGCTGAGCTCCAGAAACCTCACTATTTTCTCTTTCAGCAGCGTTTCCAATAATTTACTCACCACCGAAGTTAAACTAACCGGCCTGTAGTTTTCAACCACAACCTTACTTCCGCTTTTGTGTAAAGGGACCACATGAGCCTCTCTCTAGTCCTTTGGCACCACTCCCGACTCCAACAAGGCATTGAAAAGGTCAGTCAGTGGAGCTGCTAGAACATCCCCAAGTTCCCTCAGTATTCTAGGGTGTATCCCATCCGGTCCCATTGCTTTGTCTACTTTAAGTTGAGCTAGTGTCTCATGAACAGTCTTCTGGAAATTGTTCAAGATGTCCCTCGCTTCTGTTCCTGTTTGTGGGTGTTTTCTGTGGTCCTGCTACTGGTTCGTCATCTGTGAACACAGAACAGAAATATTTGTTAATTCCACTTTATCCTCATCAGCTTCTACATATTCTCCCCTTCACCCTTGAGTCTGACAATGCCACTTTTGCCCTTCCTCTTCTCACTAACATATCTGAAAAATGTCCTATCCCCCCATTTTATTGCATTGGTTATTTCCTCCTCTTTTTGATTCTTTGCTTTCCTGAGTACTTTGCTAGCTTCTCTAAGTTTTTCCAAATATAGATGCTCGTCTTCCTCTCTCTGTGTGATCTCTTGTAATTCATGAAGGCCTCCCTCTTTTTTTTTCACTTTTTCAGCTACCTCTTTCGAAACCATAGCGGTCTCCTTTTCCTTTTACCTTTTATTTACCATTTTAAAAAAAAGGTTGGTTGCCCTTAAAATATCTCCTTTCAGTTTTGCCCACTGTTTTTCTACATCCCCCAGCTGTTCCCATCCTGCTAATGACTCCCTGAGGTATTGGCCCATCTTGGCAAAGTTAGTCTTCCTAAAGTCTAAGACCCTCACCTTTTGAATGGATTCTAACAGCCCTAGTCCTAATACTGAACCACACCACCTGGTGATCACTGGATGCAAAATGATGATCTACTATAACATCAGAAACACGTTCATCATTGGTAAGCACCAAGTCCAGTATGGCCCCTTCATGTGTGGGGTCTGTTACCAATTGCTTGAATAGTTCTCCCTGTAGAGAATCCAGGATCTCTTTACTTCTAGATGATACTGCAGCAGAAATGTGCCAATCAACATCTGGCATATTGAAATCCCCTTGTCAGTAGCACTTCCCCTTTCCTAGTAATGCTGAGTATGTCTTCAATTAATTCTCTGTCCACCTCTTCCTCTTGTGAGGGAGGTCTGTATATCACACCAATGCAAATAGATTTTTCTTTCCCTCTTTCTAGTTTTAGCCACAATGTCTCCTCTCTCCCTTTGAAGCTCTGAAATTCCAAAGCTTTAATAGTATTTTTTACATATAGTGCCACTCCTCCCCTTCTTCCTACCCTGTCATTTCTGAATAAAGTATAGCCAGTTATAGTTACATCCCAGTCTTGGATTTCTGTGAACCATGTTTCTGTAACAAAGCTTCAACATCAGGGATCTTATTCCCCATGCTACGGGCATTTATACACACTGCTTTCCATATGTTACCTATTTCCATAAAGGTATTTAATGCATCACTTACCTGGAGGCTTTCACTTACCTGGGGGCTTTTTTCACCTATCCCCAGCGAATCTAGTTTAAAGCCCTCTTCAGTAGTTTAGCCAGTCTACTAGTGAAGATGTGTCGACCTTTCTTGGACAGATGGATGCCATCTTTGCTCTGCAACCCTTGGAGCAGCATCCCAAGGTTCAGGAAACCAAAACGCTCTTGATGACACCATCCATGCAGCCATGCATTCATCTCCAAGATGTGAGCCTCTCTGCCTTGGCCTTTACCCTCAATAGGGAGGATTAAAGAGAACACCACCTGTGCACCTAACTGCTTCACCCTCTGTCCCAGAGCTATGAAGTCACTTGATACGCTCAGAGGGATACCTGGCAGTATCATTTGTTCTGACATGGATTAGCAACATTGGGTAATAGTCAGTGGGCTTGATGAGTCTCGGCAAACTCTCCATAACATCTTGGATTTCGGCACTAGGCAGATAGTATACCTCTCTGGACATCAAGTCTGGTCGGCAGATGGACGCCTCAGTACCCCTCAGAAGAGAGTCACCAACCACCACTACCCTTCGCTTCCTTGTGGTCACTGATTCTGCAACTTTGGGGTACTTGAGATCTGGTTCTTCCCTTTCCAGGCATACTTTCACTTCCTCCACTTCCAGGGCTGCATAATGGTTCTCCAATTCAAGGGCTGGAGAAGTTGAATGGGTGATTCTTCAGGCCCTGGTGACTTGTGTCCAACCTTCGTCATTCTGTTGATACCCATCTTCTCTTCTGCTAGAGAGCTTGCATGTTTCAAGAAGCATCTCATCAATGTACTTCTCTGTGAACAAGCAGGAAATAAGTCCTCACGTATGGGGCACCCAAGCTACATGCTACCCATCCAGAGGAGAAATATGCCCAGCTGGGCATCGAGACCTGGAGAAGCTAGAAAGACTAGAGGTGGTCCTGTTGAGGGATTCATCTGAAGCTGTATCCACAGTCAACATTGATCAAGAGAATCTAGCAGGTAGCCTGGATGATCAAAAGGGCTGGTGGGCCGGAGTTGCCCCTCAAGACCCAAAGAGATGCCAGAGCACGGCCTGGCAAAAAGCGCTGTCCTGTTGGGAATCTCCATCCAGACAGTAATGGGCCAGAAAGGTATGGACTGAGAACCATGTCGCAGCCTGACAGATTTCCTGTACAAAAACAAAGCGGAGGTTGGCTACTGCTGTAGCCATTGCATGGACATTGTGAGCCCAACATGACCCTCCAGGCTCAGAGCAGCCAAGGAGTACACATGAGAGATGCAGTCTGCGAGCCAAAGGGATAGCGTACGCTTTGAAACAGCAACCCACAGTCTATTGGGGTCAAAGAAGATGAATAGCTGGGACAATTGATGGTGCACTTTCATGTGCTCTAATAGAACACCAACGCTCACTTGCAGTCCACTGTGTGTAACGCCGCCTCACCGCATTTAGCATGAGGCTGAGGAAAGAATGTCAGAAGTACAATGGCCTGGTTGAGGTAAAAAGAAATGACCATCTTTGGCAGAAAGTAAAGGTGCATGCGGAGCACCACCTTGTTCTTGTGAAACCTGATATATGTAGGGTGCGTGACCAGTGCCTGGAGCTTACTAACACACTGGACTGACGTGAAAGCCACCAGGAAGAGGACCTTCCAGGTTAACTTCAGAGGGCATGTGTCCAGTGGCTGGAAAAGAGCCCGCATAAGCTTGCTAAGGTCCCAAGCAGCCAAAGGAGGCTTGTCCAGAGGCTTCGAAAGAAGCAAGCCCCATATGAAACAGCTCACCAAAGGTGAGCCGACATGGGCTTCCCCCCACAGCCATGATGGAATGCACCTGTCGTGCTGAGGTAAACATGCACCGTGTTGGACTTGAGCCCAGAATCAGAGGTGTAGAGGATAATCCAGCTGGAGCAGGTGAAGGGGTCAAACACCCGACCAGCACACCAAATGGCAAAATGCCACCACTTGAATGCGTAGGCCTTACATGTCGACTCTTTGCAGGGTGCCAGGAGGATCTCTGTAACGCCCTCAGGAAAGGTGAGCTCTATGAGGGCTACCCACTAAGCATCCATGCCGTGAGCACCAGAGAGCAGACGTTGAAGTGCTACAAGGAGCCACTCTCCTGAGAAATAAGATCCAGGTCAAAGAGGCTCCCTCTGCGAGAGCTTTAGCAGTAGCAGGAACCACAGTTGCTGGGACCAGTAGGGAGCGATAAGAATCATGGATTCCCTCGACCTGGAGCTTCAGAAGCGTCTTTGCAATGAACAGTATTGGGGTGTAGGTATAGAGCAGGCTGACCCCCCCCCCCTTAGTGCAGCAGGAAGGCATTCAGGGCCAAGTGGTTGCTGGCCAGCCTCCGTGAGCAGAACCAAGCTGCCTGCGCATTCTGCGCCATAGCAGAGAGGTCCACCCTAGGGGATGCTACACTCCCAGAAGATCCAAACCACCACTTCCCTCTTGAGGGTCCACTCCATGTATCCAAGGGCTCTCAGCAGCCCATGGGCCATAGTGTGGCACTGGCGCTGCAACGCTCCCACCAGTTTGATGAGACATTGCAAGTGGTCTGCTGACAAAACTTTCACCTGAGTGGTATTGAAGAAGGCCCCAATGAACTGCAATTGCTGCATGAGCTGGAGGTGGGACTTCGAATAGTTTATCATGAAGCCAATCCCTTCAAGCACCTAAATGGTGAGCTTGGTGGGTTGCTGCCCGAACCTTTATGAGCCAGTCTTCTAGATACAGGCAGAAAAATACACCCCCCTCCCTTCCAGGGTCTGGAGAAAGACTGTTTTGACCGCCAGGCACTTTGTGAAGACCCTGGGGACTGTAGCCAGCCCGAAGGGAAGTACCCGGTATTGGTAGTGCCGGCTGCCCAGCACAAACCGGAGGTACTGTCTGTGATGTGGATGGATCGGAATATGTGTGTACGCATCCTTCAGATTCAAGGAGCATAGCCAGTCATCTTGGAGGAGGAATGGGAGCAGCATACTCAATGAGACCATCTTGAACTTTTCATGTACCAGGAACTGGTTGAGGTTTCGCAGATCTAGACTGGGGTGGAACCTGACGGTCTTTTTGGGGACCAAGAAGTACCTGAAGTAGAAACCCTGCCTGATTTGGGCTGGGGGAACTTGCTGGATGGTGAGGTTGGCAAATAAGGCCACAACCTTCAAGCTCCTGTGCGTGGGGTCCATGGGGTGCTCCCTGGGATTGTAAGGGGATGGCAGTTGGGTGAAATCCAGCTGATATCCACTGTGGACAAACTGCAACACCCAGGCTCCGAGGTGACCAGAGGCCACTGGTGGGTAAAGTGGACAAGCCTTCCCCCCCCCCCCCCCCCACCTGTAGGGGGATTTCAGAGTGCAACGGTAGACTGGCTATGCTCTTGAGGACCCCGTCAAAAACCCGCACCTGCCTTGAGCTGGGAGGTGGGCTGTGCTTTTGGGGATTTCTGCTTCCGCTGCTAGAGGGGATCCTGGGCCTTAGACTGCACCCGCAACTGGGGTGGAACATGCGGAAGTGGGAAGAAAGCCTTCTCGGCTGTTTCTTCTGTGCGGGGTCCACAATCTTTCTGGAGAGTCTGGTGAGGGTCAGCTGTTCCTTCTCTAGCTCCTTGGCCTTTGTCCTCCCTGTGTTTGCCAAAGAGGTTCTCTCCCCAACTGGGGACATTGGTGATCTTGTCCTAGACCCACTGTTCTAGGTCAGAGGATTGCAACCAGGCCATCAGCCGTGCAGCAATGCACATGGCTGCCACCCTACTGGCAGATGTGAAGGCATCTTAGGCGCCCCAGACCATAAATTTTGAGAAATCCTTACCATGAGTTACAAGAGCTCGAAAAGACTCAAGGTGATATTCAGGAATGAGGGTGGCCAAGTCTCTATATCAGGCTTGACATCCTTAAGGAACATGGCCATGTAATTCTGGTAGGCCTTGATCCAGGCTATCAGCATGGAACCAATATTGGTTTGGCAAGAATACCACTTTCTGCTATATTGTACATAAGTTGATTATAGTACATTCTCTATATTTGTTAACCAGCTGTTATGATGTTAATTAGCGCTTTCAATGTTATAATGTAACTTTACTGTGTTATGCTCAATGTAAACCACCCTTGATCTTTGGAAGGGGTGGTATAGAAAAGCCAATAAACAAATAACTCACCCTGGAATCATTTTCTCCCAAAGGAGTCCAAGGTCCTCGCCTCCTGCGTGGGCAGCACCAAAGAGTGTGTTTTAGCACTCTTTGCCCGCTTCGGGGAAGATTCGACCACAATTGGATTGTGGGGCAGCTGAGGCTTCTTGAATCCTGAGGCCTTCTGGACTCAGTAGAGGGAGTCCAGCTGGTGACTGGCGACTGGCAGCGTAAGCAGCACCTCCCACAGTCACTGTAATAGCCTCTGCAGTACATGGTGGATGGGGACTGTCACCACCTAAGGGGGGGGGGGAGCTGAGAGGTACTGGAGGAGTTCCAGTTTCTCCACCCTCTGTTCCTTATCCACTTCCAGAGAAAGGGGATGGCCTTGGCCAGGTGGGAAACAAAATCCTGGAAGAAAATGTCTTCTGGGGACGACTTCTTCCGATCCAGAAAGGGTAACGGGTTGGACGGGAGGTCTGGGACCTGAAGTCTGACACTGTCAGTTCTGATTTTGACTCCCAGAGGAAATCAGAGTAATGCCTCCAAATGCTGACTCTGCAGCTCAGGAGAGAGTGGATGCAGATGGTGATGCCCCTGGGCTTCAGACTCCAACACACTGATTAACAGCGTCTATACCGATCTCGCATCTGATGTCCCAGCCACGACTGGCAGGGCAAGGGTCTCCAGGTTCGGCTGGAAGGAGTGCGATCATGACACTCACTGTGCCACGAAGCCTGCATTCCGTGAGGCTTCCACCGCCACCAATTGAGCTTTCAATGCTTGTAGGCATTCCTCCATAACTACTACTGATGAGGATGTCAATGCTGCAGCCATGGATATTGCCAGTGACCCCTTGAGTGGGACTCCATGATGATTGGAGCATCGGGAAACATCTAGCTACCCTCCTGGGCACTGGGAATGGACTCTGTCTTCTGGATTGGGTCCTCCCAGCAGGGAACCTTGGCCGGCTGCTCCCGGCCCCCTCTATCTCATGCCAAGAGGGGCTGCAGTAGCACTGTATGTGGATTTTCTCCTTGTGCTCCCCTTTCGACATCGACGGAGTCTCTGTAGAGGGACTCCCCTCTCCACTCGAACTCTGCTCTGACTGAGCCCTCTGCTCTTTTCCCTTGGCCACCTCCAGGTGTGGATGAAGGAGTCCAGGGCTGAGGACACTGATTCAGATGAGCTGAAGAGGGACTCCTGCTTTTCCCGACACTTTGGTCCTCTGCGTCATCAGCAGGCAGAACTTGCAGGATGCCAAGTGGTAGTCTGGTTCAAGACATTGCAAATACCACTTGTGGCGGTCTATGTCAGAGATCGTCTTGCCATATTTGGTGCATTTCTTAAAGCCACTAGCCGGCTCAGACATGCTGAAAAATACTGCCTTGGCAAAATCAAACTGAAAAAGGCTGTGGGCAGGAAAAAGTCCCCAAAGGGGTAAAGGACACAAAAGGGTAAGAAAAAATGCTAACTGACAACAGATGGGTGAAAAAAACAAGCAAAAGCTCAGCCACAAGGGCAGGAAATTCAAACTTTTTTTGGACTGTATGAACACGTCCCAGGGGCTCCATGGAAAAAAGAAAACTGGAGAATATGGCATTGTGGCAAGCAGGGAAGGCAAGCATTGTGTACCTCCCAGGGGCTTCCAAAATTTTGAAGCTGGGGAGCATTCCATGTGGAGCTCCATTGATGATGTCACCCATACATGAGGACTTATTTCATGCTTGTTCACAGAGAATGCTGACCACAACTGGAGTGGTGCTGGCCATTTAAATGGCATGCGACCACCTTGCTGCTTTTACTCATAAGTTAGGCCTACTTGTTTGTTGTCCTAACTTGTAAGTTGAAGTTATAGGCAACATGGCTGAATTTCACCACTCTATAAATTTACTTCCCACTCCAAATCCTGCCTCCCAGTCTACAAATAAATGATATGTTTAGATCCCACCATAATGTGGTTGAAATACAAAATTATGCATGAAACAGGGGCAAATTAACAAGACTTATAAGAACAGTGTCAAGGCAAACCATTTAAGGCCTTTAAATGATCAAGGCCGCCTATATACATTGACTATTTCCAAATGCTGTATTTAGGGTAATAATCTTATTTAAAGGCTGCCTGGGGTTAATTTTTCTTTATTCAGACCATCTTTTACATGTGACAGTGATTCATATGAGCTAATCTGGGGTCCCCATCATTTCATCTCCTAGTATCAATAGATTGAAATAAAGCTGTACAATAAAGACCACTGTATGAATTATCTCTCCCACAGAAAACTTATGTACACTGCTGGATACAAATGAGGCATTGTTGACACATGATGCAATGCAACTGAGGGAACCTGGAGACTGTACACTCAATGCAAATCTAGTCCTTATTTCTGAAAGTGTCATATCATCATATAGTTCAGTTTATGTACAGATGTATTACATACATTCTCGGGGAACAAGCAGAAGTCAGTCCTCACATATGGGGTGATGTCAGCACCAAATGAGCCCTCATAGATCCACTCCCCAGCTGTCATAGAAAGTCTTTGAGAGTTACACCGTGCATGTGTGGTCACCTTCCTGCCCAAGGATGCCATCTTACCTTGGTCTTTTTTCCGTGGAGCCCTGCAGATGTACCGTCTATGCCCCCGGTCAAAGTTGATTTTTTTTCTACCCTTTTTCCTTCATGATATTTTTTCTTGTCTGATGTTCCTTTGTTCTCTCCTTTGTGCGACCTCTTCTCTTCCCATACCTCCATATACCTCTCTATTCAGCTGTGATGTTTGGGGGGAGGAACCTGAGCTATAGCAGCATTAACGGTTTCTGTTAGAGCCTGAAGCAGTGGCAACCCACTAAGGCCATTCACATTCTCCAGTAACAAGCAGGAAGTCAGTCCTCACTTATGGGTGATGTCGGCACCGACTGAGCCCATGCGGACCAATTCCCCAGCTTTCAAAGAAAGCCTTTGGGATTGCTGCCATGCATGCTTGGTCCTCTTCCCGCCCAAGGGTGATATCTTGCTCAGTCTCCCTTTTCCCATGGAGCCCTTCAGACACACGTCCTCGTCCCTCAGAAAAGTTTTTTTTCTTTCTTGACTCTTTGGCTGTTTTTCCAGTTGCACCGGTCCTCCCCAATTCCCCCACTTCAGCTGTGGGCCAAGGAACTCCTATTTTCCATTTTTTCTTGCTTCGGGCCATTTTTCTAAGCACTGGCCTCGAGGGCATACGACCTTGCAGGGGCTCTTTTTGCCCCCGTGGCCACCAGCTTCAAAAAATGTGACAGATGCTCCAAAAATATGTTGCTCATGGACACTCACGACTGTTGTCTGCGGTGCCTGGGGGCTGACCACAATCCGGAATTCTGCTCCCTCTGTAAGAAAATGTCTGCTAAGGCCTTTTTTTATTTTATTTACATTCTCTTATATACCGCGCTATTCTGCATGTCAGCGGCCGCAGCCCACCTCCGGCTGCATAGTATATCCGTCTAAACTTACCTAGACAACTGGCTTGTCACAGGCACGTTGACAGAGGAGGCTCGCTTCTCGGCGTCGAGCACAGTCGTCCTCCTCCTCCTCAAGTGCCTCTATTTTCTAATCAACTACTCCAAGTCCCACCTCGAACCGGTGCAGACACTGGAGTTCATCGGCGCTCTGCTCGACATGGAGCGGGCGACTGCCTTCCTTCCTTGGGCACGTACGGAATGCCTCCGCGCTCTGGCGACTGAGGTCCAAAGCCAGTCCAGGGTCTCGGCGCGGGCCATGCTGCGCCTTCTGGGTGACATGGCCTCAACCGTGCATGTCATTCCTCATGCTCGCATGCATATGCGAGCAGCTCAGTGGTGCCTCAGAGCATAATGGTCCCAAGCCTCGGGCCGGCTCCGGGATCCCATTTCAGCCTTATGCAGCCTATCCAATTCCTGGATTGGTGGCAGAATCCTCAGTCTTATTCGGGGTACACCCTTCCAGACTGCAACATGAGCTCATCTTGACGATGGATGCCTTGCTGTCAGGCTGGAGAGCCCACTGCGACAACCTCTGTACCCAGGGATGGTGGTCCATTGAGGAATCTTGGCAGCAGATCAACCTGCTCGAACTTTGTGCGGTCCAGTTGGCCCTGAAGGTCTTTGAGTTCCACCTCCGAGGCAAGTTGGTGCTCATGCAGACCGACAACAAGGTCACAATATTCTATATAAACAAGGAAGGGGGTACGGGCTCCCGCCTCCTCTGTCAGGAGGCAATCCTCATCTGCTCCTTTGCCATATGCCGGGGCATGACTCTAAGAGATGTCTACCTCCCGGGCCAAGACAATGTCCTTGCGGACAGGCTCAGCAGGCTTCTCTGCCCGCACGAGTGGCACCTGAGTCCAGAGGTGATTCTCCACATGTTTCGCCGCTGGGGGACTCCGTCCATAGACCTGTTCGCCAGTCTGGTGAATGCACAGCTTCCCCGCTTTTGCAGACTGATACCGCACCGAGCAGGGTAGACCCGGATGCGTTCCTCCTGAACTGGACCTCCAGGCTTCTGTATGCATTCCCCCCCCTACTCCTCTCATTGTGAGGACCCTCCACAAGATTCAGCGGGACTGAGCCTCGGTGATTCTCATGGTTCCCTTGTGGCCTCGACAGCCTTAGTTCCCGCTTCTACTCCGTTTCTTGTTGGAGCCCCTGGTCCCACTGGGCAGTGCCCCAGGTCTGCTGACACAGGAGGAGGGGCAGGTGCTTCACCTGAAGCTGGACTCGCTATACCTAACAGCCTGGAGTCTGAACAGGTCTCTTTAGTCTCGTTACACCTCCCAGAGATCAAGGAAGTCCTGCTCATGTCAAGGAAGGACTCGACAAGGCGGGCCTAAGCCCTCAAGTGGTGGCGCTTCTCGGTCTGGTGCTCCGAGCTCCAGATCAATCCATTCTCCTGCTCCACCTGGTGGGTTCTCCAGTACCTCTTACACCTTTTGCAAGTGGGGCTGAAATCCAATTCAGTCAGGGTTCACCTGAGCGCCATTTCAGCCAACCACTTCCCCATCGAGGGTAAAGCCCTCTCGGGCCAGCCTCTGGTCTCCCACTTCATGCGGGGCCTCTTGCTTTCCAAGCCCCCCGTCTGGTCTCTGCTGATGGAGTGGGACCTGAACATCGTGCTCATGCAGCTGACGCAGCTGCCCTTTGAGCCGATGGCGACATGCTCTCTTCGGCAGCTCTCCTGGAAGATAGTCTTCCTGGTGGTGGTGCTGACCTCGGCTTGGCGAGTCAGCGAGCTGCAAGCCCTAAGGGCTGCGGCTCCCTACACCAGGTTCTCCTGGAACAGGGTGGTCCTCCGAACCCACCTCAAGTTCCTACCGAAAGTTGTCTCAGATTTCCATCTCAACCAAGAGATAGTCTTACTAATTTTCTTCCTGAGGCCTCATGCCGACCGGGCATTGACGGTCATGCACACACTCGACTGCAAGAGAGCTCTCGCCTTCTACCTGCAGCGCATTTTTGCAAGTCCAACTGGCTCTTTATCGCCTATGATCCTAACCATCTGGGGTTTGCAGTCATTAAGTGCACTCTCTCCATCTGGGTGGCGGACTGCATGACCTTCGCTCAGGCAAAGGCTGGGGCCCCGCTTGATCAATGGATCACCCCACACGACGTCCGTGCCAAAGTGGCGTTGGTGGCTTTGCTGCGCTCAGTGCCTCTGGCAGACATTTGCTGGGCTGCAACCTGGTCTTCAGTGACTACCTTTGCTTCACATTACTGCCGGGAGAGGGAGTCCCACCAGAACAGTGCCTTCGGCCAGGCTGTACTCTGTAATTTGTTTGGGGTATAAGCAACTCCTGCCTGCTGACTCTTCTTTTGCTGCTACCAGGAGCTTGGTCCCCGAGGACTCGGGCTTCCTTTGAATCGTTGGCATCTGCTCACGGCTTTGCGGAGGCACTTTTGCTTACGGGTTTCGGTAGCCTGTAGCTGAGGAGTCCTATAAGTGAGGACTGACTTCCTGCTTGTTCCTGGAGAAAGCGTAGTTACTCACTTGTAACAGGTGTTCTCCAGGGATTGCAGGAATCAGTCCTCACTACCCTCCTACTTCCCCTTAAGAGTTGCTGTTCTTATCCTTCCCTTGCCATCTGCTTAGTAGGACTCTAGCTATGGGACCTGACTGAGCAAGATGGCACCTTTGGGTGGGAAGAGGACCATGCATGCGTGGCAGCAATCCCAAAGGCTTTCTTTGAAAGCTGGGGAATTGCTCCGTGCTAGCTCCGTTGGTGCTGACGTCACCCATAAGTAAAGACTGATTCCTGCTATCCCTGGAGAATACCTGTTACAGGTGAGTAACTACGCTTTTCTTTGGGCCAGAAGCAGGTGCCAGGGGTCAAATTTTAGGCACTCAAGATTCTTTTACCTCTGGAAGTAGGGACATTTAAGTAGCAACGCAGTACTGTAGTTCAATGGTTACCAAACTTGTCCTGGGGGAACCAACGTCAGTCAGGTTTTCAGGAGATCTGTGCTGAATGATATGCATGAAATATGCTTACAGAGGAGGTGGTGCATTCAAATATCTCGTGTGTATTTATTGCAAATATTTTGTCACACATTTGTTAGGAGCAATTCTCAGGCTGCTCCTAATAAATATGAATGAGAGATTTGCAAGTATACTACCTCCATTGAATTCAAATCTATCTAGTGATATCCTGAAATACCCTTTTGGCCTGGATATGAATTCCACAGGGGTATATTGTCCTTATATATGCAAGCAAAACACATAAGGCCCTATTTACTCTGTTAGCATGTGTTAATTACAACATTAAGACCTCACACAGAAATTATGGTATGTTAATTGCTAATGTGAAAAGGTGCAGAGAATGGGTTGGGATTGTATCTTATAGTTAATTTAGAGATAATTAGTGTGTATTAACTGTTAATGTGGCAGACGACACAGTTAATGTTACCTGACTAGGTGTAGAAAACTGTATCATCTTATCTGCAATGCCATTAACTGCATGCAAAGCTTCTTGGAACACCCCTAACACTCAATGCAGAAGTTTTGCACTTACTGCATGTGAATTTTGGCAATTAACACATGGTTACTGCAAACTGTTATTGCACTTTAGTAAATGGAACTTATAACTCTCACAATTTATTCACATACTACTATCATTACCTATAAACTGTACCTTTAATCTGATACATCAAAATGCATTTTTGTAAAATATTAATAGTTCTAAATTTATATTTTATCTTACTCTGTATATACCTGTACATAGTTCTATATATATTCTATATATAGTTACAAATTGTTTACTATTTTATGTAATTCTATTTAGCTGCAACTGTTCCATGTAATTTTTGACTATATTAGACAAAATTGTTCTATGTAATTTTGGCCTTGTTTTGGCACTGTTCGATGTAAACCGCCAATGATCTTTGGAATTGGCGGTATATAAAAGTTTTGCAAATAAATAAATAAAAAATAAGGTGGGCATGCAATGTTGAGCAGCATAACTGAGCATAACAGTATGGATAGGCTGCAGGCTTAACAAGGAACAAAGTGGACTATGATAATTCAGCCTGAAGTCTGTGGTAATCTCTCCCTAGGACACATCTTACATTGTTGTAACTTGAATCACCTCCAGTTAACTGCCCTCTGAAAATGAGCATTTCTAGAATCCTATTTGTAAAGTCAAAGATGTCCAATAGGTTCGCAGGTGATCAATAATTAATTATTTATACAAGGCAACTATATTATCTGCAATGTACTTTTTTTTTTTTTAACTGTTTATTGAAAACCAAATAGTACATATCATGCATAACAAAATACAAAAACGGCATTCCTGGTGATCTTTCAATCCAGGATTCTTCAGCAAATCAGTCCTACAAATACAAGAAAAAAGAATTCACAATGTACTTTAATCTGTATGGTTTAGAAAAAAAACAAATGGTAAAAATAAAGTATCACCTTCACTAAAGACCCTCACTTGGTTTGCGGCCTTTCATGCTGAGAGGGTTTGTGTGCATCAGTGATGTTGAGAGTTCTGTTAGCAGTAGCTTAACTGCAGGCAGGATTTCCCAAGATGGAGAGGTCTCAACTGCGATGTCAGACTGGAACAAAACGCTCTTCTGGGCAGCAGCGGTATGCAATGGTGTTGGTGGCAGAGAATCACATTTCTGTGACAACGGCAATCTGTGCAGAAGAAAGGCCTGGCAATCTACTCTTGTATCTTGCCATGAAAACCCAATGGATAGTATCGACAAAACAAATTGCAATACAGTGCTGAAAAATGAGACCACAATTTGGAAGGCACTCAATGGGCTACTGGGAATGAGCTAAAATCTTTTCGGAGTAAAGTCAGCATTTATGATGTGGTGGGATCAAAGCCCTTGGGAGGTCTGCCTGCTGATGTAGCTGCGCAGGTGACTTTCAATCTATCAACAATTAGCTACCTGACTGAAGACTAAACACAGTTTAGGACAACTATCCACAAAGTTGTCATGAGTCGCCATCAACTCACTGGCACTTAATAACAACTTCACAAAACATAATAGCCGGAAATAGAAAGCCAACACTAGGTGCGCTTTACTAAATGCCAGATCAATCAGGAATAAACCAAATACTATCCTTGACAAGAAACTGGATGTAACTTACATCACCGAAACCTGGCTAGATGACTCAGACCAGGTAATATTAAACCAAGTAACCCCAACAGGCTACTCGGCATTCAACTGCATCAGAACACAAAAGAGAGGAGGAGGTGTGCTAATACTGGCCAAAAGAATTCCGATTTAAAACCATCTCTACCACTAATACGAATGAATCCAACACAATTATCATAGCTAACAAGTACTTAAGTGTCTCCCTCCCCTACAGGCCTCTGGGAACCACAACTGAACATCTCTCCAAGGTACTTGAAGCAATATGTGCACACAACAGAAAACATAAACCCCTCTTTGCACTAGGAGACTACAACCTGACCTCTGCACCCATCAAGCAATCCACATCATTCCTAAAAGCCCTGGAGTCACTAAAATATTGCCAGACAATCAACGCACCAGCATGGCACAACTCCAGATATGGTCTTTATTCCAATGCACTTGGTGGAACAGGGCAAGGCCACAACACCAATAATTACGCCAGTCCCTTGGTCAGATCATCATGTGATAGAATTCACCCTGACCCTAAACAACCCCACCCAACATATGGAAGATGAGAATATAACCAGACGTTACAGAGCATTTAACAAAGAATCATTCATAGAAGAAATCATTCCACAACTCCAACAGGAATGTGACACCCTTGACTTAAGCATAGAGAACTGGAATTCCATAATAACTAATGCAACATCATCCCCTACGACCTTGACTTAAGCATAGAGAACTGGAATTCCATAATAACTAATGCAACATCATCCCCTACGAGACCAAAACCACAAGTACGGAAGAGACCCAATGCCCCCTGGTACTCAAATGATATCAGAGATGCAAAACGCACTCTCCGAAGACTGGAAAGAAAATGGAGGCGGAACAAGTCGTAAAACTACCTGAGTCAATATAGAGCCAAGCTACTAGAATATACCAACCTAATCATGAAATCAGTCAACAGACCGAGAGAACTCTTTAGCATAGTCCAAAAACTCACAAAGGACACAATGCAGCACAGTACTCGCCATCTTGACCCGCAGGAATTTGCGGACTACATGAAAATGAAAAACACCCAAACATGCCCCACCACGCCACAGACAGATGACCATGAAATAAAAGAGCAACATCAAACCTTGGAGGACTTCAGCATACCATCAACACATCAAGTAGAAGACATAATACATGGACTCAACACAACAACTTCACCGTCAGACCCATGCCCAGTGTCTTGGATCAAAGCCACAAGAAGCCAACTCTCCCACCACATTCACAAAATCGTCAAAGATTCACTCCAAGGATACATGCCACAATCCCTGAAGTACGCCATGATATGACCGATACTTAAAAGCAACAACCTAAGCCCCTTTGAACCAAAATCATACCATCCCATCTCCAGCCTACCATTCCTTGCAAGAATCATTGAAAAGACAGTGCAGAGGCAACTTTAGGACCATATTGACATGTATGCCCCACTAGACATCCATCAGCATGGCTTTAAACCCCAGCACGGTGTGGAAAGCTACTCACTTCCCTCTGACAATCTCCTAAGAGGCATAGACAACATAAAGAATGGATTCCTCCTAGTATTCATGCACATCTCGGCAGCTTTAGACATAGTGTCCCACGCCAGACTACTGCAGCACCTACAACAGATAGGATTATGCAAGAATACCCTGAAATGGTTCACCTCATACTTGGACGATCGAACACAACAAGTCAAATGCGACCAAAAGAAATCAATGCAGTTCCCTGTCACGCAGGGAATACCACAAGGTTCAGCTCTATCATCAATGCTCTTCAGTATTTACATCCAACCCATATGTAACATCATCAAATGCCATAATCTTCACTATCACATCTATGCTGACGACATCATGGTGTATGCTCCAATCAACCTACTAGCACTTAACACTGTAACAATAACCAAATGCCTTGAAGACATGAATGCCTGGCTCACAGCCAATAACCTGACTGTCAACTATGATAAAACAGAGGCAATGTTCGTCACCAGGAACCCCACCTTCATCCCACCACAGACTATCAGCATTCTAAACAAATTCATAGTAGTCAAAGATGAAGTTAGGTACCTGGGCATCACAATGGACAGAGCTTTGAACTTAAAATCCCACATTACCAAAACCGCAAATAAGGCCTATCAATGTCTGAGGGCCATAAGAAAGATCAAGCCTTTACACTGCCAAGACCACTTCCACAGAGTGTGCCAAGCACTCATCACACCTCTTCTTGATTACGGAAACTCGTTATATCAAGGCCTCCCTCAGCAGTCCTTATACCCACTCCAAATGGTTGAAAACACTGCAGCCCACATCATTAGAGACACTCCAAGATCTGAGCACATCACCCACGTCTTACAGCAACTGCACTGGCTCCCACTGGTGGCCAGAGCAAAATTCAAAACAATCCTGATTGTCTTTAAAATCATCCACCATCTCTCGGCAGATGCACTCCAAGATATCATAACAAGGGATAACGGTAATAGACCAAGAAGGACCATTAATGACAACATGATCGGCATGCCTGCAAGTTACCACAAGACTAATCAAACTACTTCAAGAAGAGCTCCATCACTACTGGCGTCCACACTATGGAACTCCCTCACAACAAGCCTGAGGGCATTAAATGACATCTTAGACTTTCGCAAGGCCCTTAAAACCCTGCTCTTTACAGAAACCTATGAGCAGACAAGCAGTACCCACCTGAATGGCAATGCAACTACCTCAGACAAATCAATACCCAATCATCCCAACTAGACATAAGAGTTCATTATATAATGTGGTTATTTACCCTCATACTAAATGTAACCCTCCAATCGTGGTCTAAATGTTGTTAAATACCCTCATGTTAAATGTAACCTCATTTTAAATGTTAAATCTTGTTAAGTAAATCGTACTGTCTAAATGTTGTTCAATACACTTATGTTATATGTAACAAAACTCTAAATAATGATGAAATATCAATAGATATCTCCCCACAAGAATTAGCTCAATACTATAGCAACAAAACATACAGTTGATAACTGGACCAACTTCAACTTAATATAAAAAACTACTCTCAAAACTACAATAACTAACATTAATACAACAACTTCATACCTTGATCCATGCCCAGTTGATTGGATAAAGAAGACTTTCCAATACTCTCTTCTTTCATTCTACCCTTAGTGAATCTATCCTTGCAAAAAGGCTATTTACCACCATCCCTCAAACATGTTCAAATACGTCCTATACTTAAAAATAACACATTAGATAAACTATACCCAAAATCTTACAGACCTATATCAATTATTCATTTTATTGCTAAAAATATTGAAAAATTGTACAAATTCAACTACAAGATTTAAACAAGCTTATTCTTGTTTTCTGCCGACAGTGTTGATCACTTAACAATGTTAAACAGACTTCAAAAATAATTGGTTCAAATCCTATCTATCAAACAGAGAATCCACACCCAAATATCTAACACCTTCAAACAAACTCAAGGTCTTCCGCAGGAACATCTTTAAACGCCACAATGTCTTATCATATTTACGCCGATAATGTTCTACCTCCCATTTGAAATCCCACACCTCTCCAAAAAAATAACAGAATGTTTTAATGAACTAACTGAGTGGCTCAAAGAACAAAATCTACTTATCAACTTTACTAAAACAGATATTTTATTTATCACTAAAAATCAAACATATATACCCCCAAACACGATTACACTAGATACTCATGAAATTAATATAAAAAAAGAAGTAAAATATTTAGGTGTGATACTTGACAATAATCTAAATATGGATTCACATATAAAATATTTAACTAAAAATATACATTACAACTCAAAACACTAAAACAACTAAGACCTTTGATTCTTCTACAAGATTTTATTAACATAATTCATGCTATTATTACCCCACATTTCGATTTTGCAAATACAATACTTAATGGTATTTCGAAACAAAATATTAAAAAGATACAAATAACTCAGAACTTAGCTGCTAGAACGATTATGAATATAAGCCCACTTGAACATATTACACCAATTTTAGCTGAACTTCATTGGCTACCAATTTACTCCCGAATCAAATATAAAATTCTTGTCACTACATTTAAACTTATAAATAAAACTTGCACCATCTGCACTAAATACACTGATTAACATTGACATTGATAAACGATCTCAAGGGAGCAGAAACATAAATACTTTAACAATACCAAAAGATTTTACAAAAGCCAGAAAACAAACCAATAAGAGAGCTTTCTCACACTCTGCTCCAATACTCTGGAACAATTTACCTGACAACATTCGCCTACTGTCTGACATAAAAGAATTTAAAAAAAAATTAAAAACTCACTTATTTACATTACACTATAATACACTCCCAAAACAGAATTCTCAAAGGGATACAGGCTAACATTTATTTTTAATATTATATACCCTATTTTCAAAAATAAACGACACTAATACACTAATTTAACCATACTACACACTCATTTACATGATGATTAATAATTTAAACTAGCAATGTATATATGTTCTAATATGTTATACTTGTAATGTTACAATTTTCTTTATGTTCTATGTAATATATCTCATACCAATTAACCTACTGTTACATGTAAACCGCACTTGAAACATGGGAAAGAGCGGTATATAAATAACTGTTAAATAAATAAATAAATAAATAAACCCTCCATTTGTGTTGTAACCACTTTGATTATAGGATAAGGTGGTATACAAATCTGTCTAAATAAAATCTTCATGTCAAATTATTTAGTCAAACATTTTTTTTTGTTTACAACAGTTGACATTGTTTCTGGCCCACTACTGCTTTCCTTGCTTCAAATATTAAATTTTGCTGTATTCTGTCATCAGTACTATGAACTGGTCATCAGCTTACACAGTTCACGTGTGGTTTTTAATTGCAGTTCCCAAGTTAACAGTAGAAAACATGCACAGACCAAAAGCCATTAAGCAACTAAATTGATGCTGAAAACTGGAAGGCCAATAAGTAAAAATAAAAATTATTAAAAATAATTAAGACTGAAGATCTTAAACAAAACCAACAATAAAGCAAAGCATCTATTGTGTAACAGCAGCAACAGAGCTGGTGAAAAGCATCACTATGCACAAAATAGACATTGTTCAAAACTATTTTCTTAAGAAACATTAAGAAAAAGCACTAAAAAAAGACTTTGTTGGGGTTTTTTTTGCATGAAATGCACTCTGTACCAGTTTACTTCAATGTTAAGAATCACAGGAGTCCTATATGAAAATATTCTTTATTCAATAATACCAGATTTGGTTTATGCTGCTCAATGTGGTGTATTTTTAAACAGGAACATTGGTTGCTGCTGAGCCCTTTGGGCACCTTTTTTCAGTAAGCAACGAATTCGAGCTTTCAGGTCAGCATGCATCTCCCATATAGAGAGGATTTATGCCCCAAGAGAGAAGAAATAAGTCAAATTTATTGACAACATTGCTGCTGTAGATATACTCTGCTTTGGAAGATACTTGCTGGCTAACGAGTTTGAATCAAACCTTCAGGGCGCAATTCAAAAATAATTCAATTATGTAGCTCTTACTGTGTTAGCCTGTCAAGTCTTCTAAATAATCAAGATATATAACATTCCTGCTACTGCTGTTGGCCTTTTCCTACAACATAGAACATCTTGTAACAGCTGCCCTGTTGCGTGTCAGTCCTCCTCCTCACCTGAAGTCATCCGCCAGTTAGGTTCCCTTTTTGTTTCCCTTGCTTTCTCTCATTTGCATATGGGGACTTTGTCTTAAGAGCGTGACATTAGCCACTTCTGGCATGTTTGTGCAACATACAGAGGAGCCTATTTGCTAAGGTGTTGCAGTTAAACAAGTTACTCGCCTATAGCAGATGGTGGTCTTAGACAGCAGCATAATGCCTCACGTATGGAGCCAGAGTGTGGGAGCAGCTTCCCAGCTACCTTTGGGAAGTGCTCCACCGCACATGACACTGAACAGGACTGCCTTGGTCTCATATACTAGCTGATTGTAGAATATTTAATCCCATATGGGGGGGGGGGATGTGAGAATTTATCCTGCTGTCCATGGAGAATACCTGCTACAAATGAATAACTTTGTTTTCTCTGTGGACAAGCAGGATAATGTTCTCACATATGGGAATCCCTAGCTACAGTCTTCCTTGAAAGAAAAAGGGCATTATACTAGAAGTGCTGTAACAAGCTGACACCAAAAATATGAGCCTTTTTTCTCTCTTTTACAATGGTGGTCTGGAAAGAAATAACGGCCTGGCTCTCAACTCCACCCAACTCCGCCCCTTCCCCCCACTTCCCCCTCTCTGTCCATGTGGATGGATCTACTATCCTTCCTGTTCTCTCTGCCCGCAATCTAGGGGTTATCTTTGACACCTCTCTCTCCTTCTCCGCCCATATCCAGCTTGTAGCCAAGACCTGCTGCTTTTTCCTCTATAACATCAGCAAGATCCGCCCCTTCCTCTCTGAACACACTACCAAAATGTTTATCCACTCCTTAATCTCCTCTCGCCTTGATTACTGCAACCTACTCCTTGCTGGTCTCCCCGTGAGCCACCTCCTTCCCCTTCAATCTATACAAAATCACGCTGCTTGACTAATCTTCTGCCAGCCTCGCCATGCCCACACTACTCCCCTCCACAAGTCACTTCACTGGCTCCCTGTCCAATTCTGCATCCAGTTCAAGCTTCTCCTGCTGACCTATAAATGCATTCACTCTATGGCCCCTCAATACCTCATATCTCTTATCTCTCCCTATGTCCCCTGTCAAAATTTGCGCTCTGCTAACAAATCGCTTCTTTCAATGCCTTTCACCTGCACTGCGAACTCCCGACTGCGCTCCTTTCACCTTGCTGCGCCACATGCCTGGAACGGCCTACCTGCGTCTGTGCGCCAGGCACCCTCCCTGGCCCTCTTCAAATCCAGGTTGAAGTCCCACCTCTTCACCATTGCATTCAGATCCTGACTTTCATTCTCTTCCTACCCTGACCACCGTTAACGTTCTTGACCAAACTATAGACCAAGCTGTACCAAACGGTACCACACCGTATCTTCCCCAGAACTGACTAATGCTCTGCACTGTTCTAAATAGATTGTAAGCTCCGATGAGCAGGACTCTGACGGGCAGGGACTCTCTCTCTTGTTTGTTAGCCACCTCTGGTAGGTAAGCTGTGCAGCGCTGTGTGCGTAGTGCTCTATAAGTGCTAAATAGTAGTAGTAGTAGTAGTTGGGGGGGGGAGGTTGGGAGAGTTGGATTCTATTCCCAAAACAAATTGCAAAAAATGGATTGAGCAAATCTACTAGTGAATTGGGAGTCTCTCAATAGACAGCTGTGAGATCTGAATGTGTGGACAGAAGTCCCCGTTTCTGCTTTGCAGATTTCCTCTATGCAAACTGATCTCAAGTGGGCTACCAAGGTTGCTGTAACTCTGATATTTTGAGCTACAGTCAAACCTCGGTTTTTGTATGCCCTAGTTTCATATGATTTGGTTTTCATTGACTTTTTTCATCAAGATTTTGTCCCAGATTTCGTACGTTGTCTCCAGTTTTCGTACAGTTGAAAATGGAGCACCATCTTGTGGCCAGAAGTGGGATTTTCTTTATTTTGATTCTCTTGCTGATTGACTGTCTTCCATATGCCAACAAGAGTCTTCAATAAAGGTAAAAGTGATGTTAAATGTTCGTTTATCCATTTCATTAGTCATTTATATTTATTTCTCATTGTTTTCTGTATGTAAAAAAATAGTTATCTATAAAATGTATTTTTTGTTAATATTTTTAGGTGTCTGGAACAGATTAATTGGATTTACATTATTTCTTATGGGAGATATTGCTTCAGTTTTCATACATTTGGTTTTAGTCAGAATTTTTCGAATGGATTAATCACGAAAACCGAGGTTCCACTGTATAACATAATTGTCAAGAGTAAAGCCTGCCTCAGTATAAGTGAAGGAGATGCAATTCGCTATGTTTGGTTGTTTATTTAAACTTATTTTTATACTGCCTTTTTACAATTCAAAGTGGTTTACAGTTTAACAACAGATTAACATAACTAATAAGGTGTGGTGTTTTTACAGAGAACTGGAAGAGTATAACAAAGAGAATGCAACTGTATAATATTTGGTATCATTAACTATGAACTATTTACAGTATTTTTATGGTTATCTTATTGAGTCCTTATAGCATTGTTTGTGATTGTTGAGTTGACTTGTTGGTTTTTTTGTAGTACGGATTTATGGTGGGTAAATCTCTGTCTGAGGATCTGTTATATTCTTCTTTGATGAAGTGAGTATTTAATTTCTTCCTGAAGTATGACAGGTCGGAGAGAACTCTTAATGTTGGTGGCAGCTTATTCCATAAGGATGGAGCAAATAGTGTGAATGTCTTATTGCAGGTGGCTTGTTTGCTTTTTGTCCTTTTCTGTGATATTGCAAACAGGTTGAGGGTGGAATTTCTTCGTAGTCTCTCGTTATTTGTACTTTGATTAGGGACTGGAGGCATGTGGCAGATTCATTGTGCAGTATTTTGAATATTGTGATCCTACTGAGATGGGAAGATGGCTATTTTGTATCTAATCCTACTGAGATGGGAAGCCAGTGAAGTTGCATCAGTACGGGGGTGATGTATGATAGATATGAGACACCAGTAATTATTTGAGCTGCAGTTTTTTGGGACATTTTTAGTGAATGGAGAGTTTGTTTAGGCAACCTTGGAAGATTTTATTTATTTTTATTTAAATGGATTTCTATACCGCCTTATCCTTTAATCAAGGCGGTCTACACAGCACACAATCAAAAAAAACCTGTCTTGTTTGTGCATGCAGTGAAACTGTGAATGCGTGTATATGTCGGGTGTCGTTGATTCTTAGTGGGCTATTTACAGCGTGCGCTATTATACAATACTATGTACATAAGAGTCAAGGGAGGTGGGTTATGCTGTAGTACTGTCTGGCGGGCAGCTTATGTGATGTCACTGTAGTGTTCAATGAATAAGGTCGTCTTGAGCTGTTTTCGAAAGTCCTTGATGTCTGTTGCTCGTAGGTCATCAGAGAGGGCGTTCCAAATTGCTGGGGCGGCCAGTGGTAGTGCTCGTTTTGCAGTGTCTTTGCGTACCTTGTTGAATTCTTTTGGTGTGTTGATGTGGTTGGAGGTGCCTCTCCTCCTCGGTCGTGTGCTGCTGTTGGATTGTATGAGTGGTTGTAGGCTGAGAGCTGAGAGCTGATGTCTGTTTGTTTGATTTTGAATATGTTTATGACTGTCTTATATCTGATGTGGGAGCTGATTGGTAGCCAGTGGAGATCTTTTAGAATGGGTGTGATGTGATCTTGTCTTGCTGTGCCGGATATTATGCGTGCTGCTGTGTTTTGCGCCAATTGCAGTGGTCTGAGTGTCTACTTTGTTAGGCCGAGATAGATTGGGTTGCAGAAGTCTAGGATTGGAGTTTAGTGCCTGACAGACTGTGCGGAAGTGCTCCTGAGAGAGGAGGGGCTTGAGGCGTCGGATTAGACTCATGCATTTTTGATGGTTCTGCTGATGTGTGATTGTAGGTTCAGTTCTTTGTCGAGGGTCACTCCGAGGTATTTCACATCCGGTTTTATGGGTATTGTTGTGTTTACCTTGATGTTGAGTGGAGGGACGAAGTCAGTGTTTCGGGTGATGATTAGTGCCTCAGTCTTGCTGTAGTTTATGGTCAAGTTGTTGTCTTGAAACTAGTTGGTCATGTGCGTGAGACAGTCTGTTATTTTGGTGTAGTCTGGGTTGTCGAGGGTGACTGGTGTGTATATCATGATATCGTCGGCATAGATTGTGTATTGTATTTTGTTCCTTCATGATGTTGCATATTGGTTGAATGTAGAGATTAAATAATAGCGCCGATAGGGCGGATCCTTATGGTATGCGTTGCATGGCCTTTATGGGTCGGGATGTGTTGACGCCGACTTTGACCTGTATCTGCCTGTCCATTAGGTAAGAGTGGAACCATCTCAGGATGGATCTGTGTAGTCTGATGTTCTGTAGTCTTGCTAGTAGCATTCTGTGATCCACTGTGTCGAACGCTGATGAAATGTCAATGAAGATCATAATTATTCCATTCTTGCAGTTGTCTATGAGGTGGAGTAATTATTCCATTATTGCTTATAAGATCATAATTATTCCATTCTTGCAGTTGTTGAAGAGGTGTAACAGGAGTGTTTTGACTCCATGGTTGGGGCAGAACCCGTGTTGGTTGATGTTCAGCGGAGCGTGGTTGTCAATGTGGTCTTGTAGCTGATACTGTACTGCCTTCTCAATAATTTTTGCCAGTAGTGGTATGCTTGAGAGAGGTCTGTAAGTGGCTGGGTTGTTCTTGTCGAGTGTTGATTTCTTCCAGATTGGTCTTATTGTAGCAAGCTTTAGCTGGTTTGGCATGATTCCTTGGGTTAGTGAACTGTGCACCATGTTGTGTATGGTGTGGATGAAGTTTGTCTTTGTTGCCTTAATCCATGTCACTGGGCATGGGTCTGTTGGTACCATGCTTGTATTGAGTGCTGTGATGATGTGAGAGAGCTGCTCTGTGGATGGGGTGCTGAATTTGTCCCAGGTTTTTGAGGAGGAGGTTGGTTTGGTGGTTATGTTTGTTGTTGGTGGTGACAAAATATGAACATTTTCTTGGATGTGGTCCGCAAATGCTTGCGGGTCTCTTTGCACTTCGCTTTCTGTTTTCCATTCCTTGGTGAGGGTTTTCACAATCTCGAAGAGCTCTCTAGGTTTGATGTGGGATTTGAGTATGTTTGTGTGGTATTCTTTTTTCGCTTGGTTAGAAACATAGAAATATGACGATAGAAAAAGACCACATGGCCTATCTAGTCTGTCCTTCCATATCAACAACTATAACAGTCCCCTTTTTTCCTTTAGAGATCCTCTGTGTTTGTCCCATGCTTTTTTGAATTCGTTGTAGTCTCTTAGCTTTGGTAGGTATAGGGCCTGGGTGTTGGGTGACTTGGTATGTCTCCATCGCCGTTCTAGCTTCCTAAGTTCCCTCTTTACGTTTCGCATGACTTTTGAGTACCAGAGCTTGTGATGTGATTTGGTGCTTCGAGTTTTCTTGTGTCTGTATTCTGTGGCTTTGGCAGCAGCATTGATGATCCTGTTCCATTTTCTGATTTGCTCGTCTAGATCGTCTGTTTCAGAGTTCAGGTGGGGTAGAGTGTCCTGTAGAAATTGGTCCCTGTCGAAGCTCTTGAATCTTCTTTGTGTGGGTGGGTTGTCCCAGTTCTCATCGTGCTTTCCCCCTTGTGGCACGATATTTATTTTAATTATGTGATGGTCTGACCACAGCACAGGTGTGACAGAGGGTGTTGATATGTTACCTCTGTCAAGTAGGTAGTTGGGTGCATATATGAGGTCTAGTGATGATCCGTGTCTGTGTGTCGGGATATTAACAAGTTGAGTGTATTGTAAGGATCCCATTGTGAGAAGGAAAGCTTCTGCGTCCTTGGTGGTGGTAGATTTGAAGTTGAAGTCTCCTAATAGTAGCAGTGGTTTGTGATTCATGTTGACTGCACAGACCGCTTCTAGTGTGGAGGCTAGTTAATCTGGTGGTGCATGAGGCATTCTGTAGATGAGGCATAGGGCCATCCGCTTGTTCTCCACAGTGATGGTGTTGCATTGGTCTGTGTTAGCGGCATTTCGTGACTTGAACTTTAAGCTGTTCTTTGCGATGATCAAAACCCCTCCTCCTCTCTGGTGTGCGCATGGGCAGTTGAATGCTGAGTAGGTGGAGGGCACTAGTTAATTAAGTAGTACGTTGTCAGTGGGGGAGAGCCATGTTTCGGTGATGCAGAGTATGTCACGTTGCTGATCTTCTATGTGGTCTGATTACACCTGTACTAGCCTATTACAATAGGCTAGTACAGGTGTAATCATTACCTGGCACATGGTTCGGAAAGGTCCAGGGAGAGTAGTAGGCAGAGATGCTTCAGGATTATTCGTTTGTAGTAGACTGAGGTGGTGGTTCTTTTTATGGGAGGTTAGATGCTGATCTATTGTTATGCCCAAGTATTTTGTCTAAGTTGCCAAATTCTGTTGATGATGGTGGGATAAAGGTTGGGTTAGTGCTTATGTAGAGTGCTTCGAACTTCTCTTGATGATGAGGAGATTGTATCTACTAAGCCATTCTTTTACGTTAATGAAACATTTATATAAGATGTCAAGTTGTGGAGAGAGGAGGTTAATGGGTGTGAAGAACATATCCTATATCAAATCTATACAGATGACAATTATGTGCTTTGAAGATCTTTTCAATATATCCAGCTATTATGTCAGAAGGGCTGATAGACTTGATCCTTGAGGCACCTTTTTTCAGTAAGCAAAGAATTTGAGCTTTCAGGTCAGCATGCATCCCCCATATAGAGAGGATTTATGCCCCAAGAGAGAAGAAATAAGTCAGATTTATTGACAACATTGCTGCTGTAGATATACTCTGCTTTGGAAGATACATGCTGGCTAACGAGTTTGAATCAAACCTTCAGGGCGCAATTCAAAAATAATTCAATTATGTAGCTCTTACTGTGTTAGCCTGTCAAGTCTTCTAAATAATCAAGATATATAACTTATTCCTGCTACTGCTGTTGGCCTTTTCCTACAACGTAGAACATCTTGTAACAGCTGCCCTGTTGCGTGTCATTCCTCCTCCTCACCTGAAATCATCCGCCAATTAGGTTCCCTTTGTGTTTCCCTTGCTTTCTCTCATTTGCATATGGGGACTTTGTCTTAAGAGCGTGACATTAGCCACTTCTGGCATCTTTGTGCAACGCACAGAGGAGCCTATTTGCTAAGATGTTGCAGTTAAACAAGTTACTCGCCTATAGCAGATGGTGGTCTTAGACAGCAGCATAATGCCTCACGTATGGAGCCAGAGTGTGGGAGCAGCTTCCCAGCTACCTTTGGGAAGCGCTCCACCGCACATGACACTGAACAGGACTGCCTTGGTCTCATATACTAGCTGATTGTAGAATATTTAATCCCATGGGGAGGGGGGGGGGTGAGAATTTATCCTGCTGTCGAAACGAACTGTTTTTTGCTGAGCAGGTATTGATAAGAGCGCATCGCATAGGGAGCATCATGTTGTTCAGGTGCTGTGATTTCATGGCACTTTGTCAGCTATGATGTGTTTGAGCGCCGTGGCATTGTTGGTATTGAGGACTGACTGGCTTGTTTCATCAGAGTTGCATTTATAGAGCATCTTTAGCTGGTATTTATAGGTACTTGGTTGTTATAGCTTGATCTAATTGCTGCTGTGAGGTAGGTGATGGTCCAGGTGAGTAGGAGGAGTATCTGTATGATGGAAGCATACCTCTGTTTTAGCGATGCCATGTTGATGTTTTAAGTGGTATCTCTTGCCTGCTTGCTTATAAGTGCAGCTATTTATAGTTTGCAAGTCATGTACATAAGAACATAAGAACATAAGACATGCCATACTGGGTCAGACCGAGGTCCATCAAGCCCAGTATCCTGTTTCCAACAGTGGCCAATCTAGGTCATACGTACCTAGCAATATCCCCAAAAGACAGGTTCCACAATGCTTGTACTGGGTCAAGCATTGATATCCTGGGTCCCTTTTTAATAGTGGTTTATTGACCTTTCCTCCAGGAACTTGTCCAAACCTTTTTTAAACTCAGCTATACTAACAGCCCTTACTACATCCTCCGGTAACAGATTCCAGAGTTTGATTACACGTTGAGTGAAAAAATATTTTCTCTTATTTGTCTTAAATAGTTTACCCTGTAGCTTCATTACATGTCCCCTAGTCTTTCTATATTCTGATAGCGTAAACAATTGATCCACGTTTATCCGTTCCACTCCATTCATTAATTTATAGACCTCTATCATATCTCCCCTCAGCCGTCTCTTTTCCAGGTTAAAGAGCCCTAACCTTTTTAGCCTCTCTTCATAGGAGTAGCCTTCCATCCCCTTCACCAATTTGGTGGCTCTTCTCTGTACATTTTCTAATAACGCTATGTCCTTTTTAAGATACGGTGACCAGAATTGCACACAATATTCAAGGTGCGGTCGTACCATGGAGCGATACAGAGGCATTATAATATCCTTTGTTTTATTCTCCATCCCTTTCCTTATGATACCTAGCATTCTATTTGCTTTCTTGGCCGCCGCTGCACACTGGGCGGAGGGTTTTAACATGTTATCCACGACTCCTCCTAAATCCTTTTCCTGGGTGGTGGTTTCTAATGTGGAGCCTTGCATCGTGTAACTATAGTGTGGGTTGTTCTTTCCTAGGTGCATAACTTTGCATTTGTCCACATTAAATTTCATCTGCCATTTGGATGCCCAGTCTTCCAATTTATCCAGATCCTCCTGCAGTTTTCCACAATCCTCTTGGGTTTTAACAACTTTATTAACAGTTTTGTGTCATCTGCAAATTTGATAACCTCACTAGTTATTCCCTTTTCCAGGTCATTTATGAATATGTCAAAAGGTAGCGGACCCAGTACAGATCCCTGGGGTACTCCACTATTCACCTTTTTCCATTGGGAATATTGGCCATTTAGCCCTCCCCTCTGCTTTCTATCTTTTAACCAGTTCCCAATCCACAATAGTACACTGCCTCCTATCCCATGACTTTTTAGCTTCGCCAAAAGTCTCTGATGGGGGACCTTGTCAAAAGCTTTCTGGAAGTCCAGATACACTATATCAACCGACTCACCTTTGTCTACCTGTTTATGCACACCTTCAAAAAAAAATATCAGATTAGTAAGACAAGATCTTCCTTGTCTAAAGCCATGTTGGCTGTCTTCCATTAGGCCATGACTATCTACATGCTGTGTAATTTTGTTCTTTATGATGGTTTCTACCATTTTCCCTGGTACTGACATCAGGCTCACCGGTCTGTAATTTCCTGGGTCACCCCTGGAACCCTTTTTAAAAATTGGTGTTACGTTGGCGACCCTCCAATCTTCAGGTATTACAGATGATTTTAATGAAAGTTCACAGATTACCAATAGCAGGTCTGCAATCTCATATTTCAGTTCTTTCAACACTCTGGGATGTATACCATCTGGTCCAGGTGATTTGCTACTATTCAGTTTATCAAAAGTTGTAATATATCTTCCCGGTGTAGTGATATTTCTCTCAATTCCTCTGCAGTATCACCTTTAAATACCACTTCAGTCTTGGTAACATCCCTACATCTTCCTCAGTAAAGACCGAAGCAAAGAATTCATTCAGTCTCTCTGCTATAGCCTTGTCTCCTCTTACTGCCCCTTTTACCCCTCTATCATCTAATGGTCCAATTGACTCTCTCACAGGCCTTTTGCTACGAATGTACTTGAAAAAGTCTTTATTTCGTGTTTTTGCTTCCGTAGCAAGTTTCTTCTCAAATTCCCGCTTTGCCTGCCTTATCAATGCTTTGCATTTAACTTGCCAGTGCTTGTGCTGTTTCCAGTTTTCATCATTTGGCTCTTTTTTCCATTTCCTGAAGGTTGCTTTTTTGGCAGCAACAGCCTCTCTGACCTCACCTTTAAACCATGCTGGCAGTTTTTTGGGCTTTCTTCCACTCTTCTTAATGCGTGGAATACAGCTGGTCTGGGCTTCGAAGATAGATAGTATTTTTAAATAACACCCAAGCTTGCTGTAAGTCTTTAACCTTTGGAACTGCTCCTTTTAGTTTTTTACTAACTATATTCCTCATTATATCATAGTCTCCCTTTTGAAAGTTAAAAGGTAGTACTGTGGATTCCTTTACTATCTGTCCTCCACTAATTAGATCAAACATGATCATACTATGATCACTATTGCCAAGTGGTCCCAACACCCTTATTTCTTGCACCAGATCTGGCGTTCCACTAAGGACTAGGTCCAGTATGGCTTCCCCTCTGGTCGGTTCATGAACCAGCTGCTCCAAGAATAAGTCATTTATTCCATCTAGAAACTTTATCTCTTTAGCTTGTCCTGCCGTGACACTGACCCAGTCGATACCGGGGTAATTGAAGTCACCCATTATTACTACTCTGTTGTGACTTTTGTTAGCTTCCTTGATTTCTTTGAGCATTTCATCATCCATTTGTTCATTCTGGCCAGGCGGTCGATAGTATACTCCCACTGCCATCACCTTCCCCTTCATAAATGGAATTTCAATCCATAGAGATTCTACAGCAAATTTTGTTCCCTGCAAAACTTTAATCCTTTTTGACTCCATGCCCTCTCTAACATAGAGCGCAACCCCTCCACCAATTTGATCAGCTCTATCATTACGATATAGTTTGTATCCAGGTATCACAGTGTCCCACTGGTTATCCTCCTTCCACCATGTCTCTGAGAGTGCAATCATATCTAACCTCTCATTTAGTGCTATATATTCTAACTCTCCCATCTTATTGTTTAGACTTCTAGCATTGGCATACAAGCATTTTAGAGACTGTATTTTATTCATATTAATCTGGCTATTGGTAGGCAGGGGTAATTTGGAATCTTTATGCTCTGTCTGCTCCTTACACAAGGGCATTTGGGCTACTATACTCCCTTTTGGAACCTCACTGCTTTTGGTAGTATCCTTCAAGGATACCTTTGTCCGAACCATGCGCTCCTGGGTGACTGTCGGCTTTCCCCTATTTTCTAGTTTAAAAGCTTCTCTATTTCTTTTTTAAAGGTTAATGCCAGCAGTCTGGTCCCATCCTGATTAAGGTGAAGCCCATCCCTTCGGAAGAGCCCCCCCTTTCCCCAGAATGTTCCCCAGTTCCTAACAAATCCAAAACCCTCATCCTTGCACCATTGTCTCATCCATGCATTGAGACTCCGGAGCTCTGCCTGTCTTTTGGGTCCTGTACGTGGAACAGGAAGCATTTCGGAGAACGCTATCCTGGAAGTTCTGGATTTCAACTTCCTACCTAAAAGCTTAAATTTAGCCTCCAGAACTTCCCTACCACATTTTCCTATGTCATTGGTACCAACATGTACCAAGACAGCAGACTCCTCCCCAGCACTATCTACGATCCTATCTAGGCGGTGCGTGAGGTCCGCTACCTTCGCACCAGGCAGGCATGTTACCAGGCGATCCTCACGTCCACCAGCCACCCAGCTATCTACATTCCTAATGATTGAATCACCAACTATAACAGCTGTCCTGACCCTCCCCTCATGGGCACATGGCCCTGGAGAAACGTCCTCGGTGCGAGAGGGTTTTACATCACCTGGAGGACAGGTCCTAGTTACAGGATCACTTCCTGCCACACCAGGGTGATGCTCTCCTGTCACGTGTCCTCTCTCCTCCATGGCAACAGGGATGCTGCCAGACTGGAGGTGGGACTTCAGGACTATATCCCTGTAGGTCACGTCCATGTACTTCTCTGTCTTTCTTATGTCTTCCAGGTCTGCTACTCTAGCCTCTAGAGAACGGACTTGTTCCCTGAGAGCAAAGAGTTCTTTGCACTTAGTGCATACGTAAGACCTCTCACCAACTGGGAGAAAATCATACATGTGACACTCAATGCAAAAGATCAGAGAACCCCCATCTTGTTGCTGGACTTCTGTCTGCATCTTAGTTTAAAGCTTGTGTTTAGATCTTTTAAATTCTGTATATAATAAGGATTGGTGTAGATGCTTATACCAATAAAAGTGTATCTAATACCCCTAATACACCTTGTGTACCTGAAGCTTAATTAATCTCAGGTCCTCCGTGTATGACTGATTTGGATAACGAGCTGCACCTGAGAGCAGCCCCTTTCCTCTAAGATGTGCAAGTACCTATAAAACTACAATTACCCCAGGGGTGGGTGGGTGCTGGGGAGGGAGGGAGGGAGATAAGTCTTATTAAAGAGGGCAGTTACAAGGTACCCTGTCCTGAACCCTCAGCAGGGGGGAGGGGGGTACCACACAAAGCCCAGTTAGTTGAGAGAGGCAAGGTAAATTACAGCTGAGAAAGCTGAACTAGCACACCACTAAGACAAACAATAAATAGTTAAATAAACAGCTAGAACTCACAGCAACGTGTCTCAGGAGGCAAAATCCACTTTTCTAGCAGAGCACTGTAAAAAGCACTGCTCCTCTCTGATCAGAGAGAAGCAAACTAAAAACAGACTGAGCACACGTGGAGGAAACAGAGGCTGTGAGGTGAATCTGTCCATAGCTTAGATTTGTGTCGTGGTGTTTCAGGGCCAGGGGTAATGTGCTGGAGGGGTAATTACCTTCTTGCAGCTGCCTTAATGGAACTCTCTAGCTTGTAAGGGTAAATCTGTGCAGAGATTTGGGTGGTATGGGTCTGGCAGGGTGGGCTTTGTTGTTGAGATTCTCTGCTAGTAAGCACTCTGGAGGTATTGCTGCGTGGAAACGTGCTGCTGGTAGCAAGATGATGCTATTGGGGCTTTCATTAGCAGTTGTGCCGTAGTGACCGATGTCTGGGATAACTAAATGTAGTTTATCCTTACCAACAGTCGGCGCCTAACACCAAGGCATTCTCCCCAAATTCAAACACTAAGGGCCAAGACAAAGGGCCATCATGCGAGGGTGTGCTCTCAGCATGCTCTTTTTTTAAAACCCTTCCTCTTTGGCCCAATTGGCCTTGGCATCGGGGAGCAGGGAGGAGCTCACCCAACCCGCCCCCTTGTGCTGATGCTAATCAGGGAGCTCCAGTGTCTCGCACCCCCACCATGCTTTGTTTTAAAGTCCTTTCTCCGCTTCAAGTAGAAGACCAGGCACTTTCCCTTGTGTGAGTGTGGGGCTTGGATAAAAATGTTAGTAAGATGACAGGTGTAAGTCCAACACTGTGTTAGAAAGGAAATTAAGATGAGTGTGCAGAGCCACCCTGTTGAAAAGGTTTGTATAGAATGGATCCGTTACTAGAGCTGGAGCTCATTAACCCTATGAAAAATATGACATTCCAGGTGAGGTACTTCAGTTTGCAGGTATCTAGTGGCTCAAAGGTAACTTTCATCATCTGGGTTAATATAATGTTGAGATTCCTTGACACTGCAAATGGCTTGATGGGGTGCTTTATTAGAAGCAAATTCCACTTTAAATGAACAATTAAAGGCTTACCTTTTGTGTAATTATGATATTCACTAATTGCACTGAGCTGTACCTGACTCCAATAAATGTAGAAGGTAGTCAAGCAGTTGCTCTGTGGGACCTGTGAAACAATCTATGGCCTTTCTGTTACACCAGACAGCAAACCACCTTCCACTTAAAACTGTATGACTAGTGGAATCATTCCTAGAAGCCAGAATGACGTTAGCTATGCTGACCAGTAGGTTCAGAGAAGACTGCTTTAACCCCTCACCATCCAAGCCAAAAGGGCCAGGGATTTGATTGGGGGGGGGGGGTGATTAGACAAATTGCCTAGCCTTATAGGCTCTCTGACAATGTTCCAGTGGGAGAGGAAACCGTGGTTGTCTGGGCCAGTTAATCGCCTGGAGTAGCATGGTTTCCTGGTTGTTTCTGACTTTCAGGAGAGTTTTTGCTATGAGAAGTATTGGAGGATATATATGTACATAAGTCCCTCTCTCCCCAATTTAGGATGGTATCTGAAGCTAGTTTGCTGTGTGCCCCTTTTCTGGACCAGAACTGAGGTGCTTGCCTGTTCTGGGTTACAATGCTGTTCCTCCTCGCTTGTTGATGTAGTACATGGCTACCTGATTGTCCATTTGGATTATTATAATTTGGTTGGCTAACCAATCTCTGGAAGATCTTACAGCATTTGATATCATTCTCAATTCAGAGAAACTGAGCTGATGAGTTTCTCCTGGGAGAACCATAAACTTGAATGTGAAGCCCAGTTTGGACACATCTGGCGTTAGTTCTTTTTGGTAAGGATGAATTTGGAAAAGGACTCCTTTTGCCAGATTGGCATGGACTATCCTAGAGTGGAACAGTGCCAGATATAACATCTCAGAGCCAATGAGTGGTCTGTATGCTCAAGGTCCATTGAGCTTGTCTCATTTTAAGACATACTGCAAGGATTATGTGCACTGTTAAGGCCACGTGGCATTAACATGCTTCATGTTAATGCCTGCTGCCTCTGTTCACCATCTTGGAAGTGATTAAAAAATCAAGCGAGTCTATCTTGTGGAAGAAAGGCTTTTGTCTGAGTTATGTTTAACAGAATTCAAATGAATTCCTATTGTGTTGACTGGTTTAAATTGGACTTGGGATACTTCGAACCATAGCAACTGGATGGTTATGCACATGGATTCTTGAGCGCCTTTCTCAATTGTGCTCTTGACCAGCCAGTCATCCAGATAGGGAAACATGTGCACACTCAATCTGTGTAGGTGTGTTGTGACTACTGCAGGACATTTTGTGAAAATATGACTTCAAAGAGAAGTATGTGATATTGGCTGTGATGTTTCTCTACAATGAATCACTGTAACTGTAATCACTGTACCTGAATAAGGGTATATGCATCCTTCTAGTCAAGAGAACATAGCCAGTTCTCTTTTGGAGGTAGGGAATAAGGTTGGTAAGGGAGATCATTCTGAACGTTTCTCATATTAGATATTTGTTCAGGTCTAGGGGGGGACAGAATCCCCCACTCTTCTTTGAGACCAGGAAGTACCTGGCGTAGGAATCCCCTTCCCTTCTTCCTCTGAGTTTGACTACATTGGCCTCTAGCAAGGAAGAGAGCTCCTTTTTGAGTATTTCCCGATATTGACAACTGATGAAAGAAGCTCTCAGAGGGCAAGTTGGTGGAGGTTGTCCAGTTCAATTCAGTTACTGTTATACTGGCTACATCTTTGACGAGACAGTCAAAACCCTGCTTTGGGTTTTGGCTGTGGAGCAGGCTCAGATTTCTAGGCCGCCTTCTGCCGCATATGAGAGCAAGGACCCTGATTCATCCTGGTAGAGGGTGAGGTAGGAACATATCTATGCCTATAATGGGTCCTCATGCCCTCCACTGTGACACTACTAAATGTTGGGGAGGCCAAGTTGGAAAGGGCCTGGAGAAGATCATGTGTCAGCTGTGCTACTTGACACATCTTGCATCTTATCTCTGCAAAATTTCTCTCTATCACACAGCACTTCAGCAAGCGTGTCGTGGACATCATGTTGTAATCTGAGATCTTGTGTCATCAGTCTTTGAGCACTAATACAGCATTAAGAACAACTTCTAGGGAGATCACGTGATGTAGTGAGCTGGGGAAGACGTGAGTCACCTTAGCTCCGGGCCCCCATCCTCCTACCGTTAATATATTGCCGTGAACTGCAAGATTATCACCTGGTCCAAGCTCTGAGAGACCGGTGAAGGGGCCCCCACTCAGTACAGGTGTAATTTGTGTGGAATGGCGACCTCGGCGAAAGGGGGGAGACGTGAGAAGGACCGGACCACCGGGCCGGTGAAAATGGCGGAGTCCCCTCCAAAAGCGGGTGCTGCGGCTTCCTCCACAATGATTGTGTGGAGAGTGCAGCGGTAACCGCTGCCGAGATCTCTTCAGTTTGATGCCCTGCATACCAAAATAGATACGCTGCAGTGCTCGCTGACCACACTTGGCACTAGAGTACAAGAGGCCGAAGGCCGAATAGCGCAGGCGGAGGAGGAAGTGGCGATCTTAAAGCGTGAAATGAGCATACTGCGGAGAGAAGCAAAAACCCACGAATTGAAACTTGATGATCTAGAGAACAGATCCTGACAAAATAATCTACGTCTGTTGGGCATTGATGAATCTATTCTCGACAAAGATCTACGAACATACGTGGAAAACCTAGCCGCCTCTTTGCGGGAGAAGATGGGAACTCCTCTATAGTAGTGGACAGAGCCCACAGAGTGGGGCCGAAGCCGCAAACGCCAAACGCACGGCCCAGAGTGGTATTAGCCAGATTCCTCTATTATACTCAGAAGGAGGCAGTATTAAAGGCAGCGCGTCAGAAGGGCACTGTAGAACGCGGGAATATGAAGCTCCGTATAACACCGGATTACTCGGCCGCGCTGAGCCAGCGCCGCAAGGCCTATGCCCCGATCTGCCAACGCCTGATAGCAGCGAATGTACGCTTCCACGTGCAGTACCCAGCTAAGTTACACGTGATACATCAAGGTACTCACCGGGCCTTTGAATCTGCGACGGAGGCAAGCTCTTACGTGGAACAGCTACTGGCATCATTGACGGCTCGCCCCGGAGAACACCTCTCATGACTGCGGCCCGGAGGGGCTGAGGGAAAGAGAAATAAGTCGGACTGAGAGGAGACGCGGGCCTTCTGCCGAGGAGTGACGTAGATCTCCCTGAAAAATGGGCCTTGGCATGCAGCATGACTGGCCTACGGGTGAGTGGGGAGATATCTGGCCCCTGAACGGTAGACTAACATTTAGACGCTGCAGCTAATAAGCACCCGGACTGGTGAGGGGGCTCTCTTTGTTACATTTACACTGCCGGGTGAGAAACTTTGTATCATCGGACCTGTTATTTATGTTTCCACTTGCGGGGCTGCTGTCCCCCCCCCGTAGAGGATTCTTGCCGCTATCGGAGCATGCAACCTTGAGTGGCTGGATGGTCCCTAATAAGTACGAAGCCCCGATGTGGGAGGACTGTGTTTAGGTGCGGCTCGTACTGAACTGGGACGTCTCTGGCTGCGAGATATCTAATCACTTTCAATTGTCCCCATCGAGCAGGCTAAGACCTTGCTGTTTTCATCTTATGACTGCCTGTGTTGTCTCCCCTCTCCTCTGTTGCAGTGTATAGAGAAGAGGATAATGTGCAAAGGGTGGGGGGGGACTGGAAGGGAGGGCAGCACCCGAACGATAAAGGATGGAGGGGGATCTGATGGGTGGCCCCCTGGAGGGGGAAAAAAAAAAAGAGGGACCTATAGGTAAGACACTCGGGAAGAGCACATAGGGCAGGGGGATATTGGCAGGGGGGGGAGAGGGGGGGGGAACGGGGACCCATACCATGGGAGGGGCTGGTTGTTATGGGCTGAAGGGTTGAAGAGATGGCTGAAGGACCTACGGGGATGGAGGGGGTCCTGTTCACATCTTTAGTGATCACTATGGGAGTGAAGAGGGGTTCGGAGAGGGAGATTATAATAGGGGGGGGGGTTGGGGATAGGGAAGGGGGGCGGAGAAGGGGAGGGACAGAGGGTGGGATGGGTACTAGGGGAAGGGGGAGGGAGGGGGGCGCAACCGCTGGAGATACTGAGAGAGGGCACTGGGGAATCATCTTGGGGGAGGAGGGGAGGACCTCGGGCTGGGGAGGTTTCTTCCTTGTATGCTACTGGATCTGTGTTATTTAACAATTCTTATTGTGTGCAGACTTGAAGATTATATCTTGGAATGTATGTGGTATAGGCGACCCTATCAAGCGATATAAAGTGTTGCAGGCCTTAGCGAGGCACCAATGCGATATTGCAATGTTGCAAGAGACCCACCAGAGCACGGTAGAACATGCTAAACTTAAAAGAGAGTGGGTGGGCCAAGAATGGGGGGCCCCAGCGCAGGGTAAGAAAGGCGAAGTGGTCATTTTGATACACAAGAGACTTCGGTTTACTAAGGAGGAGGTCTATGTTGACCCGGATGGTAGATATGTTCTGCTGTATGTGATGCTAGAGGGGAAACCCGTGGTGATGGGCAACGTATATAGCCCCAACGTGTTGGATAGGGATCTGTATGCCCGCTTAGGCTCGCAAGTGGAACAATTGCCGGACGTTCCATTGATTTTGGCAGGCGACTTTAATAGCGTGCTCGACCTCGAGTTGGACGTATCTAGGGACGGCGCTAGGGGGACACGCAGACAGGGTACGAAGGCCTTGCAGCATCTACGGCGGAGACTGCAGCTGACGGATCCGTGGCGGCTGTTACACCCCGAGGAACGTGACTTTACTCACCTGTCTCGCGCGCATGGTACTAGCGCCAGAATTGATTATGTGCTACTTTCGGAACGACTCTTTGCTTACGTACGTGACGCGCAGATTGGCCCATTGGAAATCTCTGATCATGCGTTAATCTGGGTGGACCTGGAGTGGCGGGACGCTACCCCGCCAGCTCGTGTCTGGCGATTCCCTGCTGATTTATACCACGACGCGGATTTCTCTACGTTTCTCAAGCAGAAGTGGCAGGACTTTGCCACTTCTAATGCACAGCATCGAAATAACCCTGAACTCTTTTGGGAAACGGCCAAAGTGGTACTAAGGGGAGACATAATAGGGTATGTGGCACGTAAACGTAAACTGATAGCAAAACATATCATCCGCCTTGAAGCGCAGGTCTGCCGAGCTAGACGCAGGCAGGCTACCAACCCTTCGGTGGCAAACAGGAAGGCGTTATGGGACTCCCAATCAGCCCTCAATGAACTACTCCACCAGAGGGCCCGGAAATCCTTTATGTATTATAAATATCAACTTTACCGTTTCGGGGATAAAGCCGGGAAACTACTGGCCAGGTGCCTGCGGGGAAGGGGGGGGACTCGAACGGTGGTGGCCCTGAGAGACATGCAGGGTACGTTGCAGAAAGAGAATCGGGAAATTGCTCAGATTTTTCGACAGTTCTATCAGAAACTCTACTCACGTGGGGCTGACCCGGCTCTCGCTATGGAGGAGTATTTGAGGGGGGTGCAACTACCCCAATTGGATGACGAGCAGCGTGCGGGCCTAGAGATGCCAGTTACGCTGGAGGAAGTTTCTCGGGTGGTCCAGCAGGCGAGTTGTTGCCGAGCCCCGGGTCCTGATGGACTGGGGGCCGAGTTTTATAAGCTATTCGGAGATTTGCTGCCGTCAACGTTGGTGGCGGTCTATCATCAACGGATCGCACAAGGGACGTTTGTATGGGGTGGTAACCATGCTCATATCATTCTATTCCCTAAGCCCGGTAAAGACCACACACAAGCAGAGTCCTACCGGCCTATATCGCTGCTTAACTTCGACCTGAAGATCTTAGCTAAAGTCCTGGCTACGCGACTTGCCTCGGTTCTTGGGGACCTGGTGCATGAGTCCCAGGTTGGATTTGTGCAGGGCCGACATGCGGTACGGAATCTACGTAGGATTCTGGCGTCCCTGGAGTGGGTCCACCGTCACGGTGTACCCTTGCTGTTGGTCAGTTTTGATGCCGAGAAGGCTTTTGACCGGGTGGGGTGGTCATACCTGAAGACTCTGTTACCAAAATATGGACTTGGGGTGCCCTTCTGTCGTATGGTGGAGCTTCTTTACTCTAAACCCACGGCGAGTGTGCTCTGTAACGGGTGCCTGTCCGAGGATATTTGTTTGGAAAGAGGTACTCTGCAGGGGTGCCCACTCTCCCCTTTGCTCTTTGCGCTGTCCCTGGACCCCCTGATACGGAAGATCGAGGCATCGGCGGAGATTAAAGGGGTGCGTATGGGACAGCTTGGGTTTAAGATAGCGGCTTTTGCCGATGACTTGCTGGTACATCTCTCGGTCCCGCGGACCTCACTGCCGAGGCTACTGGAGGAGTTCTCTTGCTTTGGGAGCTTCGCGGGACTACGCATAAATATGGCCAAGTCAGAGGCGCTGGACGTGGGGGGTACGCTTCGCGTGGCTTGGGGTGACTCCTTCCCCCTTCGGTGGGCAGAGGAATCCTTTATCTACCTTGGTATTTCTCTGACCAGGGATCCCAAGCAACTATATCGAGAGAACGTGAATCGGATTATGGCTAAGACTCGCTCGCAATTACAGGCGTGGGCCCCTCTCCCCCTTTCTCTCTTGGGTAGGGCGGCGGCCCTGGGTATGGTGGTTTTGCCGCGTATTCTGTATTGGATGCAGACGCTGCCCGTGTGGCCGAGGGAGCGGGATCTACAAGAGTTAGAGCGCGCTTTCCGGGGTTTTTTGTGGAAAGGGGCACGAGCTTGTATTCCCCTGTGTCGCTTGCAGAGGAGATGGAAAGATGGGGGAATCGGAATCCCTGACTTGCGGCTTTATGCCCTAGCCTGCCAGGCACGCCATATCGGGGACTGGTTGGGAGGGACGGAAGACTATACCCCACGCGCGCTGGAGGAGGCTTTGGTGGCTCCGCAGGCCTTGCTCTCAGCTTTGCATTTGGCAAGTTCGAGTTTGCCCAGCTGGGTAACTCAGAGTGTGTTGATACGGCCGGCTCGATGTTCATGGCAGCAATTCAACAAATGGTGGGGGGAGTCCCCGGAAGTTTCAAGTTGGTTACCCATACAGGGTAACGTCTGTTTCATTCCAGGAACGGACACGTCTACGTTCCGGCTTTGGGAACAGAAGGGGATTCGGAATATAGGGCATGTGGTGGACCTTGAGGGGAAGGGTAAACCCTTTGCGGGTCTGTGTAGGGAATACGAGCTGAGCCCTAAACATTATTTTGCATATGTTCAGATTTCCCATTATGTCGCCTCACTCCCTCGGGGTGGGCTTGGGGCAGAACGTACAGCGCGAATACTTGAGTTCTTCGGACTGGGGGCGGATTCTCTGTCATCCATAGCTGGGCTGAAGCGACGTATCGATACGTTGATACCACCACTTGACTTCTCGAGGGAGGAGCGAGCGTGGGCCAGGGAGCTGGGGGTAGAGGTGTTGCCCGGTGTGGTTCATCGGGCTCTGTGCAGTATTGGGGAACTGGTCGATGGGGCCCGCTGGAGAGAAATACAGATTAAATGTATCCTTCGAGCCCATTTCTCCCCGAGACGAGCTCTTCGTAGCCACATCACCTTGGACGGGAACTGCCCAAAATGCGGCGCTACACTGGCTGATTTAGGTCATATGTGGTGGGGCTGTCCGAAAATCCGCCGGTATTGGCTGCGGATTCGGAACTATATGAATGGAGTGCTGCGTCAGCGGATTAGCTGGACCGGGTCAGTCATGGTACTAGATCACCTTGGACCACTCCGCCCGAAGGGTAGATGGGAGCGCCTCCTACTTAGGAAAGCATGTGTTGTGGGAAAAGGGCCGCTCCTGCGTAGATGGCGGGAGCCTACTCCTCCTTCCTTCTGGGAATGGCGTAACAGCTTTCACCAGCTGATGCTATTGGAGAAGCGGGGGGCGAGAGGTAGGGCTAAACGCTGGACCTCCTTTTTGCTGACCTGGGAGCCCTATATCTATACCTTACGGCCTGCCCTACGCAATGAAGTGCTGCAGGCACACCATTAGATAGGGATGGGGAAGCCACCGATCAGGCGTCGCAGAGGAGAGTTGGGAACAGGATGATTTCACGGTCATGAGTAGAAACAGGGGTTGCGAAGGGGGGGGGGCGGGGGGGATAGGGGGGGAGGACAGGGTATCCATGGGGGGGGGGAAAAAAAAAAGATAACATAAAATAAAAAGGCCGCGCTGGTGGATCTCTATCACTTCTGGCTGCCTACCCTGGGCGGTGGACAAGATACAGCCCTGCCCGGGTATCGGAGTCTGTTGTGTTATGCTATATGGTATTATGTTATGTTATGTTATGATATGTTATGTTATGTTTACTTTGTATTTGTTTGGGTTTGCTGGATGTTGTTTATGCATCAGATACCTTGCTTTAATAAAAATGATTTGGAAAAAAAAAAAAAGAACAACTTCTATGTGTATAGAAAATACCATAATTCACATGAACTATATCTTTTCAGAACTCTCTCCCTACTAGTGAAGTGATTTGCTTAGCTTTCTTTGGATAAAGAGAGTCTGCAAACTCTTGCATATTGCACATAATGTTTTGTAAGTGCATGCACCTGAACAGTCGGTAGGATGTTATGTAGGATGTGAGTATACTATTCTGAGAACTTTTTTCTCCAGAGAACTTTTTTCTCCAATGACTCCAGAGTCCCTCTCCATGGGGGCGCTGAAGAGTGGGTCTTGGAACTCTTGGCTTGTCTGACAGCAACTTCAATAACCATAGAATGGTGTGGCAACTGAAACCTCAAATCCGAGAATCTTTTGGCCTTGATAAATTGAGTTGACCTCCTTGTTGACAGGTTGAACAGAGAGGTGGGCAGGGTCTCCCACATCTTCATCTCAACATCCTTGAGGATGCTATGATAGGCATTGTTACAGCCTCATTAGAGGACTTACAATGTTTTGGCCATGTGTTCCTCCTCTGTCTAACTTAGATAGAATGGACTTAGCCATTTCCCTGAAAAAAAAATTGATGAAGGCTATCTCCTCTGGAGGTGATCTTCTCTCATGAAGAGAGGGGTCTGTAGGTAAGGCTGGAAATCTTTTCCCTTGGTAAGCCCTCAGAGGTAGATGCCCAGGAGTGCTCTGAATTTGACACAGAATACTCAAGAGGTCTGGTTCACTGTTTAGTTTAATCTCCACTGATGCAGTGGAAATGGACACTGGCCAGGCAATCACTGGAACTGAGGCTCTTTTCCTCGACAAAATGAATCTCCCACAGGTAGAGAATGAGTCTCAAAATTCAGCTCAAGGCTTCAATGCACCAGCACCGATTCAGTTGAAGTAGCGGCTTTATGCCATGCCAACAAGACCACCATCCTCTCCTTGAAGCTCTTCATGAGATGCTCTGTGAGGGCTGCCATTGTCAAAGGCAGTGGGTGATAGCAGGGATGGTCACAGTTTCTAGAGTTTGTTGGGGAGAATCAGTAGGCTGGTCTCAACCCCTTAGAGAGTAGTGCAGATCCTCTGGGACCAAGCAGGATGAGCAAGTCCTCACATTGAAGCTATTGCAAGGATATCAGATTTCCTACTACCTAGATGCACTAGGAATTGCAGGCCCTTGCTGTTGAAGTTGAGGATTACTCCTTCCTTTTGTTTGGCTGGGAATCAGATAATGTTATCTCCCAATGGACTTGATCATTGATTGATCCCACGTGATATCTATGTCCTCTGCTGTTGCTGCAACTCCAATGACTGGTGCAGTTCTTTGGGCCATGGGGACCAATGCTGATATTGATGTAGTGGATTTAAATGCACAAAAAATTATTTTGTCCTGTTCTTCACGATCCTTGAGACCTTTTTGTCATTTATAAACACAACTTACAATGAGAAGGTTAATGGTTGGGGTCCAACCATTGCAAGCACTGCTTATGATATCTATCGTGGCTATGATCTTGCCATTCCTAGAGTATTTCTTAAAGCTGCTGGGTAGTTGCTGGGACCTACGATCCGGTAAAACAATTGCAGCAAAATAAAATGACTCGACTGTAAAAAAAAAACCAAACAAACAAAAAAAAAAACCCAAACAACAACAAACAAACAAAAAACAAAAAAACCTGGCTGGGGTACGGTAAGAACTCATAAGTGACAGCAGCAATAGCAAAGAGAAATGACAAAACCCCCCACAGAAATTACAGAAAAAGCAACGGCAAAGAAATATAGTAGCTTATCCACTCAGCCCCACAGAAAATAGAAGACTGAAGCAGTCCTATGCAGTGGCAACAGCAGACGGTAAGTTGCATGCATGCACAGTGGAGTGTTTAGAAAGGTAGCTGGAACGCTGTTCTCGCATGTGGGCTCAGTTAGTGACTTCCCCCATAATTGAAGACATTATCCGGCTTGTACACATAGAAACACATGTTAAATGCAAATGTTCTGCATTAGCTGTTGTAGTTATCATGGCTTAAGTGTTGAGGACATTTCAAGGAAGGCAGTGGTGCAGTTAATGTAGAGCAATAGTTATTATCGCACATTAATGGCACAGCTGCTAATGCAGTAATTACATCTCTTGAGGTAATATTTACTGTTTGCAATTAACTGCTAACATGACAGATAATGCCAACGTCTTTACTGTGCATTAAGCATAAGGTGCCATCCATACCCATTTATTTATTTATTAGGTTTTGTATACCGCCTTATTAATTCAAGGCGGTTCACATGGAACAAACATAGCAAAAGGCTTTTACATAGAACAGGGAGAAGAAACTTGGAGGGATATATGGGGTAGTAGTACATTTAACAATGGTTAACTATGTACAGTAACACTGTTGTAAATGAGGCGATATAGCTACATTTATCAGTTGTCCACTGCATACATCTATAATATCTCATTGTGGCATTTGTTATACTAGGTGTGACCATAGTATTCAAGGAATAGATTTATTTATTAATTTCTCTTAATATACCGCGCTCTTCAATATCAGTGCGGTTCACATGGAACAGTTATGTTTTACGGTGGGTTAACCATAAAACTACAGATAATAGGAAATTCAACTTGGATAGTCAAAAATTAAAATTAACTAGATGGGATTTGATGGCTTTTCTGAAGTCAAGTAGGTCTTTGATTGCTCTTATTGGGGCAGGTAGATGATTCCAAAGTTGGGGAGCATATAGAGAGAAGGCTCTGGTGCAAGTAAATTGCTTTGATGTTCTGTAGTTGGGGTTTCGATGATGATAGTGTCTGCACTTCTTCTTGTTCTGGTTGCACTTGATTTCTGGATCAATGGTTGAAGAGTCGGCAGGGATAGAGTGTTTAGTATTTTGAAGATTATCAATATGCATTTGTATTTAGCATGTACAGCAACAGGAAGCCAGTGTAGTTGGTGAAGTGTTGGGATTATATGATTGTATTTTGTAGTTCCTGTAATGATTCTAGCCGCAGTGTTGTGCACAAGTTGCAGAGGGAGTGGTGTTTTCCTTGGAAGTCTGGGATATATTACATTACAGTGATCAATTATAGGATTTAGTATGGCCTGACATACAGGTCTGAAGTCATTGTCTGTTAGCAGCGGTTTAAGTTTCTGGAGGGTCCTCAACTTGTGGTAGGCTGATCTGGGTGTTATTATATTTATTTATTTAGCATACATTTGTATACCGCTACTTCCAGCAATCAGTAGCGGCTTGATTACAGGCGGGAAATTGACAAATCATGACAGAAAATTTGATGAATATACATATTGATTCGAGAGGGAAAGTACAGCACAGCACACAGTGAATGGGTCTTAAGGAGGGGGGTCAGATATTCACATATATACATAACTGCATCAATGATCTGTCTAGGTCAGTGATGGCTAACCTTTTTGAGCCCGAGTGCCCAAACTGCCGCACAAAACCAAAGAATTTCCTCAAAGTGCCAGCACGTCAATTAAAGCCTCATTTGCATAAGGTGCCTCATTTGCATAAATATTTGCATAATGTTACCATACACTAACTTTTAGTAAACATGCCTCTTAATGAGTATATGGATAAAGAAAGACTAAAAGGTTTCTACATTACTATAATCCAGTACCAACCGCCAGGCACATTAGGAACTACTACAAACGCTGCCCATTTAGAACCCATAGCAAACCCGCCGTATCCTAACACCACTACCAGGACTCACAAAGCACCATACCCTAACTATCAAAAGGCAACACTGCAAATATTAAACCAATACATTTCAGAGAACAACAATACATGACCTACTGGGGAAAGAACAAGTGGCAATGTCAAATAGGAATTATATAAACAGAATACCTCAGCTCAGTTACACATGCAGAACAGACCATCACCAAACAAGGAATCACAATTTAGAAACAGGAAGACAATAATTAAACTGGGAACCCCAAAAGCCAAACTTGGAATATACAACAACACTGTAGAAATAAAACTATAAATTAATTTCCTCTTGTACTAAACAAAGCGCAAAAATTAATGATGCACATTTCCCAGAGCTGACATATTCCAGTTAATAAATTCAAATAAAAATATTTTTCTACCTTTTGTGCATTTTTTTTCAGTTGCAATTGTTCCAGCCACTTTCTTCTGGTTTCTTCGTGTCTTCTGCTAACTCTCCATCTGCTGTCCATTTGTCCTTTCTTCTGTCTTGTTTTTTTTTTTTCCATTCTCTCTACATCTGCTTTAACATACTAATCTTTCTCCTTTTGCTCTTTCCTCATTCCTATTTCATCTACTCAAAATTTACCCCTCCATCCTCAATCCCCACTTATTCTCCCAATACCCGGCCAATTGTAGATTTTTTATCCCTCCCACACAAAATATTTTTCCCCTCTCCATTTTACTCTCCCAGCCCCATCCCATTCTAATCCTCCCCCAACACCAGCTCCCTTCTAGTTCCAGCCTCACCCAGCATCCATTCCCTTCTAGTCCCTGCATCAGCCCATTTCCAGTCCTAGCAGCCCCCCAACCCATTTCCAGTCCTAGCAACCCCCCAAACCAATACCAGTCCTAGCCACCCCTCATCAACACACTTCCAGTCCTAACCCCCCATCACCCCATTTTCAGTTTAAGCCCCCCCTATAACCCATTACCAGTCCTAACCCCCATCAGCCCACTTCCAGTCCTAACCCCCCATCAGCCCATTTCCAGTCAGCCCCCCATAGCCCATTGCCAGTCCTAACCCCCCCATCAGCCCACAGTCCATTACCAGTCCTAACCCCATCAGCCCACCTCAAGTCCTAACCCCTCCCCATCAGCCCATTTCCTGTCCTAGCCCCCCCCCATAGTCCATTATCAGTCCTAACCCCCCATAGCCCATTACCAGACAGCCCCCATCAGCCAACAGCCCATTACCAGTCTTAACCCCCCCATAGCCCATTGCCAGTCCTAACCCCCCCCATCAGCCCACAGCCCATTACCAGTCCTAACCCCATCAGCCCACCTCAAGTCCTAACCCCTCCCCATCAGCCCATTTCTTGTCCCAGCCCCCCCATAGCCCATTATCAGTCCTAAACCCCCCCATAGCCCATTACCAGTCCTAACCCCATCAGACCACCTCCAGTGTTAACCCCCCATCAGCCCATTTCCAGTCCTAACCCCACCCAACAGCCCACCTCAAGTCCTAACCCCTCCCCATCAGCCCATAGCCCATTACCAGTCCTAACCCCACCCAACAGCCCACCTCAAGTCCTAACCCCTCCCCATCAGCCCATTTCCTGTCCTAGCCCCCCATAGCCCATTACCAGTCCTAACCCCAACAGCCCACTTCCAGTCCTAACCCCATCAGACCATATAGACTTAGCTCCCCCATAGCCCATCACCACTCCTAACCTCCCCCAGCCCATCACCACTCCTAACCCCCCATCAGCCCATTTCCTGTCCTAGCCCCCATAGCCCAGTACCAGTCCTAGCCCCAACAGCCCACAGCCATTACCACTCCTGACCCCCCAGCCCATCACCAGTCCTAACCCCCCAACAGCCCACAGCCATTACCACTCCTAACCCCCCCCAGCCCATTACCACTCCTAACCCCCCCAGCCCATCACCACTCCTAACCCCCCATCAGCCCATTTCCTGTCCTAGCCCCCCCCCAGCCCATCACCACTCCTAACCCCCCATCAGCCCATTTCCTGTCCTAGCCCCCCCCAGCCCATCACCAGTCCTAACCCCCCAACAGCCCACAGCCATTACCACTCCTAACCCCCCCCCAGCCCATTACCACTCCTAACCCCCCCCAGCCATTACCACTCCTAACCCCCCCCCCAGCGAAATTTTTTTTACAAAGAAAGCTGTCGCTGCCGGGGCCGGGGCCGCCGTGGCAGAATCGAGTGTGCCGCGGGGCCCCCCCGCCCAGCAGAGCCTGCCCTCCGTCCCCGGTATCACCTCTCTCAGCTGCCTCCAGTCACACGCGCCGGATTTCAGAGCGCGAGGGAAGAGTTTCTCCCTCGCTGCTCTGTTAAGCCCGCGGGGCTGATGGGAAGTTCCCATCAGCCCCCGCGGGCTTAACAGAGCAGCGAGGGAGAAACTCCCCTCGCGCTCTGAAAGCCGGCGCGTGTGACTGGAGGCAGCTGAGAGAGGTGATACCGGGGACAGAGGGCAGGCTCTGCTGGGCGGGGGGGCCCCGCGGCACACTCGATTCTGCCGTGGCGGCCCCGGCAGCGGCAGCTTTTTTTTTTTTTTTTTAAATGCCGCATATCTTGATTGCGGACCTTCCCGCGTGCCAGCTGCAAGGCCTTCGCGTGCCACAGCTGGCACACGTGCCATAGGTTCGCCATCGCTGGTCTAGGTGATGCTGTAATGGGATTGGAAAAGATGGGTCTTAAGCTTTTTCCTGAAGTCCTTTAGGTCATTGATCTGGCGTATCTCAAGGGGGAGGTGGTTCCAGAGCTTGGGAGCCGAGTAAGTGAAAGCCCGGTTGCTTGTCCGTACGTTGACTGCTCTTATGCTGCTTGGTACGCAGAGGGTGTTCAGGTTAGTGGTCCGTCTGCTTCTGTTGAGAGGTTGTGTGGTGATGAGGTTAGAAAGGAATGAGGGGGATACTTTGTGGATGATTTTGAATGTTGTTATAAGCACTTTGTATATTATTCGTGCCGAGATGCGGCTGGAAGCTGAGTTGTTGGTCAAAAGTAATTCCAAGATATTTGACCTTTTATTTTTTATTTTTTTGTTGGTTAGGGTGTAGTCTAGTATCCACATTAGGAAGGTAATTTTATAAGGGGGTGTCTAGTTAAAGCCTATGTTAAGTCTGTTTCATAAAGACAAGTGGGGCATCTACTTGTCTTTATAAAATAGTAGCATAAGTGGTCTAGTGCAGTGGTTCTCAGACCCTTTTGCTGCAAGGCCCACATTTAAAGTTCAAACATTTTTGAGGCCCACCTGTTAAATAAGGTAATAAACTAATAAAGTGCTTTATATTAATACTATAAATATAACTTTATAAAGTATTATGTTATATTTTTCTCTACATGTTTAACTGCATATTGATTGGTACACAAAAGTTCTTTTCATTTACGTTTATTGTTAAAGATGGCACCGTTTCCGGTTGGATAGCATGTCTAGTCTGGCTGTAATTTGTGACAAACACACTCGAAGATCATCCTCCACGTTAATTCTTGAAATCTCACATAAATAAGTTGTTGAAAAAGGTAGAAGAACTTTCATCCCCAGGGCTGACAACGAATATTCCAGCAAAATAATGCACCAAAAGGAAGAGATATCCATAGCGGGGTCGTTAAATTTGATTTGTAATGTGCGATCGCTAGACAGCTCTGCTAATTCTTCTTGTGCACGACCGATTAATTCAGAGACTGCACACTGAAAAGGATTACGAATCCAGTCGTAAGCTTCAATGTCTTGGGGCGTGACGTATTTGTCAAAATATTCAGTAAGAGATGTCAGATGCTCTTTTATTACACCAGTGACCCCTTTCAACATCTTGCCATTAACTTCATTGCTCTCTATAAATTGACAAAACAAGTGAAACATGTCTTGTGAATTGTTCTCGAGTCGCGCGCGCCAAAGTCGTAACTTCTTCTTAAAGGCTGAAACTGTCATATGTCTTGAGTACACTAAACTGTAACTGGTCGTTCTTCGTGAATGACTACTAAAATGTAATAAAACAACCTCATTCAACAATTAACCAATTCAATTTGTTCAGTATTTCTTTATTGTTACAAACTGAGCCTCAGAATCAACCAATAGCACTTGAGTTCTAGGGATTGTAAAGCTGTCCCAGACATGTGCTGGTTTTACATCAATGGCTCATATTGGTAGGAACTAGTGACGTATCAAGTGTGGCACACAATAAGTTTCAATAAGGAAAAAATACTCATCTTATGGTTTGATATTGTACGTCATAGGTTCCTTCAATTTTTGTTAGTTGCTCTCGATCTTTTAATAACTATTGGGATGAACTTGAAGCGCGTCCCAACGCCAACTTTATGAGGCGCCCGTGCATTTCGCCATAAAAGGGTTTCTCAAGGGACTCAAACATCAAATCAATTTCCTATGAAAAATGACATCAATAATGACTGAACAATAGTAACATTTAAAAACTCCACCACAATGTTTGAAAATAATCCAAATGGAAAAAAGGAAAATGTAAGATGTAAAATTAACCTGATCACAGCACAGCTCGTTTTCTTAACCAGCGATCGCCCTCCAGTTCTCTGGGGAATCCAAAAAACGCCACGCATGCGGGCCAGAAGTAAAGCTGCCATTTTTAAATGCCTTGAAGAACCTAATAGAGTTAAACTAGTCATCGTTTGGTCGGACGTCAAACGCAAACCGACCAATCAATGCTAAAATTAAGCCCTCCCGGCTGTACCGTGCCTAAGGTGTAAATCCACCACTGCTCTCGATAAAGTAATTTAATTTAATTAACAAGTTTTTATATACCGCACCTTCCATTGATCAGTTGCGGTTTACATGGAACAACAGTAAACAAGGCAATGCTGTTTTTACATATAACAATGTGAAACTACAAAGTAATTGTTGGTCTTGTGATCTCCCCTGCCCATTTCCTAATACTTGTTCAATAACCCAACAACTGAGCTGAGCAAACACATGTTGGTGTGACAAACAATGTTCAACTAAAGGAGCTTCCTTTCGAGTGCACCGGAGCCTGCTTTCATGTTCCTTCATCCGGATCTTAAATGGACGGATCGTTTTGTCTATGTAAAGTAGGTCACACGGACATTTCACTGCATAAACTATATGTGTTGACTCACAGGTGGTGATGTGTCTCAATTTATACGTCATACCTTTGTGAGTAAACTGGGAACATTCAACAGTAATATCACATATCATACAGTGTCCACATCTGCTATGGCCTATCTCAGAAGCTTCCTGGTTAACCGGCGTGATGTTTTGTAATTTGGTGGGACTTAGATATTCTTTCAAATTGCGACTGCATTTCCATACGCATTGTATTGATTTGTCTTGCATACCTGGGACTACATGAAGTATAGCTCCATGTTTTCTCAAAATCTTCTGCAAACCTGAACTTATCGGAGAGTAAGGTGTAATAAAATTAATACTTCTATTCGTGCTGGAATCCTCCAAGTTCTTTTTAGGTGTTAGCAGCAAATCACGATTATTGTACAGTGCTCGTTGGTAAGCCTTCTGTATCAAAGGGTAAGGATACCTTCGATCAACAAAAATTTGCTTTCAAAACCACAGACAATTTCTTATAAGTCTTCACTTCCGAACAGTTATGCCGGCACCTCAAAAATTGAGATAACGGCAGACTGTTCTTTAACTGAGGAGGGTGTGCACTATCATGGTGCAGGAAAGTATTACGATCAATCGATTTGCGATATACTGAAGTACCCCAGCCTTTCTCTTCCCTTGTGATTAATAAGTCTAAATAGGTGATACATTGTTTCTGTGACTCACTGGTGAAGTTGATATTGACATCTCGAGAATTTAACCACTGAAGGAAAGAATCTAGTTGAGACTCAGTGCCCCGCCATAACATGAAGACGTCATCAATGTAGCGATACCAGGCCTTGATGTTATCAGAGTAAATGGAGTTAGGAAAAAATTTTTTTTCAAAAGTTCCTATATAAAGATTAGCAACTGACGGGGCGCAAGTAGCGCCCATGGCCACCCCCGAAATCTGGTGGTAAAGAACCCCTTGAAATTCGAATTTTTTTTTTTAAAAGGGCTAAAGCAGTGAGAGCTTGCAAAAATTGTAACTGTAATTGAGACAAATCACCACGAGCAATCAGTGCCTGTTGTACTATTGCACTGGCAGCTTCTTGTGGAATGCTAGTGTAAAGGGACTGAACGTCTAATGTTACTAAAAGCACCTGATCATCAGCCCAGGGGGACAAATCTTGTAACAAGGATAAAAAATGCATCGTATCGCGGACATAAGATGGGATGTCCATCAATAGTGGGCGTAAAAAAGGAAAGGTTACCTGCGTGCAGTGTCAGCTGCCTGATTTTCCAGCTGATATACTGAAACTGTTCTAACAGCTGCAATGTGGACATCCTAATAAAGTAATCTACAATTCTGCGGCTTGCATCTTTGAAGTCTGCCGCTATGCATTGCGTGAAAAATGCATTCATTTTTTATTTTATCTACTTTTATTGCTATTTTTTTTGTTGCTTTGAGACTTCAGCGTGGCCCACAATACTCCCTGTCACGACCCACCTTTGGTCCGTGGCCCATGAGTTGAGAACCATTGCTCTAGTTGCTGAGGTGAATAGAGGCATGGGAGTGATGTCATTGAAAGTGGGCTTTTCATTGGTTCTTTGTCTGCACCAATCTGCTGGTAGGGGAACCTCACCCACTTGCCTGGACTGGTCTAGCAGGATGATATGGAGACTAGATTTGTACAGCACAGGAACGTCTCCCCCAGCTCACCTCCTCCCTTTCTGTGACTAGAGCTGCATTCCAGAGCTCCGCCCTCCCCCTCAGCCTTCCCATTTGTTGGATCATACCCACAGTCTTTGGGCTCCCTCACACAGCGAGGAGGATTAGAAAACTGCAGCTATATGTTTTAAACTCTGGCAATAATGTAAAAATCAATAGAATAATGAAAAAAGTCAGATGTCATTCAAGTGCTAGGTATACCTGACCTGTTTTCACACTGTCTTTTTGTCTAATGCTCCACAGGTAGTTAAACCAATTCACATCCAAAGAAAACCCCAGAATCTTACTTTCCAACTGTTTATTGTAATAAGTAAAATTGAAGCACTTACTGCAGTAGATGTGATCTGAGGTACTACAGTCCTGGTTAGCCATGCAGCATACTGGATCTGTCTGAACTAAAGCTGAGAAATGGATTATGGAAATGGCTGAATACAAACTGCAGCAGGATGGATGTTGAGAAAAAGTGAAATGGTGAAATATAAAAGATGGATGTGAAATGAAAAATGATTTGCAGTGAAGTTTTTGATATAGTAAAAAATTGATGCAAAGCCGAGGGATAGAAAAAAGGAAGGGCCGAGGAGCCTTGCTTCTTTCCCTCAAAATGTAGAGTCTGCACTGGAAGGAAGAATGCAGGGGAACTACCCCAAAGGGCAGAGGGGGCTCCAATTGTCTAATAGACTCACAGGTTTTACTTTAGTCTAAGGCATGAAGGCAGGCTGGTATTAAGAAAATTGCAGGAGACGGGTCATCTGCATCTAATAATAGGAACAAGGATTACAGAACAAGAATGAAGCCGCTTGCCCAAACGTACAAATGGCATAGTAATACAGAATATAATGAAAGCATGCACACACAACTTTGGGGTAGAACACATAGCACTCCCCCTTACACTTTGGCATGTTCCCAGCTCATCAATCCTTAATATATGTTCCCTGTAAAATAGTTATCTCCAAGTTATAATGTAATTTCAGTTTGTTCAATGTAAACCGCACTGATGCAGAATAGCACGGTATATAAGAGAATGTAAATAAATAAATAAATAAATATAGCCCTGCCCATGGCAACAGAGATTAGCTGACAGTACACACAGCAACCATTAAGAAACCAGAACATTTCAGTCAGTCGCTTTCTCACTGGAAATAACAAAGGAAATGAAATGGATATACAATAATGAAACATGCAGTACATTGCAGCTAGGGAATTATTTGTAATCTCTGTATCTGTGTGGTGTTCATGTGTTTGCTGTGAATGCTGTGCATATGTTGTCTGTAGTGGGGCACTTCCAGAGGATGTAGTTTTGGGGGTTTGATGGCAGTTGTAGGGAGGTGGTTTTGGGGGAGAGTATAGGTCGGTGGATAGTTTTTGGGAATGGTGAATTTGAACAGCGGGAGTTTTTGAAAGTAGGTCAATTTTAGGGGAAATATTTTTGGTGTCTGGGTTGGTGGAGCAATTTGAGGGGGTAGTTTTTGAGAGTGGGGCAGTTGCAGGGTAGGAATTTTGGGGAATGGGAGCAGTTTACAGGATGGTGGAGCAGATACATGGTGCAGTTGGTGAAGAGGTGGGACAGTTGTGAGGTATAATTTTGGGGTGGGGTATTTTATATGGTGGTAGGGAAGTTATGGGGTATTTTTGAGTGGTAGGGCAGTTGTGAAGGAGGTTTATTAAGATTAGAGGCAGCGTACAGGTTAGTGAGTCAGTTATTCAGGGATAGTTTTTGACTGTGCAGGAATTTGCAGTATGGTGGGGCATTTACTGTGTGGTGGATTTTGGTGGTGGGACAGTTGCAAGGGATTTTTTTGGGGGGGAACTGGGTAGTTGGTAGGGTAATTGTGAGGGGGTATTTCTTAGAGTGGGGCAGTTGGCAGGGCAGTGGGACAGTTTCAGGAGGTTGTGTTTTGGGCTGGGGATAGGCAGCTGTGTGTGTGCATTTATTTGGGGGGTGGGGCAGTGTGCAGGGTCATGAGGCAGTTGTCGGAGTATTTTTTTTCATGGTGGTGGCATTTGGTTGTTTGGTAGGGCAGTTGCGAGGAATTATTTTTTGGAGATGGGAGCAGTGTGCAGCATGGTTGAGCAATTGTGAGGGTGTCGTACTTAGGCGTGTTAACAGAGCGTATACTATTGTATGTACATATTCTTTGGACTATTGGGAATACTTCAGCAATTGTGGCGACATAAGATAAGTTACTTTTGCATTCTCGAATGATTGGGAGCACTTCAGCATCTATTGCGGTATTTTCATTATTAAGTCACTTTGTATTGGAAAAAATCATATATTTTTGGGAACTGTTGATACATCTAACAGGTCGTTGATGCTATTTGGCACAGCTCTGCCGGGTTGCTGGCAGTAAGCATTGACAGTGTCGGGAAGTCTGAGACCTATCATTTGTCAAATGAGCAGTTCATTTGTAAGACAAGTTCTTTAATTTTGGGGTATATAGGTTTTGTAGAGCGATAAATATACAAGTCGATACAATTGTGAGGGTGTGGCAATTTGGGGGATGGGAAATAGAGAATAGGGAGAGGGATTTTGAAAAAAGCACTTTTTTGTTATTTTTCACTTTATGTAAGTTTCTATGCTACAAAATCTGTAACTCCTCCCACAGAAAAACATTGGGTTATTTTTTTTGGGGGGGTCTTATTTCTCTGGAACCCCCCACAGTCCGATTTGATCCATTTTTTTAAATTAATCTCTCTTTTCACTAGTTTTTCCTATGTGTCAAGTTTCATCCTGTTCCATTCAATTTTGGGAGAGTTATTTTACCTCAAGACAGACAGACATTCTGGACCCCCTTTTGTATAATTCCTTCCTGCTTCTGCTGTGTTGAAAAGAATAGTAAGGATATGAAAGTACCTACCTGCCTTTTTAAAATAGCACACTTGTAAGTGCCTAACCATGGCACCTTGTTATAAAATTATCTTCATTAAGAATATCCCTGTACTATAATTGCCACAGGTACAAAAAAAACCATAGATTGTAAGTCCTTCGGGGACAAGGGAAATATACACCATAACTGAATGTACACTGCTTTAACCCAGTGAAAAGCAGTACATAAGCACTGCTAAATAAATAAATATGCTGAGGTTTACTCTGCATAATATTTCATGCCCTATAAGCCACCCCTCACACAGACCAAAAAAACCCCAATCTAAAACTAGGTCACTTTTTCATACTATGTTATAGAAGTGTGTTGCGAGTGCACTTGTAATTTTTGTATGGTTCTTGCTTGAGACATCACGTTGCAGGTTTTGTCTGAGTTCAGTGTTAAACTGAATCTGGGGAAAAAATTAAAGGAGGCCAGGTGGGGTGTATAGAGATTATACTTTCTGCTCTGAATATGTATACTTTTCTTTTTATTGTAGACAAAGGATAGGCAATGTGATACTTCAGTTTTCTAAAAATAAAATTAAAACCAAAAACACATATAATCTTACAAATCAAAGGCTCAACACATTTTATTCTTTCTTTACTTCCAGTGTTCAATCTTTTATTGTATTAAAATTCAATTTTAAGTCATAGGAATATTCTTCTGGGATACTGAACACCCCACATCTCTCCCCAGCCAACAGTAATAACTTATTTATCCTCCGTTCTTGCATAAGTTCAAGAGAATTGATAGGAATCTCTCTCTGTACATACTTCATCTTTGATGCCAAAATTTCATCCTAAATCAAAAAATCTGCTTATCTACATACAGAAATATTACAATAAACTGTGCAATGCACAGAGGCTTACATGAACTATACACAAAACAACCTGCAAGTGAAAAAGTGCACTTTTTTTGGTCTTAACGAGACTCTTCAACTGTCCAGCTGTTGCATAATAGTTCTGTCAAGTTTTCTGATTAGGCTTTATAAAATGATATGGCTTATACTAATTTTTTTTGGTTCTAGCTACTGACTATAGCCATTTCAAATTTGATCTTAACCTTATTTGAAATTACAAGTACTGTATTTTCCCCATCTTTTTTTGCTTTCCTATGTTGCTAAATATCTTTTTTCAGAAGAGCTCATTCTCACATAATCCATCCCTCGTTCCCTTGGAAAACTCTTTGTTTCATAAATGCATGGCTATCCACACTATGATCCATAGGCAAGGTGCAAACCAGAGCTCACTTTTTCTGGGTCACCATACTTTTCCTGGTTCTGGATGATCTGGCCTGGAGGAAAGGTTTGCTTCTCCCCCCCCCCTCCCCCCTCCAAAACAAAGCAGCAGCAAAGGTCACCCAGTCGGTGGGATTCCCAGGTTCCATCATAGCAAACGTCAAGTGGGACTCCCCCACTCCTCTGAGCAAACTTCAATAGAAACCCCCCACTACCCTCTCAATGATTTGCAATATCCTAATTGGCTCTTGAAAGACTGGGGGCCCCTGTACAAACATTCCAGTGTAGGGATGAACAGCTGCATCATTGTCAGCTTCCCTCAGACAACCTAAGGTGGAAATGTTACAGTCACTCGACCAGTTGTGCCAACATAGTGGTTGTTACACCGCCTTGTAGAAGTCTTTAGACTAATTTCCCAAGAATGAGCAAAAACTGCACCATCACACTGTGCAAAGTCGATAAACACTTATCCTGAACATCTCCCAGCTGTTATTGCTGCAACAATGGCTTTCACCAACTACTGAGCCAAAGGATCCGAAGATGTAATGAAAAGTTTTTGGTTTCTTGTTCTTAATTCCTTTTTGAGTAGTTCTATACTTGTTCTTTCTCTTGGAAAAGGTAAGGGGCATATTCAAAGTGATTTAACCAGTTTAGCAGACTTGCTATCTGGTTTGTACCCCCCCGACGCTAGTCGGATAGTGTTGGGGTGTTTTGGGGGTGGTACCAGGGGTTAACCGGCCAGCAGCTGTCCTAACTTTAGCCGATTTAGCTATCTGGACAACATCTGAATATCACCACTGACCAATTAGCTATTGAGTGAACTGGGCTACCTGGACATTCAATGCCGGTGGCTAGGTATGGCCCTGGCATTGACCATCTGAGTTTAAATTAAAGTGATGATGGCCAGCCACCAGAGGTGTGCTGGCTGCCAATGTTCCACCTGGAGCCAATTGTGTAAATCAGTGAATGGCCTTATCCTTTAATATATTTTGAACTGTATAGTGGTGTTAAGACTTTTACCAGGCAGAGGCAATTTCTCCAGATGAGTTAGTTTTGCGCATACCATGACAGTCATGAACCTTGCTCTTAAGCCAGGGAATGTGAAGTATGATCTCAGTCTCTCAAATTTACTGCTAATACTCGCTGTAGTAGTTTTACAAGGCACTGTATAGCCATCTGCATTTTGCCTTTAAATGTTCAAATATGTTTACTTCCATGCTTACCCTTGTGCCAATGTTCCTTCAGGAAGAAGACGAGTCCATGGCAGCAATTCTGTGATAGTCATTTGGCACAAATGCCCACATCAATAATCGACATACAGAAAGTCCTCTTTTCTACCAGTTTTTGATATATATAGTGAAACAATCCTGCAAATAGCTGACTTTAGCACCGCAGAGCTACCCAAATCTGAGTTGAGCAACCTTTGTCAAGGGCAAAAAGCATATTAATAAGGTCCATCAGGAACGAGATAAGAGTGGCAACTAATGCCATCACCAACTCAAAGGAGGAAAGCCAAACAAAAAATAATTGTACATGCTTAACCATGGAAACTAGCTTCTGCTAATGATTTTTAGGAAAAGTTCCAGTAGACTTTAATGCCACTTGGAATATCAGTTCTACCAAGTGGTGGAGATGTCTTTGTAACATGCAAGTGATTGAAAGCAGATCATATAGACTGGTGCAGTTATATGTAATATCATAAAGCCATAGGCCTCCTTTTGGCTCATGATCAGTGATGCTCTATTTAGCTGATAATGCCCTTAGCAGTGGGCTTCAGATCATCCCTCGACTGCTTTTGCTAAAAGTCAGGTGTCCTGAGCTAGCAGAAAATACAAATGGAAATTAGCAGATAAAGCCTGGTACCATGAGCATGGTTGCTGTCATAAAAACAGATCTGCAAATAAAAAAATTAATAAATACAAATTACACTGAACCTTTTTAAAAATTCAAATCTTTTTGCAGTGCCTCATCAGCGGCAAGATTCATTGGGTTTGCTGAGTCTGGCCGCAGACTGGGGAGTAGGACCCTTTCAGCTTCTAAATAACAATAAATATGTTCTGTTACACTGGAAAAACACAAGGTAGCATTTATCTATGCAAATAACTTTATTGCCTGTCCTTCATTTGACTGTCTGAGCTGCAAACTGCAGTCGTCTGAAGATTTTCAAGCTCTACAGGAGAAAGCAAAAGGTAAGGAAAGAAGAGTCTCTCCCTTTCTGCATCTGTGCCGTCCCCAGGTCTGTCGCTCCTGCCTCTTTTCCAGCATCTCCTGCTATGCACGATAGACAACACCTCATTGCAGCTAGCTGACTTCATGTCTTTTTCATGCTAACTTTCTGCTTCTGTTTGCGGAGGTGAGCCTCGATCTCGTGGCGGAACACCAGCATCCCCAGCTGGCCATGGGAAGCCTCGTTCATAGCTTTGGACTGCATGCACATCTTGTATTGCTCTGGAGTGAGCTCATCCACACATCGCTTCTCATGCCAGAGGTGAAAGAGACCGCGGACAGGTGTCCTGACCACAATTAAGTGGCTGTGAAGGTATTTGCGATAGAGGTGCACATCTTCTCCACCCCAGCCTTTGATATCCAGATCAAAACCACCTAGTAAAAAAATTAAAAAAACACACACATATATATATGTAATAGTTATTTAATTTGATTTATATTCCACTTGTCAATAAATTATTTGAAATATAGATTTTGTATCATCACAAGACAAATAACACTAACAATAAAATATAATCAGCATCATAAAATTACTAAGGCTTTAAGGTTGCAGAGAAACGCAAAGCTTTGGTTTGTTTCTGAAATGTCACAATCTCTCTTTACAAATGACGCCAGGCCTGTAAGGTGTTTCATGGAACTGGCCTGGCTACAGAAATAGGACAAGAGGGAGTCTCATCAATTGAATAGAAAGCATGACTAGGCTGGTACAGTTTAATCACAGACTGAATAGTGGACAGATGAAGACTCCATGAATGCCTTGGAAAACAATGCAAGTGTCTTGAATTTGACTTGCCAATCAGTGGGAAGCTAGTGAAAGAAACCTAAGTTTCATAGCAAAAAACCTGTGAGAGAGTCAGTTGGTCCATTGGACGATAGAGAGGTTAAAAGGGCACTAAGAGGCGACAAGCCGATAGCGGAGAGACTGAATGAATTCTTTCCTTCGGTCTTTACTGAGGAAGATGTAGGAATGTTACCCATGACTGAAGTGGTATTTAAAGGTGTGGAAGAATTGAAGGAAATATCGATACATTGGGAAGATGTATTACTGTACAACTATTTGATAAACTGAAGAGTAGCAAATCACCTGGACCAGATGGTATACATCCAAGGGTGTTGAAAGAACTGAAAATGAGATTGCAGACCTCTATTAGTAATCTGTGAACTATCATTAAAATCATCTGTAATACCTGAAGATTGGAGGATGGCCAATGTAACGCCAATTTTTAAAAGGGGTTCCAGGGATGATCTGGGAAACTACAGACTGGTGAGCCTGATGTCAGTACCGGGAAAAATGGTAGAAACCATCGTAAAGAACAAAATTGCTGAATATGTAGATAGTCATGGCTTAATGGGAGACAGCCAACATGGCTTTAGACAAGGAAGATCTTGTCTTACTAATCTGTTATGTTTTTTTGAAGGTGTGAATAAACAGGTAGACAAAGGTGAGTTGGTTGATATAGTGTATTTGGACTTTCAGAAAGCCTTTGACAAGGTCCCTCATCAGAGCCTTTTGGCAAAACTAAAGAGTAATGGGATAGGAGGCAGTGTACTATTGTGGATCAGGAACTGGTTAAAAGATAGAAAGCAGAGGCTAGGGCTAAATGGCCAATTTTCCCAATGGAGAAAGATGAATAGTGGTGTACCCCAAGGATCTGTGCTGGGTCCGCTGCTTTTTGACAAATTCATAAATGACCTGGAAAAGGGAATAACGAGTGAGATTAAATAGATTTGTGTCATCTGAAAATTTGATAAAGCTGTTAAAACCCATGAGGATTGTGGAAAATTGCAAGAGGATTTTGATAAATTGGAAGACTGGGCAGATGAAATTTCATGTGGACAAGTGCAAAGTTATGTACCTAGGGAAGAACAACCCAAACTATGGTTACACGATGCAAGGTTACACATTAGGAACCACCACCCAGGAAAAAGATTTAGGCATCGTTGTGGACAACATGTTAAAACCCTCCGCCCAGTGTGCAGTGGCAGCTAAGAGAGCAAATAGAATGCTAGGTATCATAAGGAAAGGAATGGAAAATAAAACAAAGGATATTATAATGCCTCTGTATCGTTCCATGGTGCGACTGTACCTTGAATATTGTGTGCAATTCTGGTTACCGTATCTTAAAAAGGATATAGCGTTATTAGAAAAGGGTCAGAGAAGAGCCACCAAAATGGAAAAGGGGATGGAAGGATACCCCTATGAAGAAAGTCTAAAAAGGTTAGGGCTCTTTAACCTGGAAAAGAGACAGCTGAGGGGAGATATGATAGAAGTCTATAAATTAATGAACGGAGTGGAACGGAGAAACGTAGATCGATTGTTTGTTATCAGAATATAGAAAGACTAGGGGACATGCAATTAAGCTACAGGGCAAACTATTTAAGACAAATAAAATATTTTTTCACTCAACGTATAACACTGGTCAACATTGAAATCATTACTGACTTTAAAAGGCCCTAATTTGTAGTATCTTGGTGAGCTGAACACGAATATAACATTTAAAAAAATGATTGGCTCTCGTTTTGAAGATATTGCATGTAGTTCATTTTTGGCGTTTCACCATGTAAATTTATCCAGTAGGACATCAAAATGCAATGTGTGCCTTCGAGTCAGTCCTGACTCCTGGCGACCCAGAAGCTCCTGGGTTTTCTTGGCAGTGTCACCGGAAGTAGATTGCCAGGCCTTTCTTCCAAGGCAATGGAGGGTTAAGTGACTTGCCCAAGGCCACAGGAAGTGCCTGTGGGAATTGAACCCTGGTTGCTTGATTACCAAGCCAGTGTTCTAACCACTAGGCTACTCCTTAAGCCTTGAATGATGTAATATTGCATCACATTGCATAATACCAGCATGCACACATCATCCAGAGTTGATTGCATCATTTTCTGATGCAATGCAATACTACTGCCAGACAGCTGCTGAAGCCATCTGACGTCAGCAGTGTTCTATATGCAGTCGGAAAGGAATGTAATCTGGTATTCTGTTCTGATATTGAAAGCCTCATGAATGCCTTAAAAATCACTCATGACCCACAAGACCGGAGACTATTTATAGACTCTTGGAAACTGAGTCTGAAGGTTGTGCTTTTGAACAATGGAAACCGTCTTCCATCTATTCCAGTAACACATGCCGTCCACATGAAAGAGACATACGATAACTTAAAGTATCTACTGACTTCCATTAACTATAACAAGTACAGCTGGCACCTCTGTGGTGACTTGAAGGTAGTTGCCCTTTTAATGGGACGGCAGCAGGGATATATAAAATGCATGTGTTTCTTATGTGAGTGGGATAGCCGAGCAAGGGATTGGCACTACTTGCGCAAGGAATGGAATCGCAGACAAAATGTAACAGTTGGAGAGAAGAATATCCAGCACCCAGCTCTGGTTGAGGCTCACAAAATCCTGCTACTACCCCCATGGGCGGCCCAAGGGGGGTGCGGGGCCATGTGCGGAGACTCAGTGTGGGGCCTCATTTGCATAAATGGCCTTATCTGCATAAATATTTGCATAATGTTACCATACACTAACTTTTAGTAAACATGTCTCTTAATGAGTGTATGGATAAAGAAAGACTAAAAGATTTCTACATTACTATAATCCAGTGCCAACCGCCAGGCACATTAGGAACTACTACAAACGCTGCCCATTTAGAACCCATAGCAAACCCGCCGTATCCTGACAGCACTACCAGGACTCACAAAGCACCATACCCTACCTATCAAAAGGCAACACTGCAAATATTAAACCAATACATTTCAGAGAATACTGGGGAAAGAGAACAAGTGGCAATGTCAAATAGGAATTACATAAACAGAATACCTCAGCTCAGTTACACATGCAGAACATAAACCATCACCAAACAAGGAATCACAATTTAGAAACAGGAAGGCAATAATTAAACTGGGAACCCCAAAAGCCAAACTTGGAATGTACAACAACACTGTAGAAATAAAACTATAAATTAATTTCCTCTTGTACCAAACAAAGCGCAGACGTTAATGATGCACATTTCCCAGAGCTTTCATATTCCAGTTAATAAATTCAAAATAAAGAGATCTTTCTACCTTTTGTGCATTTTTTTTCAGTTGTAATTGCTCCAGCCACTTTCTTCTGGTTTCTTCATGTTTTCTGCTAACTCTCCATCGTCTGCTGTCCAATTGTCCTTTCTTCTCTCTTCTAGTTTTTTTCCATTCTCTCTCTCTCTACATCTGCTTTAACATGCTAATCTTTCTCATTTTGCTCTTTCCTCATTCCTATTTCATCCACTCAAATTTTACCCCTCCATCCTCAATCCCCACTTACTCTCCCAATACCCGGCCAATTGTAGATTTTTCATTCCTCCCACACAAAATATTTTTCCCCTCTCAATTTTACTCTCCCAGCCCCATCCCATTCTAATCCTCCCACAACATCAGCTCCCTTCTAGTTCCAGCCTCACCCAGCATCCACTCCCTTCTAGTCCCTGCATCAGCCCATTTCCAATCCTAGCCCCCCATCAGCCCATTTCTAGTCATTTCCTAGCCCCACCATCTGCCCATGTCAAATCCTAGCTCCCCTCCACTCAGCCCAATTCCAGTCCAAGCCCCCTATGAGCCTACTTCCAGTTCTAGCCCCTCCATGAGTCCATTTCAATCCAAGCCCCCAGCACAGCCCATTTCCAATCTTAGCTCCCCCAACATCCCATTTCCAGTCCTATCCTAGCTGCTCCATCAGCCCATTTCCAGTTCTAGTTCCCTTCCCTCACAGCCCATTTCCATTCCAAGCCCCCCTCCCCATCAGCTATTTGCAGTTCAAGCCTCCCCTTCCACTCAGCCCATTTCCATCCTAGCAACCCCCAACCCATTACCAGTCCTAGCCCCCCATCAACCCACTTCCAGTCCTAACCCCCATCACCCCATTTTCAGTTTAAGCCCCCCTATAACCCATTACCAGTCCTAACCCCATCAGCCCATTTCCAGTCAGCCCCCCATAGCCCATTGCCAGTCCTAACCCCCCATCAACCCACAGCCCAATACCAGTCCAAACCCCATCAGCCCACCTCAAGTCCTAACCCCTCCCTATCAGCCCATTTCCTGTCCTAGCCCCCCCATAGCCCATTATCAGTCCTAACCCCCCCCATAGCCCATTAGCAGTCCTAACCCCCATCACCCCCTTTCCAGACAGCCCCCATCAGCCCACAGCCCATTATCAGTCTTAACCCCCCCCTAGCCCATTACCCTTCCTAACCCCCCCAACAGCCCACAGCCCATTACCAGTCCTAACCCCTCCCCATCAGCCCATTTCCTGTCCTAGCCCCCCCCCATAGCCCACTATCAGTCCTAACCCCCCATAGCCCATTACCAGTCCTAACCCCCCCATAGCCCATTACCAGTCCTAATCCCCATCACCCCATTTCCAGACAGCCCCCATCAGCCCACAGCCCATTACCAGTCTTAACCCCCCATAGCCCATTACCAGTCCTAACCCCCCCAATCAGCCCATTTCCAGTCCTATCCCTCCCCATAGCCCATTACCAGTCCTAACCCCATCAGCCCACCTCCAGTCAACCCCCCCTCAGCCCATTTCCAGTCCCACCCCCCCCATCAACCCACAGCCCATTTCATGTCCTAACCCCCCATCAACCCACAGCCCATTTCAAGTCCTAACCCCCTCCATAGCCCATTACCAGTCCTAACCCCCCCACATCGGCTCAGGGAAAATTTAAAAAAAAAAAAAAAAACCTGGCTGCTGCTGCTGCAGCAGCAGCAGAATCAAGTGTCCCGCAGGGCCCCCTCTGCCCGGTTGAGCTCCCTCCCTGCGACGGCTTTCAAAAATTCAGATCCGCGAAGGGACAGTGTCTCCCTCGCGTCTCTGTTAAGCCTGCAGGGGCAGATGGGAAATTTCCCATTAGCCCCTGCGGGCTTAACAGAGACGCGAGGGAGACACTCTCCCTTCGCGATCTGAAAGCCGTCGCAGAGGGGCTCAGCCGGGCAGGGAGAGCTCAGCCGGGCAGAGGGGGCCCCGCGGGACACTCGATTCTGCCGCAGCGGCAGCAGCCAGCTTTTTTTTTTTTTTATTTAATTTTTAAAGCAGAATGTTCTTTGTGCAGGGCCCCCTGAAACGCGGGGCCCTGTGCAAAATACATTCTTGCTCGATGGACGGGCCGGCCCTGACCACCCCTTCACATCAAACTAGGTTTGATGAAAAACTTCCTGAAAGCCATGGACCGCACTTCGCCAGCTTTCCGATACCTGCATGAAAAATTCCCTCGACTCAGTGAAGCAAAGGTTAAAGAGGGAGTTTTTGTGGGTCCTCAGATTCGAGAGCTCTTCAAAGATGACCGGTTCAACAACTTGCTGCAGGGTGATGCGAAACAAGCATGGAATGCTTTTCGCCTAGTGTCAACAAACTTTCTCGGGAATGTTAGGGCAGAAAACTACAAGGAACAAGTAGAAGACATGCTGATGCAGTATCAGAAACGTGGCTGCAATATGTCTCTAAAGATCCATTTCCTTGATTCCCATCTCGATTTCTTTCCTGAAAACTGTGGTATGGTTAGTGATGAACAGGGCGAACGTTTTCACCAGGATATCGCAACGATGGAGCAAAGATACCAGGGAAAATGGTCCACTACAATGCTGGCTGACTACTGCTGGACACTCCCCAGAGAAGCTCCTGAACAGCTGTACAAGAGAGGCGAAAAAATCTAAGAAGTAGTCTATGACTTGGTTTTTTACAGGTATTAACCGAAGGCCTATTATATATTTACTATTGACATGCATTTCGTGATGTAAACATTCATTCTTGTAGATTACAAAAATCCTAGAGCCAACTTTGCTATTTCACTGTCATATTCATGTTCAGCATATAAAAATTGATAAGAAATGACTATTTTTATTTCAGTAACATGACTTTTGCAAAACTTTGTTGACCAGTGTAATCAAACTCTGGAATTTGTTACCGGAGGATGTAGTAAAGGCTGTTAGTGTAGCTGGGTTTAAAAAAGGTTTGGACAAGTTCCTGGAGGAAAGGTCCATAAACCATTATTAAAAAGGGACCCAGGATATCAATGCTTGACCCAATGCAAGCATTGTGGAACCTGTCTTTTGGGGAAACTGCTAGGTATGTATGACCTAGATTGGCCACTGTTGGAAACAGGATACTGGGCTTGATGGATCTTGGTCTGACCCAGTATGGCATATATTATGTTCTTATGAGGAATAATATGATCCCAATAACCACACCACTGAGAAGGCAAGCAAGAACATAGTGTATCAACTTTAATGCTTTCCAGGAGGAGAGGCAACTGGAAAGTATCCATGGAGATGAGGGGTTTCAAGAGACTGAAATCTTTTAAAAATAGCTCAAGATAATGAACCTCTTTACATATTGGCAGACTCACATCAGATAATAGTATTATTTTGAAAGGGGGACATTAGAATTATGACTGATGATTAAGGCCTCAGACTTCTTAGGATTTAAATCCAGTTTGCTGGATGCAAACCACATAGAGGTGACAAATGAAGAGTTCGCAAGCCTGGTCAAGTCCTCATTGAAATCTATAACAAAAGGAGCAAAAATCAAAATATCATCCTCATAAATGCAGTAACAGATTTTATTTATGTATTTAACCAGCCTTCTATACCGTCTTATCCTGTAATCAAAGTGATTTACTTTGCAACTTGAACTCTTGATGCAGTGAACTAGGATCAAGAGGTTTGCATGCAGGACACTTAACAAAGATATAATCTATTTACAATCGGAACATGTCATTTACAGTTTGGGCAGGTTAACAAAAAGCAGTTTTAATGGTCTGAACGGTTTGAGGCAGGGGAGACCAGCACAATTGCTGGACTAGGTGATGTTTCCACAGTGCTCTATGAACAGAAGGGTCTTAAGTTTCTTTCTAAAGTCTTTGATATTTATTTATTTATTTGGTGCATTTTTCTATACAATATCTCTGGAAACTCGCATTTCATCAGAGAGGCTGTTCCATAAGTGAAGGGCAGCTAGGGAGAGGGCTCTTTTGGATGTGGATTGTTTACTCTTCTGGTAGTTAGTGGGCACATTGATCATATGTTTATTGTTTCATCTGGGGCGGGCGCCTGTGTCTCTTATGATAAAGTCCCCCAGGATATCTGCTGAGGAGTGGTGCAGGATTTTGAAGATGTTCAATATCGCTTCGAACTTGGCATGAGCTTGGATCAAGAGTTGGTGTAAGGGGATAGACTCAGGAGTAATATTTCTTTATGGAAAGAGTGGTAGATACATGTAATAGTCTCCAGTGGACGTGGCAGAGATAAGGATAGTATATGAATTCAAAAAAGCATGGGACAAACACAGAGGATCTCTCTAAAGGCAAAAACGGGACTGTTGTAGTGGTTGATGTGGTTGATATGGAAGGGCAGACTAGACAGGCCATGTGTTCTTTTTCTGCCATCACGTTTCTATGTAATTCAGGTGTGATGTAGTCTGTCTTGGCTGTTCCAGAGATGATGCGTGCTGTTGTGTTCTGCACCAACTGTAGAGGATGTGTGTGGCTTGCTTTGGGAGTTCTTGGTAGAGTGAATTGCCATAATCCAGGATTGGGGTGATGATAGCCTGTTATAGTGTCAGGAAATGGTCCTGGTTCAGGAGTGGTTTTATTCCCCTAATGAGTTTTAGCCTGTGATAAGCTTTGGCAGCAGTATTGTTTATTTGTGTCTGAAGGTTGAGGTTTTTGTCCAGGATGACTCCCAAATAGCAGAATTCACTTTTCACAGATATTGTTGGTTTAATAGATGGATTGTTTGCGGAAGGTTGAAATTGGTGTTTCTAGTGATGTAGAGTGCTTCAGTTTTGCTGTAGTTTAGAGTGAGGTGGTTGCTCATGAGCCAGGTGGTTAGGTCTTCCAGGCATTAGGTTATGGCTGTGAGGTTTTGTGCCTCCAGGTCTATTGGGGTGTATACCATGAGGTCATCAACATATAAGTGATATAGTATGTTATGCTTTTTGATGCTGCTGCAGATGTATGTATAGATTAAAGAGGATTGAGGAGAGTGCAGAGCCTCATGGAATGCCTTGTGGTAGAGTGAAAGGCATTGTTTGCTCTGTATTTGACCTGTTGTAGTCTATTGTTTAGGTAGAAAGTGAACCATTTAAGGGTGTTGCTGCAGATGCCAATGTCTTGGAGATGTTGGATCAAGATATTATGTGACACGGTGTCAAAGGTGGAAGAGATATCCATGAATTATAAGGAGGAACCTGGACTTGATGTTATCTATTCCCCTTATGATGTTGTCGAAGAGTGAGGTTAGTAGTGTTTCCACATGGCGAGGCTTGAAACTAGGTTGGTTGTGGTCTAGTGGTGTGTTGTGATCCATATTGTCCTGCAACTGTATTTGCATGTTTTTTTCCTATGATTTTTGCGAGAAATGGTAGACCAGAGATTGGACAGTATGCCGCGGGATCATTTTTGCAAAGTGAAGTGTTCTTTAATATCGGTCATATAGATGCTTGTTTGACGGATGATGCCATGTGTTTGTGTTGTAAGGATGATGTAACAATCTTGTGTATATGTGTTGAATGAGCTGATCCTTGGTGGCTTTTATCCACTGTACAGGTCAGTTGGAGATGTGATTGTTTTGAGCTTGGTGACTATCTTCACTGATGGTATGGAGAAATCTCCCCAGGCTTGAGTAGAGGCTAAGTCTTTCATTTTATTCAAAGGTGTCATCAGTATGTTCCTGTTGAGTTTCTTGTACTTTTCGATTATATAGTTTGTCATGTCCTGAGGATGCACTTCAGGGGAATTCTGATGGGGTAGTTCTTCCAAATGGGTTAGTTTTGCGCATACTATGGCAGTCGTGAACCTCACTTCTAAGCCAGAGTATGTGGAATATGATCTTAATCTATCAAATGTACTGCTAATGCTCGGTGTAATACTTGCATCGTGCCAAAGAGAGCTTCCTGCTAGAGTTCGTAAGATGTAACGTATGGGTAGTTTGTCAAGATGTGCTTTGAAATTCTTCTTTATCAAGCCTGTGGCTCCCAGTACAATGGGAAATGTTTCCATATCTTTTTCTGCCACGTTTTCTTCGTCTGACTGCATTTTCTTGATACTTCAGGATCTTCTACCTCTCCATGCGATTCACAGAATAATCACTCGGTGCTGACACGTCTCAATGCCGTTCTGATATTCTTCTCTTTTACCCCACTATGTCAGGTTTCCTGGCATCCAGTTTCTTGTCCATCAGAATGGGAATGTCCCAGGTGATGATAACCCCTTCATTCTCTGTTCTCTTAGGATCATGATCCCAGTGCTTTTCAGGGACAGTGATGTTGTAGTGTTTACAGAGTTTCCAGTGGAGGAGGCGTGCTACTTTGTTGTACCTTTCTGTATAGGAATTTTCAGCCATCAGAATTTCAGCCTGTTATTAGGTGAGTCATAGTTTCCAGCTCTTTCTTACAGAATTGGCATATGTCTGTTGTGCCAGTTTTTTCAATACTCGCCTTAAACCATCTCGTCTGTAATCTGCTATTCTGGGCTGCAACTATCAATCTTTCATCCTTCGGTTTCAGTTCACCTCTCCTCAACCATTCATGTGTCCGTTCTTGATTGACAAAAGGTTCTTGGAGTAATACTCTGCATTTTCCAATGTATTTGTGCATTTGGCCCTTGTTTTTCCTCACCTGCTGATCTAATTCTTTGAAGAGTTTTTCCTCTTGTTTTGCAAATTCTGTTACTACTTTTCTCATGCACACCTGTGGATTCTCACTCATTCCTTCTAATCGTCAGAACACTTGTCCAAGTTTGATGATAGAGACAGATTCTGGACGGTCACTTTCATATTTGAGCACTTTTTGCATATTTGGATACAATGATGCTGTCAGATAGGCTTGGAGGCCTACGACAGTAGCTCAGTAGGAGTAGTCAATCTCTATAAGCCCTAGCCCCTCCTTCAGCTCTAGGAATTTACAATCTTGGCATACATTGATTCTTGTAAATTACTTCATGAGCAGGGAGGAGTTTTTTTGTTCACACATCCAGTTTTTCAAGATCCTTGAGGCCAATTCACAATCCCAAAACTGTATGAGTATACAGGAATTGCCAGCTGATTTATGGCTTGTATCTTACTTCATGATGTTAAAACACTTTTTAATAACAGTTTTAATCTCCTGTAATATTCTTTACTGATCTTCTCTCTCAATAGTTTCTGCTGGAGTGTCATTCCTTCCTCTATTCCAAGATACTTATATACACTTTCCTGTTCAAGATGCTTGACGTTACAGCCCTCAGTAAGGGAGATGTTTTCGGTTTTGCTCAATCTTCTTCTGAAAAAGGGTGCCTTAGCACACTTGTCAAGGCCAAAGGTCATCCTGATGTCATCAGAAAAGCTTTTCACCACATGAAGTTGCTCTGCTAACTGTTGGTCTCTGGAAGTGTGAAGCTTCATATCATCTATAAATAGCAGATAGGAAGTTGTTCTGTGTTGGTATAGTCTTTAGAATTCAGGCTTAATCCATAACTCAAAGAGTTGATGAAAGCACTCAGGATAAAGCACCAAACAAAAGAGAAGCGGCGACAGGGAATCTCCCTGAAATATTTCTTGCTGGATCTTAATGTTAGGAATGATGTACTGAACATCTTCATATCTCAAAAAGAGTGTGGATTGCCATATTGCCATAGTGAACGTAATGTATTCTATCAAACCAGAATTAATTTTATACATTTCTAGGCAATGTACAGTATTATCCAAGAGTGTGGGATGCTGTCAAAAGCTTTCTTATAATCAATCCATACTATACTGAGATTTCTGCCTTTCTTAGCACTGGCCATAATGGCCTTATTCAGCATTAGCTGGTCTTTGGTTCCATATGTGCCTCTCTTATTGCTCTTTTGCTCTATCTCCATGATGTTATTGAGCTCGATGTGATCGTAAAATCTGTCTGCACCTATCGTAGTAAACAGCTTATAGATTGTAGGTAAACAGGTTATTGGTCTATAATTTTTAGGAATGTTACTCTGGTTTCCCTTTGGAAGGAGAAACGTTCTTCCTGTAATAAGCCATTGCGGTGTTAAGTCCGGTTGCTCGAACAATTGATTTTTGCAGTTCGCCGGGTCTTGGTGGAGTGATGTTAACTGTTTGAGCCAAAAGTTGGTTACTCCATCTGGGCCAGGGCTCTTCCAGTTTGAAGCTCATTTTAACCTGCTTTCCAGTTCTTCCTTTATTACTACAGGCCATTCCATAGGTTTAATGTTTGTTTTTCTTAAATGCTTCTGTATGCTGGGTAACCATTCTGCTTTGTGATTGTGCTGTATAGGGTCCTTATATAGCTTTCTCCAGAAGGTTTCAGTTTCGGCTTTGGTTGGAGGTGCTTTTACCATTTTAATGCTCTTCCCCAATTCCCTGTAGAATTGTTTTGGGTTCTCCCTAAATTTTTTATTCTAATCTCTTTCTTTTCTGTTTTCCTCATATCTGAGGTTTTCGTGCTTCTGCCGCTATTTTCAATTTATTGTTGGAACATATAAATTTCACGTCTTCTTCTGATAATGCAGCATACTTCAACTTGATGTCTTGGATCTTTATTAATATCTTTAATGATCTTAATCCTTTTAGATACAAATACATCAGGGATACCTCTGCACGCAATGATTGTATTTTTCCTTTGATGCGATTTTTCCAAGGAGGAACTGTTATTGTTCTCTTTTTCTTCTGGCCTTGCATTCTAGTTGGTAGTATTCTTGCAGTAATAATTTTAGCTGCACATATTGTATTTGATTAAGTCCGGTGATGTCAATAAATAGTCCCTTTATACTGGATATGGCCTTGTTCATCTTAATTATCATACTTCTAACCATAGATGTTAAATTTAGCTTGGGTAATTTTTCCCTTGCTTGGAACTCAGCAGATTCATCTCTTTCCATATGGACTAGGAGTTCTATCTTGAATTCCTCCACCTCTGGGTCTTTCTCTTCCCTTCTTCTTCCTCTTTTTCTTCCTTCAATTCAGTTAATTTGTTGACCCTTCCTTTATTTGGCTCACTTTCCTGCAGTTTTAAATCTCTCAACTCCATCTCCCTGTCAACCTCTCTTCTCTTTTCTGTGTCTTCCTTTCTTCTGGTATTCATACCTAGGTCCCCTCCTCCCTGTATTTCTTTGTCCACGGAATCCCTTAGTTGCTTCAAGATGTTATCATTCACATGCTTCCTTTCTTTAATCTTTAAAATTAAAGATCTTAAATTTGCATCTGTTACTTTTGAAGTTTTTCTAATTGCAATTTTCCTCTCTCTTCCAGCTTTTGGCAAACTCTCTTTGTATACCCTCTTGATTTAAATACAGGGTTTATAGCATAAAATAGCAGTGCATTATATGCAGAATTCCACTTAACCATAGTTAATTCTCTTAACCTTTTCATTAATTTCTGTGGTTTATCTCCTGCTACAGTGGATTCACGAACAGGCTCACCGTGGTCTTTATCTGTGGCAGGGATGTTATCTGCATCTGTAGCACTTGCACTATCGCAACCACCATCATTAGCCTTAGTGTGTAAGTTACGGTTGGGCACCTTTTTATCCTGGGTGACGAGCGGCCAGTATGTATTTTTCTTCTTTGTTCCTTACATACTTAATTGTAGTGTCAGCTTGCTGAGATTTGGTATAGATGTTATACAACGGGGTCACCGTGTGAAGGTATTCAGCAAGACTTGAGGAGGGAACTTTATTCTCTTCCCCTAAGGATGCACATCAATTCAACAGCTGCTGCGCACCCCTTTGACCCTGTTTTGTCTCTTCGGACTATGTTGAAAAGTTCTCTTGGCTTGTTTGCTGATCTCATGGTATTTGTGAGGTGCTGCTGCTTGCAGCTGTTGATCAGACTGTTGTAGTCTCTTTGGCTCTGTACAGATTAGGGACTTCATATCATCTCCATATCCTTTTGAGTTTTCTTAATTCCCGCTTTGCCTCCCTGATCTCATTAGAGTACCAAGGAGCAGTGTGTCTGCTGCATGTGTGTTTTTCCTGCAGGGCGCTGATGCTGCTGTGGATATGGTGTTATCACAATTCTCAATAGCCTTATCTAGATCTCCTATGTCTTGATGTAGCTTTGGGATTACTTCCTTCAAGAAGGCTTCCTTGTCAAAGGCCTTGAATCTTCTTTCATTGGGGGATTCTTCCTGATGTTTTATAGGTTGGTCAATTTGTATTGTAAAGGTGGTTATATTTGTTTATGAACTTTATATACTGCTAAACAATAACATCAAAGCAGTTTACATAACATATACCGAAAACCAAGTGGCAGAAAAGAGGAAAGGAAGTTACAATAGTGGATAGGAAAGCAAACCAGCAGAATCATACGACGAGACAGAAGGGAGGAGAGAGAAAAGTGGGGAGAGGGCGAGTAAGATTACACAGAGGGGTCAGGGAGGTCAAAGGCAAGGGCAAAGAGGTGGGTTTTGAGACTGTTCTTGAAGGTGGTATGTTGTTGTTGTTCTTCAAGCCAGATAGAGGAGGGTAGGGAGTTCTAGAGGGTGGGACCAATGAAAAAGAAAGCAGAGGAGCGTGTGGACTGGAGGTGAGCACATGAGGGGGAAGGGAGATGTAGACGATTGAGATGCAAAGATCATAAGGACCCCGCAGGGGTATGGAAGTGAACAAGATCAGCCAAATATTGGGGGGAGTGGGTGTAGAGAATGCGATGGACAAGTACAAGGATTTTGAAGTGGATGTGGAATTTGACAGGAAGCAAGTGAAGATAAATAAGTAGGGGTGTGATGTGATTGCGTGGAGAGGAATGGAAAATGAGTCGGGCGGCAGTGTTTTGAATGCGTTGAAGTTGCATAGAGGGGAGACCAGCTAGAATGGAATTACAGAAGTCGATACGGGACATAACCAGGGATAAGAGAAGGGTAGTAAGTGCCTGTGCGATAACGAAGGGCCGGATAGCGCAAATTTGACAGAGGAAGAAAAATGAAGTTCTGGAAACGTGAGAGATGTGATCTTGAAAAAATAGGTTAGAGTCAAAGGAGATGCCCAAGTAACGAAATGAGGAGACTAGGGGGATGGGAGAACCAGAGAAGGAAGGGGACACCTGGGGAGGAATACTACCACGAGAGAACCAGATGGCAAGAGTTTTTGTTAGGTTAAGGTGCAAACAGTGGGTGGTAAGCCAGTCGGCAACAGCTGTGAGGCAGGAGTTAAGAGGGGAGAGATCAGGATGGAGGAGGGAGGTATGATGCAGTAGAACCAGGTCGTCAGCATAATAGAAAGCAGAGATCCCGTGTTGTTGAACCAGTAAAGCAAGAGGTGTGAGGAAGATGTTGAAGAGAAGGGGGGCCAATACTGAGCCTTGAGGGACACCACAGGGAAGGGGAAAAGGCTCGGAGGAAGACAGAGGGGTAGATGAGGAAAGAACGGAGTAAGATCTGGAGGAGAGGAGTGGAACCAGTGAAGAACCGTGCTGTAAAGACCCGCCTCCCATAGGCGGGCCAGAAGAAGGGAGTGGTCGATGAGATCAAAGGCGGCAGAAAGATCTAAAGAGACCGCCACAGAGAGATCACCGCAGTCGTGAGCTGTGTGGAGTTCGTTCAAAAAACCCAAGAGAACCGTTTCAACACTGTGGCCAGTCCGGAAACCAGACTGGCGGGGGTGGAGGAAGTGAGTAGAGTCAAGATAAGAAGATAATTGAGAGAATACAACCTTTTCCAGGATTTTAGAGAGGAAAGGAAGGTTGGAAACTGGGTGATCTGACCATGGCGTCGGTAAGATTGAAGAGGGAATGACCATGTTGCAGTCATGTAGTGATTTGGGAATGAATATAAGGTCAGGGGTCGTTACAAGTTTGTGTGTGGGGTCCTTGATAAGTTGATTGTATTATAGCAATTCCATAGCTTTGAAGAATGATTTGGCAGCCTTGTCAGGTGCTGCTCTGAGGTTGATGTCCCCTAGGACAATAAGCGGTTTTTGTGTTATATCATGTGAGATATCAATTACAACCTGGCTAAAAGCACAAAACCTCCACATAAACCACACTAAAACTGAAGTTCTAATCGTGACTAAGAACAAATCTTATATCCCCCCAACTCACATAAGACTACAAAACCAAGAAATTAAAATAAAAAACGAAATAAGATATCTAGGCGTTATACTAGACACACACCTTACAATGGATACACACATTAGCAATGTCATAAAGAAAATCTATTTTAAACTCAAAACCCTCAAACAACTTCGTCCGTTAGTATCTACGCAACACTTTATCAACATAATCCAGGCCACCATAACTCCACATTTTGACTTTGCCAATCTAATTCTAATAGGCATATCAAAACAAAACATCAAACGATTGCAATTAGCGCAAAACGCAGCGGCCAGAATCATATTGAAAATTAACTCACTCCAACACATATCACCAATACTAGCCTCCCTCCATTGGCTACCAATTCAAAGTAGAATAATCTATAAAACAATAATAACTTCATTCAAGGCCTTATATGATATGGCCCCAACTATGCTATGCAACTTAATAAACAAAGAACCATCTAAGCCCACACACAGAAAAGGACAAATGAACAGATTAAAGATCCCGAAAGATTACACAAGAGCCCATAAATCAACAAATAACAGAGCCTTTTCCCACATAGCCCCAACGACTTGGAATTCACTCCCAGAAGAACTACGAACACTAACGGAGATCATGGAACTCCGTAAAAAACTGAAAACTTACCTGTTCAACCAAACACTATAACATAGATAACTCATCACCTGCCCTAGACAAAGGTTAAACAGGCACCTGTCTGCAACAAGCAAAAACCCTTAACCCACACTGACAACACACACTCATGATGACTTCACAACTTATATCCTTTTACTTCCATGTATATATATACATATATAAAATTGTATATAGTTTACTCTGTTCTGTATTATTCCTCACTGTTTAGACTGTATATTCTATTTATACTATGATGTTCCTTGTAAATATGTTGTTATAATATGACGTTCACTGTAAAACAAACTTGATTTGTTAATTATTTGTTCATTGTAAACCGCAACTGAACCTTGGAAGATGCGGTATATAAATGTGTATAAAATAAATAAATAAATAAATAAATAAATGTGTGCAGACTGTCTCAAGTATTGTGGATAGTTCTTCGGCCTTGGCATTAGGAGGTCTATATGTGAGGCATATGTCCACGTATTTGTTGGACATATTTATTATACTGGATTCCTCTGTGCTGATAGATGAGGTGGTCTTGAATTTATAGTGGCTTCTGGCTAGTATCAGTACTCCTCCTCCCCTCCTGCCTGTTCTGGGACAGTTGACGGCAGTGTATTGTAGGTGGAGTGATCTGGCTTAAAATGACCTGATCAGTATCGTTGAGCCATGTCTCTGTTATGAACAGGATGTCTATCTTTTGTGTATGCAAATAGTTGGAGATAGTGTTAGCCTTGTTTCTGCTGGATCTTGCATTGATGAGTGTACAGATGATGGTTGTGCCTAAGATGGGATTGGTGTGAGTGTTCTGTGGAGTGTAAGCAGGCATTATACTGATTAAAGTGTTCATATTGCGAGTGTGTACTTTGCGTGGTGAATGCTTGTCTTGGTTGTGTCATGGAATGAGGTATTGTATGCGTGGGGGGGTGTGTATGTTCTGGCGAGTAAGGTCCTTGCATCAGGAGCTGCAGTATAAGGAAGGATAAGATCATATTATGTCACTTTAACATCTCACATAAAGGTCATACATTAAATAATATAGAAAACATGCCCTATTCCCCAAGGGACTCCCATACTTACTGTTTTCCACCGTGAAACAGAATTCATAACATGAACCTATTGGGTCTATCTAACAAGAACTCAAATCACACTAGAACTTTAGGGTCAATCCCATAAAAAAACCAATATATGTAAGTCCTCAAAGAAAGGTGGAGATCAATAAGGTTTTTCTACCATATCCTAGGCACAACTCACACTACTGCAAGTCAAGAACATCAGACTCTTCAAGGAAAGCCTGAAACTGTTGTAGTTCAAACAATTCAGTAAGTTTTCATAGAAATGTCAAGCTAGAGATTGGCTGATAGTTGGAAAAACACTGGCTACATGCCTTTGGTAGAATAAGATTCAAAATTCTAATGCTTGCCTGTCAGCTCTATTAGTCAGGGTATCGAATCTATTTCCATTCTCTTATACCCTCTTCCCTGCACAGGACCCTCAGATCCTAACAGGCAAACCTGCTGGTCATTCCTTCATACTGACAATTTAAGCTAGAATGGACCTGAGGCTTTGCCTTCACTTCATCCCCCCATTTATGGAATTCCCTACCACTTGATCTCTGCTTAGAGACTGCGCATAGATTTTAAAAATCCTTCAAAACATGGTTTTATCAAAACCTGGACCAAGGGAGAGCCCTAGATGTGGTTTACTCAGATTACAGTAAAGCCTTTGACACCGTTCCACACAGGCAACTTATAAATAAATTAAGCACCCTAGGGATAGACCTAAAATGACTGATTGGGTTAGCAATTGGTTGAGTGGGAGGCAACAAAGGGTACAGGGAAATGGAGCTCACTCTGAGGAGAAGGATGTTACCAGTGATGTGCCGCAGGTATCTGTCCTTGGTCCGATTCTTTTTAACATCTCTGTTAGTGACACTGCGGAAGGGCTGTCGGGTAAGGATTGCCTCTTTGTGGATGATACCAAAATATGCAACAGAGTAGATACACAGGAAGGATTAAATAACATGGGGAGGGATTTAGCTAAGCTTGAAGAATGGTCAAGAATTTGGCAGCTGAAATTTAATGCTAAAAAATGAGGATTCTGCATTTGGGCTTCAAAAATCCAAAGGAGCGGTACAGTGTAGGTGGTGAGGTTCTTCTGTCCACAAAAGATGAGCGGGGCCTGGGCGTAATTGTGTCTGACAATCATAAAATAGCTAAACAGGTAGAAAAGGCAACTGTGAAAGCCAGAAGGATGCTTGGGTGTATAGGGAGAGGAATGGCCAGCAGAAAAAAAGGAGGTGATAGTGCCTCTTTATAAGTCTCTGGTGCAACCTCATTTGGAGTATTATGTGCAGTTCTGGCGACCAAACATTCAAAAAGACATAAACAGGATGGAGTCAATACAGAGGGTGACTACTAAAATGGTTAGTGGTTTTTGTTATAAAGCAAATGGGGACAGACTTAAAGATCTTAATATGTATATGATAGAGGAGATATGCTAGAGATGTTTAAATACCTCTGTGGCAGGAAAGCACAAGAGGAGAGCCTCTTTCAGTTGAGAGCAAGCTCTGCAATGAGAGGACATAGGATAAGGGTGAAAGGGGATAGACTAAGGAGTATTCGGAAATATTTCTTTATGGAAAGAGTGATAGATGCGTATAATAGTCTCCAAGTGGAGGTAGTAGAGACAAAGACAGTATCTGAATTCAAGAAAGCATGGGACAAACACAGAAGATGTCTAAAGGAAAAAAGGAGACTATAGTAGTTGATATGGAAGAGCAAACTAGGATAGGCCATATGGTCTTTTTCTGCTGTCATGTTTTCTATTGCTGTTCATATACTGATTGTTTATAAGAGAGTTAGGTTATCCCAATTCTATCACGTTTAACACAATCTAGTTTTATTTTCTTTTTGCTCATTTACAATTTTAAGATTTATAATTTTGTCTCCCCCCCCCCTTTTGTATGCTGAAATTCACTTGATTTGTTGGAATGAAATGTTATGCTAAATTTGTTTGTCTATGACTGTCTGCAGTGTACATAGTTTGCATCTGTATATTCATTTGTGCTTTGGACGTCTGAAATTGGGCATAGATATGCCCAAAGCATGGAGATGTCTTCAGAGGCATTTTAGAAGCCTGGTCTGTGGATGTCCCCAGCATGAAGGCAGGGCATTCCTATGAATCTGGATGTCGCTGCTTGATCTCAGAAATGTCCTGAATGTCCAGAGTCGTGTCCAAATTTAGACATGCTCCAGGCATGAATAGGCATTGGGAACGTGCTCGTTTTGACTATCAAACATCCAGAGGGTGTGGAGAAATTGGCATTCCACCATCCCTAGTACTCTCCACAATCACAATGATAGCAACAGTGGGATCTGAACCCCTGGCTTCTCTGGTCCTAGCCCACTTCTCTAACTATTAGACTATTCCTAGATGTCCATAGTCTGGAATACTATTCTGGGGACATCTACATGGACACCCCCTGCAGATGTCCATATTGGGCATATCCATGTTTGTGAAAAATGTGCTGGAGCTTGGACGTGCCTGCTTTTTTTTTTTTTTTTTTTCAAACGTTCAGGCTTGGATGTCGTAGACTGCACTTGGAAGTCATTTGTAAAAGTCGTCTTTTGATTTATAAATCACATTGATGTCTTACTGTATGAAGTGTGGTATACCAAATACTACTAAATACATAAAAATAAATAAACTTTTTTCTTTCTAGAACATGTTTAACACTAGCCTGCTTCATGGAGGAAGGCAAAACTCTCCCATACAAGGAAGCATTAACAATTTTAATAAAAGGTGGAGACTACAGTCCTAATGATCTTTGTGGTCATGGTGAAATAAGGATCAAAAGAACATTTAGTATTACTCATACACCAGGTCTTGACAAGTTTTGCGTGGATTTAGGAACCAGGCCAAAATCTTACGAGAAAGTGCTTGTGACCTCCTCCCCCCCCATTCTGTCACACTGGTCTCGTGTTCTCAAGTCTCTTGAGACCAGTGCCAGAGTTTCTACACTGCAAGGCATTTTTAGATAACAGCAGTTATAGCTTCAGATAGCAAGTGTGTGCTTGTGGTGCAATGGTGGTGTGCCCGTCTGTGCATGGGATGTGGTGGTGGCCTTTGTGTGGGTGGGGTGCAGGGCTGCGGTGCATGTGTATGTGTCTGCTTCAGAGTTGGGAGCCTCTGTGTGTGCAGTGCAGAAGTGATTTGCCCTTGTCTGTAGGTGAATGTGAGTGTGTGTGTGTGTGGTGCAGAGGTGAGATACCTGAGTGGTATGTATGTGAGGCGGAGATGGGGTACATATGTGTGTACATCTGTATGTAGTGTGGAGCCTGTGTGTGTGTTCTGGGGGGAGGGGGATGCATCTTTCAGCAAATACACATTGTGTCCTTTTGTCCCCATGCATTCATCCCTTTAACCTCCAACACCTTTCACTCTTCCTTCTCCCCTCCAGCCACTCCCCACTCTGTTCCCCTTAGAATCTCACTTCTCCCTTCCTCCTAGCACTCCAATCCCCTGCCCTCCATGTCCCTGATGCAACTGTCCTCTTCTGCCCCCAGGCTGACAGAAGGGGAATTTACGTTCCTCTTCTCTTCTTCCCACAGGACAAGGGATCCCTGCGAGAAGACAGCTTGCTTCTAGGCCACAATCACATCCTTCTCTTTCTCTTCTGCCCGTGGGGATCTGATCTCCTGTGGGCAGATAGAAGAGGTCTCTTTGCCCACAAGATCTGGGGTTTTTTTTTAAAGTGGGGGGGGGGGGGGACAAGTAAATGCCAGGCACCAGGTACGAATTTCTGGTTGTCATGGTGACCTGGTGCCTGGGATTTGTTGAGTCCTGTCATAGACAATATCTTCTTGCAGACCTCATTCTCTGTGATATATGGAAAGGATTCCCACCTTATGTCTCAATGATAGTGCTATCATTTAAAAGGGCCAGTGACTGCAAAAATAGCCTCCCCCCAACTCTCTGATATCGTTAAAAAACTAGGTGCCCAACCCACAATCCCTGATCTCCTTAGAAAATTCAAAGTTCCTCCTCAAACTCTCCTCCTCCCTCCCCACCCGCTCCTTCACACAGTCCTGGCGGCTACCAGGATATCCCTGGTAGGCAGTGGGAGGCAGGTACGATTTCTAGTCATTTCTGCCCTGGCTACTCTCTTTTGGAAAAATGGTGCCTTCAGGTCTCTAGTCCAGTCTTGTTGAACTACAGCTGGGGATCAAGCAGCCAAATAAAGGATCGCTATTTGCTGATCTCAGAAGCTAAGCAGGGACAGGCCTGGTTAGTATTTGGATGGAAGTCCACCTTGGAATACCAGGTGCTGTAGACTTTACTGCATAAAGGCCTGACAATCTACTTCTATGTTTATCTTGTATGTTTATTAAAATTTGATATACCATCCTTCAGGGTTATGGCAGGGTGGTTTACAATAAAAACATTTCCAATGAGGCAGAAAAGCGGAAAAGAAATTCATCAGTAAGATAGAGTAAGTCCAATCATACTAGAAAGAGCAGAGAAGGCCAGAGGAAAAGGAGAAGTCTCCATACTACACCTTGCCATGAAAATCCAGGGGCTGGGTCACCAAGAGTCAGCATTGACTCGACAACATCCCTGGTAAACAATTTAAAACCCAGTTCCCAGAATGCTAGAGAAGATGGAAGCCTTTCTCTCTAATAAAGACCATTGGTTGTTGGTACAGCTATAATTCAGCTCTTCTTAGTTAAGCTTGTGGCCATTTCTGAACATATGATTTTATATCCCATGAGGTCAATATTCACTGGTTAGACATCTTTGTTTTACTATTTAAGTGCCATTGAGTTAATGCCAACTTCTGGGGACCCCATGAATATTTGTCTCTATCCCCTGAGTTTCCTCAGCAAAGTGTGACCGGAAGTAGATTGCCAGGCCTTTCTTCCATACAGCACCTGGTATTCCAAAGTGGTCACCATTCAAGTACTAATCAGGCCCAACCCTGATTAACTTCCAAGAACTGACAAGATTAGGCTCAATCAGGGCGGCATGGCTGTGGTCCACTTAACTTTAACAGCCATTTATACAGTCTGAGTTAAATAGATAATGCTAAATGAATAGCACTGAATATTGCATCTGTCTGGCTAAACTTTAGGAACATCCCCAAAATATTTCTCAGTTCTCCACTATTTATTTGAAGAACTGAATGACAAAGATTTATCTAGTTAACTCTCAAAGTTAACCAGAAACAACTTTTGAATACTGACCACTATCAGGGGTATGTCCTTCAATGTGTTCTTACCCCTAGTAAGTTATGACGAAAAGCAATTGTGATTTTTGCATTGTTTTCTTTTAAGTTTATGCATAGAAGACCATTTTGCTGTTGCCAGATCATCAATAACCAATTCAGCGGTAAATTTACTAAAGTGAATAAACACTGGCTATTAACTCACATGAACACTCTAATAGTGCATTAGGTGCAGTCATTAATGAGGTGCATCAATATACACACTGATGTGGGCATTAATGCAAAACTTAGCTACACTTCCCCAAGGTGTAGTTAAGGTTTGTGTGTTAATTGGCTTGCATTAAATGTTATGCATTTCAATGTGCATTGTTTTTCGGGTGGAGATGGTTTACTCAAAAGTGAGGGTCTCAGCCTTCAGAAATACTAAGTTGGTCAAGAAAGATAGGGAAATATTTCAAGGCGTTGTTAGCTGGATGGGAACATCTGGGGGAAGTCGAAAAGCAGTGGCAAAACAAAGCAGTGACTTCAAGAACATGCCACTGTTTATCTTTCTTTACTTTGAAAGCTGACCTTTTAGCTCTACCCTCTGTTTTCTTTTATCCAGCTCCCACAAAGGACATTGCCTCCTATCTCATGCTTTTTAATTTCCTCAGAAGTCTCTCATGAGGACTGTCCTCAAACATTTTTTTTAAGTCCAGATACACTATGGGGCACGTTTACCCACAGTCTTTACATTTCTTTGGGCAAAGTGGCCCTTAACGCATGTTAATATCATTAACACATATTAACCTTTAGTAAACATGCCCCTAATAACAACTGCCTCACCTTTATCCATATTTTTATTCATGCCTTCAAAAAATGTAGCAGCAAGACTTCCTCAAATCCATTTTGGCTCTGTCCCATTAAACCATATGTTCTATAATTTTGTTCTTTATAGTTTCTAGCATTTTGGTCAGCACAATGTCAGCTTCACTGGGTTGTAACTTCCTAGATCATCCCTGGAATTCCTTTTAGAAACTGCTGTTACACTGGCCATCCTCCAATCTTCAGGTATCAGAAATATTTAATGATATTTTACAAATTACTAATAGTAGATCTGCAATTTCATTTTTTAGTTTTTTCAGTCATTAGGTGAACTCACATTAAGGATCGCCAATAGCCCTGGTACTAGCAGTAAATCACACACTACACCTACACTCCGCCACATCCCACAATAGCCGATTAATGAGCATTTTAGCCTACATGCTCATGCGTTTGTTTCCAACTGACAGTTGCCGTTCGTTAAAAAACACGTTAACTGGCTAACGAGCTTTAATAAAAGGGACCTTTAAAAAAAAAAAACAACAACCCTGGTGAAGTCAAGTAAATACTGACTCCTGGCGACCCAGATTTTCTTGGTAAGGTATGATTGGAAGTAGATTGCCAGGCCTTTTCTTCTGAGGCAGTGGAGGGCAAAGAAGCTTGCCCAAGTTCATAAGGACTGCCAGTGGGAATGGACCGCCAGGTGACAGAGCAACAGCCTAGCAGATCCCCTCAGTGGGGTGTTCAGCCACACGGAGTGGACCCTCAAGAGGGAAGTGGTGGATTGGATCTTCTGGGAGTGTAGCACCCCCTAGGTGGACCTCTCTGCTATGGCGTAGAATGCGCAGGCAGCTTGGTTCTGCTCACGGAGGCTGGCCAGCAACCACTTGGCCCCGAATGCCTTCCTGCTGCACTAAGGGGGGGGAGGGGGGGTCAGCCTGCTCTATACCTACACCCCAATACTGTTCATTGCAAAGACGCTTCTGAAGCTCCAGGTCAAGAGGGAATCCATGATTCTTATCGCTCCCTACTGGTCCCAGCAACTGTGGTTCCTGCTACTGCTAGAGCTCTCACAGAGGGAGCCTCTTTGACCTGGATCTTATTTCTCAGGAGAGTGGCTCCTTGTAGCACTTCAACGTCTGCTCTCTGGTCCTCACGGCATGGATGCTGAGTGGGTAGCCCTCATGGAGCTCACCTTTCCTGAGGGCGTTACAGAGATCCTCCTGGTACCCTGCAAGGAGTCGACATTTAAGGCATTCAAGTGGTGGCATTTTGCCATTTGGTGTGCTGGTCGGGTGCTTGACCCCTTCACCTGCTCCAGCTGGAGTATCCTCTACACCTCTGATTCTGGGCTCAAGTCCAACATGGTGCATGTTTACCTCAGCACGACAGGTGCATTCCATCATGGCTGTGGGGGGAAGCCCATGTCGGCTCACCTCTGGTGAGCTGTTTCATATGGGGCTTGCTTCTTTCGAAGCCTCTGGACAAGCCTCCTCTGGCTTCTTGGGACCTTAGCCAGCTTATGGGGGCTCTTTTCCAGCCACTGGACACATGCCCTCTGAAGTTAACCTGGAAGGTCCTCTTCCTGGTGGCTTTCACGTCAGTCCAGTGTGTTAGTAAGCTCCAGGCACTGGTCACGCACCCTACATATATCAGGTTTCACAAGAACCAGGTGGTGATCCGCATGCACCTTTTACTTTCTGCCAAAGATGGTCACTGCTTTTTACCTCAACCAGGCCAATCTACTTCTGACATTCTTTCCTCAGCCTCATGTTAAATGCGGTGAGGCGGTGTTACACACAGTGGATTGCAAGTGAGCGTTAGTGTTCTACTTAGAGCGCATGAAAGCGCACCATCAATTGTCCCAGCTATTCATCTCCTTTGACCCCAATAGACTGTGGGTTGCTGTTTCAAAGCGTACGCTATCCCTTTGGCTCACAGACTGCATCTCTCATGTGTACTCCTTGGCTGCTCTGAGCCTGGAGGGTCATGTTGGGCTCACAATGTCCATGCAATGGCTACAGCAGTAGCCAACCTCCGCTTTGTTTTTGTACAGGAAATCTGTCAGGCTGCGACATGGTTCTCAGTCCATACCTTTCTGGCCCATTACTGTCTGGATGGAGATTCCCAACAGGACAGCTCTTTTTGCCAGGTCGTGCTCTGGCATCTCTTTTGGTCTTGAGGGGCAACTCCGGCCCACCAGCCCTTTTGATCATCCAGGCTACTTGCTAGATTCTCTTGGTCAATGTTGACTGTGGATACAGCTTCAGATGAGTCCCTCAACAGGACCACCTCTAGTCTTTCTAGCTTCTCCAGGTCTCGATGCCCAGCTGGGCATATTTCTCCTCTGGTTGGGTAGCTTGTAGCTTGCATGCCCCATACGTGAGTACTTATTTCCTGCTTGTTCACAGAGAAGTACATTGATGAGATGCTTCTTGAAACATGCAAGCTCTCTAGCAGAGGAGAAGATGGGTATCAACAGAATGACGAAGGTTGGACACAAGTCACCAGGGCCTGCAGAATCACCCATCCAACTTCTCCAGCCCTTGAATTGGAGAACCATTATGCAGCCCTGGAAGTGGAGGAGGTGACAGTATCCCTGGAAAGGGAAGAACCAGATCTCAAGTACCCCAAAGTTGCAGAATCAGTGACCACAAGGAAGCGAAGGGTAGTGGTGGTTGGTGACTCTCTTCTGAGGGGTACTGAGGCGTCCATCTGCCGACTAGACTTGATGTCCAGAGAGGTATGCTATCTGCCTGGTGCCGAAATCCAAGATGTTATGGAGAGTTTGCCGAGACTCATCAAGCCCACTGACTATTACCCAATGTTGCTAATCCATGTCAGAACAAATGTTACTGCCAGGTATCCCTCTGAGCATATCAAAAGTGACTTCATACCTCTGGGACAGAGGGTGAAGCAGTTAGGTGCACAGGTGGTGTTCTCTTCAATCCTCCCTATTGAGGGTAAAGGCCAAGGCAGAGAGGCTCGCATCCTGGAGATGAATGCATGGCTGCATGGATGGTGTCATCGAGAGCGTTTTGGTTTCCTGAACCTTGGGATGCTGCTCCAAGGGTTGCAGAGAAAAGATGGCATCCATCTGTCCAAGAAAGGTCGACACATCTTCACTAGTAGACTGGCTAAACTACTGAAGAGGGCTTTAAATTAGATTCGTTGGGGATGGGTGAAGAAAGCCTCCAGGTAAGTGATGCATTAAATACCTTTATGGAAATAGGTCACATATGGAAAGCAGTGTGTATAAATGTCCGTAGCTTGGGGAATAAGATCCCTGATGTTGAAGTTTTGTTACAGAAACATGGTTCACAGAAAACCAAGACTGGGATGTAACTATACCTGGCTATACTTTATTCAGAAAGGACAGGGTAGGAAGAAGGGGAGGAGTGGCACTATATGTAAAAAATACTATTAAAGCTTTGGAATTACAGAGCTTAAAAGGGAGAGAGGAGGCATTGTGGCTAAAACTAGAAAGAGGGAAAGAGAAATCTATTTGCATTGACATGATATACAGACCTCCCTCACAAGAGGAAGAGGTGGACAGAGAATTAATTGAAGACATACTCAGCATTACTAGGAAAGGAGAAGTGCTACTGACAAGGGGATTTCAATATGCCAGATGTCGATTGGCACATTTCTGCTGCAGTATCATCTAGAAGTAAAGAGATCCTGGATTCTCTACAGGGAGAACTATTCAAGCAATTGGTAATAGACCCCACACATGAAGGGGGTCATACTGGACTTGGTGCTTACCAATGATGAAAATGTTTCTGATGTTATAGTAGGAGATCATTTTGCATCCAGTGATCACCAGATGGTGTGGTTCAGTATTAGGACTAGGGCTGTTAGAATCCATTCAAAAGGTGAGGGTCTTAGACTTTAGGAAGACTAACTTTGCCAAGATGGGCCAATACCTCAGGGAGTCGTCAGCAGGATGGGAACAGCTGGGGGATGTAGAAAAACAGTGGGCAAAACTGAAAGGAGATATTTTAAGGGCAACCAATCTTTTTGTTAAAATGGTAAATAAAGGTAAAAGGAAAAGGAGACCGCTATGGCTTTCGAAAGAGGTAGCTGAAAAAGTGAAGAAAAAGAGGGAGGCCTTCATGAATTACAAGAGATCACACAGAGAGAGGAAGACGAGCATCTATATTTGGAAAAACTTAGAGAAGCTAGCAAAGTAGTCAGGAAAGCAAAGATTTAAAAAGAGGAGGAAATAGCCAATGCAATAAAATGGGGGGATAAGACATTTTTCAGATATGTTAGTGAGAAGAGGAAGGGCAAAAGTGGCATTGTCAGACTCAAGGGTGAAGGGGAGAATATGTAGAAGCTGATGAGGATAAAGTGGAATTAATTAACAAATATTTCTGTTCTGTGTTCACAGATGAAGAACCAGTAGCAGGACCTCAGAAAACACCCACAAACATCTTGAACAGTTTTCAGAAGACTGTTCGTGAGACACTAGCTTAACTTAAAGTAGACAAAGCAATGGGACCGGATGGGATACACCCTAGAATACTGAGGGAACTTGGGGACGTTCTAGCAGCTCCACTGACTGACCTTTTCAATGCCTTGTTGGAGTCGGGAGTGGTGCCAAAGGACTGGAGAGAGGCTCATGTGGTGCCTTTACACAAAAGTGGAAGTAAGGTTGTGGTTGAAAACTACAGGCCGGTTAGTTTAACTTCGGTGGTGAGTAAATTATTGGAAACACTGCTGAAAGAGAAAATAGTGAGGTTTCTGGAGTTCAGCGGATTACAGGATCCGAGGCAGCATGGATTCAGCAGAGGCAGATCTTGTCAGACAAATCTGATTGATTTCTTTGACTGGGTGACCAGGGAGTTGGACCGAGGGAGAGCTCTAGATGTGGTGTATTTAGATTTCAGTAAAGCCTTTGACACTGTTCCTCACAGGCAACTTATAAACAAACTGAGCACCCTAGGAATGGACCCTAAAGTTACTGCTTGGGTTAGAAATTGGTTGGGTGGGAGGCAACAAAGAGTTCAGGTACATGGGGCTCACTCTGAGGAGAAAGATGTTACCAGTGGTGTGCCCCAGGGATCTGTCCTTGGTCCGATTCTTTTTAACATCTTTGTTAGTAATATAGCGGAAGAGCTGTCGGGTAAGGTTTGACTTTTTGCGGATGATACAAAAATCTGCAATAGAGTAGACACCCAGGAAGGTGTAGATAACATGAGGAGGGATCTAGCTAAGCTTGAAGAATGATCTAGAATCTGGCAGCTGGGATTTAATGTTAAAAAATGTAAGGTCATGCATTTGGGTTGCAGCAATCCAAGGGAGCAATAAAGTAAAAGGGATGAAGTACTTTTGTCAACTAAAGAAGAGCGGGACCTGGGTGTGGTTGTGTCTGATGATCTTAAAGTAACTAAACAGAGCTTGGGCACATGATGTAGTGAGAGCGAGTGGTCGTGTACTGCTCGTGCTCCGGACTCTTAACCCCGGTGCTGGTGATTAGAGCCGTGATTTGGCTGTCGGGAGACTCGTAGACGGCTGCTAGAGTACAGGAGAAAGCAGGGAAGCGGTGTGTGAGGAGGACAGAGCATGGCTGCAGCAGTAAAGGCGATCAGGCGAGACAAGGAGCGAGCAGTGGAGCCGCTCAAGATGGCGACCCCCCCCCGACGCCAAGTGCTCAGACCTCGCCAGCTTATATCGAGGAAATCGTGGTGGCGGGTGCTTTGTCGGCTCAGTTTGAGGCGCTAAGCGGCAAAATGGATGCGGTGCAGGACTCCCTAGGTTCCCTCGGTGCACGGATGGAGGAGGTGGAGAACCGCACGATGCAAACTGAAGAGGGGCTGACAGCGCTCATGCAGGAGGTGCGGAGATTGCAGGAGACACAGCAAGTGCAGGAGTCCAAAATAGACGATCTGGAAAGCAGATCGCGGCGAAATAATTTGCGGTTCCTGGGTAGCCCTGATAGTGTGCAGGACAGAGACTTAAAGCCCCATATAGAGACTCTGGCTTCTTCCCTTTTGGAGGGAGGAGAAGCAGTGGGCCAGATCGTTATTGAGCGAGCACACAGAGTGGGGCCTAGGCAGTCAAAGGACTCTAGGCCATGAGTGGTTCTGGCAAAATTTCTGCAGTTTACGCAGGAGGCGGCAGTACTGCGGGCAGCCAGGAAAAGCGGTGGCATAGTGCAGGATAATCGGAAACTGCGAGTGGCGCAGGACTACTCTGTGGCATTAAGCCAAAAGAGGAGGGCCTATGGGCCTATCTGCCAGCAACTTGTGGAGGTCAATATTAAATTTAAGATGCAGTATCCGGCCCGGCTCCATATAACACATGAGGGAGTACACAAAGCTTTTGACTTGGCGGCTGAGGCGGCCCGCTACGTGGCTGGACTGGTGCAGAGGGAGCCCGCGGATGCAGGACGCCGACACAGAGTGCCATGAGAGCCGGAGGCCTTTCTGGGTGAATGGAAAAGCGATCTGCAGGGAACAGAGCGGAACTGGCTATGGACTGATAAAGGGGAATGAATGTTTGTATATCTTGATATATGGGGTTAGATCAAGGGACGTAGTGTGTTGGAGGAGTGGGAATGTTTGTATGGTCCCGTGGTGGGAGGTCAGGGAGGCCAAGGGGTGAGCGGGTATTTTGGGAGGGTCTGGGCTAGGGTTGCCAACTGGCCGGTTTTCAGCCGGCCTGGCTGGTTTTTCCATGGCCAGGCCGGCTGCCGGCGCAGATGTAAAACCGGCCCTTGAAAAGCCGTTTTTTTGCTCTGGCCGCAAGATTGGGAGCAGCCAGAGCAAAAAAATGGCTTTTCTTCTGACCCGAAGTCCAAAAAAAAACTACCCCGTGCCGGCCCACACACCGGAGGGCTTCAGAGGGAGCCGGGGAAGCCCGCGCGAGGCCCCGGCTCCCTCTGTACAACCGCCAGCGTGAAGATCCCTCACGCTGGCGGCTGTTTCTGTAAAGCCGCAATTGCTGGGAAAGGTTAAAGGCAATACCCTTTAACCTTTCCCAGCATTCGCGGCTTCACAGAAACAACCGCCAGCGTGAAGGAAAAGGCTCTTCACGCTGGCGGTTGTACAGAGGGAGCCGGGGCCTCGCGTGGGCTTCCCCGGCTCCCTCTAAAGCCCCTCAGACAGCTGTGGTGCTGGTCGGGGGGGGGGGGGGAGGGAGGCCAATGACTGCATGGGCTGTGATGGGGGGGGCTAGGACTACAAATGGGCTGTGATGGGGGGGGGGAACCTGGACTGGAAAAGGGCTATGGGGGGGGGGGGGACTTGGACTGGAAATGGGTTGTGATGGGGGGGGGGACCTGGACCGGAAAAAAACAGAAGAAAGTGACTGGAGCAATTGCAACTGAAAAATAAAATGCCCAAACAGAAGGTAGAAAAATACTTTTTATTTTGAATTTATTAACTGGAATATGTCTGGTCTGGGAAGTGTGTATTGCTAACATCTTTGCGTTTTTGTTTAGTGCAAGAGGAAATTACTTTAAAGTTTTATTTCTCCAGTGTTGTACATTTCATGTTTGGATTTTGGGGTTCCCAGTTTAATTATTATCTGACCAAGGAAGTTAGCCTACACGTATCCTCGATAATTTTTGTGGGTGGGGCTGGGGGCGGGGCAGGGGCGGGACTAGGGGCGGAGAATGGGTGGAGCATGGTGAGCCACAGGTGTCGGGTTTTTCTTGGTGAAAAAGTTGGCAACCCTAGTCTGGGCAAAGTGCATAAATGGCATTACTATTGTAAGACATTGCTACTGTATGACATGTTGGGTCAAAGGCCAAAACTACATTATGGAGGCCTCAGTCTCCCGGCCGGGGGCGTGGCACGGTAAAGAGGTGATGTTGCGGGCTCCATGGTATGGAGTTTGGTAGGCCTGTAGCCATGTGTTGGGGCTGTGTATTATATTTTGTTGTGCGCCATTCACTTGTGCAGGGCCTAATAAGGGGGGGGGGGGGGGAACTCTGGATGGCTGTGGCCATGTGTGCTGGAAATAAGAAGGGAGGGGGGGGGGGGTTGTAGTAAAATAGGGAGCTGCCTGCCATGCCTTAGTCCCCAGCTCAGGCACTGTATCTTGGTAGAGTGTTGTGGCCACCCTGCCTTCAAGCTAAGGGCAATGCAGAGTATCAGGGAGGGGGGGGGGGGTCCTGGTAGGGTTCAGGGTGGGGACAGCCGAGTTCCATGGAAGGTCAGGGGCTTTAGAGTGGGGAAGGTGGATCCATACACATCACACGTGATCAGGAAGGAGGGGAGATTTCAGGGGTCAGGATTTAGGTTGGAGGGGTTGGTGGAAGTGAGTGGGGGGCAGGGGGGGAGGGGAGGTAGTGGGTGGGGGGCAGGGACAGGGGAGGGGGGATGGTGGTAGGAAAGGGGGAGGGTGGGGGGGAGGGGTGGGTTGCGAGTAGCTTAAGTGATAGAATGGGTAAGGGAACACAATACCTTGACGAGCTATTGGGAGGGCCTCAGGCTGGGGAGGTCCTTCCTATAATGGGCTGGATAGCTGGCGGAATTGGATACATTTGGGAGCGGATAACCTGAAGATTATATCTCTTAATAGGGGTCCCTATCCCGCATACATTCCATGAGATAAAGTGCTTCAAGCCTTGGCCTGTCAAAAATGCGATATAGCCATGCTGCAGGAAACCCACCAGGCTCTGGAGAAGCACCATAAATTGAAGCGGGATTGGGTGGGGTAGGTATGGGGGGCACCGGCCAAAGGGAAAAAAGGTGGAGTGGTCATTTTAATTTACAATTGGATCAGGTTTGTTCTGGAAAGAGACTATGTGGACCCTGAGGGCAGATATGTGCTGTTGTATGGAACCCTGGAGGGGCAGCCCATAGTGTTGGTGAGCCTTTACAGCCCCAATGTGCTAGACCGAGCTTTCTATGCCCGCTTGGCTTCCCGTGTGGAACAGTTGCCCTAGGCTCCCTTAATTTTGAGCGGTGATCTTCATGGGGTAATGGATATCGAGCTGGACACGTCCAGAGGGGGTGGGGAGGGGGCGAGGACGCAGACAACGAAGGCTCTACTAGGACTGCGGTAGCAGCTGGGGGTGGTGGATCCGTGGCGACTGTTGAACCCCACGGAGAGGGATTTTTCACATCAGTCGCGGGCCAATGGCACGAGTGTGCGGATAGAGTAGTTACTCACCTGTAACAGGTGTTCTCCAGGAGCAGCAGGAATCAGTCCTCACATATGGGTGACGTCGGGGCCAACGGAGCCCTCGCGGAGCAATTTCCCCAGCTTTCAAAGAAAGCCTTTGGGAATTTCAGCGCGCATGCGCGGTCCCCTTCCCGCCCAAGGGTGCCATCTTGCTCAGTCTGATGACATAGCTAAAAGACAGCAAAAAAATTAGCAAAAACGAAATGATAGGACTGCAACTCCAAGGGGAGGAGGGAGGGTTGTGAGAACTGATTCCTGCTGCTCCTGGAGAACACCTGTTACAGGTGAGTAACTACTCTTTCTCCAGGACCAAGCAGGAAGTCAGTCCTCACATATGGGACTCCCAAGCTTAAGGCTACCGGAGACCTCAAGCACAAAAATGAGCTCCCTCTAGCTCAGCAGCATAGAAGGAAGGAATCTTCTCTGAAAACGCCCCCGACCGGTAGCCCAACACCAGGGCCGGAGGGTAGGAGTTGCCTAAACCTCAAAGAGATTATGGAGGACTGCCTGACCGAAAGCACTGTCCCTGCGGGACTCCCTCTCCAGGCAGTAATGGGCCGCAAAAGTCTGGCTTGAAGACCAAGTAGCGGCCTGGCAGATGTCTGCCAACGGAACAGAGCGGAGGTGAGCCACTGACGCAGCCTTCGCCCTAACACGATGAGCCGTGACTCGACCCTCCAACGAGAGGCCGGCTGCCCCATAAGCCCAGGCGATACAGTCAGCTACCCAAATGGACAAGGTACGCTTGGAGACAGGTAGCCCCAAGTTATTGGGGTCAAAAGAAACGAAGAGCTGAACAGCCCTCCTATGCTCCCGCGTATGGTCAAGGTAGAAGGACAAGGCCCTCCTACAGTCCAGGGTATGCAGGACTGTTTCAGCCCGGCTGGAGTGCGGCCTGGAAAAGAAGGTCGGAAGAACCACCTCCTGGTTGAGATGAAAAGGAGAAACCACTTTTGGAAGAAACTTAGGGTGAGTCCGTAAGACCACCCTATTCCTGTAGAATCTAGTGTAAGGAGGATCAGACACTACGGCCTGCAGTTCACTAACACGCCTAGCAGAGGTAAGGGCTACCAAGAACAAGGTTTTCCAAGAAAGAAAACGAAGAGGGCAGGTAGCCATAGGTTCAAAGGGCGGACAGGTAATCCGCTGCAAGATCACATTCAGATCCCATTCAGGGGCTGGTGGACGCAAAGGAGGCTTAAGCAGGAGGAGGCCTCGGAGAAAACGAGCCACCAAAGGGTGGTTGGAAAGAGGCCTGCCATCCACCGGTGCGTGATGTGCAGAGAGAGCACTGAGGTGGACTCTGACAGAGTTGGACTTAAGGCCCAGATTGGAGAGGTAAAGCAAATATTGCAAGACCACTGCCACCAAGCAGGAGAAGGGATTCTCAGACTGCTGAGCACACCACACGGAGAAGCGACGCCACATAAGAGCGTAGGACTTCCGGGTGGAGGGCCGCCTGGAGGCCAAGACGACCTCTTCCACCTCCCGAGGCAGCAGGAGGGGAGCAAGGACTACCCTTTCAGCAGCCAGGCCATCAGATGAAGGGATCGGAGGTTGGGGTGTAGGAGAGACCCGTGGTCCTGTGTCAGGAGATCGGGTTGAAACCCCAGAGGAAGAGGAGTGTCCACCGCTAGTTGCATTAGAAGCGGGAACCAAGGTTGCCTCGGCCACCGGGGAGCCACTAGGATCAGCGAGGCTTTGTCTCGGGGAACTTTGAAGAGTGTTCGAGACACCAGCGGCATGGGAGGAAAGGCATACAAGAGGCCTGTGGACCATGGAATCAGAAAAGCATCCAGCGCTACTCTGAGAGGATGCGGTTGTCGAGAGCAGAATCTGGGTAGTTGCTGGTTCAGAGGACTGGCAAACAGATCCATGGTGGGGAGTCCCCACTTGAGAAAGATCTGCTGAACCACTAATGGATCCAATCTCCACTCGTGTGGTTGGAGGATCCTGCTTAGTTTGTCTGCCAGGTAATTTTCCTGACCTGGGAGATAGACTGCTTTGAGGAGTATGCCGTGGCCGACTGCCCAAGAGCACAGCCGTCGTGCCTCCTGACAGAGAAGGAAGGAGCCTGTGCCTCCTTGTTTGTTCATGTAGAACATTGCTACTTGATTGTCCGTCTGGACCAGTACCGACTGGTGAGAAGTGAGGTGGGAGAAGGCTCTCAGAGCTAGGCGGATGGCTCTGAGCTCCAGGAAGTTTATCTGCTGCGCAGACTCCCAAGGAGTCCAGAGGCCTTGAGTACATGTCCCTTGGCAATGTGTTCCCCATCCCAGGAGAGAAGCATCGGTTGTTAGTACCTGAGGAGGAGGAGATTGAAAATTCACTCCCAGTACTAGGTTTGGCAGATGAAGCCACCACCGCAGAGAAGAGACCAGCAGGTCTGAGACTTGTACTGAGTCGTCAGGCTCCCCGTGGCCTGATGCCATTGCGTGCGAAGGCACCACTGGGCAGGGCGCATGTTCAGGCGGGCATTGGGGGTCACATGGACCGTGGAAGCCATATGGCCGAGCAGTCTCAGAAATTGCCTGGCAGAGACCAGGGAATTGCTGCGAAAGTGGTTGGCGAGATTCATGAGCCTGTGGGCCCTGTCCAGAGGCAGGAAGGCCTGCGCCTGAATTGTGCTTAACCTTGCGCCGATGAATTCGAGATCTTGAGAGGGGAGCAAAGTGGACTTTGCGAAGTTTATGAAAAAGCCCAAGTGCTGGAGCAGAGACACAGTGCGATGAGTGGCTTGAGTGGCCTCTTGGGAAGACTGGGCCCGGATGAGCCAGTCGTCCAGGTATGGAAACACAAAAAGGCCTTGAAGTCTGAGATAGGCCGCCACCACTGCCAGGCATTTGGTGAAAACCCTGGGGGCGGAGGATAGGCCAAAGGGCAGGACCCTGTACTGGTAATGATTTCCTCCCACAACAAATCTGAGATATTGTCTGTGGTCTGGATGAATAAGGATGTGAGTATAGGCATCCTTTAGATCTAAGGAGCATAGCCAGTCTCCCTGCTGGAGGTAGGGCAGCAGGATTCCAAGGGTAAGCATCTTGAACTTTTCCCTTGCCAGGAACTTCTTGAGGTTTCGCAAGTCCAGGATGGGTCTGAGGCCTCCTGTTCTTTTTGGTATCAGAAAGTACCTGGAATAAAAGCCATGACCTCTCAGGTGGTGGGGCACCGGTTCCACAGCCTGTTCCTGAAGAAGACTTGCCAACTCCTGAAGGAGTAAGTCCCTGTGCAGAGGGAGTCTTGGAGGCTCCCCTGGAAAGTAGGAGGGAGGTACCTGGTGAAAGTGTAGTAGATAGCCTTTCTGAACTATATGAAGAACCCAGGTATCTGATGTGATGGCTGACCACCTGTGGGCAAAGTGGACCAGCCGGCCTCCTGTGCTGAGAGAAACCAGCTGAGGGGAAGAGGCTATGCTGATGGAGTCAAAAAACCCCACCCTGCTGAGCAGGGGCCGGCGTAGTGGGCTTGGGGGACTGCTGCCTACGGGACCCATTACCCCGTCCCTTGGCCTGCTGACCCTTTTGGGGAGCTGCTGAGGCCTGATACTGAGGGTAGTATTTATAGGCAGCCGCCTTCCTCGGGTAAAAGGGCTTTTTCCCCGAGCCCTTCTTCTGAGAAGGGGCAGAGGTTTTTCTGGACAGCCTAGTTCTGGTCAGAGTCTCGGTCTCGATTTGTGCAGCCTTTTCAGCCATGGGTTTGCCAAAGAGGTTTTCACCTCTGCAGGGGACATCGACCAACTTGTCCTGGACCCATGGCTCGAGGTCGGATTACTGAAGCCAAGCCTGTCGGCAGGCACCGATGCCGGCTCCGGCTACTCGAGCCGATGCTTCGAAGCCATCGTAGGCTGCTCGAGAGATAAACTTCGAGCACTCTCGAATCCCAGTGGACAAGGCTTGGAACCTCTGCAAAGGTTCCTCGGAGAGACCAGCAGAGAACCCGGCAATTTCCTTTGCCAGATCTCGGAGATACATGCCCATATAGAGCTGGTAGGTCTGGACTCGACAAGCAAGCATGGAGCCCTGGAAACACTTTCTACCGAGGGCATCCAGGCTCCGGGCCTCCTGGCCGGGAGGCACCGAGGAGTGCATCTTTTGACTGTTGAGTCTATGCATGGCCGATTCCACCACCATGGAATGGTGCGGTAGTTGTGCCTTATGGAACCCGGGGCTCTTACGGACTCGATAAATGGAATCGACCCGCTTTCTTAAGACCGGCGCTGATGCCGGGTTCTCCCACATGCGGAAGAGAAGTCGCTCCAGCATCGGAGGAACCGGTACAGTAAAGGCCTCCTTCGGGGGAGAGTCATACTGGAGGGCATCGAGCTCCTCGGCTCGAGGCTCCTCCTCGGGATCCGCGGGGAATGCCAAGGCCTTGGCCATATCCCGCACGAAGTCCGAGAACCGGGTGTCCTCCCGGGGGGACCGTCTCCGAGGTTCGGACTCGGGTGAGTCCGATGGGACACACCGAGTCCGAAAACTACCAGGGGACTCTTCGTCCTCCGATTCCCAGTCGGACTCCTCGGAGGAGGATTCGAGTGGCTCCGGTCGGGCGGGCACCGATGCCCTCCGCCCCGACGCCAAAGGTGTCGGCGTTGACGACCTCGGTCCCGAACGGGAGGCCGAGGGAGACCGCGACCGAGGATCGACTCGAGCTCGGATGGACTCGAGGATCGGCTCGGTCTCCGGGGTCGACTTGGACGTCGACATCCCGGTGGCCGGGGCAGACGCATTGGCAAGGCCAGCGATCAATGCCCGCTGCTGGTCCATGAAGGCAGCCAAACTGCTCTCCAAGGCCGTCAACCTGAGTCCAAGCTCAGGAGACCCAGCAGCCCCTGACTCGGGCCCCAACGGCGTCGGGCCCGACGTCAGCTCCTTCGGAGGCGAGTCCACGAGGACCACAGTACTCACGTGTCCAGGCGACTCCATTTCGAGACGAGAATGTTTCGAAGGCCTCTCCGACTCCGAGGACCCGGGACGGCTATCGGGGCTATGTGACCTGGCCCTCGAGGAACCAGGAGCGTCCACCGACGCCGCCCTCGCGGGTTTTTTCTTCCGATGAAGTTCCTGGGTAGGAGACCCCCTCTCAGAGGAACTCCGACGATGCTCAGGACCGGAGTCCCGGGACGTCGAAGCCTCTGACGAGGTCTGGGCCCTGCCAGACGCGGAGTCAGAGAAGATTCGTTCTCGTTGATGCTGCCGACTCCTCAACGCTTTTGAGGACATCTTGCCACACGGACCACAGATCATCGGGTCATGATCGGGTCCGAGGCAGAGGAGGCAGCAGTCGTGTGTGTCGGTAAGAGACATGAGTTTCTTACAGCGATCACACTTCTTAAACCCGCTGGCAGCCATCGAGGGAAAAAGGGCCCCTGCGAGGTCAAAAGACAGGGCTGCCAGTGAAAAGGAAAAAAATGGCGCGAACGCTTGTCACGAAGGACAAAAAAACGAAAAATAAAGAAACGGACCCGATACCGGAGTAGTGGGTCCGGGCGGGAAAAAGGATCCGGCATCGAACCGAAAAAGAATAAAAAATAAGAGAGAAAATCAACTTTTTCAGCGGTGATCACAAACAGCGTCTGTAGGGCTCCGCGGAAAAAAGAAGACTGAGCAAGATGGCACCCTTGGGCGGGAAGGGGACCGCGCATGTGCGCTGCAATTCCCAAAGGCTTTCTTTGAAAGCTGGGGAAATTGCTCCGCGAGGGCTCCTTCGGCGCCGACGTCACCCATATGTGAGGACTGACTTCCTGCTTGGTCCTGGAGAATGACTATATCTTGGTGTCAGAGAGAGACTATGCCTGAGTGGAGGATGCCCAAATTGGCCCAACTGAGATATCGGACCATGCCCTGATTTGGGTGGGTTTGGACTGGGTGGCGACTGCACGGCCGACCAGACTCTGGAGATTCCCAGTGGAATTGTATAAGGACGCAGAGTTTCAGGCTTACCTTAAGAAGAGCTGGACAGAGTTTGTTTTTCACAATGAGTGCCATCGTGATACCCCGGAATTGTTTTGGGAGACGGCAAAAGTGGTTATGTTGTTGTTGTTGTTAAGTGCCGTCGAGTCGGAGTCGACTCATGGCGACCCTCTGGATAGCTATCCTAAATTGTGTTCGATCTTCAGTCAGGCGGCTCATTGTTGACAGACTGGTACCCGTAGCTGCTGTTATTGTATCGATCCATCTCATTGCTGGCCTTCCTCTTTTGCGTTGACCTTCTATCTTGCCAAGCATGATGTCTTTCTCTAATGATCTCTCTCTCCGCATGATGTGTCCAAAGTATGAAAGTCGAAGTCTTGTCATCTGAGCTTCTAAAGAAAGCTTAGGTTTGATCTCCTCTAGTACAGACTGGTTTGTTCTTCGGGCAGTCCATGGTATACATAGTATTCGCCGCCAGCACCATAATTCAAAGGCATCAATTTTCTTCCTGTCTATCTTTTTCACTGTCCAGCTTTCACATCCATATGATGTTATTGAAAATACTATGGCTTGAACAAGTCGAATCTTTGTATGGAGAGAGACATCTCTGCTCTTGAGAATCTTATCTAGGTCTTTCATAGCCATTCTGCCAAGAGCAATGCGTCGTTCTGATTTCTTGACTGCTTGTTGCTTCTTTATTGATAGTTGATCCAAGTAGGTTAAAGTTATTCACGATTTCAATTTCTTCTCCTTCGACGATGAACCTGTTGATTATGCCAGTTGTCATGATCTTTGTCTTCTTTACATTAAGGTGCAGGCCCATTTTGAGACTATGTTCTTTGATTGTGAGAAGCAAATGTTTCAGATCATCTTCACTTTCCGCCAGTAATGTGGTATCATCAGCATAGCGAAGGTTGTTGATGAGTCTTCCACCAATCTTCACACCTCTGTTGTCTTCATACAATCCTGCTTCTCTGATGATTTGTTCTGCATATAAATTAAATAGGTAGGGGGAAAGTATGCAGCCTTGTCTTACACCTTTGCTTATTTTAAACCATTCTGTTTCTCCTTGTTCCGTTCGAACTGTTGCTTCTTGATCAATGTACAGATTGTGCAAAAGAACGATCAGGTGTTCTGGTATACCCATGCTTCTTAATGTGGCCCAGAGTTTCTCATGGTTTACACAGTCAAAAGCTTTGCTATAGTCGATAAAGCAAAAATAGATATCCTTTTGGTATTCTTTAGTCTTTTCAAGGATCCATCTCACATCCGCAATGATGTCTCTCGTTCCTCGCCCTTTTCTGAACCCTGCTTGCACTTCAGGTAGTTCTCGTTCCAGGTATGATTGTAGTCTCTTTTGAATAATCTTCAGTAGAATTTTGCTGGCATGTGGGATCAGAGCGATTGTGCGATAATTTCCACAGTTAGTTGGATCACCTTTCTTTAGTACTGGTATAAACACAGATCTTTTCCAGTCAGTTGGCCATGATGCTGTCTTCCATATTTCTTGGCAGAGCCTTGTAAGTACGGTAACAGCTGCATCAGATTGCTGTAATACTTCTATGGGAATGCAATCAATGCCTGGTGGTGAAGTGGTTATGCGGGGGGGAAATCATTGGGTATATTGCGCGCAAGCGGAAAGTGGTAGCGGAGCAAATAATTGGTCTGGAAAAACAGGTGGTGAAGGATAGGCGGCGGTTCGGCCTCAACCCCTGTGCGGCCAACAAACAGAAATTGTGGGAGACCCAAACTGCTCTGAATGAAGTGCTACATGGGAGGGCGAAAAAATCTTTAACGTATTATCGGTACCAGCTGTACCGCTTTGGAGATAAACCTGGGAGGCTTTTGGCGCGCTGCCTCCAGGGTAGCCGAGGCTCCCGCGTAGTGGCTGCCTTGCAAGATGAACAGGGGATTTTACAGGATAGTCGAGCCATAGCGCATGTATTTTGATCTTTTTACCAAAAACTATATTCGAGAAGGGAGGGATCGGTAGGTGATATGCAACAATACCTCTGTGACGTGCAACTTCCTAGGCTGACAGAGGGCGCAGTTGGACGCCCTGATATCGGTGGAGGAAGTCCACCGGGTTATACAGAAGGCTGAATGTTATTGGGTGCCCAGCCCGGACGGCTTTGGGGTGGAATTCTACAAGATGTTGGGAGATCAGACACATCGCCACCAAGGGCAAGGTATCATCAACGAGCTGAGCGAGGGGGGTTTGTATGGGGGGATAATCATGCGTATATTACACTCATACCAAAGCCAGGGAAAGACCATATGCAGGCTGCATCGTATCGCCCAATCTCACTGCTTAATTTTGATTGGAAACTATTGGCCAAGATACTGGCGGATCGCTTAGCACAGTTTATGGGGGAGCTTGTTCATGATGCACAGGTGGGCTTTGTTTAAGGTAGACATGCAGTGCGGAATATCCGGAAAGGTTTGGCATCCCTGGAGTGGGTGAAGGCCACCGAGCAGCAGTCCCTTTTGATAAGCTTTGATGCCGAGAAGGCATTTGATCAAGTGAACTGGGAGTATCTGAAGAGGCTCCTACCGTGCTAGATAAGGGGCTTGTTTTGTAGCATGGTAAACTTGCTTTATATGCAACCGACTGCAGGTGTGCTGTGCAATGGGGTACTGTCTGAGAAGATTTGCTTAGAAAGAGGTACGTGGCAGGGCTGCCCACTCTCCCCATTGTTGTTTGTGCTGTCTCTAGACCCTTTGGTTCGGAAAATAGTCATCTAGGGACATCCAGGGAGTGCGCATGGGGCGACAGGGGTTTAAGATGGCTGCCTTTGCGGATGATCTGTTGGTACATTTGACGCTCCCACAGAGGTCACTGCAGTGCCTAATGGGAGAGTTTGAAGTTCTTGGTCGCTTTGCAGGGCTACTTATTAATATGGAGAAGTCAGAGGCCTTGGATGTTGCAGGTACACTCCAGGCACGCTGGGGAGGGACGTTCCCATTGAGATGGGTGCAGGACTCGTTTGTGTATTTAGGTATACTTTTGACAAGAGATCCAAAAGAGATGTATAAAACAAACTTTGATAGGGTACTCCTTAAGCTCCGGGCACAGTTACAGGCATGGACTCATTTGCTGTTGTGTTTGCTGGGGAGAGCAGCTGCGCTGGGGATGGTGATTTTACCACGTATCCTCTATTGGCTACAGACTCTCCCAGTGTGGATGTCCCGGAGAGATGTAAGGTGCATAGAGAGGGAAATGCGGAGCTTTTTGTGGAAGGGGGCTAGGGCGTGCATCCCGATAAACCGGCTGAGAGGAGGCTGGAAACAAGGGGGGAATCGGAGTTCCCGATTTGGAGGCATACATGCTGGCTCGTCAGGCCCGGCATATTGTGGACTGGCTGGGCAACACTATGTGTATACCCCCATAGAGATAGAAGAGGAGTTGGTAGCGCCTCTTAGTTTGGCTGCGGGGTTGCATTTGAACAGCTCAGTGGTGCCGTGTCGAAGTCTGGCAGTGTGTTGGTATTGCCAGTTAGGCGTACTTGGCAGAGGTTACAAAAGAACTGGGGCAGTAACTTGGAGGTGTCTAGATGCCTACCCATAGGGGGCAATATCCGGTTTCCCCCTGGCACGGATACTGCTGCTTTTCGACAGTGGAGGAGGACAGGCATAAGGAGTGTGGGCCACGTGGTGGACCAGGAGGGGGCGTGTAAATCCTTCAGCGAGCTTTGCAGGGAATATGAGTTGCCCCCCCGACATCTATTAGCCTATGCTCAGATTTCTCACTATGTGGCTTCATTGCCGAGAGTGGCGTTGGATTTGGAGTGCTCTAAGAAGATTTTGGGATTTTTTGCCTTAGGCGATGAGAGCCCGCCCAGGATAGCAGACTTCAAGAGAAGGCTTGGGGAGTATGATGCTCCCCCAGATTATTCAGCAGAGGAGGCACTCTGGGCAAGGGAGTTGAGTTTGGAGGTGGCCCCAGGGTCGATCGGTAGAGCACTACGTCGAATTTCAGGCCTAGTGGAAGGGGCTAGGTGGCGGGAGATATAGTTTAAATGTCTGTTACGAGACGAGCAATGCGTAGCCATCTCACTTTAGATTGTGGTTGCCCAAAGTGTTCCTGCTCACTGGCTGATTTGGGGCATATGTGGTGGGGGTGCTTGAAAATCCGTGGCTATTGGATGCAGATAGGTAACTATATGAGCAGCCTTATTGGACAATCGTTCCAATGGACAGGGTCCCTAGTGGTTTTGGATCAGCTCCGACCTCTCCACCCAAAGGGGAGATGGGAGAGGATCCTGGTGCAGAAGGCATGTCTGGTGGGTAAGAGTCCCATTCTATTAAAGTGGAGAGAGCGGGTGGCACCTTCGTTTTGGGAGTGGTGCAACAGCTTCCATCAGTTCATGTTGCTGGAGCGGAGAGGAGCCCGGGGGGACGTTAAGCGATGGGCATACTTTCTAATGATTTGGGAACCCTATCTCCAGCGACTAGGGCCGCAGGTTCCACGTTGCTTATCCCGGGTTAAGCAGGTCAGTTAATCTCGGGTGTTGAGGAGGAGAGGGGGTCCTCAATGGGACAGGCCTCGGGAGTCCAAGAGCCGTCGCCGGAGGCCTCAATGTCTGTCCTGGGTACCTTTGCCAGTCGCTCCCACTCCAACTCCTTGGTTGCTTGATGGGGGCTGAGGGACCCTGCATGGGATTTGTCGTGCTTGTCCCTTTCCAAGAACGGGGCTCTTGAGGACGACGACTTCTTTTTACGCTCTCGCTCCGGGGACCTTGGTTGTAGTTTTTGCGTGAGCGCTCAAGAGACACGGGGGGCATTACACGACTCTGAGGATCCGTGTGGGGCCTTAGAGCGTGAGGCTCCTGAGGATACTAGGGTCGAGTCTGCCCTGTGGAAGATGACGTCCTGCTTCTGCTGGCGGCTCTGGATGGCCTCGGCAGACATCTTTTTACATAGGAGCATTCCTCCAGGTTGTGGTTGGCACCCTGACACCAGAGGCAACAATCATGTGTGTCAGTGAGGGACATATTTTTGTAGCACCGATCACACTTCTTGAACCCAGTGGCCATTGGGGCAGAAAGGACCTCCGTGAGGTCGAAGACCCTCATGCAACCAGTGGTTGAAAAAGGTGCGAAAAGTGCTAGATGGAAAAGAACCTAACAAGGTCTCGAGGTCTGATGCAGGGGCAGCAGAGCTTGAAGATGAGAAAAGAACTAGTGCTAGCCAGAAAAAGGCACAGAAGTGCACGACAAAATCAACTTTTTCTGTAGGGCTCTGCCGAAAAAGGGAGACTGAGGAAGATGGCACTCTTGGGCGGGAAGGAGACCATGCATGCGTCGTGGCATCTCCGAAAGGCTCTCTTTGAAAGCTAGGGAGATGCTTCCATGAGGGCTCCATCAGCACTGACATCACCCATTTGTGAGGACTGACTTCCTGCTTGTTTCTGGAGAATTCACCCTTCCATCCTCACTCCCCATTTATTCTCCCAATACCCAGCCAATCGTAGATTTTTCTTCCCTCCCACATAAAATGTCTTTCCCCCTCTCCATCCTCACTCCCCCAGCCTCATCCCCTTCTAGTCCTCCCTCAACATCAGTCCATTTCCAGTCCTAGCCTCCCCATTAGCCATTTCCAATCCCAGCCCCCCATTAGCCATTTCCAATCCCAGCCCCCCATCAGCCATTTCCAGTCCAGTCCAAGCCCCCCATCAGCCCAATTTACAATCCTAGCCCCCATCAGTCCATTTCCAGTACTATCCAAGCCCCCATCAGCCCATTTCAAGTCCTAGCCCACCCATCAGCCAATTTCCTGTCCTAGCCTCCCCCATCAGTCCAAGCCCCCCCCATCAGCCCATTTCCAATCCTAGCCCCCCCATCAGCCCATTTCCAGTTCTATCCTAGTCCCTCCATCAGTTAATTTCCAGTTCTAGCCCCCCATCAACCCATTTCCTGCCCTAGCCTCCCATCAGGTCATTTCCAGTCCAAGTCCCCCCAAGTCAGCCAATTTCCCATCCTATCTTAGTCCCCCATTAGTCCATTTCCAGTCCTAGCTCCTCCATTAACCCATTTCCTGTCCTAGCCTCCCATTAGTCCATTTCCAGTCCAAGCCCCCTCAAATCAGTGCATTTCCAGTTCTAGCAACCCATCAGCTCTTTCCAATCCTATCCTAGCCCTCCCATCAGCCCATTTCCAGTCCAAGCTCCCCAATCAGCCCATTTCCAGTCCTATCCTAGCCCCCGCATCCGCCCATTTCCAGTTCTAACCCCCTTATCAGCCCTTTCCAGTCCTATCCTAGCCCCCATATCAGCCCATTTCCAATCCTAGCCCCCCATCAGCCCATTTTGAGTCCTAGCCCCAATATCAGCCAAAGCCTCCAATCAGCCCATTTCCAGTCCTAACCCCCCTATCAGCCCTTTCCAGTCCTATCCTAGCCCCCATATCAGCCCATTTCCAGTCCAAGGTGCGCCCCCCCCCCCAAAGAGCCCCGAGCCTGTCTGACCAGCTTCAGAGGGAACCAGGGAGGCTCGAAGCCCCGGCTCACCTCTGCACAGCTGCTAGAGAGAAGAGTGGCGTTTTCCTTCACTCCGGTAGCTGTGTTCTCTTGCAGCCTGCCGGCACATTGATTACCGGGAAACAGGAAATGCTCTTTATTCTCCGGCATGCCAGTGGGCTACATGAGAACACCAGTGGCTGTGCAGAGGTGAGTCGGGGCATCGGGCCTCCCCAGCTCCCTCTGAAGCCAGCCCTGCAAATGGTTAGGAGCGAAACAGTATGTGCGGCATGAAGTTGACGCAGGACTCCCTGAAGCTCAGGGCCCTGTGTGAACAACATTCTCGCACATGCGTCAGGCCAGCCCTTATCCCTTTGATCTTCTGCACATCTCACCCTTTGGACTCCTTGGAAAATTTAGAGTGCACATTTATTAAAGGTTAATGCCCTACTTCAGTGTAGTAACTCTCCATCTATGGTATATGAATGCCTTTCTATAAGGATGCCTTTGCAGGAGATGTGGCAGGGTGTGCAGCAAATTTTGCATTTTATGCAGATTTTGACTTTGGATGTTATTGTTTTAGGTCAATCCCATGTGCTGCCCTGTGAATACAGAGAATTAGCAAATTTCTCTGGCACTGTAATGTTTTTTGCTAAATGGAAGAATACACCCCTGTAAAACAAACATTTCTAATGGAATACCATTTGTCTTGTGTTCAAAGCAGCCAAAAAGATGAACAGAGCTCTCTCTGCCGGTGACGAGCTCTAATAAAATCAACCCCCCAATAGTGCTCAAAAAGTATAAAAAGAGCACTATTGGGAGGGGGGTTGATTTTATTAGAACTTTTATACCAATCAAGCCCACAGGTCTTTCTTATATGATGGCAAAGGAGTGGCAACCTGTTGTGGGCTATCTGGCATCAGCAGCTTTCAATAATGTTTGGGGAATTAATGTTATAAGAACATTGGCTGGAAATAGCTGGTTTAATGAATTATAACTAAATGTGCACCCTTCTGAGTGGTTTGTTTAATGAGTGCTTATGTTAGGCTTTAATATATGAATATTAGTAAAATGTTTGAACTGAAAACCTTGAAAGCTAGTCAAAAAAAGATCTTGGAGAGAATCTGATTTGGTAAATGAAGGCAGAAATAGGCCAAATTAGCCTATCTAATCTGCCTAGTTGCTATTGTTCTGCTTTGAATAGATAAGCATATAAATTCCCAACACCAGCTTGTCTCCTTCCCCCATGTTTCATATTTGCTAACAGAACCTACACTTTTGTCCTGTATCCATTTGATTGCATGTCCTACCTTCAAAACCAAACTTGCAAAATATGGGTTGTAAAAGTAGGACTAAATATATACAGTCGTCCCTCGCCACTTCGCGCTTCGACTTTTGCGGCTTCACTCTATTGTGTTTTTTTTCAAATACATGTATATTCATTAAAAAGTTGATTGAGACAGTGAAAATGATACAGTGCATGCTCGGTTGTCTGAGTCAATTATACACCCCTGTATTACAATTGAAATTAAAATGACTGTACGTATGGACTGTAGGCTTTTATCTAAGCCCCATGATGTCTCCTAAATGTGCTGCTTCTTCTAAGCCTTCTGACGATGAAACTAAGCGCCGGAGGAAGATGCTTATCATCCAGGAGAAGGTAAAACTCTTGGCTATAAATAAGGAATCCTACTTTGTGGAAATTCACTTATCGCGGTAGAGTCTGGAACTGATTAACCGAGATAAACAAGGTGCGACTGTAGTGAGGTATATTCAGGGCTGGTGCAAGAAGATGAGGCACCTTAGGCAAACCTCATCCCTTGCATCCTCCCCCCCAGTTCCCATTGCCGCCCCTCTCCAGGAACTGCAGCGGCACCAATTGTCTCAAACAACCCTGCAGGGCTTACCTTAATTCTCAGGCACTGCGAGGCTGTTTGACTCCCATCTCTACCAATACTGACTTCCTGTTTGCAAAGTTAGGCCACAAAAGGTTGGCATAACTTTACCTGGTTTAGCTATCTGGCCAGCGGCTGAATATCACTGCTGACTGGTCAGCTAATTGGTTATCCAAACCACCTGGATATTCAATGCCAGTAGCCAAATATGGCCCTGGTATTGAATATCTGGTTTTAATTTAAAGCAATGACGGTCTGCTGCTTTAAGTGTGCTGGCTGCCACACCTGAAGATGCTCCCCCATATATTTTCATTTGGGAGTTAAAATGCATTGATGAAACTGCTGTTGCTAGCTAGGAGCAAGTCCCTTGCAGTTCAGAAGCAGTGATGAGCCTGAACTTATGTTGTATCTACAGTACAGTGCCAAGACTCAAGGTGGCAGTATTGTCACACATTTTTCAGAATTCAGTTCAACTTACCTATGTTGATAAAATCAGAACGATACTGACAGGTCATTCCAAACCCAAAGTCTCTCCAAAACCCAGTGTCCTTTTTTATAACCTGGAAATAAAAGAACCCATTAACATCATGTGCATAGGAAATAGCCCAAATAAGCTAAAATAAAAAGCATATTTTCAGTATACGGTTTGAAATTGTTTTACAGTTTTCCCCATACAGTGATATTTCCCAGCTATTTCCCAGCTATAGGTGCACCTATGCTATTAAGAAATAAAAGGTCAGCACTGGTTCAAATGACAGCTGCATAGAACATCTGCAGCTCTCTGCAAACATGTTTCATTTTTGGCACCAATGGCAACAGATGTTTCTTGAGGAGGGAGTCATGCAAACACTTTTCTTACAAGAAAACAAGTTTCAGAGTAGCCAAGCAAAGCTGAGCAAGAGCGCACCTGTGAGGAGATGGTAATAACCACTAGGTCATGTATTCATTTGAGACGTGTATACAGCATGGTAGTTTACAATAAAAGCAGACCACCAATGATGGTACCAAGAAAATAAAAGTACGTTACAAAAATAAACCCAAACCACAAATATGGTTTGCACATTGAAACAGAATCGAAAGGGAGGGGAATGAGTAGAATGGCAATTTCATCCTAAAAGACACATGAAGTAACTAGGGATACAAAGGTCAAGGGAAAAGAAAAAGGCAAACCCAAGCCAAGAAATCATGGATTTAAGTATTTGATATGGAAGCTCTCACTCTTGTATATCCAATGGCAAAGAATTCCATAGAGTGGGGACCCAAGATACAACATAGATGCCCTAATCCATTCAAATCTGATTTTATGGAAAGAGGGAACAAATAATAGGTTAGCTTGAGAGGATCTCAAAGCACGTGATGGACAATGAGGAATAAGCACTGGAGACGAGGGGAAAACCTGAACAGAAGGAATTATCAGCAATCATTAAGATTCCTTACTGTATTCTATGTGAAACAGGTAACCAGTGTTGCTCAACTTGTGACATGATCCAAATGCTTTGCATGATAAATTAATGACTGGATGACGGACAGCGTTGGCATAGCAGGAAATGCACATACATAGGAAGACAGAGAAGGAACCTAAGACATTAGGGAGATAATTTTATAAAGTCATCAACGTGTGTAGGTGGTTGTTTACATGCATTAATGGCCTCTCATAAAATCCTGATCTGTATGAAAGCACGCGCTTTGATATAAAGGTGTGTACTTTGCCGTCAGGCGTACCTGGAAGACATGATCTGGGAAGAGTGGGCAAGTACATACATTTATAAAATACCATAATTTACGAGTGTACTTGCAAATTATACACATTTTCTGGTGAAAATGCCCACGCCTTAACTTTAGGGGCAACCTCAGCCACTAGGCTAGCATTTCAGAAACACAAATAGGTGCCTGCCTACTTGTCGTAACAGAATAGGCTTAAAATAGGCATGTTTTGGTGTCTAGATGGCACAGTGAGTGAATGTGTGCTGCAAGAGTTCTGTGTCCGTGATTGCTGTTTCTGAATAAAGATAAAAATTTAACTAAGACCTCGAGAAGCCAGAATCTACATGTAGTACAGAGATGTAGACACCCCTGCACTGTGCAAAATATAAAGGCAGAGCTTGTAAATTCCCAAGACTGGTATATTTCAATCACTTAATTGAAAATAAAATTACTTTTTTTTATCTTTTTGTCTGACCATTTTATTCTCTAATTGTGTTGATGCCAGTCTCTGGTTTCTGTTTTACATGGTCTTTAATCAACTCGCTTTCTAGAGTCTTCAGTCCATCTCTCACTTTTCCCCTCCTGCCTTTTTTACTTTCTTCTGTCTCTGACACTGATCTTTTCCTTTCAGCTTTCTTCTGTTTATCTTCTAAGTCTCTATTAACCCAGATTTCACTCCCGCTCATTATCATCCAGTTCCAAATCATCTTTTTATTCCATCTACCTACAGGGCTGCCCCAGAGTTGGTTGAAGGTTTTGGTATCCTAGGCAAACCTTAAGTCTTATGCCCCCAGCTATCAGAATATACTGTTTAGCTTCGAATGCCCTGCTCTTTGCTGCCCCCAGAAGCTGCCACCCTAGGTGACCGCCTAGTTTGATTAATAGTTGGGCCAGCCCTATCTCTATTCCCCTACCCGGTGTTCAGCATCTCTTCTATCACTGTCCCCCTACCCAGTATCTGCCCTCCATCTCCCTATCCCCTACCCAGTATCTGCCCTCCATCTCCCTATCCCCTACCCAGTATCTGCCCTCCATCTCCGTATCCCATCTGCCCTCCATCTCCGTATCCCATACCCAGTATCTGCCCTCTGTTTCCAGACCCCACCCACTCACCCGGTGTCTAATATCTATCCTTCATCCCCCTATACTCCCTACCCCATGTCCGGCGTCAGCTTTTGCCCTCCTACCCCATGTCTAGTGTCTGCCTTAGACCCCCCCCCCCCAACCTGTGTCCACCATCTGTCGCCCACCCCCATCCCAAGATCGCTATCTGCCCTCTGCACGCCTACCCCGTGTCCATCATCTCCAGTCTCATTACACCTCCCTTGGGACCTACCACTACTGTTGCCACCGTATCTCCCAATACCTGCAGTGGCAGCAACAATTAAAGCACAAAAATCATGGGAGTCTTTGTGACTCTTGCACGCATCAAAGGCCCTTCCAAGTTCTACCATCTCTGACACGAAAAGTATGTTTCAGAGGAGGGCCCGGAGGGCACTGCCAACATGTATTTGTGGGGGTGTAGATTTTAGGGGCACATTAAGCTGGCAGTGGGAGGAGGCAGTTGTGTGGGGATTTTTCTAGGGGGAGGAGCACTTGGCAGGTTGGTAGGGAAGTTGCGAAGGAGTATTTTGTGCAGGTGGGACAGGGTGTGGGATGATGGGGCAGTTGTAGTGGAGGCATTTTTGGGGGTAGAGAAGTTTGGGGGATTGGAGAATAAGAACAGGAAGACAGTTTGAAAGGAGGGAGTCTGTAACCGCTGTGTCTCACTGTATGTAAGTTTCTATGCTAGAGAAGCTGGAACTCCTTTTCCCATAGAAAAGCATGGGCCATTTCTTTGGGGGGGGGGGGCTTATTTCTCTCAAACCCACTGGTCCAATTTGGCTCATTTTGGAACTGATGTGTCTTTTTACCAGCTTTCCTCACATGCCAAGTTTCATTCCAATTCCGCTGATTTTTCACAGCGTCATTTTGCCCCCAGACATTAATTTGCAATTCCTTTTATTTAACATTTCTTTTATACCGCTTTTCAAGTTATCAAAGCGGTTTACATTGAATTTAACTTCTAGTTACATACTGAACAAGAACTTACTGGTTACATACAACGCTGGGGTGGGGAGGCATGGGGATTAAGAACATAAGAACATCGGATATGCCATACTGGGTCAGACCAAGGTCCATCAAGCCTAGTATCCTGTTTCCAACAGAGGCCAATCTAGGACACAGGTTCCACAATGCTTGTATTGGGTCAAACAGTGATATCCTGGGTCCCCTTTTAATAATGGTTTATGGACCTTTCCTCCAGGAACTTGTCCAAACCTTTTTTAAACCCAGCTACAATAACAGCTTTTACTACATCCTCCGGTAACAAATTCCAGAGTTTGATTACACATTGAGTGAAAAAAATATTTTCTCTTATTTATCTTGCATAGTTTACCCTGTAGCTTCATTGCATGTCCCTTAGTCTTTCTATATTCTGATAACGTAAACAATCGATCTACGTTTACCTGTTTCACTCCATTCATTAATTTCTAGACTTCTATCACATCTCCCCTCAGCCGTCTCTTTTCCAGGTTAAAGAGCCCTAACCTTTTTAGCCTTTCTTCATAGGATTATCCTTCCATCCCCTTTACCATTTTGGTGGCTCTTCTCTGAACCTTTTCTAAAATCGCTATATCCTTTTTAAGATACAGCGACCAGAATTGCATACAATATTCAAGGTGCGGTCGCACCATGGAACGATACAGAGGCATTATAATATCCTTTGTTTTATTTTCCATTTCTTTCCTTATGATACCTAGCATTCTATTTGCTCTCTTGGCCGCTACTGCACACTGGGCGGGGGGTTTTAACATGTTATCCAAGATGACACCTAAATCTTTTTCCTGGATGGTGGTTCCTAATGTGGAACCTTGTATCGTGTAACCATAGTTTGGGTTGTTCTTCCCTAGGTGCATAACTTTGCACTTCTCCACATTAAATTCCATCTGCCATTTTGATGCCCAGTCTTCTAATTTATCAAGATCCTACTGCAATTTTCCACAATCCTCATAGGTTTTAACAAGTTTAAATAGTTTTGTGTCATCTACAAATTTGATAATCTCACTCGTTATTCCCTTTTCCAGGTCATTTATGAATATGTCAAAAAGCAGAAGACCAGGCACAGATCCCTGGAGTACACCACTATTCACTTTTCTCCATTGGGAAAATTGGCCATTTAGCCCTACCCTCTGCTTTCTATCTTTTAACCAGTTCCTGATCCACAATAGTACACTGCCTCCTATCCCATGACTCTTTAGTTTTGCCAAAGGTCTCTGATGAGGGACTTTGTCAAAGGCTTTCTGAAAGTCCAAATACACTATATCAACCAACTCACCTTTGTCTACCTGTTTATTCACACCTTCAAAAAAACATAACAGATTAGTAAGACAAGATCTTCCTTGTCTAAAGCCATGTTGGTTATCTCCCAGTAAGCCATGTTCAGCAATTTTGTTTTTTATGATGGTTTCTACCATTTTTCCCAGTAATGATGTCAGGCTCACCGGTCTGTAGTTTCCCGGATCACCCCTGGAACCCTTTTTAAAAATTACGTTGGCCATCCTCCAAACTTCAGGTATTACAGATGATTTTAATGATAGTTCACAGATTACTAATAGCAGGTCTGCAATCTCATATTTCAGTTCTTTCAACACCCTTGGATGTATACCATCCGGTCCAGGTGATTTGCTACTCTTCAGTTTATCAAATAGTTGTAATACATCTTCCCAATGTATCGATATTTCCTTCAATTCTTCCGCACCTTTAAATACCACTTCAGTCATGGGTAACATCCCTACATCTTCCTCAGTAAAGACAGAAGCAAAGAATTCATTCAGTCTCTCCACTATCACCTTGTCACCTCTTAGTGCCCCTTTGGAGTGGAGGAGTGGCCTAGTGGTTGGGGCAAGGTACTTCAGGCTGGAAGGTCAGGGGTTCAAATCCCACTAGAGGACAGCAACCTTGGGCCGGAAGGACTGGGGTTTCTAATCCCACAGGTGCTCCTTGTGGTCTTGGGCAAGCCACTTAAACCTCCATAGCCCATGTTCCCTGTAAAAATAGTTATCTCCAAGTTATAATGCCCTGTTCAATGTAACTTCAGTTTGTTCAATGTAAACCGCACTGATGCAGAATAGCGCGGTATATAAGAGAATGTAAATAAAATAAATAAATAAATTTAACCCCTCTATCATCTAATGGACCAACTGACTCTCACAGGTTTTTTGCTATGAATCTACTTGAAAAAGTCTTTATTACACGTTTTTGCTTCCGCAGCAATCTTTTTCTCAAATTCTCCCTTTGCCTGCCTTATCAATGCCTTGCATTTAACTTGCCAGTGCTTGTGCTGTTTCCAGTTTTCATCATTTGACTCTTTTTTTTCCATTTCCTGAAAAATGCTTTTTTGGCAATAGCCGCCTCTCTGACCTCACCTTTAAACCATGCTGGCAACCTTTGCAACTGTTCCTTTTAGTTTTTTCTTAACTATTTTCCTCATTTTATCATAGTCTCCCTTTCAAAAGTTAAAAGGTAGTACTGTGGATTTCCTTACAATCCCTCTCTCCACTAATTAAATCAAACGCGATCATGCTATGATCACTATTGCCAAGTGGCCCCAACACCCTTATCTCTTGCACCAGATCTGGTGTTCCACTAAGGACTAGGTCCAATATGGCTTCCCCTCTGGTCGGTTCATGAACCAGTTGCTCCAAGAAGCAGTCATTTATTTCATCTAGGAACTTTATCTCCCTAGCATGTCCTGCCGTGACACTGACCCAGTTGATACCGGGATAATTGAAATCACCCATTATTATTACTGCGCTGTAACCTTTGTTAGCTTCCTTGATTTCTTTGAGCATTTCATCATCCATTTGTTCATTCTGGCCAGGCGGTCAATAGAACACCCCCACTGCCATCACCTTCCCCTTTTTACATGGAATTTCAATCCATAGAGATTCTACAGCAAATTTTGTTTCCTGAAAAACTTTAATCCTTTTTGACTCAATGCCCTCTCTAACAGAGCGCAACCCCTCCACCAATTTGATCAGCTCTATCATTACGATATAGTTTGTACCCAGGTATCACAGTGTCCCACTGATTGTTCTCCTTCCACAATGTCTCTGAGATTCCAATCATATCTAACCTCTCATTTAGTGCTATATATTCTAACTCTCCCATCTTATTTTTTAGACTTCTAGCATTTGCATACAAACATTTTAGAGACTGTATTCTATTCATATTAATCTGGCTATTGTTAGGCATGGCTAATTTGGAATCTTTAAGCTCTCTCTGCTCCATACTTGATGGCATTTGGGTTACTTTACTCTTTTTTGGAACTTCTTTGCTTTTGGTAGTATCCTTCAAGGATACATTGTTCCGAACCATGCGCTCTTGGGCAACTGTCAGCTTTCCTCTATTATCTAGTTTAAAAGCTGCTCTATCTCCTTTTTAAAGGTTAATGCCAGCAGCCTGGTTCCATCATGTTTAAGGTGAAGCCCATCCCTTCGAAAGAGCCCCTCCTTTCCCAAGAATGTTCCCCAGTTCCTAACAAATCCAAAATCCTCATCCTTGCACCATTGTCTCATCCACGCATTGAGACTCCGGAGCTCTGCCTGCCTTTTGGGTCCTGTGCGTGGAACGGGAAGCATTTCGGAGAAAGCTACCCTGGAAGTTCTGGATTTCAACTTCCTACCTAAAAGCCTAAATTTAGCCTCCAGAACTTCCCTACCACATTTTCTTATGTCATTGGTACCGACATGTACCAAGACAGCAGACTCCTCCCCAGCACTATCTAAGACCTTATCTAGGTGGCGCGTGAGGTCCGCTACCTTCACACCAGGCAGGCATGTTACCAGGCAATCCTCGCGCCCACAAGCCACCCAGCTATCTACATGCCGAATGATCGAATCACCAACTATAACGGCTGTCCTAACCCTTCCCCATGGGCACATGGCCCTGGAGAAACTTCCTCAGTGTGAGAGGGTTTTACAACACCTGGAGGACAGGACCTAGTTACAGGACCACTTCCTGCCACACCAGGGTGATGCTCTCCTGTCACGTGACCTCTCTCCTCCATGGCAACAGGGATGCTGCCAGACTGGAGTTGGGACTTCAGGACTATATCCCTGTAGGTCTCGTCTATGTACCTCTCTGTCTTTCTTATGTCTTCCAAGTCTGCTACTCTAGCCTCTAGAGAACGGACTCGTTCCCTGAGAGCAAAGAGCTCCTTGCACCTAGTGCACATGTAAGACCTCTCACCAACTGGGAGAAAATCATACATGTGACACTCAATGCAAAAGACTGGAAAGCCCCCATCTCACTGCTGGACTGCTGTCTGCATCTTAGTTTTAAGCTTGTGTTTAGATCTTTAAGTTCTGTACGTACTAAAGGTTACTTATACTAATAAAAGTGTATCTAATATGTTTAATATACCTTGTTCACCTGAAGCTTAATTAATCACAGCTCCTTAATGTATGACTGATTTGGATAAAGAGCTGCACTTGAGAGCAGCTCCTTTCCTTTAAGATGTGTAAGTACCTATAAAGCTATGTTTATCCCAGGGGTGGGTGGGTGGGCGTTTGTTGGGGAGGGAAATAAGACTTATAAAAAGAGGGCTGCTACACAATACTCTGTCTTGTGCGTCTGAGGTAAGCTGTGACCAACTTCCTGGGTGATTAACAGTCCTTGCTTGGATAGAAGGAGTCTTTCAAAATTGCCTTTTGATCTGCCACCTGGCTTTGACACCTATTTAAAAAATTTCACAGTTCTCTTTCCTCCTAGCTAGAAGGTCTCTTTTGTAAAGGTCTCTAGAAGAATTTATTTAGTGCTCAAAGAATACTGACCCTGTTTTGCCTTTTATGCTAAGTTATATTCTGATGCAATGACAAACAACTGCTTATGAAGTATCAAAGTGATGCATCAAGCAGTCAAAGGACTGCACACATGGCAAATTGTAGTATTTCAGATGATGTACTATAAAAGTTCAAGGCAGAGAACACTCATTTTCCACCAGAGAGTGAGCCACATTGAGTACCTGTTGGAGCTAGCGTATGGGAAAGTGTGTGCTGGGAGTTGCCAGTGAGTGACATCACTGATGTCAGACGGGCTCTTTAAAATCCAGTGGCCATTGGTCACGGCCACAGGCACATGACTGTGGGCACGTGACCAAAGGGGCATGCCCTTTTGGAGCCCCTTCAGAGACACTAGAAGGCACAGGAGGTGTCGTTGTGCTCTGTACAGGAGGATTGTTATGAAGAAGAAAAGCAAGAAAGGGAAGAAAAATTTGGGCCCTAAGGTGGAGGCAGCAGTTAAAGGCTTTGCCTGAACTATCTCCTCTTCCAAAGGCGATAAAGCCTTTGGATAAGGTGGCTGGAGCTTCGTTGAAAGATCCAGGAAATGTGTCCTTGAAAGATGCCATCTTACTGGGCAGACTAGATGGACCATACTGGTCTTTATCTGCCATCATTTACTATGTTACTTTGTTACTATGTCTGGATGATGTTGAAATGGTCTCCTCTTTGAAAGAAAGAGTTCATTTACAGCAGAGACAGTTGCGAAATTCTCTGAATATGAAGAAAGGTGGTCTGGGGTGGATGCACGTGTACATAAGACTGAGAAGGCAGCGACATCTTTGCAGGCAATAGCTGCTGCATCTATTAAGGAGAGCACTGTTTTACATCTGAAAATGGAACAATTAGATAATGGGATGAGAGCCAGGAACCTTAGATTTCGGAACTTTCCTTGAATTCGGTTATTGTCTCCATTAGAGCTTCTGAAAAAGTATTTGAATGAAGTGTTGTGTTATCCTAATGTTCAATCAGGGATGTTTGAAAATGTGTATTATTTACCAAATAGCTTTAAAAAGGAGGCCTGGAAAGAGGGGGCTGGGGGGGGGGGGTAGGTAAATTGGTAAGTCAAGAGTCGCTGGATCTTACAGTGTTTTTAGAAGCCTCTCAGGATAACATCTCTACTAGTGCTACCCTATTAGTCACCTTTGTATCTGAGGGAAATAAGATTGTTATTGCTAAGTTTTTTTGTTTTTTTTTTAAGTTACTTTTTGTGGCCAAAGGATTAATATTTTCCCGAAAGTTTCTAAGGTTATTCAAGTAAAGCGTAGGTCGTTCCTACAGCTGAAACTACATGTTTTGGCATTGGGGGGCCACCTCCCTTAAATTTCCCTGTAAATGTTTAATTTCTTATAAATCTAATAATTGTATTTTCTTTGACCCTATTCAGTTGGAGAAAATGTTTTTAGCGAAAATTCAGTTATTGTAATTTGACCCTTAATGGTCTCTGTTGCTAGGCATCGTGTCCTTTAGGAAGGATATTAGCTAGATGGTTTGATTATCTACCTGGTGGATTTGCTCTCTCCCTAGGCCATTTATTAATGTGGTGATTTGTGTTTAGTTTACTTTTGTTTTCTTTTTTCCTGATGAAGGTTTTCCTTTTCTGTTGTAATTTTCTTTTTTGTTAATTGCAACTGGAAATTTATTTTAAAAAAAAGTTCAAATACTATACACAACTCTTCATATTTACTTTCTCACCATTATTCTCTGGAAGGTATGTGTGTGGTTGCACAGCATATCTTGAGTGGTCACAAACCTGGTCACTCAACCTTGACCACTGCACAGTCACCATTCACCAGGAACTAGCAGGAGGGGGGACAGGTCCTGCCATTGCCAATTACTCTGTACCGGTTGATCAGCCCCACAATAATTTTTAAAATTCACTTCCTGGCTATGGAGCTTGTGCATTGTAAGACAAGCACTCAGGAAGTACAGTGTGGTCAGCAGCTGAGTGAGATGAGGACGGAGTAAGGAGGAGAAAGGTCAGTGAGGTAGATACTGTGGAAGGGGGAAATAAGATGAAGGCACTTGTTGGGAAGAAGAAAGTGGGGCAAGGGTGAATATGGAAGAAAGGGACAGAAATAAAGGGTCAGTGGACCAATGTTCCCTCTAATTTTCTGTAGGCTGTGTGCGCATAAAATATCAGCTGTGCAGCTTTTGAAGGAAGGTTAAATTTTTGTGCATCACATAACGACACTCGGAGTTATATACTTTAAAATTTGACTAATGTCAGAATACAGTATGTACACCACATCGATTGCACTAGAAAATATTGTATAACTTGTGAAAACCATAAATACACAACTTTTCAATTTTAAGAACATCTGTGTTGTTTTCTATCAGAATCAGAACCGTAATTTTTGTGCGCTCTGTTGTAAAGTATGTTCACTCACTTGGCGAGGTGTGCGCACACGTGCACAGCTTAGAGGGAACAGTGCAGTGGACACAAATATAGGAAATGTGGAAATAAAGGATAGAAGGCATTCTAGGGATGCAGAATGATTTGGAAATGGAGGAACAGGAGAAGGCAATGGAGGGGATGAATAGAATGGCTAGTGAAGAGATATGTACCACTGGGAACGAGAAAAGTATTGAAGTGGCTATAATAACTTTTAGGGGGGAGAATGTTTATGGTTCGATATAAAGGAGAGTGGTCAGGAGAACAACATTGGAAGTGGTTCTGTTTCCTTTAATATATATTTGTGTGCATTAAGAAAAGGTGGTTAGAAGACATGGTTTTTCTTATTTTGCTTACGGGGATGATGTACAATTATTGCTCCCCTTAAAGGGGATAGTAGTCAGCAGCAGAAGCAGATAAATGACCGTCTTGGGGAGGCGAAAGCACGGTTAGGTATTGCATATGAAGAAAAGTGCTTTTTGTATATTTTGGAGAGGTTGGGAATGAGGAATTACAGATATGTTTGGAAGTGAATGGACAGGGGATTCTCCAACTGGAGGTACTGAGATCCTTAGGCGTGTTGTTAGAAGAGGAGGAGGGACTGAGACAGAAACAGGAGGTGAGGATTCTGGAAAAGGTGAATGCAAAAATGCTATATAGCCAAAAATGAGGATGGTATGAACACGGCAGCATATTTGAAGGAGGATTCCCTGAGGATTGTAGCGTGGGCTCTAATAAGTAATGTGTTACTCTATGTGGGTTTACAAGTTGCACAGAATATGTCAGCTAGATTAGTTATGAGAAGTGGTAGGAGAGTGAGTGCTAAGACCTTACTGCAGAAGTTGCACTGGTGCATTTAAGAAAGTTGGGTGCCGGCATTTAAGATATTAAGAGATGAGCACTTAAAATATTTGCAAATATGAACATGAATACAAGCCAAGGAGGATGTTGCATTCCAAAAAGAAGAATTTGTTAATTTTTCCAGATAGGATTAGAAAAATAGAGAAAGGCAGCTTTCAGGTAGTGGCGCTGGAGTATTGGACTAAGTTGCCTGAGAAATTCCACACACACATATCTTATTGCTAATGCTTAAGATGGGATTGAAGGTATATTTGTTTCCTTGAGCAAGTGGGGGCAGGGACTCTGGGATTTGATTTGATTTTTATGAAGATTTGATGTTTTTATTTATTTATTAATTTTCATCTTTGATTAGTATTATGTTTTTGCAATTATTATAAACCATCTTGAATGGATCTGTCCAAGAGGTGAGTTTATAAGGTTTTATAAAAATAAATAAATAAATAGAGAGGAAAATAGCTCAGTGGAGGACAGGCAAGGGTGCTCAACGGCATGAGAAATTTTGCAGAGGTACGGAGACAAAGGCTGAGAAGACCAAGTTGAAGAGGATGAGAGAGAAAGATGGAGCTTGGCTCCTCAACAGCAACAGTGCTAGTTGAGTTGAAAGAGCACACAATGGGGCAATATGCCCTGCCCTGTCTACACGTGTGCAAAGTCATGCACAAAACAGTAGAGGGAACATTTATGTATTTTGTAGTATTTAGCTCACGTCTTTCCAGTAGTACTTCAAGGTAAGTTACAGTCGGGGACAGTAAGCATTTCCCTGTCCCCAGAGGGCTTAAAATCTAAGTTTATACCTGAGGCAGTGGAGAGTTAAGTTATTTGCCGAAGGCCACAAGGGCTGTCAGAATAACAGCCATATTTTGCTTTGTCAATTGCATCTAACCCATTAATAATTGCAAATTTTTTAAAGACGGTCTATGCTGCCATTGAAGGGAACATCTCTCTGGAGGAGTGTTGTTAAAGCAAGTTACTCATGTGGTGTGCATTAGCACAACCATTAAGAACGGATGGATATTATACACGTCAATTAGTTGCAGAGCTGAATGCAGACTGCTTGTTCAGCAGAGCACACGGCACAGCAGGGCTTAGCGGCTGCCTCTTTTCTAGTCTTAATTGCACTGATCTGGATGCCCGCCCATCAGGCAATCTATGCTGAATGCAATAATAAGTTTCATAAAGACTGCAATGGATAAAAAAGGATTCTTTTCAATTAAGGTAATACCCAGTAGGTCTGGACAGAATTTGATGCCTTGTCACCATTCTGGGTGTGCTGTACACATCCATGTCTTTAGTGGTATGAAATGAATTTAGAATTCAGAGCAGACATGCTATATAGCCAAATAAGCATGAGGGGGTTTTCAAGAATCTGCAGGTACACACAGGGTCTGTATGGAGTTTAGCAAATGGAGGCACTACTTGTTATTTGCAAAGATTTCAAAAGTGGAAATCTGCTGCTAGTTTACAAACCCTCAAAGTCCAAACAGCCAGACAGTATGATTCAGGTCTGATTCAGGTCTTGCACAGGCCTAAGGTGACCGGCACAGCTTGCATTTCTGAAATGATGCACAGGTGTGTTCCTACCATCTGATCAGACTAAAATGCCAGTGATCAGTTCCTTAGCCTAACAGTTAGAGCAGCAGGCTAAGAGCAGAAAACCCTGTTCAAATCCGACTGTTGCTCTTGGTGATCTCAGGCGAGTCACATAACCGCTGTTGCCTCAGAGCTGAGCAATAAAAGTAGGGAGAAAATCCATCACTATTCAGATCTGGAAACTTGCCACCGTGAGGAAAACACTGATCACACCAGCTGCACCAGGGGCCAATAAATACTATGTAGTGAGAACCCAAAGGGTTTTATGGGATGAAAAGCAATTACTAGAAGGCAACTAAGAAACAGCAACTTTGAAATAATCATTTTTTCTTTTCAGTTTCATTGACAACTTTAACATCAGCAACCACAATATTTTGTAATAAAAATAGAAGAGAAAGGTAAAATTAAACTTTACCTGCTAATTGTCTTTCCTTGATTCCCTCCAGTCCAGTATGTGTGGGTTATCTCCTCCTCACAGCTGGAACTGAGCATGTCTGAACTCTGATGTCACAGTAGAAGAGTTCTCCCTTCAGCTCCAGGAGTCAGTATCCTATTGACAAAGCAGACTTCAAGCATGCATAACAAACTAAGCCAGGGAATTAACCCCAGTGTCGTCAGTCAGAAACAATTCTTATCAACAAACTGCATTACTGTAACCAAAATACAGAAATATGTACAAAGTGTGGATGAATCACGATGTCAGGGTCATAATTACCAAAATGCTGACTTATGGCTGAGGAGACCTCAGTCTGTAAATGTGATTCTTAATGGATTCTTCCAAGAGAACAGCCAGACATGCCCATTCCTTTAAAACCTAAAACACAGAAAAAGTACCCATCCGAAACAGGGAGGGTCCTGGACAGAACTGGAGGGACTCAAGGAAAGACGATTAGCAGGTAAAGTTTAATGTCATCAACCTTATCGTCCCTCCAGTCCAGTATATGTGGGGATGTACCAGAGCAGTAACTAAGCTTGGGAGGGACCTGTAAGTCCAGCTTGAAGCACTGAGGCCTCAAAACGCGCATGGGTGAAAGTATGCAGGAATGACCATGAAAATGTCCATCAGCGGAACTAAGCCGTGCTCTGCCCAGGAAGCCACTTGGGCTCTTGTCAAGTGTGCCCAAAGACCTTGTGGCACCACTTTACCCTTTAGTAAATAGGTCAAGGCAATTGCTTCCTTTACCCAGCGAGTACAGAGGCCTTGGAGGCTGCCTGCCCTTTACCCAGATCTCCAAACAAGACAAACAGCCTATCCAACTTACGGAATGACTCAGTTAGCTTAAGATAGTGAATTAAAACCCTGCGCAAGTCTAGCAAGTGCAGCAGATGATCTTCCTCAGATTCTGCTGGGAGTGAAAAAAAAATCAGAAGAGACATGGTTTGGTTCAAATGAAAGCAGGAAATCACCTTCGGAGAAAGGAAGGCACCAGTCTCAAACCCACCTTTTCCCTAGACATGGCCAGGAAAGGCTCCCTGTAAGATAGCGCCTGAAGTTCTGAAATCCACTGAGCTGAACAAAGAGCCACCAAAAAGACCGCTTTCAGAATAAGGTCCTTCAACGAAGCCAGGGCCAGAAACTCAAAGGGTGCATCTGTTAAAGCAGACAGCACAGGGTTGAGATCCCATGGAGGAACCACAGTCCATAATGGTGGACACACTTGCTTCACCGCTCAGAGGAAGCGGGAAACATCTGGGTGAGCCACCAAGGAATAACCTTGTACATGCCCTCGGTAACAGGAGAGGGCCACTACCTGAACCCTCAAGGAGTTCAAGGCCAACCCCTTGTCTAGGCCCACTTGCAGGAAGGCTAAGATATCCAGGAGTGAGGACAAAAAGGGACATGACTTGTTATCACACCAACTTTCAAACACTTGCCAAACTCTTACATAGGCCATAGAGTGGCCACCACTAATGTAGAATAGCCCGTATGCCAGAGCTGCACACTTTCAAGAGCTAGGCTGTAAGCAAGAATCGATCCACTTGTGGCATGAGAATCGGCCCCTGTGAGAGCAGACTGATCCTGTTTGGAAGGTGCAATGGACTGGCAATCAATAGGCTGAGCAGATCAGCATACTATGGCCTCCGAGGCCAATCCAGAGCAATGAGGATCACAACTGTGGTGGGCTTCTGTGCATTGAAGAAGATGACCAATGAGGACCCATGGAGGAAACATGGAGGAAACACATACAGAAGACCCTCTGTTGATCACTTTTTCGCCAGGACATTGAGCCCCTTGGATATGTGCTCCCTGGGCCTGCTGAAGAACTGGCTCGCTTTGGCATTGGAAATGGAAATGGAGGCCATCAGATCTATGATCAGTATGCCCCACTGCATGGTGATGTCGTGAAAGACTGCTGCATTCAACTCCCATTCTCCCGGATCCAATCTGTGGCGACCAAGAAAATCCGCTTGAACATTTTCTCTGTCTGCCAAATGAGCTGCCATGAGCGCTTTGAGATTCTCCTCTTCTGTTAAGGACGCACTGCCTGTGCCCCACTGATGACTGATGTATGCCACTGTGGACGCGTTGTCGTCTTATTTTTCCCCCTAAACCTTCCTCCCCCTCTATCTTTGTAAATAACTCTCTTTTACTTCCCATTTATTCAGCCCGTAACCTCAGGGTCATCTTTGACTCCTCCCTCTCCTTCTCCTCACATATCCAGCAATTAGCTAAAAACTGTCATTAACATTAACAAAATTCACCCTTTCCTTTCTGAACACACTACTAAAACACTTGTCCACTCTCTAATAACTCCATCTAGACTACTGCAACTTCCTCCCATGCTGGTCTTCCTCTGAGTCACCTCTCTCCTCTTCAATCTGCTTTGGTATTGAACTGAGCTCCCAGGTAAATCAGGCTCTGGATGGACTTGAGCTTCCTCTTGGCTATCCAACCTAACTGCTGCATGAAAGTCATTCGCTGAGTGGCAGTAATGCCCTTGGTCTTCGATTTTGCCCTGATCAACTAGTTGTCCAGATAAGGGTGTACCAAAATCCCGCCTCAGAGCTGCCACCGCCAGCACTACCAAGACCTTGGTAAAGATCCATAGAGCCATGGCTAGACCAAAAGGCAAGGCTCTGAATTGAAAATGCTCCATTGGAATAGTAAACCTCAGGTACTGCTGATGATCTGGTCAGATCAGAATATGAAGATATGCCTCCGTGAGGTCCAGAGCTGACAGGAACTCGCACTGCCTCACTGCGAGAATAACCGAGTGTAAAGTTTCAATGCGGAAGTGCAGTACTTGCAAGATCCGGTTCACGTGCTTGAGATCCAATATGGGACGAAAGGACCCTTCCTTTTTGGGAACCAGAAAGTAAACAAAGTATCAATCTAATCTGCATTGGTCGCATGGCACCAACACTACCACCTTGAGGTGTAGCAATCGCCGAAGAGTGCCATGGTCTGCCCACTGCTTTAAGAGGTCTTTGCATGGTGATTGAACGAATGCCTCAGAGAGGGGGCAATCAAACGCCAGCTTGTACACCTCTCAAATTCTCTCTAGCATCCACTGGTCAGCAGTGATTGTGAGCCAGGCAGAATAAAACTGTTGCAACTGACCTCCTACAGGAACCACTTCTGCCCAGGCCTGCCTCGCTTCATTGGGGTTTCTTGGAGGGGACCGAGGGAGTGAAGGAATAGCCCCTGCTAGATCCTCTGTAACCCCGAAAGGGCTGACCCCTAGGAGAATAGCAACCTCATTGGTAGGGGGCAAAGTACGTCAACCAAAACTTTCTATAATTCCCAGGCTGACCTCTGGGGGCATTGCCCTGTTTCAGAGCTTTGGGACAGTCCTCCGGCAACCGGACACCCTTCGTATTGCCCAGGTCCTTGACCAGCTTGTCCAGTGCTTCCCCAAAAAGCAAATTGCCTTTAAAAGGGAGCTTACTAAGACATCAGCTGACCAGTTTCTTAACCACAGAAAATGCTGCGCGGCAATGATAGAGGCCATAGACTTAAATGATGCCCATACCAGATCATCCAGATATGCAGAGGCAGATTCCTGCTTAGCTACTACTGCTGCTGTCACTGGAGAGTCCAAGTCTGCCCCTGGCAAGCCTTGGATCCAACAGATGGAGGCTCTGATGACATAAGCCTCACAAATTGATGCCTGTAGGGTCACGGCGCAAGTGTCAAATGCCTGCTTCAAGAGAGTCTAAAGCTTGCAACCTGCAAGTCCTTTAATGCTGCCCTGCCTTCCACTGGAATGGTGGTTTTCTTAGTCACTGCAGAAACTAATGCATCAACCTTAGGCATTTTGAGGAGGTCCTTCTCCTCCTGGGGAACGGGGTACAGGCGTCTCATGGCTCTGCCCCCCTCTCAAGCCAGCTTCTGGCACCTCCCACTCTGCCTCAATCATCTTCTTAATGACCCTGTAGATGGGAAAGGAGGTTTTGGAACACTTCAAACCTTGCAACAAGTGGTCCTCCAAGGGTTCCTCAGTCAATGCAGGAGTAGGGACAATGTTAAGTGCTGCTAGCGAATGTCTAAAGTAGGTAGCTCCTCTCAATGAAAAACATGCAGTGTTGGGATTTTCTCCCTGTGGGATCTCATCCTCTTCTAGCTCCAGCTGTACCGACTCACCCCAGAGGTCTGATGGACCCTCCAAGGGATCCTCTGAGGTTGGAGACTGAGGAGAGTCCTGGTCCATTCAGGTATCTTCTACCCTTGCCTTTTTAAGTCGAAGTTCCCTTGAACACGGGGTACTCTCCTGCAGGGTGTCAGAAAACAGGTCGATAGAGGATCTGACTGGTGCCTGAAGATCCAAAGTGTTGCCCTGATTGCATTTTAAACAATAGGCTTTGTGTAGTAATAATACAAAATACGGAGAAAAGGCAGCATCTGGCATATCCTCAGTAGCTAAGATGTCTGTCCCTGGTGCTGACAGTAACTGAAAATACCTCTTACTTTGCTTTTTGCCTGTTTTTTAACCTTGTTTTTCCTGTCTTCTCTGAGGAAATGGCCGCCAGAGGGGAAATGGCCACAGTTCCCACCAAAACTGCGGGTCTGACTGTAACTGACAATGCCTGTTCTGAAGGCTCCAATTCAGTATCCATCCCCCTGACGGCTAAAATAAGCTCTGCTGATCTGCCTCGTCTTGCACACACACGGCAGACCCCTGCCATCAGCAAACCGTGGGATCCGCCACACGCTGCACAAAGTGAAAGAACCAACTACATGCACAGTCCTGTGGTGCCAGCAACACCGACAGCTTGCAAGAATGCATGTGTGAGAGAGAGAGGTTTCACTCACCTCAAGCTCCCTCAAGTACAATTAATGCTATCCCCTGGCGAAGAAGCAGCCTGAAAGGTAATACCCCCTCCGGTACCACTGGCTGCCGACTGAGGCACAGACTGAGCATTTTGCTTCTCTTCATTTTATTTGAGACTTGAAGTCACAGAAGTGCTTTTATCTTGAAGTGCTTGCAAGAAGGACCAAAACCGCTAAAACTCAGAACAGGAATACTGGGCTCTCCGGACGGGGGAAAACGGACCTGAACCACCAGGTAATTTAACAGACCCACTCAAAGGACCTGGTACCATGAAAGGGCAGACCCTGCAACCTGTCAGCCCACACTTGTATATAATGCTGCTACAGTGATACCTAGCTCAAAGAAGTAAAATCCTGCTGAATTTGCCTGCTCTCTGTTCTTCCTTGTCTTTTTTTTTTTAAATCTGGCAAGAAGTAGGCCACAGTACTTTCAGTGGAGCCCAGCTATGCAGAGGCTTCTCATCCAGCTGCTGGAGACTGAGACACTGACTCCTGGACCCAAGGGAGGAGCTCTTCTACTGTGACATCAGAATTCAGACATGCTCAGTCTCCAGCTGCTACTGGAGGAAGATAACCCACACGTACTGGACTGGAGGGACGATAAGGAAGAATCCATTTCTTGCACAATTTTTGTATTCTTTGGGCTTGGTGGACATGGCCAGTGGCACTATCCATCAACTTAGCATTACTGAATAGGGGCATGCATTTGTGAACGCACATTCAATTCATTTGGGTGCCTAAAATTTTAAAGTATGCACAAATTGCTTGTATACGTGTATAACTACAAATTAGTATGCGTACAACTGATTAACATGCTTAAAAAAGTTCAAGAGTACATATGAGGCGAGATCAAAAAGTATTGAGACTTGTACAATAACACAAAAGGTATATCACTGACGGTTTTTAATTCAGTCTCCTTCAAAATAATCCCCTTCCAATAAAACACACTTCCTCCAGGGTTCCTGTCACTGCTGGAAACAATTAAAAAATGCCTTTTTCATTATGCTGTGAAGCTGCTGGGTCGAAGTTTGTTTAATGGTCCCCAAGTCATCGAATCTCCTTCCTTTTAGTGGTAATTTCAGTTTTGGAAACAAGAAAAAGTCATAGGGTGCGAAGTCAGGTGAGTATGAAGGCTGACGGACTTGCTCAATTTGGTGTTTGGCCAAGAACTGCTGGACAAGATGTGATGCATGAGCTGGGGCGTTATCGTGATTAAACAACCATTCAACATTCCTGTGCAACTCTGGCCTCTTACGATGAACTGCAACTCTCAAAAGAGTCAGAACTTGGATGTAGTACTCCTTTTTGATGGTCTGGCCTTTTGGAGCATACTCATAATGAACAATACCCTGGTAATCAAAGAAAACTGCGAGCATGACCTTGACATTGCTTCTCACCTGACGGGCTTTCTCGAGTCTGGGAGAGTTTGGAGTCTTCCATTGTGAGGATTGAGCCTTAGGGGTATGTTTACTAAACTGCGATAACATTACCGGCGAAAAGTGCAGCGCTAACGTGAGCAATGCCATATAAGGAAGTGGGTGTATTGGCGTTGAGGTAGCAATGGCTGTGTAATGCGTGGTAAAGGGCGCCTTGCCAGGTATCGCGCATTAAACGGACAATACATATTGAAGCACATTACAAGGCTGAAGGTGCTGTATAAGGTTCCCTGTAGGGCGCCTTATAAAGCGCCTCAGGTTAAGGTACCTTATAAGGTGCCTTAACCTAAGGTGCCATAAGGATATTAAGGTGACCCAAGATATGGTGCCCAAGGGCAGAAAGGTGCCCCCAAGTTGACAAGCATGAAATGTAAGGGCAAAAAACTGATGTAACCCTAACACTGCACAGAGCACCAAGGAAAGGCAATGGACAAGTGATGGAAGGAAGGAGAGGTGGGAGCTGATGGACCTGCCAAATCTGCATGCAGCTGATGTGGCAGCCGGCAAAATGGACAAACATATTGGAGGCAGCTGTACCAATGCACAGGGTGTTGGCAATGTAAAGTGTTACAATGACAGTGGGTGGAAGAGGATGGGAATACGTGTCCGCCAGTGGAGGTAGAGGTGGCAAGACATTTGCAATGATAGGAGGATAGAGGAGTAGTAGTGCCATGCAGAGCAGACACAGGAGAGGCAAGCATGGAGAGCCGCAATGCAGAAAAGGGTACCAGTGCAGGACATGGGGTAGCAGCCAGTACATGAAGACAGGACGCTACACAGCTGACAGACGCAGATAGACGGACAGAAGGATGGCTGGCAACTGTGATGAGGGTATTATGTGCTGGCAGCACAGATCTGCAGAGATATGACTGTCACAGGAATGAAAAGGACTTGCCTCGGACAGGCCTGCTAAAATAAGACCATGAAGGGATTGAACCCATGACCTCTGCCTTGGACGTCATTGTATTAACCAGTGGGCTATACCTCTATGGCGTCTGTCTCAGCAATGGCTGGCTACAGAAAGACTGCAGGTCACCGCACAAATTGTCTGCTGGGTCCACCAGGATAGGTTAAACCCACCAGTACCCATGATGCACTGCACATGCAGAACAGCAGTCTACATCTGATCACCAGATGGGGTATGCATCTCTCCAGCACTTCAGCATGGTAGGAGGAACTGACCGTGCGTGATACTGGCACAGAGTAGCCACACACCATGCCATTGTGCCGGTACTGTGTTCACCCTGAGGGTGAGGTGGGGCGGCTAGCACCAGGTCTGCAGTACCCGGGTTGCTTGAGATAGGCATTGCTGCAGGGCCCTATCATTGCTAGTGTGTGATAGGTATTCCTTGCAGCCACACCTAAGATACTCCTGTGTCCATCTGTATTCCCCAGTCACATCTAGCCCTTGGAGACCAGGAGCCACCCAAGTTAAGCATATCCAGTGTGGTTGCCATTGTCAATTGTTATAAGAGCAAAGGGGTGTCTGGACCCACATGCGGATTATGTAGCATCTCATGCCTCCTCCAGAGACCACGTTTCACCAATCCTTCAACATCTTCATTGTTACCATTGGATTTCCGGATACAATTTAAGATCCTTACCTTGGTGCATCATGCCATCTATTCCCGCAGACCCCAATACCTGGCTGATCTATTGAAATTTCATACGCCTCCTCGTAGTCTCCGTTCCATCTACATGAATCTCTTATATCTCCCAGCCCCCTCACAAGCACACCTTCAATCAACTAGACATTCAGCCTTCTTCTACATTGGTCCCTTCCTGTGGAACTCTCTGCCCACTGCCCTTTGACTGGAGGAGTCCTACCCCAAATTTCGTTCCCTATTGAAAACCCACCTCTTCTCCTCTACCTTTAATCTCTCCTCCTGAGTCCTTCCTACCCACCCTATGTTGAGCCTAAATGTTTGAAGTTTTTCATCTCTCTCCTTTCTGGACGAAGATTGTAACTTTTTCCTTTTCTGTATATTGTTGTTTTTTTTGTATTGTAAACCGCCCCGGTGTAATGGGGGGAGGTATATCAAATGATAAATAAACATAAAACATAAACAAACCCACCCTGTCTGGGTCAAGGTGGTGGACAGGATCTGCCCCCAACAGATCAACACTCTACATCTTTGCAATGGAGGCAGTAGAGGGGCATGATGAAGGGCTGTGAGACCATTAACCCCAGTCCTGCTGGCAAAAGGGCACCATCCAGGGCAGTTGATGCAGATCTGTACGTATCACACATGCACTGGCAGACAGGCAGTAGGCCTGGAAAAGCTCAGCTGCCTCTCACCACGATCTGACATTCACCTGAAGAGGGCACAGTCAGTCTGCATCCCCCACCATGATCTGACATTCACCTGCAGAGGGCACAGTCAGTCTGCAGCTGCTGCACCCTGCAAGGCGTTCCAGCCATACACATGCTGACTGCAGACAGTCCGCTAGCCAGTCCACAGTGCATGCCCCCAGAGGAACTATGTACACTCATAGGTGGGATGTAAGCACAGACACCAAGCAGGTATCTCAGTGATTGGGCCCCAGAACAGGGAACACACAGATATCACCTGAGAGAAACACTGTATAGCACTCTGTGGGAACCTAGCCATGCCATGGTCACTGCTCAGACAGGGTGAGAGTGCCCTCCCAGCACGACATGCTGTGGCCACCCTTTCCATGCAGGTGGTGGTTGGGCACTACAATGTCCCAGCTACTGCCCCACACCCTGCGCAGATGCATCCTGCCCAGTCTGGACCATACACACAATATCTTGCTCCTCAATATGTACATTGGCAGGCTAACGCTGGAAACAGTGTAAGCATTGTGGGCCCAGTAAGGAGTAGGCAGCCACAAAACAATGGATAGACATACACACACTCCCACTCCTATTTCAGCATTGTGCAAATATAGGGGTGGTTGGCGGCCTGCCACACTAGTCCTGAGCACAGTGCAGGCATTGCTAAGGTATGCAGGTGCTAGTAGTAGTGCTTTGGTGGTAAGTGCTGCTCCGTGCCGGGCCCAGGAGCCTGACTCTCCATGAGGCTTTGGATAGTGGAGCCTATGGGTATGGGTGTTTGTGCCCCTGTTGGCCGATGCTCTAGGGAGTGCACATGTTTATGTTGTATGTTGTATGTGCTATGTAGGGTAAAATGTAGGGATATGGTCTGCAGGGGCCACAGCTGGGACTCGAACCTGTGACTTTCTGCCCCAGGACACACTGGCTGTGTGTACTACACCATATTGTTGCCACAGAGGTAGGTCGGACCCTGGGGGCACCATGACTGTTCATCAGACAGACCCTGTCTGTTGCACTGCAGGCCACCCACCTGAACAGGGCTTGGCCTTGGTCTACTGTGGGCAGCTGCCATTGCCCCTTCCACCGCCAGCACCTCTCCCCCACCATGCTGACATGCCCATAGGCTGGTGGGGCTGGTGATGCGCAGTCCCAGGCCATCCAGTGTGCAGGTAGGTGGCTGCCTAGGGTGTGGGTTTTGGGGTAGGGGTGCCTACATAGGCATCCACGCTTCCCCCCAGCACCGCCTGCCAATGTCATGTGCCCTTTGGGGTACCTGCTGGGTAATGTCCCCTGGATGGGACACGGACTCATGAGCATGTTTGACCTTGGTCAGTTGCTGTCTTGCTGATTTCCAATTTCCGCGTTCCCATGTGCCACCTAGGCATCTGCCTAGCCCACCCTGTGCCACAGCTGCCTCACTTCATGTCCCGCCTGCAGCCCCCTATGCCCCATTTTCAGCCTCGCCATAGTGCCCTTTCATACCTGAGCACTATGCTGTTGCTGCACATGTAGCACTACTATCACTGTTTTTAGGCTCCCTGCCTATGCTGTACATTGCTAACACTAAGATGGTTTCTCTCTCCTGCAAATATGCATCTAACACCGGGTTTTCACTCATGGTAATTTTCTGTCCTTTTCACAGCGAGAATGCCGCGGTAGCGTCTCCCCACCCACTCCCTGCCATTGACTCCTTCTCTCCGCCCTCTCTCCACCCTCTGTGGGACATAGCGCCGCTGGAGACATTAACGCACGCTAACGTTGCATCTGGTTACGTTAGCGTGTGTTAAGGTCACTTATCGCACGATAACGTAGCCGCTGCTATGTTATCGCGGTTTAGTAAACATACCCCTTAGTTTCCAAATCATAACCTTAAACTTATGATTCATCACCAGTAATAATCTTTTTGATGAAATCAGAGTTATTTTCACCACCTTCCAACAACTCCCTGGCTGCAGAAATTTGATCTTTTTTGTCAAGGGACAGGAGTTTCGGCACAAATTTTGCAGACACACATCTTATCCCCAAATCGACAGTAAGAATGAACTGTACTGACCCGAAACTGATGTCCATGTCCTCAGCAAGTTCCCTGATAGTCAATCAATGATTTGAAAATATTGAGGCATGCACTGCTTCAACAACTTCTTCATTCCTGCTCGGGAATGGCCTTCCATAATGTTCGTCACTGTCAACACTTTGGCAGCTCTCTTGGAAACGTTTGTAATAGTCATACACTTGAGCATGACTCATGCATTCATTGCCATACATTTGATGTAACTTGTCATTATTCTCTCTGCACGAATCTTCAAGTTTCTGGCAGAATTTAATGCAAATTCCCTGTTCAATTTTTTCACTCATCGTAAATCTGATGAACTGCTTTTACATGATCCCAAACATCATGTGATTAAAAAAAATATTTGTGTGCTGCAGCCATGCTACACTCTGCACTTGCAGAGCACATAACTAAGTCACTGCATGCTTAATCGCATTGTGGTGTGATGTATTTTTATATAGCTACACAACAAGTCTTGATACTTTTTGATCGCACCTCATAACAATGCATGCACAATGAATACCGAATGAAAATAATTAGACGCCTCAAGCCTCTTATCTCTAATGAACACTTTCGTACAGTCTGCCAGGCACTTATTACCCCCATTCTGGATTTTTGCAACCCTATCTACAATGGGCTGTCAAAACATGCTCTCAAACCTCTTCAAATGGCACAGAATACAGCAGCCAGAATAATTAACGGTTCTACTAATCATGACCACATTACCCCCATCCTTAAAGATCTCCACTGGCTCCCTATAACCCTTCGCATAAAGTATAAGTTAATCATAAACATCTTCAAAATGAAGCACAACAGTTCTGCAACCAGCCTCCATGCCCTCTTATCCCGTGATACCAGCAACAGACCTAGAAGATTATCCACCTCAAACACCCTCAATACCCCAAGAAACTTCGCTAAATCACGCAAATGTACATCACAACGAGCAATTTCTTTGGCTGCCCCTTTGATTTGGAACTCTCTCCCCCCTGATTTACGTGCAATTGATGTTTTAAGTGACTTTCGTAAGCAATTAAAAACTTTACTTTTTATTGAGCACTATGGATCAACAAATAACTAAGATATCATCTATTGTATATGTTTTATAAATAATCCACTATTTTGTTAACCCTTGTTATTTTTCCTACATTACCATATGTTGTCATGTCTATACTGTTTGTTTCCCTTGTTTATACCTTGTATTTCTTGTGACCGCTTTGATTGAAGGAAAAGGCGGTATAAAAGACTTGTTAAATAAATAAATAAATACGTAAAACAAGCACAAAAAATGCCCAAAAATCAGGAAAAGTTAGTCTAAAATAAGAATGAACCAAACATTGTTGGCTGTGCACACCCTTGCTACTGAATATGCATAAAGCATAATTACTCACCTGTAACAGGTGATCTCCGGGAACAGCAGGAATTTAGTCCTCACATATGGGTATCGTCGGTACTGACGGAGCCTGCGCGGGAACGCTCCCCAGCGTCCTATTAGAAAGCTTTTGGGAGCATCCAACAGCCCATGCGTGCTGCCTTCCCGCCTTTCCCAACTGCCTCTCTCCAGTTGAGTTTTGAAGCTGAGACAAAGAGAGAGAGAGGGAAAGGGAAAGAGATAGATAGAGAGATACAACTCCTAGGGGAGATGGGTGGGTTGTGAGGACTAAATTCCTGCTGTTCCCGGAGATCACCTGTTACAGGTGAGTAACTATGCTATCTCCAGGAACAAACAGGAATGTAGTCATCACATATGGGGACTCCCTAGCTTTAGATGCCAGGGAGAGACCCCAGAAGTTGTGTGTCCCTGAGAAGGGCTCCACTTCCCCCCATGGATCTCTGGCATCCTACCAGGGATGGTGGGTAGGAGTTGATTAGGTATGGAACAGGTGTTGGAGAACAGCCTGAATAAACAAGGCATCCCAGCGGGAGTCTTTGTCCAAGAAATAATGGGCTGTGAAGGTATGAATCGAGGCCCAGGTGACTGCTCGACAGATGTCGTCGATAGACACAGAGTGCAGATGAGCCATTGAGGCTGCTATGTTCTCACATTGTGAGCTGTGACATGGCCCTCCAGAGAAAGGTTTTTACTCTGATAGGCGAAGGAAATACACTGAGAAATCCAGTTAGATAGTGTTCTCTTGGAGACTGGAAGTCCCAAATGAGAAGGATCAAAAGCAACAAAGAGTTGAGAGGACTTTCTATGTTGCTGTGTTCTTTGTAAGTAAAAGGCTAAAGCTCTTTTACAGTCCAATGTATGAAGATTCCTCTCTGCATTTGATGCATGAGGCCTTGGAAAAAACACAGGTAGGGTAGACCGCTTGGTTCAGATGAAAAGACGAGACCACCTTTGGCATAAAGTGTGGATGAGTCCTAAGGACTACCTTGTCATGATGGAACCTTGTATAAAGGTGGATTAGCTACTAGTGCTTGCAACTCACTAATGCGACATGCTGATGTGATTGCAATAAGAAAGATAACCTTCCAAGAAAGGAATTTCAAGGAGGTAGTAGCTAAAGGTTCAAAAGGTGGCTTCATGAGCTGCCCAAGAACCAGGTTTAAGTCCCATGCCACCGGTGGTGGCCTAATGGGAGGCTTAGTTAGAAGAAGGCCTCTCATAAGTCTTGCTATAAGAGGATGAGAGGAAATGGGCTGTCCATTTAGAGCAGTGGTTCTCAACCTTTTTTGTACCGTGACCCCGTTTACCGTTGGTCAACTTGTGGTGACCCCCAATGATAAAATCAAATGCGTCTCTCTTCCTTTACCGTTAACGCATTGTCGCTGTAATCATTTGTTGAATTATTAATATATTATAGGCCTTTGCAATATGTTTTTATTTATAAAATACTTATTTAAACCACAATAATTAATCACAACAACAAGTAACAATATTTGATTTCAAAATTATGATGATTTTGTAGTCAAATCACTAATATGAAATAAAATTATTTTTTCTACCTTTGTTGTCTGACCAATTTATTCTCTGATCATGCTGGTCCCGATCTGAGGCTTCTGCTTTCCTGTCTTCTCTTAGCTCTCTTTCTGTGGTCTATGGTCCGTCTCCCATTTCTTATCTCTTCTTTCGTTTTCTTCACTTCTTTCCATCAGTCTATTTCCAGTCCCAGTAACCCTCCCCAGTATCAGCCCCTTTCCAGTCCTCACTCCCAGTACCTTCGAATGTCAACTTGCATTCCCATGACTGCAACTGGTGTCCATTCCCTTCCAGTCCCCCTCCTTCCCCACTGACCAGTCCCTTCTAGTACAAATACCATGGCAGCCCCTCTCAGATCCACTCCATTCCAGTTCCATTCTCCCATCCCCTCATATCAGCCCATTTGTAGCTTTAGCCCCCAGTTTTCTTCCAGTGCCAGCAGCTCTATCCTCCCCACAATCAGCCCATTCCCAGTCAAAGCCCCCAATCAGCTCACTTCTAGTGCTAATCCCCCCTCAACCCCATTACCAGTGCTAGCCTCCCCTAATCAGCCCAATACCAGTCCTACCCCCCATCAGCTCATTACCAGTACCAGCCCCCCCTAATCAGCTCATTTCCAGTGCTAGTCCCCCCTAACCCCATTACCAGTGCTAGACTCCCCTAATCAGCCCATTACAGTCCTACCCCCCCATCACCAGTCCTATCCCCCAATCAGCCCATTACCAGTTATACCCCCCTATCAGCCCATTACCAGTCCCAACCCCCCTTGATCAGTCCATTCCCAGTCCTAGCCTTCCCTAATCAACCCATTACCAGTCCTAGCCCCCTCCCATCTGCCCATTACCAGTGCTAGCTCCCCCATCAGCCCATTATAATCCTAACCCGCACTGTCTCTCGCCTCTGTCCAGCATTTATCCCGTCTGTCCAGTATGTCCCCGTCTCTCCCTTTTGTGCATGCCAGCCCCCCTCCCTCCATCCCTGCATGTCAGCCCCCCTCCCTCTCTCCATGTCAGCCCCCCTCCCTCTCTCCATGTCAGCCCCCATCCTTCCATCTGTCCATGTCAGCCCCCTCCCTCCCTCCCTCCATGTCAGCCCCCCTGTCCATGTCAGCCTCCCTCCATGTCAGTCCCCCCTCTATCCATGTCAGCCCCTCCCTCCCTCCATCTATCCCTCCCTCCATGTCAGCCCTCCCCTCCCTCCCTCCATGTCAGCTCCCCTCCCTCCATCCATCCATATCAGCTCCCTGCCTCCATGTCAGCCCCCTCCCTCCATCCATCCATATCAGCTCCCTCCCTCCATGTCAGCCCCCTCCCTCCATCCATCCATATCAGCTCAATCCCTCCTTGTACGCCCGGTCCCTCGATCCCTCGATGTCTGCCCCCCTCCATCCATCCATATCAGCTCTCTCCCTCCATGTCTGCCCCCCTCCCTCCATCCATATCAGCTCCCTCCCTCCATCCCTCCATTTCAGCCCCCTCCATCCATCCATGTCCGCCCCCTCCATCCATCCATATCAGCTCTCTCCCTCCATGTCAGCCCCCTCCCTCCCTCCATCCATATCAGCTCCCTCCCTTCATGTCAGCCCCCCTCCCTCCATCCATATCAGCTCCCTCCATGCCAGCCCCCTCCTTCCATCCCTCCATGTCAGCCCCCTCCATCCATCCATATCAGCTCTCTCCCTCCATGTCAGCCCCTTCCCTCTCTCCCTCCATCCATATCAGCTCCCTCCCTCCATGTAAGCCCCACCTCCCAAAATCCATCCATCCATATCAGCTCCCTCCCTCCATGTCAGCCCCCCTCCCTCCATCCATATCAGCTCCCTCCATGTCAGCCCCCCTCCCTCCATGGCAGCTCCCTCCCTCCATGTCAGCCCCCCCCTGTCCCTGTCGATGTCTGCCTCCCTTCTAATGTAGCCGCGGCTCCCTGCCTCTTAGGGAACCGTGGCTGTGCCTATAAAATCATTGCGGAGCCCTTCCTGTCTTGACGGGCTCTGTGCAGCATTGTCCCGCCTCCAAAGGAAGTGGTAAACAACTTCCTTTAGAGGCGGGACAATGCTGCACGGAGCCCGTCGAGACAGGAAGGGCTCCGCAATGATTTTACAAGCACAGCCACGGTTCCCTAAGAGGCAGGGAGCCGCGGCTACAGAAGAAGGAGTCAGTGAGTTTGCCGCTGCCGAGAAGCGGACTCGGCAGCGGCAGCAACTTCTGCGCATTTACATTTTTTTTTTAACGAGGCGACCCCCGCTAAATCCTGTGGCGACCCCCGTGGGGGTCGCGACCCACAGGTTGAGAACCGCTGATTTAGAGGCTTAAAGGAAGCTGTAATAGCACTCAAATGGACCCTTACTGAGTTAGTCTTAAGTCCTGCATTGAATAAATGAAGGAGATATTCCAGCAATGATTCCAGAGGTATCGCAAGGGGGTTCAGACCCTTTTTCGAACACCATATGGTAAACCTTTTCCACTTGAAAGCATAAGAGCGTCTTGTGGAAGGTTTCCTGGAAGCAAAAAGAATATCTTTTACTTGCTGAGGGAGATTAAGATCATGAAGATCTAGGCCTTCAGCAACCAAGCCCTGAGACGCAGAGACTGGGGATTGGGATGCTATAACATTCCGTCCTCCTGAGATAGGAGATCTGGAGCAGACCCTAACTCCAGGGAGGGAGCTTGACAGAGATGTAGAAGCAGAGGGTACCACACTTGCCATGGCCAATGTGGAGCTATGAGAATCATATGGCCTCTGTCTCTCTGAAGCTTGAACAGGGTTTTGGGAATTAGGGGAATGGCTGGAAAGGCATACAGGAAGTCTTGACCCCAATAAAGGAGGAAAGCATCGCTGGCCTGAGCCCCCTGAGCCAGAATTCTGGAACAGAACCGGGGAAGTTTGGCTTTCCACGGACTTGCAAAGAGGTCTATGTCTGGGGTTCCCCAAATCTGAAAAATCTTGGTCACCTGGTCTCCATGCAGAGACCACTCATGTGGAAGCAGAACTCGACTGAGTCTGTCTGCCCAAGAATTTTGTATGCCTGGAAGATACACTGCCAGGAGATGAATCTGATGCTCTCTGGAGAGGGCCCATAGTTGCAAAGCTTTGTTGCAAAGCGACAGAGAGCCTGTTCCCCCTTGCTTTTTCACATAGAACATGGCTACTTGATTGTCCATATGAATGAGGACTGTCTTGTAGCTGAACAGGGTATGGAACACTCGAAGAGCAAGGAAGATTGCTCTGAATTCCAAGAGATTGATATGTAAATGAGTCTCCTGTGGAGACCAGGTGTCCTGGCTGGAGAGGTCTTGCAGATGAGCTCCCCAACCCATCAGAGAAGCATCTGTTGTGAGAGTTACTTGGGGTAAAGGTTGTTGAAAAGGGGACCCCAGCAACAGGTTTTGAGTGGACTTCCACCACTGGAGGGACAAAATAAGACGACTTGTGTTTGCTATTTTGTCTGACAGGCATCCTGATGCCTGGGTCCATTGAGTGGATAAAGTCCACTGCGCTGCCCTCATATGGAGGCAAGCATAGGGCACCACATGCACGGTGGATGCCATGTGGCCTAGTAGTTGTAACATATCTCGAGCAGTGAGATGAGACTTTAGCACTGCTTGAGAAGCTAACTGCATCATGCGAAGACAGCGGGCCTGGAAGAGGTAGGCCCTTGCCTTTCTGGTATCCAGCAAAGCTCCTATGAACTCCAAAGACTGAGTGGGAGTTAGACTGGATTTTGGGATGTTTATTACGAGACCCAAATACTGAAGGATACGCATTGTGCAGGATAGAGATGTCCTGGCCTCTGACTCTGTTGGGGCTCGAATGAGCCAGTCGTCTAAGTAGGGCTAAGACGAATATCCCTAGAGTGCAGAGAAATGCTGCTACAACAGCCATGCATTTCATGAACACCCTTGGTGCTGAGGCCAGGCCAAAGGGAAGCACCCTGTATTGGTAGTGCTTTCCCTGAAAAAGGAACTGAAGGAACCTTCTGTGGGTTGGATGGATGAGAACATGGGTGTACGCATCCTTGAGATCTAGAGAACAAAGCCAATCCTGACTCTGAAGGTATGGCAGCAGAGTTCCGAGAGAAATCATCTTGAATTTCTCTTTGACAAGGAATTTGTTCAATTCTCTGAGGTCCAAGATAGGTCTGTATCCCCCTGTTTTCTTTGGGATAAGGAAATAGGGGGAATAAAACCCCATACCCTGATGAGAAATGGGTACTTCTTCTATCGCCCCTTGAGCAAGAAGGATAGAGACCTCCTGACCTAACAGGTTGATGAGAGGTGTCAGAGAATTGAACTGCCTTATTATTGTGGGAGGGGGCATGCTTGAAAAATGAAGCCTGTACCCCTTCTTTATGATGGAAAGTGTCCAATGCTCTGCTGTTATCTGCTCCCATCTGGGGGCAAAGTGACATAACCTTCCTGGAATGGTGGAAGGCTCTGGTCCTACGAGAGCCAGGAAGGCTAAGTTCTCTAGCTGAAAGTCAAAGGCCTTGTGGAGGCTGAGACTGCTGAGACGGTTGAGGCTTAGCAGTCTTTGCTTTCCTCTGCTTGGGTGGTTGCTGACCTTTCCTGACAAGCTGACCTGCAGAACGTCCCTGCTGAGCATAAACAGGATAATATCTTTTCTTCTTAGAAAAGAATGGTTTCTTGAACGATTTCTTTCTAGCAGGATCAGCTGTGGACTTGGATAATCTATCCAAGGTAGAGTTGTCAGCATCCAACTCATTGGCCTTTTCCTGCCAATCTCTACCAAACAGGTTCTCACCAGTACAAGGGATATTTCCCAATTTGTCTTGTACCCAGAGCTTCAGATCAGATGCCTGGAGCCAAGCAATTCTACGTGCACCTATGGCAATCGCAGAGGTTCTGCTTATGCACTCAAAGCAGTCAAAAGCTGCACGGTTGCTAAATTTGGAAACATCCTGGGCATGTTTGACCAATGTGAGAAAATCCTGTCTTCTATCCTCAGGAAGAATAGGACTCAAGGCCTCTAAATCATCTGTGATCTCCTTCAGGAACATTCCCATGTAAAGACTATAGGAACTGATTCTGGCAGAAAGCATGGAAGCTTGGAAGACACGACGTCCAAAAGCATCCAGGGTTCTGCACTCACGTCCTGGAGGATTAGAGGCATGTCTCTTTGTACTCTTGATCCTTCTCATAGCTGATTCCACTACAATAGAGTGGTGAGGAAGCTGAGTTTTCTGGAAACCAGGACAAGGAGGGACGCGATACAGAGTATCCAGTCTGCGAGAATGAGGAGAGGTGGTAAGAAGTGTTTCCTACATCCTTAACATGAGATTATGCAAAATCTCATGAATGGGCAAGGTAGCTGCCTCCTTAGGAGTTTTGGGATATTGTAAAATTTCCAACTCCTTAGCTCTTGGCTCTGTTTCAGGGGCCACAGTAATGGACAGACCCCGAGCCACCTCCCTGATAAAATCCTGTAAGGAAATATCCTCTGGAGGAGACATCCTGCGCTTAGGGGAGGAGGGCTCCTCTGGGAGAAGCATTCCTGCATCGACAGAACTGTCAGAATCCTCAGATTCCTCTGAGGACTCGAAGTACCGTCTGTCCAGATGCTCTTGAAGAGCCCGATACCTGTACCGACCAAAGTCGGTACCGGGAGTAATCGGTACCAGGGTATCGGTACCCAAGGGCATCGGGTGACTGGGTACTGGCAAAGCAGACACCGATGCCGATGTCATCGGTACCGGTACCGACGCCGGTGCTGGTAACGGTACCGGCTGGAATGTCTGTCGCGGTTCCGAGGGCGTCGATGCCGCAAGGAGAGCCGCCAGACTGCGATCAATAGCCAGGAATCTCTGGTCTATCGATGCTGCCGATGCCTGGATGTCGGTACCGGAGAAGACTGCCGGTACCCCAGAGCATGGCACCAGTAGTTCTGCCGAGGTCGAGGCCTCGAGAACATCCTGGAGCCCCGATAATGCTTTGGAAGCTGAAGCCTCCCGCTGGGGCAATTTTGCCAGTGAAGAATCCTCAAGGGCAATGCCAGAGGCATCTCGATGCTTAGAAGGAGATCTACCCTTTGAGGACCGGCTGGACTTATGTTTAGTTACCTGAGATCCACGGGAGGAAGAGGAAGCCCTGGAAGACGTCAATTCCACCGAAGCTGCATCAGAGGGAAACAGGGTACTGAGCTTAGCAGCTCGATTCTGCCGACCTCTTTTAGACATCATGGCGCAGGACATACAATCCGTGATGGAGTGGTCAGGACCTAAACATTTTAGACACCATTCATGGGTGTCGGTGACGGAAATGGTACCGCCACACTTGGTGCACTTTTTGAAACCTGAGGCAGGTTTCTCCATAGTAGGAAAAAGGTTTTGGGCCTAAGGCCCAAAAAGGCGCGTGCACCTGGGAAAAATAGGAAAAGTCCTAGTATATTTTTTTTTTTTAAAGACAGAAAAAAAGAAGAAAAAAACAGCAGTACCGGTAAAGCGTCGAGGAAGGCAGACGCAACCACAAAAAAGAAATAAATAAAGAAGAATTCTTGTGCGGTGACAGGAACGACGACCTGCTGGCTCCGCGGAAAAAGAAGAACTGGAGAGAGGCAGTTGGGAAAGGCGGGAAGGCAGCACGCAGGCGCTGTGGGATGCTCCCAAAAGCTTTCTAATTGGACGCTGGGGAGCATTCCCACGCAGGCTACGTTGGTACCGCGATACCCATATGTGATGACTACATTCCTGCTTGTGCCTGGAGATATATGGCATCCATGTCACCACTCATAAGTTAGGCCTGCGTATTTGCTGACCTAATTTATGCATATGTGTTTTGTGCCAACACCCGGACTGCCCCAACCCTACCTCCCAGTATATGCAGAAGTTCTATGCATGTAGCCCGCTGTTGTGCAGTCTATGTATAAACCTATGCATATAATTTTGGCAAATATTTTTAAAAAGACTTAATACGTAAATGCCGCTCTGCGGGATATTCAGTGGCACTAACATGGTTAGTGCTGCTGAATATCCCCAGGTGCCGTCGCCACATGTACTGGGGCAGAGCAACGTGGCACCTATCACTAACCGGGCAGCGACAATATTGAGCTCCAATACCGTCACTGCCCAGTTAGCCTCAAGGTGATCTGGTGAACCCGAATATTCAGTGCTGGAGCCAGATATAACCCTATCATTGAATATCTGGGGTTTACGTTCAGCACTGCTGGTTAGCTGCGTTAGCAGTGCTAGCCACCAGCATTGCATATGACCCCCAAAGTGCATTGTGTTTTTAAGCGTTCCCAAAATGGAATTTCCTCATACCAGACACGTCAACCAAACTGTGCTGCAGTTACTTTATCTACAGTATACAGATGCAAAACAGGTATACCATACCAGAGTAATTTTATATGGGGGTGACTAGTTGAAGTGTGTTTTCAAACACCTGTAATTTTAAAGACAAGTAGGCTCCTATGTGTCCTTATTACATGCCACTTTAAGTGGCACATCTCGCACACAGCAGACATGGACATTTACACCAACGCTGGAGCTATTGTAAACGTTCACGCCTATAATTTTCAGGTCCATGTGTAAATCATACTCTTTTATAATCTAAACATGCACCTGTACACTCTGCCTATGCTCTGCCCAAATTCCACCACTGCACGCCCACCAGCAAAATATGCATCAAGTCAAAGCGCATTCTTTTACGCCAGCCGGTATAAGAGGCTATTTACGTGCCTATGCGCCCACATCCGCTCAGACACGACTTCATAAAATTACCTCCTATATGTCAGGAATGTCGACCTTTCACAAAGCCAAGAAACCAGAATGCATTCTGAAGGACAGGATGTCCCCACAAAAATAATGCCAATGGCTGCAAGCTCTCTCAACTTCCCCTTAATCTATAGCAGTCTCTCTGGGTCTCCATGCTTGTCCCCATCAGCCTCTTTTCTTCAACCCCCCGACACTGTCTCCATCAGTCTCTCTCAGCCCCCACGCCATCCCTATCTGTCTCTGTGTCCTCTGTTTCCTGTGTCTCCACTCCAGCAGCTGGCAGGCAGATATTTAGCCGATGACTTCACTCAGAGAAGCCAACTTTTCAAAATGACTGGGGGCACTAAACACAAGTTACCCATCAATGGACATAGTAAGGAAGTTTAATATTAAAAGTGCTCAAGTGCCCCCCCCCCAAGCTGGTACCTATGACTTACATTCTCAGTTTCTATTGGTGCATATCGGTTATTTATTTATTTCTTTAATAGTATTTAGCTTACGCCTTTCCAGTACTGGTTCAAGGTGAGTTACAATCAGGTACTGTAGGTATTTCCCTCAATATCACCATTGCCCGGTTAGCTTCCGGGTACTGGTGCAACCTGGATATTCAATACTGGTGGCCGGATATGGCCCTGGCATTGACTATCTAGGGTTAGAATTCAGCGGCGACAGCTCACTACTTTACAAACTCTAGCTGCCACTGCTCAATATCCCCCCTTGGTTCTTTTACAAGAATTGACTACATTTGGTTAGAGCAGGGGTTCTCAACCCAGTCCTCAGGACATACCTAGCCCATCAGGTTTACAGGATAACCACAATGAATATGCATGAGAGAAATTTTCATGCAGTGGAGACAGTACATGCAGATCTCTATCATGCATATTCACTGTGGTTATCCTGAAAACCTGACTGGCTAAGTGTGTCCCAAGGACTGAGTTGGGAACTCCTGGGTTAGACTATACCATTGCCCATTCTGGATATATCACACTCTTGTTTGAAGCAAGTTTCAGCTTGCTGAGGTTACCACTGGACTTCAGTTCTGGAAATTAAATAAGAGTCTAATGGGTAGGGCTGACGTAGTGGCTGGCATTGAAAAAGTGATAGTGGAATACTTTGCCTTGAATTCAGTTGAAAACATCGCAGCAATCCTATGAATTCTCTGACAAAGTTTTTTAACAAAACTTAGGCTGCTGTTTACATCAATGACCCATAATCAACGCCTTCCTCCTTTGTTTCACAATCAAAAATCTATTTCACTCCTTTTTTTTATTATTTTCATTCACATTTTTTTCTTTTTTCTTTTCTTTCTTTTCTTGTTTCTTATATTAAAAAACTTTAGTAAGCAATGTTGCTTTCTTTTTTTCGCTCTACAGCGAACTGAAAGGATCAGTAGTGATTTGATTCTACTGGTGTTTCACTCAACTTCAATATCATTCACTTCAAACTTGTAAACTGGTAAACTTTCAACCAAAACGTAGAATCACGCTGGGGATACTCGCTAGAATATTCCTCTCAATCATAGTCCATTAGCGACTAAACAGAGTCTGTACTTATCTTTAGATATCTCAAGGCAAGTGAGGAATGAATTTCTCTGTCTTTTATTGTACCCTTGACTTTTAAGTGGGATATCAAAGTGTTCACTATGGTTTGCAATGTTTCATAGGTCAGTACGGGAGATTAACATTCCCCTGAAGAACTTGTTGTGACGAAACGCTTGGGCGCCCTAGATTAACGGCGTCGGGATTGGGATTTATGAGAAGCTGAGTGATACTTCCAGCATTTCAGCATTCCGACATGATCCATATGAGGTAGCAGAGTCTATAAAAACAATCGCCAGAACAAGTGTTCAAGAAGAAGTGAACGTTTGAGATATCTAAAGATAAGTACAGACTCTGTTTAGTCGCTAATGGACTATGATTGAGAGGAATATTCTAGCGAGTATCCCCAGCGTGATTCTACGTTTTGGTTGAAAGTTTACCAGTTTACAAGTTTGAAGTGAATGATATTGAAGTTGAGTGAAACACCAGTAGAATCAAATCACTACTGATCCTTTCAGTTCGCTGTAGAGCGAAAAAAAGAAAGCAACATTGCTTACTAAAGTTTTTTAATATAAGAAACAAGAAAAGAAAGAAAAGAAAAAAGAAAAAAAGAAAAAAATGTGAATGAAAATAATAAAAAAAAAGGAGTGAAATAGATTTTTGATTGTGAAACAAAGGAGGAAGGCGTTGATTATGGGTCATTGATGTAAACAGCAGCCTAAGTTTTGTTAAAAAACTTTGTCAGAGAATTCATAGGATTGCTGCGATGTTTTAAACTGAGACCCTCAAGCCTGACACTAAGTCTCACAATCGTATTCCATAGGTTATAGTTTGAGCTTAGGTTTATCCTAACATATGTTGTTGTCATTATAGCTCAAGAAAGACAGCCCAGATTTAATAGTTTGAATTCAGTTGAGTCTACCCAGGGCCGGCCCATCCACTGTGCGATAATGTTCAGAGAGCCCCGCGTGAATTCCATTTTCGCACAATGGACGGCTTCAGAGGGCATTGCCTTTAACCTTTCCCGGCACTCGCGGCTTCACAGAAACAGCTGCCAGCATGAGGGAAAAGACTCTTCATACAGGCAGTTGTACAGAGGGAGCCGAGGCCTCGTGCGGGCTTCCCCGGCTCCCTCTGAAGCCCCTTAGACGGCCACGGGGCTGTTCGGAAGGGGGGGTGCTAGTACTGGATGGGCTGTGATCGGTGAGGGGGTAACGAACTAGAAATGGGCTGTGATGGTGGAGGGGGGCTAGGACTGCAAATGGGCTGTGATGTTGGGGGGGGGACTTTGACTTTAAATGGGTTGTGATGGGAGTGCTAGCATTGGAAATGAGCTGATGAGGAGCTGGAATAGGACTGGAAATGGGCTGATAGGTTGAGCATGGACTGCAAATGGGTGATGGTCTGGAATAGGACTGGAAATGGGCTGATGGGGGCTGGAAATGGGCTGATGGGGGGGCTAGGATTGGAAATTGGCTGATGGGGGAGCTTGGAGTGGAAATGGGCTGATGGGGGGGCTAGAATGGAACTGGAAAAGAGCATATGGGGGCTAGGATTGGAAATGGGCTGATGGGGGTAGGAATAGGGCTGGAAATGGGCTGATGTGGGGGCATGGGAGAATGGGACTAGAAGGGAGCGGATGCTGGGTGGGTCTAGAACTATAAGGGAGCTGATTTTGGGGGAGGACTAGAAGGGGATGGGGAATGAGAATGGAGAGGGGAAAAGCTATTTTGTGTGTGAGGGAAGAAAAGTCTACGGTTGTTTGGGTATTGGGAGAGTAAGAGGGGATTGAGAATGGAAGGGTGAAATTTGAGTGGATGATAAAGGAATAAGTAAAGAAATGGGGGAAAGAGCAAAAGGGGAAAGATCAGTATGTTAAAGCAGATATAGAGAGAGAATGGAAAAAATCTAAAAGAGAAGAAAGGACAAATGGATAGCTCGCAGAAGACACGAAGGAACCAGAAGAAAGTGACTGGAGCAATTGCAACTGAAAAAGAAAATGCACAAACAAAAAGTAGAAAAATACTTTTTATTTTGAATTTATTAACTGGAATATGTCAGGTCTGGGAAATGTGTATCGCTAACATCTTTGCGTTTTTGTTTAGTACAAGAGGAAATTAATTTATAGTTTTATTTCTCCAGTGGTGTTGTACATTTCATGTCTGGCTTTTGGGGTTCCCAATTTAATTATCATCTTCCTATTTCTAAATTGTGATCCCTTGTTCTTTGTGTGGTGACGGTCTATGTTCTGTATGTGTAACCAAGCTGAGGTATTCTGTTCATGTAGTTTCTATTTAACAGTCCCACTTGTTCTCTTTCCCCAGTAGGAGATGTATTGGTATTCTCTGAGATGAATTGGCTTAATATCTGCAGTGTTGCCTTTTGATAGGTAGGGTTTGGTGCTTTGTGAGTCCCGACAGTGCTGTTATGATACGGTGGATTTGCTATGGGTTCTAAATGGTCAGTGTTTATAGTACTTCCTAATGGACCAGGTGGTTGTCACTGCAATATAGTAATGTAGAAATCTGTTAGTCTTTCTTTATCCAGACACTCATTAAGAGGCACATTTCTGCAAGTATTTATGCAAATGAGGCCTCGCAATTAATCTCCGCACATGGCCCCACACCCCCCTTGGGCCACCCCTGAGTCTACCTAAGGTTGTTGTAGGATGCTTTTAAGGTGGCTATTAGGGGTAACTTTCTGCTAGATGCAAGTCATCAGAAAAAGAGAGATGCAGCTAAAGTGGATAGATTATCTTCACTTACCAAGCAGCTTGAAGATAGAGTTTGAGCATCTCCATTCTATAGTACACTTAGAGAGTTGACTAGTGCACATGGTCAACTGCAGGCACTTTGGTTTGAAAAGGTCCATTTTGATCTCATCTAAGCACAGCAAACTTATTTTGAGTAGGGTAACTGGGCTGGTAAGCTCTGGCTCACCAGCTGAGAGGCCTACTTATAATTATATCAAGGCCTTGAGAGGAGAGTTGGGGCATTTGATTATGGATCCTGCCCTGTTTAGAGAAACGTTTGTACAATTTTATTAATAAATTGCACTCTTCAGAGATACAGTGTGAGCTTAGGGAAGTTTAGAAATATCTAATCAGCAGTTTCTTTGCCTAGACTGCTTGATTCCTGAGTGAACTAACAAAAGTAAAAATTAGTGAGGATGAAGTAGTGGAAGCTATTAAAGCTTTGAAGCCCAGGCATACTCTTGGTTTAGGTGAACTCTCTTCAAAGTTTTATAAGCATTTTTCCCATCTGTTGGCTCCTCGATTAGCCTCTCTTTTTAATTCTCTTCTACAGGGGAAACCTTGGCAGACTGTGAGAGAGGCAGGTACTACATTGAGCCATTGACCAGGAAAGGACCTGTATCTGTATGGTTCGATCAGCCTATCTCCCTGTTGCATTTAGATGTAAAGTAGATAGCCCACATTTTTGCTGTTTGGTTGGGCCACTTTATTGGGACTATTTTCATGAACATCAGTATGGGTTTGTTCCGGGTAGGCTTGCAGGAGGACAATGTCTGGAGACTAGTTATTATCTCTTGTTTTCAGACTAAGGACGTTCTTAAGATGATGCTTGCTGTTGACACAGAGGAAGCTTTTGACCGTGTTTAATGGGTCTTTCTAAAAACTGTTCTGAGGAAGTTTGGTTTCAGACTTAACTTTTTGGGTTGGATCAACACATTGTATAGTAGACAGAATGAGAGTTAATGTGGGGTATTCTGAGACTTTTGTTTTGAATAAAGGGACCCATCAGGAGTGCCCCTTTCACCCTTTTGTTTGTGTTAGCCTTGGAAGCACTAGCTTCTGTATTCAGGCCCATGCTGGAATTAAAGGGGTGGAGCTGGGGAAGGCAGAGTTTAAAATCTCACTGTTTGTTGATGACATTATGCTTACTGTGCTGCAACCAGAGATCTCTCTCTCAAGCATTCTTTTGGCATTTGAAAATTACGGCTTAGCTTCCAGTTTTAAGGTTAACCTTACTTTGTCTGAACTCTTGAATATTTCTATGAGCAGCCAAGCCATGATGCGTCTTCAAGGTTCCTTTTCTTTTTCAGGAGACTAGTGTCTTTGAACTATCTGGGGATGTAGATGAGTAAAAATGTCATTGATTTGTATCATTTGAATTTTTCTGTAACTTTTCAGTCTCTGGTGCATGATTTAGAGGGTTGGTTGCACTTAAATCATTCCTGGCTGGGCCAGATGGCATGTATTAAAATGATAATTCTCCCATACTTTCTATAGCTGTGCTAGACTTTCTCATTATCAATCCTGATAAAGACTTGAAGGCTTTTGGGCAGCCAGGCTTTTTCATACATCTGGAAGTATATGGCCCCCCAGGATCCCTCAAAGCTTTCTCATATGAAATAAACTGGTAGGTGGGTTGGGAGTTACTGACTTTAATTGATAATAACAAGCTGCTCAGTTGAAAGCACAAGTGAGTGGTGTAGACCCCACCCAAACAATAAGTCTGAATGGAACAAGCCATACTTTTAGTGCAGCTCTCCAGCCACACGCTACTAGCTCTCCCTGGGTGGGATCGAGCCATCGAGGACACCATTGCAACGTGCTCTGCCCAATCGGGGCTGACTTCGCCAGCTAAAAAGGAGCCGCAAGCAGGCCGCGAGCCCTTTTAGTGCAGCTCTCCAGCCACACGCTGCTAGCTCTCCCTGGGTGGGATCGAGCCATCGAGGACACCATTGCAACGCGCTCTGCCCAATCGGGGCTGACTTCGCCAGCTAAAAAGGAGCCGCAAGCAGGCCGCGAGCCCTTTTAGTGCAGCTCTCCAGCCACACGCTGCTAGCTCTCCCTGGGTGGGATCGAGCCATCGAGAACACCATCGCAACGTGCTCTGCCCAATCGGGGCTGACTTCGCCAGCTAAAAAGGAGCCGCAAGCAGGCCGCGAGCCCTTTTAGTGCAGCTCTCCAGCCACACGCTGCTAGCTCTCCCTGGGTGGGATCGAGCCATCGAGGACACCATCGCAACGTGCTCTGCCCAATCGGGGCTGACTTCGCCAGCTAAAAAGGAGCCGCAAGCAGGCCGCGAGCCCTTTTAGTGCAGCTCTCCAGCCACACGCTGCTAGCTCTCCCTGGGTGGGATCGAGCCATCGAGGACACCATTGCAACGCGCTCTGCCCAATCGGGGCTGACTTCGCCAGCTAAAAAGGAGCCGCAAGCAGGCCGCGAGCCCTTTTAGTGCAGCTCTCCAGCCACACGCTGCTAGCTCTCCCTGGGTGGGATCGAGCCATCGAGAACACCATCGCAACGTGCTCTGCCCAATCGGGGCTGACTTCGCCAGCTAAAAAGGAGCCGCAAGCAGGCCGCGAGCCCTTTTAGTGCAGCTCTCCAGCCACATGCTGCTAGCTCTCCCTGGGTGGGATCGAGCCATCGAGGACATCATCGCAACGTGCTCTGCCCAATCGGGGCTGACTTCGCCAGCTAAAAAGGAGCCGCAAGCAGGCCGCGAGCCCTTTTAGTGCAGCTCTCCAGCCACACGCTGCTAGCTCTCCCTGGGTGGGATCGAGCCATCGAGGACACCATCGCAACGTGCTCTGCCCAATCGGGGCTGACTTCGCCAGATAAAAAGGAGCCGCAAGCAGGCCGCGAGCCCTTTTAGTGCAGCTCTCCAGCCACACGCTGCTAGCTCTCCCTGGGTGGGATCGAGCCATCGAGGACACCATCGCAACGTGCTCTGCCCAATCGGGGCTGACTTCGCCAGCTAAAAAGGAGCCGCAAGCAGGCCGTGAGCCCTTTTAGTGCAGCTCTCCAGCCATACGCTGCTAGCTCTCCCTGGGTGGGATCGAGCCATCGAGGACACCATCGCAACGTGCTCTGCCCAATCGGGGCTGAATTCGCCAGCTAAAAAGGAGCGGCAAGTAGGCCGTGAGCCCTTTTAGTGCAGCTCTCCAGCCACACGCTGCTAGCTCTCCCTGGGTGGGATCGAGCCATCGAGGACACCATCGCAACGTGCTCTGCCCAATCGGGGCTGACTTCGCCAGCTAAAAAGGAGCCGCAAGCAGGCCGCGAGCCCTTTTAGTGCAGCTCTCCAGCCACACGCTGCTAGCTCTCCCTGGGTGGGATCGAGCCATCGAGGACACCATCACAACGTGCTCTGCCCAATCGGGGCTGACTTCGCCAGCTAAAAAGGAGCCGCGAGCCCTTTTAGTGCAGCTCTCCAGCCACACGCTGCTAGCACTCCCTGGGTGGGATCGAGCCATCGAGGACACCATCGCAACGTGCTCTGCCCAATCGGGGCTGATTTCGCCAGCTAAAAAGGAGCCGCAAGCAGGCCGTGAGCCCTTTTAGTGCAGCTCTCCAGCCACACGCTGCTAGCTCTCCCTGGGTGGGATCGAGCCATCGAGGACACCATCGCAACGTGCTCTGCCCAATCGGGGCTGACTTCGCCAGCTAAAAAGGAACCGCCAGCAGGCGTGCCCGCGCCTGAGGGCCGCGCAAGAGGGCCCTTTGGCACGGCCCTTAGGCAGAGGCTCTGAAAGACCGTTGAACGCCCACGAAAACAAGGAAGAAAACAAAGCGGAGAATAACATCTTCCATCGGTACTGCTGAGCTCCCTCAGGGTAGAGATCGTGTACCGCACCGAATCGACAGTCCAACAAACCACAGCAAGTATATCTGATAATAAGCATTCACCAATAACCCTATCATATTTAATTGAACTTATCTGACTATATTAGTCAGCACAAGTTACATATTACTCCTCAGCCTGATTAATCTTCCTTCGGGCCTGCTTAATTAATTCTGTTTATTTCTGCGACACTAATCTAATGTACTCATCTAGCAAATCCAAACTCTCTGTAAATTAGTAATTACAGGTATCTCTAAGAGAATTCACAATTTACCTGGCATAGTGTAACCACTGTTGTACATAAGAAATATCACAGAACTGCATTACTATTGTTAGTATTAGCACATATCAGCACATTTAATACTGTTGTCAGTAGCATATACACACACATAGTGTATAACCAGTTGGCACCAATTAATGTCAGTAAGATATATCACAGCAATACCATACCACTGCTAGCACAAATTGCATTTTGGATATTGTTCTAATATAAATCCAATACTGCCTGATAATTATTTTACCTGAGCAGCCCAATGATTTACATTGTTACCAAAATAGTATACATAAGCTACTTAATGTCGATTTAATTTGCTGTAACAATTGATACTGACTCCAAAATCGAATACTTCACAAGTTCTCTCTACATTACTGTTGCCAGTAAGTATTTCATTATTCAGATCAGTTGTCAGTAGTCAGCTAGTAAGTAACTCTTATACATTTATTACTGTTGCCAGTAGTATATTATCATCAATTAGTACTGTTGTATGTAACTTGTTCACATTTATATACTGTAGCCAGTAGCTTTCATTGATTAAGATTAATACTGTTCCTAGCAGCTACCATATCAACTTTCTGCATAACACACCCTCTTAGTGATATTCTTATCCCCTCATATTACTACCCTGGTATACAACTGCTTAGCCCCACTAACAGCAACTCATCTAAAAAATGACACGTACAAACATTATGCTAATGAAACTATTTTATATCGGTATTGCCTTAGCAATACTAACCATTGACCTAACTCTAAGCCTAAACAGCATAAATCTTAAAACAATCCCCATAATTCACACACACACCCGAAACAACTACCATATTGGACACATTTATACAAAACCATCCTAGACCAAATTTCCATAGACTAATCCACATAAAACAAACAAGTCTACATCAAATAACCAAGGGAACATGCACCAATAAAACTACATCCCTCCCATGCATCCTTATCAATGCACGCTCGATGAAAAACAAGCTGCCCATATTTAATGACTTAATAACTGACCTAAATCCAGACATATTATGTGTTACAGAAACCTGGCTCTCCGATACCGACACAGTCTACATAAATCAACTTAATAATGAAGAATATGACACTTTCTATAAACATAGAACCAATAAGAAAGGCGGAGGTGTACTAATGATGACGAAAAAGGTACTAAGTGCCAAAGCAATACAATCAAACATCTCCAACAACATAGATACATTATTAATAAAAATTGGTCCCATGAAACTTTGCTTAGTATATAGACCCCCAGACCAAAAGCCAGATTGCCTTGACGCCTTTATTGAACTACTCAGCTCTTCCACTGAACAACACCCTATAATCATGCTAGGAGATTTCAATCTCCCCTCACTACCAACAATAGACTCTAAACTATTCCTTGATACCATATCAGACATGGAATATCATCAGATAATAAACAAATCTACACACATAAAAGGTGGAACTCTCGATCTTGTCCTTATCCCTAACACACTCTTCAAACTATTCAATCCAAATACGGTTGAATGTACACAGATACCCTGGTCTGATCACTACATCATCAAATTAATTCTTACATATCCATTCACTGGCACTAACAAACACTCTAGAAATGTCCCAACCACAAGATTTAAGAAGTTCAACAATGAAGAATTTATTGACTTAACAATCCCCCACCTCTTATCACCTGCAACGAATTTAGATGACACTGTCATGAACTGGAATGATACCATCAACAATGCAGCCAAAATTAATCACACACACAAAAAGATCACTTACCCAGGGACTAAAACCAAACCATGGTTCAATAATACACTAAAACAAATGAAACGGAATCTTAGAAAACTAGAACACAATTGGCGCAAATCTAAATTGACAATACACAAAGAAATATACAATACCCACCTCACCAAATACAAAGAAACCCTGGACAGCATAAAAAAAGAATATTATGCTAAAATACTACAAAATCGTATAATAGGCCAAGAGAGTTATTCACCATTATCAGAAACCTAACCAACCCACAAAATTCTGACAACGAAATTACTAACATCTCAGTTCAAACATTAGCCCACCATTATCAAAATAAAGCAAAAATACCGTCAATGTTATTAACTTATTATTAACTTATCACACCTGCCATCAGATGAATGGTTAGAATTTAATCCTATAACTAAAGAGACACTAAAAAACATCATCACCAGTCTTAATACCACAACATCATATTTAGATCCATGTCCAGTAACATGGATAAAAAATACACTGCCAATATTATTACCATACATTCTCTCAATAGTGAACCTCTCTCTAACCCAAGGTTATCTCCCACCATCACTCAAACACGCACAAATATGGCCAATCCTCAAGAACAGCAAACTTGATAAAACTATGCCTACATCATATAGACCCATATCAAGCATACCATTTTTGGTTAAAATAATTGAAAAGTGGTTCAACTACAGACACAGGACTTCCTAGACTCCTCTTACCCACTAGATGAGCAACAATATGGCTTTCGGCCCCGCCATGGAGTGGACACACTCCTCACAGTTTTAATAGATGCACTCCTAAGAGGGATTGACAACCATAACCAGGCCTTCATTCTACTTTTCATTGATATTTCAGCTGCGTTCGATAGTGTACACCACACAATAATGCTCAATAACTTGAGACAAATAGGCTTAAACTCCACAGTACATAAATGGTTCTCATCCTACCGAAATAATAGAACGCAAAATGTTAGAACTGGGAATCAAAACTCAACTACATATAAACAAGAAATTGGATTACCACAAGGTTCAGCACTGTCAGCACTGCTTTTCAATATATACATAAAACCAGTCTGCAACATATTCAAAAAATTTGGAGTAAAATATCATCTATACGCAGACGATATAATGATGTATATTCCATTCACGATACCCAACCCACCTCTACAACTCCTATCAGACTGCTATAATGAAATTACAACCTGGCTAAAAGCACAAAACCTCCACATAAACCACACTAAAACTGAAGTTCTAATTGTGACTAAGAACAAATCTTATATCCCCCCAACTCACATAAGACTACAAAACCAGGAAATTAAAATAAAAAACGAAATAAGATATCTAGGCGTTATACTAGACACACACCTTACAATGGATACACACATTAGCAATACCATAAAGAAAATCTATTTTAAACTCAAAACCCTCAAACAACTTCGTCCGTTAGTATCTACGCAAGACTTTATCAACATAATCCAGGCCACCATAACTCCACATTTTGACTTTGCCAATCTAATTCTAATAGGCATATCAAAACAAAACATCAAACGATTGCAATTAGCGCAAAACGCAGCGGCCAGAATTACACTGAAAATCAACTCATTCCAACACATATCACCAATATTAGCCTCCCTCCATTGGCTACCAATTCAAAGTAGAATAATCTATAAAACAATAATAACTTCATTCAAGGCCTTATATGATATGGCCCCAACTATGCTATGCAACTTAATAAACAAAGAACCATCTAAGCCCACACACAGAAAAGGACAAATGAACAGATTAAAGATCCCAAAAGATTACACAAGAGCCCATAAATCAACAAATAACAGAGCCTTTTCCCACATAGCCCCAACGACTTGGAATTCACTCCCAGAAGAACTACGAACACTAACGGAGATCATGGAACTCCGTAAAAAACTGAAAACTTACCTGTTCAACAAACACTATAACATAGATAACTCATCACCTGCCCTAGACAAAGGTTAAACAGGCACCTGTCTGCAACAAGCAAAAACCCTTAACCCACACTGACAACACACACTCATGATGACTTCACAACTTATATCCTTTTACTTCCATGTATATATATACATATATAAAATTGTATATAGTTTACTCTGTTCTGTATTATTTCTCACTGTTTAGACTGTATATTCTATTTATACTATGATGTTCCTTGTAAATATGTTCTGTTATAATATGACGTTCACTGTAAAACAAACTTGATTTGTTAATTATTTGTTCATTGTAAACCGCAACTGAACCTTGGAAGATGCGGTATATAAATGTGTATAAAATAAATAAATACTAGGGAGTCAACCTATGGAATAGTTTATATGGTTTGATGGGAAGGGGGCTGGCCAACAACTGAGTTGTCCCCACCACTGACACTCATTCTCAAAGTCTGGAAGAAGCTAAGGTCAGGGTCTTAGGTGGCAAGATTATTTCCAAGCTAACCATTCCTGAACTATTAACATCCCTACCAGCAGGTTCCTGTGCTGCGGGGGTGGCTAGATGGGCAGCTTGGGGGCTAGAAGTTGCAGGACAGATGTTTGAGGGAGCTACTCTGTGCTCCTTTGGTAGGTTTCAGAACTTTAAAACCTGGTTCACAGAGATTATTAATATACCTTCACCATATACTGTCAGCCTCTCCCCTCTGTAGGAAGAATTTGCAGCTTGCTTTTTCACCTTTTGAAACTCTTACAGGGGAATACAGAGCATGGTGGCTATTAGCTAAGATTGATAAAGCCTTGAAGATGGAACCACGCCACCTTGTGCTCATGAGAGCAGGATTTCGGGGAAGAGCTGGCCAATAAAGCTTGGCAAGCTATGATATTAAATAGGCATCAATTGTCCATATCTTTATCTTTATTGGTATATTTATTGACTGCCCAGGTGGGGGCATCAGAGCTGTTTAGCATTAATGGGCTGCAACAGGTAGGAAAGGAGCACCAATATATGGACAGGAAAGCAGAGAGGATAGTACACACAGGAGAAGAAGAAAGAAACCCAGATATAAGGTAGTCAACAAATCAAGAAAGGTAGGTGGTATGGTCTGGGCTTGCAGGGAGGTTGAATGCGAGGCCAATTTGGTAGAAAGCAGTTTGAAATTGATCTGTTGGTGGTACATAACACCACAACACTTACAAAGATGTTTTTCCTGCTGCTGCTGAGTAATGTTGGTGGGGCCGTGGCCAGCTGGGCACTCTGCAGCATGTATGGTCAGAATGTCCATGGGTTACCTCTTTTTGGCAGTACCGTGTTTCTCTGCTTTTGGACATTATGAGTATTTCCCTGCCTTTAACACCTAAAGTTCTTCTGTTACAAGCTTTACCATTGGAGCCTGACTCTGGAGAAACTCGCTTGACGTTACTTCTTATTTCCGCTTTGCGATGGGAGCTAGCAAAGTGCTGGAGGTCTACTAAGCTACTGGGGACACTTTCAAATGATTAAAAACTATGGAAAGTGGGTTTTTTAAAGTTTCTTCTGCTATTTGACATTTATTTTATTTATTTATTTAGCTGTATTTATATCCCGCTTTTCACCGGATCAAAGCAGTCAATTGGGAGATACATTTAACACAAGGGGATATGACACACATACGCTAATACTTACAGGGAACATGGGCAATGGAGGGTTAAGTGGCTTGCCCAAGACCACAAGGAGTGCCTATAGGACTAGAAATCCCAGTCCCTCCAGCCTGAGATTGCTGTCCCCAGGTGGGACTTGAACCCCTGGCCCTCCGGCCTGAAGTACCTTGTCCTAACCACTAGGCCACTCCTCCCACGACAGACTAAGGGTGTTTGAGAGAGAGACTGCGCACCTTTTCAGACATAGGCCTATTGGCATTTTCAACCACGAGCCCTTGAGTAAGACAGGTGGAGCCCCATTCAAGGAGGGGGACATCCGGACGTCCATGCTGAAGATAGGGCCATTAGGACCCAATTCTGGTTGGCGAGAACAAAACGTTCCCGCGGGAGGCAACATCGGACCCAAGGACAGCCCAGCGTGCTCCTTCTGCTTGTGGGGATGTCCTCTGCAGGTGCCCCTGGCATCCACGATTCCGGCCCCCCAAATCACCACCCCCAATCCATGGTTGGCCTCCCACAGCCTGGATTGGGCGGCAGGGACCCTCCGCACCTGGTCCTGGCCCTGGGGGTGGCTCCCTGCCTCGATCTGGCAAATTGTGCTGCTTATATCTCCTCTGAGGTGGTGTAAGCAGCAAGTCCCAGCCTGCACGTACAGACACTGCCCAGCTAACTCAGTCAGGGCTTTTAAATGGAGCCGCTGTGCCTTGGGCGTCATGTTGCCATGGCACTGCAGCTCCATTTAAAAGCCACGATGCCAGCTGCCTGCCCAAAATATTAACTCCCCACAGCCCAACCACCAATCCAGCCTCCTACATCCAGGGTCAGGCTGCGTGGAATTAACACTGCCCCCCCACCCCCAGCAGCAAAATTGAAACGTCCAGGGAAGTTATTATCCATCCACATTAGAATTGGCCCTGTACGTCCAGGGCTGGCGACCGCCCACTGCCCACCCATTCTCTGCCCCCATGCCACCTCTTCCCCGCTCCCGTATAACTTCCCCGCACAACCGGCAGGGACGTTATACAGGAGCAGGAGCTGGAACAAATAGCATTTGTGCCTCAGAATGACCCCCCCCCCCCAATAATTTCTATCATTTTTAACCCCTAAAATTTCCTTCATATTCTGGAACTATATCTACAATCTCACTGGTCATGCTCTGATGTTCTGTCAGTTTGGTATACAAAACACTGTTTTTCCAGTTAAAGGCTTTAACATAAGATATGCCATACTGGGTCAGACCAAAGGTCCATCAAGCCTAGTATCTTGTTTCCAACAGCAGCCAATACAGATCACAAATATCTGTCAGCTTCCCAAAAGGCAGACAGATTCCAAGCTGTTTATCCCAGGAGAATGAAGTAGAATTCCCCAGTCCACTTAATAGTTTATGGACTTTTCCTCCAGGAACTTGTCCAAACCTCTTTTAAAACCAGCTACACTAACAGTTTTTACTACACCTTCCAGCAACAAATTCCAGAGTTTGATAATGCATTGAGTGAAAAAATATTTTCTCCGATTAGTCTTAAATGTGCTACACTGTAGCATCATTGCGTGTCCCCTAGTCTTTCCACTTTTTGAAGAGATGAACAACCAATCTTTGTTTAACTGTTCCACTCCACTCATTCTTTTATAGACCTCTATCATATCTCCTCTCAGCCAACTTTTTTCAAGCTGAAGAGCCCTAACCTTTTAAGCCTTTCCTCGTAGTGCTGTAGCAAAGTGCAATCAATGAATAAATCCAGGGGTCAACTGACACGGTACAAGCCAGTTTATTGTGCACAGGCCCAGTCAGTCAAAGCTTCAAAAGGAACTGAGCAAAAGTTTTTACCGAGACATAACCATTTATACCTCTTTTTCATTTTGATACATGAGAACTTTCTATTGGTTCCAACTCGATACATGCAAACTTCTCATTGGTTTTACATTCCCTGCACCTGTCCAATTAGAAATCCCTCCGGAGTCTAGCAACCAGCCTCCTCCCTTAAGATTGCTCTAACAATGGTGCAGTTCTTGATTTTGTTACTTCTCTACTGCAAGGTTATCCCTAGCTCCAGGAATGCATGTATTGAAACATTTCTTTTCTTTCACACACAAGAGAATAATGAAAGACTTATAAATTCATAAAAACTTCATATTAAGCAGTTTAAAACAGTTTTCTCATTTTTCACAGATTTCTGGTTCTTTTCTAGCTATAATGGGAGTTAGGTCCAGGCCTAACTTACAGGCCTTTCATAGTAGCAGGCCATGCTAGGCCATAGCCTACCACATTCCCACCTTTGATTATTCTCACCCGCAAGTGAGAAAGGGTAAGAATTAAATCACTCATTAGTCATTTAACACATTATACTGGTGTAATAGCATCATCGTGGGGTATAGGGTAATATTGCCACATAGCTAATACCTTTGCAGCTGCCTTCCGCTCTATAGTGTTATCAATTGCTGAAGTTATCATACGTAAGCAAAGGGGTAGGAGACAAGGGAGTAATAAGCACATAGCTAATATGAATAGTACAATAAACATAAGGGCTTTTAGACCACCAATCCATGAGAATAATGAACCAAACCACCCATCCATCTTCAAACTGTGCCAGGTCTGGACAGGCACAAATGTCTGCTCTCTCATCTGGGTGGCTAGATCTTCAACTACATGCCCATTATTATCAATCTGTAAACAGCAATTACTTAAGTTCAACTTTCCACATACCCCACCTTCAGCTGCTAACAAATAATCTAAAGCTAAACGATTTTGATAAATGGCTGTGCGCATATGCGTACTTTGCTGTGCCAGAAGGGTTAGTGCTTTACTAGTTTCATTAGTTATTATTTCAACAACAGCTTGCAAACGTATTATTCGATTAATCATATAAACAGGAGTACGATATCCCCATGTCCCATCCTGCTCCCAAGTAGCAGGTCCATAGTATGAGATAATTCTTTCAGGTGGCCATTCCTCAGATGTCGCATCCCATTTGTCCCATTGGCCTATCTTCAAGGCCTCCTTCAGCTGTCGACTTCTGTACACAGGATATCCCAGTTGTTCTCCCTGGGATGTTGGCAACAGGAAAAAGGAAGGTCATATGGTTCCCAATACACATGCGCCTCCCCAATGATGAGGGAGCCTAGCATATGCTCGGGTTCCGCAAATCCAGTACAGTCCAGGTGGTGCTTGCCAGGAATTATATGCTGCTAAATTAGTCCAGATACTGGCAAGTTTGGGAAACTGAACTAGAGGATTGGAAGGTTCAGTAACGTTGACTCCTAACCACCAAGACGTCTTCTTAGTGGTACTGTTGTAAAACTTCTGATTGAGACAGACCAGCTGCCCCACTTCCATATTAAACAATGGTCCATAGCGAGAAAAACATAAGTTACCCACAATGGAGTGGGCCAATACCCATTCACTTGTGGTATTGTGTATATTAGTCTGATTATATGGAACAGAATAGTTCAGTTCTTGTGCCTCCCAAGGCCATTGGTCTCCCACCGTAGTTCCTCCACAAAATAAACAGTCTGAGACGCGGACACTGGATGCAACTGCTCCCACTAGCTCAAGAAACAAGTTTTGGGAGGCAGGAGGAATTTCAAACTCTGCTTTCATGGCCTCATAGAAGGAGTGATGTACACGATAGGGTGAGGATACATGGGTCTTGGTGTTTAATTGCAGATATAAGATAGTCCCAGGATCTATACCTCCTCCTGCTATACGCAACCCAAACTTATATCCTTGCTTCCATTGGCTGGGATTGACTATGAGAAGCTGCAGGGGATTACAGGCACCTTTCTGGCATACAAAATCTTAAAAGGGGAGACTCCTAAGGATCTGGTGGGAGCTGAACATATCCTAAGAAGGGCTCTAGGGAGACCTTGGAGTCACTTCAGGTGTGTTTCTTGGCAAAGTTTGGATAACTGAGTTTTCAAGGTTCTATTCATACGTCAGGGGAACTTTGAGCAAAGGTACCGAAAGCACTCACCATCTTTTGGAAGGGACTTGATGAATTGCTTAATGAGACCCAACTTAATGTGGAGAGGTGGTAATAGAATTTTATCACGAGGTACCAAGCTCTCATGAAGAACATTTTTCTCACCGGGTCTCAAATACTCCCGAATTGGCCAGTCTTTTTTCCCCCAGTGTAGGTCGCGGGCCCGGCTATCCCACAAGCAAAGGAAGCAGGGATATTTGGTGAAACCGGATTGCTGCCCTAATAGCATGGATAGAATTTTAAAGTCTCCACAAATCATCCACTTATGCTCATCATAACGAATCTTCTGAAGAATCAGGGCCAAATTCTCGTATTTTTCTTGGAGAATAACAGAGTGAGCAATAGGAACTGAAGCGAATGTGTTGATATTATGAAGAACACCTTTTATGCTGTCTTTTGACGAATCAATGAACAGCCGCCATTCAGCAGGATCATACTTGAGTTTAAACTTTTCCATCACTCCGTATATATCGTTGCAAAATACCAAATCTTCCTCTTTGCTGAAATACTTCAAAAATTGTGTCTCGCGGTTGCGGTACCAATAAAAAGTTGTTCCTGGTGACAATAGATTTTTCTGTTTAAGCCGAGAACCTAGCAGTTGGGCAGCATCTTTTGGGAGTCCTAAATCCCGGACTAAATCATTCAATTCAGCTTGAGAGAAAAGTTCAGGTTTCGGATCTGGTTCAGTTTCAAACTCGGAAGTACTGGACTCATCGGGAAAAGCCATCTGATGAGTCTCATCATGATCAGAACCGTCCACACAAATATGATCCAAAGATTTTGGTGGTTCAGGCACAGGTACTTCGTTGCTATGAGGCATAGGCCTAATTGCTGAGGGAAGGTTGGGGTAACTTATTACGTTCTTATTTTTTAAGTTGTATCCCTTCACAATGCAAGAGCAAAAATAGCAGTCACTGCTGTTGTCTCTTTGTTCATGCCACATCATAGGTATTCTGAAACGAAATGCTTGTTTTTTACCTTTCATCCATAAGCGTAGATCTTCCTCACATGTCTTGCACACTTTGTGAGGAGCCCACGGTTTGTCTTGATCGCCTAACTTCAAACCGAAATAGGCGAAATATACTTTTTTAATAAATGCAGAAATGTTCCTCTGCCGCTTTTTCACGGTATATTCCCCACAAATAAAACAAAAACTGTCCGGAGAGTTGACGCAACCTCTGGCTCTGTGAGCCATCACAAATACACAGCACTGCAAACTACAACTGTAGTGAACCACTTCGGAATAAAGCTGGATTACGACTGAGCAAACAAAAGGTAATAATGAACTTGCAAGAAACTGAAATTTGACAGGAACGTTCATGTCGCAACCACCACGTTTGAGCGAGCGAGCAAGCAAACGAGGCGAGGTGAACAGGAAAGAACATGCGCCAGCGCGAGTACTGGATTTAGCCCCCCGCCTCCCAATTGTCCTGTTAATGTATAAAATGAATACAAAACACTCTAAAATATCATGAGGGAGTGTTTCTAGTTAGTTAACCATTACAACCTCTATTTTGGGCCAAGAAAATAAACTGCAGTCAGCTAAAAAGAAATTATGTGAACATTCCTTATATGGGTAAGAAATCTAATTTTGCAAGAAAACGTGACGTGATGGAACATTTTGGCTATTTTTCCTGGATTCAGCACCCCAAAATCTATAGGAATCAGTTGCAAAACTGGAGGCAGTTTTTTGGTAGTGTACCTGTGTAATCAGATTTTCAAAATAGGAAGTCTTTCAATCCCATTATGCCATAGAACGCTAGAGCTGTAAGTATTTTTGTAGTTCATTGATTCCTTTTTATGACATCTTTACAGTATTTAGTTTCTGTGAACCATAGGTCAATAAAGACGGCAGTTTGCATTATAATGGATCAGGCTAATTATATGATTACATAATATTTTTTATATTTTTTATGTAATAATCCATACTAAAATAAGGTGATATCCAAGGATCAAGTGAACAATTGGATAATACAAAGAGAAGCTTGACAATAGATAATGGATATGATTACTATACAGGGTACCTGTAGGTTTAATAATATAAGCGGCTAGTGTCTTTACCCGTTAAAATACCTGTATTTCTGCCTAGTAACTAGTGACATAGACGATGTCTGAGCAAGATACGTCATTTTTCCCGCAGTTAAGAAAAGCGCAAGTGCGGGCGTTTTTGATGCAAAATTTCTTTATGCAGTAGATGGTAGTTTTCCTTGATCCGAGATCTTCTTGATATTGTGACAGTAGGTGTCGCCTTTAAATTTGTGAATGGTTTTAATGCGTTGGGATTTATAGTTGAATTTTTAATTGCATGGCGAATTTTTAAGTTTCAGTATAAGATAGTTTGGAGATATAGTATGTACCTGCTAAAAGTAAATGATGAGATTGTGGCGAAAACGGCATTTAGCAAGCAGTTCCCCATTAGGATATGTCAGTGCGCTGATCAAGCATATAATATGTCATCCAGGAGGAAGAATTATTTTATTCTTTTATTTTTACTTGCGAATGTGCTCAAGAAGGTCCATTTATTTTAGAACAGACTCTCTGCAGTGTATGGTAGTGAATGACTGTTTGGAAATGTGAGGTTTGCAACACTTTGAGGTTCAAAAAGACAAATTTTAGATTTACCGACAAGATCGGGACCTCCGATTAATGTTTGCCTAAAAACTTGAGTCTTTGAAATGTAACATCTTAGTGTCCAAGATTCATTGTTAAAATCGGCACTTCTGACAAACAATAATAAGAACTTTAAAATAAGAAGGTTTTCATTCCAATTATGCTATAGCATGTCAGTATACCGCTATTAGTAATAAGAAGGCTTTTATTTAAATTATGCTATGGAATGTTAGTATACCGCGTTTTAAGCTATAGGTGTGTAACCCACATTTTCACTAATTAGAAACCCCAAAAAATAGCATCCTGTGAGGTCAATAAGTCGGTGCCAAAAAAAGCATAAGAATGATGTTACTCGGGGTTAAAAAGTTTTTCTACAGAGCATGTGTTTACTCATAAAATAGACTAGAAAGAATAGTTACACAAAAGTGGATCCATCTGAAAAGCAGACAAGCGGTGGTTTCAAATACCAGCTCTATGTTAGACAACTGGGGATCATCCTACATTAAATACAAAGTGTTACATGCATGGTATCTTTAACAAATAGATTAAATGTTTTATATATTTTTTATAGAGAGAAAGCAGTTACTCATCTTTTAGAGTGAATCAAACTCTAAGCCGTGTATATTTGAACATAGAAACGCGTATGGTACCCTTTGGTTAATTTTTAGATATACACATTTTTAAGTACACACATTTATGAGGATTTTAAATGTATTTATGATTTTAGTATTTATAAGATAGTTGGTTATATTTGCTTTTACCACATATATTAAGCGAAGAGAGCTGTTTTTAGACAATTTTTGCTATATTTACACAGACAATTTCACATGGTCTTATAGATTTATGATTTAATCTCTCTTACATATTTTTGATTTTAATTTGTATTGTCCTAAATGATGTACCAATATTTTAATTATAAGTTTTATCATCTGTTGTTCAACTCACTCACTCCTTGCTCCTATTCATTCATTTATATGCATTCACGGTGGTTATACATAGCATGATTTTATACATGTAATTTTATATACATGTGTTTTTCCACACCCTTCTCACAATTTTGATATGGATGTTTAATTTATCATTCAGTGTTCATGGTCTTATTGGTTTTATATGGTCTTAATGATATTTTTTATTTTTATTTGTATCTTATTTGTATTTTTATTTTTATATTTATATTTATTGTAATGTTCTTAAGTTTATTTTAAATGTATTATAGTTTTTATGGTTATTTATTTGCAGCTAACCTGTATCCCCTGATGAAGTGAAAATACGAAACACGGCCTGTGTCGGGCTCTCAGGTTTTTAAAGTAACAAATAAAGTATCCTTTGGTTTAACCACCACGTATTATAGACTGGGTGTCTTTCGCATAACGTGGTGAAGTGCTCCTTTGTTGGACAGGAACTGAGGGGCACAGGGAATAGAGCTGCTTGCATTACAGTATTTTGGGCCCTAACTTGTCCTATGATGGCTGCCTTCCGGGCTGTGGCATCTGCAAATCTATTCCCTCGGGTGACTTCTCCTGCTCCTGTCTGATGACCTCGGCAGTGCATGACTGCTACTTGTTTGGGGGCCCACATAGCATCTAATAACATCAATATCTCGGGCCCATACCTAATGGCCTTACCCCCTGAGGTGATCAACCCTCGCTCTTTATACAAGGCTCCATGTGCATGCAAAGTGGTGAAAGCATATTTGGAATCTGTGTACACATTTATGCGGAGTCCTTCTCCTAATATCAAGGCTCTGGTGAGGGCTATCAATTCAGCTTTTTGTGCAGAAGTTCTTGGGGTCAGGGCTGAGGACTCAACTACCAGATCAAGGGTCACCACTGCATATCCAGCACAACGATGTCCATTGATGACCAAACTGCTTCCATCCACAAAGAAAGTCCGTTCAGGGTCCTCTAGAGGGACATCGGTCAAATCAGGGCGACTTGAAAATACAGTGTCCATGGTTTCTAAGCAATTATGATCAGAGGGCCCAGGACCAATTGGAAACAACGTAGCAGGGTTCAAAGCTTGACTGACTTTCAACTGTATCCGGGGGTTTTCGCACAGCATGCTTTGATATTTCAACATTCGTGCATTGGTTAGCCAGAAGTTTCCTTTGTGTTCCATGAGAGTCAGAACAGAGTGTGGCACGGTGACTTGAAGAGTTTGTCCCAGTGTGAGTTTATCTGCTTCGCCCACTAGGAGGGCTGTTGCTGCAACAGCTCTCAAACAAGGGGGCCATCCTTTTGCAACTACATCCAATTGTTTTGACAGATATGCTACTGGTCGTTGCCAAGATCCAAGAGACTGAGTCAATACTCCCAATGCGTTTCCTTGTGACTCATGGACAAAAAGATGGAAAGGCTTCTGAACATCTGGAAGACCTAAAGCTGGGGATGACATCAGGGCATTTTTCAAAGTCTGGAATGCTACATCTTGTTCAGGTCCCCAGTCTAGTGGAGATTTTTCCATTCCTTTGGTGACTTGGTACAGTGCTTTTGCAATCAGCGCGAAGTTGGGGATCCATATGCGACAGTATCCCGCGGCCCCCAGGAAGGCTCTTACTTGTCTCCTAGTGGTTGGAATGGGGATACTGCATACAGCTTCCTTGCGTTCTGGTCCCAGACGTCGGATCCCACTGGACAACTGGAATCCTAAATACTTGACTTCAGTTTGGCATAATTGTGCTTGGGCTCTTGAGACTTTGTATCCAGCCTCTTTGAGAAGGTACAAGAGTTCACTAGTAGCTTGTAGGCATTCACTTTCTGAGTTGGTGGCTATAAGCAAGTCATCTACATACTGAAGAAGAATCCTCTTTCCTGGGTCCACTGGGTAACTTGAGAGATCTTGATTCAGGGCAGCACTGAAGAGAGTAGGTGAATTCTTGAATCCTTGGGGTAATCTGGTCCAGGTGAGCTGGCCCCGCCTTCCTGTTGTGGGGTCTTGCCATTCAAAAGCGAATAAAAGTTGACTGATGGGGGCTAGGCATACGCAGAAAAAGGCATCTTTCAGGTCCAGGACGGTGAAATGAGTAGCCTCAGCGGGGATCAGTCCCAAGAGAGTATAAGGGTTTGGTACTACAGGGTGTATAGTTTTAACTGCATCATTTACTCGCCTTAGGTCTTGTACTGGGCGGTAGTCCCCTGTCCCAGGTTTCTTTACTGGGAGAAGGGGGGTGTTCCAAGGTGACTGGCATTCCTTGAGTAGTCCATACTTCAGTAGTTTCATTAAATGGCAGTGGATTCCTTCAATGGCTAGTCGAGGGAGAGGATACTGCTTCACATGCACTGGTTCCACTCCTGGCTTGAGGGTGACAATGACAGGGGCTATGTTCTTCGCTAGGTCAGGTGGATTATCTTCTGCCCATACCTCAGGTGGGGCTATGAGGTTGGTAGGTATACAGGGACTAGTTGACTTTATTGGAGGTGCACTATAGAACCGCCACTCTTCTTCTCGGGGAACAGTGAGCACCATCAATCGAGCAGGCTTTGGGTTCACAGTCATTTTCATTTCTCCCCCTTCAGTGAAGGATATTTGTGCCTGGAGCTTTGCAAGCATGTCTCGGCCCAGTAGTGGAATAGGGCACTCAGGCATATACAAGAACTGGTGCGTTATCTTCTGTCCCCCTAGTTCACACATGCGGTTCTGTAAGAATGACTTTGTGGCTTTATTTCCAGTGGCTCCAACAATAGTGACAGATCGTGAGGACAGAGGAGCTACTGGCTTGGCTACTACTGAATGTTCTGCTCCTGTATCTACCATAAATTCCATGTATTGGTCCCCTATCTTTAAACTGACCATAGGCTCCTGGGGACCCAGGGTGAACTTGGAGCCCGGTCTGGCCTAGTCTTCATCTATGTCATCCAGGTCATAGCCCGTTGCTACTGCCACTCCCTCAATGGCTTCCTCCCTCTCTTGCTGGACCTGTGTTTGGTTCATTCCTCCCCTCCTTCAAAATCGTCCTCCTGGCCTCCAGGGACTCCCTCCTCCCCTCACGGGGGCGGAGTCCAGATATGGACATTCATTTCTCCAATGTTCTTCTTCCTTGCAGTAGGCGCACTGATTTGCACCCAATTGAGGCCTTTCACTTCCGCGGCCTCTTCCACGTCCTCTGGTCCTTTGATTAGGAAAACCTCCTCCACGTCGTTCAGTTATAGCAGCAGCAAGAAGATCTGCCTTCTTCTTCATCTTTCGTTCACTTTCTCTGTCTCGTTCATTTTCACGATTCACAAATACTTTCTGAGCGACTTCCATTAACTGTGCTGTATTCATGCCCGCAAATCCATCCAATTTCTGCAATTTTTGTTTTATGTCTCTCTGGGACTGAATAACAAAGGCCGCATTTACCATGCATAAATTTTCCTGAGCGGCGGGATCATATGGGGTATACAATCTATAAGCTTCAGACAACTGCTCATAAAAGGCCGCTGGGCTCTCATCTGGACCCTGGAGAACTTCCGATACTTTCCCGATATTCATGGCCCTCTGGCCTCCCTTCTTCAGGCCCTGCAATAAGGCCTGGCGAAATCTGGTTAGGGTCGCTGCCCCCCTTTCATCATTCGGGTCCCACCCGGGATCTTCATTGGGATATTCTGCAACAGCTGCTTGTGGGGGATTTATTCCTCCCCTTTCTACAGGGTTCTCTTCTAACCAACGGAGGGCTGCTTGCCCGATTCGCCCTCGCTCCTCAGTAGTAAAGAGGGTAGACAGGAGCTGGCGACAATCGGCCCAGGTAGGCTGATGAGTTTGCATAATGCTAGACATTAATTCTGTTAATTCCTGAGGCTTGGCTGTATAGGATGCATAATGCATTTTCCAGTTCAATAAATCTGTGGTGGAAAAGGGTACATAAACTAAGCTGGTTGGCCCTGGTGCCATCTGGCCCTGATCATTTAAAACAGGTATTCCAGGCACTTGGCGTAATGGCATTAGGTGCCCTGCTTTCTCCTTCTTCTTGGGAGTTATGCTTCTTAAATCATAAGGCTCCCGGGCACAAGTCTCCTTGGTGGGTGACCCTGAACTGGCAGGAGAGCCTCCGCTTTCTATCTCATCAGAGGACTCGAGTCCCCCCGTCATGCTGGGGCCTGACTCGGGACTATCACTCGGGGTAGGGTGCTTCTTAGGCTGCTGCAGCGGTATTTTCTGGGGCTCCTCATCTGGCTCTACTTCAGGTCGTGGTGCTGTGGGAACTAACTTCTGTGGGTGCTGGGGTAACCTAGCCAGAATATCTGGGGACTCTGGGGCAGAATACACAGGCGGTTTCTCTTCCTTAACTTTTCTGGTTCCCCTAGTAGTAGCTACAAATATTTTACAGCGCTCCTCATAACAGCGCTTCATCCATAAGGGCTGCTGTTCACACACACTTAACCAGGAATCTATATAGGGGAACTGGTCAGGATACACTCTTTGTATAAGCTGATGAATTCGTAAAACTGTTTCGAAATCAAAGGTGCCCCCACGGGGCCATGAAACAGCTAACGCAGGCCACTCCCTTTCACATAACATTTTTAATCTGGACGGAGTCATTTTCATACCATAATCACCCGAAAATCCTTTACGGAAATTCTTGATCATGCATGCCAACGGAGTTTGCGTGGACTCCGTCCCTCCCATAATCTGAACGTACCTACGTACACTACCTACATACTCTACGTATTCTACGTACACGTAATGACGTACAAGACAACGAACAATAAGGATAGGTAGTATGGCTGTAGGTAAGGGGTCCGTACAGCCCACAGAACACTGGGGGGGACAAACGCCACTCGCTTCCTCCTGTTCGCGACCTGGGCACGGTCGCCCGGCCAGGAACTGCGCTACTTAGGAGTCCGCTCTCGCTCGGTCTGTATTTCAAGACCTCTCACTCACACAAGCAAGCATATTTCAACAGGAAATCATTTTTCAAGTGCCCAGGTTTTCTGACTGACTAGTTCAAACAAGAAGGGTCGATGGCTTCGGCTTCCGCTTTCTCTTACACGGAGCTTACTAGGACCGCCCTTATGGGAGGTGATCAGGCTCCTTTGTCTCGCACACACTCATGCGAGATTTCCCGGTTAGTCTATACCAAATCAGTCCTGTGCACGCAAGACATTGTCCCAGGCTGTTCTTTCTGACTATTGAATCACAAAAATGTCTACTCACCGGATCCGGTCCCCGATACCACACCAGCTGCTGAGTTGGAACCTGGACTTCCCCGGGTCGGAGGTGTTGGCCAGCTGGACCCGATGGCCCGCCGAGGCAGGCGGAACCCTCTCCGGCATAAAGGGGCCGGCGGCGCCTGAGGTTCCCCCCGCGGTCGGACAGACACGGTTCCAACCGGGCCAAACCTCAAGGCGAATTGCGTGGATTATTCACTTGAATACCATTTACCACTCGCACTTCCCGGCCAACGCACCAAGAATATGCTGTAGCAAAGTGCAATCAATGAATAAATCCAGGAGTCAATTGACAGGGTCCAAGCCAGTTTATTGTGCACAGGCCCAGTCAGTCAAAGCTTCAAAAGGAACTGAGCAAAAGTTTTTACCGAGACATAACCATTTATACCTCTTTTTCATTTTGATACATGAGAACTTTCTATTGGTTCCAACTCGATACATGCAAACTTCTCATTGGTTTTACATTCCCTGCACCTGTCCAATTAGAAATCCCTCCGAAGCCTAGCAACCAGCCTCCTCCCTTAGGATTGCTCTAACAATGGTGCAGTTCTTGATTTTGTTACTTCTCTACTGCCAGGTTATCCCTAGCTCCAGGAATGCATGTATTGAAACATTTCTTTTCTTTCACACACAAGAGAATAATGAAAGACTTATGAATTCATAAAAACTTCTTATTAAGCAGTTTAAAACAGTTTTCTCATTTTTCACAGATTTCTGGTTCTTTTCTAGCTATAATGGGAGTTAGGATCCAGGCCTAACTTACAGGCCTTTCATAGTAGCAGGCCATGCTAGGCCATAGCCTACCACAGTAGGAGTATTTACTTTTACTTATTTTTTTATTCATTTGGATTTACTAACCACCATTATGAAGATTGTATTAGTATTGTATGGTAAATGATTTTCATGTTTGGTTTATTATATTTTAATTGTTTGCAATGTTTTAATTGCTGTGAACTGTCTTGAACCAATATTTTCTTGATTAAAGCTGTATAAAATGCCATACTGAATTTAATTAAATGTAGGCATTTGTGCCTAGCTTTGGTGACCTTAAGAAAGAAACAGTGTTTCAACTAAGGAGGCCTGAAGTGGTAAACAAATTTTTTCGCCAGTGTTCATCTTTCCTTGCATGGTTCTGCCAAGCAACTGGACAATAAAAGACAACTTCTGATTTGTCCATTCTGTACCAGTAAGTTTGGTATAGCCAGAATGGGCCAATCAGAGTGATTACTTACAGAATCCTGACATTTACAGCCAAGACTGATAAAGCCAGAGAAATGTCTTAAAAGGGGCCCTGCTTTTACAACAGAGGCTTTGTTTTGCTTCTGATTTTGACTTTTGCCTCTATTTTGCTTTGGCCATTCCCCTAAAAGTTACCCTTAGAATACTGACTGAGTTTTGTGCTCACCAATCCCCTTTGTCATCTATGTGAGTCTGCCTATAGGCTCTGCCTGATTTGCCAAAAAAGGAATTAAGACTACTAGAGCTGAGGCCTCATAAATAATCCTGGCCTGATATTTTAGAGCTGTGCCGGCTGCCTGAAGTCAACTGAAGACTAGCTTCCTCACTTCTGTGGGTGACCTGCCTCAAAGAGCTGTAGTTTATGTGCCCTGAAGCATTGGCGTTAGAGATTTATTTACTTCTATGTTAAGTACAAGTCAGAGTGACATAGTGGCATTTAGAATTTTATTATAAAGTGTAGTTGCTCACGTGTAACAGGTGATCTCCTGGAACAGCAGGAATTTAGTCTTCACATATGGGTGACGTCAGTACCGATGGAGCCCACATGGGAACTCTCTCCAGCATCCAATAGGAAAGTTTTGGGAGCATCCCACTGTGCCTGCACTGCTGCCTTCCCGCCTTCCCAACTCTCTCCCCTCAGTTGAGTTTGTAGCTGAGAGAAAAGGAGAGAAAAAGAAAACCTACAACTCCTGGGGAGGCGGGTGGGTTGTAAAGACTAAATTCCAGCTGTTCTCGGAGATCAGCTATTACAGGTAAGTAACTACGCTATCTCCAGGAACAAGCAGGAATGTAGTCTTTACAGATGCCAGAGAAAAATGACCTCAGAACCGATAGGTTTGAAGAGGTCATGAATCCTCCATGGATGTTTGGTAACGTTAAATTCCAGGACGGAAGGTTGGAGTTGCCCTTAAGTCTGAAAGAGGCACTGGAGAACAGCTTGACCAAACATAGCATCCCGATGCCTCTTTCAGACTTAAGGGCAACTCCTACCCTCCGTCCCGGATCTTGTCCCTCAGATGGCCTGAGGCCTGTTTCCACTGGAAGGCGAGGGCCCATTGGACTGTGCGCATATGCAGACGGGCATATGGAACTACATGTACTGTTGAGGCCATATGACCCAGAAGCTGCAGCATATCTTGGGCAGTTAGGTGGTCTCTGAGACATACCTGAGATGCCAGTTGAATGAGATGAGAATAGCGGGGCTGGGGTAGAAATGCCCTTGACTTCTGAGTGTTTACGAGAGCTCCTATGAACTATAATGTCTGAGTAGGAGCGAGATGGGATTTTGGAAGATTTATCACAAATCACAAATGTTGTAGTACCTGCATGGTACGGGAGAGAGGCAGGCGGACCTCCTGGGAGGTGTCCACCTTTATGAGCCCAAGTAAAGGAAGACAAATATCCCTAGAGATCTTAGAAGTGTGGCTATGACCGCCATGCACTTTGTGAAGACTCTTGGGGCAGAGGTGAGTCTGAAAGGAACGACTTTGTATTGATAGTGTCTTCCCTGAAATATGAAGCGTAGATATTTCCTGTGTTCTGGATGAGTAAGGATAAGTGTGCACGCTTCCTTTAGATCTAGAGAACAGAGCCAGTCCTGATTCTGGAGACAGGGTAGGAGGGTCCCCAGAGATTAAGATCTTGTAATGCTATGCTTACACCACCTTGAACTTCTCGCGGATGAGAAACTTGTTCAGGTTTCTGAGGTCCAGGATTGGTCTGTATCCTCCACTCTTCTTTGGGATGAGAAAGTATGGAGAATAGAAACCTATTCTCTGTTGTGTTGTTGGAATCTCCTCTATGGCACCTTGTGATAGAAGAGAAGTCACCTCCTGTAGCAGAACAGCAGCGAGAGGGGGCTGAGAATGATATTCCCCTCCTAGGAATATCATTCCTCCTTGTTCCTAGAGATAGCATAGTTACTCACCTGTAACAGGTGATCTCCGAGCATTTAGGGTGAAAGGGGGGCAGGGTGTGTAGATGAAGTCTGTACCCCTCTCTCACTATGGTCAGTGCCCACTGCTCTGAAGTGATGAGATGCCACCTGTGGGAATAATGACAGGGTCTGCCGGCAATGTGGAGGGGAATGGGGGTTTTCCAGAGGCAGAGTGGCTATGTTCTCTAGGAAAAAGTAAAAAACCAGGAGCAGATTAAACCTGCGCAGCTGGTTGAGTCTTAGGAGCCTGTGGCTTCTTTTGTTGTTTGGGAGGCTGCAACCTCTTCTGAGCAGTCTGAGGCTGGTATTGAGAAGCAGGGGTGTAAGAAGGGTAAAACTTCTTGTTCTTATTAAGGAAAGTTTTCTTTGCAGCTGCTTTCTTTTTAGCAGGGTTGGCAGTAGTCCTAGAAAGTCTATTTAGGGTAGTATTCTAAGATTCTAACTGAGAAGCTTTATCCTGCCAATCCTTGCCAAAAAGGTTCTTCCCTGTGCAAGGAATATTACCCAGTTATCTTGAACCCATTGTTCAAGATCTGATGCCTGAAGCCAAGCAGTCCTCCGTGCACCGATGCAGATTAATGTGGTTCTACTGGTGCACTCAAAGCAATCAAAAATTGCTCTATTGACAAACTTTGAGATGTTCTGGCTATGTCTGACCAATGTAAGATAGCCAACTCTCTTATCAGGGAGAAGAGGAGACATTGACTCCAGATCTCTAGAAACCTCCTTGAGGAACATACTCATACAGAGTATGTATGAGCTTATCCTGGCTGACAGCATGGAAGCCTGAAAATACTGACACCCAAAAGCATCGTGGGTTCTCTATTTGCTACCCAAAGGGTTAGAAGAATGTGTTTTCGAACTTTTAATTTGTTGCATTGCCAATTCTACTACCATTGAGTGATGCGGCAACTGCATCTTTTGGGAGCCGGGACAATCCGGTACTCGATACATGGTATTGAGTCGTCAAATATGTGGAGAAATAGTGAGAGGCATTTCCCACATCCGGAGCATGAGATCCATGGAAAATGCGGTGAATTGGAAATGTGGCCGTCTCCTTAGGATATTGGAGCATCTCCAACTCCTCTGCTCTGGGTTCTCTCTCAGATGTTACTGTTATAGAAAGGCCCCTCGCTAGGTCCCAAATAAATTCTTGAAAAGACATATCCTCAGGAGGGAATATGCGCTGTTCCGGAGAAGGATCCTCCGGTAGAATCTGAATCGGAACACTCGAAGTATCGGCGTGAACGATGTCCCTGCTCTGCTAAGGCCCAATACCGATTTAAAGTCGGCATCAGAGCAAGAGACTTGCCTGGAGGAACCCCCGATACTGGGAATGGATTTGAGTGCAGGCATGGGCGGTAGTGCATATAACTGGACACAGTTTGAATCGGTACTGTAGACGATGCCGGTGTCGGCGGTACCGCAGGTAAAGATTTGACCAGATTCGAAGCTGCCAATAGAGTTGCTAAGCTCTGCTCAACGGCCAGGATACGCTGATCCATAGAGCCTGCCAGAGATGCGGGCTACCGTCCCAGAGCATGGCAGCAGACAATCTCCAGAGATGGAGGCCTCAGGAGCATCCTGGGACCCCTTGATGGCTCTGAAGGGAAGGTCGTCCCGCCGAGGTTGTTTGGCTGGCCATTCCACCTCTAGGGCAATGCTCAAGGCATCTCAATGCTTAGAAATAGATCTACCCGAGAGAGGAAGTGACATCAGACTGACAAATGGCAGCTTAGGGGCTCAGCTCCTGCACCTGAAACAAAAAATCATATCCCCGGGACAAGAGTCTCCAAGAGCAGCTGCAGTACACAGAAACTGTTCGGAGTGGGATGGCATGAAAGCAAAGGCGCTGGAGAGCCACAAGAGACCGTGGGCATCACAGTGGCTGCAGGGCCAGGCCCAAGCACGTGAGGCATTCTTGAGCAGCACTGTTTCAGCTGGGTCGGAAGGCAAGGAGGGTGGCAGCATAGAGCGGGACCAAATGGATGGACAAGAAAGCACTTCCTTCAAAAGTGAGTTTTGCCGGTATTTTGATGACATGGCAGCAGAGTTCAGAGTGATGAGGGAGGAAATTACCTCCAAGGTGGAGGACATGCATGCAGACATCCAGAAGTTAGGCGGACAAGTGGAGGATGTGGAAACCAAAGTGGAAGAGCACACGGAAACCCTTATGGAATTACAATGCGCAGTGGACAGGCATAAGGCACAAGTGTTGGAACTCACTTATAAATTAGATGATATAGAAAAGAGGAACCATCGCAATAATGTGTGCATTTGAGGGATGCCTGAAAGCCAAGGTACTGAGAACAGTGTGGCCAAAGTGCATGAGATGGGTGCAGCATTACTGCAGCATCTGGAGATGCAGCAGATGTGGTGAACATGGAAATTGAGCAGGCACACAGGGCAACAGGCTCTGAGACATTATAGAAAGGTTCCTTCGCTTCCAGGACACTAATAAGATCTTTCAGTTGGGGCAAGAACACAGACAGCTCTCATATCAGGGAGCGACCCTCACCTTTTATCAGGATCTCTCTGCCTTCACCTTGGTTAGGCAACAAGAAATGAAACCAGTGATTGAAGTGCTGCTGCGGAAACTATTTCGCTATACATGGTCCTTTCCATTTCGGATGAACTTTACCATTGCCGGAAAGAAGATCAATGCTAAAGATGTCACTGAGGCTTGGAGGCTAATGATACTTCACCCACAATATCAACTGTGAAGCAACCATCGCAGAAATGGACTACAGTTGGAGAGAACCACAAGTGAGGATCAATGACTGATTGCAGTGGCAAGTGGACTTAATTGGACTATCTGGAGAAACATGGCTGAAACTTCATGTAGCGTGATATAGGCGGATAAACCTTAAATGACACTGCTCTTTCTGAATGTCTAGCTACCTGCATTGTTGATAGAAGCGGGAAGAGATGCGGTGAATGTGGAATGAGGGGTTACTAATGTGGACATGAACTGGAACATACCGGGGGAACCAGTATGCTTCATTGGGGGAGGGGTATCCTGAGCAGCTGATGGGTTGTGTCGATTACTTCCTTGTGCCTGGCCAGATGGCGGTGATAGTGAGGTACAAACGGGGCAGCAGAGGAGCTCCAGAGGGAGGGAGGAAGGGAGGTGGAGGGAGGGGATGGGGATAGAGGGAACCCAACAGAGGGGAATGAATGAATGAATGAATGAATGGGTGACTGAGTTGAAGCTCGAGTGGTGGCCATGCACTTCAAAAATATGTAAAGTTGCTGCGCTGAATGAAGGATATCAACTGCTGGGAGAGAAGGGTGAGTACCCGGAGACTAGATGTTGCAAATAATTTCTTATAATGTTAAAGGGTTAAACTCCCCCAACAAGCACTCCTTATTATTTAAAGAATTAAAAAGTCTGGGAGGTGATGTGATTTTGCTGCAGGAGACCCACCTCCGGATGATTTGCAGCCTGGCTGAGGTGGTGACCCTATGGGGAGATATGAGTTGCAGCGGACCATCTGGGGCTGAAAAAATGTGGGGTGACAATTTTAATACATACCACAATACAATATGAGGTAGAAGGGGTCCAGGGGAATAAGGAGGGACGGTGGCTTTTTTTGAACATTCTCATTGAGGGAAAGTTGTAAACCCTGGCTAATGCGTATGCACCTAATGAGGACCAAGCTGGTCTTTTCGACGAGCTTCGGACCAACTTGGCTGCATTTGCGGTGAGTAAACTGATCATGGGCGGTGACTGTAACATATGCATGCAGACATACATGGACTTCACTGGGTTAGGGGACTTGCGGATGGCAGAGGCTAGTAGATCCCTGAGACGAATACTGCAGGACCTTGGACTGCGAGATGCTTGGAGGGACGGCCATCGTGGATACCGAGGGTACTCCTACTACTCCCCAGTGCACAGAGTCCACACCTGGATCGATTATCTCCTGATCGACCAACAATTGGCAGATCAGGTGCAGGCTGTGGAGATGGGGCCCATCACGTGGTCAGACCACATGCTCTGTTGGCTAGATTTAGAAACGCGAGACACTGGACCTCGCATATGGCAGTGGGCTTTACACCGTAGTTTTCTGTTGTGGTTGGAGGCAGTTCGGCAACATGAAACCTTTATATGTGAATTTGTTTGAGATCCATAATAATACTGAAGTCCCGACACCGACGGTGTGGGATACTTATAAAGCTACAGCGTGAAGGCAATTGATGGTAGATACGGGTCTTTATCAGCGTAGATGGGAACAGGATCTCCAGGAGTTGAAAGTTGAGGCCAAGCAGTTACAGACACACATGCGCAGACAGGATTGAGTCGTATGTGGAAACGCTGAAGGGCAGTGAGGGCAAAGCCTGATGTGATATTACAGAGGGATTTGGCGTGCCAGAGGCAAGCCTATTATGAAAAGGGTAATAAGGTAGGGAAACTGCTGGCATTAAGGCTGTGTAAACTGCAGGCAGACTGGATGCTCCGTGAGTTGCGCAATGAGAGGGGTCAGCTTTGTGTTAAAGCTACTGAAATTCAGGGGCTTTTGCTGTATTTTTGGAACGGTTATACCAAGCAGAAGAGGTTGAACAGTCAAGCATAGAAAATTATCTAGGGGAGGTAGAGTTGGGGACACTAACGGAGAAAGAGCGGGAGCAGTTGGAGGCGCCCATCACTGCACAAGAGATCAATTAGCTATACAGGCTCTTCCTGATGGAAAGATGCCAGGGATTGACGACTTTCCCTCAGATTACTACAAATATTTTGCCTCTCAGCTAACTCCTGTACTGGCAGAGGTATACAATGAGGTTCTGAGTGGGGGGGAGAAGGGGGAGTTGCCACCAACGCAGATGGATGCAGTGGTAGCTTTAATTCACAAGCTAGGGAAAACCCAGTGGAGGCCTCCTCTTATCGCCTAATTTCTCTGTTAAATGTAGATGTAAAAAATTTTTGCCAAGCTTCTGGCATGTCGGCTGGGGGAAATCCACCCATGATTGATTCACAGAGACCAGCTGGGCTTCATGGTTGGTCGACAGGCAGCCGATGGGGTGCATCGAGTGTTACAAGTGTTGCATGTGGCGCGGCAAGACAAGCAAGCAGCACTTCTTCTTGAAATTGACACTGATAAGTCCTTTGACTAGGTCTATTGGAACTTTCCGTGGAGGGGTGATGGGGCAAATGGTATTTGGACCTCACTTTCTGACATGGTTGCGAGGGCTATATCGAGTGCCAAGAGCCTGTGTCTGAGTTAATGGAGGCTGCTCCGATTTCTTCCCCCCGAGACAAGGAACGCAGCAGGGGTGTACCCTCTCGCCCCTTCTTTTTGCGTTGGTAACGGAGCCTCTGGCTCAATGCTTTTGGGCCTCGAGGGATGTGCATGGCATCCACATGAAGGGAGTAGATTACAAAATAGCCCTGTTTGCGGATGATTTATTAGTAACCCTGACACAGTCACTGGTTTCACTGCCCAATGCTATGCATCTATTTGCAAATTATTCGAGGGTATCGGGTTTTTGGATTAACTACACTAAGTCAGAAATTCTGAACATCAGTCTACCTCAGGAGTTGTGTGGGCCTGTAAGCGAACTTCCCCTTTTGCTGGGTGGAGCATTCCCTGCTCTATTTAAGAGTAAACCTGACGGCGGACCCTGAGGCCTTATACAAGGCCAACTATGGCCCTCTTCTGGGACAGGTCTGCCGTGATTTGGAAATATGGTCCAATTTATTGATTTCATGGTTTGGTAGGATCGCAATCCTGTTCCAGGTTCTTCCGATTGCATTACCTTGTGGGATGCTAGAGAAGTGGCAGCGTCTTTTTATGAAGTTTCTCTGGCAGTCTTGACGACCCCGCATAGCAAAACATGTTCTTTTTGCGCATCGTCGATGGGGTGGTATGGGGGCCCCCCAACTGAAATGGTATTATGCCACTGCTCAGGTGCGATCTGGGGTGGAGTGGATGAATTCTGCCATAATAAATGCTGGGTGGACACTGAACGGAGACGAATGAGAGTAGAGGACCTGGGTGGGCAGTTATGGTTACAGGCTAACTTCAGAGTGCGTAACAGAGGGGGTAACCCAAATGTGGAGCACACTTTCAGGTGCTGGGACCATTATTTTTGGCGGTGTGAGATTCGTTTATGCCGTTATAGCTGATAATAAAGCGTTTTTGCCTGGGCTTCACTCTGGTATTTTCCGAGCTTGGAGGGAGGCTGGGTTACGCCGCATAGGGTAATTTTTTGAAGATGGCCGGTTATTATCCTTTCGAGTTTGATCTACCCCTTTCCCATGCTTATTCATACACTCAAGTAGTACATGGGGTGATTCGAAAAGAAGTTAAAAAAACAAGTTGTTCGGGAGCTTACAGAATTGGAATCTTTGTGTGAGGATCGGTCTACCAAAAGGGGCTTGGTCTCTGCACTGTATGCGTGTCAGCAGAACCTGGCCTTTAAGGCAGGGAAACATAGAAATCAGTGGACCCAAGCACTACAATTGCGTTACAATGAGCAACAATGGGAACAAACAGAGGGGAGCTTATGGCAGAGTTCTGTTCTGGTTAATGCCAGGGAAACTAAATACAAAATTTTGTACGGCTGATATAGGACTCCAGCATGGCTGGCCAAGGCTTATCCTGCACTGAGTGGTGTGTGCTAATGGGGTTGTAGAGATCAAGGGACCTTAGCCCATATTTGGGGGAGCTGCTCTCAAGTCCAGGGCTATTGGAAGGGCATCCAATACCGGGTTTGTAATATGTTGGGGTTGACCATACCCTGGGATCCGGGTATTTTTCTGTTACACAAGACTGTACCGGGGGCTACAGCCTTGCAGTCGGACTTGTAAAGGCATTGCTTGAATGAAGCTAAATTAAATTTGGCCTCAACATGGAGACAGGTGGGGGCACCTTCGCTGGCCTGTCCGGATGTGGGATTTCTACAATATGGAGCAGGTAACATATGTGCAACCGAAAGGTCGATTATGCTTTGAGCAAACATGGGAATCATTTGTGCGGGTGTATAGCTTGAATAAGCGGGCTAGAAAGTGCATGAATGATGAGTATAAGGGACCTCTGTTGGGGGTATGGGGGGTTAAATGTTGGGGGGAGGAGTTTGATTTTTTGGTATTTTGCACAGTTTGTTGGAGACTGGTGGGAAGCTTTGATGTTGGAAAATGTTTACAAAAATAGGGCTACACATAGGTTGTGGGTATTCCGTTATGTTTTTATTATTTATTTAACAGGTTTTATATACCACCTTATCCTATAATCAAAGCGGTTTACAGAGAACTTAAGAGATTTACATAGAACAAGGGGAAGGGGGGCATGCAGAAGATTGTTTCAGGCTAACTTATATACAAGGTGTTCAGGCCAAATGGGCCTATGAGACAGATTTTCCTGGAATGTCACGTATGTTGATGCACTAATAAGAGTCTCGAGTTAAAAAAGAAAGAGAGCTACCCTTAAGGGGACAGCCTGTCTTCAAAGAAGACTTATGCTTCGATACCTGAGATCCATGACAGGAAGACGATGCCCTCAATGACATCGATGCCAAAGAAACCGCGACTGAGGCAAAGTGTGCCTAACTTCGCAGCTTGATTATGTAGGCCCCTCTTTGTCATCTTCTTACACAGAAGATACTCTAATGGCTTGTGGTTGGGTCCCAGTCATGAGTATTGGTAGCGGAGATGGTGCCGCCACACTTAGAACATTTCTTAAAACCACTAGCTGTTTTTTCCATAGTGTTGGTAGACAAAATGGTAGGCCTAAGACCTAAAATAGCATTGATGCACCTGAAGAAAAGTTCTACTTTTTTCTTTTCTTTTTTTTACAGGAAAGAAAGAAGAAATAAAGGAAAAACCAACAGAGTTGGTTATGTAGTCAACGGGAATGCAGACATGAAACACAAAAAACAAAAAGAAATAGGATTAAAGAATTTTCTGCAGTGACAGGATTTGCTTCCTGCTGGCTCCATGGAAAATAAAGAACTGAGGAGTGAGAGTTGGGAAGGCGGGAAGGCAGCAACACATGCACAGTGGGATGCTCTCCAAAACTTTCCTATTGGATGCTGGGGAGCGTTCCCACACGGGCTCCGTCGGTACCGACGTCACCCATATGTGAAGACTACATTCCTACTTGTTTCTGGAGACAGACATATATCTTTAATAATCAAATTTGTTGTTTTCTTGAACTAAAACTGAAAATAGCATTCTTTTTTGTAGATATCAGTGGTATTCCCTCCCAGTCCAAGTGTCAAAATGAGAGAGATTTGCATTCAACAGAGGTAGTATGCATGCAAATCTATCTCATGAATATTCACTAGAACATAAGAACATAAGATATGCCATACTGGGTCAGACCAAGGTCCATCAAGCCCAGTATCCTGTTTCCAACAGTGGCCAATCTAGGTCATACGTACCTAGCAGTTTCCCCAAAAGACACAGGTTATAGGGATATAGGTTTACTTATTTAATACAATAGGGATATAGGTTTACTTATTTATATAATGCACGTGAAGAAAAGGTATCATCTCCTGAAAACCTTACCCATTAGTGGCCTTTGAGGACGGGGAGTGAATACCACTTTTGAACACCATTGCTGTTCCTTGTCACTATAAATCTGTAGTTCGGTTTAGTTTATTTTTCATTTTCTATATTGCCTTTCATTTATTTATCCAACATATTTTATATCCCACCTTATCTGAAAGCCAAGGCGGTTTACAGGGAACATTTAAGGGTCTTAATGTGGAAACATGACATTAAGATTTACATTGAACAGTTACAGAAGTATAACAAAGAGCTTATTACTATACATGTAACTATAGCTAAAACAGTTGTAGGGCTTTAACATAGGAACATGGGGTTAATATTTACAGCTATATAACAATGGAGCGGTTAACATAACGATGGATGATTCCTAACTGGGTGTGCATTTCAATTCAAGGGGGAATGTTGAAGGACACGTGGGCGGAGTAAAGCTAGCTTGTGGGGGTGGAGCTAGGTACCAAAGTATTCCCTAAAGAGGTAAGTCTTTATCTTCTTGCAGAAATCGCCGAGGTCCTATGTGGCACAAAAGTCATGTGGGAGCGCATTCCATATCTTACGGGCCTAGAGAGTGAAAGCTTTCTTTGAAGCTGTCTGATTGCTTAATCTGAGGAAAGGGGGGACAGTGAACTTAGCTTGCATGTTTTGCCATCTTGGTCCATCGCTGGGCATTAGGTATTGCAAATAGGCAGATGAGAGTTGCTTGAATACTTTCAAAATGGTGAATATGACCTCATATTTGATTCAGATTGCAACTGTGAGTCAATGTAGGGACTTGAGTAGTGGAGTTATGTGTTCATGTTTGTGAGTGCCATGAAGTATTTGGCAAGCAGTGTTCTGTACTAGCTGTAAAAGGGGGATTACATGATCTGAAGGGCCTTGGAGGAGGATGTTGCAGTAGTCCATGAGGGAATACAAAGCACCTGGAACACTGTGCGGAAGTCATGTGAGTCAATAAGGGTTGTAGTCGTTGGGCTGTTGCTATCTTCTGATATGTGAGTCGAACAGCATTTCTGATGTGTGATTGCAAACTTACAGTAGGTATTGGTCCAGGATTTCATGTTAGTCACAACTGTTACATTAAAATTAGGTTCCACCTTTGCACAGGGCATAGGGATGACAACAAGCACAGACCATAAACAATGAGGAAGCTGCTATATGTGAGCTACTGCATTAGCAGGTTGATAACACGATGACTGCTACCAGCCATCGTGGTACCACGACGAGGTACACCATTGCTTTCCAACACATTCAAAATGCAGCCAACAGAAAGTATGGAAACACAGAGGTAACAACTGCTTCTGTCTTTGTTGGGGGGGGGGGGGGCTTGAAAATGTTTCTGGCTATTTCTGGATCTCAATATACTTTCTTCCGCAAGACAGAAGTGCAGTTCATTGACCTGTAACTGTTATAATGCAAAAACATTTTCGGCTGCAGATATTGCTGCTAAGTTTTATGAAAAAAGTCTGTTAATATTCAAGATGAGCAGTGTCCTTGAACAAACGTCTTATGCTTATCAGAGACTGCAATAGCTTGTAAATGATGAGCACCTTTATTTGCCCAAAAGCATGGAAATGTCCTCATTTCTTCAGTAAAGAGATTTACATTTTGGCATTTTATGCTATTCTCTGGTGTTCACAGACCAATATGCTGTTACCTCCTCTGTTCTGAATTAAGGAACTGCCCTTAAACACACTGGGGGACATATTCAAAATGATTAATAGAGTTAGAAGACCTGCTAACTGCGTTAATCGTGCCGAGTGGAATGTTCAGCAGTACATATCTGGTTTGTGCCACTGAGCCCTCTTTTAATGCTGCCAGATGCCCTGATGTTAACCGCTTAGCATCGGGGAATTCTGGGGGTGTTCCAGGGCCAGCGCCGAAGATAACGAGTCAGTAGCGTTATTCAGCCACTGGCCAGTTATCTTAAAGCAGCTAAAGTTAGGAAGAATAAAGGCTGTAGTAACTTTAGCTGCTTTAGCTAACAGGGCAGTGGCTATCTGCGTCTTAGTTAAAGCAGTGACACAGCCAGCTGCTTTAACAGCATTGGTCACCACAGCTGAACATTGGCCCCACTGTACCCCTCTCTTCACCTTGAGTTATTACGTAGCGCATCAGATCCAGCAGCAGGAGAAGCGCTTAAGTCACATTACCACCTGCTGACACAGGCCAGTCTCACGATAAGAGCCACATGATTTCATCACTCATACCACAAGACTGTCCTCCCTAGCAGCAAGATATAATGTACACTTAAGAATTTCTCCTGCTGCTGGTCAGGTGGGTAATTAAAAAAAACAAAATTAGAAGGTGGCACAGCAACACTGTTTACTGCACTCATTTGCTCCTAGACTAGAGGTTTTATCTGCATTGTAGGAAGGGGGAGAGAGATAGTGCAGGATAAGAGAAGGGAGTGTGCCCTTAAACTTTCCACTGTACCCCCGAGACCCTCCTTGCACAATCGTCTCAGACAACCCCCCCACGTGACTGTCCCAGATACCCTACTTAAACAGAACCCCCCAAACTCTGCCCACACCATACATTTGACATCTTCCTCTTGCATCCCTGACATGCATATCTACTTTTTCCTCAGTCGTCCCTATTGTGCTACTGCAACAGATATTTCCCCTACACACACACATACACTGCACCCGCAAGACACACATACACACACAGCTCGTTCCCCCATCTCAAACATGACGCACAAAGCAGACACCACCAGGTTTCAATGGCATCACTCCTATGTCTCTATTCACTTCAGCCAAGAATTCAGTATCCAACCCAAAGCATATGGAAGAACATGGCAAGCCTCACACAAACTCAATTGTGGGCAACAATGAGTACAACAGTAGAGAACTACAGTATGTACAGGAAAGCAGAAACAGAAGGCTGTCAATAGAAGATGAAACTGCAGTGCCAAGCATAAAAATCATAGTGGACCCAAGGATACAACAGCAGAAGAATAGAGCAAATACAGTTCCAGGGGTGGCCCCTGGAAAGGCCTAGCAGGACTCAAGATGAGGACATTATCTGGTAAGTAAAATGTCACCTTCCATATCATCCTGCTAGATCAGTCCAGACAAGTGGGATCTACCAAAGCTATGACTCCACTGGGCAGGAAGAAGACACAGCAGCTCGCAAAACCCTTAAGCCAAAGGCTGTGGCCGCCCACACGCAGACTTCCAAGTGGCAATGCTTAACAAAAGTAGAAAGTGATGCCCACATTGCCGCTCGACAAATGTCTGCAGGGGTCACTGAACTACATTCTGTCCATGGGGACACTTCTGCTCGGATAGAATGAGCATGCAAACCCTCCGGAACCAGTCAGTTCCACAACAGATTTATTTAACAAAATTTGATACACCGTTTTTCTACAGATCAAAACAGTTTACAAGGAACTGAGTTATTACAATGAACAGATTATAAAGAGCATTGGGAACATTTTTTAAAGTTCAGTACATTTGAAACTGTATGGTGGGGAGTAGGGTTGGTGAGGGGTTATAGGGGTTTCATGAGGGTGGAAAGGTGGAGGATGTGCTTGTTTGCATGAGGTTGTTCTGATTTGTAACTGTTGGGTGCCCGTTGCCAAAATGTTTCAGGAAAAGGTGGGTCTTGAGTTGTTTGCAAAAGTCCGTTAATGACTTGATGCCTCGAATTGCGGGAGGTAGCAAATTCCAGAGGGTGGGGGTGTAAAGAGAGAATGCTCTCACACTTGTAGCTTGCTTGCAGTTGTGAGTCTCTAGTGGGATATTGAGGAGGTTTTGGATACTTTTTCTTCTCGGTCTATTGGAGTTCGAGTTGTGAATTAATGATCATTGTTGTCTAGGGTTTTGTGGATGAGGGGTAGAACCTTGTAATGAATTCTTGAGCCGATGGGAATCCAGTGGAGGTGTTTGAGGATGGGAGTGATGTGGGTTTGCCCTGAGGTTTGGAAGATGGTTCGAGCAACAGTATTTTGGGCGAGCTGAAATGGGAGGAGTGCGTACTTGGGTAGTCCTTGATAAATGGAATTGCAGTAGTGGCCTGGCAGACTGAGCGGAATGTATTGGCGGATAGGAGGGGGCATAGGTTTCGGAGGGTTTTTAGCTTGTAGTATACAGCTTTGGTGATGCTGTAAATTTGTTCCTTGAAGGTCAGTTGCTGATCAAGTATGATGCCGAGGTATTTTATCTGGGAGCTGTTGCCGAGATTGATAGAGGCAGAGGGGATGAACTTGGTGTCCTTCATAATGTGGAGGAGCTCTATTTTACTGAGGTTCATGGATAGATTATGAAGATGGAGCCAGTTGATAATTTCAGTGAGGCAACTTGAGAGCTTGGAGTAATCTGGAGTAGAAGTGGAGAATGGTGTGAAGATCATTGTATCGTCAGCATATATCAGAAACTGTACTTGGAGCTATTAGAGGATATCACATAGTGGTTGAATGTATATGCTGAACAGTAAAAAGGAGAGAGATGATCCCTGCGGCACACACTGGTTAAGGGTGAAAGGAGTCAAGGTATGTGTTTGATTCCTTATTTGTTGGTTTTGGTCGGAGAGATAGGAATGGAACCATTTGAGAGGGGTGCCGCAGATTCCAATGTGATGGAGCTTGTTGAGGAGGAGCTGGTGGGACATGGTGTCAAATGTGGCAGTGCTGTATAGAAAGAGCAGGAGAAAGCCTTGGGTGAGTGTTTCAATGCCTGTGATGAATGAGTTTAAGAGGGAGGTCATAAGTGTTTCCATGCTGTGGTTGGGTTGGCATCCATGTTGCTGTATGTTTAGAGATGCATGGTGGTCTATGTGATCTTGGAGTTGTATTTGTACAGTCTTTTTAGTGATTTTGGAGATAAATGGTATACTGGTTATGGGTCTGTAGGAGGATGGAGAGTGTGGATCCGGGTTTGGTTTCTTCAGAAGCGGTCTGTTTGATGCTTGTTTAAGGGAGGGAGGAAGGAGTCCTTGGGAGAGGGAGGAGTGGACAATGTGAGCTATGAATGATAGGAATTGGTCCTTTGTGATCTGTAGTCAAGAGACTGGACAGGGGTCAAGTGAGGAGATTGTGGTGTTGGTGTTGCTGTTGCTGACGATGCTGTTGAGCTCCTCTGATGATAGTGTATTGAAGGTAGTCCATTGGTGATCTTCAATAGTTTTCTTGTTCGAAGTTGGGATGTTAAGGCTGCTGGATGGTGTAGGTTTGAGCTTGGCCAGTAGGTAAGAGGCCATGTTCTGTGGATTAAGAGTGTGGTCCCAGTTTGTTTGTGATGAGTCTTTGGTGAGTGATTTGACGATGTCAAAGAGTTCTCTAGGTTTGTTGATGGAGCGTGAGAGGAGGTTATTGTATCATCTTTTTTGGCATAGATAGTGGAGCTTTGGTATAGCTTTAGTTCATGTAGATATTGAGATTTGAGTTGAGAGCTTTGCGTCTTTCTCCAGTAATGTTCAAGATGTCGCAAGCTGTGTTTCTGCATTTTAAGGGCTGTGGAGTACCAGGGGGTGTGAGGTCATCATTTTCCGTTAGAGGCTTTTAGTGGAGCTAGAACGGCAGCTGAGATGATTGAGTTCCATGAGCAACAGATACGCTGAGGCAATGGCCTCCTTAATCCAGTGCCCCAAAGTAGACTTAGCTGCCGTGTCACCCTTGCATGGACCAGCAAACAGCACAAAAAATTGGTCGGACTTACAAAAGGAATTCATAACCTCCAAGTACCGGCGAAGCACCCTCCAGGCATCCACAAGGCAAAGATCCTCATCCTTCCCCTGACACGGCTCCTTAGAGAGCAGGTAGACCACTTAGTTCACATGAAAGGGAGAAATCACCTTAGGAAAGAAGGAAGACAAAGGCCAAATGGAAACAGCCTCCTTTGAAAAAGACAGCTAATGATCTTGGCAAGACAGAGCCTGCAGCTCAGAAATCCGCTTTGCAGAACATAATGCGACCTAGAAGACCGTGTTGAGCGTCAAATCCTTCAAAGTAGTGCACTTCAATGGCTCAAAGGGCGCTATCATCAGGGGCCTGAGCACTGGACACTGATCCCAGGAAGGGACCACAGACCAGAGGAGAGGATGCAGAGGCCAATCCCTCCTGGAAAAAGCACAAGACATCTGGGTGCAAGGCTAGAGGCTTACCAGCCACCGGACCTTGGAAACAGGCCAAAGCTACCACCTGAACTTTCAGGGAGCTAAGGGAAAGGCCCTTCTCCAGGCCATCCTGTAGAAAAGCCAACAGAGATGGCACCTTGGCCACCTCAGGAGCCAACCACCGAGCGCCACATCATCGCTCAAAGAGGTACCAGACCCACACGTATGCTATCTTGGTAGACTACCTCCGGGCTCTGAGCAGAGTGGAGACCACCACTGGAGAATAATCTTTACGCGCTAGCTGTCTCCTTTTAAGTGCCAATCTGTAAGTGAGAAGGGCACTGTGTCCTCCAGGATAATTGGTCCCTGCCACTATAGGCCCCGAGACAGAGGCAACTGGAGGCACCTGCAGGAGCTGCATCAGGTCATTGAACCACGTTCTCCTCGGCCAATACGGCGCCACCAGAATAATCCTGCCCGGGAGGCATTCTATACGCCGAATCACATACCCCACCAGAGGCTATGGAGGAATCACATATAGCAGGTGCAGACTTAGCCAAGGCTGGGCCAGGGTGTCACGTCCTCGGACCCCATCTCCATGCTGTGACAGAAGAGGCAAACTATGGCATTGAAGCGTGTCACCATCAAATCCATTTTGGGGGGACCCCAGCAGTGCAGAATGACTGAAATGCCTCCTGACTCAACTCTCACTCTCCAGCATCCAGAGAGTGCTGGCTGAGGAAGTTCATTTCCACATTATCCACCCTGACAATGTGCTGAGCCAACAAGGCTAGAAGCTTCTTCTCCACCCAGGCAAACAGAAGAGCCATCTCTACAGCTACCCCAGCACTCCTTGTGCTGCCTTGCCAATTGATATAAACCACTACCGTGATGTTGTCTGAACACACTCAAACCACTCGGCCCTCGATCATAGGCGTAAAGGCAGAAGAGCCAACCTGACGGCCATCGCCTTGAGACGGTTGATGAACCACACCATTTCCCTGCAGTTCCAATGGCCCTGGGTCATACGGCTTTGGTAATGGGATCCCCAGCATGAGAGACTGGTATCCATTGTCAGAAGGATCCAGGAGATATCGTCCAGCAGCATGCTGTTCCTCAGATGACAGGGCTGCTGCCACCATTGCAGGCTGGCCTTCACCACCATTGGAAGCAGAAGTCTGTGTTCAAACTCCCGAGTACTCAGGGACCACAGAGTCAGCAAGGACCGTTGAGGCAGTCACATGTGAGCACATACCCAAGGCACCATCTCTATGGTTGCTGCCATCAATCCCAGGAGCAAAAGATAATTCTAAACTCAGAGCCTACTGTGCACAGAACACCACCAGGCAATCCAACATTCTTTAGACTTTCTCCTCTGGCAGGAAAACTCTGCCCACTTGAGTGTTGAAATTTGCTCCAGGGACTGGGAAGGCAACAGCTGGCTCTTTCCACAACTGATCACCCAGCCGCCAGCCGAGGCTTTTCAAAAAGGACACCACTCGGCATGACACCCGAGACACTTCTGAAAGGGAATGGGCCCGGATGAGCCAATTGTCCAGATTTGAATGCACACAGATCTCTCAGCACTGCAGCTGTTACCATCATGACCTTGGAGAATGTCCTCGGGGTGATGGAGAGCCTGAAGGGGAAGGCAGTGAACTGAGAGTGAGATCCAAGTACGGCAAAATGCAGATATCTTTGCTGATCCACCCAGATCGGGATATGAAAATACGCCTCAGCCAGATCCAGAGAAGCCGTGTACTGCTTGAATGACAGAGTGCAAGGTTTCCATTGGGAAATGTGTGATGCGCAAGTGCTTGTTGATATCCTTGAGGTCCAGAATGGGCCAGAAGGAACTGCCCTTTTTGGCATCATGAAATAGATGGAGTATCTGCCCTTGCCCTGCTTGTCTGGGGGGACGGGCACTATGGCCTTTAGGAACAGCAACTTGTCTAAGGTGGTCCATATTGCAGCACTTTTGATCGCAGACACACAAAGGGAAATGACGAAGGCATCCGGAATCCACTCTTTGTATTCCAGGGCATAGCCGAACTGAATGGTATCTAGCACCCAGTGATCCTTGGTAAGCTGAGTTCATTCCTGAAAGAAAAGGCAAAGCGTGCCTCCAACTGGAGGAACCAGGGAATGGGCCCCCAAACCTTCAATGCATAGCCTGGGAGGGTCCACCTCTGGAGGAGATTGTGTCCCTGAGCCCATGCACTCCATAAAAGGACCGAGAACGAGCCAGAAGCTGGAAGCAGAGAGGAAGAAAGATTTTTCCAGGTGGATAACTATGAGAGTCCCGAGATCCCCAGGGGTCGGGTCTGGCCTGCGCGCCTCGGTGGACGAGCAGAGACTGACGAGAAAGGGGCACCAGCCCACTTCACAAGCCCCCTGAACCTGTCTTCCGAAAGGCAGTAAGATTTTGTCTCGCCCAGGTCCTTCACCAGCTTATCCGAATTGGCTGCAAAAAGAAGCTTCCTCTTAAAAATCAGTTGGGCCAACTGGGTTTTAGAAGATGTGTTCGCTGCCCAGTGCTGGAGCCAAATTCAAAGCCGTGACACCATCCCTGGCTGCCAAATGTATCAGATCATACCATGGCATTAGAAAGGAAGGCCATAGCAGACTCCAAAAGAGGGGATAGTTTCATCCAGCAGAAGAGACTGAATCCACTGAAGCAGGGCTTGAGATGTCTGGATGGCAGATATTGCCAGCTGAAGAATAGCAGCTGCAGTGGTGAACTGGTTCTCTAACAACTAATCCACCTTTTGGTCCAGAAAATCTTTTAAGGTTGATCCGCCTTCCACAGAAATGGTAGTCCATCTGGTAACTCCCCTGACATGCGCATCTACCTTGGGAACATCAAACCACACAACACACTCCTTTTCTGGAAAAGCAAGATCTTCTTACACACCCGTAGCCTCTTAGGCAGGGAGTCAGGCAAGTCCCACTCCGACCGGATCATATCCTTGATCACATCCAGAAATGGGAAGACAGTAGTGGTTTTCCATTCCCCATGAAGGAGCGGGTGCACCTTAGCTCCACACTGGGAGCAATCATCAAGTTCAAGATGGATGAGACCCTGGCAATTAATGCCACCAGTTCCTCCTGGAATAGGTGGATCACACCGGCCTCTTCATAATCCTCTGAAGGTGAGAGTACTTCTTCATCCACATCAGAGCCCAGTACCAAGCCATCTGAATCCAAGTCACAGACAAAGTCTCAGACAGCTCCCAGCTGTTCCCCATCTCCCGGGGGGGGGGGGGTCCCCCCTCACCAGGGATACTTAGCCAAAAGCAATTGAGCAGGGCTTCCACTCTCAGCCTACCCAAACAAAACTATGCCTGGGGACACTCAGAGGCCACAGAGTCAGAATTTCCATGCCAGAAAGCTGCAAAAAGGAAAAGAAATCCAGGGAGAACAATCTGGAGTCAGGAAGCTCTCATCTCCAAAATGACCCCCAAACACCAGGTGGCATAGCCACCACAGACTCCCTAGAGGGTGAGGAGCAGCTCAAAGTATGGTTGCCGGACTCTCCTGCCGGCTGGATATCCTTATCCATAGCGCCATCCGTCACCTCCTGCCCTGAGGCAGGCAAGGCCAGACTAACTGCATCCCCCGGCTGAGAGAGCGGGAGCAGGCCCTCGAGGGATGACTCAGAAGAGGCCACGCAAGAAGAGCAGAATCCAGAACCTGAGTATGAGGCACGTTGTTTGCCACAGGTTAAACAACAGTCCCTGGAATAAGACAGATTTAAGGCAAGTATCACAACAGCATCCGCTAAGGCCACAGCAGCCCGATGCTTTTACAACAATGCACGTTACAGGTGCTAGAGTAGGAACACGTGTTGGAGCCGCTTGGTTGGAATGTGCTCTAGGACCGTGCGACCGCCAGGCGCACACGTTAGTAGCATTTTTACTAACACGTGCAGACTATGGTGGGAAATACCAACACTGCACCAACGGTTGACAGCGGTCTACCCTGAACTGCGTCCGAGGCAGATGAAATCGGGAGCCCCAACAAGGACAATGACAAGGTCAAACCTTGATACTAACACCCTGAGAGCCACAAGCAGAGGATTAGTACTGAGTTTAAGGTTGCTGGCAGGCAGATCCCTGAGAGCCTTCTGCAATCTTCAGGAGAGAGCAGGAGGGAGAGAGCAGGAGGGACAGAGGAGGAGGAAGGGGGCGTTGAGGTTGTGTGAGGCTGCTGCACTCTTCCAGATCCTTCCAATTCCTTCCAATTTCAGGCTGCTCAACAGGCTCTTATCATAATAAGCTTGTTAAGTTGAACCAATTTTCCCATTTCCTATGATTACCAAAAAGACCGCAGTCTCATGGAGCCTCCTACATCACACTCAAGTTATAAAGTCACTCTCAAGGTAGTTGCTCACGAGTGTTTAATCAATCTTTTCCTCTCAATCTTCACATTTTCTTCAGAGAGGAGAAAAGCCATCCACCATCTGCTGGAGACAAAGAAATCCTGAAGAGACCTCTGGTGGCTGAAGTGAATAGAGGCAAAGGAGTGATGTCATTGAAACTTGGGTTTTTCATTGGTTCTTTGTCGCCACCAATCTGCTGATAGGTGAGCACAACCTAACTGTCTGGACTGGTCTAGCAGGATAATATGGAAATGCTTTTGTGTCTCACACACACAAAGTTAGAAAAAAACCTAAGGAAAAGGATGGGACAACTTCGCTGCCGGGCCTACAACCGTGTGTCAGTCTCACACTCAGCGCCAGCCCATCCCCTGGGTGGACGCCTAGGGCAGCAGACCCTGGTGGGTGGCACACCAGGATTTTTTTTTTTGAAGTGGAGGTTTTGTGTTGCCGCTTTGGTGCCCGTGGCAGGCCATGACCACAGCACAAAAACTATGACCTGCCCCCCTCTGACGTAACATCCTATAGGAGAGGGGAGGAGCGGCTGGCATGTGTGCCAAAACAAATCTGCCACTTTCAAAATAGTTGTGCCTCCCCCACAGGATGAGAAGATGGATGAGGAGGGCAGAAGCAGTAGCAAGAGGGGACTGGGGGTGGTGGTGTGGTGAAGTCTTCTGCCTAGGGCAGCAGAAAACCTTGGGTTGGCCCTGCCCACACTCTTAATAGTTTGCTGTCAAGAACCACAAACTCTCCCAAAAATCTGACTGTGCTCCCACATTACCTTCTATGCATGACACTGCAGGGGCAAAACTTTGGGTAGGTTATTCAAAGGAATTAACCGTGTTAATGCCCTTGTCCAGGATATTCAATGGCACTAACATGGTTAGTGCCACTGAATATCTGCAGGTGCTGCCGCTACACACCCCAATGCTAACCAGTTTGCATTGGGCATGCTGGAATATTCCAGGGGCAGCACCCATCGAAAACCAAACAGTGGTGATATTGAGCCGCTACCTGGTTATTGATATGTGGTGAAAATCAGGCACAATAAAGGCTGGCCTACCTTTCGTCGCAGAAGCCCAAAGGCCTCTACTTGATTCTAATCCTTCTTTACCTTTCTGCTGCCTTTGACACTGTTGATCACAACCTTCTCCTCAATACCCTGTTCTCACTTGCATTTAGTGGCTCTGTTCTGTCCTGGTTGTCTTCTTTTCTCTCCCATCGCACTTTTAGTGTCTGTTCTGGTGGATCCTCCTTTACCACTATCTCGCTTTCAGTTGGTGCCACTGTTCCCTCTAAGCTGTGCGCGTGTGCGCGCGCACACACCTCGCCAAGCGAGCGCACATACTTTACAACAGAGCGCACAAAAATTACGGCTCTGATTCTGATAGAAAACACAGACGTCTTAAAATGTAAAAGTTATGATTGTAATTACTAGAAATTTCCCGCTTCATTTAGTAATCGTCTATTTTCATTTAATTTGATTAAAATCAATGTGGTGTACATACTGTATTCTGACGTGTAGTCAAATTTTAAAGTATATAACTCCGAGTGTCGTTATGTGGCGCACAAAATTTAACCTTCCTTCAAAAGCTGCACACAGCTGATATTTTATGCGCACACAGCCTACAGAAAATTAGAGGGAACATTGGTTGGTGCACCTCAGGGCTCTGTTCTGTCCTGGTTGTCTTCTTTTCTCTCCCAGTGCAGTTTTAGTGTCTGTTCTGGTGGATCCTCCTTTACCACTATCTCGCTTTCAGTTGGTGCACCTCATGGCTCTGTCTTGGGACCTCTCCTTTTGTCTCTCTACATTCGGTCCCTTAGTGCACTTATTTCCTCCCATGGTTTTCAGAACCATCTTTATGCTGATGACTCTCAGATCTATCTCTCTGTGCCTACAATCTCTCCAGGAATCCAGGCCCAGATCTGTGCCTGCTTCTTTGACATTGCTGCCTGGATGTCTCACCACCATCTGAAACTAAACATGGCCAAAACTGAGCTCCTTATCTTTCCCTCTAAACCCACCTCCCCCCTTCCTCCCTTCTCTATTTCTGTGGATAGCACTACGCTCCTCCCTGTTTCCTCAGCTCGCAACCTTGGGGTCATCTTTGAATCTACTTTCTCTTTCTCTGCACACATCCAACAGACAGCTAAAACCTGTTGCTTCGTTCTCTATAACATTGGCAAAATTCCTTCCTTCCTTTCTACACACACTACTAAGACACTTATCCGCTCTTTAGTCACCTCTCATCTAGCTTATTGCAACCTCATCCTTGCTGGTCTCCCTCTGAGACACCTCTCTCCCCTCCTATTTGTTCAAAACATAGCTGCGCAGCTAATCTTCTGCCAGCCTCGATATGTTCATATAACCCCGCTTCTCAAATCACTTCACTGGCTTCCCCTCCATTACCATATCCAATACAAACTTCTCCTTCTGACCTATAAGTGCATTCATTCTATTGCTTCTCACTACCTTTCCTCTCTTATTTCTCCCTACACCCCTCCTCAGTAACTCCGCTCTTCTGACAGATCCCTTCTATCTGTGCCCTTCTCTTCCACTGCCAACTCCAGACTTCGATCTTTCCACCATTGCTGCTCCTTATGCCTGGAACAAACTACCTGAGTCTGTGCATCAGGTTTCATCTCTGACCCTTTTCAAATCCAGGCTGAAACCTCACCTCTGCTTTTGGATCCTGATCTGCTTAGTCTCCTATGTGTTACCATGCCCTTAGATATATCCTTGTCCTCAGCTGTTGTGGTGTCTGCCTTGACTAGATTGTAAACTCTGGTGAGCAGGGACCATCTTTTACATGTGTCTGTACGGCGCTGTGTACAACGTGTAGCTCTATACAAATGATTAGTAGTAGCAATAGTAGAAACTAATAAGGCAGTAGCTGAATATTGCCACGGCCTGTTTTGCTTCCCAGCAATCCGGACAACCCAGATATTCAATGCCAGAGCACAGATATAGCCCCGGCATTGAACATCTGGGTTTAAGATTCAGCAGTGGCAGTTTGTCACTTCAGCAGCACTAGCCACCGCTGCTGAACATTGGGCCCTTTGTGTCTGAGAAGCAGCTGCTTGAGGCCTGCCATAGCTTATTACTTACATTTTAGTGCAAACATTTGTGCACTAAAATTACTTTCAACATGTGCTAAACGAGGCAGGAGCTAATTTCAGTGCCCTTCACATGCTAATGCACGCTATTGACCTTCATGTGTGATTACATCCACTACAGGAAAGTGTGTCAAGTACACCCCACAGATTTATGTGCCAAAAGATTAATCTAATCTAATGTACTTGACACATTATAATTATACACCAAAAATTTGAAAAATATACAAAATGATGCAAAAGTAATTATGTGTGTTTATACAGTACATTAAATAGAACATGAAAGGGCTGATTTTCAAAAGGCAGCTACATGGTTTACAGCCCAATAAACCGTGTAAATGCCTTAGACGGGGGATATTCAACGACACTTACATGGTTAGTGCCATTGAATATCCCTTTCTAAGTCCTCTACGTACCTGATGCTAGCATCGGGGCGTGTTGGGGGCGTCCCAGGGTGGAGAAGGGGCAGCGACAAGCGCTAACCAGGTAGCAGTGATATTGCATGCTGCCCGGTTAGTGATCTGCGCCTTAAAAACAGGAGAGGGAAAACACTCGCCTATCTTTAAGGCACAGGAGCGGGGTGGTGGGGAGAGCTATGCAGACAGCTGAAAATCGGGCCCTACAAGTCCAGCTCAAGATTCGCTTGACAGGGTTGATCTAATTTTGAGTATACCATCCCTCTTTAACCATTCTACTTTGGACAAACTCCGTCTCCCCTCCTCACCTGCTGAGATGCAGGCTGCCATCATGCACTCTAGAGAACGAGCTTAGGAAGACAGTCCCAGCAGGGAATTACTCAGTGCTGAAGAGCAGAGGATGAATTTGCTGCACATATCCTCAATGTACGGAGCTTTTTCATTTTCAGGGCTTTTTCTGCAGGCCTGGTAGGGAGACAGGCAGGCTCAGCAGCAATCCTCCATGTGCTTCTCTGGATCCCTCTTCCTTCCAACCTTAACACTGGCAAGAGCTGTACCAAGCTGATTGGCTCAGACTGACCCTCAATTACTTCTGCCTGCTCCTGATGTGTCTAGACGCACAGTCTGCTTCTTCTGTATGCTGCACTACTGTCCGCTGCCTCTCTATGCTGAAGAACAGAACTTTCTGCAACATCAGTCCCTATACGCAGATAATTATGTAATTTCAACTCCTGGAGGAATTCTGCACAAAAAAATAATTAAAATTCTGCACAAAATGTTTGAAAATTCTGCACACAGTACTTTAAAATTCTGCATGCTTTATTAATAATTTTTTGTGCAGAATTCCCCCATCATAAGGGCTTACTCCTCTCTTAGAGCTAAAATTCCCCATGCTTTTTCCCTCTTTAGTTCTCTTTCTCTCTCTCTCACTCACTCCAACCAACCACAGTTCTCTCCCCAAACCTCAAGCTTTGCCTTCCCTGCCCACCCTAGTGTTCTGTCCCTCTAATATCTAGCAAGACCCTTAATTCTGTCTGTCCCTAAGATCTACCCATGGCCATGCACATACCCCAACCTGTCCTTTATCCCCCTCACCATGCATCTACCCTTACCTCTTCCATCTAGGCACATACTCCCATCATTCTCTTTCTTCCCACCTCCCCAGGAACACCTCCCACCCCATCATCGTTCTCCCCCCACCTCCCACGCACACTTACCTCTTATTCTTCCTCCAACCCGAGGCACACACTTCCACTCACCTCACTGTTACTCCCTACTCCAATGGCAGACCCCCAAACTTGCTCTGCCCTCCACTTGCATTGCACCCCCCCCCCCACCAGCTTCCTCCAGCACACATGCACAACAGATTTCTAATGTCTTATATATATGGTGGGGGATCTGAGAGGGTGAAGAGTGTGAAATGGGAAAGGAAAATCATCCAACCAGTCAGACCTAGGTCACCAATCCCTCCCCCCCCCCCCACTATACTTACCACAACTTACTGCCCTCTCTGTCCCAATCAAGCAGCTGTACAACAGGCTGCAGCTGCAAATGATTGTACATCGGGCTGCAGCCTTCTCCTCTGCCATCCCAGGCCCAACTGCTCATTTGTACCCCACGAGCCTCCATACAGCAGTACGGTTCAAATGAATAGTCAGGCCCAGGATGGCAGAAGTGGACGACACAGCTGGTCTGATCTCTGTGCGGAGAGAAGAGGGATCAGGAGTCACTAGTAGTGTCTGTACAGAATTCTGCACAAATTCTGCATTGTGCTTTTGTGGGGCATTGGTGCCCACTACCTAACTTCTCACCTATTCCTACCCACATACCTATCTATCCCTCACCAACTCAGCTAACTCCCATCCACCCATTAAATCACTCTTCAACCTATGTACCTAGTCACTAAACTAGCCTAACCTACAGTACCTACCCCTCCACTAACTCATTCACTAAACCCACCACCCATATCCTCGACTCCTACTCGCCAACCAACTCTATCTACAACCACACCCCTAACCTACAGTTAATTCACTCCCCCAGCAACTAATCACCATTCATGTACCAACTATAGGGATACTGGTAGATGGGTAGGAGTGGGAGCAACCCATACACACAGTATACTCATTATCACTGCTGCAGCATTCATACATACACAAACTGCGTGTCCCTTTGATCATGTGCAACACACATTCCCCTCCCCTTGCAGCAGAACACACACACCCACACAATAGTTGTGGGTTAGGTGGGTGGGAGCTGAGGGAAGAGGTGGTTAGGGAGTATATCAGAATGGCAAAGGGACTTAATGGATGGGAGAGTTAATGTGGGGGTGTCTGCAAGGCTCTTTATTATTATTATTAGTATTTAGTTCATGCCTTTCCAGGCGTTATATTTGGGTACAGTAGGCATTTTCCTATCTCCACAGGGCTCACAATCTTAAGTTTGTACCTGAGGCAATGGAGGGTTAAGTAGTCGGCTCAAGGTCCCAAGGAATGTCAGTGGGATTTGAACCCTGGTCTTTCTGTCTCTAGGCTGCTGCTCTAACTACTAGGCCACTCCCCCACTCTTTGGTTTCAGGACAGAGTATCCCTGCCTTGGAGATTGTTGGTCATTGTCCAATCAATGATGAAAGGTGTTAGTTAAACTTACCTTGAAATAACTGAAGTTAAAATAGAGGTAAAATTAGCTTAAAAGTGCACGTCTTTGCTTGCTTTGAATTCAGCACCCAATTCTATTTATTGTGCACTATAAATCTCAGTAATTTAGCATAACCAAATTAAAGCAAAAAATGGATACAGAAGTTAAAAAAAAAGAATTAAAATTTTAATGCAACTTTTCATTGTGCTCTTATTAGACTCGCCCCAAGATACAACCAGACTTATTTTTCCCTACCAGGAAAAAAGGAAGGCCTTGCCTTCAAAGAGAGATAAACAGGATGGAATCGATCCAGAGAGCAGCTACTAAAATGGTCATTGATCTTAAGAACATAAGATATGCCATACTGGGTCAGACCAAGGTCCATCAAGCCCAGTATCCTGTTTCCAACAGTGGCCAATCTAGGTAAAAAGTATCTAGCAGTTTCCCCAAAAGACACAGGTTCCACAATGCTTGTATTGGTCATTATTCCAGGTCCCCTTTAATAATGGTTTATGGACCTTTCCTCCAGGAACTTGTCCAAACCTTTTTTAAACTCGGCTACACTAACAGCTTTTACTACATCCTCCGGTAATGAATTCCAGAGTTTCATTACACGTTGACTGAAAAAAAATATATTTTCTCTTATTAGTCACGATTTATCCTTTTAATTTGCTGTTAAGCCCACCATTTCTTCTTCTTCTCCTTCTAGGACTGCTTAGTCAACATGTCATGTATTCAGTGCAATAGCTGTGGTGCTTTCATTCTGAGACAACCCCACCCCAGATGTAAACATGTGCCTAGTTATACCTCAGATGTAAACTCCAGCAATGTAAATATGTTCCTAGTCCTGTAATGTAAATATGCTCCTAGTTTTACCTCAGATGTAAACCATGTTAGATGTAAACCATATAATCTAATCACTATGTTATCTGTAAGTCTTATCTGTAACACACTTTCATATGTTTCATGTAAACCGCACTGATCTGTAATAGCGCGGTATATAAAAACAAATAAATAAAATAAATAAATTTGGAACCTAAGAGCTTGTCCTATGTGCCTCAAGTCAGCTGCCGTGCATAAAGAATTGTCTCTACTAAGGGAAGAACTAGCTGCAATGAAACATACCTCTTCTAGGATACAAACCGAACAAAGTCCACCACCGCTCCCACAAAGAATCAAACATCCCAGGAACAAAAGGCTCGGGTAGATTGCAACCTGTAACGCAGAGACACCCTATACATCAAGAGATATCCCTGCATAATGCCTTCTCTGCCTTGGTTAATGAGGATGCCCAATCCATGGAAACTGAAGGGCCCTTAAATGAGAGAGTCAATGTCCAATCTACTGATAAAGCACCAAATATGAAGAAAAACTCACCAAACAGAAAACTACTACTACTTGGGGATTCCATCATGAGAGGCACCAACTTGGGACCACAGTTCAAAGGAAAGAAGTTAGTCAAATGCCTCCCAGGCTCTTCAGCTAGCAGGGATACAAACCAAATTGTTGATGTACTTAGCGCAGAAAGTGAGCACTCCAAAATTGATGTTGTCATCCACCTGCGTACAAATGACCTGGCTAGAAACAGTGCCTCTGCAGTTCAAAGGGACTTCCAGACTCTGGGAGAGAAACTTAAGCTCATTGTTAACACTGTAGCATTCTCAGAAGTTCTACCTGTTTATGGTAAGGGGGCAGAAAGGCTGCATTGCATAAACAGTTTTAATACATGGCTCCAGACCTGGTGCAAACAAGAAGGATTCAGATTTATTGGCGACTGGGGAAACAGATGGACCAACATCTCTCTGTCACAGGGAAAAGAATCCTAAGTGAAAAATTCAGGCAGTATGTGGATATGCATTTAAACTAAAAAAAGGGGTGACGGATGGGGAAGGACAAATTCAGGATGTCACTCCCGGCAAAAGCAGAACATCAGAAACAGACACACTTTCAAACCACACACCAACGACAAGTGGGAAGAAGTGGACAGAACAAAAACAATGCAAAATACAAGCAAGCCACTTAAATGCTGGAAAGCAATAAGCACAAATGCTCAAAGCTTAGCTAACAAAGTTCCGGACCTGGAAGCCCTAATGGTGGAAATGGACTTGGACATTGAGCCCATTACAGAAACATGGTTTAATGAATCGCATGAATGGGATATAGCCATAGCTGGCTATAATCTATTCAGAAGAGACAGAGAAAGTGGAAAAGGAGGAGTAGCAGCCTTGTATGTAAAAAACAATATTAAAGCTACTGCAATGCAGGGGACATGGGGAAAAGAAGAAGCACTCTGGATTGTGTTGGAAAGAGGAGATGACACTGTCATCCATAATGCTATAGTCTACAGACCCACGACTGAAATCGAAGAAATAGATAACAAATTGATTATAGATATTGCCAAGATAGCCACAAAGGGGGAAGTGATCATAGTGGGTGACTTTAATCTACCCGATGTGGGTTGGAGTACTCCTTCTGCAAATCTGGCAAGAAGCAAAAAAATTGTGGATGCTTTCCAAGATGCGTCACTTAGACAAATGGTGATGGAACCTACCAGGGAAAGCTCAATGCTGGATTTAGTGCTCACCGATGATGAGAGCGTGTCGAATGTCTGGGTGGGTGCCCCTGTGAGCAGCAGCGATCATCACACGGTGTGGTTTGAGATAAAAGCCAAGGTGCAGTCCAATCATAGCAAGCTCAAAGTCCTAAACTTCAAAAACACTGACTCAGTAAAATGGCCAAGTACCTGAAAGAGGAGTTGGCAGGGTGGGAGGGGATAAGGGAAGTGGAATTGCAATGGGCTAACTAAAGGTGGCAATAAAAGGGGCAACAGATAAATATGTAAGGAAAGTAAATAAAAGCAAGAGGAGAAGGAAACATATTTGGTTCACCAAAGAAGTGGCTGCTCAAATAAAGGCAAAAAACACAGCTTTCGCAAAATTCAAAAGCTTGCAAACAGTGGAACACAGAAATGAATACAGGATCAAACTCAAAGAGACAAAAAGAGAAATAAGGAAAGCAAAATCCAAGGCAGAGGAAAAGATGGCTAAAGATGTTAAGGGTGGCGACAAAACTTTCTTCAGGTATATTCGGGAGAGGAGGAAAATCAGAGATGGAATTGCAGGACTCAGAAGTGCTGGGAACGGACTCGTGGAAAATGACATTGAAAAAGCGAAATTGCTAAACAAATATTTATTTATTTATTTAGCTGCATTTATGTCCCACTTTTCACTGGGTCAAAAAGGTTTTAACATAAAAGGGGGGGGGGGTTACAAGAATCAGCTCAATGGGTGGGGGGGGGGGCAGCACCAGGGGGACCAACAATAAGGATCTGGACAGACAATTTAACAGTACTAGACTTTTTGACTTGAGTCTCTCAGTTGGTGGGGGGGGGGGGGTCAGAGTCAGTCTGGTTGGGGGGCTGTCAGGAAGTTGGCAGATATTGACAGGTGACCGGCTCAGGTCCAAGATGTTCGCGAAACAGTAGGGTTTTTAACTGTTTCCTGAATGTGGAGAGGTCTTTGTTGTTACGGAGCTCTGGCGACTGGGGAAACAGATGGACCAACAAGAGACTATGTTCTGCTCTGTTTTTACTAAAGAAAATCCTGGTGAAGGACTATCTGTGACTCCCAAATATAAAAATGGGAATGAAGTAGATACCACACCATTCACAGAAGATGATGTGTTAGAACAACTTGCAAAACTGAAAGTGGACAAGGCCATGGGATCGGATGGGATACATCCCAGGATACTGAAAGAGCTCAGAGAGGTTCTTGCAGGGCCGTTAAAGGATGTTTTCAACAGATCCTTGGAAACATGAGAAGTTCCTCAGGACTGGAGAAAGGCGGATGTGGCACCTCTTCACAAAAGTGGTGACAGGGAAGATGTGACAAACTACAGGCCCGTGAGCCTTACCGCAGTGGCGGAAAAAGTAATGGAGGCGCATCTGAAAGAGCGAATAGTGGACTTTCTCAAAATCAACAGGTTGCATGATCCGAGGCAACATGGTTTTACCAAAGGACGATCTTGCCAAACAAATCTAATTCAGTTCTTTGACTGGGTGACCAGAGAACTAGATCAGGGGCATGTGATGGATGTCATCTACCTGGATTTCAGCACAGCCTTTGATACTATCCCTCATAGGAGGCTTATCAATAAACTCAGTAGTTTGGGGATGGGTCCCAAGGTGGTAAACTGGATCAGAAATTAGTTGACTGACAGACGACAGAAGGTGATGGTAAATGGAGCTCACTCGGATGAAAGGAGGGTGATTAGCGAGGTGCCCCAGGGTTCAGTCCTGGGTCCGGCACTGTTCAATGTATTTGCGAGTGATATTGCTGAAGGACTGCATGGAAAAGTCTGTCTTTTTGCAGATGACACGAAAATTTGCAACAGAGTGGACTCCCCTGAGGGAGTGGATAACATGAGGAAAGATCTACAAAAGCTAGAAGAATGGTCTAATGATTGGCAGTTAAGATTTAATGCGAAGAAGTGCAGTGTCATGCACTTGGGAAGCAGAAATCCAGGGGAAATGTACGCGATAGGGGGCGAGAGGTTGCTGTGCATGGACCAGGAGAAGGACCTTGGTGTGATTATTTCTGAGGATCTCAAGGTGGCAAAACAGTGCAACAAGGCAGTGGCAAAAGCCATGAGGATATTGGGTTGCATAGAAAAAGGAATTACCAGCAGAAAGGAAGAGGTACTAATGCCACTGTATAAGTCACTGGTGAGGCCTCACTTGGAATACTGTGTTCAGTTTTGGAGACCATATCTTGAAAAGGATATAAAAAGACTGGAAACTGTTCAGAGGAAGGCGACCAAAATGATTTGGAGCCTGCATCAGAAGCCTTATGAAAAGAGACTTGAAGACCTAATATATACACTCTGGAGGAGAGGAGGGACAGGGGAGATATGATTCAGACCTTTAAATACTTAAAGAGAAATAATTAACAAACAAACCTCTTCCAAAGACAGGGAAGCTATAAAACCAGAGAGCATAACATGAAGTTGCAAGGGGGTAAATTGAAAGGCAATGTCAGGAAATACTTTTTCACTGAAAGGGTGGTGGATGCTTGGAATGCTCTCCCAATGGAAGTGGTGGGGGCAAATACAGTGACAGAATTCAAAATGGCATGGGATAGACACAGTGGATCCCTTTACAGCAACAGGATAAAATCAAAATAAACTTAACTATCTAATTTATCAACATACAGGGGTGTCTTACATGGAGCGGTGGATTCACTCCTAAAACTAAGGCATGGGGAGGGGTGGCCTGCACGGAGCAGCAGGTGCACTATTCTTGCCATCTTACTGGGCAGACTAGATGGACCATATTGGTCTTTATCTGCCATCATTTACTATGTTACTATGTTAAATAGTTTACCCTGTAGCTTCATTGCATGTCCCCTAGTCTTTCTATATTATGATAACGTAAACAATCGATCTACATTTACCCATTCCACTCCATTCATTAATTTATAGACCTTTATCATATCTCCCCTCAGCCGTCTCTTTTCCAGGTTGAAGAACCCTAACCTTTTTAACCTCCCTTCATATGGGTATCCTTCCATCCCCTTTACCATTTTGGTGACTCTTCTCTGTACCTTTCTAATAACACTATATCCTTTTTATGATACGGCGACCAGAATTGCACACAATATTCAAGGTGCGGTCATACCATGGAACGATACAGAGGCATTATAATATCCTTTGTTTTATTCTTCATTCCTTCCCTTATCATATCTAGCATTCTATTTGCTCTCTTGGCCGCCGCTGCACACTGGGTGGAGGGTTTCAACATGTTATCCACGATGACGCCTAAATCTTTTTCCTGGGTGGTGGTTCCTAATGTGGAACCTTGCATCGTGTAACCATAGTTTGGGTTGTTCTTTCCTAGGTGCATAACTTTGCACTTGTCCACATTAAATTTCAACTGCCATTTGGATGCCCAGTCTTCCAATTTATCATAGTCATCTTGCAATTTTTCACAATCCTTATCGGTTTTAACAACTTTGAATAATTTTGTGTTATCTGCAAATCTGATTACCTCACTTGTTATTCTCATTTCCAGGTTATTTATGAATATGTTAAAAAGCAGCGGACCCAGCACAGACCCCTGGGGTACACCACTATTCTTCTTTCACCGTTGGGAAAATTGGCCATTTAGCCCTACCCTCTGCTTTCTATCTTTTAACCAGTTCCTGATCCACAATAGTACACTGCCTCCTATCCCATGACTTTTTAATTTCACCAAAAGTCTTGAGGGACCTTGTCAAAGGCTTTCTGAAAATCCAGGTACACTATAACAACTGACTCACCTTTGTCTACCTGTTTATTCACATCTTCAAAAAAACATAACAGATTAGTAAGACAAGACCTTCCTTGGCTAAAGTCATGTTGGCTGTCTCCCATTAAGCCATGACTATCTACATATTCAGTAATTTTGTTCTTTATAATGGTTTCTACTATTTTTCCTGGTACTGACGTCAGGCTCACTGGTCTGTAGTTTCCTGGATCACTCCTGTAACCCTTTTTAATAATTGGCATTACATTGGCCATTCTCCAATCTTCAGATATTACAGATGATTTTAATGATTGTTAACAGAGTACTAATAGTATGTCTGCAATCTCATATTTCAGTTCTTTCAACACCCTTGGATGTGTACCATCCAGTCCTGATACCCTTGGATGGTATACACATTTGGACGTATACCATCTGGTCTTCATCATAAGGTATATGGGGACAGACATAAAGGTCTGAATATGAATATTTGGCAGGAGAGGGGAGATATGCTAGAGACATTTAAATACCTCTGTGGTATAAATCCACAGGTGGTGGACCTCTTTCACTTGAAAGGAAGGTGTGGAACCAGGGGCACCGGATGAAGGTGAAAGGGGATAGATTTAGGAATAATCTGAGGAAATATTTTGTTACAGACAGGGTGGTGGATGCGTGGAACAGCCTCCAAGCAGAGATGGTGGAGACGAGGACTATATCTGAATTCAAGAAGGCATGGGACAAGCACAGAAAATCTCTAAAGGAGAGGATGGGATTGTAGATCTTAGTAGTTGGTATGGATGGACAGACTGGTTAGGCCAAAGGGTTTTTATCTGCTGTCATTTTCTCTGCTTCTATTGCTAATACGTACAGGGCTGGCCATTCAGAAATCTGTAGGCAGCACCATATAAAGCAACGGTATTCCCCTATTAACTCATTTGTATCTGAGCTGCTCGCAGGTCTGGTCTGGGCTATGTGGAGAAGTGGGAGGGAAGGGGTGGTGAGCAAGAGGCCCCAGCACCACAAGAGAATCCCTTGGCAAAACTGAGTGATGTCACTGAGGCAGAATTTCAGGGTACCTGGCACTGGCTGGATCCACTTCTTAGTTCCTGCCCTGGGCACCCATGTGTCTAACGCCAGCTTTGCCTGCTCCCCTTCACATCTGTGTTTCTCGGCATGCTATGCTTTCTATACACTGACTTGCTAATGTGTTTTACAGGTCTGTTGACTTTAACTGATACAACTTAAAACATTCCCTCGTAGTTAATTCAGGCAAACAGGGCACTTCTCAAGGGTCACTACCCTTTGTTGCAGCCAACCAGCTTGCTTGGCAGCCAACCAGCTTTAGCTCACAGTGCCCTATGCATGCCAGCCTGAGATATACTACTGTTTACAGTGCAACCAGCTCATGTATCAGACCTCAATGCAGTGCAAAAATGGGCTACCTTACTGTATGTCTGGTAGTTACATAAAAAGCTTTAGTGGGAATTTGTTTTCTCAGGTTTCCTGAGAAAGGGACCTTAATTTGTATTAAAAACCTGCACCTTAAAACATTGCTTAGTCTAATGAAAGTTATCACCTCTGTCTAACTACTTTGTTTTATTAATAATTGCTGTTTTTGGCAGGCTAACACAGCAATTCTGGCAGCCCTATTCTATTTTCCAATGAAATCACCCAGATTTAAATAGACAGTTTTGATGCTTTTGCTAGTGGAAACTGTGATATCTGTACTATTACCCTGCAGAAATAATGTTCAAGTAAAATACTTTCAAACAACCCAGTGGACTGATGGTCTTCACTGATTTTCGTATGACAACCCCGTGTTTTGTTTGTCAGGTGTATAAACATTATGGTAATGCTGCGACAGTCTTTGGGAAAGAAAACACGACTGGAGAGACTGCATTGCCACAGTTCAGAGAGACCTACTTACCAACTGCTGTTCCACAGAAGGGACTGCATCGTGATGTCCATAAATGATAGATGGGTTATACTGGCTAAAAAGGACTGGATAAAATACTCTCTTTCCTAGAAGTCAAAACCAAAGAGAAAAGAAAATATTACAAACATGTAGTAGTTGTATGTTCTGGTTAATTTTGTCCAAAAAAGGAAAATATAGGTTACAAGTTTCTATTTGATTATGTCAGGACACCAGATGGACAAATGCCATCTTGGGTACCAAATGAAATCAGTGGAAGTTCCCACACCAACGGAGGGGAATTGGATTTAGCTCACATCTTTTCTCAGGAATTCACGGTGAGTTATATTCAGGTTGAGTAGGTATTTTTCTGTCCACAGAAGGCTTACAATCTAAGTTTGTACCTGAGGCAATGAAGGGTTAAGTAACTACCCAAGATTACAAGGAGCAGTAGTGGGATTGAAGCCCTGGCTTCCCTGGTTCTAGCTCACTGCTCTAACGATGAGGCTAGTAGTTGGCAGTATTATACTGTTTGGTAGAATTCCGTAAGCTCAACATCAGCGAGAATATTAAGTCAGGAAAAAATGAGCTGCTAGACCAGTGTTCTTCACATAAAGGCCCAGGAAAAGGAGTAACACCCATCAACCCTAAGACCCTGACTCTCTTCCCCTCTGCAATATACACATCCCCCCCCCCCCCCTATTCTCTAGAGGCTATTTGTTGCTGGTGGCACAGGTGTTCCATTTTTTTCAGCACCATATGGCTCCCAGTGAGTTTGAGGTAAATTGTGCCCAAATTCAGGGATGGCTCAATCACTAGACAAACTAAGTGGTCACCTAGAGCAGCAGCTTCTGGGAGGGGCTGCAAAGAGCAGGGCATTGAAAGCTAAATAATAGATTCTGACTGCTTAAGGTTTGCCTAGGGCGCCAACACCTTGAATCAACTCTGGGGATGTTTTCATGAGACTGAGAACAGCTTTGGAGTTCTGGCATAGTACAGCCAGAATTCACCGAGAGAAGTGGTGCTGGAATGCAACAGACCAGCTGTTCCAGAGATGATGCCAGCAGCGGCCTCTGAAGTAATTAACAAACTAGGAAGAAGTCTTCTTGGAGCGGATTGGATGATGGAGGCTGACTGGTGGGAGTGGGGTTTGAGACTGGCTGGATGGGATTGGGGTACATCTGGGGAACACAGTGTGTGGAGGAGAAGAGCTGAGAGGGACAGTAAGTATGAATGTGTGTGTGCAGAGGGTGGGGGATACAGGCTGATGGACATGTCTTTAATTTTAGTCACATGAGTTGCTCTCAGCAGTATCACAGGAGACCCCTGTGGCCTAGGCACTGGCCACTATGTCCAGCAATGAGTCTGGCTCATAATGAAATCTTTTTCCCAAAGTCATTCCTGTTTGAAAAACAGTGAAAGTTTCTATGACAGACTGTGGAACAGGCAGGTAAAGTATGGCTGAAAGAGACCTTTATTATTTTTGCCTTCACTGTTATTCCCAAGACAAAAATTATTCAGTCGGCAATACAATCCTTGCCAAAGGCTCTTCAAAAGCATAACCATTTTATATGCAGCCTTCCTGGCCGGTTCACAATATTTCATGCAATGGAGTGAAAATTTGTGTAGTTCTTTCAGGATTAAAGCCATCTATACCAACATTATTTCACAGAGATTCAGGAAAGCAGTCACAATCACATTTGCTTCCTCTTCCAAGGGCATCCATGATATATCCCCATGGTATGAACACTGCATATACTATCTTACATTATTACTCTGCAGCCAGCCACAGGTGCAGTGCAATTTCCTGAGGACTGGGCTTCATTAATTTGCGACAGTGTTTTCTAGTGGTATTGGTACCACATTCTGCATGCATGCGTGTCTCATGACCTTCATAGGATGTTGTGATCATCTGGGACATTCCCATGCCAAACAATAAAAGGGGGAATGTTATAAAGGTTGTTTTGCACATAAAGCTGATTTATGTATGGAAAAGACCTTTCAGAAATGTGGGCCGTGACTGTTTATGCACAGATATGATCACATTCACATGCCTATACAATTGCATGCACTTATTCACTACGGTCGGGGGGGGGGGGAGGAGGCAGTGTTGCAATGTACACATGAATTTATAAAATATGTATATCCATGCATCGAGTACACACACAGATTTTCAGCAGCTTTGGAGCATATGCATGCTATTATTAGGGCTGGCTCTGGAAGTCTATTATATGAAGGCACATAGGCGCCTTTTTGCTACTTGAGCTTGGGTGCCTCTTATAAAATTACCTCCCAAAAGCTTAATGATAGAAAACTGGATGTAATAAAGCAGAAAAACACAGAAAACGAAGTTACTCACCTGTAGCAGGTGCTCTGACAGCAGGATAATGTCACAGACGGTACCCCACTCTAGGAAACTTCTGCCAGCTTCTTCTAAAAGCTTTTTGGAGTGGTTCCAACACACCTGCCTGCCAGTTCTTTCCTGCCATCACCGCCTTTCACTCCTTCTCCACACACATCCAACTGATAACTAAAATCTGCCATTTCTTTCTCTACAACATCACCATTCCTTTCTGAACACACTACTAAGACACTTATCCACTCTTTAGTCACGTCTCATCTTGACTATTTTAACCTACACCTTGCTGGTCTCCCTCTGAATCATCTCTCTCCCCTTCAATCTGTTCAACACTCTGCTGCGCAGCTAATCTTCCCCAGCCTCATCATACTCTTATTACCCCTCTTCTCGTCACTTCATTGGCTCCTTATCCATTTCCAGTTCAAACTTCTGCTGCCCTTTAAGTGCATTCACTCTGCAGCTCCTTACTACCCGATCGGCATCCAGGCATCCATGCTCTCCAACTAAAGGCCAATCAGGGCCCAACCAGCTCAATTTAAAAAGGAGCGCCTCCCGGCAGGCCCGCACCTTAAGAACTCGCTAGAGACCCTTTGGCATGGCCCTTAGGCATTGTACACGGGTGTGGAATGTAAAAATCATCTCAGCCTATGCTCACCGAACCTACTGGCAGCCAACAGCCCTACAACCACAAAGAACACATCAACAACCTCACTGCGCTCAAAACTGCACTCCTTCAAGCAGCTGTTGCCTTCCTCACCTCACGGACAGCACAGCACCCAATGATTCATACCTCACTCAAGAAAAAACTCCAACTGTAAGTACTACAGAACAACCATTGTTCCCACCACCCAAGGAACTCCGCAACCACCCCTCAGGGATCATAACACAAAGCAAAGTTCTACTAGTAAACCGCATAAACAAATCATGCCAGCTACCCGAACACTATGCACCCTCCTTCTCATTCTGATCCTATTCAACTGCCCTTCAACAGCCACCTATATTACAAACCCACCCACTGCGGTCCTACATTTAACCCCACTACACATACCCTGTCCCACACAACTATGACAGAATACCCACAAGTATACGAACAAGAGAACCCATAGGTTAATAAGAATACAAACAACCACTCACCAGCCGCCAAACCCCACTCATACCAGGCACACCCATAAGCATTGGGCTAATAAACGCCAGATCCATCAGAAACAAGTATAATACCATCAATGACAACTACTGTGATATACTCTGCATCACCAAATCCTGGCTGAAAACCACAGACCAAGTTATTCTAAACCAAATCACACCGCAAACCTACACTGCATTTAACTGCCCACACACCCATAAAAAAGGCGGCGGGGTCTTAATTCTCGCAAAAACGGACTTCCAACTCAAAGCCTCCAGATTCACGAGCTCCAAACACTGCGACTTAATTACGCTAGAGAACACACACCTAACTCTCTGCCTCACCTACTGAGCACCCAACACTGCTTCTGAAGAAACATCCAACATAATCAAAACTGTATGTTTAGCCACCTCTCCCCACAAGCCACTCATACTGTTAGGAGACCTAAACCTAACATCCGCCTCCCCAAGGAAGAAGCAGCCTTCCACAACGCAATGGATTCCCTCCAATTCTGCCAAATTCTCAAAGGTCCCTCATACCATTACAGCTCTACCTCTGACCTCATCTTCGTCTCAAAGAACCTCCTCTCACAAGGCAGCATAACAGACCCTCAAGTCACACCAATACCTTGGTCAGACCACCACACAATACACTTCAAGATCCATCTCCCTCCCTTGAAAAACCACAAACCACAGCTCACCCAGTAAGAAGATTTAAAGGATTCAACAAGGACCAGTTCCTAAATGATATTCTCCCCCACCTCTCCATGAACTTCTCAGACCTGGATGAAGTCATCAAATCCTGGAACTCCACAATCAGCGAAGCAGCAAAGACCCCAAACCTCCCAAACCCATGGTACAAAGAGGAGAGATCCAAATCAGCCCCATAGTATTCTGCATCAATACAAGAAACAAAGAGAAAACTCTGTCAACTGGAAAGAAAATGGAGACACAATCGGTCACAACTCAACTTAACTCAATACCAAACAATGCCAAAGGTATACAACAACCTAATCAATAAACATAAACAAGAATATTACACGAACCTAATCTTAAAATCCTGCAACAAACCTAGAGAACTAATTGAAATTGTCCGCACACTCACAAAGGACCCATCAAACAAAAAAGAGATCTCATCCAACCTCAAATCTTTGCAGACTACCTCAACAAGAATAAGCCAACCCAGATGGCACCACCCCTTAACATCCCCAGTACCTCAAATGCATAACCCAACATCCCACACAAATGGTGTGAATTCCACATCCCCACTTTGGAAGAAACTCTCCGTACTATATCCGCCCTAAACACCAGCACAGCTCCATCTGACCCTTGCCCAGTAGAGTGGATCAAGTCATTCAAAGAAGAGGTTATCAGCTACATCCACAACATAGTAAGCAAGTCTCTATCACTAGGCTATATACCAAATGCCCTCAAGCAAGCAACTATCCGCCCCATCCAAAAATCACATCAACAAACAGCTCAGACTCTGCATCCTACTGCCCAGTCTCCAGCCTTCCCTTCCTATCCAAGATAATTGAAGAAGAAGTTCAGAGACAACTACAAGACCTCATCGACCTACATGCTCCGCTGGATCTGCACCAACATGGCTTATTCCCCAACCACAGCGACGAGACTCACCTCAATCACTTATTTATTTATTTTATTTATTTGTTTCTTCTATACTGCCCCTTCCAGAGATCAGGGGCGGTTTACAATTAACAGAATGTAAACAGACACACTACTCAGAGGAACTGACAGTATAAAAACTGGATTCGTACTCGTTTTCATCGCTATATCCTCAGCATTTGACACCATCTCTCATAGCATCCTGATAAATCGTCTAGCCAGTATTGAGTCTACTTAACACTACCCCCAACTGGTTTTAGTCCTATCTCAGTCACAGACAACAAATGGTCAAAGTTGGATCAATCACCTCTACTCCAATCAACACTACACAGGAAGTCCCACAAGGGCTCTCCCTGTCTGCTCTCCTGTTCAACATATACATACAGCCAGTCTGCGATAGCATAATGGATCTTGTGCTTTTTGAAGATATCTACGCAGACAACATTATGGTCTACACACCAATCCTCCTCAACAAACCAGACTATACTGCAATCACAAACTGCTTGCATGAAATGAACAACTGTGGCTTTCCTCCAACAACCTACTCGTCAACTTCAGAAAATCCAAAGCACTATTCATCTCACGTGACACCTCATTTACCCCCCCCCCCCAAATTCCATCATCCTACAGGATACACCGATCACAATAAAGGAAGAGGTCCGATACCTAGGTGTGACCCTTGACCGATCCCTAAATTTATAAGCACACATCAGCATAACCACCAGGAATGCACTCCACAAATTGGCCATCATCTGTAGACTAAAACCCCTCCTAAGCCAGGAACACTTCCGCAAGGTTTGTCAAGCCGTTATTACCCCTATTCTGGACTACTGTAACTCCCTCTTCCAAGGACTTCAAGATCAAACCACAAAACCACTTCAACTAGTCCAGAACACTGCTGCCTGTCTCATAACAGGATCAGCCAAACATGAACACAACACCCATTCTATTTCAGCTACACTGGCTACCAATTACCTCAAGAGCCAAATACAAAACAGCATTAACCATCTGCAAGATCAGAAACGAAACGTCAGCTGGAACCCTACAGGAGCTCCTAAGCTCAAAACCAAACAGACCCAAAAGACAGAGCACCAGAGAAAAAAAGACCAACTCCCAGCTTATACACTAAAGCCAACAAGACTACATTGAAGAGAAGGGGCGGCTCAAGGCAATCTGCTGCCTGAAGCGAAGGATGAGATGGCGCCCTACCACCCAGGGGGGTGGGGCTTTTTCATAATTCCAATCATGGATTGAACCAAACCAAAAAGCCGATTAGATTATATGGAGGAAATGAAAGATGTTTGCACACCAAGGAACTAAAAGAGAGCGAGAACCACCAGCACAGTTTATAAAACTAAATTATAACTCATTTTTATTTTGTTATTATAAACTGCATCATGGTTCTTGCTTTTTCTTTTTCAATATATATTTTGCATCCACAGTGGGTGCAGAGCAGAACCAGGACATTCACCCACAGAACTCAATATTTAAAAAAAAAAATCTGATTCTGATCATCTCACTAACAACAACATACATTCTCCAGTACCAGGCATATTGTGAACTAATACAAAACCCTAAAACAAAAAGCAAATCTACCATACCATACCATACCATATCAGCACAAACTTCCAAAACTCACATAAGGAGTCCATCCAAAAAAAGCATCACTGTAAATACTACAGTGGGCCCTGGAACATCCATACACCTATTTGAAAAGCTGAACAAGTCAAATTACTACAGTTGTAAATAAGTTATGCTCCCGAGCATTTCCCACATGTCGCTCTTACCCATGTTTTCTAAATGAGTTACCTGTACTTGTTCTGTTGAAGTTGTAATGTAAACCGCTTTGATTCCAAGAAAGGCAGTATAGGAAACTTGTTAAATAAATAAAATAAATAAATACCTTTCCTCTCTTATCTCTCCCTACGCCCCTCCTTGAGAATTCCGCTCTTTTGGCAAATTGCTTCTATCTGTGCCCTTCTCTTCTATTGTTTCTAGACTTTGTTCCTTTCACCTTGCTGCTCCTTATACCCGGAACAAACTACCTGAGTCTGTACGTCAGACGCCTTCTCTGGCCCTTTTCAAATTCAGGCTGAAAACTCACCTCTTCACTGCTACTTTCGGATCCTGACTCGCTTAATCTCCTTTGTGTTTCCTTACCGTTCCCCTTAGATGTATCCCGTCTACAGCTACTGTGTTGACCGTCTTCACTAGATTGTAAGTTCTGATGAGCAGGGACAGTCTTTTACATGTGTCTGTGCAGCGCTGCATATGTCTTGTAGCGCTATACAAATGTTCACTAGTAGTAGTGTAACAAAGTAAATTTGTCGTTAACGAAATCCCTTAAAAGATGCTTCATTCAAGAAATGTATTTAATTTTTCAATTAAGATTTTCTGTTGTTTACTGAAGCTATTAGGTGCATTTCGCTTTAATGATAGCGCCTGTTGGGCAGGGTCCATCTGTCTTTTTGTCGGTCTGTATTGCGCATGTGCAAGCAGCAGCAGCAAGCTGCGTGCACCTCCCAGAGCAGAGAAGCAGCAGGAAGAGCTGGGAGGGGGAGTCCCTGGCAAGAAGAGTGAATCTGTGGTAGTGTGGTAGTGAGGTGCTGGTGGGGGCCCCAGGTCCCTGCGGTATAGCACAGTTAATTACCTGTAACAGGTGATCTCTGGGAACAGCAGGAATAAGTCTTCACATATGGGTACGTCGGTACCGACGGAGCCTGCGCGGGAACGCTCCCCAGCTTCCCAAAAAAGGAAAGCTTTTGGGAGCATCCCACAGCGCCTGCGCGCTGCCTTCCCGCCTTTCCTAACCACCTCTCCTCAGTTCGAGTTTTAAAGCTGAGACAAAAGAGAGAGAGAGGATAGGAAAGACATAGAGAGATACAACTCCTAGGGGAGGTGGGAGGGTTGTGAAGACTTATTCCTGCTGTTCCCAGAGATCACCTGTTACAGGTAAGTAACTGTGCTATCTCCAGGAACAAGCAGGAATGAGTCTTCACATATGGGGACTCCCTAGCTAAGATGCCTGGGAGAACTCCAAGCAGTAATGGGCTGTGAAGGTATGAACCGAGGCCCAGGTGGCTGCTCGACAGATCTGGTCGATGGACACAGAATTTAGATGAGCCATAGAGGCGGCCATGGCCCTCACATTATGAGCTGTGACATGGCTCTCCAGAGAAAGGTTCTTACTCTGGTAGGCGAAAGAAATACACTGAGCAATCCAATTGGACAGTGTCCTCTTAGAGACTGGAAGTCCCAAATGAGAGGGATCAAAAGCAACAAAGAGCTGGGAAGACTTTCTATGTTGCTGTGTTCTTTGTAAGTAAAAGGCAAGAGCTCTTTTACAATCCAGAGTATGAAGATTCTTCTCTGCACTTGATGCATGAGGAGCTGGAAAAAAGACAGGTAAATATACCTCTTGATTAAGATGAAAAGGTGAGACCACTTTAGGCATAAAGTGTGGATTGGTCCTAAGAACTACCTTATCATGATGGAACCTTGCATAAGGTGGATTAGCCACTAAGGCCTGCAGCTCACTGATGCGGCGAGCTGAGATGACTGCAATGAGGAAAATAACCTTCCAGGAAAGAAATTTCAAGGAGGTGGTGGCTAAGGGTTCAAAAGGAGGCTTCATAAGCTGACCAAGAACCAGATTTAAATCCCATGCCACCGGAGGAGGCCTAATGGGAGGTCTAGTTAAAGTTAGGCCTCTCATGAATCTTGCAATAAGAGGATGAGAGGAAACAGGTTGTCCATTGATAGGCTTAAGGGATGCTGCAATAGCACTCAAATGGACCCTTACTGAATTCGTCTTAAGGCCTGCATCGGAAAGATGCAGGAGGTATTCCAATAGAGAATTCAAAGGTAGTGCTAGAGGGTCGAGACTCCTTTCAGCACACCAAATGGAAAATCTTTTCCATTTAAAAGCATAGGAACGCCTAGTGGAAGGTTTTCTGGAAGCATGGAGGATATCCTTCACTTGTTGAGAAAGATTCCAGCTTTGAAGGTCTAGGCCTTCCGTAACCAAGCTCTGAGGTGAAGGGACTTGGGGTTTGGGTGCCACAAAGTCCCCTCCTCCTGGGACAGAAGGTCTGGAGCTGCTCCCAAGTCCAGAGAGGGAGCTTGGGAGAGATGCAGAAGTAGAGGGTACCACACTTGGCGTGGCCAGCGTGGAGCTATGAGGATCATAGATCCTTGATCCCTCTGGAGTTTGAACAGAGTCTTGGGAATCAAGGGAATGGGTGGAAAGGCATACAGGAAACCCTGACCCCAGTGAAGGAGGAAGGCATCCTTGGCCTGAACTCCCTGACACGGAATTCTGGAACAGAACCGGGGAAGTTTGGCATTCCATGGACTTGCAAAGAGGTCTATGTCCGGGGTTCCCCATTCTTGGAAGATTCTGAGTACCTGATCCATGTGCAGGGACCATTCGTGTGGGAGCAGAACTCGACTGAGTCTGTCTGCCCAAGAGTTTTGGATTCCTGGGAGGTATACTGCCAGGAGATGGATATGATGCTCTCTGGCGAGCCAGTTCCTCCTTGCTTGTTTATGTAAAACATGGCTACTTGATTGTCCGTATGAATGAGGATTGTCTTGTAGCTGAGCAGGGTATGAAAGACCCTGAGAGCTAGAAAGACTGCTCGAAGCTCCAAGAGATTGATATGAAGAAAGGTCTCCTGTGGGGACCAAGTGCCTTGAGTGGAGAGGTCTTGTAGATGAGCTCCCCAACCTGTTTGGGAGGCATCTGTTGTGAGAGTTGCTTGGGGCAACAACTGTTGGAAGGGGGACCCCAGCAACAGATTCTGAGTGGACATCCACCACTGGAGAGACCAAAAGAGACATTTGGAGGTTGCTATTTGGTCTGAGAGAGCTCCTGATGCTTGAGTCCACTGGGTGGACAAAGTCCATTGGGCTGCTCTCATATGTAGGCAAGCATAGGGTACCACATGCACTGTGGAAGCCATGTGGCCTAGCAGTTGTAGCATCTCCCGGGCAGTTAAGTGGCTCTTTGACTGAACCTGAGAGGCTAACTGCACTAGGCGTAGGCAATGGGCCTGAGGAAGATAGGCCCTTGCAGTGGTAGTATCTAGCCAGGCCCCTAGGAACTCTAGGGACTGAGTAGGGGTGAGCTGGGACTTTGGGAGGTTTACCTCAAGTCCCAGATACTGTAGAATGCGCCTTGTGCAGTCCAGGGAAGTCTGGGCCTCTGACTGAGATGGAGCTCGGATGAGCCAGTCGTCCAGGTATGGGAATACAAATATTCCCAGAGTGCGTAGAAATGCAGCTACTGTTGCCATGCATTTGGTGAACACTCTTGGGGCAGAGGCCAGACCAAACGGAAGCACCCTGTATTGATAATGTTTTCCTTGGAAAATAAAACGGAGGAATCTTCTGTGAGATGGATGGATGAGGACATGTGTGTACGCATCCTTGAGATCTAGAGAACAAAGCCAATCCTGACTTTGAAGGTATGGAAGGAGAGTGCCCAGAGAAAGCATCTTGAACTTCTCCTTGCATAGAAATTTGTTCAATTCCCTGAGATCTAATATGGGTCTGTATCCCCCTGTCTTCTTTGGAAGGAGAAAATAGGGGGAGTAAAACCCTGACCCTTGTTGAAGAAGGGGAACTTCTTCTATTGCCCCTTGGGCAAGAAGGGTAGCCACCTCTTGACCTAGAAGGTCGAGAAGAGATGTGGGAGAATTGAAATGTCTCACCATGGTGTGGGGAGGAAGGTCTGAGAAATGAAGTTTGTAGCCCTCTCTTATGATGGAGAGGGTCCACTGCTCTGATGTAATCTGCTCCCATCTGGGAGCAAAATGAGCCAACCTTCCTGGAATGGTGAGAGGTTCTGGCTGTTTTAAAGCCAGAAAGGCTAAGTTCTCTAGCATCAAGTCAAAAACCCTGAGGAGGTTGGGTCTGCTGAGTTGCAGCAGCCCCTGTAGTCTTAGGCCTGGCCTGTTTAGGTTGCTGACGCTTAGTAGCAAAGCGACCTGTAGAGGATTGTTGGCCAGAAGTAGAAGGGAATCTGCCCTTTTTGAAAAAAGACTTCTTGAAGGGTTTTTTCTTGGCAGGAATGGAGGTTGACTTTGAAAGTCTATCCAGAGCAGAATTTTCTGCATCCATTTGAGTGGCTTTTATTTGCCATTCTTTGCCAAACAAGTTTTCACCTGTACAGGGAAGATTTCCTAATCCATCTTGGACCCAGGGTTCTAAATCAGAAGCTTGGAGCCAAGCAATTCTGCGAGCAGCTATGGCAATGCCAGAAGCTCTGCTGGCACCTTCAAAGGAATCAAAGGCTGCCCTGTTGGAAAACTTTGAAATGTCTTGAGTATGCTTAAGCCAAATGAGGAATTCATCCCTTTTATCTTCTGGTAGAAAAGGGAGGAAAGTGTGCAGTTTATCTGCAACCTCCTTTAGAAACATACCCATGTAAAGACTATAGGAGTTGATTCTGGCAACAAGCATACTGGCTTGGAAGATTTTTCTACCAAAAGCATCCAAGGTCCTGCATTCTCTTCCTGGAGGAGTAGAAGAGTGTCTCTTTCTACTCTTTATCCTTTTCATAGCTGACTGCACCACAATGGAATGGTGAGGAAGCTGTGTTTTATGAAAACCAGGACAGGGAGGGACACGATACATAGTGTCCAATCTGCGAGAATGAGGAGAGATAGTGAGAGGAGTCTCCCATAAATCAATCATGTGTTCATAAAGAATCTCATGAATTGGTAAGGTGACTGCCTCTTTAGGAGCCTTAGAGTAACCCAAAATATCTAATTTTTTTGCTCTAGGCTCTGATTCAGAGGATACTGAAATAGAAAGACCTTTAGCTACTTCTCTTATGAAGTCTTGAAAGGACAAGTCCTCTGGAGGAGACATTCTTCTTTTTGGAGAAGGCTCTTCAGGAAGGGTTATAGATACTTCAGCAGACTCCTCTGATGTATCAGAATCACCAGAGGAATCAAAGTACCGTCTGTCAGGGTGCTCTTCTAACGCTCGGTACGCGTATCGAGCAGTATCGACATCGGGCGTCATCGGAACCGGATCGGTACCGATGAGCAGCCCTGGACAAGGAACCGCTGCAGTCGGTATCCTGGTCGATGCCGATGCAGTCGGTACCGGTTTCGGCGCTGGTGCCAGTATCCGAGTTGATACCGACAACGGAGTTTGTTGTGGTATCAACGGCGTCGCAGCTTGGATGAAGGCACTGATAGCCTGCTGCATGGACAGAACATTCTGATCCATCAACGCCATGAATGCCTGGAACTCGTTACCGGAAGGTTGTGCCGGTACCCCAGAGCATTCTAACAGGTGATCGGTCGAGGCCGTGCCATCGATGTCAACCTGTAACCCCATAGGTGGAGCTTTGGAAGCCGGAGCTTCCCGCCGGGGTTGTTTTGCCGGTGCAGGATCCTCGAGGGCAAGCCCGGAGGCATCTCGATGCTTAGAGGGAGATCTACCCTTCGAGGACCGGCTGGATTTATGTTTGGTTACCTGAGATCCATTGGGGGAAGAAGCAGCCCTGGAAGACGTCGATGCCACCGAAGCTGCATCAGCGGGAAACAGCACATGGAGCTTAGCTGCTCAGTTCTGTAAACCCCGTTTAGACATCAGAGAGCAGGACGGACAATCCGAAATGGAGTGTTCAGGACCCAAACATTTAAGACACCATTCATGGGTGTCTGTAACAGAAATAGTACCGCTGCACTTAGTGCATTTCTTAAACCCGGAGGCTGGTTTTTCCATGAGGAAAATTTCTTGTGAGGCCTAAGGCCCAAAGAGAAAAATACACTAAGTGAGGGAAAAATATATAGATTTTTTTTTTTTTTTTAAAGAAAAGAAAGAAAAGACTGGCGGTACCGGTCCGGAGTCGGGGAAGGCAGACACGCGACCAAAGAAAGAAAATAAAATAAAGAACTTCTTCAGCGGTGACAGAGCTCGACCTGCTGGCTCCACGGCAAAGAAGAACTGAGGAGAGGCGGTTAGGAAAGGCGGGAAGGCAGCGCGCAGGCGCTGTGGGATGCTCCCAAAAGCTTTCCTTTTTTGGGAAGCTGGGGAGCGTTCCCGCGCAGGCTCCGTCGGTACCGACGTACCCATATGTGAAGACTCATTCCTGCTTGTTCCTGGAGATAAAGAGTGAAGGTGCAGCAGAGACGGGAAGGGGTGGTTGAGGACATGGAACATAAAGGGAAAATGTAGTATTAGAGGAGGAAAGAAGGGTGGAGCATACAGGAAGAGCAGAAGGGACAGAGCCTAAGGAGAGGAGCAGGGTCAGAGGAGGAACACAGAAGAGAGAGGAGGAAGGGGAGGAGGAGAGTGCATGGTCGGAGGGTATTAAACAATAAGGATAAGAAATAGTGCAAGAGGGTCACAGGAATAGGGAATGAGTGCTGAAAGATAGGGAGAAGTGCAAAGGAGAAAGTAGCCCACATGCCCTCAGTCTCTCTCCCACACATACAGAGCCCCCCGACACACCCCTCCACTCTCGACACCCCCCCCCCCACCGACACACACACATTCTTTCTCCCACTTTCCAACACACATATATCCCTCCATCCTCTAACACCCCACCCTCACATTTTCTCAAATAAACAGCTAAACTCTCCCTGTGGAAATAGATATGCACCTCATACCACTATTCGCCTTAATGGCCATCCAGCCACACACCCCCTGCTACCCTATTGAGAAACACCATAGCTGCTTCAACCAGGGCCCCCAAGTCTGCAAATGGAGAAAAGAGAAATGTGTCATTATGTCACACTGTAAATGTGCACCTTTCATTGTATTTATTTTTGTATTTTAGAGCAGATTTTTAATACAAGATTTTGTATGTGAAATGCTGAACTGGCTATATATCTATCTGATTTAGTTTTTGTAATTCTGCTTGTCACTGTTATTTTCTCTTTATGTATTTTTTTTGGACTTTGCACATTGCTTCGAGCCCAACGGACAGGTAATCAATTTGACATTTTGTAAAGCTGAGAAAAACGGGCATTATGACTTGCCAACCAATATCATGGTCAAGCATAAAAATTCTGTATTGTGCAATGACTACGAGTCAGCAACCAATGGCAAACCAGATTCCACAATGACAGGAATGACATCATAAAGTGCTAGAGCCTCACTGACATTCGGATCTACTTCCTGGGCTAAGGACTCCCCCAGACATCTTTTCACATACAGACACATTCACATCTTTCCTTGTTCAAATAATCATCAATCAAATTTTGACCTTTAAAAGCACTTTCTTTGCTTGAGTTATGCCTTCTTTATAAGCCTTGTGAGATTTCTTACCCCACCTTGACAACACCAGTGTTGCTGCGTTAGCTAAGGCTAGTGAAGAACCTTTCAAATGACACGTAACAGAAGAAATAATAATATTTGGATTTTTAGTCCAACTTTCCAAATAATGTTCATACTGGCTTACAGCATTTTTAGAATTCAGGTGCAGTAAGCCCTTTCCCAAAGAGCTTACAGCAACTTTGGAAAGCTTGCAAGGAAGGATGGTGGGGAAAATGGGATGTTTATACCTAGTTTCCCTGTTCGTAGTTCATTATTCTAAGCACTAGGCCATTCCAAAGTTTTCTCACCACCATGTAATGGTCTATAAACTATCTTCTTTAGCCCGAAGCTGCAGGCTAAGAATAACCAAAAGTTTCAGAAGAGGTTAAGAGACGAGGATTTTGATGCAGATGGGGGGAGGGGAGATTCAGATCCAAGCACATGTGCAATCTACATATGCCAAAGTTAAAAATAAGGACCCCCCAAGTGACAGTTCCAGAGCAAGGGGTAGGGGGTGTCTCCTTCAGAAGATATGGAAGCAGCTACATGGATTTAGAATTGGGCCTCTTTCTTTTCTGGTTCTCCCCTTCACAACAGAGGCTGCTTGAGAAGAATGTATGCTACTGGCATCCTGGAAAGTAGGCTTCACTAGTTCTACGTGGCACGTCTCTCTAGTTCCTGGTCATCTTTTAGCTTCATTTCCCTCCTTTATCTCACTAGGTTATTAAATCTATAAATGTTGCCACATCATGCCCTCTGCCTTCCCATTTGGTTAAGAATTCTGATTTAAGCTTGTTTCAGTTCATTTTGAGTTTAGGGAAGGGTATTAGGGAAGGGTATTGCCCTCAATGCTGGAAAGATGTTATTCTTTGCCCCTTATTGAAAGGATCAACCCTTAAGACTTGGCCAGCTACTAATTATTTCTCAGACCTTGAAGAAGCCTCTGCAGGTAAGTGAACACCGGTTTGTGGCTTCAGAGGCTATTTGCCTCTTTGAATGCCAAACCGGCTGTGACACATCCTTTGTCACCAAGGGTAATAAAGGATTGTTTGACTGCCTTTATGGATAGTGTAGTCACCTGTAACAAGTGTTCTCCAGGGACAGCAGGAATCAGTCCTCACATATGGGTGACGTCGGCACCGACAGAGCCCGCGCAGAGCATATCCCCAGCTTTCAAAGAAAGCCTTTGGGAATGCCACCATGTCTGTATGGTCCCCTTCCTGCCCAAGGGTGCCATCTTACTCAGTCAGGTGCCATAGCTATAGCCCCTTCAAGAGGATGGCAAAAATATACGTACAGTAACTCCAAGGGGAGGAGGGTTGTAAGGACTGATTCCTGCTGTCCCTGGAAAACACCTGTTAGATGTAAGTAACTACACTTTCTCCAGGAACAAACAGGAAGTCAGTCCTCACATATGGGACTCCCTAGCTACAGGCTACCAAGGACCTGTAGGAAAAAGCATGGCAGCACCATGAGCAGTCACCAGTGAAAGCCGAAGGTAGCCTGAGGACCCCAGGTCCATTGACAGTCATGCTCCCAATAGCCAGAACAAAAAGGATCAGAGGGCAGGAATGCTTAATCTCCAAACAGATTACAGAGTACAGTCTAGCCAAAGGAACTGTCCTCATGGGACTCCCTCTCCAGGCAGTAATGTACCGCAAAGGTGTGTGCGGAGGACCAGGTGGCGGCCCGGCAAATATCTGCCAGAGGCACCGAGCGCAGGCTAGAGACCGACCACCATTGCTTGGACATTGTGAGCCGTGACTCGGCGGTCCAGGGGAAACCTGCCCTGGACCTGGGCAAAGGCAATGCAGTCCTCCACCCAGATGGACAAGGTACACTTGGTGACCGCCAGCCACAGACAGCTGGGATCGAAGGAGACAAACTGCAGAGGTCCCGAGTCTGCTGCAGGTAGAGAGAGAGAGAGCTCTCTTACAATACAGTGTGTGGAGAATCGCCAACGCCCGGTCGGCATGGGGCTTCGGGAAGAAAATGGGTAGCACTATGTCTTGATTGAGATGAAAATCCAAGTCAGTCTTCGGAAGGAACTTGGGGTGAGTCCACAGGACCATCCTGTTCCTATAGAACCTCGTGTATGGCACCTCGGCCATCAGCGCCTGGAGTTCACTGACTCTCTGGGCAGAGGTGAGAGCCATCAGGAAGGCCACCTTCCACGACAGGTGCCGCAGCAAGCAGGTAACCATGGGCTCAAAAGATGGCTTGGTCAGCTGCGTGAAGACTACATTGAGATCCATTCCGCTGGAGGAGGGCGGGTAGGAGGCCTGGAAAGGAGCAGGTCTCGCATGAAACGAGACAAGTTGTTGCCCCAAAAGAGGCTTGCCCTCGATGGAGTGGTGGTTCGCTGAGATGGCACTCAGGTGAGCCCTGACCGAGTTAGACATCAGACCAGACTACGAGAGGTGGAGCAGGTACTGTAAGACCAGACTAATAGGGCATGAAAATGGGTTTGCTCGGAGCTCTGAGCACCACACTGAGAATCGATGCACTTGAAGGCGTAAGCCTGTCTGGTTGAGTCCTTCCATGAGGCCAAAAGGATATCCACGATATCCATGGGAAGATGGTAAGAGGCTAGAGTGACCCACTCAGCCGCCAAGCTGTGAGGGTCAGAGACCTCAGATTGAGGTGAAGTAGCAGACCCTCCTCCTGTGTCAGCAGCTCTGGTGAAAACCAGAGAGGGACCGGGGGCTCTCTCAAGAGATGGAGCAGCAAGGGAAACCAGGGCTGCCTGGGCCACCTCGGGGCTATGAGAATCATTGAGTCCCAGTCCCGCTGGATCTTGAGAAGGGTCCAGGCCAATGAGGGGTGTGGGGGAAAGGCATACAGCAGGCCTGTTTCCCACGAGATGAGGAAGGCATCTGGAGCCACCTTGCCCAGGTGCAGGAGGGGATCGCAGAACCGGGGGAGCTGGAAATTTGCAGGGCTGGCAAAGAGGTCCAGGACTAGGGTCCCTAAAAGCTGGAAGAGCTTCTGCACCATCCGGGGACACAGGTGCCACTTGTGCAGCCGGAGAACCCAGATAAGCCGGTCCGCCAATGCATTGTCCTGGCCTGGGAGGTAAGTGGCCCGGATGGTCACGCCCTGGCTCACCGCAAAGGAGCATAGGGCCTTCGCCTTTGAACAGAGGCTGTAGGAACCAGTACCTCCCTGTTTGTTCACATAGAACATCATGACTTGGTTGTCTGTCTGAACGAGCACCGCTCGGTGCTGCAGGCGGTCCCTTAAAACCTTGAGTGCTGCCGGGACTCCTCGGGAGACCAGGTCCCTTGAGTGCACCACCCCACGCAGTGGGCTCCCCAGCCCAGACCACCTGATGTGCCAGAGCTTCGAACGGCATACCTTGAAGCAGGTTCCGAGACTCCTGCAACCAAGTGCGAGACTCTGCCGTGCTGGGAGAGACCGAGATGGGGTCTCAGAGGCGGCCAGTCGACTGCACCCATTGCGCTCGGAGGCACCACGGTGCTGTCCACATGTTGAGATGGGCATTGGGCATGACATGGACCATGGACACCGTTCCTCACAGGCGACTTATAAACAAACTGAGCACCCTAGGGATGAACCCTAAAGTTACTGATTGGGTTAGAAATTGGTTGAGTGGGAGGTGACAAAGAGTACAGGTAAATGGAGCTCACTCTGAGGAGAAGGAAGTTACCAGTGATGTGCCCCAGGGATCTGTCCTTGGTCCGATTCTTTTCAACATCTTTGTTTGTGATATGATGGAAGGGCTGTCAGGTAAAGTTTGCCTCTTTATTTATTTATTTATTACAGGCTCTTATATACCGCTCTATTCAGAATCAGCGCGGTTCACAATATAACAACATACCATAACAACAAACTGTTAGGTTTTACAGAGAACAAGGTCAGAGAACTTGGATAAAACATGGGACGTCATTACTGCAACTATTTACAAGAGTATTTACAAGAGTATTTACAAGTATACAAGTATGCGGATGATACCAAAATCTGAAATAGAGTAGATACCCAGGAAGGTGTAGATAACATGAGGAAGGATCTAGCTAAGCTTAAAGAATGGTCTAGAATTTGGCAGCTGGGATGTTAAAAAATGGAAGGTCATGCATTTGGGCTGCAGCAATCTAAGGGAGCAATACTGTATAGGGGGTGAAGTACTTTTGTCCACTAAAGAAGAGCAGGACCTAGGCGTGGTTGTGTCTGATGATCTTAAACAGGTAGAAAAGGCGACAGCAAAAGCTAGAAGGATGCTTGAGTGCATACGGAGAGGAATGGCTATCAGAAAAAAGGAGGCGATAGTGCCTCTGTATAAGTCTCTGGTGCGACATCATTTGGAGTATTGTGTGCAATTCTGGAGACCGCACCTTCAAAAGGATATAAACAGGATGGAGTCAGTACAGAGGGTGGCTACTAAAACGGTTAGTGGTCTTCATTATAAAGCATATGAGGACAGACTTAAGGATCTTAATATGTACACTTTAGAGGAAAGGCGGGATAGAGGTGATATGATTGAGACATTTAAATACCTCCATGGCATAAATGCACAGGGGGAGAGCCTCTTTCGATTGAAAGCAAGTTCTGCTACGAGGGGACATGGGATGAAGTTGAAAGGGGATAGATTCAGGAGTGATATGCGGAAATATTTCTTTACGGAAAGAGTGGAGGATCCATGGAATAGTCTCCCAGTGGAGGTGGTAGAGATGAGGACGGTATCTGAATTCAAAAAAGCATGGGACAAACACAGAGGATCTCTAAAGGAAAAAAGGGGACTGTTGTATTTGTTGATATGGAAGGACAGACTAGATAGGCCATGAGGTCTTTTTCTGTCATCATTTCTTCTGTTTCTATGTGGCCTAGAAGGTGAAGCATCATCTGGGTCGAGATGGTGCTGCAGCACTGCACTTCAGATGCCAGGGACACGAGGCAGTCTACCCTGTCCTAAGGAAGGAAAGCCACAGCCCGCAGGGTGTCCAAGCGAGCCCTGATGAACTCCAGGGACTGAACTAGTGTGACTTTTGGTAATTGATCACGAACCCCAGATGCTCCAGGAGGTGAATGGTGCCGTTCGTGACCTGCCGGGCTTCGGAGGCTGTGTCCCCTGTTACAAGCCAGTCGTCTAGGTAGGGATAGACAAAGTTGCCTTGCAGCCGGAGGTGGGCCGCAGCCACGGCCAGGCATTTCGTGAAGGTCCGCAGAGCGGACGTGAGGCCGAAGGGAAACACCCTGTATTGGCAATGGTTTCCCTGAACTATGAAACGGAGGCACTTTCTGTGCTTGAGATGGACAAGGATGTGAGCTGTCACAACGCCCCCCTGGTGGCACTGGGATATCACAGCAGGGAGGGTGGACACAAAAATATTTTATGGTGGAGTTTAGCTCAAAGACAGGGCCCAGGTTTTTATAGTCCTGGTAGTTTACCAATTTCAGTATCCCATTTGTGTACATAGTTTACCAATTTCAGTATTCCATTTATGTACATAGTTTCCCCTGTTATCCAAGTTGATTGCTCCTGTTCATTGTAATGACCTGACTCTTGTTCATTGTCGGATTATGTTTTGTTTTATGTAAACCGCGCTGATCGTAAATAGTGCGGTATATAAGAAATGTAAAATAAATAAATAAATAAATAGCCTTCTGGGTAACCAAAGCTCCAAAGAATATAACAGTCCGAGTGTAGGGAGAATAAAGGCTTTTATTTCCCGTATTGCAAATAGGTTCAATAGCTCAGAATTTACATCAACACAAAAAATGTCCTTGCTTCAGGTTGAAAGAAAAAGAAACATGAACCGAGTTAGACCTGTTAACTTCACAGCAGTACTATAAGAAACACAGATTCAAACCTTCCCCCAGACCACAGCTCTACTCCTCGGCTAAGGGCTCAAAGCTTTCTGCCAGGCAATAGCTGCAATCCATCTCGGGGTCCGAAAGGTCATCCGGGAATTCCACCTGCATTGGTTCACAGTCAGGAATATCTAGTGGCTCGCATTCAGGCTTTTTATACAATGTTTGTACGATGTCCCAATGCGCTGCATCCAAAGGTAAGCCTTGGTTTTGTACACCTCTAGAGTGAGGACAGTTTCTCTTGCCTACTGCTCTTATACTAGAGAGTTTCTTGTTTGGCACAGGTTTGTATTTTGTAGCACAAATAGTTCTAGAAGGACAGCATTCCTCTAGGCCCTGCTCCTCCTGCGTCACAGCATTCATAAAATCACAATCAGTAAAATAGTGATTACCTTTCCTTTTGGGTTTATCACGGCCAAGTGAGGGTTGATGCTTGTTCCTGCTGTGGTTTGGCTTCTCTAACACCAAGGTAGGCCTCCAGTTCTCCGGCTGGCCTTCTGCTGGGGTTAAGCCACACTTGCACCACAGCTTCTTTCTCTCTGGGTCAGGAATGTCACCTTTCAAAGTAACTCTTTCACCTCCTTCTTGGTTATTCCTCGTTGTGTCTTTCAAAGGTTGCTGGCCTCTGCCAGACTCAGGTCCAGGACTCTCTGGCACAGTCCTTCTCCTTCCAGGGTTAGCTTCTTCTTTGTATCTTTCCCACTTGGAAAGTGTATCCTCTCCACTCTTGGGATATTTGAAGCGGATTCCTTCACCTGGTTCTGTTGAGTCTGCTGGGCTGGTTCCTTCTGTCAGGACTCCTATTCCCTGGTCCTTCTCTCCTTCCAGGAAAGCTCTCCTTTCTCCTTCCAGGGTTAGCTTCCTTTCTGTGTCCCTTCCTGTGTCTGGGCTTTTAAAAGGAATTCTTCCCTTTCTGGATTGGGTGCAGGCTGGTATTGCATCATTGGCTCTGGGGTGTGGCTCCTCAGTCCTCCAGAGGTCCCTCTTGCTCCCCCTATATGGCTCCTCGCGATGCTGCAGCCGGTGTCTGCCTCTTTTTTCTAAGTTAAAAGCATTTTCTTCCGTCTGCAGAGGGTCTGCAGTACCACAGAGCGTAAGCATCCTTTAAGTCCAAGGAGGATAGCTAATCACCCTGCTGGAGGTACGGCAGTAACATTCCAAGGGAGAGCATCCCAAACTTCTCCTGCACCAGGAATTTGTTTAGGTTCCGCAGGTCGAGGATGGGCCAAAGGCCACCAGTCCTCTTTGGGACAAGGAAGTATTGGGAATAAAACCACCCTGTCTTTGAGGAGGCCTGCAAGCTCCTGACCCAGGAGAGCCTGGTGCTGGGGAAGCAGCCTTGGCTCTCCAGGGAAGTATGGAGGGGGGAGCTGGTCCAGATGGAGGAGATAGCACTCCTGAACAACCTGGAGGAGCCAGGTGTTGGTGGAGATGGATTCCCACCTGTGGGAGAAATGGACCAGATACCCCCCGATGGACAGCTGATCTGTCAGCGGATAAGAGGCTATGCTGATGGTGTCAAAACCTTGAGGACGACTGAGCCAGTGCCGAGGGTTAGGTCTTGGGACCCTTGGGCTTACAAGGGCTGTGGACCGTGCTCTTGTCCTGACCACCCTGAATGGGGGTTGACGGTGGCGGGTAGGACAGGTAGCCCCTGTATGGGAGCCCCTTGCGGTGGAAGAAAGGATTCTTGCTCTGCTGTTTCTTCCTGGGGAGGGAGGAAGTTTTCCAGGAGAGGTGAGTACGAGTTACATACTCTGTTTTAATCTTCGCTGCCTTATCCTCCATGGGCTTGCCAAATAATTGCTCCCCGAGGCCAGGGACATCCAGCAACTTCTCTTGGACCCACTGCTCCAGGTCCGAGGACTGGAGCTAAGCCTGCCGGTGAGCTCTGATGCCAGCTGCCGCCATCCGGTCAGAAGACTTGAAGCCATCATACGCTGCTCGTGAGAGGTACTTCGAGCATTCTCCGACAAACTTCGAGAGGGCCTGAGAAAATTGGAGATGGTCTCTGTCAAGGCCTGCCTGGATGCGGCATGACAGCATGGAGCCCTGATAAGCCTTGTGCCCGAGGACATCGAGGTTACCAGACTTTCTGCCCAGTGGGACCAAAGAATGAGTCTTCGGGCTCTTTAGCTTCCGCATGGCAGATTCAACCACCATCGAAGTGTGAGGAAGCTGGGTTTTTAGAAACCCTGGACCCCATTGAACCCTTTACATAGCATCCAGGCACTTGCTCATGATAGGAACAGAGGCCGGGGTATCTCACATGTGGAGGAGAAGTCTGTTCAGAATGGGAGGAACCGGCACCGAGAGAGCTTCTTGTCCTCGGAAAAGGTTTTTCTCCAATCCAACCAGTTTTATGCTCTCCGGCCTTTGCCAGTTCTCTTCCCGCCTCTCGAGCACCTCTGCTTCGGCCCTGGTCTCAGGTTTTGTTCCTTTTGCCTTTTTTTGTATTTCACTGTGCTTCGTGCTCTTTTTAACCGCTGGCCGCGTCGAGGGTCTTCGACCTCGTAGGGGGTCTTTTCTCTCCCAATGGCCTCCGGTTTTAATGTGATAGTGTTCAAAAAACCATGCACACCCATGACTGTTGCCTCAAGTGTCTAGGAAGCTGACCATGACCTGGAGCTATGCTCCCTCTGTAAGATGATGTCCTCCAAGGCCATCCAGAGACATAAGCAGAAGCTGGATGATCTCTTCCGTAAGGCAGCCCCAGTATCCTCAGTAGCCTCCCGCTCTTCGGCCGGACAACCCCTGGAATTGCCCAAGGCTCCTCCATGGGCCTGGCAGCACTCTGACCAGGGGTCACCCGAACACAAGCAGAAGAAGAAGAAGAAGTCCGTGAGGACTCTGTTGGGGGTGCCAGACAAGCAATGAGAGGTCACGCAACCGGTCTCTCAGCCCCCCTCGGCGAACTTTGGAGTCGGAGAGGGAGCGACCCAGTAAGGTACCTCGAACCAATACAGAGGCCTCTGGCAAAGGCACCCGATCCCCCGAGGATCATCCCAGCAAGGACCCCCTCTCCTCCTTGACACCTGACCTGGTCACCCTGGCGTTGGTGTCGCAGGGCCCCACTCCTGAGTGGGAGGCCCGAATGCTGGCCTTGGGGCACAGCGTTTCTGTGTTCCTCGCTGCCCAGCAGGTGCTGGTGCCCAGCCCCAACAGTATGCACCTCGAGACCGCAGGCACCTCGACCTTGAGGACTCCCCGGGCTGCCGCAGTGACCGCCGAGAGCCAGAGATCTTCTTGGGCAAGCGCCTCTGGCTCCGGGCAGGCTTTGGCCTCAGAAGCCCGGCGCGGGTCACTGACCCATCTCGAGCCGCCCAACCACAAGTCCTCCTCGGACTACTCAGAGTGGGACTCCGAAAGGGAAACCTCCCCAGAGATTCTGTCCCACCGAGACCACCCCTCGGACCTCTCCACCACCGACTCAGGCAGCGGTCACCTCCCGAGGATACCTCCTGTCTGGAGTTCATCCAGGACATGGCGCAGGCCCTAGCACTCACCACCGAGTCGGAGGAGGAGCCCCGCATGGAGAAGCTCGATATTCTTCAATATGAAGCCCCTCCGGAGGAAGCTCTCTCGGTGCTGTGCCTTGGGGTCTTCTCCCCCCGCTGCTGGCAGGGAGTCTGCGCCTTGGGCTATGCCTGCGGCTGGGCCTCGTAATATCAGCGCAGGCGCAGGTAGATGGCCTTCTTTGCCTGGCCTGTCTTCCATGTGGGATCTGCGGTCTTCCTGGAGAGCCTAGAAAGAGTCACATGTTTCTTTTTGAGCTCCTCAACCTTCTCCTCTACCAGTTTCCCGAAGAGGTTCTCCCCTCGGCAGGGTACATTGGTGATCTTGTCCTAGACCCATTGCTCCAGGTCCGAAGACTGCAGTCACACCATCCGACAATGCCCACAGCCGCCACTCTGCTTGCAGACTCAAAGGTGTCAGGTGTGAGCCATCAGGCCTGGGAACGAGGGCGGCAAATTTCTCCAGGTCTAACATAACATCCTTGAGGAACATGCTCATATAGGTCTGGTAGGCCAGGACTCTGGTCACCAGTATGGAACTCTGATAACATTCCCTCACAAAGGAGTCCAGGGCGCAAGCCTTTCAGTCCGGCGGTACTGAAGAGTAAGTCTTGGAACTCTTAACGTGCTTCAAGGCCGATTCAACGATAGAGTTGTGGGGCAATTAAGGCTTCTCAAATCCCAGGGCGTTCTGGACCTGGTACAGGGAATCCAGCCTGCGGCTTACAAAGGGGACCATAAGTGGCATCTACCAGTCGCAACCTCTGTAGGACACGGTGCACGGGAACCATCATTGCCTCCCTGGGAGTCAAAGGGTACTCCTCTCTTCCTTCTCCAATTCCAGGAAAAAGGGGATGTCACTGGTCATATCCCTAACAAAATCCTGGAAGGATATGTCCTCTGGGGGTGACTTGCATCACTCGGGGGGGGGGGGGGGACTGAAGGTCTGAAGCTGTCAATTTCTCCTCAGTCTCCCATTCCGATTCGGACTCAGAGAGGAAGTCAAAGTAGTGCTGAGTCTCCTCCTCCTACCCTTTCTGCAGTTTGGGAGATGGCAGGTACCGATGGCCCCTCAGTTGCCCGGTGCACCAATGGCAATGACTATGGGCCTCTGACTCAGACACACTGGAGAGGAACTGGAGTCTATTTTGATCTCCCACTCGATGTCCCCAACTAAACTGGCAGGACATGCGAGGGGGATAATTCTGCAGCTGTGGATACAGGTGTCGACACCTTGGGCGGGGACTCCATGATCCAGCTGCCCTCCTGGGTAATGGGAGTCTACTCCGCTGTCTGGGTCAAGTCCTCTTATCAGAGAACCCAGGTTGGTCACGCCTGGCCATCGCTCTCCGCATTGCGTCCAGAAGGGCTGTGATGACGCTACACTCAGAATTTCTCCCAATGCTCATCCTTTAACATCGACAGGGTCTCATCAGAGTCTCCTTTCATTGCTCAGGCCCCTCTGCTCAGACTGTGCACACAGCTCCTTTCCCTTGGATGCCTGAGAACTCTTGGCAGGCATTGTCGAGGGGGTCAGGGTTGAGGATGCTGAATCTGATGAATCAAAGAGGGACTCCTCCTGTTTTTACTGACCCTTCAGGCCTCAGCGCATTTTAATAATTTTAATAACCTTACCTACTGCCCCTTACTCCTCAGTCAGACTTCTACTCCTTCACTCCTATTTCCGCCTTAGCTCCCTCCCCCTACGCTTGTGGCCTCCTTAATTGCAGGTCACTCCATGCCAAAATAACACTATGCTATGATCTAATTTTCCAACATGGTCTTGATCTGCTATTGCTCACCGAAACCTCGCTCAAACCAGGTGAGGAACCTGTTCTACACCATTGTCTCCCAGATGGCTTCTCCTACTTCTCTGCATCCAGGACCACTCGTACTGGTAGCAGGGTGGCTGTTATCTTTCCCTCCACATAGCAGACCACTCCCACTCACTTTCTTTCATAGAGGCCATCCTCCTGAACTTACCAACACAACTTGTGACACCTTTTGCTTTATACTTCCCCCTTCCTATCCACCTCTCTTTGGGATTCCCTGCTTCTTACTATCTTGGATGTCACCACAACCTTCCACAACCTTTATATTCTTGGTGACTTCAATCGCCATATACACTCTCCTCTTAAGCTACGTGATAAGCTGTTCTTGGCCATCTTAATGATCTTCAACTCACTCAACATATCTCCCTTTCCCACTCATTCTGCTGGTCATACTCTGGATCTCATCATTTCAACTCTTAATCCACCTTCACAGCTCTTACACTTATCATTACCTCGTCCCTGGACCAACCATTTTCTCATCCTCTTTTCTCTCCTCCTTTCTCCTATCTCGCCCAGTACATCCACTATCCCCTGCCCCCCCTCCGAGGTTATCTTGTAAACTAAATCCAGACACTATCCTAGCTTTCCCATCTGCAGAAACTAGTTTTCCTTCCTCCTTCTATCTGATGCACATAGATAAGCAGGCCTCTCTCGGGGACTCACGTTTTCGTTCTGCTTGGATCGCGTTGCACCGATTTGGGCATTTCAATCTAAATGAAGGCCTAGCCAGCCCTGGTTTCACCCTGACATCAGTCTTGGCCTCTAAATGAAGAAACAGATATAATAGGCATTTTGGAGACCTGGTGGAAGGAGGATAACCAATGGGACATTGTGATGCCAAGGTACAAATTATATATCAGTGATAGGATGGATATATAGGTGGAGGGGTGGCACTATGTTAAAGAGGGCATTGAGTCAAACAGGAAAGTTCTGCAACAAACAAAATGTACCATTGAATTTTTATGGATAGAAATTCCATGCATGAAGGATAAATGTCATGTCAGGACATGATAGAGAGGTAAAGTCGCTAGATGAAATAAATGACTGCTTCATGGAGCAGCTGGTTTGGGAAGCGACTACAGAAGGAGTTAGTTTAGAGTTAGTCCTTTGTGGAACACAGGATTTGGGACAAGAGCTAACTGTGTTAGGACCACTTAGCACTGGTGACCATAATATAGTATCCAAAGGAAATGTACTGTGTCAGCGTTTAATTTTCAAAAGGGAGACTACAATAAAATGAGGGAAGTGGTTAGAAACAACTAAAAGGAGCAGCTGTAAAGGTGAAGAGTTTACAACAAGCATGGATATAGTTTAAAAATACAATCTCAGAAGCCTAGACGAAATGTATTTCACACTTAAGAAAGGTGGAATTGAAAGCCAAACAGCCAGCATGCTTAAAAGATGAGGTAAGAGTATGAGTCAAAAATACATCTTTCAAAAAATGGAAAAAGAAACCAAATGAAGAAAATAGAAAACAGTATAAGTACTGGCAATTTAAATACATGGCACTGATAAGGAAGGCAAAAAGAACATTTGAGAAGAAGCTTGCCATAGGAGACAGAAATTCAAACTAAGAACTCTTTCTGGTACATTTGAAGCAGGAAGCTGGGGAAGGAGTCAGTTTGACTATTAGATGTTCAAGGGGTAAAAGAGGAGGGAGGACAAGGCCATAGCTAAGAGACCAAATTAATTCTTTGTTTCAGTCTTTACTGAGGAAGATGTGAAAGCTACATATGACAGAAAGGGTATTTAACAGTGATGAGTCAGAACAGCTGAATGAAATTTCAGTGAACCTGGAAGACGTAGTAGAATAAACTGACAAATTAAAGAGCAGCAACTCAGCTGGACCAGATGGTATACACCCAAAAGTGCTGAGAGAACTCAAACATGAAATTGCAGAGGTGCTATTAATTATTTTTAACCTATCATTAAAATCACCTATCATTGCAAATGACTGGAGGTGGCCAACATAATGCCTATTTTTAAAAAGGGCTCCAGGGGTGATCCGGGAAACTACAGACAGGTGAGCCTAACACCAGTGCTAGACAAAATGGTATTAAGAACAAAATTAATGATGGACAGACATGGTTTAATGGGATAAAGTTGACATGGGAAGTCTTGTCTCAATCTGTTCCATTTCTTTGAAGGCATGCTTTTGTTTAGGAGAGTACCCACCGCTTCGTGCAGGTCCCCCTATTTGTTGGAACAGCAGAGACAGTTAAGGTTATTTTGAATTTATCCTGTTGCTATAAAGGGATCCGCTGTGTCTGTTTCATGACATTTTGAATTCTGTCACTGTATTTTCCCCCACCACTTCCATCGGGAGGGCATTCCAAGCATCCACCACCCCTTTCAGTGAAAGAGTAGTTACTCACCTGTAACAGGTGTTCTCCAGGAGCAGCAGGAATCAGTCCTCACATATGGGTGACATCGACGTCGATGGAGCCCTTGCGGAGCATTTCCCCAGCTTTCTATAAAAGCCTTTGGGAATACTGCACGCATGCGCGGTCCCCTTCCCGCCTAAAGGTGCCATCTTGCTCAGTCAAATGACATAGCTAAAAACAGTACACAAAAAATGTAAGAATAAACTATATACAACTGCAACTCCCAGGGGAGGAGGGAGGGTTGTGAGGACTGATTCCTGCTGCTCCTGGAGAACACCTGTTACAGGTGAGTAACTACTCTTTCTCCAGGACCAAGCAGGAAGTGAGTCCTCACATATGGGTGACTCCCTAGCTCTGGGCTACCAGTAACCCAGGCTGAACAAGAGAACTCCCTCTAGTCCCAGCATCAAAGAAAAAGCTTTGCACTGAAAGAACCTCCACCGGTAGCCCAACGGAGGGCTGGAGGGCAGGAGTTGCCTAAACCTCAAAGAGATTCCGGAGTACTGCCTAGCCAAAAGCACTGTCCCTACGGGACTCCCTCTCCAGGCAGTTATGGGCCGCAAAAGTCTGGCTTGAGGACCAAGTTGCAGCCCTGCAGATGTCTGCCAATGGTACAGAGCGGAGATGAGCTACTGAGGCAGCCATAGCCCTCACACGGTGGGCTATGACCCGACCCTGCAAGGGAAGGTCAGCTGCCCTGTAAGCCCAGGTGATAGTCAGCCACCCATATGGACAAGGTACGCTTGGACACAGCTAACCCCAAATTATTAGGGTCAAAAGAGATGAAGAGCTGAGTAGCCCTTCTATGTCCCTGCGTACGGTCAAGGTAGAAGGATAAGGCCCTCCTATAGTCCAGGGTATGCAGGACCGCTTCAGCCTGGCTTGCATGAGGCCTAGGGAAGAATGTTGGAAGAACCACCTCCTGGTTGAGGTGGAAAGGGGAGACAACTTTAGGGAGGAACTTTGGATGAGTCCTAAGGACTACCCTGTTCCTATAGAATCGGGTGTAAGGCCTGTCACAGACCAGGGCCTGAAGCTCACTCACTCGTCTGGCCGAGGTTAAGGCTACCAGGAAGAGTGTCTTCCAGGAAAGGATGCGGAGAGAGCAAGTAGCCATCGGCTCAAAAGGTGGGCGAGTCAGTTGTTGCAAGACCACATTCAACTCCCACTCAGGGGCTGGAGGACGGACAGGAGGCTTGAGCAAGAGCAAACCCCTGAGGAACCGGGACACCAAGGGGTGAACCGACAGAGAGTGTCCTTCCACCAGAGAGTGGTGAGCTGCCAGAGCTGAGAGGTGGACCCAAACAGAATTGGACTTAAGGCCCTGATTGGACAAGTGCAGCAGGTACTGAAGCACTACTGGTCCAGCACAGGAGAAAGGATCCTCTGTATGCAGCTGACACCACACAGAAAATCTTTTCCATTTCAGGGCATAGGTTTTCCTAGTGGACTGCTTCCTAGAGGCCAGGACGACCTCTTCAACTTCTGGAGGTAAGCCCCAAGGAGCCAAAACTACCCTTGCAGCCTCCAGGTCATCAAATTGAGAGATTTGAGATTTGGGTGCAGAAGAGAACCTTGATCCTGAGAGAGAAGGTCGGGCTGCAACCCTAGAGGCAGTGGGGGGTCCACTGCCAGTTGAAGCAGAAGTGGAAACCAAGGTTGCCTCGGCCACCTGGGAGCTACTAGTAGCACCGAGGCCTTGTCCTTTAGAACCTTGAACAGGGTTCGGGCCACCAGAGACGTGGGAGGAAACGCATATAGGAGGCCCTGAGACCAGGAGATCAGAAAAGCATCCGCTGCCCACCTCATGGGATGTGGGTGCCTGGAGCAGAAACTGGGCAGTTGCTTGTTCAGGGGACTGGCAAAGAGATCTATGGATGGAAGTCCCCATTTCAGGAAAATCTGAACCACTAATGGGTGGAGTTGCCATTCGTGGGGCTGCAGAACCCAGCTCAACCGGTCTGCCAGGCAGTTCTCCTGGCCAGGGAGGTAAACAGCTTTGAGAAACATGTTGTGCTTGAGCGCAAACAAGCAAAGGTCCTGTGCCTCCTGACAAAGGAGCCTGGACCCAGTGCCGCCCTGCTTGTTCACATAAAACATGGCTACTTGGTTGTCTGTCTGTACTAAGACAGATTGGTGAGCCAGGTTTGGAGAGAAAGTCCTGAGGGCTAAGCGAATAGCCCGGAGTTCCAGTAGGTTGATCTGTTGCGTGGCCTCCCAGGGAGACCACAGGCCATGGTTGCACTTGCCCAGAAAATGTGCTCCCCAGCCCTGCAGAGAGGCATCGGTGGTCAACACCACTGTGAACCCAGGAATCTGAAAAGGCACCCCTTGGAGTAGATGGGGGGGGGGGGGGTGCAGCCACCAGCGTAGGGAGTTCAGGAATGGTCTGGACACCCTTACTCTGTCTCTGAGGCAACCTGTGGACTGTGTCCACTGAGTCCTGAGGCACCACTGTGCAGGCCTCATACGGAGTCGGGCATTGGGAGTCACATGCACTGTCGAAGCCATGTGGCCCAGAAGCCGCAGCCAGAGTCTGGTGGAAACCAGTGGCCTGTGGAGAAACTGGTTTGCCAAGTCTATCAGTCTTTGGGCTCTGTCTTCTGGCAAGAAAGCCTTTGCCTGCAGAGAGTCCAGCCTTGCTCCTATGAATTCCATGTTCTGGGAGGGGAGCAAAGTGGACTTTGCGAAGTTTATGACAAACCCCAGGTGTTGAAGAAGAGAAATAGCTCAGAGGGTGGCTTGCCTGACCTCCTGGCACGTCTGACCCCTGATGAGCCAGTCGTCTAGATAGGGGAAGACAAAGATACCCTGATTTCTCAGGTAGGCCGCCACCACCGCCAGACATTTGGTAAAGACCCTGGGGGCGGAGGTGAGGCTGAAAGGCAGCACCCTGTACTGATAATGGTTTCCTCCCACAATGAACCTGAGGTACTTTCTGTGGTCTGGATGAATGAGGATGTGAGTGTACACATCCTTTAGATCTAAGGAGCATAGCCAATCCCCCTGCTGGAGGTAGGGCAGAAGTGTTCCAAGAGTAAGCATCTTGAACTTTTCTTTCTCTAGGAACTTGTTGAAATTTCTGAGGTCGAGAATAGGCCTGAGGCCTCCGGTTCTCTTTGGTACGAGGAAGTACCTGGAGTAGAAACTGTGACCTTGGAGGTGGGGAGGCACAGGCTCCACCGCCTTGTCTCGCAACAGACCCTGAAGCTCTTGAAGGAGGAGGTCTGTGTGGAGAGGAGGCCTTGGAGGCTCTCCAGGGAAGTAAGGAGGAGGCAGCTGATGAAAATGAAGTATATAGCCCGAGTGGACTATGCTTAAGACCCAACTGTCTCCTGTAATGTGTGGCCACCTGTGGGCAAACAGGGTTAGTCGACCTTCTGTGCAGGGATGGGACAGCAGAAACGGAGAGGCTATGCCTTGGGAGTCAAAAACCCCCACCCTGCTGAGTGGAAACAGGAGCCTGAGGCTTGGGGGCCTTCTGCCTACGGGGCCCATGTCCCTGCCCCTTGGCCTGCTGACCCTGTGGGGGAGCTGGGGAGGCCTGGTAAGGTGGGAACTGTTTGTAGGCAGTCACCTTCCCTGGGTTAAAGGACTTCTTACCCGAGCCCTTCTTTTTATGAGAAGGGGCAGAAGTCTTTCGAGACAGCCTTGTCCTCGTGAGTTGCTCGGTCTCGAGCTGTGCAGCCTTCTCGGCCATGGGCTTGCCAAAAAGGTTCTCACCTCGGCAAGGAACATCAACCAACCTGTCTTGAACCCATGGCTCGAGATCCGATGACTGCAGCCATGCCTGGCATTGAGCAGCGATGCCGGCTGCCGCAACACGGGCCGAGGCCTCAAAGCCATCATAGACTGCGCGGGACATGAACTTAGAGCATTCCCAGATCCCCGAGGACAAGGACTTGAACCTCTGCAAAGGTTCCCCGGAGAGACCAGCAGAGAACCCGGCAAGTTCCTTCGCCAGGTCCCGCAAGTACATGCCCATGTACAGCTGGTAAGACTGGACACAGCAAGCAAGCATCGAGCCCTGGAAGCACTTTCTACCAAACGCATCCAGGTTCCGGGCCTCCCTGCCAGGGGGCACTGCGGAGTGCATCTTCTGACTTTTCAGAAGATGCATGGCCGATTCCACCACCATGGAATGGTGTAGTAGCTGCGCCTTTTGAAAACCAGGGCTCTTACGGAGTCGATAAATGGAATCGACCCGCTTGCTCAGAACCGGTGCCGAGGCCGGTGCCTCCCACATCCGGAAGAGGAGCCATTCCAGCATCGGAGGAATCGGCACAGTAAAGGCCTCCTTCGGAAGAGAGTCATACTGGAGGGCCTCGAGCTGTTCGGCTCGAGGCTCCTCCACGGGGTCCGCGGGGATCGCCAAAGCAGTGGCCATATCCCGAACGAACTCCGAGAACCGGGTATCCTCCAGAGGGGATATACTCCGGGGCTCAGACTGCAGTGAGTCCGACGGGACGCACCGAGTCTTGAAGGTATCAGGGGACTCCTCGTCCTCCGTCTCCCAGGCGGACTCGTCCGAAGAGGAGTTGGGCTCTGACCGTGCGGGGCCCGGCAGCACCCACCCCGACGCCGAAGCCACCGGCGTCGACGCCCTCGGTCCCAACCGGGAGGTCGAGGGTGACCGCGACCGAGGACGACCTCGAGCCTTCATGGTTTCGAGTATCGGCTCGGTCTCCGGGACGTCGAGGCCTCAGACGAGATCCGGGCCCGGCCGGAGGCCGAATCAGAGAAAAGCCTTTCCTTTTGATGCTGGCGACTTCGAAGTGCCATAGTGGACGTTTTGCCACACGGTCCACAGATCTTAGGATCATGATCAGGACCGAGGCACTGAAGGCAGCAGTCGTGTGTGTCGGTGAGAGACATTAGTTTCTTGCTCCGATCACACTTTTTAAAACCACTGGAAGCCATCGGGGAAAAAAGAGCCCCCGCGAGGTCAAAGGACCGGCCTTCCAGGGAAAAAGAAAAAAGGGCGCGAACGCCAGCCACGAAGGGCAAAAACCGAAAAAATGAGAATGGGCTCGATACCGGTGTACCGAACCCGGCGGGAATGGGAACCGACATCGAACCGGCAAAAAACCGCGATGGAATCGCAGGAAATAGCAAGAAAAATCTAACTGTTTTCCGGGTGAACTAGGACAGACGTCCGACTGGCTCCACGGAAAAAGAGAGACTGAGCAAGATGGCACCTTTAGGCGGGAAGGGGACCGCGCATGCGTGCAGTATTCCCAAAGGCTTTCATAGAAAGCTGGGGAAATGCTCCGCAGGGGCTCCATCGACGTCGATGTCACCCATATGTGAGGACTAACTTCCTGCTTGGTCCTGGAGAAAAAGTATTTCCTGATATTTAAGTATTTAAAGGTCTGTATCTGTCCCTCCTCTCCTCTAAAGTATACATATTTAGGTCTTCAAGTCTCTTCTCATATGTCTTCTGGTGCAGGCACCAAATCATTTTGGTCGCCCTCCTCTGAATCGTTTCCAGTCTTTTTACATCCTTTGCGAGATATGGTCTCCAAAACTGAACACAATAGTCCAAATGAGGGCTCACCAGCGACTTGTACAGTGGCATTAGTACCTCCTCCTTTCTGCTAGTAATTCCTCTCTCTATGCAACTCAGCATCCTGGCTTTGGCCGCCACCTTGTCACACTGTTTTGCCACCTTGAAATCCTCTGAAATAATCACTCAGAGGCCCTTCTCCTGGTCCTTGCACACCAACCTCTTGCCCCCCTATCACATACAATTTCCCTGGATTTCTGCATCCCAAGTGCATGACACTGAATTTCTTCACATTAAATCTTAACTACCAAGCATTAGACCATTCTTCCAGCTTTTGTAGATCTTTTCTCATGTTATCCACTCCCTCAAAGGAGTCCACTCTGTTGCAAAATTTCATGTCACCTGCAAAAAGACAGACTTTTCCATTCAGTTCTTCAGCGATATCATTCATAAGTACACTGAACAGTACCTATCCCAGGACCGATCCCTGGGGCACGCTACTAATCACCTTCCTTTCATCCAAGTGAGTTCCGTTTACCATCACCTTCTGTCATCTGTCAGTCAACCAATTTCTGATCCAGTTCACTATCTTGGGATCTATCCCCAGGCTGTTCAATTTATTGATAAGCCTCCTATGATGAACAGTATCAAAGGCTTTTCTGAAATCTAGGCAGATCACATCCATCGCATGCCCTTGATCTAGTTCTTTAGTCACCCAGTCAAAGAACTCAATCAAATTTGTTTGGCATGATAATCCTTTGGAAAAAACATGTTGCCCACTATTCTCTCTTTCAGGAGCGCCGCCATTACTTTTCCCACCACCGAGATAAGGCTTACTGGCCTGTAGATTGCCACTTCTTCCCTATTACCACTTTTGTGAAGAGGTACCACATCAGCCCTTCTCCAGTCCTGTGGAACTTTTCCTATCTTCAAGGATCTATAAAAAACATCCTTTAAAGTCCCTGCCAGAACCTCTCTGAGCTCTTTCAGTATCCTGCGATGTATCCCATCTGGCCCCATGGCCTTGTTCACTTTCAGTTTTGCAAGCTGTTCACCACATCATCTTCTGTGAATAGTGTGGTATCTACTCCATTCCCATTTGTATATTTGTCAATTGCAGGTGGTCCTTCTCCAGGATTTTCTTTAGTAAAAACAAAACAGAAGTATTTGTTTAGCAATTTTGCTTTTTCAACATCACTTTCCACGAATCCATTCTTTCCACTTATGAGTCTTGCAAATCCACCTCTGATCTTCCTTTTCTCCCGAATATATCTGAAAAACGTTTGTCATCATGCTTTAGATCTTTAGCCATCTTTTCTTCTATCTTTAATTTTGCTATCCTTATTTCTCTTTTTGTCTCTTTTAGCTTTATCCTATATTCTTTTCTGTGTTCCTTTGTTTGCGAACTTCTGAATTTTGTGAAAGCTGTGGTTTTTGCCATTATTTGTGCAGCCACTTTGGAGAACTAAATAGGTTTCCTTTCCTCTTGTTTTTATTTGCTTTCCTTACATTATCTATCTGTTGCCCCTTTTATTGCCTCCTTTATTTTAGCCAACTGCAGTTCCACTACCCTTACCTCCTCCCAGCCTGCCAACTCCTCCTTCAGGCACTTGGCCATTTTACTGAAGTTAATGTTTTTGACTTTGAGCTTGCTGCGATTGGACTCTGCCTTGGCTTTTATTTCAAACCATACTGTGTGATGATCACTGCTACCCACATGGGCACCAACCCGGACATTTGACATGCTATCTCTGTTGGTGAGTACTAAATCCAGCATCGAACATTTCCTGGTCGGTTCCATCACCATTTGTCTAAGCAGTGCATATTGGAAGGCCTCCACAAATTTTTTACTTCTTTCCAGATTGGCATAAGGAATATTCCAATCCATATTGGGTAGATTAAAGCCACTGTGGCCTTCTGCACCACCCTAGGCAGTTGCCTAAGGTAGGGCGAGCACTCTTTTTGTAGTTGTGGGTTTTCAAATAAATTGAGGTCCGATAGGCATAAGGCAAGCACAGGAAAATTTATTGATTTTTACTACTACTCCATACAGAGCTTTTAGAAAGCTCGGCGCAAGGGCAAGAAGAAAGAAAAAAAAGGTAGGATTTCTTCTCCTAACACAAATAGCTTCTACCACTTCCAGAATTCACAAATCGCGGCTCTCGCTACTTCCTCCAGCCTTTAAACATAAATGCCAGTTTACCCTTCTTGAAACTTCCAAACATTCAAAATAAACTTTCTGGCTTCATTCAAGGAAAAACATTTTTAAAAGCAAACAGGGCTTTAAAACACTGTCCAGCCTGTTTCTTTTTCTTTACTGGCTAATGCAGTTCTTTGAGCTTCACACTCTATAGTGCTCAAACATTTAACTTGTCTTGTGACACAAAGAACATTCCATTGCAGAAGATTCTGAGTCAATGTCTGAAGCATAGCTTTCTGTCTGCATTTCTTCTACAGCTGACTCTTCAGTATCGTGGTTTAAACTTCTCTGTGTAAACCCAGGCTCCACCCCTTCTAACAGCTCAAGAATTTTCTTCCAGCAAGACTTCTCCTTTCCTATAGAATTCTCAGCATACATGGGCAATTCTCTCTCTCTCATTAACTGGCTTACTGTCTGTAGCTGGCTTAACTTGCTGTTGGGCACAGGGTTACTCACGGTTCTGCTTCTAACAGGTAAGCTTTCACCAAGCCTTTGGCTTGCAGTAAAAGTGTCCTCATTTAGGGCTCTCTCAGTTGGGAATCTCTGGCCTCCAGGCTCCAAAGCAACTCTTCTGCATTCTTGGTTCTTCCCTGGCTTATGGATTTTTCCCCTGAGGGCTCTAGCAGATCCCACAGTGTCCTCTGAGGCTGGGCTTCTCTTAAAAATCTGTCTCAGCAGTTCCTTCTCCTCCCCTGGGCTGTCCTGGGAAATCCCTTTCTCTCCAGTTGCCCTGAAGCTTCCTCCTCCTTCCAGCACGTTAGGACTTCTGCTGTGTTCAGCCACTCTGGTAGCTCCTCCCCTGGGAACTCCTTCTCTCCTCCTGTCTCCGTCACTCCTGTTGCTGCCCTCCTCTTTTTGTAATCCCCTATGGACTCTATCTGAACGTGTTTGAGCTGCAGCCTCGTGCTGCCCCCTCAGCTGGCTCTCATTAGCCTTACAACTTGTTTCTGAGCTAGGGCGTGGCTTGCAGCTAGGAACTAGATGAGTTTTTTTTTGTTCAGGAGCAGTTTGAGTTTCACAGCCCTGCTCCCTGTTTCTCTCCCTTAAGGTAAAAATGTGGTTTTTTCCTATTTCTAGGAGCTCAGGAACATTTTGGCCATCACACCACCCAATATGATCACTTCCCCCTTCATGACTACCTTTGTAATATCAATAATCAAATCTCTATCAATTTCTTCAGTTTGAGTTGGATGCCTGTAGACTACACCAATGCCATCTCCTCTTTCCAACACAATCCATAATCCATGTCCCCTGCATTTCAGCAGCTTTAATATTTCTTTTGACATATAGGGCTCCTCCTCCTCCTTTTCTGCCTTCTCTATCTCTTCTAAATAAATTATAGCCACCTATGACTATATCCCATCCATGAGACGCGTTAAACCATGTTTCTGTAACGGCCACAATGTCCAAGTCCATTTAGAGTAGTTACTCACCTGTAACAGGTATTCTCTGGGGACAGCAGGAATCAGTCCTCACTTATGGATGACGTTGGCACTGACGGAACCCTCGTGGAAGCATCCCCCCAGCTTTCAAAGAAAGCCTTTGGGAGATGCTACCACACATGCATGGTCCCCTTCCCGCCCAAGGGTGCCTTCTTGCTCAGTCAGATGACATAGCTAAAAGATGGCAAAATAAAAGATGGTAAAGGAGCAATTCCAAGAGGCGGAGGGAGGGTTGTGAGAACTGATTCCTGCTGTCCCCGGAGAACACCTTTTACAGGTGAGTAACTACACTTTCTCTGGGAACAAGCAGGAAGTCAGTCCTCACATATGGGACTCCCCAGCTACAGGATACCGAAAGCCCATAGCGAAAAGCACGGACTCCCTCACGGGGAGCCGTGAGCAGCAGCAATTAAGTCCGTGTCCACAGACTACAGTAGGACCCCCTGTGTCTGATGAAAACCAGCTCTCTGGTAGCCTGAACACATAGCTCTGACATGGTGCGCCATGACACGGCCCTCCAGCAGTAGCCTCGCCTGCTCATAGGCGAGGGCGATACAGACCACCACCCAGGTGGACAGCATACGCTTGGTCACTGCCTCCTCAAGCCTACTGGGATCGTAGGAGACGAAAAGCTGAGTGGCTTTGTGTTGGCTCTGAGTGCGTTGGATATAGAAGGACAAAGCCCTCTTACAGTCCAAGGTGTGAAGGACTGTCTCTGCACGACTGGAGTGAGGTCTCGGAAAGAAAGTGGGAAGTATCACGTCCTGGTTGAGATGGAAGGGTTGTACCACCTTCGGAAGAAATTTAGGGTACATGTGGAGTATGCTGGACAGACAGGAAGAAAATTGATGCCTTTGAATTATGGTGCTGGCGGCGAATACTGTGTATACCATGGACTGCCTGAAGAACAAACCAGTCGGTACTAGAGGAGATCAAACCTAAGCTTTCTTTAGAAGCTCAGATGACAAGACTTTGACTTTCATACTTTGGACACATCATGCAAAGAGAGAGATCATTAGAGAAAGACATCATGTTTGGCAAGATAGAAGGTCAACGCAAAAGAGGAAGGCCAGCAATGAGATGGATCGATACAATAACAGCAGCTACGGGTACCAGTCTGTCAACAATGAGCCACCTGTCTGAAGACTGAACACAATTTAGGATAGCTATCCAGAGGTTCGCCATGAGTCGACTCCGACTTGACGGCACTTAACAACAACATAAGGCGCCTCCGCCACTAAGCTCTGAAGCTCGCTAACTCTGCGAGTGGAGGTGAGTACAACCAGGAACGCCACCTTCCATGAGAGATATCGTAGGTGGCAGGTAGCCAGAGACTCAAAGGGCGGGCAAGTGAGCTGCCCCAATACCACACTGAGGTCCCATTCGGTCGCCGGAGGGCAAACCAATGTCTTCGGTAAGAGCAGACCCCCTAAGAAAACAAGTCACCAGCAGCTGGACCAAGAGGGGCTTGCCATCCACCGGGTGGTGGTATGCTGCCAGGGCACTGAGATGCACCCGGAAGGAGTTAGATTTAAGCCCGGATTGCGAGAGGTAGAGAAGATATTGTAACACCAGTCCCACCGGGCAGGAGAACGGGTCAGTCCCATGCTGCGTACACCAGGCAGCAAACCTGCACCATTTGAGAGCATACGCTTTCCTAGTAAAGGTCTTGCGAGAGGCCAGCAGGATCTCCTCTATCTCACCAGAGAGGTTGAAAGGGGCTAAGGTCACCCTTTCAGCAACCACACTGTCAGAGACAGGGACCCCAGGTTGGGGTGCAGAAGAGAGCCCCCTTCCTGAGACAGGAGTCCCGGAGAAGACCTCAACAGGATGGGGGTCTTCACCGTTAGTTGGAGGAGTAGCAGGAACCAGAGTTGCCTGGGCCACTGAGGGGCTATCAGGATGAGTGAGGCTTTGTCGCGGAGGGTCCTGAATAAGGTTTTGGCAATCAGCAGTGTGGGAGGGAAGGCGTACATGGGGCCCTCCAAACACGAGATGAGGAACGCATCTGCTGCCACCCTGGAGGGGTTGGCCTGCTGGGAACAGAAGCGGGGCAACTGGAAGTTGTCTGGACTGGTGAACAGGTCCATTACAGGTTTCCCCCAGGTCCAGAAGAGCCGTTCGGCAACACTGGGGTCCCAGTTGCCACTCGTGCAGCTGGAGGACTGCTCAACCTGTCGGCCAGAAGGTTGTTCTGGCCTGGTAGGTATACTGCCGGTAGGAGAATACCTTGTTGGATTGCATTCGAACAGAGAAACATCGCCTCCTGGCAGAAGGCACGAGACCCCGTGCCCCCCTGTTTCTTCACTTAGAACATCACCACCTGGTTGTCCATCTGGACCAGCACCGGCTGGTGATGCAAGTGGTGGCAAAAGGCTAGAAGGGCTAAGTATATCGCCTGTAGTTCCAGGAGGTTGATCTGCTGGGTGCACTTGTCTGTACAGGGTGCTGCCTTTCGGCTTGGCCTCCACCCCAAGGGTCTTCACATAATGCCTGGAAGTTGTGGCCGCCTTCCTCCACCTCCAGGGGGTCTTTCTCTTCCCCTACCTGGATGACTGGCTGATAAAGAGACACATGGCCTCAGAGGTGCAGCAGGCCACTGCACGCACCATCCAGGTTCTGCAATACTTAAGCTTTGTCATAAACTACCCCAAGTCTCATCTCCTTCCGACACAATGTCTGAAGTTCATTGGGGCAAAACTGGAACTCTCCAGTCAAAGGCTTTCCTGGCCCAGGGACTGAGCAGATCACCTCAGGACTCTGGCAGGGAATATACAGCACTGTTCCTCCGTGCCCGCTCGGCTACTTCTGTGCCTTCTTGAGCACATGGCCAGGGGGTCTTTGTCTTCCCCTACCTGGACGACTGTCTCATAAAGGGAGGCACGGCCTCAGAGGTGCAGCAGGCCACCACAGGTACTGCCTTTGGTTTGGGGTGAATGAGGATGTGGGTATAGGCATCCTTCAGATCTAAGGAGCATAGCCAATTCCCCTGCTGAAGGTAGAGCAGCAATGTTCCAAGGGTTGTTGAAGTTCCGCAGGTCAAGGATGGGTCTTAGGCCCCTTGTCCTTTTTGGCATGAGGAAGTACCTGGAGTAGAACCCCTTGCCCTTCAGATGGTGGGGCACCAGGTCCACTGCTTTGTCCTCAAGAAGACCTGCCAACTCCTTCAGTAGAAGGACCTGGTGGAGGGGAGACCTGAGGGGCTCTCCCAGAAAATAAGGGGAAGGTGTCTGAGTCAGATGGAGGAGCTAACCCTCCCTGACCACCTGAAGTGCCCAGGAGTTGGTGGGGATGGTCAACCACCTCTGGGCATAGTGGATCAGACATCCCCCTGTGGGCTGCTGACCTCCTTGGGGTAGAGAGACTGCCCAAGGAGTCAAACCCCCCCCCCCCACCCCCCATGGCTGGGCCGGAGTCGGTGTCTGGTGTTTTGGAGCCTTCTCCTTACGAAGGCCATGCCCATGTCCCTTGGCCTACTGACCCTTTTGAGGAGCCGGGAAGGCCTGAAAAGGTGGGTAGTTTCTGTAAGCAGCCCCTTTCCTTGGGTAGAAGGACTTTTTACCTGAGCCCTTCTGTTGGGAAGGGGCAGCGGTCTTTTTGGAGAGCCTGGTCCTCGTCATGAACTCTGTCCCCAGCTCAGCAGTCTTGTTGGTCATGGGTTTGGGCATGGGACATTGGGCATGGGGCATGGGACATCGACCAATTTGTCCTGAACCCACTGCTCACGGTCTGACGACTGTAGCCAAGCTTGGCATCATGCACCGATACCCGCTGTCGCTACTCGAGCTGCCGATTCGAACGCATCATAGGCTGAACTTGGAGCACACACAGATAGCCTTGGCCAGGTTCTTGAACTGCTGCAGGGGTTCTTCAGAGAGACCAGCTGAGAACCCAGCGAGTTCCTTCACCAGGTCTCTCAGGTGTATGCCCATATACAGCTGGTAGGCCTGGATGAGACAAATGAGCATCAAGCCCTGGTAACACTTTCTGCCGAGGGCGTCCCAGATGCGGGCCTCCCTGCCGGGAGAGCACCAAGGAATGTGTCTTCTGACTTTTCGGCCGACGCATGGCCGACTCTACCACCATGGAGTTACAGGGCAGCTGTGATTTCTGGAAGCCCGGGCTCCAGAGGACTCAATATATCGAGTCGAGCCGCTTGCTTACAACCAGCACTGATGCCAGTGTCTCCCACATACAGAGCATCAGCCATTCCAGGATGGGAGGGATGGGCACCATGAGAGATTCCCTCGGAGGAGCCTCGTACTGCAGGATTTCCAACTCATCTGCCCGAGGTTCCTCCTCCAACTCCGTAGGGAACACCAGGGCCTTAGACATATCCTTGATGAAATCAAGGAAGCCCATATCCTGCACAAGGGATCGTCGCCAAGTCTCTGAGACGGGAGGGTCTGAGGGGACACTGCGGTGTCAACGGGCATCAGGAGATTCCTCATCCTCTGTCTCCCACTCGGAGTAGTCCGTTGAGAACTCCTTGGAGGGATGATCGTAGGTCTCGAGGCTGACCCCGACCCGTGGCCTCTCGATGCTCCGCAGCCAGTGCCAAGCACACTTGTCAGGGATGATCGCGGTCCCCTTGAGCAAGAATTGGATTAAGACCTCGGCCGAGGATCAAATCAAAGCCAAAGGGCCTCAAAGATTGGCTCAGTCTCCGGGGACGTCTTTGACGTCGAGGGCCTGGTGGTCGGGGCAGGAATTGGTCATACCAGACAACAAAGCCCACTGCTGGTCCATGAAGGCAGACAAACTGCGCTCCAGGGCCGCCATTCTAGACTCCAGGCCAGAAGGCTCTGCAGCTGGCTCCCCCAAAGGGGAATCCTCGACAAGGATGGTGTCTGGGGACCGAGGCTGGTCCGAGATCGAATCCTTCTGAGGGACCTCTGCAGGCTGCTCCTTCTCCGATCCCTCAGACGAGTGTCTTGGATTGTGGGACCTGGCTCGGGGAGCACCCGGCCAGTTGGATCCATCCAAGGACGCCGCCTTTGAGGCTTTTTTCTTCTTTCTGGGTTCCCTTGAGGAAGACCCACTTTCTGAAGACCCACAGCGGGGCTCGGGATCGGAGGGGTCCACCCGAGTTGTCAAGGCTTCAGACAAGGCTCTGGCCCTTGGAGGCACCAGGGAGTCAGGGAAAAACTTATCGTGCTGCTGCTAGCAGCTCTTGAGGGCCTTGCTGAACATCCTGCCGGGTCATGGTCTGGCCCGAGGCAGCAGAGACAGCAGTCGTGTGTGTCAAAGACATGATTTTCGAGCACCGATCACACTTCTTAAAGCCACTGATAGCCATGGGGGAAAAAGTGCTGCTCAGAGGTCAAAAACTTGCTGGGCTGCCAGTTGGGGAAACAAGGTGCGAAGACGCCAGAAAATTAAAGACAAAGAAAACTGCAAAAAAGACCCAAACTCGACGTCGAGGCAGTGAGGTCAAGTGGTGAGAAGAGTACTGGTGCGATACCGGAAGCAAGTATGAAACTCAGAGAAGAAAAATCTACTTTTCTGGGGACAAGCCAGACGAACGTCTGAAGGGCTCCACAGAAAAAAAGGAGACTGTGCAAGATGGCACCCTTGGGCGGGAAGGGAACTACGCATGCGTGGAAGCATCTCCCAAAGGCTTTCTTTGAAATCTGGGGGATGCTTTCGCGAGGGCTCCGTCTGTGCCGATGTCACCCATATGTGAGGACTGACTTCTTGCTTGTTCCCAGAGAACCACCATTAGGGCTTCCAGGTCAGGAACTTTGTTGGCTAGGCTTCGAACATTTGTGCTCATTGCTTTCCAGCATTTGTTGACTGGCTTGCCTGTATTTTGCATGGATTTTGTTCTACACGCCACTTCCCACTTGCCATTGATATGTGAGTTAATAATGTGGCTATTTCCAATATTATTATGTTTTTTCTGGGAGTGACGTCCTGAACTTGTTGTTTTTCATCTGTCATCCCCTTTTCCTAGTTTAAATACCTGGATTCATCTTCCCCCTCCCTTATTCTCAGGGATTTTAACATTCATGTTGATGACCCCTCCTACCCTTATGCTTTAAAGCTCCTCTCCCTTACCTCATCATTCAACCTCCAATTTTGCTCTACTGCCTCCATTCACCAGCAAGGCCACTGCCTTGTAATTGCTTACCCTCAAACTTCTGTACCTCACTTCTTCTCTTATTGGACCATCACCTACTAAGTTTTACTCGTCATTACTCACTGCCTCAATCTCGCCCTGTCTCCTCCAACCTCTTTATAAATCTTCATGCTATTGACCCATTGGCTCTCTCTTCCACTGTTTCATCACCTCTTTCCTCCACTATGTCATCTGAGTCTGTTGATAATGCGGTAGCTTCCTATAACACTGCACTCTCCTCTGCTCTGGATGTTCTTGCTCCGCCCATGCCATGTTCTGTGAGGTGTACTGTACCTCAACCCTGACTGTCTTCCACTATCTGCTATCTTCTTTCCTGCACCCGCTCAGCTGAGTGTGCTTGGCTTAAATCCTGCACCCTTGCGGACTTTCTACTCTTCAAATTCATGCTTGTATCTTTCCATAGCACTCACCAAACATGACTATTATCTCCATCTGACTAACTCTCTTGCCTCTGACCCTCTCCGTCTCTTTACAACTCTCAACTCTCTCCTCAAGGTGCTTCCGCTTCTGAACCCTCCCTCCCTTTCTGCCCAAACCTTGGCTGACTACTTCTATGACAAAATCCACAAGATCACACTCCAATTCCCCACAAGGTCAGCTACTTCTCCTCCTCCTCCCACTCTTCACTCCAAACATTCCTCCCCTACCTCTGCTACTCTTTCTTTCTTTTCTATGATCTCTGAGGAAACCACTCACCTTCTTTCCTCAAACAAACTCACTACCTGCTCCTCTGATCCTATTCCCACCCATCTCCTTAGCTCCATTTCCTTCATTGTAGTCCCTTCCATCTCTCATATTCTCAACCTATCACTCTCCACTGCAAATTTCCCTGCAGCCTTCAAACATGCTGTGATCTTTTCCTGATGTATCACGGGTTACTCAGAAGCGTAGGAAGGCCTTTCTGGAGCTGCAACCTCGGGTCCTGGCTCTGGGGGCCTCTTTTTATTTAAAATTTCCCTGTAATGTAATTTGGTTTATCAAGGTGTGAGGTTTGTCTTTTTTGAGCCTTCTCAATTGGAGATTTTCTTGCAGGGTTAGGGTTGAAATATTATAATTTGTTTCTTTCTTTTGGATTTTATTTCCTTTGCTGCTCAGGTTATGATAAAAGGGGTCAAGTACTTTGTTTTGGGGCGATTCTGGTTTTTTGGGGCTCACCGTTGATGTGGACTGTTTAATATGTACAAATGTATATACCATTTGTGTATTTTCTTTCCTTTTTAATTGTAAAAGCATAAAAATAAAATAAAAAAACATGCTGTGGTCACTCCTCTCCTCAAGAAATCCTCACTAGACCCTATCTGTCCTTCTCATTATGGATCCATCTCCCTCCTCCCCTCCGTTTCTAAACTACTTGAACTTGCGGCTCACCGCCATTGCCTTGAATTTCTCTCCTCGCAAGCCCTTCTAGATCTTCTACAATCTGGCTTTTGTCCTTTACATTCTACTGAAACAGCTCTTGCCAAAGTCTCCAGTGACCTGTTCCTGGCAAAATCCAAAGGCCTTTACTCAATCCTCATTCTTCTTGACTTTTCTGCTGCTTTCACCACCACTGACCACAACCTTCTCTTTGATACCTTGTTCTCGCTTGGTTTTAATGGCTCTGTGATATCCTGGTTCTTTTCTTATCTTTCCCATCTTTTAGTGTTTGTTCTGGTGGATCCTACTCTACTGCTATCCTGCTCTCAGCTGGTGTACCCCAAGGATCTGTCTTGGGTCCACTCCTTTTCTCTCTATATACCCAGTTCCTTGGTGCACTCATCTCTTCCCATGGCTTTCAGTACCATCTTTATGCTGATGACTCCCATATCTACATCTCTACACCTGAAATCTCTCTGGCAATCCAGGCCAGGATCTTTGCCTGCCTTTCTGACACTGCTGCTTGAAACTGAACATAGCCAAAACTGAGTTTCTTATTTTTCCTCCTAAACCCTCCTCTCCCCTTCCTCCTTTCTCAGTCTCTGTGGATAACTCTCTACTCCTCCCTGTCTCCTCAGCAACCTTGGGGTCGTCTGACTGTTCTCTCTCCTTCTCCACACACATCCAACTGGTAGCTAAAACATGCCGTTTCTTTCTCTACAACATCAACAACATTCAGCCATTCCTTTCTGAACATACTACTAAGACACTTATCCAATCCTTTGTCATCTTTTGTCTAGACCAGGGGTGGGCAATTCCGGTCCTGGAGGGCCGCAGACCAGTCAAATTTTCATGATGTCCCTAATGAATATTCATGGACCTATTTCCATACAATGGAAGGCAGTGGATGCAAATAGATCTCATGAATATTCATTAGGGACATCATGAAAACCTGACTGGTCTGCGGCCCTCCAGGACCGGAATTGCCCACCCCTGGTCTAGACTATTGTAACCTACTCCTTGCTGGTATCTCTCTCTCAATCATCTCTCTCCCCTTCAATCTGTTCAACACTCTGTTGTGCAGCTTATCTTCCACCAGCCTCGTCATGCTCATAGTACCCCTCTTCTCAAGTCACTTCATTGGCTCCCTATCCATTTCCATATCCAGTTCAAACTTCTCCTGATGATCTATAAGTGCATTCACTCTGCAGCTCCTCACTACCTTTCCTCTCTTATCTCTCCCTACACCGCTCCTCAGGAACTCCGCTCTTCTGGCAAATCACTTCTATCTCTGCCTTTCCCTTCTATTGCTAGCTCCAGACCGCTCCTTTCACATTGCTGCAGCTTATGCCTGGAACAAACTACCTGAGTCTGTACGTCAGGCATCTTCTCTGACCCTTTTCAAATCCAGGCTGAAAACTCACCTCTTCACTGCTGTTTTCGGATTTTGACTCACCTGATCTCCTTCGTGTTTCCTTACCATTTCCTCTAGATGTATCCCATGTCTACAACAACTGTCTTGTCTGTCTTGACTAGATTGTAAGCTCTGATGAACAGGGACTGTCTTTTATATGTGTCTGTGCAGCGCTGCATATGTCTTGCAATGAAGCTACAGGGTAACCTATTTAAGACTAATAAGGGAAAATATTTTTTCACTCAACATGTAATCAAACTCTGGAATTTGTTACCGGAGGATGTAGTAAAAGCTGTTATTGTAGCTGGGTTTAAAAATGGTTTGGACAAGTTCCTGGAGGAAAGGTCCATAAACCATTATTAAAAGGGATCCAGAATATCACTGCTTGACCCAACACAAGCATTGAGGAACCTGTGTCATTTGGGAAAACTGCTAGGTACTTGTGACCTAGATTGGCCACTGTTGGAAACAGGATATTGGGCTTGATGGATCTTGGTCTGACCCAGTATGGCATAGCTTATGTTCCTATGTCTTGTAGTGCTATACAAATGTTCAGTAGTAGTAGTAGTAGTTGCTGTAATCAGGTCATGTTTCTCCACCAGATTCAATCTATTACAACACTGTCATTCATGCTTTAATTATAAGCCGTGTTGATTACTGAAATTTGTCTGTTTGCTCTTAACAGATTTCGGACTATTCAAAACATTGCTATCAAGCTGCTTATCATAATAAACTGACCAATTATATATCTCCTCTACTTCCAGAGAACCACTGGTTGTCAGTGGCCTATAGGGTAACGTTTAAGTCCTGGCATTTAAAGTTATGTGCACCAGACAACCAGTTCCACTTTTTAAAGAATTTAATTCCCCACACACCACTGTGAACTTTCCATTCATAAAATGACAAACTTATTTATTCTTCTTCCTCTCGAGCATGTCTCGAGACTACTCAATCTGGCCTTCTGTACATTAGTTCCATGGTCATGGAATTTACTCCCTAAATATTTGCAAATAGAGGACTCCTTGATTAGATTTAAGTCTAAGGTGTATTTATTTTCATCTGCCTTTGAGGATGAGATTCCAATGGATGGCCCAGAGGTAGAGATTGATTCTTGCATGTGAGCCTTCCTAATTCCCTCTTTCATTCATTTGTAATTGACCCTTTTCTCTCTCGATTTCTCCTTTTAGCCAGTGCTTGTAAACTGCTATGATGTTCTATGAATGGCAGACTATTAAATCTCATAATACATATATAAACTGATCCATGGGAAATGTTGGCCCTCATTGTGGGTAAAAATATATATGCAGTAGTGAACGTTCTAGTGGGGGACCCCAAGCAAAATTTTTCTGAGACCCCCCCTGTATTTTTGCCCTCCTTGGCGATGACGATGGCACGACCCCCCCCCCCCAGTGACTCCGCCCCGTCAACTTCCTCCAAGCTCCAGTGGTGGCCCCATGTGGCAAACTTATTTTTTAATCTGTTTGCCGCATTACCTCCATTCCAGATCCAGAGGTGGTCCTCTGGGGCCAAAGTCTCACAATATTGCAAGATTTTGGCTCAGGAGGAACACCTCCGGGTTGGAATGAAGGCAGCGCAGTAAATAGATATAAGTAAGTATGCTGCACTGCTATATGGGCCCCCTTCCTGCCTGACCCCTCCCCCATATCGTGGGGGCTGCTTGGGTAGAATTTACACCGCTGTATGTATGCTGTTTACAGGGTGGATATGTTTATCAAAAAAGGGAAGTGTCTGGACAGAGAGTGGGTGGGGAGAGAGAGTTCATATGGGTTGTAATACTGAAAACCCTATGAACACTTTCTCCTTCAGTCGTTGCACTTGCTTCAACGTAGGTGCAAATGTGCCTAGGTCCAGTGAACCCACCTTTGCCCCCATCCCTGGCTGGATTTTCAAAAAGAAATTCCACACAAGGTTTCCTTTTTGAAAATTTGCTTGCAGGCCCCATGTTGAGTCTAAAAATGGCTCCATATGTAAGCAACTAATATACCTGGCTGTGTGTTCAATCTGCAGGAGCTTAGGAACTCTGCGGTGAAGTAGATGTCTACGTCGCAGAAAAAGAGGACCACGTTGTTTCCTTTCCATGCTCGGGCTCCCACGTCCAGCCCCTTCCCCCGGGAGAACTCTTCATTCAGCTGGATGAAAGTGAAGTTCCTGAAGTTCATGGCTCTGAAAACACAAAGCACATGGGAAGCTTGAAAAAAACGTTAAATTCAGCTGGATGTTTTTTGTCACTATGATTAACTGTTAACATGAGCCAGGCACTCTATTTGTGAATGGGGCAAAACAACAATTCCACCATGACAAAACTGCTGTTGAAAAGAACGGTTCCCAAGCCAGCAGTGTTATATGCCTGTAAGAGACCAGGGTTCAAGTCCTGGATCTGACTCCTGCTCCTGGTACTGGTGGGAGCTGGGTGTGTTACCGAGGCAGAGACCACAGCTTTCAGGTAAGATGGCTTCACAGAACCATCTCTTTTAAATGTTTTATTTTGCTACTTGCCCTGGGATTCCTGGAACATAAAGGATGGGAGATCAAACATGAGTAATAAACAAACAGAACTATCTACTGTGTAGCCTCAAAGAATAAGCATACCAGATTCTGAAAAATATTGCAGTTGGTTCCTGCTCAAAAGAACCACCCTTACAATGATTGTGAAGGTGGAGGGGAAGGGCGCATAAAATAATCCCCCACCCCCCAAAGCTAAAATAATCTTGAGATGAAAAAACCACCATTTTCAGCTGATACTGAAAAACTGTCTACCTAATCTGCTCAACAGAATGCTCTTTTACTGGTAGCTGCATTAGTTCTGTTCAAGATATAGCAGAGAAAATGGGAAGTAATTTAAAAAATGCAAGCATGTACTTTATGTTTTCCCCTCGCCTCTCTCCTCAGTTTTGATCTGCATTATATTGATTTCTGCTATGCCATGGCCTTGCACCTACGAATAAAGCAGCCTGTCGAGCTAGCAACAGCATCCTTGAGAATTCCTTCAGAAACCTCATCGGACTGGCCTTTTCTTTTGCAAGCCTTTGTACTTTCCCACTACAGTCTCCTCCTGTAAACTTTAGCGTGAACTCATAAAACCACATTTTTCTTTTAAAAGAAAAGTTATACTTCAGCTGACTTTCCTTGTTGGATTTTGGCAGCTAGGAACTGCTGCCATGATTCCATCTGCTTGCAGTTCCAGTGTCCCTTCATATCAAACTCAACCTCTTTAATGAGTCTGACGCAATTGAGAAAACAATTCATTTCAGTAGCTCAGTCAGTCCTATTCCCATGCTAAGCCTCAAGGCCTAAACTTCAGCAGAGGATTCTCCTGTGCTCTCAAGGCCTAGGATAAACAAAGCAGTTTGTAAACTCCATTCTCCCTTTTAACTGCCACCTTTTACATCCTCCCAGCCCATTAACCTAATCCCCAACACGCTGAACATGTCTGCTATAAATCTGGTTTACTGCTTTGATTTATACGCCCAGTCACACGGACAATAAAAAAGTATGGATTAACCATGCTCAGCAATAGATCACTAAACATTCGAAGATGAAACCAAGGCCCTTTCCAGGGAAAAACACACATCATTTTTAGAAATAAAAATCAAACCAGGTTTTCAGCAGCAGGAGTTTGCTCAGGATCAATAGCAGCAATATTTACAGGAGGGAGAGTAAATGAGAGGATACACCTAGAACCCAGCTATAAATTCCAACCAGCAATTGGTTTTGCACTGAGGAAAACACGTAGGGAAAAATAAAATCAGTGCCGACCCCTGCAAAACAGCATGCACATATTTCTGCAGTCATTAATCCTAACTGCACAACATAACTGCGCTCATTTGGGAACCACAGGGAAAACTGAAGCTAAAAAGATGTTCTTGCTTTGTCAGTTTTTATATAGCATCCTGCCAGGATGCCTTAAAGTAGTCGAATGGCAGCAAGGATAAAGACCATATTAATGCCATTTCAAACAAATTGTTCTTCGTCAAGGGGCTTGTTTGCAATCAGTCAGACAGGACCTACATACCTCTCTCAAGGGATCCACACACTGAAAATTATTTAAAGATATTATAATTATATATAGTAAGTGACTTACAAATCTTTTTTGACATGTAAAATGCTTCCTATAAGCGGCCCCCTCCATTGCCACTTTATATTTGGCTCAAATGGAAGAAAGTTCAATTTACACTTCAACTTTTTTTACTCACGTTCTTATATGGAAGAGGATTTTAGACGATATCTTTTTTGTATGGACGGCTGATGTGGATGGGTTGTTAGCATTTATCACATGGTTAAATGGCTTGAAACCTAACATTCAGTTTACGGCACATAATGATCCACAACAGATAGAATTTCTGGACATGCTTATTTATCGTGCCGATACCTCTTTACAAACCACCTTGTTCCGCAAGCCAGTTCAAAGAAACAGTTTTTTGAATTATAACAGTTTTCACCCTGTTTCCCTTAAAAAGGGATTACCATATGGCCAGTTTTTACGTTTGCGCAGGCTCTGCTCCTCTATAGGGGATTTTCATCTTCATGCCCAGGAGTTAAAACAAAGATTGCTTTTGCGGGGATATCCCCCTTCAGTGATCGAGCAGGCGTATAAACGCGCGCGTTATACACATCGTGATTGGCTATTAAAACCCTCCAACCCTCCGATGACTGATTTCGATAGGAAGATAGTGGGCATTTTTCCTTATATGGTTCGCAGTAACACAGTGGTGGGGATCCTCCGAAAACACTGGTCTATTTTATCTGTACACCCTAGTTTGGCCCATTCATTTATGCCGGCATTTACTAAAGCTTCATGTTTCAGGGACATCTTGGTGCATTCCACCGCCACACTTGATAAGCCATCTGGTCCGGGTATAACTAAAGGTCACTTTCCATGTTATAAGTGCAAATTTTGCTCTAATACAATGTCTGGAATCTCGTGGGATCATCCCTGGACTGGACATACCTACCAACGACGCTGGTTCACGACGTGCTCTTCGTTCTTTGTGGTTTATTTAATCCAATGTGAGTGTCTTCTACTTTATGTGGGCCGAACGACAAGACCTATTAGGACAAGAATTTGTGAGCATGCGTCTCGTTTACAGCAAAAAATTTCATCTGCTCCAATAGTAGACCACTGCGTTGAGCAGGGCCACACATTTATTTATTTATTTATTTATTTAACAGTTCTTCTATACCGCTCTATTCTAGATCAGAGCGGTTTACATCCAACATCAACCATACAACACAGGAACCCTGAGTTGCATTTACAATAAACAGGAGATCAACTTGGAAGTAACTGGGGGGAACTATGTACATTGTATAACATATCTACATCTTATTTACACTGGGGGTCCTGATTCCATTTCAGTGGGTATCTTCTGATCGATCAGTTGATTATCCTTTTTTCATGCTGAGTCTGATTGTTTAATTGCAATGAGTGATTGTCTGAGGGGGCATATGTATGATTACTAGTGCTGGATTCAGGGTTTGATGTGGTGAATAGGTGCTGCTTTAGTGCCTTCCTGAAGTCAATTAGGTGAGTGATGTTTCGAATAGAGGTGGGGAGCGCGTTCCATGCTCTGGGTGCGTAAATCGTAAAGGCCCTATTTGTCGTTGCTTTTGTGCATTTTGTTATTACTTTTGGGACCTCTAGTGTGTTTTGCATCATGGGTCTTCTGTTTCTGTTCTGTGGTACTTTATGTATCATCCGCTGGACTGTAATTGATCACATCCCGGAGGATCCTAGAGGGGGCGATAGGACGGCTTGATTACAACGTTGTGAACAGCACTGGATTTATGATCTGGAATGTGTACAACCAGGGGGCTTAAATCGAGAAATAGAGTGGCTGAGTGTCCTTTAAACAAAGCCCTATGATTGAGGGATTCCCTGCTGTGGTGGGAATTCCCCTTTTTCTTGGGCTGTTCTTTAGTAGTTACATCATTGGGCATTTTGTGGTGCCTTTTCATTCATCAGATGGCTTTCATCCAACAGGATAAGGAGCTGAGTTGGAGCTATCCTTACCCATGTTTGGTTCCCTTGATGATTGACGGTATTGCCGACCAATGGTGATAAGTTTAATCCTCTGCAGTGATTGGCTGTCCGGTAAGAACCGGCGTCTTTTTAAGAAAGAAGAATAAAAGAATAACGCTATTTCTTTGCACAAGATATGGAGAAGAATCGATTGATGTGACCTGCGTGAAGAGCACTTGATACAGGGGCTGTTTGTCCCCGAAACGTGCACGTCGTGTTCTACAAGTTTGGACGTTTCACACAACGATTTGTGCTTCTTCTCTTAACATTTTAAGATAAGTTTACTATAATATTCACTAAAGAACTGTGTCTGTTGATTAAAATGGACCCCAATTGACGGGTGTGATTTTGAAGTCTATCTGAACCTCCCTCATTGTGGTCCGACAAAAAGATATAATTTTGGTTCACATGGTGGGGATTGTTTCAGGGATTTCCTGGTAGGGTATTTTCATACATCTCTGGCAGCGGGATTTTTTTGGAGTGTCTTATAAAATGAGGTCATGCCTTTAAGTATGTGTGGTACAAGTAAGTGCTTATTGATAGAGTAGGCGTGTTTAGGGGAGGAGTCTGGACAGAGCATGGGCGGAGCTGCGATTTACATGCGCATTTTTTGCACTAACATTTGTGGCTGCTCCTGAGCAGGTGTAAATGTCAGAGCCTTTCAATGTAGGCATGATTTCTGCAGGATTTAGGCTACATAAATCACAGTTTATAAAGACACGTAGGCGCCTATGAGTCTGTATAAACTAGCCAAAAATTAGACACCATCCTACTCAACTTAGGAGACCTGTTATAAAATTACCATTAACATGTGAATATTTACATTTTGAGATCAACTATATAACAGGTCACCTAAGCTAATTGGGCAGGATGATGCCTGTTTATTACCTATTTCATAAAGACACATAAGTGATTATGGGGTTTATTTTAGAAGCCCTATTTGTGCATTGAATGTTTGAAAATGACCATAGAGACATACAAAGCAAGGAGACATCACCAGAGAAATTTTAGAAATCGGATACAGTGCCTTGTGAAAGCATTCATCCCCTCTATGTTTGTCCTGTTTTGTCGCATTACAACCTGGAATTAAAATGGAGATTTGGAGGTTAGCACCATGTGGATTTATATAACATGCCTACCACTTTGAAGGTGCAAAATATCCTTTATTGTGACACAAACAATAATTAAGACAAAAAAAAACACAGAAATCAGGAGTGTGCATAGGTATTACCCCCCCCCCCCCAAGTCAATACTTTGTAGAGCTACCTTTTGCTGCAATTACAGCTGCAAGTCTCTTGGGGTATGTCTCTATTCGCTTAGCACATCTAGCCACTGGGATTTTCACCCATTCCTCAAGGCAAAACTGCTCCAACTCCTTCAAGTTAGATGGATTACGTTGGTGTACAGCAAACTTCAAGTAATGCCACAGATTCTCAATTGGCTTGAGGTCTGGACTTTGTCTAGGCCATTCCAAGACATATAAATGTTTCCCTTTAAACCACTCCAGTGTAGCTTTAGCAGTATGTTTAGGGTCATTGTCCTGCTAGAAGGTGAACCTTCGTCCCAGTCTCAAATCTCTGGCAGACTGAAACAGGTTTTCCTCAATAATTGCCCTGTATTTAGTGCCATCCATTGTTCCTTCAATCCTGACCAGTTTTCCTGTCCCTGCCGATGAAACACATCCTCACAGCATGATGCTGTCACCACCATGTTTCACTGTGGGAATGGTGTTCTCTGGGTGATGGGAAGTGTTGGATTTGCGCCACACATGGCGTTTCACATGATGGCCAAAAGTTCAATTTTCGTCACATCTGACCAGAGAATCTTCTTCCATGTGTTTGGGGAGTCCGCCACATGTCGGACTCCCCAAACACATGGAAGAAGCACTGTTAGGAGACTTCAACCTCAAATCTACCAATGCCAAAGATGCAGAAGCGTTCCTTCAAGCGATGAGTTCATTTCAATTTACCCAAATAATTAACACCCCGACACACAGACATGGATCATCACCAGACCTCATCTTCGCACCCAACTATCTAATCACGAGAGGACTAATTTCAACACCTACTGTCATACCAGTTCCATGGTCAGACCACCACATAATTGGAATAAATATTGTACCAAAAGGAGGAGAACAGGACAAACACACCCACACAAAGAAGATTCAAGAGCTTCGACAGGGACCAGTTCCTACAGGACACTATACCACACCTAACCTCAGAAACAGATGATCTAGAAGCTCAAATCGGAAACTGGAACAACGCCGCTAAATCCACGGATCACAGACCCAAGAAAACCCGCTCCACCAAACTACAGCACAAGCCATGGTACTCAAAAGACATACGGAACAAAAAGAGGGAACTCAGAAAATTAGAACGGAGATGGAGACACTCCAAGTCATCCAATACCCAGGAACTATACCTAACAAAGCAAAAACACTACAACGAACTCATCAAACAAATAAAGATGGAATACCACACAAACATTATACTCAAATCCACCAACAAACCTAGAGAGCTATTCAAAATCATGAAAACCCTCACCAAGGAACAGAAAGCAGAAAATGATGTGCAAATAAACCCACAAAAATTTGCTGACCACATACAAGAAAAATTCCACTTGGAAGCACAACAAAGATCCAACACAATCTCAAAGCCAAACTCACCCCTGAAAACCTGGGGCACATTCAGCACCCCCTCTCTCACATCATCACCGCAATCAATACAAGCACGGCACCAACAGGCCCATGCCCAGTGACATGGATCAAAGCCACCAAATCAAGCTTCATCCACACCATACACAACATGGTGCACAGCTCTCTGACCCAAGGGAACATGCCAAATCAACTAAAGCTCGCCACAATAAGACCCATCCTGAAGAAAACCACACTCGATAAAAACAATCCAGCAGCATACAGACCAATCTCAAGCATACCCCTACTGGCAAAAATAATTGAGAAGACAGTACAGCACCAGCTACAAGACCACATTAGTGGTGCGTGGTTATCAGACATCAACCAACACGGCTTCCGCCCCAACCACGGGGTGGAAACACTCCTGATATACCTCTTCAACAACATTCTTCACATCATAGACAACTCCAAGAAAGGAATACTAATGATCTTCATTGATATTTCATCTGCATTCGACACAGTAAATCACAGAACTCTACTGGAAAGACTACGGAACATTGGGCTACATGGATCCACTCTGAAATGGTTCCAATCATACCTAACCGACAGACAGATACAGGTCAAGGTAGGCCCCGACACTTCCAGACAAGTAAAAGTCCTACAAGGAGTACCACAAGGATCAGCTTTATCAGCACTTTTGTTCAACCTCTACATCCAGCCAGTATGCGACATCATGAAGGAACACAACATACAATGCACTATCTATGCCAACGACATTATGATATACACACCCATCACAGTGGACAACCCGGATTATTCCAAAATAACAAACTATCTCATACACATGACCAGCTGGTTTCGAAACAACCTCTCCATAAACTATAGCAAGACGGAGGCACTAATCATCACTCGAAACATTGACTTCGTCCCTCCACACAACATCAAGATAAAAGACACAACTATACCCATAAAACCGGAAGTAAAGTACCTCGGAGTAACCCTGGACAAGGAATGGAATCTACAATCACACATAAACAGAACCATCAAAAGCGCATACCACAGAATGAAAATTATCCGATGCCTCAAGCCCCTCCTCGCCCCAGAGCACTTCCGTATAGTCTGCCAGGCACTAATAACCCCACTACTAGACTTCTGCAACCCAATATACCTTGGTCTATCAAAACAAACTCTCAGATTGCTACAGTTGGCACAAAACACAGCAGCTCGCATAATTTCTGGCACAATAGCTCACGCATCAAATATAAGACAGTCATAAACATCTTTAAGATCAAACAGTCATCAGCCCTCAGCCTACATACACTCATACATCCAGACAGAAGCACACGACCACGGAGGAGAGTCACTTCCAATCACGTCAACACCCCAAAATACATCACCAAGGTCCGCAGGGACACAGCAGAACGAGCCCTTTCCCTGGCTGCTCCAGCATTTTGTAACACTCTCCCAGATGAACTAAGAACAACAACAGACCTCAAAGACTTTTGGAAGCTGCTTAAGACAACACTATTCATTGATCACTATGGACACATCACATGATCTGCTCAAAAAGAAAGAACAAAAGACCAACCCCCCTCCCCCGTCCCTGTACATAAGAATGTATATAGCTCCTAATGTAAATAGACCTTGTACATAAGAATGTATATAGCTCATGTTTATGTTTATGTTTATTAAAACTTGATTGACTGCTCTTCAAGATAAGAGCAGAGCGGTTTACAATAAAAAAAACCCAGTAAAAGTAAGGCACAAGGCCAGAAAAGGAAAAGAAGTTACAATTCATAAAAACAGAGTGGGCTGAGGAACAGTAGAGGGAAGAGAGTAGAGTTATAAGGAAGGAGGGGGGGTGGGGAGGTTAAAGGCTAGGGAAAAAAGGTGGGTTTTTAGCTGTTGCTTGAATGCTGCGTGACAGGGTTCTAGGCGGAGAGAAGTGGGAAGGGAGTTCCAAAGTGCAGGACCTATGAAGAAAAAAGCTGAGGAGCGGGTGGATTGAAGATGGGCTGCAGAAGGGGGGGGGAAGGGTGAGACGGTTTAAATGGAATGAGCGGGGGGTATGTCTGTGGGTGTGAAAGTGAATAAGATCAGCTAAATATTGTGGGGTACTGGTGTGTAGGGCTTTATGAATCAGGGTGAGCAGTTTATATTGGGAGCGAAAGGGAACGGGTAACCAGTGTAGATGGATAAGAAGAGGGGTTGTGTGGTGATAAGGAGATGAGTGAGAAAGAAGGCGAGCTGCGGTGTTTTGGATTCTCTGAAGACGATGAAGATGGAAGGAGGCCAGGCCGATTAGGATTGAATTAGAAAAATCGACCCGGGACATAACTAGATAATATAAATAGCTCAAAAGAATCTAACACACATCAACACAAACACACAATCGGTATCACTGCATGAACACAATTGAACCTCTTATGATTGTTTGCTGTGGAAACCGCCTTGATTAAAGGAGAAGGCGGTACAGAAAACTTTTAAATAAATAAATAAAACATGTCATTGTGCAAACTCCAAACGTGTTTTCTTATTTCTTTGTTTAAGCAATGGCTTGTTTTCTGGCCACTTTTCCATAAAGCCCCGCTCTGTGGACTGTATGGCTTAAAGTGGTCCTATGGACAGGTTTATTTATACAGGCATCATATGACACTGACTGCACACAGGTGGACCCTAATCAACTAATTATGGGACTTCTGAGGTTAATTGGTTGGACCAGATCTTATTTATGGGTTTCATAGCAAAAGGGATGAAAACATACACTCAAAACATTTCAGTTTTTACTTGTTTTTTTATATATAAAAAATCTTTTATTGTCATTCCACTTCACCAATTTGGACTATATCGTTAGGTCCATTACCTAACATTCAAATGAACCTCTATTTTCATTCCAGGTTGTAATGCGACAAAACAGGACAAAAACCGAGGGGATGAATACTTTCACAAGACACTGTATGTGGATGTCCCCAGTGTGAGGCCATCCAAGTCTGAACAGAGGTGCGGTGGAGGCATGGCTGGGCATTCCCAAGAACCTGGACGCCACTGCCTGATCTAAAAAATGTCCTGGACGTCTGGAGTCGTGTCTAATGTCATACCTGCTCCAGGCACAAAAAAGGCATCTGGAACTTGTTTTGTCCGTAAAATATCCCGAGGATGTAGAGAAGATGGCACTCCACCATCCCCAATATTTGCATAATCACAAGGAGAGCAGCAGTGAGATTTGAGCCATGGCATCCCTGGTCCTAGTCCACTACACTGGAATACTATTCTGGGAATGTCTATGTAGATGCCCCCCACCGATGTCCATATCGGGCATATCCATGCTTGTGAAATTGTACCTGAAAGTGGATGTGTCTACTTTTTTTTCTAGACATTCTGGCTTAGCCGTCCCAGATTGTACTGGGACATCGTTTGTGAAATGCCACTTTTTGTGTCTTTATGAATACTAGCACAAATCCTGCATTGAAGGCACAGACATTTACATCTGCTCAAGAACAGCTACAAATGTTAGCACATAAAATGTGCACGTAAAATGCTACTCCACCCATGCTCCATCCAAACTCCGACCCTAAGCATGCTCACTTTACAAATAGATACCTAGGCAACTATTATCTGGATATTTGCTTTAGCCAGCACTATTTACAGATATTCTGTGGCACTATCCCGATAGTGAGCAGCAGTGATCATCACACAGTGTGGATTCAGGTAAGAGTCCAATCAGAGCAAACTCAAAGTCCTAGACTTCAAAAACAGTGACTTCAGTAAAATGGGAAAGTACCCGAAGGAGAAGTTGGCAGAGTGGGAGAAGATAAAGGAAGTGGAATTGTAGTGGGCTAAACTAAAAAAGGCAATATAAAAGGGGCAATGGATATATATGTAAGGAAAGTAAAAAAAACCAAAAGGAAAAGGAAACCATATGTTCCACCAAAGAAGTGGATACACAAATAAAGGCAAAAAATACAGCTTTCACAAAATTCAGAAGATCACAAAAAGAGGAACACAGAAAAGAATACAGGATAAAGCTAAAAGAGACAAAGATAAATAAGGACAGCAAAAGCAAAGGCGGAAGAAAAGATGTCTAAAGATGTGAAGCGTGGAGACAAAACCTTTTTCAGGTATATTCGGGAGAAGAGGAACAACAGAGGTGGAATTGCAAGACTCAAAAGTGCCAAGGTCAGATTTGTGGAAAGTGACATCGAAAAAGCGAAAATGCTAAACAAATATTTCTGTTCTGTAATCACTAAAGAAAATCCTGGAGAAGGACCACGTATGATTGACAAATATATAAATGGGAATGGAGTAGATACCACACCATTCACTAAAGATGAAATTTTTGAACAGATGCAAAACAGAAAATGGACAAGGCCATGGGACCAGATAAAATACATCCCTGGATACTGAAAGAGCTCAGAGAAGTTCTGGCAGGGCCTTTAAAGGATGTTTATTTTTTATTTTTTATTTTCAAACCACAGAACAATGCTTTGAAACAAAATGCAACAGTAATACTTTCCACAATACAGAAAATCCAGCATCCCCCACACAGGGTATCCTACATATCTCAGGTTCTGTGTTTTCCCCCACTAGTGATACCAAACTACCACCCCCTTCCCCCCTCCCAAGTTCCCCTCTCAACTTCCTCCATACACGCTAACTCCCCCATCATCAATTATTTTCCAACAACGCCGTCCAGTGAATGTATTTCCCCCAGACCATTAGGAATTTTTTCTGACTGGCCCTCTTGAGCGCTGTCAGTTTACTCATCAGATAAATCTGTGCCAACATTCCCTTGAACTCTGTTAATGTGGGAACCGCTGCTGTTTTCCATTTAATAGCCAGCAAGATCCTCAGTGCCACACACCCCAAATCAATAAATATTCCTTCCACCTTGGTTAAGAGAGGAGATTGCACACCCAATAAGGTTGTCTCCGGTCTTAGATCCACCTCCCTCCCCAAAATCTCTCCCAATAGACCCATTACAATTGCCCACACCTTATGCACCTCCCCACAATTCCACCAAATATGCAGGTATGTGCCCTGCCCCCCACAGTTCCTCCAGCATTGGTCTGATACAGACTCATATATTTTATGTAGTCTAACTGGCGTCAAGTGCCATCGATATAGCACCTTATAGTTATTCTCAATTAAGTTTGTGGCTAGAATGCCTTTATACCTACTCACATAAATATGCTCCCATGTCTGGTCGTCACACTGCACCCCCAGATCCGCTTCCCATGCCTTCAGGTACCCCTCCCTCTTCCTCTCCCGACCCATCATCCGATAGAGATTTGTTAGCACCCTTCTCTGCTGCCCCATCAAAAAGAACTTCTCTACTTCAGTAATATCTCTCCTTAACTCTAGTATAATCTTTTTTTGCAAATAGTGGCGTACTTGAATATAGCCGTAGACATCTTTCTCCTCTAGCTTATACTCCCTCATCAGCTCAAACTCTTTTACTTGTTTCCCTTCCACCAGCTGGCCCACCCTCTGCACTTCATGGTCTTCCCACCTTCCAAACACAGATTTTCCCACTGCTGGCAAGAACTCCGGATTCCTCCTAATGGGCAGTAGCCTAGAGATTCCATTATCACCCAGCCAGATACCTTTCCATTTATTCCATACCCTTAGTGAGCGTATTACATAAGGATTACTACCTGGGAACCTTGTTTTAGTCTTCCGTGGGATCCATATCCAATCCCTCACCTTACCCTCTGTTAACCCCTCAGATTCCATATGTACCCACTCTTTTGGAACTTCTGCGTCCCATTCCACGGTAGCGCACATTTGTGCCGCTTCCCAATATTTCAACGGGTTCGGTACTGCCATCCCCCCAGATTCTCTCCGCTCCATCATTATACGCACGGGCACCCTATTTTTCTTCCCCCCTCCCACAAATTTCATAACCATTCTCTGCAGTCTAGCAAGATAAGCCTTTGGAACCCCAATAGGAAGATTCATAAAGAGGTACAGCCATTTAGATAGAGCCATCATTTTTACAGCTGCTATCCGCCCCATCCATGATAATTGTTTATTCCCCCACTCGGCCAACTCTCTTTGTATAACCTTTTCAACCCTCACATAATTTTCTTTAAATAGATCGGCCTCTCTAGCTGTTAGATAAATCCCCAAGTATCTAATATTATGCTTAGCTCACCGAAACGGGAATGAGGCCTTTATGTTTGCTTGTTCTACCACCCCTGCCAAAATATTCAAGATCTCCGACTTAGTATCGTTCACTTTAAAGCCCGAGTGTGCCCCGAACTCTCTTAATACTCTAGTTAACTCTTGGAGGGATGCCCTTGGTTTAGTCAACATGAATAATAGATCGTCCGCAAACAGGGATACCTTACATTCCAGAGTTCCCCATTTTACCCCATGTATCCCCGTGCACGCCCTCACCCTTTGGGCCAACGGCTCCATGGACAGAACAAACAGCAGTGGGGATAAAGGGCACCCCTGTCGTGTACCTCTAGACAAGGCAAACGGCCTGGAGTATTCCCCATTGATGCGAATCCTGGCCAAAGGCTGCTCATAGATAGCTTTAACCCACCTTAAATACCCTCCGGTAATCCCCATTCATTCTAGTACTCTAAATAGAAAGGGCCATGAGACACGATCAAACGCCTTTTCGGCATCTATGGTCAATAATATCATCGGCTCCTCCCCCCCTTCTCCCTTTCCATACTGCATTTAACACCTTCCACATATTGTCTACCGTGTGGCACCCCGGGACAAAACCCGATTGATTTTCACGCACTAATTGTGGTAGAAACCGGAGTAACCGATTGGCTAATATTTTGGTAAATATCTTAAAATCCGTACCCAAAAGGGAAATTGGCCGGTAGGATCCACATAAATTCAAATCCTTCCCGGCCTTAGGCAAAACCGTAATCCCTGCCATCCTCAACGTCTCTGGAATAGATTCATTCTCCTTAAACACATTAAATAATCTCGTCAGAGGGCCACAAACTACATCGCTAAAAGTCTTATAAAACTTGTTAGTAAAACCATCCATCCCCGGAGCCTTATTGGCCGGGAGCCCCTTAATCACCTCCTCCACTTCTCTCTCCTCTATGGGCCTCGAAAGCTGTTCTGATTCTTCCCCTGTTAAACACGGTAAGGGTACCTGTAGGTACTGATCCAACTGCTCATCGGTCTTATTTATCTCCTCCGTATATAACTGCGTGTAGAAATCCACAAAACTCTGTTGAATTTGCTCCCCCTGTCTCACTTCCTTCCCTTTAGCATCCCATATTTTAGTTATAAAATTTCTACTTTTATGCTGTTTCAGCCGCTGCGCCAACAACCTGCTCGGTTTATTTCCCAGTTCAAAAAATTGTTGTTTTAAAATATCCTGTGCATGTTTAATCTCACCTAATTCAAGGTTGTTTAATTCCTTCCTTACCCTATTTAATTCCTGTCCTCTCCCACTCTCCCCCCTCTCTTGTACCAATAACCCTTCCAATTCCTTGATCTTCCCCCTTAAATCCTCTTTGTGTCGTTCCCTCTGCTTTTTCAGATGGGCCCCTATGGAAATCAAATCTCCTCATATAACTGCCTTAAGACATTCCCATAGAGTCCCAATCTTACACCCCTCAATATCATTGGTTTCCAAATATTGTTTAATTTTCCCCCGAATCTGCTGCGTTACTTCACCGTTCTCCAAGATTGACTCATTTAACATCCACGACCTATGCCTTCTCTTCTCCTCCACCAATCTCAGTTCAACCCACATTGGCGCATGGTCGGACCATGTCCGTTCCCCAATCTCACAGTCATCCACCTTCGCTATTAGCGGTTTGGACACCCAGATCATATCTATCCTAGAGAAAGATTGGTGCACCGGAGAGTATTCAAGGTGTGGTCATACTATGAAGAAATACAGAGGCATTATAATATCCATTGTTTTATTCTCAGTTCCTTTCTTTATGATTCCCAGCATTCTATTTGCTCTCTTGGCACCTAAATCCTTTTCCTGTGTGGTGGTTCCTAATGTGAAACCTTGCATCGCGTAACTGTAGTTTGGGTTGTTCTTCCCTAAGTACATAACTTTACATTTGTCCACATTAAATGCCATCTGCCATTTGGATGCCCAGTCTTACAATTTTTCAAGATCCTCTTGCAATATTTTACAATTCTGTTGTGTTTTAACAACTTTGAATAATTTGGTATCATCTACAAATTTAATAGCCTCATTCGTTATTCCCATTTCCAGATCATTGATAAATATTTGCAAGCGTGGACACTTCTGAGGGAGTGGAGAACACGGGGAAAAATCTACAAAAACTGAAAGAATAGTCTAAAGCTTAGCAGTTAAGATTTAATGCAAAGAAGTGCAGTCATGCACTTGGGATGCAGACATCCAAAGGAACTGTATGCAATAGGGGGCGAGAGGTTGGTGTGCATGGACCAGGAGAGGGACCTCTGAGTAATAGTGTCTGAGGATCTCAAGGTGGAGAAACAATCTGACAAGGCGGTAGCCAAAGCCAGAAGGATTCTGGGTTGCATACAGAGAAGAATAACCAGCAGAAAGGAGGCAGTATTAATGCCCATATACATGCACGGAGCGGCATTTACAACCCTAAACAAAGGTATAGAAAGGGTGACTTGCATGGAGCAGTGGGTACAACCACTCTAGCTATCTTACTAGGCAGACTAAATGGTCTTTATCTGCCATTATATACTGTTACTATGAATAGCGATTTTACCTCCATCTAAAATTCTTTTAAATATAACATGCAGTCAACTCTGGGATACAAAGTAAGTCTACCATCTTAAACATTGGCTGATATTATTGCAAAAAAGGTCTAACAATTCCTTTTCTAATTTAATCAACCTGAGTCATGGTTTTCAATTAAAAATCCGAAGAATTTCTCCTTCACATGGTAAACCCTGAAGCCTCTCACTTCCTGTAAAACCAAAAAATCCACCTTCTCATTATAAAGGCAGATACACAGGACAATTTTTTATAGGTTGTCTAGGTAGGGAAATGGATGTCTTCAGTCCACCCATTTAAAACCACAGATCTATATTTTTGAAGGCTCGCGAGTGCTGAGCCTTTTATGCAGTACTTACACTTTACCTCTGCACAAAAATGCAGGATTTAAAATTTCAAATAAAGCATAGTTACTCACCTGTAACAGGTGATCTCCGGGAACAGCAGGAATTTAGTCTTCAGATATGGGTATTGTCGGTACCGACGGAGCCTGCACGGGAACGCTCCCCAGCGTCCAATTAGAAAGCTTTTGGGAGCATCCCACAGCGCTTGCGTGCTGCCTTCCCGCCTTTCCCAACTGTCTCTCTCCAGTTGAGTTTAAAGCTGAGACAAAGAGAGAGAGAAAGGGAAAGAAAAAAGAGAGAGATAGAGAGATACAACTCCTAGGGGAGGTGGGTGAGTTGTGAAGACTAAATTTCTACTGTTCCCAGAGATCACCTGTTACAGGTGAGTAACTATGCTATCTCCAGGAACAAGCAGGAATGTAGTCTTCACATATGGGGACTCCCTAGCTACAGATGCCAGGGAGAAACCCCAGAAGTTGTGTACCCTTTTGAAAGGGTTCCACTTCCCCCCATGGATCTCTGGCATCCTACCAGGGATGGTGGGTAGGAGCTGATTAAGTATGGAACAGGTGTTGAAGAACAGCCTGACCAAACAAGGCATCCCGGCGGGAGTCCTTGTCCAAGCAGTAATGGGCTGTGAAGGTATGAACCGAGGCCCAGGTAGCTGCTCGACAGATGTCGTCAATAGACACAGAGTGAAGATGAGCCATAGAGGCTGCCATGGCTCTCACATTGTGCGCTGTGACATGGCCTTCAAGGGGAAGGTTCTTACTCCGATAGGCAAAAGATATACACTGTGCAATCCTGTTGGACAGTGTTCTTTTGGAGACTGGAAGCCCTAAATTACTAGGATCAAAAGCAACAAAGAGTTGAGAGGACTTTCTATGTTGCTGCATCCTTTGTAAGTAAAAGGCCAAAGCTCTTTTACAATCCAAAGTATGAAGATTCCTTTCTGCATTAGAGGCATGAGGCCTTGGGAAAAAACAAGAAGGTAAACTGCTTGGTTTAAATGAAAAGGTGAAACCACCTTTGGCATAAAGTGAGGATGAGTCCTAAGAACTACCTTATCATGATGGAACCTTGTATAAGGAGGATCAGCCACCAATGCTTGCAATTCACTGATGCGACGTGCTGATATGATTGCAATAAGAAAAATAACCTTCCAGGAAAGGAATTTCAAAGAGGTAATAGCTAATGGTTCAAAAGGCGGCTTCATGAGCTGGCCAAGAACCAGATTTAAATCCCATGCCACTGGTGGTGGCTTGACGGGAGGCTTAGTTAGAAGAAGGCCTCTCATAAATCTCGCTATGATAGGATGAGAAGAAATAGGTTGCCCATTTAAAGGTTTGAGAGAAGCTGCAATAGCACTCAAATGAACTCTCACTGAATTGGGTCTTAAGCCCTGCATTAGACAAATGAAGGAGATATTCCAGTAATGATTCCAGGGGTATTGCAAGAGGGTTAAGACCCTTCTGCGAACACCATATGATAAACCTTTTCCACTTGAAAGCATAAGAGCATCTTGTGGATGTTTCCTGGAAGCATAAAGGATATCCTTTACTTGCTGAGAAAGGTCAGGACCATGAAGTTCTAGGCTTTCAGCAACCAGGCCCTGAGATGTAGAGACTGGGGATTGGGATGCCACAGTATCCCGTCCTCCTGGGATAGGAGATCTGGAGCAGATCCTACCTCCAGAGATGGAGCTTGAGAAAGATGTAAAAACAGAGGGTACCACACTTGTCGTGGCCAATGTGGGGCTATGAGAATCATGTGGCCTCTGTCTCTCTGAAGCTTGAATAAAGTTCTGGGAATTAGGGGAATGAGTGCGAAGGCATACAGAAAGTCCCGCCCCCAATGGAGGAGGAAGGCATCCCTAGCCTGACAACCCTGAGCCGGAATTCTGGAACAGAACCGGGGAAGTTTGGCATTCAACGGACTTGCAAAGAGGTCTATGTCTGGGGTTCCCCAATATTGGAAAATTCTGGCCACCTGGTCTGCATGGAGAGACCATTCATGTGGAAGCAGAACTCGACTGAGTCTGTCTGCTCAAGAGTTTTGAATGCCTGGAAGATACACTGCAAGGAGATGAATCTGATGCTCACTGGCGAGGGCCCAAAGTCGCAAAACTTCATTGCAGAGCGACAGAGAGCCTGTTCCGCCCTGCTTGTTCACATAGAACATGGCTACCTGGTTGTCCATTTGAATTAGGACAGTTTTGTAGCTGAGCTGGGTGTGAAACACTCGAAGAGCAAGAAAGATTGCTCTGAGCTCTAGAAGATTGATGTGTAGATCGGTCTCCTGTGAAGTCCAGGTACCCTGGGTAAAGAGGCCTTGCAAATGGGCTCCCCAACCCACCTGTGAGGCATCTGTTGTTAGAGTTACTTGGGGTGGGGTTTGCTGAAAAGGGGACCCCACCAACAGATTCTGGGGTGACTGCCACCATTGGAGAGACAACATAAGACGATCTGAGGTTGCTATTTTGTCTGACAGCAACCTGACGCCTGAGTCCACTGAGTGGATAGAGTCCACTGGGCTGCCCTCATATGGAGGCGGGCATAAGGGACCACATGCACGGTGGATGTCATGTGGCCTAGCAATTGTAACATTTCCCGATCAGTGAGGTGAGACTTTAGCATTGCTTGGGAAGCTAACTGCACAATGCGAAGGCAGCAGGACTGTGGAAGATAGGCCCTTGTCTGTCTGGTATCCAGCAGGGCTCCTATGAACTCTAGAGACTGAGTGGGAGCTAGGTTGGATTTTGGGAAGTTTATGACAAGTCCCAAATATTGGAGGATACGCATTGTGCGAGATAGGGAAATCCTGGCCTCTGGCTCTGATGGGGCTCGAATGAGCCAGTTGTCCAAGTAAGGGAAGACGAATATTTTTAGGGTGCGGAGAAATGCTGCCACCACAGCCATGCATTTTGTGTATACCCTTGGTGCCAAGGCCAGGCCAAAAGGAAGAACTCTGTATTGGTAGTGCTTCCCTTGAAATAGAAAGCGAAGAAATCTTCGGTGAGTTGGATGGATGAGAACATGAGTGTACGCATCCTTGAGATCTAGAGAACAAAGCCAGTCCTGACTCTGAAGGTATGGCAGTAGAGTTCCTAGAGAAATCATTTTGAATTTCTCTTTGAACAGGAATTTGTTCAATTCTCTGAGGTCCAAAATGGGTCTGTGCCCTCCTGTTTTCTTTGGAATAAGGAAAAAGGGAGAATAGAACCCTGCACCTTGTTGATGAATAGATACTTCTTCTATTGCCCCTTGGGCAAGAAGCAGACTGACCTTGTGATCTAACTGGGAGTTGAGAGAGGTCTGAGAATTGAACTGTCTTACCATTGTAGGAGGGGGCATGCTGAGGAAGTGAAGCTTGTATCCCTCTCTTACAATGGACAGAGTCCAACTTTCTGCTATTATCGGCCCCCATCTGGGGGCAAAATAACATAACCTTCCTGGAATGGTGGAAGGCTCTGGCCCGTTCAGGGCCAGGAAGACAAAGTTCTCTAGATGGGAGTCAAAGCCCCTGTGGAGGCTGAGTCTGCTGAGCCGGTTGAGGCTTAGCAGCCTTTGTTTTTCTTTGTTTAGGTTGCTGCTGACCCTTTTGGGCAGACTGACCTGAACGATGCCCTTGTTGGGTATAGGAGGGGTAGAACTTCTTCTTTCTAGTGAAGAATGGTTTTTTGTAGGACTTTTTCCTTGCAGGATTAGCTGTAGATTTTGATAACCTATCCAAGGTGAGATTATCAGCATCTAGCTCATTAGCTTTCTCTTGCCAATTTTTGCCAAAGAGATTCTCTCCAGTGCAAGGAATATTCCCCAATTTGTTCTGTACCCAATGTTCCAAGTCAGATGCCTGGAACCAGGCAATCCTACGTGCGCCTATGGCAATAGCAGAAGTTCTGCTTATGCACTCAAAACAATCAAAAGCTGCACGATTTACGAATTTGGAAACATCCTGAGCATGTTTGATAAGTGCAAGATAATCCTGTCTCTTATCATTCGGAAGGAGAGGGCTCATAAGCTCTAGATCTCCTGTAACTTCCTTAAGGAACATTCCCATATATAAAATGTAGGAACTAATCCTCGCAGAAAGCATAGAGGCCTGGAAGGTTCAACGTCCAAAGGCATCAAGAGTTCTACATTCACGTCCTGGAGGATTAGATGCATGTCTTTTTGCACTCTTGATCCTTCTCATAGCTGATTCCGCCACCATGGAATGGTGGGGCAGCTGAGTTTTTTGAAATCCAGGACAGGGAGGAACTCGATACATGGTATCGAGCCTACGAAAATGAGGAGAAGTGGTGAGAGGTGTTTCCCACATCCTTAGCATGAGATCATGCAAGATCTCATGAATAGGCAAAGTAGCTGCCTCTTTAGGAGCTTTAGGATACTGTAAAATCTCCAATTCCTTCGTCCTAGGCTCTGTTTCAGGAGCCACTGTGATGGAAAGACCTCGAGCCACATCTTGGATAAAATCCTGGAAGGATATATCCTCTGGAGGAGACATCCTACGTTCAAGAGAGGAAGAATCCTCAGAAAGAAGTACTCTGGTATCGACAGAGCTGTCAGAGTCTTCAGACTCGTCGGAGGATTCAAAGTATTTCCTATCCGGGTAATCGTGCATCGCATGATACCGGTACTGATCGAAGTCGGTATCGACATGGTCCGGTACCGACTTGTCAGTACCGGGAGGCATAGCCTGCGTCGGTACCGGTAGTCCACCTGCCGACATCGATGCAATTGGCCCCGGTACCAGTTGAATTGTCTGAAGCGGTTTCGGGGGCATCGATGCCGAGAGAAGAGCCGCCAGACTGTGTTCAATAGCCAAGAATCTCTGGTCTATCGACGCCGCCGATGCCTGAGTACCGGTACCGGGCAAAGCGGCCAGTACCCCAGAGCATGGCACCAGTAGTTCTGCCGAGGTTGGGGCCTCTAGAACATCCTGGAGCCCCGATAATGCTTTGGAAACCGAAGCCTCCCACCGGGGCAATTTTGCCGGTGTGAGTCCCTCAAGAGCAACGCCAGAGGCATCTCGATACTTGGAAGAAGATCTACCCTTTGAGGACTGGTTAGACTTATGTTTAGTTACCTGTGATCCATGGGAAGAAGACGAAGCCCTGGAAGATGTTGATGCCACAGATGCTGCATCGGAGGGAAAAAGGGTGCTAAGTTTAGCAGCTCAGTTTTGCCGACCCCTCTTCGACATCATCCCACAGGCAACACACTTGGAGATAGAGTGTTCAGGACCTAAACATTTGAGGCACCACTCATGGTTGTCGGTGACGAAGAAGGTACCGCCACACTTGGAACACTTTTTAAAACCCGAGGCGGGTTTTTCCATTGTAGAGGAAAGTTGGGCCTAGTGCCCAGAATGGCGCGTGGCACCAGAGGAGAAAAAAGCTGGAAGACTCCAGGAAAATAATTTTTTTTTTTTTACAAGGAAAAGAAAGAAAGAACCGGCGGTACCGGTGTAGTGTCAAAGGAAGGCAGACGTGACCACAAAAAAGAAGAATAAAAGGTATATTTTCTGCGGTGACAGAAGTGTGACCTGCCGGCTCCGTGGAAAACGAAGAACTGGAGAGACACAGTTGGGAAAGGCGGGAAGGCAGCACGCAGGCGCTGTGGGATGCTCCCAAGAGCTTTCTAGTTGGACGCTGGGGAGCGTTCCCGCGCAGGCTCTGTTGGTACTGACGATACCCGTATGTGAAGACTAAATTCCTGCTTGTTCCTGGAGATATAATAAAAGCTGCTGAAGAAAATACAACAGAATATGCCATTTTATAAGTGAACACATTAAAAGAAACACGGCTCGGTCTTCAAAGGGATTAATACGTTAAGCAGGTCTGCTAACCATGTTAATCCTTCAATCTGGGATATTCAGCGGTGCTATCATGGTTAGTGCCCCCAGAAGCCACTACAGTATGCCTAGATGCTAATCAGTTAGCATCGGGGAGTTCCAGGGGCAGCGCCCGGCCCTATCTGGTGATATTTAGCTGCTGCCTGGTTATGGCAAAGCTGCGGAAGTAAGGCACAGCAAAGGCTGGCCAAATTCACCATGGAAGTTAACTGGGCAATGTCTAAATATTGCTGCTGCCCAGTTAGCTTCCTGCCAATCCAAACAACATGGATATTCAATGCCGGGGCCGGATATGACCCTGGCATTGAATATCTGGGTTTAAATTTTAGCGGCGTTGGCTAGCTGATGCTACTGAATATCTCCCCCATTAGACCTAGGGCTTCTGAGTTCAGTTATAACCAGAAAAGCCCCATAAACCATCCTTAATGTGGAATTTGTGGTTTCCAGTAATAACTGAAAATCATCTTTCCTTGAGCACTCTGTCGTCACAGCTAAATGATTTCACTGAGTGGATCCTGTCTGTTTCCCTATCCCGTCTTGCTGCGGTTGCTAAAACAAACGAGAGCTCCTCTAGCTATCTCAAGTCTAACGAGGCTTGAAGCCATGAGACTAGCACAGGAGTTCCTACACCACCTCCAAAAGCTAGCTCTGCCAGCCCCGCTTCCTCTTGATCCAGATTCATTTATGAAATCCTTGGTGAAACCTGAAAGCCACAGCGGCAGGACCCCGGTGTGTGCAGGAGTTATGACTGCCAAATGATGCCCTACTGCTAAACATCTACTTGGGTAAGACTGGCAAAGCCTTTGCTGGAAGACAAAATCGATCATGTCACTATTCTAAGAGAATTATCTGGATAACAGCAGCTGCTATCTAGATAAGTCCCTTAGTATGGCTGAAAATCCACACATGGGGGCTTGTTTACAAAGCCGCGGTAGCAGTTCACGATCGTTATCGGAGCCGCGGCCCCATTGAAATCAATGGGGCCGCGGCTCCGATAACGATCGCGAACCGCTACTGCAGCTTTGTAAACAAGCCCCATAGTGTTGCCAAAAATCCTTATGGACCGCCTCAGCACTATCCAGACAGTGCCAGGGTAACGTACGGACGGAAGATTGAGTTAACCATAGAACAGCGATATTCAAGCCTGCTGTCCATATAATTATCTGATTAAATTTAGGACACCAAGAATTCATCCAGATAATAATCTATAGTTGCTATCTGAATAGCTCCAGTGTGGACTGCATTATCTGTATATCCAGCAGTCCTTGCAATCTGGACGTGGTGCTGAAAGCACAGTTACTTACCTGTAACAGGTGATCTCTGGGAACAGCAGGAATAAGTCTTCACATATGGGTATGTCGGTTCCGACGGAGTCCGCGCGGGAACGCTTCCCAGCGTCCAATCAAAGAGCTTTTGGAAGCATCCCACCACGCTTGCGTGCTGCCTTCGCACCTTTCCCAACTGCCTCTCCTCAGTTAAGTTTTAAAGCTGAGACAAAGAGAGAGAGAGAGGAAAGGAAAGATAGATAGAGATACAACTCCTGGGGAGGTGGGTGAGTTGTGAAGACTTATTCCTGCTGTTCCCAGAGATCACCTGTTACAGGTAAGTAACTGTGCTATCTCCAGGAACAAACAGGAATGAGTCTTCACATATGGGGACTCCCAAGCTGAGATGCCTGGAGTCCCAGCATGTCATAGGTTGGAACATGCTATCCGCCACAACACCAGGCATCCTGAGGATGGAGGGTAGGAGTTGAAGAGAAAAAGGTGCTGTGGAACAGTTAACCTAGCATAGGACTGCAGACAAGGAGTCCATGTGTGGATGATAATTGTCATCAATGATGTTGCAAAGAAAAAATATTGCAATACGGACCTCCCCTAACAGGACTTCAGAGAAGTATGGAGGTTCATGGAATCTACTGGGGAACCCAGTAGAGGAACCTCGAGAAGGACCTCACTGTAAGTGGAGGTAGAAAACCTGTAGGAAAAGCAATGGAGGTCAGAATCCTGAAAGGTAACAGGTAACCCCAGTAGGAAAAACTGGGGTAGTACAAAAACGGTGGGCCTTCAGCAGAAAGCTTTATGATAAAAGCTGAACTCTTTTGGCAGCAGAGTGGCTCACTCTTAGGAACAAAAAGAGAAAGGCTAACCGATGTGGACAAACAGGCCCAGTCCTTGTGGGGAGAAAGGGTATGGGAACCCCTTGTATCCCAAAAGAAAGGACAACGCCGGAGGCGTTAGAGCCTGTGATTAGCTGAAGATCTGCAATGTCTCTCCTAACTGAGGTCAGCTGGGAGAGATATTGGAACATGGAGAGCTTCAGGGGTACCTAACCTTAAGGTTATGGTAGGTGTTAACTACCACGGAAGTGGTTGTGAGTGTAGGACCCTAAAACATGCTGGATAGCATAAGTATGGGTAAAGCCCATCTGTCAGAATCATATAGCTATATGAGCCTGGACAGTCAGGTAGATAAAGCAGAATACATATCTACCGATAGTAAAATATTTCGACAGATACATATATATATATATATATATATATATATATATATATATAAAACCTATAGATATATGAGAATATATGAAGGGCATAAAATACACACAAATGATAGACAGACATCTGTAAGATGTGTGCTATAGGTATAAATATATATAGGCCTCTATATGGAAGTCTGCAAAGAAGCAGACAGAGATATGCCTACAAAAGGTATTCACATAGTAAAAATGTGAAGAGGAAAGATTCATCTAATAACAAGGTGGAACCTACTTGAGAAGATATATAGAGAATCAATTCCCACTGGTTATGGCTACAGGGATGCTAGGTAGTAGAATAACCAGGATGGTTACGTGAAAAGCAGAGGATGATATCAGTCTGCAGTCAGCAAGTCCGGAATATTCTAGAACTCTAGCATGGTAAGTGAACAGAAGACGCATAGGAATGAGATACCATGCTGACCTGTTTAAGGGCAAAAAGGTATCATGCGTTCTTACCATGAGGATGAGCTGGAAGGAGAAAACATATTCCCTATTGGAAATACTATGGACCAAAGCAGGGAATTAGCAACTCCTTAAGCTTTCACGTAAGATGAGGCCTATGTCATTTATATTAAAAAGGAGAACGTTTCTAGTCATGGGAGACATGACTGAAAAAGCCTTTTTCAACCATTTAGTATAGCTGTTGGAGAAAAAAAAAACCATGCTCTCTAGCAAGGGCCCATAGTGGAGAGCTTCTCTGTAGAATTGCAGAGAGCATGATGCAGGAGAATGAGGAGATAGAACTGGCTGCAGTAGAGCCAGTACTTATGTCAACTATGCTGCCAAACCCAGGGGAATGGAGATGGCAGAAAGAGAAGACAATCCAACAAGCTGGTAGTGAAAAAATTCCCAAGACAGATGACAGCACTGACTTGGAGCCACTACTAAGACCAGACAGAATGTTAGTGGAGGACAAATCTGGTTGCTGGTGGACAAGAACCAGTGGTCCAAACATTAAGGCTCCTGCATTGGCAGCTGCTAGCCATACAGCAGAAGAATGGTACTGTTTAAAAACAGAAAGAACAGACAAAACAAGAGTAGAAAACTCTGGACGTGTCTGATGAACTGCTTCAAAGTAAGGTTGAAAAAGAGGAGTCAACTCAGAGAAGAGAACTCCGCACTGGAAAAGTAAGAAAACTAGAGAGGCTGAAGAAAAAGCCCTCCAGTGAAGCAATACCACTCTTACAGAGGAAAACCCTGGTAAGAGGGTAAAGAGAATGGAGCTGAAGAAAACTTACAAAGTAGTAAGTTTATAGAAAGGAAAAAAAGACATGCTGGCACAGGAAACTATCATTTGATAGTGGATAGACCTCTTTCCCTAGCAGGAAAAGAGGAGAACCCTGTGACCTAGAAGCATGAACATCTTGACAGCTCATAGAACATAGAAAGAATGGATGTCTTTCGGGAAGAGATCCATGTTTAGGATTTAGAATGACAGCAGTGGATTGCCTCTATTGAGAAGAAGCAACTGCAGATTCTAATCCCAAGAGTCACAAGCATCTGATGGATTGATCAGAAACCCTGTGGTTGCTGGGTTTGCTGAGCCTGGTGAGAGGTTGAACTCTGCAGACCAGGACGATGCTTCCCCTGTTTGGGAACATCTGTATGATGGGAAGATGATGCATAAAACTTTCTTCTCCTATGGGAAGAAAGTTTGGCAGGACATTTCCTACCTACTGGGACAGAAGAAGGTGCAGAACAGCCCCTAGGAACAGGTAAGTCAGTGGAGAACTGAGTAACCTGATGTAAAGACTCCTTGTTGAAAAGATTGTCTCCAGTGCAAGGAGTATGTCCCAGTCTATGCTGTGCCCATTTGTCCAAGTCTGAAGCTTGGAGCCAGGCTCTACGTCGTGCCCCTATAATTATAGCAGAAGTCCTGCTAACAGACTCAAAAGAGTCTAGGGAAGCACGAGTAAGAAACCAAGAGATATTCTGGAGATGCTTGAGCAGTGAAGAATAGTGTGCACTCTTGGACTCTGGAAGGGAAGGAGTCAAAAGATGTAATTGCTTTGTGACCTCCTCAAGAGATAGACTCAGATAGAAAATATATGAGAGAATTCTTGCAGAAAGCATAGATGTCTGGAAGGTTTGACGTCCAAAGGCATCAAGTGTCTTAGACTCACGACCTGGCGGATAAGAAGAGTGCTTTTTCTTGCTCTTTACCCGCCTCATTGCTGATTCCACAACTATGGAATGATGAGGAAGTTGAGTCTTTTGAAACACTGGAGAGGGGGGCACCTGATATAAGAGATCAGTTGCTCTGGAAGGTGGGGGTACCCTTAAAGGTGTTTCCCACATTCCTAGAAGGAGATCCTGCAAGGAATGATGCAAAGGAAGCATTATGTTCTCCTTTGCTTTGGTAGAAAGAGAGTCATGTGCAGGATCATGTCCTGGGATAGGAATGGCAAGAGATCTTCCTATATCCAGGAGGAAACTCTGAAAAGAGGGTTCCCCAACAGGAATTTCCCTTGGACAGGTTAGATCTGAAGAACTAGCCTGAGCAGCAACAGAGCTATGCAGATATATAGGAATAGAAGATCCTGCACAGTGCAGTGTGGAATGCTTAAAGGATGGCCACCGGTACTGGCTGTCAGGAGCAGCGACCGTCATTACCACATTGTCCATGCCAGGTATCGACTCCAAGCTTGGCATAGAAGGGAACGATCCTGTTGAAAAAAGCATGGTAGGAGTTGGCCACGATGCTACTGTGGATACCGGTAGCGATGCCAATACCGGTACCGATGTCGGAGTCGAGCCCGACAAAGACATCGGAGCAGTCATCGGCGACAGTTCAATCGGTACCGAGGTAACCGAAAACCTCCGGGTGCTATCCTCGGTACCGAACCACCGGTATTGATCGGTGTCGGTACCAAAGTGTATTGGTACCGAGTCTTCCAGACTAGAGAGCGATTCTAAACTCAGCATCGAGAAGCGAAGCATGGAAGGCACCGACCATAAGGGTAATAAGGACATCGGTACCGACTTCGGTACCGTGTCTGATACCGGTGAATGAAGGTCAGCTAGTGGCAACTCAATCGGCCTCGGGGGAACCGAGAGTTGCAGATCCGAATCATCGGAACCGAGCCTTTGGTACCGCTGAGGGCCGGTACCAAGGCGAGTCGGTACCCAGTCCTCCAGACTGGAGAGCGATTCCAGACTCGGCATCGAAGGAAGCGAGGCTATCGATGCACGTCTGGAGGGTACCGACGTCGGTGGTAGTATCGGTGCTGGTACCGATAAAGGAAAGTCAGTCTGGAGTGTATCCACCGGTCCCGAAGGCACCGAGGATGCCAGATGACCATCCCTGGTGAGGAGTGTTTCATCCAACACAAGTGCCAATGTCGGGGTATCGGTACCGCTCGAAGCGGATGCCACCACCGGACACGGCTCAGGTATGTTCTGTGAGGGGTGAACCCCAGGAACGACCTGAAACCCCTTATACGCTTTGGAGACCGAAGACTCCGGCCGGGGTTTTGAAGCCAGTGGGCCCTCGAGGGCAAGGCCGGAGCCGTCTACATGCTGTGCATGAGACCTACCACTCGAGGGCTGGCTAGTCTTAACAGACTGTTTGTGGGTTACCTGATCCTGTGTAGAAGAAGGGGACGGTGCCCCGAAGCTGGAGGGAAACCGTGTATCGAGGGAACCTCGATATTGAAGACCGCTTCTCACCAAACTGTTGTCAGGATCCAAGCAGGTTAGACACCGACTTCAAGGGTCTAAAAATAAAGTTGTACCGCCACAGTTTGAACATTTCTTGGAGAAAGTGGCTGGCGGTTCCATGAAGGAAAAAGAAGAGGCCTAAAAGGCCTAAGACACCGTGAGACACTATGAAGAAAAAATATTCCTTGAACAAGGAAGATTTTACAAGAAAAGAAAAGAAAACACCGGTGGTACCGGTGGCGTCGGGAGACAGCCGCGACCACAAGAAAACTAAAGAAATAAAACAAGAATTTTCTGCGGTGACAGGAGGACGTCCTGCCGGCTCCGCGGAAAAACGGAAACTGAGGAGAGGCAGTTGGGAAAGGCGGGCAGGCAGCACGCAGGCGTGGTGGGATGCTTCCAAAAGCTCTTTGATTGGACGCTGGGAAGCGTTCCTGCGCGGACTCCGTCGGTACCAACGTACCCATATGTGAAGACTCATTCCTGCTTGTTCCTGGAGATTATACGTATTTTATTTAAATACTGCGTCTGGCATAAAAAAAAAGAAGACCACCACAAACTTAAATACTGGCTTGTATCTGTAGAAACGAACCAAATTTATTTAAATTTATTTATTTATTTATTTAAAGTCTCTTTTATACCGCGCTATTCAGCATCAGCGCGGTTTACAATAAACAATGAACATACACATTTCCAATAGTACTTTGTGTTTACATATGAACAGGATAATCAACTTGGCTAACAGGGTAACTATGTACAACCACAAAATATACAATATATACAATTTGTAGGCTGATCATGTGTTTGTATGGTTTTAGACAGTGGTGATTTGGGTGGATTCGGCAAATGGTGCTGAGTTTCTATTAGGTTCAGGGTAATGTATGAGGAAGAGGTAGTGTTTCACGGCCTTCCTGAATTGGAATATGTCTGGGATTGATCTAATGTTGTGAGGGAGGTTATTCCAGATCACTGGTGCATAAAGATTGAAAGTCCTGCTGGATGTTGACTTGGAGCATTGAGTTATAGATCTTGGGACTATCAAGGTGTTTTGAGCTACTGACCTTCTGTCTCTGTTGTGGGGTGTCATCTGGATTAGCTCAGTTAGTGAAGTTGACGAGAGACCTTTGGTGGCTTTGAAGGTGAGCAGCAAGGTCTTGAATGTAATTCTACCTTGAATCGGGAGCCAGTGGAGTTGTTTCATTATAGGTGTGACATGGTCTTTCCTGGATGCTCCGTGCAGTACTCTTGCTGCGGTGTTCATTGCCATTTGCAGTGGGTTTAGGGTGGTTTGGGGGAGACCTTGAAGTATTGCATTTGCATAATCGAAATGCGGGATAATTAGTGCCTGATAGATAGTCCTGAAATCATCTGGCTCCAGCAGAGATCTTAGGTATCTAAGGGATCTAATTTTATGATATACTGCCCTTACAGTGTTACTTATATGAGCTTGCATATTTAGGTTCTGGTCTAGTGTGATGCCGAGGTATCTGATCGCGGATTTGGTCTGGAGGTCTGCTTCCTTCACTTTCAGTACTGTTGGGGCAGTGAAGTTACGGTTTCTTGTAATGAACATCACCTCCGTCTTCTTGTGTTGAATCCGGAGGTTTTGGGATTGTAGCCAATTGGATATTTCGTTTATGCAGCATGTTATTGGTTCGAGGTCTGGGTTATCTGTTGCAAAAGGCGTGTATAATAGCACATCATCTGCGTATATCATGCAGTTAATGTTGAAAGACCGGATCAGGTTGCAGAGAGGTTGCATGTATATATTGAATAGTAAGGCGGAGAGGGAGGATCCTTGTGGGACACCTTGGCTTTGGTGGAATGGTTCTGATGATGTGTTTCTGGATCTCACCTGCTGCCATCTGTCCGAGAGGTAGGACCTGCACCACTCGAGTGCTTTACCGGAGATTCCTTTTTCTTTGAGGCGTTCTAGGAGGCGCTCATGGCTAACGGAATCAAACGCTGCCGCGATGTCAAGGAAGACAAGGACAAAGCCTTGGCGGGTATTGTCGATGCCTGATATTATGTTGCTGAAGAGTGTGGTGAGAAGGGTCTCGACCCCGTGAGATTCTCTAAATCCATTGAAAATTGAAAATGTAAATAAATTGTATTGATATAAGAAAAGTGGATGAAGTGGAGACTCTGCTATTACGAGGGTAAGGGGTCTCACGGTCCAAGTGCCAGATATGATGGAGATCCAGCCCTTATTCATGCTCCAGGAACAGGATAGACTTGGCCAAGAAGTGCCTTTGTGGTTGCAGTTGCATTTTTATGCATTTAAAAAAATACAAAATGAACCGCCATCTTTCTGCTGCTTGCCAGCACTAATGTGGTGGTAAAATCTACATGTGCTACTCTTCTAATTCTGAATTTATTCTCTTTTGGGGTACACATAGTATTTGGACTTTGGGCTCATAATAACACCTAGTCACCTCTTCTTCACTCTGAACCTCTGGGCTTCTTGGAGAAGCACAGCTGGAATGCTACCTTAAACACGTCTACTGTGGTAGTAACCGGGAGACTCCTGGAGCTGTTATAGGGAGCCCCAGAATTGCTGATTTTCTTTACCACTCAGAATATTTCAACTGTAGTCTTGCAGATTTCTCATACTTCCTCACCTATGTAGTGACATTCTGCCCCACGTATTTGTTTATAATTTGTATTCACAGTGTGTTGGTTTACTTGGGGGTCTTCATTGCCCTCCAGTCTGAAAGGTGATTGACTGGTTGGGGGCTAAGGGGTTCAGAGAGAGAGTACTGGGAACAAAGGGAGAGAGGAGGGGGGTTGAGAAAGGAAGACTTCTGAGGATAGGGTAATAGGAATGAAAGAGGCAAGAGAGACTGGGTGGGACGTGTCACTGCTGGAGATGATGATGAAGGGCACTCTCAGCCAGAACTAAGGGGGTGCAACAGGAAGGGGCACCACCAGATCACTTTCCTTCAAGGCCCATACAGCCCACACTGGGGTAACTAAGTTTACTTGCATTGACTGGCACATGGGTATGGGTAGATTGACCTATTGTACATAGCTCATCCCGTAAATAGCACACCAAGAACTCATCACCCTCACTCACACCAATACTCACCCGTGTAAACACTGCATGCCTACCCCTACTGACACTGATTTTTGATTGTTTGAATTGTAAACCGCTTTGATTTCAGGACAAAGCAGTATATAAATCCTTTTTAAATAAACAAATAAATAAATATTGGACATGCTCCAATGGACTGGTTTAGGCAGGTCATGTGGTGGATGCTATTGGGTTCCGATGGCAGCGCTTTGAAGTTTGGTTGATGCATAGCAGTGCTGTGCTTGTTTTGGCCTTTCAGCAGTCATCCACTTTTCACAGCCCAGATACTGCCATTTCTCAGGAGACGGATTCTGATTCAGCAGAACAGGACAGGAACTAATACTTGATAGGCAGCTGCCAGAGGTTGCTGCCAGAGCCAGGTAAGCTGCTGGCCTGGATCTTGGTGCCTCAACAGCTGCCCCCTGCCTCTCTCAGTCCTTCCTGGCCCTGCTGCTTAAAATGGCTTAGAGCCAGGCAGGTTCTATGGTCACAGCGCTCTGTAACTCTGTTAGGCTTCAAGACACTCCTGCGTGGGGGTGGGAAGGGAGAGCAGATCATAGAACAAGCGATGGAGGGGGAAGGGAGAGAACAGGTGCTGGATGAAGGGATGGGAGGAGCAAAAGAGAAAGGGGTCCAATGGGAATGCAGGAGGGGTGAAAGAGGGAAGATGCTGGATGCAGGAAGGTAGAAAATTGAGATTTGCAGCTCCAGTGCAGGGTCTTGAAGAGTAAATCTTTCCCCTGCTTCTTAGGGTCCAAAATAAAACAAAACTCTTTGTTGCTCCAGAAGCTACCGTCAAAAAGTGGTTCAGCTGGGGGTTCTGCTATATAATGGATAATAGGTCTGGGTGTTCATAAAAGCACAAAGATGTAACCATTCTGTGGTGTTGTGGGGAACAATAAATAACTCAAATGCAGGAACTGGAGGCTCTTTTGGGTTACGAGCAGTGGCCTACTATGGGGTAAAATGGACTGAGCCACTGGGGTTCCATGGTGCTAAAAAGCAGCAGGCAGTTGCCTCTCTTCATGGCCAGCTGGGTCTTGAATAAAGGGAGCAGTTTCTCTAGGCCGGCTAGGCTTGATCAGTAACAGGGAGGAAAGAGGACTGCAGGTCCAGGAGAGGTCTGATAACAAAGTTGCTGCTGTGAATAGAAAGAAGCAGCAAAAGAAACTGAGACTCAGCCCGAGCCTTCAAAATGGTCCAGGATTGTGTGTTCCCCGAGAGTTAGTGGGACCCAGACATGTCATCTCATTTAACATCATAAAAAGCCTAGACTGTGATGTGAGGGACTGGACAAAGCACACAATAAGGAGACGATAGAAAAACACTCCAAGTTTATCTTTGGGATATCAAAGTAATTTTTCCCTAAAGCTTTTTCCCAAGGTCACATACTTTTTCCATATCAATTTTGGGTTTTTGGAGTGGAAGGTCCAAGGCCAGGTGCTTACACCGAGTGCCAGAAAGACACACTAATAATTCTTTTTTTTTATTTTTATCAGGCCTATGGAACCTTTCTGCCATATTTTCTTGGTCCTCTTGGTACTTGGGTATCTTCTCCCTTTCAACCTGATTCACAGAATAATCACTTGGAATCGATACCGCTAAATCAATGCCATTCTGGTGTTTTTCTCCTTTACCACTATTCCTGGTAGCCCACCCAACCCCACTTCCTTTTCCACTTCCTTCCTTATTTATTTAAAATGATTTTTATTCCACAGAATCGCCGAGGCGGCTTACAAAATACATACACAATAAGTCATCATGTACAACAAGGCCAAATACAAATATAAACATTCTAATTAAAAATAACCATTTAGAAACACTGCTATATTACTGTATATCATAACTGCCATCAGAGGCTCAACAGAAGTTATAAATGTCCACACACACCATGCCCATCAGACAAATTCAGGAAAAGCCTGTTTAAATAAATGACATTTCAGGTTTCTCGAAACGTCATCAGTTCTTCTTCAGCATGCAATACACTCCCTTAAATTTGTGGCGAGTAGGATTTTCTTTCCTATTAGCTGCATAATGACCCCCTCCCATTGTACATAGCCTGTATATAGCCTGTATATAGCCTGTATATGCTTTCCCCTGTTACCAATCCAAGCTGTACTACCCGTTTATTGTAAGTGCAAGGTAGGCTCTCCCTACCCTGTACAAAGAGTTTTCTGTAAACCGCACTGATTTTAAAAAGCACGGTATATAAAAGCATTAAATAAATAAATAATAAATATTAGGAAAGTGTCATAACATCATACTTATGCACTATATTATTGCTCTCTCAAAAGTTAAGAACATAAGATATGCCATACTGGGTCAGACCAAGGTCCATCAAGCCCAGTATCCTGTTTCCAACAGTGGCCAATCTAGGTCATACGTACCTAGCAGTATCCCCAAAAGACACAGGTTCCACAATGCTTGTATTGGGTCAAGCATTGATATCCTGAGTCCCTTTTTAATAATGGTTTATGGACCTTTCCTCCAGGAACTTGTCCAAACCTTTTTTAAACCAACTACACTAACAGCTCTTACTACAACCTCCGGTAACAAATTCCAGAGTTTGATTACACGTTGAATGAAAAAATATTTTCTCTTATTTGTCTTAAATAGTTTACCCTGTAGCTTCATTACATGTCCCCTAGTCTTTCTATATTCTGATAGCGTAAACAATCGATCTACGTTTACCCGTTCCACTCCATTCATTAATTTATAGACCTCTATCATATCTCTCCTCAGCCGTCTCTTTATTAGTTATTAGTACTATTGTGTTCAAGACTGGTGCAAGGGTATTGGCACCCTAGATGGACCTTCATGCTTCCCATTTGCTCTGACGGAATATCAATCTGTCTTAGCAACAGATGCTTCTATCACAAGGTGGACAGTCCACTTAGATTCCCACATTACCCAGGGAACAAAATCTAAAGACTTCTTCAGATCAATTATCTGGAGCTTCAAGTCATATTTGATACCCTTTGTGTCTTCATCCACCTTCTCAGAGACCGCTCAGTATTAGTTCAAACAGACAATCAAGTGGTCATGTTCTATATCAACAAGCAGCGAGGAACTGGATCCCTCCACCTCTGCCGGGAAGCAGCAAAGATTTGGAACTTTGTCATCCCCGCTCAAATCCAAATACAAGCTTATCTTCCCAGCCTGCAGACTCAATTAGCAAACAAGCTCAACAGAGTTCTTTAACCCCATCAGTGGACCCTGGATTAGAGGACTCTGTACATAATATTTTAGTCTTGGGGGGACTACCAAATATACCTGTTTGCCAACAATGAAAATGCAAAGCTCTCTTTATTGTTCAGTTCACCTATCTTCAGGTCGATTGGTGATGGGTGCCTGGGCAATTACCTGGATTTGGCCATCACATCATACTTAAATCACTCATCCTGCTCACAGAAAAGACCCTTACACAAATTCCAAAAGAGACCTGGCATGAGGATTCTCGTAATGCCCTACTGATCTCATCAGAACTGGTTTTCTCTGTTCCAGTTAATAGACTTCCAGCTTCCCAATACCCTGTCATTTCTCAGTTCATTAAGGAGTTAACTGATGTCAAATCACATTTGCAGAAGCATCCTGAACTCTGGGATCTTAATGCCATCCTTACATCTCTTATGAAGCCATTGTTTAAGCCAACGGAATCTGCTTAAGTGTGTTACATGAAAAGTGCTCTTTCTAGTAGTGGTTACTTTGGCCAGATAAGTGAACTTCAAGCCTTAGTTACCTATGAAGCGAATACTTAGTTTCATGATAAAGTAGTTCTTTGAACTCATCCCAAGCTCTTATTTAAAGTAGCAACATCTTTCCATATTAGCAAGGAAACAGTACACCCTACATCTATCCAAAGCAACATAAGAATCAGCGCAAGTTCCTCCATACTCTGGATTGCAAACAGGCTCTCAATTACTACCTCAAAAGAATGGATTCCAACAGTCTATGCAGCTGTTTGTCTCCTTTGACCCTAACAGAATTGGCATTCCAATGGCAAAACAATTTTTGACAAACTGACTAGCACTGTACCTGCCCACTAGGTTGTAACAGTCTAGTCAAGGATTCCTGTTGGAGGATGTCGAGGCATGGGAGGTTAAGGGGGAGGACCTTTTCCCTACTCCTGGCTCCGCTGCTGTGGAATCTGCTTCCATCAGATATTAGGGGTCAGTTGAGTTATACGATGGGGTTTCCGAAGAAACTCAAAATTGGGCTGTTCGCAAGCTGAGGTGGGATAGGAAGATCAGGAGCTGCTCTTTATCCTTTTATCCCCTAATTTTTAATCGCCAGTTTTGGACTTGCTGTAATGTATTTTGCTGATCAATTTGTATCTCTTTTAAACTACATGTTATGTTTATTTTGTGGATTTTATTTGTCATTTGATTGGGAGGACGGTCTATAAAACATTACAAATAAAGAGATGGTGCATCCAATTTGGTTATGAACAAAATGATGCTCCTCTAATTAATGAAGTGAAATCTTATCAAGTCAAAGCCATTGCAGCTACTGGTGGCTCTCTAGAAGTCTGCTTTGCTGATTACATGCACAGCATGGTCTTTGCCTCATACTTTTATCTCACACTACTGTTTGAACCAGTCCACTGTCAGTGCTAGTGCACTTGGGGTCAAGCTGATGTCAGTATTCTGTACCTATGACAGTATAACAAATATCCAAAATAAATACTGCAACTGTCGCATCTTTTAATGAGTAGGCTGCTCCTAAAGAATGGACATAAGTAGCTAATTACTACTGTATTGAGTCCGATCAAAGGTCCATTGAGCCTGATACTTGTTTTTAACAGCAACTAACCCAGGTCGCAAGTGCCTTGTAGGATCCAAAAAGTAGCTAGATTCTATGCAGCTTACCCCCAAGGATAAGCAGTGGCTTCCCCTATGTCTGTATTTATAATGGTTTATGGATTTTTTCTCCAGGAACTAGTCCAAAATGTTTGAAACCCAGCGAACTGCTTTTACCACATGCTCTGGAAATGAATTCCAGAGCTTAATTATGCAGTACATAAAAATATGAGCAGCCCTGAGTTTCGAAGTCACCTACTTGTATTCCTGACTCAGTTTTTTTTTTTTTTTTTTTCAATCTTTATTTATGAAGTTTCCAAAATTTACAAAAATCGGAAAAACACAAGGAAAATCAAAGAAATAAGGTAGAACATCTATCTCAAGAAAAAGAACATGATATAGACCACATTACGGGAACCCACTGTGATCTCATAACCAAGAATTTATGAAAAAATGCATGAAACATACATTACAGAAATCAGGGCAAACATCTTGCCCATCTACAAGATGCACTACAATATCACTCACCCTGAATAGCCCAAGCACAACCTGACGGTCCAATATAAAGCGTTCTAAATGAGAACTATCAGTGAACACATACGATGCCCCCTCAAAATTAATGACACATCGGCAAGGAAAACGTAGATAGAACGTAGCTCCCAAACTCAAAACTTGAGGCTTTAAAGCTAAAAAAGCCTCCGTCTGAGTTGAGTGCTATGTGCCACATCGGGAAAAATGTTTACTGTGTAACCACAGAATTTTAACAGCCTTACATTTAAAGAAGGCTTTAAGAATTCGTATTTTCAGATCCAGGGAATGGAAAGTCACCAATCGCGTAGAACGGAATGTATAACATCCTGTGAGTCTTCAAGAAAGGCGGTCAAATTAGTTATTGAAGGCTCAGGCAAACATCACCCCCCTTCAGGAGAGGACACCTTTTTAGGACGTAGGGGAAGGTAATAGAGAGAAGAAACATCCACTAATTCAGTGATAGAGAGAACCTCCTTCAATATTTATCCGTAAAATCCGATGTGCTAACAAGGAAGTACATGGGAAATTCAAAAAGCGTAAAATTATGAGCACGCACGGAATTCTCAAGAGCCTCTATTTTAGAGTGTACCATCATGGAATCTTTTATACCAGCAAGATTAGCAGCGGTAAGAGGACCAACTTGATCCTTTAATTTGGAGACTACTCTATCTACTGACAGAATTTTCTCATCCAACTGCCGCAGTGAGCAACAGTTTCATGAGAAAACTGGCACAAAGACTTAGCATTAGCGTTAACTTACTATCTATACATTGAAGCGCTCCCCATAGATCTTTTAAAGTGACCTCACCGTCGGGAGAAGAATAGGAGCTCTGAACAGAGCTAGACTCTGATCAGGAATAGGTAAAGTCAAAAAGGAAGATGACTCACCATATCGAAGGCTCCAACAAGGAAACATCAGGAGGAAGGGGCATTGGACAGGAGGGGGAGTCCGACCCCCAGAACTTAGGGAGACTCCCTCCGGATAGGACTGCGCCAGCGGACGGGGAACAAGGTGCTTGTCTAAAGGGCCCACTACCTTACCTCCTTTCACCCCGGCAGCGCCCTCCTGCTAGCACCTTGTTCTCCGTTTTAGCCTTCCTCCTTCCCCATTTACAAAGCAGTGACTAACCGCAGCTAAATGCCGGCAGTTCAGAATGCCAAAGAAACTCAATAATAAACCTAAGAGAAATATAATAAAAGGCCACGAAGCGCCGCGTGGCGCCAAAGGGGCGTGAAAGGGGCAGTACCTGCCCCTTTAAACACGCCCCTTCAGATCACGCCCGCGGTCACGCTCTCGCGCGGTCGCACAGAACATCATCTAATTTATAGAAGAAGTCTCAGGACACAACCAATCAATGCAATAATCAGAACGTCCAAGGCAGGAGAGGGCGTACGTCAGCGGCGCAAGAACCGCAGCAGCAATCCCCGGAGCCTGTCTCCAGGCTCCGTACACCTCCTCTCACTCACAGCGATAGTTTCCAATACAGCAGGCCACAGCACAGCTTTAAAGGGACGTCGCAGGACCTCAGCAGCAGGTACCACGGCGATGCCTGCCCGATCACTTCAGGGCAGGAGAGGGCGTCGTCAGCGGCGCAAGAACCGCAGCAGCAATCCCAGGAGCCTGTCTCCAGGCTCCGTACACCTCCTCTCACTCACAGCGATAGTTTTCCAATACAGCATGGGCCCAGCACAGCTTTAAAGGGACGTCGCAGGACCTCATCAGCATCAGGTAACCACGGCGATGCCTGCCCGATCACTCAGGGCAGGAGAGGGCGTCGTCAGCGGCGCAAGAACCGCAGCAGCAATCCCAGGAGCCTGTCTCCAGGCTCCGTACACCTCCTCTCACTCACAGCGATAGTTCCCCCTGACTCAGTTTTGCTTGTTGACAGAAAAAGCACCATTTCTCACCTGCAACGGGTATTTTCTGTACACAGAAAGACTAATCAGGTACACAATTCCTCCCACCTCCTGAGAGTTATATTACTTTTTCGGCTATGGAACTAACTGAGAGGTTGAGGAACTAACTGTGTTTGGGAAGGGTTGTGCATGCTCAGAACTTCTGAGCTTTGGAAGAATAGTTTCAGCCCAGCGACTTGTATGTCTGATCTTTATCTTTATCTTTTATCTTTATTCGTCACTTGATAGACCGCCCAGGCAGGTGCATCAGGGCGGTGTACAATACAATCAATCAATAAGAGCAAGAGAAGACGTGAAAAAGGAACGCCATTGTTTAGACAGGATAGAGAGGAGCAGGAGAGACAGAGACAAAGAGGGAGAGAAGCAAGTGAGGAAAAGATTAGTAGGGAGGCTGGTTTTAAGGGTCTGGGAGATCAAAAGCCTGCTGAAAGAGATGAGTCTTGAGTAGGGATTTGAATCTATGAAAAGATAGTTCGGTACGGAGGGCAAGTGGGAGTGAGTTCCAAAGGGCTGGGGCCAGGAAGTAAAAAGCAGATTGGTGTGTTGTTTCCAGGTGAGCCGAGGATGGGGCAGGGAGATAGAGACGGTAACCATACGCTGAGCGGTGAAGACGGGGGGAAGGTTGTAAATGAAGGGTATTGGCTATGTACTGAGGGACACCAGTGTGCAATGCTTTGTGAGTCAGTATGAGAATTTTGTAGTGAAAATGGAAGTTCAGTGGAAGCCAGTGCAAACGGAGGAGGAGGGGAGTAATATGGTCACGAGTGGAGGAATAGGTGAGCAAACGGGCAGCTGTATTTTGGACTAGTTGAAGACGTCGAAGTTGGTATTTTGGGAGTCCTGCTAAAACAGTGTTACAATAATCTAACCTCGATATAACTAAAGAGATAACTAACAAAGTGAGAGAGGAAGACGGGAGAAAAGGACGAACAGCTCGAATTTGATGGAGAAAGAAGAAAGAGCGACGAACAAGTGCAGAGATGTGATGTTGAAATGAAAGGGAGACGTCAAGGGTGACTCCGAGATAGCGGAGGGAGGAAACTAAAGGAATGGGAGTAGAGAGAAAAAGTGGAGAGCAAGTGGGTGGGGGTGTGTTAAAGGAGAGCCAGAGAGCAGCTGATTTAGAGGGGTTAACATGGAGAAAGTTGGTGTTTATCTACGTGGCGACACGGGTCAGACAAATAAGAGGAGAGAGATCCGGTGACAGAGAGATTGTGTGGTGGACAAGAAGAATGTCGTCAGCGTAAAAATATCCAGAGATCTCTGACTGTTGGACGATGAGCGCCAAAGGGGCAAGAAAAATGTTAAAGAGAAGAGGAGCAAGGACAGAACCCTGAGGAACACCACAGAAAAGGGGTAAGGAGGAGGAGGTAGATGAGCTGGTCTTGACTGAGAACGTGCGGAAGGAAAGAAAAGAACGGAGCCAGGCAAGGACAGACCCACAGATCCCAAGATCAGCCAGCTGAGTTAGGAGTGTGCGATGATCTACAATATCAAAAGCAGAGGAAAGATCCAAAGTTACCACAACAGAAAGATCACCGCGATCGTGGGCCTGATGAACCTCACTCAGAAGGGAAGTGAGGATGGTCTCTGTACTGTGGCCTGTGTGAAACCCAGATTGACGTGGATGCAAAGAAAGGGTAGAGTCCAGATGGGCAGAGAGTCACATAAACACAAGTTTTTCCAAGATTTTAGACAGAAAAGGAAGGTTTGATACAGGACACCAATTTGCCAGTGTGGAGGGATCAAGGGAAGGATTCTTCAGAAGTGGACAGATAAGGGCGTGTTTCCAGGCTGAGGGAAAAACACCAGAGGAAAGTCTGTTGTTGAAAAAATGGAGAATGTATGGGAGCAGTAGGAGGGAGGAGTCAGACAACCAAGAAGGTGGTACAGGATCGAGGGGACAGGTGGTTTTATGTGAAGTAGCTATAGCTTTGGAGAGCTCCGCCGAGGTAATGGGCCGAAATGTATGCCAAGTATGAGGAAAGATCTTGTTAGGAGAGGAAGAAGGGAGCTCAGACGGGGAGGAGGGAGATGGAGGAGGAGGAGACAGTGGTGGAGGACAGGAAGGAAAAGTAGCGCGTAGAGATGAAATTTTGCCAGGGAAAAAAAGAGGCAAGAGAACCAGAATCAGGTGCATTAGGGGGAGAGCTAGGGGTTGCAGAGGAAGTGGAGAGTGTGGAGATGGATCGAAGGACTCTAAATAACTGTTGCGAGGAATTGGAGGTGGAAGAGATACAATTAGAATAGTAAGAGTGCTTTGCTTTAGTGATCATCTCGCGATATGATGCTTGAGTGGCACGGAAGGCGGTGAGGGAGGAGGGGGAAGGGTGTTTATGCCAAACCCACTCTGCATGGCGAAGATGTGCCTGCTGGAGATAGAGACCAGGGTGGTACCAGGAGTGGTGGGTCTGGGGCCGGGATGAACGGCAAGTGCGGAGGGGAGCAAGCTGATCGAGTGCAGTAGTGAGTGTAGAGGACCAGAGATCAGTTTGCTCGTTTACAGGAAGGGAGAAAAAGGAGGAGGAGAAAAGAGAATCGGCAGGGGGAAAATTCTGGCGAGTCAGAGGAGTAATGTAACGCCTGAGCCGCTGGGGGTGTGAAGAGGAGTGGGACAGAGGTATATAGGGAGATGGTGGAACCATGGAAAAAAGAATACAGAGGTGATCGGACCAAGGTAAAGTGAATGTGGAAATATCAACTGGTAGGATCGGGGAAGCTACCGGAGTGAAGATCAAATCCAGAGTATGCCCCACCGAGTACGTGGTGCATGATACGTGCTGGATAAAGGAAAGGTCATCCAATAAGGATAAAAGTGAATGATCTTTTGGGCGAGAGGGGGAATCAGAGTAAATATTAAAATCCCCGAGGATAACACGGTGTGGGGACAGGAAAGAGGCCTCGGACAGTGAGCTAAGAAGAGTATCCCAGAGATCCGGGTGCATAGATGGGGGAGCATAAACAAGGAGAAAGGGGATTGAAGGTGGGGGGGGGGGCATAGTAGGCAAGAAGGGCCTCAGGATAGGATAGGGAGGGTAGAATAGAAGTGGCAGCACTAAACAGGAGGGTGACCGGTGATCAATCCCACTGTCTACAGAAAACACTTGCTACAGGCAAGCAAACAATGCTTTGTGTAGAAAAGTGAAACAAGCTCCTACTTTAATGAATTTTGAATTATAAATTTCAGGCTGCAGAATGTGAAAACTGTTGTGGGTGTGAAGACTTGTACATGGTTCTATAAAACCAATACCTGGGAAGATTTACATTTTGGGCTTGACAATACACATAAAAATTATTCAAATTTATTAAGCGCTCACAATTCTTTTTTCTTATTGATGTGTGTGCCATAGTACTTTACTTATGGCTGACTGCAGCTATAACAAATTTAGGCCTGTTCGCTTGTGTCATCTTGCACATTTTGGTGATCAGATTTGAAATGTCCAGTCACCATGTTTACAATTCTGCCGGTATTTCAGAAACAGCTCTGCTAAATGCAGAGCTATTTCTAAAATGCAAAGTGACTGCCGAAAGATAACCATGGGAGAAATCAATGGGTGGAAACCAGGCAGCCTACATGAGCAAATGTCAGCACTTACAGGTGTATCTTGGAAATTTTGCCAAGGAAACCATCATAAAGAATACAATTACTCAGCATGTAGATAGTCATGACCTAATGGGAGACAGCCAACATGGCTTTAGACAAGGAAGATCTTGTCTTACTAATCTGTTATGTTTTTTTGAAGGAGTGAATAATCAGGTGGATAAAGGTGAGTCGGTTGATATTGTGTATCTGGACTTTCAGAAAGCCTTTGACAAGGTCCCTCATAAGAGACTTTTGGCAAAACTAAAGAGTCATGGTATAGGAGGCAGTGTACTATTGTGGATCAGGAACTGGTTAAAAGATAGAAAGCAGAGGGTAGGGCTAAATGGCCAATTTTCCCAATGGAGAAAGGTGAATAGTGGTGTACCCCAGGGATCTGTGCTGGGTCCGCTGCTTTTTGACATATTCATAAATGATCTGGAAAGTGGAATAACGAGTGAGGTTATCAAATTTGCAGATGACACAAAACTATTTAAAGTTGTTAAAACCCAAGAGGATTGTGGAAAATTGCAAGAGGATCTTGATAAATTGGAAGACTGGGCATCAAAATGGCAGATGAAATTTAATGTGGACAAGTGCAACGTTATGCACCTAGGGAAGAACAACCCAAACTATGGTTACACGATGCAAGGTTCCACATTAGGAACTACCACCCAGGAAAAATATTTAGGCGTCATTGTGGATACCATGTTAAAACCCTCGGCCCAGTGTGCAGCAGCGGCCAAGAGAGCAAATAGAATGCTAGGTATGATAAGGAAAGGAATGGAAAATAAAACAAAAGATATTATAATGCCTCTATATCGTTCCATGGTGAGACCGCACCTTGAATATTGTGTGCAATTCTGGTCGCCCTATCTTAAAAAGGATATAGCGATTTTAGAAAAGGTTCAGAGAAGAGCCACCAAAATGGTAAAGGGGATGGAAGGATACTCCTATGAAGAAAGGCTAAAAAGGTTAGGGCTCTTTAACCTGGAAAAGAGACGGCTGAGGGGAGATATGATAGAAGTCTATAAATTAATGAACGGAGTGGAACGGGTAAACGTAGATCGACTGGGCATATTATAATGCCTCTGTATCGCTCCATGGTACGACCGCACCTTGAATATTGTGTGCAATTCTGGTCACCGTATCTTAAAAAGGACATAGAGTTATTAGAAAAAGTACAGAGAAGAGCCACCAAATTGGTGAAGGGGATGGAAGGCTACTCCTATGAAGAGAGGCTAAAAAGGTTAGGGCTCTTTAACCTAGAAAAGAGGCGGCTGAGGGGAGATATGATAGAGGTGTATAAATTAATGAATGGAGTGGAACGGATAAACGTGGATAAATTGTTTACGCTATCAGAATATAGAAGGACTAGGGGGCATGTAATGAAGCTACAGGGTAAACTTTTTAAGACAATTAGGAGAAAAGATTTCTTCTCTCAACGTGTTATAATACTCTGGAATGTGTTTCCTGAGGATGTAGTAAAGGCTGTTTGTGTAGCTGGTTTTAAAAAAGGTTTGGACAAGTTCCTGGAGGAAAGGTCCATAAACCATTATTAAGAAGGGGCCCAGGATATCAATGCTTGAACCAATACAAGCATTGTGGAACCTGTGTCCCTTGGGGAAACTGCTAGGTACATATGACCTAGATTGGCCACTGTTGGAAACAGAATACTGGGCTTGATGGACCTTGGTCTGACCCAGTATGGCATATCTTATGTTCTTATGAAGACGTGCAGATGATCTTAATTACAGAGCACACACTTTTGCCCCTCCCCCCATTTCAATTTGAAGAGGGAAATAAATACTGAGAGATAAGAGAGATATCCCTCTTAATCACTCATGTAAAGTGATGGCCAAAAAAGAGCACTACTGAAATCTCTATTTGTTTTTGGGCTTACATGTGCATATGCTATATGAAATGGGGCATACACGTATTTATTTACTTATTTGTTTAACATTTCTTATATACTGCCTTTTCATGATATCAAGGCGGTTTACATTGAACAAACTGAAATTACATTGAACAAGGCATAATAACTTGGAGATAACTATTTTACAGGGAACATGGGCAATGGAGGGTTAAGTGGCTTGCCCAAGACCACAAGGAGCACCTGTGGGACGTACAGATGTTTGTCCCATCCAGAGCTCCCCATACGCCCCATCTACTTTGGGTGTGGTGCAGTCATCCGTGTGTACATTTCACCCTTTCTAAAATGGCGATTTACACATGCATAGAGCAGCTTATACACGTTTAAATTGCAAGTAGAGCTTCTAAAATAACCCCCATTTGTCATATTTGAACAAGAACTAGACTACGTGGTTCCTTTGTGTGCCAAATTAGTTACTCGTTGGTCTGAACTAGAACCAAACTGCAACTCTGCTCATAACTGGACGCAGACTAAAACTGAAAAGTGGACAGTCTAGAATCCCTGAATGAGGTCCTGATATAGTGAGCCGTGCGTTGGAATGGTGCACTAAGCACACACAACCGGAAACTGCTGTTGAAGTAAAATAAAACTGATAAAACTGATGAATGCCTCTGCACTCATGTATTCGATGCGTCTGCTGTGGCTCAGTTCCCCAGGTATCTTATATTATATAAGTTAAATTAATAGAAAAAAAGGAGAAAAAGACCTCAGATGCTTATCCAAAATTATTTCATTTAATGCTGCACATCATGGGTCTTAAAAACACCTTCTTTTTTCCAAAATGAAATAAAAATGTACTCTACTGAAAAGGAATCATTCAAACAGTAGTTTATAAAAGCGTTTGATACATATCCGTATGAAAGCCTTATAGTATTTCATCAAATGGGATCGATGTCGCCAATATTTTGTTTCTGAATGCACTTTTCATTAGAGCACATTTTCTTTATTTGGAGAAAAAAGAATGCATTTTTAAGACCTGTGATGTACCATGCTACAGCCTTAAATGAAAAAATTTTGCCTAAGCATCTGAAGTCTTTTTTTCTCCTTTTTTTAATATTAATTTAAACAGCCCTTGGTACACCACTGACTCAAAGGGCCCAAGTCTGCCTGAACACCCTCTGGGCTCTTTCCAAGTAAACCTCTTGTGGGGCTATATGATCCAGGGCACCTCTGACCCAGGAACCCAGCAGATGGATATACTCAACCAGAGAGCTCCCATACTGCTGGACTGAACCCTCCCAAACCTGTAATACTTACCTGGTCTGGGGAGGTATCCAGCTGTGTCACGGCCTCCCTCTGCCATCTTGAAAATGGCAGCACTTGCCTCCTAGCGGTGTATCCTGATGCACTGCTAGGGGTCAGCCTGCAAAATAAGGGCTTGCAACTAGAAGCATTCCCTTATATGGCAGGCTGACCCCTACCAGCACATCCAGACACACTGTTAGGGATCAGACCTTACCATTTTGAAGATGGCAGTGCCAGAGGTATGAATGAATGGGTATCGCTTCTGCCTTCCGACTTAAAGTTGAGAGGCAGTGTCAGGAAATTCTGGAGTCCACTGGGCCACCAGGACAGATTTTGTGAGGTTTGGGGGGAGGGATGGCAGGATCCATTTGGGCCATCAGAGAGATCCACCAATAAGGGTCATCTGCTACAGTTCATCTCAGATGCTCCTTTGCTCACAAGATGAATTAAAGACTGAGTATTAGAGAGGGAATAAAAAACACTATGCCAAAACGCAGTGTGGTTTTTCACACTGGGAACAATTACGAATTTGGCTATTTGCATGCATTTGCAAGCCCACTGTGACAGAGCCAGCCCAACCATTAGGCAAATAGAGGCCGTCTCGAGTGTCAGTTTCTGAGGGGCAGCAAAGAGCAGGACATTCAAAGCTAAATAATACATTCCGACAGCTGGGGGGGGGGGGGTGTAAGGCTTTAGTGAAATATATTTATTATTGTCCACCAAATATAAAGATCAAATACAAGTAAAGAAAATCTAAAGAATCATCAACCAGGCAATATTACATCAAGGCAATTAACACAAGTGATATAGTCCACATCATGAGGGGGGGTGTAAGGCTTAAGGTTTGCCTAGGGCACCAACACCTTCAACCAACTCTGGGGCTGGTCCTGCACTATGCTACCCTTTAAGTGCAGTGGTTTTGCTTCTGAGTTTTCTACACTAAAACCCCTAAATGCATCAAAACAGGATTAGAACAGAACAATCAGAAGTAAACCACCATGTTAAAGGATAGCAGAGCTTATTACATTGGGCCCTAAATGCAGAACATAGAGCTTATAAGAGTACAGCAGGGCCATTTATCGATTTTTGCATATACAACATAATTTTATAATATTATAAAAAAAGACTAGTGCATAGCACAGTATACCCAGTAGGTCATATTAGAAGAATTAGGTGCAATTTGCATATGTGAAAAGCCAATTGATACATATAAACGGCTATACATGTGCAAGCAGCAGTCTCAGAAAAGTCTCTATTTACACAATATATCCAGGCAAGCACAAATCTGAAGTACTTTCTATTCTGCAATGGAAATATCCGTCTACCTTTAAAAAGTTCCCTATCGCCATTTACGCCTGTTCTCAGGTATGCACGAGTGTCAGCTAACTATTCTTTTGGACATGGGATTTGGAGGGGTGATTGGCGGGGGGGGGGGGGGGGGGAATGGTGCTTAGCATTCCCATGTTAAAAATAACTTCAAAATCCAAAAATTAGAATTCTGGAGGTTGGCTGCTTAATTGGTTCCCTTTGGACATGCAGTTTTGTAAAACCTGGCACGACTGATGCAACACTTTTTTAGAATGTGTTTCTTTGTAAAAAGGCTATTCCCACTTTACATGCTTCCAAATGCTTCCAATTACATGTTTCTCCCATGGCCTTATAGGTATTTTACAAATGGCTCTGTGTCCAGTTAGCCTTTTTGTAAAATACCTATTTAAGCAATTTGTTAAACCACAGGAGGCAACAGAAATACCAGCATCATGGCGGTTTACAACCTTGTTCGCAAACCCAACGCATAAACATTGATACAGACGAAAACAATGAACAAAAAAATAGAAAAAACCTAATGAAACTCTAGGCAAGGACTAGCAGCGGCCTAGGATCTCTTGAAATTGAAACACACTAGGAAAGGGAATGAGTATGCTGCAGATTGCCAGTATCCCTTTTTCTACCTAAGCAGTTTATGCGAAACCTGGCTTATAATTTAATAGGGCAGTCTTACATCCCAATAATTTACACATTTAAAAATTATTTTTTTCTACTGTAGTTGTCTGAATTACTATCTCAGTTTCTTCTCTACTTTTTATCTAGTCTGTGTTCCAGCTTCTTTATTGGCTCTCTTTTCCATGCTGGGCTTCTCATTTTCCTCAGTTTTCTATTTATATGCAGTAATTTGCACAGAAAATAAAATATACCGAGAGACTAGTTTTGGAATTTGAAATACAGTACGAAAAAGTCAGTTCAAGCTTCTATCCAGGAAGCCCTGATGTGTTGCAGGGGCAATGTGCTTAAGCCATTTTCCAGTACACTCTGCTGCTCTCCATGCTTCGTTTCCATTTGGCATCTCTTTCTTCCTTTCCACATCACTCCATACTTCCTTCCTAGCTTCTCTCTCCATCTCTATCAGTCTTTTTCCTTTCTTTCCCAACTTCACCATCACGCTTCCTGCTGAGCTCAGTGCTACGCATCAGAGGGGCCAGTGTAATACAAGTGAGCTAAAATTCTGCATTAAATTTTTAAATCAGATGTTTGTTTTACTTCCATCTTCATTTCTTACTTCAGATGTAAAGTTAAAGTGTGCACTAAATCCGAAATAAAGTAGAAAGGGGGCTAAAATGAAAGTTAACTTTACTTTCATATTAACTTCAATGGTGAAACAGCAGCAGATAAAGACGGTGCAGCTTATCCAGGCTGCTGTTCCATAACAACTATTAAGCTTTACATTCCCTTTTGTCCCTTAGAGAACTTCTGCATTTGTCCCATGCATTTTTGAATTCAGATACAGTCCTTGGTCTCTACTATATCCACTGGCAGATTATTCCATGTACTCTTTCTGTAAAGAAATATTTCTGTAAATTACTCCTGAGTCTATTCCCTTTCACTTTCATCCTATACCTCTTCTTTGTAGAACTTTCTTTCAATTGAAAGAGGGAGGCTCTCCTCTTGTGCATTTATACCATGGAAGTATTTAAATGTCTCTATCATATCTCCCCTCTCCTGCCTTTCTTCCAAAATATACATATTGAGATCTTTAAGTCTATCCCTATATGCCTTATGATGAAGCCCACTGACCATTTTCGAAGCCATCCTCTACATTGACTCCATCCGGTTTATATCCTTTTGAAGGTGTGATATCCAGAATTGCACACAATACTCCAAATGAGGTCTTACCAAAGACTTATACAGAGGCACTATCACTTCCTTCTTTCTGCTGGCCATTCCTCTCTCTATGCACCCAAGCGTCCTTCTGGCTTTTGTTGTCACCTTTTCTACCTGTTTAGCCACTTTAAGATCATCAGAAATAATCACCCCCAGGTCCCGCTGTTCCATCATGGGCAGAAGTGCTTAACCCTCTATAGTGACATTCCTGGCTCCCTTGCCAGCCGGGGTGGGCACCCCTTTGCGGCGCTGTCTCTGTGGGCCTGACCATTCTTCTCTCCCAATCAAAGTTTGTGATTTTGCTCCACCAAGTCTTTAGTCTGAAGCAGGGCCTAGTGAAAGATCCCGAAGAGCTCCTGATTGTGGGGACGATGGGAACCCAGCCTAAAGAGGTCCTGCCAGAATTGAAAAGACCATGCAGGGATATGGAGGAGGACTTTGAGGGCCTCTTTTTCTTAGGGGTGTCCGTGGACCCATTGGAGGTGCTCTCATCTCTGTTGGAGAGGGGGCCAGAGGAAGAACTAGAGGAAGGAGAACTCTCTGCAGGAGAGGATCCTATGGTGGTCCAAATTTTCTACATAGATGATATTCCATCACTTATCTCTGACACATTGACAGCTCCGCATATTGCTGGGCAGAGCCCTGTGCCCTCGGGACCTGTGAAGGATCTGCTTCTGAAGAGGATCCATATGCCTCCCAAGTATTTCCAGCTGCACCAAGACATTAAAGACATGATTTTGGTACAGTGGAACTCGCAGGAAGCTGTGGGTTTGTCGGTCAATGGCATGAATATCTTATTCTTCAGAGGGAGAGAGATCACTTGCGCCTACCTAAAGTTGATGCTTTGGTCACTGTGAACGCTAAGAAGACCACAATCTGCTTTAAAGGATCCTCAAGATAGGAACCTGGAGGCCTTGTTGGAGCAATCGTTTGAGGTCTTGACTCTGGATTTATAGACAGCGGTCCGTGGGGCTTATGTGTCTAAAGCCCACTTGTGTTGGTCGCAGAGGCTTCCTGAGGGTTCCCTTTTGACCCGAAAGGCTCTTTCAGAGGCAGCAATGCTAGAGTAGGGTGTGACCTTTTTGGCAGATGTCCTCAATGATTTAATGAGGACTTCATCTAAAAACTGGCACTGCCTTGCGTCTCCTGTGGTTGCGAAACTGGTCGTGGACATAGCTTCTAAGACGAAGCTTAGCAAGCTGCCCTTTAAAGGGCAGTTACTCTTCAGCAAAGATCTGGAGAAACTGGTGAAGGACATTTGGACTTTAAGGTCCTGAGGTTCCCAGGGAATAAGCCTTGGGGCTTCAGGTGTTTTTCTTTGTCTTGGAGTCAGTTCTTGGAGGGTTACAAATTTTGGCCGGCGAGGTCAGTTTCGTCACAGAAGTCCATTTGCTACAGATTGAAGCAGCCAGTGACCAGATAAGTTCTTGATATTGCATTCCACAATTAGAACAGAAGATGCTTTTGGATCCTGATGCTCCTCACTCCCTTGTCCATTACTTATTAGTATCTTATCATACTCTAGTCCCCAGTTTTGCTATGGGCCCAATTCTGTGCCACGAACAGCCCCTCCCGCTGGCATCTAGCTTCCCCATTGGTTGTACAGGGAAGCTAGATGAGGTGGGGGAAGGGGAGGATCAGGGGCAGCGTTAGGGTGGGCAATGGGTGGTCGCCGCCCTGGACGTACAGGGCCGAATCTAATGTCAACCCTGTACGTCTGGGGCCAGTGACATGACAGAGGTGGAATATCTTCCCTGGATGTCGGGGATTGGTGGGCCTGGGCTGGTAAAGGGTGGCAGGGGGCAGAGAGCATTCCCCGCAGCTCGACCCTGGCCCTGGGAGGCCAAATCAGGGATCGGGCTGTGGGGAATAAACAGTTTGTTCCGGCAACCGGGATTGCGGCTTTTAAATTTATTTATTTATTTATTTAGACAGTTTTGTATACCGCCTTATCCTTCAATCAAAGCGGTCACAACACAATTGGGGGATACATTTAACACGTGGGGGATATGAGACACATACACTAATACTTAAATGGAGCCGTGGTTCCATAGTAACCGGATGCCATGGCGCTGCGGCTCCATTTAAAAGCCCTGAGTTAGTAAGGCTAGTCTTGTATATGCAGGCCATGCTGAATCGCAGTCCTGGCCTGCATGTACAGGACTGATCACGATTCTGATCCCGCGGGGCTAGATGTGCCCCACTGGATCAGAATCTCAACCCCCTCCTGTATGTCCGGTCAAACTGGACATACAGAGGGGATGTATGTCCGGGATGGAATGCGCCTGTATATATTTTGTCTTGATTAGATTGTAACATAGTAACATAGTATATGATGGCAGATAAAGACAAGTATGGTCCATCTAATCAGCCCAGCAAGGCGGCAAGAGTAGATGCACTTGCCTCTCTGTGCAGGTCACCTCTCACCATGCCTTTGTTTAAGGGTGTACCCACCGCTCCGTGTAAGTCACCCCTATTTGTTCAGATATGAGAGAGAGTTATGTTTATTTTGATTTTATCCTGTTGCTATAAAGGGATTCACTGTGTCTATCCCATGCCATTTTGAATTCTATCACTTTATTTGCCAAAACCACTTCTATCGGGAGGGCATTCCAAGCATCCACCACCCTTTCAGTGAAAAAGTATTTCCTAACACTGCCTTTCAGTTTACCCCCTTGCAGCTTCATGTTATGCCCTCTAGTTTTCCAGCTTCCCCGTCTATGAAAGAGGTTTGTTCGTTCATTAATACTCTAAGTATTTAAAGGTCTGAATCATATCTCCCCTGTCCCTCCTCTCCTCCAGAGTGTAGATACTTAGGTCTTCAAGTCTCTTCTCATACGTCTTCTGACGTAGGCTCCAAATCATTTTGGTTGCCTTCCTCTGAACCGCTTCCAGTCTTTTTATATCCTTTGCGAGATATGGTCTCCAAAACTGAACACAATATTACAAGTGAGGTCTCATCAACAACTTTACAGTGGCATTAGCACCTCCTCCTTTCTGCTGGTAATTCCTCTCTGTATGCAACCCAACATCCTTCTGGCTTTTGCCACTACATTGTCACACTGTTTTGCCACCTTGAGGTCCTCAGAAACAATCACTCAGAGGTCTTTCTCCTGGTCCATGCACACCAACCTCTCACCCCCTATCGCATACAATTCCATTGTATTTCTGCTTCCCAAGTACATGACACTGCCCTTCTTCACATTAAATCTTAACTGCCAAGCATTAGATCATTCTTCCAGATTTTGTAGATCTTTCCTCATTTTATCCACTCCCTCAGGGAAGTCCACTCTGTTTCACATTTTCGTGTCATCTGCAAAAAGACAGACTTTTCCATTCAGTCATAGTAACATTGTTGTTGTTAAGTGCCGTCGAGTCGGAGTCGACTCATGGCGACCCTCTGGATAGCTATCCTAAATTGTGTTCGGTCTTCAGTCAGGCGGCTCATTGTTGACAGACTGGTACCTGTAGCTGCTGTTATTGTATCGATCCATCTCATTGCTGGCCTTCCTCTTTTGCGTTGACCTTCTATCTTGCCAAGCATAATGTCTTTCTCTAATGATCTCTCTCTTCGCATGATGTGTCCAAAGTATGAAAGTCGAAGTCTTGTCATCTGAGCTTCTAAAGAAAGCTTAGGTTTGATCTCCTCTAGTACCAACTAGTTTGTTCTTCGGGCAGTCCATGGTATACACAGTATTCGCCGCCAGCACCATAATTCAAAGGCATCAATTTTCTTCCTATCTGTCTTTTTCACTGTCCAGCTTTCACATCCATATGATGTTACTGAAAATACCATGGCCTGAACAAGTTGAATCTTTGTATGGAGAGAGACATCTCTGCTCTTGAGAATCTTATCTAGGTCTTTCATAGCCATTCTGCCAAGAGCAATGCGTCATCTGATTTCTTGACTGCTTGTTGCTTCTTTACTGATAGTTGATCCAAGTAGGTTAAAGTTGTTCACAATTTCAATTTCTTCTCCTTCAACGATGAACCTGTTAATTATGCCAGTTGTCATGATCTTTGTCTTCTTTACATTAAGGTGCAGGCCCATTTTGAGACTATGTTCTTTGATTGTGAGAAGCAAATGTTTCAGATCATCTTCACTTTCAGCCAGTAATGTGGTATCATCAGCATAGCGAAGGTTGTTGATGAGTCTTCCACCAATCTTCACACCTCTGTTGTCTTCATACAATCCTGCTTCTCTGATGATTTGTTCTGCATATAAATTAAACAGGTAGGGGGAAAGTATGCAGCCTTGTCTTACACCTTTGCTTATTTTAAACAATTCTGTTTCTCCTTGTTCCGTTCGAACTGTTGCTTCTTGATCAATGTACAGATTGCGCAAGAGAACAATTAGGTGTTCTGGTATACCCATGCTTCTTAATGTGGCCCAGAGTTTCTCATGGTTTACACAGTCAAAAGCCTTGCTATAGTCGATAAAGCACAAATAGATATCCTTTTGGTATTCTTTAGTCTTTTCAAGGATCCATCTCACATCTGCAATGATGTCTCTCGTTCCTCGCCCTTTCCTGAACCCTGCTTGCACTTCAGGTAGTTCTTGTTCCAGGTATGGTTGTAGTCTCTTTTGAATAATCTTCAGTAGAATCTTGCTGGCATGTGGGATCAGAGCGATTGTGCGATAACATAGTAACATAGTAAATGACGGCAGTTAAAGACAGCATGGTCCATCTAGTCTGCCCAGCACGATGGCAAGAGTAGGTGCACCTGCCGCTCCGCCATCCCGTCCCTGTTTAGGGGTGAACCCACCACTCCATGTAGGACACCCCTATTTGTTGAGAAATTAGATAGTTAAGTTTATTTTGATTTTATCCTGTTGCTGTAAAGGGATCCACTGTGTCTGTCCCATGCCATTTTGAATTCCGTCACCGTGTTTGCCCCCACCACTTCCATTGGGAGGGAATTCCAAGCATCCACCACCCTTTCTGTGAAAAAGTATTTCCTGACATTGCCTTTCAATTTACCACCTCGCAGCTTCATGTTGTGCCCTCTAATTGTACAGCTTCCCTGACTTTGGAAGAGGTTTGTTTGTTCATCATTTCCCTGTAAGTATTTAAAGGTCTGAATCATATCTCCCCTGTCCCTCCTCTCCTCCAAAGTGTACATGTTTAGGTCTTCAAGTCTCTTCTCATAAGGCTTCTGACGCAGGCTCCAAATCATTTTGGTCGCCTTCCTCTGAATAGTTTCCAGTCTTTTTACATCTTTTGCAAGATACAGTCTCCAAAACTGAACACAGTATTCCAAGTGAGGCCTCACCAGTGACTTGTACAGTGGCATAAGTACCTCTTCCTTTCTGCTGGTGATTCCTCTTTGTATGCAGCCCAACATCCTCCTGGCTTTTGCCACCGCCTTGTCGCACTGTTTTGCCACCTTGAGATCTTCAGAAATAATCACACCAAGGTCTTTCTCCTGATCCGTGCACACTAACCTCTCCCCCCTATCAAGTACATTTCCCTTGGATTTCTGCTACCCAAGTGCATGACTCTGCACTTCTTTACATTAAATCTTAATTGCCAAGCATTAGACCATTCTTCCAGCTTTTGTAGATCTTTCCTCATGTTAACCACTCCCTCGGGGGCGTCAACCCTGTTGCAAATTTTCGTGTCATCTGCAAAAAGACATACTTTTCCAGTCAGTCCTTCAGCAATATCACTCACAAATACATTGAACAGTGCCGGGCCCAGGATCGACCCCTGGGGCACCCCACTAATCACCTTCCCTTCATCCAAGTGAGCTCTGTTTACCATCACCCTCTGTTGTCTTTCAGTCAACCAATTTCTGATCCAATTTACCATCTTAGGATCCATCCCCAAGCTACTGAGTTTACTGATAAGCCTCCTATGAGGAACAGTATCAAAGGCTTTGCTGAAATCCAGGTAGATGACATCCATCGCATGTCCCTGATCTAGCTCCCTGGTCACCCGGTCAAAGAACTCAATCAGATTTGTTTGGCAAGATCGTCCTTCAGTAAAACCATGTTGCCTCGGATCTTGCAACCTGTTGGTTTTGAGAAAGTTCACTATTCGCTCTTTCAGGAGCACCTCCATTACTTTTCCCACCACCGAGGTAAGGCTCACGGGCCTGTAGTTTGACACTTCTTCCCTGTCACTACGTTTGTGTAGAGGTATGGCATCAGCCGTTCTCCAGTCCTGAGGAACCTCTCCTGTTTCCAAGGATCTGTTGAAAACATCCTTTAACAGCCCAACAAGAACCTCTCTGAGCTCTTTCAGAATCCTGGGATGTATCCTATCCAGTCACATGGCCTTGTCCACTTTCAATTTTGCAAGTTGTTCTAACACATCATCTTGTGAATGGTGTGGTATCTACTTCATTCCCATTTTTATATTTGGGAGTCACAGGTGGTCCTTCTCCAGGACTTTCTTTAGTAAAAACAGGGCAGAAGTATTCGTTTAGCAATTTCGTTTTTTCAATGTCACTTTCCACCAGTCCGTTCGCAGCACTTCTGAGTCCTGCAATTCCACCTCTGATCTTCTTCCTTTCCCGAATATACCTGAAGAAGGTTTTGTCGCCACACTTATCATTAGCCATCTTTTCCTCTGCCTTTGATTTTGCTAACCTTATTTCTCTCTTTGTCTCTTCGAGTTTGATCCTGTATTCATTTTTGTGTTCGTCTGTTTGCGAGCTTTTGAATCTTGCGAAAGCTGTGTTTTTTGCCTTTATTTGAGCAGCTACTTCTTTGAATAACCAAATGGGTTTTCTTCGCCTCTTGTTTTTGTTTACTTTTGTTACATATTTATTTGTTGCCCCTTTTATTGCCACCTTTAGTTTAGCCCATAGCAATTCTACTTCCCTTATCTCCTTCCACCCTGTCAGCTCCTCCTTTAGGTACTCGACCACTTTATTGAAGTCGGTGTTTTTGAAGTTTAGGACATTGAGCTTGCTATGACTGGCTTGCACCATGGCTTTTATCTCAAACCACACTGTGTGATGATCGCTGCTGCTCACAGGGGCACTCACTCAGACATTCGACACGCTATCACCGTTGGTGAGCACTAAATCCAGCGTTGAGCTTTCCCTGGTTGGTTTCATCACCATTTGTCTAAGTAACGCATCTTGGAGAGCATCCATGGTTTTTTTGCTTCTTTCCAGATTTGCAGAAGGAGTAACCCAATCCACATCAGGTAGATTAAAGTCTCCCAATATGATTTCTTCCCCTTTTGTGGCTATCTTGGCAATATCTATAATCAATTCGTTAACTATCTCTTTAATTTGTGTTGGAGGTCTGTAGACTACAGCAGTATGGATGACAGTGCCATCTCCTCTTTCCAACACATTCCAGAGTGCTTCTTCTTTTCCCCATGCCCCCTGCATTTCAGTAGCTTTAATATTGCTTTTGACATACAAGGCTACTCCTCCTCCTCTTCCATTTTCTCTGTCTCTTCTGAATAGATTATAGCCAGTTATGACTATATCCCAATCATGCGATTCCTTTAGCCATGTTTCTGTAATGGCCACAATGTCCAAATCCGTTTCCACCATTAGGGCTTCTAGGTCCGGAACTTTGTTGGCTAAGCTTCGAGCATTTGTGCTCATTGCTTTCCAGCATTTACCTGGCTTGTTTGTATTTAGCATTGATTTTGTTCTGCCTACATCTTCCCACTTGCTTTTGATGTGTGGTTTAAAAGTGTGGCTGTTTCTGATTTTAATCTGCTTTTGCAGGGGGTGACGTCCAGAGCTTGACCTTCTACATCCGTCACCCCCTTTTTCTAGTTTAAATGCATATCCACATATTGCCTGAATTTTTCACTTAGGATTCTTTTCCCTGCGACAGAGAGATGTAGTCCATCAGCATAGTATAGTCTCTTGTTGTTCCATCTGTTACCCCAATCGCCAATAAATCTGAATCCTTCTTGTTTGCACCAGGTCTGGAGCCATGTATTAAAGCTGTTAATTTGATGCAGCCTTTTTGCCCCCTTACCAAGCACAGGTAGAACCTCTGAGAATGCAACAGTGTTAACAATGGGCTTGAGTTTCTCTCCCAGAGATTGGAAGTCCCTTTGGACTATAGAGGCACTGTTTCTAGGCAGGTCATTTGTGCCCAAGTGGATAACATCAAGTTTGGAGTGTTCACGTTCTGTGCTAAGTACTTCAACAATGTGTTTTGTGTTCTTGCTGGCTGAAGAGCCTGGGAGGCACCTGACTAGCTTCTCTCCTTTAAACTATCTTCTCTCCTTTGAAGTCCCACAGGTGCTCCTTGTGGTCTTGGGCAAGCCACTTAACCCTCCATAGCCCATGTTCCCTGTAAAATAGTTATCTCCAAGTTATAATGCCCTGTTCAATGTAATTTCAGTTTGTTCAATGTAAACCGCACTGATGCAGAATAGTGCGATATATAAGAGAATGTAAATAAATAAAATAAATAAATAAACTGTGTTCTCAAGTTGATGCAACTGATGATGGAATCTCCAAGTAGTAGTAGTTTGCTGTTTGGTGAGGTTATCTTCATATTTGGTCCTTTAGCAGGAGATTGAGCATTGTCTGTCTCATTTAAGGGCCCTTCAGTTTCTTTGGATTGGGCATCCTCATTCGCCAAGGCAGAGAAGGCATTATGCAGGGATATCTCAAGATGCATAGGATGCCTCTGTGTCACAGGTTGCAATCTACCAGAACCCACTGTGACCCATTTGTTCCTGGGGTGTTTCATTCTTTGTGGGAGCTGTGGTGGACTTTGTTTAGTTTGTATCTTAGAAGATGTGCGCTTCATTGCAGCCAGTTCCTCCCTCAGTTCCTCCTCCTCATTAGCCAAGGAAGAGAAGGCATTATGCAGGGATATATCTTTTGATGCATAGGATGTCTGTGTGTTACAGGTCTCAATCTACCAGAATCCACTGTGATCCACTTGTTCCTGGGGTGTTTGATGATTTGTGGGAGCGGTGGTGGATAATGTTCAGTTTGTATCCTAGAAGAGGTGCGTTTCATTGCAGCCAGTTCCTCCCTCATGGCAGCTGACCTGAGGCACACAGGACAAGCTCTGAGGTTCCAAATGATTTGTCTTGGAATGAAAGTACTGCAGTTATTGCACTGAATAGATGACATGCTGAATAAGCAGTCCTAGAAGGAGAAGAGGAAGAAGAAAAAAAGGAGGAAGAAGATATGGGCTCTAACCCAAGTTAAAGGGATAGATGGCAACATATGCGAGTACTATATAGGCAATGCAGCCGGTGGGGTGGGTGGGGTGAGGGGTGGGGTGGGTGGGAACCTAAGTGTCTCTGGCCAGTGGGCTGTTCCTGAACTGGGGGCACCCACAGATATCTGCTCCAAGGCTACCCAGAAAAGCAGGAAGTCAGATTATCCCCAAGCTTAATTTATACGCACAGTTAATCTTAATATCAGCAATTCCCACAAAACAGACAGTTAAACTCTGAAACCAGCAGAGATGAGAAAGAAAATTAGAGTCTTAGCTTTGGGAAAGATCCACAGCTCCTGCAGCCAGTCCTTCAGCAATATCATTCACAAATACATTGAACAGTATCAGTCCACGACCGAACCCTAGGGCATACCGCTAATCACCTTCCTTTCATCCGAGTGAGTTCCGTTTACCATCACCTTCTGTCATCTGTCAGTCAACTGATTTCTGATCCAGTTCACAAGCCGTTTAGTTTATTGATAAGTCTCCTATGAGGAACAGTATCAAAGGGTTTGCTGAAATCTAGGTAGATCACATCCATCGCATGCCCTTGATCAAGTTCTCTGGTCACCCAGTAAAAGAACTCAATCAGATTTGTTTGGCAAGATATTCTTTGGTAAAACCATGTTGCATTGGATCATGCAACCTGTTGGTTTTGAGAAAATCCACTATTCGCTCTTTCAGGAATGCCTCAATTACTTACTCAATTACTGCCACCGAGGTAAGGCTTACCGGCCTGTAGTTTGTCACTTCTTCCCTATTACTACTTTTGTGAAGAGGTAACACATTGGCCCTTTTCTAGTCCTGTGGAATGTCTCCTGTCTCCAAGGATCTATTAAAAACATCCTTTAACAGCCCTGCAAGAATCTCTCTGAGCTCTTTCAGTATCCTGGGATGTATCCTATCCGGTCCCATGGCCTTTTCCATTTTCAGTTTTGCAAGCTGTTCTAACACATCATCTTTTGTGAATGGTGTGGTATCTACTCCATTCCCATTTATATATTTGTCAATCACAGGTGGTCTTTCTACAGGATTTTCTTTAGTAAAAACAGAACAGAAGTATTTGTTTAGTATTTTCGCTTTTTCAAGGTCACTTTCCAGAAATCCGTTGCCGGCACTTTTGAGTCCTGCAATTCCCCCTCTGATTTTCCTCCTCTCCCGAATATACTTGAAAAAAAGATTTGTCGCCACACTTCATATCTTTAGCCATCTTTTCTTTTGCCTTTAGAAACATAGAAACATGATGACAGAAAAAGACCACATGACCTATCTAGTCTGTCCTCCCATATCAACAACTACAACAGTCCACTTTTTACCTTTAGAGATCCTCTGTGTTGGTCCCATGCTTTTTTGAATTCAGTTACTGTCCTCATCTCTACCACCTCCACTGGGAGACTATTCCATGGATCCACTACTCTTTCCGTAAAGAAATATTTCCGCATATCACTCCTGAATCTATCTCCCTTCACCCTCATCCCATGTCCCCTCGTAGCAGAACTTGCTTTCAACTGAAAGAGGCTCTCTCCCTGAACATTTATGCCACGGAGGTATTTAAACATCTCAATCATATCACCTCTATCCCGCCTTTCCTCTAAGGTGTACATATTAAGATCCTTAAGTCTGTCCTCATATGCTTTATAATGAAGCCCACTAATCATTTTAGTAGCCACCCTCTGCACCGACTCCATCCTGTTCACATCCTTTTGAAGGTGCGGTCTCCAGAATTGCTCACTATACTCCAAATGAGGTCGCACCAAAGACTTATACAGAGGCATTATCACCTCCTTTTTTCTGCTAGCCATTCCTCTCCGTATGCACCCAAGCATCCTTCTAGCTTTTGCCGTCGCCTTTTCTACCTGTTTAGCTACTTTAAGATCATCAGACACAATCACGCCTAGGTCCCGCTCTTCTTTAGTGGACAAAAGTACTTCACCTCCTATACTGTATTGCTCCCTTGGATTGCTGCAGCCCAAATGCATGACCTTACATTTTTTAACATTAAATCCCAGCTGCCAAATTCTAGACCATTCTTCAAGCTTAGCTAGATCCCTTCTCATGTTATCTACACCTTCCTGGGTGTCTACTCTATTGCAGATTTTGGTATCATCTGCAAAGAGGCAAACCTTACCCGACAGCCCTTCCGCTATATCACTAACAAAGATGTTAAAAAGAATCGGACCAAGGACAGATCCCTGGGGCACACCACTGGTAACATCCTTCTCCTCAGAGTGAGCTCCATTTACTTGTACTCTTTGTCGCCTCCCAACCAACCAATTTCTAACCCAAGCAGTAACTTTAGGGTCCATCCCTAGGGTGCTCAGTTTTATTTATTTAACAAGCACTTATATACCGCAGCTTCCAGAGATCAGCTGCGGTTCACAATTAAACAACAGTCAACAAAACATTGTTTGTTTTACATGAAACGTCAAAACTATATACAATGTAAAGTTAATAGAGAATGCTAAACAGTTTGGCACAGAACAGTGCAACACTATATACATTATATACATATACATTTTATGTGAAGTATAAACATAATGAGTGGTTCAGATTCATGTGGGTTGGATTATCTTTTCTGTTATAGTGAAATGTTGAGCGGAAAGTTATAGAGAGATGATGGTTAGATAGAGATTAGCCATTATCTAATTCATTTGGGGGTTGGTCTATACTATTGTAGTGTGTTGTGAAAAGGTGTGTTTTCAATTTTTTGCGGAATTCTTTAATCTCTGTTAACATTCTTAGTTCGATAGGGAGGGCATTCCAGGCTATTGGGGCTGCATGTGAGAACGCTCTGTTGTTTGTTGATTTATTTGATTTTGTGAAGTCTTTAGGGGTTTTGAGTTTGTTCCGTTGAGCTTTTCTTTGAGTAGGTTTTGGATGTTCTTTGGTAATTAAGTTACTTAATGTGTCAGGTGCCATATCAAATAGTGTTTTAAATGTAGTTGTTAGTGTTTTGTATTCTATCCGGCTTTGAATTGGTAGCCAGTGAAGTGACGCTAGTATTGGTGTTATATGTTGATGAGAGTGTGTTTTCGTTATAATCCTCGCTGCTGAGTTTTGTGCAATTTGCTGTCTTTTAATATTATTTTTTGATGTACCTAGTAATATAAGGTTAGCAAAGTCAAAGTGGGGGGTTATGGTGGCTTGGATTATACTGATGAAGTCATGTATGTGTACAAGCGGTCTAAGTTGTTTAAGTGTTTTGAGTTTGAAATAAATTTTCTTTGTGGTGTTCCTGATATGGGTATCTAATGTGAGATGTTTATCTATAATGACACCTAAGTATCTTACTTCGTTTTTTATTTTAATTTCGTGGTTTTGAAGAGTTATATGTGTTGGTGGGGTGTAATCTTGATTTTTAGTGACTATTAGTACTTCAGTTTTTGATTGATTTATTTGGAGATTGTGGGCATTTAGCCATAAAGTTATTTCATTAAAACAATCTGATAGGAGTTGCAACGGTATGTTAGGAATTGTAAAAGGGATGTACATCATAATATCATCTGCATATAGATGATAGAGTACACCGTATTTTTTAAAGATGTCACAAACTGGTTTTATGTATATATTGAATAACAGAGCTGAGAGCGCAGAGCCTTGTGGTAAACCTGTTTCAAATTTATATGAATCTGATGTTTGATCACCTATTCTGACATTTTGGGTTCTATTGCTCAGATAAGAGGTGAACCATTTATGAACAGTAGAGTATATTCCTATGTATCTTAAGTTGTTAAGTAATATTGAGTGGTGAACACTATCAAAAGCGGCTGATATGTCAATGAATAAGAGGATGAAGGCATTTTTGTGGTTGTCTATTCCTCTTAGGAGTGTATCAGTTAGAACAGTCAGAAGTGTTTCAACTCCGTGCTTGGGACGAAATCCATATTGTTGGTCGTCAAGAGGGTAGGATGAATCTAGGAAATCTTGTGTCTGTATTTGTACGGTTTTTTCAATGACTTTTGATAAGAAAGGTATACTTGATATAGGTCGGTAAGATTTTGGGGTAGTTTTGTCAAGTGAGTTATTCTTCAGGATTGGTCTGATTTGTACATGTTTAAGTGAGGGTGGGAGGTAACCTTGGAGTAGTGATAGATTGACCAAAGGGAGTATGAATGATATAAGAGTTGGGAGTGTGTTTTTTATCCAGATTACTGGGCAGGGGTCGAGATAAGAAGTTGTGGTGTTGAGATTGAGAATGATGTTCTTTAATGATGTTTTGGATATAGTGTGAAATTCTGGCCATTCATTTAGAATGTGGAGGGGTTTGTAGCTAGGGTCTAGGGTCATTGGTGAGTATTTAGTATTGTTTTGGTAATAATTAGCTAGAGTTTGTGCAGAGATGTCAGTGATTTCCTTGCTGGAGGTTTGATAAGTGTTTGTTAGCTTGTTAACAATGGAAAATAGTTCTCTTGGTCTATTATATGATTTTGATAGGATTGTAGCGTAATAATTTTTGTTTGAGTTATCTATGGCGTCTTTATAGAGTGTGAAGTGATTGTAATATATTTCTCTCGCAATGTTAGATTTGGTTTTACGCCATTTGCGTTCTAGATTTCTTAGTACTCTTTTCATTTGTTTTAATGTACTATTGAACCATGGTGTGTAGTTGTTTTTTGAGTGAGTTGGTTTTTTATTACATTGGGTTATTTTGGCTGCATTATTTATAGTAGTATGCCAGTTTTTGACGGCTTCATCCAGATTTGTTGGTGATAGAGTAAGGTGAGGGATTGTGGAATCAAGAAACTCAGTTTCATTAAATTTCTTAAATTTTGTTGTCTGGTCATTTCTTGCGTGTTTTTTGGTGCAGTTAATATTGTAGTTGAGGTTTAGTTTGATAAGGTGATGATCAGACCACGGTATTTGAGAACATTCTAATGAGTCTGGTTTAAACAATTTATATATTGCTTTGGGTAGTAGTACAAGATCAAGAGTGCCACCCTTGGTGTGGGTAGGTATATTTATTACTTGATGGTAGTCTAAATCAGATATCGTTTCGAGAAAAAGGTTGGATTCATTTATTGGTAGTGAGGGCAGGTTGAAATCACCTAGGGCAATTAGTGGATTCTGTTCCGATGATGAGTTGATGAGTTCTATTAGTGAGTGGAGGCTATCTGCATTTTGGTTGGGGGGTCTATAAATTAAACAGATTCTGAGTTGGTCTATTTTTATTATGAGGGTGTTTGTTTATAAGTCACCTGTGAGGAACAGTGTCAAAGGCTTTACTGAAATCTAAATACACCACATCTAGAGCTCTCCCTCGGTCCAACTCCCTGGTCACCCTTTGATTTTGATATCCTTATTTCTCTTTGTGTCTCTTAGTTTTATCCTGTATTCTTTTCTGTGTTCCTGTGTTTGCGAACTTATGAATTTTTGAAAGTTGTTTTTTGCCTTTATTTGTGTAGCCACTTCTTTGGAGAACCAAATAGGTTTCCCTTTCCTCTTGTTTTTATTTACTTTCCTTACATATGTATCTGTTGCACCTTTTATTGCTTCCTTTAGTTTAGCCCACTGCAATTCCACTTCCCATATTCCCTCTCACCCTGCTAACTCTTCCTTCAGGCACTTGGCCATTTTACTGAAGTCAGTGTTTTTGAAGTCTAGGACTTTGAGCTTGCTGTGATTGGACTCCGCCTTGGCTTTTATCTCAAACCACACCGTGTGATGATCACTGCTGCTCACCTAGGCTCCCACCCGGATATTCGACACACTATCTCCATTGGTGAGTACTGAATCCAGCATCAAGCTTTCCCTAGTCGGTTCCATCACCATTTGTCTAAGCAATGCATCTTGGAAGGCATCCACAATTTTTTTACTTCTTTCCAGAAGTAAAGAGCAGGAATTGTGATGAACAGAAATTGTGTCTTGCATCTATATGTACAGCACTGTGTACGCCTTGTAGCGCTATAACAATGATTATTATTAGTAATAGTAGTAAGTTTGCCATGCTGCCTCCATGGGCCTGGTGGGGGTGTGCCCCTCTCACAGCCAGCACCTGGGGCAAGCTGCATCTACTGCCCTGGCTTTGGTACACCACTGTCCCCTGTACTGCTCCCTTGGATTTTTGCAGCCCAAATGCATGACCCTACTTTTTTTAGTGTTAAATTTCAGCTGCCAAATTCTTGACCATTCTTCGAGTTTTGCTAGATCCTTCCTCTTGGGTGTCTACCCTATTGCAGATTTTGCTATCATTCGCAAAAAGGCATCTTACCTGATAGCCCTTCTGCAGTATCACTTACAAAAATGTCACAAAGAATTGGACCAAGGATAGATTCCTGGAACACCACTGATCACATCCTTCTCCTCAGAGAGACCTCCAGCTACCTGTACCCTTTGTCGCTTCCCCCTCAACGAGTTTCTAACCCAGTTAGTCACTTTAGGATCCATCTCTAAGGTACTCAATTTATTTATAAGTCACCTGTGTGGAACAGTGTCGAAGGCTTTACTGAAATTTAAGTACATCACATCTAGAGCTCTCCCTTGATCCTTCTCTCTGGTCACCCAGTCAAAGAAATTAATTAGTTTTGTCTGACAAGACCTGCCTCTCATAATATCATGTTGCCTCAGATCCTGCAATCCACTGAATTCCAGAAACCTCACTAGCCTCTGTTTTAGCAGTGTTTCCATTAATTTACTCACCAGAGGTCAGACTAACCAGTCTGTGGTTCTCATCCTCATCCTTCCACTTTTGTGTAAAAGGGCCACATGTACCCTTCTCCAACCCTCTGGGACCATTTCTGACTCTAAAGTAAAATTGAAAAAGTCATACAGTGGCGACGCTAGCACTTCCCTAAGTTCCATCAATACTCTCTGATGTATCCCATCTGGTCCCGTTGCTTTGTCTACTTGTAGGTCATTAATTAATTTATTTAAAATTTTTTCTCTCTTGCCTATCTGTATTTTAGGCAGGTTACAATTCAAAATACGTTATATATTATTAACAGATACCAACAAACAACCCAGCCTCTAAAGGACAACACCAAATTTAACAAAAAGCATCCTGGAAATAAAAGTGCTTTCAAATGCTTTTGATAGGAATTAGTATAATCCATTAAGCAAAGTTACACTGGAAGCTTATTCCATTCAGATGGTCCAGCTGTTGAAAACATCCTATTCCTATACTCACAAAGTGTACATAGCGCAAAGGAGGAGCATCAAATTGCTGAGTATCTGTTGATCTGAACACATGAGTAGGTTTATAGAGCCGCAGCACAGTATTAAAATACATAAGAGCCCAGCCTACTAAAACCTTATGTACCAAAGTTTAAGCAACATTTACAGCCCTTAAACAGGAAGTTATATGGTCCAGTGCTTAATGACACAGGGCCCTGGAAGTACGACAACTGTGATGAGGAGAGCAGCCAAGAACAGATGGAGATAGAAGAAAACCATGTTTCTGCCTTTAAACCAAGTGACAGACAAGCTGTGCACAGAGCTTGCAGAGCAGGAAAGAAAAAAAATCCTGTCTCTGCTGAGGCTAAGCCACGCCCAGACTCTGAAGTGGAGGCAGGCTTAGATACTGATTGGAAAGGCCTGTGCGAAGGCAAGGGTGTGGCAGGGAAGAAACGGTTTTTAAAACCTCACTCTGACCAGAGAGGAAGGAAGGAAGGGAGAGTAACTTCCACAGGAGAAGGAGAGATCCTGGAGCAAGGGGATTCCAGTGGGACGAGATATCCCAGAGCCCTGGGAGATATGGGAGAGGAAGAAGGATTCCAGAAAGGCTTTCAGGAGAGATCTCATGAGAGAAGGAGTCGAGATAGGCACAAGACGTCTGACTTCCAGAAGCTGAAAGAGGTCAGTAGAAAAGGAAGCAGTGGATGTCTGAGAAATGCTCCTAGAAGTGAAGCCAACAGCTTACAGATGAACAGGAACAGTTTGCAACAGCTAGTGTACAAGAGCCAGACCTGAGCCCTACAACTGCCAGAAGGTGGGTGGAGAAGCTTGAGAATGGAAAAAGCCAAACCCCAGCAGTGAGCAGAGCAGCTGAGCTAAAAACACTAGAAACATTAGCACAAGTGTTCCCTGAGAGAAAGGCTTATTCTCCCAAAGTAACTGTGCCCAATCAGAAAGATTTGCTGTGGAGCCAGTTTCAAAAGTTCCTACAAGACAGAGAAGCTGAGGAAGCTTTTAAGACTGTAGAAGGCAATGAGCATTCTTTAGCCCAGGAGGAAATGCAGGTCAATTCTTATGTGCCAGAGTCTGACCTAGGAATCTCTCCAATGGATTGCTCATTCTGTTTAAAAGAAGACTGAGCCTTACTAAGCAGAGCTGAGAAAGAGTGAGAAGCTGTATTGTGCATAACTCTGTAACTGCTAATAGTCTTCTAAAGCCAAGGATGTGTTTTACCAAGTGAGAATTTTCTTCTAAAGCAAAGAAGCTGTGTGTTACCAGAAGTTTGTTTGAACTGGGAAAGCCACAGTTGTGCCAAGAAGAAAGTTTACCTTTTGTTTGAAAGAGATACAAGAAGCTGTGCTGAGTACTGTTTTGTTTAATGAAAAACAGCTGCTAAGGTTAGCAGGATTTTGGGTTTCCATTTACCTCAGTTGCCAGTTATCTTCTGTCATCCTTTGGGTTGGAGAAGTATCCTAATGCCTTGTGCTTGAATTTTAATGCCTTGGAAATCCCCATAGAAAAATAAATATTTTTGTATGCCTTACCAACGGTCTCACACTACATTTTGTCCTTGCTCAAGAAAAGCCTAACTACAAGTCCCAGAATTCCACTGGGGACAGTCAGAAAAGCTTTATTTAAGGACATTACAAGGCAGCCCTAAGCCTGTAAGCCATAGGGCCCAGGCTAGGGTCCCACAAGTGGCGTAGTTGTGCGGATTTCCACGCATGCGCAACAGGTTTTTGCAACCGCAGGATATATGCTGGAAAGTAACTTCGTTACAGAGCTGCAGTCCGAGAGGTGAAGCTGCATCTCAGAGAAGATTATCGTTCTCTACCGGTGAAAAGCTCGAAGCTACATCTGTGCTAGGTAACCGGTACCTGACTGGGTTGGTTGGGGATACCAGTGCCAGGGTGTAGCCTTGTCTGGAAAGAAAAAAAAAGCCAAAGGGAATAGTGAAGAGGTTTTTTTTTTGTATCGCACTTGGTGTTGTGTTCTTGTTGTTTCAGGACAAGATGACCATGGAGTACCAAGAAGTATTAAAATGGATGGCAAGCCAGTTCGAGAGGCAGAGAGACATGGCGTTGCAGGCTCAAGAGCAGATGGCAGCGCAGATGCAAGCTCAGCAAAAACCCCTTCTTGAAATGATGGAGGCGTGGCTGACGAGCCAGAAAGAGAAGGCTGGACCAGCGGTGATACCTCCAGGTTCCACAGAACCAACTCATCTGCATGCATTGGGTTTTCAAGCTGGTGGGACATTTAATTTTGGACAGTTGACAGATAGAGACGATATCGACGACTTTCTAGAAGCCTTTGACCGGGGAGCTCAGATTAGTGGCTGCCTAGAGAGCAATGGGCCGTGCGCTTGGCCGCATCTCTTATGGGGGAGGCCTTAGCCGCGTACAGAGCCATGCCTGCGGCACTTGCCAGTAATTACGACGAGCTACAAAAAGCTATTAGAGAGAGGCTAGGGTTAACGCCCTTGGTCTACCATCGCCTGTTGAGAAACGTAAAGTTAAAGCCAGGCGAAACTCCTAAAGCTCTATGTCAGCGAGTCCGTAGTCTGGTAAACAAATGGCTATTACCTGAAGGAAAGTCAGTAGAGTCAATATTGGATAGCATTGTATTAGAGCAATACATGGCTGCAGTCTCCAGGGATATCCATACCTTCCTTATACTGCAGAATTGCCAGAACCCACAAGAAGCAGTAAGGCTTACAGAGCATTTCATGGAAGCGGAGTTAACTGCGCGAGAGAGTGGCAGTGCTTCCCGGGTGGCAATGTCGGAAGTATCAGAAAGGAGGATAAGGTTAAGGGATGATCCCCTAAAAACATGTATGCCTATGTTGAAAAGCCATGTTGTAAAAAGGAAATGTTTTGAATGTGGGAAGGAAGGCCATTTTCAGAAAGAGTGCACTATGAAAACAGCACTAATAACTGAAAACCCTAGGAAAATCAGGGAAGGATTCTTGCTATCAGTAGAGATACAAGGCATTGTTACCAAAGCGTTTTTAGACTCGGGGGCTGATCAAAGCCTGATGTCTAAGAGGCTTTGGCAACAGATTGAGGTACGGAGTAAGGAAGTCTCCAAGCAACCTGTAAACACTGTAAAGATTAGATGCATTCATGGTGCTGCATCCCTTTATCCGGTATACAGGGTTCGAGTAAAAGGATTAGGAGTAAAAAGAGAGATTCCTATAGCGGTGGTGCCCAGATTACCCCATAATTTAGTACTAGGGAGGGACTGGCCACAATTCCACAAAAGTATGGAGCAAGGTTTGCAGTCAAAAGAGGTCACCGTTTCCAAAAAAACCCAAGCGGAAGCTTTAGTACAGACAATGACTAAGGCAGCTGTTGTTCCTAGCCCGCTGTTTGCGAGGCCGCAGAAGCGGGAGCTCAAGGCCTATCCCCAGAAAGGAGAGACTGCTGATAAACCTAGGTTTGTGTTAAGATACTGTAAGATGAGTCCCAGCGCTCGAAGTCCTAAGAGAGCTTCTGCCCAGGCGGCTGAGTATGACCTCTATAGTGCCGAAGATCTAGTAGTCCCAAAACAAGGGAAGGCTCTCGTGAACACCGCTCTCCAGATGGAAATGCCGGTAGGGTGCTATGGGCGCATAGCACCTCGCTTGGGTCTTGCCCTGAAGCATTTCATCGACATAGGAGCCGGTATCATCGATCCCGATTTCAGAGGCACCGTGAAGGTATTAATCTTTAATTTCGGGAAAGAAGATTTCAGGATTAATACAGGTGACCGCATAGTGCAGTTGATTTGTGAGAGGATCTGTTTTCCCCCTCTTGAAGAGGTCTCCATGCTGTCTACAACAACCCGAGGTACTGGGGGATTTGGATCCAGAGGAGGCACAAATCTACAAGGGTTAGCAGCTATGGTGGAAGAAAAAGCAGAAGAGGACCTAGGGCCACAATTGGCTGAGTGCAAAGGAGACCCAGAACCAAAGGTCGGCGATGGACTTTTGTGGACACAGAAAGAAGATTTGGCCCACCTATTAGCAAGGTTCATGGATGTTTTAACTCCGAGGCCGGGCGAAACAAATCTTGTAGCCCATGAAATTATAACACCGCTGGGAGAAGTGATAAGGCAAAGACCATATCGGCTGCCAGAAGCAAAAAGGCAGGAGGTAATCAGCCAGGTTCAAGAAATGCTTGCCATGGGAATTATAGAAGAATCGAGAAGCCCATGGAGTAGTCCGATTGTTCTGGTACCGAAACCGGATGGATCCATGAGGTTCTGCATCGATTTCCGGCGGCTCAACGCGATATCAAAATTTGATGCCTACCCCATGCCTCGTATAGAGGAACTGTTGGACCGGTTAGGACGAACTGAATACCTCACCACGCTCGATATGACGAAAGGGTATTGGCAGATACCTTTAACCCGAGAAGCCCGTCAGAAGACTGCCTTTAGCACACCAGTGGGATTATTCCACTTTAAAAGAATGCCCTTTCGGTTACATGGGGCTGCTGCCACATGTCAGAGGCTGATAGACCTGGTGTTGCGCCCGCACCAGGAATACGCAGTCGCATATATGGACGACGTAGTGATACACAGCAGCACCTGGGACCAACACTTGCCGAGAGTAGAGGCAGTTCTACAAGCAATGCGGAATGCAGGACTCACATTAAATCCAGCCAAATGTTTGTTTGCAGGCCAAGAGGTCAAGTACTTGGGCCACCTAGTGGGGCACGGCACAGTAAAACCTCTGATAAGCAAAATTGAGTGTATAAAAACGTTCCCTAGACCCACTACAAAAAAACAATTACATAGTTTCTTAGGTCTAGTCGGGTACTACCGATGTTTTATCCCACACTTTGCAGACAAGAGTGCCTCTCTAACAGACATGCTGAGAAGAAATGCGCCCAACCTCTTGAAATGGACCAAGGAAGCGGACGGGGCATTTTGTCTATTGAAGGAAAGGCTGTGCGCTGCACCGGTGTTGCGGGACGTGGACGTCGCCCAACCATTTATTGTCCAGACGGATGCGTCCGAAATGTGCCTGGGCGCAGTGTTATCTCAGAGGCATGAAGGTGCAGAACACCCAGTGCTGTTCCTTAGCCGGAAGCTGTCGCCGGCCGAAAAGAACTACTCTACTATAGAGCGCGAGTGTTTGGCAATTAAGTGGGCCATTGAAGCTCTCAAGTTTTACCTCACAGGGAGGAAATTCTTATTGGTCACCGACCATGCCCCATTAGAATGGTTGAACCAGATGAAAAACCATAACTCGCGTTTGACTCGTTGGTACATGGCACTGCAGGCTTTCGAATTTCATATCGAGCATAGAGCCAGAAAACTGCACCAAAACGCGGACGCCTTGAGTCGAATCACGAGCTGTGTAAATGAATTTGTACCAGCCCGAGATATCTTAAGGGGGGGGATGTGTGATGAGGAGAGCAGCCAAGAACAGATGGAGATAGAAGAAAATCATGTTTCTGCCTTTAAACCAAGTGACAGACAAGCTGTGCACAGAGCTTGCAGAACAGGAAAGAAAAAAAAATCCTGTCTCTGCTGAGGCTAAATCACACCCAGACTCTGAAGTGGGGGAAGGCTTAGATACTGATTGGAAAGGTCTGTGCGAAGGCAAGGGTGTGGCAGGGAAGAAAAGGTTTTTAAAACCTCACTCTGACCAGAGAGGAAGGAAGGAAGGGAGAGTCACTTCCACAGGAGAAGGAGAGATCCTGGAGCAAGGGGATTCCAGTGGGACGAGATATCCCAGAGCCCTGGGAGATCCGGGAGAGGAAGAAGGATTCCAAGAAGGCTTTCAGGAGAGATCTTATGAGAGAAGGAGTCGAGAAAGGCACAAGAAGTCTGACGTCCAGAAGCTGAAAGAGGTCAGTAGAAAAGGAAGCAGTGGATGTCTGAGAAATGCTCCTAGAAGTGAAGCCAACAGATGTATAGCTGAACAGCTTACAGATGAACAGGAACAGTTTGCAACAGCTAGTGTACAAGAGCCAGACCTGAGCCCTACAACTGCCAGAAGGTGGGTGGAGACGCTTGAGCGTAGAAAAAGCCAAACCCCAGCAGTGAGCAGAGCAGCTGAGCTAAAAACACTAGAAACATTAGCACAAGTGTTCCCTGAGAGAAAGGCTTATTCTCCCAAAGTAACTGTGCCCAATCAGAAAGATTTGCTGTGGAGCCAGTTTCAAAAGTTCCTACAAGACAGAGAAGCTGAGGAAGCTTTTAAGACTGTAGAAGGCAATGAGCATTCTTTAGCCCAGGAGGAAATGCAGGTCAATTCTTATGTGCCAGAGTCTGACCTAGGAATCTCTCCAATGGATTGCTCATTCTGTTTAAAAGAAGGCTGAGTCTTACTAAGCAGAGCTGAGAAAGAGTGAGAAGCTGTATTGTGCATAACTCTGTAACTGCTAATAGTCTTTTAAAGCCAAGGATGTGTTTTACCAAGTGAGAATTTTCTTCTAAAGCAAAGAAGCTGTGTGTTACCAAAGTTTGTTTGAACTGCGAAAACCACAGTTGTGTAAAAGCTGTGTGTTACCAGAAGTTTGTTTGAACTGGGAAAACCACAGTTGTGTAAAAGCTGTGTGTTACCAGAAGTTTGTTTAAAAGGGAAAACAGTTGTGCCAAGAAGAAAGTTTACCTTTTGTTTGAAAGAGATACAAGAAGCTGTGCTGAGTACTGTTTTGTTTAATGAAAAACAGCTGCTAAGGTTAGCAGGATTTTTGGTTTCCGTTTACCTCAGTTGCCAGTTATCTTCTGTTATCCTTTGGGTTGGAGAAGTATCCTAATGACTTGTGCTTGAATTTTAATGCCTTGGAAATCCCCATAGAAAAATAAATATTCTTGTATGCCTTACCAATAGTCTCACACTACATTTTGTCCTTGCTCAAGAAAAGCTTAACTACAAGTCCCAGAATTCCACTGGGGACAGTCAGAAAAGCTTTATTTAAGGACATTACAAGGCAGCCCTAAGCCTGTAAGCCCTAGGGCCCAGGCTAGGGTCCCACACAACTCTTCCCTAGAATCCTCAAGACGGGGATTTTGCCCCCACACCAACATTCCAACCCAATGAGCCCACCCCTTTCCAAAATACTTCTCAGTCACCTATTCCCCCAATGCCCACCTACCTAACCACAACCTCTAAGCTGACTGAGTGAGTGGGTAGGGAGGCTGGATAAGGCAATGAGTGGGGAGTTGGGGGGAGCTTATCTAGGTAAAGTGAGTTAATAGATGGGTGGGGGGATAGCAGAGCTGGTGGGGAGTGGGTAAGTGGATGGGTGGAGATAACTAATAGAGTGGGTTCTGAACCTGGGCCTCCCGCGTGTAAGTGTCTTGAATCAGGAGTCCCAATGCTATGGTAAGGAAATTATCCATGGGGGCACTACGATGTTAGTTAGCACCTGGAAGAATTAAATCTGTGTGTATGCATTAACAAGAAACAGAGCATTTCAGAAGCAAAGCTCATGCACAGTGGAATATATAAAGTACCTATGTTTGTCATTGTTAAGTACCATCAAGTCTATATCGACTCATGGCAACCCTCTGGATAAATATCCTAAACTGCGTGCACTCTACATTCAGACAGCTAGACGTTGATAGAGCGACATCCATAGCCAGTGGAGGCCCAAGGGATTTTGCTGCACTAGGCAAACCCTTCATGCCGCTGCCCCCTAACTACGCCGCCGACCCCCTCTCCTTGTGCTGAAGCAGCAGTGGCTGAACTGCCACATCAGCGCTGCGTCAGGCTTAAGTGCCTGTGCGCATGCGTACTCATGGGCTGCTGCTCCTTCCCCCCTCTGATGGAGTGGAGGAGTGGCCTAGTGGTTGGGGCAAGGTATCTCAGGCTGGAAGGTCAAGGGGTTCATATCCCCCTAGAGGACAGCAACTTTGGGCCAGAAGGACTGGGGTTTCTAGTCCCACAGGTGCTCCTTGTGGTCTTGGGCAAGCCACTTAACCCTTCATTGCCCATGTTCCCTGTAAAAAAAAATAGTTATCTCCAAGTTATAATGCCCTGTTCAATGTAATTTCAGTTTATTCAATGTAAACCACCTTGATATCATGAAAGGCGGTATATAAAAAATGTTAAATAAATAAATAACTTCCTTGGAGGGGGCAGGATTTGGAGACTAGAATTGTATGCACGCGGGCGTTTTAAAGTCTGTTGCAGCGCTAAAGTGGCAGTTTGGCAACTACTTCACAGGGTGGGATGGGGTGGGGTGGGTTACTGAAGCCATCCACCAGGGGTCTGCAACCCTGACTGCCTAGTTGATGGGAAAACCCTGTCTATAACTACTGTTATTGGATCGATCCATTGCACTGTTGGCCTTCTTCTAATGCCAGACTTGTCAAGCATGATGTTTTCCTTTAATAATCTCTCTTTTTGTATGCTGTGTCCAAAGTATGAAAGTCAAAGTCTTGTCATCTAAGTTTCAAAGCAAAGCTTGGAACATAAGAAATGCCATACTGGCTCAGACCAAGGTTCATCAAGCGCAGTATCCTGCTTCCAACAGTGGCCAAGCCATGTCACAAATACCTGCCAGTTTCCCAAAAAAAAAAAAGTTTCCATATTGCTTGTATTGGGGCAAAAAGTAGATTTCCCGGGTCCTCTTTAATAATGCTTTATGGACCTTTCCTCCAGGAACTTGTCCAAACCTTTTTTAAACCCAGCTACACTAACAGCTTTTGCTACATCCTTCAGTAACAAATTCCAGAGTTTGATTAAGTGTTGAGTGAAAAAATATTTTCTCTTATTAGTTTTAGTTACACTGTAGCTTCAATGCATGTCTCCTAGTCTTTCTGCGTTTTGATGGCGTAAACAATCAACCTATGTTTACCCGTTTCACTCCATTCATTACTTTATAAACTTCTATCATATCTCCCCTCAGCCATCTCTTTCCCAGGTTGAAGAGCCCTAACCTTTTAAGCCTCTCCTCATAGGGGTATCCTTCCATTCCCTTTACCATTTTGGTGGCTCTTCTCTGTACCTTTTCTAATTCTGCTATATCCTTTTTAAGATATGGCAACCAGAACTGCACACAATATTCGAGGTGCGGTCGCACCATGGAATGACACAGAGGCATTATAATATCTCTTGTTTTATTCTATTTGTCTTCTTGGCCACCGCTGCACACTTGAAGGGTTTCAGTGCGTTATCCACAATGACGCCTGGGTGGTGGTTCCTAATGTGGAACCTTGCATCCTGTAACCATAATTTGGGTTGTTCTTTCCTAGCTACATAACTTTGCACTTGTCCATACTGAATTTCATCTGCAATCTGAATGTGCAGACTTTCAATTTATCAAGGTTCTCTTGCATTTTTTCACAATCCTCTTGGGTTTTAACAACTTTAAATAATTTTGTATCATCTGCAATTACTTCACTCGTTTTTCCCATTTCTTGGTTATTTACGAATATGTTAAAAAGCAGCAGACCCAACACAGATCCCTGGGGAACTTCACTATTCACCTTTCTCTATTGGGAAAACTGGCCATTTTTACCAGTACTTATGGCCTGCAGCCAGTTCGTGATCCACAATAGTACACTGCCTCCTATCCCATGACTTTTTAGTTTTGCCAGAAGTCTCTCATGAGGGACCTTGTCAAAGGCATTTTGAAAATCCAGATAACTATATCAACCTGCTCACCTTTATCTACCTGTTTATTCACACCTTCAAAAAAATATAACAGATTAGTAAGACAAAACTTTCCTTGGCTAAAGCCATGTTGACTTTCTCCCATTAAACCATGGCTATCTACATGTTCAAAAATTTTGTTCTTTATAATGGTTTCTACCATTTTGCCTGATATTGACTTCAGGCTTATCGGTATATAGTTTCCTGGATCACCCCTGGAACCCTTTTTAAAAACTGGCGTTACACTGTCCAGTTCACCAATCTTCAGGTATTACAGATGATTTTAATGATAGTTCACAAATTACAAATAGTAGGTCTGCAATCTCATATTTCAGTTCTTTCAACACCCTTGGATGTATACCATCCAGTCCAGGTGATTTGCTATTCTTTAGTTTATCAAATAGTTGTAATACATCTTCACGGTTTATCGATATTTTTTTCAATTCTTCCGATGCATCACCTTTAAATACCATTTCAGTCATGGGTAACTTCCCTAGATCTTCTTCAGTAAAGACCGAAAAATTCATTCAGTCTCTCCACTATGGCCTTGTCCCCTCTTAGTGCCCATTTAAGTCCTCTATCATTTAATGCTCCAACTGATTCTCTCACAGGTTTTTTGCTATGAATGTACTTGAAAAGGTTTGTATTATGCATTTTTGGTTCCACGGCAAGCTTGTTTTCAAATTCTCTCTTTGCCTGCCTTATCAATGCCATGCATTTAACTTGCCACTGCTTATGTTATTTCCAATTTTTGTTGTTTGGCTCCTTTTTCCATGTCCTGAAAGATGCTTTTTTGACTACAACAGCCTCTCTGACCTCACCTGTAAACCATATTGGCAGCTTTTAGGATTTCCTTCCAATTTTCTTAAAGCATGGAATACAGCTAATCTGGGCTTCCAAAATAGTATTTTTAAAACAACACCCATGCTTGATGTAAATCTTTAACTTTTGCAGTTGCTCCTTTTAGTTTTTTTCTTAACTATTTTCCTCATTTTATCATAGTCTCCCTTTTGAAAGTTAAAAGGTAGTATTGTGGATTTCCTTGCCATCCTTCCTCGATTTATTAAATCAAACATGATCATGCTATGATCACTACTGACAAGTGGCCCCAACACCCTTATCTCTTGCACCAGATCTTGTTTTCCACTAAGGCTTAGGTCCAAAATGGCTTCCTCTCTTGTTGGTTCATGAACCAGCTGCGCCAAGAAGCAGTCAGAGGAGACAGAATCCTCTTCTAGTGTCCCCCCACAGCATCAAACCCAACCAGTAACTTCTCCCCCATAGCCATGCCACAACTGCATCCATTGTATAGCCATGGAAGCATTTTTCTTCAGTCAGGATCACCACTGAGCTCGTAGATGTGAAACCGGGGCACATCCTGTCTTTTGTGCAAGGCATTAAGGGCCCTGGTTTCAGTTCAAGAATCCGCAATGTTGGCAAGCTGCAGATTAGCATAGCTACGTGAGTGAAGAAACACACTCCCATGACTGTGTATAGGAAAGCTGGTGAGGAAGGCTTCAGGCTTCACTGGCTGACCTCTTAAGCCGGCCAATGCGATGGGGCTTCTAGAGTCAGCCCTGTACATCATTTCAAATCCTTCCAGGTGAAAAATAAAGCTGCTGTTTTCACTTACACCCACACTGGCCATGCAGCCTTGAAGTGAAAATGCAGACGATCAAAACCTGGAGACACACAAATGAATCCTGCAACCCTCACTCTGTGCTCTAACTCAGACTGCAAACTCTTTAGGACAGGGGAACACCCTGTCATCAAATATATTGATTTATTTTACAAAAGCTTTATATTTCTTCAGACCAGACAAGAAGAGACCATCCACAGCCATTTACAAATGCACATATACATAAAACTGGTCATGTAAGTGGATGTAGTTATAATATGCCTAAAAAAAGATAGCATAGTTACTCACCTGTAACAGGTGTTCTCCAGGGACAGCAGGTATCAGTCCTCACATATGGGTGACATCGGCATCAATAGAGCCCTCACGGAAGCATCTCCCCAGCTTTCAAAGAAAGCCTTTGGGAGATGCCACCATGCATGCGTGGTCCCTTTCCAGCCTAAGAGTGCCATCTTACTCTGTCAGATAACATAGCTAGAGCCAACAAGAAGATGGCAAAAAGTACAGCAACTCCACGGGGAGGAGGGAGGGCTGTGAGGACTGATTCCTGCTGTCCCTGGAGAACACTTGTCACAGGTGAGTAAATACGCTTTCTCCAAGAACAAGCAAGAAGTCAGTCCTCACATATGGGACTCCCTAGCTACAGGCTACTAAGAACTTATAGAAAACACGGCAAAGCCGTGAGCAGCCGCAAGCGAGTCTGAGGAGACTTTAAGGACCCCAGTGTCCAGGGAGAACCATCACACTGGTGGTTTGAACACAGAAGGGTCGGAGGGTAGGAGCTGCCTAGACCCCGAAGAGATTATGGAGAATGGCCTGGCCAAATGCGCTGTTGCATCGGGACTCCCTCTCCAGGCAGTAGTGAGCTGCAAAGGTGTGGACTGAGGACCACGTGGCGGCCTTTCAGATGTCTGCCATAGGGACACAGCGCAGACTTGCAAGTGAGGTCACCATAGCCCTGATATTATGTGCCATGACCTGGCGCTCCGAGAGCCCAGTCTGATCGTTGGTGAAGTTGATGCAGTCCAACACCGAGGTGGGCACAGTCCGCTTGGTACCAGCCTCCCCCAGGCGACTGGGGTCGTAGGAAACGAAAAGCTGTGAGGCTTTGCAGTGGCCCTGGGTACACTGCAGATAGGACAGGGCCCTCTTACAATCCAGAATATGGAGAACGTCTGTCGCATTGTCGGCATGGGGCCGTGGGAAGAAGGTGGGGATCACCACCTCCTGATTGAGGTGGAACGCGGACACCACCTTTGGAGGGTATTTATGGTGGGTGTGAAACACAACCACCTGGTATAGGATGGCTCGGCACCAAGGCCTGAAGCTCGCTGCCTCTGAGCACAGAGGTGAGTGTCACCAGAAAGATGACCTTCCAGGAGAGGTAACGCATATGGCAGGTGGCCAGAGGCTCAAATGGTGGCTCGGTGAGCTGCGTCAAGACTACATTGACATCCCATTCTGCTGGGGGTGGCAGATGGGAGGCTTAGAGAACAGAAGACCCCACATGAACTGAGTAATGAGGGGCTGAGCAGAAAGATGTTTACCCTACTCAGAATGATGATGCGCCAAGAGCGTACTCAGGTGCACCGTGATGGGAGTTGGACTTGCAAGAGGTGAAGCCAAGTATTGCAACACCATGTGCACCTGGCAAGACAATGGGTCAACCCACTGCTCTACACAACACCCTGAGAATCTGTGCCATTTGAAGGCGTAGGCCCGTCTTGTGGAGTTCTTATGAGAGGCCAGGGGGACTTCCTCCATCTCCCTTGGGAGGTTGAAGGGTGCTAAGGCTATCCGTTCAGCAGCCATGCTGTTAATGCCAAGGACCCCAGGTTGGGGTGAAGAAGGGAGCCCTCATCCTGGGTGAGTAGCCCCAGAGCTTCCCCAGAGGGACTGGGAGCTCTGTTGAGAGGCAGAGCAGCGAGGGATCCAAGGCTGCCTGGAACACTGCGGGGTCACCAGGATCAGAGAAGCCTTGTGCCACAGGACCTCGAAGAGGGTCTGGGCAATTAGTGGCGTGGGAGGGAAGGCATACAAGAGGCCCTCGGACCACGAGATGAGGAAGGTGTCTGCTGCTACCCAGGACGGGTGCAGCTGGCAACAGCAGAAGTGGGGCGGCTGAGCACTGGTTGGGCTGGCAAAGTAGTCCAGATTCGGGGTGCCCCAAGAGTTGAAAGAGCCGCTGTGTCACCTGGATTCTAATCACCATTCGTGTGGCTGGAGGACCCTGCTCAGTCTGTCCTCTAGGGCACTGTCCTGGCCCAGAAGTTATACCACCCTGAGGAGCATTCTCTGGCTGATCGCATATGAGCAGGGGGCTACTGCCTTCTGGCAGAGGCGGTAAGACCCTGTGCACCCCTGTTTGTTAAGGTAGAACATCGCAACCTGGTTGTCCGTTTAGACTAGCACCATCTGGTGCTGCAGGCGGTGGTGAAAGGCCCTGATTGCCTGAAAAATGGCCATGAGCTCCAGCAGGTTGATCGGCTGCTGGCTCTCTGCCAGGGACCAGTTGCCCTGCGTGTGGAGTTCTTCGCAATAGGCATCCCAGCCCAGTAAGGCAGCATCCATGGTGAAGACCCTCTGGGGATTTGGGGACTGGAAGGGCCTGCCACCAATTGAGTAACTCTGATAGCTGTTGGGACACTAAGAATTTGTCCTGGAGCCTGCCTGTGGCTTGTGTCCACTGGGAGCAGAGGTAGCACTGGGACGCCCGCATGTGAAGGTAGGTGTTGAGAACCACATGGACTGTGGACACCATGTGGCCCAGCAGGCAGATCATGTACTGCGCCGACACTGCATGGCAGTGTTGCACCTTGGTGGCTAGAGCCCTGAGGCGACTTGCCCTGTCCAAGGGGAACATAAGATATGCCATACTGGGTCAGACCAAGGTCCATCAAGCCCAGTATCCTGTTTCCAACAGTACCCAATCTAGGTCATACATACCTAGCAGTTTCCCCAAAAGACACATGTTCAACAATGCTTGTATTGGGTCAAGCATTGATATCCTGGGTCCCTTTTTAATAATGGTTTATGAACCTTTCTTCCAGGAGCTTATCCAAACCTTTTTTAAACCCAGCTACATTAACAGCCTTTACTACATCCTCCAGTAACAAATTCCAGAGTTTGATTACACGTTGAGTGAAAAAATATTTTCTCTTATTAGTCTTAAATAGTTTACCCTGTAGCTTCATTGCATATCCCCTAGTCTTTCTATATTCTGATAACGTAAACAATCGCTCTACATTTACCCATTCCACTCCGTTCATTAATTTATAGACTTCTATCATATCTCCCCTCAGCCGTCTCTTTTCCAGGTTGAAGAGCCCTAACCTTTTTAGCCTTTCTTCATAGGGGTATCCTTCCATCCCCTTTACCATTTTGGTGGCTCTTTTTTTTTTTTTTTTTTTTACATTCTCTTATATACCGTGCTATTCTGCATCAGTGCGGTTTACATTGAACAAACTGAAATTACATTGAACAGGGCATTGTAACTTGGAGATAACAACTATTTTACAGGGAACATGGGCTATAGAGGGTTAAGTGGCTTGCCCAAGACCACAAGGAGCACCTGTGGGACTAGAAACCCCAGTCCTTCTGGCCCGAGGTTGCTGTCCTCTAGTGGGATTTGAACCCCCGACCTTCCGGCCTAAAGTACCTTCTCTGACCTTTTCTAATAACACTATATCCTTTTTAAGAAATGGCGACCAGAATTGCACACAATATTCAAGGTGCGGTCTCACCATGGAACGATATAGAGGCATTATAATACCCTTTGTTTCATTTTCCATTCCTGCTGCACACTGCACACTGGGCGGAGGGTGTTAACATGTTATCCACAATGATGCCTAAATCTTTTTCCTGGGTGGTGGTTCCTAATGTGGAACCTTGCATCGTGTAACCATAGTTTGGGTTGTTCTTCCCTAGGTGCATAACTGCACTTGTCCACATGAAATTTCATCTGCCATTTTGATGCCCAGTCTTCCAATTTATCAAGATCCTCTTGCAATTTTCCACAATCCTCATGGGTTTTAACAACTTTAAATAGATTTGTGTCATCTGAAAATTTGATAACCTCACTCGTTATTCCCTTTTCCAGGTTATTTACGAATATGTCAAAAAGCAGCGGGTCCCAGCACAGATCCCTGGGGTACACCACTATTCTCCTTTCTCCATTGGTAAAATTGAGAATTTAGCTCTACCCTCTGCTTTCTATCTTTTAACCAGTTCCTGATCCACAATAGTACACTGCCTCATATCCAATGACCCTTTAGTTTTGCCAATAGTCTCTGATGAGGGACCTTGTCAAAGGCTTTCTGAAAGTCCAAATATACTATATCAACCAACTCACCTTTATCTACCTGTTTATTCACACCTTCAAAAAAACATAGATAAGTAAGACATGATCTTCCTTGTCTAAAGCCATGTTGGCTGTCTCCCATTAAGCCATGACTATCTACATGTTCAGCAATTTTGTTCTTTATGATGGTTTCTACCATTTTTCCCGGTACTCACGTCGGGCTCACCGGTCTGTAGTTTCCTTGATCACCCCTGGAACCCTTTTTTAAAAATTGGCATTACGTTCGCCATCCTCCAATCTTCAGGCATTACAGATGATTTTAATGATAGTTCACAGATTACTAATAGCAGGTCTGCAATCTGTAGGGATTATAAGGTTTAGGTATATGTTCCTGGTTCATAATCACTCAATGGCCTTTATTCTGCTCTAATAAAAATATATATATATCAACCAGTCTGTCATTACAGTGGGCAAGAAGAAACAGGCCAGCATAAATATATTATAAGCCTTAGAAAAGTGTATGCTTGGATTGAAGGGTCCATGCAGAGACTTTTTTGCAGAAGGCACATACACAGGAAACCATGCAAAGAAGAATATGCTGAGAACATCAAGCCCTGAAGAAAAAGACAGTTGATGGTTGGAAGGTATGGCGTGAGAGCAAACGAAAAGGAACTTGAGTGGGTATTAAAACAGGAACAAGGGGATAGAAAGGAAGTAAAAGGAAACAGATGGCAAGAGGAGATGAGATACAAGGGGGGGAGATAGATTTGGGAGCTGTGCACGTATACGGAAATCAGAAAAATGTATATATTTAACACGACTATTGTACTCAGTGGGAGGAGGGATTCTGATGTCTGAGGACTGACAGAAATTCTCCTCTTACGTTTCCGGTGCGTAGTAGAGACCGGAGAAGAAGTGAGTGACGGATTCCCTAGGATGACGGCGGCTGTAATGACGGCGTCGTGAGTATTTTTAACCAAGCTTGGTAAGTGTTGTTTAATTTTTGTCTTTGTTATATGCATTTTTGTTTTTGTTATATGAATAAAGTGTAAGAATAATTTGCTGTTATAAACTGGGACTGAGTGATAAGTGATTGAGACAGTACGTGTCATCTGACACGAAGCGTGTGTGTGTTCTTGCTCACGGTTCCATACCTCCGCGAGGAGATAGGCTGGGCTTGAACGAAGCAAATTCTTGTTTGAAAGGTGTCCTGGACATTTCATGCACTTCCTTCCTCTGTAAATAAAGAGGGTGGGTATTGAGACCCTTAAATAAAAGGTTGCACGTAGGAATCATGTCTCTGTTTAGGAGAAAGAAAGATGGCAATCAGGACATAATGGTAAACCAAATTTCCCCAGTGACTCCGGTTGAACGGATGATGAGAGATAATCCCTTATTAGGTAAGGAAATATTGAAAGTTTGCCTTAAATGGGCAAAATGGAGCACTGCTCCTGGAACTCCTCTTGGCTGGCCACCAGAGGGGTCCTTTGATGGTTGTTGTTTAGTAAAAATTAGGGATTATGTTTTATTTCATAAAACTGGGGCTAGTCAGCTGAAACACTTAAGGTACATTTCCATGTGGATGAAACAGGTAGATCCAAAAACCCTCAGTAGTGATGATCCACCCCCCTATTGGACGACAGAGAGTCGTACAATGGCAGCGATAGGTTATACAGACCCTTCCATAGATTTAGACCCCAAGGAGACAGAATTAGAGGACAGACCTAAAGATAAAATTAAAGACAAAAGACCAGCAGAAATACACAAGGAAAGAGTTAGATACTGGGATGAGAAAAAAACACCATCTCTTATTGAGACTCCCCCATGTAATCCAATATATCCCCATCGGGAATTGGAAGACATAATGCGAAATAGTAACTCCCAACCACGTAGAAGATCCCGGTCTGCATCTCCCCACCGGGAACAGCATACGGGATGGGTTCAGGTAGCAGGTAAATTACATTTGACCCCTGATCCAATCCCTGAGCCCCCAGTATGTGACCAGTCATTGCTGGGGGCCACAGGGGGTGATCAAACCCAAGTACAGTCCACTCCCTTTGTCCTTGACTCCATTAATTGCGATAGGTCTCCAGTGATGTCAGCGGACAAATTCCCTGGTAGTATTGATTTACCAGAAGGTCAATGGGAGCGTGATTATTTTTCTAAAAAACCATGTGAGAGTAGGCAGGATATTAGGAACAGGACGACCAGAGCCCACAAATATCACTGCCTACCCGTGCAGAATTCTAAAGAAGCAGTTCAACCTAAGAAAACCCCTGTAGATTTTGTTTTTAATGAAGAAGGAGGTGAAGGTTTTTATGTATATCATTGGAGTTCAAACTTACATGGGTGGACTACAGCCTGTGCCCCTCAAATGAGAATTTGGCCAGAACAAGGGTCCCTGAATACTACAGATTTAAACCTAGCTCGTAGATGTATCCGTGGAGGGGAGGGAGATCCACAATGGGACTATAAGTATATGGAAGCAGGTTTAAGGGTATGGGAAAAGTATGAGGGACAAGATCCCAATAACCCAAAAACACCTAATCATTTGATATTTCCCGTGCGGCATACTCCCCACGGGCAAGAAATATATATCCCTTGGAGTTTTACCGACATGACTAATCTGGCCGAGCAACTCCCTCCCCTGAATCAGGGAGCGGGAGCATGGATACAAAAATTTGAACGATTAACAGCAGGTTATACTTTAGCAATTGGAGATGTAAAAGCCCTACTAGCCCGAATTTTGGGTAATAATGCGGCTAATCAAGTTTTTCAAAATGCCCATATCAGAGGGGTTATGGTACATCATCCCCAGTATGATGGGGCACTTTTTAATCTTTATCGTAATATGGTATGGGACTCCTTGAGGGACATTTATCCCACCCAACGAAGTATGGGACCCCTTACTTCAATGCAATTTAAGGTTGGGGAAGATATTAGTGCTTATTTGGCTAAATTTCAAGATTTATGGGAGGCCCAGATGGGTGTACCCCACAATGACCCTAACATGGCTCTCATGTTTTTTCAGACTCTCTGCAATACCTTACCTTTGCCTATCCAGTTAAAGCTAAAAAACATAGTGGCATTAGAATCAGAACCATGGCAGAAACAACAGGCACATATTTTTCATTTTGTCAGACAAGCTGAGGAAGAATTGAATAAACCAGAGAGGGACAGAAAGGCTGCCCAAGCTCGTTTATTCAATTTACAATTGAAAGAAATAGAACAGGAGAAGAAAAAGGGAGAAAAGGTCAGCAGATCTGCGGCTGATACAAAATTGATAAAGGCTTTACGCCAACAAGTAAAAGAGCAGCAGAAACAACTTGATGAAATCAATGATGATTGTGAGAGTGACAGTAGTGTAGACAGTGATTCTGAAGACATGTATAGACAATTCATGCGAGTTTTGAATGTTCAAAAGCATGGTCAGCTCACGGGTCAGGAACCACGATCCTTCCCCAGACAAGAGCAGGACAGGGAGAGAGAGATTTCACTTGTTGGCGGTGTGGTGAGAGGGGTCACCTGCAACGGGTCTGCCGTGCCCCATTACCGGGAGGGCGGCGACGATATGACCAAGGTCCCCCACCACCTGCAAGACCCCGCCAATACCCTACCTGGCAGCCCCCAAATAGGACAGGCTATGGCAATAGGAAAATAGACAATGACTAGGTATATATAATATGCAGGTGACACTGGGAACAGAGGAGCCCCATATTGAATTAACTTTGAATGACCAAGTAATGAAATTCTTAATTGATACTGGAGCTACACTTTCTGTTCTGAACACCATGCCCATAGGTGGAACCATTGGCAGAGACAGTGTAATGACTACTGGGTTTGATGGTAAGCCAGTAAAAACCCCCGTGACTAATCCAATTTGGGTGAAAGGGCCACAATTTGCCATCTTCCATAGTTTTTTGTATGCCTCTCACTGTCCTATAAATTTGATGGGATGAGATTTAATTGTAAAAGCCCAAGTCACCTTAGTGGCAGGAGCATTTCAATCCGCAGGGATAGGTGAAACTGGCACTTACCTCCTTAGTCCATATGGGCGGGTACGAGGTACACCGGTTCACATATGATTAAAACAAGGGAAAGAGGGTCCGAAATTGCCCCAATACCCCTTGCAGCAGGCAGCTATAGAGGGTGCACGAGAGGAAATTAATCAGCTTAAACTACACGGCATAATAGAACACAGTACTTCGGCATATAATACCCCTCTTTTTCCAGTTAGTAAACCTAATGGAAAGTGGCGCATTGTGCATGATCTTCGTGCACTTAACCAAGTAGTGGAAACTCAATTTCCTGCAGTTGCAAATCCAGCCACCACATTGAATACAGTACAACTGTACAAATATTTTACAGTATTAGATTTGAAAAATGCCTTTTTTAGTGTAGAAATTGATGTTGATTCTAGACCCTTACTGGCTTTTATTTTTGACCAAGTACATTACCAGTGGACACGACTACCCCAGGGGTATGTCGATAGTCCTAGTATATTTTCCCAGATTCTCTCACAAGATTTACAGGATTTCAATTCACATCTCCCTGGAGAAATGTGTTTGTTACAATATGTAGATGACATTTTACTGTCTGGGTCAGATTATGCACAAATGCAGAAGTACACACAGAAGTTAATACAGGAACTGCATGAGAAAGGGTACAAACTAAATGCAGAGAAAGCACAACTCGTGCAGACAACAGTTACCTTTTTGGGGTTTCAGTTAAGCCAAGGATCTATTCAGGTGGGAGACAAGACAGTACAATATGGCTTACAGTTACCTGTCCCCAATACAGTGAGAGAACTTCGTTCCGTTTTGGGTACCCTAAATTTCTGTAGAAATTGGATCCCAGCTTTTAGTTCTCGGACTCTTTGTTTCCGCCCTTATTTGAAGGGTGGTGTAAAAAATTCAGACAAAATTACTTTAGACCCTTGTGCTGTAAGCGTGCTCCAGTCCATTTTGGAAGATTTAAAGTGTCTTCCAGCCTTACATTTGCCGAATCATCACAAACCCTTTCAACTGATGGTAGTGACAGGCTCTCAAGCTTGGGCAGCCATACTATTTCAGGACAGGGTTTCTACTTTGGCATTCTTGTCTGGTACTTTTGGGTGTACAGAACTCCCCCTTCCTGACCTTGAAAAAGTAGTCATTGCGGTCGCAGCAGCAATAGAGAAAGTTTTGTCTATTTTCACTCCCACTACCCTGATTCTCTATCAGTCCATTGAACTGAAGGCTATTCTAAACAAAGACACGTTACATTTGTCCCCGACTAAATTACAGCAAGCCTGTGCATCTATTTTGAACAGTGGAGTGATTTTCCGCCCTCTCACTGCCTCCACGTGCCCACTAAGTTGGCTACAGACAGTGGTAGATGTTCATACCCCAGTATGTGACTCCCCCTATGAGGAAATTTTATCCATTATGGTATCACCCTCTGACATGCCACCAGATAGTGAAATTTGGTTTACTGATGGATCAGAACAGAAGGGTGCTGTAGGATTTGCTGCTGTGCTGGTGACCCCTGATGGAGTGTCTGAGCATCGCTTACAGTATGCTCTGGACTCGGATCAGGGATATTCAGCACAGGCAGCTGAATTGTGTGCTATATTAGCTGTCCTAGAGGAACGTCCGGAAACGCCCCTGATTTTCTACACTGACTCACAGTATGTTAAAAAATTGTGTGGGGAGTACCTCCAGATTTGGTTACAGCGGGGATTTGTTACTTCATCTAGTAGTCAGCTTGTACACAAATCATTGATTTTATACTTGTATGACCTGTTACTGCAGAGCCAGCAGAAAGGTATTCTAACTTCTTGTAACTGGGTCCCTGGCCACTCCAGACATTATGGTTTCTTACATTTCGGAAATGCTCTGGCTGATGAAGCAGCTAGACAAGTTACAGATGCTGTCCCCATTTTAGTTACTACACGAGCAAAGACTTATCCCTTACCCTCACTCCGGGATTATCAGCAGAATTTTCTGCAAGATGAAGTGCAGAAGTGGAAATTGTTAGGATGTTCAGAGCACAAACAGTTGTGGGTTCACCCGTCCGGAAAGGCTTGCATTTCACTCTGGTCTTTACAACAATTGTGTCACTTGTTACACTCTGTAGCCCATGCCCCTGCCTCCAGCATTTGTGCACAAATTTCTGGGCTCTTCTGGTACCCCCGTCTTAGGGCCAGGGTGCAGGAATTGTGCCAGCAGTGTCCCCAATGTTTAGAGAATTCTCCTGTGAAGGGCAAACAAATGCTACAAGGTCATCTCCCCGTTGTTCAGGGTCCGTTCATTTCCTGGTATGTAGATTTCACAGATATGCAGGTCCGTGTAGATGGATACAGATTCCTTCTTGTCTGTGTCTGTTCATTCTCCAAATGGGTGGAGGCTTTTCCCTGTAAACAGGAAACTGCAGCTGAAGTTTTCAAATGCTTTTCACAACATTTGTTTCCCCGTTTTGGCATTCCCCAAACTGTTTATTCTGATAATGGTTCTCACTTCCGGAATCAATTAATGCATCTTTTCTCTACAGCAGTGAATCTGCACTGGAAGTATGTCTCAGTCTATCGCCCCACTTCCAATGGTCTCGTCGAACGGACCAATGGCCTGCTCAAGACTGCACTGCGTTTGATTCAATCAGACAAAAGTTTTTCCTGGTTACAGGCCCTGCCTTTAGCTTTGTTTCAGCTCAGGAATCGCCCATTGAAGAATGTTGCTCTAACACCACATGAAATATGTACTGGCAGGCGATTGTTGCTATACAATCTGTCTGAAACGTCTGTTTCCTTACCAGACTCTATATCTCCTTACATTGCAGGTCTGCATTTAGCCTTAGCAGAAATCTTCCGACGCTGTGCCATCCGTGATCAACATCCATCTCTTCCCAAGGAAAGTCTGATTCCAGTTGGGACCAAAGTTTATCGCAGAAATCCTCATCGAAGTTCCTGGCAAGATCCAACATATTCAGGACCCCATATTGTTTCTGCGTCCACTCCTTTTGCTGTTCTGTTGGACTCTGGCCAAACCTGGACTCATATTGCCCACCTTTGGGTTCCTTGAACTGTGCTTTGGACTTTGATTAATCTTCTATAACATGTCTGCCTCTCCTGCTCTTAAGTATGCCTTTTTATATTGTTTCATGTTATTTGCGATTCTCCTAGCATGGCTTTTATTTTTCATTTGTGTCCCTGCCACTAAGTCACCCCCCACCACTACCACCTCCTCTCTGAATCGTTCCCGTAGGTCCCTCCCTCTTCCCAATACCTGGAAATCAACTATCCTTGATGGTCAGTTAGCTATGTTTTTAAATAATCAAAGTCCTTCTGTCCTTTCCCGTCATCCTAGAGCTACAGCATCTGCCTCCAATTTATGGCAATCATCTGTTCTGGATATTTTACGCTTAACTAATGTTTCTGATTGTTTAATATGCACCCCCATCCCTAAAGCTGTAAAATATGCTCCCGTAGCGGTTTATCCTTTGTCCCTCTCGGAATTAATGGGAAAGGTCTCTTGTTGGGACAACAAAAACTTTACTGCTCCATGTTTTGAATCCATAGACTGTACTGACACATGGGAGTCTGTGAATGCCTCCAGTGAACCTTTCTTTGTTTATGTTCCTTTAGAGATGCGATTTACTTATTGTCTTGTGACTAATGCATCTCTTTCATTTTCCTCTCGCTGCAATATTACTTATAATGTCCAAAATGCTTCTTGGCATATAGCTGCTGGAACCTTTTGTTCCTCGCCATGGTAATTCTACGTATTTGTCACAATTTACTGCTAACCCCTCCACCCTGTCCCCGGCAGATAATATCACCCTAGTGCCTTTGCTAGTGGATTCCAATTATTGGCAGGATGCCCTACTTGTGGGTCCTTATTTACCTTCTGGTCATTATGATTACTGGCTTGGAGGTAAAGTCCCTTTTAGTTCCTGCTATACTCCCCAGTCTCAGCGCTCTACCTACAGTCATGGGAAGTTACAATCTAACCTTTATTTGGGTAATATTAATACATTTCCAAGAAAATGGCGTTCCTCTACACAGATTTCTGCTTTAACAGGTCACTATTTTCTTTGTGGGGAAGCCTTATTACAGAAAATTAATATTTCTCACTTGCCCTGTACCCTTGTCCATGTATCTCTCTATTCTGCCCTTATTCCTTTAAATGTTTCACACAAAATCATTCACTCCTCCAGCGAGTTAAACGCTCTCTAGTAGGAGCAGGTCCATGGGATGCGAAAGTTTCTGAAGATGAGGCCATACAGGCATCTTTTGAATATATTAATTCTACTTACCCCTTGACCAAAACACGATTAGATGCTTTATCATGGACAGCATGGATTCCTTTTGCTACCCCTGCCCTCACTGCTGAATTAGGAATGGCTATACGCCGGTTACAATGTTTGCTTCATGTACAAATGAAAGCTGTTACTGATTCTATAACTAAGCTATCAGAGTCCCTAGAGCAAAATACCAAAATGACCCTACAAAGTAGACAAGCGCTAGATTTGCTCCTTGCCTCTGAGGGAGGTCTTTGTTCTTTTATTAATGCCACTATTTGTTGTACGGTCATAGCGAATCATTCAGTGTTTGTGCTTAATGCTATGGATAAGATACGCCACCTGTCAGATTTACATATTGATGACTTTAAGGGAGGACTGAATGTAGGTTAATTGGTTTTCATCCCTTACCTCCTGGTTTCACTTGCTAGGTACTGGTCTAAAAGGCCTTTTAATTTCTGCTGGCATCTTTTTAATTTTTGCCTTGTCCTTTTGTTGTATTGTTTCTCTTGCCATTTCCTGTTGTAAGAAACAGTGTACCAAGGTGTCCACTTCCCTTATGCCTGTTCAAACATGCCATACACATGTGAATGTTTCCTATGCTGCAGTCCCCACTTCAGAATTCTCTGACTTGGTCTTATCTCCTCCACAATAAAAAAAAAGAAAGAAAAAAAATGGGAGAATTGTAGGGATTATAAGGTTTAGGTATATGTTCCTGGTTCATAATCACTCAATGGCCTTTATTCTGCTCTAATAAAAATATATATATATCAACCAGTCTGTCATTACAGTGGGCAAGAAGAAACAGGCCAGCATAAATATATTATAAGCCTTAGAAAAGTGTATGCTTGGATTGAAGGGTCCATGCAGAGACTTTTTTGCAGAAGGCACATACACAGGAAACCATGCAAAGAAGAATATGCTGAGCACATCAAGCCCTGAAGAAAAAGACAGTTGATGGTTGGAAGGTATGGCGTAAGAGCAAACGAAAAGGAACTTGAGTGGGTATTAAAACAGAAACAAGGAGATAGAAAGGAAGTAAAAGGAAACAGATGGCAAGAGGAGATGAGATACAAGGGGGGGAGATAGATTTGAGAGCTGTGCACGTATACGGAAATCAGAAAAATGTATATATTTAACACGACTATTGTACTCAGTGGGAGGAGGGATTCTGATGTCTGAGGACTGACAGAAATTCTCCTCTCCCTTGCCTGTATTTGTCCATCAGTTATCTAATAAACAGAGATTCTGATTGCACCTGTACTGACTTTTTGAATCTGGACTATACAGGAAATTAGTCTTTAATTAGTAATCGGTCTCTTGTAAGTAACAGGGCCTTACAAATCTCATATTTCAGTTCTTTCAACACCCTTGGATGTATATCATCCGGTCCAGGTGATTTACTACTCTTCAGTTTATCAAATAGTTGTAATACATCTTCCCGATGTATCGGTATTTCCTTCAATTCTTCCGCACCTTTAAATACCACTTCAGTCATGGGTGACATCCATACATCTTCCTCAGTAAAGACCAAAGCAAAGAATTAATTCAGTCTCTCCGCTATCGCCTTATCGCCTCTTAGTGCACCTTTAACCCCTCTATCATCTAATGGACCAACTGACTCTCTCACAGGTTTTTTTTGCTACAAATGCACTTGAAAAAGTCTTTATTACGCGTTCCTGCTTCGGCAGCAAGCTTCTTCTCAAATTCTCCCTTTGCCAGCCTTATCAATGCCTTGCATTTAGCTTGCCAGTGCTTGTGCTGTTTCCAGGTTTCGTCGTTTGGCTCTTTTTTTCCATTTCCTGAAAGATGCTTTTTTGGCAACAACAGCCTCTCTGACATCACTTTTAAACCATGCTGGCAGTTTTTTGGACTTCCTTCCACTTATCTTAAAGCGTGGAATACAGCTGGTCTGGGCTTCCAAGATAGTATTTTTCAATAACACCCAAGCTTGATGTAAGTCTAACCTTTGCAACTGTTCCTTTTAGTTTTTTCTTAACTATTTTCCTCATGACTGGGTGACCAGGGAGCTAGATCAGGGGCATGCGATGGATGTCATCTACCTGGATTTCAGCAAAGCCTTTGATACTGTTCCTCATAGGAGGCTTATCAATAAACTCAGTAGCTTGGCGATGGATCCTAAGATGGTAAATTGGATCAGAAATTGGTTGACTGACAGATGACAGAGGGTGATGGTAAATGGAGCTCACTCGGATGAAGGGAAGGTGATTAGCGGGGTGACCCAGGGGTCGGTCCTGGGCCTGGCACTGTTCAATGTATTTGTGAGTGATATTGCTGAAGGACTGAATGGAAAAGCCTGTCTTTTTGCAGATGACACGAAAATTTGCAACAGAGTAGACTCCCGAGGGAGTGGTTAACATGAGGAAGGATCTACAAAAGCTGGAAGAATGGTCAAATGCTTGGCAATTAAGAATTAATGCAAAGAAGTGCAGAGTCATGCACTTGAGTAGCAGAAATCCAAGGGAAATGTACGTAATAGGGGGCGAGAGGTTGGTGTGCACAGATCAGGAGAAAAACCTTGGTGTGATTATTTCTGAAGATCTTAAGATGGCAAAACAGTGCGACAAGGCGGTGGCAAAAGCCAGGAGGATGTTGGGCTGCATACAAAGAGGAATCACCAGCAGAAAGGAAGAGGTACTTATGCCACTGTACAAGTCACTGGTGAGGCCTCACTTGGAATACTGTGTTCAGTTTTGGAGACCGTATCTTGCAAAGGATGTAAAAAGACTGGAAGCTGTTCAGAGGAAGGCGACCAAAATGATTTGGAGCCTGCGTCAGAAGCCTTATGAGAAGAGACTTGAAGACCTAAACATGTATACTTTGGAGGAGAGGAGGGACAGGGGAGATATGATTCAGACCTTTAAATACTTAAAGGGATATAATGAACACACAAACCTCTTCCAAAGACAGGGAAGCTGTAAAACTAGAGGGCACAACAGAAAGCTGCAAGGTGGTAAATTGAAAGGCAATGTCAGGAAATACTTTTTCACGGAAAGGGTGGTGGATGCTTGGAATGCCCTCCCAATGGAAGTGGTGGGGGAAAACACGGTGACGGAATTCATAATGGCATGGGACAGACACAGTGGATCCCTTTACAGCAACAGGATAAAATCAAAATAAACTGAACCATCTAATTTCTCAACAAATAAGGGTGTCCTGCATGGAGTGGTGGGTTCACCCCTAAACAGGGACATAGGGAGGGGTAGCTTGCATGGAGCCGCAGGTGCACCTACTCTTGCCATCATGCTGGGCAGACTAGATGGACCATGCTGGTCTTTATCTGCCGTCATTTACTATGTTACTATATTTTATCAAAGTCTCCCTTTCGAAAGTTAAATGGTAGTACTGTGTATTTCCTTACCATCCCTCCTTCACTAATTAAATCAAACGCGATCATGCTATGATCACTATTGCCAAGTGGCCCCAACACCCTTATCTCTTGCACCAGATCTGGTGTTCCACTAAGGACTAGGTCCAATATGGCTTCCCCTCTGGTCGGTTCATCAACCAGCTGCTCCAAGAAGCAGTCATTTATTTAATCTAGGAACTTTATCTCCCTAGCATGTCCTGCCTTGACACTGACCCAGTCAATACCGGGGTAATTGAAATCACCCATTATTATTACTGTCCTGTAACGTTTGTTAGCTTCCTTGATTTCTTTGAGCATTTCATCATCCATTTGTTCATTCTGGCCAGGCGGTCGATAGTATACCCCAACTGCCATCGCCTTCTCCTTTTTACATGGAATTTCAATCCATAGAGATTCTACAGAAAATTTCGTTTCCTGCAAAACTTTAATCCTTTCTGACTCAATGCCCTCTGTAACATAGAGCACAACCCCTCCACCAATTTGATCAGCTCTATCATTACGATATAGTTTGTACCCAGGTATCACAGTGTCCCACTGGTTGTCCTCCTTCCACCATGTCTCTGATATTCCAATCATATCTAACCTCTCATTTAGTGCCATATATTCTAGCATCTTATTTTTGAGACTTCTAGCATTTGCATACAAGCATTTTAGAGACTGTATTTTATTCATATTAATTTGGCTATTGGTAGGCATGGGTAATTTGGAATCTTTAAGCTCTGTCTGCTCCATACTCAAGGGCATTTGGGTTACTTTACTCTTTCTTGGAACCTCTTTTCTTTTGATAGTATCCTTCAAGGATACATTCTTCTGAACCATTCGCTCTTGTGCAACTGTTGGCTTTCCTCTATTATCTAGTTTAAAAGCTGCTCTATCTCCTTTTTAAAGGTTAATGCCAGCAGCCTGGTTCTATCCCGGTTAAGCTGAAGCCCATCCCTTCGGAAGAGCCCCTCCTTTCCCCAGAATGTTCCCCAGTTCCTAACAAATCCAAAACCCTCAGCCTTACACCATTGTCTCATCCACGCATTGAGACTCCGGAGCTCTGCCTGCCTTTTGGGTCCTGCGCGTGGAACGGGAAGCATTTCGGAGAATGCTACCCTGGAAGTTCTGGATTTCCACTTCCTAACTAAAAGCCTAAATTTAGCCTCCAGAACCTCCCTACCACATTTTCCTATGTCATTGGTACCGACATGTGCCAAGACAGCAGACTCCTCCCCAGCACTATCTAAGACCTTATCTAGGTGGCGTGTGAGGTTCGCTACCTTCACACCAGGCAGGCATGTTACCACCATGCGATCCTCAGGTCCACCAGCCACCCAGCTATCTACATGCCTAATGATCAAATCACCAACTATAACAGTTGTCCTAACCCTTCCCTCATGGGCACATGGCCCTGGAGAAACCTCCTCAGTGCGGGAGGGTTTTACATCACCTGGAGGACAGGTCCTAGTTACAGGATCACTTCCTGCCACACCATGGTGATGCTCTCCTGTCACGTGACCCCTCTCCTCATGGCAACAGGGATGCTGCCAGACTGGAGGTGGGACTTCAGAACTATATCCCTGTAGGTTTCGTCTATGTACCTCTCTGTCTTTTTTATGTCTTCCAAGTCTGCTACTCTAGCCTCTAGAGAACGGACTCGTTACCTGAGAGCAAAGAACTCTTTGCACCTAGTGCACACGTAAGACCTCTCACCAAATGGGAGAAAATCATACATGTGACAGTCAACGCAAAAGACTGGAAAGCCTCCATCTCGCTGCTAGACTGCTGTCTGCATCTTAGTTTTAAGCTTGTGTTTAGATCTTTAAGTTCTTTACTTACTAAGGGTTGCTGTGGATACTTATACTAATAAAATTGTATCCAATACGTTTAATATACCTTGTTCACCTGAAGCTTAATTAATCTCAGGTCTTTAGTGTATGACTGATTTGGATAATGAGCTGCACCTGAGAGCACCTCCTTTCCTTTAAGATGTGTAAGTACCTATAAAGCTACGATTATCCCAGGGGTGGGTGGGTGTTCAGGAGGGAGGGAGGGAGGGAGGGAAATGACTTATTTAAGAGGGTTGCTACACAGTACCCTGTCGTGTGCTTCTGAGGTAAGCTGTGACCAACTTCCTGGGTGATTAACAGTCCTTGCTTGGATAGAAGGAGTCTTTCAAAATGGCCCTTTGACCTGCCACCTGGCTTTAACACCTATTGAAAAGGTTTCACAGGTCTCTTGCCCCCTAGGTAGAATGCCTCTTTGTAAATGTCTCTAAAAAACTGTATTTGTTGCTCAAAGAATACTGACCCTGTTTTGCCTTTTATGCTAAGTTATATTCTGATTTGATTTAAATTAAAGCTCTTTGCTGCTGCTAGGCTCTGACTTATTATGAAATTTAAACTAGAAGCTCTCTGCTGGGTTCTAAATTTAAACTTAAACTGCTGCTACTAGGCCCTGACTGATTTAACAAATACACTGGGTTCACAGATTAATCAGGTTTAATCCAAATAAGTCACTTCAGAAAAATTCCCAGAAGTATATACTCACAATTGCAGATCTCTCTCCAGAAGTAGCAATCCCCTTTTCTAGTCCTTCAAGGGGAGAAAGGCCTTGGCCTGAAGAGTGTCCAGTCAAGCCCCTATGAACTCTAAGCCCTGTGTTGGCATGAGGTTGGACTTGGGGTGGTTTATCATGAACCCCGGATACACTGATGGTACAGGCTGTGGCCTGTTGCACCTTGGTGGCTTTTTCTCCCTTCATGAGCCAGTCGTGCAGGTATGGGAAGACAAAGGCTTATTGGAGATGAAGGAAGGTGGCCACCACTCCCAGGCATTTGGTAAAGACTCTTGGTGCGGAGACTAGACTGTAACATAGTACTCTATACTGGTAGTGGTCGCCCCCAAATATGAACCTTAAGTACTACCTGTGACTGGGATTAATGAGGATGTGGATGTAAGCATTCTTTAGGTCCAAGGGGCATAGCCAATCTCCCTGCTGAAGGTAGGGAAGCAATGTTCTAAGGGAGAGCATCTTGAAATTCTCTCGCACCAGGAATGTCCATAATGGGCCTTAGGCCCCCTGTTCTTTTTTTGGACCAGAAAGAATCAGTAATAGAACCCCCCTGCCCCTGAGGTGGTGGGGTACCGGCTCCACAGCTTTGTCTGTAAGGAGACCTGCAAGTTCCTGAAGTAGCAGGGCCTAGTGCAGGTAAGTCTGAGAGGACTCTACTAGAAAGAAGGGGGAAAGTGTCTGGTCTAGGTGAAGGAGATAGCCTTCCGTGACTACTTGGAATGTCCAGGGGTTGGTGGTGATGGAGGGCTACCAATGGGCAAAATGAACCAGACGCCCCCCGGTTGGCAGTTGCTCACTCAGGGGTGGAGAGGCTATGCTCAGGGCGTCAAAACCCGTCCCCATCTGGGCAGGAGCCAGAGTCTGTGGATTGGAGCCCTTAGGCTTGCAAAGGCTTTGGCCCACTCCCTTGCCCTGGTGACCTTGTTGTAGGGTCTGGGGGGTCTGGTACTGGGGGTAACCTCGATAAGGTTGGCCCTTTCTCTGAAAAGAGGGCCTCTTCCTCGATGGTTTATTCTTAGGAAGGGTGGAGGTCTTCCTGGACAGCTGAGTCCTTGTGAGGAACTCCGACTCAATCTCTGCTGCCTTTTCTTCCATCAGTTTACCAACTAGGTTTTCATCGAGCAGGGGACGTCGGAGTTTCTGCTGGACCCACTGCTCGAGGACCGATGCCTGAAGCTAGGCTTGGCGTCGAGTGCTGATGCCTGTGGTGACTACCCTTACATTTGACTCGAAGCCATCATAAGCAACCCAGGACATGTACTCTGAGCACTCCCCGATGCACTTCGTGAGGGCATGGATCCGCTGGAGGTGATCCCCACCGAGGCCCACCAAAACACCTACGAGTTCCTTTGCCAGGACCCAGAGATACATGCCGATATACAGATAGTAGGCTTGGATTTGGCAACCCAGCATTGGGATAGCATTTGCGGCCGAGGACATCGAGGGTGTGGGCCTCCCTGCCCAGTGGGCACAGAGGAATGAGTCTTCAGGCTTTTTTGCCAGTACATTGTCGACTCCACCACCATGAAAGTGTGTGGGAGTTGCGACTTCCAAAAGCCGGGGCCCCACTGGACCCAGTACAAGGTGTTGAGGCATCGGCTAACTATGGGTACCAATGCCGGTGTCTCCCACATGTGGAAGAGCCACCCGAGGATGGTGGGGACAGGAACCATCAGGGCCTCCTTGGGTGGGGCCTCATATTGGAGAATTTTGAGGTCCTCCTCTGACTCTGTAGTGAGGGACAAGGCTTTCGCCATGTCTCGAACAAACTTGAGGAACAATGTGTCCTCGGACGGGGCCCAGTCCCGCGACACCAGGGGAGATGGGTCCAATGGAAGGTCGTGGTGCTTCTGCGTCTTCGGGGATGCTTTGTCCTCGGACTCCCAGTCGGAGCAGTCAGTCGAAGACTCAACAACCAACAGCGCCTGGGATGCAGGACCCAGGTTGGTGCCCCGGTGACCCATGGGGGCTGCTTGGCCAGAGCCACATTTGCTCGCTGGGGAGGATCTCACTCCTGAGTACTGTAAGTGGGATCGATACCCATGCAGAGGATCGACTCGAGGCTCCAGGCTCTCAAGGATCGTTTCGGCAGCCCGGAGAGTCCTCAAAAGTGAGATCCCTGTGGTCTCAGCATGCACACTGGTGGGGCCGGGCAACAATGCTTGCTGTGACGCAAGGAAGGCAGTAACAATGTGCTCCAGTGCCATCATCCTGGCTTTCCATTCAGGAGTTGCAGCCTTCGATGCAGACAACGAGGTCACCGAGTCCGGTGTCGATGAGGAGAGGGAGTTCGCAATGAGACAGGCTTTGAGGGTCTAGGACCTGTCACCAGAGGCCTCCGGATCTGTTTGAGGAACCTTCATTGGCTGCTCCTGCTCCGACTCCTCAGGTTCTCTCCATGGGCTGTGGGACCTGGCATGGGGCTTGTGCATGTGCGAGTTCCAGGATGAGATCCTCAAGGATTTCTTCTTTTTGCATTCCTGCTGTGGGGGCTCTATGCAACTCCAAGGACACATGCAGGCCTTAGAGTGTGAGGATACCGGAGCAGAGTATGACCTATGGAAGATGTCATCTTACTTCTGCTTAGACACAACCAATTAGGTCTATTTTTTTGAACGTATTACTATAATATGTGAAAAATCGTTCAATAGTCAATCTGAAGCAAGTCAGAGTAAATCTATCGAGCACTTCAACAGGTCTCAGAATCAGCTTGCACTCTTTTTCGAACTACTGTCCTTTAGTGAGGTGCTCTGCTTAATATCAACGACCCTCGTGCTTAAAAATTTCTTTTTAAAATATAACATATTTTTATTAGAGGACTTTCTTAAAAAACTTCACCCCTTGTGATCATTGTTCTAATGGATCGGATCTCGACGCTCTAATGTGGCGCCATTACGGCGTTTCAAAACACGTTTTCTTCAGGAGATCCTTCCCCTACCTTAAAAACACAAACAAATTATTTTAGAACCTAAAACCTCCCCCATTTATTATGCTATTAACCTTATTATCTTATAAAACTCTAACTTACTATTGTGACAGATGCTGCCCACGTCCATCAACTTTCTTACTCTGGAAAAATTGAAGAGTAAAACTACTGCCATGATATTGAAATTGTGACTGCTCTAACATGACAAGGCAAACGTCACAGTCTCCACACTTTTTATGACCACCCTCAGACCGCTCAAAATCAATATGAGCTGTGGACAGATCTCCCCGTTGCATCAGTGTATCACGAACTACGAACTACGACTAATGCCGCAGCTTGTGGTATACTGGTGTACAGCGATGTTACATCTAAAGTCACTAACCAGGTATCTGCTGATGTTGACCATTGTTCTATTTCCCCAATCATATTCAAAAAATGTGTCGTATCCCTCAAATATGAGGGTATTGTGGAGAGGAGTGGACGCAAAAAGGAATCAAGATAAACAGAGAGTGGCTCTAGAACACTACCTCTGCAAAATTCTACACTGTCCCTAAAATACACAAACGATTGCATAAACCCCCGGGCAGACCGATAGTGTCTACCAGAGGTAGTGTTCTAGAGCCACTCTCTGTTTATCTTGATTCCTTTTTGCGTCCACTCCTCTCCACAGCTCATATTGATTTTCTGGTAGAGTTAGCACGCCTAACTATTTATCGTAATTATTTTCTGTTTGAGGGCATAATGTATCAACAAATTAGTGGGGTGGCCATGGGAGCGACTTGTGCTCCGTCAATCGCGAACTTCTATATGCATGCTTTCGAGCAGAAATGGCTATCCCAGTCCCCATTTCAAGATTCGGTAGTGATATGGCGTAGATATATAGACGACGTGTTTGTCCTGTGGAAGGGGTCTCAGGATACATTGGGTGAATTTTTTGATTGGCTGAATCAGAGGGACATTAATATCAAATTTACTTTTGAATATCATAAACATGAAATTACATATCTGGATGTACATGTCACTCGAGGGGAACATCAATGGCAGACATCAGTGTTTCGGAAATCCACGGATAGGAATACATTCCTCCATTATCGTAGTAGACATCCACGGCAGCTTAAAGATTCCCTTCCTTTTTCACAATTTTTGCGCTTTAGGCGTAACTGTTCAGACATTCAAAGCTATAAACAACAAGCACGTCAGTTAAAACATGATTTTGAGCAAAGGGGTTACCCTCGGTCGATAATTCAACGCGCATATCAACGCGCGTTGTATAATCATCGACCAGGGTTATTAGTAATGCGACCGCCAGCCCGAACAAAATATGAAGAAGACACTGTGAATTTCATCACAGCCTATTCCCCGATGAGTTACCACATACAGAAAATTTGCCGTAAGCATAGTAATGTATTAGCAGCGGTGCCCGGTTTACGGAATAAAAAGATAAGATGCGTGTGGAAGAGGGTAAAGAATTTAAAAGAATATCTCAGTCCCACAGTACTCCCTCAGTTAAGTTTGAGCGGTCTGAGGGTGGTCATAAAAAGTGTGGAGACTGTGACGTTTGCCTTGTCATGTTAGAGCAGTCACAATTTCAATATCATGGCAGTAGTTTTACTCTTCATAGTAATACAAATTGTGCCTCAGCGGCAGTAGTATACGGCATCATATGTCCATGTGGACTGATGTATATAGGTAAGACTGCACGCCCACTGCGTGTCCGGTTACGAGAACATAGAAGTCGCTTAAAATGCCAACGATTAGAAGCACCTATAGTGGCGCATTGCATGGCTCAAAAGCATGTCTTTGACCAGTTACGCTGTCTAGCAATTGAGCAAGTAAACTATTCATTGGAGGGCCGAACGTTAGATGAAACTTTGTTATTAAAAGAACAACAGTGGATATACAGGGTGAATACTGTTAACCCAAAAGGATTGAACTTAACTATTGATTGGCAAGTTTGTACCTAAAGACGGCCCAATAGTAGAAGATCAATATAATAACGGGAATCCTCCAGTAGGAATCTTAGTATTAGCGGTATAAAAGTAGAGTAATGTCCTAGATGAGTGATCTGATCTATTTAAGTAACAATTATATGGGGCGAAGTTTTTTCAGGCGTCCTTGGGGCACTATAGTATGGAAGATTTACTATTAAAGAATTAGGAGGTAGGGTTTTAGTACTCAATCAATTAGACATTGAATTCAGCGTGACGACATCAGAGGGGTTTAAATAGGGAAGGACAATTCTAGCCCGCATGCGCGGCGTCTTTTGGAAACCTTCAATTTTTCCAGAGTAAGAAAGTTGATGGACGTGGGCAGCATCTGTCACAATAGTAAGTTAGAGTTTTATAAGATAATAAGGTTAATAGCATAATAAATGGGGGAGGTTTTAGGTTCTAAAATAATTTGTTTGTGTTTTTAAGGTAGGGGAAGGATCTCCTGAAGAAAAACGTGTTTTGAAACGCCGTAATGGCGCCACATTAGAGCGTCGAGATCCGATCCATTAGAACAATGATCACAAGGGGTGAAGTTTTTTAAGAAAGTCCTCTAATAAAAATATATTATAATTTAAAAAGAAATTTTTAAGCACGAGGGTCGTTGATGTTAAGCAGAGCACTTCACTAAAGGACAGTAGTCCGAAAAAGAGTGCAAGCTGATTCTGAGACCTGTTGAAGTGCTCGATAGATTTACTCTGACTTGCTTCAGATTGACTATTGAACGATTTTTCACATATTATAATAATCTTACTTCTGCTGACGACGCTGGATGGTCTTCATGGACATCTTTTTACACAGGGTGCAGAAATCCGGGTCATGGTCGGCCACTAGACATCGGAGGAAGCAATCGTGTAATCAGTGAGAGACATGTTTTTTGCGCACCGATCACATTTTTTGAACCCGCTGGCCATTGGGGCAAAAAGAACCCCGGCGAGGTCGAAGATCCTCAGTGTGGCCAGCAGATAGAATAAAGGCGTGAACCGTGCTGGGGAAAAAATATCCTAGAATGGGTCTGAAACTTGATGCCAGAGCAAGCGAGCTCAGAGTCGGGAAAGGGACTGGTGCAACTGGAGAAAGAAAAAACAGTTTAATGCACAATTTATTTTATTTATTTATTTATTTATATTCTCTTATATACCGTGCTATTCTGCATCAGTGCGGTTTACATTGAACAAACTGAAATTACATTGAACAGGGCATTATAACTTGGAGATAACTATTTTACAGGGAACATGGGCTATGGAGGGTTAAGTGGCTTGCCCAAGACCACAAGGAGCACCTGTGGGACTAGAAACCCCAGTCCTTCCGGCCCAAGTTTGCTGTCCTTTAGTTGGATTTGAACCCCCGACCTTCCGGCCTGAAGTACCTTGCCCCAACCACTAGGCCACTCCTCCACTCCACTCAATTTAATCAACTTTTTCCGGGGAATTAAGACAGACATCTGTTGGGCTCCGTGGAAAAAGGGATACTGAGTAAGACGGCATCCTTGGGCATGGAAGGGGACCACGCATGTGTGGTGGCATCTCCCAAAGGCTTTCTTTGAAAGCTGGAGAGATGCTTCCATGAGGGCTCTGTTGGTGCCGATGTCACCCATATGTGAGGACTGACTTCCTGCTTGTTCCTGGAGAATTTAGATATGTTCCCTTCTAAAATTGTACATGGTATCACTCTATGTATTCTTTGATGTATAATGGGCATGCATACAATTAAACAATTTAATACAAATGTAAAAATGAAAACTCTAACAGCAAGCTTTAAAACCTAACACCTATCATGTTTCAGGATATGACCTATCCAGGAAAATAAATCTGGTCAAGGATGACAAAGGAACACACAGACTAAATCGATCTTGAACATCAGAGGGATCACAGAGCAGACCTCACCTAATTATAATTCACCGGGTAAGGTACACTTTCATAGCACATACCAATTCTCCCTGGGGCCACAGTTTATCAGTCTTACATTAAAGCTTAATGCCATTCCAGCTAAATAGATGCGCCCATGCACAGAGATGGCTAATGAGGATCAAGGGTCCAGCACCAGGTTTTTGTTGCTAATTTCAGAGAAAACAAAATTTAGAATGATGTTTAAGGGAGTCGGAGGCATTACAGCACTAATAGCTGAAAAGAGGCAAAGTAAAAAGAATCCAGCTATTTCTTTCCCTCAATTTGTGAATAAACACCAGCATCTGGATCAAAAGAATATTTGGTCAAAATGTTCTATGCAATCGAACTTTGTTTGGCCAATCTCTTCTATCTATCTCCCATCAGGATTTAAGAGATAAAAGCAATTTGTTATCTTTTTGTAAAAAGCTGAAGACTTTGTTATTTGTGGAAGCTTCTAAAAATGGGGTGGATAGTTCTGTAATTTATCTATTTTTTTTTATTTGTTGGTTTGCTATTTGTGTTTTGCTTTGTGTTGTACTATAATCCGCCACGTATAAAATTTATGTTATATAAATAAAATATAGAGACTTGTCACAAGATTTGACAGCTCCTGTACACTCTCAAAACAGACTTGTGCTGCTGTGCACACAAAGTTTACCATCTGAAAAGAATGCTGGGGAAATCCACCACAAAATTTCATTGAAGTAATCAGTATGAGAGCTATTATGGTCAAATATATATGGTCAAATATATATGGTCAAACAGATAGAACCTCGCAACAGGCCAACTTCACAATGTAAATAGTAAATTGTTCCATGTACTATTGTACCACCATTGTATATAGTTAACCAGGATATCCTTTATCAGATAACCCTCATTGTATTTAGTTTCCCCTATTTCGCCAAGTTATACTTCCTGTTAAATGTAATGACCAGACATATGTAAATTGTCGGATGTTTTTTGTTCAATGTAAACCACGCTGATGTCTAATAGTGCGGTATATAAGAATTGTTAATAAATAAATAAATAAATAAATATTAAAATCCAACCCCAAGGGGTGGTGTAGTCAAAAAAACAAAACAAAATAAGGGCACATGTTCCTATGCCATACTGATTTTGAATCAGAACTGATAAAGAAAATATCTGAACAAGTTGAGAAGTGTGACATGGCATGATTCCGCCATTTCCTGACTTGGGCGTGTGGGAGGTTCATATGTGACCCTCAGATAGACTGTCGAGGAATACAGCGTGTGTGTTTGGAGAGGTGCATGCACATGTCATGGGCAATGTCAAGGGATGTGTGCATGTGTGTGTGTGCTTTGGGGAGTGTCAAGGGATGCATGCACATGTGTGCATCATGGGGAGTTTCAAGGGGGGGTGTGTATGTATCATGTGGAGTGTCAAGGGATGTGTGTGTGTCATGGGGAGTGTCAAAGGATGTGTGTGCGTGTGTCATGGAGAGTGCCAAGGGATGCGTGTGTGTGTGTATCATGTGGAGTGTCAAAGGATGTGTGTGTGTGGAGTGTCAAGGGATATGTGTGTGTGTGTGTGCATGTCATGTGGAGTGTCAAGGGATATGTGTATGTGATGTGGAGTGTCAAGGGGTGTGTGTGTGTGTGTCATATGAGGAGTGTCAAGGGATGCATGCGCGTGTGTGCATCATGGGGAGTGTCAAGTGTGTGTGTGTGTCATGTGGAGGGTCAAGGGGTGTGTGTGTGTGTGATGTAGTGTGTCAAGGGGTGTGTGTGTGTGTCATGGGGAGATCACAGGATGTATATGTTGTGTGTGTGTGTATGTTATGTTGAGTGGCAAGGCATGCATGTGTGTGTGTTATTGGGAGTGTCAAGGGATGTGTGTATGTCATGGGAAACGTCAAGGAATGCGTGTGTGTGTGTATCATGGGGAGTGCCATGGGATGTATGTGTGTCATGGGGTGTGTCAAGAGTGCGTGCATGTGTGTGGTTGTGTGTGTGTGTGAGGAATATGTATATCATGGAGAGTGTCGTGTGTGTGTGTGTCAAGGTGAGCGTCAAGGGATATGCTCGTGTGTGTGTCATGGGAAGTGTCAAGGGATATGTGCATGTGTGTATGTCATGGGGAATGTCAAGGGTGTGTGTGTGTGTGATGAGGAGTGTCAAGGGATGTGTGTGTGTGTGTGTGTGTGTGTGTCATGGGAAGTGTCAAGAGATATGCACATGTGTGTGTGTCATGGGGAGTGTCAAGGGATGCGTGCACGTGTGTGTGTGTATCATGGGCAGTGTCAAGGGATGTGTGCATGTGTCACGGGGAGTCTATAGGGATGTGTATGAATGTGTGTGCACCATGGGGAGTCTCAAGTTATGTGTGTGTATGGGGAGTGTGTGCATGATGGGGAGTGTCAAGGGATGCATGCGTATGTTTGTGTGTGTGTCATGAGGAGTGTCAAGGGATGTGTGTGTATGTGTGTGTCATGGAGAGTGTCAAGGGATGTGTGCCTGCGTGTCTCTCTCTCTCATTACACCCGCTCCCAGCTTTCCTCCAGTCTTTCTCTTGTAATCCGTAGCTTTCCCCAGTCAGTCTCTGTCTCTCATAACCTCCACCCTCAACCCCTATGATACATCCCCCTTCACCCTCTCTGATACCTCCTCCTTCATCCAGTCCCTCTTTCACGCATCTCTTCTTGTCCCTGGCTGCAACACCTGAAAACATTATGGTTAAAGTTTCCCCCACTGCAATCAGCTTTCTAAATGGTTGAGCTGTGCAGGGCAGGAAATTTGGGCTGATCTCTTAGTTTCAAGCCTTATGAAATGTCAAACAGAGACATCATCCCCAACTCCCCATTCCGTGCAGTTCCATCATTCAGAGAGCTGATCACAGTGAGGGGAAGCCTGAACCACGGCATTGGCTCGCATATGCATGAATGGTTGGGCAATTTCCCTGCCACCTAAACCTTCAACATAGGCGCTACGCCTTAGTGAAACGTTCCTAAAAAAAGAGATTAAAAAATGTAGCAGGTCCAAATTTACTAGAGAATAGGGGTATTATTTATTAAGCAGTGGTAAAATATCACATTTTAGCACAGCCTAATTTACTGTTGGAAGCACTATGCAGTCTCAGTACTGAACACATCAGTAACTCCTGCAGTAAATGAACAACAACTTGCAATCAACCTCACAAGCTGAGTTTTTCTGCTTCCCAGGAGCACTGGGCTGCTAACATACAGCTCGATGCTCCCAGGAGCATCAGAAAGGGGCTGGTGCTTATGGAATTGATGCATGGACCCCACCTCCAGCACAGCCTGCCATTCCCCGACACCACCTTGAAGATACCCCATTGGGACTTACCGGGGTATTCCCTGGTGTCTAGCAACTGGGACAAGAGTGATCCCCAGTCGCTCCTGTTCTGTTGGGTTCTGGATTCAAAATGTCATCAGTTCACCCAAAAGAGCTTGTGCTCTAGTGTAGTACTGTGAGAATAGCACTAGGGATGATCCAGCACCATTTTAAGCCTGGAGCACAATAGGGCAGGAGTGACTGATGATCACTCCTGCCCAGCCTCTAGATACCAGGGAAAAGGTCCCAGGGGAAGGGGTCTTCAGGGGTACAGGGAAAAGGTCCCAGGGGAAGGGTCTTCAGGGGTACAGGGGCATGACTGGGGGAAAAGGTATGTCCACAGTGGACTTTTTTTAAACCAGCCATCTCAAGAAGGTGCCTGGGAGCATTCAGCTGTAAGGAAAAATGATTCCAGCTCAAAGCTGACATTATGTTTCCATAAATAACCCAGCTTGCAAAGTTCATTGCAAGTTGCATTATTCAATTTGCATAATAATGAGGAGCTCTGCATGCATTTCCATGGTTTTGTATCTCATTATTTGCTAACGTACATGGTGGTAAAGTAACATGCATTATGGTAAAGTAATGCATGATTCTGCTATTTTAACGCGCGTTAAGTGGAAAATATCATGCATTATTCCCTTAAAGCATGTTACTAACTAGATGCCTAAATGCAACCTCTTTAAGACTAATGTACTGTCAGCTGGAAGCATCATCATCATTTACAAGCTTCGTGGCAGTGATGAGGCTGGCAGGACAAGGAAAACACCAGAATCAAGATTATCTGATGTTGTCATTGTTGTTAAGTGCCGTCGAGTCGGAGTCGACTCATGGCGACCCTCTGGATAGCTATCCTAAATTGTGTTCGGTGAAGAGTGACACAAGGCTTGCAGTGGGGGCTGGAAGGCAAAAAGGAATGATTACTGATGTTAAGGCTTATTTTAGGTAGTACGTGAAGATCAGAATTTGAACATCGAGGTCAGGATGTATTCAGGTCTGATGGTATTTTAGGTACAACTCTGCTAAACATGGAGCCATTTCTAAAATACAGATCCACATGGGAAAAATCGACTGAGGAAACCCGGCAACTTACAAGTGTAAGTGCCGGCATGTCACAATGAGCACATGTAAATGCCAGGACATACATGGTATCTGAGCAATTTTGCAAACCTACATGTACAGATGATCTTAATTACAGAGGACTCTATCTTGACCCCATTTCAACTGGCAGAAACAAACATGGCTAAAAGGAGCACTTCTAAAATTCCTATTCATGCCAGAAGTAGACATGCAGATTTTTGCCCCTCTCTCACGCAGTTTTGATGCGATGTGGGCATCCATGCATTAAATTGCTTTTTCTAAGATGTTTATTTACATTGGGGTGCCATTTATATATGTAAATGCCAGCACATGCGCGGGTGAAATGCAAATAAAACTTCTAAAATAACTCCCTTAGTGTGTGGGAGGGGGGAATGGAATGATCCGAGGTTTGCAGACGAGGGAGGGACTGATCAGAGGCCTGGGGAATATGGCACTGGTAGTACCTAGGAGCATCAAGGACCTAAATTCATCATTAGCTATATTGCATAAATAATAAAAAGCAATAGTCGAATTTCATGGTTAATGAACCACTGGGCATCTGTATTGTCAGCTGGTAACTTCAATTCATGGAAAACCCAAAGGAGAGACAGAAATGATAAGAGAACTGGAGAATGCCTGGGATAAGCACAAAGGATTCTTCATTGCAAATAAGCGAGAGGAAAGTCAGACTAACTAGGGCAGCAAGTCCTAAACTGTGGTGTGCACCCCTGGGGTCTATGAGACTGTTACAGAGGGTCTGCATGTCACAGACCAGAGAAACAATTCTCTCCATTCTGCTAGAATCCATTCAATCAAAATACAGAGGCTGCTGCCGAGAGATACTGGTAGGCACTGGCTAGGGAGAGAGAGAAACAGGGGAAATGGCTGGGAGGGGGGAAGAGAGAGACTGATGGAGACTGGAGGCAGGAAGAAGAGACTTGTGGGGACTGGCTGGGGGGAGGATGGGAGGGAGACTGGAAGGTGAAGAGAGATTAAAGAGTTAGTGGGACAAACTTGGCGCTCAGAGAATAGGGGAACAGGGAAGAGTAGTGGAGATGAATTAGGGGTCCCTTTTGGAGATTAATAAGGGGGACACAAACCCAAATGGCTGGGAACCTCTGAACTAGGATCTATGATACAGCAGAGTAAAACAAGCTAGGCAGACTAGATGGGTATTAGTCTTCACTTGCTGTCTCGTTCTGCTTCTAGGTAACTTGAAAAATACAATAGATTTGCAGAACAGACTCGGTTAGTATAACCACATTCTTAAGTGACAAGTGCAAAGCTACTTTTAGCTGACAAACTGAAGTCCAAAGAAAACAGCTGGTCAGGCCAGCTCTGCAGTTTCTGTTATCTGCGGGCAGAATATTTCTGGGGCACTGGAGGGGAAAAAAACATTCATAAACACTCTATAGCTCCAAAGCTCTATAGCTAAACTAAGATTTTGTTAAAATCAATTATGCCCAACCTTTTATTAAACTTTGCCCTGTAATCCCCAAACACGGTTCATAAAACATGGGAATTTCATGATAATTTACTGAATAAAATGAGCTGGCCGCTGTGTTTTCTCTAAATGAAATTTAGAAAGCTAGAAAATCAAATGCATCAGAGATACCAACACACAGCAAAACAAACCACTTAAAAACATAAAGCCTAAATAAATAAAGGAGCCATTCTGAAAATCAGTATTTGGAAGAGGCAGGGAGGGAAAATGACAGGCGGGAAGGGACTGGATTAGGGAGTAGAGGGCTGCTGTTTGCTGAGTGAGACCCGCAGCACTGGAGCCTTAAGCACAGGGCTGTTCTCTGCAGAACGATGAAATACCAGAGAAACAGAAATAGCTCTGCACGACCTATTGAACTACAAAGACCTCAAAGATACACATTTCCCAAAATGAACAAAGAAAATCAAAGACTTCCTTAAAAGAATGAACAGGAAAAACTCTGTATAGTGCCGGGGAAAGAAGAGCAGTGGCTAGAGCAGCAAAAATATGTTGTATGCACCCTGCCCCCAGGACAATACAGACCAGAAACAGCTGTTCTTGTTATTGACCTCTCTGTACACAGCCATTTGATTTTACTGTGGTTATTATTTTGTAAATTGTCTCTTTCTGTATTTTTTTTCTATTTTTACCTCAACTATTAAATGTATTAGTTTGGCAACACATGTAATAAAATGATCATGCCAATAAAATTACCTGAATCTGAATAAGATTTGGGACACTGACCAATGGAGTTGGGCCACAAACCCTGAGGCTGATGCAGTGAACTTGTGCTATGCTTTAGTGCAGTGGTTTACTTAAGATTTTCCTGTGCTGGTCTTACTGCCAATGTAGCAAAACCTCTGGTGCAGGAAAATCTCGGGTGAAACCATTGCGCTAAAGGATAGCACAGAGGGCAGACAAAACGCGTGCAAACAACCGAGTATGGAATTGCTCCTGATGTAAAAGCTGTGCTAAAATTTTTACTCTTCCCTTAAAGCTGCATCTTTATACCAGCTTGGAGCAAAAGGATTATCTGAGGTGAAGTGTAACGCTTTACCTCAGATGGCCTAAGATTTCTAGTAGCTCAGTGGGCTCCCTCCACCCCAAACCCCCCAAAATTATTCCTGGTGATTCTAGTAGATCTCATCCCCCCCCCCCCCCCTCCCCTCAATGACATGTAAAAAATAATCCCTAGTGGACTCAAAAACCTCCAGCCCAAAACTACAAAAATATTACCTTGTGGCCTTAGTGAAGTCCCCCATGCTGGATTTCTCGACTCTTCCACCCACCTCCAAGTACTCGAAGGAAGACGTGCTGTTTACTCACTCCTGCCTTTGGTGCCATCTTTCAATATGGTGGTGCTTCATCCCCAGTACTGCATCCTGATGCACTGCTAGGGGAGCCTGCCAAATACTTGGCCTTATTTGGTAGGCCTGACTTCCAGCAATGTGTCAAGATGCACCACTAGGGGTCAGGCATTGTCATTTTAGAAGATGGAGGTGACAGAGGCAGGAGTGGGTGGGAAATGCTTCTGTCTTCCACTGTTCAGAAGTGAGTGGGACAGTCCTTAGGGGTTCAGTCAGGGGGTTCCACTAGGACCGCCAGGGATTATTTTTTGGGGAGGTGAGAAGGGAGAGCAGGGTGTCTGGGGAGGGTGTCCACTACAACTATCAGAAACTATTATTTGGGTGTTGCAGGAGGGGGAGGATTGGACCCACTAGGACCATCAGGGATTATTTCTTGGATGTCAGGGGAGGGGGGCCCAGTGTGACCTGTACAACCACCAGGGATTATTTTTTGGGTAGCAGGGGGAGAGCCTACTAGGACCACTGAGAATTACTTTTGAATTTCAGGAGAGAAGGGTAAGGGAGTTCAAGGGGGATGTCTGCTAGGGCCACCAGGTTTTATTTTTCAGGGATCAGGGGAGGGAGAAGTTAAAGATGTCGGCGTGTCTGAGGTCTACTGGGCCACCACGGAGGTAGGGGACAGAGATCATGGAGTCCAGCAAGCTGTTTTTTGTAATGTTTCCCTTCCTGTCAGTGCCTGAGCCAGTCAAGAACAGACAGTAAGGGAAACAGTTTACTCTTGATGCAGCAAAAGGCTGCAAATTACCGCAGAGGTGCGCACTGTCGTTTCTGTCACTTAACACTGAAGTAATTTGCATACCATTAGTTTACTACATCAGGAGTTAAAGTATTCTTAGGGCTTGCATTGCAACACTTCACAGTGGACATTAGTGCAGTGTTGTAACACAACTCTTACTTCATTGAGGCCCGTTCAGCAAGAAAATATATTGCCCATTCCTCAAGTCTGTCAGCCAGTGCCTCAAATCTCATTCAGCAAAGAACAGTCCTATGCTTCCTGCTCCAGCCTCTCCCTCTGTCAGCCCGTTTGCAGAGAAAAGGAGAGGGCAGATGAGGTTGGAGCAGGCAGATCCCTCATCCAACTCTTCCCTTCCCGTCAGGCCCGGATTTAGGCATAGGCAGAAGAAGCAACTGCCTTCAACACCAAATGTTGATAGGCGCTGGAGTTTTGCCCCAACTGATATCCCTCTGTCTGGGTCTGAAGTTCTCGCTAATCAGGGATCCATCCCCGTGTGGCAGCAGAAAATCTGGTAATGAAATTCAGCCCAGGTCTACCCAGGCCCACTGCTGTCTCGCCCTCTCCTTTCCACTTGCAGGGTCTCCATAGTAACAGGAAGCCCTGCAAGAGGAGGCAGCAGGATGCTGCAGGGCCTGGGCAGCCCTGAGCTAAATTTCATTCACAAACTTGCTGCTGCTGCTGCTGGGGGACTGTGGAATGTTCTAAAGAATGCCAATTGGGAGGAAGCAGAACCGATGGGGTGCAGCCAGAGCTGAGCAGAGGGAAGGCAGAGTTGGTTAGAAGGGGGAACAGAGGATGCTTGCCATTATTTCCTATGGATGCCAACTATGCAAGTCCAGGCCTCCTTCCTGTCATTTTGCCTTCCTATCCCTTTCCTCTTGTGCCTTGCAGAGAACAGAAGGAGAAAAGAGTGCCTGGCGAAACAGAACAGTGAAGAGAAAACATTGCTCTGCTCCATAATCCAGTCATTCCTCTTCTGTCATGTTCCCAGGGGCTGATGCAGGGGTAAAATGGTCCTGGTACTAAGTACCAGTAAAAGAAAAGCCCTCTTTGTACATACAATAGATGTGAAGACAAATGATTAAAGGTGCTGATCACTCTGACAGCTCAATGCCGTAAATTATGCTATGCTCCAGCGCTGAGTTTTGCTTGAGATTTTCCTACAGTAATCTTGCTCCCGATGCAGAAAACAAACTAATGCAGGAGAATCCCAAGCAAAACCATTGTGCTAAAGAACAGCACGGTGGGCATGCTAATCACATGCATAGGAGTGGATATGTAATTGCTCCCAATGTGAAAAACTGCATTGAAACAAAGTACAGCTTTTTACTTCTCTTAATGCTGGATCTTTACGACAGCTTCAGGCAAGTGTAAAAATGCAGAGGGGAGCAAAGAGAACATCTGGGGTGAAGTCTGACATTTCACCTTACTGTACATGACCAAAGCCCAGATTCCCAATTGCAGGTCTGCTGACCTTCATGGTCCAGTGTCCCCAAACCCTATAAAAATGTCCCTGATGGCCCAGAGGCCCCTACCCCCACGAACCTAACAAAAATAACATTGGTGGTTCAAGTGGCCACAACTCCCAACCCCCTACTCCAATCCCCCCCTCCCCCCCCACACATGTGGCCACAACCCCTACGATCCTGCATCCTCATAGCTCCAATACCTTCCCAATTCCTCTCTGGCAATCTCAGTCTCCCTAATCTTCCCCCTCTGGTACCTCCTCAATGGGGGTTGGAGAAATGCTCATACATTCCTGCCCCCTTGATGCCATATTGGAAAATGGTGGCTCCTGACCCTGTGTGGTGCATCCTGGGATCCACTGAGTGGGGTCAGTCTGCCATGTAAGGTAAAAAAAAGATGCCTTATATGGCAGACTGATCCCATCAACTCCCCCTTGCAGTGCATCCTGGGAGTAACCACCATCACTAAGTAAGTGTGGATATGAATTCCCCACCTTACCTCCATCTATATACAGCAAGTAGTTAGCTAGTGATAGTCAACAACAAGAATTGTTACACATTGTTTCTGAGATCCAGTGATTGGACTTACCTAAATTTCTGCATAAATATATGCTATAATTAATTCTAATATCCTGTAGTCTTTATTATAGGAGTGGAGGAGTGGCCTAGTGGTTGGGGCAAGGTACTTCAGGCTGGAAGGTCAGGGGTTCAAATCCCACTAGAGGACAGCAACCTTGGGCCGGAAGGACTGGGGTTTCTAGTCCCACAGGTGCTCCTTGTGGTCTTGGGCAAGCCACTTAACCCTCCATAGCCCATGTTCCCTGTAAAATAGTTATCTCCAAGTTATAATGCCCTGTTCAATGTAATTTCAGTTTGTTCAATGTAAACCACACTGATGCAGAATAGCGCAGTATATAAGAGAATATAAATAAAATAAGGCTGGTGATCTTATATTCCTAAACAGTATAAAAATATAGGGTCCGATATTCAAAGGCATTTACATGGTTTGCAGACTTGCAACCCACATAAATGCCACTAAGCAGGACATTCAGCGGCTCTAATACCCATGAATATCTATGGGTTCCACCACTGCAGGCGCAGATGCTAACCGGGGAATGTTCCAGGGCAGCACTCATTGCTAACCAGGCAATAGCAATATTGAGCCACTGCCCGGTTAGCAACACATAGGGAAAGTTAGGCGCAGGAAAGACTGGCCCGAGTATCGCCACTGTCCAGTTAGCTTCACAGCAATCCCAGCAACCCGGATATTCAATGCCAAAGCCTGGATATGATCCAGACCCTGAATATCCGGGTTTAAAGTTCGGAGGCGACAGCTACCCATGTTAGATCAGCCAGTCACCACCTCTAAATATCAGGCCCATAAGAAATATAACACATTAGAAAAACAATGGAAACATAAGAAAAGGACCTGCAAAGAAAGCAAGGGAATCAAGAGAGTGGCAAGGTGATAGATTCAAAAGGTTAGCTAGTACTGTTTGAAAACAAATATAACCTTTCATTTGTCAGAGGTGGGCTAAATCATAGTAACATACATAGTAACATAGTAAATGACGGCAGATAAAGACCAGTATGGTCCATCTAGTCTGCCCAGCACGATGGCAAGAGTAGGTACACCTGCTGCACTGTGCAGGCCACCCCTCCCCACGTCCCTGTTTAGGGGTGAACCCACCACTCCATGTAGGACACCCTTATTTGTTGAGGAATTAGATGGTTCAGTTTATTTTGATTTTATCCTGTTGCTGTAAAGGGATCCACTGTGTCTGTCCCATGCCATTTTGAATTCTGTCACTGTGTTTGCCCCCACCACTTCCATCGGGAGGGCATTCCAAGCATCCACCCACCACCCTTTCTGTGAAAAAGTATTTCCTGATATTGCCTTTCAATTTACCACCTCGCAGCTTCATGTTATGCCCTCTAGTTTTCCAGCTTCCCCGTCTTTGGAAGAGGTTTGTTTGTTCATTATTTCCCTTTAAGCATTTAAAGGTCTGAATCATATCTCCCCTGTCCCTCCTCTCCTCCAAAGTGTACATGTTTAGGTCTTCAAGTCTCTTCTCATAAGGCTTCTGACGCAGGCTTCAAATCATTTTGGTCACCTTCCTCTGAACAGTTTCCAGTCTTTTTACATCAATCTTGGTTTTGCCCCATTGCATCTATAAATTTGAACCTGTAAAAGCAGGAGTGTAAAAAGCAGGGTACCTATAAAATTAGAATGACTCATCAGCAAATTTGCACCAGAGAACTTCAGAGAAAATAAATTGTTCAGAGGTTACGCTTGGAGCGTCAGACAGCCTCAGCCTTGCAGCTAAACACATTTCCAGCTATGCCAGAGGGAAAACAGTGAATGCTGATGGATGACTGTAGATCAGAGGGGTCATTTTAATAAAGTAAAAGTCTCCCTTCATCTCCAGCAAGGGACTGCTTCTAGAGAAACATTCACCAGCCTCATATACCCCAGTTTTAGGACAACCAAATAGAAGTAAACAGCCGGGACATGAAAGAACATTGCAGCTCTGCTTACTCTGGAGGGATTTTCAGTCTGACAGATTAGATTATAGATTGTAGGCATTGGGAGCCTGAGAGTAATAGCTCAGGGATAGGTAATTCTGCTCTTATTTCTAGTTAGGCTGGGAAGCCCTCGTCAAAGTTCTCATGAGACAGGCAATATAGAGATACTATATCATATGAACCTAGAGTGATGAGCTAATCACCTATCCTATATTCTACCTCCCAAGTGGATCTTCCTTACTTTCCATTCTTTTGTCTATGTTTGTGCCTTTGCATCACCAATGGGACAGATCTGTCATTCACTAAATTTCTGCCAAGTGCTTACACTTACATGACTTTGATAGTATATACATGAATTTTGCATGCTCCTGAGGAACTTTTGATGCAGAGGAATTTAAGAAGTTTCTATTATTAATTCATCATTTCACCAACTCCCTTCTTGTCTTCTACAACAATGTTGTAGCCTTTGTAATTACTGAAGCAGATGGTTCCAAAGTGAGACTAGGCATTCCCAGCAACCAGTACAACGTAGTTACTCACCTGCAGCAGAAGTTCTCCATGAACAGCAGGATTAAGTCCTCACATATGTAAATAAGTCCTTACATATGTAAATAAGTCCTCACGTATGGGTGACGTCACTGATGTTGCCCCGCATGGAATACTCCCCAGCTTCCAAAGGAAGCTTTTGGGAGGTACACCGCGTATGCACACATGCCTTCCTGCCCATCATGATGCCATATTCTCCAGTATGATAACATAGCAGGAGCCAAAAAGGCAACTCCCCAGGGAAGTGGGAGGGTTGTGAGAACTTATTTCCTGCTTGTTCACAGAGAAAGTGTAGTTACTCACTTGTAGCAGGTGTTCTCTGTGAACAGCAGGAATAAGTCCTTACATATGGGACTCCCAAGCTACAGGCTACTGAAACCCGAGGAGAAAAATAGCTCAGCTGGGCATCGAGAACTAGAGAAGCCAGGAAAACCAGAGGGGTAGTCCCACAGGGAGACTCATCTGATGCAGTATCCACAGTCAACATCGACCAAGGGAATTTTTCTGAGTTAGCCTGGACAGACAGACGGGCCAGTGGGTATGAGTTGACTCTCAAGACCCAAAGAGATGCTGGCGCATGGCCTGGCCAAACTACTGTCCCATCAGGAATACCCATCCAGACAGTAATGGGCTGCAAAGGTATGCACTGAAGACCACATTGCAGCCCTGCAGATTTCCTCTGCGGAAACAGAACAGAGGTTGGTTACCAAGGTAGCTATTGCACTGACACTGTGAGCTGTGACATGACCCTCAAGGACCAGACCAGCCAAGGAGTACGTGTGGGTGATGCAGTCCACGAGCCTTAGGGATATCATACTCATATGCTTCAAAACAGCAACACTTAGACTATTGGGGTTGAAGAAGATGAATAGCTAGGAGGTCTGACGGTGTGCTTTTGTACGCTTGAGGCAGAAAGGCCAATGCACGCTTGCAATCCAGCATGTGCAACGCTGTCTCACCGTGACTGGCGTGAGGCCAATGAAAGAACGTCAGAAGGACAATGGATTGGTTGAGATGGAAGGCGGAAACCACCTTTGGCAAAAAGGGTGTGTGTGTGTGTGCAGCACTACCCAGTTCTCGTGAAACCTGATGTATGGAGGGTGTGCAACCAGAGCCTGGAGCTCACTGACCCACTGAACTGACATGATGTCCACCAGGAAGAGGACCTTCCAGGTCAAGAACCTCAGAGGACACATGTCCAGCAGCTCATAGGGAGCCCGCATGAGCTGACTGAGGACCACGTTCAGGTCCCAAGTGACCATAGGGGGCTTGGCTGGAGGCTTGAAAAGAAGCAAGTCCCGCATGAACCGGCTGACCAGAGGGTGAGCAGATAGGGGCTTCGTCCTGCATGATGGAATGCTCCAATTGCACTGAGGTGAGTCCAGAATTTGAGAGGTCTAAGAGGTACTCCAACAGCTGGTCCACAGGGTAGGAAAAGAGGTCCAGTGCCCAACCAGCACACCAGATGGTAAACCGCTGCCACTGGAACACGTAGGCCTTATGCATCAAGTCCTTGCGGGACACCAACAGGACCTCGGTAATACTACCCGCTCAACATCCACGCCATGAGCATCAGAGAGCAGACATTGGGATGCAGCAAGAAATCACTCTCCTGTGAGACAAGGTCTGGGTTGGAGCCAAGGTGAAGGGGCTCCCTCTGCGAGAGCTGCAGCAGTAGTGGGAACCATTGCTGTCGAGGCCAGTAGGGAGCGATAAGAATCATGGATCCCCTCTTGGCTTGGAGCTTCAGGAGGGTCTTTGCGATAAGCGATATCGGGAGGCAGGCATACAGCAAGCCCTCCCCCCAGCAGAGAAGGAAAGTATCCGGGGCCAGGCAATCGCTGGCTGGCTGGCTTCTGAGAACAGAACCAAGCTACCTGGGCATTCTGTAACGAAGCAAAGGGGTGCCCCACTTCTGGAAGATCCGGTCCACCACCTCCCTCGAGGATCCACTCGTGTGGCTGAAGCACCCTGCTGAGGCTTTCCACCAGACCATTGAGCTCACTAGGGAGATATGTCGCCCTGAAGCCCATGCCATGGAGCAGAATGAACTTCCAGAGATGAACAGCCTCCCAGCACAGGAGGTACGAGTCCATGTCCCGCTGCTTGTTCACAAAGAATATGTCCACCTGGTTGTCCATCTGGATGAGGATGACCTGATTAGCCAGATGCGCCCGGAAGACATGGAGAGCATTGACAATGGTCCAGAGCTCGAGGAAGTTGATCTGATGGAGGCTCTCGCTCTTGGACCGCAGACCTGGGTGCAGAGATCGTTGAGGTGCGCGCCCCAGCTGAGCTGTTTATTTATCTGTTCCTGCAATCTTCAAGCATGCTGTGATCACACCTCTCCTCAAGAAACCCTCAGTAGATCCTACCTCTCCTTTTAACTATCGACCCATCTCCCTCCTCCCATTCGTTTCTAAAGTACTTGAACGTGCGGTTTACTGTCGCTGCCTCAATTTTCTCTCCTCTCAAGCCTTTTACAATCTGGCTTTTGTCCTTTACATTCTACTGAAATGGTTCTTGCCAAAGACTCCAGAGAATTATTCCTGGCAAAATCCAAGGGCCTTTACTCAATCCTCATCCTTCTTGACCTTTCTGCTGCTTTTGATACTGTTGACGTCTCCTCGATACCTTATTCACGCTTGGTTTTAAAGGCTCTTTGCTATCCAAGTTCTCTTCTTCTTTCTCCCATTGCTCTTTCAGTGTTTACTCTGGTGGATCCTCCTCTGCTGCCATAATGCACTCAGTTGGTGTACCCTAAGGATCTGTCTTGGGTCTACTCCTTTTCTCTCTATATACCCAGTCTCCTGGTACACTCATCTCTTCCCATGGTTTTCAGTACCATCTTTACACTGATGACTCCCAGATCTACCTCTCTACACCCAAAATATCTGTCTGCCTTTCTGACAATGCTGCTTAATGTCTCACTGCCGCTTGAAATTGAACATGGCCAAAACCGAGCTTCTTATTTTTCCCCCTAAACCCTCCTCTCCCCTTCCTCCTTTCTCAGTTTCTGTGGATAATTCTCTACGTCTCCCTATTTCCTCAGCTCGCAACCTTGGTGACGTCTTTGACTCCTCTCTCCCCTTCTCCACACACATCCATCTGATAGCTAAAACCTGCTGTTTCTTAAAACCTGCTGTTTCTTTCTCTATAACATCAACAAAATCTGCCCATTCCTTTCTGAAAACAGTACTAAGACACTTATCCACTCTGTAGTTACCTCCAGTCTAGACTATTGTATCCTTGCTGGTCTCCCTCTGAATCATCTCTCTCCCCTTCAACCTGTTCAACACTCTGCTGCGTGGCTAATCTTCTGCCAGTCTCATCATGCTCATATTACCCCTCTTCTCAAGTCACTTCATTGGCTCCCTATGCGTTTCTGCATCCAGTTCAAACTTCTCCTGCTGACCTATGTGCATTCACTCTGCAGCTCCTCACCACCTTTCCTCTCTTATGTCTCCCTACACCCCTCCTTAAGAACTCCATTCTTCTAGCAAATCTCTTCTATCTGTGCTCTTCTCTTCTATTGCTAACTCCAGACATCACTCCTTTTACTTTGCTGCTCCTTATGACTGGAATAAACTAGCTGAGTCTGTACATCAGGCGCCTTCTCTGACTCTTTTCAAATCTAGGCTGAAAACTCACCTGTTTGCTGCCGCTGTCTGATGTTGACTCACCTGGTATCCTTTTTGTTTCCTTACCATTCCTCCTAGATGTATCCCATTGTTTATAGCTACTGTGCTGTCTGTCTTGACTAGATTGTAAGCTCCGACGAGCAGGGACCATCTTTTACATGTTTCTGTGCAGCGCTGCATATGTTCTGTAGTGCCATACAAATGCTCAGTAGTTGTAGTAGAGCTTGGATGCATCCGTTGTGAGCAGCCTGCAGGGCACTGCTGGTTGGAATGGGAGGACCCAACACAGGTTGCAGGACATAAGCCACCACTCCAGGGACTGCACGAGTGGCGCAGTGACTACTACCCCATCACACAGGAAACCCAATGCCTGCTGCCATTGCATTTGCAAGGTCCACTTGGCCTGCAGCATGCAGAGGTAGGCCTGAGGGGTGACATGCACTGTGACCACCATGTAACCAAGGGCTCTCAGCAGTCCTCGGGTCATGGTGTGGCGCTGGTGCTGTAACGTGCCCACCACCTCGATGAGATGCTGCAGGTGGTCCGCTGGCAGAAATGCTCTCATCTGAGTGGTATTGAGGAGGGTCCCAATGAACTCCAGCTGCTGCACCGACTGAAGGTGAGACTTCGGATAGTTGATCACGAAGCTGAGCCCTTCAAGCACCTCAATGGCCGGTGTGGGGCCCTTTATGAGCCAGTTGTCCAAGTACAGGAAAATAAAGACTCCCAGGGTCCAGAGGAAGATGGCCACAATCGCAGACACTTTGTGAAAACCCTGGGGGCTGAGGACAACCTGAAGGGCAGCATCCTGTGTTGACAGTGCTGGCTGCTCAGCACAAACCGAAGACACTGTCTGTGATGTGGGTGGATCGGAATGTGCATATATGTATCCTTCAGATCCAAGGAGCATAGCCAGTTGTCCTGTAGGAGGAATGGGAGCATCTTGAATGAGACCATCTTGAACTTTTCGTGCAGTAAGAACCAGTTGAGGTTTCGCCGATCTAGAATGGGGCAGAACCCGCCATTCTTTTTGGGGCCCAGGAAATACCTGGATTAGAAGCTCTGCCCCATCTGGGCTGGGGTTACCAGCTTGATGGTGAGATCGGCCCAGTGCGCTGGGTCCATGGAGTACTCCCTCTGGATTGTAAGGGAGCAGCACCTGGGTGAAGTACAACCAATAGCCGCTTTGGACGATCTATAGTACACCTAGCTGTCCGAGGTGATGAGAGGGCACTGGTGAGCAAAGTCGACAAGCTGTACTCCCACCTGGAGGGGCACCTCAGCAGACAACAGTAAACTGGCAATGCTCCTGAGGACCCCATCAAAACCCTGCACCCAGCTTGGGGGATGGGCTGTACCACTGGGGTTTTCTCCCTCTGCTGTGGGCGAGGAGCCTGGGCCTTCGGCTGTGCCTATGGCTGGGATGGAAAGTACCGTCGTGGGCACAGAAAGGCAGCCTGTTGTTTCTTCTGCACGGGATCCATAGTCTTCCTGTGAGTGTCATCTGATCCTTCTCCAGCTCCTTGGACTTTTCCTCCACGGGTTTGCCAAAGAGATTCTTACCCTGACAGAGGACTTTCGTAATCTTGTCCTGGACCCACTGCTTCAGGTCAGATGACTGCAACCAGGCCATTTGTCATGTGACAATCCCCACGGCCTCCACCCTACCTGCGGATTTGAAGGCATCATAGGTGCCCTGGACCATAAACTCTAAGCAATCCTTGCCGTGCATCACAAGGCCTCGAAAAGACTCATGGCGGTCCTCAGGAACAATGGCAGCGAAGTCCTCTATGTCCAGCATGACATCCTTGAGGAACATTGCCATGTAAGTCTGATAGGCTAGGATCCCGGCTATCAGCATGGAGTCCTGGAAGCACTTCCTCCTGAAGCAGTTCAGGGTCCTTGCCACCCATTTGGGTGGCACTGAGGAGTGTGTTTTAGCACTCTTTGCACACTTCAGTACAGACTTGACCACAATGGAATTGTGGGGCAACTGAGGCTTCTTAAACCCAAGGTCTTCTGGACCTGGTACAGGGAGTCAAGCCAGCTAACTACCAGAAGCATCAGGTGCACTTCCCACAGCCACAGCAGCAGCCACTGCAGGACATGGTGAACAGAAACCATCACCACCTCACGCGGGAGCCAAGGGGTACTGGAGGAGTTCTAGTTCCTCCACCCTCGGTTCCTCCTCCAATTCCGGAGAAAAGGGGATGGGTCCCAAACAAAATCCTGAAAGGACATGTTCTCTGGAGGCAACTTCTGCCGGTCTTCTGGGGGCAACGGGTCAGATGGGAAGTCCAGGAATCCAAGGTCAGACACCATCAATTCTTCCTCGGTTTCCCATTCTGATTCGGATTCTGAGAGGAAGTTGAAATAACACCGAGTCTCCTCCGAATGCCAACTGCGTGGCCAAAGGATGACGGGCGCCGATGGTCCCCCTTGGCCTGGCATGCTGATGGCAAAGCCCTGAGTCCTTGGACTCTGACACACTGGAGAGGGAGCTGGCTCCGGCTACCGGAGTTGGTACTGATCTCCCACCCGATGTCCCTGCTGCAACAGGCAGAGCAAGGGTCTCTAGGATAGGCTGGAAGGAGTGCGGTGATGATGCATTCCACAGGGCTTCCACTGCTGCCAAATGAGCTTTCAAGGCTTGTAGGCGTTCCTCCAAAACCACCAGCAACGAGGATGATGATGCCGCAGCCGTGGACATCACCAGTAATTCTTTGGGTGGGGACTCCACAATGATAGGAGCATCGGGAGACATACGGCTGCCCTCCTGGGCACTGAGAGTTAACTCCGCCATCCGGGTCGGGTCCTCCCACTGGGGAAGCTTGGCCGGTTACTCCTAGCTCTCACTGTCAGTCTTTCGTTGAGAGGGGCTGCGGTGGCACTGCACAGGGATCTTCTCCTTGTGCTTCCCTTTCGACATCTTCGAGACCTCTGCAGAGGGTCTCCCCTCACCGCTCGAACCCTTCTGCTCTGACTGAGCTCTCTGCTCCTTTCCCTTGGCCACCTCAAGCGTGGATGAACGAGTCGGGCTGAGGATGCTGAATCAGATGAGCCGAAGAGGGACTCCTCTTGCTTTTCCCGACCCTTCAGCCCTCAACGCGTCATCTGGAAGCAGAGCTCATAGGATGCCAGCTGATCGGGTCCAAGGCATTGCAAGCACCAATTATGGCAGTCCGTGGCAAAAATGTTCTTGCCACAATTGGTGTATTTTTTAAAGCCAATAATAGGCTTAGACATACCAAAAAAGACCACCTCAACAAAATTAAGCTGAAAAATGGCCTTGGGCGGAAAAATACCCCTGAAGGGAAAATACAGCAAAAAGGTGCAAAAACTACAGAAAAAATATCCAGAAGGTAAGAAAAAGATAACAGACGACAGGCAGGTGAAAAGAAAATGAGCAAAAGCTCAGCCACAGGGGCAAGAATGTCAATTTGTTTTCCGAACTGCAGGAACAAGTCTTAGGGGCTCTGCGGAAAAAAGAAGACTGGAGAATATGGCACTATGGTGGGCGGGAAGGCAGGTGCACATACACGGTGTATCTCCCAAAGGCTTCCTTTGGAATCTGGGGAGTGTTTCATATGTGGCTCCAACGGTGACATCACCCATATGTGAGGACTTATTTCCTGTTTGTTCACAGAGAACACTGTATACCATAGCACTGGAGAAGTTTGGAGGGTAAGTGTGTTAGAATATTTCACCACTAGAGGTAACCACCACTCTGACTACTTAAGAAAGGGATTGAGCCATCTTGAATCTTAAATCAGCAATAGTTGGAAGAAAACTAATGGAGTCATTTGTGTTTCACAAGTCACTGAAAGGAGTTGTCCTGAGGTTCCTTGTGTAATGGGTGATAAACAGATAAGTATATCAGTAAGACCTGTCCAACACGTTTAACAGTTTTCAATGAACATGGTCACATGAGAACGTCATTTACTACAGCAATAATAAAAAGTATCATCTTAACTACTACTACCTGATAGCATTACAAGAAAATAGTCAGTTTTCCCTTTTCTTAAATAGATTGCAATTTCCACTGTCCCATGTAGCCATCATAGAAGATCTGTCATAAAAAGTTCAGTCAAAGCATACTCACTTGGAGGTGTTTTCAAGTATTGCTTTGACCTCATTCACTTGCTCTTTCCCAAAGTAGACCACTGTAAGATGAATTCTCCCATCCTGTTGAATGCACACTTCCCTAGAAGGAGAGGGAAACAAAGATTTTAGTTTTAGACTGGCTTTTTTGAGTTTGGGGCAGGAGGAATAACACCTAAGGAATGTCAAAGACCATGGTCCCCTCACGGCAGTTGCCCCATTCACCCATCTCAAGGGACAGCCTCAGGAACACTGAAGGATTAAATAGAAGTCCAAGTGGTTGGTGGAGGTGGGTAACTCTGGGGTCACGGATGTTCTGAAGTTCAGACTGGCACCAAGAGTGATAGCATTGTGCCTAATGCCCTCCATCTGTCATAGCACATTGGGGCATAGGGTTGGCCCTACCACTGAGCATAATTACCACAAGGGGCCAAGGTTGCCATTTTGAACTGTGGACCATGAAGAGCAGGAATGACTGGGGATTGATTCTGCTCCTGCTAGACATCAAGTACCCCCCACAGTAAGGCTAGGAATGGGATCAGAGGATGCAAAGTGTGGGGCAGGGGGGCTGTTTCCTGCTGCAGAGGAGAGTTGGGATGGGTTCTTCATGGGGGGGGGGGAATCGTGTCTCGAAGGATAGGCTGATTGGGGTGGACCAGATGTCAACACTGGTAGCTGCCCTTCCAGCAGGCACTTATTTGTGCCTTGGGGCTAGGTCCGGCCCCTCCACTAGGTGGCTGCCTAGGGTGGTAGACCTTGGTGGGTGGCCCGACTCTGTTTTGAAAGCAGCGATGGCCTGACTCTGTTTTGAGTCGCCGCTGCTTTCAAAACAGAGTCGGGCCACCAACACTTCCTGAAACCATCTCATCTTGCGGCAGCAGCGGCCAGACTCTGTTTAGAAAGCGGCAGCAGCTCAAAATGGAGTCGAGCTGCCACTGCAAGATGAGACGATGGATTCGGGGCGGAGGGGGCGGCAGCAGAAGAGGGGCTAGCGGTGGAGGTGGCTGCAGCAGGAGGGCCGGCAGCATGGTGGGGGCTTCTGCCTGGGGCAGAAGAAACCCTTGGACCTCCCCTGCTTGGGGCAACTGTAAATGCTTATAGCTATATTTTATCATAGAGACATGGATTCTCCTTCTAAGATGGGAAATCTATGTCAATACTGTAGGCCTGCCTTAACCACACCCTTTCCCTGGCCTAAGCAAGCCCCTTAACATCTACATGTAGTAAGCATCCCCACATGTAAACAGTCCCTATTCTAAAATGCCATTTATATATGTATGCCAATCTACACATTCCTATATCCATAGCCACAAGTTTCCTTTAGCATCTTTCTCAAAATCTGTGGCAATTATGTGGCACATTTTCATAACTGTGCACATTATATTAAATTATATTGAGTTTTTACCTTTATTTGAAAAAAAAATTTTTCCCCATGATCAGTGCAAGGAAGGAAGGGGGGGGGGGGCAGAGAACAGGAGAATGAGAAGGGATCTCGGGAATGGATAATCTCATCAAAGGGAGAGAGGACTGTCATGGAGGGAAATAGATAAGGAAGGAGAGGAACCGAAGGGAGGGGGGAATAGGGATATGGGAGGGGAGGGAGAAAGGACCAGAAACAAGAGGAGATCTGGGATTAGGGAAGAGAGGGACAATTTACTCACATAATGTCTCTCTAACTCATACTCCATATCCTCTTCAAATCGCCTCACTTCACAATATCTCTAATCCCCTCACTTACTTCTCCCATCCACTCAGTCTCCCTTTGCTCTCCATCTATTCATGCACTTTCCCTTTCTCCTAATCTCTTTTCTCACTCTTCCCTTGCCCCATCCCCTTATTTTCTCACTCTTCCCCCCCCCAACCACTCAATTGCTTGCTCTCATCGGCATCCACCCACCCGCATGCTTGCTTTCCCTTGCCCTCCCCATCTGCTTACTCGCTCTCCCTTACTTATGATGCAGTCTCTCACTTTCCCTCACGCCCCATTTACCTGTTCGTTCTCTCTTGCTCCCTTCCATTGCTCACTCACTCTCCCTTTGTCTCCATTCCCTCACTGACTCCTCCTCCTTACCCCACATTCATTTACTCTCTCCTTGTACCCCATTCCCTTACTCACTATCCTTGCATGCGCCTGTCACTTTCTTTTCCATCTAATCACTCTCACTCACGTCCCCCGACTTGCTCTCCCCTTCCTCCCCCCATACCATTCACTCACTCTCCAGCCTCAGCTTGGCTTGGCTTTAGCAAGAAGTGAGCATCAACAGCACTGCACCACAGACCATATCCTACTCCTCTACCTCCAGAGTCCAGTATCATATTTTGTACTACTCAGTTCAAAGTGCGATAATCTGGGCCCAGGAAGCAGAGAGGAAGGATGGAATTTGAAGTATTGTGCTATGTGATGATCATGTCTGGTAAAAAGCAGAGACCAGGAAGCAAGATATAGAACAGTCATCACTGCTGTCAGTCATGACATTCTGGCCCTTGAGTCCCAATAGCGATTCTGTGGGGGGATCATGGAATTCCAGGGGAAGGAATGGATTTTGTTTCACTTTCCCTGACATTGTGGGTGCTTGGAAGCTCTGCCTGTACTCATAAATACACCCGGCCACAAATTCACTCATCCATTGGCTACCCCATATCGTCCACAAACTCACAACCGCCACATACACCACCACACCCAGCCCCTCATGCACACCAATACAACCCTATATTGAAGTAATTTTTTTATATGACTAAACCTGTGTTTGTAGAAAAACTAGAGGCAGATCCTTAATGCAGAGGCAATGATAATAATGGACAGTTAGAGAAATTACAAGATATGACAAATAGATTCTCCCTTCTCAGTGTATTCTCTCTGCAGCATTGTTTTTTGTTTGAGAAAAGGTCTCTAGCATCAACATGAAAAATTAAATGAAATAAACAGGCAGGCAAAGAGAGAATTTGAAAAAAAGCTTGCTGGGGAAGCAAAAACATACAATAAAAACTCTTTTAAGTACATTTGTAACAATACTTGTGAGAGAGTCAGTTGGACCATTAGATGATAGAAGGGTAAGAACATAAGATATGCCATACTGGGTCAGATCAAGGTCCATCAAGCCCAGTATCCTGTTTCCAACAGTGGCCAATCCAGGTCACAAGCAGGGCCGGCATCGTGCGATAATGTTGTTCGCACAGGGCCCCGTGCTTCAGGGGGCCCCGCGCGAACACCTTTAATGCACAATGTGGACGGCTGCAGAGGGAGGTGGGGAAGCCCGCGCGAGGCCCCGGCTCTCTCTGCACAGCCGCTAGCATGAGGAGTCTTATCCCTCACGCTAGCGGCTGTATCTGTGAAGCTGCGAATGTCGGGAGAGGTTAAAGGCAATACCCTTTAACCTTTCCCAGCATTCACGGCTTCACAGATACAGCCGCTTGCATGAGGGAAAGAGACTCCTCACGCTAGAGGCTGTGCAGAGGGAGCCGGGGCCTCGCACGGGCTTCCCCAGCTCCCTCTACAGCCCCTTAGACGGCCACGGGGCTGTTCAGGCGGGGGGGGGGGGCCAGGACTGGATGAGCTATGATCGAGGGAGGGGGAACTGGGGCTGGAAATGGGCTCTAATTGGGGGGGGCTAAGACTGAAAATGGGCCATGATTGGGGGGGGGGCTAGGACTGCAAATGGGCCATGATGGGGAGGGGGGGCTAGGATTGGAAGGGCTGTGATGGGGGGACTTGGATTGAAAATGGACTGTGATGGAGGGGCTAGAACTGCAAATGGGCTGTAATGGTGGGGGGGGGGGGGGGCTATGACAGCAAATGGGCCGTGATGGGGAGGGGGGGGGCTAGGATTGGATGGGCTGTGATGGGTGGATTTGGATTGGAAATGGACTGTGATGTGGGGCTAAGACTGCAAATGGGCTGTAATGGGGGGCTAGGACTGGATGGTCTGTGATGGGGGCTAGGACTGCAAATGGGCTGTAATGGGGGGGCTAGGACTGCAAATGGACTGTGATGTGGGCTAGGACTGGATGGGCTGTGATGGGGGGACTTGGATTGAAAATGGACTGTGATGGAGGGGCTAGAACTGCAAATGGGCTGTAATGGTGGGGGGGGGGCTAGAACTGGAAATGGGCTGTGATGGGGGGACTTGGACTGGAAATGGGCTGTGATGGGGGGGGCTAGGACTGGAAATGGGCTAACAAGGGGGCTGGAAATTGGCTGATGGGGAGCTTGGAGTGGAAATGGGCTGATGGGGGGCTGGAATGGAACTGGAAAAGAGCATATGGGGGGCTAGGACTGGAAATGGACTGATGGGGGCTGGAATAGGACTGGAAATGGGCTGATGAAGAGGCTAGGATTGGAACTAGAAAAGAGCATATGGGGGGCTAGGACTGGAAATGGGCTGATGGGGGGAGCTTGGATTGCAAATGGGTGATGGGCTGGAATAGGACTGGAAATGGGCTGATGGGGGCTAGAATAGGACTGGAAGCGGGCTGAGGGGAGTTGGAATAGGGCTGGAAGCGGGCTGACAAGGGAGCTAGGATTGAAAATTGGCTGATTGGGGAGCTTGGAGTGGAAATGAGCTGATGGGGGCTGGAATGGAACTGGAAAAAAGCATATGGGGGGCTAGGACTGGAAATGGGCTGATGTGGGGGCTTGGGAGATTGGGACTAGAAGGAAGCGGATGTTGGGTGGGTCTAGAACTATAAGGGAGCTGATTTTGGGGGAGGACTAGAAAGGGTTGGGGATGGGGAATGAGAATGGAGAGGGGAAAAGATATTTTGTGTTGAGGGAAGAAAAGTCTACGATGGGCTGGGTATTGGGAGAGTATGTGGGGATTGAGAATGGAAGGGTGAAATTTGAGTGGATGATAAAGGAATAACGAAAGAAAAGGGGGAAAGAGCTAAAGGGGAAAGATCAGTTTGTTAAAGCAGATGTAGAGAGAGAATGGAAAAAATCTAAAAGAAAAGAAAAGACAAATGGATAGCTCGCAGAAGACACGAAGAAACCAGAAGAAAGTGACTGGAGCAATTGCAGCTGAAAAATAAAATACCAAACAGAAGGCAGAAAACTACTTTTTATTTTGAATTTATTAACTGGAATATGTCAGGTCTGGGAAGTGTGTATTGCTAATATCTTCGCGTTTTTTGCTTAGTGCAAGCAGAAATTTATAGTTTTATTTCTCCAGTGTTGTACATTTCATGTTTGGCTTTTGGGATTCCCAGTTTAATTATCATCTTCCTACTTCCAAATTGTGATCCCTTGTTCTTTGTGTGGTGACAGTCTTATGTTCTGCATGTGTAACCAAGTTGAGGTATTCTGTTCATATTGTTTCAATTTGACAGTCCCACTTGTTCTCTTTCCCCCAGTGAGATGTATTGGTATTTTCTGAAATGTACTGGTTTTAATATCTGCAGTGTTGATTTTGGATAGGTAGGGTTTGGTGCTTTGTGAGTACTGATAGTGCTGTTATGATACGGTGGATTAACTATGGGTTCTAAATGATCAGTGTTTGTAGTACTTCCTAATGGGCCTGGTTGTTGTCACTGCAATATAGTAATGTAGAAATTTGTTAGTCTTTCTTTATTCAGACACACATTAAAAGGCATGTTTACTAAAAGCGCATGTTAACATTATGCAAATATTTACGCAAATGAGGTTCCTTATGCAAATGAGGACCCGCAATTAATCTCCACACATGGCCCCGCACCCCCTTGGGCCTCCTCTGGTCACAAGTACCTGGCAGTTTCCCTAAAAGATACAGGTTCCACAATGCTTGTATTGGGACAAGCAGTGGATATCCCAGGTCCCCTTTAATAATGGTTTATGGACCTTTCCTCCAGGAACTTTTCCAGACCTTTTTTAAACCCAGCAACACTGACAGGTTTTACTACATCCTCCGGTAATGAATTCCAGAGTTTGATTACACGTTGAGTGAAAAAAAAAATTCTCTTATTAGTCTTAAATTGGATACCTTGTAGCTTCACTGCATGTCGCCTAGTCGTTCTATATTTTGATGGCATAAACAATTCGATCTACATTTACCCGTTCCACTCCATTCATTAATTTATAGACCTCTATCATATCTCCCCTCAGCCGTCTCTATTCCAGGTTGAAGAGCTCCAACCTTTTTAGCCTCATTAAATAGGGGTATCCTTCCATCCCCTTTACCATTCTGGTGGCTTTTCTCTGTACCTTTTCTAATAACGCAATATCCTTTTTAAGGTACAGCGACCAGAATTGCACACAATATTCAAGGTGCGGTCGCACCATGGAACGATACAGAAGCATTATAATATCCTTTGTTTTATTCTCCATTCCTTTCCTTATGATATCTAGGGGTATGTTTACTAAATGGCGGTAGGGGCTTCCATGCGATACTGGAGCGACGACCCCATTGAATTCAATGGGGCCGCGGCTCCGATATCGCACAGAAGCCCCTACCACTATTTAGTAAACATGCCCCCTAGCATTCTGTTTGCTCTCTTGGCCATCGCTGCACACTGGGCAGAAGGTTTCAATGTGTTATCCACGACGACGCCTAAATCTTTTTCCTGGGTGGTAGCTATTAAATGTGGATCCTTGCATCGTATAACCATAGTTTGGGTTGTTCTTTCCTAGGTGCATAACTTTGCTCTTGTCCACATTAAATTTCATCTGCCATATGGATGCTGTCTTCCAATTTATCAAGGTCCTCTTGCAATTTTTCACAATCCTCATGGGTTTTAACAACTTTAAATAACTTTGTGTCATCTGCAAATTTGATTACCTCACTCGTTATTCCTATTTCCAGATCATTTTTGAATATGTTAAAAAGCAGCGGATCCAGCATAAATCCCTGGGCTACTCCACTATTCACCTTTCTCCAATGGGAAAACTGGCCATTCAGCCCTACCCTCTGCTTTCTTTCTTTTAACCAGTTCCTGGTCCACAATATTGCACTGCCTCCTATCCCATGACTTTTTATGTTCAAATATGTTTTATTATTTACAGCATGAAAAACATTACAACAGGCAAAGTAATGATAAACCTCGGTGACAACTGAAACAGTAAAACAAATAGTACAGGCGGCGCCCACTTCGAGCAATCATGGATAATAAGAATGAGAAAACAATAGAAAACAATAGATCCTCCCCTCCCTACCAGGGAGGGGGGGCATCTCAAATCTACACTGCGGGGATAATTATTAAACCATAGGGGGTGCCGTGGATGCAAGAGGAATAGTAAATAATATAATCGCCAATCGTAAGCTTTACGGGCCTCATCCCCCCCCCCCACCCCCCTCATGGCTGCCACTGACTTTGTGGTACAGATCCAGGGTTTACTCTTCTCCCAGATCTGTATCCTTACGAAGCAACCCAGCTATGACTCCCCCCCCAACCCCCCCCCCATCCCTATACAGTCTTCGTCTAACGTGTGGAAGTGTGTGGGTAACTGGAGATGACAGAGAGAACTAGAGAACAGAAGGGGCTTAGGGTTCTTGATTTCCCAGAACCTCCAACTAGCCATCAGCCTAGTAGTCTGGCTAACTTTGAGAAGTGGGGAAAAGGCAAAGGAAGCAAACAGAAAGTACGAACAGGAACAACGGGAAGGATAGAGAACAACACAAAGGTGGGCCCCCCGGCAGAAACGCTCCCGGGCCCCCAACACTCCAAGACCGCATTCGCTGCAGGGTTTGTGGTGGCAGGACTTCCCCTAGAGAGATGATGGCTTGGTTCAGTTCAATGCCCCCCCAAAACTCGGTGGCGGGCCCCCGCTGGTAACAATTGTAGGTGGGGTCCCCAGCTCCGGAGGAAGCGAGCCCAGCGCTGCTCGTTACCAGCCGCTGCTAGTCGCTCTACGAGGAGGAGCTTGTGGAGTCTGACCCGCCATATCCCATATACCGGTCCCCGGACATCTAGCCAGCGCTGCATGATAGTCATTCGTGCGGACATCAGCACCAATCGCAGCCAACGCAGCACCCAACTTCCCAGCAAACTCCCCCAGTTAGCTTCCCATATATCCAAGACCAAGTGGCGTGCGGTAAGCGGTTCCAGTTGTGGCACACATTTACGGATGTGTGATACCACCCGCCCCCAAAACAGCTGGGCCCTGTGGCAATGCCAGTACATATGTCCCAACGTCGCTTTAGCGGCCCCACACCTGGGGCAGTCAGGACTTGCCACAAGACCCGCCCTCCATGCCCGAACGGGGGCAAAGTAAAGGCGACGTACCAGGCGATATTGGGTGTCCCGATGCAGGACCTGAGTGCTCACAGTGGAAATGGCCGCCAGCCCACTCAACAAGGATTCCTCCCCAATGTGTTCACCTAAATCCGTCGTCCAGGTCGCCGCCAGAGCATCAATAGCACTCGGTGGCAGCCCATCCCACAACATCTGATAGAGTAACGACACGCGAGTATGCTGGGTACCCCCCATAAGGGTTAGCTCAAGGTCCGAGCATATTGATCCTCGCAGTGCTTCTGCCGGGATCGTACGAATGTAGCTCCGGAGCTGTGTATACTGGAACACATCCCAGACCCCCAATGGGCACCGACGTCGCAGCTCCGCGAAGGTCACCAATGTACCCTCTGGAGATAGTACATGCTCGAGGTTCACCAGGCCTAGGTCATCCCAGGCTCGGAAATGGCTCCGTCCCATGCCCGCTGCAAAATCCGCATTACCCCGTATGGGAAGGTATGGGGTGTAGTAAGCAGAAATCTGACGACCTGCACAGAAAAATTGCCACGCCCTTCGAAACGGAACCAAAAAGAGATCCCTGATAATCGGTGCCACCCCGCGCAAGGTCCGGGCGTGTAAGACATACCGAGGATGTAGGGGCGCCAACAGGGCCACGAACTGTTCCGTCGGGGTCCAGTCAGACAGATCCCACAGCCAGTCCCGAACGTGACGTAATAGGCAGGCCATATTATACCGTCGGACGTCGGGAAAACCCATCCCTCCCAAGGATCTTGGTTGTTGTAAAACGGCCAGGCGAACCCGGGGTTTACGGCCCCGCCACAAGAATCTATTGAAGTGACGTTCTAACTGGCGCAGGTCCGCCCGCCGTAGGAGCAGCGGGAGAGTCTGGAGGGGGTAGAGAATCTTAGGGAGCAGGGTCATTTTACATAGAGCCACCCTTCCCCCCAACGATAAGGGGAGATCCTTCCAACGATCAACACACTTGGAGATCTCCTCCAGGATCTTGGTGACATTTAACTGGTAAAGGTCCTCACCTCGCGCCGGCAAATATACCCCAAGATATTTAAAATGGCCTGTCGCCCACCGCAGAGGAAACGGTCCCTGCCATCCTAGTCGCCCCGCAGGGTTTAAGTATAGGGCCTCGGATTTGTCTAAATTGAGGCGGAAACCGGAGGGGACACCATATTCCTGTATAAGCTGCAACAAGTGTGGCAGGCCCTCCTGTGGGTCCCCCAAATGCACCAGCAGATCATCGGCGAAGGCAGCCACCCGAAATTCGTCGTTCCCCACCCGAATACCCCTAAATTGGGGGTCCTCTCGTATACGACGGAGCAGGGGCTCCAGCGACAATACAAAGAGCAAGGGCGACAGCGGGCAACCCTGCCGAGTCCCTTTTTGAATGGCGAATGCTGGGGACATGACTCCATTGACCATTAGGGCCCCGAGAGGATCAGCGTATAACAGTTTAACCACGTCAACAAATAGGCCCTCAAACCCCATCGTTTCTAGGGTCTGGTGCATAAAAACCCAACTAACCCGGTCAAACGCCTTCTCTGCGTCAAAACTAACAAGCAAAGATGTCTCCCCAGCAAGTCGCCCTGCACTAATGGAGAGCAGAATCCGCTGCAGATTGTATGCGACCTGTCGTCCCCGAACAAACCCTGCCTGGTCTCGGTGTACCAAGGAGGGCAGAATGTGCGACAGCCGATCCGCCATAATCTTGGCCAAAAGTTTGGTGTCTACATTCAGTAGGGAGATGGGGCGGTAAGATCCGGGCAGGAGCGGGTCTCGTCCTGGTTTAGGCAGGATGGTAATCAACGCCTTGTTGGGCTCAAACGGAAATTTCCCGCGTCTCACGAGATCCTCAAAGTATCCAATAAGGGGGACAACCACCATATCGCTCAGGGCCTTATAAAATTCACTTCGGAACCCATCCGCCCCCGGGGCTCGTCCATTCCTGAGGTGTCGAATGGCTGCTTGAACCTCCTGGCCGGACAAGGGCACATTGAGGGCATTCAATTGCTCCGCCGTCAACTTAGGTAATCCACAGCCCTCAAGGAAGGATCGCCCCGCCGAAGTCCCGGTCTCCTCCTGAGCGTATAATTGCTGATAAAATTCAGTGAAGACCTTTTCAATTTTAGCAGAGTCGCGGGTAACCTTGCCATCAGGTTGTCGTATGGCCCCTATTTGCCGAGAGCCACCAGGGGGTTTCAATAGGGAAGACATCAGTTTACCGGCCTTGTTCCCAAACCGGTAGAGTTTATAACGGTAATACAACAGCGATTTACACGCTCGTTGGTGAAGTAATGACTCTAATTCTGTTTGTACTTCCCGGAGTCTGCGTGTATGGACTCCCCTGTGTGAGCTCGGGACCTCCCGGCGCACTCGGCCCAATTCCTTTTCCAGCCTAATGATCTGTTGGTTAAGTTGCCGTCGTCGGCGACTCTGGTAACTGATAATATCCCCCCTGAGTACCGCCTTGCCGGCCTCCCAAAAGAGAGCGGGGGAGATATCCGGTGAGGCATTGAGAAGTTCGTATTCCTTCCAGCGTTCCTTCAGAAAGGATTCAAAATGGACATCGCCACAGAGCTCCAGTGGGTATCTCCATATTCTACCTGCACTAGGGCGGCTCCTCCGCAAATCCAGTATCACCATAGCATGGTCGGAGATAACAAGGGGGCCAATATTGGCCTTGGAGACCCGGTCGAAAAGGGAGTCCGCCACCAAGAAAAAGTCGATACGTGACCACGTACCATGTGCCCGAGATAGATGTGTGTAGTCCCTGTCTCCGGGGTGCAACACCCTCCAAATGTCCATAAGGCCATACGCGTCACAGAGACCCCTGAGCCTACGGCGCGCCCGAGGATTCCCACTCTCCGAGGGGCTCGACCTATCGAGACTGCTATCCATGGTGACATTGAAGTCGCCTTCTATGATGGCCTCATAGCCACTAGAGTCTGCCAACAATTGAGATAGATCCCGAAAGAAGGTAGCCTCATAAACATTGGGACCATATAGTGAACAGAGAAACACCTTCCTCCCAGCCACGCTTCCCCACACACCAACATAGCGGCCATGTGGGTCTACAACCACCTTTTCTTCTTCCCAGGGAATGGATTTGGCCACTAGAACCACCACCCCCCTCTTTTTCCCCACAGCCGGGGCCCCATAGACATGGGCTTTAAAGCCAGATCCCAGTTTCTGGTGCTCCCCCCCAGTTTGATGGGTCTCCTGTAATAGAATAATGTCCGCACGGTGGCGCTTTAAATGTTGTAGAACTTTGGAGCGTTTCACCGGAGAGCCCAGCCCACAAACATTCCAGGAAATAACCCGAGTGAAATCAACCATAACAGTTAAAGAAGACAGAAAACCAGTAGTTACTCACCCAGTAATTTAGCGAAGGAGAGTCCCCCCAGCCAAGGGCCCCCCTCCGTGTCAGTCCACACCCCCTCCTCCAGCGCACCCAACTATGATTCCCACACTTGCTCTCTCCCCCATCCATCAGACCAGTTTTTCCCTTATCTCCACACTCACTTCCGAGTTCTATGTCAGCGCTTCTCCCCCCTTCCCCGCACCCCCCCTCCCCCCCTTCCCTTAGCGTCCCCCCATCCTCCCTCCCTCCCCTCACAATCACCTCCATCACTTTCACACTAGCCTAGGCTAGTCCCTCCTAAACTTCTGTGGCATGTAGGCCCCCCGCCCCTCCCCAACTGCTCGGTGACATCCCCAGTTCTATTTCCTAATAAACCCTACTACCCCCCAGAGCCCAACTATCTCAGGAGAGCAGGAGTGACCGTGATTCAGCAGCGTCCAACCAAAGCCAGCTGAGCGGTCAATTACCCGACAGCCTCCCAGCCCCCCTGCACCGCCCTGAAATATGTGGCACGGTTCAATACATAAACACTTCCATGCAGAGGGCGCCTCTCTCCAGCCCCCGTACCACAATTCGGCTATTACTGGAGGTAAACCCCCATTGAAGACCGGGAGGGCCGGCAGCAGCCCTCACGGTGTCCAGAGCCTCCCATCGGGGTAGGAATAGTAGGGTGATCTGATCTGCTCCCCGGGCTGCCTGCCTCCACAGGTTATAACCCGGCAGTAGGGCTCTGGGTACCCCTTAACATGAGCACAGCACAGAACAACAGAGCGTCTAACAAATCTCTCTCGTGCCGTGTCTTCCGTATCATTATTAGAACAGGGAGCAGGGAGCAGACCATAGGTAGGGAGAACGGTGGAAAGGTGGTATCCCTTGCAGAGGAGCAGCGGCCCACCGGCATCTTCACTGATGCACGATGGTGCCGCCCCTCCCCCGCCCCACCGCCCAGGAGCCCTCCCCCGGGTAGGCCCCACACCGCCACTGGGAGTTCGGTAGCAGATCCCTTCCCTCCCCCAAACATTTAACTGTACCTAACTTCCCTGGGGCCCCAGATTTCCGGCTCACCCAAGAGACAAATTGCAATCGTTACTAGTAATCTAAGACAAGCAACAAAGTAAAACTTTGAACAGAGACAACTGTAGCCAACCAGGGTACATACTGCTGTTACTGTAACAGGAACTAAATACAAAATAACAGATTGGGTTGGGTATTCCTGTAAGGCCAGTCTAACATCCCTCATTCTCCTCGGGCCTCACGAAGTGATGGCTGCGTTGATAGTAGAGACGGAAGTGGAGTTGGTGAATGTCCCATAGGGTCAGGGCGGCTGCTCAGCCGCAGTCCAATGCTCGCTTCCCTCCAGCCAGATCAGCAAGGCAGTAACCCCACTCCGCAGTCTACTCGGTTGTGAGAGGCCATGTGATACTTATGGTAGCATCGTGGGGTATAGGGGAAGTTCGCGACGCTAGTATGCCCTCACCCTCTCCGCTTAATAACTGTTATAAAATTACAGCCCATACTCTCTTCAGGCAGGAAATATTTCTGTATAATTTGGCGGAAGCGTGATACTCTCACATGCCGGTTAGCCCAAACTGTTACAGAAGTCCCGGGCCTCTTCGGGGGAGTTGAACACGCGGTTCCCACTTTCACCATGGATTCGCAAAATTGCTGGGTATGCAAGAGTGAAGCGAATCCCGCGTTCTATGAGCTTGCTACAGGAGTCTTTGTAAGCCTTGCGTTTGAGGGAGACGCCTGTAGAATAGTCCTGGAAGATCAGAACCGGGTTGTTGGAAGCTTCCCTCCGCCGCAACTGTCGGGAGGCCCTCAGTACCTCGTCTTTCTGCGCGGAATTGAGAAATCGGGCAATCACCGCCCGCGGGCGATGGTCTCCCGCCCTAGAGGGCCCCAGGCGATGGGCACGCTCCAGCACAACTCGCCCGACGTCCTCAGGTAAATTCAGAGAGGTGGCGATCCATCGCTCCAAATATTGCCGCAGATCTCGTTCTGCAATAGCTTCTTCAATTCCGATGAACCGCAAATTGTTGCGGCGGCTGCGGTTCTCCAAATCTTCTAATTTTTCCTGGTGTTGGACTACGGTCTCCTCCAAGCTCCGAATCCGGGCGATGTCTTGCTCATGCTGGTCTTCCAGGGAGCCGATCCGATTTTCAGCATGCTCAACCCGCTTTGTGAAATCCGCCACTGCCTGAACCACCTCCTTCATCTGAGTGGATAAGCCTCCCAATCGTCCTTCCAGGGCCCCCACCACTGCCCTCGACACCTCTGCCACCAGCGCCGTATTTTCTGGGGGTCCCGGGAGCTCGTGTCTGCTCTCCGCCATCTTATCCTCCCTGTCGCGTGCTCTGGTTCTGCGGGGGATTCTCGTGGCCATGCACCAGATTTCTGTGTGTGGGAAGAATTAACACTTCCTCCGCGTCCCCGCAAAGTTGCTCCCCCAGGCTGGCTTAAAATTAAGAATATTAGCGCGATTATTCGGTATGGGGGAGGGTGCGGGCTCCGGAGATTATTCGGTATGGGGGAGGGTGCGGGCTCCGGAGCCGAGACAGACACGTCCACTCAGCTCACCATGCCACCGGAAGTCCTCTCCCATGACTTTTTAATTTAGCCAAAAGTCTCTCATGGGGGACCCTGTCAAAGGCTTTCTGAAAAATCCAGATACATTATATCAACTGACTAACCTTTGTCTACATGTTTATTCACACCTTCAAAAAACATAACAGATTAGTAAGACAAAACCTTCCTTGGCTAAAGCCATGTTGACTGTCTCACATTAAACCATAAAAAAATTAAATGAGAGACCTCACTCAATCTAACCAAACTGCAAAGCACTTTAAACACAACCCACAAGTGAAAGCCTCAGAATTAACTCACTAAACAGAACACGTTTAGGAGTTAAAATAACATCAATGGCTCTCACTCGCTAACAACAACCATCCAAAATACATGATGTACCCACATTTTCCATACAATTCCATTTGACATAAACTTGCAAAATATCAACAAATATCAACAAGTACACAAATCATGTATCATTTGGAGGCCTCGATACAGGCTTTATAGTGTTGTTAGTCACATTAAACCATGACTATCTACATGTTCAGTAATTGTGTCATTTATAATGGTTTCAACCATTTTTCCCGGTACTGACGTCAGGCTCACCAGTCTGTAGTTTCCCGGATCACCCCTGGAAACCTTTTTAAAAATTGGCGTTACATAGGCCATCCTCCAATCTTCAGGTATTACAGATGATTTTAATGATAGTTCACAGATTACTAATAGTGGGTCTGCAATCTCATATTTCAGTTCTTTCAAAACCCTTGGATGTATACCATCTAGTCCAGGTGATTTGCTACTTTTCAGTTTATCAAATAGTTGTAATACATCTTCCCGATGTATCGATATTTCTTTCAATTCTTCTGTGGCATCACTTTTAAATACCATTTCAGTCATGGGTAACATGCCTACATCTTCTGCAGTAAAGATCAAAGCAAAGAATTCATTCAGTCCCTCCGCTATGGCCTTGTCCCCTCTTAGTGCCTCTTTTACCCCTCTATCATCTAATGGTCCAACTGACTCTCTCACAGGTTTTTTGCTACAAATGTACTTGAAAAAGTTTTTATTACGCGTTTTTGCTTCCACAGCAAGTTTCTTCTCAAATTCTTTCTTTGCCTGCCTTATCAATGTCTTGCATCTAACTTGCCAGTGCTTATGTTGTTTCCAGTTTTTGTCATTCGGCTCCTTTTTCCATTTCTTGAAAGATGCTTTTTTGGCAACAACCACCTCTGTGATCTCACCTTTAAACTATGCTGGCAGTTTTTTGGACTTCCTTCCACTTTTCTTAAAGTGTAGAATACAGCTGGTCTGGGCTTCCAAGATAGTATTTTTAAACAACACCCATGCTTGATGTAAATCTTTAACTTTTGCAGCTGCTCCTCTTAGTTTTTTCTGAACTATTTTCCTCATTTTTATCATAGTCTCCCTTTTGAAAGTTAAAAGGTAGTGCTGTGGATTTCCTTACTGTCCTTCTTCCATTTATTAAATCAAATGTGATCATGCTATGATCAATATTGCCAAGTGGCCCCAACACCCTTATCTCTTGCACCAGATCTTGTGTTCCACTAAGGACTAGGACTGTACCTAATGGTTTCCCCTCTTGTCGGTTCATGAACCAGCTGCTCCAAAAAGCAGTCATTTATTTCATCTAGGAACTTTATCTCCCTAGCATGTCCTGCCCTGACACTGACCCAGTCGATACCGGGGTAATTGAAATCACCCATTATTATTACTGTACTGTAACTTTTGTTAGCTTCACTGATTTCTTTGAGCATTTCATCATACATTTGTTCACTCTGGCCAGGCGATATATAGTACTCCCCCACCGTCATCACCTTCCCCTTATCCTTTTTACATGGAATTTAAATCCATAGAGATTCTACAGTGAATTTTCTTTCCTGCAAAACTTTAATCCTTTGTGATTTAATGCTCTCTCTAACAGCATGCAACCCCGCCACCAATTTGATCTGCTCTATCATTATAATATAGTTTGTATCCAGGTATCACAGTGTCCCACTGGTTGTCCTCCTTCCACCATGTTTCTGAGATACCAATCATATCTAACCTCTCATTTAGTGCTATATATTCTAACTCTCCCATCTTATTTTTTAGACTTCTGTTATTTGCATACAAGCATTTTAGAGGATGTATTTTATTCATATTAATCTGGCTATTGGTAGGCAGGGGTAATTTGGAATCTTTAAGTTCTGTCTGCTCTGTTCTCAAGGGCATTTGGGCTACTTTTTTCTTTAATGGAACCTCTCTGCTGATATGCCCTCACTTCAATCTTTTGCTAGTATCCTTCAAGGATACATTCTTCCGAACCATGCGCTCTTGTGCGACTGTTGGCTTTCCCCTATTATCTAGTTTAAAAGCGGCTTTATCTCCTTTTTAAAGGTTAATGCCATAATCCTGGTTCCATCCTGGTTAAGGTGGAGCCCATCCCTTCAGAAAAGCCCCTCCTTTCCCCAGAATGTTCTCCAGTTCCTAACAAATCCAAAAACCACTTCCTTGCACCATAATCTCATCCACGCATTAAGACTCTGGAGCTCTGCCTGCCTTTTGAGTCGTGCTAAAAGCCTAAATTTAGCCTTCAGAACCTCCCTACCACATTTTCCTATGTCACTGGTACCGACATGTACCAAGACAGCCGACTCCTCCCCAGCACTATCTAAGACCTTGTCTAGGTGGCGCATGAGGTCCGCTACCTTTGTGCCAGGCAGGCATGTTACCAGGTGATCCTCTCGTCCACCAGACACCCAACTATCTACATGCCTAATGATCGAATCACCAACTATAACAGTTGTCCTAACCCTTCCCTCATGGGCTCATGGCCCTGGAGAAATCACCTGGAGAACAGGTACTAGCTACAGGATTTTATTTATTTATTTTTATTTATTTACATTCTCTTCCTGCCACATTCTCATCAATTCCTGCCACACCAATGTGATGCTCTCCTGTCATGTGACCTCTCTCCTCCATGGCAACAGGAATGCTGCCAGACTGGAGGTGGGACTTCAGTACTACATCCCTGTAGGTCTCATCTATGTAGCTCTGTCTTCCTTATGTCCTCCAAGTCCTGTACTCTAGCCTCCAGAGATTGGACTCGTTCCCTGAGATCAAAGAGCTCCTTGCACCTAGTGCACACATATGACCTCTCACCAACTGGGAGAAAATCATACATGTTACACTCAGTACAAAAGACTGGAAAACACCCATCTCGCTGCTGGAATGCTGTCTGCATCTTAGTTTTAGGGTTGTGTTTGGGTATTTAAGTTGTTTACTTATTAAGGTTTGCTGGGGATACTTATACTAATAAAATTGTACCTAATACGTTTAATGGACTTTGTTCACCGCAAGTTTAACTAATCTCAGGTCCTTAATGTATGCCTAATGTGGATAAATAGCTACACCTGAGAGTGAATATGGCACGTCCATTCCTTTAAGAGGTTTAAGCACCTATAAAGCTACGATTATCCCAGGGATGGGTGGGAGTCCAAGAGGGAGGGAGGGAAAGAGTAGTCACTCACCTGTAACAGGTGTTCTCCAGAAGCAGCAGGAATCAGTCCTCACATATGGGGTGATATCAGTGCCGACGGAGCTCCCATGCGGAGCAGTTCCCCAGCTTTCACAGAAAGCCTTTGGGAATACAGCACGCCTGCACGGTCCCCTTCCTGCCCAAGGGTGCCATCTTGCTCAGTCTGATGACATAGCTAAGAGACAGCAAAAAACAAAATGAAGTATATGACTGCAACTCCAGGGGAGGTGAGTGAGTAACTACTCTTTCTCCAGAACCAAGCAGGAAGTCAGTCCTCACATATGGGACTCTCCAGCTCTAGGCTACCGGGAACCCAAAGCTGAAAAAATGGCTCCCTCTTAAGAGCCTCAGCATCCGTGATAAGTATATCCTCTGAGAACGCCCCCGTATGGTAGCCCAACACTAGGGCCGGAGGGTAGGAGTTGCCTAAACCTCAAAGAGATTACAGAGTACCGCCTGTCCGAAAGCACTATGCCTTCGGGACTCTCTCTCGAGGCAGTAGTGGGCTGCACAAGTCTGGCTTGAAGGCCAAGTAGTGGCCCAGCAGATGTCTGCCAACGGAACAGAGCAGAGATGAGCTACTGATGCGGCTTTCGACCTGACACGGTGGACCTTGACTCGACCCTGCAAGGAGAGGCCGTCTGCCTTGTACGCCCAGATGATACAATCTGCTACCCAAGTGGACAAGATACGCTTGGAGACAGGCAACCCCAGTTTACTAGGGTCAAAGGAGACGAAGAGCTGAGTAGCCCTTCGGGAGCCCATGCATACGTTCTATGTAAAAGGCAACGCCCTCTTACAGTACAGGGTATGCAAGACTGTTTCAGCCCGGCTGGTATGCGGCCTGGGAAAGAATGTCGGAAGAACCACCTCCTAGTTGAGGTGGAAGGAGGAGACAACTTTTGGAAGGAACTTCGGATGGGTCCATAGGACCACCCTGTTCCTATAGAACCGTGTGTACGGTCTATCAGAAACCAGAGCTTGTAGTTCACTCACACGTCTGGCCGAGGTAAGAGCTACCAGGACGAGCGCCTTCCAAGAAAGGTAGCGTAAGTGGCAAGTAGCCATCGGCTCAAATGGTGGGCAAGTAAGTTGTTGCAAGACCTAGATAGGATCATAGATAGTGCTGGGGAGGAGTCTGCTGTCTTGGTACATGTTGGTACCAATGACATAGGAAAATGTGGTAGGGAAGTTCTGGAGGCTAAATTTAAGCTTTTAGGTAGGAAGTTGAAATCCAGAACTTCCAGGATAGCGTTCTCCGAAATGCTTCCTGTTCCACGTGCAGGACCCAAAAGACAGGCAGAGCTCCGGAGTCTCAATGCGTGGATGAGACAATGGTGCAAGGATGAGGGTTTTGGATTTGTTAGGAACTGGGGAACATTCTGGGGAAAGGGGGGGCTCTTCCGAAGGGATGGGCTTCACCTTAATCAGGATGGGATTAACCTTTAAAAAAGAGATAGAGAAGCTTTTAAACTAGAAATTAGGGGAAAGCCGACAGTCACCGAGGAGTGCATGGTTTGGACAAAGGTATCCTTGAAGGATACTACCAAAAGCAGTGAGGTTCCAAAAGGGAGTATAGTAGCCCAAATACCCTTGAGTAAGGAGCAGACAGAGCATAAAGATTCCAAATTACCCCTGCCTACCAATAGCCAGATTAATATGAATAAAATACAGTCTCTAAAATGCTTGTATGCCAATGCTAGAAGTCTAAACAATAAGATGGGAGAGTTAGAATATATAGCACTAAATGAGAGGTTAGATATGATTGCACTCTCAGAGACATGGTGGAAGGAGGATAACCAGTGGGACACTGTGATACCTGGATACACACTATATCGTAATGATAGAGCTGATCAAATTGGTGGAGGGGTTGCGCTCTATGTTAGAGAGGGCATTGAGTCAGAAAGGATTAAAGTTTTGCAGGGAACAAAATTTGCTGTAGAATCTCTATGGATTGAAATTCCATTTATGAAGGGGAAGGTGATGGCAGTTGGAGTATACTATCGACCGCCTGGCCAGAATAAACAAATGGATGATGAAATGCTCAAAGAAATCAAGGAAGCTAACAAAAGTCACAACAGAGTAGTAATAATGGGTGATTTCAATTACCCCGGTATCGACTGGGTCAGTGTCACAGCAGGACAAGCTAAAGAGATAAAGTTTCTAGATGGAATAAATGACTGCTTCTTGGAGCAGCTGGTTCATGAACCGACCAGAGGGGAAGCCATACTGGACCTAGTCCTTAGTGGAACGCCAGATCTGGTGCAAGAAATAAGGGTGTTGGGACCACTTGGCAATAGTGATCATAGTATGATCATGTTTGATTTAATTAGTGGAGGACAGATAGTAAAGGCATCCACAGTACTACCTTTTAACTTTCAAAAGGGAGACTATGATAGAATGAGGAATATAGTTAGGAAAAAACTAAAAGGAGTGGTTCCAAATGTTAAAGACTTACAGCAAGCTTGGGTGTTATTTAAAAATACTATCCTCGAAGCCCAGACCAGCTGTATTTCACGCATTAGGAAAAGTGTAAGAAAGTCCAAAAAACTGACAGCATGGTTTAAAGGTGAGGTCAGAGAGGCTGTTGCTGCCAAAAAAGCAACCTTCAGGAAATGGAAAAAAGAGCCAAATGATGAAAACTGGAAACAGCACAAGCACTGGCAAGTTAAATGCAAAGCATTGATAAGGCAGGCAAAGCGGGAATTTGAGAAGAAACTTGCTACGGAAGCAAAAACACTAAATAAAGACTTTTTCAAGTACATTCGTAGCAAAAGGCCTGTGAGAGAGTCAATTGGACCATTAGATGATAGAGGGGTAAAAGGGGCAGTAAGAGGAAACAAGGCTATAGCAGAGAGACTGAATGAATTCTTTGCTTCGGTCTTTACTGAGGAAGATGTAGGGATGTTACCCAAGACTGAAGTGGTATTTAAAGGTGATACTGCAGAGGAATTGAGAGAAATATCGCTACACCGGGAAGATATATTACAACTATTTGATAAACTGAATAGTAGCAAATCACCTGGACCGGATGGTATACATCCCAGAGTGTTGAAAGAACTGAAATATGAGATTGCAGACCTGCTATTGGCAATCTGTGAACTTTTATTAAAATCATCTGTAATACCTGAAGACTGGAGGGTCGCCAACGTAACACCAATTTTTAAAAAGGGTTCCAGGGTTGACCCAGGAAATTACAGACCGGTGAGCCTGACGTCAGTACCAGGGAAAATGGTAGAAACCATCATAAAGAACAAAATTACACAGCATGTAGATAGTCATGGCCTAATGGGAGACAGCCAACATGGCTTTAGACAAGGAAGATCTTGTCTTACTAATCTGATATGTTTTTTTGAAGGTGTGCATAAACAGGTAGACAAAGGTGAGTCAGTTGATATAGTGTATCTGGACTTTCAGAAAGCTTTTGGCAAAGTCCCCCATCAGAGACTTTTGGCGAAGCTAAAAAGTCATGGGATAGGAGGCAGTGTACTATTGTGGATCGGGAACTGGTTAAAAGATAGAAAGCAGAGGGTAGGGCTAAATGGCCAATATTCCCAATGGAAAAAGGTGAATAGTGGAGTACCCCAGGGATCTGTACTGGGTCCACTGCTTTTTGACATATTCATAAATGACCTGGAAAAGGGAATAACTAGTGAGGTTATCAAATTTGCAGATGACACAAAACTGTTTAAAGTTGTTAAAACCCAAGAGGATTGTGGAAAACTGCAGGAGGATCTGGATAAATTGGAAGACTGGGCATCCAAATGGCAGATGAAATTTAATGTGGACAAGTGCAAAGTTATGCACCTAGGAAAGGACAACCCACACTATAGTTACACGATGCAAGGCTCCACATTAGAAACCACCACCCAGCAAAAAGATTTAGGAGTCATCGTGGATAACATGTTAAAACCCTCCGCCCAGTGTGCAGCGGCGGCCAAGAAAGCAAATAGAATGCTAGGTATCATAAGGAAAGGGATGGAGAATAAAACAAAGGATGTTATAATGCCTCTGTATCGCTCCATGGTACGACCGCACCTTGAATATTGTGTGCAATTCTGGTCACCGTATCTTAAAAAGGACATAGCGTTATTAGAAAAAGTACAGAGAAGAGCCACCAAATTGGTGAAGGGGATGGAAGGCTACTCCTATGAAGAGAGGCTAAGAAGAGACGGCTGAGGGGAGATATGATAGAGGTCTATAAATTAATGAATGGAGTGGAACGGATAAACGTGGATCAATTGTTTACGCTATCAGAGTATGGAAAGACTAGGGGACATGTAATGAAGCTACAGGGTAAACTATTTAAGACAAATAAGAGAAAATATTTTTTCACTCAACGTGTAATCAAACTCTGGAATCTGTTACCGGAGGATGTAGTAAGGGCTGTTAGTATAGCTGGGTTTAAAAAAGGTTTGGACAAGTTCCTGGAGGAAAGGTCCATAAACCACTATTAAAAAGGGACCCAGGATATCAATGCTTGACCCAGTACAAGCATTGTGGAACCTGTGTCTTTTGCGGATATTGCTAGGCACGTATGACCTAGATTGGCCACTGTTGGAAACAGGATACTGGGCTTGATGGACCTCGGTCTGACCCAGTATGGCATGTCTTATGTTCTTATGTTCTTAAATCCCACTCAATGGCAAGTGGACGAATCGGAGGCTTGAGTAAAAGCAGGCTTCTGAGGAAACGGGACACCAAGGAGTGAACCGACAGAGGCTGTCCCTCCACCGGTGAGTGGTGTGCTGATAGAGCACTGAGGTGGACCCGAACAGAGTTGGACTTAAAGCCTAGGTCTGACAGGTGAAGTAGGTATTGTAGTACTACTGGCACAAGGCAGGAGAAAGGATCTTCATTGCGCTGAGCACACCATATTGAGAACCTCCGCCACTTGAAGGCATAGGACTTTCTGGTGGACTGCCTCCTAGAGGCCAAGACCACCTCCTCAACTTCCCTTGGTAGAAGTAAGGGAGCTAGCACTATCCTTTCAGCAGCCAGGCCATCAGATTGAGGGATCTGAGATTGGAGTGCAGAAGGGAACCCTGATCCTGAGACAGGAGATCGGGTTGCAACCCTAGAGGGAATGGAGTTTCCACTGCCAACTTCAGAAGAAGTGGAAACCACGGTTGCTTCGGCCATCTGGGGGCTACCAGAATCACTGAGGCCTTGTCCCGTAGAATCTTGAACAGAGTTCGGGACACCAGGGGCGTGGGAGAAAACGCATACAGGAGGCCCGTAGACCAAGAGATCAGAAACGCATTTGCTGTCATTCTCAGGGGATGCAGCTGTCTGTTGCAAAACCTGGGCAGCTGACGGTTCAGTGGACTTGCAAAGAGATCGATGGATGGAAGTCCTCATCGTAGAAAGATCTGCTGGACCAGGAAGTTCTCCTGACCAGGTAGATAAACTGCTTTGAGAAACATGCCTTGCTTGACTGCAAAGGAGCAAAGGGCCTGTGCCTCCTGGCATAGGAGTCTGGACCCTGTGCCCCCTTGCTTGTTCACATAGAACATTGCTACCTGATTGTCTGTCTGAACTAAGACAGATTGGTGAGAGAGGGCATGAGAAAAAGTCTGTAGAGCCAAGCTCGCAGCTCCAAAAGATTGATCTGCTGAGTGGCCTCCCGAGGAGACCAGAGGCCTTGAGTGCATGTGCCCTGGCAATGTGCACCCCAGCCCTTTAAGGAAGCATCGGTCGTCAGCACCCTTGTGTGTGCTGGGGTTTGAAAGGGTACCCCCCTGAGAAGATTTGGGAGATGTAGCCACCACTGCAAGGAGTCCAAGAGTGGTTTAGACACCTTTACTCTGTCTCGGAGGTCGCCTGTGGCTTGCGCCCACTGAGCTCTGAGGCACCACTGAGCCACCCGCATGTGCAAATGGGCATTCGGGGTCACATGTACCGTGGATGCCATGTGGCCCAGAAGCTGCAGGAAGTGTCTGGCGGAGACCTGAGAATTGCTTCGGAACTTGTTGGCCAAGTCCATCAATCTGTGGGCCCTGTCCTTGGGCAAGTAAGCTCTTGCCTTCAGGGTGTCTAATCTTGCCCCTATAAACTCTAGGTTCTGTGAGGGGAGCAAAGTGGACTTTGCATAGTTTATGACAAAGCCCAGATGCTGAAGAAGAGAGACAGTGTGAAGAGTGGCTTGTCTGGCCTCCTGAAGAGATTGGCCCCTGATGAGCCAGTCGTCCAGGTATGGGAAGACAAAAATTCCCTGATTTCTGAGATAGGCCGCCACCACCACCAGGCATTTGGTGAAAACCCTGGGGGCGGAAGTTAGGCCAAAGGGAAGTACTCTGTACTGAAAGTGGTTTCCTCCCACCACAAATCTGAGATATTGTCTGTGGTCTGGATAGATGAGAATGTGAGTATAAGCATCCTTTAGATCTAAGGAGCGTAGCCAATCTCCCTGCTGGAGGTAGGGCAGCAGTATCCCAAGGGTAAGCATCTTGAACTTTTCCCTCTCCAGAAACTTGTTTAGGTTTCGCAAGTCTAGGATAGGCCTGAGGCCTCCTGTCCTTTTTGGTACCAAGAAGTACCAGGCGTAGAAGCCTTGCCCTTCCAGGTGGTGAGGCACCGGTTCCACTGCCTGTTCCTTTAGAAGACTTGCCAACTCCTGAAGGAGTTTTCTGTGCAGAGGGAGTCTTGGAGGCTCCCCTGGAAAGTAGGAGGGGGGTAACTGGTGGAAGTGGAGCATGTAGCCCTTTTGGACTATGCTGAGGACCCAGGTATCCCCTGTGATGGCTGGACACCTGTAGGCGTACAGGGTCAGCCGACCTCCTGTGCTGAGTGGAGCCAGCTGTGGAGAAGAGGCTATGCTGTGGGAGTCAAAACCCCGCTCCCTGCTGTGCAGGAGCCGGAGCTGGTGGCTTGGGGGTCTTCTGCCTACGGGGCCCATGCCCCTGCCCCTTGGCCTGCTGGCCCTGTTGAGGAGCTGAAGAGGCCTGATATTGAGGGTAGGATTTGTAGGCAGCACCTTTCTTTGGGAAAAAGGGCTTCTTACCCGAGCCCTTCTTTTTCTGAGAAGGGGCAGAAGTCTTCCTGGACAGCCTTGTCCTGGTGAGAGTCTCAGTCTCAATTTCTGCAGCCTTTACAGTCATGGGCTTACCGAAAAGGTTTTCATCTCGGCAAGGGACATCGACCAACTTGTCCTGCACCCATGGCTCCAGGTCTGATGACTGTAGCCAGGCCTGACGGCGTGCACCGATGCCGGCCGCGGCTACCCGGGCCGAAGCCTCGAAGCCACCATAGGCTGCTCGAGAGATAAACTTCGAGCACTCTCGAATCCCTGTTGACAAAGCCTTGAACCTATGCAAAGGTTCCTCAGAGAGGCCAGCTGAGAACCTGGCAATCTCCTTTGCCATGTCTCGTAGGTACATGCCCATGTACAGCTGGTAGGTCTGGACACAGCAAGATAGCATAGAGCCCTGGAAGCACTTTCTACTGAGGGCATCCAGGTTCCGGGCCTCCCGGCCGGGGGGCACCAAGGAGTGCATCTTCTGACTCTTCAGACGGTGCATGGCCGATCCCACAACCATGGAGTGGTGCGGTAGCTGCGCCTTTTCAAACCCAGGGCTCTTACGGACTCGATAAATGGAATCGACCCGTTTGCTAAGAACCGGCGTCGAGGCCGGTGCCTCCCACATAGGAAGAGCAGCCGTTCCAGCATCAGTACAGTAAAGGCTTCCTTCGGAGGAAAATCATACTGGAGGGCATCGAGCTCCTCGGATTGAGGCTCCTCCTCAGCGTCTGCAGGGAAGGCCAAGGCCTTGGCCATGTCCCTCATGAAGTCCGAGAACCGAGTATCCTCTGGCGGGGACCGTCTCTGAAGCTCGGACTCCGGTGCGTCCGAAGGTGTCCGTCTCCCACTCAGACTCCTCCTCGGAGGAATCGAGCAGCTCCGGCCGTGTGGGCCTTGGTGCCATCTGCCCCGACGACCTCAGCCCCGCACAGGATCGACTCGAGACTTCATCGACTTAAGGATCGGCTCGGTCTCCGGGGTTGACTTAGACATCGAGATCCCGGTGGTCGGGACAGATGCACCGGTCAGACCGGCGATCAGCACCCACTGCTGTTCCATGAAGGCAGCCAAGCTGCTCTCCAAGGCCATCAACCTGAGTCCAAGCTCAGGATACTCAGCAACCCCAGACTCGGGCCCCGACGGCGTCAGGCCCAATGTCGGCTCCCCCGGAGGAGAGTCCACGAGGACAACTGCACTTATGTGACTCGGGGACTCCGGCTCCACACAAGGTAGCTTGGAAGGCCTCGCCGACTCCGAGAGCCCGGGGCGGTGGTCAGGGCTACTCGACCTGGACCTTGAGAAACCAGGAGCCTCCACCGATGCCGCCCTCGCGAGTTTTTTCTTCCTTCTGTGCTCCCGGGAGAGAGACTCACTTTCAGAGGAACCCCGACCACGCTCGGGGTCGGACTCCTAAGATGTCGAGGCCTCTGATGAAGTCCGGGCCCGGCTGGACGCGGAGTCAGAAAAACTTTTCTCATGTTGATGCTGACGCCTCCGAAGCGCCTTCGACGACATTTTGCCGCACAGGCCACAGGCCAGCGGGTCATGGTCGGGCCCGAGGCATCGGAGGCAGCAGTCATGTGTGTCGGTGACAGACATAAGTTTCTTACACCGATCACACTTTTTAAACCCGCTGGCAGCCATCGGGGGAAAAAGGGCCACTGCAAGGTCAAAAGATACCTGTGTACCGAGCCCAGGCGGAAAGGGGAACCAGCGTCGAACTGGATAAGACAACGCAAAAATCGCAGAAAAAAATCAACTTTTCCCGGGTGACACGAATTCATGTCCGTCAGGCTCCGCGGAAAAAGAAAGACTGAGCAAGATGGCACCCTTGGATGGGAAGGGGACTGTGCAGGCGGGCTGCATTCCCAAAGGCTTTCTGTGAAATCTGGGGAAATGCTCCGCATGGGGGCTCCGTCGGCGCCGACATCCCCCCATATGTGAGGACTGACTTCCTGCTTGGTCCTGGAGAAAGAAAATTTATTAAAAGCTGGCTGTTACACAGTACCCTGTCCTGTGCTTCTGAGGTAATCTGTGACCAATTTCCTGGGTTATTCACACAGCCCTTGCTTGGATAGAGGGGGTCTTTCAAAATGCCCCTTTGATCTGTCCCTTGGCTTTAACACCTATTAAATACAATTTCACAGGTCTCTTGCCCCTTATCTAGAAGGACTCTTTGAAAAGGTCTCTAGAAACAATTTATTGTTCAAAGAATATTAACACTGTTTTTCCTTTTATCCTAAGTTATACTCTGAGTTGATTTAATTAAAGCATTTTGCTTGTACTAGGCCCTGACTGAGTATTAAATTTAAACTAGAAGCTCTCTGCTGGGTTTTAAATTTAACCAGAAAGCTCCCTGCTGTGTTCTGATTATAAATTGAAAGCCCTCAGCTGGGTTTTAAATTTAAAATAACAGTCCTCTGCTGGGTTTCACATTTAAACTGACAGCCCTCTGCTGGGTTTTAAACTTAAACTGAAAGCTAGCTGTTGAGTTTTCAATTTAACTAAAAGCTCTTTGCTGATACTAGGCCCTAACTGATTTAACAAATACACTGGATTCTAATTTGCACAGATTAATCAGCTTTAATCTAAAGAATTACCTTTTCCCAAAAATTTAGAAAATATTCTCAGAAGTAAATACTTACAATTGCAGATCTCTCTCCAGAAGTAGCAGTCCCTTTTTGTAGTCCTTCAAGACTAAAAGGGACACTAACGGAGGACAAGGCCATAGCGGAGAGGCTGAATGAATTCCTTGCTTCGGTTTTTACTGAAGAAAATGTAGGGAAGTTACCCATGTCTGAAATGGTATTTAAAGGTGATATACCTATCGATAAACTGAGAAGATATATTACAATTATTTGATAAACTAAAGAGCAGCAAATCACCTGGACCGGATGGTATACATCCGAGTGTGCTAAAAGAACTGTAGTATGAGACTGCAGACCTACTATTAGTAATTTGTGAAGTATCATTAAAATCATCTGTAGTACCTGAAGATTGGAGAATGGCCCGTGTTAATACCAATGTTTAAAAAGAGTTCCAGGGGTCATCCAGGAAACTACAGACTGGTGAGCCTGAAATCAGTACCAGACAAAATGATAGAAACCATTATAAAGAATAAAATTACTGAACATGTAGATAGTCATGGGTTTAATGGGAGAAAGCCAACATGGATTTAGCCAAGGAAAATCTTGTCTTACTAATCTGTTATCTTTTTTTGAAGGTGTGAGTAAACAGGTGGACAAAGGTGAGTTGGTTGATATAGTGTATTTGGACTTTCAGAAAGCCTTTTACAAGGTCCCTCATGAGAGACTTTTATATTTTTTGAAGGTATGAATAAACAGATAAAGCTGAGCCAGCTGATATAGTGTACCTGGATTTTCAGAAAGCCTTTTACAAGGTCCCTCATGAGAGACTCTTGACAAAATTAAAAAGTCATGGGATAGGAGGCAGTGTAATATTGTAGATCAGGAACTGGCTAAAAGAGAATAGGACTAAATCGCCAATTATCTCAATGGAGTAAGATGAATAGTGGAGTACCTCAGGAATCTGTGCTGGGCCTGCAGATTTTTAACATATTCATAAATTATCTGGAAATAGGAATAACGAGTGAGGTAATCAAATTTGCATTTGACACAGAATTATTCCAAGCTGCTCAAACTGAAGAGGATTGTGAAAATTTTCAAGAGGACCTTGATAAATTGGAAGACTGGACATCCAAATGGCAGATGGAAGTTAATGTGGACAAGTGCAAAGTTAGAAAAGAACAACCCAAACTACGGTTACACAATGCAAGATTCCCTATTGGGGACCACCTCCTAGGAAAAGGATTTAGGCCTCATTGTGGATATGTTGAAACCCTCTGCCCAGTGTGCAACAATGGCCAAGAAAGCAAATAGAATGCTAGGAATCATAAGGAAAGGAATGGAGAATAAAATCAAGGATATTATAATGCCTCTGTATCGTTCCATGATGCGACCCCACCTTGAATATTGTGTGCAATTGTGGTTGCCATATCTTAAAAACAGATATAGCAGAATTAGAAAAGATACAGAGAAGAGCCATCAAAATGGTAAAGGGGATGGAAGAATACCCCTATGAGAAAAGGCTTAAAAGGTTAGAGCTCTTCAACGTGAAAAAGAGATGGCTGAGGGGAGATATGATAGAGGTCTATAAAATAATGAATGGAGTAGAACACGTAAACGTAGATTGGTTGTTTATCAAAAAGTAGAAAGACTAGGACACACGCAATGAATGTACAATGTAATCCATTTAAAACTAATAAGAGAAAATATTTTTTCATTCAACGTGTAAACAAACTCTGGAATTCATTACCAGAGGATGTAGTCAAAGCTGTTAGTGTAATTGGGTTTAAAAAAATGTTTGGACAAGTTCCTGGAGGAAAGGTCCATAAACCATGATTAAAGAGGACCCTGGAAATCCACTGCTTACCTCGCGACAAGCATTGTGGAACCTATGTATCTTTTTGGGAACCTGACAGATACTTCTGACCTGGATTGGTCACTGTTGGAAACAGGAAATGGGCTTGATATACCTTGGTCTGACCCAGTATGGTATTTCTTCAGTTCTTATGTTCTTATGGAAGAAAAACTTTGACTTTTGAAATGTTCTCCTAGTTTAAGCGATGCCTCAGTATAGTAGCAATTTTGTGAGAGGAGGAGAGAGATTATAGGATGACCCCTTCCCACCTATAGGAAAGGGTACATTTAGATTGGGCAACAACTGTATATTTCCCCCAGCCCTATGTCAAGTGGTGGGATAGCAGACTGTACAATATGGAGCGATCACCAATACTGGAAAATGACCATTGCTAGCACAACCCATCTGCAAATCCACATTGGGAAAGCATTCCTGAATCTATGTTTGCACATGCACTCGCTAAACTGATGGGTTGTTTAGTGGGACAATGGACCCTTCAGGCAAATAGCAACAGGAGAGTCTGCAGTGAGAATCAGAGGACAGCTCAGAGCTAGCTTAGTTTTGCTACAGTTTATTTTTGCTAGTGGATTTACCATTGCCTCTACAGGTCTATTCACATCTTCCTGTGAGGGAGCAAAGCTACAAATCCCTTTGGCTTGCTTCCAGAGTCAAAAGGAAGTGGAAGGATCTCCTATTCAGCAGGGAGATACCTCACCGAGGTGGCATTAACTACTAGCAGAATGTTGATTATTAAACAGAATTAAAGTATTAAGAGAGAACAGAGCTCACAAATCCCTCTGTAAGCACAGGAGCTCTGGCCTTGAGCACTTGCAGAGTTCCCTCATTTCCTGTATTTGATAGCAAGTTATGTCATCTCTCCTCCCCCAAGCCATCATATCTCTGCTTGTAGTTGTTGTCAATTGCCCTCAGGTCAATGCCAACTACTGGCTACCTTGTGGATAGTTGTCCCCTGGGTTTTCTTGGCAAGGTGTCAAGGTGTGACCAGAGGTTACCAGATGTCCCCAATTTTTTGGGACTGTCCCAGATTACAGCAATGGGGACAGAGGAGGTAGAAAAAAATATTTTCAAGATAGTGGTTTGAATGTCGGTTTTTAGAATTTATATCCATTATCTTTATATTTTGCACAGTATGTTTATTTGTCTGCTTGGAAGTGAGTGTGTTGCTATCATGGGATGGATGGGGAGGCAGGGTAATGACTCCTCTTCCCTCCTCCACACCTTGTTGCTCAAACCTGGAACTAAGGTGCCCCTTCCTCCCCTGCCCCCAACACACACTTCGGATAAGAGACTCAGATTTGCCTGCAAAAAATCGGGTAACTTTACAAGAAGCAGATTGTCAGGCCTTTCTTCTGCACAGTGAGTCTATAGCACCTGGCATTCCAAGGTGACCTCCCATCCAAGCACTAACAAGACTAGATCCCTCCTTAGCTTCCAAGATCAGACAAGCTCAAGCTCACTCAGGGTGGCAAGACATGGCCATAGTCTGCATGTACTTACTTGTCTCTAAAGTTAAATCTCTGGTTGCCCCCAGCTTAATAGCTATTGCATAAATTTATCCGAAGAGACGACGACTCTTCAGATAAATTTATGGTTCACAAAATTCATTGTACCTGCAGCTTACTGGGTCACTTTTTAGCTTGTATATTCACCATATTAAGTGCCAGCACCAGTAGTTAATTTAATACCTATACTCAATGCTGCTTTAACGGTAACATAGAAAATGACAGCAAATGAAGACCAGCATGGCCCATCGAGTCAGCCCAGCAGCATGTTTAGGGTTAATTACCACTCCATGCAGGTTACTCCCATTCTATGCTTTGGCTGCTCCATGATGGCTACCCCTTAAATACCATTTTGATCACTTTCCACTGAACTGCTTCAAGTCTTTTTTATATCCTCGGTGAGACCTCCCCAACAACATGTACAGGGGAATTATCACCATCTTCTTTTGGCTGGTTATACATCTCTCTATATAGCTTAGCATCTTTACAGCTTTGGTTACTGCCCTGTCATATAGTATCTATAGATCTCAAGGTCGCAAAACAATTACCTCAAGGTCTGTCTCTGTACACATCATCTTTTCAGTGCTGAATATATGTATTAAGCAGTTACCACACTACCACTACCCGTTTGGTTTAAGCCCGCAATTCAGCAGTTCTAAAGGGATATCTTATCTGATTAGTGAGTGAGAATCACTGCAAAGTAGAATTTCCAGCACTGCCTCCACCCCTCCCCTAGTCTGGCCCATTTTAGATGGATAACATCTGGCCATTTAGCAATTTAAATGGCCTCATTTTATCTATATAAGTTTTACAAATACACGAATACGCAAGCAATTCATTTGCAATCTCCGGCGAATTCATCACTCGCTCTGAATATTGGCCCTATCATTTTGAGGCTTTACTATGCTAGTATTTAAACATGCCAAATGTGGATCATTTGGGACTAAAATAGCATGCAATGTCCCCTTCCCACCCATTTTTAAGACCTTATTGGACACCCTCTCTGGTTCAATTAACCAATCAATTAAGCAGCCAGTCATCCACACAGCTAAAGAAAACTGTTGCAATTTGGGGGGGGGGGTTGAAGATGTAACTGCAGGATGTTTCAGAGGCTGTATTCATATCCAAGAGAGCACAATATTGTCCTTGCAGAAAGTAACACCTACTGTCAGGCTCAGAGCTTATGGTGGGACTACACAAGAGGGGAAATGGGAGGCACTGAAGAATAAGGCCTAGAAGCCCAAAGGCGCAGAGGAAAACGGGGAAGAATGCCCTCCTTTCCAGCATAACAGGACGTTCTTTTATAATGCTTATTTCTGAGAGCGCAAACAGCATTATCCTTTTTTAAAATCAATTACATATCTTTTTTTCTTTTTCTTTTAACAAGAGGTTTAATTTTCCTGCTTTGGCAATGGTCGTTATCGCATTGTCTCTTCGCTGGAGTTGGGTGGCAGAGAACACCACTGTGCAAACTGCTAATGTCAGCTAAAAGGGCAATAATTTAAATGAATTTAATATTTATATCTCGCACTACATCCACAAAGAAAGTGAGACATGTTACAAATTAAAACAAAATAGAAAATACAAACGTAAAACACCAAGGGGCCACCCTTAGTTCATAACTCAGACCTGGGATTTGGATCGTAGTCAAAAGACCATAAAGCAAGTAGCTTCTCTCATACAGATATTTTCTCTTTCGAGATAACATTTTCTTCTCAGCAGGAAAGAATTGAATTTATTTACCTATTACCACTATATTGCTCAATATAATACTGTAATTCCAGTCACTGAACAACACTACAGCTACTTCACCTTAGCCAAAATGATTTACATATGTATGATCCCCAGTGTCTTAAAATGACTTACTGTTTCATAACACTTAGATGAATTCATTCTATGAATGTCTTTGGTAAGTCACTATTTATTCTGGCAATTTCCAAGAACGCTTTTAATGCTGAATTTGTTTGACAACTCGGATCAAAGCTGGGGAAAAAAAAAGCCCTGTAGATTTTATTTAAAGGTCCAATAATCAGTGGCGGCAGCTAGTGCAATTACAGCACCTAGCTGTGGCCGCTGAACTCTAAACCCAGATATTCAATGCCGGGGCTATATCCGGCCATTGGCATTGCATGTCCGAGTTTGCCGCACAGCCTGGAAGCTAACCGGTTGGTTGCGATATTGAGCCACTGTCCGGTTAGCTCCCACAGGTAAATAGGTTAGCTTTCACCATGTCTATCTTTACCCGTGGGTCGCTAACGGGGCAACGGCTCAATATCGCCATTGACTGGTTAGCAATGGGAACCGTTCCTAGAATGCCTCCAGAATGCTCAGATGTTAGCCGTATAGCATCAGGGCGTATAGCGGCGGTATTCGGGGATATTCAACAGCACTAACCGCATTAGTGCCATTGAATAGCCCGTTTACAGGTAGTTACACGGTTTGCTGTGCAGTAATTGCTGGAAGCATGCTGGACTCACCCCGGGCAGTTAGTGCACAGTAGTTACAACTACTGTGTGTTATATTTAGTGCTAAATACATGTTAGCTGCAAAACCCTGACGCACTTGAGAAAAATTGGCCCCTGAGTCACACAACATTCCATGCGTGATCAGCCAGCAGGAACAAGAATCCAGGAAGAGGCTATCTCCTCAAGAACTCACAGTACTTCTTCAGCGGTAGGCATGATTTCAGTTTCTTCATTTCAGTTACATGTGTGATCATTTATAGAGAACAGAGAAAATCTTCTGCTAGAAATACCGCGATTTGTTAACAGTAAAAAAGAAAAAAAAAAAGGATCAGAAAGTTTTAATGATAATATTTTGCATACTAGGCGAATTACCTCTTGTAGACTCCCTCAAATAAAAATTGCAATGTCTGTAATTTTTCACAAATTAAAAAAACATTCCTGAATCATTTTGCTGGTTTTTATTTTTATTACTACTACTAATCATTTGTATAGAGCTACAAGGTATAAGCAGCATTGTACATATAGATGGAAGACACAGTTCCTGCTCATCAGAACTTAATCAAGATGAAAAAACACCACAAAACTGGGCACTAGAGTATGGCAAGATACACATAAGTAGGTGACAAGAGAATGAGTGTCAGGATTCAAAAGCAGCCTCAAAGACGTGGGTCTTCAGCCTGGCCCTGAATAGGGCCAGAGAAGGAGCTGATGCACTGACTCAGGTAGTTTGTTCCAGACATTTTTTGTGTTAAAAGTCTTCCATTAAAGATAATAGCAAATATTTTTCAGGAACACACACATTTGTACTCACTATGCATGAAAATATTCAAAGTAACATACAAATTAAGGCATTGGGATAATCTGCATGGAGCAGCATTTACATTTCTAAGCAGCCCTGGTGTAATTGCCCTAGGTCTCCAAGAAGGCTGGGATTGGGGTGGGGGGGGGGGGGGGAGGAACCTGAATGGAGTGAGCATGGTTAGTCCAAAAGATGAATGAATATTGAAAGACCAGATTTTAACATGGAAGGGAGCTGGGTGTAAGCTAAAATGCTGATCTCGTCAAGAAACAAAGGTGAAGATGGCAAGATCTGAAATGGCCTACTGAATAGGTATAGGCAGCCATCACTAACAGATTTTGGTCTTGCTGGAGAGAATATGGCAGAAAAAAGGGTGAAAGGTCAGGTAAAAGATGTAAGAAGAAGCAGCTGGTGCCAGGTGACATGTAGGAATTAAAATCCCTTAAGAGTGCCAACACAACAGCAGGACAGGCTGGAATGCATTGACACATCTAAGGAGCACCAATACAGCAGAGAGATACTATTCAGAAAGGTCCTACCTCTGAACAGAAATGCATGAAGACACTGAGGAGTTTACTTCAGTCATTGAAAAAGCCAAATATCTGTACCTAAGGCACTTTCAAAGAACCAGGAATGTTCTCATAGTGGATCAAAGTCAACAAGTATGGCAATGGAAATTTGAAAACAACCTTTAAGACAGAGTTCAAGGCTACTTGATGGTATTAGGCTGGTAGTATCCCAATGCTACACCAGGTTCATGTTTTGCTGGAGTCGGATTGTTTGGAATTGCAGTTCAAAGCTGATGGTTAAACACCAGCACAACACCCAGATTAGCTGCAAGGCCCTAAAACACACGGAGAGTGTGAACAGAGCAACAATTCAGACTGGAAGGCAAGAAAACACCCAAAGAATGGCAACAGAGCAGCAAGACAGTTTGGAAGGCTCTACTACCTGAATAGGAATACTTTAAGGCACTGAGGACTTCTGTCACGGGAAACCCGAATTTCTTCATAAGGCACTTTTAAATGGCAATAGAAAAACCAGTGTTCTAGGAGCAGGGGAAAGCTGTACGAATGTTGGAGGAACAAGCTAGATGGTGCAAAAGGGTAAAAATAGCAATCAACCGTGCAAATAACGTTTCAGCTGGTTAGTAGACTTGCTAACCATTTTAGCCAGTTAGTAGATCCCACTATTCAGTGGCACTAACTTCTTAGGTCCACTGAATATTCCCACCGACTGATGAAAAGATGCCTGGTTAAAACTGGGCAGTCTGGAGGTAGAAGGGAGGAGGGGCATGACAGCCACTATGACATAGGTGTCAAACTCTGGCCCGCGGGCCAAATTTGGCCCGTAGTGTAATTATATTTGGCCCGCAAGGCTATACCAAATGACTACTAGAGCTAGCCCGCCGGTATTATACAGCGCATTCATTCATCGCTAATACTACAAATCCCGTAATGCCTTGCTGTTGTTTTGGCGCGTCAATCAGGACAGGTCCCAGAAACGCCCTCTCCTGTGTGACAGAAGTCATAGCGATCTCAAGCTACAACTGTCACTGTGGAACCCCTTCCCAAAAATGGCAAAAAGAAAGGCAGACAACAGGAACTTTCTGGACAGGTGGGAGACAGAATATTTGTTTACATATGTAAAAGACAGACCTGTTTGTCTGATTTGTGGAGTCAACGTGGCTATAACTAAGGAGTATAACATTCGACGACACTATGAAACAAAACACCATGACAAGTACAAGGACCTGGACATGACTCAAAGGAGCCAGAAAGTGGAGGAGATGAAAAGAAGTTTGGTTTCACAACAGAATATGTTCAAAAAAGCCACATCACAAAGTGAGGCTGCTGTAAAGGCTAGTTATATTGTGGCAGCAGAGATCGCAAAATCAACCCGGCCCTTTAATGAGGGAGAGTTTGTGAAAAAGTGCATGTTGAAAGTTTGTGACATCGTGTGCCCAGAGAAAAAGCAATCCTTAAATACTAAACCCCCCTGAAATCAATATAATAACCAAAAACAAAAAATTCCAGGAAAAAACAAAGAACCCCCTAAAGCAAAACCCTGATACAAAATACTTTTTTTGTCGGAATATGGCAACAAAGTACCGGGAATTCAGTCCAGGTACCACTGTGGCAATTCCTTTTATTAAAGATATGGATAAAAAAAATTTTTCTTCAAAAATCCAAAAGACTTAGCTCATATTCGTGCTGCTCCCCGCACTGCCAAATTTCGCCAGCCAAAACTCGATTGCGACGTGGCTCCACGTTTCGGGTGTAATATCAAATATCAAGAAACTTAAACACCCTGCTTCAGGCCCATCCTCACTGGCAAAAGTTCAAAACTTGAATGAAACAGAATCGGAGGTGTAACACACCAAATAGACATCGGCGTCTGACGTCAGCTTTCAAGAACTGCTCAAATCCACCAATCACAAAAGAGGGACAACCCCCTAAGGCGGGGGGAAACCCACTGAAACAGGGAAACCCCCCTTTTTTTTACAGCAAAAAGCCATCAGTAACATAATGACATTCACAAGATAGTATGCCAATCCACCTGGAGATTAAGCCCATGAGGGGCAATTGAGTCCAGAGAATATATCCAACGTTGTTCTCGCCATTGAAGACGCTGCTCTCTGTCGCCACCCCTAGGATCAATAGGGACATGGTCTAAAATTCTCCAGCGCAGCGAAGAAAAATCATGTCCCACAGCCAAACAGTGATCTACCATTGGGGCAGAAAGAGTCCTAGTGCGTAATCGAGAGGCATGCTCAGCCAAGCGTGATTTCATTGCCCGAATTGTTCTCCCTATATAATAAAATGAACAGGGGCATACAATCAAGTAGACCACAAAAGACGAAGTGCAGTCAGTATGCCACCTGGTAGTATAAATTCGGGAAGTGTGTACATCCAACCAGTCAGAACCCTCCATTGTAAGAGGGCAGTATATACAATGTCCACAGGCAAAATGACCATTATCTTCATGTTGTTGAACCGGGCGATCTTGTACAGAGGTGGTATGCATAATGAAATCTCTTAAATTGGTTGTACGAGAATAAGCAATACGTAAAGGCACATCTCGAAAGCACTCATGAGACCCCAGGATCGGCCAAAAACGATGTAACAGTTTAGTAACTTGTGGCATCTGAGAAGTATAAGGTAATACTCCAGTAACTACTGAGTCAGAAGACGAAGCATTCCTTGGAATAAGGAGCCAATCCTGGTGCAGATGACGAGCCCTCTTAAATGCCCGTTCAACCACTGTCATAGGATATCCCCTATGGATCAGACGCGATTTTAACTCCCTTGCATGGAAAAGAAAATCGGGCAAGGTGGAACAATTCCGTCGAAGACGCAAGAACTGACCATAGGGGAGACCCCGCTTTAGCGCTCGAGGGTAAAAACTATCAAAGTGTAACAAGGTGTTCCGCTGAATAGGCTTTCGATATAAAGTGGTTTCAAAACCTTGAAAGGTCAAAATTACCCAAATATCCAAAAATTGAATGCGATGAGGGTTAATCTGTGCTGTAAATTAGATGCGTGTAACATGAGAATTTAGCCGATCCAAAAACTGATCTAAACCTTCCCGAGATCCCGTCCAGATGAAAAAGACATCGTCAAGGAATCTTCTCCAAAATGGAACAAATTGAAAAGCTATATCTGTATAAATGAAAGAAGATTCAAAGGCAGCCATATAAAGGGTCGCTAGTGATGGAGCAACAGTAGCTCCCATGGCAATGCCGTGAATCTGTTTGTAGAACTGTTGTTGATACAAAAAATAGTTGTTATTTAGAACCAGTTCCAACAGATCCAACACAAAGGATTTAGGAAGCCTATCCGGGAGATCCAAAGTATATTCCCGTATACAGGCAAGTGCCTCACCCTGATCAATGTTAGTATAAAGAGATTGAACGTCCAGGGAGACCAAATATGTATAGGCGTTCACATCATCACAGCTACTCAGCTGATTCAAAAAATCGCCTGTATCACGAATGTAGGAACCAACTCTAGATGCCGCTGGTTGCAGAAAAAGGTCGCAGAATTTTGAAAGAGGTTCCAGTATGGAGTCTCTACACGACACTATAGGTCTACCCGGGGGAGCACTCAGCGACTTGTGTATTTTAGGCACCAGATAAAACACCGGTGTCTTAGGGTGCTTTTTTAGGAGAAAATCCAGTTCCCACTTGGTGATCCAATTATGTAAAAATGCATCAAAAACCACCGAATAGATGCGAGAGACAATCTCTTCAGTTGGATCCCCAGATAACACCACATAATTAGTCCGATTATGTAAATGGACTTCAACTTCCCTCTGATATTGATCTGCTGCTAATAACACCGTGGCTCCCCCCTTATCCGCTCTTCGAACCACAATGTCCGAATGCTGTAATTGACGAAGTGTCTGATATTGAGTGGAGGAAAAATTGACATAAGATCTTTTTTTCTGTTTTTCCAAAACAGTGAGATGTTGTAAAATCAAATCCTGGTAAACCTTGATAACAGGATCTGGAACTCCAGGAGGGGTCCAACGGGAAGAATTCCGTATCAAAGAGCAGTCACCAACCTCAGGTTTATCAGAAAAATGATGGATCACCCTCAATTTCCTAAAAAAAACGATGTAAAGCCAGAGAAAAAGCAAGCCTTTTCAAACGTGAGCCTGAGCAGAAACACAGTAGCTGATCGCACATGTGATCTTGCCACCAATCTGTATGACCAGCTTTTGGAAAAGGGAAAAGATTTCATTGCATTCTCCCTTGCTGTGGATGAGAGCAGCGACGCATCTGATACTGCTCAGCTGTCAGTCTTCATCCGTGGAGTGGACTCAAATATGTGTGTTACGGAGGAGCTATTGGGATTCAAATCAATGCATGGCACAACCACAGGAAAGGAAATTTTTGAGGAGGTTTCCAAATGCGTAACTGAAATAAAGCTGCCGTGGGATAAACTCGTGGGATTAACGACAGATGGTGCGCCAGCGATGTGTGGTAAAACAAGTGGACTGGTGGGCAGGGTCCGGGAGAAGATGCAGGAAGAGAACTGTGCAGGTGAACTAACTGTTTATCACTGCATCATACATCAGGAATCATTGTGTGGCAAAGCCCTAAAGATGGAACATGTTATGACCACAGTAACACAAGTAGTTAACTTTATAAGAACCAAAGGTCTGAATCACCGCCAGTTTAAGTCTTTTCTGGAGGAGTGTGGTTCGGAATACGCAGACGTGCCATATCACACAGAGGTGAGATGGTTAAGCCGAGGAAAAGTACTGAATAGATGTTTTGAGCTGCATGAGGAAATATGTCAGTTTCTGGAAAGCAAAGGGAAGGACACAGCAGAGCTTCGGGAGAAAAGGTTTCTGTGTGAGCTGGCCTTTCTGTGTGACATCTTGAGCCATCTCGATGCGCTGAACCTGCAGCTTCAGGGGCGGGGGCGCATCATCACAGACATGTACGCTGCAGTGAGGGCTTTTAAAACTAAACTGTGCCTGTGGGAGAATCAGATGCTGCAAGGAAACCTTGGCCATTTTCCCTGCTGCCAAACCATGAAAACGCAGTTCTTTACCAACTTGTTCCCATGCGCACAGTTTGCTGAAAAACTCAGTGTACTCGGCGCTGAGTTTAGCCGGCGATTTGCCCATTTTGATGTCCAGAAATGTAGGTTTGAACTGCTCAGTAATCCCTTTGCAGTTAATGTGGAAAACGCACCAACCAACCTACAAATGGAGCTAATTGAACTCCAGTGTAATGACACGCTGAAGTCAAAGTATGATGCTATGGGCGCTGCCCAGTTTCCACAGTTCATCCCTGACACAATGCCTCAGCTCCGCACCCAAGCTGCTCAGATGCTCTCCATGTTCGGCAGCACTTATCTATGTGAGCAACTTTTCTCCTCGATGAAGATGACCAAAACATCTCACAGGAGACGTCTGACTGATGAACACCTTCGCTCGATACTGAGGATTTCCTCAGCTCAAAGCCTGAGCCCAGACATTGATGAACTATCATCCAAGAAGAGATGCCAGGTATCTGGCTTGGGCACATCAGATTAGATCAGTGTGCAGCAAACTGAGCAATAATTAACGTTTTCTTTATGCACTTTTTCTTGCTACTCCAAGACATGGGCTTGAATGGTTGATTAATTTTATTATTGTTATTTTATTTTAAAAATTATTATTTATTATTATTTAAATCTTATTTAATAAATGAATGTCATTGATGTTTTTTTTTATTTGAAATTGGTTTTTGCATATCTGAACTACAGTCAAACCTCGGTTTTCATGATTAATCCGTTCAAAAAAGTCTGACTAAAACCGAAACGTATGAAAACCGAAGCAATATTTCCCATAAGAAATAATGTAAATCCAATTAATCCGTTCCAGACACCCAAAAATATTCACAAAAAATACATTTTATACAGAATAGGTTAGGTTGTATTCCTTTGGGTAGTGGCTGCTTTAAGGCTGGATCCCACAGGGCTTTGAGCTGGCTAACTGGTACCAGATGTTTTTATATTTCTTCTGTTTTTTAAATTATTTTTGCTTAACCTACAGTACCTTATTCTGTGCCGAGGGTGGTTTCCTGCTACTTCCTGGTATGAGCTTTCTCTTTCTTCCCCTTCGCTGCTGGATGCCACTCGGGTTTCACTGCTTCTTTTACCCCTCCGATCTTCCTGCCTTGTTCTTGCTCTCGCTACTCCCCGCAGCAGTCCCCCGACTCACTTCGCCTATTCACAAGGCTGTCTGCTAGGCAGTCCCGCTCCCCGCCGGTTCTCTTAAGTGGCTCCTGGTGCATGTTTGTTCTCCGACGCTCTCCCCAGCACTCCGTTGCCTTGTCATCTGCACTATCACGCGGTTCCCCTCTCCGCTGCCACAATCTTCAATTTATGAATCCTCCGTTGGTTTCTGCGGCCCCTTCATTGCTCCGCTGCCCGATCGCTGCTAGGGAAGCACAAGGCTTTGTAATGGAGCTCTTCTACAGCCCCGCCGTGGAGCCCGATGACGTCACCGGACCATTTCAAATTCTACGAAAACCGAGCGGACGTACGAGAACCGAGACAACATAGCAATTTAAAAAATCATCGAAAACCGAAGCTAACGAAAACTGGGGCATACGAAAACCGAGGTTTGACTGTATTAAGTTATAAATTGTATAGTAATAAGTGTTGCTTCATATTCAATGTTAAAGCAAATCTTGTTTGGGTCCATATTAAAAGGTTCATTTGTTCAATGCTGGCCTGCGACTTTGTTCAAGTTTTACATTTTGGCCCACTGTGTATTTGAGTTTGACACCCCTGCACTATGAAGTTAGTGGCAATATTCAGCTGCTCACTATATAGCATAAGCGGTTAAAGTTAGGACAGGTGAATACTTTTCAAAACCTCTGGCCCCTTCAAGATGTCCCCCAGGAGTATCAAGTCACACGTTAGCTGCTTGATGCTCACGAGGAGGAAAAATACTAACCTGCTGTCCTATGCTACCACAGGGTCGTGATTCCCACAGTAAACAGCTGCAGTAAAATGCTAAATTTTACCAGAGCTTAGTAACTAATCCCCTTAATTGCACCGTTTATAGAATGCTGTACAAGTTGATACTATTTTGCGCACCAAAATGCTGGAACTCTCTACCTGATATCCGTGCCATAACCGACTTAGCCCAGTTCAGAAAGGCCCTCAAATTCAACCTATTCATCAAATACTATCCGACATAAAGTGAAACTTACAGTCCCACCGCAAACCTAACCACAGCTTTCTCATTGTTACTAACTTTCTTGCTAAATTGTGTAAATAGTTCGAATATGTTATCTAGTTAACAAATCATATACTCCATGTAGATAGTTCTCCCATGTTTTTCCAAGTTTATGCTCCTGTTATATGTAACACCGAACAGCTTGTTGTTCTGGTTTTTGTTTTGTTCTCTGTGAACCGCGCTGATGCCAAATAGTGCGGTATATAAGAAATGTAAATAAATAAATAAATAAAATAAATAAATAATACTTTATTTTTGTAGGAACCAACCCTACAGAATGACACAGATAGAGAAGACTAGTCTTCTTTTTACCTCCAATCACTAAGGATTATTCTTTCTTCTAATTGAGTGACTGTGCGCAAACGTTTAGGTGCCCCTGGTCAACTTGCATGTTTCAATGAATCCCTAAGTGAGCATGAGTGGACAAAACCTCTACATGGTTTCTGCGAATTTTAATGCATAAACATGATTCATTTTAACAGACTGAAAATGAGAAAACAGTAAACATGGCAAGTGCAAATGTTTGGACACCCTTACAACTGATTTATTAATTTTTTTTATTTGAAAGTTGTTAATAAAGCCGAAAAAATGTAATGACTCATTGGGCCTTCAGTTAGTGAGGTGAAGAAAATTCCATAATTGAAAAAATACTCTGACCCTTCTAATTTTATTTATTTTATTTTTATTTATTTATAGCTTTTATATACCGTGCTATTTAAAATCAGTGTGGTTTACATACAACAGATTTGTACATAGCAGAAGCCTGCTGAGCACTTACAGTAAACAGGAAGGTACAACTTGGGTTTCAACTGGGGAAACTATCTACATCTATATACATTTATCTACAAATAATAACTTGGGATGATTGTGCTGTGGTTTATTAATTCATGGCAGAGTGTATGGTGGGTATGGGCCTAATCTGTCAGCTGGTGATCATTGTTCTATCCACTTTCAACCACCATCAGCTCTTCTTAGCATTTGAAAATGAAGAATTCCAGTTATCGATTTCAACTGTCAGAAACATTGCTAAGAAATGGAGCTACATGCTGAAGTCAAGGCAAGATCTGGAAAACCAAGAAAAATCTCAGAACTGTGAAACAGAATCCACAGATCACTGTAAACTACGTGTTGAAAAGTTTAATTGACACCGAAGTAGCTGTCGACAGTACAACAGTGCTTATACAACAATGATGTGCATGAATGATAGAAGTATTTTAAAGAAAACCTTGGAATAAAATGCTTTGGACCAGGGGTGTCAAACTCAAATACACCGTGGGCCAAAATGTAAAACTTGAACAAAGTCGCGGGCCAGCATTGAACAAATGAACCTTTTAATATGGACCCAAACAAGATTTGCTTTAACATTGAATATGAAGCAACGCTTATTACTATACAATTTATAACTTAATAGTTCAGATATGCAAAAACCAATTTCAAATAAAAAAAACATCAATGACATTCATTTATTAAATAAGATTTAAATAATAATAAATAATAATTTTTAAAATAAAATAACAATAATAAAATTAATCAACCATTCAAGCCCATGTCTTGGAGTAGCAAGAAAAAGTGCATAAAGAAAACGTTAATTATTGCTCAGTTTGCTGCACACTGATCTAATCTGATGTGCCCAAGCCAGATACCTGGCATCTCTTCTTGGATGATAGTTCATCAATGTCTGGGCTCAGGCTTTGAGCTGAGGAAATCCTCAGTATCGAGCGAAGGTGTTCATCAGTCAGACGTCTCCTGTGAGATGTTTTGGTCATCTTCATCGAGGAGAAAAGTTGCTCACATAGATAAGTGCTGCCGAACATGGAGAGCATCTGAGCAGCTTGGGTGCGGAGCTGAGGCATTGTGTCAGGGATGAACTGTGGAAACTGGGCGGCGCCCACAGCATCATACTTTGACTTCAGCGTGTCATTACACTGGAGTTCAATTAGCTCCATTTGGAGGTTGGTTGGTGCGTTTTCCACATTAACTGCAAAGGGATTACTGAGCAGTTCAAACCTACATTTCTGGACATCAAAGTCGGCAAATCGCCGGCTAAACTCAGCGCCGAGTACACTGAGTTTTTCAGCAAACTGTGTGCATGGGAACAAGTTGGTAAAGAACTGCGTTTTCATGGTTTGGCAGCAGGGAAAATGGCCAAGGTTTCCTTGCAGCATCTGATTCTCCCACAGGCACAGTTTAGTTTAAAAAGCCCTCACTGCAGCGTACATGTCTGTGATGAAGCGCCCCCGCCCCTGAAGCTGCAGGTTCAGCGCATCGAGATGGCTCGAGATGTCACACAGAAAGGCCAGCTCACACAGAAACTTTTTCTCCCGAAGCTCTGCTGTGTCCTTCCCTTTGCTTTCCAGAAACTGACATATTTCCTCATGCAGCTCAAAACATCTATTCAGTACTTTTCCTCGGCTTAACCATCTCACCTCTGTGTGATACGGCACGTCTGCGTATTCCGAACCACACTCCTCCAGAAAAGACTTAAACTGGCGGTGATTCAGACCTTTGGTTCTTATAAAGTTAACTACTTGTGTTACTGTGGTCATAACATGTTCCATCTTTAGGGCTTTGCCACACAATGATTCCTGATGTATGATGCAGTGATAAACAGTTAGTTCACCTGCACAGTTCTCTTCCTGCATCTTCTCCCGGACCCTGCCCACCAGTCCACTTGTTTTACCACACATCGCTGGCGCACCATCTGTCGTTAATCCCACGAGTTTATCCCACGGCAGCTTTATTTCAGTTACGCATTTGGAAACCTCCTCAAAAATTTCCTTTCCTGTGGTTGTGCCATGCATTGATTTGAATCCCAATAGCTCCTCCGTAACACACATATTTGAGTCCACTCCACGGATGAAGACTGACAGCTGAGCAGTATCAGATGCGTCGCTGCTCTCATCCACAGCAAGGGAGAATGCAATGAAATCTTTTCCCTTTTCCAAAAGCTGGTCATACAGATTGGTGGCAAGATCACATGTATCAGGGTTTTGCTTTAGGGGGTTCTTTGTTTTTTCCTGGAATTTTTTGTTTTTGGTTATTATATTGATTTCAGGGGGGTTTAGTATTTAAGGATTGCTTTTTCTCTGGGCACACGATGTCACAAACTTTCAACATGCACTTTTTCACAAACTCTCCCTCATTAAAGGGCCGGGTTGATTTTGCGATCTCTGCTGCCACAATATAACTAGCCTTTACAGCAGCCTCACTTTGTGATGTGGCTTTTTTGAACATATTCTGTTGTGAAACCAAACTTCTTTTCATCTCCTCCACTTTCTGGCTCCTTTGAGTCATGTCCAGGTCCTTGTACTTGTCATGGTGTTTTGTTTCATAGTGTCGTCGAATGTTATACTCCTTAGTTATAGCCACGTTGACTCCACAAATCAGACAAACAGGTCTGTCTTTTACATATGTAAACAAATATTCTGTCTCCCACCTGTCCAGAAAGTTCCTGTTGTCTGCCTTTCTTTTTGCCATTTTTGGGAAGGGGTTCCACAGTGACAGTTGTAGCTTGAGATCGCTATGACTTCTGTCACACAGGAGAGGGCGTTTCTGGGACCTGTCCTGATTGACGCGCCAAAACAACAGCAAGGCATTACGGGATTTGTAGTATTAGCGATGAATGAATGCGCTGTATAATACCGACGGGCTAGCTCTAGTAGTCATTTGGTATAGCCTTGCGGGCCAAATATAATTACACTACGGGCCAAATTTGGCCCGCGGGCCAGAGTTTGACACCTATGCTTTGGACTGATGAAACAAAACTTGACGTGTGCATCCACAACCACGCAAGATGCATTTGGAGAAAAATGGGTGAAGCATTTCAAGAAACAAAACACCTTGCTGATCGTTCAGCATAGCTGTGGATCTGTTATGGGGTTCTGTGGCAGCCGGCAGCACAGGAAATACTGTATAGGATGGATTCAACTAAACATCAACATATCCTAGAAACTAATGTCCCACAATCATTGAAGCTGAAAAGAAGTTGGATTATTTCAACAAAACAAGGATTTGAAACATGCCTCAAGATCAATCTTAAAGTATTTATAGGAAAGAAAGGTGAAGGTGTTGGAATGGCCTTCACAGCTCCTGCACTTCAATATTATTGAAAGTCTATAGGGAGATCTCAAACATGCAGTGCATTTAGAGAGACCTAAGAATATTTCTGAGCTAGAAGAGTTTTGAAGGAAGAGAGGAAACAAATTCCAAAAGCAAGGGAAAAAACCTCTTAATTGGCTATACCTTCTGCCAAAGGTTGTATTAGAAAGCGCTGACTAAAAGGGTGCCCAAACACGTGCTCCTGCAGTATTCACTGTTTTCTTATTTTGAATCTATAAAAAAGTACAAAAAAGAAATCATGTATTAAACATGACATCTGTGTGTAAATTTTAACTTGCACTATGTAAAGGTTGTATAAGCGTCTGTCACTTAGGGATTCACAAAGCATAGTTGCTTACCTATAACGGGGGTTCTCTGTAGACAGCGGGGGTATGCATTACACACTGAAGGTGAAGCGCCGACTGAAATGAGTTGCAGGGTCTCCCACAGCTCAGAGGAGTCTTGGAATGTTGTGAAGCTTTGCTTGGTTCTCTCTTTTTGTGTGTGGCGGGTGGCGAGATGGCGAGAGTGGTTGCATACCCCTGCTATCTATGGAGAACCCTTGTTACAGATAAGCAACTACACTTTCTCTGAAGGTGAGTCCAGAGCTGAGGCCCGCCCAGTTTTTTTTGTCTTTTCTTGTTCATTCTAATGTGTGACGAGCATCGAGGGAGTGGAGAATGATTAAATTGCGAAGAGATTACGGAAGACCACATGTCCAAAGTTAAATTCTCATGCTGAGGAATGGTCCAAACTGTTAATGCTTTGTGAAAGTGTGAATGGACGTCCAGCTGGCTGCCCTGCAGTTGTCCTACCAAGAGACTGATGCCAAACTGGCTATGGTTGCTGCAGTGGCCCTGATGCTATGAGGCCCTATGCGCCCTGAGGATTGGAGACTGTCCTGCACAAAGCAGAAAAAGATGCAATCTGCTATCCAAAACTAGATGGTCTACTTGGAGGCAGGCTGCCCTGGATTACCGGGGTTAAACGTGACAAAGAGCTGTACGGACTTGTATTGCTTACTCGTGTGATGCAGTCTAGGGTGTTAAGAGTCTCTTCTCGAGAGCCCTTCAATGGTGTTGGAAAGAAAGTGGGCAGAACGAGGGGTTGATTGAGGTGCAAGTCCATTACCACTTTAGGCAGAACTTGGGATGGGTCCTGAGGATGACCTTGTAGGGAAGAAACTGCGTGTAAGGAGGGTAGGGTACCGGAGCCTGAAGCTCCCCAATTCTTCTGGTGGAAATGATGGCTATGAGCAATACTGTTTTCCACATGAGATGCTTGAGAGAGGCAGACACCAAGGGCTGAAAGGGCACCTGCATGAAGCTTGGAGAGTACAACGTTCAGGTCCCATACCAGTACAGGTCATCGAATTTGGTGGTTTGGTGTTCAAGAGTCCTTTCATGAACTTGGCTACTAAGGGATGTGTGGAGAAAGGGTTTCCTTCAATAGGAGCATGGGAAGCTGTGACTGCATAAAGACAATAGTGAAGGGAAGTCATTTGCAGGCCCACATTTGTCAAATATAGTAACATAATATAGTTTATTTGTTTATTTGTGCTTATTTACCGCCTTTCGTGAATCAAAGCGGTTTCCAATAAATTCAAAGAAAGGAAAAATACATTTAACAAAATTATTCATGGAACATTGTCAACAAGGAGTGATGGGGATAAAAGGAAAAAATAACTTAACATAGCAAACTGCTGATTTCAGCTAATAACTAATTACAGGGAGCGAAGCATGTTTGCTAGAATTAACTGTTCTTAATAGCCATCGTGTAATGTGAATAAGAATATTGATTTACTTGGAAAATTTGTAACTAACCTAGCCTTTAAAAACATTCTATTTAAGTAATTAGTTCGCCAAAGTGTTCCCTGAATAGAAATGTTTTTAGAAGTTTATGGAAAGTATTTGGATCCTTAGAGTCTCTTACGGAGTCAGGAAGTGAATTCCATAAGAGTGGGGCGTAAGGCATAAACAGAGAAAGCTCTCTTGGATGTAGTTGAATTGCAGCTCCTGAATTCGGTGGGTACCACAAAAGAGTTTTTATTGCTACTTCTCCGTGGTCTGTTTTCCTGGGTGATTAGAATAAGCGGCTTCAGGCAAGTGGATGTTTCTGTTTGGAGGGATTTGAATATTGTGTGAATAGCCTTGAATTTTATTCTGCTGTCAATTGGTAGCCAGTGAAGGTGCTTTAATATTGGGGTAATGTGAATAATGGGATACTTTTTTCTGCGTTCCTCTGTTTGTGAACTTCTGAATTTTGTGAAAGCTGTGGTTTTCGCCTTTATTTGTGCAGAGGAACACAGAAAAAAATACAGGATAGAACTAAAAGAGACGAAAAGAGAAGTAAGGATAGCAAAATCAAAGGCAGAAGAAAAGGTGGCTAAAAATGTGAAGTTGGCGACAAAACCTTTTTCAGGTATATTTGGGAGAGAAGGAAAATCTGAGGTGGAATTGCAGGACTCAAAAGTGCCGGGAACGGATTTCTGGAAAGTGACATTGAAAAAGCGAAAATGCTAAACAAATACTTCTGTTCTGTTTTTACTAAAGAAAATACTGGAGAAGGACCATCTGTAATTGACAAATATACAAATGGGAATGGAGTAGATACCGCACCATTCACAGAAAATGATGTGTTAGAACAGCTTGCAAAAATGAACCAAATAGGTTTCCTTTTCCTCTTGTTTTTATTTACTTTCCTTACATATGTATCTGTCGCCCCTTTTATTTCCACCTTTAGTTTATCCCACTGCAATTCCACTTCCCTTATCCCCTCCCACCCTGCCAACTCCTCCTTCAGGCACTTGGCCATTTTACTGAAGTCAGTGTTTTTGAAGTCTAGGACATTGAGCTTGCTGTGATTGGACTCTGCCTTGGCTTTTATCTCAAACCACACCATGTGATGACTGCTGCTGCTTACATGGGCACCCATCTGGATATTCGACACACTATCTCCGTTAGTGAGCACTAAATGCAGCATCGCGCTTTCCCTGGTCGGTTCCATCATCATTTATCTAAGTAATGCATCTTGGAAGGTATCCACAATTTTTTTACTTTTTTCCAGATTTGCAGAAGGAATATGCCAATCCACATTGGGTAGATTAAAGTCACCCAATAAGAGTAGTTACTCACCTGTAACAGGTGTTCTCCAGGAGCAGCAGGAATCAGTCCTCACATATGGGTGTCATCGGCGCCGATGAAGCCCCAGCGGAGCATTTCCCCAGCTTTTTAAGAAAGCCTTTGGGAATGCAGGCACGCATGCGCAGTTCCCTTCCCGCCTAAAGGTGCCATCTTACCTCAGTCAAATGACATAGCTAAGAACAGCACACAAAAATGAAAAATAAACTTATGTACAACTGCAACTCCCAAGGGAGGAGGGAGGGTTGTGAGGACTGATTCCTGCTGCTCCTGGAGAACACCTGTTACAGGTGAGTAACTACCCTTTCTCCAGGACCAAGCAGGAAGTCAGTCCTCACATATGGGTGACTCCCCAGCTCTGGGCTACCGAGGAACCCAGGCTGAACAAGAGAACTCCCTCTAGTCTCAGCAGCAAAGAAAGGCTTTTCAATGACACAACCTCCACCGGTAGCCCAACAGAGGGCAGGAGGGCAGGAGTTGCCTAAACCTCAAAGAGATTCCGGAGTACTGCTTGGCCAAAAGCACTGTCCCTACGGGACTCCCTCTCCAGACAGTAATGGTCTGCAAAAGTCTGGCTTGAAGACCAAGTTGCAGCCCTGCAGATGTCTACCAAGGGCACAGAGCAGAGATGAGCCACTGATGCAGCCATTGCCGTGACACAGTGGGCCGTAACCCGACCCTGCAAAGGAAGGTCAGCCGCCTTGTAAGCCCAGGTGATACAGTCAGCCACCCAGATGGACAAGGTACGCTTGGACACAGCCAACCCCAACTTATTGGGGTCAAAGGATACGAAGAGCTGAGTAGCCCTTCTATGCCCCTGCGTACGGTCAAGGTAGAAGGATAAGGCCCTCCTACAGTCCAGGGTATACAGAACTGCTTCAGCCTGGCTGGCATGAGGCCTAGGGAAGAATGTTGAAAGAACCACCTCCTGGTTGAGGTGGAAAGAGGATACAACCTTTGTGAGGAACTTTGGATGAGTCCTAAGGACTACCCGGTTCCTACAGAAGCGAGTGTAAGGCCTATCACAGACCAGGGCCTGAAGCTCACTCACTCGCCTGGCCGAGGTAAGGGCTACTAGGAAGAGTGTCTTCCAGGACAGGAAGCGTAGAGGGCAAGTAGCCATCGGCTCAAAAGGTGGGCGAGTCAGCTGCTGCAAGACCACATTCAACTCCCACTCGGGAGCAGGAGGACGGATGGGAGGCTTGAGCAAAAGCAAGCCCCTGAGAAAGCGGGACACCAAGCGGTGAACCGACAGAGAATGTCCTTCCACCAGTGAGTGGTGAGCTGCTAGAGCTGAGAGGTGGACCCGAACAGAATTGGACTTAAGTCCGTGATTGGACAAATGCAGCAAGTACTGAAGCACTACTGGTATAGTACAGGAGAAAGAATCCTATGTACGTAGTTGACACCACACAGAAAACCTTTTCCATTTGAGAGCATAGGTTTTCCTAGTGGACTGTTTCCTAGAGGCCAGGACAACCTCCTCAACTTCCTGAGGTAGGCCCCAGGGAGCCAAAACTACCCTTGCAGTTTCCAGGCCATCAAATTGAGAGCTTTGGCATTGGGGTGCAGAAGGGAACCCTGATCCTGAGAGAGAAGGTCGGGTTGCAACCCCAAAGGCAGTGGGGGATCCACCGCCAGCTGACGTAGAAGTGGAAACCAAGGCTGTCTCGGCCACCTGGGAGCCACCAGCAGGACCGAGGCCTTGTCCTGAAGGATCTTGAAGAGAGTTCGGGCCACCAAGGGCGTGGGAGGAAACGCATACAGGAGGCCCTGAGACCAGGGAATCAGAAAAGCATCTGCTGCCATCCGCAGAGGATGCGGTTGCCTGGAGCAGAACTTTGGCAGTTGCTTGTTCAGAGGACTGGCAAACAGATCTATCCAAGGGAGACCCCATTTCAGGAAGATCTGTTGAACCACCAAGGGATGCAGCTGCCACTCGTGGGGCTGCAAAATCCTGCTCAATCTGTCGGCCAGGTAATTCTCCTGGCCTGGAAGGTACACAGCCCTGAGGAGCATGTTGTGTTTTAGGGCAAATGAACAAAGGTCTTGAGCTTCCCGACAAAGGAGCCTGGACCCAGTCCCACCCTGTTTGTTTACATAAAACATGGCTACCTGGTTGTCTGTTTGAACTAGGACAGACTGATGTGCCAGAGTAGGAGAGAAAACTCTGAGTACCAATCGAATAGCTCTGAGTTCTAGAAGATTGATCTGCTGTGCAGCCTCCCAAGGAGACCAGAGGCCCTGGGTGCACTTGTTCAGACAATGAGCTCCCCAGCCCTGCAGGGAGGCGTCTGTGGTCAGTACCACCGTGTACCCAGGAATTTGAAAGGGCACCCCTTTCAGAAGATTGGGTGGATGCAGCCACCAGCTGAGGGAGGTCAGAAATTGTTTGGACACCCTTATCCTGTCTCTGAGGCTGCCTGTGGCCTGGGACCATTGAGTCCGAAGGCACCACTGTGCAGGCCTCATATGGAGCCTGGCATTGGGGGTCACATGTACTGTCGAAGCCATGTGGCCAAGCAGCCTCAGGCAGAGTCTGGCGGAGACCATTGACCCTCTGAGAAACTGTTTTGCTAAGTCCATCAGTCTTTGAGCCCTGTTTGTTGGCAAGAACGCCTTTGCCAGGACAGAGTCCAGCGTCGCCCCTATGAACTCCAAGTTCTGGGAGGGGAGCAAAGTGGACTTTGTGAAGTTTATTACAAATCCCAAGCTTTGAAGAAGGGCAATAGTCCTGAGGGTGGCCTGGTGGGCCTCCTGGCACGACTGACCCCTGATGAGCCAGTCGTCCAGATAGGGAAAGACAAAGATGCCTTGATTTCTCAGGAAGGCCGCCACCACTGCTAGGCATTTGGTAAAGACCCTTGGGGCGGAGGTGAGGCCAAAAGGTAGTACTTGGTACTGATAATGGTTTCCTCCCACAATGAACCTGAGGTACTTTCTGTGGTCTGGATGAATGAGGATGTGAGAGTGTACGCATCCTTTAGATCTAAGGAGCATAGCCAATCTCCCTGCTGGAAGTAGGGCAGATGTGTTCCAAGAGTAAGCATCTTGAACTTTTCTTTCTCTAGGAACTTGTTGAAGTTCCGTAGATCCAGAATAGGTCGAAGGCCACCGGTTCTTTTGGGCACCAGGAAATACCTGGAGTAGAACCCTTGACCTTGCAAGTGGGGAGGCACAGGCTCCACCGCCCTGTCCACCAACAGACCTTGTAGCTCTTGGAGAAGCAGATCTGTGTGCAGGGGAGGGCAAAGAGGGCGAGGCGACCTCCTGTGCAGGGTTGGGAGAGGAGGGATGGAGAGGCTACGCTCAAGGAGTCAAAAACCCCCACCCTGCTGAGTGGGAGCAGGGGCCGGAGGCTTGGGGGTCCTCTGCCTAAGGGGGCCATTACCCTGCCCCTTGCCTTGCTGACCCTGGGGTGCAGCTTGGGCAGCCTGATACTGAGGGTACTGTTTGTAGGCAGTGCCCTTCCTCGGGTAAAAGGGCTTCTTACCCCAGGCCTTCTTCTTGTGAGAAGGGGCAGAGGTCTTCCGAGACAGCCTTGTCCTGGTAAGATGCTCAGTCTCGAGCTGTGCGGCCTTCTCGACCATGGGCTTGCCAAAAAGGTTCTCACCTCGGCAAGGGACATCGACCAACTTGTCCTGAACCCATGGCTCGAGGTCCGATGACTGCAGCCATGCCTGGCGTCGAGCCGCGATTCCGGCTTCCGCAACTCGGGCCGAAGCCTCGAAGCCATCGTAGGCGGTGCGGGACATAAACTTCGAGCAGTCCCGAATCCCCGAGGACAAGGACTTGAATCTCTGCAAGGGTTCCCCGGAGAGACCAGCAGAGAACCCGGCCAAATCCTTGGCCAGGTCCCGCAAGTACATGCCCATGTACAGCTGGTAAGACTGGACATGGCAAGCAAGCATCGAGGCCTGGAAGCACTTTCTACCGACGCCATCGAGGTTCCGGGCCTCCCTGCTGGGGGGCACCTCGGAGTGCATCTTCTGACTCTTCAGGCGATGCATGGCCGATTCCACAACCATGGAATGGTGTGGTAGCTGCGCCTTCTGAAAGCCAGGGCTCTTCCGGAGTCGATAGATTGAATCGACTCACTTGCTTAGAACCAGCGCTGAGGCCGGTGCCTCCCACATCCGGAAGAGGAGCCGTTCCAGCATCGGAGGAACCGGGACAGTAAAGGCCTCCTTCGGAGGAGAGTCATACTGTAGGGCCTCGAGCTCTTCAGCTTGAGGCTCTTCCTCGGGGTCCGCCCGAATAGCCAAGGCAGTGGCCATATCCCGGACAAACTCCGAGAACCGGGTATCCTCCGGAGGGGATCTACTCCGGGGCTCGGACTGCGGTGAGTCCGACGGGACACACCGAGTCTTGAATGTATTGGGGGACTCCTCATCCTCTGTCTCCCAGGCGGACTCGTCCGATGAGGTGTCAGGGTCCGACCCCGCGGGGCCCTGGAGCACCCGCCCCAACGCCGGAGGCACCGGTGTCGACGCCCTCGGTCCCGAACGGGAGGTCGAGGGAGACCACGACCGAGGTCGACTTCGAGCCATGATGGACTCGAGTATCGGCTCGGTCTCCGGGGTCGACTTCAATGTCGATGTCCCGGTGGTCGGGGCAGATGCGCCAGACAGGCTGGCCATCAGTGCCCGCTGCTGCTCCATGAAGGCAGGCAATCTGCTCTCCAAGGCTGTCATCTTGAGACTCAGCTTGGGAGACGCAGCAGCCACTGACTTGGGCCCCGGCGGTGCCGGGCCTGACATCGGCTCTCTGGGAGGAGAGTCCTCGAGGACTACAGGGCTTACGTGTCCAGCAGACTCCGGCTCCACGCGAGGAACTTTGGCAGGCTTCTCTTGTTCCACAGGCCCGGGGCGACGGTCGGGGTCTTAGACCTTGCCCTCGAGGAGCCAGGGACCTCCGACGACGACGCCCTCATGAGCCGCTTCTTCCTCTTGCGTTCCCGGTCGGGGGACCCCCTGTCCGAGGAGCTTTGACGGTGCTTGGGATCCGAATCCCGAAATGTCGAGGCCTCAGACGAGGTCCGGGACCGGCCGGAGGCTGAGTCCGAGAAAAGCCTTTCCTTCTGCTGCTGACGACTTCGGAGTGCCTTGGAAGACATCTTCCCACATGGTTCACATTTCTTAGGGTCGTGATCAGGACCGAGGCACCGAAGGCAGCAGTCATGTGTGTTGGTGAGAGACATCAACTTCTTACACCGATCACACTTTTTGAAACCGCTGGAAGCCATCGGGGAAAAAAAGAGTCCCCGCGAGGTCAAAGGACCGGCCTTCCAGGGAAAAATAAAAAAAGGGCGCGAACGCCAGCCACGAAGGGCAGAAACCGAAAAAGAAGAATCGGGCTCAATACCGGTGTACCGAACCCGGCGGGAGGGGAACCGGCGTCGAACCGGGAAGAAAAATATAGCGAAAAACGCCGAAAAATCAAACTTTTATCCGAGATGACAGGACACACGTCCGGTGGACTTCTCGGAAAAAGAGAGACTGAGGTAAGATGGCACCTTTAGGCGGGAAGGGAACTGCGCATGCGTGCCTGCATTCCCAAAGGCTTTCTTAGAAAGCTGGGGAAATGCTCCGCTGGGGCTTCATCGGCGCCGATGACACCCATATGTGAGGACTGACTTCCTGCATGGTCCTGGAGAATGATCAGTACCCTCTTCATGGCTATGTTTGCAATATCAATAATCAATTCACTATCCATTTCTTTGATTTGAGTTGGAGGCCTGTAGACTACACCAGTATGGATGACAGTGCCATCTTCTCTTTCCAATACAATCCACAGCGCTTCTTCTTTTCCCCACATCCCCTGCATTTCAGCAGCTTTAATATGGCTTCTGACGTATAGGGCTACTCCTCCTCCTTTTCTACTCTCTTTCTCTTCTAAATAAATTATAGCCAGCTATGGCTATATCCCATTCATGCGACTCGTTAAACCATGTTTCTGTAATGGCCACAATGACCAAGTCCATTTCTACTATTAGGGCTTTCAGGTCAGGAACTTTGTTGGCTAGGCTTCGAGCATTTGTGCTCATTGCTTTCCAACATTTATTGACTGGCTTGCCTGTATTTTGCATGGATTTTGTTTTACACAATTTTTCCCACTTGGCATTGATGTGTGAGTTAAGACTGCGGCTGTTTCTGATGTTATTATGTTTTTGCTGGGAGTGACATCCTGAACTTGTTCTTTTCCATCCATTACCCCCTTTCCCTATTTTAAATGCCTGTCCACATAATGCCTGAATTTGGGCAGTAGGAGGTAGGACAGCATATGTCCCATACAGCAATGGATGGGATCTTGAGTATGTGACAATGCCCAATTGGAGAAGCGGGACCACTTGCGTCAGTAGGAGTGCATCGGTAGGAGGTCTTTCTAGATGCCAGAATTACTGCTTGGACATCGGGTAGGGAGTTGTCCTGTATTAGGTCCTCTGACATTTTCAAGCAGTGAAGGATAGACTCTTGAGATTGGGATGCAACAGGAGCTCTTGGTTCTGAGTGAGAAGGCCTGGTTGAACTTCTAGAAGTATCAGCGATGACTCCTGTAGCAGGGCCAAGAGATGTGGGAACCAGACTTCTCAAGGCCAATGTGGGGCTATAAGGATAACAGAGGCTTTGTCTTGTCTGATCTTGAGGAATTCATGGGTGATGAGTGGAAATGGGGGGGGGGGGGGGAGGCATAGAGGGACCCTTATGACCAGTGTATAGCAAAGGCATCATGCATCCACCGGTGCTGGCTGGGCTGTATAGAGAAGAGGTAGCACTTGGCATTTTCAGCAAATACAAAGAGATCGATGTCTGGCATACCCCATGCATTGAAGATGGTTTGAAGGACCGTTGAGTCGAAGGACCACTGCTGATGACTGAGTGTCTGCTAACTGATTTAGTAACCCTGGCAGGAATGTTGTCTAGAGGATCAACACCAACAGAGAGGGAAAAGGCCCAGGAGAGTGTTGCTTGGTGGCAGAAGTGAGCCTGAGCTCACCTTTACTTGTTGGTGTAAAACATGGTGACTTGGTTGTCAGTTTGCACCTGATCGATCTTATACTGAGCCAGTGCCATAAAATGGTGAGAGCATAGTAGACAACTCGTTCGTTCTAAAACACTGATGTGAAGCGATCTTTCGTGAGTTGACCATATTCCTTGCGAAGAAAGTTTCAGAAGGTATGCTCACCAACAATATGCAGAAGCATCGGTTGTCAAAGTGAGATAAGGTGGTGCCTGGAAGGGCAGCTTTCGGATAGGTTCGACAGTGTGACCTACCACTGGAGACTGTGCCCTAGGATCTGCAAGAGCATGTGGGCAGATGCCATCCAGAATAAGGCTAGGTTGTTGCTGAGGTAATGCAGAGTCTGTGCCCTGTCTCTGGGAAGGAAAGCTTTGGCTGCCAGAGTATCTATGTATGCTCTGATAAATTTCAACCATTGTTGGGGGTACGGACTCTGACTTTTGTGCATTCACCACAAAGCCTGGGGCATTCAAAATGGCGGAGGTTGTTTGGACTGTTTGGTTTGCTGTCTGCTGAGAAGTAGCCAAGATGAGCCAATCATCCAGGTAAACAAAGAAACAGTATCCCTAACTTCTCAGATGAGCAGCCACTATCACTAGGTACTTTATGAATATGTTGAGTCTTGGTGAGATACCAAAGGGGAGAACTTTGTATAATTTAAGTGTTTGTCCAGGAACTTGAATCAAAGGTATCTCTAGTGTTGAGGGTGAATGGGGACATGGATATAGGCATCGATCAAGTCCAGAGAGGCTAGCCAATCATTGCGAATGAGCAATGGTAGGATGGTATTTAGAATGCATTTTGAACTTCTCTCTCCTTATGAAGAGATTGAGGTGATGCAGATCAGGGATCGGTCAGAGTCCTCTGGATTTCTTAGGAATTAGCAAGAATCTTGAATAGAAACCTTAACAGATCTGGTTGGGAGGGACTGGCTCGATGGCGTCCCGGAAATTGACTGTTGCTGGGAGCCAGGCAGGTAGGTGGCACGGTGGAGAAATTGATTTTGTAACCCGCCTGGATGATGGCAATAACCTAGCAGTCTGTGTTTATGGATTGCTAGGCCTCTCTGAAGTGATGGATCCTGTCTCCTACTGGGCAGGTAGTCAAAAACTCGGGGTAGGTTTAGGGATGGTGGGTTGAGGGGGCTGGTGTGGCTTCCTTTCATGTTGTCGAGGATGCTGAGTGTAGGGTTGTTTAAAGAGGCAGTGCTATGGCATCCTGGAATAAGGCTGGTATTTGCGATGTGGGAAAAATTGTTTGAAATATTGGCAATGATAGGGGTGGCAAAACTGTGGAAGCTGCAGCTGATGAGTTTGTTGTGCTGACTGCAGGCTGAGCTGCTAGTTCTTTGACTGTTGAGGAATGGTCTTTCACCTCCGAAACCGCCTCTTGCACCTTGGACTCGAAGAGATTGTCCCCCTGGAATGGGGTATCTGCTAAACGGTTGTGCAAGTCCTTCCTGAGTCCTGATACTCAAAGTCAAATGGTACGTCTGGCCAAGATGGCTGTGGCCTCAGAGCACAACACCGAGTCGTATACATCATTAGTAGCACAAATGATTTGATAGAGAGATTCGTAGAGGTCATTTGCCAACTGATCTGGATCATCGTTGGAAGGATCCTCTAGCTGGAGGAGGAGGAGATCATGATGGCAGTGAAGCATCTGTATTTGCTGAGCTAGAGTTTGCATGACTAAAGTGCTGCTCTGGCAAGTCTTCCTTCTGATGGCATCTAGGGTTTGCTGCTCTTTTCCCCAGAGGTGTTTGTGTCCGAGGCTTTGAACACATGGATTTTTTTAAGATGACTTTTGATATCTCCAACTGGTAAGGTAGTTACTGATGCTCAAAGCCTGGAGCTCAAATTGAGGTGCCGGGATGTAGCACTAAAAGAGAGTTTGGCGTTTTCCAAATGGAGGACTGTAGATCTTCAAGGACCTGGGAAACTGGCAGAACTAGTACCTCCTTGGGGGTGCTACAGGCCTTGAGAATGGACTGGAAATCACACTTATTTGGCAGACTTTGTGAGCCACTGAGGGCAAGCACCCAGGAGATCTTCTGAAGAAATTGTAGGGGGAGGGATTGGTCTTTCACTGGATCCTCAGAGGGCCCCTTATCTGGGAGGGAATGTCTTGAGCTATGATGGAATCAGTGGGCTTCTAGTGGTGAGGATAGGAACATAGGCAAACCACTTTGTCATTGAGGGGTGAGGGGCTGCCAATTGACAAGGGGAGGTAACTCAGGATATAGGGGAATCCTGGGGTCTATGTGTACCTCTGACTGAGGAGGTGGGGGGGGGGGTCGGTGGAATGTCAGCCCTTGGTGATGCCACCTGAGCTGTCCTGCACGAACCTCCAGAGGATGGGGATAAGTGAAGGATGAGGACTGGAAGCCGTGCGGCTCCAGGCAGGGAATTGACTCGGGTCAGAACTGGCTGGAGATTGCTCAGAGAGGAGCACAGGAATCTGGAGGAAGTGTCTCCCTGGACTGAGCCCCCATAATGCTATGTGGTACTGCCCATCTTACCTGAGGGTTTGACAGAAATTTTAGTCTCTCCAGAGGAAGCAGGGTGAAGTTTCCAATGTTTATACTTTCCTTTGGTGCCTTGCTCCCTGATTTCAGTGTTTTCTCGTGGTTTAGGGGAGAAGCAGATGGAATCAGGGTGAACTATGGGAACGGGGGGGGGGGGGAGGTGGTGGAGCTGGCCAGCAGAATTGGCAAATGTGGTGCAGCTGCCCTCAGAAGCTCGATTGTGCCTGTAGTGGACCGGATGGGAGGAGGGAGGGGGAGCGATCCAGAGCTGCAGTCATTATGAGGTGGCCCTATGGGAGAGTGATTGCGGCAGTGAGCAGGGCTTAATGCTGCCGTTTACCTGTGATGCTTCCTCTGTTGTGCGCTTGCTCTTTTCTTTTTTTTTTTTTTTTAGACTGGTGGGAGGGGGGGGGGTGAGTGATCGTGGTCCGAGTGAATGAAGCAGCTCGATTCTCCGACATTGCTCTGTTTGATTTCTCTCTTTATTTTTTTTTAAGCTGTAAGATATTTTAGTGGAGATTGGGAGAGTCATGGCTTTTTGGCAACAGTCGAAGAAAAAAACTGATGTCACCAGAGGCAAACAGGTGGAAAGCAGACACGCATGCTCAGAGATCCAAGCAACTTGGCTCAGTTGGTGTTTCACCTTCAGAATGTGCCTGCACTGCCCTGCTTGTCTTCGGAGAAAAAATTTGACCAGGGATGGCTAGGTGTTCTCTTTACTAAACTGTGGTAAAGGTTTTGCACCTACCATGTGATGTGTGTCAAAAAACTGTGCGGTAAGTACAAAGCCTGTGTGGTAAATACAGGGGGGAGTGGCCAGCATCTGCCCTGCATTTAATGCACCAGGAAGGAAATTACCACACTGGGCCGTGTTGCCTGCATTGGCAGGTAGCATGGGTACACCTGTGCTGCCTGCCAATGCAGGGAACGCAAGCTAGAGAACAGGTGAAGGTCAGAGCAAGAAGTCGTTCTGTCCTTCCTGATCCACAGCAGTGGCATGCCAACACCAGTCGACCACCCTTGAGCACCCCCAATGTCCAAATGCTGGTGGTGTCATGAAAGATCCTAGACACCAGCACATATCCGTGAACCCCCTTCAGAACCTCAGCTATCTGGAAAGCACCCAACATCTAGGATTAGGCAGTCTGGGGGGCTGTCTGGGCACCTCCAACCATGGCATTGATCATCCCAGCTCACCAGCAAAGTCCCGCGGACACCTAGACGTTATTGGGCAGTCCCTGCTAGTCCAGAGGTGTATAAGGGCAGGAGCGGTCCCCCCCCCCCCATCTGTTTCTGCTTCATCTCTGGCACCTTCAAAATGGCATCAGTCTCACAGTGTTGCCTTATAACGATAAGACATTGATGTTGATGTCAATGTCTTATCACTAGGGGGCAGCATCACAAAACCGGCACCATTTTGCAGCATGACAGAGATGAGGCAGGAACGGAGGGGGACCACTTCTGCCCTCTACACTGCTGGACCACCAGGGACTGGCCGGTAAGGTCTGGGTGTCATGGGAAGTTCTGGGGGGCCTGATTGGCTAGCTGAGATGATCAATGCTTGGGTTGTGAGGGCCTGGACAGCCCCTGGACAACCTAACCCTAGAGGTTGCATGCTGTCTGGGGGGTTGATATTCCAAAGGGGGGGGGGTTGCAGGGACATGTGCTGGTACCACTGATCTTCCAATCCATGGTACCAAAGCATTTGACCATTGTGGGGGGAGGATCCTAGGGGGTGGCATGCAGCAGCCGCATAGTGGCACCACCAATGTCTCAACTGCCAAATGCCACCTCTTGAGGTGGCAAAATCTGCAGCCAAGCTATCGGCAATTTGAGCAGCCAACATGTGACAACTGCTTACACTCTAGCTGCTTCCTGTCACCACACCTTTGCCCCGCACCGATTCTGCCTCTCCCTTCATCTAACCTGTGAACATGCCGCTAAACGTTTATGCATTCCTATAGCTTATAATCCTCCTGGTTTCAGGATATATGCATGGTGATAAAGATGAAATCAGAGGAACAAGGCATACACAGAAGCCATACAAACAAACGCACAAAAATCCCAATTTGTAAAATAAATTGAAATGGGAAAGGACGAATGGTCCTGGAGTTCAACTGCAGTGAAGTGAATTGCATTGGAACTGTGTTCAGGTCTCTTGTCTGGACTAGCCCAAAGTGGGTGGCTTTGATTCAGGGCCAGAATTAGTAAAGGACTGTAGCATCTATAGATGTGACTAGTGCTGGTCTCCAAAAGATTTCCATTCTAATTCTGTAAATTGCTCGGGAGGGGGGAGGGGGGTGCTGGATAGCAGTAGAAATACATGGAAAGTTGATAAGAGGAGGAAACAAAACCTCGTCTCAAAACCATATTTCTTTACACTGGATTACCTTTTGCACAAAACCAAACACTTTAAAAGCATTCTTTAATCACAAGCTAATCCTATAAATAATTAAATTTCCTCTGCTTTGCTGGAAGGAAGAAAGAAAATACATCATCCAGTGATATTCAATGGAGGAACACTTTGAGTTCTTTGCCACAGCTAACACTCAGCACTCTCAGCTCTGATCAAGACCCAATCCAACCAATTTGTCTCTTAACCCACCTCCAGTTCCTCTTGCTCCATGCGGTTGGGTGGCTCCCAGGTTCCCTCCTGCACCCTGTGCACAGCTGTCTCTGTCTGAGTTTTTGAAGCAGGGCATGTACTTCACCAGCCAGAAACGGGCAAATAGCAAGTGGGATCTAAGTGCATTATAAACAATATATAGATAGATAGAAAGGTTGCATAGTGACCAGCAACAGAAGTCATTGCCAAACTGCAGTAGGGGACATTTGTTATGGAAATTGCTGACCCATCATCTTGCTCATTTTTTTAAGTATTTCTGCTCTGTCACCCAGTCCTTTTACTGCGACTTGTTTTATGAGCTTTACTTTTTAAAATGTATTGGCAAATGGTAGGAGTAGAGATTTAAGAACATAAGTATACCATACTGGGTCAGACCAAAGGTCCATCAAGTCCAGTATCCTGTTTCCAACAGTAGCCAATTCAGAACATAAGCACCTGGCAGGTTTCCAAAAGCAAAATTTTAGTGTGCACAAAAACAATTGTACATGTATAACTTATGAATTAACATGCATATCAATTTGTGTGTATTAAAAAGTTCTAATATGCGCCTGAAAAAAAACATTTATTAAAATAAAACGTGTGAACTGAAAAAAAAAATTAAAAAAATCAGAAAGAATTCAGAAAAATACAAAATTAACTGAAAATGTTTTTTGACTTGTGCACCCCTATTAAACAAAAGCCGTAAACTACCCTCCTTTTTCAGCATGATGAAACAAATGGAGTGTTGACCTCTACCGCACTGGCCCTGGTGGTCCCTAACTGCAGCAACTGTTCAAGTGTGACCTGCACAGCCTTTATGCTTGGGAAACCTATGGAGGCGGGATCAAGAGGTCTTGTGAACTCCAGTGCATAGCTCTCCCGAATACCTTCGAGGACCCATGGGTCAGACGTGATGTGGAGCAAGGTTGGATAACAGTTCCATAACTGACTCCCTCTGGACTCCACCACTGCTTGGGCCTGCTTCGCGTCTTCTTCAGAACCGAGGAGGAGGAGGCAGAGAGGTATACACGCCCCATTCCATGAAAGCGTTGGTAGACTTGTTCCCGAGAGGGAACCATCCCTCTGGTATGGAGCAAACCGCACCACACAGAATCAGTGAAATCCCTCGACTGACCCCGTGCCGGCGCCAAGGAGCACCTCTGTTTCTGCTTGTCCTCGGGCAAGCAACCCCTTTGGACTCCCCCACGTCCTTCACTAGCTTCTCCCATGCTACTCCAAACAGAAGCTTGCCCTTAACTAGTACCTTACTCCCCACATCTTAGAAGAGACTTCTGCTGACCAGTTACGCAACCAGAGGTAGCGGAGTGCTGCTACCACTGAGGCCATGCTCTATGAGAGCCTTTGGATAAAAATGCAGAAGGCATCTTCTTGGTAAGCGGCTCTGGACTCTGACTTGCCGCCACCACTGCTGCCTCTGGCCCCTTAGGCTGCTCCACCGGTTCCAGAACTCCCTGTGCCCAGCTAGGGCAGGGTTTGGCCACAACAGCCCCAACAACGGAGGCTTGTAAGGAAGGGGCATTGCTATCCAGTGCCTGCTTCAACAAAGTATCCAACTTTCTGTCCTCAACCTCCCTGAGGGCCGAACTACCCTCCAGAGGGATAGTAGGTTCTTTGGTCACTGCCTACAGAGCGGAATCCACCTTGGGGGAACAGAGGAGTTCTCTCTCGAGTTCCAGCAGAAGGTAAGGCACGCCATGCCTCTTGTCCCCCTCAGACTGACCCCCGAGAAGTCCCACATCTTCTGATTATCTCTTAATCAGTTGTTGGAAACCCCTGTTGCAACTTTCTGACAGCCTGCCACAGCGAATCTTTCCTGGCATCCCTTCCAGGGTCCTCCGGTAGGCATATTAAGAACTTTAAACAACTGGGCTATTAGGGTTGTCCCCCTTCATAGCAGATGACTCATATGATAAGAGACTATCCAATGCCTGCTCTCATCTTGCTGTGGAATCTCGTATTCTTCCAACTCCTCCTGTCCTCCTGTATCCCCCTCAAGGTGGCACCTGCTGGCTAACAACTCATCCTCCTGAAGCCACTGAGCAGCTGCTGTGGGCTTCTTTCCTCTCTCTGACCTGCAAGAAGGGTGCCCCTACCCCTCTGTTTCAGGCAGAATGCCTTATGCCTGAGAAGGACGAATTCCGGACAAAAGCCTCCCTGAGCCCCTTACTCAAATCATACCTGAGATGTGAAGGGCCCGGGAGAGAAATGCTCCACTGAGCAATACTCCACCACCAGTGGCGGGGAACTTGCTCCCCCCCCTTGAGCTGGGCTGCTGCCATTGCCACTACTGGAGGAGACACAATTGTTGTGTAGTCTATGTCTCTTTAAACGGTTGACTAAAGGCAAAACTTATCAAATACCGTTTAATGACTAACCCTGCAACATGAGGGCTTGCTATTGTCACTTGATCATAAACTGATTCATGCTTTGCTCTCGGCACTAAGTCTCAGAGAAACCAAATTGCACTTTAACCAAGGGCTGATAGCCCATTAAGTGTGCTTATTTCACATCAATGACCCATTGCCGTGTTGAGCTTATTTTTTAGTTTAAAAATTTTTTAAATTTTCTTTTTTAATAACTGATGACTTTCTTCTCATCGAGCAATATACTGCACTTTGACTTTTTCTTTTTCAAATGTCGGTTATCCAACTAAACCAGACTTTTTCAAATGTCGGTTATCCAACTGAACCGGTAATATAGTGACTAGATATTGCACTTAACTTAATTCGTACTGTTGAGCAGGGCAATTCCGACGCTCACTGCTAGGCACCCCAAGCGTTTCACAGCGGTTGTTTCTTCAGGGAATAGACCCTTTAAAACTGAAAAGATGAGAATAAGAAATTATGTTGTGAACTTACTCTTAGCCTGTTGCTTCCTTTGTCTCAAAATTACGATGGTATTCATAAGAACCTGCTCAATTGATGCTGTCGGCGTTACTCCAATACTATGTCCATCTTCTTAACCCTCAATATGAGTGATGCCGCGCATGCGAGAAAAAGAACTTCGCCTCCTATTTATAGAGGCTCAAGGACAGATGTCTTCAATCATGTGGTTAAACATAAAAAATGCGGAAATGGTTAAACTGCAGCTGGGACCCTGTTCCATCTTTAAATTGAACTACTCAAATGCCCCTAAAACCTAAATACGATAGAATCTGTGTGTTTGTAATAAAAAATTATTTAAAGCTGAATTTTTCATATTGATTGATTAAATTAAAGGCACGATGCAAGATTGAGTCGCACATTTAATCCATTCGGAGTGACTGTGTTGAGCGTGTAGATCCATTTTTGTTCCTTCCATAAAAGAGTATTGGCTATTGTTTTGCCCCTTATGGCGTGATTGACTTTTTCTAAACAAAAAACATCGGAGCTGTTCAAAAATGTGATTGTATTGCAGGCAGTGCTGCACTAGTGGAGCTTCAAGGACCTTACAATTGAGCCGACTCCTATGCTCTTGCATACGGGTACGGAACAGTCGCTCAGTCTTACCTACATATAGAAGCCCACATGGGCATACTATGATATACACTACAGCAGTTGAAATGCAAGTGGTATTGTGTCGAAGATGGTATGTAGTTCCTTTGTGTTCAAATGTAGTTAATTCCATAGTTATGTCGCAAATGGTGCAAAAATTCAGCTTTAAATAATTTTTTATTACAAACACACAGATTCTATCGTATTTAGGTTTTAGGGGCATTTGAGTAGTTCAATTTAAAGATGGAACAGGGTCCCAGCTGCAGTTTAACCATTTCCGCATTTTTTATGTTTAACCACATGATTGAAGACATCTGTCCTTGAGCCTCTATAAATAGGAGGCGAAGTTCTTTTTCTCGCATGCGCGGCATCACTCATATTGAGGGTTAAGAAGATGGACATAGTATTGGAGTAACGCCGACAGCATCAATTGAGCAGGTTCTTATGAATACCATCGTAATTTTGAGACAAAGGAAGCAACAGGCTAAGAGTAAGTTCACAACATAATTTCTTATTCTCATCTTTTCAGTTTTAAAGGGTCTATTCCCTGAAGAAACAACCGCTGTGAAACGCTTGGGGTGCCTAGCAGTGAGCGTCGGAATTGCCCTGCTCAACAGTACGAATTAAGTTAAGTGCAATATCTAGTCACTATATTACCGGTTCAGTTGGATAACCGACATTTGAAAAAGTCTGGTTTAGTTGGATAACCGACATTTGAAAAAGAAAAAGTCAAAGTGCAGTATATTGCTCGATGAGAAGAAAGTCATCAGTTATTAAAAAAGAAAATTTAAAAAAATTTTTAAACTAAAAAATAAGCTCAACACGGCAATGGGTCATTGATGTGAAATAAGCACACTTAATGGGCTATCAGCCCTTGGTTAAAGTGCAATTTGGTTTCTCTGAGACTTAGTGCCGAGAGCAAAGCATGAATCAGTTTATGATCAAGTGACAATAGCAAGCCCTCATGTTGCAGGGTTAGTCATTAAACGGTATTTGATAAGTTTTGACTACTGGAGGAGAAGCATGTCCTGAGGTGATACTTATCCAATCAATTCTGGGGTAACTGAAGTCACCCATTATTAATGTGTTTGCCAACTTTTGTTAGCTTTCCTAATGTCGTTTAGCATTTTGTCATCCATCTGTTCATTCTGGCCAGGTGGATAGTAGTACACCCCCACTGCCATTCCCTTCTCCATTTTACACGGAATTTCTATCCATGGGGATCCTACAATGTACTTTGTTTCCTGCAAAACCTTTCAAAACTGCAAGTGTGCTGGTCTGTGTCCGTGTGGCGGCTCCTCAATCGTTGACAGGTTCAGGAGCCACCTCTAGCCCCTGGGATCCTCTCACCAACGGACATCCGCACAGCAGTGGGAGGAGGGAGAGTCTCCTTCTCAGCTGCCTCTTTGTATTTTGCAGGCCTCAGCTCCTTCCTCTTTTTTTTCAATAAGTCTAACTAAATTCAAAACAATAAAATGTAGCTTTGCAATAGAGAGAGAAGGTTAACTTACACTACACCTATGCTCCTTAGTTGTCCCTTCAGTGAGTCCAACACCTTGGTTCACCATGTCCTCCAGCTGTTTGAAGACTGAACTTAGGGGGGATGGTAGGTGGGGCCAGCTGTCTAAGTACTGTGAGATCATCGAAAGATGACATGCTCAGTCTCCAAACTGTTGGAAGAGGTACACTTCCCAGAGGTCGGAACTGGACTGGAGGGACGATAAGGAATGAATTTATAAAGTTAATCTCCTCTATCTATTTTCATTTAATGCAATATATTTCTATTTCTGTCTTATTTTTTAGATTTCTGGCATTCAGATAGACTATTCAAAGTATGTTTTTAGTTGTATCCATAGCTTATCTAGCAAGTTGATAGGAGTAATCTGGCATCATTTATTTCTGTAGGCTCATTATTTAGAGCTCCTTGGCTGCTTCTGCCTTTACACACCATCTCTCTTTCACAGGATTGCTAGTATCCTTTGAAAATGCCTCACTGAACTATGCTTTCTGGAGCAAGTGAAGGATTTCTGCCATGATGCAGTTCAAAAACTGCTATCTTTTTTTTTAATTATTTAATTTAATTTTTTATTTTCAGCATTTTCAAAAATATTTAAACAGTTAATTACAGGAAAAGTGAGAAACCATGCCAAACTAAAAACCTAGTAATATGAGGCCTGATTTTCGAAGGCCTTTACACAGGTAACTTCCCTAGTTACATGAGTAACTTCCCTAGTTACCCATGTAAAGGCCTTATCCGGGATTTTTGAAGGGCACTACATGGAAAGTGCCCTTTGAAAATCCCAGCTAAGTCTCTAACGCGCCCAGATGCTAAGCGGGTAGTATCGGAGCGTGTCAGGGGCATTCCAGGGCGGAGCGGGGGCGGAAGAAGGGGCTACAGAGGTAGCAACGATTTTCGATGCTACCTGCATAGCCCTCTGCGGCTGCCGGCACGTCAAGTATAACCCGGATTTTCACTTCTATCGCCATGGAAGTGAAAATCTGGGTTAAAAAGGGTCGGCAGGCAGGCTATGTGCCACCGTGGCACATAGCTGCCTAACTTAAAATTGGGCCCGTCATCACCTTTCTCCAAGAATCCAGGATTAGGGAAAAATTAAACAGGGGAGGGGTAACCTAATGGTTAGAACAGCAAGCTGTCCCCAGTGTGGCTAAACATTACAGAAGAACTTGAGAACAAAGGGCCCAATATTCTTCTGGGCAGACTATGCGCATAACCCTGCCCAATGACTCTTAACCCTGAATATTCAATGCCAGGGTCATACGTGCCCTTGGCATTGAATATCCGAGGATCACTGCACATGCTGGAAGCCACATTAGGTAACCGAGCAGCACCGATATCGCACCCTTCAAAGCCCATAAGATGATAACTATTTAATCTTTGGAAAATTCATGTCTCCAATTTTATCTCCTAAGACAATTCTCCAGGATTTCCAATTTGTTTTGACTAAGCAAACTATCTTTAATATGAGCATGCCCTGCTTCTTGGCATCCATCTGTCCAAGAAAGGTCAACGCATCTTCGGTAGTAGACTGGCTAATCTACTGAAGAGGGCTTTAAACTAGATTTGTTGGGGATGGGTGAAGAAAGCCCCCAGGTAAGTGAAAGCCCCCAGGTAGGTGATACCCATTTCCATAAAGGTATTTAATGTAACAAGGGTAACATATGGAAAGCAGTGTGTATAAATGCCCGTAGCATGGGAAATAAGATCCCTGATGTTGAAGCTTTGGTGGGAGTGGCTGACTTGGATTTAGTGGCAGTTATAGAAACATGGTTCACAGAAAACCATGATTGGGATGTAACTATACCTGGCTATACTTTATTCAGAAAGGACAGGATAGGAAGAAGGGGAGGAGGAGTGGCACTATATGTAAAAACTACTATTAAAGCTTTGGAATTACAGAGCTTAAAAGGGAGAGAGGAGGCATTGTGGGTTAAACTAGAAAGAGGGAAAGAAATCTATTTGCATTGGTGTGATATACAGACCTCCCTCACAAGAGGAAGAGGTGGACAGAGAGTTAATTGAAGACATACGCAGCATTGCTAGGAAAGGGGAAGTGCTACTGATAGGAGATTTCAATATGCCAGATGTTGATTGGCACATTCCTGCTGCAGTATCATCTAGAAGTAAGGAGATCCTGGATTCTCTACAGGGAGAACTGTTCAGGCAATTGGTAACAGACCCCACACGTGAAGGGGCCATACTGGACTTGGTGCTTACCAATGGTGAAAGTGTTTCTGATGTTGTAGTGGGAGATCATTTTGCATCCAGTGATCACCAGATGGTGTGGTTCAGTATTAGGACTAGGGATGTTAGAATCCATTCCAAGGTGAGGATCTTAGACTTTAGGAAGACTAACTTTGCGAAGATGGGCCAATACCTCAGGGAGTCGTTAGTGGGATGGGAACAGCTGGGGGATGTAGAAAAACAGTGGGCAAATCTGAAAGGGGGTATTTTAAGGACAACCAACCTTTTTGTTAAAATGGTAAATAAAGGCAAAAGGAAAAGGAGACCGCTATGGTTTTCGAAGGAAGTAGCTGAAAAAGTGAAGAAAAAGAGGGAGGCCTTCATGAAATACAAGAGATCACAGAGAGAGGAAGACTGGCATCTGTATTTGGAAAAACTTAGAGAAGCTAGCAAAGTAGTCAAGAAGGCAAAGATTCAAAAGGAGGAGGAAATAGCCAATGCAATAAAATGGGGGGATAAGACATTTTTCAGATATATTAGTGAGAAGAGGAAGGGCAAAAGTGGTATTGTCAGACTCAAGGGTGCAGGGGGGAATATGTAGAAGCTGATAAGGATAAAGCGGAATTGTTTAACAAATATTTTTGTTCTGTGTTCACAGATGAAGAACCAGGAGCAGGACCTCAGAAAACACCCACAAATAGGAACAGAAGCGAGGGACATCTTGAACAATTTTCAGAAGACTGTGTTCGTGAGAAACTAGCTCAACTTAAAGTAGACAAAGCGATGGAACCGGATGGGATACACCCTAGAATACTGAGGGAACTTGGGGACGTTCTAGCAACTCCACTGACTGACCTTTTCAATGCCTCGTTGGAGTCGGGAGTGGTGCCAAAGGACTGGAGAGAGGCACATGTGGTGCCTTTACACAAAAGCGGAAGTAAGGATGTGGTTGAAAACTACAGGCCGGTTAGTTTAACTTCGGTGGTGAGTAAATTATTGGAAACGCTGCTGAAAGAGAAAATAGTGAGGTTTCTGGAGTCCAGCGGATTACAGGATTCGAGGCAGCATGGATTCACCAGAGGCAGGTCTTGTCAGACAAATCTGATTGATTTCTTTGACTGGGTGACCAGGGAGTTGGACCGAGGAAGAGCTCTAGATGTGGTGTATTTAGATTTCAGTAAAGCCTTTGACACTGTTCCTCACAGGCAACTTATAAACAAACTGAGCACCCTAGGGATGGACCCTAAAGTTACTGCTTGGGTTAGAAATTGGTTGGGTGGGAGGCGACAAAGAGTACAAGTAAATGGAGCTCACTCTGAGGAGAAGGATGTTACCAGTGGTGTGCCCCAGGGATCTGTCCTCGGTCCAATTCTTTTTAACATCTTTGTTAGTGATATAGCGGAAGGGCTGTCGGGTAAGGTTTGCCTCTTTGCAGATGATACCAAAATCTGCAATAGAGTAGACACCCAGGAAGGTGTAGATAACATGAGGAGGGATCTAGCTAAGCTTGAAGAATGGTCTAGAATTTGGCAGCTGGGATTTAATGTTAAAAAATGTAAGGTCATGCATTTGGGCTGCAGCAATCCAAGGGAGCAATACAGTATAGGAGGTGAAGTACTTTTGTCCACTAAAGAAGAGCGGGACCTAGGCGTGGTTGTGTCTGATGATCTTAAAGTAGCTAAACAGGTAGAAAAGGCGACGGCAAAAGCTAGAAGGATGCTTGGATGCATACGGAGAGGAATGGCTAGCAGAAAAAAGGAGGTGATAATGCCTCTGTATAAGTCTTTGGTGCGACCTCATTTGGAGTATAGTGTGCAATTCTGGAGACCGCACTTTCAAAAGGATGTGAACAGGATGGAGTCGGTGCAGAGGGTGGCTACTAAAATGATTAGTGGGCTTCATTATAAAGCATATGAGGACAGACTTAAGGATCTTAATATGTACACCTTAGAGGAAAGGCGGGATAGAGGTGATATGATTGAGATGTTTAAATACCTCCGTGGCATAAATGTTCAGGGAGAGAGCCTCTTTCAATTGAAAGCAAGTTCTGCTACGAGGGGACATGGGATGAGGGTGAAGGGAGATAGATTCAGGAGTGATATGCGGAAATATTTCTTTACGGAAAGAGTAGTGGATCCATGGAATAGTCTCCCAGTGGAGGTGGTAGAGATGAGGACAGTAACTGAATTAAAAAAAGCATGGGACCAACACAGAGGATCTCTAAAGGTAAAAAGTGGACTGTTGTAGTTGTTGATATGGAAGGACAGACTAGATAGGCCATGTGGTCTTTTTCTGTCATCATGTTTCTATGTTTCTATGTTTCTTTCAAGGGGGCCACCTGGTCTCTTACTTGATTCAGCTGTTTTACTAAGCCAAACCTCCTTTCATGTTCCTCTAATTTAACAGCTGGACCTGTAGAACATTTGGCAGACTGAGAAATTAAATCACTTAAAGTCTTTTCCATCTGACTAACCCCTTCCCAGATAGCTTCCAAGGATGTTTGCTTATGGTTCACAATACACGTCCTATGGCAAAATTATTAGTATAACTACTGGCATGGGTGCTCTACTAAAATCCATGACACCCACCTAGGCTGTGGTAGCTGCACACTCCTGAGGGAAAGCTGAGGCTTTGAGCTGAAACAAGTCCTCTCCAATTTCCCAAGTCCCTGGGCACCCAGACCTGGCTTTCATCAGCTTCAACCATCCTTGTAGACTGTTCTCTCAATAGCACGTGATGCCCTCCTTGCTGGTGACCTTGCTCATCTATGACAGTACAGGAACTTGCAGACTGGAGATGAGACTGCTCTATTATATCCTTGAAGGTCTCCTCTATCTTTCTCTGTGAATACAGCACAGCAAGTATAAGAGCTGGAGCAGCCAAGCCTGCTTTTACCAGTGCACACAGCCTGCAGAGCTGCTCCTATATACCAGGTGAAGGTAGACCACAGATGCCACAACAGGTAACTGAAGAAACTCTAAATTATGGCTGCAAAGAAAAATGCAGCCTGCCAGCAGGAGGAATGTAGCCTGCTGATTTGCCCTAGAATACAGAGAAGATGTTTCCGTTACCCAGCAGGGAAGAAACAGATATTTTGGGCTGCCAACTATATGCAGGTGTGTGCACTGAAGCCAAGCCCTTTCCCTCCACCATACATAGGCAACTTGAGGAGTAGCACTTGGTCACCAACTACCTTCCAACACTCTGCCATGTCATCTTTTCTAGGGCACCAACATACCCTCAGAAAGGGGCAGATGCTCCATCTCCTCTGGACGCTGAAAGCATGATAATATCTGAGTGATAACTTTCCTGTCTTTCCAATCACTGTTTGGAATTTGTTCCAACACCTGGATCCCCAAACATGGAAATTCACGGTCAAGTTGAACTTCTTAGCAGTGATAGGTGAGAGCATTGAGTGTCCAAGGAAAGCAGGAGGGGAGAAGGTGGCAAAAACTCAGGCAGCAGCAGCAGCAAAGATGGCCTACTGTTGTGGTTACTTGTCTGATGCTCTTGAATCAGGAAGAGAAGCAGCACAGCTGTAGACAGCAAATAAAGACCAGACCCTCATGCATCTCCTGCCCCCAGCATCTGGACAACTTGAGGCCTACGCAGATAGAGAGGAGTTGGTCACCCACCATGTTTGAGACTTTTCAGATGCCCCTACTCATGTGTTAAAATTAGTTTTCTACAGCAGTAGCAAGAGGGCGGCTGGAGCAAAAAAAAGAGGGAAGGGTATGTGTTGCATGCATGGGAAAGGATGAGTAGGAGGAGGACTAAACTGCAAAATCCTTAGTCACCTATCCATAAAGCCTAAGTCTAATTCCACTAGTAGCTCTTTCATAAGTAATATTTATCTTTGTTGACTACTTATCCTGGATATTTGTGTGTTATCTTTATATTTCTCTTTCTCCCTCTCTAGTCTTCACACCAGGAAACAACATCTACTAGTAAGATTTTTCACAAATGTGACATATCTGCAAGGAGTTAAAAAAGGATACTGCTTAGAAGTGAGAACGTGTTTAGAAGTAGCAAATTTTTTTTCTGAGGCATATACTGTACACAGAGATGTATTATCAGGAAGAAAAGCAAGAATATTGCTTTTGTGTAGGTCACTAGTAAGACCCCATCTTGAGTACCCCTACTAATATGACACAGTTTGCAACATAAACACGATGAAGAGAAGTTTAAAGACCCTCAAGATATACTTGTTGGCACAAAGAAGGGAAAGGAGAGTTACTGAATGACAGAAACATTCAAATATTTGGGAGGAGTGGCCTAGTGGTTGGGGCAAGGTACTTCAGGCCAGAAGGTCAGGGGTTCAAATCCCACTAGAGGACAGCAACCTTGAGCCAAAAGGACTGGGGTTTCTAGTCCCACAGGTGCTCCTTGTGGTCTTGGGCAAGCCACTTAACTATTTACAGGGAACATGGGCAATGGAGGGTTATCTCCAAGTTATAATGCCCTGTTTAATGTAAACTGCCTTGATATCATGAAAGGTGGTATATAAGAAATGTTAAATAAATAAATATTTGACAGGCTTCAATAAAATATGTTTGGGAAAGTGAAAAGTTTTGTAGAAAAGGAAATTCATGGTCATGAACATAAGTACATAAGACACACTATACTGGTTCAGATCAAAGGTCCATCAAAGTACAGTATCCTGTTTCCAAAAGTGTCCAATCTAGGTAACAAGTACCTGTCAGGTTCCCAAATGGTAGACAAGAAAGCACTCCCATTATCCTCAGTACTCAGCACAATTTCAGTGATAGCAGCAGTGGGTTGAACCCTGGCTTCCCCATTCCTAGCCCACTTCTCTAACCATTAGGTTATTCCTGGATGTAGAGCTATGAAGGAAGGCCATGGACACAAAGTGGAGTGGTAAGGACAGACAGGCAGAATAAATGAGGAAGGGGGTTTAAGCATTTGTTCAGTTGTCCAGTGAAGGAGGAATAATAAGCAAATATGCAGAGAGCAGCAGTATGGCTGCATCAGGCTTAGAAGACTGGGGTTATCCCTTATGAGGCAGACATGGTACAGTCTGGACATCAGGGAGTATATGGTGGCTGGATATTCCGACAGCAGCCTCACCGCAGTTGGTAGTTGCCTAGATGATTACAAAACTTGGTGGTAAGATATGGGAGTGCAACTAAAGGCAGGATTAAGGAAAATGACATCGTCTCAAATGACCTACCAGTAGACGTGGTAGAGGTCAGCATAGGACAAGAATTTGAACTTGTTTGCGACTGATATACAAAACAGTAGAAGGGAACAGGTTCAGAGAGTGAATAAAACATGTGGCATGATCTTGTTTTTCCCTAAAGTACTGGAATTTAAATGCTCATTTATCCAAAGTGGCAGAAAATCAGAGGAAGGCAACTGGACAGAACGAATGGGCCACTTGGTTGTTATCTGCTTTCATCCACTATTTTAATATACATTATGAGGTAATTTTGATATTTTAGATAGTAAAGCTATTCAAACCTGTAGAGAAGGACTTTATTTCTAGGCTGAATTTCCTCTTTTTGAGCTTCTCATGCTTGCAATGAGAGCAACCTGAGAAAAATTAGCACAAGACTTTATGTGCCACTTCAATACATACTAGACAAATAGCTCACTCTTATATTCTCAGCAACCACTATGACAATCTTGGCTTGAAGCAAAGAGAGATCATGATTAAATCTATTCTCATTCTTTTTATAGCAGCACCGCATTACGAGTGAAAGATATTAATGCAACAAGGATAGTGTCTCCTTGAACAACGGCACTTCTCTTGTCGCCTCTGTCATTTGGACTATCTGGCCTCTTACTTAAGAACCTTGCCAGCTTCTCAAGGGCAATAAGTTGACCTCTACTGTCTAGAAATTCCTTGCATTCCAGAGACTGCAAGGGGGAATGTAATGATGTGACTGTCACCTGCTGTCTCAAAGCTGAGATGACTGGTTAAGATATAACCGGGGGTATCAATAAACAGTATGAGTTTTTCTCAAAATGCTTAAATCTCAATATTGCTGACATTTATTTCTCTGTGTCTGCTTCTAGACATAATTCCTAATCATCTGTGAAAAATGGGCATCTCAGTGGCACTTGTTTAAGCAAAAATGAATGACCTTATTCTCTAAATAAGTCTACCATGGATGGGAATGGAGAATCACACAAATGATGGTTCACTCATGCATAGTCAGATAAAGAAACAAACCTGAAATTGTGCATAAACTGCTGGAATTTGTCAGCTCTCCGTGCCAAGGGTACTATAATGTTGATGAGAGTGTTGGCCATGCTGAGCTTCTCATTCTTTACTTTCATAACTGGGCCAAAAGGCCTGAACAGAATAAGGCGTCTGAATTCCTGCTTCCTGTCTCCTTTGAAAGTCAGTTCGTACAAAGTGCCTTTATCTCGCTCAGTGCGATATAACCCTGTAAACAAAGTTCCAAAAGAACAAAATGGTATTAGCAAACTAAAGAAAATCAGTAATGAAACAGAAAATTTTAAAAACCTACAATGGGAGGTGCAGGGATGTGTGGTCATCAGGGTGTCGAGGGTACAAGTCTGGGTGTCATGGTGGGCATTGGGGTGTGTGTATATGTTTGTGTGTAAGTAATGGGGGTTTCCCATCCCTACCCTACAATATCCTCCTTTCTGTACTCTCGCCTTCCCTTCATGTAGCAGTGTATCTCCCCCTCCTCCCAAGCAACTTTTCATTCTTGCCATCCCCTGCCTTTCACTCCCTCAGTTGCTCTCTTTCAAATCTCATTTCCCTCCTCTAACCCTGCCCATTCCCAGTGCTCCGCCCCTCCACTCCCTCTTCTCTAGCCCTACCCATTCCCAGTGCTCCGCCCCTCCTCTCCCTCTTCTCTAGCCCTACCCATTCCCAGTGCTCCGCCCCTCCTCTCCCTCTTCTCTAGCCCTACCCATTCCCAGTGCTCCGCCCCTCCTCTCCCTCTTCTCTAGCCCTACCCATTCCCTGATGTTTTCCCTGCCTTTCCCCCTCTAACCCCACCTTCTCTCTCCATGCTCTGCCCCCTTAATCGCCCCTTCCCAGCTCTCAGGCAGCCAGGTCACAGCCCGTTCTCATTGCCAGCGAGATCCAGGACCTCCTGCTAGCAGCTTCTGGCCGCAGCCCCTCCTCGTCATGCCGGCGGGACTGGGGTTCCCATTGGCTCTTCTACCTACTGCTTTTGGGGGGAAGGGGGGCTATATCTTCTGTCTGCACAAACAGGTGAATACAGACAGACAAACACAAATCTTTACCCAGCCAGCTGAAGCCTTTCCAATAGGCACTGTCACTTATGCAAAAATTGCCTAAAATCTTTATGTGGACAGTGATAATAATAAAAAAGATATATAATGGCACAGCAAGAATCAAACAGTTACATTCACTCAGGGGGGCAGTTTCAAAGCAATCAACATGGTCAGCAGACCTGCTAATGGCACTAATTCAGGCAGGGCTGGTGATAGGGCTTCTAGTGCCCCCCCCTGCAACCTATAAATCGGCACCTCTCCCTCATTATTATTAACGTTGGCTGCACCCTACCCTCCTTTTTCCCAAAACCGCTTTGTGAACTCTTTTCAAGTGATATTAGTATTTATCCTTCAAATCCAGTGTTGTAAGAAAATTGTAGCGAAAGAGCACTTGCATAGCCAAAATAAAAATAATTAGCAGCAAATATACTTAGCATCATACAAACAGGCTGTGATAGTCCAAAAAAAATCTGATTCTGGTCATCTCACTAACAACACAAATTACCTTGTTCAATGTAATTCAGTTGTTTTAAGTAAACTGCTATTATTCTTGATATGGCGGTATAAAATTCACATACATACAAACATAAATAAAAAAAACATTCTCCAGTGCCAGGCATATTGTGAACTAATATAAAACCCTATAGAAGTCACCTAAGATCTACAAGGCCAAATCTATCATACCATACCAGCATACACTTCCAAAACTCATACAAACACTGCAATGGGCCCCAAAACATCCATACACCTATTTGAAGAGCTTGACAAGTCAAATTACTACAGTACAGATACCTATGTACAAACCTATTATTTATTTATTTATTTATTTATTTTATTTAACAGTTTCTTATATACCGCCCCTTCCAGAGATCAGGGGCGGTTCACATCGAACAAAAATCAATATACTTCTGTATATTTTACATGGAACTTGTGTTAACTATGTACACGTTTAGTTACATTGAACATGTTTTGAACATTAACTAGAATAACACTATTCAAACTATGTACAGGTCATCACAACATAATCAACCTATGTTAACAGAACACCTGGTCTTGGTTGCACACTCAGAACACAGACCCTCACCAAGTACAGAATAAGTGACCACAATCTAAAGTAAAAATAAAAATATGTAGACAAAAATTCAAAGGAAACCCCAAGAAGCCAGACTCCGTATGCAGTGCCACACCAGATAAGAGATGCAGTTCCCCATACTGTGTGAAATATAAAGATAGCACAAAGTCCAAACACTAAATTGAAAATAAAATTATTTTTTCTACCTTTGTTTTGTGACGATTTTTGAAGATGCTGGTCCCGATCTGAGGTTTCTGTTTTTCTCTGTCTTCTCTTAGCTCTCTCTCTATTGTCTAAAGTCCATCTGCTATTTCTTGTCTCACCTTTTGCTTTCTTCATTTTCTTCCATCAGCCTTTTCCCAGTCTCAGTAACCCTCCCCAGTATCAGCCCCATTTACAGCCTCCCCTCCCAGTGTCAACACCCTTGCATTGCTAGCACTGCCACTGGTGTCTATTCCCTTCTAGTCCCCCTCCTTCTCCATCATCCAGTCCCTTCTAGTCCAAATACCATCCCAGGTATTAGCAAACTTTCAGTCCCAGTGCCAGTTCCCTTCCAGTCAGCTCTCCTCTGTCCATCCCCTTCCAGTCCCATCCCCAAGTGTCAGCTCCCTTCCAGCCCCATCTTCCTTCCAGCCCCCTCCTTCCCCTTTTCCGCTCCCTTCCAACCCTCCATGTGAGCTCCCTTTCAACCCCACCTTCCCCGTCAGTTCTCTTCCAATTCCCATCCTATTACCCAGCCACCTTCCAGCCCCATCCCACAACAGTCTGCTCCCTTCCAGCTCCCCCCATCTGCTCCCTTGTAGCCCCCCATGTCTGCTCTCTTCCAGATCCCCCCCATGTCTGCTGTCTTGTAGCCCCCCATGTCTACTCCCTTCCAGCTCTCGCCCCCCCGTCTGCTCCCTTCCAGCTCCCCCCCCCCAATGTCTGCTCCCTTCTGGCCCCTTTCCTTCCCCTCCTCTCACTGACTCATCCTTCAAAAAAAGAAAGCACTCGTAGGAACATTTCTCTGTTCCTGTGGCTCTGCTCTCTTTTAATGTGCTGGGTCGCGGAGTTTCTAAAGGCAATAATAAGCATTTCAAGCATTGCCTGTTTCTTATGAGAAACAGGAAATGCTTGTTATTGCTGGAAACGCAGCAGTCCAGCAATTTAGAAGAGAGCAGAGTCGCGGGAACTGAGAAATGCTCCCGCGGCTGCTTTATTCTTTGAAGCAGTGGGTGGCGGGCGGTAGCGATGGCGCCCCCCCCCCCCCGCCATGCTTACCCAGCTTACCAGGTAGCACCGGCCCTGAAGCAGGTAATGCTGCTGAATACTCCCAGATGCCACCACTGAATGCCCGGTGCTAGATGGCTAACGTTGGGAGAATTCTAGGGTTAGATCAAAGACGGCACCCAGGGATAACTGGTTAGTGGTGATATTTACCCACTAGCTGGTTATCCCTTAGCGGCGAACGTTAGGCACCTGAAAGTCTGGCTTAACTTTCACCGCTGAAGCTAACCAGGTAGTTGCTGAATATTCCCACCCCCCCTCCCCCATGAAACTCTCATGACCCCCACCCTTGCCAACTCTTCATCCCTTTGTATATAGTTTGTTCTCAGCTGCACAAAATGTTCATTGTTATGAGTTCACTGAGTTACTCTCCATATGCATTGTAACAGTTCTAATGTTGTTCATAACTTGCTCATTGTAAAAGCTCAGTTCTTTGTAAACTGCTTTGACTTGTAGAAAAACGGTATATCAAAGTTTGCTAAATAAATAAATATCACTGTTGAATGGTTAGCTTCTGTGCTATCTGGCCAACCTAGATATTTAATGCCGATGGCCAGATATGCCATATTGGATTAGAGTTCAGTGGCAACAGCTAGCCACATTATGAGCACTAGCCACCATCGCTGAATATCTGCCCCCGAGATCCTTCTCCTCTTCCTTCTGGATCCTAAGGACATCTTCTATATCCTCTCCTTTATTTTTCCAGGATCAGTAGCTGACTTCTGCTCTCTCAGTCTCAGTTGCTCCTTCTTTCCTGCTTTCTCCTTCATTCCTTAATGAAGTTGTAATGCAGTGGCCTAAGTTACTTTTGTCACTACTTCTCTGTTGCAAGAGCTGAAAGACCTCTCCTTCTCCCTTATGGTGAACTGGCTTAGCTGCAAGGCACACCCACTGCTGTGGTAAACAGCTATACCAGCCAAAGACTGCGAACTGCCTTTGGGCTTGGCCTTTATATCAGTCTGGTTTCCCTCCAACTAAGGTCTTCTTCTACCATTACCTCATTGGTCAGGAGAGCCCTCCCATGTACTGGAAACACTGGATGGCATAAAAGGTCAACATACTATATTTCAGTACAGCTACTAGAGGTCTCTGCTCTCCAAGTAAGGAAGAACCTTAAGGGTTTGTGTGTGTAATTTTCGATTACTGCAACACAATCTATCATGGCCTTCCTAAAAGCACACTATATCTTTTGCAATTGGCACAAAACACCATAGAGTCATACTAGGAAAACCTCAGCGAACTCAGATCACTCCTATTCTCAAACGGCTGCACTGGTTACCTCTTATGGGCAGAATCAAATACAAAGTCATACTGAACACTCACAAGATCAATGCCTCAAAACAATTCACAGCTATAATGTACAAAATTGTATATACTGTATATAACCACCCCAGTTAAAATCCAAGTTGTATCCCCCTGTTCTCTGTAAATGCATATCTGATATACCGAGATGCATAAATGTTACCTGTAAACCGCACTGATTTTAAAGAGCGCGGTATATAAAAGCAATAAATAAAATAAATAAATCATAAACAATACTACCGTGGGAAGCCTCAAATCCTTAATAACTCACATTCTAACAGTAGACCTAGGAGACGAAACACCATCAACCTGCTGGACATACCACTAAATAAACCAAAGAATGAACCGCAGAGCATTCTCACTGGTATGCCGCATTACTATGGAACTCTCTACCACCCCTAACAAGATCCATCCGACTCATGTATGAGTTTCGCAAACACTTGAAAACCCAGCTTTCCCTCAAACATTTCGGGCCAAGCCCAAAATAATGGACCTCTCGCCACACAACTAGTTTTAGTTAACATTTCTTTGTATATAGTTAAATTATCCACCTTGTTACTTAATGCATTACTGTTAAACCTAATGCTTTATGTAATGTGCACTTTTGGTTAAAGTTGTTCAATGTTCTCGCACAGAGTTATAATGTAAACCATTTTGACTTGTAGAAAGACAGCATATAAGAGGTTAAATAAATAATTTCCACTCCGCCAATAGCAGTGAACTGTTTGCATAGATACGCATCTCTTTTGCTCATTTGTATAGTTTTTGCATTTATTTGTTAATTTACAAATTTGTTTATACATGTGCTACTTTTTCTATTGTATGTGTAAATCATTACTTATAGGAGTCTCTTGTTCCAATCTAGATCATAGAACAGAGCTGGAAATAAGTTGAACAGAAGTTAATGATGTCTCAATCTGCTTGTTGAGTAGCCAAGGCGCCTGATCCTTCTTGCAGTCTCTTGGATAGTTTCTCGGGCATGTGGGTTCATAACTTATGATCTCTGAATAGCATATCTCTTTGTTTTTCAGATCTACCTGTTTTAGTCAAGCGGAAGATCTTTCTATTATAATAGATGGTTAGCAAACACATCTGTAGATGAGCATCATACCCGCGGAGCATTGTTTCCAATAGACTGCCAGGCCACAGAATAGGCTGGCTCTTACAGTAGCCCTATACCCCACAGGTAGTGAGTAGCTCTACAGCGAGGTTCAGGAAGTTCAGCCTAGCAATCAGTAAACCCTTTATTTGGGGTAAAGGGAACGGAAGATGTCCTCAGAATGTATTTTCAGCAGTCACTCGACATGTTGGAGGTAATTTAATAAAGTCATTAAGCTGTGTTTGTAGCAGTTTGCACACATTAATGGACTCTTATAAAATACCAACTGGAATAAAAGTATGTGCATTGACATGAAACGCTTGTACTTTGCTGGTAGGCGCAGCAGGAGTGCGGTCTGCCTGGAGTTCACAAGTATGCACATTGATTATAAAATACTTTAATTTATGCACATACTATGCTTTATGTACATTCATTTAAAGCTGCTATAGAGCAGGTCTCGATGCCCATGCCCCAATTAAAGGCATGATCTCTGCCGCTTATGCTAGTATGTTATAACACAAGTATACACCTTAATCGATGTGTTTTGGCTGCCTTAAGCTAGGCGCCCTGTTAATTATCCTCCGCATGCCTACTAGGGCTCTGACAGTACCTGGCTAAGCTGGAAGAAACCTGGCCAAAAGGTGCAGCCTGTCTCCCAGACTCAGTCGATATTCCTGAGTGAGGAAGCAAGCAAAAACAACCCCAAACTAGTTTTAGATAGAACTAGCAGAATGTATGGCGTTATCTGGTTTGTTTATGCAAACTGGTGACCTGCGTTTTAGTTTTATGAACCTGGGAGTAAAGTAGGAATTATTACAAGTAGTGCAATTTTAAAAAAATATAGTTTATTTTTGAGCTTATGAAGCACCAGTACAGAGAACAAGCCCAAAACCTGTAGATATATATAAGAGCAATTGTTCAATATGAAAAATAGCCATTATCTACAATAACTTTCTCAGGTGGACAGAGGTAGAGCACACTGTTAAAGATTCCAGGGACAAATAAGCCACACAGCAGCAAAGTACAATCGCACAGTCAACATGACTGTCCACAATATAAGAGGCATGTCAATGAAAGACAAGTGGAGTGACAGTTCCAAGCTATGCCCAGATCAACAGTTCAAGATCACACATTTCTAAAATCAGTCCAGATTTATCTACTTATTTATTTATTTTTATAGATTTTGGCCAGAATGTAAGCCAAAAGAGAAGCACATTCATCATTTTTTAAAAAAATAAGACCACCATCAAACCAGTCTGGGCTAGGATTTCATCAAGAAAACAAGACATCTCTGTAAGCTTCGACCAACTAAGGGATCACTTTCAAGACCTGTACAAATTTATTTTATTTATTTATTTTATACACATTTATATACCGCATCTTCCAAAGTTCAGTTGCGGTTTACAGTGAACAATAGTTAACAAAGCAAGTTTGTTTTACAGGGAACGTTATATTATAACAGAACATATTTACAAGGAGTGTGTCATTGAGAGCTCCCGGATAAGTTGTAGGTTATATCTTTTTATTGGACTAGCTAAACACTTCTGTGTGGAGCCACTGGAATCAGTAGAAGAGATGGGTGACCACCCGGGATGCCAGCCCTAGAGGATGCCAATGCACTTCAGAGGGCAAGGTAAGCATGCCAGTATCTAGCAGGTGGTAATATCCTTCATGGAGAGGTTCCCCCCCCTCAACAAGACTGCCAGGTGTGCTGGTTGACCTGGTCATGGGCCTACATATCATGGTGTACTCAGCCAAAGACGTAAGAGGCACATTCCAGAAGTGGGCATGCACAGGCCAAATTGGAGCCCAAAACAAGACAAACTCAAAGAAAGAATAAAGCAAGAAGGCTGGACTTGAACAGAGAAGAACTTCCTGAAGGCAGGATTCCCACATATGAGGTGCAGGAAGAGACCAAGTTTTGGCAACCGGTACTAAGACACCTGGAAATATATATATGCTTTGAACAAGAAACAAAATAGCCACCAGCAGGATTTGTGGGACATAGAATTGGGAGGATTAACACCTAGTCTCAGAGGTCCTGAGAGACCCTGCGGGCACGAGGCAAGAACTGCCTATCAGGGCTTTACTCTTCATGTACAACAAGATCTAGGCTCCTTTCATCAACAGAACAACCTGATAAAAACAAAGCTAGTCACAGATATATTCTTTTTAAAAGGTATCATTTACTGCTTGTTTGTTGACCCCACATTCAAGTGGACTAATATATCAACCACAATACTTTGCCCATGACTAGATAGATAGTAGAGATGGGAATTGAGATATCCAGACTGCGATGTGCACAATTCCCCCTGTATTCTACAAAGGCTCAACTAACCGCAGAGCGTCCTGTAAAAGAAAATGTGTGTAAGGACATGCAGGACACATGTGTATCTGTGGTAGTGTTCTCCCTAATTTTGAATAGGTGCGCCACCCAGCTTGATTTTACTGTCCATCTGGCTAGCAATCTGATGAATTGACATAGTAAAATAATGAGCAGGAAATGGAAAAATTATTTATGTAATTTGCAATTAATATTTAAAAAAATGTAACAGTAAATGCTAAATATAATATGAATGAATTAGGACACTTGAATGAATTTGAAACAGTGGCAAAAACTGAATTATATATGGAAGTTCCTGAAAGATGACTAGTTATGTTGTCTGCTGCTGGCCGGCTTATAGTAAGGCCCACCCGGTTACCCCTTCATGCCACCCTGCTGGCAAAAATGTCTGGGGAGAACATTGTGTCAGCATGTTCATAGGGAGCAGCAATTTTAAAAAGTTGCATATGGGGCAGAAAATCATCCTGCTCTTCCCACATGTGCATGGAAGAGGCTTTTAAAAATCACTGCTTCTGACAACCTCAATCCCTCTTACCCCCAAAACTCTCTCCCTAACAGCACCAATCCCCCACCCCCCAAAATTGACTCTCATGACATCAAGCCTCCCCAACTAAATAACCTGACATCAAGGTGCCCCTGACCCATAATGGCGCCTCAACTCCTAGTGATAATCTAGTGGTAAAACCACTATGTGTCAAGATGCCAGATTGACTCCTGGTGTAGTACCATGTGATTACCACTAGGGGACCAATGGTTCAAATTTGATCACCTCACTCATTGTTCCCATATCTAGGTCATTTTATGAATATGTTAAAAAGCTGCGGGCACAGCACAGATTCCTGAGGTAATCCACTATTCACTAAGAAAATTAGCCATTGGCCTCCAAGACAGTGGGCCTACTATTCAGCACCAGTGGCTAACATTCTTATAGTGGCTAGCTGCCAGCACTGAATCTTAGATCCAGATATTCAATGCCGGGGTCCTATCCGGCCATCAGCACTGAATAGCTGGACGCTAACTGGGCAGCAGAGATATTCAGTTGCTGGCTGGTTAGCTTTTGCGACTAAAGTAAGGCCTGCCTTTGCTGTGCCTTAATTTCATTGTGTGTTGCTAACTGGGCAGCTGTTCAGTATCGTCAGTGCTCGGTGAGCAACAGATGCCGCCCCTGAATGCCCCAATGCTAACCGGTTGGCATCAGGATATGCAGCGGCGGCACCTGCAGATATTCAGCGGTGCTGTGTTAGAATCACAGAATATTCCACTGAGTGGCATTTACACGGTTTGCAGGTTGCAAACCACGTAAACGTCTTTGAATATTGGGCTCTGTATTTTCAAACACCCAGGCTTGATGTAAACCTTTAACCTTTAGTTTTTTCTTAACCATTTTCCTCATTTTATAATAGTCTCCCTTTTGAAAGTTAAATGCTAGCGCCATGGATTTTCTTGCTATCCCCCCCCCCCCCAGAATGTTGCCTAGTTCCTAACAAATCTAAAACCCCTCTTCCTTGCACGAAGAATGAACAAACTCAATAAGTGTGCCACAATATAATAAAGAAGCACTGTGCTAGACTGTTGTCTGCATCTTAGTTTTAATAAATTTTTTTAGTTATTTACAGTTGTTTAGTTATGTAAAGTTGCTAGGAGAATAGGGATACTTGAACCAATACAAATATACCTAATAAGTTTAAGGGACTTTGTTTAACGTTCACCTCAAGATGAACTGCAAGGACCTAATTAATCTATACCTAAGTCCCAATAACTTGCCAATGATGATAACTGCTTAAAACTGAAAGTGAATAAGATACTTCCTTTCCCTTAACTGATTTAAGAGCCTATAAATCAGGGACTGTGCCAGGGATGGGTGGTTCAGAAGTAAACAAACTGAAATCTAGCTTCATACACTATGCCCTGGGTGACTTATTAAAACACAGAATTTTAAAATAGATGCAGATTTTATCAGCTTATACCCATAAAATTCCCTTTTCTCCAAGATTCTGAAATGTTTCCAGCAGGTAAATACTGAGAAGTGCAGATTCTTTCCCAGCAGTAGTAGCAGCTGCCCAGAAACAATAAACCTAGGAATACAATGATTCAGGTTCCAATTCAAGTGCGCCACATAGGGGTCATTTTGTACCTTTCATTATCCATAAGTCTGCATGCCACATTCTATAGCAGACGGAAGACTGAAAACTTTTGAGTCCCATGATTATTTCAGAACAGCAGCACATCTCTGATCATCTCACGACTGAATTACTGCAATTCCTTCTAATTGCGTAAATGTGTTGAAGGCTTTACAAACTGCAAACTGCAAATTTAAATTACAGGTATTAATTTATTGAGTGTTGAATGGTGAAGCAACTCAGTACGTCAACACGGTTTTAAAAATGTATAAGCCAGCACGTCCACTGAGATCAGGTGGTGCTCAGCGATTACACATTTCATTGCCCAGGCAGTATCATTTGGTGAAAACGCACACCTATGCTTTTACAACAGCCGATTCCATTGAATGGAATAAATTACCACAGGAACTGAGACTGCTTGAAAGTCTCAAAGGAAGCAGCTGAAGATCATTTGTTTAGCCCAGCACTTGCCCTTTAGGAGAAAAGTAGTAGGCTGTGTTTGCCGATATGTAGGGAAATGGATGATGTTGCTTGTTCATATAATTGATACAGTGCTGTGGAGCCTAAATGAATGGTTTTGTAATGAAGATCATTAATTAGGGGATAACTGTGCTAAAGTGTGATTTGCTGTCAAGCTATGAGGCACATCTGTTTGTTTTTATTGATTATGTATGCTTCTTGTTATCTACCCAGAACTGTGCATGGCATGGACTATAAATATGTCAAAATAAATAAATACATCAGTCTTGAAGGACTACAAAAAGGGATGGCTTCTTCTGGAGAGAGATCAGGAGAGAGATCTGCAATTGTAAGTACTTACTTTGGGAATTTTTCTAAATCTTGGGGAAAAAGGAATTAAAGCTGATTAATTTGTGTAAATTAGAATCCAGTATATTTGTTAAATTAGTCAGGGCCTAATATCAGCAAAGAGCTTTTAGTTTAAAAACTCAGCAGGTAGCTTTCAGTTTAAGTTTAAAACCCAGCAGAGAGCTTGCAATTTAAATTCAGAACCCAGCAGAGAGCTTTCTGATTAAATTTAAAACCCAGCACGGAGCTTCTAGTTTAAATTTAATACTCAGTTAGGGCCTAGTATCAGCAAAAAACTTTAATTTAAATCAAATCAGAGCCTAACAAGCATAAAAGGAAAAACAGAGTCAGTTTTCTTTGAGCAATAAATTGTTTCTAGAGACCTTTACAAAGAGGCCTTCTAGATAGGGGAAAAGAGACCTGTGAAATTGTTTTAAATAGGTGTTAAAGCCAAGTGAAAGATAAAGGGGCATTTTAAAAGACTACCTCTATCAAAGCAAGGGCTGTGTGAATCACACAGGAAATTGGCTACAGATTATTTTATCAGCACAGGTCCGGGTCCTGTGTAGAAAACCAGCCTTTACTAAGCATGGTTTAAAGACGAGGTCAGAGAGGCTGTTGTGGCCAAAAAAAACCCATTTTTCAGAAAATGGAAAAAGGAGCCAAATGATGAAAATGGGAAACATAAGCACTGGCAAGTTAGATGCAAGGAATTGATAAAGCAGGCAAAGACAGAATTTGAAAAAAAGCTTGACGTGGAAGCAAAACTGCATAATGAAAAAACATTAAGTATATTCGTAGCAAAAAAACTGTGAGACAGCCAGTTGGACCATTGGATGATAGAGGAGTAAAAGGGGTGCTAAGTGAAGACAAGAGCATTGCTGAGAGACTGAATTAATTCTTTGCTTCTGTCTTTATGTTTATGTTTATTTAAAACTTTATATACCGCCCATAAACAATAGCATCTGGGCGGTTTACAAACAAAGTTAAAATAAAGCTGCGAAAAAGAAAAAGAAAGGAACGCCATAAAATCAGTAAAAGGGACAGAGAATAGCGTAAGATTAGTAGAGAAAAAAGGCAAAGAGTACAAATAATAATAAAGAGGGGTAGTAGACAGATAGACAAACAATGTACATTGACGAGGGAAAGCAGACAAGAGGGGGTAAAAGAGGGACGGGGCAGGAGAGTAGGGGAACTGTATCTTAGCGAGGAGGAGCAGGAGGGTAGGGGAACTGTATCTTAGCGAGGGGGAGGGAGGTCAAAGGCTGAACAGAAAAGATGAGTTTTTAGTTTTGCTTTAAAAGAATTAAAGGAGAGTTCTAAATGGAACGTGGAGGTTGGGGGGGGGGGGGGGGAGAGTTCCAGAGCCTAGGAACTGAAGATGATGTAGGGAATTTACCCATGCCTGAAATAGTATATAAAAATGATGTATCAGAAGAATTGAAAGAAATATCGAAAACCAGGAAGATGTATTATAACTATTTGATAAACTGAAGATTACCAAATCACCTGGATAGGATGGTATACATCCAAGGGTATTGAAAGAACTGAAATATGAGACTGCAGAACTACAATTAGTAATCTTTGAACTATCATTAAAATCAACTATAGTATCTGAAGAGTGGAGAATAGCTAAAGTAATGCCAATATTTAAAAAGGGTTCCAGGGGTGATCCGGGAAACTACAGACCTGTGAGTCTGACATCAGTACCGGGCAAAATGGTAGAAACCATTATAAAGAATAAAATTACTGATCATGTATATAGTCATGGTTTAATGGGAGAAAGCCAACATGGATTTAGCCAAGGATAGTCTAGTCTTACTAATCTGTTGTATTTTTTTGAAGATGAGAATAAACAGGTACACAAAGGTGAGCCGATTGATATAGTGTATCTGGATTTTCAGAAAGCCTTTGGCAAGGTCCCTCATGAGAGACTTTTGGCGAAATTAAAAAGTCATGGGATTGGAGGCAGTGTATTATTGTGGATCAGAAACTGGTTAAAAGATAGAAGGCAGAGAGTTGGGCTAAATGGCCAATTTTCTCAATGGAGAAAAGTAAATTGTGGAGCTCTATCTATCTATTTAACATTTATAAAGCGCTTCAAACGTACGAAGCGCTGTACATACAGTACATGAAGAAAAGACAGTCCCTGCTCATCAGAGCTCACAATCTAATCAAGAAGATCACAAAATACAAATACAATCAAGTAAGACAAAGTATACAATAAACAAGAAGAGCAAAAATAAGAATCAAGAACAGAAAGCAATAGAGAAGAGATGGGTTTTCAATCTGGACTTGAAGAGGTAGATTGTTCCAGGCAAAGGGTGCAGCCAGGTGAAAGGAGCAAAGTCTAGAATTAGCAGTACGAGTGGAGGGCATAGATAGACAAAGGCTGTTCGAAGAGCAAAGAATGCGAGAGGGGATGTAAGGAGAGATAAGAGATGATAGGAGTGGGGGGGCTGAAGAGTGAATGCATTTATAGGTCAAGAGGAGGAGTTTGAATTGGATCTGGAAGCGGATGGGAAGCCAATGAAGGGACTTGAGAAGAGGAGTGACATGGGAAAAGCGATGCTGACAGAAAATTAGTCGAGCAGCAGAATGTTGAATAGATTGAAGGAGAAAGAGATGGTTTGCGGGAAGGCCAGCAAGGAGAATATTGCAGTAATCAAGACGGGAGGTGATCAAGGAGTGAACAATCATTTTAGTAGTGTCATCAGAAAGGAAGAGGCGAATTTTGTTAATGTTATAAAGGAAGAAACAGCAAGTCTTAGCTACGAGTTGGATATGAATGGAGAAAGAGAGAGAGGATTCAAAGGTAACACCCAGGTTATGGGCCGAAGAGACAGGAAGGATTAAAGAGTTATCCACAGAGACTGAGAAAGGGGGGTAGAGGAGGGGAGGCATTGGGGGGAAAGATAAGGAGTTCCACTGGGATCTGTGCTGGGCCTGCTGCTTTTTAACATATTCATAAATGACCTGGAAATGGGAATAATGAATGAGATGATCAAATTTGCAGATGACACAAAATTATTCAAAGTTGTTAAAATCCAAGTGGATTGTGAAAAATTGCAAGAGGACCTTGAAAAATTGGAAGACTCAACGTCCAAATGGCAGAGGAAATGTAATGTTGACAAGGGCAAAGTTATGCACCTAGGAAAGAACCCAAACTTTGGTTACACGATGCAAGGTAATACCGTAATCACCCAAGTATAATGCTCACCCAAGTATAATGCTCCCCCACTTTTGAATCGAAAAACTAGTCTTTTTTGACATACCCAAGTATAACGCTCACCGTAAGTTTTCAGAATTTTGTTTAAATTTTATTTTACACAAAAAATGATACAGAATGATTACAGAAGTTCATGCGTTCATTCTCACTGTAACTTCTTTACCAGCACTGGCCAATCAGTGCATGACCTCCGCATGAAAAGCGTAAAGGATTGTTTTGCCGAGGCAATCCGTGATTATAATTGGTTGACACCCGAAGCCTAGAATGAAATGAGTGACGCCTACGGCTGCGCCAAGTCAATTGAGTTGAGAGGGAGTGCCGTGCGACGCGAACCTAAATGCTATATTGCTGTCCCGTTTATTGTCTCAGCATTGGCGAGGGAGTGGATTCTTGGAACAAATGATGAATGTGAGTTAGATTTTCAAATTCGTGACTTTGATGGGAAAGGGATTTCGGTGCACTTTATACTCAGATGATGCCGTCGAAGGGGCTAAAGAACGTCTTCCTTGGGAGGAGGAGGAGGAGGAAAGAGAGAGGAGGGTATTTATTTGAAATTTTTACCTACGAAAAATAATTATGACACGCAGTCACGCACTGTATTATACTGATTGATAAAACACCAGCAATGTACCAATAAAATTTATTACATAATTTGATCTCCTCTTACACAGAATTTGACTTTGCAAACTGGGATTTCTCACATACTCAAGTATTTATTTAAAGTTTCTTTTATACCGCGTTATTCGACATCAGCGCGGTTTACAGTGAACAGAAATTACACTTCACAACATTGATCAGTGCTTACAATGAACAGGGCAATACATTAAACAGGTTTACATTAAACAGGATTCTTAAACAGCGAACATAATAAACTATGTACAAAAGGCAACTATATACAAAGCCGCTAAGTGCAGCTATATGATTCCTGATGATAGTATAATGCTCTTCCAATTTTTGATGTTGAAATTTGAGATAAAAATGGGAGCATTATACTTGGGTGATTACGGTACCTTAGAAACCATCACCTAGGGAAAAGATTTAGGCTTCATCGTGGATAATACGTTGAAACCCTCTGCCAAGTATGCAACGGCAGCCAAGAAAGCTAATAGAATGCTAGGAATCATATGGAAAGGAATGGAAAATAAAATAAAGAATATCGTTCCATGGTTCAACTGCACCTTGAATATTGTGTGCAATTCTGGTCGCCGTATCTTAAAAAGGATAAAACGGAATTAGAAGAGATACAGAGAAGAGCTACCAAAATGGTAAAGGGGATGGAATTATACCCTTATGAGGAAAGGCTTAAAAGGTTAGGGCTCTTCAACTTGGAAAAGAGAAGGCCGAGGGGAGATATGATAGAAGTCTATAAATTAATGAATGGAGTGGAACGGGTTAACAGATTGGTTGTTTACGCCATCAAAAAGTAGAAAGACTAGTGGACATGCAATGAAGCTACAATGTAACCCATTTAAGACTAATAAGAGAAAATATTTTTTCACTCAACGTGTAATCAAACTCTGGAATTTGTTACCAGAGGATGTAGTAAAAGCTCTTAGTGTAGCTGGGTTTAAAAAAGGTTTGGCCAAGTTTCTGGAGGAAAGGTCCATAAACCATTATTAAAGAGGACCCGGAAAATACGGTATTAGACAGGAAGCCAGTGAAGTTCCTTTAACAATAGTATGATTCAATTATAACTGAAGAACTAAGGCATGCTAAGTCGATTAATGCACTTTAAATCGATTAACACGCACTAAATTTTTTTAAGGCACACTAACTGCATACTCCTCAACAGGACTGGCCTGTCCACTAGGCAGCAGCCTAGGGCAGCAGATCTCTATGGGCAGCTGGCCATGCACTTTGGCACAAATGGCATGCCACCCTCCGAGCTGTGCTGCTCTCCCCTCCCCTCATGCTGACCCGCGTGGCGCTGCTGCCTTCTGCTGCCGCTGATTCCAGCAGGAGGAGGGATGGTTCGAAGGCAGGCCAAGTGTGCCAAAGTACATGGCCTGTCGCCAAGCAGAGCTGCACCCTCCCCTCCACCCTGCTGCTGGAATCAGCAGTGGCAGGAGGGCAGTAGCACAGCTCAGTGCACGGGGGGGGGGGCGCGCGGCACAGTCGGGGCTTCTGCCTAGGGCAGTGATGGCTAACCTTTTTGAGCCCGAGTGCCCAAACTGCCGCACAAAACCAAAGAATTTCCTCAAAGTGCCAGCACGTCAATTAAAGCCCCATTTGCATAAGGTGCTTCATTTGCATAAATATTTGCATAATGTTACCATACACTAACTTTTAGTAAACATGCCTCTTAATGAGTATATGGATAAAGAAAGACTAAAAGGTTTCTACATTACTATAATCCAGTACCAACCGCCAGCACATTAGGAACTACTACAAACGCTGCCCATTTAGAACCCATAGCAAACCCGCCGTATCCTAACAGCACTACCAGGACTCACAAAGCACCATACTCTACCTATCAAAAGGCAACACTGCAAATATTAAACCAATACATCTCAGAGAACAACAATACATGACCTACTGGGGAAAAGAACAAGTGGCAATGTCAAATAGGAATTATATAAACAGAATACCTCAGCTCAGTTACACATGCAGAACAGACCATCACCAAACAAGGAATCACAATTTAGAAACAGGAAGACAATAATTAAACTGGGAACCCCAAAAGCCAAACTTGGAATATACAACAACACTGTAGAAATAAAACTATATATTAATTTCCTCTTGTACTAAACAAAGCGCAAAAATTAATGATGCACATTCCCAGAGCTGACATATTCCAGTTAATAAATTCAAAATAAAGAGATATTTTTCTACCTTTTGTGCATTTTTTTTCAGTTGCAATTGTTCCAGCCACTTTCTTCTGGTTTCTTCGTGTCTTCTGCTAACTCTCCATCTGCTGTCCATTTGTCCTTTCTGTCTTCTTGTTTTTTTTTTCCATTCTCTCTCTACATCTGCTTTAACATACTAATCTTTCTCCTTTGGCTCTTTCCTCATTCCTATTTCATCTACTCAACATTTACCCCTCCATCCTCAATCCCCACTTACTCTCCCTATACCCGGCCTATTGTAGATTTTTTATCCCTCCCACACAAAATATTTTTCCCCTCTCCATTTTACTCTCCCAGCCCCATCCCATTCTAATCCTCCCCCAACACCAGCTCCCTTCTAGGTCCAGCCTCACCCAGCATCCATTCCCTTCTAGTCCCTGCATCAGCCCCTTTCCAGTCCGAGCAGCCCCCCACCCCAAGACCAGTCCTATCCCCCCCTCATCAACCCACTTCCAGTCCTAACCCCCCATCACCCCATTTTCAGTTTAAGCCCCCCCCCTATAACCCATTACCAGTCCTAACCCCCCACTTCCAGTCAGCCCCCCATAGCCCATTGCCAGTCCTAACCCCCCCATCAGCCCACAGTCCATTACCAGTCCTAACCCCATCAGCCCACCTCAAGTCCTAACCCCTCCCCATCAGCCCATTTCTTGTCCCAGCCCCCCCATAGCCCATTAGCAGTCCTAAACACCCCCCTTTCTCATTTGCTTTTGTATACCCTTCAGTCCAACTACAGTGTTATCCCCCCATCAGCCCATTTCCAGTCCTAACCCCACCCAACAGCCCACCTCAAGTCCTAACCCCTCCCCATCAGCCCATTAGCAGTCCTACCCCCCCCCTAGCCCATTAGCAGTCCTAACCCCCCTCTCTAGCCCATTAGCAGTCCTAACCCCCCCCCATAGCCCATTACCAGTCCTAACCCCCATCACCCATTTCCAGACAGCCCCCATCAGCCCACAGCCCATTAGCAGTCCTAACCCCCCCTGGCCCATTAGCAGTCCGAACACCCCCCTCCTAGCCCATTAGCAGTCCTAACCCCCCCTAGCCCATTAGCAGTCCTAACCCCCCCTCCTAGCACATGAGCAGTCCCCACCCCCCCTCGCCATTTCCCTGACCTACCCCCCCCTAGCCCATTAGCAGTCCTAACCCCCCCTCTCTAGCCCATTAGCAGTCCTAACCCCCCCATAGCCCATTACCAGTCCTACCCCCATCACCCCATTTCCAGACAGCCCCCATCAGCCCACAGCCCATTAGCAGTCCTAACCCCCCCTAGCCAATTAGCATTCCTAACCCCCCCCCCTCCTAGCCCATTAGCAGTCCTAACCCCCCCCCCCGGCAAATTTAAAAACAGAAAAAGCGGGCTCTGGCTGCTGCCGCGGAAGCGGCAGCATGCAGTGTCCCGCGGGGCCCCCTCCGCCCGCTACGCCCCTCTGCAAGGGCTTTCAGATTCGCGAGGGAGACAGCGTCTCCCTCGCGTCTGTTAAGCCCGCAGGGGCTAATGGGAAATTTCCCATCAGTCCCTCGCGTCTAAAGGGGCTGATGGGAAATTTCCCATTAACCCCTGCGGGCTTAACAGAGACGCGAGGGAGACGCTGTCTCCCTCGCGAATCTGAAAGCCCTTGCAGAGGGGCTTAGCGGGCGGAGGGGGCCCCGCGGGACACTGCATGCTGCCGCGTCCGCGGCAGCAGCCAGAGCCCGCTTTTTCTTTTTTTGCGGACCTTCACGCGTGCCAGCTGCAAGGCCTTCGCGTGCCACAGCTGGCACGCGTGCCATAGGTTCGCCATCGCTGGCCTAGGGTGTCAGAAACCCTTGGGCCGGCCCTGCTTCTACAAGATGTAAGAATATTCAGAGGGAGGTCACATGATGCGGTGAGACCGAGTGGACGCAGCTCACTCTATCTCCGGGATTCCCTCGCCCTCACCGGGGATTGGAGCCATTTTTTTTCCAGCCACAGCTGATTGGAGTGAGAGAAACGCGGGGCAGATGGCGAGCAAGGAACGGAGAGCATGGCGACCAGCATGAAGGCAGGCCGACAAGAAAGGGAGCAAGCGGCTGGGCCGTCTAAGATGGCGAACTCACCTCCGGTGCTGAACTCGCCCACTTCACCAGCTTTTCTGGAGGAGGTGTCAGCAGCAGTGGCTGGTGCGTTAGCCACCCAATTCGATGCCCTACACGCAAAAATCGACACCCTACAGGATTCTTTGGGCTCGCTAGGAAACCGGATACAGCAAGTGGAGGCTCGAATTACAAAAACGGAGGAGGTAATGGAGGCGGTCTCCACGGAGGTGCAGCAGTTGCAGACCATGCTCCAGGACCAGGCAGCTAAGCTTGATGATCTGGAAAACAGATCACGATGGAACAACCTCTGCTTCATGGGCATCCCTGACCGGGTTTTGGACAAGGAACTGAGGGCTTATTTGGAAGCGCTTGTGCAGCGGATACTCGCTGGAAGTGGAGACTGGGGTTCGATACGCCTGAAACGTGTGCACAGAGTGGGACCCAAACAATCAAAGGGCAACAGGCCTAGAGTGGTCTTAGAAAAATTCTTGGAGTTCCCACAAAAAGAAGCTGTGCTGCGAGTGGCCCGACAGCAAGTGGCAGTGGTGCAAGATAACATAAAAATTAAGAGTGGCACAGGACTACTCCATGATCCTGAGTCAGCGTCAGAGGGCGTACGCGCCCTTGTGCCAAAAACTGGTGGATGCAAATATAAAGTTTACAGTTCAATATCCAGCCCGTTTGCATGTCAACTACAAAGGGGTATATCGGCTGTTTGACATGGCAGCGGAAGTGGCCCACTACGTCGAGGAGATAGTGAGGGGCGACGCGGTGGAGTCTACGGCAGGGCAGAGTGCTGGATCATGAGGTAGGCCTGCCATGTAGTCGGGCGGGGGAGAACATGAGAAGTTGCCGGGCTTGGGAGATGGAGAGCTTACAGGAGAAGCTGGAGGGGACAGGCACTACCAGCAAGCAGCCCTGGATTTCTAACAAGGTGATGATACCGCCAGGACATTTACCAACGAGAGCATTGGAGCAGTGGACATTGGGACTTTGACTCACAAGCTTGCCAGGGCCGCAGTAATCGAGCGGTTGGATTAATTTGCTGTTTTGATAAAATGATGTGTAGTACTCGAGTTGTGTTTAATGTGGGGACATGTTCTGATTATATGTTGTCCTTAGACTTTTCTTCCCCTGTTGGGGCAGAGGTAATATCTGAGAGCTAGGGAGGAGAAATCCAGAACACAATTGAGGATAGCCCTCGCTTTGAGGCCTGGGTACATGGAGAAAATGGAAGGATAAGGGAGGAGGATATGGAGCTGGGGTCAGGGAAAAGTAGGTTGGGGGGGACCCGACACATCACTGTGACCTAAAGAAGTAGAGGAGGGACGGGGTTAAAGAGGTAGGATGAGAGGGATCCGGAGGGAAGGGAGAGCTTGGGGTAGGGGAGAAGCTTGAGTGGGGGGGAGAGGGGAAGAGGCGGGGACGTCTGGGAGTAGGAGGGAGGGGGGGAGGTAGTAAATGGGAGGAAGGGTGGCGGTGGGGGTTCAGAGGAGGTCAGGGAAGGGTACTCTGCAGCCATAAAGGGATAGAGAGTGGTGGATTCGGGAGCACCGGAGAGGAGTTGGGAGGCCTCAGGCTGGGGGGGCCCTTCCTTTGATAAGCTAGATAGCCAGAGAGATGGCAGCATATTGGGACCTACCACCCTGAGGCTTATCTCATGGAATGTCTGTGGAGTAGGGAACCCCATAAAGAGGTATAAAGTGCTACGGGCTTTGGCAAGGCAACATTGTGACATTGTCACGCTACAAGAAACCCACCAGACCGCTGAAGAGCACGTTAAGCTTAAGAGGGACTGGGTGGGACAGCAGTGGAGTGCCCCAGCAAAGGGCAAGAAGGGGGGGTGGTCATTTTGATGCATAAACGGATTAGATTTGTTTTAGAGGGGGACTATGCGGACCCGGAGGGGGGGGGGGGGTAGGTATCTGCTGTTCTATGGGATGCTGGAGGGCCGGCCCATTGTGTTGGGGAATCTTTATAATCCAAACGTCTTAGATCGGGCGCTGTATGCTCGTTTGGCATCACAGATGGAGCAATTGCCAGACGCTCCCTTGATCTTCGCTGGGGACTTTAATGGGGTTCTCAACATTGAAATGGACACGATGACGAGGGGAGGAGAGGGAGCAAGGGCGCAGTCCACCAAGGCGCTACAGGACTTGCGACACAGATTGGGAGCGTTAGATCCTTGGAGATTATTACACCCAGGGGATAGAGACTTTACCCATCAATCGCGGGCCCATGGCTCGAGCGCGCTGATTGATTACATCTTGGTGTCAGAAAGGTTGTTTGCCCGTATATCTGACGCACAAATTGGCCCTACGGAGATATCAGATCATGCTCTGATCTGGGTGGACTTAGATTGGCAGGATGTAGCTTCACATGACCGAATCTAGCGATTCCCGATAGAGTTGTATTGAGATGTTGAGTTCCACAATTTTCTAAAACAACAATGGCAGGAGTTTGTTTTGTATAATGGGCAACACCAGGTGGACCCAGAGCTGTTTTGGGAGACCGCAAAGGTGGTTCTCCTGGGGGGGGGGGGTATTATCGGCTATGTCATGAGGAAATGGAAATTGACGGATTAGATAGTTCACTTAGAAAAACAAGTAGTCAAAGCGAGACGGCGGCATATGGCTAACCCAAGTGCGGGAACTAAGCGGAGATTATGGGAAACCCAAACGGCCCTTAATGAAGTGCTTCATAGAAGAGCAAAGAAATCTTATATGTACTATCAGTATCAGCTTTACCGGTTTGGGGATAAGCCTGGGAAACCTTTGGCGTAGTGTCTTCAGGGTCAGAGAGGTGCTCGCTCGGTGGCAGCATTGCACGATGCCCAGGGGATTTTGCACACCGAAAATCGGGCGACTGCCCAAGGGTTTCGCTCATTTTTTCAAAAACTGTACTCCAAGGAGGAGGGGTCCTCAGCGGCCATGGATGAGTACCTGCGTGGAGTGAAGATGCCGAGATTGACGGACGATCAGAGGGCACAATTAGACAAACCGGTAACTATTGAGGAGGTTCAAGGAGTGATTAAGACGTCAAGCTGTTATAAGGCGCCTGGGCCCAGATGGGTTTGGGGCTGAATTTTATAAGCTGTTGGTAGAATTGGTTCCCCCCACTATTGTGGCGATGTATCATCAGAAAGTGGAGTAGGGAAGGTTCAAATGGGGCACGAACCACACGCATATCATCTTAATTCCCAAACCCGGCAGAGATCATATGCAGGCGGCCTCTTATCGCCCTATTTCTTTGCTCAACTTTGATTGCAAGATGCTGGCCAAAATACTGGCGGATTGTTTGGCCCAGGTTTTGGGAGACTTAGTGCATGGCTCACAAGTGGGTTTTGTGACAGGACGGTACGCAGTGCACAATATACGTAAAATCCTGGCGTCATTGGAGTGGGTTCAGGAACGCGATCTGCGGTCTCTTTTGGTCAGCTTTGACACGGAAAAGGCTTTTGATCAGGTAAACTGGGCTTATTTGAAAATGCTTTTACCATACTATGGGTTGGGGGCTCCTTTTTGTAATACGAGTATGGTGGACCTTCTCTATGCAGAGCCTACGGCAGGAGTCCTATGCAATGGTGTTATGTCTGATAAGTTTGGCATAGAGAGGGGTATGCGGCAGGGATGCCCACTCTCCCCCATGCTATTTGTGTTGTCCTTAGATCCGTTGGTGCGAACGATAGAGGCATCGAAAGACATATGGGGAGTACTCATTGGAGGGTATAGTTTTAAGATGGCTGCTTTTGCTGATGATATGCTGGTGCATCTGTTGTCTCCTCAGCAATCGCTGCCTCGTTTATTAGAGGAATTTAGGATGTTTGGGAGTTTCGCTGGGTTGCGAATCAACATGGAAAAGTCGGAGGCATTGGATGTGGCGGGTACGCTTAGGGGGATATGGGGTGGAACCTTCCCACTTAAGTGGGCGCAGGATTCGTTTGTCTACTTGGGTATCTTGTTGACCCAGGAACCAAGAGAGTTATAAATAAGAAAAACTTTGAGAAGGTTCTTGGTAAAACCCGGGCGCAACTACAGGCATGGGCGCCTCTCCCGCTGTCTCTATTAGGTAAGGCGGCGACGTTAGGAATGGTGATTTTACCACGAGTCTTATACTGGATGCAAACGCTCCCAGTGGGGTTGATGAGGCGAGACCTGACTTGCCTAGAGCAAGAAATCCAGAGGTTTTTGTGGAAGGGGACAAAGGCCTGTATCCCACTGAATCGGCTGCGGAGAGGGTGGAGTAAAGGGGGAATAGGAGTGCCGGACCTCCGGATCTACGCATTGGCTTGCCAGGCATGGCACATTGGAGATTGGCTGGGGAACACGGAGGTGTATACTCCTAGAGGGCTGGAGGAAGCCCTGGTGGCCCCACTGAATTTAATGGCGGCACTGCATTTGGAGCGCGCTAGTCTGCCAAGCCGAGTGAAAAGCAGTGTGTTGGTAATGCTGGCGAGACGTGCCTGGCAACAGTTGAATAGATGTTGGGGTGGGCCCCCAGAAGTTTCGAGGTGGTTGCCGTTACAAGGTAATATCAGGTTTCCCCCTGGGACAGAGACAGCCGTATTTCGGAAGTGGCAGGGATTGGGGATCCGGCAACTCGGACATGTGGTAGATCAGCGGGGTAGATGCAAGTCATTTGAGGCCTTGCGGAGGGAACACGGGGTTATCTGGTCATAATTATTTTGCATATCCCCATCTTTCCCATTATGTAGCCTCGCTTCCACGATCGGCTCTGGCGGTGGAACGTTCTGAGCAGATTTTAGAATTCTTTGCATTGGGGGAAGACTCCCCTCCTACAATTGCGGACTTAAAGAAACGATTGGTTAGGTATGAAAGCCTGCCGGACTATACAGCAGAGGAGACCCTCTGGGCAAAAGAGTTACATCAGGAGGTGCCCCCGGGTTCGATCAGTAAAGCCTTAGGCCAGATTAAGGGGTTAGTTGAAGGGGCTAGGTGGCGCGAGATACAGTTCAAGAGTATTCTTAGAGCGCACTTCTCCCCCCAGCAGGCTCTGCGAAGTAATCTCACCCTGGGTGGAAGCTGTCCGAAATGCTCTTGTTCGCTAGTGGATTAGCGCCATATGTGGTGGGGATGTGCGTTGATTCGTCGATATTGGCTGCGGATTGGCAGCTACATGAGCACCTTAATACAACAGCAGATCTGCTGGACGGGAGCACTGGTGGTGTTGGATCATTTGTGACCCCTGCACCCGAAGGGGAGATGGGAGCGAATTTTAGTGCGGAAAGCATGTCTGGTGGGTAAGGGTCCGATACTTCACAGGTGGAGAGAGGCTTCACCTCCCACTTACTGGGAATAGCGCAACAATTTCCACCATTTGATGCTCTTTGAGAGGAGGGGAGCCAGAGACAAGGTTCGAAATTGGGCATCCTTCTTGTTGATTTGGGAGCCTTATATACAAACACTAAGCCCGTATGCTCGCAATGAGGTGTTACACGGGAATTAGAATGCGCCGGTTAGGCAACTTGGAGGGGATGGGGGTGGTACTGTGAGCCGGGATGAATGTTGGGTAATTAATCGATGCTCGATTCTGATTGCTGGCAAAATGGGAGTAAAGGCTGTAAAGTGGGAGGGGGTGGGGGGAAGGGTAGGGAGGGAAGGGGGGGGGGTCTATATAAATATACTCATGCCTTGTGTGTGTCGTCCATGGCAGGAGCCTGTACCGGGCCTCGGGGCGGTGGACAAGAGTCAGCCCCGCCCGAGGTGATGTGTGTGTATTTGACCTTTGTTGCAGTGTTGTTATGTATTAATAAACAGAGTTTCAAAAAAAATGAATATTCAGAGGGCACTGTTGAAGTATCCTCTAAAGACAAAGAGGGGAAAGAAGAGCTGAACGCTTATATGCGGAGTAGAACTTGAAGGACCATGCCACTGCTGAACAGCAAATTCCATATTTTACCACAGGCAACTGATACTGAAGAACAGTGGGTGTTACTCAAAAAAGCAATGAATGAAATCACAGAGGAGACAACTAGGCACAACAGGAACACTGGATACAGGACAGAATGTGGAAGCTGTCAGACAAAAAGGAAGACTGCCAGAAGTCAGCAGGAATAAGCAAGACAATCACAAGAAAGTGAGACAGCTGCGGCCAGATAGCAATTACTGGAATGCGAAGTGTGATGGGGTCTATAGAATGCTACCCGCCCCTCTTCAAAGGGATTATCAACTGTCGCCTTTAACCCCTTAACTGGGGAATATGCATGGCACCCAGCAAACCGCTGCCTGGGGAATTTACTGTCTCTGCAGCCATGGCTCAGCACTGATCATCTCTGGCATGGCCTGAGCTGTAACAAACAGTTCTGTGTTTTCCAGGACCTTCATATCAACTGGCAGGAGTAATTACAGACGTTTCTGTTGATAAAGAAACACCCGTGGTGTCTGTCAGACTTTCAAAGAGCGATCATAGATGCAGAAAGTGATTGAGGGAGTATCAATCACATCTGGCATAAGCGATCACTCTCTGAAGTCTGATGGACACCGCGGGTCCGTAAACCAGCGGCAAACCCTCTCCAAATCCTCCCACTAAAACTGGAGCACCTCAGCTGTCTATGTGTGGCTGAGCTACTACTATTCTGGTGGGAGAATTTCGGGAGGGTTTGCTGCTGTTTTATGGACCCGCAGTGTCCATCAGACTTCAGAGAGCGATCGCTGATGCTGGATGTGATCAGTGCTCCCCCAAGCACGTCCAGCATCTTCAAAAGCCCTTTGAAATTCTGATAGACACTGTCAGTGTTTCGTTACTGACAGAAATATCTGTAATTCCCTCTGCCAGTTGATATGAAGGTCCTGGAAAACACAGAACTGTTTGTTAGAGCTCAGACCATGCTGGAGCTGATCGGTGCTGAGCCATCGCTGCAGGGTGGGGTAGATCTTCACTTGCTTCCCTGGGTGGAATGAGAAGTCGAGTTAACTCTGCTTCCCCATTTGCTAAATGGCAGCAGGAGGATGAGTTAACTTGGCTTCCCCATTTAAGAGGTTAAGAGAGTCTGCAGCCCAGAGTTCAGGGCTGGGAGGGCATAGTTCACAGGAAGAGGTTAAAAATCCAGCAGGCTGTAGGAGTAAGAGAGGCCCGTGGAGTCAGAGGTCCTTCCAAGACAAGTCATGCAAAGGAGTTCTGAGGTAGGAATTTTAACTGTGGCTGGAGGAAAGGCCTGGAGAAACAGCTTGTGGAGGTTTAACAAGCTGGGACGGAAGTAAAACTGCTTTTGTTTTCCCTGAACTGCTGTCTGGCTTATGTTTTAAAGAAAATCCCTTCCACTGCACGCCACACTACCACACCAAGTTAAAAGAAACTGCTGAGTTGGCAAGAGGGCCTGGTTAGAGAGAAAGGGAGAAGAAGTGCACGAAGCAGCTACATTGTACTGAATTGCTAAATAATTGACAGGAGCAAGAAGTACCTTCAGCATTCCAATCAAAGATAAACACAGAAGGGCCCGATATTCAGCGGTGGCAGCTAATCCTTCTAACAGTGGCTAGCCACCACCGCTGAACTTTTGACCCAGATATTCAATGCTGGGACCATATCTGGCACCAGCATTGATTATCTGGGTCAGCTTGGATAGCCATGAAGTTAACCAGACACCAATGATATTCAGCCGCTGCTGGGTTAGCTTCTGCAGTAAAAGATAGGCCAGCCTTTAAAGTGCCTAACTTTCACTACTTAATGATAATCGGGCAGGGGCTCAATATCACCACTGCCTGATTATCACTGGGTACTATCCCTGCTTTGCCCCAGTGCTAGACAGCTAGCATTGTGTCATGCAGTGGTGGCACCAGCAGATATTTAGCCACTGAAAATCCCATCAGAGTGATTAATGCGAGTAGCAGGTCTGCTGACTACTTTAATTGCTCTGAATTTTGAGCCTGAAAGATTTTGCTGATTCAACAGAACAGGATGCATGCTTGGTAGAGCACCTCAAACAGACTGAATCAGCTAAATTCAGCGGTGCTTGAGAAGAATCCTTGGTGTCCTTTACCATAACCACATTACAAATGAAGAGATCCTGAGAAGAAGTGACTCAAAAAGAGCTCCAGAATCTTGTAAATGAGTAAACAGTCTGGCTGGTTGGACACATTCTAAAACTTCAATGCAATGGACGAGAAAGAGGAAGATCAAAGAAGACATTGCATAGCACATTCAGAGAAGATCTACAGTATCTTGGCACCAACCGGAAAGAAACGGAAATGGTGACAGCTGATCTAAGACTTTGGAAAACACTTGCTGTCCAATGTGCCAGATGGACCTAAGCTAAGCTAATTATGGTCTATGAGGCTGGAAAAGAGCACTTGTTTGCACCTGGTTAGTGAGAGACTCATTGAGGATCAAACCCATGACTCTTGGAAGGTGTATTACTAATTAAATATTTATTTGGATCAGCAAGGAATATTGAACTTTGCAAGGAAATTGAACTCTTCAGCCATTCTGCTTTGAGCCATTCTGCCTGTGAGAAATCATGCTGACCCACCTTGCTAGCCCAGAGACCAAAGCTGTATTTGCAATCTGGTGAGAAACTGCTTACACATCTAGCCTGAGGGATACTGAAACACTAGGGGGGAGTTCTTCTAATGGAGATCCATTGAAGAGAACAATTCACCTAGCCTTCGAAACAATTCTCTTAGCCAATATAGAAACATTTACCTAGCCAATCTGTAGACAGGATAAGAATTCATCAATTATAATGTAGAAGTTTTGAGCTGCTTCTAAAACCATGGGGGGTGTCTCCCTTGAGCATTCTCAGATGTCTGACCAGCGTCTTGATTGTGTAAGTTTTGAGCTTCTAAAACCATGGGGGTGAGCACTGTCAGAAGCCTGCCCAGAAACCAAAGGCTGGGAGCAAACAAAGGCTGGAGAGGGACTGGTCAAGCAGGGGGTGTATGGGGTGGAGAATGGCTGTAGGAATAATCTCATGTAAGGAATCATGTGATGGCCGGCTGCATTTAGCCTATATATATATATATAGAGAGAGAGAGAGAGAGAGAGAAAACCCAGAACAGAGAGAGCGTAGATCTGCTTGGCCAGGCGCATGCCAAGCATGAAGAATACCAGACTTCTCTCTCTAGCCTCCACTGAGCTCTCCCAGCTGATGTTTTAAAGGGGCTACCATGATGCAGTTTGGTGAAGTATTATTCTCTGTAAATAGCCGCACCATCTCATAACTCTTTCAGTGAAGTATTATTAGCTTTCTAGTTATTTTCTTCTGTAAGTAAGTGCTTTTAGTTATCATTATTCTAATTGCTTTCTAGTTATCTTTTCTAACTATTCATGTGTAACTAAGGGAATTACTTGCCTTTCTGAATAAGTATCCTTGCTTTGTTTGTAAATAAACTGCACGTCTTCATTACAAGGTGTTAGCCTTTGATGTAGTAAGACAATTTGGTACCAGAAGTGGGGTACGAAAAAAGGCTTGGACAATGATGAAAAGAAGAGGAAAGAATACAAATATTGTAGAAACTGTAAAGGAAGATAGATGTGAATATTGTAAATATTCCCGGCTGGGATCAGGCATCTTATGAAATGCTAGCTAGAGAATGGTCCTGCGGGTCAAGACTAAGTGAGAATTGGGATTATGCTGAACCTGTGAATGTTTTTTCATGCTTGCAAAAAATACCTGTTGAAAAAGGGACAGAATTGAGTATGTTAGGGAGAAGGAGATTGCTTTTGTTGTCTGCATATTGTAAGATGCAGACAAATTCTAGCAAATTAGATTTGATTGCACGGACAGATAAAATAGACATTTATCAGCAAGTTGCTGAGAGGGTGGCTCAGTATAAATACCGTAAGAGACGGGGAAAAAGAAAGAAAAAGAAAATGCACATGTCTATTGCTAACCAATTTATAGGAGGAAAGTGCAGAGTATTCCCCAAAATCCTGGAGGAGTTAATCTAGAAGATACTGTGGAGGATTTTAATCAAACAAGAGATTAATGATAGATCATGGTGATGCTAAGAAATTCTGTTTGATTAGTTCTGACCCACTGATACAAGATCAGTTTTGTCATGTTATTACGACTTTACAAATTCAATTTCAAATTGATAAGGGAAATGACTGCAGCTGGATCTGCAGCCGAGGAAGAGAGATCTAAAAATAATAAAAAACTGTTTAGGAAAATATGTAACCTTGTGATGCAAAGATGTTTAATTCAGTGCTTTGAACAAAATGCCTATCCTGTAGAGTTAGTATTAATTGTTATGGAAAATCCTTATAAGATTATGAAGTGAAGACTTTTTACTTGTTTTTTTTAAGTCCCTGGTTTTCCCAAGCTGTTGTTAAAGCATGTTGCTTTCCAGAACTACCCAGGGGGGAGGGTTTAGTGAAAGATTTTAAGAGAAACACCTTATTCTGATCAGATAAGCTGTTAGGCATAAAGCACTTGTAAGCTTTGATTTGTCCTGTGTTTAAAAGTGAATACTGTTTTTTTTCTTTAATTGCTGGTTGCTCAAGTGCCCCTCGATGCTGAAGTGACTAGACCAAACAAACAAGGCATGAAACTAAGGAAACTGTTTTTGTTTTTCTTTGACCTTCAAAGTAGAGGTTAAGAGCCCTGACAGGACAATGGGGCATCCTGAGTCAGTAATTACCAGATTACAACTTGAAAATGATTTAAACCCTGAGTGAATAAGAAGGTAATCCTGGTTAATCTTTATCATTGATATGTTAGGCATCTATTCTTTGTCTTTGACTGTGTATACTATCAAGCAAACTTAAAAGTTAAGCGGATTTTATATATTGTGGCAAGCACCTCATAGAGGGCATAGTTATTGTTTATATTTTACAGAAACATAAAGAGCTATAACTATAGGTTAATTGATCAGCTACATAATAATCTGCATTTGCCTGAAGGAATCTGGACACAAGAGAGACCTATTGTTTGTTTTGCTATGCTGTCTGTGTTAAAGATAACATTTCAGATCAGTTTGATACCAATCTCAGGTATTATGTATAAGGTTTTAATTTAAATGTGACAAAGCATGATTTTGAATTCACCTCTTTGCAGTTTCATGTCATTTGAGAATGCCTGTTTCCTGAATTGTAAGATTCAGGGTAGTTGTTTTGCATTGTTAAGCTCTGTACTGATGACTGATGAACAGGACAGTAACTACACTGATCTTTCCAGTTTTATTTGTCACAATATTGGATTTTAGGATAATTTCACCTGTTTTTCTGTATTTGAATTTTACGTGTTGGTGTCCAGAGAAAAAGTATACTTTGTTTTGAAAGTTTTTATTTCAGTTTCAGGAGTACAGTTTGTGATAAGGAAGCTTATCATAGCTCAGGAAGGAGCTATAGTAAAGGTGAAGTGACTCTGAACAAGCAACCTGTCAGTTCTGGTAGAAACAAGAAAACAGAATATTTCCATAAAAGACTACCAGTCCCAGAATGCACCAGGTTTCCAACAGCCATTAGAGGAGCTGAAGTGGGGAAACGTGTGTTCAATCAGGAGAGCTATGAGGTAATCCCCAAGCACTCATCTCAAAGGGCAGGGCCTGATTCAGCACAGCTGCGCTGTGCTAGGGTGGAGCACTCATCTAAGCAGAATAAAGGTAGAGTTTATTCTACAGAGAATCATCCTCAGAATCAGCTTGGATATCCTCAGCTTGGACAGCTTCATCATCTGGAGGATCATCAGAAGCAGAAGCCAGAGCGGACGGACAGAGAGGGCAAGAAACCTTTTGGAAGAAAGAAGAGAAAAGCATTTGGGAGGTCTAAAGGAGTCCAGAGCAGTACGTATACTGGAAGGCATTCCAAAGGCAAGCTTACACCATTGGACTGGGGAAAGCCAGAGGAATGGTGCTGCAGAGCTAGGAACCTCCAGACGGTACCTGTGAGGAAGACGGCTGCACTTGGAAGGGACCCTAGGACCCGTGCCAGAAGGTATGTGAAGGGAGACCCAGTGTCCAGGGATCTGGATTGGAAGGCTGGACATAAGAACTGGACTACATACTGGCCAGGCTATTTAGAGAGGAACTCTAATAGCAATGGAAGCTCAGGTATGAACACTGATCTATGCCCTAGCTATATCCTTGAAAGACAGCAGGGAAACAAGTATTCTCCTGAGAGTGCTCCATTGAGAAATTCCTCTGTGCCAATCCATGATATTGAACCCATGATTGTTGAAGAAGGGGGAGTGGTTATAGATGCAGGCTGTGAGTACATGGATTGCTCTTTGTCTAAACTCCTTTGGTAAATTACTGTTACAAAGTACAACAACCATCACAAAGAAATACAAACTTGTTCTTTAATCTACTCAGAAAAGCTCCTGAGTAGGATTTGAGCCACACAGTAGAAAGTAAGCCAGCTAAGGGGTTTCAGCTGGGTAACTGCTAGCAATTGAGCCTTACCTAATTGCTTGTGAGCTCTGAGGAAATCACTTCTGAGTCTATGTGTGAAGATATAAGAAGTTAACCTGAAAAGAACAGTTTTTCCCTACTTTGTGGGTTTTGTTTGTTGTTTGATGCACTGCTAAGAAAATATTAGCTAGAGCCTACAGAAAAGACCAGTTTGTTACCAACCAGGTCTTTATTCTTCAGCTGTTGTTTTCCTGATTTTGTTTTTCTAAGTTTAACACTGAAAGCAAGTATCCTGTTTTATGTGCTACCAAGCATATCTGTGTTGGGAGAAATAACCCCATAAATAAATATCTTATTGGCTTTACATTCAAGCACAACTAATTATTGTGAGCGGCTGTGTCTGGTGTGAATGGACTGCATTTCCCACAATCCCTTGCAAATCATATTGATATATGCCTTTGCCAAGACTGTGAACATTCTCACCCAGGCATCCGTCTGACAAGTTCCTGAGAAAACAGATATATGTTGCAGCACTGAGATATTAATTTTCTTTAGTTTATACACTTGCACTTATGTTACCAAATACACTTGTTGTAGTAGTACATTATGCAGAGGTCCAGTACACACTCAGCAATTACCAGATGAGTAAATATTAATAAGTTTGTTGAAATTTTGGACAGAGGCTGATATGAAATTGCTTTGTTCCCAAGCATATAGAGCAAATATAGAGTAAAGATGGAACTGAGTTCCCAGAAAATAATGAGAATATTTGTAAAATTATTTACAAATAAAACGATAACATTAACTTGAGTTGATTGGACAAAACCAAATCTTGCTTGTCAGCAATGATCCAGGAGAGGTTTGAGAAAAAGAATGAGAGAGAGAGAGAGAGAGAGAGGCAGAAAGGTGAGGCCACAGCCTAGGATAGGAAAAGACAATAAATGTGCTGCTTCCAGTGTGATGATCTGGGCTACCAGAATTCTGACTGCTCTAAGACTCCTCGAGGACCCACAAGGCCTGAAGAACATGAACCTTGTATATTTATGCCTCTGAAGAGACATGAATAGGCAGGGGAGAGTAGGCCAAGAAGAACCTGAGGAAGTATCGCCATGAGGCCCAGCCACAAATGCCTTGCAGGCCAAGAAGAACCTGAAAAAGTATCGCCATGAGGCCCAACCACCAATGCCTTGTACCCTCTTAGGTCTCTAACCTCAAAAGGATCTCTTTTTGACACCATAATTAATGAGTAGCTTACACAAATCCTTGTGGACACTGCAATTTCAAGATCAGTCCAAGTATTTTTAAAGTTTTCTACAGCACTCTCACTGAGAACAGTGTATACGATAGACTCGTCATAATTGAGAGATATGTGGCTGTCATGTTAGGAGCCATATTTCTTTCTATTGGGATTGATGTTATAAAATGTTGAAAAATAATAGTTTTATATTGTAAGGACTTTACCCAAATTGTTCCTATTTAGAATGAGCACATGTCCACTTAGTATTGGACCAATTAAGTTAATGGGAAAGGGACACTGTTTACTCATACTGTTATGCTTATTGAGAAGAATCTAAATTTATATTTTCTGCCTACCATTTGTTTACACCAATACTAAGTGTTTAAACAATTGTTTGATATTCTTAGCAGCCTTGCCAAATAAGGATACATTAGTATGGTATAAAAAACATGAAAAGGATCTATGTATTTAGTTGGTGGAATGATGCAAGTGATGAAAAAGTGTTGTGAGGGATGAAGTGGGATATTAAGAGGAAGGACTCTGATGGACATTAAACTGATGAAGGTAATTTGAAGTGACATATCTGCCTAATGAATATGTAAACAAAAAAAATGAGCACTTTATTCAACTATGCCGTCTTCAGAAGCTTCAATTCAGGAAGTCATACTCAACAATTGGAAATAGATACTTGGAGACAGGCTAGGTGCACCTTGCACCCTGATGAGCTTTGGAAAACCCACACTGGCCATGTGGTACTTCCAGATGCTTTTTTGCCTCAGTTTTCCTCTGTATGTCCTGGCCAGGCATGCAGAGGCAAAGGGGGATGATTTGATGATAAATTCTCACAAAATTGGTATAATTCTAAAACTTGTCAAAATTGCAGAACGCATGTGTGCAACTTGTCTGATCTGTAAACATGTAAAGATCAGTCAAGGGCATAATGGAATGTTTCCTGCCAGCAAGTGAACCTCCAGTGATAGAGAGACAAGGAGTTAATCAAACTGCGACACAAAATTGACACCATACGAGATAGTTACTGGTAGACCACTGAAAGCTTATAAAGCAATATTTATAGAATATGATCTTAGTAAATATGGATGAAATTAAGTTTGTCTCATTGTGAAATCTAATCTAGAATATTTAGTCTTTTCATTTAATATTGGTGCTGCTCTTCTGAATGAGGCCTGGAGCCATGTCACCAATTGCAATCCAGAGATTTCAGCAGAGGGAATTGGCCATAATCCAGATGGAACAGACCATCCCGAGAAATCCGAATTACACACCGCAGAAATGTGTGAAGGCATCCCTACCTGGATCAGTGTGTCACATTGAAAAAGGGGCCAAAATGTCCGCCCATGAGAATGAGAGGTTCAACTTTTGAAAGAAACTGAACTTAAACTTCAGAGACCTTTCTCTGAAGTTTAAGTTCAGTTTCTTTCAAAAGTTGAAGCACACTACGAAGTCCTGAAGAACTGCTGAGAAGCAGGCCCAAATTATCTGAAAGTGGACTGATTGGGGGCTTTTGTGAACTTTTGTGAATGATTTTTTTTGTCTTATGTATTGTTATTGTTTCTTTGGAAAGTAACTGTAATTTTAGTATCTCAGATTTTTTTCTGCTGAACATCATGTGCCCAATTGCTTGTTTCACCTGTTCCCCAGATCTTAGTTATTGCTGTGGTTTCTCTTTCTCCTGCTCATACTGCCTTTTGAATCCACGGGTGGTCAATAGTGTAAACGTTTGGGTAAAATATCCAAGACCAGATTCATAGCTGGTGGAGGGAGAAGTAGTTGCAATATGATTGAGGTTGTTAATCCCTCACCACTTGCTCCACTACCCTCAATATATAACTAGTAGATTGAAATCCATGGGGCAGATATACAGTAGAAAAAGTCCTGAATATGCAGGTGACATGAGTCCCCCACTGCATGGGGAACTGCCTGTGAGAAATCATGCTGACCCAGCTTGCTAGCCCAGAGACCAAAGCTGTATTTGCAATCTGGTGAGAAACTGCTTACACATCTAGCCTGAGGGATACTGAAAGACTAGGAAGGAGTTCTTCTAATGGAGATCCATTGAAGAGAACAATTCACCTAGCCTTCGAAACAATTCTCTTAGCCAATATAGAAACATTTACCTAGCCAATCTGTAGACAGGATAAGAATTCATCAATTATAATGTAGAAGTTTTGAGCTGTTTCTAAAACCATGGGGGGTGTCTCCCTTGAGCATTCTCAGATGTCTGACCAGCGTCTTGATTGTGTAAGTTTTGAGCTTCTAAAACCAAGGGGGGTGAGCATTGTCAGAAGCCTGCCCAGAAACCAAAGGCTGGGAGCAAACAAAGGCTGGAGAGGGACTGGTCAAGCAGGGGGTGTATGGGGTGGAGAATGGCTGTAGGAATAATCTCATGTAAGGAATCATGTGATGGCCGGCTGCATTTAGCCTATATATATATATATATATATCTATATAAAACCCAGAACAGAGAGAGCGTAGATCTGCTTGGCCAGGCGCATGCCAAGCATGAAGAATACCAGACTTCTCTCTCTAGCCTCCGCTAAGCTCTCCCAGCTGATGTTTTAAAGGGGCTACCATGATGCAGTTTGGTGAAGTATTATTCTCTGTAAATAGCCGCACCATCTCATAACTCTTTCAGTGAAGTATTATTTTTCTGTAATTAGCTTTCTAGTTATTTTCTTCTGTAAGTAAGTGCTTTTAGTTATCATTATTCTAATTGCTTTCTAGTTATCTTTTCTAACTATTCATGTGTAACTAAGGGAATTACTTGCCTTTCTGAATAAGTATCCTTGCTTTGTTTGTAAATAAACTGCACGTCTTCATTACAAGGTGTTAGCCTTTGATGTAGTAAGACAGAAGGGGACACTAGAGAGTGAAAGGAGCTGCCACGGGAGATCCACAATCAAGGTAGAAACAGTGCATGGTTATCCTCTGGGTAGCAGGAGATACAAGCCCTTGGAGAATCCCATTGGACCAGCATTTGTTCCTTAATCAAGGGCACATCCTATGCTGGTCTGAAAGGCTCATCTAGGGTGTAGTTCACCTTCCCAGAGGATAACTATTCACTGGTTTCCACCATTATTGTGCAGCTCTTGTGGCTTTGATTATAAGCCTACGTAGCATGTACTCCTGAGGTTTATGCCCCAGTGAATCTGATAGGAAGAATTGAGTCGTCTTTGGAAAGGACAAGAAAGAAGCAGGCATCACTTGATCTTCATGTTGAAACTTTTAGATAAGTAGCCAAACAAGCCTGTTCCAGCTTCTCTTCCAAATTCCACAGCAGACGATATTATCATGAATCTGAGACTAGTACTGTTTCCATGTTCGCTCTCTCTCTCTCTTGGATTTCAGAGTGAGAGAAGCTTATATTAGGAACGTATAGGCTTCAGAGGGAAAATGGGTGGAAATGATCAGACTGCGAGAGAGCGAGCAAAGGCAGATATCGGGTACAGAAAGGTTGTATACTGATTGAGCTTGTGTGTCAAAGGAAAGTCAGGCTCTATGGTGCAGAACAAAGACTACATAGGGTGAAGCTTGAATAGAAAATAAATTGAAAAGAGCACTCCCAATGTTGGTGCCTCCTTACTCCTCTTCTAATGCCTTGGAATCTTCCTGTTAATGTTGGTGTTACTTTACCCTCCCATTCATTGACCGATTGATTTATTAAAGTTTATATACTGCTTACTATACTAATGCATTAAAGTGGTTTATAATACATAATATATTAAAATACAATATAAATGTATACATATCAAACATAAAAACAATTATTGGAATGTATAAAATATACTGCTGGTATCTTTGATTCTTCATGCACTGTTAGTGCCCTTTGCCCTCTTCTGGTGCTATAGAGTCTTCATACCACTCTTGCAGAGCTGCCAAATTACCCATTTCCAGGAGGGAGACTTTTTGGCCAGTCTTGGTTTTGAACTCACATCCTAAAGCTGTATGGCTCTTGGCACTGAAATCGGTGCTGTAGATACCATAAGGCATCAGGATAGGATTGTCAGAAATCCAGAACTGGTCAAACATTTCCCTCCTGGAAACGGGTAACTTGGAAGTCCTGCTCTTGGTATCTCAGTGCTGTTGTCACTGCTGCAGATGCCTGCCAGTAAGTTAAAAAAAAATATCTGAATTTACCTCACATCTTTTCAGTGATAGTTCAAGATAAGCTACATTTGTCATCAATTTAAAACCTGAATGTTTTCACAGGCTTTTTATTTTTATTGACTTAATATTTGTTTAGGAGGTTTATTTTAGATTTTTTTTATTGCGTGATTTTATCATGTGTTTATGCTTTGTTGATTGTATTTAATACTGCAAGCCACTTAGGGATCTAGTTACTAAGGTGTGCTATTACTAATGCGCATTAATACAGCACTAATGCCCGCTATTAGCAACTAGGTCCCATAGGATAACAAGGATCTGTGTTAAAGTAAGGTGCATTAATGGTGAATTAACAAGTGCTAATTAGTGCTAATTTGGAAAAAACTTAGAGAAGCTAGTAAAGTAGTCAGGAAAGCAAAGATTCAAAAAGAGGAGGAAATAGCCAATGCAGTTAAATAGGGGGATAAGACATTTTTCAGATATGTTAGTGAGAAGAGGAAGGGCAAAAGTGGTACTGTCAGACTCAAGGGTGAAGGGGAGGAATACGTAGAAGCTGATGAGGATAAAGTGGAATTGCTTAACAAATATTTCTGTTCTGTGTTCACAGATGAAGAACCAGGAGCAGGACCTCAAAAACACCCACAAACAGGAACAGAAGCGAGGGGCATCTTGAACAATTTTCAGAAGACTGTGTTCGTGAGAAACTAGCTAAACTTGAAGTACACAAAGCGATGGGACCAGATGGGATACACCCTAGAATACCGAGGGAACTTGGGGACGTTCTAGCAGCTCCTCTGACTGACCTTTTCAATGCCTCGTTGGAGTCAGGAGTGGTGCTAAAGGACTGGAGAGAGGCTCATGTGGTCCCTTTACACAAAAGTGGAAGTAAGGATGTGGTTGAAAACTACAGGCCGGTTAGTTTAACTTCGGTGGTGAGTAAATTATTGGAAACGCTGCTGAAAGAGAAAACAGTGAAATTTGAACTCTGGCTTCCCAGGTTCTTAGTGCACTGCTCTAATAACCAGGCTATTCCTCCACACCAGTTGCAAGCAAGTTTCATTGAAAATGGATGGAAATCTTTACTGTTATTGTTCAAAATTGCTTGCTTGCTTGCCTTTATGGAAATGAATGAAATTGCTCCTTCGACATCCAAAAAACAAACTTAATGGGCGACTGATTTGAAAATGAATCAAACCAAATTTTTCATGTGCATATCCCTAAAATCAGACACCATAAAAGTATGTGAATTGGGCTGGCTCCTACAATCTTCTCTAGAAGGAAAAGAAAAGGGAATCACGAGGTGCGATCAAAATGTATAGAGACTTTTACAGTAACACAAAAAGTATAACATTGACAGTTATTGCACTTTATCAGTAAGCTTGATACACCGTGCCTTCATGATATCAGGGTGGTTTACAATTAATAAATAAACTGAGGTGTCAGAGGCCAGGAAAGGAAAAGGTACTACAATAGCATATAGGAAAGAAACACAATAACTCAGGGTGCAGAGGAAAAAGGTAGAGCACAGAAATGATAGCAGAGGTGAAGAGTCATCAGAGGTCAGAGGGAGGAAGATCAAAGGCAGAGAGGAAAAGAAGGGTCTTGAGAAGAGCCTTGAAACTGTGGAATGATGGTTCCTGATGGAGGGCAGTGGGGAGGGAATTCTAGAGGGAGGGTCCTAAAAAGAAAAAGGCAGAGTGACGGGTCAGTTCTAAGTGTGCACATTAGCGGGAGGGAAGGTGCAAGCGGTTAACATGGACAGAGCGAAGACTGCGAGATGCAACATGAAACCATAAGAAGCCTGCTAGATATTTATTTTATTTATATTTTTATTTATTTACAGTTTCTTCTATACCGCACTATTCAGTATCAGCACGGTTTATATGGAACATAACAATCAGACAGGGTACATAAGTCTGATATTACAAATAACAGGAGAACCAACTTGGATAACAATATAACTATTTACACAACAGTGTCAATAGTTATATATTGTGGTGTATACATATGGATAACCCTGTGTATCAGAATGAGAATTTTGTAACGGATGCAGAAGTCAATGGGGAACCAATGGGAGATCAATAAGGAGGGTAATGTGATCATAATGGGATGCGTGAGAGAGGACCCTGGCTGCTCTAATTTGTACCAACTGGAGGCAACGGAGCTGAAATTGAGGGATACCAGCAAGGACGAGGTTGCAGTAGTCAATACAAGATATTACCAAGGATAGGAGAAGAGTGGTTAGTGTGCAGAACAAATGGAACAAATCTGTTGAAGCTAGAAGTAGGAGTGACAGGTGAATGAGGAGAGATGATCATAAAAGAACAGGTCAGAATCAAGCATCACACCGAGATAACGAAGGGAGGAAATTAACGGGACAGAAGAATCTGAGAGAGCCAGAGCCAGTGAGGGACAGGGGCTGCCAAAAATGAACCATATGTAAGAGGTTTTGGAAAGGTTAAAGTGAAGAAAGTTTGAAGTTAGCCAACTAGAGACATGGGAAAGACAAGCATTGAGTGGAAAAAGATCGGGACCGACAGGAGGTGTGGTAGAGCTAGATGATGTCGTTGGTGTAGTATTACACCAACAGACCGGATTGCTGAATTAGTAAAATGAGTGGTACCAGGAAAACATTGAAGAGAAGTGGGGTGAGGACAGAACCCTGCAGAACCTCACAGTGCAGAGGGGTGGGAACAGAAGTGGTGGTGCTTGAGGTGACAGAGAATGATTGGAAGGAAAGAAGAGTGAAACCAGTGAAACACTGAACCCCAAATACCCGTGTCCCAAAAGAGAGAGAAAGAGAGAGAGAAGAACAGAGTTATCAACGAGGTCAAAGGCGGCTGAATGATTGAAGGAGACTGCCAGGGAAGTCATCGCAGTTGTGGGAGATGTGGAGCTCATTAAGAAAGAAAAGCAAAATGATTTTGGCACTGTAACCGGGACGTAAAACAGACTGTTGGAGGTGAAGGAAGTGAGTGGAGTCCAAATTGAGTGAGTTGAGAGAAAATGGCCTTCTCTAGGATCTTGGAGAGGAAAGAAAGCCTGGATACTGGGTGGCAGTGTGCAGGGTCAGTGGGGTCAAGGGAGTACTTTGTGAGAAGGGATGAACCAAGGCGTGTTTTCCAAGGAGTCAGAAAAGTAATGGTGGTAAGACCCGAATTCAGCATAGTGAGTATGAAGGGAAGAAGAGTACAGGAGTGTCTAGAAGCCAAGCTGAGGGGATGGGATCAGAACGGCAATTTGTCTTGCGAGATGTTGAGATGGACTTGGAAAGTTCGGCAGTGGTAAGCGGACGAAAAGTGGACCAAATATGTGATAGGGATGGTAAAGAAGGGGGAGAGGTGGAGGGCAAGCAAAAAAAAAAAAGGAGGAACAGAGGTGCTGAACCTTGGTAGAGAAGAAAGAGACCAGCTGAAGAGGACTCAGGGCTGAAGGAACAGGTACTACAATAGCCATGTATAGAAGGGGGTGAAGATTAGATAAAGATTTCAAGACCGAGTAGATTTGGTGAGTAGAGTTAAGGGCAGTAGAAATAAGTTTAGAGTAGCAGGTACATTTTGCAAGATGGATGAGAGACCAGTATTGCTAGTGACAAGACTTGAAATGCTGTAAGGCTCCATGTGTCCATGTTTTTTACCAGAGATGCTCAGAGCAGTGAAGATGAGAACGGTGTAAGCGGAGGATGGGGTGGTACCAGGGGTGATGGGAAGGCAAGCGAGGAGGACAGGAGCACAGAGAGGCAAGCTGATCAAGAGCAGAGGACAAACGGGAGACCTGGGAATCTGGGGAGAGAGTGGAGAAGTCTGAGGGAAGGAGTTTATTGGTGGGGGGAAATTGTTGACTTCTAGCATTTGCATACAAGCATTTTAGAGTGTATTTTATTCATATTAATTTGGCTATTGGTAGGCATAGGTAATTTGAAATCTTTAAGCTCTGTCTGCTCCATACTCAAGGGCATTTGGGTTACTTGAATCTTTTTCGGAACCTCTCTGCTTTTCCGAACCATCCGCTCTTGGGCGACTGTCGGCTTTCCCCTAATATCTAGTTTAAAAGCTGCTCTATCTCCTTTTTAAAGGTTAATGCAAGCAGCCTGGTTCCATCCGAGTTAAGGTGAAGCCCATCCCTTCTGAAGAGTCCCACCTTTACCCAGAATGTTCCCCATTCCTAACAAATGCAAAACCCTCATCCTTGCACCATTGTCTCATCCACGCATTGAGACTCCAGAGCCCTGCCTGCCTTTTGGGTCCTGCGCATAGAATGAGAAGCATTTCGGAGAATGCTACCCTGGAAGTTCTGGATTTCAACTTCCTATCTAAAAGCCTAAATTTAGCCTCCAGAACCTCCCTACCACATTTTCCTACGTCATTGGTACCGACATATACCATGACAGCAGACTCCTCCCCAGCAATATCTAAGACCTTATCTAGGTGGCGCGTGAGGTCCGCTACCTTCGCACCATGCAGGCATGTTACCAGGGGATCCTCATGTCCACCAGCCACCCAGCTACCTACATGCCTAATGATCGAATCACCAACTATAACGGCTGTCCTAACCCTTCCCTCATGGGCACATGGCCCTGGAGAAACCTCCTTGGTGCAAGAGGGTTTTACATCACCTGGCAGACAGGTCCTAGTTACAGGATCTCTTCCTGCCACACCAGGGTGATGCTCACCTGTCACGTGACCTCTCTCCTCCATGGCAACAGGGATGCTTCATAAATGACCTGGAAAAGGGAATAACGAGTGAGGCTATCAAATTTGCAGATAACACAAAACTATTTAAAGCTGTTAAAACCCATGAGGATTGTGAAAAATTGCAAGAGGATCTTGATAAATTGGAAGACTGGGCATCAAAATGGCAGATGAAATTTAATGTGGACAAGTGCAAAGTTATGCACCTAGGGAAGAACAACCCAAACTATGGTTACACGATGCACGGTTCCATATTAGGAACCACCACCAGGAAAAATATTTAGGCACCATTGTGGATAACATGTTAAAACCCTCCGCCCAGTGTGCAGCGGCGGCCAAGAGAGCAAATAGAATGCTAGATATCATAAGGAAAGGAATGGAAAATAAAACAAAGGATATTATAATGCCTCTGTATCATTCCATGATGCGACTGCACCTTGAATATTGTGTGCAATTCTGGTCACCGTATCTTAAAAAGGATATAGCGTTATTAGAAAAGGTTCAGAGAAGAGCCACCAAAATGGAAAAGAGGCTGGAAGGATACCCCTATGAAGAAAGGCTAAAAAGGTTAGGGCTCTTCAACCTGTAAAAGAGACGGCTGAGGGGAGATATGATAGAAGTCTATAAATTAATGAACGGAATGGAACGGGTAAACATAGATCGATTGTTTAACGTTATCAGAATATAGAAAGACTAGGGGACATGCAATGAAGCTACAGGGTAAACTATTTAAGACTAATAAGAGAAAATATGTTTTTCAACCAACGTGTAATCAAACTCTGGAATTTGTTACTGGAGGATGTAGTAAAGGCTGTTAGTGTAGCTGGGTTTAAAAAAGGTTTGGACAAGTTCCTGGAGGAAAGGTCCATAAACCATTATTAAAAAGGGACCCAGGATATCAATGCTTGACCCAATACAAGCATTGTGGAACCTGTGTCTTTGGGGAAACTGCTAGGTACGTATGATCTAGATTGGCTACTGTTGGAAACAGGATACTGGGCTTGATGGACCTTGGTCTGACCCAGTATGGCATATCTTATGTTCTTATCTTAAGTAGAGGAAATAATCTGGCGGGCGGAACGAGAGGGGGCTGGATTGGGAGAAGAGGGGGCCCCTGCTGAGGAGGTTGGAGGAGACTGTAGGAGGAAAGTAATGCAAAGGTGATCTGTCCAGTGGAGATACCGGTAGGGAAAAAAGGAGACATGGAAGGCGTAATAAGATCCAGTGTATGTCCAGTCGCGTGAGTGGGTAGATCGACATGTTGGGAGGAAGAGATCGTGAAGGAGAGCGAGGAAGGTGTGGTCATGAGGGGAGGAAGGTAAGTGATAATGAATATTGAAGTTGCCAAGTAGTATGAGGTGGGGAAACTAGTTGAGGCCTCAGAAATAGTGAGAGTGAGGGCATCCCAGAGGTGGGGTGAAGGGTGGGCGGAGCATAGATAAGAAAAAAGTGGGCAGGAGGAGATGAGTGGAGATGCAGGAGAAAGGACTCTGGGTAATGGAGTACAAGGAAGTGGACCAGGGTAAGTGGCAGGGAGGAGCAAAATAGGGCAGCCACCCCTTCCCCAATATGACCCAGGCGAGAGGAGGCTGCAGCTGAGAAATCGGAAGGGAGGCAGCAGCCGAGAAGATGATATTCACTCTCCTTCAGCTACATTTCTTTGAGGAGAAAGAAATCAAAGGAGTTCTGATCATGTACCAGAAATGTCTTAGCCTGAATGGACGGGCAGTTGATTAAACCTGAGTAGAAGGACTGAAATAGGGGAGAAACAGAAGGGCCAGAGGGCCGTGAGAGTAACAGAGTGAGACAGGAAATAAGATTGAGTGGTACACGAGCAAGATAACCGGGAAGAGCAGGCAAATGAGGTGGGGGACGCCAGCCCCAGTGGGAGGGAATAGCAGACATGGAGAGGGTGAGGTAAAGAGTAACCAGAACAGATCGTGTTGAAGGGGAGGCAGCCTGGCTGCAAAAGCACCCATCAGAAGATGGGCTCATTGCAGGGAAAGAGCTACTGCCTTTTGTGTACGAGCATCAGGTCATGCCCCGAAATAGGCCACCGGAACTGCCCCAAGGAGTATGCTCCTTTAAATGCAGCAAATGAGGTGGCTGAATACCAGATTCGGGCCGCATCACTTCCGGAGGGGCAGGTTGACTGCAGGAATGTGTGGCAAACCTGGAGGGACAACATAGAGTTTGCGTCAGGAGGAAAGGCACAACAGCAGCATATAGAACATAAGAACATAAGATATGCCATACTGGGTCAGACCAAGGTTCATCAAGCCCAGTATCTCTGTTTCTAACAGTGGCCAATCTAGGTGATACGTACCTAGCAGTTTCCCCAAAAGACCCAGGTTCCACAATGCTTGTACAGGGTCAAGAAGTGATATTCTGGGTCCCTTTTTAATAATGGTTTATGGACCTTTCCTCCAGGAACTTGTCCAAACCTTTTTTAAACCCAGCTACACTAACAGCCTTTACTACATCCTCTAGTAACAAATTCCAGAGTTTGACGACATGTTGAGTGAAAAAATATATATTTTTTATTAGTCTTAAATAGTTTACCCTGTAGCTTCATTGCATATCCCCTAGTCTTTCTATATTCTGATAATGTAAACAAATGATCTACGTTTACCCGTTCCACTCCGTTCATTAATTTATAGACCTCTATTATATCTCCCCTCAGCCATCTCTTTTCCAGGTCAAAGAGCCCTAACCTTTTTAGCCTTTCTTCATAGGGGTAATTCTTCCATCCTCTTTACCATTTTGGTGGCTCTTCTCTGAACCTTTTCTAATAACTCTATATCCTTTTTAAGATACGGCGACCAGAATTGCACACAATATTCAAGGTGCGGTCACACCATGGAACGATATAGAGGCATTATAATATCCTTTGTTTTATTTTCCATTCCTTTCCTTATGATACCTAGCATTCTATTTGCTCTCTTGGCCGCCGCTGCACACTTGGCGGAGGGTTTAACATGTTATTCACAATGATGCTTAAATCTTTTTCCTGGGTGGTGGTTCCTAATGTGGAACCTTGCATCGTGTAACCATAGTTTGGGTTGTTTTTCCCTAGGTGCATAACTTTGCACTTGTCCACATGAAATTTCATCTGCCACTCTGCCCAGTCTTCCAATTTATCAGGATCTTCTTACAATTTTCCACAATCCTCATGGGTTTTTAACAACTTTAAATAGTTTTGTGTCATCTGCAAATTTGATAACCTCACTCGTTATTCCCTTTTCCAGGTCATTTATGAATATGTCAAAAAGCAGCACAGATACCTGGAGTACACCACTATTCACCTTTCTCCATTGGGAAAATTGGCCATTTAGCCCTACCCTCTGCTTTCTATCTATTAACCAGTTCCTGATCCACAATAGTACACTGCCTCCTATCCTATGACACTTTAGTTTTGCCAAAAGTCTCTGATGAGGGACCTTGTCAAAGGCTTTCTGAAAGTCCAAATACACTATATCAAGCGACTCACCTTTGTCCACCTGTTTATTCACACTTTCAAAAAAAGATAACAGATTAGTAAGACAAGATTTTCCTTGTCTAAAGCCACGTTGGCTTTCTCCCATTAAGCCATGACTATCTACATGTTCAGCAATTTTGTTATTTATGATGGTTTCTACCATTTTTCCCAGTACTGACGTCAGGTTCACCGGTCTGTAGTTTTCCGGATCACCCCTGGAACCCTTTTTAAAAATTGGCGTTACGTTCGCCATCCTCCAATCTTCAAGTATTACAGATGATTTTAATGATAGTTCACAGATTACTAATAGCAGGTCTGCAGTCTCATATTTCAGTTCTTTCAACACCCTTGGATGTATATCATCCGGTCCAGGTGATTTGCTACTCTTCAGTTTCCAGGTCAAAGAGCCCTAACCTTTTTAGCCTTTCTTCATAGGGGTATCCTTCCATCCTCTTTACCATTTTGGTGGCTCTTCTCTGAGCCTTTTCTAATAACGCTATATCCTTTTTAAGATACGGCGACCAGATGTTGTAATACATCTTCCCAATTTATCGATATTTCCTTCAATTTTTCTGCACCTTTAAATACCACTTCAGTCATGGGTAACATCCCTACATCTTCCTCAGTAAAGATCAAAGCAAAGAATTCATTTAGTCTCTCCACTATTGCCTTATCACCTCTTAGTGCCCCTTTAAACCCTCTATCATCTAATGGACCGACTGACTCTCTCACAGGTTTTTTGCTATGAATGTACTTGAAAAAGTCTTTATTATGCATCGTTGCTTCCACGGCAAGCTTCTTCTCAAATTCTCCCTTTGCCTGCCTTATCAATGCCTTGCATTTGACTTGCCAGTGCTTGTGCTGTTTCCAGTTTTTGTCCTTTGACTCTTTTTTCCATTTCCTGAAAGATGCTTTTTTGGCAACAACAGTCTCTCTGATCTCAACTTTAAACCATGCTGGCAGTTTTTTGGACTTCCTTCCACTTTTCTTAAAGCGTGGAATACAGCATAAGAGTAGGTAATAGAGTTCTCCTTCAAAGTAGTCCCCTTTCAATAAAACACACTTACTCCAGCGTTCCTGCCACTGCTGGAAACAATTTTGAAATGCCTCTTTCGTTATGCTGTGAAGTTGCTGTGTCGAATTTTGCTTAATAGTCACCTTCCTTTCAGTAGTAATTTCAGTTTTGGAAAAAAGAAAAAGTCACAGGGTGCGAGGTCAGGAGACTATGGAGGCTTATGGATTTGCTCAATTTGGTGTTTGGCCAAGAACTGCTGGACAAGCTGTGATGTGTGAGCTGGAGCATTATCATGATGAAGCAACCATTCACCATTCTTGTGCAACTCTGGCCTCTTACGATGAACTGCATCTCTCAAACGAGTCCTTATTGATGATTTGGCCTTTTGGAGCATACTCATGATGAACAATATCCTGGTAATCAAAGAAAACTGAGCATGACCTTGATATTGTTCCTCACCTGATGGGCTTTCTTGGGTCTGGGAGATTCTGGAGTCTTCCATTGTGAGGACTGAGCCTTAGTTTCTGGGTCATAACCATAAACCACTCTGTCTGCATATAGTTGATCTTCTTTTTGATCAGGGGAAAGGAGTTTCGGCATGAATTTTGTAGACACATGTCTCATCCCCATATCAACAGTAAGAATGGACTGTACCAACCCGAAACTGATGTCCATGTCCTCAGCAAGCTCCCTGATAGTAAATCAACGATTTGAGCGTATTGCAGCATACACTGCTTCAACTTTGGGTTCATTCCTGCTCGTGGTTGGCCTTCCAGAACACTGTCAACACTTTGGCAGCCTTCTTGGAAACGTTTGTACCAGTCATAAACTCGAGCATGTCTCATGCATTCATCGCCATATACTTGCTGAATCTTGTCAAAAGTCTCTTTGCACGAATCTCCAAGTTTCTGGCAGAATTTAATGCAAATTCGCTGTTCGATTTTTTCACTCATCATAAATCTGACAAACTGCTTTTACACGATATGAAACATCATGAGATTAAAAAATGTACAGGTGTGCTTCAGCAGCCACACTACACTATGCACACAGAGCACATAACGTAATAGCACTGTGGTGCGATGTATTGTTATATAGCTATAGAACAAATCAAGAGATACTTTTTGATCACAGCTCATAGTTGCATAAAGCGAAGGCTACTCAGATTTGCTCCTTGCTCCCACTTTGGGCTGAGCTAAATATATATAGGGTACAGGTCTTGGGGAGATAAATAAAAATGATGCATATAAAGTGGGCTATAAGTGTTTGGTGGCAAGAATGGAGGAAAAATAGATAAGGGAAAGCGGAGATAGCCTCCCCTTTCTGAACACTCTGTTTGGGCTCTTCTGAATAATTTCCAGTGTGTTAGAAAACAAGTAATGGCTGAATATCCTCTTTGATAACACCTGGCATTGAATTTACTTCTCAATGGTCCAAGTCTCCAGGGGTGAAAGAATCTTGCAGTTACTTAAAGAAAGACCCCATTCTGTATTCACGCAGTATTTCAGAAATGCTATGCAACAGGAATCTTAAAGTACTCTCCAAGGATATGCTGAAAAACTTTAACAGATCAGCCTAACATAGGGAAACAAGTTTATAGTAGTTAAAACTTAAGAATATGGAAAACAGATCAAGAAAAAATAATATTTGCAAAGGTGATCTCCTAGAGTATGAGGAGAAGCATTTATATAACAGAAGGCTGAAAAAGGCTTTAGACTTTGAAAATTTACTAACGTCACTGCTTGCTGAGTGAGCCCATAGGCATCCAGCATAAAAGCCTCCATAAATGGCCCTTCCAAGACCAGGAAGTAACAAAATCTTAAACTAGAGACAAAGGGGGGACGTTTTAACGTGGCTAGTCACTGCCACTGAAGCTGAGACGCGGACATTCAATGACAGGGTCATATCCGGCCACCGGCATTGAACATCCAGTTTGGCCGGACAGTGTGGAAGCTAACCGGGCCGCGGCAATATTCAGTCACTGCCCGGTTAATGTCAGTGGTGAAGGTTAGGCTACTCTTTCAGGTGCCTAATTTTCACCGCTTTGTGATAACCGGGCAGCGGTGAAATGCAGTCTCTGCCAGATTACCAGTGGGTGCCACCATTAGAACGCCCTCATGTTAGTCGGCTAGCATCAGGGTATGCAGCGAAGGCATGTGCGGAGATTCGGTAGCACTAATCATGCTAGTGCCACCGAATATCCCGGTCAGAGCATTAACACTGTTGGAAGGTCGGCTAACCGTATTCATCACTTTGGATATCCCCTCCAAACATTTTATCATCCAGTGAACCTTTCCACTCCTGCCCAAATTTTCAAAGAGAAAGAGGCAGAAACATACACACAAAAGGAGAGGAACACATACTCATGCGCAAAAGCACTCTCTTGTTCTTCACACACACACACACACGTCCACTTCTGGAGCTATGCTGGTGTTTGTTGCTCATACGCTCACTCAATGATTCCCCTCTGCCCCAACCAACTCTGACTGTCGATAATCATATAAAGTTCCTGCAGTTACTGCTAACCTTTCCTCAGCCTGCAGCAGCCCCTCCATGCTCTTCCCTACTCTTGCCCCCTTCCCCCCCCTTGGAATTTGGTGCTCCTTGCAGAACTCAGTCTTCCTACCTTCCACAGAAACATCACTAGCACAGCACAAAAACGTGCCCCTGGGTTCATGAAGATGATAATGGAAATTAGCAGGACAGGCTTCCTTATCCTGGGGAGGGGAAGAGAAGAGCAAGGATTGGAAAGTTGCAGATAGAGATCTAAAATCTGGACATTTTTCAGCTTCCAGACAATACTACAAAATTCTGTACAGTCCTGAAAAAATCCTGACAGTTAGTAACCTTAGCCTTCTGAGTCTTGAGCACATCAGATCGAACCCCAGCCATGTGCCTAGTTTGTCTACGACGTAATCTGGCACTGGTCCCAGGTGGTTGCTATGAATTACAGGCTGCTTCAAGGATCCTGTCTCTCCCTATTGCTGTTTAATATCTTTATGCAACCATTTGGGAGCATTTGCGAGGGTGTAGGGGTTTCTTTTATGTAAATGATATTCAGATTGCATTTCCACTGGTCAGAGATCCTGCTTAGTCTTTGCTAGCCCTTAACCAGAGACTACTGATCATCTCCATCTGGTTAGCTATAACTAAGCATCTGCCATCTCAATGTCTTGGAACATAGGAAAGCTCATGGGTTCCATACTGTCCTTTGCACTATGGGTGCAACAGCATCCTTCAAGTTCTGAAATACCATAAGCAATTGTCTATAGGTTTGTTTGTTTGTTTACTTTAAACATGTATGGCCTATGCCATCTAAACTTCTAGGTGGATTACAACATAAACATGCATAAAATCCAACATAAAAACACAAATCATACAATTAAAAGCAATATGTACTAAAAAATAAAACATGTAAATCAAACAAACAGCCACTTGATAAAAAATTCTGCTTGCCCACTGTCAGTCTATGAGGTATCCCACCCCACAAATTCACCTTCTAAATTAATCTACGTAATTTAACACCAGTAATTAATACTCACAATAAAGATCATATAAATAACCTTCTCCATCTAATCAGATACAATAGAGTCAGGAAAAACAAATGTAAAAATGTATGTTTTCAATTTTTCCTGAATAGCAAGTTGTTGCATTCAGTAGAACCATGAAATACCTGGTACCAAGATCAAAACCTTTTAACAGCAAATCAAAACAAATCAGCAACAGCATCTCGGCATTATGAGTTGGATGAAAACCAAATTAATAATGACGTAGAACTTCATTAACAGCCAAAAAAACACATTTGATTGGTTCAGTGCAACTTTCTCTAGTACTTTTGCCAAAAATGTCAAAGAAAAGATAGGCCTGCAATTTAATCTTTCACTAGGAACTAATTTAGACTTTTTTTTAAATACCAGCCTAACACTATACTTCAACGATGCTAATACAATATCCTGAGAAAACGAGTTGTTGACAATACTCAAGTTGTTCTACCGTGTCCTCACCAAGAGCTTTCAAAACTACAGAGGGATAAAGATTTAGGGGCTTGTTTACAAAGCCGCGGTAGCGATTCGCGATCATTATCGGAGCCACAGCCCCATTGAAATCAATGGGGCCGCGGCTCCGATAACAATCGCGAACCGCTACCGCGGCTTTGTAAACAAGCCCCTTAGTGTACTAGAGGGCCAAATCAAACTATTATAATTATCCAAACATCGCCTGAAGACACTGGAGAGAAAGAACTCCAAAGACCTTCAGCATCTCTTCCTTTATTGATTCTGGTTATTATCATTCTTGATGGCAAACTAGAATAAATTTTTGTCCAATTTAGTTTGAAAGGAATCACAAACTTCTGTGCTGTTAAAGAAGATTTCGGGATTGGCTAAATACCATCCAACAAGCTGGCAAGAATACTGTAAAGAACTTTTGGATGATTAGGCATGAGGAAGAGGGGGGTCTTATGCATTGAAATGCAACAAAGGGGGTCCAAAGTAGCTACAGAAGGAGAAAGGGAGCAGATGTAAAGGACTAACTGAAGGAGGCAGCTGAGGAGGGCCAAAGACATGACCCAGAAGACGTTTCACATGTTCATTTGAGAATACAGTCCATCCTGCAACAGTATTTGTGGTACTCTTCCAAATGCAACTATGATCAGCTTTTGGCTAACCATGCCAATTTTCTACAAAGGTTTGCGGTGTGGGTACAACTCAGATGATCTGAAGAGGATATGGGAGATACTTGATGGTAAAGGAGAAATGGCAAAGAAAAACAATCCTAATTTCTATGAACAATTTGGAAATAAATACAAAACTTGTTTCGCAATCACACAGCGAAATTGCTTACTTCTCCAAATTGTGTTATGCGTCATCCCTAATTTGGATTTTTCAGAGATTCAGAAATTCTGGACAGAAGTGGTAAAAACATGATCTTTTATATTAATAAAAATATACCACTGAAAAGGACACATAATGGGTGCCATGCTGGGTAAGCATCCTATCTCCAAGAAGAACCAATCTTGGCCACTTGGAACTACCAAATATATCTTAATGGGATAATCCATTCACTATTGCTCATTCCCAGAAATCAGATGTGGTGATCCCTACCTGGCTAATAATTGTTAATGGATCTGGCCTGCAAGACCTTGCCCAAATATTTTTAAAACTTAGCTATACTATTAACCTTGATTACATTCTCTGATAATTTTACGGCTTAAATGTGCATTAACTGGACAAAATGCCTTCTTAAATTTGTTTTAAATTTACTGCCTATAAATTTCATGAATCCTCCTTTACTCTCAGAGTAAATTCCAAAGAGAAAAGCATTATATCAGAAATACAATACAGTGTAAAATAAAAAAAAGGCAAATGCCAAAGGTGAAAACCAGTGATGAAATCAATTGATCAGCAATATAGAACAGGTGGAAAATGGACTAAATCACCAAACACGTGGAGCCTGATTCACGAAGGGGCACGTCCGGATGGCCCTGAGCAAGACAAGCCCATTTGGACCCAATTCTGGACTGCGGGAACCAAACGTTTCTGCAGTGCACAGAATCAGGCCTGTGGACAGCCCAGTGTGCCCCTGCCACCTGTGGGGACACCTCCCCGCAGGCGTCCCCGACTCCCATGGCTTCAGCCCTCCCCTCTTCCCCGCCGCCCAAATCATGGCTGGCCTGCTGGGGCTTGTATTGGGTGGCAGGGACTGCCCCGCACCCAGCCCCGGCAGAATCCCCGGGCCCAATTGCCGAGTTGGTGCTGCTTATTCCACCTTTATGCACCTTTTCCAAATGTGCTCAAGGTTAGATGGCAAAGTAACTTGCCCCAAGCCTGTCTCCATTCTCTGTGGCATCCTTTAGAGCAGTGGTACCCTCTCTATATGAAGAGTCATCTTAGACAGTGCTTATTTTCTAGGAAAAAGGTGCGAGTACTCATAGGCAGGGCTCTCCTTAAGGAGTGAGGTGACCAACCAAGGATTTCCTCCCAAACAGCCATGCCCTCTGCAACTGGTCTCACAGTCTTTGAAAAGCTACTGCAGCAAATACTACACCAGTCCCTAGACTACATCTCTTATCAGGAAAAGAGAACAGACGGACTGCTACAAATCCCCATGCAGAAACTCCATGCTCCCATCACTTGGGTCACATATTCAGAACATGGATACAGCCTCAGCAAATACAGAATCCACAATCACAGATTAAAAATGTAAATGTGCAGACACAAACTGAACTGGAAAGTCCAAGAAGCCAGATTCTGCATGCAGTGCAACATCAGAAAAACAGAAACACAAAAGCATTTCCTCCTATACTGTGCAAAATATGAAGATATCAGCGATGCTGTACATTCATATTCCCAAACTGGTATATTCAAATGACTAAACCATAATTTTGGCAGGGGTTGGGCTATTTATGTATCAGCTGCAACATGACTCTCCAAGTTCCTCTGGGCAGGTGCAGTTCTGCAATGTTCTCCTGCTGGCCTGTGAGACTGGCTGAAGACATGGGTTCTCCAGTAGTGGGCATTCAGGGCAAACAAGGCCTGGGCTCTTTCATTAACACTTGAACTCGGGGTCAGTTTTAGCAGGCAATGAAAACGGTGCCGCTCGGCATCCACTGAAAAAAAGCTAAAGTCTTATGAGTTATTCTAGAGCTAGTAGAATCCACAGAAGGAACCTTGATGCACAGTTTCACCTTGGGTTTCACCAAGTACTAGGGCATAACTATCTAGACAATCCAGTTCTCCTTTTTATCACCCAACAGTTTCCTCCTACTCCTTCCAGTTCAACTGAAACCAGCGCTGGGTTCCGTCAGGGTCTTTCTTCATTCACAACTACTATTCCAACTTACCTTAGTCCAGTCATTGGAGTGACGATGCTGGCTCCAGGGCTCTTCTGGAAGCCCGCAATCATGGGTCCTAAATCCAGCACTGCAAGGTGACCGAGTCTCTCTCTCTCCCTACAAATACTGCCTCCAAGATGTCCCCTGTCCAACTCAAACTGGGAACTGAAGACCTGAGTTTGGAATCAAACCTACCATCCTCTGCATGGCAATACCACTTCTACTGGACCAGCCTTAAGCCAGCTTTCTGTAACGAGCCTCTGCCTTGCCTTTAATCACAGAAGCATTCGGTTTCCAGACTATGGGCTGTGAAACTTTTATGGTGAGAGAATTCATGAAAAGTCAAATCCCTTTCTAATCTTTTCTGTACCAGTTTCATCACTGGAATCCTCCAAAGGTTAATAGAAAATGACGAATGTATCGGACTCCTCAGTGTTTCTGCAGCCAGGACCAAAGGAAGGAAGCCCTTTGTCTGTGTGATAACTTGTGCACAGGAATGAAAGGCATAACTGGAATTACAACTAAAAAATTATAGAAATGTATAGACAGAACATCCAGCATGAAATTATTCTGTAAAACTTTCAGTAAAGGGCAGCAAAGTGCAAGCAATTTATCATGATACTGAAAAGCATTTGGTTAGTACAGCATTTGTATTTCATTTCTTGAGAATGTTAAGATTTAGAATGTGTGAACATAAGAACCATAAGTCATTCAAGTTAAGTATCCAACAGTGGCCAATGCAGGTCACAAGTACCTGTCAGGTTCCCAAAACGTAGACATATTCCACGATGTTTATCCCAGGGGTAAGCAGTGGATTTCCTCCCAGCCCATTTTAATAATGGTTATGGACTTTTCCTCCAGGAACATGTACAAACTTCTTTTAAACCCAGCCACATTAACAGCTTTTACTATATTTGACAACCAATTCCAGCATTTGGTTACATGATGAGTGAAAAAATACTTTCTCTGATTGGTCTTAAATGTGCTACATAGTAGCTTCATTGCACCTCCCCTAGTCGTTTTACTTTTTAAACTTCTATCATATCTCCCCTCAGCTGTCTCTTTTCCAAGCTGAAGAGCACTAATCTTTTGAGACTTTCCTCAAAGGGGTATCCTTCCATCCCTTTTATCATTTTGGTCGTTCTTCTCTATATCTTTTCTAATTCTGTTATATCCTTTTTATCCTAAATGCACACAATATTCAAGGTGTGGTTGGCACCATGGAACAATACAGAGGCATTATAATAGCCTGGGTTGTATTCTCCATTCCTTTCCTTATGATTCCCAGCATTCTATTTGCTTTCTGGGCCACTGCTGCACACTGGGCAGAGGGTTTCAATCTATTATCCATGATGATGCCTAGATCCTTTTCCTGGGTGGTGGTTCCTAATGTGGAACCTTGCATCGTGTAACCATAGTTTGGGTTATTCTTCCCTAACTGCATAACCTTGCACTTATCCACATTAAATTTCAACTGCTATTTGAAAGCCCAGTCTCCCAGTTTCTCAAGATCGTCTTGTAATTTTTCACAATCCTCTTGTGATTTAACAACTTTGAGTAATTTTGTGACATCTGCAAATTCGATCACCTCACTCACTGTTCCGATTTCCAGGTTATTTATGAGTATGTTAAAAAGCAGCAGGTCCAGCACAGATCCCTGGGGTACTCCACTCAGGGCCATGCCAAAGTGTGCCTGGCCACACAGGGCTGAAGTACAAAAAGGTGCTGATATCATCACTGGGCTTACAGGAAGTTCAATAAGAGTGAGTTAATGCAGATGGCTGTGGTGGGCACCAAAAATTCACTTTTGACATAGTATCCCTTCTGTAGAGATGCTGGACACAGGGAGGTCACATGCAATATGTCTTCTATATTACTTATTGCCTGAATTAAAGGACTGTAGATACTTTAGTTTTACCTCTGACAAAGCAAATACCTGGTGGCCCAGTGACCATGAATCTCCCACCTGGTACCTTTAGAAATGAGTGCAAGCGCTACTCATGCGCTTCTGCTCTTGCCCTGCCATGTTGAAAAATGGTAGTGTCTGGCCCCACATGGTGCATCCCAGGTCCAGGTGCTGCCATTTTTCAAGATGGCGGGGGCAAGAGAAGGTGTGCGTGGGCAGTGCTCACACTCATTTTGGAAAGTACTGGGAGGGGAGAGGAGGGTGGGGGGGGGAGAGGAACAACTGAGTCATCAGGGTTATTTTTAGTTGGGAAGGAGGGGTGCAGAGTTTTAGTTGGGTGGGGGATCCGGGGCCACTAGGCCACCAGGTTTATTTTATTTTTTATTTTTTAATTTATATTTATTTGATTATTCATTTATATTCAAGACAACACAAGAATAATAGAAACATGGTATAAATAAAATAAAGACACTTACAAAAGAAAATGTAATAACCATCCTTCATACCACTAACAATAAGGAAATCTCAGAGGCACCAGAAAATTACTATAATAGAGAAAAAAAATCTCCTTATATTGAAAAATCAAACAATAAAGCAGTGTGAGACTTATGTGTCAGCCGTGTAGGAAGCTGATGGGACCATGGCATCTTCCCTAACAACCAAAAATTTCAGCAACTGGCAGGGCTCACAAAACAGAAAACATCTTCTCTTTATAAGAAACATGTTAACGGGCAAGAAATTTCAACAAAGTATTCCCGCCAAGGGACAGAACCCTGGGGCTTGAATCCCAGAAATTCCTTCCTCCTTAGCTGGGTATCCGTAGCAAGATCTGGGAAAATATGGACATGAGAGCCCATAAACCTCTCCTGAAATGTCTGAAATACGATCTCAGAATCAAAGATTTATCAAACTCCAGAGCCAATGTAACAAGGAGAGTTGAACGAGCTGTGATCACCTCTAGAAAGTTCTCCAGAAACCCTATAAGGTTTCCAGCTTCCAAGGGATTCTCAGGGCCAACTCCCTGGTTACCAGGCCCCACAAACAGATACTGGACCCCAGTCAAGGGGGGTAGATCTTCCCGGGAGATTTTTAAAACCTCCTGAAAATATCTATGCACCATCTCCATAGATGACAGCAAAGGAGATTTAAGAAAATTAAGAAGTTTAAGTTTGTTCTTCCAGACTCAATTCTCAAGATATTCCTTTTTCCTAAAAGTCACAGCCCTATCTTTCATCTGGGCATACTGTAAATCCCGAAGTTGTCCAAGCTCTTCCTCCAAATGGGCCATTTTCCCCTCCTGCTCCTTTTGCACTCTGGAGACCTCTTGGAAATTGTTTCTAAGAAAATGAGTCTCACTACTTACAGTTGTAACAACTGATACAAGAGAAGTGTTCATAGTTGCAATCGTGTCCCACAGCACTTCCAATGTAACCTTAGCAGGTTTCACAAATCACCAACTCCCTGAGTGAGCACACATCCAGATCCCACAGGCAACAGTTCAGAGCCCAACATCAATGCTCTCGCTGAACCTCCTACACTGCCAGCAGCCCCTGGAAGTTGTGCAAGCAAAGCCGATAAGCCCTCTTCATTTCCCTGCGAAGATGTGTTTGTCGGCAAGCCAAAGGGAAGCTCTTCACCAGCCAATACAGCACTTCCAGGGCAAGGAGGGGGAACCCGTAACTCAGGGGAAAGCAAAACCCTGACGTGCTTAGATCCGCCGAGTGAAGACTCTGCCAACCTGCCGAAGACACTGCTCCCACTCCCGGGGTTGCAAAGCCACAAGTGTTCAAGGTCCTCTGTCCAGCAAGAATGGAACCAGCCTCACCTGAGGATAGATAGGCTTGCTTGCGCTTCCTATGTCCCATACCTCAAGGAACCGCAAGTGGAAAGCGCTGAAGTAGAGCTCAGTCACAGAAGCCTGTAAGCTGGTGCAGCACACTGCCGCCATCTTGCCCCTGGATGTCACCAGGTTTATTTTTAGTTGGAAGGGGTGGGGGGGGGGGGGTTCAGGGTCGCTGGATCACCAAGTTTATTTTTAGTTGTAAGGGGGGTGGGGGTTTGGGACCGCTGGGCCAATAGGGATTTGTTTTCTGTCAGGGAGCATCAGCCCCCGACAGTATTTTGATGGCATCAGGGGCTTTTCCCAATGCATGGATCATCTTTGACATTTCTCCTCAGATGATCCAGGAGAAAGCATCCGATGCCATCAAAATACTGTCGGGGGCACGCGTTAGATGTTTAAGCCACCTCAGATCTACGTATAAAGATACCGGTGCTAAGGCTGATTGGAAAATCATCTACCCGTTTCTCTGCATCGGTCGCAGCCAGTATTAACATACCATTTCATTATGTGGAGCTTATTTACCTATGATTTAAATATATTTAAATACTCTTGGCACTAATTGCATGTTAGTTTTTCCTTTGCTGTTTACACATGCATCCATCTCTTTTATGCATTTGACGGTAGCAGTAAGTGTACTTAAAAGTGGTGTTATCTATGCTTAAAGGCCACACTGTTTTTTTGCATCGGCCTGTTTATTAGCAGTAACCTCTTGATCGGTGCTGCTGGCGTTTTCTGTAAAAGTTGCAGTTGAACTGTGAAATGAAGGGGTTGTTTTGGGAACTATTTTGTTTATTTCCAGGGAGTAGTAGAACATGTTTTTTTCTCTTCAGAGAAAAGAAGGGTGTTGGCTGAAAGGCTTTGGGGGAGAACGAACCAGGGCTTAAGAGGTACCAGAGGTGTGTGCTGTGTTGCAATGAGACCAGAGTTACCAAGTTACCCAGGTCCAGGAATGAGAATTTTTGCCAGTTCTGGTTTTAAATTTGCATAGCAATGCAGTATGGTATTTGTAGTTCCTGATTTTACTCATTGGAATCAGTGCTGCAGGTCGCATAATGCATCACGATGAGACTGTTGGAAATCTGGAACTGGTTTAAAATCTCACTCCTGGAACTGGATAAGTTTGCAACTCTGTGAGAATGAGGTGAGAATTTGGGACCTAGAGTGAACGATTAAGCTCTAAAGCATTTAAGTGTTTGTAGCTGACCAGAATGGAACTGTTGTGAAAGGTTCCTTTGATGTTTTTTTACTGGATATCTGTGAAGTGTTTGCCAGACAAAGTTGTGCTTCACAGAAAGAGAAGGCATATATAGATAGCAGCTGAATATTGCCAGCTATCCATATAGAAGCCACGGTCGCCACTATATATTTTAGAGCTGTCATTAAAACTGGTAAAAATTCCTGCTGGAAACTGGATTGATTTAAAGGATGGAAATCTGAGCTTTGCTGTCTTTTAAGAAGAGATTGGCTATAAAGCTGGTTTGTCTCTCTTTGGGGAGAGAGGTGAATTTGCTGAGCTTGTTAGATGCTAAAAAATCCTTTTGAATTTTTGATGAAAGCACAGAAACCTACTCGTTTCAGGCCACTTCTGGTGAATGGTCCTGCTAGACCAGTCCAGACAAGTGGATTATGTTCCCCTACCACGAGATTGGTAGAGACAAAGAACCAATGAAAAGCTCAGGTTTTAGTGACACCACTTCCATGCCTCTATTTGCCTCAGCCACCAGAGGTCCCTTCAGTTTTTCTTTGTCTCCAGCAGATGGTGGATGGATTTTCTCCTCTGAAGAAATTTCTGAAGATTTGAGAGGAAAAGATTGATTTAAAACACTCGTGAATGACAGTTTATGTGAAATCTCATTACAGCGTGACTTGGGAGGCTCCACTAAATTGCGGTCTTTAGGCAGCCATAAGAGGAGAGAAAATTGGTTCAGCTCCATGTTCTTATGCTGGATGAGGGCCTGCTGAGCATCCAGAAATTGGAAGAATTTGGAAGGCTCTGGAAGAGTACGACTACCTCACACAACCTCAATGTCCTTCCATCCTCCTCTATCCCCCTCTGCTCTCCCGAAGATTGCAGAAGCCTCTCAGAGGGATCTGCCTGCCAGCCATACAGTATATCTATAGTAGCACAGAACATTCTTACGGACTGCCTTGGCACTATCCAGATAGTGCTGAGACAAAATGAGGGTGGAGTGGGAGTGCTCCACCCAACTATATGGAAAGCTGGTGAGATTAAGAAAGAGTCTTAAAATGGTCCTGCACCTTAACGTGAAGAAGAAAAAGATCCTGCCAACTGGCAAAAATCAATAATTTCATCCTTGATGGAGAAGAATAGAAATAGAAATAGTAGATAGCTTTAACCTGTTTGGACCATTTATCAATAACGAAATGACAAGCATTCAAGAAATCTGATGACGCTTTGCTCTTGGCAGAATGGCTATGAAGGACTTGGATAAGATTTTCAAGTGCAGAGATGTATCTCTGTGTACAAAGGTTTGACTTGTCCAAGCGATGATATTTTCAGTATCACATGGATGCGAACGTTGGACAGACAGGAATAAAATTGATGCCTCTGAAATAAGGTGCTGTGAAGAATACTGTGTATACCACTGAGTACCCAAAATACAAATCAATCAGTATCAGAAGAGATCAAACATAAGCTCTCCTTAGAAGCTCAACTGACAATACTACGAATTTCAGACTTTGGACACATCATGTGAAGTGAAAGATCATTAGGGAAAGACATCATGCTTGACAAGGTTGAAGGTCAGCATAAAAGAGGAAAACTGGCAATGCAATAGATTGATACAACAACAGCAACCATGGATGCCACTCTATCAACAATTAGCCGTCTGACTGAAGATCAAACACAGTTTAGGACAACTATCCATGGGGTCACCATGAGTAAACATTGACTTGAAGGCATTTAACAACAACAACATCCATACAGCTAAGCAGTTAAATTTAGAACAACCTTTTTCTGTCCTAAATTAAATGGCTTAGCATATATAGATAGCAGCTAAATATTGCCAGCTATCTATATACTAGCCACAGTCGCCACTATATATATATATATATCTATATATATATATATATCTAAACAGATCAATTATAAAAATTAACAAACTGTCAAATAGGCAGATTACATTTCTTATATCTACCATATCAATATCTATCTGCATTCTTCAAAAATGAATTAGTGAGATGGGATTCAGAGCGCTGGAGAGGGAGGATATGTCAGCGATATTTAGCAAACAGGTTCGTGAGAGATCTCCTGTATGGGATCACTGGTTGATGTTGCCACAAGGGTGCTAAAAGCTGAAAGGAATGGTGCTGGATGTAGAGAAAATCCTTAGCTGGCTCCTAGCACTACAGAGCCAGCAAAGGCCGGTTTTGACCAAGTTAGAATCCTAATAACCATACTACAATACTACATAACCCATAACAAATAACAAATAATAACATAACCACACATTACTTAACCACATCCTTCATATACCCAGATGACGACCCTCCCAATTATAATTATGTGATCTGTCACTTTTAAAATAACTTATGCATTCACAATTGATCTACGATATAATTTGTAAATACCTACAATGTAAATATGTTCTAATAGTTTACTGTTCAAACTTTATATTGTTACCTGTAAATAGTTCCATCTGTTCTATGTAAAATGACTAGGTATGCTTTTTCACATACCATATAACTTACTGTTCATTGTAAACCGCACTTGATACTTGGGAAAGAGCGGTATAGAAATAATTGTTAAATAAATAAATAAATAAATAAATAAATAAAAGTGCAGGAAGTAATTGTGGAATCACAAAAGACAAAATTCTACAAAATAAGCCTTTCAAACTGTCTTAGAGAACCAGATCAAAGAATCACAACGATCTTGAATTATGCCCCACAGCATTTCTTTCTGCCATGACACAGAACACTGGACATATGTGCTATTTACACACATAAATTAGTATTTTCAAGGACTTCAGTGTGTGAATAAGCATTTACATGTAACACCGATTGCGTATACTTTTCTGTGTGGGCTTGCACAGAGGCAGACTTTGAGCAGAGCACAAATTTATATGCATAGTTTTTAAAATATTATAACTTATGTGCATTTGTGCAAAATCTAGGCATGGGCATGGACATGTACATCTGCCAGGGGGCAGGCGTAAGTGCTCGCACCTAGTTTGTGCACGCTTTTAAAGGGCTTACGTCCCTATTTTATAAAGTAAACTGCGTATACTTTGCTTTCTAAATCAGGACTCAGATAGGCGCATACAAACACATGTAAACTCCATAGGAGTTAATATTACCCTCCGAAAGGGTAATTTTATAACATCTCGTGTTGTTAATGTACACCATGGACTTCCGGTGACGTCATCGGAGCACATGGCGGAGTAGCAGACAAGCTCTGCACAAAAGGCCTGCCAAAGAGGGGAATAAAACCCCACAGGGCATAAAAGGAACGTGGTAACATGAGGAGGAATTAGAGGAAGAAGAACCAGAGCCCAACTGGAGCGGGCACGAGCAGCAGTACCCCCCCTGAAGCACCAAACATGCGGTTATGGCGGCCTGAACAGCAACGAGAAGGCCGGAGAGTGCCGAGAACAGGATAAAGTGCCTGTAAGTGTGCAGGAGGAGGGACAGAGCGAGCCAAAGCGGCCGAAATCCACTGCTTGCCTTTCCGGAGGAGAGTGGGAGGCAGAGGGACAGGCGATCCAGGGAGGCACAGCTGAATCGTGAGCAGCAAGAAGCCCGAGTGAAAAAACACGGGTCGGGAGGAGAAAAGAAGAGTGCAATCGCATGGCAGAGCAACAGGTAGAGCACCCGACACCCGGTGGAGAAACTGCTGAACCCAAGTGAGCGGGCGGAGAAGGGAGAGACGACTCGGAGGGCGAAGACGGCAGCCAGGGAGCAAAAAAAAGGCAGCAGGAAGAGCCTTTGAAGTCTGGTGCAGTACCGGCAAGCAATATTAAGGCAATCCTGGGAGTGCAGCAGCAAGTAAGTCCAGCGATAAAGGCAATATAAATATATAATTAAGTGGCTGCCCTTGTCAGGAGGAACAGTTGCGCCTAGTCTGGGTGAGAAGCTAGCGGATCAGACAACGCATTCCACGGGGAGGGGGAGAATAGCCGAGCCCTTCACAGTAGCCACTGCACACAGAGAGGAACTCAACAAAAACGAGAAATGGAGAAATCAAAAAAGAGAAGGGTCCGTAAAGAAAAAACTGGCAGAATTCCGATCCTCCTATGCGTCAACCAGAGGAAGGAAGGAGGGAGAGAAGGCAGGTAAAGCGATGGCGGAGCCATAGCCAGAGCAGGCGGAGGAGACAGAAGAAGAGGAGTGCTTGGGAATGGCTGAGAAAATCAAACAGTGGCTTACAGAATTAAAAGAGGACTTGAAGGAGGAAATCAGTGGAGTAAAAAATGAGCTAAAGGAGGCCCTACAAACACTTAAACAAGACATCACGGAGCTAGGAGAACACGTGGAAGGCACAGAGGCTCAGTTGGAACAACAGGAGGAAGCAGTGGAGGAAATCCAGAAGGACTGGGAAGCGTTGCGGCAGGCTCAAGAGGAGATGAAGGTCAAAACGGAAGATTTGGAGGACCGGTACCAAAGATTGTAAAAGGGGGTGCTTGTTATGAAGGTACCACCACCTTGGCAAGTATGTAAATTAACTGTCTTGCAAAGGATTGTGGTTATTGACGTCCATTCACACAAAGCTTGCCTTTTAAATAAATGAAGAAACTTGTAGTTGGTGGAGTGTAAGGCAAAATTAGAGTTTATTTATGGGGTGAATATTCCACACACAGATATACTTGGTAACACCATCCAGATAACTTCTCCAGGGTTTATTCAATATAAACAAGGCAACTGAAAAACTTACGTAAATAAGTATCAAAGTCCTTTATGGAACAGAAAGGCTTTTTTACAGCCACTGCTAATCAACTCCTTAGCAGTGCTGAAGTGGAAACAAACCAAAAAGGAAAACTTATTTTTACAAAAACATAGCTCTCTTTCTCCACACAGAAAAGAACTTATAAATCCCACATGTGCATGGCTTGTGCTGTGCTCTGCTCTACCAACAGGTGACAATTAGCTGCAATCAGTAGCTTGTTTTCAGCACACGTGCAAACTTTCCCAAAAGCTTTTTCTTTCCAACAAAACTTTATGGGAAGCCAGTATTTAGAATGTTTCCTTTTGATGTTTACTATTATTTGGAGGATTTTTCTAAACTAACAACCTACTCAAAGAACAGTCCATATAAACATTCTCTTCATCAGATATTAAACCTTGCTCCTGAAATTGCATAGATTCACTTTCACTGTCTGGCTCAGAGGGTTTTATGAACTGACCTCTATATGGAGAGAAACTGTTTCCCTGCTGTTTGCATTGCTCAGAGCTAAAGAAACATTTACAGTTCATACCTGAATCCAGGCTGGCATCAGGCTGATTCCTTTGGTATTCTGGCCAGTATGCAATAGTGCTTCTGTGTCCTGTCCTCCAGTTGTTATCCCTGGATCTCAGGATCTTCTCCATACGTCCTCCAAGAGGTATTTGGGCTCTTCTCCTTAGCTGCAGCAGATCTCTTCCTAGGTGCTGTTAGAGGGTCTCTGGCTGTGGATCTCCAGTCCTCTGAAGGTTGTTTCCCCCAGGAATCTCTCCAGGCATAGGTACTTCTCTGAGCTCCTCTCCTGGACCGTCTGCTTCCTTGTCCTTGTGCCATCAGGTTCCTCCTGCTTCTGTTCCTCCTCTCCTGGTTCCTGGTCTCCTCCCTTCCTGAAGATTCCCCCCTAGTTTTAAAGGGCTTAGATTGCAACTCCTCCCTTGCATTCTTCAGGTGTTGTGGATTAAGCTCTCTCCTAGAAGATGATTGATTAGGGATGACATAATGGTTTCTCTGATTCTTCTTCTTCTTCTTAAGTGCCGTCGAGTCGGAGTCGACTCATGGCGACCCTCTCTGATTAGACTCATGCTTTTCCACTCTAGCTCCCCTAGGGACTTTCTGCATACTGGTGCATTCTGGAATATGTAGTCTTTTAGGGAAACAAGCTGTCTTATTTCTATAACCTGCCAGCACAGGTTCCTTAATCAGAGTAAGTTCTCCTCTTTTGTCATTACTCCCTGAGCTTTGATAAGCTTCCTTATCACAAGATGCAACATCAGAGTGCGAGGTGTCCCGGAGGATCCCCTATATAAGGACAACGAGGCAGTGGTTGAAAAAGTATTTGGAGAACTATTAAAAGCCACAGCTATGGCAGAGGAGGATGAAGGGGATCCCCTAAAAATCGAAAGGGGGCACAGAGGACTAGTCCCATAAGGGACAATTGGCCGAGAGACATTGTGGTCTGCTTGAACTCCTTCAAGATGAAAGAACGCCTACTGGGAGCAGCTAAAAAGCTAAGAACCTTCCAGTAGGAAGAGCATAAGTTGGAACTCTTCCAGGACTTGTCCCAGGGAATGCTGCAATGTAGGCGAGAGTTAAAGGAGGTTATGGCGTACCTAAGGAGGGCCGACCTGAGATATAAATGGCTGTACCCCTTCGGAATGCTGATCATGGTGCAAGGTCGGTCGCGGAGAGTGAAGACAAGGGAAGAAACCTGGAAGGCACTGAGAGACTTAGGAGCAGCAAACCTACCTGAGGAGGCTAGAAGTCCGATTAAAACAACTGACAATGACGCAAATACCTCTGTGGTGGATAGCCTGAGGTGGCAGAGAGCAGCAGAAGGTGGTAGGAGAATGGCGAGACTGGCCAAGGATCGACGACGAGGACCAGCGATGGAACAAGAAACAGGCAGAAGTTGAGGACAATACATGAACTTGAGCCAGATGACATCTAATAAGGACAGGGTATTGGATGGTTGTTATAGATGCCATATAGAGATGCTCGTTGGTAATGGGTAGTTAGAGGGAGGGGAGAGGGGTGTGGTGGAGGGGTTGGACAAGGAAGGAGGGGGGTTTTCGGGTAGGGCAGGGGACGAGGGATTTGCTTATGAGAAGTGAACATAATAGCGGTTGGGTGGGGGGCTGAGAGAAGGGGGGTAGGGGCAGAGAGGGAGGAATAGAGTTAGGAAGGAAGAAGGGGGAGGGGCTGAGGGTACAGGGGCCGGGGTGGGCTGCGGTCCGATAACCAATCACCATTATGGAAGTAGTATCTCCTATGGGGAGATGGAGGGGAGGGAGGAGGGGTGGACGGAGAGAGGGGAAGGGGAGGGGTGGGTAAGGGAGGGGTAGATAAAAGAGGGGAGGCACAGAAGGAGGGGGCAGGGAAAAATACAAGGTGAGTTAAAAATTGTAACATTAAATGTTAAAGGGCTTAATTCACCATTTAAGCGGCAGACACTCTAAAAAAGTAGGCCGCCAAAGAGCGTCGCTGGTGCTCATACAGGAGACACACACTTAACAAGGGGAACTGAACATCTGGTCAAGCTTCCTGGATATGGGACAGGGCTGTATGCATCAAACACAGTGGAAAAAAAGAAGGGTGGGGTAGCAATTTTTTATTGCCTCCAAACTCAAGGTGGAGGTACAGAAGGTATTCCGCGATAAAGAGGGGAGATTTATACTACTACGTATACAAATTGGGAATGAATGGTATTGTATTATCAATGTCTATGCACCAACGGGGGGACAAGGGGCATTTTGGGCAAAACTAGAAGCTGAGGTGGGGAAACTAGGAGATGGAAATATTATTTGTGTGGGAGACTTCAATTTAACATGGAACCCAGATAGGGACGCAATGGGGAAACGCGAGAGCAAAAGAACAGATAGGAGAAAATATTGCAATTTTGTGGCCCAGCATTGTTTGATGGACCCATGGCGATTTCAGTATCCCCAGAAAAGACAGTTAATGTACACCATGCTGTGCATATTTCACGTGTAGCTTATAAAGTAAGATACGCATGTACTGAACTGTATGAAACAGGGGTGTAAACGGTCTAAACATGCATTAAATCTAGGCCCGATTAATTATACCAGCCCTACAGCTGCTGTAAATGCCTGCACCTAGATTAGTGTGTAAATTATAATATTTTATAATTTACATCCATCCATACTTGTGTGCTCCATCCATGCACACACTTGCAGTGAAAGAATGCGCCGCCGGGCTTATGCGCATACGTTCTGAATAAAAAACAGATATAGTATATATGTAAATGCTCGTTAATACACAGAAATCACTAAAATACCATGATTTGTGCATGGAGGTGGCTCTGCTTCAATTTCTGGGCTCATCTGAGGGGGGTTTATAAGCAGTTGCATAAAGTAAGACCTTGCGGAATAGACAGCTCTCCCCCTATTGCAAATGCTACAGTCAACATGAAATGGTACCTCAATGGCTCTAAAGAATGGGCAGTTTATTACTTTTGATGCCTGTTAGGTCAAGTGGGAGCAGTTTCCACAGCTTCAGCAAAGATTCATGCTTGAGATTTTTCCAGGCCCTTTTTTTTTTTTTGAAAACTTGCCAAAATATATTTCACCCTGATCTAGGAAACTCTTGTACTGCTTTGTATAAACACCGGGGCACACAAATAAGCACAGTCTTCAGATTTTGGAGACAGATCCACTAACAAAGGAACAGCAACATTTCTGAGGTATCATGGCAGCCGAGGGAAAAAGAAAAGCAGATAAGGGCCTAAGCTAAGGCATTTGGGACAACAGATCATGGTTCTGAGAAGGTGATCTAGCTCAGAAGAACTGCTGAGGCAATACAGAAATGGCTTCCAGAACCGTTTTTCTTGAGAAAGGCAATATAGGAAATTTCGCAAATACAGAGGCATAGGATGGAAAAACACAAAACTTCTGAAAAAGAAGGCACGATTTCCAGCTGCGGAATATGGTACTGCAGCTCCAGAGTGGCGCACTTTCAAATGATTAGCTTAAAAGGGGACTGCAGCTTTAAGCCATTCCTCAGACAGATAATATCTCTACCTCATTCCTTCATGCTCTGCAAAGTCCCTTCTGGGCTGTTTTGCAATGATGCACAGGTCATTTAGAAAAAATATAGATGCGTTTTCATTTATTAACATTTTCAGCTATCAATTGGCTTGTGCCACAGGCTGGCCCCTCTAGATCAGCTCTCTCATCATCCCCTTTACATAGATGAGTCAGGACGCTAGTGTACTATTTACAGGATCTATTTAAGGGTCTACATGAATGCTTTAACATCTTTGTTAGTGATATAGCGGAAGGGCTGTGGGGTAAGGTTTGCCTCTTTGCGGATGATACCAAAATCTGCAATAGAGTAGATAGCCCAGGAGGTGCCCAGGAAGGTGTAGATAACATGAGGGGGGATCTAGCTAAGCTTGAAGAATGGTCTAGAATTTGGCAGCTGGGATTTAATGTTAAAAAATGTAAGGTCATGCATTTGGGCTGCAGCAATCCAAGGGAGCAATATAGTATAGGGGGTGAAGTACTTTTGTCCACTAAAGAAGAGCGGGACCTAGGCGTGGTTGTGTCTGATGATCTTAAAGTAGCTAAACAGGTAGAAAAGGCGACGGCAAAAACTAGAAGGATGCTTGGGTGCATACGGAGAGGAATGGCTAGCAGAAAAAAGGAGGTGATAATGCCTCTGTATAAGTCTTTGGTGCGACCTCATTTGGAGTATAGCGTGCAATTCTGGAGACCACACCTTCAAAAGGATGTGAACAGGATGGAGCCGGTGCAAAGGGTGGCTACTAAAATGATTAGTGGTCTTCATTATAAAGCATATGAGGACAGACTTAAGGATCTTAATATGTACACCTTAGAGGAAAGGCGGGCTAGAGGTGATATGATTGAGATGTTTAAATACCTCCGTGGCATAAATGTTCAGGGAGAGAGCCTCTTTCAATTGAAAGCAAGTTCTGCTACGAGGGGGCATGGGATGAGGGTGAAGGGAGAAAGATTCAGGAGTGATATGCGGAAATATTTCTTTACGGAAAGAGTAGTGGATCCGTGGAATAGTCTCCCAGGGAAGGTGGTAGAGATGAGGACAGTAACTGAATTTAAAAAAGCAGGGGACAAACACAGAGGATCTCTAAAGGTAAAAAGGGGACTGTTGTAGTTGTTTATATGGAAGGACAGACTAGATAGGCCATGTGGTCTTTTTCTGTCATCATATTTCTATGTTTCTATGTTTCTTTGCCATAGGCTTCTATCAGCTATTGTACAGCCAGCCCCCTACACACAGTAATCCAAGGAGAGTTCCCAACAAGCAATAACAATTTCCTACTCTCTGCTGGTCTGATACTCTGTAGTACAAATTACAGCCTATGGGTTTAAATCTGCCATTCTGTCAGCTTCCCAACTGGTCATTTCAGCTCTTGACCGATGTGACTGAATAGCACAGATCTCAGCCCCTTGATTTAATACTTCAATATGGGCTACTGGCCCAAATACAGCCCTCCTCCATAATTTAATCTAATCTAAAATGGATTTCTAACAGAAATAAGGTTATAATTCTTAGCTTGTCTAGTTTTTCCTAGTACTTTCCTGCCCAGATATATTTTAATCTACTAGATGGACGCATCACAGTAGCTTTTAATCAGGATCTTTCACAGCCAACACGCTGCTGTCCTGTCAACTTCTCAAAATGCTGAATTATTCCTAAATCTGTAGCAGCATTATTTCCATCAATCTCCAACCTCACTTCAGGATCTGGTGGTTCCTGACAACTACATCCAACTACATTCACTGATCTCTCTCTTGTATACCCTACTGCTTTTATAAACTATCTTTCTTTTTGTTTCATTCCATCAGCAGTTTTCTAAATTGACTCTAGATACTTAACTAATTGCACCTGTGTTCTGAACACCAGCTAATTTCTCACTACAATTCCCTGACTGCCCTTCTCCAATATTAGCTCACTTTCAGCCAGCTCAAGATTTTCAGAAGTGCATCTGCCAGAATTGCCATAAGCTCACTTCCTTTCGGAGCTTTCATATGTTCTCTTCAGCTCCCTCTAGAGATGAACTGCTATATAACCAGTGGCGAGCCACCTAGCATGTCACAATTTTTAGGGAACACAGCAGTCTTAGATAGATCTAAAGTAAGCAGCAATAGGATTTAGAAGACAGTGAACCAGAACCTCTCCTTAGAAAGAAGATGCTAGGACAGATCAGTCATTGGCCAATCAATTCCTGCATCCTGTCTGCAAAAGGGTTCCAGTCTGGGTCATTCGGAAGTTTCTGGCAGATACCAGTGGCAAGATTCCTTTCCTGTAGCTCACTCCCAGAAGTAGTGGCAGGGAACCCAACGTATAGCTGACAAATAATGGTTAATGGACCTGTCCTTCAGAAACTTGTCCAAACTTTTTTAAAGCTCAGTTATACCAACAGCCTTGGCTACATCCTCAAGTAAAGCATAGTTACTCACCTGTAACATGTGATCTCCGGGAACAGCAGGAATTTAGTCTTCACATATGGGTATCGTCAGTACTGATGGAGCCTGTGCGGGAACGCTCCATCTGTTATGAGATGGATTTTGGGATGTTTATGACCAGAACCAAATACTGAAGGATACCCATTGTGCAAGATAGAGAAGTCCTGGCCTTTGACTCTGATGGGGCTCGAATGAGCCAGTCGTCTAAGTAGGGGAAGACAAATATTCCTAGAGTGCGAAGAAATGCTGCTACCACAGCCATGCATTTCGTAAACACCCTTGGTGCTGAGGCCAGGCCAAAAGGAAGCACCCTGTATTGATAGTGCTTTCCTTGAAAAAGGAACCGAAGGAATTTTCTGTGAGTTGGATGGATGAGAACATGAGTGTATGCATCCTTGAGATCTAGAGAACAAAGCCAGTCCTGACTCTGAAGGTATGGCAGCAGGGTTCCCAGAGAAATCATTTTGAATTTCTCCTTGAACAGGAATTTGTTCAATTCTCTGAGATCCAAAATGGGACTGTGTCCTCCTGTTTTCTTTGGGATAAGGAAATAGGGGGAGTAAAATCCTGTACCCTGTTGAAGAATGGGTACCTCTTCTATTGCCCCTTAGGCAAGAAGCATGGTGACCTCTTGATCTAACAGGTTGATGATAGAGGTCTGAGAATTGAACTGTCTTACCATTGTAGGAGGGGGCAAGCGGAGGAAGTGAAGTTTGTACCCCTCTCTTATAATGGAAAAAGTCCAATGTTCTGCTGTTATTTGCCCCCATCTGGGGGCAAAGTGGCACAACCTCCCTGGAATGGTGGAAGGTTCTGGTCCACTGAGGGCCAGGAAGGCTAAGTTCTCTAGATGGAAGTCAAAGGCCTTGAGGAGGCTGAGACTGCTGAGACGGTTGAGGCTATGGACAAATTTTTGAATCCCCAATTAGGAGTTATTGGAGTGGAGGAGTAGCCTAGTGGTTGGGGCAAGGTACTTCAGGCTGGAAGGTCGGGGGTTCAAATCCCACTAGAGGACAGCAACCTTGGGCCGGAAGGACTGGGGTTTCTAGTCCCACAGGTGCTCCTTGTGGTCTTGGGCAAGCCACTTAACCCTCCATAGCCCATGTTCCCTGTAAAATAGTTATCTCCAAGTTATAATGCCCTGTTCAATGTAATTTCAGTTTGTTCAATGTAAACCGCACTGATGCAGAATAGCACGGTATATAAGAGAATGTAAATAAAATAAATAAATAGAATTGTACCTTTGTGGAATAACTTGACTAAACAAAGACTAAAATATTTTGTTACATACAGCAGTGCCCATCCTCTGACACTGATTAATCAAGGTTTCTTGCAGATACAAGTAAGAACAGTGTTGCTACTGTGGAAACGATACAATTAATTGCTCCTTTGCTTTATGGTTCCGCTAGTAGTTATCTGCCTTTACTTTATGAGTTGTTTTTCTTTGCTGGCAGGGAGGGGTACTTAGGAAATTGCAGTAACACATCTAGAACCGTGTGTCCTGTCAGGAAACTGCAATCGAAGCAAGGAGCCTGAGTTTTTACTATGCCATTTTCATTTAAGAGTCCTTGGCAGGCTTTTGATGTATGGCCTGCTGACTCATAAGACCCTGGCCAAGCCTGCAATTTCAGCCACACCTTCCTGGTCTAACTCTCCGGATAAACTGAAGGTTCTCCTAGGACAAGCAGGATGTGTCAGCCACACCTGGTGTCGTCCCCCGACGGCGCCGTGACGGAAGTGCTCTCTAGCTCAGAGCTTCTGAGCATGTGTGAGGTGGTCCCACCTCCCAGCCCGCCCCTAGCCGGCCAGTTTTTTCTCTTCCGCCTTGCCTCAAGACGGATTTCTCAAGCTCTCTTATTTTTTTCACAAAGACATGCCTAAACCAGGCTTTAAGAAGTGCCTTACCTGCAGCAGAAAGATGAACATCTCCGACACCCATCAGCACTGCATCAGATGCCTGGGGGCATCCCACCAGGTGGAGAACTGTGAATCCTGCAGCCGGATGTCCCCCAGAGCAAAAAGGCACCGGGAACACTCGTTAAAGGACCTGTGCTCTCCCGCAAAAGCCTCCACGTCCCAGGACCCTAAGCAGGCAAGCAGCAAGAAATCAAAGCCTGCTGAATCCCAGAAGCCACCTTCCCGGGTCTCCGGTGCTCACCAGCGTCCAAACGCGGCCCCTGCCAAAGCGCCGCACAAGAAGAATGCTGCCACGATGCCCGATGAACTCACTGTAAGTTCTGACCCCGGAGAGGCCCCTGCCGTTCGGGTAAGCCCCTCTCCGGCGCTCGGCAACCCCGGAATTTCCTCTACATGCGGTCTGCATGCTGGCCAAGATGGCGCTGCCCTCGTGGTCCCGCCAGGCCCCGCCCCCGGGAACGCCTCCTCAACTCTGATTGGCTGCCCGGAGGAAAACCCCTCCCCTCTGCACAACGCGTCACGACGCTCTGACAGGGAGATCCCCAGGACTGCTTCAGCCAATCGAGTCCACGCTGCCTCTTCTTCCCCGGCGCGGGACTCCCATTCTCGGCGCGGTGAGTCTCAGCGGAGCAGTAAGTCGCCCGACCGCGCTGTAGCTCAGCGCCGACGAGAAGGACGGCACGGCAGAGCGGACAGCAGGGAATCCCCCTGCCAACCCCGCTCTCGCTCCATGGACCGCGCTGATCCACAGCGCCAAGGAGGGAGCGTCAATCAGCGTGAGGGCAGCAGACACTCTCCGGGTCAACGCAGCGCTGAGGATAACCACAGGAAGAAATCTGCCAAGAGGAAACATCGATCCCCCTCTACAGCAAGGGGTTACTATGCTGGTTCTTCCTATGACAGCAGGAGATCCAGCTCTCCTTGTCACAAGAGACACAGAAGCAGCAGATCCCAATCCACCTCTTCTGCCATCTTAAGCCTCCTGTCTCGCCTAGTGGAGCAGACCGCCCCACGCAGGGCGTCCAGCCCCCTTCAGACTCTTTCGGAGAAGGGACACTCCCCAATATACCCCAGACTCTCGCCCAGGGAGCGCTCTCCCTCCCCCGCTCCCTCCAGAGCACATTCTCCCTCACCTACCCAACGGGAACCTGACGCTGAGGAAGTAGAGCCCTGCTCTGAAGGGGAGGACCCAGATACAGGCTCTGACAACAAGGACACTAGCGAGACAGTCGAGCCCACGCCAGTGCCTGAGGACCTCACCTACCCAAAATTCCTACGGAAGGTGATCTCTAAGCTGGGGCTGTCCACGGAGGTAACGTCAGAAGAACAGGAGCCGGAGGTCATGAAGTACCTGAACGGCCCCAAGCCGGCAATGGCGCTCCCCCTCCACCGCAGATTGAAAGACAAACAGCTGGCACTGTGGCAGTCCCCAGCATCCAGTCAAGCTTTCTCCAGGCGCTTGGACACCAAATACATTGTCCACTCAGGACCTGGATTTACCAAAGCGCAGTTACCCCACCAGTCCATCGTGGTATCATCAGCCCTGAAAAGGTCCAAGTCCACGCGTAACCAGTCAAACCATCCACCAGGTCGGGACCCCAAACGCCTAGACGATATTGGGAGGAAAGTGTTTCAAGGAGCTATGCTCAACGCCAAAATAGCATCCCACCAATTCCAGCACGTCCTCTTCCAGGACGCACTCCTGGCCGACCTCAAGAAGCATCTGCAAGACCTTCCCAAGGACTCACGGACAATGGCCTCAACCTCCATGCAGGAATTAGCAGAATGCAGCAAGCACCTGATGTGCACCGCCTTCGATGCATTTGACACTGCTGTCCGAACAGCGGGCACGGCCATTTCAGCACGGCGCTGGGCATGGCTCCGAGCCTCAGGACTCTCTGACAACACCCACGACCGTATTGCGGACGCCCCCTGCTCAGGTGACTCCCTGTTCGGGGACAAGGTAGCCGACACTGTCAAGGACCTCAAAGAGGACTGCACCACCCTAAAGACTTTAGCAGCAGACGGCCTTGAACGCCCGACTTGGTCACAGAAAGGGGGATATTTCCGGAAACCCTTCGCTCCTTCGAAACAATTCTATGGATCCAACCGTCAGTGGCAGCCTCCAAAGTTCAAGCCAACTTATCAGAAGGCGCCTTTTCAGCGACAGCAACCGCGACAGCGAAAACAGAAGCAGTCCAACACTTCCCACTCGGGGAAGGATTCCTCCTCCTTCTGACTATGCCCCGGTTGGGGGTCGCCTTTCGCAGTTCCTATCCGCCTGGCAGGAGATCACCACGGACAAGTGGGTATTGCAGATAGTCCAGTCGGGCTACCGCTTGCCCTTCTCCTCCCCTCCATGGCAGCGCAAGCGACCCACCAGCCAACCTCCGCAGCACCTGGAACAGCCGCTGCAGGAACTCATACAACAACTCCTACAGGCCAAGGTGATAGAGCAAGTGCCCCCGGGGGAGGTCAATGCCGACTTCTACTCCCGGTACTTCCTTATCCCCAAGAAGAAAGGGGGCCTACGCCCTATCCTCGACCTCCGGAAGCTGAACAACTTCATAATCAAAGAGAAGTTCAGGATGTAATTCGCTCAACTCCATCCTTCCCTTAATCAGGGAGGGGGATTGGTTGGCGACGTTGGATCTCCAGGACTCCTACTCCCACATCCCGATCCACGCTTCTCACAGGAAATTCCTCAGATTCACAGCGCTCGGCGGACACTACCAGTATCGAGTCCTGCCGTTCGGACTATCCCCAGCACCCAGAGTTTTTCACAAAGTGCGTGCGGTGGTGGCCGCACATCTCCGGAAACAAGGCGTCGCCATCTTTCCCTACCTGGACGACTGGCTCCTGTCGGCGGATTCAGCCTCCGGACTCCACAAGGCGGTACGGCTGACGACAGACCTGCTGACCAAGTGGCTTCCTTCTCAACAAGGAGAAGTCCAGGCTGGAACCAGTCCAGCGCACAGAATTCATTGGGCGCTAATCGATACCAAGGCCTGCAAGGCCTTCCTCCCTCAACCTCGGATCAACACCATCACCCGCCTGGCCACCGAGATGTCGACAGAGGAACGCACCTCGGCCCGCGCTATACTCCGCCTGCTAGGCCACATGGCTGCAACAACTTCAGTCCTTCCGTTGGCGAGGCTACACATGCGTATTATACTGCAGTGGCACCTACGGACGCACTGGAAGCAACTCTCCCAACCTCTCAACACCCGCATTCCGATATCTGCCAGTGTGGTCCAGAGTCTGCGCTGGTGGACCAGCCATCCAAACCTCTCGGTGGGCAAGTGCCTTCATCCACGCATACACCAGCTCACCCTCAACCACGGATGCCTCCTCCACGGGATGGGGGGCCCATCTACGGCACCTCAGCACACAAGGTGCATGGACCACAGTGGAACAAACACTCCACATCAATCATCTCGACTCAGGGCCATCAGGTATGCCCTACAGACCTTCATGCCCAAGCTGACGGGAAAAGCAGTCTTGGTACAGACGGACAACCAGGTTGCAATGTTTTATATAAACAAGCAAGGGGGGCACTCGCTCCCATTCGCTATGCAAGGAAGCCCTCGACACCTGGGCCCTGGCACTGCGCAACGGGTGCAGCTACTAGCAACATACCTTCCCGGGGGTCAGAACACTTTAGCGGACAGGCTCAGCAGACAGCTTCAACCTCACGAATGGATGCTCCACACGGATGTGCACGCAACCTCTTCCAGCGATGGGGGAGCCCACAGATCGACCTCTTCGCGACCGAGGAGAACACAAGATGCCCCTTGTTCTGCTCCAATCTCCCGTCACAGACCAGGGTTAGCCTCCGATGCTTTCGCCATCCCCTGGAAAAGCTGGGAGCTGGCATACGCCTTCCCTCCCACACCTCTCTTGACAACCACGATACAACGTATCATCGAGGAGAAATTACAGATGATCCTGGTAGCCCCTTATTGGCCAAGACAGATGTGGTTCTCCCTGCTGATGCAGCTCGCCCAAGAACCACCCATCAGACTGCCTCTGAGGCCAGACCTCTTAACCCAGAACGGGGGCCTAACCTGGCACCCCAATCTCCAGACATTAGCTTTGACAGCCTGGAGGCTGAAAGGTTAACCCTCAACGGCTCTCACCTTTCCCTGACCTGCAGCGAATAGTCCTCGCGTCCCCGGAGGCCTTCTACCAGAAAGGCATATGGCCTCAAATGGAAACGCTTTCACCATCTGGTGCAAGGACCAAGGAGTGGACCCAAACATCTTGCCCGATACCCACGATTTTACAGTATCTGGCCCTCCTCTGCAGATCGGGATTACAACCGCAATCCATCAGGTGCACCTAGCGGCCATCGCCTCCCTACACGAGCGCACGGATGACACAACCTCAGGCTCCATCGCCACCCTCCCCATTGTGACACGCTTCATGAGAGGGCTCCGTAACTTGAAGCCCCCGGTGCAGAAGCCAGTGCCCTTCTTGGGACCTTAACATTGTTCTACAGCAGCTCACGCAAGAGCCATTCGAACCATTTGACACGGCCGAGGGGAAGTATCTCGCCTGGAAGACCCTTTTCCTCGTCGCCATTACCTCCGCCAGGAGGTTAGCGAGCTTCAGGCTCTGGTGTCACACCCGCCCTACACGCAACTCTATCCCAACCGGCGTCCCTGCGGACCCACCCAAAATTTGTACCGAAGGTGGCCTCCGCCTTTCACATCAACCAGGCAGTAGAGCTGCCATCCTTCTTCCCAGCACCACATTCATCCCCGAGGAGCAAACGTTCTTCACTCTCTGGATTGCGTGCGTGCCTTACGCACCTACATCGACAGGACATCCGCTACTCGTCGGGGTACACAGCTGTTCGTCTCCTTTGACCGAAACAAACCTGGGAGACCTGTCACCAAACGTACGCTATCTCTCTGGATATCAACCTGCGTGGCCTATTGCTTGCAGAAGGCTGGCGCGCTCCCGGCAAACAAGGCGAGTGCACACCAGCTCCGCGCAATAGCCGCTTCCTTGGCCTGCGCGCAGGAGGTCCCAGTGAGCGATATCTGCAAAGCCGCCACCTGGTCCTCTCTTCTCACCTTCCAGAAGCATTACTGCCTCGACATCCAGACTGAGACAGACGGCTCATTCGGCCGAGCGGTCCTCTCTGCAGCCCTGGCACCTGAGAGGGCGAGCGCTGCACGAGACCCATCACTAAGACTCTGAGACTTGCCTCCTGTCACGGACCACTATGGCCACTATGGGATTGGCCATGCGCTGTTGTATTATTGTTGTTACTGCACTATTGCACCATTGCTGTTATTGCACTATTGCGTTTTGCACAGTTTCACTCACTGTTCTAAGTTGCACAATGCACTGTCTTGATTGCACAATGTCTAACCTCTGTGTTCAATAAATGTTGCATCTCAGACATGCCTCCCTCATTCCCCTCAACGTAGCACAGCTCGGGAGACACCAGGTGTGGCTGACACATCCTGCTTGTCCTAGGAGAAAACAGAGTTACTTACCTGTAACGGAGTTCTCCGTGGACAGCAGGATAAGTCAGCCACACCATCCCACCCGCCTCCCCTTCATGAGGGTGGCCTGCGCACCGCACCTAGCCGCTACGACATAGCTAGTCAACAACTGGCCGGCTAGGGGCGGGCTGGGAGGTGGGACCACCTCACACATGCTCAGAAGCTCTGAGCTAGAGAGCACTTCCGTCACGGCGCCGTCGGGGGACGACACCAGGTGTGGCTGACTTATCCTGCTGTCCACGGAGAACTCCGTTACAGGTAAGTAACTCTGTTTTTCTGCAGCATGATAATGGGAACTACAAGAAAGTAATTAAACTGAGCAGTATGAAGCGAGGCATATGAACTTTAATCAGAAAATATGCAGGAGCAAATGATGAAATGGTTTGCTCCCTTTGTCAAGATACGTCTTTAAATGTGGACCTCGTATGTGTATAGGACTTTATTTAAACTCATTTTATTTATTTTTAGATATGGCATTCTGGGTTAGACCAAAAGTCCATCGAGTCCAGTATCCTGTTTCGAACAGTGGCCAATCCAAGTCACAAATACTTGTCAGGTTCCCAAAAGGTACACAGATTCTATGCTGCTGTCCCACGGGTAAGCAGTGTATTTGCCTGGTCCTTTTTAATAATGGTTTATGGACGTTTCCTTCAGAAACTTGTCGAAACCGCTTTTAAATTCAGCTACACACTAGCAGCTTTTACTACATCCTCTGGTAATGAATTCCAGAGTTTGATTAAGCATTGAGTGAAAAAATATTTTCTCTGATTAGTCTTGAATGTGCTACATTGTAGCTGCACTGAGTGTCCCCTACTCTATCTTCTTTTGAAGGAATATACAATTGTTCCATTCCACTCATCATTTTATAAACCTCTATCATATCTCTCCTCAGCTGTCTCTTTTCCAAGTTGAAGAACCCTAACCTTTTAAGCCTTTCATCATAGGGATATCCTTCCATCCCCTTTATCATTCTGGTGGCTCTTCTCTGTACCTTTTCTAATTTTGCTATATCCTTTTTAAGATATGGCAACCAGAATTGCACACAATATTCAAGGTGCGGTCACACCTTGGAGTGATACAGAGGCATTATAATATCCTTCGTTTTATTCTCCATTTCTTTATGGTTCCTAGCATTCTATTTGTTTTGCTTTACTTAGGGAAGAACAACCCAAACTATGGTTACACGATGCAAGGTTCCACATTAGGAACCACCCAAAAAAAGAATCTGGGCATCATTGTGGATAATAAGTTGAAAGAGAGAGTTTCAGCTTATTATCCACGATGATGTCCAGATCCTTTTCCTGGGTGGTGGTTCCTAATGTGGAACCTTGCATCGTGTGTAACCATAGCTTGGGTTGTTCTTCCCTAAGTGCATAACTTTGCTCTTGTCCACATTTAATTTCATCTGCCACTTGGACACCCATTCTCTGTTTTTCAAAATTCTCTTGAAATTTTTTACAAACCTCTTGTGTTTTAACAATTTATAATAATATTGTGTCATCTGCAGATTTGATCATCTCACTTGTTGTTCCCATTTTCAGGTAATTTATGAATACGGTAAAAAGCAGTGAACCCAGCACCAATCCTTAGGGTACTCCACTATTCACCTTTCTCCATTGAGAAGATTGACCATTTAGCCCTACTCTGTTTTTCAATCTTTTCACTAGTTCCTGATCCACAATAGTACATTGCCTCCTATCCAACAACTTTTTAATTTTGCCAAGAGTCTCTTGTGAGGGTCCTTGTGAAAGGCTTTCTAAAAACTGAGATACACTATATCAACCAGCTCACCTGTATCTACCTGTTTATTCATACTTCAAAAAAATATAAAAGAGGTAAATCAAGACTTTCCTTATCTAAATCCATGTTGGCTTTCTGCCATTAAACAATCACTATCTACATGCTCAGTATTTTTTTTTAAATGGTTCCTTAGCGTCTCTCCAGTCCAGTCCCTGTCTTCTGGGTTGTGCCCCCCTTCCAGCAGCTCGGAGACTGAGCACACACTCTTTTTTTCTGATGACATCAGGGTACATATAGTCCTGGCACCTCCCAGCAGAACCAGTTTTTCTCAGTCTCCAAGCAGTTTAGGGGATTTTTTTAATGGCTTCAATGACTTCCTCACAGAGCTTAGATTGGCTCTCTCATGTTTGAGCTGCGTGGTGGAGATGGTTTTGGGCTGATTGTGCAGTTTCAAATCAGTTAGAAGGTGTTACAGTTGAAATAGCAAAGAAAATTAAATATATATCTGAATAATTTACTAGGCTGTACATCACAGCTAAGGAGTTATTTGCAATCCCTCTGCGTGTGTGTCTGTGTGTGTAATATGCATGAATATATGTGTCTATGTGTGCATTTGTGTGTGTGTGTGGGTGGGGTATCTTTTGGTGATGGGGACAATTAGCAGGGTGTTAGTGGGGCTGCACCTGTATTTTTGGGGGGTTCGGGCTGTTTTTGAGGAGGTCGGTCAGCTGTGACAGGATATTTTTCGGGGGTGCAGCAGGCTGCAGTGTGGTGGGGCAGTTGCGGGGGTACTTCTTTTAAGGTATGTGGCAGTTTGCAGGGTAGAAGCAATTGCAGGGGTAGTTTTCAGGGGTGGAGGTAGTTTGCAGAGACTTGAGAACAGGAGAAAGGCAGTTTGAAAGGAAGAATTCTCTAACTTATGTTTCACTGTGTAAATTTCTATGCTCCAGAAGCTGGAACTCCGCCAACAAAATGCATTAGGCCATTTTTTGTGGTGCTTATTTCTCTGGAAGCTCCAATCTCATCTGGCCTATTTTCAGACTCAATGTCTTTTCAGTGGTTTTTCATCCATGCCAAGTTTCTTCTCATTCCATTTAATTTTTGGAGAGGTATTTTGCTCCCAAACAGATGGACAGATGTACATTTCTTGATCACTTTTGTAGAATTCTTTCCGACTTCCATTGGGTTGAAAAGAAAAAAAAGTCATGGGATAGAAGGTAATATCTTGATGTGGCTCGCCAACTGGTTAAGCGACAGGAAGCAGAGAGTAGGGAACTAAATGGTCAATTTTTCCAATGGAAAGGGGTAAAGAGTAGAGTGCTGGGACTGCTTTTATGTAACATATTCATTAATAATTTGGAAAAGGAACAAGTGAATTAATCATATTTGCAGATGACACAAAATTATTCCGAGTTGTTAAAAAAAACAAAATAGACAGGTGTATTCTGGATAGAATTCTTTTATATTAGGGTTCAATTCAGGCCCACATTCAGCTTGAGTGATACTGGCCCTTTTTCTTAAAATTTTGTTTCCGAGACTGTCTAATCTGCATCCTTTTGGCTTTAACTGGGAAAGCATCATCTAAGGTGTTGTCCTCTGCTGAGATAAATCCACAAGGTCTCAGTATTTATTTCTGTATTATGTTCCTTCTGGACCATAAGAATTCTCTGGTTTCACAAGATATACACAATAGTTCTTCACCATACTCTTTCAACACTGTATACACAGTTGGCTCCCAGCGATAAGATAATTTTTGTTTCTTTCACAAACTCACGTTTCCTACTAAGACTGTGTCCCTTTCTTCTATGTTAGAAGAAATCAGTTTTGTGTCCTATCTACCCTTTTTGGCCTTTTGTTTCTTTTCAGCCTCTCTTGCAGCCAATACGTAAGCAACCTATGCCTCCATTTTTTCACATACTGCTCATGCGTTTTGGCATCATGTCCTAAAGGGCTAATACAAAACAGAGATCATTAGGAAGTTGGAGTTGTCTTTCATCCATCAAAAAGAATGGTGATTCAGCAGCAGCGTCATTGCATGTGATCTGTTACAGGCAGGAACTAGATGTTTGACTTATTTCCTCAAATTCTCTTTATGCTTCTTTTCTAATATCCCGGTTCTGTTAAACCATTCCATGGGATTTTCTCTAGGATGATAGAGCGTAGTTCTTGTCTTTGTGCCTGTTATCTTATGGAAAATTATGATGACAGATAAAATTCTACCATAGGGTTGCAGCAACGGTTTTAGCTGTCTGATCCCTTGAGGGATAAGCCTGCACATATTTAGTAAAGTGGTCCCTTACTACAAGGATTCCTAATGTCTTTTGAATCAGGTTCCAATGTCTGAAAGCCTATACAAACTAGTTCCATGGGGACAAATACTTTGATGTTCATCTAAGGAGCTGCAATTTCAGGCTTAGCCTTCCATTTTATGCATCATTCGCATGTTCTGAATTTCTTTTCTACATCTGCACTCATCCCAGGCCAATAGGATCATGCTCTGGCCAAATACAAAGTTCTTTAAAAACCCAGATTACCAATCTCATCATGTATTCCTAGGGCTCTGGCCTGATGGCTTTTTGGAATGACTAGTTGATCATGAGGACCTTTGTCCCTTGATACTGTCCAGTATAATACTCCATCATACAAGGAAAACTGACCATTGTCTAAGAAGGATATGGACTTCAAAAGTCTTCCGAGCTTGATGAATCTTACCTTCACATTTCACTGAAGCTGTTTCTGTGCTTCACTGCTGTATTTGCCTCATACTGTCCTCTGCTGCCTGTCTGCTCTGCCCCCTGGAAGTGACGCAATCGTGTACAATGTGATTGCATCCTGCTTTTACCTCTCTGCATATAAGAACGCTGCCTGCTGTATTTGCCTGTAAGCTTGCCTCTTTGCAGCTGTATTTGTTTAAATTCCGTTTGCCCTGCTGATCTGTTGCTTAGCTTGTGTTGCCTTATCTGTCTTCTCCATTCTCCCCTCCAGCATACTGTCCTCTGCTGCCTCTCTGCTCTGCCTGCTCCGCCCCCTGGAAGTGATGCAATCGCGTACAACGGGATTGCATCTTGCTTTTACTTCTCTGTATATAAGAACGTTGCCTGCGGCATTTTGCACTGCGGCGGCACGTGCCGTGGGTGCGCGCCAAAGGAGTGCGCTCAAAGGAGTGCGCTCCTTGGGCGAGCTCCTTGGGTCGACGACGGGGGCAACAAACAATTCTCTCTGTGCCCGGTATTCTGTCACCCTGTGTTCAGAAATCCTCTCAGCGTCAGCTCCCTGCAGTCTTTTGCCTTTCTCCTCCCTCTCGTGCTGTGCACCATCGCTGCCACCATGGCTACTATCCCCGTCCTCTGGGGCCATCGTCCACCCCTCTCCGCCCCCCATCCCTGGACCTCTCTCCCGCAGTCCAGCTAATCTCCTGGCCTGCTCCACCAGACATCCAGGTCCTAGTTCTTCTGTCGTCCCGCCAGCAATACTTCCCTTGTTTTCCCTCTCCCTTTCCCTTGGCCTTCTAAACTATCGTTCTCTCCGCGCTAAGTCGCACCTTATACATGATCTTCTCATTCAGAATTCCTTGAATGCCCTCTTCCTCACTGAGTCATGGCTCCTGGAGGGCAAGGATGCCATCCTTCATCGCTGCCTTCCCCCAGATTACTATGCATTTCACAAATCCTGCTGCAATCGCAGCGGTGGGGGTGTGGGAGTCATTCACCGTTCCACACTCCCTTTCTCGGCTGTCAATCCCCCTTCCTCCTATCCCCGGTTTTTCTTCCATGTTCAATTCCCTGTTCTCTGTAAAACTCGATGTTGTTTGTATACATTGTAGTATCTTTGTTCGATGTACACCGCGCTGATTTTAATAGCGCGGTATAGAAGAATTGTTAAATAAAAAAAATATATATATTGCGAGTCCCTCCTTTTCCGTTTCGGCTTCTCCCCTTCTACTTCCTTTCTCCTTCTCTATGCCCCCCCTTCCCTCCGTCCCGACCTTTGGGATGGTCTGCTTGCCTCCCTTTCTGAAGCCTCCCTCCTGTCCCCATATCTCGTCATTCTCAGCAATTTCAACATTCACTTTGACTCCCCCACTCATCCGAAGGGCAAGATTCTACTTTCCCTGCTGGATGACCTTTCTCTCCTTCGGCATGTTACCTGTCCCACGCACGTCGCTGGTCAGACGCTGGACCTTGTCTTCACCCCCTCGGCATCCCCAGTTGCTCTGGCTCAAATCTCGCCCCTCCCACTGCCCTGGTCAGACCATTTCTGTCTTCTTTTTTCCCTATCCCTCCCATCCTCACAGTGCCCCTCATGTCCCTCCCTTCCGTTAACCCCCAGACTTAGGCGTCACATCACTCCGCTGACCCTTCAGTGCTTCCCTCCAGCGTATTCTCTCTTTCCTCCTTCCTTTTCTTCTCTTTCCATGGATGAACAGGCAGACCTCTGGGCATCCACCCTCACTGCTTCCCTGGATCAACTCGCTCCCCTCCGTCCTCTCCCCTCCTCTCGTCCTCCCTCTCGTCACCCCTGGTTTCACCCTGGCCTTTTTCTTCAGCACACACATCTTCACTGAGCCGAACGGGCTTGGCACAAGCACCCCCCCCCCCCCCCCCACTGTCTGGTTTTCTTCCATAGTTCCCAGTCCCTCTACCGCTCAATGATCACTGAAGCTAAGCATTCTCACTACTCTGACTGTATTTCCTCTTCATCTAATTCCTCCAGACAACTCTATCAGATTCTCTGCTATGTTACTGCTCTGTCCACCCCCTCCACAACCTCCCCCTCCCCCCAAGTGCACCTGATTCCAATCATCTTGCTTCTTCCTTCTCCGGAAAGATTGAGACGCTCCATGCTACTTTCCCAACCTGTCCCCCGCCTCTATCCCCGCTTCCCCATCGTGCTCGGGATCTTCGTCCCCTTCCCTCTCCCCTCAGATAGGACCTTCTCCCATGTCTGGCATTCATTCCGCCCTGTCACCGAGGCTTAACTCACCAAGTCCATCACTTCCTCTCACAAAACCACCTGTCCGCTCGACCCTTTGCCTTCCTCTTCGCTACTAGACCCGTCCCTTGTACTGCTCCCTTACATACTCCACATCATCAACAATAGTTTTTCATCTGGTGTCTTTCCCTCAGCCTGGAAACATGCCATCATTCGCCCACTCCTTAAGAAGCCCTCCCCGACCCTTCCATTCCTGCTAATTGGCACCCTGTGTCCAACCTCCATTTCCTCTCCAAGACCCTGGAAAAGCTTGTTTTCACCAAGCTCTCTGCTCACCTCAACTCCATTCTCTCCCTTCTCCCACGTCAGTCTGGCTTTTGCTCCGGTCACAGCACTGAAACTGTCCTCATCTCCCTCTTGAGTGAAGTGCAACAATCTGATGACCAAAGTGACCTTTCCCTTGTGGTGGCCCTGGACTTGTCCTCTGCTTTTGATATTGCTGATCACCGCACCCTTCTTGCCCATCTGGCCGATCGTGGGATTCACAGTTCTGTTCTTTCATGGTTCCGTTCCTTCCTTCCGTTCCATGTCTTCCCGCTCCTTCTCAGTTCGGACCAGCTCAGCCCCCCCCCCCCGACTCTTCACTGCGGGGTCCCTCAAGGTTCACTTCTTGCCCCCCCTCCTTTTTAACATCTTTCTTGCCCTACTTGCACTCATTGTTCAGCAATCAAGTATCTCTGGCTATTTCTACGCAGATGACATCCTTCTCGTGCACCACACTAGTTCCCACACCCCTGATCTCTCTGCCCTTAATCTTTGTCTCACCCGCGTTGCTTCATGGTTGCACAGTGTCACGCCGTTGCTTGTCCCTTCAAGCTAAGGCGGGGTATTAAGCCGAGGCCTTGTGTTTAACCAGCCTAGAGACCTTGCTTGGCACTCTGGGATACGTAGTTTTTCTTAGGCCAGTCAAAAGAATAAGTTGTGGAAACGAGGTAAGGCTTAAACAGGTTTTATTCCCCTTCCGGGAGGATTCTTTCAGTGGTCAAAACAAAAAGGTGAACAGAAAAATGCTTATCTTCAGCTTTTAACATGCAAACAAAAGTATTTAAACAGCCCTTTTGCAGCACACAAAAACCTTTTCTTTGTAGCTTTAAGGCTTGGCAAGTTTCACAACTTGTTCACCGCAGAGAAGATATATTATCAGAAATTGTAAGCGTACAGTCCATGTATTCATTACACGTTGTGTCCCCCTGTACCTCACACTGCATATCCTCCTCTTCTGCCTTTAACAATTCTTCTCTTGCACAGTTCGGCACATTATTAAACAGTCTCTCTCTGTTATTCAGAGATTCTCTTTCTCTCTCTGTGAGAATGTGTGACAGGCTACTACCACATTCACTAGAGTACTTAATTTGAGAGCCTTTCAAATGCTGAGGACCATAGTGGAAATTACAACATTCACCTTTCCCTCTATTAGCTACAATTGGTTTACCTCTTGGCAGTCTCTGACTCGGGCTTCTCTCAGCTGCTGCAGACACCGGAGTAACATCAAGTGGAAGCTTTCCACGGCTCCTGCCTTTTGTCCTTCTCCCAGATACAAGATTATCTTCAGGTACAAAAGCTTTACTCTTCCTGTGCCAATTACTAGGGTAAATAGTTTCCTCAGGCTTCTTCCAACTAGCTTCCCAATTGAACTCTCCGTTACATTTTAGATAACTTCTGCTGAGCTCTGACGCTTTTGTGCTCTGCCTTCCACCACAGGCACCTGGGTTCTCACTCTCTCCCTTGGAATAAAACTTTTTAGCTTTTACAGCTCTTCCATCGGCTTCATTCCAACCTGAGCTTCTCCCAGCACGTCCTTGGCTCTCTGAACACTCACGACTGCCTGTTCCCGTGTTCCTTCCGGGTTCTGTTCTGCTTCCTTCTTTAACTCCATGTGCATTGAGTTTATCTGCGTGTGTGTCAGCTCCACCCACTCCCAGCTGGATTTCATCAGTTACTGATCCCTCAGCCTTTCTGCTGCTTGGGCATGTTTCTCTAGCTCGTGACCTGATTTGTTTGGGTTGCCTATAGCAACATCCTGACATGTGCTCCTCTGAAATGTCAGCATCAGTTTCACTGCCTGCATCTTTGCCTATTTCCATGGGCTCTGTTAAACCTACTTTGTGACAACAGTAACTTCCTTCATATCAACCCTTCTAAGTCAGCTGCTCTGTGGTTTTCGCTCAGCACTCCCCCTCCTACCTGCTCCCCTCTTTTCCCCTCTACCCAATTACCATGGTTTCTTCTCTCTGCTATCTTGGGGTTATCCTCGACTCCTCACTCTCTTTTCACCATCACATTACCATGCTTGTCCGTCGCTCTTTCTTTTTCTTGCACCAAATTCACACTGTCCGCTCCTTCCTTCCTTCCTCACCTCTCTGGTTCTTTCTGTTTTTATTTCCAGGTTGGACTATTGTAACACAGTTCTGGCTGGTCTCCCACAAGTCCAGCTTCGGCACCTTCAGTTGGCTCAAAAAATTGCTGCACGTATACTCACTCACTCCTCCCCCAGGGACCACGTCACTCCCCTCCTTTTCAGTTTACACTGGCTTCCATTTAGCTCTTGTTTCATCTACAAACTCCTTATTCTCACCCACAAAGCACTACACACTGACATCCCCAATATCTAGCCGACTCCATCCGTTTGCAGCTTTCCCCCTGCCTTCTCCGCTCGGTTCGGTTCACGGCAACCGCCTCTTTCTTCCTTCTCCCTCCTCGGCCCACCTGAAATCCACCCGTCGCTCTGCATTCTATTTCTTAGCCCCTGCACTTTGGAATCCCCTCCCTCCCACCCTCTGCACTGAACTGTCCCATCAACGTTTTAAGGGCCAACTCAAAACGCACCTTTTTCGGCAGGCTTTTGACCTTCTAGATCCCTGATGCCCTCCCTCCTCGCCAGCCTCCCTCCCACCAGCCCCCCTCCTCTTTACCCTCTTCTTTCCTTATGACTATCTCTAGTCTGTTCTGTCCTCTCTCTTTCCTGTCCGATGAATGGCGTTCCTTTCCTTTCTAATTTCAATTTGTTTTTATTGTACACCGCTCTGATGCACATGCTTGAGCGGTATATCAAGCGACGAAATAAAGATAAAGATACTCTGCAACATCTGAATAATTCAGGCTATAGAGTAATCTTTTCTCTGTAACTCTTTCCAGTCATCCTGTTTTAAACCCATTAATGTCAATTGTCCAGACCAAATATCAGGAGTAACAAAGTCTTCATTTTCCCCACTGAACAGAGTTTCCATAAAGGCTTCTTTGTTTCCACTAATCTGTGCTTCAGCCTAATTTATGTCAGATTCTCCCTACTCTTTTGAGTAAACCAATGAACAATAAACAAGCTACTGTTTGTTTCTGGAAAGCTGCCTTGCGTTCTTCTTCTTTTATTTCTTCCCGGGTATTAGAGTCTTCTGACCTTGGGAAGTCACTTTGCCTCGGAAGAAAAGGCCTGGCAATCTACTTCCGGTGATACATTGCCAAGAAAACCCAGAGGCAGTTGGGTCGTCAGGAGTCAGCACTGACTTGATGATACTAAAAAAAATAAATAAATAAAAAATTAGTCTTGAGTCAGCCTAGATGGCATTCTGTCTACTCTTTGATAATTCTGCGATTTTTCATCTTTACTAATAGTACCATGAGGATGTCTAGAAAATTCATCTGCCTCAATTTTGGTCGTCCCAGATTTATACTTTATCTCAAAATTGTACAAGGTAGGGCTGCTAACCAATGATATCCTGCTACATCTGGTTTAGAGTGGTTAGAGGGGTGTTATCAGTAATGACTAAATTCTGTACCATAGAGGCAGTCATGAAATTTTTTGCTTATTGTCCATGGTCACACTTTACTTACCAGTTAATGCCCTTTCATTGAATCTTGTTAGACCAGTCCAGACAAGTGGAATGTGTGACTCTTAGCAGATGTGCGGAGAAAGAGAACCAATGAAATGCCCAGGTTTCAATGACATTACTCCCACACCTCTATCAGCATGAGCTACTAGGAGTAACTCTATATTCGTCCCAAAGCATATGGGAAGGCATGTCAAACCTCACACAACCTCTACAAAAACACAACCTCTACAAGGGCAACAATGATTAATCAAACAGCAGAGAAACTATGTACAGGAGAGATTAAACAGTAAGCTATCAGTAGGAAATGAGCCTGCAGAGCCAAACATTTAGATCATAGCAGACCAAAAGGTACCACGACAACATAACAGACCAAAAACAGTTCCAGGGGTGGGTTCTGGACTGGTCTAGCAGGACTCAAGGAAAGGAAATTATCTGGCAGGTAAAATGTCACCTTCCATATCGTCCTGCTAGAACAGTCCAGACAAGTGGGATGTACCAAAGCTATGCCTCCAATGGGTGGGAAGACAATACAGCAGCTCACAAAACCTTGGAACCAAAGACTGTGTCCGCCCGAGCATGGACATCCAAGCGATGATGCTTGGCAAAAGTTGAAAGTGATGCTCTCTTTGCCAACCAACAAATATCTGAAGGGGCTATGAAGCTACGCTCTGCCCACGAGGATGCCTGTGCTTGAGTAGAATGTGCACACAAATCTTCTCAAAAAGGACAGTTCCATAAGAGATACATTGAGTCAATAGCCTCTTTGATCCAGCACCCCAAAGTAGACTTGACTGCAGCATCACCCTTCCATGGCCCAGCAAACAGTACGGAAAGATGATCTGACTTACGAAAGGAATTTGCAACCTCCAAGTACTGGAGAAGCACCCTCCGGACATTCACAAGGCAAAGATCCTTATCTTTCTCTCGACACTACTCCTTAGAAAAGGAGGGCAAACAAACCACCAGGTTCACATGAAAGGGAGGTATCTCCTTAGGCAAAAAGGAAAGCACAGGCCGAATGGAGATGGCCACCTCTGAAAGACAAATATGGATCCTGGCAAGACAGAGCCTGCAGCTCGAAAATCCACCTTGCCAAAATAAATTGGGACCAAGAAAAACAGTCCTGAAAGTCAAATCCTTCAGAGTAGCATGCTTCAGGGGCTCAAAGAGCTCCAACATCATAATAACATAGTGTATGACGGCAGATAAAGACCAGTACGGTCCATCCAGTCTGCAGAGTGATCTGTACCCACCACTCTGTGCAAGTCAGCCCCCTCTAAGCCTTTGTTTAGGGCTATACCCACCCCTCTATTTGTTGACGTATAAAAGATATATAAATTTATTTTTATTGTATTCTCTTGCTATAAAAGGGATCCACTGTGTCTATCCCATGCCATATTGAATTCTGTCAGTGTATTTGCCCCACCATCTCCACAGGGAGGGCATTCCAAGCACTACCACGCTTTCAGTGAAAAAGTATTTCCCGACGTTGCTTTTAAGTTTACCTCCTTGCAGCTTCATTTCATGACTTCTAGTTTTACAGCTTCCCTTTCTTTGAAAAAGGTTTGTTCATTAATACCCTTTAAGTATTTAAACATCTGTATCATATCTCCCCTGTCCCTCCTCTTCTCTAGGGTATACATAGTTAGATCTTCAAGTCTCTTCTCATATTTCTTCTGGCACAGGCTCTAAAGCATTCTGGTCGTCTTCCTCTGAACAATTTCAAGTCTTTTTATATACTTTGTGAGATATGGTCTCCAAAACTGAACACAATATTTCAAGTGAGGCCTCATTAGTGACTTGTACAAAGGCATTAATCAGGGCCATGAGCACCAAAGATCCCAAGATGAGACAATCGACTGGAGGCTGAACTCCTTGAAGGAAACACGAAACATTTGGATGCAAAACTAAAGACTTTCCAGCCACCAGACTTCTGAAACAGGACAGAGCTGCCACCTGGACTTTCAGGGAGCTAAGAGAAAGGCCCTTTTTCAGATCGCCCTGCAGTAAGGCCAACAGAGATGGCACCTTGGCCACCTCAGGAACCAGCTTTCGTGCGCTGCACCAACATCTAAAAAGGCACCAGACCTGCACATATGCCGGCCTGGTAAAATCCCTCTGTGCTTGGAACAGAGTGAAAACCGCCACAGAAGAGTAGTCCTTACAAGTCAGCCAACTCCTTTCAAGAGACAAGCCATAAGCAAGAAGGGAGCCGAGTCGTCCAGGACAATTGGCCCCTGATGCAACAGGCCCCAAAACAGGGGCAGACAGAGGAGGATCCTACAGGAGTCACATCTGGTCCTTGAACTATGCTCTCCTCAGCCAATTTGGTGCCACTAGAACAATCCAACCCAGAAGGAGCTCTACATGCTGAATCACACACCCCAAGAGTAGCCAAGGAGGAAACACATACAGCAGGAATTCCCTCGGCCGGGGCTGAAATAGGGTATTGATACTCTTGGACCCTGCTTCCGTGCAGCAACTGAAAAAGGGACCCACCTTGGCACTGAATCAAGTTGTCATCAAATACATCTCTGGGTGACCCCACCAGCGGAGAATCATCTGAAACACCTCCTGACAACTCTCACCCTCCGGGATCCAGAGAGTGATGGCTGATGGTCTGCCTCCACATTGTCTGCTCTGGCAATGTGTTGAGTCAACAGAGCTAGGAGGTTCTTTTCTGCTCAGGGAAACAAGAGTCATCTGCAGGGCCACCCCAGCACTCCTCATGTTGCCTTGCCTATTGACATAGGCCACTGCCGTGGCATTGTCCGAGATCACTTTCATCATCTGACCCTTGACCAAGGGCTAGAAATGCAAATGCTTTGAGACAGTTGACGGTTGATGGACAACACTGCCTCTCTGAAGCTCTAATGGCCCTGAGCCATTCGGTCTTGACATCAAATGAGCTCCCCAGCCAAAAAGACTGGCATCCGTCATCAGAAGAATCCACAAGTGATTGTCCAGTGGCACGCTCCTCTGCAAATGACATGGCTGTTTCCTCCACTGCAGGATGAACTTCACATCCAGTGGGAGCTGAAGCCTGAGCTCGAAGTACCGAGAACTTGGGGACCTCCGAGTCAGCAGAGACAGCAGGAGCGGCCTTATATGAGCACGCACCCATGGCACCATCAAGACTGCTACCGTCATCAATCCGAGGTACTCTAGATAATCCCAAACTCTGACAGCTTGATGAAAATAAGAACACTGCAAGGCATTCCAATAATCTTTGCACTCTCTCCTTCAGCAGGAAGACTCTGACCAGTCAAATACTGAATTGTGTTCCCAGGAATTCCAGGGATTGGGAAGGCACCAACTGACTTTTCCCCAATTGATCCACTCAGCCAAAGCCTTCTAGAAAGGACACCACTTGGACTGATACCAGAGATGCCTCTGACAGAGAACGGGCTAGGATAAGTCAGTCATCCAGATATGGGTGTACGCAAATCCCTCGGCGCTGTGGCGCTGCCACCACCACCATGATCTTGAAGAGCATCCTCAAGGTGGAAGAGAGGCCAAAGGGAAGGGGCAGCAAACTGAAAGTGATTGTTAAGCGTGGCAAAATGCAGATATCTTTACTGATCTTCACGGATTAGGATATGAAAATACACTTCGGCCAAATCTAGAGATGCTAAGAACATCTCTCTGTGTACTGCCTGAATCACACATCTCAGAATTTCCATTTGGAAGCGCAAAACTAGCAAATGAACGTTGACTGCCTTGAGGTCGATGATAGGATGGAAAGAGCTATCTTTCTTTGGCACCACAAAATAAATGGAATATCTGCCCTTGCCCCAGTTGTCTGATATGGGCACAGCAACTTGTCTGATATGATTCATATGGCGGCTCGTTTCTTCACTGAACTACAGGGGGAGGCGAGAAATGCCGCCAGGATCAGCTCTTTGCATTCCAGGACATAGTTGTACTGAATGGTGTCTAGCACTCAGGGATCCTTGATGACTCGGGCGCATTCCTGAACGAAAAGGTGAATCCTGCCTCCAATCGGAGGCAAAAGCATCTCTTCCTCCACATCAGAATCCACAGCCAAGATTCCAGAAGCAAAATCCAAATCCAAGTCCAAGTCTCGGACAGGCCCCAGCTGATCCACATCTCCGGAAGGCAACCTCCACCGGGAATGCTTAGAAGCAGGCATCCAAGCCCAGCTTCTACACTCAGCCTGTCCTTCACAAGACAGAGCTGGGGGGAATCCAGAGGCTGTGGGCTCAGAATTTCCAAGCTAAAATGACCAGGCTTGCTGTAAAAAATAAAAGAATTCTGGGGATGACAACCTGGATTCTGGGAGCTCCTCTCTCTGGAGAGCCACAGCTGAACACTTAGAGGAAGGGGAGTGGGCAGAAGGGCAATCATTGGAACTTACAGCTGGCTTACCATTTTTACCCACAGCGCCATCCATCGCCTCATGCATCAAGGAGGACAAGGCCAGGCCAGATGAATCCCCTCGCTGGGAGAGGGGAGACTGGCCTTCCTGGGATGAATCAGACACTGCCATGCAAAAGGTGCAGAGTCTGGAATCTGGAGACAAAACACCTAGCTTCCCATAGGCCAAACAACATTTCCTGGAAGAAGATATAGAGTGTCAAAGCAAGGCATACACTTGTACACGCTAAGGCCATTTTGACACAAAAGCATGCATTAATGAACATGTACAGTAGCGCACAAAAGAGGTGCTTGGGCAGGAACACTCGTTAGGACAGAGCAACTGCAAGATACACAAGAAGAAAGAGCTAACAGCACGTGTTGGAAAAGGGCGAAAAACCTCCACACTATGCCAATGGTCGCCCTTGGTCCACCATGATTTGCACCCCAGGTGGATGAAATCGGGAACCCTCAACAAAGACAATGACAAGGTCAGGCCTTGGTACTCACCCCCTGGGAGCTCCAGGCAGAGAATTCATGCCAGACTCAGCACAACTCCCCTGAAACGGCTTCTTTATGCTTCTTTTGTTTTAAACTGGCTTGGAGCTAGATACCTCTGAGAGCCTTCTGCGATCTTCAGGGAAGAGCACGGAGGACAGAGGAGGAGGGAGGGGGTGTTGAAGCTGTGTGAGGAAGCTGAAATTTTTCCAATCTTCTGGCTGCTCAACAGGCAACAGGATAAAAGCGTGTAGCTGAAACAATTTTCCCTCCTCCTATGGCTACCAAAAAGACCGCAGTCTACTGGAGTCTCTCACATTGCGCTCAAGTGAGAGAGTCACCTACAGGTGGTTGCTCACGAGTGAAATCAATTTTTATCCTCTTATCTAAAACAGATTTTTTTTTAGAGCTGAGAAAATTCAACCACCATCTGCTGATGACAGAAAAACACAGAGCTGCCCCTAGTGGATCAGGCTGATAGAGGCAATGGAGTGATGTCATTGAAACCTGAGCATTTCATTGGCTCTCTATCTCCACACATCTACTGGTAGGGGAACACAAGCCACTTGTCTGGACTGGTCTAGAGAACAATATGGAACTGGGGGCCTGAAACAAGTTTATGTGTTGGGTAGTTCTGCTCAATTCTGCTGAGTCCACAACTAGCATAACAGATGATTTTATTTATTTATTTAGCAAGCATTTGTAGCCCGCTCCTTCCAGCGATCAGAAGCGGGTAGGATTACTATTGTGAAACTGCCGAATCAAGGCAGGTACAAATTTTGTTTACATACAGATTGTCAGAAAAGCACATCATACAGAGTTAACACTTCTTAGCTATGGGGGAGTTCATTTACATATATACATAAATACATATATACAGGATAATCTTCTTGGACACAGTGGTCAGGGGCTGCTCCATCTGTGGGTTTAGTTCAGGTTGAAATGTGATTGGAAAATGTGCGTTTTGAGTTTCTTTCTGAAGTCTAGAAGGTCATTGCTAGCTCGTAGTTCTGGTGGGAGTTGGTTCCACAGTGTTGGCGCCGCATATGAGAAAGCCCTGTGGCTGGTGTTAGCTTTGGCAGATCTTATATCTGTTGGAGTGTGAAGGATGTTGGAATTGTGGGTTCTTCTGTTTCGGGTAGGAGGTTGCAATCTTACTAGGTTGTTGAGGAAGGAAGGTGCTAAGTTGTGGATGAGTTTGAAGGTGGTTGTTAGTATTTTGTATTTTGTGCGAGCTGTTATGGGTAGCCAGTGTAATTGAATTAGTACTGGTGTGATGTGGTCACTTAGATTTTTCTTCATTATGACCCTGGCAGCTACATTTTGTGCCATTTGTAATATGTTTAGGGTTTTTTTAGGTAAACCTTGTAGGATGGCGTTGCAGTAGTCAAAATGTGGCATGATGAGTGCTTGGGCCACTGTTCTGAAGTCTTGGGGATCAATAATATTCCGAATGGGTTGGAGCACTCTAAGCTTGTGGAAAACTGCTCTGTTGGTCTTTCGGAGATGTTTTTCCATCTTTAGGTCACAGTCAAATGTGACTCCTAGATACTTTATTTCGTTTTTTGTTTGGTAAGTGTTGTTACATAGTGTTATTGATGTGGGAGGGTCAAAATTCGGTTCTTTGGAGATATACATTACTTCGGTTTTTTTGTGATTAATTGACATACTACTTTGTTGTAACCAGTCTTGCATCTCTCCGATACATGTCTCCAGTGGGTTGTAGTCTGGGTTTTTAGTGTCTAGTTGTGTGTATAGCATGATATCATCGGCATAGATGTGGTAATTAATTTCGTGCCGTGAGAAAATTTTGTATAGTGGCTGCATATATATGTTAAACAGAAGTGCTGAGAGAGCAGAGCCTTGGGGGATTCCCTGTGTTTGTGAGAAAGATTCTGCTTTTTCTCCGTTGAATTGAACCTGTTGTGTTCGATTTGAGATGTAGGATGAGAACCATTTTAGTGGGGTTCCTGTTATTCCTATTGATTTTATCCTATTTATGAGGGTCCCATGATTAACTGTATCAAAGGCAGCTGAGATGTCAATGAATACAAGAATGTACATTTTCTTTTTGTTTTCAAGGCCCTTTAGGAGGTTGTTAAGTAGAACTAGTAACAGGGTTTCAACTCCATGATGTTGCCTGAAGCCATATTGCTGGTCATCAAGAGGAGCACTGTCAGTCAGATGGTCTTGGAGTTGTAGAAGGACCGTTTTTTCTATGATCTTTGCCAGGAATGAGATACTTGATATGGGACGGTAGGAGGCTGGGTCTTCTCTCCGTTGAGTGTAGTGTTTTTTAGGATCGGTCTAATGACTGATTTCTTTAGTTCTGAGGGCATGATTCCTTGTTGTAGGGATAGGTTAACTATGTGTGCTATGTGAGGTGCTATGTCTTGTTTCACTGCCTTGATCCAGGATGCAGGACAGGGATCTAGTGGGGAGGTGGTGCTTTTCAGGCTTGTGACAATGGCTGTGATTTGCTTGGTTCCTATTTTGCGGAAGTGCTCCCAAAACTGGTTTTGCGTTGTGTTGTTCTCACTTCTGATTTGTGGTGTTGGTGGGGAGGGTGGAGGACCAGGGGCCGTCAGTTTGGTCGCGTAGTGGTTTGCCAGTGTTTGGACCTTGATGGATTTGTTGAGGTTGGCATTTTGGTCGGTTTTGGTTAGTGATTTGACTAGTTCAAATAACTCTCGTGGGCGATTGATTGCCTTGTTTAGGATGTTGGTGTGATGTAATTTTTTTGCATTGTTCACGTCGTCTTTGTATTTTGCGAGATGGGCCATGTATTTAGTTTTGAGATCGGAGGATTTGGTTTGTCTCCATTTTCTCTCTATTTTACGGAGCTCCCTTTTTGATTTTATTAGAGTTCCTGTGTACCAGGGTTCCGAGTTGATCTTATGTGGGTTTGATGTGTGTTTCAGAGTTGGGTTAGATGTATTTTGGATGTGTGTGTTCCATCTGTTAGTTAGTTCGTCTAGGTCTGTGGAATCTAGGTTTATGTGGGATGCAATGGTGCTTATGAGGTGTTCCTCGTTGAGTTTGCTGAATTTCCTAATGGGGTTGGTCATTCTCATCTCCTTTGAGTTTTTGGGTTGGCACTGTAGTTTAAGTTTACAGTTGATTTGGTGGTGGTCTGACCATGGTACTTGAGTTATGTTTATTATAGGTGGTTCATTGCTTTGTTGTGGATTTCTGGGTATGAAAATCATATCTAGGATGTTTCCTCTATCGTGTGTGGGGTTGCTTATTATTTGTTGGAAACCCAATTGGTCGATGGCTTCATAGAAGGAGTCCGTGTGGGATGGAGAAATTGATGCTAGGTTCAAATCTCCGAGGATGATCTGGAATTTTTTGCTTTGTGTGGATGTGATGGTTTCTAGTGCTGTGGCTAGTGTTTCGTGCTGTGGTGAGGGAGGTCGATAGATTAGGCAGATGGATAATGCCATGCTCTCGACTTTAAGTAGGTCAAGATCTGGATTTGTGACCGTAGATGTGGTTGTGAGTTGAAGGCTGGTTTTGGCTGCTATAAGGACTCCGCCTCCTCTTCTGTTGATGCGTGGGCAGTTGTATAGTTGGTATCCGGGCTTCTGTATTTGGTTCATTGTTGCAGAGTCTGAGTCAGTGAGCCATGTTTCTGTTATGCATAGGATATCTGGTTGTTCGTCAGTTAGAATGTTGTGGATAATATGCGTTTTATTCCTTATTGACCTAGCATTAATAAGGATAATGTTACATGTGTGATGTTCTTGGTGTGTGGTTCGTGTGAGTTGTATTTGAGATCCAATAGTGTTCTTTGCTTTGGTTTTAAGGTGTTTTTGAGATTTGTTCCCTTTGATATGGGTGTGTCGTTGGGGTAATTTACTTGGTGTTTGTGTGGTGGTGATAGGATTTAAGTTGTATTGATGCAGGATGGGTAATGGAGGGGGGGGTGGAGAAGGTAGATTGGTGTATATAGTAGAGGAATGCAGTATTGTGAGTGTGGGATGGTTCTATATGAAGATGTTAGTATACACATGCACAAAATCAGGAAGGTGTGAGCAGGCTCCATTTTATGTCTGCCAGAAATACTTGGATTTTGGATTCGAGTGGCGCAGTGTGGGGTGAAGTCAAGGCAGCTGGCCTAGAGATGAGTTAGTGTAGGCCGGCAAGATAGTTGTTGGGTACCAACAGTCTAGCAGGGATAGATGGGTTGGGGTACAGCGTTTCTTATTACTTTAACAAAATAGGGATACAGTCCTAACGTTCCTTATCACTCAGTATAAACAGATACAGTATTGTGCGATACAGTCCTATCGTTACCTATCATTCAGTATAAACAGATACAGTATTGTGCGATACAGTCTTAAGGTTATTGATCTGTAGCTTCCCTTCTTGTATCTGATATAGTGCAGCTCCCAATCTTGTTGTACCAGCATCTGTGTGCACTGCATATGTCATTTTCCTATTAGCGAATCCCAGTACAGTTGCTGTAGCAAGTTTCTCTTTGAGGGTATCAAATGGGGGTATCCCTGTCAACTGATAACATGATTAATATGAATAAAATACAACCTTTAAAATGCCTGTATGTATATGCTAGAAGTCTAAAAAATAATATGTGAGAGTAAGAAAATATATATTGCAATAAATATAAGGTTAGATATGACTGGCATCTCAGAGACCTGGCGGAAGGAGGACAACCAGTGGGAACACTGTGATATCTGCGTACAAACTATATTGTAATGATAGGATAAATTAAATTGGGGGGGGGGGGGTTACGCTTTGTGTTAGAGAGGGCACTGAGTTACACAGGACTGAAGTTTTGCAGGAAACAAAATACAATATAAAATCTCTATGGATAGAAATTCCATGTCAAAAGAGGAAGGTGATGGCAGTGGGGGTGTACACCCGATCATCTGGCCATGATGAAATGCTAAAAGAAATCAGGGAAGCTAACAAAAAGGTTACAGCATAGTAATAAAGAGTGATTTCAATTACCCTGATTTGACTGTGTCAGTGTCACAGTAGGACAAGCTAGGGAGATAAAGTTCTTAGATGAAATAAATGACTGCTTCTTGGAGCAGCTGGTTCATGAAACAATAAGAGGGGAAGCTATTTTGGATCAAGTCCTTAGTGGAACACAGGATCTCGTGCAAGAGATAAGGGTGTAGGGCCACTCAGCAATAATGCTCGTAGATTGATTGCATTTGAATTAATAAATGGAAGAAGGATGGCAAGGAAATCCACAATACTAATTTTAACTTTCAAAAGGAAGACTTTGATAAAAAGAGGAAAATAGTTAAGAAAAAACTAAAAGGGGCAGTTGCAAAGGTTAAAGAATTACATCAAGCAGGGTGTTGTTTAAAAATAATATCTTGGAAACCCAGACCTGATGTATTCCATGCTTTAAGAAAAGTGGAAGGTAGGCCAAAACACTGCTAGCATGGTTTAAAGGTGAGGTCAGAGAGGCTGTTGCAGTCAAAAAGCATCTTTCAGGAAATAGAAAAAGGAGCCAAATGACGAAGAACTGGCAAGTTAGATGCAAGGCATTGATAAGGCAGGCAAAGACAGAATTTGAAAAAAAGTTTGCCATGGAAGCAAAAACACATAATAAAAACTTTTTCAAGTAGATTTATAGCAAAACACCTGTGAGAGTCAGTAGAGGGATTAGATGATAGAGGGGTAAAAGGGGCACTAAGGAAAGACAAGGCCATAGTGGAGAGACTGAATGAATTCCTTGCTTCATTCTTTACTGAAGATGATGTAGGAAAGTTACCCATGCCTAAAATGGTATTTAAAGGTGATGTATCAGAAGAATTGAAAGAAATATCAATAAACCAGGAAGATGTATTATATTATTTGATAAACTGAAGAGCAGTAAATCACCTGAACCGGATGGTATATATTCAAGGGTGTTGAAAGAACTGAAATATGAGATTGCAGATCTACTATTAGTAATCTGTGAACTATTAATAAATCAACTTGAAGTACCTGAAGATTGGAGAATGGCCAATGTAATGTCAATTTTTGAAAATGGTTGCAGGGTTGATCTGGGAAACTATAGACCAATGAGCCTGATGTCAGTACCGGGCAACATGGTAGAAACCATTATAAAGAATAAAATTATTGAACATGTAGATAGTCATGGATTAATTGGAGAAAGCCAACATGGATTTAGCAAAGGAAAGTCTTGTCTTACTAATCTGTTATATTTTTTTGAAGGCGTGAATAAACAGATAAACAAAGGTGAGCTGGTTGATATACTGTATCTGGATTTCAGAAAGCCTTTGATAAGGTCCCTCATGAGAGACTCATGGTGAAATTAAAAAGTCATGGGATAGGAGGCAGTGTACTATTGTGGATCAGAAAATGGTTAAAAGATAGAATGCATAGGGCTAAATGGATAATTTTCTCAACGGAGAAAGGTGAATAGTGAAGTACCCCTAGGATTTGTGCCGGCCCCGCTGCTTTTTAACATATTCATAAATGACTTGGAACATGGGAAGTGATCAAATTTGCAGATGACACAAAATTATTCAAAGTTGTTAAAATCCAAGAGGATGGTGAAAAATTGCAAGAGGACCTTAATAAATTGAAATTGAATGTGGACAAGTGCAAAGTTGTGCACCTAGAAAAGAACAATCAAAACTATGGTTACATGATGCAAGGTTCCACATTAAAAACCACCACCCAGGGTTGGTCCACGTGATGCCGGCAAGGAAGATGGCCACTTAAAGTGAAGGCTCCAGCTGACCCTGCAAGAAAAGGGAGGATTGTAAGACCCCCCCCCCTCAGTTGCGAGAGCAAAGAGAAGCTGGAAGTAAGAGGGGAAAGCAGCAGGAATGACTTTAAAAGGGAAGAAAGTGACCATGAAGGATTATGCAATGATGACGTCGGGAGCAGCACAGGTAGCGCGAGGCTTGGTGGAGAAGGCGGCGGGGCCAGAAGGAATGGACTCGACCGTGCCGACCAGGCCGCAGATTCGAGCATCGGGTTCACCGCCAAAGAGATCGGAGGAGGAAAGAAATCAGCAAGCTACGTTCCAAGAGGAGGTGCACACATGGTTTAAGGAGCTGAAGGCAGATATTTCACAAATAAGAGCGGACGTAGTTGTTAGCATTGAGAGCCCGCGCTCAGAGTTAACTGAGTTGGGATCGTGGGTGGAGATGCTGGAAGAAAAGCTGGACGAGCACGTGGAGGGAGTGAGCGCAACGGATGACAAGGTACAGGCTCTGGAGCAGCTAAATAAGAGCATGGAGGAAAAGATAGAAGACCTCGAGAACTGTTCACGGAGAAGTAATCTAAGATTCAGGGGGATCCAGGAGGATTGTATCACTGTGGTAAAGGACTTAACAACAGTTACTTCAAAATGCTGAAGATGGAGGAGAAGGGCTGGATATGCGTATTGATAGAGCGCATCGAGTGGTGGGCCAGCAGAGAAGAGAGAATAATGCACCCAGAGACATTATAGCTTGCTAAGAGAAAAGAGAGGGAAAGGGAAAGAGAGAGATACAACTCCTAAGTGGGTGGGTTGTAAGGACTAAATTCCTGCTGTTCCCGGAGATCACCTGTTACAGGTGAGTAACTATGCTATGTCCAGGAACAAGCAGGAATGTAGTCATCACATATGGGGACTCCCTAGCTTTAGATGCCAGGGAGAGACCCCAGAAGTTGTGCGTCCCTGAGAAGGGCTCCACTTCCCCCCATGGATCTCTGGCATCCAACCAGGGATGGCGGGTAGGAGTTGATTAGGTATGGAACAGGTGTTGGAGAACAGCCTGACCAAACAAGGCATCCCGGTGGGAGTCCTTGTCCAAGAAGTAATGGGCTGTGAAGGTATGAACCGAGGCCCAGGGGGCTGCTTGACAGATGTCGTTGATAGACACAGAGTGTAGATGAGCCATTGAAGCTGCCATGGCTCTCACATTGTGAGCTGTGACATGGCCCTCCAGAGGAAGATTCTTGCTCTGATAGGCGAAGGAAATACACTGAGCAATCCAGTTAGACAGTGTTCTCTTGGAGACTGGAAGTCCCAAATGAGAAGGATCAAAAGCAACAAAGAGTTGAGAGAACTTTCTATGTTGCTGTGTTCTTTGTAAGTAAAAGGCTAAAGCTCTTTTACAGTCCAAGGTATGAAGATTCCTCTCTGCATTTGATGCATGAGGCCTTGGAAAGAATACAGGTAGGTAGACCACTTGGTTTACATGAAAAGACGAGACCACCTTTGGCATAAAGTGTGGATGAGTCCTAAGGACTACCTTGTCATGATGGAACCTTGTATAAGGTGGATCAACTACTAGTACTTGCAGCTCACTAATGCAACATGCTGATGTGATTGCAGTCAGAAAGATAACCTTCCAAGAAAGGAATTTCAAGGAGGTAGTAGCTAAGGGTTCAAAAGGTGGCTTCATGAGCTGCCCAAGAACCAGGTTTAAGTCCCATGCCACCGGCGGTGGCCTAATGGGAGGCTTAGTTAAAAGAAGACCTCTCATAAATCTTGCAATAAGAGGATGAGAGGAGCTAGGTTGTCCATTTAGAGGCTTGAAGGAAGCTGCAATAGCACTCAAATGGACTCTTACGGAGTTAGTCTTAAGTCCTGCATTGGATAAATGAAGGAGATACTCCAGTAATGATTCCAGAGGTATCACAAGGGGGTTAAGACCCTTCTGCGAACACCATATGGTAAACCTCTTCCACTTAAAAGCATAAGAGAGTCTTGTGGAAGGCTTCCTGGAAGCATAAAGTACATCCTTTACTTGCTGAGAGAGGTTAAGATCATGAAGATCTAGGCCTTCAGCAACCAAGCTCTGAGATGCAGAGACTGGGGATTGGGATGCCATAACATTCCATCCTCCTGTGACAGGAGATCTGGAGATCTAACTACAGGGAGGGAGCTTGAGAGAGATGTAGAAGCAGAGGGTGCCACACTTGCCGCAGCCAATGTGGAGCTATGAGAATCATACACCCTCTATTTCTCTGAAGCTTGAACAGGGTTTTGGGAATTAGGGGAATGGGTGGAAAGGCATAAAGGAAGTCTTGCCCCCAGTGAAGAAGGAAAGCATCCCTGGCCTGAGAGCCCTGAGCCGGAATTCTGGAACAAAACCGGGGAAGTTTGGCATTCAATGGACTTGCAAAGAGGTCTATGTCCGGGGTTCCCCAAATTTGAAAAATGTTGGCCACTTGGTCTGCATGCAGAGACCATTCGTGTGGAAGCAGAACTCGACTGAGTCTGTCTGCCCAAGAGTTTTGTATGCCTGGAAGATACACTGCCAGGAGATGAATCTGAGGCTCTCTGGCGAGGGCCCATAGTCGCAAAGCTTTGTTGCAAAGCGACAGAGAGCCTGTTCTCCCCTGCTTGTTCACGTAGAACATGGCTACTTGGTTGTCCGTATGAATGAGGACTGTCTTGTAGCTGAGCAGGGTGTGGAACACTCGAAGAGCAAGTAAGATTGCTCTAAGCTCTAAGAGATTGATATGTAGATGAGTCTCCTGTGGAGTCCAAGTGCCTTGTGTGGAGAGGTCTTGCAGATGAGCTCCCCAACCCATTGGTGAAGCATCTGTTGTGAGAGTTGCCTGGGGCAAAAGTTGTTGAAATGGGGACCCCAGCAACAGTTTCTGAGTGGACTGCCACCATTGGAGAGACAAAATAAGGCGATTTGTGTTTGCTATTTTGTCTGACAGGCACCTTGATGCCTGAGTCCATTGAGTGGATAAAGTCCACTGGGCTGCTCTCATATGGAGGGCGAGCATAAGGAACCACATGCACTGTAGATGCCATGTGGCCTAATAGTTGTAACATTTCTCGGGCAGTGAGACGAGGTTTTAGTACTGCTTGAGAAGCTAACTGCACCATGCAAAGGTAATGGGCCTGGGGCAGATAGGCCCTTGCTTTTCTGGTATCCAGCAAAGCTCCTATGAACTCTAAAGACTGAGTGGGAGTTAGACTGGATTTTGGGATGTTTATGACCAGACCCAAATACTGAAGGATACGCATTGTGCAAGATAGGGAAGTCCTGGCCTCTGACTCTGATGGGGCTCGAATGAGCCAGTTGTCTAAGTAGGGGAAGACGAATATCCCTAGAGTGCGGAGAAATGCTGCTACTACAGCCATGCATTTCGTGAACACTCTTGGTGCTGAGGCCAGGCCAAAAGGAAGCACCCTGTATTGGTATTGCTTTCCTTGAAAAAGGAACCGAAGGAACTTTCTGTTAGTTGGATGGATGAGAACATGAGTGTACCCATCCTTGATATCTAGAGAACAAAGCCAATCCTGACGCTGAAGGTATGGCAGCAGAGTTCCTAGAGAAATCATCTTGAATTTCTCTTTGAACAGGAATTTGTTCAATTCTCTGAGGTCTAAAATAGGCCTGTGTCCCCCTGTTTTCTTTGGGATAAGGAAATAGGGGGGAGTAAAACCCCATACCCTGTTGATGAATGGGTACTTCTTCTATTGCCCCTTGGGCAAGAAGCATAGTGACCTCTTGATCTAACAGGTTGATGAAAGAGGTTTGAGAATTGAACTGTCTTACCATTGTGGGAGGGGGCATGCTCAAAAAATGAAGCTTGTACCCCTCTTTTATGATGGAGAGTGTCCAATGCTCTGCTGTTATTTGTCCCCATCTGGGGGCAAAATGGCACAACCTTCCTGGAATGGTGGAAGGCTCTGGTCCATTGAGAGCCAGGAAGGCTAAGTTCTCTAGCTGAAAGTCAAAGGTCTTGTGGAGGCTGAGACTGCTGAGACAGTTGAGGCTTAGCAGTCTTTGCTTTCCTTTGTTTGGGTGGTTGCTGACCCTTCCGGACAGGTTGACCTGCAGAACGTCCCTACTGAGAATGAGCAGGGTAAAATCTTTTCTTTTTAGAAAAGAATGGTTTTTTGAAAGATTTCTTTCTTGCAGGATCAGCTGTGGACTTGGATAATCTATCCAAGGTGGAGTTGTCAGCATCCAACTCATTGGCCTTTTCCTGCCAATCTTTACCAAACAGGTTCTCACCAGTACAAGAAATATTTCCCAGTTTGTCTTGTACCCAGAGCTCCAGATCAGATGCCTGGAGCCAAGCAATTCTATGTGCACCTATGGCAATGGCAGAGGTTCTGCTTATGCACTCAAAACAGTCAAAAGCTGCACGGTTGACAAATTTAGAAACATCCTGGGCATGTTTGACCAATGTGAGAAAATTCTGTCTTCTATCCTCAGGAAGAAGAGGGCTCAAAGCCTCTAAATCTCCTGTGACTTCCTTCAGGAACATTCCCATATATAGACTATAGGAACTGATCCTGGCAGAAAGCATGGAAGCTTGGAAGACACGACGTCCAAAAGCATCCAAAGTTCTGCACTCACGTCCTGGAGGATTAGAGGCATGCCTCTTTGCACTCTTGATCCTTCTCATAGCTGATTCCACTACAATAGAGTGGTGAGGAAGCTGAGTTTTCTGGAAACCAGGACAAGGAGGGATTCAATACAGAGTATCCAGTCTACGAGAGTGAGGAGAGTTGGTAAGAGGTGTCTCCCACATTCTTAGCATGAGATCATGCAAGATCTCATGGATGGGCAAGGTAGCTGCCTCCTTAGGAGTTTTAGGATACTGTAAAATTTCCAACTCCTTTGCTCTGGGCTCTGTTTCAGGGGCCACAGTAATGGACAGACCCTGAGCCACCTCCCTAATGAAATCCTGAAAGGAAATGTCCTCTGGAGAAGACATCCTGCGTTTAGGGGAGGAAGGCTCCTCCGGGAGAAGTATTCCTGCATCGACAGAACTGTCAGAATCCTCAGATTCCTCTGAGGACTCGAAGTACCTTCTGTCGGGATGCTCTTGAAGAGCCTGATACCCGTACCGACCAAAGTCGGTACTGAGGGGAATCGGTACCGGTGTAACGGTACCGGAAAGCATCTCATGACTGGGTGCCGGCAATGCAGATGCCGATGTCGATGCTGTCGGTACCGGTACTGATACCGGTGCCGGAGTCAGTGCCGGTAACCAGTTGAACTGTCTGACGCGGTTCCGAGGGCGTTGATGCCGCAAGGAGAGCCGCCAGACTGCATTCAATAGCCAGGACCCTCTGGTCTATCGACGCTGCCGATGCCTGGATGTCGGTACTGGAGAAGACCACCGGTACCCCAGAGCATGGCACCAGTAGTTCTGACGAGGTCGAGGCCTCGAGAACGTCCTGGAGCCCCGATAATGCTTTGGAAGCCAAAGTCTCCCGCCGGGGCAATTTTGCCGGTGCAGAATCCTCAAGGGCAATGCCAGAGGCATCTCGATGCTTAGAGGGAGATCTACCCTTTGAGGACTGGCTAGGCTTATGTTTAGTTACCTGAGATCCACGGGAGGAAGACGAAGCCCTGAAAGACGTCGATGCCACTGAAGCTCCATCAGAGGGAAACAGGGTACTGAGCTTGGCAGCTCGGTTCTGTCGACCTCTCTTGGACATCATGACACAGGCCATAGATTCCGAGATGGAATGGTCAGGACCTAAACATTTAAGGCACCACTCATGGGTGTCAGTGACGGAGATGGTACCGCCACACTTGGCGCACTTTTTAAAACCCGAGGAGGATTTTTCCATTGTGGAAGAAATCTTGGGCCTAATGCCCAAAATGGCGCGTGCACCTGGAAAAAATGGGAAAAAAGTACTAAGAATTTTTTATTTATTTTTTTAAAAGAAAAGAAAGAAAGAAAAACCGGCGGTACCGGTTAAGCGTCGAGGAAGGCAGACGCGACAACAAAAAAGAAGGAAAATTTTCTGCGGTGACAGGAACACGACCTGCTCGCTCCGCGGAAAACGAAGAACTGGAGAGAGGCAGTTGAGAAAGGCGGGAAGGCAGCACGCAGGTGCTGTGGGATGCTCCCAAAAGCTTTCTAATTGGATGCTGGGGAGCGTTCCCGCACAGGCTCCGTCGGTACCGACGATACCCATATGTGATGACTACATTCCTGCTTGTTCCTGGAGATTACATCGAACCCTCCTCCCAATGTGCAATAGTGGCCAAAGCAGCAAATAGAATGCCAGGAATCAAAAGGAATGGAATGGAGAATGCCAGGAATCAAAAGGAATGGAATGGAGAATGCTAGGAATCATAAGGAACGGAATGGAGACTAGAACCAAGGATATTATAATGCCTCTGTATCGTTCCATGGTGCGACCACATCTTGAATATTGTGTGCAATTCTGGTCTCCATATATTAAGGATATTGAGGAATTAGAAAAGAACATAAGAACATAAGATATGCCATACTGGGTCAGACCAAGGTCCAGAAAGCCCAGTATTCTGTTTCCAACAGTGGCCAATCTAGGGCATATGTACCTAGCAGTATTCCCAAGAGACACAGGTTCCACAATGCTTGCACTGGGTCAAGCATTGATATCCTAGGTCCCTTTTTAATAATGGTTTATGGACCTTTCCCTCCAGGAACTTGTCCAAACATTTTTTAAACCCAGCTACACTAACAGCCTTTACTACATCCTCCGGTAAGAAATTCCAGAGTTTGATTACACGTTGCATGAAAAAATATTTTCTCTTATTTGTCTTAAATAGTTTACCCTGTAGCTTCATTACAAGTCCCCTAGTCTTTCTGTATTCTGATAGCGTAAACAATCGATCTATGTTTACCCGTTCCACTCCATTCATTAATTTACAGACCTCTATCATATCTCCCCTCAGCCATCTCATTTCCAGGTTGAAGAGCCCTAACCTTTGTAGCCTCTCTTCATAGGAGTAGCCTTCCATTCCCTTTACCATTTTGGTGGCTCCTCTCTGAACCTTTTCTAATAACGCTATATCCTTTTTAAGATACGGCGACCAGAATTGCACACAATATTCAAGGTGCGGTCGTACCATGGAACGATACAGACAGGGCCGGCCCATCCATTGAGCAAGAATGTTTGCACAGGGCCCCGCGTTTCAGGGGGCCCCGCACAAACAACATCCTGCCCATCAGCCCAGGAAAACTTTAAAAGAAAAAACTAACTTGCTGCTGCTGCCACTCTGGCAGTGGCAGAATCAAGTGTCTCCCGCGGGGCGCCCGCCCGCCCAACAGAGCCTCGATCACTCTCCTCTGCGCGTTTTTCAGAGCTGCGATAGGGACTCTTTCCGTCTCGCGGCTCTGTTAAGCCCGCTGGGGCTGATGGGAACAGGCATTTCCTGTTTCCCATCAGCCCCGGCTGGCTTAACAGAACCGCGAGGGGGAAACCTTTCCTTCGCGGCTCTGCAAGCCGCACCGAGGAGAGTGATCGAGAGAGGGCTCTGCCGGACAGGAGGGAGGGCTCTGTTAGGTGGGTGGGGGCCCCCGCGGGAGACACTTGATTCTGCCGCTGCCAGGGCGGCAGCGGCAGCAGCAAGTTAGTTTTTTCTTTTAAATTTTCCCTGGGCTGATGGGGGGAGGGGGGTTAGGACTGGCAATGGGCTGGGGGGGGGGGGGTCTAGGACTGGTAATGGGCTATGGGGGAGGCTAAGACTGGAAATGGGCTGATGGGGGTTTAGGACTGTAAATGGGCTGATGGGGGGTTAGGACTGGAAGTGGGCTGATGGGGGGCTTAGGACTGGTAATGGGCTATGGGGGGGCTAGGACTGGTAATGGGCTGAGTGGAAGGGGGGACTTGAACTTCAAATAGCTAATGGGGAGGGGGGCTTGGAATGGAAATGGGCTGTGAGGGGGGGAGCTAGGACTGAAAATGGGCTCTATCATCTAACGGTCCAATTGACTCTCTCACAGGCTTTTTGCTATGAATGTACTTGAAAAAGTCTTTATGTCGCGTTTTTGCTTCCGTAGCAAGTTTCTTCTCAAATTCTCGCTTTGCCTGCCTTATCAATGCTTTGCGCTTGTGCTGTTTCCAGTTTTCGTCGTTTGGCTCTTTTTTCCATTTCCTGAAAGATGCTTCTTTTGCAGCAACAGCCTCTCTGACCTCACCTTTAAACCAAGCTGACAGTTTTTTGGACTTTCTTCCACTTTTCTTAAGGCGTGGAATACAGCTGGTCTGGGCTTCCAGGATAGTATTTTTAAACACCCAAGTTTGATGTAAGTCTTTACACCTTTGCAACCGCTGCTTTTAGTTTTTTCTTAACTATTTTCCTCATTTTATCATAGTCTCCCTTTCAAAAGTTAAAACGTAGTACTGTGGATTTCCTTTCTATCCCTCCTCCACTAATTAAATCAAACGCAATCATACTATGATCACTATTGCCAAGTGGCCCCAACACCCTTATTTCTTGCACCAGATCTGGTGTTCTACGCAGATTGGTTGTTTACTCCATCAAAAATAAAAAGACTGGTGGATACGCAATGAAGCTACAATGTAACCCATTTAAGACTAATAGGAGAAAACATTTTTTCAATCAACGCGTAATCAAACTCTGGAATTCATTTCCAGAGGATGTAGTAAAAGCTGTTAGTGTAGCCAAGTTTAAAAAAGGTTTGGACAAGTTCCAGGAGGAAAGGTCCATAAACTATTATTAAAGAGGACCCAGGAAATCCATAGCTTACACTGGGACAAGCATTGTGGATCCTGTGTACCTTTTTGGGAACCTGCAGGTACTTGTGACCTGGAATGGCCACTGTTGGAAACAGCATATTGGACTTGATGGATCTTGGTCTGGCCCAATATGGCATTACTTATGTTCTTATGTTGTCCAATGGCTATCAAAAGGTTGCTTGTTCTGCATGGGAATGCATCTCTTCTTTCCTTTATCACTGCTGATACCCTTTCACAGATTATTCAACGGTCTTTCTATTTGAGGGTAGCCTTTCATAAAACGACAATACTACTATGCAATTCCAACGACAGAACTCAGGTTCTTCAGATTTGTTGGGTTGGGCCAGTCTATTGCTGAAACGTTTTTTGGGTCAGGATGCATCCCTTACTCAGAAATGACATACCCCAGATACTTGACAGAGGTCTGGAAGAATTGCATTTAGATGGAGAGTGTTTAAGTCTGTAGTCAGAAAGGGTCTCAACATCTTCAGCAGTTTATCTCCACTTTGCTCCAAAGTTTTTGGATAGATGAGAAGATCTATAAAAGCTGTTACTTCCTTTAAAATGATACCTGCCATCAGTCTTTCAATAATTCTTTGACAAGTTGTGGGTGCATTAGTCAAGCCCTGGGGCATTATTCAGAACTGCAAGTTCCCAAAGGGGGTAGAAAAAGTTGTTTTAAAACGATCCTTCTCTTCAACTGGAACTTGATAACAGACATTCTTCAAAATTCAGCACCTTGAACCATTTAGAACCAGAAAGAAGGGTAAAAGTCCTTCAGTCCTTGGAAGGGGAAAAGTATCTTTCCTTGTAAAATGGTTTAGCTTTCGAGTCTGCTACCATTCAACAAGGTGCCATTTTATCCCCTCATCAAAGCAAAAGGTGAAGTATATGGACTATCAGATTCTTCAAAGATTCTAGTAGCTAATTCCTGTGGATGATTTCTCAGATCTTTAAAATCTGCTGGAGACACTGAGTTTGATCTTTAAAGGATACATTGTCAGTAAGAACAATCTGATGAGTCACATCTGTGATGCATCCTGCATCAATATCATGGCATGAGAAAGTTTTCTTTGCCTCTCACTAGATTTGCTTTTCTATGCGTCTTCTATATTCTAGAGGCACAGGTGAATCTCCAAAATACAGTATTAAATTGTTAGGTTCTTCATTTTCTCAGATGGTAAGGACTTTCACCTTTTCCTGAAGCTCAAAGTTTTTACACTTCAATACCTTGCCAATAGGCAGCCTGGTGCCAAGGTGCTATCATGCTGTAGCAAGTTTCTCATCACCAAGCCAGCTGGAAGAGCACAGCTGTTTTACTCTTCCAGTAAAAGTCTTCCCAATCCATGTCAATAGAGTGGGGCTCTCGTGGTGCATTTCAGGTGTCTTGTTTCATTCTTCGAGACTGTTACAGACCTTCTTTCTGCCGCTGCACTGTGACAGCTTCAGCATCTCTATGTGCACTCCTGTTTCTGGAATTAAGAACTACATAAACAGCGGCCCAATTACTTTTCATCATAAACATTTCCAAATGCTGGGTTCCTGCTTTTGCTCTACAATCCCTCTCAAGTTGCTGAAGTACAGTGGTACCCACTAGCAAGGGTACTGTGGCATTGTTTTCATTGTTCGGACATACTAAAACAAAGATACAGTATTCATTTGCACACTCGCAATCTTTTTCAGGGAATGACACTGGAATTTCAATATACACCAGGCAAAGGACACTGATCTCCAGCACCTATGATGTTCAATACGTCTTGTAAGGCATGAAACCTATGTGCTAAATACTTCTTATAGAAAATTTCTGAAATACATGTCACTTGGGACCCAGTGTCCAGTAAACCTAAACACCGCACATTGTCAGCATAAGCAAGGTCATGACTTATTTCCTCCACGAAATTATCTGGCATTCTTGGTGTTTATGTTCCCTTTGATTTTGCTGCTATTGAACGGGACATGGCATACTAGACTTAGGCATCTCCAGTTACCCACCTTGGGGATGCCTTCCTATTTTCAAACAGGCTGTTTTTTTATTCTTTGCAATTTCTCACTCCTTACTTTTGATCACTGAACATACATTTATTGCAACAGGGCAGAGTTACTTAATTTGGTACACTTGCCTATAGTATGTCTATCTTCACCACATTTACAACAGAACAGAGGAAGGTGGATCATCTGACTCTTCTCTGAGGAGCTAGTGGGTCCCCTAAGACATGGTTTTCTGGGAGTTTACTTCAAATTCATAACCTTGCAGTTATTCAGCAAGTGATTTTTTCTGCTGTCAATTGCTGCTCAATCTCTGTAGTTCTTTTTGCCAAGTCACTTTTAGGCATGTCTTCCACCAATTCCTGAGAGGCTACTCTATCATCATCACAGTTAGTTACCCGCCAGGTTGCTCATTTGTTTGGCAACAGACCAAAATGGCGTAAGCTTATAGTCTCTCTAGCTTCTTTTTCACTTTTATACGATCTTACAGTACTTTAAACAGTAGTTGCAAATAAGGCAGGCTGCTTTTGCATCCTTTATGTAAAAACTCTCAGAATTAATTGTGCAAGCTAGGATTTTTTAGCCTTACATGGCAGACCAACCCCACCTGGTGCATCTCAGGAAACACCGCAAGCCCATCAGGTGCCACCATTTTCCAAGTTGATGGCACGGAGGCAGAAGCATGTAGCCATCGCTCCTGCCTTCGAAGTGTTAGGGTACCGAGTTGATCAGAATGCTTCTGGGAGTTTTGAAGAAGTGGGGGTTAGGGGTCACCAGGGAAGTTTTTGGGCAGGTTCGGAGGGGGAGGGGTTGGGGACTGCAATCATAGGTTTGGTCACATGAGGTGGTGTCAAACATCAATTCAGATGACCTTTTTGCTCTATGCTGTATCTTTATGCTTGCCTGAAACTGACAAAGCATTAAAAACTTTGCTAAGTTTCAGCACAATTATATACAGGGTGGCCCAAAAAAAGTGAGAACATCTTGTAGCATGTAAGTTATTTGAAATTCAAAAAGACAGATGTAAACAATTGACAAATTAAAAAAAACAAAGATGGCGACCGGAAATTGTTGAAATAAAGACGTTATATAGCTAAAAAAGGTAAATAAGTAAACTATTTAAGCTTTTAATTTACGAGATGTTCTCACTTTTTTTGGGCCACCCTGTATATCAGGAACAATTAAAAATTCCTTCTATTGCATGCAATTTGCACAGAGGTTTTGCTTGTGATTTTCCCACAGTAGTTTGCTTTCTGCATCAGGGAGCAAGACTAGTGTGGAAAAATCTCTAGCACAAGGCTAGAACTCAAAACCCTCAAACAACTTTGTCCGTTAGTATTTACACAAGACTTTATCAACATAATCCAGGCAACAATAACTCCACATTTTGACTTTGCCAACTTAATTCTAATAGGCATATCAAACGACTGCAATTAGCACAAAACGCAGCGGCAAGAATCATATTGAAAATTAACTCACTCCAACACATATCACCAATACTAGCCTCCCTCCATTGGCTACCAATTCAAAGCAGAATAATCTACAAAACAATAATAACTTCATTCAAGGCCTTATATGATATGGCTCCAACTATGCTATGTAACTTAATACACAAAGAACCATCCAAGCCCACACACAGAAAAGGACAATTGAACAGATTAAAGATCCCGAAAGATTACACAAAAGCTCATAAATCAACAAATAACAGAGCCTTTTCCCACATAGCGCCAATGACCTGGAATTCCCTCCCAGAGGAGCTACGAACAATAACGGAAATCATGGAATTCCGTAAAAAATTGAAAACTTATCTGTTCACCAAACACTATAACATAGATAACTCAGCACCTGCTTTAGACAAAGGCTAAACAGGCATCAGATTACCATAAGCAAAAGTCCTTTAACATACACATATAACACACACCCATGACGACCTCACAGCTTATGTCCTTTCACTTCCATGTATATATTTACATATACAAATCTGTACATAGTTTATTCTGTTCTGTATTATTCTGTTCTGTATTATCTCACATTGTTTAGACTGTATACTCTATATATAATATGATGTTCCTTGTAAATATGTTCTGTTATATTATGACGTTCCCTGTAAAACAAACTTGCTTTGTTAATTGTTGTTCACTGTGAACCACAACTGAACTTTGGAAGATGCGGTATATAAATGTATATAAAAATAAATAAATAAATAAATAAAATAAGGCTGCACTAGAGCACCGGACAGTTTGCTGCATTGAGCTGTGTCCTACTGTGTCCAGTTCAGCGGCTTCTCTAAGAAAACTGACGCTCCACGTGGCGGATAGGTGACTGCTTCCTTCTTGGTGCTTGTTCCCACTTTCCCACCTGGACACGTTTTCCTGCCACCTTTTTTGCAAGTTTATTTCAAACAAAAATAATTAAGAGCCTTTTAGGATTTTTATATTTCAAAGCTAATCTGAGAAGGATTCTACTTCAAAGATCTTTCCCCAGCTGACTAGATCATCAGTAAGAGTCTCCTAGTGACTGAAGGGGGATCTGTCAGGTTCTTAGTAAGGGTTACATCAGGAACTGCAAGAAGATCTTGCCAGGCTAAAAAAAGTAGACATCAAAATGAGAGGTGAAATTTGTTGTGGCCAAGTGCAACGTGACGCACATAAGGAAATACAATCCTAAATCAACTTATACAATGATAGGTATAATGTTTAATGTTTACTGAGCTTGATATACCGCTTTTTGAAAGATTCTCCATAAAGGAGTCATAACCCAGGAAAGGATCTTGAAGTTGTGTAGACAACGCATTATAATCTTCAGCTCAGTATGTAGCAAGTAGTCAAGAAAGCAAATGGAATCCCATAGGACTCTCTCCCCTTCCACTGGGATCATGCTATGCTTCATTCCAATTGTCACCAAAGCATGGTCGCCGTGCTTCCTTCCAGGTCCTCTAACTGCTCCCATTCTGGCAGCATGGTGCTGGCTCCAATTTTAAATGAGCCATTGAAGCCTGACGTGAAAACCTCCTCGCTACCATCCTAGAAGAGTGAGAAGCCACAATCTGGCTATGTTTCTGAGTGCAGCAGTTATAATGTAGCCAAGTGTTTCTACAGAATGCATGCTCTCAAAAAGCCAGGGATTTTATTTTATTTTTTTTACATTTTATACAGGTATGTTATACCTTTTCTTTATGAAATGATGTCAACTGAGGAACAGCTTTCCCCAGAGATCACGTGGGCTTTGACAACGCAGTACAAAGTCTCCATGGGAATAAAGCAGTCACATATTGAATTTTCTCCACAGCACCTCACTAATTATTTGAGGGGGCTGAGCAGCTAGCTATTTCCAGCATTATGCCATCAAATCCCCTTTGCTCCTGCAGAAAATATAAAAGCCTCTCCATAACCTGCTGCAATGTCCTTCTCCTTCTGCCCCACCATGCTTGTCTAGTTTGTAGGGTTTCCATCTTGGTCACCTGACAATTGATTACATCAGCCACCCACAAACACTCAGACCCCACTTGAACAAGAGTAACTAATATTCTCTTGGGCTTCGGCAACTAGTATGATCTTTGCAGTTTTTCTTTTTATTATGCATTTACTTGTATACATATACATGAAAAAGAAAGAACAGCATCTTACAGTACAATCAAAAGAACAAGAAACTCATCCAAAAAAGAAAAAAAAAAACACTAGGAATTAAGCCTGCTAGGATGCTAAAGTCCCCATCAAGCAGAATATCAGAGGCCCGAGTTAACCTGGAAAGTAAACCAAAACCCCTTTTAACTATCCCAACTCACTACCTAAGACTTATCTAGAAGAAAAGTTTCTAAATGAGGTACATCTGTAAGCACATATTTCAAACCAGAATACAATATAACACATTTATAAGGAAACTTTAAAATGAAAGTCCCTCCAATGGCCAGAACTTTAGGATTTAATTGCAAAAAACTTTTCCTGCGAAGCTGAGTAGATCGAGCCACATCAAGAAAAATATTTAAAGGATATCCACAAAAATGGTCAGCCTTCTTAGGAAAATACAATTTCAATATGGCTGACTTATCTGCTTCTGTCTTAAAAGTGACTACAAAAGTTGCCCTTTTGTGGACCTTCTCCAGAGATGACGCTAAAAACTGAGTCAGCTCCAGATCATCCATATTTTGTTCCTCTGCCTCACCCTCCAAAGAGCTGAAAAGAAGTCCGAGGGACATAATATAAAGAAACTATCATAGATTCTTCAAAAGTGGAAAAATTCAAGCTCTCTCTCATATACTTCTTCAAAAGCTCAAGGTGGGAGAGCAGGCGAAGAACAGGAAAATTTCAAAATCTCCAATTTTTAGCTCTAGCATTATTCTCCAAATATTCAATCTTACTATGCAATAATAAACTTTCTTTAACAGAAGTATTACATACTGACTGAACACCCACCACTGTGCTCTCCAGTTTGATTGCTTTATCTTCCAAAGTGGAGAGCCGAGACTCAACTTGATGCAACACTTGCGTAACTGCTTGTGAGAAAGTACACAATAGAGTTAATGTCCCCTTCAAAACTTCTTCCATCCAGGATACAATTAACCAAATATCTTTTAAGGAAATATCCACCCCCCCCACCCCCAGAGGCCAATGCCGCCAAAGCAGGCATGGAGACTGGAGTCAGGAGAGACAAACAAAATCTATCCAAATCCTGTTGGCGAGGAGTAGAAGCAGAAGGAGGTATGGCAGGGAACACAGTCACCAAACAACCAGATTTAACAACATTCTGAACAGTCTTGAATGTGGGTTGAGGGGGAGGGGTACGCAAACCCAAAGTAATAGAAGCTTCCAAGAATGAAATGCCTTCCTCAAACAAAAAACAGAAAGTATACCTATAGCAGTACTTTCAACATGCTTATCCATCAGTCCTTGAACAGCCACAGAATCCATTTATTTAATTTTTGCTTTACGCTTCCCAATACTAACCAAATAGGGAGGCCAAAACTCCTCGGTTCCCTCAATGCTCCTTGGTGCTCCTAAGAGGCTCCCAAGGGGCCAAACAAGCCCCTTGGTACATGCCCGCATCCGCGTCCAGCGAAAAACAGCTGGTTATCAAACCTCTGGGTGGAGGAGCAGGGACGTACCAGCAGCACAGCCGATGATGAAACGCCACTAAGCAGCTCAACTCAGCTCAAGCATCCAATGTCTACTCCCCTAGTCTTTCTAAATTTTGATGATGTAAACAATCTACAATACATTTACCCAGTTTACTGCAGTAACTGTTATTACCTCTCTCAAACACTAAGAGAGCAGTTTTATAACATGGTGCATGGCTTAAGTCTTAAGAGGACAAGTAGAGGCCTATTCAGCTACTATTTCATAAAGATGCATAGGTGTTCTTTATGAAATACGAGCATAAGAGATAGAAATTACATCTTGAATGCAGGAGTGGAAATCCTTGTCTGCTTGAGGGCAGGTGTAAATGATTAGTGTATTTTATTATCTACATACATACCTGCAAACTCCATCTGCACTCTGCCCAAACGCCACCCCTGAAAATGCCTTCAAGCAAAGAATGTGCCACTGTCATTTAAATGTGTACATTGTTATGCTGGTCAGAATTTTGAAATGGTCCATTGAAGCACATATGTGGCCACATGCATCAAAGCCCGTTTTAAATGCAGGAAAGGTCTTTCCATACACTTGTGTAAAAGTCAAAAGATCAGAGTTATTTTATGTGGATTGTTTGTAGACATTCTCAGAGTGTAGTCTGAGCGGAGCAGAGTAGAGTTGCAACGTACATACAGATTTTATAAAATATGCGGTACATGCGTAGAGTGTGTGTATATGTTTACATCATCAGCTGCATGGTTAATCTTCTGCCAGTATGGCGGCTCGCCTAACCCCTCTTCTCAAGTCTCTTCATTGGCTCCCTATCCATTTCTACATCCAGTTCAAACTTCTCCTGCTGACCTACAAATGCATTCATTCTATGGCCTTGTTACCTCTCCTCTCTTAAGCCTTACACCTCTCCTCGGCAACTCCACTCACCAAGCAAATTATTTTTATCTATGCCCTTCTTTTCTATTGTCAACTCCGTTCTTTCCTATCTGAGTTGATACGTCAGACTCCATTTCGGCCCTATTCCAAGCCAGGCTCATCTCTTCAAGGCTGCTTTTGCATCCTGACCCCCTTATTCTTCTGTCTTCATACCCATGTGTATGTTAATTATTTCCCTTAAGAACTTCCCAATCCCCTGTTTGTCTGTCTTAGCAGATTGCACGTTCTGTGGAGCAGGAACTGTCTTTTATGTGTATGTATAGAGCGCTGCGTATGTCTTGTAGCACTATATAAATGATCAGTAGTAGTATTTTGGAGCAAGGGCAAACTCGTGCATTTCGAGCTGATTCTGGGAGCCTATTTTATAAAGCCTTGGCCTTTTAACATGGTGCTGATTTCATAACAGGGCGCCTATTGCATGTGGAATGTCCAGAAATGGCACCTGCTTTATAAGCGACATAAGTGCCTATGTAGACGGCATTGCGACACCCGGCCCTTCCACATTTTTCAAATTGGCGACTTTCTGCCACTGCTTCAGTGCTGTGGTGGGCCTTAAAGTGCCAGCGCCATGCACGTACTCATGGCCTGCCACTCCTGCCCCCTTCCAACACAACTTCCTGTCGGAGGGGGTCAAGAAGTTGCATCGGAGCAGCAGCCCATGAGAGCATGTGCATGCACTTTAAGACGCATCGTGATACGGCGCTAAGGGGTGGCAGGCCACCAGATAAAAAAAAAAGCACTGAGGTTTGCTGTGCCCCCCCCCCCAGGTGAGATTGGGAGGGGTTGTGAGGCAGCACAGTACAGCATGGGGCAGCATGGTGGGACTGAAAGCAATCAGGCTGATTTGTCCAGCAGCGGCAGCACTCCGGCTGTTTTCATTTTAAATTTTGCTGCCTCTGGCCTGCCTCTGCCTTCCCGCCGCTTTTTTTTCCTCGCTGCAAGCATTCTTGAGGAAAAAAAAAGCCACGGGAACACAGACACAGGTCAGAGGCAGCAAAATCTAAAATAAAAACGGAGTGCTGCCGCCACCGCCGGATGATCGTTTGCAGGAAGAGAAGGGCAGGTGGAGGAGGGGGGACAGGAGGACAAGTGCTAGACAAAGGGGAGAGAAAGGGGGCAAATGCTAGACAAAGGGGAGAGACAGGGGGGCAAATGCTAGACAAAGGGGAGACAAAGGGGGCAAAAGCTAGACAAAGGGGAGAGAAAGGGGGGCAAATACTGGACAAAGGGGAGAGACAGGGGCGCAAATGTTGGACAAAGGGGGGGACAGGAGGGCAAGTGCTAGACAAAGGGGAGAGATAGGGGGGTAAATGCTGGACAACAAGGAAGCGGGGCAGGAAGACAAATGCTGGAGAAGGGGAAGAAGCAGGGAGACAAATGCTGGGCAACGGGGGGGGGGGGGAAACAAGAGGACAAGTGCTGGACAACAGGGGAAGGCAGGAGGACAAATGCTGGACAACACGGGGGGGGGGTCGGGACAGGAGGACAAATGCTGGACAATAGGGGGGAGACAGGGGGATAAATGCTGGACAACAGGGGAGGGGGCAAGAAGAAAAATACTGGAGGAAGGAAGCAGGAGGCAAATGTTGGATGGGGGAAGTAGGGAGATATGATGGACAATGGGGTGGGAGATAGGAGAACAAATGCTGGACAACACAGAGGGGAAGAAGAGCTGGGGAATGGAAGGACTGGGGGTGAAGGTTGAAAAGCGGTAGGTAGGTGGCATAAAAAGGAGGGAGACTGAGAAATGGATAGTAAGGAGTAGTGAAATCTGGGTGGCCAGAGAGAGAGAGAAATAAATGGAAGAAAGTTGGAAAGAAAAATAAAATAAATATCCAAGATGGAAGGAAGTGAAGAAAACAAAAGGAGAGAAAAGAAATGGCAGATGGAGTAGAGACCGTAGAAAGAGAGCTAAGAGAAGACAGAAGATCGAGACCAGCATGATCAGACAACAAAGGTAGAAAAAATAATTTTATTTCAAATGACTGATTGGACTTTATATTATTTTTATATTTTACACAGTACAGGGAAAAGAGTCTCTTATTTCTCTGGTATTGCATTGCATGAGAGTCTGTCTTTTTGGGCTTTCAGTTTAATTTTTGTCTACATATTTTAATTTTCACTTTAGGCTATCCTCACTTATTCTGTACTTGGTGAGGCTCTGTGTTCTTTATTTTATTTATTTTATTTAGAGAGTATTTGTATCCCGCTCCTTCCAGCGATCAGAAGCGGTAAGATTACTATTGCGAAACTGCCAAATCAAAGCAGGTACAAATTTTGTTTACATACAGATTACACAGGTACACTAAAAAAAAATTTTTTTAAACTGCCTCTAATGTTTCGATTGATTTTTACGTTTTTTGGTGTGCTGAATCCAAATCTGGTAACCAATTTGCTCCATCACGTACAGATTTTTTGCTACATTGGGTTAGCAGTTTGAGGTGAACGTTTCAGATTGAGTGCGATCGAGATAAAAGTTTCTTGGATGAATTCTTTATACTAATTGTTTAGTAGTTATTCAAATAAGAATAAAGAAAATTGTAACAAGGCAGCACATAAGAATAGAGTAATGTCAACAAAACACACTGTGATGGTAGCAAAATTGTCTGCACTTAAAACAGCCACATACATGTGCACAAACATTGAGCATATAAGAGCGAGGTTAGACACAAAGCAAAGCAAAGAAATGTGCAAAAAATGTTGTACAGGTATGTATGTAAGAATAGAAAACGCAAACCGCACCATTGCAATACATGAAGACAAACACCCGATGGTGTGAAAATAAAATTCTAATAAATGAGATCCGACACTGTGGTAATAACTAGCAAATTTTTATTTCAAAGTTTAGTAAAAACACGATATTTGTCAACACAGTTTAGATTTTAAAATCATTCTTGGGTCAATCAATCTCCTGGTGGGCCCGTTTCTTCTTCCCCCGAATGCTTCTCTTGGTGCGCTGCTTGGCGTATTTTTCATCTGGGGTTTCCCGCAGCAGCAACAAGCAGAAATCAGCCATCATAGTGGTGTTCCATCTTCCTTGGTACCTTCTCTCTGCATCCTTGATGTCCTGGTGAAACCTTTCACCTTGTTCTTCACTGTACGCCCCCAAGTTTTCAGGAAAGTAGTTCACATGGGAGTGCAAGAAATGGACTTTCAGGCTCATGTTACAGCCTTGTTCTTTGAAGGCATTGAGCATCCTGGCAACAATATCCTTATAGTTCTCATCCCGCCTGTTCCCCAAGAATTTGAGAACAACATCCTTGAAGGAATCCCAGGCTTCTTTTTCCTTCTCAGACATCGTTTCAGCGAATGCTCCATCTGAAATGAGTTTCCTTATATCAGGGCCAACAAACACTCCTTCCTTTAACTTTGCTTCAGAAAGTCGGGGGAACTTTGAGCAAAGGTACCGAAAGCACTCACCATCTTTTGGAAGGGACTTGATGAATTGCTTAATGAGACCCAACTTAATGTGGAGAGGTGGTAATAGAATTTTATCACGAGGTACCAAGCTCTCATGAAGAACATTTTTCTCACCGGGTCTCAAATACTCCCGAATTGGCCAGTCTTTTTTCCCCCAGTGTAGGTCGCGGGCACTGTTCCCTCTAAGCTGTGCGCGTGTGCGCGCGCACAGACCTTGCTGAGCGAGCGCACATACTTTACAACAGAGCGCACAAAAATTACGGTTCTGATTCTGATAGAAAAAAACACAGACGTCTTAAAATTTAAAAGTTGTGATTGTAATTACTAGAAATTTTCTGTTTCATTTAGTAATCATCTATTTTCATTTAATTTGATTAAAATTAATGTGGTGTGCATACTGTATTCTGACATGTAGTCAAATTTTAAAGTATATAACTCCAAGTGTCGTTATGTGGCGCACAAAAATTTAACCTTCCTTCAAAAGCTGCACAGCTGATATTTTATGCGCACACAGCCTACAGAAAATTAGAGGGAACATTGGTCGCGGGCCCGGCTATCCCACAAGCAAAGGAAGCAGGGATATTTGGTGAAACCGGATTGCTGCCCTAATAGCATGGATAGAATTTTAAAGTCTCCACAAATCATCCACTTATGCTCATCATAACGAATCTTCTGAAGAATCAGGGCCAAATTCTCATATTTTTCTTGGAGAATAACAGAGTGAGCAATAGGAACTGAAGCGAATGTGTTGCCATTATGAAGAAGAACACCTTTTATGCTGTCTTTTGACGAATCAATGAACAGCCGCCATTCAGCAGGATCATACTTGAGTTTAAACTTTTCCATCACTCCGTATATATCGTTGCAAAATACCAAATCTTCCTCTTTGCTGAAATACTTCAAAAATTGTGTCTCGTGGTTGCGGTACCAATAAAAAGTTGTTCCTGGTGACAATAGATTTTTCTGTTTAAGCCGAGAACCTAGCAGTTGGGCAGCATCTTTTGGGAGTCCTAAATCCCGGACTAAATCATTCAATTCAGCTTGAGATAAAAGTTCAGGTTTCGGATCTGGTTCAGTTTCAAACTCGGAAGTACTGGACTCATCGGGAAAAGCCATCTGATGAGTCTCATCATGATCAGAACCGTCCACACAAATATGATCCAAAGATTTTGGTGGTTCAGGCACAGGTACTTTGTTGCTATGAGGCATAGGCCTAATTGCTGAGGGAAGGTTGGGGTAACTTATTACGTTCTTATTTTTTAAGTTGTATCCCTTCACAATGCAAGAGCAAAAATAGCAGTCACTGCTGTGGTCTCTTTGTTCACGCCACATCATAGGTATTCCGAAACGAAATGCTTGTTTTTTACCTTTCATCCATAAGCGTAGATCTTCCTCACATGTCTTGCACACTTTGTGAGGAGCCCACAGTTTGTCTTGATCGCCTAACTTCAAACCGAAATAGGCGAAATATACTTTTTTAATAAATGCAGAAATGTTCCTCTGCCGTTTTTTCACGGTATATTCCCCACAAATAAAACAAAAACTGTCCGGAGAGTTGACGCAACCTCTGGCTCTGTGAGCCATCACAAATACACAGCACTGCAAACTACAACTGTAGTGAACCACTTCGGAATAAAGCTGGATTACGACTGAGCAAACAAAAGGTAATAATGAACTTGCAAGAAACTGAAATTTGACAGGAACGTTCATGTCGCAACCACCGTGTTTGAGCGAGCGAACGAGGCGAGGCGAACAGGAAAGAACATGCGCCAGCGCGAGTACTGGATTTAGCCCCCCGCCTCCCAATTGTCCTGTTAATGTATAAAATGAATACAAAACACTCTAAAATATCATAAGGGAGTGTTTCTAGTTAGTTAACCATTACAACCTCTATTTTGGGCCAAGAAAATAAACTGCAGTCGGCTAAAAAGAAATTATGTGAACATTCCTTATATGGGTAAGAAATCTAATTTTGCAAGAAAACGTGACGTGATGGAACATTTTGGCTATTTTTCCTGGATTCAGCACCCCAAAATCTATAGGAATCAGTTGCAAAACTGGAGGCAGTTTTTTGGTAGTGTACCTGTGTTATCAGAAAAGCACGTCACACAGAGTTTCAGATTATCAGAACAACACGTCACACAGAGCTAACAATTAGTAGCTATGGGGAGGGTCATTTACATATATAGTGTGTGACTGCGGCCAGGAGTTCTGCTAACATGGAGTTTGTACGAAGGGACTTGTACTGTAGTAATTTGACTTGCTTCACTTTTCAATAGGCGTATGGATGTTCTAGGGCCCGTTACAGTATTTATAGTGCTGCTTTTATCTGGGTGGCCCTTTGTTGTATGAGTTTTGGAAGTTTATGCTGGTATGATATGGTTGATTTGGCCCTGTAGATCATCTGTGACTTTTGTAGGGTTTTGTATTAGATCACAATATGCCTGGTACTTGTTAGCGAGATGACCAGAATTTTTTTTAATTAGATAATGAATTTTGTAGGTGGATGTCCTAGTTCTGCTCTGCACCTATTGTTGAGGGGGGGGGGGGGGTTCTGTGAATGCAAAATATGTTAAAAAAAGAAAAAGCAACAACCATAACACAGTTTATAACAAAATAAAAATGAGTTATTTAATTTGATGTTATAAACTGCAGTGCAAACATCTTTTTATTTCTTCCACATTATTTAATTGACTTTTTGATTTGGTTCAGTCCCTGACTGCAGTTTTAAGAAAGCCTCCCCCCCCCTCCCTGACTCGGGGAGGAGGGGTGCCATCTCATCCCTCACCTCAGGCAGCAGATTGCCTTGAGCCAGCCCTGGGAAGATGCATTATAAAAATTAGCCCCTATAAGCATTGCTTCAGTAAGTTCTCAGCTCCTGAATGAGCAGCAGTCAAATGCAAGAAACAAATCAATATCACCTCCTTTGAGGGGCAGAGCCCTCACACTGAACTGCAGACTAGTCAATTCCCGCCAAACCATCAGAAACATACCCTGCTGGTCCTTGTTGTAAAACTCCCTGCTAATGTACCTTACCATTCTGAGTTTTCAACCTGCTCTGTCTGCATAAATGCAAGCCTGTAAATCCAGACCATGTGATTTGGCAATTGAAAAATCAGAATCAACTCAAAGTGTTCCCAGTGAACAGGAGCTGTTAAAGAGGCACCTGGCCAACCACTAAAGTCAGTATGGTTCATGGCATTGAAAGCACACTGAAAAGTCAGTCACACAATACTCATATGCTAAAGTCTGCATTTCTTTTTAAACACTGGTTGTGGCATTTAAATATTTAATGATATTCAGTGACACTATTTGTAGAAACAACAGCACCGCTGCTATACTGATTTGGTAATTCTCAGCCGCTATCAACGTTTTGCTGGCCTAACTTTATTCACACAGTACGTCTTGTAGCGCTGTACTAACGATCAGTAGTTGTAGTACAGTATATTGGATAGCAGAGTGGATGTCGCTGCCCTCCATACAGTTAAGCAGAATAATCTTCAGCAGCCCTGCAGCTGCTGAAAATTGACAGATAAGGCACTTATTCAGAGAGTGGCTGATGCCATACAGATCAGTGCTTTTGAAAATCAATCTGAAGGTATTTGGTTAAATCAATTTGCACTTCTGTAAAAGATTTCAGTTACATAAACATGTATTTATATTGGTTTTGCACAAAGCAGTTTAAATCCCAGTGGTATATTTCTGATGATTTAAATGTCTAGTTTTCAATTAGTGCCATATAAAAAATAAAATTTAAAAAAGAAAAGAGTTAGAAGGGAAAGATAAATGTCATGGAGAAACTAGGACATTGCAACATCAACAGCTTTTTGCAAGATAGCTGCTCTGAAGGGAAACAAATTGCTACATGTTAAATGAATGAGTGACCAAACACTTCACAAGCAGAGGGTGAAACCACAACAGGGGGAGAAGACTAGAGGTTGAAGACAGAGCCGTGGAAGATTCTTGACTCATATGTACTGAGATATAAGCTTTCTATGCCGAGAAGCTCTTCTTTTGCGTTCCCTTCAGAAGCAGCCTGTTGAGGCAGGTTTACCTTATCACTACTATGAAAAATTATTGATATGCAGGATCTTCCTAGAATTGTAGATATTGGCCCTTAGGCTCAATGTAGACAGGGATTGCTGATGATACTGTAGAATTTCACTGGGTTTGTCAGAAAAACATTTCTGATCCGCAGGAACAGTGAAGATGAAGAAATGAAATGCATAGAAGTTCACCCTGTGTTACAAGTAGATGAAACTGTGTAACAAGCTAAGCCTACCATGACAGGAGTAAATGATAACAGCATAATGCATAATACAGTAAGAGCTACAGCTCTGTGGGCGAACTGTCAGAAATACTGTAGGTCTTACATGTCTTTGTAATACAGCCAGTCCCCTATGTGTTTCTTTCTGAGAATGAAGTGATTTTTACCACATATGGTTTGAAGGCATTTTCTGAAGTGCTTTTATAAAAATGTTGGTGCCACAGGGTGTTTGCGTTGGAAATTTTCTGCCGATCGCGGCCATCAAGTCTCTTGGGTACCTTGACGGCCGTTTATTAGGTTCCTTTTCCTTTCTTTATTTTTTTCTTTGTACAGTATATATACTGTTTTAATGTTCTGGGTAATTATAGGTGAATAATCTTTCAAGCAGAGAGCTACTCTTTTTAATGTCTTTGGTTAGGTAATGGTTAGAAATATGCTTCTGTTAATCAGATTAACTATGTGATGAGCCCACAGTGTTGGTTTCCTTCATTAACTATTTCTGTTCAGTGATTTGCATGCAAACTATGACCTCCTTGTGGTGGGAGTTTCAGCCATTTAAAAGAATGTTTCTTTTTCTCCCGCAACTCTCCGGTTTGACGGAATCCTATGACATGCTGCTCCTGGAAAAGGCAAGATTTTTAGTTTCTCTATAAGATTACTGCACCAACATTATCGCTCTATAACATGAGTACTTAATACTTGGTTTGTTCCCTTAGGATTTACATATGCTGCCTGCTAACCTTTCTTAGCGTTTCTCTAGTGTGGTTTCACAGGTGAGTGGCCCTCCTCATCCCTTGTGTCTTACTCTTCGCACTTATGAATATGTATGCACTGCATGATATAAAAACTGCTCATCGTATGAGCATATAATTGATCCTTGAGTCACAATTTGCATGGGTACAAAACTTCTTTCAAAATGGTTTCATGGTATACTGTTTCCTTGGTTTTAACCTGGATTTGTGAGATATATCCTTACTTTTAAATAGGTCTATTGCTTTTTTTTATTATGTGTATTTTATCTTTTTTGCTTTTATGGTTTTATTTGGATGACGTTTTACTTATATATGCTGATACTATGTTTGGTTTTTGAGGTGTTCACCCGCTGAGGAAGGCTTTTTAGCTGAAACACGTGGGACATTTTGCAAAATCAAAACATGTAGGTGCTGCTACTTAACTACAGAGGACACTATATGTAACTCATTTCAATTTGAAGGGGCAAATAAACAAGGGATGTTCCCCCTCAATTCCCCCTGTACATGGCTGGCTGAAACACAGTTTTTTAAAAACCTACACATGCCAGGGAGCAGGTATAAATTCCAACACAGAGATCTTTGGCTTGCATGTGCATTCCTTTATGAAATGGGGACTGCACATGTAAATGTTTTGTCCTGCCTAGGCCACCGTCAGATCACACCCCTAACATGTCGTCCCCTAAAAACATCTATGTACCAAAGACATCCATGTATAAATTAGACCTTTTTAAAATGGCCATGGATGCAATTTGTATATGTATATGCCTGATTATATGCACGTAAATTGTGAATAAGGCTTCTAAGTTAATTCCTATGGTATTTTACAGAGCAGGAGAGAGACTAATGGAAAAAAAATGGCAAATACCAGTCTAACATCCCACCCTGATGAATCAAATCTGTGATCAAAAGACAGCATGCATACTACACAGTTGCTGTTGTTCAGCTATAGACACAAGGATTGTTTAGAAATCAAGCATACCAGACGATCTGTTTGGACTCTGTCCTGCATCATTATATATGTGTTTATTTAGTTGCCATCCATGTTGATTAAAATCTGATTATTAAGATTTGATGGAGGATCCTGTCTGACATATAAACGCTCCAAAGATGAGTTGAGGTAGTGAAGATGCAGGGTAATATACTATCTTGAAGCAATACCCTAAAACTGCTGGATTTACAGGGAGAGAAACTTGAAGGCTAAGTCTGAGAAAGGAAAAGCCAAACTTATCTAAAACAAGAACCAAGGGGCACCGCATTGCACAGACCAGTAGGATAGGAAGAAATCCTCTCTCTTTCCTATTTCATGCCTACTTATGCCTATTTTATTCTCCTTACTTTACTCTGTTTTGTTTTTAAGGAAAGACATTTTCAGAGGTCTGACTTCTGGTGTGTTTTCAAAAATGACCAGATACATTGTAGAAATGCTGTAGTAAGAACGAACAGTAATCGATCAGCATGACGAGGAATCAACAGGACAATCACGCATGATCAGAACATTTATTTGTGTCTTCTTTACAGTTTGATGTTAGAAAGAAATATCCACACCTCGTACTAGAAAGGTGAAGGAACACAGACTTGTAAAGTAGGCATAGCATTGACGAACAGATGATTTCCATAACAAGCATGCATCTAAATACAATGATACAATGTCATTATGCAGAACTATACCCCTATGGGTTTGTTGCATTGTAATCCAGAAATAGCTTAATGTTCAACAAAACATGAGAAAAGATGAGACCTCAAACAATGTTGTAACTGTAAAAGAGGATAGCTGTTGACAGACTCATTGATGAAACAGTTCCATCGTGGTCTGTAAGAATCAACAAACTCTTTCTGGATCCACAGAAGAATGTTCTTGAATCATATGCCGATACATAGGCAGAGCATTATTGTTCATCACAGCAGTCAGCTCAGGCTGTGGATTAAGAAATAACATCTTTGTCACAGATAAAGACCATGGTAGGCATGTTCATGGACCTACTGTGGCAGGAGATACACCATTGAAAAGTTAAGAGGATTAACTATAATTAAGTGGACTTCTGCAGATAAAGAGAAGATAATGTATTGCTATCTTTATGCATGAAGTGTAATTACTCACCTGTGGCAGGAATAAGTCCTCACGTATGGTTGATGTCACTGAAGGAGTTCTGGATGGAATGCTCCCCAGCTTCCAAAGGAAGCCTTTGGGAGGTACACCACGCATGCGAGCCTGCCTTCCTGCCTGCCACAACGCCATCTTCTCCAGTCTAATAACATAGCAGGAGCCAAAAGGCAACTTCCTGGGGAGGTGGGAGGGTTGTGAGGAGTTATTCCTGCTGTTCATGGAGAACACCTGCTACAGGTGAGTAACTATGCTTTCTCTGTGAACAAGCAAGAAATAAGTCCTTATGTATGGGACTCCCAAGCTACAGGCTACTGGAAGCTGAGGAAAACACAGCCAAACAGGGCACTGAACTAGAGAAGCCAGTGGAGGAGGAAGACATATGAGACCAGGAAGTTGCTTGCTGGTCTCCAGGAGCAGAACAGAACAGGCAGGTAGTCCGGCCTCCGGGAGCAGAAAGAACAGGGACTCATCCAGGATCCTCAGCAGACATTGACCTGAGGGGTTTTGCAGGTAGTCTGGACAGACAGAAGGGTTGGTGGGCAGGAGTTGACCCTAAGACCCAAAGAGGTGCCAGAGCACACAGTATGGCCAAAATTGCTGCCCCATCAGGAATCCTCATCCAGACAGTAATAGACTGTGAAGGTATGGACAGAGGACCGTGTAGCAGCCCTGCAGATTTCCTCTGTGGAGACAGACTGGAGGTTGGCCACAGACATGGCCATCACACGGACATTGCGAGCCATGACATGACCCTCAAGGCTCAACTCAGCCTGGACATATGCATTAGCAATGCAGTCCACATGCCAGAAGGATTTATTTATTTATTTATTATTGTGTGCGCTTTGAAACAGCAGTACCCAGCTTACTGGAGTCAAAGGAAACAAACAGCTGGGTGGACTGGTGGTGTGCCTGCATACGTTCCAGGTAGAAGGCTAGAGCCCACTTGCAGTCCAAGATATTCAATGCCATCTCTCCCTGGTTGGCATGAGGGCGGGGGGAACAGTCGGTAAGACTATCGACTGGTTGAGGTGGCACGCCGAGACCACCTTTGCAAGAAAGCAGGGGTTCGTACGGAGTACCACCCTGCTCAGATGAAACCTGGTGTTCGGAGGGTGAGTGACCAAAGCATGGACATGCCGACGTCACTGCCACCAGAAAGAGGACCTTCCAGGTGAGGAATTCGAATGGAGACCACAGCAGCTAGGTGAGCATCATAGGGCTTGAGTTGGGGCAGACCCCTCATGAATTGAGCCACAAGAGGCCGAGTTGAAATGGGCTTCCCCCTGGAGCCGCGATGGTTTGCCCCTATTGTGCTGAGTTAAAATCTCACTGAAATTGACTTCAGGCCGGAATCAGAGAGGTGCAGAAGGTACTCCAACATCTGGTCCATGGTGCAGGAAAAAGAGTCCAGCGCCCTGCCCGTGCAACAGGCGGCAAATTTCTGCCACTTTAGCATGTAGGCCTTGTGCGTCGAGCCTTGCAGGACACCAGAAGGATGCTGGTGACACTCTCTGGAAAACTGAACTTGGAGAGGACTACCCACTCAGTATCCATGCAGTGAGGACCAGAAAGTGGACACTGGCCGGAATCAGTACACTGGCAACGTACCGTCAGTACACTGGCAACGTACCGTCCTCCTGCGAGATGAAGTCTGGGCCGGAGCCCAGGCAAAGAGGCTCCCTCTGTGAAAGCTGCAGCAGTAGTGGGAACCAGGGCTGCCAAGGCCAGTAGGGGGCGATGAGAATCATGGATTCCCTCTTGGCCTGGAGCTTCAGGAGGGTTTTCGACATGAGTAGTATCGGGGGGGGGGGGGGGGTACGCATACAGCAAGTCCTCCCTCCAGTGGAGGAGGAAGGCATCTGAGGCCAGACAGTTGCTGGCTGGCCTCTAGGAGCAGAACCAAGCCACCTGGGTGTTGTGTGCCATGATGAAAAGGTCCACTACCGGAGTGCCCCACTCCCGAAAGATCCAGTTCACCACCACCCTCTTGAGGGCCCACTCGTGCAGTTGAAGCACCCAGCTGAGTTGATCCACCAGACTGTTGAGCTTGCCAGGCAGATAAGTCACCCTGAGGTCTATGCCATGGAGCATGTAGAACCTCCACAGGCCAACAGCCTCCCAGAACAGGAAGTATGAGCCCATGCCCTCCTGCTTGTTCACATAGAACATTGCTACCTGGTTGTCCGTTTGAATCAGGACCACTTGATTGGCCAGGTGCGCCCAAAAGGCGTGGAGCTCACTATGGCCTGGAGCTCGAGAAAGTTGATTTGATGCTGACGCTCCTGCTCAAACCAAGGGTCCTGGGTGCGCACTGCGCAGGCCATCAAGGTGCACCCCCCCCCCCCCCGCTGAGCTTGGATACATCTGTCATGAGTATCTTACGGGGGCTGCCGATCGGAACGGGAGGCTTTTTAGCAGATTCCCCAGCTCCAGCCACCAGGCAAGAGACTGCAGCAGTGGTGCGGTGACCAGGATCTTGTCTCAAAAGCAGCCTGTCACCTGCTTCCATTGCGTGCTTAAGGTCTACTAGGCTTGTCATATGAAGAGTCGGCTCCGAGGGGTGACATGTACCATGGTGGTCAGTCTGAGAATTCTCGACATCCCGCAGATGGTAATGTGGCGCTAGCGCTGCACCTCACCCACCACCTCGATGAGCTGCTGCAGATGGTCTGCCAGCAGAAAGGCCCATGCCTGAGAGGTGTCGAGGACGGCCCCAATAAACTCCAGCTGCTGCACCAGCTGAAGGTGGGACTTTGAGTAGCTGACCATGAAGCTGAGCTACTCGCGGACTTGAATTGTCAGTTTGGCAGACTGCCGGACACCGTCCGGTATGGGATCTTTCATGAGCCAGTCGTTCAGATATGGGAAGACGAAGATTCCCAGGATCCAAAGGAAGAAGGCCACGACTGCCAGACACTTCGTTTCAATCCATGGGACTGAGGCCAGCCCAAAGGGAAGCACTTCGTACTGAAAATGCTGGCCGCCCAGTACGAACTATAGATACTGTCGGTGACTTGGGTGGATCGGGATGTGAGCATTTGCATCCTTCAGATCCAAAGAGCATAGCCAATTGCCCTGAAGAAGATATGGGAGCAGCATCCCTAGCAAGACCATCTATAACTTCTCGTGCATGAGGAACCAGTTTAGGTTTCTCAGATCCAGAAATGGCTAGAACCCGCCAGTCTTTTTGGGAATCAGGAAGTACCTGAAGTAGAAAACCCCACCGATGTAAGCTTAGGGAACCGTCTCAATGGCTAAGTCAGCTAATAGGGCAGCAACCTTGGTCTGAAGCAGGCTCTAGTACTCAAAGTCCATGGGGTATACCCAGCTGCCACCTCCGTACACCCATGGGGAGAAGTGCAACCAATATTCACATTGGACAATCTGTTGCACCCAGGTGTCCGAGGTGACGAGGAGTCACCTGTGGGCAAAGTCAACAAGCTGCCCCCTTACCTGCAGGGGTACCTCGGCAGACAGCAGTTGACTGGCTATGCTCCTGAGGAACCCACAAAAAAACTGCACCCGGCTTGGGTTACGGGATGGGCTGTGCCTTTGGGGTCTTCTCCCTCTGCTGTTGGCATGGAGCCTGTGCCTTGGGCTGTGCCAGGTAATACCGGCATGGGTAGAAGGTCTTCTTAGCCTGGTGTTTCTTCCACGCGGGATCTGCAGTTTTCCTGGAGAGTCTCGAGAGTCACATGCTCCTTCTCTAACTCCTCTGCCTTCTCCTCTACCTGTTTATTAAAAGGTTCTACCTTCGGCAGGTGACATTGGCGATCTTGTCCTGGACCCATTGCTCCAGATCCGAAGACTGCAGTGGGCAGTGATGCCTACAGCCACCAGTCTACCCATGGACTCAAAGGCATCATAGGTGCCATGCACCATGAATTTTGAGCAGTGTTTGCTGTGAGCCAACAGGCCCTGAAACATCTCGCGACAGCCCTCAGAGATGAGGGTAGCAAAGTCCTCCAGGTCCAACATAGTATAGGTCTGCTACGCCAGGACTCTGGCAACCAGCATGGAACCCTGATAATATTTCCTCCAGAAGGAGTCCAGGGTGCGAGCCTCATGGCCCGGGTGGTACCAAAGAGGGAGTCTTTTAACCCTTAGCACGCTTCAGGGCTGATTCAACCATGATGGAGTTGTGAGGCAACTGAGGCTTCTCAAACCCTGGGACCTTCTGGGCCTGGTACAAGGAATCGAGCCTGCGGCTAATGACAGGGACTAAGTGGCACCTCCCACAGTCGCAGTAGCAACCTCTGTAGGACATAGTGCACGGGAACCGTCACAGCCTTCCTGTGGGCTGAGGGGTACTGGAGAAGCTCCAGTTCTTCTGCCCTTGGTTCCTCCACCGATTCCAGGGATAAATTGATAAATTACCCATACATGTTATATCATACTAACTTCAGAAGGAGGCTCTCTTTGACACAATGCAAGTACTACATTGAACATTAGCAGTAAATTTGAGAGACTGAGATCATACTCTACTGAGTGCCTGACTCAATACTGCTTGTCGATGGAAAAAAACCCGTGCATGCCTCTAACACTATCACAGTCATTCAAGGTGTTGTTAACATATCAAAAAAAGACAATAAAAAAGTAAACATAATATAATAAACAATCATACAGCCATAACAGCTAACATAAAAAATCCTAACCACACATCACATGAACCATAACTCAATCAAAACTGGGGCTCTGGTGCCATGTGAGCCTTCTTGCACAGTTAAACCTGCTTTAACCCTTTCCTCTCTAGCTTAGTCAACACAGTGACAATACTCTGTCTGGGAGACATGGACCTTGGCTCCTTCTTGAACTCAACACAAAAGAGCATTCTAAGGTGTTAAGGTTTCACAAGTTATTGAAATCTTATTTGTTTCAACTTGCCTTTTCACAGTTTATAAGTACACAATATTTGTTCAGTACCTACTGTATGTTAAGGTGTTAGTTTAATCTATACACAAAATGATTGTATATAATTGTTATCCGCCTAGTTGTCTTACTATAAGCAGACGCTAAGTGTAATAAATGAAATTAGGTGATGGCTGGGATTCTTTATTCTCCTGCCTTTGAAAGTTGTGAAAGATGGCTTGAGATGCATAAGTCAAGTTTGGGACTCAAGCCCAAGGCTTCCGTTCAGCAATACATTGTGCTGCAACCGAATCCTAGCAGCCTCTCACTACTGTAATCTCTGTTATTCTTGCCAGAACATGAATCTTCCTCCTTTCCCAGGAAAAAGAACACACTATACGAGCCCTCAAAACATAAGACTAGCCAAAAACAAAGTATTTGGATAAAGCTGATATTAAAAAGATAAAAGCTTTCAGAACTGCTAAGATCGCCAGTTTCCTGAGAAAGAGATCTCGGCAGTGCTGCAACATTATATTTTTAAACCTTTGCTAGGTGTATAAAGCTATCGCTATCCGATTACTTAGTTTTTTTCTTTCAGGTAATAGTTACAGAGCTGTTTTTGCCAGTGTTAGGGGCTTGATCTCATCGTAAAATAAGTTGCTGTATTCATTGCTACACATTACCAATTCAAAATGCACATACCTTCTATGAAATCAGATGTGGCGTACATGCGCCTGTGAGCATTGCTTATATCATCTGGGCTGTTTAGTGCTTCCAGCGCCACCTCAACAGCCTCCACCAACTCATCTCTCTTGTCTTTTCTGACTGGCTTCTCCTCTGGGTGGCGTGTCAGTCCAGTCTCAAGCTGGTACACTTTCTGAAAGGTGAAACTCTCAAACGGCACCACTGCATACTCTGTAGGGACCTTCACACCAGTGTGCAGCTCGGCCTTGTCCATCTGGGAGTGAAAAAACTCCAGCAGGTCAGACTGGGTCTTCTCGGGACTACCATGGTCAAAGACCACACCCTGAGACTCACCATAGTGGTCCTGCATACTCTTCAGCAGCTCGCTGCGCTCCTGGAGTTCATCCTTCAGCTGAGCAATTTGCTTTTTTAGACTGGTTATGTAGTTGTGTTGCTGCTCCTCTCGCTCCTGCAGGATTGCCTGATATCCTTCCTTCCCAGTTGGACTGTTAACCCTTGGCAACACAAGATGCTTATCCTCTGCCTTAGGGGTGCAGGCCAGCATGTACAGGATAGATACTGAGCAGCAAAGAAGGACAAGGATGACTGTCAAACGAGAAACCCATGGCAACAGATTTCGACGTATCATCCTTGTTCAAATAACTGCGTGTTCCAAGTCATCTACAGTACATCACTTTGTAAATCCGTTCACTTCAGCAGCCTTCTGACAGACCCCCTTTTGTCTGTCTATATCTTTAAAAAATATACATATACACATTTATATGTGTGCCCTCACTAGACTGCAGGAAGCACACAATGGTGTCAACTTTCTTCTAGAGTGTGCATTTCACTCTGTAAACATGCACAGTTTTATATAAGCTCAGACGTCCGACAAGGCAGGCAGCAGGGAAGTAGCTGTGAGCTGAGTGGTATCTCCTGATCTTCACTCTCATTTTCATCGTATCAGTTCGCTGTGGTCAGCAAAGGGGAACCTATCAAACAGACAAACAAAGATCGGTTAGCTAAGAACTTGAAAAATTCCAGCACTCATCCCAAAACCTTCAGCAACTCTCCAGTTTCACCAACCTCCACCCTACAATATACAACAAGGAGCTTATCAGAATTACCAACAGGTTCGCAAGTATTCATTGTGCAGAGTCCTCTGTATATAACATATATCATTGTATAACCACTCAATGAATTATAAAGATATTTATTTATGTATTTATTACATTTGCTTATATACCGCACTATTCGGCATCAGCGCGGTTTACAATATAACAAAACGACCAAGACAACATTCTGTTTGGTTTTACAAGGAACAGGAGTAACAACTTGGCTAACAGGGTTGAACTATATACAGAGACAATAATTACAACAACAGGGTTGAACTATATACATGAGATAATAAATTGCAACAACAGGGTTGAGGTGAATATATGAAATGATAATTACAAGAATCTAATGAAGTCCAGTAATCACTTTAAGACGGTATGCGCCTGATCTGCAGGAAGGAGGCTGGGAATATAGGAACACTAGGGAGGGGTGTTTTAAGGTGGGTTACTTAGACTCGGTTGCTGGCTGGGTAGTATTGGAGGAAGAGGTGAAATTTGATTGCCTTCCTGAATTGAGATAGGTCTACAATAGCTCGGATGTCTGGTGGTAGTGCATTCCAGCATTTGGGGGCGTAAAGACTGCAAGGAACGTAATAGAAGAAAAAAAAAAGACTGTTTTGCACTCTATGTAAAAACATTATGATGTGCACATTCCCTCTAATCTAGTTGTGATAAAACCTCTACAAAACACAATCTGGTGTAATACTGAACCCTTACATGGCAAAGGGAAACTGGATAATGTCTGAAATCTTTCACATCCTCTCAAATGTTGTAGCATATATAATTATTTAAAAGTGTATGTGGGGGGAAAAATCATACGGTCCACTATCTCACCAATTAAGCATGCTTTGAACACAACTCATTAAACAAAATCATTGCAATATCTTTCCACCGGAGGCCAATTACCAAATTGCACCTTCATTAGAGATTATTGTTTTAGCACATCAGAGAAGGCATGGATGGAAGAGGGCACACAAAGGGGCAATAAAGGGAAATTAAAGGTTGTATTACATTTGTATGCAAGCTGATGAAAATGCACTCTTAATTAATACTAATTTATACTGTTTTGTGCATTACAACAGCACTTCTCTCCAAGTCCACAGACATGTCAACTTATCAGGGCACTGCACTGGCTTAATGGTAGGGGCATCGCCTGGCTCCCATTCATGGAGAATAGATGAATCTGTCAAGTATTTTTCACCATAGAAAGAAAAAGCAACTACCCAAATGTCCTAAATCACAACCTGCATTAGCATGATTCACTTTCCAATCCCTTAGGGCTAAGGAATAAATGGTCATCACTGTGAAGGCAGTAGGTATTCAAGGAGAAAAATCAAAACTGTATAAGCTTTTTCTTCAGCTGCTACTACATCAGGAATTCTCAACCCAGTCCTCAGGACACACCTAGCAGTCAGGTTTTCAGGATAACCACAATGAATATGCATGAGATAGACTTGCATACAATGGAGGCAGTGCCTGTAAATCTTGCTCATGCATATTCATTGTGGCTATCCTGAAAATCTGATTGGCGAGGTATGTCCTGACGATTGTGCTGAGAATCCCTGTACTATACGGTAGCACTCATTCAGGATAACATTATATTCTGAAACAATTCTTTGAAAGAATACATAAACACAGTGGAACAAGTTTCATCCAGCATGGTGAGCACAGGGTTAAGCTCAGAAACCACTGGACGGGCAACAAATTTTTAAAGACAGGAAAGTAATTAAAAGTAAGGGGAAAAACCCAGTATGAGTTCCCTCTTGGCAGCAGGAGTCAAGGGCACCTGCCAGTATCCCTTAGTCAAATCCAAGGTTGATATAAAGCAGGGGTCTCAAAGTCAAATTGCGTTGAGGGCCAAATGAGGACTTGTAAAGTAACCCGCGGGCCGCATAAGACGCGGGGCCTCATTTGCATAAATATTTGCATAATGTTACCATACAAAGTGCAGACGTTAATGATGCACATTTCCCAGAGCTGACATATTCCAGTTAATAAATTAAAAATAGATATTTTTCTACCTTTTGTGCATTATTTTCAGTTGCAAATGTTCCAGCCACTTTCTTCTGGTTTCTTCGTGTCTTTATTTATTTATTTATTTAACATCTTTTATATACCGCTCTATTTATAATCAGCGCGGTTTACATAGAACAAGAAAACATCAGATAAGGTACATGTTATCTGTTTTTTTACATAGAACAAGGAACAAAAACTTGGATAACCGGGGAAATTATTTACAATGAATACAACACATTGGCTATTTACATATGAACAGAATAAAGCCTAAAAGAATTTTCTTTTGCTAACTCTCCATCGTCTGCTGTCCATTTGTCCTTTCTTCTCTCTTCTAGTTTTTTTTCCATTCTCTCTCTACATATGCTTTAACATACTAATCTTTCTCCTTTTGCTCCTTCCTCATTCCTACTTCATCCACTCAAATTTTACCCCTCCATCCTCAATCACCACTTACTCTCCCAATACCCGGCCGATTGTAGATTTTTCTTCCCTCCCACACAAAATATTTTTCCCCTCTCCATTTCACTCTCCCAGCTCCATCCCATTCTAATCCTCCCCCAACATCAGCTCCCTTCTAGTTCCAGCCTCACCCAGCATCCGCTCCCTTCTAGTCCCCGCATCAGCCCATTTCCAGTCCTATCCTAGCCCCACCATCAGCCCATTTCCTGTCCTAGCTCCCCCCCCACTAAGCCCATTTCCAGTCCTAGCAACCCCCCAGTCCATTACCATTTCTAGCCTCCCCATAGCCCATTACCAGTCCTAAGCCCCCCAACAGCCCACTTCCAGTCCTAACCCTCCCATCACCCCATTTTCATTCTTAGCCCCACAATAGCCCATTACCAGTCCTAACCCACCTATCAGCCCACCTCCAGCCCTAACCCCCATCTGCCCATTTCCAGTCCTAGTCCCCACCATAGCCCATTACCAGTCCTAACCCCCCCCCCCGCTGCCATTAGCCCACTTCCAGTCCTAACCCCCCATTACCTCATTTCAGTCTTAGCACCTCCGTAGCTCATTACCAGTCCTAACTCCCCCCCATCAGCCCACCTCCAGTCCTTCCTAACCCCCATCAGCCCATTTACAGTCCTAACCCCCCCCCCATCAGCCCAAGTAAATAAAATTAAAAAAAAAACCTGGCTTCTGCTGCTGCTGCAGCCGTGGCAGCAACAGAATCAGCTGTCCCGTGGCCCCTTCCCCTCTGCCCGGAAAAGCCCTGAGTCTGTCCATCAGCGGCGGGCTTTTCAAGCCGCGAAGAGTGTATTTCCCTCTCGCACGGCTTAAGCGTTTTCAAGCCGCGCGAGAGGGAAATACTCTCTTCGTGGCTTGAAAAGCCTGCTGCTGATGGACAGACTCAGGGCTCTTCCGGGCAGAGGGGAAGGGGCCGCGGGACAGCTGATTCTGCTGCTGCCATGGCTGCAGCAGCAGCAGTAGAAGCCAGTTTTTTTTTAAATTGACAGTTGATTCTGCCGCTGCCACGGCGGCAGCGGCAGCAGCAGAAGCCAGGCGTTGTTTTTTTTTTTGTTTCCCTCCGTCGCGGGCCGCACAAAGCTCTCTCGCAGGCCGCATGCGGCCCGTGGGCTGTGTGTTTGAGACCCCGGATATAAAGCATGCTCCACTGAGTCTCTCGATTAGCTCATCTACGCTGGGCATGGGATACGCTTCTAGTTCAGAAGCTGCACTGATCCTCCTTAAGTCAATGCAGAATATGATGCTTCCATCGGGTTTAGCAACCAAGACAATGGGTTAAGCATCTCTTCCAGCTCCTTGGTGATGGTCTATCACCGGGCCTCCTTAATCAGATAGGGTCTTTGCCACATAACCACCCCAGGGTCAGTAACAATATAGCGTAATTACTCACCTGTAACAGGTATTCTCCGGGGAAAGCAGGAATCAGTCCTCGCATATGGGTGACGTCGGCGCAGACAGAAACCATGTGGAAGCATCTCCCCAGATTTCAAAGAAAGTCTTTGGGAGATGCACCACACATGCATCATCCACTTTCCGCACAAGGGTGCCATGTTGCCTCAGTCCAATGACATAGCTAAGATGGAAAAAATTAAAATATGGTAAAGAAGCAACTTCAAGGGTATGAGGGAGGGTTGTGAGGACTGATTCCTGCTGTCCCCGGAGAACATCTCTCCCAAGAAAAAAGCAGAAGGACAACCGCCACTGGAAGAAATGAGAGCTTTATTCGTATGGGTCAGCCCGACATGTGCTTCGGCTAGTCAGCCTTCATCAGGGGACTATGACCACTAAAAACATATAAACATACACAAAACACAAATAGGCATGATACAACAAAGTCATCATAAATAAATAATCAAATCAAACGTAGTCCAATAAAATCTGCATACAAAGGAGCCTATCTTGCAGAAATGGTAACTTATATCATTAAAATCTGTATAAATAGTATAACCATACATAAAAATATTTAAGCTCATGTATCAATGGAAAAATATAATAAATTAAAAACATAAATACATAGAAAGTGCATAAGAAATGTATAAAAACCAACTGCTGCAGTGCCGAAGGTGAAGTCACACATATATTTAAAAATTATCTATGAGAAAAATATGAAATGTATAAACCAGATGGAAAATGATTACAGCGGAAAATTCAATTATGTGACTCGCCATAAACCAGAGAACAAACTGATATGCTCTCAACCTTATACTATGAATCGCTGAAAGTTAAAAGACGAGATATAAAAAATATATCAAAATGTTCTATGGTGCCACAAAAAGCTGATGAAAACAATGTGAACATCCAGTTGTCCCTGAGAAGTGTGCTTTTGTAAATCACTACAAACAAGTTACAAATCAATAGCTAAGCCACATATAGCAGAGCGTCTAAGAGGACATGAGTAGAGACGGGAACGCTGGAGACACCCCCAATATAAAACCAAAAATCAATGTATTGCAGATTCAACCAATCATCAAAATTGCAGACATACATATTTGTGGTATAAAAGAAAGCCAAATACAAAAATCAAATTGTGAAGTGAATAGCAACCTCTAGAGCCTACCTTGTCATGAGACAAAGAGTTCGAAAGCAAGAAAAAGACTACGCAAACGATGCTTTTGTCAACGCACAGAGCGAACGTCATCATGATGTCAAATCATAAGATAAGGAATACTTAACCAATGATAAAAATGAACAATATGTAAACCTGTTTTTTTTTTGCTTTTGGAAAGCCGCATAATCACATTACAACAAACACGATGAGCCGAATATAGTACTGTCTCCCGGTCTATAGAAAAACTTACAACTATAAGTAATTCGTAGGAGTAAAAAAAGGAGACATAAATAGGATCAATGCTCACAGGCAAAAAAAGAATAACCAAGGTAGCCAAAAAGAGTAAAACGCTATGCCTTAAACATATCTATATGCACACTGCGAACGGACATAAAAAGCAGTTTAATTTTGATCTGAAACCAGACCAGTGTGTAATTCACCTACAATGTTGTTGTTAAGTGCCGTCGAGTCGGTGTCAACTCATGGCGACCCTCTGGATAGTTGTCCTAAATTGTGTTCGGTCTTCAGTCAGGTGTCTTATTGTTGACAGACTGGCACCCATAGCTACTGTTATTGTATTGATCCATCTCATTGCTGGCTTTCCTCTTTTGCGTTGACCTTCTACCTTGCCAAGCATGATGTCTTTCTCTAATGATCTCTCTCTTTGCATGATGTGTCCAAAGTATGAAAGTCAAAGTCTTGTCATCTGAGCTTCTAAAGAAAGCTTAGGTTTGATCTCCTCTGTTATTGACTGATTTGTATTTCAGGCAGTCCATGTATATACAGTATTAGTCGCCAGCACTATAATTCAAAGGCATCAATTCTCTTCCTGTCTATCTTTTTCACTGTCCAATTTTCGCATCCATATGATGTTATTGAAAATGCTATGGCTTGAACAAGTCAAATCTTTGAATGGAGACAGACATCTCTGCTCTTGAGAATCTTGCTATAATCTATTCAGAAGAGACAGAAAATGGAAAAGGAGGAGGAGTAGCATTGTATGTCTAAAGCAATATTAAAGCTACTGAAATGCAGGGGACATGGGGAAAAGAAGAAGTGCTCTGGATTGCGTTGGAAAGAGGAGATGGCACTGTCATCCATACTGCTGTAGTCTAAGACCTCCGACTCAAATTGAAGAGAGAGATAACAAATTGATTATAGATATTGCCAAGATAGCCACAAAGGGGGAAGTGATCATATTGGGTGACTTTAATCTACCTGATGTGGATTGGATTACTCTTTCTGCACATCTGGAAAGAAGCAAAAAAATTGTGGATGCTCTCCAAAATGCATTACTTAGACAAATGGTGATGGAACCAACCAGGGAAAGCTCAACACTGGATTTAGTGCTCACCAACGGTGATAGCGTGTCGAATGTCTGCGTGAGTGCCCCTGTGAGCAACAGTGATCATCACACGGTGTGGTTTGAGATAAAAGCCATGGTACAGGCCAATCATAGCAAGCTCAAAGTCCTGAACTTCAAAAAACACTGACTTCGATAAAATGGCCAAGTACCTAAAGGAGGAGATGACGGGGTGGAAGGAGATAAGGGAAGTGGAATAGCAATGGACTAAACTAAAGATGGCAATAAAAGGAGCAACAGATAAATATGTAAGACAGGTAAATAAAAACAAGAGGAGAAGGAAACCTATTTGGTTTTCCAAAAAAGTGGCTGCTCAAATAAAGGCAAAAAACACAGCTTTCGCAAAATTCAAAAGCTTGCAAAGAAGAACACAGAAATGAATACAGGATCAAATTCAAAGGGTCAAAAAGAGAAATAAGGAAAGCAAAATCAAAGGCAGAGGAAAAGATGGCTAAAGATGTTAAGGGTGGCGACAAAACTTTCTTCAGGTATATTCGGGAAAGGATGAAGATCAGAGTTGGAATTGCAGGACTCAGAAGTGCTGGGAAAGGACTCGTGGAAAGTGACATTGAAAAAGCGAAATTGCTAAACAAATACTTCTGCTCTGTTTTTACTAAAGAAAATCCTGGAGATGGACCAGCTGTGACTCCCAAACATAAAAATAGGAATGAAGTAGATACCACACTATTCACAGAAGATGAGGTGTTAGAAAAACTTGCTAAACTGAAAGTGGACAAAGCCATGGGACCGGATGGGATACATCCCAGGATACTGAAAGAGCTCAGAGAGGTTCTTGCAGGACCGTGAAAGGATGTCTTCAACAGATCCTTGGAAACAGGAAAGGTTCCTCAGGACTGGAGAATGGCTGATGTTGTACCTCTACACAAAAGTGGTGACAGGGAAGAAGTGTCAAGCTACAGGCCCGTGAGCCTTACCTCAGTGGCGGGAAAAGTAACCGAGTCACTCCTGAAAGAGCGAATAGTGAACTTTCTCAAAGCCAACAGGTTGCAAGATCCGAGGCAACATGGTTTTACCCAAGGACGGTCTTGACAAACAAATCTGATTGATTTTTTTGACTGGGTGACCAAGGAACTAGATCAGGGGCATGCGATGGATGTCATCTACCTGGATTTCAGCAAAGCCTTTGATACTGTTCCTCATAGGAGGCTTGTCAATAAACTCAGTAGCTTTGGGATGGATCCCAACTGGATTAGAAATTGGTTGACTGACAGACGACAGAAGGTGATGGTATATGGAGCTCACTCGGATGAAAGGAAGGTGATTAGCGGAGTGCCCCAGGGTTCGGTCCTGGGCCCGGCACTGTTTAATGTATTTGTGTATTTGCTGAAGAACTATATGGAAAAGTCTGTCTTTTTGCAGATGACACAAAAATTTGCAACAGAGTGGACTCCCCCGAGGGAGTGGTTAACATGAGGAAAGATCTACAAAAGCTGGAAGAATGGTCTAATGCTTGGCAACTACGATTTAATGCGAAAAAGTGCAGTGTCATGCACTTCGTTAGCAGAAATCCAAGGAAAATGTACGCGATAGGGGGTGAGAGGTTGGTGTGCACGGTTCAGGAGAAAGACCTTGGTGTGATTATCTCTGATGATCTCAAGGTGGCAAAACAGTGCAACAAGGCGGTGGCAAAAGCCAGGAGGATGTTGGGCTGCATACAAAGAGGGATTACCAGCAGAAAGGAAGAGGTACTCATGCCACTGTACAAGTCACTGGTGAGGCCTCACTTGGAATACTGTGTTCAGTTTTGGAGACCATATCTTGCAAAAGATGTAAAACGACTGGAAACTGTTCAGAGGAAGGCGACTAAAATGATTCGGAGCCTGCGACAGAAGCCTTATGAGAAGAGACTTGAAGACCTAAATATGTACACTTTGGAGGAGAGGAGGGACAGGGGAGATATGATTCAGACCGTTAAATACTTAAAGAGAAATGAAAAAACAAACCTCTTCCCAAAGACGGGGAAGCTGTAAAACGAGAGGGCGTAACATGAAGCTGCAAGGTGGCAAATTGAAAGGCAATGTCAGGAAATATTTTTTCACTGAAAGGGTGGTAGATGCTTGTAATACCCTCCCAATGGAAGAGGTGGGGCAAACACGGTGATGGAATTCAGAACGGCATGGGACAAACACAGTGGATCCCTTTACAGCAACAGGATAAAAACAAAATAAACTGGAACATATAACTTCTGAACCATCTAACATCTCAACAAATAGGGGTGTCCAACATGGAGAGGTGGGTTCACCCCTAAACAAAGACATGGAGAGGTGTGGCCTGCACCTACTTTTGCCATATTCCTGGGCAGACTAGATGGACCATGCTGGTCTTTATCTGCCGTCATCTACTATGTTACTACGTTGTCTAGGTCTTTCATAGTCATTCTGCCAAGAGCAAGGCGTCTGATTTCTTGACTGCTTGTTGCTTCTTTATTGATAGTTGATCCAAGTAGGTTAAAGTTGTCAACCATTTCAATTTCTTCTCCATCAATGATGAACTTATTGATTTTGCCAGTTGTCATGATCTTTGTCTTCTCTACACAAAGGTGCAGGACCATTTTAAGACTATGCTCCTTGATCTTGAGAAGCAAATGTTTCAGATCATCTCCCTTTCAACCAGTAATACGGTATCATCAGCACAGCAAAAGTTGTTGACGAGTCTTCCACCAATCTTCACACTTCTGTTGTCTTCATACAATCCTGCTTCTTTGATGATTTGCTCTGCATATAAATTAAACAGGTAGAGGGAAAGTATGCAGCTTTGTTGTACACCTTTGCTGATTTGAAACCATTCTGTTTCTCCTTGTTTTGTTCAGACTGTTGCTTCTTGATCAATGTAAAGGTTGTGCAAGAGAACGATCAGGTGTTCCAATATTACCATGCTTCTTAATCTGGCCCAGAGTTTCTCATGGTTTACACAGTCAAAAGCCTTGCTGTAGTCAACAAAACACATATAGATATGCTTTTGGTATTCTTTAGTCTTTTCAAGGGTTCATCTCACATCCGTGATGATGTCTCTCGTTCCTTGCCCTTTTCTGAACCCTGCTTGCACTTCAGGTAGTCCTCATTCCAGGTACGGTTGTGGTCTCTGTTGAATAATCTTCAGTAGAATCTTGCTGGCATGTGGGATCAGAGCAATTGTGTGATAATTTCCACAGTCAGTTGGATCACCTTTCTTTAGTATTGATATTTTCCAGTCAGTTGGCCATGATGTTGCCTTCCAAATTTCCTGGCAGAATTTTGTAAGTATGGTAACAGCTGTATCAGATTGCTATAATACTTCTATAGGAATGCCATCAATGCCTGGTGCTTTCTTCTTTGATAAGGCTTTCAATGCTGCTTCAACTTCTTCTTTCATCACCAATTGTTCCTGATCATAAGGTACAGGTTGAAACATCTGTTGGTCCACTTGATCTTTATTATATAAAAATTCTGTATATTCTTTCCACCTTTTTTGATCTTCTTAGCATCATTCAATATGGATCCTTGAGCATCTTGTAAGATTCCAATTCGAGGTTGGAATTTTCTCTTTAACTCCCACAGCTTTAGGAAAGATGATTTTGTTCTTTCTCTAATAGTTTCTGCTTCTATTTCCTTGCATGTGTCATTGTAGTACGTCTTCTTGTCTTATCTTGCTGCACATCGGACATCTCTGTTTTGCTCTGTGATTGCCTCTCTTTCTCCTCTGGCTTTAGCTTGCTTAGCTATTGATTTCTATCTTGTTTGTATCAATTTGCAACAGTACACTTCTCAGGGACAACTGGATGTTCACATTGTTTTGACCAGCTTTTTGTGGCACTACAGAACATTTCGACCTATATGCACATAACATTAACTGTAATCTTAAGACAGTGTCGAGTGTGGTCAGGGAACAAATAACAATCCAACAGGAGATTCGATGATGCCTTCACTATTTTTCCATTTGACACCTAATAGGATTATAAATTTATATCCTGGTAGATCTTTACACAAATACATAATTGGATTCGATGCACGAGTACAAATGCTGTAATTTATGGGGGTCCCCTTGGTTTTGAAGTTGATCCGCAGAGGTGTTTTCAAAGGGTTTTAAACATGAAAAAACATGATTGCTCCCCTCCTCTTTCCAACAGTACATATTATACCCATTTGTTAAGTTCCGTCCTCCTTTTCATGACTGATATTTTTCAGTTTCACCTTGGTTCTCCTTTTAATACAGCTCCATTCTGTTTTGAAATATTTTTATTGTTTAAAGTTATATGTTTTTTATCTCTAATCTTTTAGCTATCAGCGATTCATAGCTTAACGTTGAGAACATATCACTTTGTTCTCCGGTTTATTGTGAGTCATATAATTGAATTTTCCGCTGTAATCACTTTCCATCTGCTTCATAAATTTCATGTTTTTCTCATGGATAATTTTTAAATATATGCGTGACTTCATCTTCGGCACTGCAGCAGTTGGTTTTTATACATTTTTTATACACTTTCTGTGTATAATTATTTATGTTTTCAATTATTATATTTTTCCATTGATACATCAGCATAAATATTTTTATGTATGGTTATGCGAGTGTGTTGGCAACAAAAAAGAAGGCAAAATGGTTGAAAATATGGACTTGGCAACAGAAATGAAGCTGGAGAAAGACTGATAGAATTCTGCAAGACCAATGCTCTATTCATCTCAAACACCTTCTTCCAGCAACACAAGTGATGACTGTACACATGGACTTCACCCAATGGATTGCACAAAAATCAAATTGACTACATCTGTGGAAGTCAACTATGGAAACACTCTAAGACATCAACAAAGAAAAAACCTGGAGCTGACTAGGATATAGATCACCAACTACTAGTATGCAAACTCAAGCTAAAGCTGAAAAAGAGCAAACCACTCATGAATATAGAAAAATATGACCTTGAGAATATACCACTGGAATTTAAAGACTGCCTGCAAAATCGATTTGCAGCTTTAGATACAAATGACAGAGCTCCAGAAGACTTATTGGATGACATCAAGATGGTTGTGTTGGAAGAAAGCGAGAAGTCTCTATAAAAGATGAAAAAGCAAAAACGGCCAAAATGGATTATGGAAGAAACTCTGAAAATTGCCCAGAAACGCAGAGAAGCTAAAGCCAGAGAAGAAAGAAAGACAATCACAGAACTCAACAGAGATTTCCAAAGTGCAGCTAGACAGGACAAGGAAAAGTACTACAATGACGCATGCAAGGAAATAGAAGCAGAAACTATTAGAGGAAGAACAGGATCGGCTTTCCTAAAGCTACAAGTGTTAAAGAAAAAATTCCAGCCTCGAATTGGAATGTTGCAAGATTCTCAAAGTTCTATGTTGAATGATGCTGAGAAGATCAAGAAAAGTTGAAAAGAATATGCAGAGTTTTTATATGATAAAGATCAGGTGGACCAACAGCCATTTCAACCTGTACCTTATGATCCGGAACCATTGGTGATGAAAGAAGTCGAAGCAGCATTAAAAGCCTTATCAAAGAACAAAACACCAGGCACTGATGGGATTCCCATAGAAGTATTACAGCAATCTGATGCAGCTGTTACCATACTTACAAGGCTCTGCCAGGAAGTTTGGAAGACAGAATCATGGCCAACTGACTGGAAAAGATCTGTTTTTATACCAATACTAAAGAAAGGTTGTCCAACTGACTGTGGAAATTATCACACAATCGCTCTGATCCCACATGTCAGCAAGATTCTACTGAAGATTATTCAACAGAGACTACAACCATACCTGGAACAAGAACTATCTGAAGTGCAAGCAGGGTTCAGGAAAGGTTGAGGAATGAGAGACATCATTGCGGATGTGACATGGATCCTTGAAAAGACTAAAGAATACCAAAAGGATATCTATTTGTGCTTTATTGACTACAAGGCTTTTGACTGTGTAAACCACCTTAAGAAGCATGGGTATACCAGAACACCTGATTGTTCTCTTGCACAATCTGTACATTGATCAAGAAGCAATGGTTTGAATGGAACAAGGAGAAGCAGAATGGTTTAAAATAAGCAAAGGTGTACAACAAGGCTGCACACTTTCCCCCTACTTGTTTAATTTATATGCAGAACAAATCATCAGAGAAGCAGGATTGTATGAAGACAACAGAGGTGTGAAGATTGCTGGAAGACTCATCAACAACCTTCGCTACACTGATGATACCACCACATTACTGGCTGAAAGTGAAGACGATCTGAAACATTTGCTTCTCACGATCAAGGAGCATAGTCTTAAAATGGACCTGCACCTAATGTAAAGAAGACAAAGATCCTGACAACTGTCAAAATCAATAAGTTCATCATTGATGGAAAAGAAATTGAAATAGCTGACAACTTTAACCTACTTGGATCAACTATCAATAAAGAAGCAACAAGCAGTCAAGAAATTCGATGACGCATTGCTCTTGGCAGAATGGCTATAAAAGACCTAGACAAGATTCTCAAAAGCAAAGATGTCTCTCTCCATACAAAGATTTGACTTGTTCAAGCCATGGTATTTTCAATAACATCATATGGATGTGAAAGCTGGACAGTGAAAAAGATAGACAGGAAGAAAATTGATGCCTTTGAATTATGGTGCTGGCGACGAATACTGTGTATACCATGTACTGCCCGAAGAACAAACCAGTCGGTACTAGAGGAGATCAAGCCTAAGCTTTCTTTAGAAGCTCAGATAGCAAGATTTTGACTTTCATACTCTGGACACATCATGCGAAGAGAGAGATCATTAGAGAAAGACATCATGCTTGGCAAGATAGAAGGTCAACACAAAAGAGGAAGGCCAGCAATAAGATGAATCGATACAATAACAGTAGTTGTCAACAATGAACTGCCTGACTAAAGATCTAACACAATTTAGGACAACAATCCAGAGGGTCAACATGAGTCGGCACCGACTCGACGGCACTTAACAACATGCGAGTGTGCAGTGCTGTTCTTGGATGGACGTTTAGTTATGCTATTTATACAGATTTTAACAATATAATTTACTATTTCCGCTAGACAGGCTCCTTTGTATGCTGATTTTATTGGACTAAGTTTGATTATTTATTTATGATTACTTTGTTGTATCATGCTTATTATTTGTTTTATGTGTATGTTTATATGTTTTTAGTGGTCATAGTCCCCTGATGAAGGCTGAACTGGCCGAAACACGTGACGGGCTGACCATATGAATAAAACTCTCATTCCTTTCAGTGGCGGTTGTCCTCCTGCTTTTTTCTTGTGCCCGGAGAACACCTGTTACAGTTGAGTAACTAAGTTTTCTCTGGGAACAAGCAGGAAGTCAGTCCTCACATTTTGGACTCCCTAGCTACATGCTACTGAGAACCTGTAACCAAAAGAAAAATTGCCACAGTGACCTGTAAAGAGTGAGCCGTGATCAGCAGCAGTTGAGTCCCTACTGAGAGACTCTTGCAAGACCCAAGTGACAGGCATAAAACCAGCACTCCGATAGCCTGAGCACAGAAGGCCGGAGGGCAGGAGTTGCCTATATACCAAAAAGATTATGGAGTACAGCCTGGCCAAAGGCGCTGTCCCATCGGGACTCCTTCTCCAAGCAACAGTAAGCTGCAAAGATATGGACCGAAGATCAGGTGGCGGCCCAGCAGATTTCTGTCATGGGAATGGAACGCAGATTTGCTATGAAAGTAGCCATGGTCCTGATGTAGTGTGCCGTGACCCTCTGATCCAGTGAGATTCCTGCTTGCTGTAGGCAAGGGTAATGCAATCTGCCACCCAAGTGGACAGAGTTCACTTAGTCACTGGTAGCCCTAGGCGACTGGGGTCATAGGATACGAAAAGCTGAAGTGCTTTGCGGTGGCCCTGGGTCTGTTGCAAGTAAAAGGATAGGGCGCAGATTGTGGAGAATGGTCTCCGCCTTACCAGCGTGAGGTCTCGGAAAGAACATGGGAAGAACCACCTCCTGGTTGAGGTGGAATGGGGACACTACCTTCAGCAGAAATCTGGGTTGTGTGCGGAGCACCATCCTGTTTTTGTAGAACCTCGTGTAGAGGGGCTCTGCCATCAGAGCCTGGAGCTTGCAGACTCTGCAAGCTGATGTGAACATTACAGAGGCTTAATGAGCTGCGAGAGCACCACACTGAGATCCCACTCTGCCACTGGAGGATGGATAGGGGGGTTTGAATAACATGAGGCCCGCAGGAATCGTGACACAAGGAGCTGAGCCAAGAAGGGTTTTTCCTCAAAAGAATGGTGATGCACTGCGATGGCTCTCAGGTGTACTCAGACCGAATTGGACTTCAGTCCCCGTGCGATAAGTGAAGCAGGTACTGAAGTACCACCTGTACTGAGCAGGAAAACGGGTTCGCCCGTCTTTCCGCACACCACACTGAGAATTGGTGCCACTTGAAGGCGTATGTACTTCTAGTGGAGGCCTTACGATGGGCCAGAAGAATCTCTTCCACGTCCCGTGGGAGGTTGAAGGGAGCTAAAGCTACCTTTTCAGCAGGCAAGTCATGAGTGAGAGGGACCCCAGATTGGGGTGAAGGAGAGAGACTTGCTCCTTTGAGAATAGCCATGGAGCTCAGCTCAGGGGAATCGGCGACACTGCTGATAGGGAGAGGAGCAGTGGGAACCAGGGCTCCCTGGGCCACCGAGGGCCTATCAGCACTAGCGATGCTCTGTCGCGCTAGACCTTGAATAATGTCTTGGCTACCAGCGGTGTTGGTGGGAATGCATACATGAGGCCTTCCGTCTACAGGATGAGGAACGAATCTGCTGCCACCCGGGACAGGTGTGGGTGGCACGAGCAGAATTGGGGCAACTGCGTGTTGTCAGTGCTGGTGAACAAATCAATTATGGGGACACCCCAGTGATGGAACAGTCATGAGGCTATCGCTGGATCCAGGTGCCACTCGTGTGGCTGGAGGACACTGCTCAATTTGTCCTCCAGAACATTGTCCTGGCCTGGGAGGTACACCTGCCTGCAGCATAGGAACAGAGGGCTACCACCTCCTGGCAGAGAGGGTATGACCCTACCTTCTTGTTTGTTCATGTAGAACATTGAGACCGGATTGTTGGTCTGGATCAGCACCGAGCAGTGTTGAAGTTGGTGGCGGAAGGCTCAGAGGGCTAGGTATATTGCCCAGAGTTCCAGCAGGTTGATTTCCAGCCAGGATTCCTCCTGGGACCAGCAGCCTTGTATCTAGAGGCTCCTACAATGCGCTCTCCAGCCCATTAACGAGGCATCCATGATGAGGACCTTCTGGGGGTTGGGTGCCTCGAAGGGCAAACCGGCCGGAAGATGGCGTGGATTCTGCCACCATCTGAGGGAGTCTGCCAGCTGACAGGTCACCTTCATTCTGTCCCCAAGTCTGCCTGTGGCTTGAGTCTACTGAGAGCACAGGCACCACTGGGCTACCCCTGTGTGCACAGGCACCACTGGGCTACCCCCACGTGAACCGTGGATGCCATGTGTCCCAACAGGTAGAGGAGCCGGGCAGGTAGCGTCCGGTGTCGGTGTACCTCTGCAGCTAGCTCCCTGAGTCATTCTGACCTCTCCTGGGGGAGGAAGGATTTTGCCTGGAGGGTATCTAGTTGCTCCTCTATGAACTCTAGGTGTTGGGTGAAGTGAGGTGGTACTTGGGGTAGTTTACGACAAACCCCAGATGCTGCAGGGCATTGATGGTGTGCCTAGTGGCGCATTGTGTCTCTGCAGCTGTGTGCCCCTTTATGAGCCAGTCCTCCAGATAGGGGAAGACAAAGGCCCCTTGGAGCAGGAGGTGGGCTGCGACCACCGCGAGGCATTTTGTGAAGACCCTTGGCGATGAGGCAAGACCAAAGGGCAGCACCCAGTATTGGTAGTACTGTCCTCCCACCACGAACCGGAGGTATTTTCTGTGGCTGAGATAGATTAGCCAATCTCCCTGCTGGAGGAATGGCAGTAGTGTACCAAGGGAGAGTACCTTGAACTTCTCCCTGACCAGAAACCTGTTGAGCTCCCGCAAGTCCAGGATGGGCCTGTGGCCTCCCATCCTCAAGGGGACAAGGAAGTATCGGGAATAGAAGCCTGTGCCCCAAAGATGTTTTGGTACTGGCTCGACTGTTTTGTCGTTGATTAGGCCTGCCAGCTCGGTGAGGAGCAGGATCTGGTGAAGAAGAGGCCTAGTGGGCTTCTCTGGGAAGTGCATGGGTGGTACCCGATATAGGTGGAGGGGGTAGCCCTCCTTGACCACCTGTAGCACCTAGGTGTCAGTGGTGATGGCTGTCCACCTATGGGCAAACATGGCTAGGAGCCCCACTGTGGGCAGCAGAGGACCCCCTGGCAGTAGGGGATCACGCCCAGGCAGTCAAGAGCTCCCCACAGGCTTGGCCGGGGCCAGCATCTGGGACTTTGGGGCTTTGTGTTTCCTGGGATCATGTCCCTGTCCTTTATGTTGCTGACCCTGTTGAAGGGCCGAGAAGGCATGAAAGTGCAGAGCACCATTGAAGCCTCCTTTCTTCCCTGGGAAGAAGGGCTTTTTTCTTGGGGCTATCTTCCGGGGGTGCACCGAAGTCTTTTTTGAGAGCCTGGTGGTTCTTGTCACATACTTGGTCTCTATCTCCGCTGCCTTATCCACCATGGGTTTCCCGAATAGGTTTTCACCTATGCAGGAGAAATTTATCAGTTTGTCCTGCCCCCACTGTTCCAGGTTGGATGACTGCAGCCATGCCTGGAGTCGAGTCCCAATGCCTGCGGTGGCCAAGCTGGCCGATGACTCAAAGCTATCGTAGGCTGCCCGAGAAAAAAAAACTTTGAGCATTCCTTTACTGCTGAGGTAAGGGTCCTGAACCTCTGTAGAGCGTTCCCCCTCAAGGCTGCCGAGAATCCTCAGAGCTCCTTCAACGGTTCCTTCAGGTACATGCCAATGTAGAGCTGATAGGACTGGATCCAGCATGTTAGCATCGAGCCCTGAAAGGCCTTCCAGCTGAGGGTGTTGAGGGTTTGGGCCTCCCTACCGGGTGGCACCAACAAATGAGTCTTATGGCTCTTGAGCCAGTGCATTGCTGACTCTACCACCATGGAGTTGTGGGGAAGATGGGTCTTTTGGAACACATGGCTTCGGCATACCTGGTACATGGCATCAAGGCGCCTGCTAACAATTGATACCGATACCAGTGTTTCCCACATCCAGAGGAGGAGGCAGTCAAGGATCGAGGACACTGGAACCGTAAGGGTCTCCTTCGGGGGTGCCTCGTATTGGAGTATCTCCAATTCCTTGGGGCAAGGGTCCTCCTCAGCCTCAGTCCCGATGATGTGGGCCTTGGCCATATTCCACACAAAATCAAGGAATGCAACGTCCTCAGGCAGGGAGTGGTATCGGGTCTTTGGAGATGGGTCCAAGGGCATATCACGGTGCCACTTCGTGTCCGGGGATTCTTCGTCCTAGGTCTCCATTCGGACTCAGAGTACGAGTACTAGTCCAATGCCACGCAATCACCTCGGCCGAGGACCACTCTCAGCAGTCCATGATTTCTGGGGGATCGTCAATCCAAGCCATGGGTGCTTGCTGGGGAGGACTAGTGTCCCGAGGAATGGGAGCAAGATCTTGTCCGGGGCCGGGGCTCTCTCGAGGTCAATGGTGCTCAAGAACTGGCTCAACGTCCCGGGTAACCTTCGATATCAATGGTCCCATTGTCAGGGTGGACGAGCCGGACATGAACGCCTGCTGCGTGGCCATTAGGGCAGACATACTGCTCTTTAGGGCTGCCATTCTGGTCTCCATACCAGTTGGCTCCGCAGCCTTCAACACGGGCACTGTGGTTTTCGGGTTCAGAGTCGGAACTGTCAAGGGAGAGTCCTCGATGAGGATGGCCTCAAAGGCCAGAGGCCATTCAGCGGGTGCCAACACCACCTTACAGGGCAGCTTGGTGGGCCGCTTCTGCCCCGACTCCTCGGACTCATGCATGGGACTGTGATTCCTGGGGTGGGATTTCCCCTTCTTCCTGGATCCGTCCTCCAAGGTGGTCTTCGAGAATTTCTTCTCCTTGTGCTCCATCTCCACGGATTTCTGCTCGGAGGAACCGCAGCTGTGGAACTCCAAAGAGGCTCTAGCTTTGTGGGGCACTGAGGTATCGGAGGCGGCTCTGGAGCATGGTGTCACCGGAGATTCCAGCACGGAGTCGAACTTCGGAAAGAAACTGATCTGCTGCTGATGGTGGCTCTTCAAGGCCTTTGAGGTCATGGTTCTGCAGAGTTCACAGTCAGAGTCGTTCTCTGGGCCAAGATATCGTAGGCAGCAGTCATGTGGGTCAGTGGGTGACATCATTTTGTCACACCGGTCACACTTTTTAAAACCACTGGAGGCCATCGGAAAAAGGGGGTCCCCCCTCCCGGTAGGGGTCCAAGGCCTTTGGCTGGAAAAGAGCACAAACACTGGTCGAGGAGCACCTCGATGAGAAAATGAAAAACTAATAGACGAACCCAAGGAGCGACACCGAGGTGAGCTGGCTCGAGGGCGGGAAGGAACCGGTATGCAACCGGAGAAACACAACAATAAAAATCAAACGTTTTCAAGGGAAAACTGGACAGCGTCCTATGGGCTCCACGGTAAAAAGGAGACTGAGGCAAGATGGCACCCTTGGGCGGGAAGTGGACCACACATGCGTGGTGCATCTCTCAAAGACCTTCTTTGAAAGCTGGGGAGATGCTTCTGTGCGGGCTCCGTCATCACCCATATGTGAGGACTGACTTCCTGCTTGTTCCCGGAGAACATGACAAATGAGGTGGGTTCCTCCCAGGCAGGTGGACAGCACCTTCAGGTTCCAGTGGATCAAACCTTCTCTGGGCAGCAAAGAGCTGGTCTCCAATTGGGACTTAAGCTGGATCTGATGGAGCTGAAATTTCTAGCTCAAAATAATCTTCCTATACCAGCACAGCCATCACTGGAGTTCATTTTTTGAACAGGTTAACTAAAACTCTGTCTCCCGGTTGGAAGGTGCAGTGCACGGCTGCCCGATTGTAGCCCCTGGCCTGCTCTACTTGGGTTTTTTCCAGACTGAGTTTGGCCACCTCTCTGGCTTTCTTCAGCCAGTCTTGCATTTGTATAACATACTCCACCAAATTACACCTGGCATGGGGTTCTTCCTTCCAGGTTTCCCTTACCACGTCTAATATGCCTCTTGGTCGTCTTCCGAAGAGCAACTCAAAAGGAGAAAACCCCACTGAACTCTGAAGAACCTTGCAGATGGCAAATATCAAATAGGGTAGGAGAATATCCCAATTCTTTCCGTCCTTCTGCACAAACTTTTTAAACCTCTGTTTCAGAGTTTTATTGAATCGCTCAATGAGACCATCCATCTGTGAGTGATATGCTGATTTTTGCAGCATCTTGACCTTCACCAAAGGTACACACTTGCTTCATCACCTTGGATACAAAGGGTATTCCTTGATCTGTAAGGATCTCATTGGGTATTCCCACCCGCGAGAATACTTCCCAGAGGGCATTCGCGATCATAGTAGACTTCATATTCCTTGGAGCAATGGCCTCCGAGTATTGGGTAGTGTAGTCCAGTATGATTAAAATATACTTGTCATTTTGGGTGGTTCGCTCCAAGGATCCTACCGAATCCATTGCCACTCTTTCAAATGGGGTTTCAATGATGAGCATAAGCACTAGAGGGGCAGGTCAAATCGCCCTAATAAATGGCTATGAGCCAGTGATAACACCTGCTGATGATAGGGCCGGGGAACTATCAGTTGCTCTACCTTTTCCCCTCTATGACACCCTCGGATATTCTGTATAAGTCATCCCCCTTTAGCACAAAATAGGGAATGATTCTTGCAGAGGACTCTCTGTTACCTACTGGAACCCCCATTAACTTCCAAAACCCGCTTTTGGGCATGTTTAAGGGTCTCATACTCTTGCTGGGCCCTACTGAAGCTCCTTGGGTCTTCCCCCGGCCCCCACTCTAGGAAGGGGACAATTGTATTTGAGTCACTACCACTGAGCCTCAAGCTATCCCCAGGGGTTTCTTCACTAGGCTTTCCCTCCCCAGATCCCTCCCCATAGCTGCCCCCAGATTCTGCTGGTAGCATAGCTTTTCCCGGCGATGCCAACTCCAGGACTTAGCAGGCTTGGGATTATCGACATATAGATCTGGGTCTTTCAGCGAGAAATCTCTGGGAAATCTTCCTGTTCTGACTTATGGCCCAGCTAACTGATGGCTCTCCTACCACTCTGATTTGGGTAATCTCAGCCGATCACTACTGGATACGTGAGCCAGAACAGCACCACAACCTCAAACTTGACTTGCTCTGCTGGAGTCTTAAGCAAAACCTGTGCCACTGGATACTGCCTGTGGTCTCTATGTACACAGGCCAGTGTTACTGTCTTTGCATAGTCAATTTGAAATCAGGTTACGGTTTCGCAGTGAATGAAGGTCCACATACTCTCGAAGTCTATCAAGGTCTGAAGGCAGGTTCCCTTGAGCTCCATTGGAATCACAAAGTTCTGTGCCCCGGTGTGGGGAGTGTCCACAAAAGCACAGGTGTGTGAGGTGGTTAGACTGACATCCCATGGGTTCTTCCATACCCAGGGGATATTCTTGAGCAAAAGGTGTCTCTGGGCTCCACACCTAAAACAGGTGAAGGGGTCATGGCTGGGGCCATGCCCTCACCTAGGAGACAACTTTAGGGGTCGGAACATTTGAGTCAACATCCCCTTTCCGGCTTCCCCTTCTGTCCCCCTGGGCTGATGGGTGACTTCTTCCCCTTCTCACTGTCCCCTTCAGTCACCAGCTGGTCTTCATGATAATCCTTGACTATTTCCAGTGCACTCCAGTGTAAGCTTGGGGTGCTGACTTACCCACTGTTTCATTAGTGCGGTCAAGCCCTTCAAAAATTGCTCCAGCAGCACAATCTTGGCTATCTCGGGCCCAGTCTTTCCCTCTGGTTGTAGCCACTTCCATGCGAGATCCTTCAACTGAGGAGGAACCTCAGAGGGCTCTCTTTTCTCTGGAGCACCCCCCCCCCCCCTTTCTGAATTGCTGGCGGTAGGCCTCTGGGGTATGGCCGGCCTGTTCCAGCATAGCGGCCTTGACAGCTGTATATGTAGCTTGCCCATCTGGGTGGCATCCTGGAATGCAGCCTAATTGCTGCCCGTCAGCAGATTCCCCAAATAGGTAGCCCATGTCACTCCGGCCAGCTGCCCATGCGGGCAGTTCATTCAAAGTTCACAAAAAATGGTCCAGTTCATCTTCTGCCGTCGTTTAAATAAGAGCTTGCCCTGGAGGGTGGAGTTGCGATCTCTGTAGGGCTTGGGTCAACTGAGCTAGGGAACTCTTCTGTAGCTCCCCCTATGCTCAAATAAGATTCTGTATCTGCTGCTGCTTCTGCTGCTGCTGTTGTTGTTGCTGCCCTTCCAGCAGGGCATGCTGAAACTGCTGATGACATTGTTGCTGTTGACCTGCTGCCAGAATCTGGAGGAGCTGCTCCATCCTGGCTTGTCACTGTTCTCTTGCAACACCACCACCGTTTGCTCTTCTGCAGTTGAGTTAAGCCTGCAGTATTCCAGCTCCAACAAACTTTCCCCAAGCTGTCACCATATGTGGTAGTGTGGCGTGCAGTAGGAAGGGGTTTTCTTTAAAACACAGGCCAGACAGCAGTTCAGGGAAAACAAAATCAATGTTTATTCTGTCCCAGTTTGTTAAACCTCATGTATGGGAGGCACAGAAATTCAAGAGAGCTGTAATCTATGGCTTGTGAAATGCTGAGGTGCATCAATCAGGAAATAAATCTCAGGCTGATCATATCTAATGCTCAGAAGATTCGAAAGGGTAAGACGGACATTGGTGACAGCCAGAGGGATACAAGGGTGACTAGAAAAACACATTACCAGTAGCAAAACTGAGGAGATAAAGCCCCTCTTATATTCACTGGTAGGATCTCATCTAGGTCTTGTGTCCGGTTCTGGAGGCTGATAAAAGAGGAGACAGTGCCCCTTAAGTTCGCTAGCGATACTGTGCACAGTTCTGGAGGTCTTTATCAGCATAAGGACAGAATAGAGGCAGTACAAACCCTATGAAATGTGACTTAAGGGTCAAAATATGTCTGCCCTGGAAGAGAAGCGGGAGAGTGGCACAGGCTTCAGACAGTCAAGGACTCAAAAGGTATAAATGCATAAGAAGTAGACATTACCTTATGGAATGAAAGTTCTAGAACACTGGTTCCCAAACCTGTACTGTGGAAGCAGTACATAATAGAAGAAGTGCATGCAGATCTATCTCATGCATATTCGTTGTGGATATCCTGAGAACTTAACTGGCTGGGGGTCCTTCAGACCAATTTTGGGAGCCACTGTTCCTAAGTATTCATGATATGAGGTGAAAAGGAAGAAGCTTCAGGAGTAACATTAAGAAGCATCTCTTCACACAAAGGGAGTGCAGATATGAAATAGCCGGGATCAGTGAAGTCCAGAACAGTAACAGAATTCAAAAAAAGTACAGGATGCCAGAAGTGAGGATAAAGCCTGTGAATGGGAAAGCACTGCCATACTAGACAGCCAACATGGATTTAGCCAAGGAAGGTCTTGCCTTGCTAATCTGTTGTGTTTTTTTGAAGGTGTTAAGGGACAGGTGGACAAGGGTGAGCCAGTTGATTATGGTGTATCTGGATTTTCGGAAAGCTTTTGACAAGGTCCCTCGAGTGACTCTTGGCCAAATTGGGGGGTCATGGGATTGGAGGCAGTGTGCTGTTCTGCATCGGGAACTAGTTGAAGGATGGAGAGCAGAGGATGGGGCTAGATGGCCATTTTTCTCAATGGAGAAGGGTTAGTGGTGGGGTACCTCAAGGATCTGTGCTGGGCCCACTGATTTTTAACATGTTCCTTCCTGACCTGGAGATGGGAATAATGAGTGAGGTGATCGAGTTTGCAGATGACATGGAATTGTTCGGAGTTGTTGAGATCCAGGAGGATTGCGGAGAATTGCCAGGAGGACCTTGATAGATTGGAGGGCTGGATGTCCAAATGGCGGATGAAATTTGATGTGGACAGGTGTAGGTTTGTGCACCTAGGAAAGAGCAACCCAGGCTTTGGTTTCACGATGCAAGGTGTCACCTTGGAAAGTACCACCCAGGAAATGGATCTGGGCATCACTGTGGATGGTATGTTGAAGCCCTCTGTTCAGTGTGCAGCGGTGGCTGGGAGGGCAAGTAGAATGCTGGAAATCATGGGGAAAGGAATGGAGAATGGAGCCAGGGATAGTATAATGCCTCTGTGTAGTTCCATGGTGCAATTGCACCTTTAATGTTGTGTGCAATTGTGGTTGCCATAACTTAAAAAAGATATAGCAGAATTATAGGGTGGTGGATGCTTGGAGTGCCCTCCCGATGGAAGTGGTGGGGGCAAATACAGTGACAGAATTCAAAATGGCATGGGACAGACACAGTGGATCCCTTTATAGCAACAGGATAAAATCAAAATAAACTTAACTAACTAATTTCTCAACATACAGGGGTGTCCTACACGGAGCGGTGGGTTCACCTGCGGACATGGGGAGGGGTGACCTGCACGGAGTGGCAGGTGCACCTACTCTTGCCATCTTACTGGGCAGACTAGATGGACCATACTGGTCTTTATCTGCCATCATTTACAATGTTACTATGTTACTAGACCAGCAATCTGAAAACTAGCTGGGCTTTGGAGTTCTTATCTGTTATCATATTCTCTATATAAATACAGCTGACTGCCCTGAAAATTCCAAGTTTAAATGCGTTTTCAAAACACAGAATAAAATCAAAGAATAGTTAAAGTTTTGTATTTGAAAAAATCCATTTTATTACCTTAGCTGGTTGGCCAATAGGAATCTGGCCAGTTAAGAATGCTGTGATATTCAGGGGCACTAATCTTTGGGGGGGGGGGGGGTGTTTTCTTTTTTACTTGCAAACCAGCCAAATATTTAATCATATAAGAAGGGGCAAAGGCAGAACATGTATGTATCAATTTAGGGTCAATATTCAGCTGCTGAATATATAAATTATGCATTAAAAATTTAAAGAGATAGGCACCGGCACAGTTGCCAGTTAGACATATTCAATGGCACTAGTTAAATGGATAGTATCGTTAAATACATGAATCAAGTTAAGGGCTAGTGCAGGCTATTCAAAAGGCATTTGCAAGGTTTACAGCACAGTAAACAGTGGAAATGCCTTAAGATGGGGATATTCAATGGTACCTACACAATTAGTGCCACTGAATATCTCCTCCTAACTCCTCTATGTGCTCCAATGCTATCCGGTTAGCACTGAGGCATGTCAGGGGCATTTCGGGGCAGAGACAAGCACTAACCAGGCAGCAGCGATATTGCATGCTGCCCAGTTAGCGATCTGCACCTTAAAAAGATAGGTGAGGAAACCCCTTGCCTGTCTTTAAGACGCAGGAGCTGACCGGGCAGCATGCAATATCGCTGCTACCCAGTTAGCTACTGTGGCTTCCGACTTTTGCAGCGATCCCCAGATATTCAATGCCGGGGCCACATATGACCCCGGCATTGAATATCCGGGTTAAGGGTTAGCAGGCAGGGTTATGCGTCATAGAAGCACATTGCCTGCCCAAATCAATATCGGGCCCTATACGTCTACTGTCTTGACTAGGCAAAATCCTTGCCATAGACCAAAGCAATTGGTTTGCGCAGTACACTTATAGGTACAAATGCCCTAAAGCACACAAAAAATACACAGAAAATAGGCAGGAAAAGTTAACTGCACATAATATCTTATTTATTCTTGCATCCTGCCATACCAGAAATATCGCCAAGTGCTGACAGCTTTGTTACAGTTATTTGTATTGACTGCTTTTGCTGAAACCATTACACCACAGGTACAAAACAAAAGAATTTAATATAAGTATTAAAAGGCCGTAGTAATCGCCAAAGATGTAGCTAACTGTACTGACCATTCTCTACATTATCAATGCGGCAACCTCCCAAAACTGCTGGCCCTGCTTCAACAGTTTATGAAGAGGTTTTCCAGTTACCCCCAGCAATTACCGTGAAGTAACTCCAAAACCTCAACGCATATTTTGGTGGGAAAGTGGGGGAAATTGACAAACTCCTGTATCTCCAGACTAGCTACTGTACAAAGGACAAAGGGAGCCCAGTCTGTTTCAGCTACTGTTTCTTATGGCAGACGTGGGTCCTGGGATAAAGCAAGGAACTGTTTCTTTAACTGAAGAAATTAATTATATTGAACAGATTTTACTGAGCTACTTTATGTAGAGCCATGGCACAGATTAGGAGGAGAGGAAGCAGAATCTAATTTCTGCAAGGTCAGGAAGTGGGAAGCAACACAGTACATAACACTGTGTGCTTCAAACCCCATGCCCAATACACACAACCCATCCATTGACAGCACTGGCTTGAGGTGAATTTCAGTCAGTCAAAGGACTCGTTGTGCTAAAAGGTTATAAATCAAGAATACTCCTCAATGTCCTACACGAACAACCTCAAAAGAAGCAATAGTTCCAATGACCTGGTTAAAAGCAGCATTTAAAGGCATACATGGTTGGGCAAGACCTGTTCTGACCTTTACAGAGCTTTTCTTTTAGTTTCCCCTTGGCATCCTTCATTTTTAGCTGTATTTGGCTGTCAATTAACAGAGTTTGCCAAACTCTTCTTCACGCTCAACCCTTATTATATTGCTTGATGATTTTGCAGAGTGGGGCTCTTCACGATTGTAACATTCACATACGCACCCCAATGAGTAAGCTGTAGAATGAGATGAAGGCTGGGACCCTTTTTGGGGGGGTAAAAACTAGTCAAGTGTTTGAGGCTGGTAAGGTTGCAGGAGAAATACTTTCATGGCCAACATGATGCTCTGCACGCTCCAGTCCATCTCTAATTTTTTAGTTAAAAAACAGGCTGCTTGAATGCTGTTGGTTGACAATGCATTGAAGACCATTCACAATTTTTACCTTAGAACATAAGAAAAGCCTTTCTGAGTCAGATCAAAGTCCATTGAGCCCAGCGTCTTGGCTCTGACAGTGGCTAGTATGGATCACACATACCTGGTAGATCCCAAAAAGTACATCTATTTCTCATAACTCCGTTCCAGGGATAAACGATGGCTTTCTTGTCGATAGTTTTGTATGGAATTTTAGAATCTCTCTTGTTACTGTCACTTCTATGCAGCAAACCTGAAATGTGAGGGCTACTAAATACCTCCAGGCTTTCTCTTTGCACATTTCCCTATCCTTTTGCAATATTTCAGATCCTATTGGGACCCTCTGTGCTTATCCCAAACCTCCTTGAATTCTGTTCCTGCTTTTCCTTCCACCACTCTCACTGGAAATCTGTTCAGTATTTAAGTAAGCCTGGCCTTATGCTGGTGACTAAACTGTGTTCTGGCTATGCAGGCTGGCTATAAGAGAAAGCCAATCAATATACGGCAGTATTTTAGGCTGAGACAGCAAGACACTGTTAAATGAGCTCTGCTGCAGTGTTCAGCTCCTTTGAGATAACTGGATTAAATGAGGGGAAGCTTCAAGTCTGTGGATTGTGCAGACACTTTGCAACATCTTAATTATGTGTTTTCCCCTGTATCCAAAGAATCCGAAGAGCCTGGGGCGACGTTCATTTTGATTTTCCCAGTCACGGCTTCTCTGTTAACTTTGGGGTACGTCTCCTAAAACATGGTAGTTTACTTTGCATTCAGCCCCAAAGTCTGGGCTTGAGGACTGCTGAACTAACAGAAGCAGGGTGAAGGAGGCATAATGCTGAATTTCTCTGAGAGAGGAGTTCATAAACTGTATCACCTATTACGTTATTTCACAGTTCAGTTAAAACACAATTAAAAGACACTCATTTTACAACTGACACTGAAAGCAGAAGATAGGAAAGAGTATAGGTGAGCAACAGTACAACTCACCAAGCAGGAAATGACAGAAAACCTTTTATACTCATAATTGGGTTATGCTAAAAGATAACTAGAACAATTTTTAAAAGCCATTTCTGTGCCTTAACGTGTGGAAATAGGCACTAAGAAGTGGAGGGTAATTTTCTAAGTTGCTGCCTAAAGTTACACGCCATTTCCATGGTATGTTCATGATTTACACGCATAACTGAAGCATTTGCTATCCTGTAAATATGCATCTCAGGTCAATGAAACAAACGTTCAACTGTGGGCATGCACATGGGTGGAATTTGGCTCCGAGCATGTAAGTATCTATGTAAATTACATAATACTATTCTTTATGCACATTCTTGAAAAGTCTAGGTGTGGGCACTTCCACCAGGATTAGGGCTGCCGTAAGTCATCGTGCCTTAGGGAAACAGGTGCATCTGACCACTTAACACGAAGAGTCTATAAAGAAAAGTAGGCGTCCACTTCTGTTTTATAAAATAGGCTTCTCCTAAGCACGTGAAAATATGCGTTATCCTGGTGATACTTTCTAAAATTATTCTGGTCACGCACGTGCATATCAAGTTGCATGCATTCAGCCTTAACATACACAACTTTACCTAGAATGAATACAGGCATGCCTGGGGGGGAGGGGTGGAGAGGGGTTTGCATTTATGCTTGTATTTGCATAAAATAACACAAAAGGTTTTGTACATGCCAAAGAACAGTTATAAATATATGCCCAAAGAAAAGTATATAGGGAATACTGGCACGTGCTGAGTCATATTATCATCCTTAAAGTGACATGTTTGTTCAGAAGAACAAACAACTTAAGCTATTGGAAAGTCTCTAGGCCGAGGGTTCTGGTTTTCAGGACATTCACGATGACTATTCATCAGATGTATTTGCATGCATTTGATCAGCGAACTAGGCTAACTTGCACACTTTGGTTAACCAGAAGGCCAGATCAGTTTACAGCACCTGGTCTGCAATCAGAGTCCAGAATCCCTGCTTGAGGAACTGGCTGACTTACAGTTCATTGCTCCAAATAAACTTTACTTTCTCTTCTCTAATTAGGCATTCATCTTCCGATACAAACGTTAACAAGTACAAACAAAACAAGGTGATGCCTATGTATTGAATTAAATACATTCCTTGATCAGCTTTCAGGAGTTAATTCCCCCTTATCTCAGGTCAGAACGAGCAAAAGATGACATTTATTTATTTATTTATTTATTTTATTTATTTAAAGTTTCTTATATACCGCGCTCTTTAGCATCAGCGCGGTTTACATGGAACAAAACATTCTCAATACATTTGAAAAACACGTATGAGTTACATATAACAGGGAAATAAACTTGGGAAAAACAAGGATAACTATCTACAATAACGAATAACTATTTACATAAGTTCAACTAGTATAGAGATTTTAGTGAGCAGCGGAAATACAACAGAATTTTAGTTCAAGAAGGTATGTCTTATAGAGTAGTTATGCATATGAGTTTGTCTTATGACATCTTATATTATGATTACAGAGGCTGGAAGTATTCGGTGAATAGGTAATGCTTGATAGCCTTCCTGAACTGCTTCATGTCTCGTATTGATCTGATATCTGTAGGAAGTTTATTCCAGCATCTAGGCGCATAAGATTTAAATGCTCTGTTGATTGTTGTTTGGGACCAATTTGTGGATTCACTGGGAATGACTAGCGTATTTTCAGCAAGTGTTCTCCTGGTTCTTGTCTCGGGAGGTAGACTGATGAGGTCTGAAGTCGTTGCTGGTGATAGATTATTTAAGGCCTTGAATGTAATGAGAATAGCTTTGTACCTAATTCTACAATCTATAGGGAGCCAGTGAAGGTCCCTAAGGATTGGCGTGATATGGTCTCTCTTAGATGCTCCAACTAGGATACGGGCCGCAGCATTCATTGCTAGTTGCAGGGGGTTAATGGTGTTCTTTGGTAGACCTTGTAGTACAATATTCGCATAGTCAAAGTGTGGAGTGACTATTGCTTGGAATATTGAGCGGAAGTCGCTGTATTCTAGCATGGGTCTTAGGTGGCGTAAAGTTTTTATCTTGAAGTAAATAGATTTTACCGTGTTTTTTATGTGAGCGGTAAAATCAAGTCGTTGATCAAGGATCACACCTAGGTAACGGATTGAATTCTTGATTGGGAGCTCGGCGTCCCGAACCTTGAGGAATGCAGGTGGGGAGAATAGCTTGTTTCTTGTGACAATTAAAACTTCAGTCTTTTTGAAGTTGATTCGCATGTTTTGATCTAAAAGCCAATCTGCTATTGCATTGAAACAGTTGGTTAAGTTTGTGTAATTTGGATTAGTTATATCAATCGGGGTGAAAATAAGCACGTCATCAGCGTAAATGAGGCAGGAAACATTAAAAGCTTTGGTGATTTGGCAGATAGGCTGCATATATATTGAAGAGGAGCGCCGATAGAGAGGAGCCTTGTGGAATCCCTTGTGTTTGGAGGAATGGTTCTGACGTTTTGGAGTCGATGCGAACATGTTGCCAGCGATCTTCGAGGTATGACTTACACCAGTTCCATGCTAGACCTTATATGCCCTTTTCGTAGAGTCGCAATAGTAGAATCTTATGGTCTACCGAATCAAACGCAGCGGATATGTCGAGGAAGATCATTGCGACACCAGATCTTATGTTATTGATTTCACAGATGAGCGAATTGATTAATGAGGTCATGAGAGACTCGACTCCATGCATTTCCCTAAATCCATGTTGGCATGGATCTAGGGGGGAAGATGTGTCAATATATTGCTGAATTTGGCGTTGTGTCTCTTTCTCCAGAATTTTGGCAAGAACAGAGAACATAGGTGAACCATAAAAGCATTTTAATGACAGTCTGAAGAGGGAGCTGCAGGTTGCAAGGAGATAGAAAGAAATGGTGAGGCACAGTGGGAAAGCCCTTTGGGTAGGAACCTAGTGAGGGAATTTGTCCGTCACATGGAATAGCTTCAGAGACATGTGAACGTTAATTGTTCAGAACCTACCTCTGAATTACCTGTAAGGCCCAGTCCCTGTCCATTCATTGCCCATTCTCCACCCTAGTCGGTGTTAGCTGTTAGAAGGGAATTAATGCATGCTCAGTGTGACAGCTGCTGAATTAACAGTTAATACAGCTTAGTCCATAAACTCCTAAGTGCTTCTCCAAATGCACCAATGGGCGTTGGACCTAGCAACTAATGTCTTTGTAATATTTCCTTGCAGTCAGCATTTTGTAAATGTCAGCCATTGCGGTTAAAGAAAATCCAGCTATTCAGCACCAGCATCCAGGGCTGTGTCAAGCCACACAGGAAATGCACCCTGTACGACTTGCAAACCTGGCGCCCCCTCATGTCTCGCGCAAAACACTGCTGCTCGAATAATCTTCGGATTATCAAGCCAGGAACACATAACTCCTATTATGAAGGAGCTACATTGGCTACCTATAGCTTATCGTATAAAATATAAAACCACTATATACATTTTCAAAATCAAACATCACTGTTCTGCAAACAGTCTGGCTACTCTCATTCAATCAGACGTCAGCAAAAGACCTAGAAGATTAGGATCTACCAATAGAGTCAACACATCACTTGACTTTAGAAAAGCACGTAAAGAAACAACAGAAAGGGCATTCTCGTTTGCGGCACCAAAGATTTGGAACTCTCTTCCAAATGATTTAAGAGCAGCTCAGGACCTTAAAGACTTTAGAAAACAACTAAAAACTGTCCTGTTTATTGAGCATTATGGTCTAACTGAATAATTAATTCAATGTTTAAGAGAAAAACAATCATTTAGTAAGCTGTATTATAGCTCACGTTGTATTATAGTACACAATGTAAATAGCGCTTTATATCTTTCTGTAAAACACACTATGTTACTTTACATGTAATTATCATTACTACATGTTCATATTATCACTGCTTTTATATTTCTTGTTTGTTAAACCGCTTTGATTGTTTGATAAGGCGGTATAAAAATATCATTAAATAAATAAATAAATAAAATGTCATCATACTTTTGTCATTTGCCCCATCCTCCCATACCCAGCATAGCCCTTGTACCCCATCCCTCCATGCCCAGAACCTCCCCCTTCTTACCCTACCTTCTCATGTCCGGATGGCTCCCACCCACGCTGCTCCCTTGGCAGTGTTAGTAGGGGACCTCCAAATAAAAAAACAATGTGGGTGTTTCCAACTTGACGCTTGCATGGTTGGTTTGAGCATACGTCAGAGGAGGGAGGGATCAGACCAGCCATGGAAGTGCAGAGTTGCAAAGACCCGCTTTTTTTTTTTTTGTAAATTGGAGGTCCACTGTGGCCATTGCCACCGCTGCCAAGGGAACAGGAAAAGGGGCAGGGGCAGGGGCAAGGGCAAACAGGGCAGGCAGCGTGGGGAGCAGCAGGGATCGGCAGTAGGCAAACCTATGGGTGCCCCTAATTTTTTTGTGCCTTGTGTGGCTGCACTGCTCTCACAGGCCTAGGTACAGTGCTGCCAGTATCCAAATAGTGGCCAGTGAAGAGAACTTTATCGCTGTCCTAAGTTATGGCAATAATTATCCAGATACCGGCAATGGATAGCACCAATATCCAGATAATACTCATCGCTGCATCCACTCTGCCCTTGGACCACCTGGCACTACAATCCAGATAGTGCCAAGCTGGTCTGGGATGATATTCAGAAGCACCATCTAGATAGTGCCGCTGAATATCACAGGTGCTGCTATCTGGATACGTGCCACTGAATATTGGGCCCAGCTTTCAATGACGTCACCAGAAGGTATAACCACTGGTGCAGCACTGAGAGAAGCCAATAAGACACTTCCCAAACAGTAAGCAAGACTGAAAATCTCTGAGATAAACTCAACTATTAGCAAGACTAACATTCAACCATCAGAAAAACCATTTGGAACAAGTATTTGGTTCTCTTACCACAGCTGAATCTTCATCGTGCTCTGTACCAACAATGAAATGTAAAGGGCAGCAGAGCTTCTGTAGGAAAGTCTTCCAGAGCAGGTCCTAGACTGGTCTAGCAGAATTCAAGGAAAATAAATTATCAGGTATTATTTAAAATGTCTTCTTCCTTATCTTGGTAGACCAGTCCAGACAAGTGTGACATACCCCTCTGGGGTCCTCCTGCTCCTCTTCAGCCCACTGAATGTTAGTAACCCCCTTGGAAAGTGGGCTGCATTGGATACAGGGCGGCTGTCAACTCAAGGAGTCAAGAGGGTACCCAAGTGCCAAGCACCGTTGGGCCCTTTTGGGTTCAATCTCAATGACCACTGCACCATAGTGTGGGTCAGAAGAGTCAGGCCTGTCTGCTCTGCTGCATCAGTCCACACACCTTGCAAGCTGCTGGAGGCAGACAATTACTGACTTCTCTCAGTGCTGCACCAGAGTTATACCCCCTGATGATGTCATCAGATGCTCAAGTCTGCCTCCACCTGCTGGAAAGAGAACATAAACCACTCATCTAAGTTTGGACCTGTTTAGACCGGGCATTTGAAAGGGGCTCATTTTGGCTGAAAAATATCCAGAGGTGTAGAGAAGGCAGCGCTCTATCATCCCCAGTACTCAGCACAATGTCAACGATAGCAGCAATAGGATTTGAACTTTGGCTGCCTTGTTCCTAGCCCACTACTCTAACCATTATGCTAGCCTGGATGTCCAGGTTCTGCAGTACAGACGTCTAAATAAGGCCCATCCATGTTTGTGATATCGTGTCTGCACCTGGGACATTCCTGCTTTTTTATTTTTCCAGACGTTCTGGCTTAGATGTCTCAGATTGTACTTGGATGATCCTTCTAAAATTCCCCTCCATACTTTCTTTCAGCCATATCTCTCCATTATTTTTCCCCCACCACTGAGGTAAGACATCATTCTGTAGATTCCTACCTATTCTCTTTTGTGAGAGAGGTCACATCAGCCCTTCTCCAATCCTGTGGAACTTCACCTGTCTCCAAAGATCTATTAAACATGTCCTTTAAAAGGTGCCACCAGGACTTCTGAGCTCCCTCAGTATCCTGGGATGTATCTCATCCAGTCCCGTGGTTTTGTCCACTTTCAAATTTTACAAGCTATTTATAAATACCTTCTTGCATGAATGGTGTGGTATCCATTATATACCCATTAGTATCTTTGTCAATCATCTGTGGTCCTTCTCAAGGGTTTTCTTTCATGAACATAGAACCAAAGTATTTGTTTAGCATTTCTGTTTTTAACTTGTCATTTTCAACACATTCGTCCTTGTCACCTTCGAGTTTTGCAATTTGACCACCAGCCTTCCTCCTCCTCCCCAATATACCTGGGATAAAGTCATGTCACCACATTTTTAGCCATTTTTTCTTCTACATGTATTTTTACCATCCTGATGAAAAAATGGCTAAAGATGTGAAGTGAGGTGTCAAAGGGCACCATTTTGAACCTAGCACGGCAATGAGCAGGAATGTCTGGAGATCGCTCCAACTCCCACTAGAACCCCAGTAAGAGCAAGGCTAGGGCCAGGGATGCGAGAGGAGGATTGCGGTTTGGAGTGCTATCAGGAAGAGGTTGGGATGGTTTTCCTTTTCCATAGTCTGCACTTTTAAGACAGTGAAAAAAATCCTAAATTTCAGGTTGCTGCATTAGTCCACTTTAATAGTTGTTAGGTTTACCATGCTTGAGGATTAGATCTAAGTGCCTTCAAAATTCATTGATGCTGGTTTTTCCATCAAGCCAGGGCTTAACTAACAAAAGAAAGTTTGGTAATACAATTGGCTTTAAAGCAGTGGAATTGTGGGCTAAGTTACCTGTAACATTAAAGGGGATTTCTTTGACTACTATGTTTCGTAAAAAACATAAATCCTAGTTGTTCTCTTAATATCAAATTTTTGTAAAGGTTTTAGAAATCTTATTGTAAATCGTGCTTAACCTAAGTTAATTTGGATTGCAGCGGTATAGAAAATGTTTTATAATAATAAGTGCCGTCGAGTCTGTGTCGACTCATTGCGACCCTCTCGAGAGTTACCAATAAACAGAGAAGCAGGACAGTATGAAGACAACCAAGGTGTGAAGATTGGTAGAAGACTCATCAACACCTTTGCTATGCTGATGATACCACATTACTGGCTGAAAATGAAGACTATCTGAACATTTGCTTCTCAAGATCAAGGAACATAGTCTTAAAATGGGCCTGCACCTTAATGTAAAGACCAAGATCCTGACAACTGGCAAAAATCAATAAGTTCACTTTATTGGTGGTTAAATAAAAACAGAAACAAAAATGGAAAATAAGGTGATACCTTTTTATTGGATTAAGTTTTTGGACTAGCTTTTGAAGGTTAAAACATACTCCTTTAGGTCAGGACAGTATGAGCAACAGATGACAATACTGAAATATATCAGTAAATCACAAAAGCATTCCATTGACAGTCTCATAGGAAGAGAGTGGGAGGTAGAGGGGAAATGGGAGAGATGGATGAGTGATCAGAGGGTGATCAAGCTGTAAATATTTATAGTTTATAATGTGATAGAAAGTCTAAAGAGTATTTGTGTGGTCCGATTGAACGTAGCTTTTCTTAATTTAAAAACATTTATGTTATTGGACTGATTTGAATTTTCCTGTTAGGACTCTTATCACAAAATCCTCATTTTCCTTTTTTGTTTCTCTTTTTATTTAACTAAGGTTTACCTGTCATTTTCAGTTTTAAGATTATATGAAACTAGAGATCCCTAATTAGCAGTTATTTGCCATGTTTGGAAAAGGAGAGATTTCTTGTGAAGTAATTTTTAGGATTTTCGTAATGGGAGTACAGAGCATTAAGGTTCTGAAGGACCATTTCCTGTGAGGATGTTTTCCAGGATTGTCTTGAGGAGTTTGTGGTACTTGGTAAAGAAAAGAAGAGAGGGGGGGGGGTCCAACCAGGAACCCAGTGGAGGAGTCTTCATGAGGAGTTGAAAGGAGAAGTTGCTCAAGACCCAGGAGCTTGAGAAAAGGAACATTTGGGACTTTGATCATTACTTTTATCCTCTTGCTCAAGTTGCTTTTTTTTTGCCCCTTATATACTTTATTTAGGGGAGAGGGAGAAGGGAGAGGGGGAACTCGTCAGATTAGGTAGAAATAACTTTTAAGATACTCCGTGATGGGCGACCTACACTTCTTGCAGAGTTCTGGAGTGTTTTTGGAGTTTTTGTATATTATCCAATGAAGACCTTGGGGCATTCTGCTTCTCCCATCAGCCATAACTCTTTATTTCTATTTTTATAGTGTTTCCCACTGCTTTTTCTATACCCCATAGGCCTATCTTTACTCCAGGGTAGGAAGGTCGCTAAACTTTCAAAGGTAATTTATCTGCACACAATCTTAGGCAGTACATTTGACTGCAATGCATATAAATCTTTCTAGTTATTTACCAACTACTGAATAAAGCAAAGAAAGAAATTCTTCTAATTATCGACACTGCCATGCCCCTCAATCTTTTGCCTGTTCTCAATATGACAAAATTTCCACTTTCCTAGCTGTACACTACCACCACTTGCCGTAAATAGCACTAATTAGCCAGACACCACAATGTACAGAGAAGGGACTATTTTGTAAAGACACACACAAACAAAACGCATTAGAAACATAGAACCATGATGACAGAAAAAGACCACAAGGCCCATCTAGTCTGTCCTTCCATAACAACAACTACAACAGTCCACTTTTTACCTTTAGAGATCCTCTGTGTTGGTCCCATGCTTTTTTGAATTCAGTTACTGTCCTCATCTCTACCACCTCCACTGGGAGACTATTCCACGGATCCACTACTCTTTCCGTAAAGAAATATTTTCGCATATCACTCCTGAATCTATCTCCCTTCACCCTCATCCCATGTCCCCTCGTCGCAGAACTTGCTTTCAATTGAAAGAGGCTCTCTCCCTGAACATTTCTGCCACGGAGGTATTTAAACATCTCAATCATATCACCTCTATCCCGCCTTTCCTCTAAGGTGTACATATTAAGATCCTTAAGTCTGTCCTCATATGCTTTATAATGAAGACCACTAATCATCTTAGTAGCAACCCTCTGCACCGACTCCATCCTGTTCACATCCTTTTGAAGGTGCGGTCTCCAGAATTGCACACCATACTCCAAATGAGGTCGCACCAAAGACTTATTCAGAGGCATTATCACCTCCTTTTTTCTGCTAGCCATTCCTCTCCGTATGCACCCGAGCATCCTTCTAGCTTTTGCTGTCGCCTTTTCTACCTGTTTAGCTACTTTAAGATCATTGGACACAACTACGCCTAGGTCCCGCTCTTCTTTAGTGGACAAAAGTACTTCACCTCCTATACTGTATTGCTCCCTTGGATTGCTGCAGCCCAAATGCATGACCTTACATTTTTTAACATTAAATCCCAGTTGCCAAATTCTAGACCATTCTTCAAGCTTAGCTAGATCCCTCCTCATGTTATCTACACCTTCCTGGGTGTCTACTCTATTGCAGATTTTGGTATCATCCGCAAAGAGGCAAACCTTACCCGACAGCCCTTCCGCTATATCACTAACAAAGATGTTAAAAAGAATCGGACCAAGGACAGATCCCTGGGGCACACCACTGGTAACATTCTTCTCCTCAGAGTGAGCTCCATTTACTTGTACTCTTTGTCGCCTCCCACCCAACCAATTTCTAACCCAAGCAGTAACTTTAGGATCCATCCCTAGGGTGCTCAGTTTGTTTATAAGTCGCCTGTGAGCAACAGTGTCAAAGGCTTTACTGAAATCTAAATACACCACATCTAGAGCTCTCCCTTGGTCCAACTCCCTGGTCACCCAGTCAAAGAAATCAATCAGATTTGTCTGATAAGACCTGCCTCTGGTGAATCCATGCTGCCTCGGATCCTGTAATCCGCTGGACTCCAGAAACCTCACTATTTTCTCTTTCAACAGCGTTTCCATTAATTTACTTACCACTGAAGTTAAACTAACCGGCCTGTAGTTTTCAACCACATCCTTACTACCGCTTTTGTGTAAAGGCACCACATGAGCCTCTCTCCAGTCCTTTGGCACCACTCCCGACTCCAATGAGGCATTGAAAAGGTCAGTCAGTGGAGTTGCTAGAACGTCCCCAAGTTCCCTCAGTATTCTAGGGTGTATGCCATCCGGTCCCATCGCTTTGTCTACTTTAAGTTGAGCTAGTTTCTCACGAACACAGTCTTCTGAAAATTGTTCAAGATGTCCCTCGCTTCTGTTCTTATTTGTGGGTGTTTTCTGAGGTCCTGCTCCTGGTTCTTCGTCTGTGAACACAGAACAAAAATATTTGTTAAGCAATTCCGCTTTATCCTTATCAGCTTCTACATATTCCCCCCCTGCACCCTTGAGTCTGACAATACCACTTTTGCCCTTCCTCTTCTCACTAATATATCTGAAAAATGTCTTATCCCCCCATTTTATTGCATTGGCTATTTCCTCCTCCTTTTGAATCTTTGCCTTCTTGACTACTTTGCTAGCTTCTCTAAGTCTTCCTCTCTCTGTGATCTCTTGTATTTCATGAAGGCCTCCCTCTTTTTCTTCACTTTTTCAGCTACTTCCTTTGAAAACCATAGCGGTCTCCTGTTCCTTTTGCCTTTATTTACCTTTTTAACAAAAAGGTTGGTTGCCTTTAAAATACCCCCTTTCAGTTTTGCCCACTGTTTTTCTACATCCCCCAGTTGTTCCCATCCCACTAACAACTCCCTGAGGTATTGGCCCATCTTTGCAAAGTTAGTCTTCCTAAAGTCTAAGATCTTCACCTTGGAATGGATTTTAACAGCCCTAGTCCTAACACTGAACCACACCATCTGGTGATCACTGGATGCAAAATGATCTCCCACTACAACATCAGAAACACTTTCACCATTGGTAAGCACCAAGTCCAGTATGGCCCCTTCGCGTGTGGGGTCTGTTACCAATTGCCTGAATAGTTCTCCCTGTAGAGAATCCAGGATCTCCTTACTCCTAGATGATACTGCAGCAGGAATGTGCCAATCAACATCTGGCATATTGAAATCTCCTAGCAGTAGCACTTCCCCTTTCCTAGCAATGCTGTGTATGTCTTCAATTAACTCTGTCCACCTCTTCCTCTTGTGAGGGAGGTCTGTATAGCACACCAATGTAAATAGATTTCTCTTTCCCTCTTTCTAGTTTAACCCACAATGCCTCCTCTCTCCCTTTTAAGCTCTGTAATTCCAAAGCTTTAATAGTAGTTTTTACATATAGTGCCACTCCTCCTCCCCTTCTTCCTACCCTGTCCTTTCTGAATAAAGTATAGCCAGGTATAGTTACATCCCAGTCATGGTTTTCTGTGAACCATGTTTCTGTAACTGCCACTAAATCCAAGTCAGCCACTCCCACCAAAGCTTCAACTTCAGAGATCTTATTTCCCATGCTACGGGCATTAATACACATTGCTTTCCATATGTTACCCCTGTTACCCATTTCCATTGTTGTTGTTAAGTTTCGTCAAGTCAGTGTCGACTCATGGCGACCGTCTGGATAGTTGTCCTAAATTGTTTGGTCTTCAGTCAGGCAGCTCATTGTTGACAGACTGGCACCCATAGCTGCTGTTACTGTATTGATCCATCTCATTGCTGGCCTTCCCCTTTTGCATTGACTTTCTACCTTGCCAAGCTTGATGTCTTTCTCTAATGATCTCTTTCTACGCATGTGTCCAGAGTACAAAAGTCAAAGTCTTGTCATCTGAGCTTCTAAAGAAAGCTTAGGTTTGATCTCCTCTAGTACTGACTGATTTGTTCTTCAGGCAGTCCATGGTATACACAGTATTTGTCACCAGTATCATAATTCAAAGGCAATTCAATTTTCTTCCTGTATCTTTTTCACTGTCCAACTTTCGTATCTATATGATGTTATTGAAAATAACATGGCTTGAACATGTCGAATCTTTGCATGGAGAGACACATCTCTGTTCTTGAGAATCTTGTCTAGGTCCTTCATAGCCATTCTGCCAAAAGCAATGCATCATCAGATTTCTTGACTGTTTGTTGCTTCTTTATTGATAGTTGATCCAAGTAGGTTAAAGTTGTCCACGATTTCAATTTCTTCTCCATCAACGATGAACTTATTGATTTTGCCAGTTCTCATGATCTTTGTCTTCTTTACATTAAGATGCAGGCCCATTTTAAGACTATGTTCCTTGATCTTGAGAAGCAAATGTTTCAGATTGTCTTCACTTTCAGCCAGTAATCTGGCATCATCAGCATAGCAAAAGTTGTTGATGAGTCTTCCACCAATCTTTACACACCTCTGTTGCAGAATAAGCATGGTTTATATATTATTTTTTAAGGTGCTCCTGTAACACACCTCATCAGGTAATGCCCAGGTCGAGTAACAATAAAATTAGAGAAAATTTTAAAAAACCCAAACTATTCACTTTCTGTAAAACTATATTAAAAAAGTCATCCAACTAAAGACCACAACCCTACCCCATAGAAATTCTAACAAATCCTCACCATTATCACATATTAGCCTCAGTCACCTCAGCCTCCATTAAGAGAGTAATTTCATATCCAGACATCTTAAATCTAGGCACAATTATTATTATTATTAAAGACTTATAAAGCTGGTGTAAGTACCCGTATCTAGATGTTTAAAGAACACACATAATTATGGTTCTTTATTATTTTCGCATGTAACTTTGCACTCTGCCCCTGTGCATGCCCATATTGGAAGTACACATGATCAGCTTAATGAACATAGTTTCAGAATAACAACTGCCTAATGTATGTGCATGAGTACCCATTTATGCAAATAAACCATAACATACTGTGCTTTGTGCGTGTTAATGGTGTGCAACATTCCATGGCTCCTTATAAAATACCTAAATACCTGCCCAAAAAGCTGAGCTTTTAATTTTCTTTGAAAGTCTAACAAATCCTAGATTTGAGGCATTTCCACTGAGTGTGTATTCCAAAGCTGTGGGCCCAAAACAGACGCTTGCTCTCTGCCTAGACATATCTATTTCAGTCAATCTAGGAGTTTTAAGAATGTTAGAGAGGTTCTCACTCTTCTTGATGGTAAGGGATGAGACAGTACTTCAGATACTGACGACCCTGATGGTATAAGGCCTTAAAGATCAAACACAGTGCTTAAATTGGACTCTATATTCTATTGGGAGCCAATGTAAGATTTAAAATCAGTCTCAGAAGAGTAAGATTTTAGGCAGGGCTTAAATATGGCCAGAAATGAAGAAGGAAGCACTCAGTATAAAAAAAAAACATCCTGTGTGAGTCTGATCAAATTATTTAAAATGATACCCATATAAATTTTGCAAATACTACAGTAGGTAAGGGGAGGTTTGATGACAAGGACCTATTTAGGACAGGTATGTAAAGATGTAAGATAATAGGATCCTTAGAAAAACCATATATATCTTAGTCTATTTTATTGTCTGTAACATACCATGTAACTTTTATTTGTATTCAATTATTAATTTGTATATTTACACAAAATTATCACATCACAGACATCTGACACAGTGCTATGTTAGCAACCATAACAAATCAATTTGGAGACCTAGATGGGTAGAAGTGTTCAAATATTTACAAGAACTTCTTACTTAAGATTTATTTTAAATAGAAATACAAGAATTTGATGAAATAGAAAAACAAAACTCTTATTTTAGAGTACACTACATATTTATTGAGAGCTACCTTTCATTCTTAAACCTGCTTCAAAAAAATATATCCGTGCACCAATTGAAAAGAGAAGTGGAATCCTGCGGCCCTTCAAGTGTGTAGAGGAAAATGTCAAATAGCAAACAACCGCCGCCTACTCCTTAAGGAAAATCTTTTGCAGTACGTCAATATTGCTGCCTACAGGATACCAAAAGCCCTTATCAATCTCCATCATTATGGGCTGTCACAAAGCAACACAAACATTTCAGTAAACATGACAGCTTGTCTACAGCAACCAAACGAGATTTAAACATTGATGGCTCAGTTAACAACAAAAATATATTAGTGAGTGCCAGCTCCGTTTTTCATTGGGTGGCATTTACTTCCTAGCAGGAAAACTTGATTCAGGTTAAGGTGAGATAGCCAATCTGACTGACTTCCTTTTTTTCTAGGAATACAGAAAAGGCAGATCCTAACAAAAGCAGAAGAAAAGCTCTCTACAAGAATATCACCATCACATAACTTGAGAACACATTAAAGGAAGGAGAGATTATCCTCAATTTAACAAAAATAATATAAAGTAATAAGGGGTCCGAAGATCCCACAAAAGGGAGCAGTAAAATGTTAAAGCATCCCACCTAATCAATTCGAACAGCCTCCTTACTAACCAAAAACTTTTGTAACTGAATCACCTCTGTAAAGACATAATTCTGCTCTTCAAACGTAATAAGACAACGGCAGGGAAATTTGAGGAAATAAGAAGCCCCCAATGCAAGCACTCTAGGTTTTTAATCTAAAAATTGTTTACGACGAAACTGAGTAGTCCGTCCTATGTCGGGAAAAACCTGGATTTTAAACCCACAAAACAATTGATCCTTGTGCTTAAAATAAGCACGTAGTACCATCAATTTAGCAGACTCCAAAGAGAAAGTTACAACCAGTGTACAGCGCTTAGGAATAACATCCAATGAGTCCTCCAAAAAAGCTGTCAGATTTTGGGCAACCGAATCCTTTAATGTGTTCTCAAGTTATGTGATGGTGATATTCTTGTAGAGTGATTTTATTGTGGTGTGACTTTTCTTTTTTGTTGTTGTTCTGTATCTCAAGAAAATGCAAAATAAAATATTGAAAAAAAAAAGAAAAAGAAAAGAAAAGCTCTGTTGATAGTCAACAATGGATGCAGTAAAGACATCTACTGTATAGCAGAAAACCAGAGAGACTCAGGGTTTACAGTAGTGGGCTAGGAACAAGGAAGCCAGTGTTCAAATCCCACTGCTATCGCTGAAATAGTGCCGAGTACTGGGGGTGACGGCGTGCTTTCTTCTTTACACCCTCTGGATGTTTTTCAGCCAGAACGAGCACTTTTCAGATACCTGTTCGTGTCTGGAGCAAGTCTAAATGTAGATGTCATGCCAGATGGCCATGACATTTCTGACATCAGGCAGGACGGTCCAGGTTCCTGGGAACACCCACACCACGCCACCATTCAGACTTGGATGTCCTCACGCTGGGGACGTCCCCAGAGCCAGCTTCTAAAATGGCAAATGGCTCTGGAGACATCTCTGTGCTTTGGACGTCTCTGTGCATGTTTTAAGACATCCAAAGCACAAATAGGTCCCTAGCGCACCTCCCCGCCCCTGAAGATTTTGATAATTCAACTCAATTATAATCATCTCAACACCATCCCTTCCAGAAAATCCCATGAAAATCTGGACATCATATTTTTAAATATTAAACATTGTTTGGTAAATATGTCCACAATGAGGGAAATTTTCATAGTCAATTACAAAGATAAACGGACTATTTGCAAATTGCCTATTCCTTCTGTGGGTAAAAGTAAGCACTGATGAGCCTTGTGTGGCTATCAGGACCCATTGTCTTGATTTGACTGCAATTGCTCTTTGCTGTCTGGCCCCCCTCTCCCAGAAGCTGCTGCTGCCCTAGGCGGCCACCAAGTTTGCCTAATGTTTGGGCTGTCCTTGGGTCTAGGTTGTCAAGACTATAATCTTGGGAGATGTGATCTTAACAGAGCACAGTACCCTATATGGTCCAGGCAGCAGTTCAAATGTATAGTACCAATAAAAAAGTGATCTTGCCATGAACTATTTAAACAGCCTCCCTTACTCGTCTGAAGTTCCTAGAACAGGTTAACAAGAATTACAGATTACTCCCTAGATCTGACGAGTAGCAATAACCTAATATGTACCAACTATATCCTATGAATGTGAAGTCATTTATGGTACTGTCTTAAAACCAGTGTTCAGGCAAATTACAGAAGAACTGCAAAATTAAACCAATTGCCAGTAAAATGTTTAATTGGTGAAAAATATTACTACTTCTATATACTTTCCAGATGTTGTAAAGTGTGTACATCATTCAGCGGAGACTATATACGATTAGCAGAATTCTTCCTTTTTTAAAATCTGGTCAATATTCAGAAGCACTTATGTGGTCATCGTTGGCACCTACCGCATTCATGTGTCTTTCTTTTTCTAGACCAGACATATGTGCAACTTTCCTAGTAAATCTTAAAATGGTCAAAGTTATACATTTATAAAGGACGTGTGATTTGAAACAGGGTGTAGGTGGACAAAAATTTAATTCATTCAAAAGCAAAATTCAGACTCTGAACTTGCAACCATCCCCACTAAGGTAAAAAAAACACATCTTATTTTCAGCTGAGTCACTGCACGTAGCATGCAGACCTTTGAGGTTTTGGTCTAAAACCACCAGCAGAAATTCTTGAAAGTGGCTTTTTTTTTTTTTTTTTTAATAGCACAGTAGTTTTAACTCATGTTTTAACATCTTTGGCAAGCACCACAGCGTGACCCTTGTTTTCTAAGTATCTTCTAAGTATGCCCAGAAAACACCATTTTCCTTGTTTTAAAGGGTCCTTTACTCAGTCACTAATGATTCTCAGTAATGGTGTCATTGTGTACCATAGATGTTCCTTAGATTGAATACTGGCAGTGTTGAAATGTACTCATTGAAAACAAGTTGGGAAAGCATACAGAGCATGACTTGTGGAATTCTTTCCGACCTGTCTGTGTGTGCATATGTACACATCCCCATGTCCCTTCTTTTGTCCACAGCACTGTCCCTCCATCAGTAATGTAGGCTGGTTCTTCTGGTGTGGTGGAAGTACTAGTTACAATTAGGGTTGCCAACTGGCTGATTTTGGGCTGGCCCAGCCATTTTGCATGTTGGAAGCCGATGGCTGGCAGAACACTAAAACCATCCAATGAAGGACCAATTTTCTGCCTATCGCCGGTGCAGATCACTCCTATGTCTGCCTGTCGGGATCCCAACCCTCACTGGTAGAAGTACTGATGATCACCAAAGATCGCGGCAGGGAGAGCCCCTGACTGCCTGTGCAGATCCCAACTCCAATGGGCAGACATGCATAAACAGCCACAATCATGGCTGGAAGAGCCCCATATAGGGTTGCCAACTGACTGGTTTTAGGCCGGCCTGGCTGGTTTTTCATGTTAGAAACCAGCGGCCGGCAGAACAGCAAAACCGGCCAGTTTTCTGCTGACCACCATTACTCCTGTCTGCCCGCGGGGATTCCAAGCCCGCAGGCAGAAGTGCAGAAGCCCTTGGTAACCTTTTCTTTTTGTCAGGCTGTGCAGTCAATGATTCTCCCAGTCACAATACTGACTGCTTCTGCACTTCTGCCTGCGGGGCTTAGGATCCCCGTGGGCAGTCAACGGCTCTCTCGGCCGTGGGATTGCAGCCAATCCACAGAGGCTGTCAAACTGTGCAGCAAAAATGGTAACTTTTTTTTTGAAGGCTGCACAATCACCGGCTCTCCCGGCTACCTCAGCACTTCTAGGAATGGACGGCAGGTGTGGGGTAGCAGGAGAACGGTTGGAGTGGGAAGGGAAGTGATGGGATGAGTGTATAGGAAGTTAAAGGGCACAGTGTGTATGTGCAAAGGCACACCCCTCTCCCACCACACACACACTCCCACCTCAACACCACATACACACCCCAAATCTCTGCATGACACACACACAGGCACCCCATCTCCGCACCACACACACAGGTACCCCATCTCCGCACCACACACACAGTTTAATGGGTCAGTGATGGTGATGGGAGAGAGAAGAGGAGGAGTTGGGCCACTGACTTTTCTTGGCACTGTGCAGTGACCCATTAAGAGCCTGATTTATTAAGCTTTCTACCATGGAAAATGGAAAAACAGTCATAGTAAATCAGGCCCGAAAACCTAAAAAAGTAACATAACATCTTTTTGATGGAGTGGGGGGCATGCACTGTGACCTAGGTTTTGGCAGCCGGCCCCTAGATTCCAAGAAAATTTGTCAAGGCCTGGTTTAACACTAGAAGCCCCAAAGTACGTCAATTGATGCAAATGCATCTTCGAAGTTGTATACCAGCGCCACTGCTAGAACCATGTCAGTCATGTTCCATGACTTTGTTAGCAAGGTCAAGATGTTCAAATATGTGCATCGAAAATTAATGACAGATGCACCGCCTAGCGGGAGAATGAATTTATACCTAGACGCCCCAAAGTACGTCAACTGACGCACTCAATTGTCTTGGATGCGTCAATTGACGTACTTTGGGGCTTCTAGGTATAAATTCATGTTCCCACTAGGCGACGCATCTCAATCACTGTTTACAGTTTTACTCCAACATTACAAACAATAAACACATGATGACGTCATTTTTTATTTTTATTTATTTAGCAAGCATTTGTATACCGCTCCTTCCAGCGATCAGAAGCGGGTATGATTACATAGAAAAAGCTGTCAAATCAAAACAGGAAATTTATGGTATATACATGATTGATTTGGGAGGAAAGGATGGCACACAGAAAATTATCTACTTCTAGTCTATGGGGAAAAAGTTTACATATGTACATTTTTACATAGAAGGTCCTCTGGGTCTTTGGGTAGATAGTTGCCCTTCATGTGGATTTAGAACAGGTTGAAATGACTTTGAAATAGGTGCGTCTTGAGTTTTTTTCTAAAATCCGATAGATCGATTGTAATGACATCACATACTGCATGTATTTAACAAATAAGTAACTTCATATTATTTCACATCTGCATTTCATGGTAAACGCAGTCGTCGTGATAATGGGTCAATTGATGCACATTGGGGTTTCTAGGTAAAATTCCTTTTGGGGCTTCTAGTGTTAAACCACACATGTGCACTGAGACAGCTCTTCTGCGTCCCGCTCCCCTTGAATGTCAGATGTCAACAGATGGGGCGGGACGTGGCAGAGCTGTCTCAGCACAAGCATGGTCTAAACGCAGGCCCTGCATAACGCTCTTGCATTTTCTTGTGCTGGGTCCACTGAGAATATGCAATTGCCCTGGTTGCTTCCCTCTTAATGCCAATCCTGACATCTACTGTCTTTTATTTTGCACAATACAGGAGGAAATGCATTTCTTTCTGTTTCTCTGATGTTGCACTACATGCGGCGTCTGGCTTTCCAAGGTTTTAGTTTAATTTTTGTCTACATATTTCTGTTTTCACTTTGTGGTCACTTATTGCTGAAGATCTATCTGTAATGTGTGTGTGAGACCCAGCATGGAATTTCTGTTTAAGAATGTGCAGTAATCCGGTTTGTTCAGCTTTCCTAATAGGTTTATTGATGTTTTAGGGCCCACTGCAGTACTTACGGTGTTGCCTTTTTCTAGATTGGGTATTTGTGTGAGTTTTGGAAGTTAGTACTGGCATGGAAGATTTGATTTTGGTCCCGAATGATATTTTGTCTTAATTCGAGGACCAGCCCAACTATTAGGCAACAGAGACAATGGCTTCTGAGGGTCGGCAGAGAGTAGGGCATTCAAAGCTAAACAATAAATTCTGACCACCAGGGTGGACATATGGGTTAAGATTTGCTTGGGTGCCAACACTTTGAATCAAATGGAATTGGCCCTGATTAATTCACAATATTCTTGGTATTGAGAGAGATTTCTCGCGTGGCAAGTTTTATGGAGATGATTCTAGCTCTGCTCTGCTTTGCACAGATTGTTGGGGAGGAGGCCATGGGGCGGGATTTGGTGGATGCAGAATATATGTTTGGATTTAATACCATATGGGAGAACATATGTGTGTTGGAAGAGCCTGAGAAGGAGTGGCTGAATAGGTGCTGAAGGGTTCAACCTCTTGTAATCCGCCCTTGATATAGCCTGCAGAGGCTAATGCCTGCACTATTGCCCTCTCTGCAATTATTTTTATGGGCGGGGCATGGGCAGAGCATGGCTTGCCACAGGTGGTAGGTTTTTCTCTTTCAAAAAGTTGGCAACCTTAGTTATAGTCAGACCACTACTGGATTTGGATTTCTGATGTAATCCTTCCCCTTTCCAAAACTGAGCTCAAGGAGAATTACACTTCAGATACGGAAAGTATTTCCATGTCCCAGAGGTCTTGCAAGGGCTACATTTACCAACCTGTGTTAATACATGCTTAGTAAATAGGCCCCCCCTGCAATGAATAGCAATGATACAGGTTTGTAAATCTAGCCCCAAGTTTGACTGCTAAAGGAGGGAGAAATGACTGCTCAAGTTTAAGAGGCGCATTAGTGCAAGATGCAAGATCTGAACCCTCAGTCAGCTGCACTAACTGGCCACGCCTCCGTTCCATTAGTGACTGTGATATCAAGAGCTCTTTCTAGAATGGCTCTGTTAATTCTATCAATGCGGAACTCTCATCTAGCAGCAGCCCTAATAATTCCAGCATTAGGCTTCCTGCGAGTCAGACTGTTAGCCATTATTTTTGAATATAATTTGTCGTCATCTGCCTTAAACTAATTGTAAAGATGGAAAAGAAATACTGAAATTAAATTAAAAACAACGCTTTAAGCTCAAAATAGGCATTTATAAAACTGCTCGGAGTATATGCATGCAAAAGTGTGTTCGTATAGCCTAAGTTAATACTTTTTCTAAAAACCACTTCAGATACCATAACAGGACGAGCAAGGCTCTGGCTTGCCTGAGAGAGCAGGTTCCATAAAATTTCTTGTAAATTTAACTATACTATATATGGGGCCTATGAACTAATATTTTTACATAGACATGTGGAAGGTGCTTTTATAACAGGGTACTTTACCTTGTGCAGCAGAAATGCTTATAAGTTATGTACACAAGTTCCTTTTATATAGTAGGCATATCTATCTTTATGAATAATCCCACGGAAAATAGGTTCCTACACTTACACTCGTTCTCAGGCTCGTGAAAATATCTGTTTATTTTATGTGCATCTGTGCATATTTTATAACGTGTGTAAATCCGAACTCTACACAGTCCCGTACTCAGGAACTCCTTTGCTTATTTCAGATAAAACTATGCATTTATCGCCCTCCTTGCCTGAGGTATACAAGACACAAGGGGAAAAGGCTTATTTCCTTTCTTACAATCCCAGCCTTTCACCAGGTGCTTGAGGCAATCCCTAATACCTGACAACCAATGGAAAAAGAAAATGAATATAACTTTATTGGCAGTGAATTCAAACAAACTAGAAATTGGATGGAAACCAAGGATTTCAGCAATCACACATATAAATTTACAATGGCAATTTTCCATTCTCTGTATGCTTTTCCTACTTGCTAGAATTCTTAATGGTAATGGCCCCAAATAATCTTGCTTATTATGTACAGCTCTATGTTCCCTCTAGGTCAGCTCATTTTTGACTGGATAGTCTTATCTCTTCCTTCAGTTGCACAGATTAGGCTGGTGTTCATATAGGATAGGGCTAGGGTGATCAACTGCCCGGTTTTGGATTGGACAGTCCGGTTTTTCAGCCTTTTGTGCAGTGCATAGTTACAAGTGTAACTAGACACTGTAAAATCTGGTTTAACTAGACTTTCAAGCATTGTGGGAAGTCCTCAGTATGAAAACCTTTGACGAAAAGTACTGAAAAATGAAAACTAACTCAATTAGGATCAGGAGCAAGGCATTCACTTCCGGGATTGTCACTGGGTAAGCCTGTCACTGTTACAAAGCTAGTAGTGGTCTAGCTTGTCACAGAGCAATAACTTTGTCAATCAAAAAACCAACTCTGTGTATATAACTCGAAAGTGCAACAGTATCACCTAAACTGAATTGTTTGTATAGAAAGTATCAGCTTTTTTTAAAGTTTAATTAGTGAACCCCACACAAAGCGGCTATTAGGTCTCAGACTTCACGGGCAAACATAACTCAGTCTAAAACATTTGACTGATCATAACCCTTATTGCATCAACGACCTTTAGTAATCAGTCGCTCTGGATAAGGCATAAACCAACTCTTTAAATCCAAACCATTGACGACTTAAGCCAAAAGACTTAACCCGATTTATAGTACAAGAGTGGTTAGCTTAACTTAACTTTGAAGGCAGTGCTTTGCTTGAGAAAACAGTGCTTGGCCATCGCCTTATCCCCAACGCTCTCACTTGCGCTTTCCTGCGTTTCACCTAGATAAGGTTTCTTCAGGGGGTGGCTAAAAGCACTAAAAGACATCAGGTTTTAGACACGACGCATTTTTTGCAAATTTTGGCAGAGCATGCTTCATTAGCTACAGTTTCGGAGATGATCCTTGCAACGTTAGATGTGACATCTTTATATACAGTTATTCCGCAGGCTGATGCCCATGCTATTGTTATGGAGGCGCTTACCACGAGAGGGGATCTATCAGCTAGTCATTTGACGTTTCTATCGGAAATTGCCACTATAACAGTGTTCAAAAATTTTTTTGCCTTCGATGATGTTATCTACCATCAAAAGGCAGGGGTAGCGATGGGTGCTACTTGCGCCCCATCTATAGCCAACTTGTATATGCAACGGTTTGAACGGCAATGGATCGACGTTTCCCCGTTTCAGAAGAATCTTCAATTGTGGAGAAGATACATTGATGATATTTTTTTGCTATGGCGGGGAACAACTGAGAGTCTGGAGTCTGGCTGAATGATAGGGATAGACACATCAAGTTTACATCACATTACCATGCTGATAGGATTACCTTTTTTGGATGTTGATGTTCGAAAGGATGCAACCGGTTGGCTTACCTCTGTACATAGGAAAGTGACAGATCGAAATACTTTCCTTCACTACACTAGTGCGCACCCTCTACAATTGAAAGACAGCTTACCACTGTCGCGATTTGTGCGATATCGTCGAAACTGTACTAGTGTTCAGGTTTTTAAAGACCAACCAAAACTGTTAAAACAAAATTTTTATGATCGTGGCTATCCCCGGTCTGTTGTTGATAAGGCGTATAAAAGAGCACTGTATGCCAATAGAGATTTGCTTTTGCGTCCCCGAGAGAGGTCGGCCTCAAGGATGGGGACTGACTCCTCGGTTAATCTTATTACAAAATAGGAGTGGAGGAGTGGCCTAGTGGTTGGGGCAAGGTACTTCAGGCCGGAAGGTCGGGGGTTCAAATCCCACCAGAGGACAGCAACCTTGGGCCAGAAGGACTGGGGTTTCTAGTCTCACAGGTGCTCCTTGTGGTCTTGGGCAAGCCACTTAACCCTCCATAGCCCATGTTATCTCCAAGTTATAATGCCCTGTTCAATGTAATTTCAGTTTGTTCAATGTAAACCGCACTGATGCAGAATAGTGCGGTATATAAGAGAATGTAAAAATAAATAAATAAAAATACTCCCCCTATAGCTCTCAGTTGAAGCGTATCATTAAACGCCATGCAAATGTGCTACACAGTATCCCTGGTCTCGAAGATAAAACCGTACGATGTGTATGGCAATGGAATAGCAATTTCAAGGAAATGTTGAGCCTGGCAGTATTGCGCCCTTTATCCCCATCACCTGATTGTACCGAATTTGGGCATATGAAATGTGGCGAGTGTAACATCTGCCACATTACAAAAGAATTGTGTGAATTTAGCTATCGGGGTAGGACGTACCGGCTTAAACACTCTACTTCATGTACTTCTACCTATGTTGTGTATTGTATCCTTTGTCCATGTGGCTTAGCCTACATAGGAAAAACCATTCAAATGTTTAAAACATGCATGAATGAACACAAGAGTAACTAAAATGTCAACGCCGTGAAGCACCGATCGTAGACCACTGCTTACAGCTGCAGCATGCATTTGAGGAATTACAATGCTTCTGTTTGGATGTAATTACTTCAACACAACAGGGGCAATCTAGAGACCGCACTCTCTTATGGCATGAACAACGCTGGATCCATAGGATAGGATCAGTGTTCCCTAATGGCCTTAATCTGCGGGTGGAATGGGAAGTCTGCATCTGAGTCCTTTGTTCATTAGAGGAGCAGGTGATAAGCACTCACTCTATAAAATGCTCAGTTCGCATGTGCGGCGTTCAGAAAAAAACGGCATGCTTTGATAGTGCTTTAAACCAACTTGTCGTGAGGTATATGGCTCCTATTTCTATTCTTGTACTGGATGTAATGAATTATACCACCATTGAAAGTGTGTACCTACTAAAACCTGATGTCTTTTTGAATTTTAGTGCTTTTAGCCACCCTCTGAAGAAACCTTATCTAGGTGAAACGCAGGAAAGCGCAAGTGAGAGCGTTGGGGATAAGGCGATGGCCAAGCACTGTTTTCTCAAGCAAAGCACTGCCTTCAAAGTTAAGTTAAGCTAACCACTCTTGTACTATAAATTGGGTTAAGCCTTTTAGTTTAAGGTGTCAATGGTTTGGATTTAAAGAGTTGGTTTATGCCCTATCCAGAGCGACTGATTACTAAAGGTCGTTGATGCAATAAAAGTTATGACCAGTCAAATGTTTTAGACCGAGTTATGTTTGCCCGTGAAGTCTGAGACCTAATAGCCGCTTTGTGTGGGGTTCACTAATTAACTTTTAAAAAAGCTGATACTTTCTATACAAGCAATTCAGTTTAGGTGATACTGTTGCACTTTCGAGTTATATACACAGAGTTGGTTTTTTGATTGACTGTTACAAAGCTGACAACTTAGGGTGCTAATTGGCTACCATTGCTAAACTACAAAACATCATTCTGGGGTGAGCAAATGGGAAGCAATATCAATGAGCAGTGACCAGAAGCTAGAAAGAAATATGAGAGAGGTGTGTGGGTTTTTAAACATTTTTTCACACTTTATTCACTATGGGTGTTATTTCAGAAGCCTTATATGCATTTGTACATAGATGCACCAGGCACACACACATGCAAACTGCCTACACATGCAAACAGCCATTTTAGAAGGGCCTGATTTTGCAAGTGTCGGCCCTGATCATGTCCAAATTACATGGGAGAATTTTGGGGGTATAGTCTGGGCGAGACAAAAGGTGCGCATGTATCCCCTATTTCATATAGGGGATGTATGTTTAAGGCCAGAATCAGCAGTGTCTAAATTTACACCTGCTCCTTGATATGAACATGCATTTTAAAAATGCATTTTAAAAATGCATGTTTTGGTCAGCCTTAATCCCCCAATGTTGATTTTCTCCTCCAAATTGAATTGTGGCAAACATGGAGAGTGGCTGCACAATGGAGTTTGGAAAATGGCTCAGATCTACTACTACTATTACTACTTACCACTTATTTGTATAGCACTATAAGGCATATGCCGTGATATAGAGACACATTGAAAAGATAGTCCCTGCTCATCAGAGCTTACACTCTGGTCAAGACAGATAGCACAACAGCTGAGGACAAAGATATATCTAGGGGAAAGGTAAGGAACCACACAGGAGACTAAGCAGATCAGGATCCAAAAGCAGCCTCGAAGAGGTGAGTTTTCAGCCTGGATTTCAAAAGGAACAGAGATGAATCCTGACGCACAGACTAAGGTAGTTTGTTCCAGGCATAAAGAGCAGCAAGGTAGAAGGATTGAAGTCTGGAGCTGGCAATAGAAGAGAAGGGCACAGATAAAAGGGATCTGTCAGAAGAGCAAAGTTCCCAAGGAGAGGTGTAGGGAGAGATAAGAGAGGAAAGGTAGTGAGGGAGCAGCAGAATGAGTGCACTTACAGGTCAGGAGGAGATGTTTGAACTGGATACTGAAACGAAGTGAAGTGACTTGAGAAGAGGGGTTATATGAGCATATTGAGACTGGCAGAAGATTAGCGCACATCTGAGCTTTGATCAGATTGAAGGGGAGAAAGATGATTCAGAGGGCAACCAGCAAGGAGGAGGTTGCAATAGTCTAGACAGGAGGTGACTAAAGAGTGAATAAGTGTCTTACTTGTAGTAGTGTGTGTAGAAAGGAAGGGACAAATTTTGCCGATGTTATAGGGAAAGAAGCGACAGGTTTTAGCTGTTGGATGTGTGCAGAGAAAGAGAGAGTAGAGTCAAAGATGACCCCAAGGTTGCGAGCTGAGAAAACAGGAAGAAATGTAGTGTTATCCACAGAAATAGAAAAAGGAGGAAGTGGATTTGGGGGGGGGGAGGGTGGAGGATAAGGAGCTCAGTTTTGGCCATGTAGCACTGAGACATCCAGACAGCAATGTCTCATACAGCTGGGAGGAGAGTCCTTTTTCAGAAGGAGGCTGGTGAAGTTGAAACCAACTCCAGTTAAAGCATTAACCATGTCTCTCTGAAAATGTCAGGTAGTGGCAGGTCCAGGCCCAGGACTAGGTAGAGACAGAACTAACCCAGGGCTGCTGATTCAGGAGCTTCCATCTGGTAACTTTGCAGCAAGCCTACAGTAACAGTATATTTAACTATCTTTTTTGTTTTTTCATTGTTTTTATTATCATCACGTGTAATTAATTTGTTTTAAAGTTTTACTGCTGCCTTACATATTAGTGTAAATTTTAGGAAATTGTGTTCTGTTGTGATCTGCACTGAACCTGCCTGTTCCAGGGAATAAGGAAATATAAACTCTTAAATTAGATTAATTTAACTTGGGCTAACTGATGCTCCCAAGGAGCAACTTCAAGGGGTCAATGATTTAAAACAATTCAAAAACCCCAATCCTTCTGATGTCCTTTCTAAAGTATCGCCCAGACTCCCAAGCTCCCCTTGATCCCCTTTCAAAAACACTGCCTGATCTCCTCATGCCCTTCATTTTTCCCTGGTACCTACCAGGGGTCTACCTGATGGGTTGTGGAGAACAGGAGCAACTCCCAGGTGCTCCTTCCCTGGCAGTTTGATCCTCCAGTATTACCGGTAGTACAATGAAACTATGGATAAGGGGCTGAGGTGGCCATTTGGATTCAGGGACCACTCGGTGCAGGAATGTCCAGAGATTTCTTCTGCATCCAACCCACTACCCATCAGAGAGACCCCCCAGTGGATACTAGGTGAGGGGTGTGGAGGAATTGGGGGTGGTTACTTTTAAAAAAAATCAAATTAAGCCATATTAATCATGGGAGCAACCTTCAAGGACTGCATCCTTGGAGACTTTCCTAACCAGGGCTCCACAGATCAAACAGTAAGGGTTTGAGGGTTTGTTTGTTTGTTTTATTATATTACATTGCTAGCTCTCTGACTGGGAGCTCTTAAAAGGGTTTTTTTGTATATTTTTTAAAGCAAGGTTACTTTCTTTTTGGTGCTTTAGGGGAACTCTCCTTGAGCACAGTAGGTTGCTGAACCCCAGTAACCTCCTCAGGTTTAGAAACTGCTAACACCTAATCAGGAGTTAGTGGGCCTGTTTCCTGAGTGCAGTTGAAGCCTGCATAAAAGGCTCCAGTGCCCTGCCCTGTTGAGGCTTTTCTAACCAGGGCTCCACAGATCAAACAAACAGTAAGGGTTTGAGGGTTTGTTTGTTTGTTTTATTATATTACATTGCTAGCACTCTGACTGGGAGCTCTTAAAAGGGTTTTTTGTATATTTTTTAAAGCAAGGTTACTTTCTTTTTGGTGCTTTAGGGGAACTTTCCTTGAGCACAGTAGGTTGCTGAAACCCAGTAACCTCCTCAGGTTTAGAAACTGCTAACACCTAATCAGGTGTTAGTTCCCTCCCTACCCACCCCGACTCCCACCCACCCCTAGTGAGCAGTCTTGCTTTATAGGGCACCTCCCCCTTTAACAAATCACAGAGAATTGGACCAGCACATTTTGAATATAATTAAAGAGATTTAAATGTTTTTTCTCTGAAAGGACAGCTGCGAAACCGGCTGATACTTGGTAAATCTCTCTCTTTTGCTTTAACAGATACCTAAGCTCCACGAACAGAACAATGGCTGGGAAAAATCGTATTGCTAAAGCTGTTGCCCCCGTTACAGCTTCTGCCTCAGTCCAGACAGAGGTCCTAATGCCAGTTGAAGGACCGGTTCCATGTGCAGGGTGCCTGCATGCTGAAGCTCTGAGGAAAAAAGTGGAGGAACTCAGAGAGGAGGTGGCGAGGCTGAGGAGCATTCAAGACAGTGAGAAGTACATTGATGAGATGCTTCTTGCAGCAACCAAGCTCTCCAGCACAGGAGAAGATGGGTGCCAACAGAATGTCGATGGTTGGACACAAGTCACCAGGGCCTGCAAAATCACCAATCCAACTTCTCCAGCCCTTGAATTGAAGAACCATTATGCAGCCCTGGAAGTGGAGGAGGTGAAAGCATCCCTGGAAAGGGAAGAACCAGAGTTCAAGTACCCCAAAGTTGCAGAATCAGTGACCAGAAGGAAACAAAGGGTAGTGGTGGTTGGAGACTCTCTTCTGAGGGGTACTGAGGCGTCCATCTGCCGACCAGACTTGATGTCCAGAGAGGTATGCTGTCTGCCTGGTGCCAAAATCCAAGATGTTACGGAGAGTTTGCCGAGACTCATCAAGCCCACTGACTATTACCCAATGTTGCTAATCCATGTTGGAACAAATGATACTGCCAGGTATACCTCGGAACGTATCAAAAGTGACTTCATGGCTCTGGGACAGAGGGTGAAGCAGTTAGGTGCACAGGTGGTATTCTCTTCAATCCTCCCTGTTGAGGGTAAAGGCCAAGGCAGAGAGGCTCGCATCCTGGAGATGAATGCATGGCTGCGTGGATGGTGTCATCGAGAGCGTTTTGGTTTCCTAGACCATGGGATGCTGTTCCAAGGGTTGCAGAGCAGAGATGGCATCCTTCTGTCCAAGAAAGGTCAACGCATCTTCGGTAGTAGACTGGCTAATCTACTGAAGAGGGCTTTAAACTAGATTCGTTGGGGATGGGTGAAGAAAGCCCCCAGGTAAGTGAAAGCCCCCAGGTAGGTGATACCCATTTCCATAAAGGTATTTAATGTAACAGGGGTAACATATGGAAAGCAGTGTGTATTAATGCCCATAGCATGGGAAATAAGATCCCTGAAGTTGAAGCTTTGGTGGGAGTGGCTGACTTGGATTTAGTGGCAGTTACAGAAACATGGTTCACAGAAAACCATGACTGGGATGTAACTATACCTGGCTATACTTTATTCAGAAAGGACAGGGTAGGAAGAAGGGGAGGAGGAGTGGCACTATATGTAAAAACTACAATTAAAGCTTTGGAATTACAGAGCTTAAAAGGGATAGAGGAGGCATTGTGGGTTAAACTAGAAAGAGGGAAAGAGAAATCTATTTGCATTGGTGTGATATACAGACCTCCCTCACAAGAGGAAGAGGTGGACAGAGAGTTAATTGAAGACATACACAGCATTGCTAGGAAAGGGGAAGTGCTACTGATAGAAGATTTCAATATGCCAGATGTTGATTGGCACATTCCTGCTGCAGTATCATCTAGAAGTAAGGAGATCCTGGATTCTCTACAGGGAGAACTATTCAGGCAATTGGTAACAGACCCCACACGTGAAGGGGCCATACTGGACTTGGTGCTTACCAATGGTGAAAGTGTTTCTGATGTTGTAGTGGGAGATCATTTTGCATCCAGTGATCATCAGATGGTGTGGTTCAGTATTAGGATTAGGGCTGTTAGAATCCATTCCAAGGTGAGGATCTTAGACTTTAGGAAGACTAACTTTGCGAAGATGGGCCAATACTTCAGGGAGTCGTTAGTGGGATGGGAACAGCTGGGGGATGTAGAAAAACAGTGGGCAAAACTGAAAGGGGGTATTTTAAGGGCAACCAACCTTTTTGTTAAAATGGTAAATATAGGCAAAAGGAACAGGAGACCGCTATGGTTTTCGAAGGAAGTAGTTGAAAAAGTGAAGAAAAAGAGGGAGGCCTTCATGAAATACAAGAGATCACAGAGAGAGGAAGACAGGCATCTGTATTTGGAAAAACTTAGAGAAGCTAGCAAAGTAGTCAAGAAGGCAAAGATTCAAAAGGAGGAGGAAAAAGCCAATGCAATAAAATGGGGGGATAAGACATTTTTCAGATATATTAGTGAGAAGAGGAAGGGCAAAAGTGGTATTGTCAGACTCAAGGGTGCAGGGGGGGGAATATGTAGAAGCTGATAAGGATAAAGCGGAATTGCTTAACAAATATTTTTGTTCTGTGTTCACAGATGAAGAACCAGGAGCAGGACCTCAGAAAACACCCACAAATAATAACAGAAGCAAGGGACATCTTGAACAATTTTCAGAAGACTGTGTTCGTGAGAAACTAGCTCAACTTAAAGTAGACAAAGCGATGGGACAGGATGGGATACTCCCTAGAATACTGAGAGAACTTGGGGATGTTCTAGCAACTCCACTGACTGACCTTTTCAATGCCTCGTTGGAGTCAGGAGTGGTGCCAAAGGACTGGAGAGAGGCTCATGTGGTGCCTTTACACAAAAGCGGAAGTAAGGATGTGGTTGAAAACTACAGGCCGGTTAGTTTAACTTCGGTGGTGAGTAAATTATTGGAAACGCTGCTGAAAGAGAAAATAGTGAGGTTTCTGGAGTCCAGTGGATTACAGGATCCGAGGCAGCATGGATTCACCAGAGGCAAGTCTTGTCAGACAAATCTGATTGATTTCTTTGACTGGATGACCAGGGAGTTGGACCGAGGGAGAGCTCTAGATGTGGTGTATTTAGATTTCACTGTTTCTCACAGGCGACTTATAAACAAACTGAGCACCCTAGGGATGGACCCTAAAGTTACTGCTTGGGTTAGAAATTGGTTGGGTGGGAGGCGACAAAGAGTACAAGTAAATGGAGCTCACTCTGAGGAGAAGGATGTTACCAGTGGTGTGCCCCAGGGATCTGTCCTTGGTCCGATTTTTTTTAACATCTTTGTTAGTGATATAGCGGAAGGGCTGTCGGGTAAGGTTTGCCTCTTTGCAGATGATACCAAAATCTGCAATAGAGTAGACACCCAGGAAGGTGTAGATAACATGAGGAGGGATCTAGCTAAGCTTGAAGAATGGTCTAGAATTTGGCAGCTGGGATTTAATGTTAAAAAATGTAAGGTCATGCATTTGGGCTGCAGCAATCCAAGGGAGCAATACAGTATAGGAGGTGAAGTACTTTTGTCCACTAAAGAAGAGCGGGACCTAGGCGTGGTTGTGTCTGATGATCTTAAAGTAGCTAAACAGGTAGAGAAGGCGACGGCAAAAGCTAGAAGGATGCTTGGGTGCATACGGAGAGGAATGGCTAGCAGAAAAAAGGAGGTGATAATGCCTCTGTATAAGTCTTTGGTGCGACCTCATTTGGAGTATGGTGTGCAATTCTGTAGACCGCACCTTCAAAAGGATGTGAACAGGATGGAGTCGGTGCAGAGGGTGGCTACTAAAATGATTAATGGGCTTCATTATAAAGCATATGAGGACAGACTTAAGAATCTTAATATGTACACCTTAGTGGAAAGGCGGGATAGAGGTGATATGATTGAGATGTTTAAATACCTCTGTGGCATAAATGTTCAGGGAGAGAGCCTCTTTCAATTGAAAGCAAGTTCTGCTATGAGGGGACATGGGATGAGGGTGAAGGGAGATAGATTCAGGAGTGATATGCGGAAATATTTCTTTACAGAAAGAGTAGTGGATCCATGGAATAGTCTCCCAGTGGAGGTGGTAGAGATGAGGACAGTAACTGAATTCAAAAAAGCATGGGACCAACACAGAGGATCTCTAAAGGTAAAAAGTGGACTGTTGTAGTTGTTGTTATGGAAGGACAGACTAGATAGGCCATGTGGTCTTTTTCTGTCATCATGTTTCTATGTTTCTATCATTCCATTATAATGCGGCTCCCAACGTAGGAGACACCATCACCCCTAAGATTTTTTTAAACTCTGCACTATACTCATTGGATCCTAGAGCTTTATTTATTTATTTAAAAACACTTATATTCCACACTACAACCTAGGCAGATAACATAAAAACATATATAAAGAATTAAAATAAAACAAAATACACCATATTCATACTAAAACAGCACCCCGAACCTGCTGCCTTATTAATACTTCATCAGAAACTGAGGAAAGACTGTAGATAACTATTCATACAATAGCTGCAAATGTTACAAAAGCCTGTTGAAATAAGTGTATCTTCAAATTTTTCTGGAATATCAAGATCTCCAAAAATCTGTGCCGGCAAAGCATTCCAAATGTATGGAATAGCCATAGAAAAAATTCTGTTTCAGAATAGTTAAAAGTTTATCTTTTTGGAATTATGGAACATCTAATTACAATGTATCTTGTGAGCCCGGGAAGGACAATAAATCTGCAAAAGAGCAGATAAACTGAATGGTGCCTGATGATTGAGACATTTGAATACCAACATGATGATGAATACCACACTTGGTTTGCAGCTCGCCATGCTGAGGGTTGTGTGCAAAAATGATGACAGAAAAAAGACCACATGGCCTATCTAGTCTGTCCTTCCATATCAACAACTACAAGAGTCCCCTTTTTTTCTTTAGAGATCCTCTGTGTTTGTCCCATGCTTTTTTGAAATCAGATACCGTCCTCATCTCTACCACCTCCATTGGGAGACTATTCCAGGGATCCACCACGCTCTCCGTAAAGATTCTCAAGAGCAGAGATGTCTCTCTCCATACAAAGATTCAACTCGTTCAAGCCATGGTATTTTCAATAACGTCATATGGATGCGAAAGTTGGACAGTGAAAAAGATAGACAGGAAGAAAATTGATGCCTCTGAATTATGGTGCTGGCAACAAATATTATGTATACCATGGACTGCCCTAACAAACCAGTCGGTACTAAAAGAGATCAAACCTAAGCTTTCCTTATAAGCTCAGATGACAAGACTTTGACTCTCATACTTTGGACACATAATGCAAAGAGAGATCATTAGAGAAAGACATCATGCTTGGCAAGGTAGAATGTCAACGCAAAAGAGGAAGACCAGCAAGGAGATGGATCGATATAACATCATCTATGGGTGCCACTCTATCAACAATGAGCCGCCTGACTGAAGACCGAACACAGTTTAGGACAACTATCCAGAGGGTCGTCATGAGTCGACACCGACTCAAAGGCACTTAACAACAACTATTAAAAGGGGATCAGAGGATTAGGGGTCTGGGAGGAATTTAGACAAAATATCAAGGGGATAATCAGAAGACTGTAGTCTTCGTGGACCAGCCCCTTTAAGAGATGCTGGATTCAATCCAGGGCATGCTATCTTTGTGTTGCTGTGATCAGGAATGCACAATATCCTTGGCTGTAGCAACACAAGGTTAGTTGATCCTTCAGTAAATTTTCATGCAGTCAAAGTGATGCAACTATACATTTTTTACTGTGCTAAATAAACAGTGCCCTATATCAGCTTTCTCTACCAATATTAGATCTTAAACACTGGGCCACTTCACAGGAAAAGAGATGTCCAAGCCTGGACGGTCAGAAATACCTAGGTATTTTACAAAACACTTGCTGCTTGGAGTTAGAGCAGCATGCCAAAAAAGTAGCACTGTCAAGGTTCAAATACCACTGCTCCTCCTTGTAATCTTGAGCAAATCATTTAAACCTCCATTGTCTCAGATATAAACTTACAGGCTGATACAGAAAGCTAGCACGGCCTTTAAGCACACGTAATGCCACATTTAAGCACACTTTACAACCTATTGCAGAAAACAGAAGTAAATCCCTGCAGAAAAATTAACGCCCAATTAGCACACCTATTTAAATGGATTGAAATGTATTTTAATCAGCTGCATGGTATACAAATCATGGTACGCCTGGTGCAGAGACAGGCGTAGATCATTTCGCAAACAACCATAGAACCAAAATTTTTACTTCAGGGGCTGAGGTGACTTAAACTTCTAACATGTGCTGTCAGACGGGTGCCTGGGTGAGAATGTTCACAGTCTTGGCAAAGGCATATATTAATATGATTTGCAAGGGATTGTGGGAAATGTAGTCCATTCACACCAGACACAGCCGTTCACAATAATTAGTTGTGCTTGAGTGTAAAGCCAATAAGATATTTATTTATGGGGTTATTTCTCCCAACACAGATATGCTTGGTAGCACATAAAACAGGATACTTGCTTTCAGTGTTAAACGTAGAAAAACAAAATCAGGAAAACAACAGCTGAACTTGTCAGGCAATCAAAGCAAAATAATAAGGAACAGGATGGTAACAGAATGGTCTTTTCTGTAGGCTCTAGCTAATATTTTCTTAGCAGTGCTTTAATTAATAAACAAAACCCACAAAGTAGGGAAAAACTGTTCTTTTCAGGTTAACTTCTTATATCTTCACACATAGACTCAGAAGTGATTTCCTCAGAGCTCACAAGCAATTAGGTAAGGCTCAATTGCTAGCAGTTACCCAGCTGAAACCCCTTAGCTGGCTTGCTTTCTACTGCATGGCTCAAATCCTACTCAGGAGCTTTTCTGAGTAGATTAAAGAACAAGTTTGTATTTCTTTGTGATGGTTGTTGTACTTTGTAACAGTAAATTACCAAAGGAGTTTAGACAGAGAGCAATCCATGTATTCACAGCCTGTATCTAAGACCTCTCCCCTTCTTCAACAATCATGGGTTCAATATCATGGATTGGCACAGAGGAATTTCTCAATGGAGCATTCTCAGGAGAATACCTGTTTCCCTGCTGTCTTTCAAGGGTATAGCTAGGGCATAGATCAGTGTTCATACCTGAGCTTCCATTGCTGTTAGAGTTCCTCTCTAAATAGCCTGGCCAGTATGTAGTCCAGTTCTTATGTCCAGCCTTCCAATCCAGATCCCTGGACACTGGATCTCTCTTCACATACCTTCTGGCACGGGTCCTAGGGTCTCTTCCAAGTGCAGCCGTCTCCCTCACAGGTACCGTCTGGAGATTCCTAGCTCTGCAGCACCACTCCTCTGGTTTTCCCCAATCCAATGGTGTATGCTGGCCTTTTGAATGTCTCCCAGTATACGTACTGCTCTGGACTCCTTTAGACCTCCCAAATGCTTTTCTCTTCTTTCTTCCAAAGGGTTTCTTGCCCTCTCTGTCCGTCCACTCTGGCTTCTGCTTCTGATGATCCTCCAGATGATGAAGATGTCCAAGCTGAGGATATCCAAGCTGATTCTGAGGATAATTCTCTGTAGAATAAACTCTACCTTTATTCTGCTTAGATGAGTGTTCCACCCTAGCACAGCACAGCTGAGCTGAAACAGGCCCTGCCCTTTGAGATGAGTGCTTAGGGATTACCTCATAGCCCTCCTGATTGAACACACGTTTCCCCACTCAGCTCCTCTAATGGCTGTTGGAAACCTGGTGCATTCTGGGACTGGTAGTCTTTTATGGGAAAATTCTGTTTTCTTATTTCTACCAGAACTGACAGGTTGCTTGTTCAGAGTCACTTCACCTTTACTATAGCTCCTTCCTGAGCTATGATAAGCTTCCTTATCACAGTGCCCCCGACAGTATTTTGATAGCACCAAATGCTTTTCCTGATGTCAAGATCATCTTCTTCTCAGATAATCAGGAATTCGGCGAAGCCCCCAATGCCATGAAAATATTGTTGGGGGCCATGCTAGACAAAAAATCCTTGGTGGCCCAGTGGTCCCGTTCCCCCCCCCCCACCCACCCAACAGTATTTTGATGGCATTGAGAAAAGCCCCCCATGCCATCAAAATGTTATCGGGGGCCAGTGCCCTGAAAATAAAAGAATCCCTGGTGGTCTAGTGCCCCCGATCCCCCCCCCAATGGTATTCTGATTTCATCAGGGATGATCGCAGCATTGGGAAAGGCCCCCGATGCCATCAAAATACTGTTGGGGGCCAGTGCTCTGACAATAAAAGAATGCCCGGTGGTCTACTGGCCCCTGTACCCCTCACCCCAAGGATGCACTGCACGAGGCCAGACACTTCCATTTTTCAAGATGGTGGACGCAGAGCAGGAACATTTAGGCAGTGCTCCCGCTTGTTTTAAGGTATCGGGTGGGAGTGGCTGAATTTAGAATCTGCTAGACTACCAGGTTTTTTTTTTGTATTTAATGTGGGGTTGGGGGTACAGGGGCTGCTAGACCACCAGGTTACTTTGGATGTAAATTCTAAAAACTGACATATGTAAAATACTAAATTGAAAATATTTTCTACCACCAGTGTCTTCATTGCTGAATTGGGTGGCAGGAGGCTGCCATACAGATGGGCATCAGGGATACAGCTCTAAAATTATAAACAATCCCTGAGAATTGAGGACATCTGGTAACCTTACCTGAAGGAGTTTTTTGTACAGAAGAGCTGCCTTCCTGGAAAAGGTACAGTGGGGTGACTGCTTACGAGATATGCAGAGAGGATTAGAGGAATAGGATCCAAGTGAGGAGGGAGAAAAGGCACTGTTAGCTGATAAGTGCTTAGAAGCCCTAACCCAGGGTCCTTCTGCCAGCAGCAGAACTAATAAATATTTAAGAAACACAACCTGTTACCAAAGACTGTGTATTAGTTGTATAAAACACTCTAACAGCAATCACAAAACTCCAGCTAATTCAATTAAGAATCCATGTAGATGCTGCGTCTTCAATCGTAAATCAATTTAAATTAAAATTAATCACTTTTAAAGGAAAATATCATGGTTGGACAAGTTTTGAGGCTTCTAAAAAGGAATAGGTGCAGCAAGCTAAGGTTATGGCTCAGAGAATTCGTACTAAGGGTAATCCAGAAGCAACTGTAAAATAGTTATCTCCAAGTTATAATGCCCTGTTCAATGTAATTTCAGTTTGTTCAATGTAAACCGCACTGATGTGGAATAGCGCAGTATATAAGAGAATGTAAATAAATAAAATAAATAAATAACTATTTCCTGAGCATTCAAAAGAGTAAAGAATGCAAACTGTGATTGGCCCCAAGGGAGAATCAGGACTCTAAAAATGGTACAGTTGTGGTCAAAATTGGCACCCTTGCAGTTCAACCCCTTAATATCTAATATCTCCTAAAATAAACTGGCAGGTCAAATAGCTTTGGACTATGTATGCACACATATTTGACATATAAAAGAATCAAATAAAACAAGACCAATTAAAAAACGAAATGGTATAAAAACAGACATTTTCCAGGACATGATTATTGGCATCCTTATAAACAATTCAAAACAGTTTGAACAGAAGAACCATATTCCTACTGCAGTAAAATTAGACACACTGTGATCAACTGTCAGTGCTCAAATTACTTGAATCAACCAATTTATTTATTTTTTATTTATTTTAATGCTTTTCTATACCGCACTATTTATCATCAGCGCGGTTCACAAGTAACATAAGTTGTGCAATGCAGGACAGTTTGACATTGGACTTACAAAGAACAGGGAAAATAAAACATGGTGAACAGGATAACTATATACACTATGTACAAATTAGTATTATGGTTGCCCATAATATTCGGCAGTATTTACAAAAGCTCAATGGTAGCTATATAAATCTACATATTTCTATTGTTACTCCGGGGTTTGTTAGGGAAGGTTGTAGTGAATGGATTAAGTGCACTAATTGTAGAGCGGAGGGGTTACTCTGTGTAAGCTGCTATGGGTCGGGGTGAGGACGTCTAGGTGATGTTGTCTGAAATGGAGAAGTGTTGCAGGAAGAGATGATGTTTGAGCGCCTTCCTGAACTGAGAGAAGTTGTTTATGGTGCGGAGGTCTGGTGGGAAGGCGTTCCAGCAAGAGGGTGCATATAGTGCAAAGGCACGCTTTCTCGTAGTCTTGGAGCATTTGGTGATGGCTTTTGGGAGAAGTATGGTATTGCAGGCAGTAGATCTCCTTGATCTGTTGAGGGGGTGGGGTGTATAAGGTCTGAGAGGGAGGTGGATGTGCTTCTGTTAATTGCTTTAAATGTCATTGTTAAGGTCTTGAATGTGATTCTGTACTGTACAGGGAGCCAGTGTAGATATTTGAGGATGGGGGTGATATGGTCTTTTCTTGATGCTCCATAGAGTGTTCTTGCTGCAGCGTTCATCGTGAGCTGCAGGGGGTTTAGCGAGCTCTTTCGGAGGCCCAGTAGTATAGAGTTGGTGTAATCAAAATGAGGCATTATTAGGGCTTGAAAGACTGTTCGGAAGTCGTTTGGTTCTAGAATCCGTTTCATGTGGCGTAGTATCTGAACTTTGTGGTAAATTGCCCTTACGGTATTGCCTATTTGGGAGTGCATGTTAAGGCGCTGATCGAGTGTTACGCCAAGGTATCGAATCGTCGTCTTGGAAATGAGTTCTGCATTGCATACCTTGAGTGATGCGGGAGGGGCGAATGTTTGGTCTCTGCTGATGAAGAGAACCTCTGTCTTTGAGGTTTATTTTGAGTTTTTGCGTATGTAGCCAGTCTTCGACAGTGTCGAAGCATGCTGAAAGCTGGGAGAGGTCTGGTTCATCTGTGGATATTGGGGTGAACATTAGGACATCATCAGCATATACTAGGCAGTTAATGTTGAATGACCGGATGAGGTTGCAGATGGGTTGCATATAGATGTTAAACAATAGGGCTGAGAGTGACCATCCTTGAGGAACCCCTTTCTTTTGCGGGAATGGAATTGATGTGGAGGGACCAGAGCATACATGTTGCCATCTGTCGTTAAGATATGAAGCGCACCAGGTGAGTGCACTTCCGTGGACGCCCTTATCGGCAAGGCGGGATAAGAGTAACTTGTGGCTGACCGAGTTGAAGGCTGCTGCGATATCGAAGAAGACGAGAGCAAAGCTTGGTCTGATATTGTCAATCCCAATTGTAAGGGTGTTAAATAGAGTTGTCAGCAAGGTTTCCACTCCGAGTGACTCTCTGAATCCATGCTGGCAAGGGTCAAGGGGTGCGTTTGTTTCGATATGATGAGTCAGTTGCTGTTGGACTATTTTTTCCATGATTTTGGCTAGCAGAGGGATGCTTGATATTGGTCTGTAGGAGTCCATCTTTGCGGGGTCGAGCTTACAGTTTTTCAGCAGCGGTCTTATTGATGTTTGCTTTATTTATTTATTTATCTAACAAGTTTTTTATACCGCCTTTTCCTTCAATCAAAGCAGTTACAAGACATACAAAGGTTATAAAGTGAGGGAAACATACACTGTATAAACAAAAACATCAAAGTAGTAAGGTAGGATAAATAACATAGGTTAACTAATATAGAAAATCATTTTATATAACAGCTACAGTAATTTTTAAATTGTTAATTGATTGATCCGTAGTGTTCAATGAAGAGTACAGTCTTTAATTGCTTACGAAAGTCCTTTAAGTCGTCAATGGATCGTAAGTCAGGAGGGAGAGAGTTCCATATTAATGGGGCAGCTAATGAAAGTGCTCTTTGTGTAGTGAAATTGCATGATTTTGCGTAGTTTCTTGGGGTGCTGAGGGTGTTTGAAGTGGTTTGCCTCCTTGGTCTGTTGCTGGTATTAGGGAGTAAGAGGGCATGGAGGCTGATTGCAGAGCTCTTGCGTCTAATTTTGAAAATATTTATGATCATCTTATATTTAATGCGATGGCTTATTGGGAGCCAGTGGAGTTCTTTGAGGATGGGGGTAATGTGGTCATGATTTGCGGAGCCGTTGATTATACTGGCTGCTGTGTTCTGAGCCATTTGAAGCGGTTTGAGAGAATGTTTCGATAGACCGTTGTAGATTGGGTTACAAAAATCTAGTATGGGAGTTATTAGCGCTTGGCATACTGTGCGGAAGTGTTCATATGAGAGAAGAGGCTTGAGGTGTCTGATTATTTTCATTCTGTAATATGCGTTTTTAACAGTTTTTCTTATGTGGGACCGTAGGTTGAGTTCTTTGTCAAGGGTTATTCCGAGGTATCTAACTTCGTCCTTAATTGGTATCGTTGCGTTGTTGCATGTGATGTATGGTGGGGGGCTAAAGTCGGTGTTTCTGGTGATAATAAGTGCCTCTGTCTTGTTAAAGTTTATAGCAAGGTTGTTGTTCGTTAGCCACGTGGACATGTTGGCAAGGCAGTTCGTAATTCTGTTGTAGTCAGGGCTGTTAATGTCGATTGGAGTGTAAATCATGATGTCATCTGCATAAATTGTGTAATCTATTTGATGGGCTGCCATGATGTGACAGATCGGTTGGATAAATAAGTTAAATAGCAGTGAGGAGAGTGCAGATCCTTGCGGTACACCTTGTTTGATCATCGTGGGCTGTGATGTGTTGGTTCCTATTTTAACCTGGAACTGCCTGTCTGTCAGGTATGATTTGAACCAGCTTAGGACGGTGCCAGTTAATCCAATGCTCTGTAGTCTGGTTAGGAGGATTCTGTGGTCCACTGTATCGAAGGCCACTGAAATATCTATGAAGATCATTAGGGTTCCTTGATTGTAATTGTCTATGGTCTGGATGATGTCATTGAATAGATATAGCAGCAGTGTTTCAACTCCATGGTTGGGGCTGAAGCCATGTTGATGTATATCAAGCGAAGCATGCTCATCAATGTGGTCCTGGAGTTGTAGTTGTACTGTCTTTTCTATGATTTTGGCTAGGAGTGGTATGCTGGAGATTCGCCTATATGCTGCTGGATTGCTCTTTTCTAGGTTGGTTTTCTTGGGGATAGGCCTTATTGTGGCTAGTTTTAGCTGTTCTGGCATGATTCCTTGAGTTAGGGAGTTGGTTATGAGGTGGTGTATATAACTGAGGACGTTTTGCTTGGTTGCTTTGATCCAAGGGACTGGGCAAGGATCCGTGGGTGCAGTGCTTGTGTTGAGTGCGGCGATGATGTCTGATAGTTGCATAGTTGGAGTGTGGAACTTGTCCCAAGTTGTGCCAGGTAAGATATGGCTGTTGGTTTCTGAATGTTTTAGTGGTGGAGTTTGGCCTATTTTCTCTTGAAGATAATCTGCATATGTTTGTGGGTTGACCTGTATGTCTTTATCAGAGCTAGGTTCATTGGTTAGATTTTTTACTATTTCAAAAAGTTCCCTAGGTTTGTTATAAGCTTTTTGGATAGTGTTTGTGTGGTGCTCTCTTTTTGTTTTATTGATAAGATCGTTGTAATTCTTTTGCTGGGTTAAATATAAGTCCTGTGAGGTGTGAGATTTGAATCGTCTCCATTGGCGTTCTAGTTTTCTTAACTCCCTCTTAGCGTTGCGTATGCTTTTGGAGTACCATGGTGCGTGATGTCTCTTGTTGATCGTCTTTGTGCCTGTTTTAGTTTTGGCTGCTGTGCTGATGGCGTTATACCAATTGTTCACTTGTTTGTCCAGATCGAGTTCGTCTGTGTTAAGGTGAGGTAGTGTGTCTTGTAGGAATTGTTCTTTATTGAAAGCTTTGAACCTTCTTGGACCAAACGGAGCAGTTTTTGTCTTAAGCAGCTTGTTAATTTTGTTTGTGAATTGCACTTTGATTCTGTGGTGGTCTGACCATGGAACCGGTGTGACTACGGGTAAAGAGATGTTGCCCTTGTCTATGATGTAGTTTGGGGCAAAGATGAGATCTGGCATGGATCCGTATCTGTGTGTAGGAGTGTTTATTAACTGGGTGTATAGTAAAGAGTCCATTGCTTGCAGGAAGGTTTCCTTATCTATATTGGTGGAGGAGTTGAGGTTAAAGTCACCTAGTAAAATTAGAGGTTTATGGTTCATGTTGAATGCGCAGACGGTTTCTAGAATGGTAGTTAGTTCTTCTGCTGGAGCGTGGGGGGCTCTGTAGATAAGGCAAATGGCTAAGTGTTTGTTTCCCACTGTAATAGAGCTGCATTGGTCAGAGCTGTTAGAAGTGATAGTTTGTAGCTGTAGTGAGTCTCTTGCGATGATTAGAACTCCACCTCCTCTTTTCTGAGTGTGAGGGTTGTTAAAGGCAGAGTACGTGGGGGGGACCAGTTGGTTAAGGAGGACGTTGTCAGTGGGAGTTAGCCAAGATTCTGTGATGCATAGGATATCTGGGTGTTGGTCATTGATGTGGTCTCTGATTGTGTGAATTTTGTTTGTTTCTTACTGATCTTGTGTTCATGAGTTCTATGGAGGTTGTATTTGGGGTGTAAGGCTTTTTGAGATGTGTCGTTGGATTTGTATGATTGTGGTGTTTAAAGTCATTGTGTCTATATCTGGTTATTATGTGTGAGCTCAGTGAGGAGTATAGAAGCATATAGTATGCTGGCATAATTGTTGGTAACCAAATATAAAGGGGGTGTGAGTATTGAGTTCCTATTTGATGAGGGTATGGTTGGGTAAAGAAGAGAGAATCAGGGTGGTAGGTAAGAGTAGCCATAATAGATGATTGTTGACCTTCCCTAGAAGTAGGGATTCAGCCTTTAATAACTGATGTCTGTCACTGCTAAACCTCTAGAATTCGTTCTTTACTGTTGGTTAGATATTAACTGCATTTTCATCTAACTACAAAGTAGCAAATTCACTCCAGCTCTTTCACTTTCACAAGGCATGTGTAATTGGCCTAACAGCACTAATTCATCTACACGGTAGTCTTCTACCCCGTAATCTTTTACTCACTGCTTTCTTCTTGCTTTGGATGAAAGGTGGCGTCACCGATTGTGTGATCTCAGATTTGCTATTTAGTTACTTGCTTCTACTTATTCTAAAGGCCGAATATAGACCTCTTCAGACAAACTTTTTCTCTCATATACATTTTCTCTCTTCGTGCCACTCCTAAGGGCCACGCCAAAGGGCCCTCTTAAATCAAAACACTTAGCTGAATAACTCGGCTCTCCCGATCCCCGATGAGCCTCTGATTCGGCAGTTTAAATGCCGTTCTGCTGTGAAGTGCTTGTCAGCTGTTTGGCACGAAGGGGAACTTAAATCAAAACACTTAGCTGAATAACTCGGCTCTCCCGATCCCCGATGAGCCTCTGATTCGGCAGTTTAAATGCCATTCTGCTGTGAAGTGCTTCTCAGCTGTTTGGCACGAAGGGGAACTTAAATCAAAACACTTTAGGTTCTGGGGGAACGTTCCAGAGAGGAATGAAGTACCTATCAGTTTGGACAAAAAAGGACTAAGTTCAGTCCGTAGGGCTTTTATCCAGTGTGCAGGGCATGGGTCATTTGGTGCTGTGGTGGTATTTATAGTCTAGATGATTTCTTGAATATCCTTTACAGTTGGGGGGGAGAAGGAAGTAATAATATATTGAGCATCTACTAGGGTTGATGGGGGAGGAGGATAATGGGGGATACAGGGTTGATTGGTCTAGGGGTTGAGAGCTTGAGGGAGTGGCGGTTTGGCTTGTTTTGGCTCGTAGATAATCAGCATATTCCTGTGGGTCTAGAAGGTGTGAATAGCTGGGGGAAGGTTCCTTTGCCAAGGTTTTAACAAGATTGAAGAGCTCATGAGGTTCGTTTATGGATCGTTGTAAGATCTCTGTGTGGTACTGTTTCATTCTTGTGGATACAGCCGTTCTATGGGCATCTAGATGGGCGGTGTAGGCTTCATGGTTTTTGGTTGTCCTTGATCGGCGCCATCGTCTCTCAAGCTGTCTAAGTCGACGGAGGGATGCCGTTAGATTGGGTGAATACCAGGGTGCCTTCTTCCTTCTGCTAGGCATTTTGTTGCTGGAGGGGGCATCAATTACAGCATTGAGGCTCTCATTCCATAAGGATAGCATGTCATCGAGTTTTTGTTCTGGAGGTTCTAGGAGAGGCTGTGCTCTCTCAAGGATCTCTTCTTTGTTGAATGGACGATAGCGTCTAGCATTTGAAGTGGTTGGTTCGTCTGGAGTGGTGAGGCTATTGGGCATGAAGTGATAGGGTATTGAGAATCTGATTAGATTGTGATCGGACCAGGGTACTGAGCTTAGTGAGAGATTTATCTTGTGCATGTAGCGGGTGGCTACCTGTGGGGCAAAAATAAGATCAAGCATGTTTCCCTTGATATGAGTGGGGGAGTCGACCAGTTGGGTATATCCTAATGCTTTAAGGGCGTCGAGGAAGGCCTCGGATTGGGTGTCTTGAAGGGCAGGGAGGTTGAAATCACCCAGCACCCAGTTTGCTGTACGTGGTTTGATGGGGTTGCAGGCAAGGTCAATGATTAAGGAGAGGTCATCAGGTGCTGGGGAAGGTGCTCTGTATAGCAAGTTGATGGTGCAGTGTTTGTTTGCTATGGAGATGTAATCGAGGTGAGGGGTGCTATTGGAGGTGATTAGCTGAAATTGTAGGTTGTCTTTGGTCAGGATAAGTGCTCCTCCTCCTTTTCGGTCAGTTCTGTGACATGTGTGGATGGAGAAATTAGGGGGCACATACTGATGGAGGAGAACAGAATCTGAGGCTGACATCCATGTTTCAGTAACGCATAAGAATATCGAGATTGTGGGCGGCTAGTATGTCAGTTATGGCTGGCCATTTCTTACGGATGGAACGGGCGTTTATGAGAGCACATTTAAGGTCACAGGGAGGGGTGTATGTCCCATGATGTGGGGGGTAGGACTGTTGTAGTGCGATATAGATGAGGTGGGGGTACGGCATGTGTCCAGGTCTCTCTCTCTGGTGATGGGGGGGTGCATGGTGTCTTCTCCATGAACCATGTAGAATTGGGATGGGGTTTTGGGAGGAAATAAGGGCTTGCGAGCCGTGCATCAGCGCAAGTATCATGCAGCAGCAGGCAAGGGTATATGTGAGTGTGGTTGTGGTGGGTGGAAGCGTTGTGGGGGTAACGAGAAAACTCTGTAACTGTCTTTAACACTTTAATCGGAGATAGATTGTGTAGTGTAGTAGCTAGGCTATCTAAGTTTAAAACTAACAGACTGGCAATAAGCAATGGGTTGAGTAAAATAGTATCAAAGTATTGTAACAGTTAAGCAATAGGTATATGGCAACAAAGTGGCAATGTGCTATTAAAATGGTGTCAGGGCTGTGTGACAGTATAGTAATGAGCAAATAACATATAATAACAGTGTAGCAAAGATATGGAAGCGCTGCACAGTATTACATTAGCTAGGGTTCACACATATAGTTAAGTACATTTACACATATAGTTGAGTTTCTGGAGATAATGTTCGGTATTGGTACAGGGTGATATTAAATGTGCAAGAAACTTGTAAAATGTCGTCTTACTATTTAGGACCTGCAGTGGAAGTCCGGCGGCTTTTGGTGAAGATCGGCTCTGCGTTTTGTCACGGGTAGAGTCTTTAGTTTTGGGTGGTTCTTTTGCCCTATAGGTAAATCAGTAAATCGGGCCTCTGCCTAAGGGCCACGCCAAAGGGCCCGCTTGCGAGGCCCTCAGGCACGGGCGCGCCTCCTGGTGCTGCTTTTATCCTCAGCGGCTGCCCCGATTGGGCAGCACGCGGCAGCAGAAGAATGCAGGAGCGATGTGGGGGCAGCGATCAGCTGCAATCCCTCCTGGGAGAGCTGAAGAGGACAAGAGAGGTTTCAGTCCTGGTCGCGCTGCTTTTATCCTCAATGGCTGCCCCGATTGGGCAGCACGCAGCAGCAGAAGAATGCAGGAGCGATGTGGGGGCGGCAATCAGCTGCAATCCCTCCTGGGAGAGCTGAAGAGGACGATGAACAATGGCTGTAATGTTTAAAATGGCCACATTCACTCCCTGTTCCATTTTCACAATGGTGAAGACAAGAAAGCTGCCTGAGACTGTCAGAAAAGCCATTATCACCAAACTTCAAAGGTACAAGGCCACCCCCCAAAGACCTTGGGATTCCTGTGTCTACAGTACGCAGTGTTATTAAGAAGAAGTTTTCTGCTATTGGAACTGTCAAGATCCTCCCAGGATGTGGTGGGAAGAGTAAAATTAATCCAAGAATTCTTCGAAGGTTAGTACGAACTATTGGAAAAACATCATGTACAACATCCAAAGAGTTTAAGGCTGACCTGGAGCAATCTGGAGTGGTGGTTTCCACCCGCACCATAGGTCATGCACTAAACAAAGGAGGACTTTATGGGCAAAGGCCAAGGAGGACCCCATTGCTCAAAGACAAACATAAAAAGACACGCCTGATCTTTGCCCAAATCCACCGTCTTTCTGTGAAAATGTTCTATGGACAGATGAAATCAAACGAGTTCTTTGGAAATGCAGACCAGCGCTATATTTGCAGGCAAAGAAATTAAGTTTACAAGGGAAAAAACACCCTTCCTACAATTAAATATAGTGGAGGTTTGATAATATTTTGAGGATGGTTTGCTGCCTCAGGGACTGGAAGTCTGGAACATATTAAAGGAATCATAACTCAGAGGACTATCAAGATATTTTGGAGCAAAATATGTTACCTAATATCAGAAAGCAAGGTCTGGGTCGAAAGGTCACAGGTCCTCCAGCAGGACAATGACCCAAAACATACATTCAAAACTACAAAAAAATGGTTAAAAAGGAAAATATGAACCATTTTAAACTGGCCAGCAATGAGTCTTTATCTCAATCCAATTGAGAACCTTTGGAAAGAGCTGCAATCTGCCATTGGTAAAAGGAATCCTGGAAACGTTTATAAGCTGGAACAAATCACAGTTGTAGTGTGGGAGAAACTATCAGCAGATAGATGTTTGAAATTTATAGATGGCTACAAGAAATGTTTGGAGGCTGTCATCACTGCCAAGGGTTGTGCAACCAATTATTAGTGAAAGGTGCCATTAATCCTATCTAGGTTGTTGTTTTGTTTTCTTCTCAGAAATTACTACGTCTAAGTTATACAGACATCTTTTTTTGTTGTATGCCTTTGAACATACTATTAAAATAGTATGATAAGAACATAAGATATGCCATACTGAATCGGACTAAGATCCATCAAGCCCAGTATCCTGTTTCCAGTGATTGCTGACAATTTTTGGATATCTGCATTAATACAATGAAGACATAAGGTACCCCATAAAGTTTTTCTTTTTGATGGATTAATTTGTATGAGAGATGCGACAGACACACACACACACAGGGATTACTAGTAATATATATATATATTGTCGTGACGGCATCCCCTAGTGGCCAATGGCAGTAAGGGCATGCAGTACAACATATTTATTTTCAAGGAGCGTGGGGTATTTTAAGGCCAAAATGGAGATTGGTCCTAGGTATTTCAGCTCCTTGTGAGAACTCAATAATTAAGCCACGAGTGTAGGGAAACAAGGCTTTTATTTCCCTTCTGTGCAAGGGTTCATTAAGACACTTGAAATCAAAGAATGTCCTTTGTTCATAAAGGTTCCAGTAATAAACAGGTAAAACCAATTGTTAATATCTTCACAATTAGTTGAAAGGGTTAAAGGGAGGAATTCAATTCATTCCAGGGCAAAGCAATTTAAACAAGACTTCTTCTTATTTACAAGGACGCTATGGATTCTAGGCTAGAAGCCATACACAAACTACAATCCATAGCTTCTTCCTGAGGAATGGGAATAGTATTTGCATCTTCTATTTCCATAAATTCTGCTTCACTACTTTCCCCCTCAGAGCACACGCTGTCCCTGGCAGTTACAGGTTTATATGGACTGTCTCTGGTATCTTGCCTCCAAATAAGACTGTGCTTTAAAGTCTTTTGGTAGTTCTTCAAACCACTCTGGTTTCTTTCCTCTTCTTATAAAGTGAGTTTTAGCTTTAGCAGTGCTTTTAGGAGTTAAGCTTTCTTTAGCAGGAATAAAACTTTCATACCTTGAGTTTCTGTAGCCTGAAGCTCTGGAGCCTTCTCTCTCATGCACGTCTCTGACACAACAGGTTTTCTGTCGGTAGCTTCTGGGCAGTGCTGGACTTCCTGAAAGCTTAGTAAAACCTGGTGCGGATTCTCCAGCTCTATGCTTCAGTGACAAAGTAGCTTTGTTAGAAACTCCTTCCCTTCGGGTACCTGGTAATGCTTGTTCAGCATACTCCAATGCCTGCAGGCTTTCCTCCAAGTCTGGCTCTCTGTATATGTCTCTCAGCTTTGGACTCAGGAACGTTGCTTAAAGCAGGGAGTGGCATACCCTCCAGCCTGACTGCTTTCCTTAGCAGACTCCCTCTGAACTGCGGCTCTCATAGCTTGGCCCCTCTGAATTCTACCTCTGTGAATTCTGTCCT